>OX122884.1:55887738-58387738 GCA_944738645.1 Eristalinus sepulchralis
AAAGTCGTGAATGCAAAAGAAAATCTAGCTTTATTGAGTCCTATCTAGTGTAAAATTGTAAGCACCTTTTTATTCTAGACTAATTAAAAGGTTCGCTCGTGAAAAAACTCTGCTTCTTTGGGCTCAAGAGACAATTGAGTAAGAGAGTCCTCTCTCAAAGAACGAAGCTGACTTCGTATAATAACTTGAACACACTAATGGCGCGAAAACTTGGACGTTACAAAAAGCGGTTGAGGAAGCCCGTTGTCGTATCAAGAGATACGATGCCTTTGCGTCAATGGCGTCTATTGAAGAAGATCTTACGACGAAATTTGCCGTACGGCCGCACAAGTCTGAGCAAGCGTCTTCGAATACCACGATGTCTAGGTCATGGAGAGCTTATGGCTTACATTACTTTGGCCCGCAAAGCCTTCGAATCCGAGTCATTGGGGCAAGGCGACGTAGGACGACCTAGGTTGAGATGACCCACACAAGTGGGAAAGAACCCTGCTGAGGGATCATGCTGAATAGAGAGGCATGTTGGTCCACCCTGAGCTGTAGCGAAATGGAAAGATGAAGAAGGATTGTACAATGTTGCACTCAAATTCAAAAATTTGTTTGTTGTTCGGAATTTTTTCCCTTAGCCTACTCAATCGGATTCTTCTTGACTACCTTCTCGAAAACTGCGGTTAATTATTTAAAAATGTTTATCGAAGGATTTATCTATGGACCGTTTGAACCGTTTTTAAGAATTTTCAGCTTCAATTTTTGGAATAATGGGCATTACTCGGAGTCTCGAATGTATTGTGATTCGGCGGCAATTCCTCCATGAAGTTCTGCAGCTTAGATTAAAATGTTCAACACTAGTAGTTGTCGTATACATCACGCTTCCTTTCTGTAACCAGCTGAATTAAGTGTGCTTATATATATCTAACATAAGACTATGTCAATACAACTGAACAAGAATGACAATAAGTTGAAGGGCAAATGTTTTAGCCCACTTATCTATCCACACCATACCGACCACTTTAATTTTTTATTTCAGTTGTAGCCATAAATAAACAAAGATGAATGATTTTCAGACTTGAATGAAATGCCTAGAAATGCCTGCCTGACACTAATACGAATTTCTTCGTTTTGAATATTCGCACAACACATCAACCCCATTGCATAATTTAACCTATTTACCAAGTCAAAGAAGGCATCATAAGTCAGGGCCAATATATGATATGATTAGCATCTCTGCTGACAGTACGAAAGTGACATAGGAGCCGCAGATTTCCTCTGCTTTATTACACTTTGAATAATTTATCAAGGCTGTCTTCGAGATCTTCCAGAGGGTAGCAGAGAAAAAAATCCTGGTATGGGCTTCGTCACGTACGTATAATTAAAAGCGGCGAAGAGAGATGAATTACTTCTTGGGATATTTTCTTTTTTGAATATGGAAATATTATGTGTGAATGACAAGCAGGCTAATTGTAATTTTCGTTTGCATGGCAACAGAGGTCGTCCTTTATTTTTGGTGAAGTGGAATTTAACAAATCCTTGAAACAAAATCCAGTTCATACATCTTTTAAATGATAAATGGCTAGGGATTGTTTTGAAGCTAAAAATGCTTGGTCCTCGACGTGGTTTGGTTTTAATCATATATTAAGAACCCTTAATGAAATTAAAAAGGAATAAATTGAGTGGCATAACGACCAGGATCTAACTTTTATCCTTTCCTTTCCCGAGTAGTGGGGACCTATAGTTTATTAACGTGTCCGCACGCAAAAAATTGGACATGACACTTTTTTTAATGGGGCTGCAGTCCGGAGTGGTCCTGGGCCTCAACCCGCATGCCTCCTCAGCAAGTACGATCTTTCGTCAGCTGCTTCCTGTTGCGCACTCCAAGTTACTTATGGTTCTTTTCCACTTGTGTGCACCACCTTAGTCTAGGCCATTCTCTATTGCGTTGTCCCAATGGCTGACAATCGAAGACTTTTCGGGCAGGAGCAGTGATGTCAATACGCTCTACATGGCCTAACCATCTTAAGCATTGTATCCGAAGACGCTTGCTCAGCGTGTGCAGCCATAAAGCCTTTTCCTTTAGAAGCCACCAACGAAAATGGGACCAAAGATCACAAGCAGAAATTTTCTCTCAAACAGACAAAGGGATTCCTCATCTCTTCTTAGAATCGTCCAACTTACTGCGCCTCAAAGACGGACTGGGATGATAAAGCTGTTATTCAAAGTCGGCCAAATCCTTCGAGAAAGGGCTTTTCAACTCAATTGCCTCTTGAGTCCTAAGAAGCAGCGATTGGCAGGAGTAATTCTGAATTTGATTTCGTTTGCGATGTCGTTGTCCCTATTTCCCGCAGAGTCGAGGTGGACAAAGTCCTTGACTATCTCGAAGTTTCTGCTGTCTAGTGGTGCTCTCTGTTCAAGACGTCGTTGTTATGTGTCCTTCCTCAATTTCAACACTAGACATGGCTCAGTATAGCTCGTCTATATGCTGCCATAAAATCTAGTGATAAGTGGTGAGGGTTGACATGTACTTCTTGGGTCTTTTCCAGGATCTGCCGTAAGATGATGATGAGGTCTATTGTGGACTTCCCTGGCCTGAAAATACTGGTAAGGACTATCAGGTTCTTGATGAAAACTTTCAGGTGTTCACGCACCACGGAAGAAAGGATCTTGTACGCGATGTTTACGAGGTTTATCATTCGATAGTTTGCACAGTCGAAGAGGTCTGCTTTCTTGACCTTTCAGACCGAACAAACGACGCTGAGATTCCACGGAATTCGACGATGAGTCATTCGCTAATGTGGTTCCTTCCTTCTGAGGGAGTTCGCCTTAAGAACAACCCCAACTGAGAGGCGGAACCAAATTCTTAGGCTCAGTTGGAGAGTCTGGATATTTCCGTCGTGGGTGTAATCCATTCAAGGAGTTCATCCATCTCCAACCCTTCTTCTTGATCCCAACTTCGGAAGACCCGTTTTCCAGTTTCACGACGTGAGTGTGGAAAACAGCTTTAAAACTCTATAAAGCATCATTTTTCGTAAAGACCTAACAACATGTGCTGACGGTTACTGTATGCACCTTAAGAAATACGTGGTCGTTCAGTTCGTGGTTTTGAATTGGAAGCGCCAGCATTTGTCACCTACCACACTCAGCTGTAATTTGAAGTATAACAATTTTGGGTGAATGTCTGCCACTTACGATTACGGATTACCTGACAATCGACTGACACTCTAAGCATACTTAAACATTCCACAAGTGTGGTACTCCATTCGTAACCACTTCTTGCCGCATTATGTGATAATTATGAATGTCATGAAATACAACCAGTCAAGACAACACTGTGAATAAGTTTGAATAGAGTTCAAGCGTTACTGATGTCGTAAGGCATGTGCATCATTGAAATGTATCATCAGTCAAAATTAAAGATGCTGTCAAGTGTTGCAAGTGTTGACGATGATCCGAATTTATTGATTTTCCGGACTTTGTAACAAATGAAATCGATGAACACTTCAACGTGGCTTATTTTGCATTTGGATGTGTGTCTCGATCTGAACCTTAAGTTTGCCTAAGACAGCAACTCTTTCCGAAGCAGCCATTTCAATGAAAATCTTTTTATTTCTTCCTTCATTTCAAGATTGCAGATAGAAACCTACCAATCCATCCATAGGAGAAGAATGAATTTGGTCAGACCACAAAACTTAACCGCGCACCTCAGATTTTTCACACTCATAGCTCACACCCACCACAATGATGCACACGTATCGGCTACAAGCCTTGAACTACATTCTCGCCCACGGTCTTCGGATTGCTCATTAGACACCAGTGCATCCACTAATGAGCGAAAATTCATCAGAATCACACCCGTTCAATCAGGCGGCAGCAGTTTGTGTTCCTTGCCATATCGCCGTGGCAGGTACGTTTAATTGGTTTAATTGGAAAACACTCCTGCGCTCAAAGCGGAAGGAAGCAGTGACACCTTCTGAGTCTCATTTGCGATCACCGGCGCGTCGCTACCGGAGACAGCAGATGGCACTTTCATTAAAACTAATTAAACGCTTTACCCAATGCAGGTTTTTCATTCTTTAATTTCATTTGCGCTAACTCCTCAACGGGCGGCTTTGTGCCAGGAATCACAGACTACTCAGAGTGGACCCTTGTGTCGGTCCAATATCCGCCCAACGTACCGCCACTGACCCCATTCGATGTGGGGCTGGAGGGTGAGAGGCGTGTGGGGGTGCTTCGACCTTTCGGGGTTGTCAGCACTCGCCGTGCAATAGAACAGCAGCGGCAACGCCACCACCCGTCACTGGGGCACTTGAAGAGCCGACCAACGGTGATGAGATGAAAGCCACCGTACCCTCGAACACATGTACACTTGGAGTGGTGGGAGTTTTCCTTTTACTACAAAGCACGTAGACGAGCGCATTCAGGCCAGTCCAACCGGAAAGTCCTCGTCCTTCAGGAAATGTACTTTCAATTTACAATATTTCCCCTTTTTATACATCATCTGACGCTGTGCGAGTCGGGTTCAGTTCTCCTCTTTCACTCGTTTATTTGATTACTATTGACGATCGGAAAGGGAAGTGTTTCCAAAACAGAGATGGGGACTTCCCCAGCCTAGCACCCACCAAGGTGAGTGCTGAGTACATCGAGCTACCGTTTGTTTCTGAATGCATTCGGGAGGTGAACTTGCTTAAGGACTTAATTTTTACACTTCTCACTTTTAGCACTTTGGTTCCTTTGACTTGTTGTCGACCCGCTTCAGTGGTTTCACCCGCCCGCATGTGTGAGCACACTCCCCACTGTATCGCAACAAGCTTGGGTTATCCACGTGACTGAGGCGACTGCATTTGTAGGACGACATCATAGAGGGAGCTATTTTTAAATGTATCCTTTGAGGGCACACGATGGCATGTCGGCGGCACATTACGGATACTCTCGTTCGATATATTTTATTCTATTTTCGATTTACCGGGCTAAGATAAGTTGCGAGATAGACACACAGTGCAGCGGGGGTGTGGTTGCTGCTGGTGTAGCGGTGCCCCATGAAGGCCGTGTGCAAACGTGCATGTGGCGGTGCGCTGTGGGAAGTCGGAAATATTATGCTGCTGGAAATTAATTGCGAAACATTAATCTCAAAACAAATATACACGCGAAAAGCAAACTTTGCACTGTAAGGGCTTGCCTTGCCAGCGAGCATGTACACACTTGTGTGGTAGACGGAAATTCCTGGAAATTACGGTTGCCAGGCTATGAGCCGTGAAGGAACATTCAAATTGAAATAGCTTTGGAAATAGTATTACACAGAATTCGGTGAATTCCTTTAAGTATGTTACGCTCCGCGTCGTAAACTTCGGCGGGGTCTTACTTCCCAACACGAAACGTTTATCTATGGCCCGTGGGTTGGTTATGACAGATACTCGTACCTGCGAAGACGCAATCAACAAAAGCGAATAATTGTTAATCTGAAGAGCAGCGCCATCCCGAAGAGGGTAGGAATTTCAAATTCCTGGGAAAAAAACGAACGTAAAGCGAGTGATGTGCCAATAAAACGTGAGGGCACCATTCACAGGAGGAGCGAAATGCCCTGGATACGTGAATGTACGCGCTTTGATTGACTGTTGAACAGTAAAAGGGAATTTATGTCGTTCGCTCGTGAAGAGGCTCGTGTTCATCTTGAAGGGATTCCTGTGAACTGTTGAATACGAATTAGATAGCTCTCAGAAATGCTTCAAAAATTGTATAATTCTGAATGTGTCATTGAAGCATGATTCTAAGAAGTTGAAAAATTGGATTCTGTCTATGTGGAGTGGCTAAATTTGAAGGAGGCTTTAATGTACTCGGAGATAAGCCTAAAATGCGATGATTTAAGTGCGAACAAGTTTGAAAAGTTCTGAACCGTTTGAACCAGAATTTTGACCCAATATGGTACCAAAGTCGAGCAGGTGAAGGTTTTCGGCTACTTTTTGCGTTAAAATTGCCGGAAGCAAGGGTGGTGCCCGTCATACTAGCCAACAGGTGTAGAGCGCGGAACCAGCAAAAGAAAGGGCAGCAAGACTTAGGGATTCACGATAACGAGTACGTCAGCCGAAGTTCTGTAGCGCTTAACGCCATGACCGCAATAGAGCAAATGCAGTTGAAGCGCGGGAACAGCAGACCGAAATCAGACACATTTTAGACTTCCTTTCCAATTAATCCAGCTGTTGATTTTATGTAGTTCCAAACGCTCACTGGCCATATGTGTCATATTTGCACTTATAGCCAAACGTTAAAGTGTGGAACGGAGGAGTGTGTTGCTTTAGTTGGAAGATCAAATTCCCTTAACTTAAAGAACCATCGGAGGCATAACCAACTCACTAGCTGGATCTTCTAACAAATCAAAGTAGTGTATCAAAATTAAAAAATGCAACAATACATGTAAAGAGACCAAGGTACACACATATCCTACGTATGGACAAATATACATGCCAGCAAAATATGCCACAATAAAACGTGGACCAGCGCCTATTTACTATTATTCCCTCACGAGTTTAGAGCCGATGGCAGAATTTGAGAGTTTTTAATGCCTTTCATTGATAATTTAGTTTCCCAACCTTATCATCCTTCAAAAAAAAAAAAAATATTTATCAATATTTGAAAAACGGGTGTTGAACAATATTTGAAAGAATCACTCTCAAAGCAGAAGGACCAAGCTTCGTCTATTCAGATCAAATGTAGAATCGGTTTTACAACACGGTTATAGCACATGGGAAGTAACATTAATTACCACACGGAACTGCGAACTTTCATATGATGACTTCGGAACATAGTAAGAGCTTCGTGGCCTAGTCACATGTGTAAAAATTAAGGAACCTATTGACTCTATCCGTCTTAGACGCAAATGGCAGTGGATTCAACACACGCCTAAAAAGGTAAAAACAGTTCTGCAAGCCAAGCAATGCAGTGGAACCCGCTTACACAAGAGGACGATGGGCTGGATGACCGAGAAGAATACGGCGTAGAACAACCGAGAGAGTATCCATTCGACAAGGACAGAGTTCTGGCAACCGTTTACGAAGGTGTAGGAAGGGGTAGATATCTGGCGACATAATAGGTCTGAGGACATAAGAGAGAGAGAGAGAGAGAGAGCTTGTGCCTTGTACGCGACTCAAAGAATACAAGCTGAATATTTTAGAAAGCAAATCAGAGACTTTCGGCATGCGTGTCCATACACATACCCACCATGCCAAGGCGGCCACATTTTCAGAAGAGTCGCACTTTTGAAAAGATGAGAAAAACTGTGAATCGGGTTCAATTTCGTCAATATTAATGCAGTTCTCACACCTCTTAAGCTTGTATCCTATAAAGTATTTGCCTACTCTTTGAAAGAACACACAAAATGAAGAAAGAATTACAAAGTACTTGTCTTCCATGAGTAAGAAACGGAAAAACTGACGAGCAAAGCATCGGACAAGGTAAGCTAGAATTATTATTTCACAATCCGACGTACAGGTCATAAGCTTTCTTTTCTGAGCCTTAAACTTATGTATTTCATTTCCATGCCCACATCGTTGTCTCTTGTTTCTTGAAAAAAAATTTTAACCTTGTAAGGATACATATGTTAGGTCAGGTTGAGGTGGCCGTTCCAACAGATTTTCTGTAGTCCACTTCGAGTACCACTTATGCAATGCCTCATGTTCGCTGAGTTGAAAATTTGTGTTCCTCTATCAGTCTGCTACAGTCTGCTACCTTTGAGATTTCTTCATTGGGAAAATTTCTGATCTTTCATATTTAGTTCATCGAGGCTGTTGCACTAACAGTTTTCAATTATTATCTCTCTAACAACCTACCTATCAAACAGCATCTACTAATCAGACATTCATCTCTTTTCCACAATTAAGTGAAATCATTTGTCCCACATAAGACCGTTTTTAAGCCACAAATTCAGATAATAATAATAATAATAATTTATTGGCACCCACAGCCCACAACGGACCAGGGCCTAGCTTCTACAACAACTACTCGTGTTGTGCGTGCTACTGTTCGTCACGAGTAGAAGGGACCTACAGTTTTTTGTCGACTCCGAGCGGCGAGATTTGAGAAGCTTTTCATAGACAATTGATAGACTTTCAGTGTTGTCAGCAACTCGAAAGAGGTGGTGCCGTGTAAAAAATGCTGAGTGTCCCTTCCAGGAATCGAACCCAGACTTTCTGCGCGGCGGTCGACGTACTTACCACTACTCCACGGCGACCACTAGAAATTCAGATGTACTACATACATGTATGTATATCCAGGTCAGTCCATTTACAGATGACAACTTGAATGGCAATTTTTTAAGCTCTTGAGAGTAATGTGGTCTCCGCCGGAAGCGTGTTTCGTAAAAAATTGTCCTAGAATAGTTTCTCAAAATAGCTGACGAGAAAGAATGCCCTTTAAGCCTGAGCCTTATGTGCTTATATTGTTGGCAAGTTTATTTTGTGGTCATAGAAAATGACTGTCTATTATGGATTCACTAGGAAAGCCTCCTTAGATCTTACGTAATTAAAGCCAACATAGTGAATTTCAAGCTTTCTTCTTCTTCCTCAACCAACATGCCTCTTCATAAAGCACGATCTCTCGCCAACTGCAACAGAAGCACATTCAAAGTTGATTGAGGTCCTACTCCTCTTGTGTGCGCCATCTTAACCTAGGCCATCGTCGGTCGCGTTGTCCCTATGGCTCATATTCGATGACTTTTCTGACCGGAGCATTCTTGTCTATATGCTCTCCATGACCTAGCCATCTTAAACGATGTATTCATAGGCACTTAACCAGGCGCATGCCACTGTACAGCCTATAAAGTTCTTCGTTGAATCTTTCCCAAGGGTTTCTTATCCGCTTTCAGTAACGTCGAAATTTGCGCGCCGTAAAGGTGGACTAGAATGATCGTTCGAGAAAGGGCTCTGTTTTTCAATTGCTTCTTAAGTCCTAAAAGGAAGCTATTGCCAAAAGTGATTCTGCTTTTGATTTCGGGACTGATGTTGTTGTCCCTATTTACCGCGGAGCCAAGCTAGACGAAGTCCTCCACCACCTCGAAGTTTCTGCTGCCTAACAGTACGCTCTGTCTGAGACGTCGATGTTGTGTGCCCTTCCTCGATAACAGCTTATATTTCGTTTTGCCCTCATTTATCGCCAACCCATTTCAGCCGCTTTCGCTTCGATGTCAACAAAATTTAGGCCGTATTGACAAAATCAACAATGTACATTCGAGACGACAGTGGCGTATGTGGAACATTTTTTAAAACAAAGTTAAGCATGAAGTCATTTTTTAGACTAACGACCAACGCCTGAGTCTGGGCAGTGCCAGGAAATTTGAAGCACATTCTGCCATGTAGACAGTTTACGTATGTTGTATTAGGAGCCAACAATATAAAGGATCATGCAGGAAATCTGTGTGTCGACCTATTCCGTCGTTTACTAAATTTTTCACGTGTCCCACGCTGGTTGGCAAGAAGTATTCTATCTGTGTAAAAGTTGTTTTTAAGCTTAACATCTCCCACCACTTAATACCACTAAACGTCAGAAACGTTGAGGTAGTCTAGGTTTAAGTTGGCCAGGCCTTGTAGAACGTATGGGCTCCACTGCTCCGACTTGTAGTGTCTTCGAACCCGAGCCACGGGGACAACGCAACAGACGACGGTCTAGGCCAGAAGGCGCATAAGGAGAAGGACCTTAACCAACTTAAAGTGCGCAACTAGAGGCTGGAGCTGGAGTTATTTGGTCATGCCAAAGTCCACCCTGGACTGTAGCACCATTAAAAGGAGAAGAAGAAGGCGGGCTGATAAGGCCCTTTTGTTAATTACTTCAGTAAGGACGCTTTTACTGCCACACACTGCATAGGAAAATTTCTTTTTTGTATATTTTTGTTAACGTATTACGCCCTCCATTTCCTCCATACCCATGCATCCCCGCAAAATATGATTGAAATACATTTTTCATCATTTTTCCCGCTTACTGTGTCATCGTCAACCTCGTGCCCATGACCAAAGTCCTATTCGTTAGAATTTCACAATCTTAACGTAACTTCCTGCAAACGATAGCGTTGGGGAATCAATAAATTTAAAATCACAGCAGACACGTCACCGGTGTCGTGGAACCTCTATCAGTGCACCTGCAATGCATCGCTATGCAGGTGATTGCGACCCAGTCTCTATCAATGCACGCGCATACCCACCTCTCTGGCAGGAAATCGCCGTTGATTTGATACAATCAGTCAACTGAGCTTTAGCACGTTCCCCCGCCCATAGTATTCCTCAAAAGTGCAGATTGGCATGTACATGACACAGCAAGACCTCCTCCTGCATGCATACTCGTCAACAAAGCAATCAATGTTGTGCTTGTCCTTGTCGTTCGTTTTGTGTGTCGTACTGTAATTTTTTTTCCTCTTCTCTCGTTGTTTGGTTGCCAAAGATTTCGACATGCGGATAGAGTGTGATCCCGACTCAGACATTTCAAGTGTGTGTACTACCCCTTCTCCTGGACAGTCGGTCTGAAGTGCAAGAAGCTATGACATTCGCAAATATGTACGTCGCTCAAATGTCGGACATTTCAGGATACATCTTAAACGCAAACAGACGAGTGTATTTTTTTTCTCCCAGCAACCCTCCCCCTATTGACCGCACAAGACTCAAACAACTGCGTGCAACCGTTTGTCATTGGGGGTGGTGGGTGTTTGATGGCATGACTGGCACTTCTTCGCGCGTCTTTCTCACTCCCAGAGTCCCCCCGTCAATTTGTGATTTATTCGATGATTTATTGATTCCTCGGAGTGATTGATTTATTATGATTTCATTACCCCCGAAATGAAATGACTAATACTCCTCTGCGTCCCGAAATCAGCTAATTTTTTTTGTTGCGTTTTGCAGAGGACCCGCTCCCGCCCGTCCATGATCTCTGACTGATATTTTCCAATCTCCTTTTATAGGCCAAATCACACCCACGCTCGCAATAATTTACAACACCATAAAATTATACATTTTGATGCTCGCATCAGTTGTGTTTTTTTTGAGCTCAGCTCTCTCCTACCCCGCCCCCCATTGGGCATCTTGCAGCATATTCAAATGATACCACTCCTCTGGGGCGCTGCAAATAACGAGTAGGTCAGATGTGTGCTCGGTCCCGTCCATCAAAAAAATATCCTGAATCTATCCTTTTTTTTTTATTTGCTAATACTATCCTTCCATATGGCTTCCTTGGTCCACCACCCAGGGGGAGCGGTGTTTTATTGCACGTATCCTGCAGAGCGGCAAAGTGGGGAAGCGCCCCTTTGAAAATCGATTCAATTAGGCGTAGTTAAGAACACTCAACACCCAGCATCGACGGAATCCCGCCGAATTTCCATAAAGGATCCGTCCTTGCGTCCACGTTCTCCTTTGCCAGTGTGAAGGCACTAAAGTTGTTATTCCAAGGATATACAGATACATATGCCGTGTTAAAACGCTTGGAAATTATTTTCACATAGACATCTTATCGAATTATGTGCGTCTCGATGGCCGAAAGGACTCGGCTCAGAGGCGTGTATCCTTGACAGACCAAAGCGGTGGGCGGTGAGGCGCATGAAATTCTCGGCACGGCGCTAAAAAGGGCATAATCGTTGAAAAGCACTAAAGAATTGGGATCACTTTTAGTTTCTTCCCCCCTCTCCACCCACTTCTTAAATTTTTTTTCTGCACTTTTCTTTGCAATTTTTTTGCTAGTTTTCATTCTCTTCAAGGACGAAAAGAGGTATATCCCCAGAAATGATGGGATTTAGGCGGGAGAAAGTCCGTAACGTTAAACACACGCCAGACCCAATGGGGGCAATGAACAAGGACAACAAAAAAAACGAGACCGTTTGAATCACTCTAGATGTGGTCCAAATTGGGCGGGGGAGACGCAAGTGGGCTTGGTGCTTTGTTCATTTATCCCCTTTGTCTACGGACTTAGTACGTACTTAACAAACAACTCATCAACGTTCCAACGGTCGGCGGCATTTGAAAAATTTTTGCTAGAAAATTTTTCAGCTTATTTAGGTATTTGGATCCTTTTGATGTGAACTAGATTCGATATTGCGGACTCTCTTGCTCTTGTCTCGGTCTGGACGGCTCCTCAGTCGTGGCGGACTTGATAATGATATTTGCTAATGGACTGATGGAGGAGAAGTGTTTATTGAGGTTTCTGGTTTGACTTTCGGGAGCAAAATTAATGAGACAATATGCATGGGCACAAGGTTGAACGAATTTCGTAATTAGTTCGATGGGGGGCTTCGTTTGGTTATTTGGGGCGCATCGAGTTGGGGGTAACCGCACATTCTTGTCTTCAAAATGGTTAGCTTCCGGCTGACGGCTGTCGGTTGTCAGTTGTCTGCGGCAGGACCCTTTCAGGTTTGATATTTTGAGGAAATTGAGAACTGAACCCTTTTTTGGAAATCATTGATCCTTTGCCTTTAAGGTGGAAAGTGGTGGTCGGTTGAGCTGGAGAAATATGAGATGGAAGCATTTTCGGGGGTCAAGAGCATTTGATCTTTTAAAAATCTCATTAGAGGTGATTTTGGTTTGTGGTTGCTGTGGCATTGAGAACGTTTGATTAGAAATTATTATGCTTTTAGATGGGGATGCAGCAGAGTGAGGCGGAGGGAAAAGGGGAACTTTTAAGGAAATTGGATTGTTATGGATATTGCTGGGTACTGGTTATGACTTTTAAAGGCAAACGAAAAGAGGATTGTCTGAAAGCGGTTTTTAAGGCGAAGTAAGGATGACTTTTGCAAAATTGTTGTCATTGAAGATGTCTAGTGGTTGCTGGGAGGACTAGAAGCAGAACTTGCAGAGTCATATGCACTGTTCATCTCTCCTTCTGATTCTCTATGTTTTAATAAAAGGGGAGTGGCACTACAGCCCACAAGGGACCAGGGTCTAGCCAGTCCGCGAGCTTTCCCATTTCTGTGCTCACTTCTCAATGATTTATGTCGTCTTGATGTATGCTAAGAAAAACAATGTCGTAGCTTTTTAGAAATGCAAAGGGCACAGCGACGAATAAAACCGTAAGATAATTTTTGTATGTTTACTCATACGTTATGATTTCTTTCAACAGCACGACTGTCTTCAGGACATTCTTTAAATATTTCTCTGCATAGTTGACCAGAAATGGAAGTGAAAGCCAAGAGAAGTCTTATGTGGTTCAGGATCGAATTAATTTAAAAGAGGATTCTGTCACGATGGCTTTGCGTCAGCGTTCCTTAGTAACCTTTGAAAAGAAAAATAGCGTCCGTTTCAAGAACAATAACGAATGACTTTATTTCATTTTTGACAGAAACTTGAAATAGATACATAGATGTTGCACTCTATGATTGGCAGCTCTTACCTCGGGCTGTGTTCATATGGTGACTGTGGTGAACTGCAACTGGCCCTTCGGAGAGCGCGTAGAGCGCATCATGAAGTTAGTCTATTAGTGTGAGTTATAGCGACAGGTTGACTTAGTGTGTTGTGCTATTTGTAATTAATACTCTGAAATATATTTAAGATATTCGGCAAAGGAAACAAAACACTTTTTGATTATCCGCGTGTGGTATGCCGTGTAGTACAGTGACAATTCCTTAAATGTGAAACACTTGGACTGGTTAACAGTGTAATTTTGCCTTGATTCAAGCATATGTTCGGTACGTGCCTAGTCTTGCACAGACGGCAACATTTTCTGGCCGCGTAACAAATCACGCCTGTAACGCAAGATTACTCCTCATGCTAACATTGTCCAATTGGAACTTTGTTTAGAGTTTGAAAATTAATGAGCGCGATTCCACAGCAGGTTCTATTTAATCATCTGTTTAAGAGCTTTCCATGACGAATCGTACTATTGAACAAGTACGTGGTAAGTTTAGTGGTACTTTAAAGTTTCTTTTAATCCCCCACTGCCTTAAATACATTTTTTTCGCATATTTTTCTGAATACTTGACTCCATTTGAAAATGAAAGTCAAAACATTGTCCTTGGTGAGGAGGCTTGTGTAGTTCAGTAAGGAACTTTGAGTCTATCGTTCGAGTATATGTTTACAGTTTCAGCTATATAGCATATTTATTCTGCTAGCGAGTGAAGTGTAAGACATGTTCACATTTAATTTTGTGTGTATGTGCTCAAGAACACTTGAAACGTTGAAAGTGACATTCGGTGAGTGTAGTCTGAGCAAAAAAAAAAGTTAAAAGTGTTACACGCTTTTCAAAGAATGTTGAGAAAATGTGAATGACAACGCTCGGCCTGAACGACCCAGCACGTCAACCACCGATGAAACTGTTGAGAAAGTGAAGAAAATTGTTACAGAGAATCAGTCAAATCCCCAGTAGAGAGGTTGTTGAAGATGTCGACTTCTCGGTTGGCTGATGCCATGCAACTGTTTTGGGAAATGTTGGGCATGAAGTGTGTGGAAGCGAAGTCCATTCCAAAATTGCAGAATTTGCTTTTTCGTAATGTTTTGGCCAAAAATCGTATTCTTGGACATCGTATTTTCCAGATTTGACTCCCCGCGACTTCTTCCTATTCCCAAGAATGAAGAGACACATGAGAAAGTGGCGTTTTGCCACTATTGAGGAGATATAAACCGAATCGCTGAGAGAGCTCAAGAGGATACCAAAACGTGCATATCAGTACAGCTTCAAGGTTTAAAAAAAATACCTGGCTCAAGTTTATTACATCTGAGGGAATAAAAGAGAAATTTATGAGGAAATTAATATCTTTTGAGAAAATTCGCCTTATTTTTTGAACAGACCTCGAAGTTATTATTCGAAATGGTTTAAATTTGAGGAGCAACCAATTGTGTTGCTTCATGATTCTTGATTTATAATACCGAAACCAGAATGAAACAAGGAAAGACCGAACTATGCTTTCAAATTAAGGTACCTAGGTGTACGTTTAAAATGCAAATAGGTGGAAATAAAATAGCAGTTGCTGTATTTCAATAACTTTCAACTCTTCCCCTAGTCATCTACCTGTCATAAAGTGAACATTTTGAATGTTACAAATATTATCCAATTTAGGTCTTATGACAACAAAAAAGAAAATATCGTCGCATTCATTGGATTTCCAAGAACTTCAAATATGATGAAGTAATATTGAAAAATTCATGTGGCTTGTACCTTGGCGACTTGTTTGTGTGCCTCCAGCGATAACAGATGTCCAATTGGTGATATTACAAAGCATCATTACATTCATGTACAAATTGAACAACTGCCTAAGGCCTACACCAACTTTGACAAGATTCCGAGCACAATGTTTTGTTTTGTTCTTGTTAACCATAAAATGCCTCGGTTGTTCTCTTTGAAACGTTCGGACACCCAAAAAATAAACGTAAGATGTTTGCCTTTATTTTTTGGGTGTCCGAAGAAATATACTTCCTCCTTTTGTATTGGATCCAGAAATGTTGTTTTATACTGATTAGTTAAGGGCAGAGACAAATTAGAAAAATATCTGTTCTAACAAAACCACATGTCAAAAAATGAGTAATGAATCATATAAATGGTATAGTCTGAAGTCATAACATCTTTTTAAGCTAATTATACGCCTCAAGTGTAAGTGTCTTGAACTGCCGTCCCTGTATGAGCAGGCTGGAATTGGTATAGGAACCGATGGGCTAGATACCTAGAAAATTAATGCAACAGCTCCCTAATGGGAAGGACTCAAGTTAAACAAAACCGGACAACCGTACGCCTTAATTGGCCGGATGGGGGTCATGTAGAAGATCACCTTTACCCTGAAATCAAGTTGGCTGCTGTAAAAAAACTTTTGTCAGAGTTGTAGTTGCATGCTTACCACAGAACAGATACTGATCCAACCAAATGCCAAGATATCCAACTAAATTTTTCACAATTAACGGCTGATCCTGTGAATCATAATAATAATAATAATAATTGAGTGGCACTGCGACCTAAAAAGGACCAGGGCCTTCCATCGACAACAACTACTCGTGTTGTGCATGCTACTGTTCTTCACGAGTAGAAGGGACCTACAGTTCTTTGCCGATTCCGAACGGCGAGCTAAGAAGCTTTCCATAGACAATTAATACTCTTTGAGTGGTGTCAACAACTCGAAAGAGGTGGTGCCGTGAAAATATGCTAGGTGTCCCGTCCGGGAATCGAACCCAGACTTTCTGCGCCGCGGTCGATGCACTTACCACTACGCCACGGCGACCACCACCACCATCCTGTGGATCAACTACACCGAATTTTCTCCAGTTTCTTTTCGTGCCCCTTGAGACCCTGAACAGCGTGGTTCTAAAGAGATCTTGATATGCTTAAACTAAGACTCCAAGCTAAGTCCCCAATTCGCTTAGTGCAAACTTTCAGTCTGTACGAATCACCTTTTTAAGTGCAAGTGCTTAAAAACCTTTCTAAATCAGGAAAGCAAGTCCATGTACAAAACTACGTTCTTCCACCACCTTCTGCTCTTCGCTGACTTTAATGTGAGTTAAAATCTGAATGAGAAAAAAATCTTTGCTTAGAAAAAACTTTTCCAATGACTGGGACTTAAAGTGGAATAGTGTCTGTGCATAAATCCTTTCTTGAGATCTTCCTATCAGTCTCTTGGTCTAGATTTTCACACCACAAAGCTTCTAGGATTCATTCAAAACTGCCTTATATTCTATGTGCAGTTGTCGCAGTCTATGCCCACTGCTCTACATTGCCCGCAGGACGCATGGATGTAGATTTGTGTGTTTGCCTTCCGCCGCAGGAAATGCAAAACAAAAATATACACAAAACGTCTTCGCTTCATGTTGATATAAAAGTACAAATAGAAAGCCAACGGAAGCGGAACAAACAGAAGCGGAGGAAAACCAGCAAAAAGAAAGCAGAGCGCTCAAGAAATTCATATTTTATTTATGGACAGCGGTAGGTAGTCCTCCTCAACACGGGCGAGGCAATATTTTCCTTTTTAACGCCATTCCCTCATCGTACGACTGCGTTGCCCTTCGCGTCGTGTCATTCGGATATGATTGCCTTTTTCAGCTCACAAGTCTGCACGATGTTCACTCGTGCCCCCCTTCCCGGCTGTCCTGGCACATACAGATGCACGCGCACAGTGGCAAGACCGAGAGAAGGAGAAACGAACCGAAGCATAAACTGAGAGGAACAGAATATTCATGATGTTCAATCCACGTAAAAATTCAGAAACTGCAAGTATCTCCGTGGCATGGATACCCTCGTCCGCAATTTGCTGTTGGCGGCTTCCTTCCCAGTTTCTTAACTAAAACCACAAGCAAGAATTCCAGAAAAGATCTCTCTGCCCCTCATTCCCACTCTACGCTCTCCCTCGACCAGATCGTGTTCAACTGCAGGGGGAACGGGGAGGTGTTGCCAAGAAACGATAGCTCTGGCAGGATATGTCTTGAAGGGAATGGCCACAGTCTATAGCTTGACGCTGCACATTATACCGGATTCTTTGCGAGAGTATTTTGCACTCAACAAGAAAACTTTCTTGGCCCATACAGGACGGGACTATTTTCTTAAACTGCATACTGATAAAAGTTACGTTGCCGAAGGCCATTCCCCCCGCTGCCCACATTCCACACAAAACAGCAGCAATCCAACCATCCCATCAAATCCCACCCAATCAGGAATGGCAGCGAAGAGGCAACCAATCTACTGTGCAGCCAGTAGGTACGACTTGCAGAAGGAAATTGCCGCATCCACATCAGCAGGAACATGCATTCCTTCTTCTAAACTGTTTCTGGTTAAAGTTTAAGACTTGAAATGGCTCCGAGTGAAAGAGGACGAACTTTCTGACCTCATTTTCATGGTACACACGAAAAACAAATAGCACAAGGATGGAGAGCGAAAAGCAAAAAGGCAGAACACGAAAAAAAACCGCAAAGGACGATGAAAATATTGAATAGGAAGCAGAGAAAAGAAAACTCGGAATGCCATCACCGCCATCGTCATCGTCACCATCGCGCGCTGGATGGACGAACAGCAAGAGAAGTTAAGTGCAAGGAGCCTCTCCAGACCTTGGCCCGTCCTCGTCATCGTCGCACTGAAACGAACGCCTGCACTATCAACTCTAATCTTGAGAATTCCCATAAAAAATATATTTCAGGTTGGTAGCCATTAAAAATGGATTCCTCAGCTGCCATCCGCCGTCTGCCGTCCACCCATCCCTTCGTGGCTGTCTGACTGAAGAGATGTTGTCTTGTACACCCTATTTTATTTTATCGGGCAAGCATGAATCGACAGAACTACTCCAAGTCCAGCAGAGCACACCGACCGCCGCCTCCCCATCTCCTCCCCATCACCCAACCAATGGCGGAAATTAATTTTCCAACTAATTTTGCAGAAAGGTATAAAACTTTTAATAAGGTTATGGTGATTATTAGTTAGACTTGCGGCTTGATGATGGAGGTGATGATCCTTGCGGAACATAGTAAAATTTCCGCGCAGTCCGACACTTTATTACGGACTTTTTGTTTCGTTCCCGTGCCGTGAAGTTGCCGGTCTTAAGAAAACAAGGGTGGCAACTTGAAAGGTGGCGGTGTGGCGTGTTTCTCTCGTTTTTTTTTTTTTTTGTGGTTCTGCTCTGTTTTCCTGAAGAGGGCATTTTATCACCAAACACCGGCGCGGCGTGTCGACGGCAACGGAGCAAAGTTTCGTGGGGGTGGTTGGCTTGTAAAAGGGGTTGAATTGTGTAGTAGTCATTTTGGCGGTAGACTTTTGTGAAATTAGCAAAATAAGTACTTGAAAAGGGACCTCTGTCACTTTGTAGCCTTTGTTGTGGTTGAGTGACTTGAAAATGCTTTGTTTTCACTTTCACGTGGTAAATGGTTTTTGTTTTTATCTGCTCTAATGGCGGGGTGATGGAAAATTTATGTCACCGCCTGGATCGTATTGTGTTTATGCTTCACTTGGCGTGCACAAGCCGGATGGGGGAGAAGGTGAAAACGGGCCGGCGATGTGTCTGCTTATCGCATCTGGAGTCATTCAGTCATAAAAGACGCAGACAATGGCATAATACAACTGGATGAATGGGCGGAGAGTGGGGGGGGGGGTTTGAAAGATGGATTTACTTCGAAGACGTTAACAAATTTACAGAGTATTCAGATATGGGCGATCCCATGGGAATGAATGCAGAGTGAGCGCTTGAGTTGATCCTGAGGCGGGATTAAATTTCAAGGACACTGAACATTACTATGTTAAAAATAGACTAATGATTTAGTGGGGCTCCTCAGAAATTTTGGTTGATTATGCAGGCTTGACCTCTCCGCTTGCTCACAGATGATTTATTTTGGCTGATTCTGGTCAATTTTGACGAAAAATTAAGCAACTCCATTGATACATGGGGTCATTCATTTTGTGGTTGCCAGTTTTGGGCGCTGATATTTCTAGATATGCCAAATTCAGCCCTCATTTGATGTGTCCTTATGATTGCTTTAGATTTGCCATTTTCGGCAGTATATCGACTATCAACACAGCGTTATTACAACTGACTACAAAAGCGTTGAATCAACGCTGGGAACTTTTCTCACATTACGCAATGATTATGATCTTCATGGTTGACAGAAAACAATCGCTAAGATTGTGAGGTAGTTTGAAGAGAGTTAAAGCGAAATGGTCGCAGTGGCGTAGTGGGTAAATGCTTCGAGCCACACGCAGAAGATCTAGTTTCGAGTCCCGGACGGGACACCTAGCAATTTTTCACGGCAGCACCTCTTTCGAGTTCCTGACAGCACTCAAGGAGTATTAAGTGTCCATGAAAAGCTTCTCAAATCTCGCTGTTCGGAGTTGCCAAAAAACTGTAGGTTCCATCTACTCGTGAAGAACAGAGTAGGTGTTGTAGAACACGAGTATGTGTTGAGAAGCTAGGCCCGGGTCCCTTGTAGGCTGTAGTGTCACTCAATTGTGCTCGTCATAGTTGACGGATTACATTCTCTAAGGTTGTGAGGTGATTTGAAGAGAGTGAAAGCGATGACTTCGAAAGGCCTGTGCGTTATGAATGATTCGCTTGCTTAGCTTAGTGCTCCCAATACCTCCCTGCACCTACTAGATAGAATTCAAAAGCGAGCGCTAAAACTTATAGGAGGTAATAAGACTCGTTAGACGTAATGTCGCCCCTCTGTCACTGTTTTATCGCTATTGCAACAAGAAATGCTCAAACGAATTAGCCAGCTGCATTCCTCCCCTTCAAGAATTCACCCGCAATATACGCGTCGCTAAGAATGCTCATCAATTCACCTTTAAGCCCTCCTTCGGACGTACAGTAAAGTTTAGAGACTCGTTCTTTAGCCGCGCCACACGAATGTGGAATGCCCTTCCTAGCTCCCTCTCATTACAATTCACAGACATTTAAAACCAATGTGCACCGGTACCTCCTCTCCCTCTTTTGTCCGGTCACTTAAGGGTAGTCGCAATCCCATTAGCGCGCGCAAACTATAAAAAAAAAACAGATTTCTAATGCTTCGTCAGAGAAAGGGCTATGAACCAATAGACACAACCACGAGACGACCTAAGCGACAGTCATGCTTAGCTATGGACCAGCCACACCTTCTATGAGAGGGACCAGTTGACTGTCGCTTAGGTCGTCTCGTGGTTGTGTCTATTGGTTCATAGCCCTTTCTCTGACGAAGCATTAGAAATCTGTTTTTTTTTTTATAGTTTGCGCGCGCTAATGGGATTGCGACTACCCTTAAGTGACCGGACAAAAGAGGGAGAGGAGGTACCGGTGCACATTGGTTTTAAATGTCTGTGAATTGTAATGAGAGGGAGCTAGGAAGGGCATTCCACATTCGTGTGGCGCGGCTAAAGAACGAGTCTCTAAACTTTACTGTACGTCCGAAGGAGGGCTTAAAGGTGAATTGATGAGCATTCTTAGCGACGCGTATATTGCGGGTGAATTCTTGAAGGGGAGGAATGCAGCTGGCTAATTCGTTTGAGCATTTCTTGTTGCAATAGCGATAAAACAGTGACAGAGGGGCGACATTACGTCTAACGAGTCTTATTACCTCCTATAAGTTTTAGCGCTCGCTTTTGAATTCTATCTAGTAGGTGCAGGGAGGTATTGGGAGCACCAGACCAAATAGGAGCGTTATACTCGAGCTAACGGCGGATGTAGGTCTTGTAAATTGTAGCCAGATCAGAGGGGGTAAAGTATTTTTTGCATCGTTTTAGAAAACCTAGACACTTCGCAGCATTTTTGGCGACCCCAAGTATGCGATCGTTCCAACTAAGTGTTGAGTTGATACACATACCAAAGATGAAAAGTTTATCGGTTTCAACAACGCCGGTGCCGTCCATGGATAATGGCTGGTTATTTTGGGAACACTTGAGTGAAAGTTGACAGCACTGGGTTTTCTAATTCCACTCAATTTCTTGTACCCCAAACGATTATGCTGTCAAGGTCGGAAATTAATGTGCTTAACATACGCTGCGTTCGGACTTGAGCCAAGAAACGAATATGAGAAGCTGAAGGTACTGTCACCAGCGAAGGAGTGAATAGAATTATAAGTAGCAGACAAGAGATCATTTATGAAAGTCAGAAAGAGTGTCGGAGACAGATGGAGAATGGAGGAGAGAATGGGGAACACCAGCATTAATATGGTGGATACCAGACTTGAACCCATCCAGCACGACTTGTATTGAACGGTTCGCAAGGTAATTTCTAATCCATTGAAGAAGAGACTTATCGATTCCATAAACACGCATTTTGGACAAGAGAGCTTGATGCCAGACTCTGTCAAATGCTTTTGAAATATCAAGCGCAACGATTTTGCTTTCTCCAACACTGTGCAAAGATTGGTTCCACTTTTCTGTGAGATATGCCATCAGATCACCAGTCGACATGTTGCTGCGGAAGCCGTTCTGCCGGTCATTAAGAAGCTTCCGGGATTCAAGATACTTCACAAGCTGACGATTTATCAGCGTTTCTATGACCTTGGTAAGAAGGGACGTAAGTGCTATGGGTCGGTAGGAGGTGGGTGACGAAGATTGCCCTTTTTTAGGGACGGGCTGGACAAATGCTGTTTTCCACTTACAGATGGAAAAGCTTACGCAGTGGTTTTGCCAGCTTTGAAGAACACCTCCTCAAAAGAACAGGGTGTATACCTACCGGGCCAGCGGACTTGTGCACGTTTAGATCTTTTAGGACTCTTGCAACTATACGAGTGCGAAAGTAAATCTGATCCATGGAAAAATTTACGCCCTCAAGTACAGTTGGAGGCAAAGCACAGTCTGGGAGCGTTGAGCTAGCTGCAAAATGAGCAGCAAGCGGATATGCTTTGTTCAAAGAGTTGACAGCTGGAATGCCATTATGTTTGGACAACTTGTTCCTAAAATGGAGCGTATGCACCTTTTGACAATTCTCTGCAGCCTTCCCGTGATAGCATTGGTCACCCTCTAGGTACCACATTCATAAAGAAGTACGAGTTCAGATTTGGAAGAGGACAGTCGCCAAGCTCTTGATAACATCCCAAATGCAGATTTTTCTTTGTCTGGGCAGTTAGCTACATCCAAATCAGGTCCGCCAGGCATTGAGACAACACTCTTCCCACTCGACCACCTATCCACCATGTCATATGCGAATTGATGAGTTTGGTCCTAGACTAATCAGATTTGCTTTTGCCGAGTTAATTTTCAGCCCAACGACGTCAACTTCCTTCTCCACGTCTTCTGTCATTTGGTGAAGGTCCCCTAGTCTGTGAAGCATAGGAGGAATACATCGTCGGCGTAGGGGAGCTGTCTGAAGTCAGATGTAAGAGTCCATTCAGTTTCTCCACTCTCCTCTTAACAAGGTCAATCGCAAGACATCGCTAATCACCAATCATAACAATACTGGTTAATGTAGCCAGACACCACTTTGAATTTCAAGTTCATTAGAAAGTCTTCTTCTGTGTAAGACGTGATATGTGGACTTAACGTAGGTAGTCTTTATAATTGGAACTCCTATCCTGGACAAGGCACACCAGACAAATTCCCCGATTGACACTATCAAACGTCATTATCGCTATCTCACAGCCTGATCCTTATTTCTAATTTCGATCTTCATTTAATTAGGAACCACATTTTTTCCATGACAAATATTTTCCATCTCACAAGACTGAATGAGCAGCCGATAGAAGGCATATTCATCCAATCAAGATAATTCCAAAAGTTCAAACGACACTCACAGATAGGTACTCCGCAGCCTCACTCAAAGCACATCGCCTCCGTCGAGATAATGTCATCCACGGATTCCAGAGATATTTGCTTCTTGGCTTTTTTTGCCGCTTTTTTTCGTTTTCATTTTGATAAACTGCAAATAACATTCGATGTTCATCTTCATTAAATCTCCTCTCCCTCCCCCCCCCCCCTCCGCAGTGACCAGAGACCAACAAAGACGAATTATCTCAATTAGACGTTACTTTGTTGAGTGGACAAGGCGGTGAATCGGGGGAGAAATGACGAAGGAGCAAACTTTTTTCGCCACTCACCAGAAGCGAACGAAGACGGAGTGGAGGCACTCCAGAACACAAAAGCAGCAGCGGAGGCGGCCGTCGCAAAAACGTACTAAACTTCAACATAATGAATCCTTAAATGATTGAAAACTTCCCATTTATCCCGCTTTCTTGTCGGATCCTTGGCGGGCACACAGCATGCGGGTGGGTATTTTCGCCTCCCGTCTAATGGATGACGATGGACGACGACGACGACGACGGCGATGACAACGTGGACAACAACACTGAGATGAAGAGATTTTTGTTTGTCTCCCCCCTCACCACCGCCCGTAGCTGACCACAATATTCGTTACGAAGATGGTCCATCATCCGTTTGGCGGATGGGAGGGGGGCAGGCCAGCACACACTGGCGGACTAAGGCTTTACCAATGCGCATGGTGTTGTGTGTGCCGTTTATGGTGCCAACAACGGAGAGGTTTTGGTAGCCATTCCCAAGCCAATTATCCAGAAGGAGTCTTGTGTGTCTAGTCTCTCATACGAGTGCGCACTCACTAGGGGAGGGAGGGGGAGGAGAATAATTAAAAGGACCAAAGCGGGTCACGGGCCCGTACTCTTTGGCTCCTCGGACTCGGTTAATGGACATTCTGTATTGATATCTGTAGCTGAGTTGCTGTGTGTGCGAAAGGATTACGAGAGAGGCTTTCATCCGTGCCGTTGTCTTGTGCGTGCGCCATGGAGGGGTGGGCCACTCTGCCGACATCCGGTGTCATGGGGCGCTCTGCCATTTGTTATGGGACGAGCATATGACCGATAATATGAATGTGCGCCTGGCATATTAAGTACCGACACATGTAGGCCTCGACGCCCACATCCATGCATGTGGCCCGGACGAACGGCAGTGGAGTGTAATTGCTAATCTACCTTTTCTCGAAATCTTAATTACAATAAAAGGGATAGCCGATAATAAATTCATGCTAAGTGCGAGAGTGTCCTTCAATATTCCCTAGTGGGCGACTTGTAGCATGACACCAAGGGTCGCCGTCAGTCCATTGGCTTGTCGACGTGGGTGGCGGTGGGGTGGAAGAGGCAAGGAGGCCGACGTCTAAGCAGGAGATAAATGTGGGCCATTAATTGAATGCATACGGCCCCAAAGTCGAGGGTATATTTATTGTTTCAATATGTGCGAGTATTTATGTGACCGGATGACTCGAAGGCCATGTCCTCGCATGTCCTTCCACCGGAGTGGAATATGTGGGGACGCCTATTTAGGCATAAAGGTAATGTGAGATATGTGCAGTGAATATCTACGATGAGATTTCAGCACGACTCGGTAGCTCTTCGCAAAAGTTTGACTACAGAAGTTGAATTATTTTTTGGGAGAGGTTAAGGTTAGACAGCTGAGTGATGAGCACTGACGATAGGCCCCAGATGGGGTGGGGGTGTCTGTTCCCTAGATTCGCCATTGTTAGAGAAGCCGCTTTTCATCTATAACGAGATAACTGAAAACTTATGACATAGGCTTCCGGGGCCGAGATGCCGAGACGGCGCACAGTATGATGGTAATTATGCGCCATACCCCCCGCAGGGCACATTCATTTTAATTCATGACCTGTAACACATCCTTGTTGGGGAGATAGAGCCACTGACGAACGGATATGTGGGGCACAAGAGCTTACATTGATTTCGGGCCGTTCCTTTGTGTGCGAGGCGAACCCTTTAAGGGTAACAAAGAGATAATAATTACAACCCTGATTAAAAGGACGACGATCGTACGATAGTTTGGCGTTTAACAAAGGACTCAATGTGTTTTGCATGTGAACAGACCTGAAGTTCACATCATGAAAAGTGCTGGTGTAGCGGATTATATGGGAATACCATCAAAGTTAATGGGAAACTGTTTTGATGTTTAGTCGCTTGACGCCACGGGAGCAGGGTCATATCAGCAAGAAGTTATGTTTTCCTTTGCAAGAAGAAGAAACCATGCAGAAGAGATTATCGTGTTTTCGAAGTTTATCCATTATGTCTGCGCCTTGAAGTAGCTCAACAATTAATTTGTGTAAGAGTCCCCCCTGCAGGTAGGGCAATGACCATAGACTGGAGCAACCATCGGAGGACTGAGACAGAGTTCGTAGAAAATAAACAACCACCATGAGGTAATGTCTGCCAGTATGTCATTGGTTGCGATTCTTTGAAGGTCAATTGTGGAAAGTTGTTGTGTTGACATCCTTCTATGAAGAGTGACTTGACATTGTTATGATTTTGCGCTTTTGTAGGGAGTGTTTTCGTTCTAAATGAAAAAATTTAATGCACGTAAAATTGATTATGTTAGAACGTTTATGTGTCAGGATACTTGTGAAGGTCTGAAGTGGTTGCGTAAATTCGTGCACGATTTGGGATATGAAATGATCATGCTCCTAGTCTCAAAAATTTTGTCAAGCATAGATATTTTTGAGAACTCTGTCATCTACAGGTTGATCTTTCGGAAGCTGACTATGTGGGTCATGTGATCAAAATCGCGGCAGTTGGCTTAAAAATAAAGAAACGATTAGTCTATACCTGGAATCATGTGAGTGCGAGTCTAGTGTGTTTAGTGTTCTTCTAATGAATGTTTTTGGCAACACTGGTTTAAACGCACTGACGCACGTTTCGTGTTTTGTTTCACTGTCAAACATCTACAGTTTGGTCTATAATTCAACAATGAATCGTCTTACAAACGAACAACACTTGCAAATTATTGAATTTTATTATCAAAATGCGTGCTCTGTTAAGAACGTTCATCGCGCGCTTCTTCCATGTTATGGTCGGTTTAATCGACCCACTGAAGCGGGCTATTTTGACTAAATTTCGCACCAAATTTACATTTTTGTGCAATAAACCACTTACACGCTTACGTCGAGTGCGAACTAAAGAAAATATCGCAGCTGTATCGGCGAATGATGAACATCATTTATCGATTTGTCGCCGTTCGCAGCAATTGGGCCTCTGTGACTCAACAATGTGGAAAATTTTGCGGAAGGATTTAGGTGTGACGCCATTCAAAATACAGCTGGTGAAAGAATTGTAGCCGAGCGACCTACCGCAACGTAAAATATTTGGTGTTGGCCGATGATCCACTTTTTACCGAAAAATTGTGTTCAGCGACGAAGCTCATTTCTGGCTCAATGGATACGTAAATAAGCAAAATTGTCGATTTTGGAGCGAATATAAACCAGAAGCATTGCAAGAGCTACCAATGCATCAAGAAAAAGTCACAGTTTGGTGCAGTTTATGGGCTTGTGGCATCATGGGACCGAACTTCTTCAAAGATGATGCGAATCGTAACGTAACTGTGAATAGTGAGCGCTACCGTGAGATGATATCCAACTTTTTTTTGCCCAAAATGCAAGAGCTCGACTTGCATGACATGTGGTTTCAACAAGACGGCCACACAGCACGCGCAACAATGGACTTATTGAGATCCGAATTCAGTCAACATCTTATTTCACGTTCAGGACTGGTTAATTGGCCGCCTAGATCGTGCGATTTAACGTGTTTAGACTGTTTTTTTGTGTGGCTATGTTAAAGCTCATGTCTATACAGACAAGCCCGCTTCAATTGACGTATTGGAAGGCAACATTGAAGCATTTACTCGTGAAATACCACCCGAAATGTTTCAAAGAGTATGCCAAAATTGGACTAAGCGGATGGACCATTTGAGGCGCAGCCAAGGTCAACATTTGCATGAAATAATCTTCAAACATTAAATTATGTGGACCATACTATCGACTCAAATAAAAATTGCATGCATTTTTTTAAATTTTATGTGTTTTCCTTTTTTTTAAATTTTCCTATAGCTTTTAAATAATCACTCTTTATATAATAGTCACCTTTTGGGTCACATTCTTTGGTGACATTTGAAACAGTCCATGTATGTTGTACCTCAGTCGCAATCGTCGTGAATAATCACCTTTTTACAACACATTTCCTCAAAAGATGTCACCGACATTGAGCGTCTTCAAATCTGTTCGAGGAAGAATGTTAGGTTCCCATCGGAGACTAAACATTCATCCTACATTTTTTCATGGTACCACCTCTCTGCAGTTGTTACCGTCACTCAATAAATATCTAATAATTGTCTTTAAGTCTTCTCAAATTAAGCCGATCAAAAGCGCAAACGGTATGTCCCCTTTTCTTACGACATAACTAGAGCACACGCAGTATAAGCAGCTGTTGAAGACACTAGGACTTAAGGAGCATACAACACTCTCAAATTTGCTTGAAAATGCAGTTTGTGACTTTCCATTCTAAAATTAATTCAAATGCCAGATGCAGTAAGAAAAGCTTACGCTTATACCCTCTCTTACAGCAATAAGTTCTTTGTATGAGCTTTGGATTTACTACAAAACCATCTTCCTGGAATGTTTCAGGTAATGTCTTTATATACAAAAAAAATGTGATTAGTTGCGTATGCCAATGCAGGACTGTTCCAGGAGATTAAAGGGATCTTTTTATATAACCCACATATTCTTTTAGTCATTCTAGTTACATACGCTCCACATAATGGTTGTGGGCAACTTAAGGAAACATCTAGACTTTGCAATAAGAGGAAAGAATTGCATCGTTTTTGAAACTACACATGTTAAAAGTCTAATATCTTGACATGCTCTACTCTCAAAAGCCTTAGCGTAATTTCACAAACAAAAAAATATTGTTCCAAAGACAAAGGAGACAGTGTAAGGGATTCCTTTCTGTGCCTTTCTTTTTGTTCGCATGTGCTCTCGATTGAAAAAGTGACCTTTGATAATTTCCTCTGATAGTTAGTCATAAATTTCATTTGAAGGAGTCAGTACGGCAGTCGTCTCACAACATAAAATGAAATGCAATCAAATGCAAACAATAAAAAAAAGAAATCTGAGGAATGGAATAGAAATCCATAAGGCTCATATTGCTCACAGTCGCAGTGCAGACCATATTACTTTTAAGGGCATTTAACATATTTCAATGGTCTCCGTGGCTTAGTGGGTAAGTGCGTCGACCGCCACGCAGAAGGTCTAGGTTCAATTCCCGGACGGGACATCTCGTATTTTTTCACGGATTTCTGACAACACTCAAAGAGTATCAATTGTCTATGAAAAATTTCTAAGATCTCGCCGTTCTGAGTCGTCGAAAAACTGTAGGTCTTTTCTACTCTTTAGAGAACAGTAGCACGCACAATATGAGTAGTTCTTGTAGAAGCTAGGCCCTGGTCCTTGTGGGCTGTAGTCCCACTCAATTATTGTTACTATTAACAAATTTCAATAAATGTAAGGAAACGTAGCATATTCAGTCTAACTTACTTACTTACTTAAGGTGGATATAGACAAATTTATAGGAACTGCGAGGCTGAAGAGCTAAGCAGTCGCGGTACCAAATCCTTTATCTCGACCAGAGGTAACATGCCTTCAATTCCCTTCGTTACAGTCAAACACTTACAAAATACACACATGTCTTGGACTAGTGTAGACATTGTCTTAGAGAGCGACTTGTCTTATAGCAAAAGTAGCTTGGGCAAAGTTTCAATCCAAACGCACTTTCTGCCTCCTAAGCTTAAACAAAATGTGTGCACCGCTACTACTGCGTTATTGGCGAAGTATCCCCCGGGATCGGCATACTTTACATGACTTCTATAGGAGCTTCGGAGATAAAACAAATTTCAAATCAATTACAAGGGCCTTGCCCTTGTAAAAAGAATTAAGAGACGAGATGTCTCCTTTGGCAACATGCGTCAACTCAGCGACAATAGTGTGAGACACCTCATTAGGTATAACACTCTAATTTAAGGGTGACTAATTACACTACCCGCGCAACATCATCATGGGCTAAAAGGCAACTCAAGTATGGGTGACCGTTCACAACCAGCCGCTCTTGACTAACGTAACCTAGCCAAGGCTGACAACAGCTGCAGTTGATGATACTTCATTTCTGGAAATTCTTGCAGAGTATTGAAAATAATGTTGAGGCTCCGCCATTTCTGGTAAGCCTTAAAATTATTGTTTGAAGTGGTTTATTCGAGAACTATGAAGAATCAAGTGCAAGTCCCAAACTGTTGAAGTCATCCACTCCAAATGGAACTTCATGTTTTGAAGGATGACTCGAGTTTTTACAGTGGACTAGTTGAGGAACCCTGTGGTCAGCGTGGCGTAGGTGGCAAGTGCGTCGGCCCACATGCAGAAGGCACCACATCTTTCGAGTTTCTGGCAACATTCCAAGAGTATCCATTGTCTACGAAAAGCTCGCTGTTCGGAGTCGGTAGCACGCACAATGCGAGTAGTAATTTTAGCTAGTCTCTGGTTCCTTGTAAGCTGTAGTGCCACTCAAGTATTTGTTGAGGATCCTTCCATTCACACAGAAACCCGTTCGGCCTTTCAAAAAGTAAAACCGCTTCCCGCCTAGTTTCTAAACTTAGCTGTATCTTAAATGAGTATGAAGTTGGTCAACAATAGTTTACATGCTGGAAATAAAAAAATTACCCTGCGTCAGGTACCGATGAAATGGTGGAGATAACGTCGCAACACGTCTGTGTGCGTAAACCAGACAGTCAATAAACCAGCAATTTTGAAAATTTGACTACCAGACAATAGATTGTCTGAGATAGCCGCCGTCATAATTACAAGCCTTTATGATTTCAATAAAGTCCGCCACATAGCAATTACCTCCTCTGTCTTTTGTGCGCCCTTTTCACGGTCTGCGGGATACCCAGAGGGCGTCCTGCTAGTCGTGAAAGTCAACATTGACCTCCTGCGTCGGAATTCAAAGAAAATAATTGATATTCGTGTTAACAACTGAAACCCAGCCACAAAGCAGCGGATGACGTGCAGAAGCCAAATGTCTTCAGTAACAATCAAGCTCCTGAATAGTCTGCTCCTGCTGGTCATCGCCTTCAAGGACGAACAAAAGAATTCATCACAATTCTCCATCAACAACTGAACTGATTGCTTAATGCATTTAAATTCGTGTTACATCACCGTAACACTGACTTACATTCGACAATCAAGTCCACGCTCCATGTGCACTGGAATTGCTGGCAAACTCATTAAGTAGCACACCACCTCACCTCACCTCACCTCTTAAGGGGTTTGTGTTCATCCGAGTTGTGTGGCACAATTTACTTTTACGAGTGCTAACCATCCGTTCCTCCGTGTGCAGTACTTGTCACTTGTGCGTATGCCATGCTCCGTGAATTTCTTAAGGATATCAAATTATGATTGCAATCCACACAGACCAGACAAGGAGAGCTGTGCCCCGGCACTAACTATCGTTCTGACACATTTCTTACATAATCACTCACACGTTACGGAGCAAGACAAGCATCTTGGGTCTGCCCTGACTCCACTTCGAACGACACTCAAAGCGATCCTATTGTGTCAAATTGTGCTCTTGTGTCTTGCTGGCACCTAAGCATCATCACCGCACATGTGTGTAGTCCTCGAGTTACGCTTGTAAAGTCAAATGGTTCACCTTTGCGGAGAATAGAACCTATTTCTAGGCACAGCCATGTGCACGCAGTTTGTCGGCGAGTCCGCGTGGATATATACACGCGAACTGTGGATAGGTGAAGAGAATTCAGGCACCGCGTCTACTTCGTAAAGCTCATTACGTTGAATTGAATTACGAACGATTTGAGATACACACACACACGCACAGCACGACGACCCCACCAAAGTCGGAGTGCTAAAAGTTTTTCAGTGCGTGGGGGGCAGGGGGTGGCTTCCCAATTCAGGGAAAAGAATTAAGTTGACTAACGATTATGAGCAGACTCATAATAAAAGCATAAAGTCAACCGCATGGAGAACTTTTTAATTTAATGTTGTAAATCATAGTGCGAGCGGGCCATCAGCCGCCGCAAGGGTGCGGGCTTAGGACTACACGTCGCTCTGCCATAAACACGCAATCTGTACCGCAGAGCGCAAGTTTCTGTTTAATTCTCTCCAGCAAGTCGCGCGCTCACTCCTTGGTGTCTGAGTTGAATTTTAAAATGTAATGAATCCGGTAAGTTGGTCGATTTACGAAGAAATTTGTCCTGCTCACAGTGACTTATACGAAATTCGATGGAAAGTTTTTCGGGGAAAGGATTTTGTGGGAACTTTCGAAGGTGCACTTAAAATGATTGACTTCCCAATAGAAATTGGTACATCATTAACAATGGCTCGAGGAAACGATTAGAACGAATTCTTGGTTCGAAAAATATTTGGAAGGTCCTTTTGCGGCGTTTGAAATATATTAAGGTGTGAGAATGCTTTTCATTTTCTTGCATTGATGAAATACGTTCCTCGTAGGAAATCCTCTGTGGTGGAGGTGTGTATGTCAAAAACAGAGCAATGCTGAAACCGACAGAATTTTAAGTCAACTTCTGACAGGTACTCTGTATTTCCTGACTCAAAAAATGACCTTCAAAGAGAGTTTTGCTTGTCTTCGAATACCGTCAAGTAACTTATGGGTCTTCTTCTTCTTTCCATGACACTACACTCCAAGTTGGACCTGGGCCTTAACCAACACTGACCGTCTGGCTTTCGGGCTGGAATAGTGTCCTTACAGTACTAAAGCATTTAAATCTGTATCAGGTATATATACAAAAGCAAGTGAGTTCAAAATTTTGTTCACATACGGCAAAAACAAAACAGTTAAAATTGTATCACAGTTCAAAAAGAGATCGAAATAAAGGGGAAACTGTGTATTTGATACGTATTACAGGCGGTTATGTGATGCGCCGGTGGATTCTAGTCAATGTCTGTACACCAAGTGCCATCAACTGGTGTGCAATATGGCCTCCTAGGAAATTCTTAATTAACCCAAAATTCAAATCATTGCCTATCTCAATGTCCAGCTAAAGTTCTTAACCAAATTTTTGTTCATGTCTTAGAACTCGTGAGGTTCTTTGTCCAATCCCTTTATCAAAATCTTTTCCAAGCCCCTGCCAAAATTTTTGTCTAATACCTTATACAAGCCACTGTCGAAATCCTTGTCCATATCCACGTCCGATTTCTTTTAATTTGATCCCGTCATTGTCCAAGTTCCCACCCATGTCGTTGTCCAATTGCTTACCACAGTTCTTGTCCAATTGCTTTTTTATTATCCCTATTTTCCAAGCCCCCGTGGCAATCTTTGTCTAAAACCTTATCGAACACCTTCCACACGTGTTCGTAGAACTACGACTCTCATTTGTAGCTCAAACGTTATAAGAAGGATTCACTGCGAGTTTTGATTTTCAATAGGCCTTTCCGAAAGATCCCGCGTAACTTCTATCAAACTGCTTTGTCATTTTTGTTCAGTATCGTTTAGGAAGTTGTAATGAAAAGATTTAAAACAAAACGGCATCTCAAAATCGTTCAGCTGTATCATGAAATCAATTCTTTAAGCAATGTTTTTTTGTGCATTCGGGGAACTTATGCTGCTCGTAATCGACCTACTTAAACGACAATTGTTGATACCAAACGCAAATTTTAGTCACAATTTACAAAAGTGATGATAATCGACCAGTCATCAGTCACAAAACTTAGTGAGACAGTGTACGCGATGACTGAAATGATGCGCCATGTTAGGGGAATATGTGCTTCCTAAGCTCAAGCACATGGTGTCAGTGAGGTCTGATTTCAATACTGCTTTATGAGCCGTACAGAGCGTGAAACTAAAGTGAGAAATAATTTTGGTGAACACTTAGAGTTAGATTCTTTGAAAAAGCTTAGACCGTACTGCAACTTCTTCTTCTTCTTCTTTGGATGGCGCTTCAGTCCGGGGTGGACCTGGGCCTCAACCAGCATGCCTCTCCAGCTAGCACGATGTTTTGCCAGCTGCTTCCAATTGGGCACTCCAAGTTGGTTGAGGTGCTCTTCCACTTGTGTGCGTCATCTCAGTCTAGGACGTCCTCTGTTGCGTTGTCCCTTTGTGTCGCATTCGAAGTCTCTTCGGGCCGGAGCAGTGTTGTCCATCCGCTAGCTTCTACAACAAGTACACGTGTTGTGCGTGCTACTATTCTCTCACGAGTAGATGGGACCTACAGTTCCTTGCCGACTCCGAACGGCGAGCTTTTCATAGACAATTAATACTCTTTGAGTGTTGTCAGCAACTCGAAAGAAGTGGTGCCGTGAAAAAATGCTAGGTGTCCCGTGCGAGAATCGAACCCAGACTTTCTGCGCCGCGGTCGATGCACTTACCACAACGCCACGGCGAAATAGAGATTAATGATATGAAATGAACAAATTATGGTAGATGGTTGAACGCCTGACATCAGATGGGACTTGAGTTAAGTGAAAGACTGGGCGTATACTGCTATTTTAAAAAATATTGGTTTCCACTACAACTCAAAAGAACAAAGTTTTTCTCCCTCAGCAACTACTTGTGTCCTTATTGTTGTTCTTACACCAGGAAAGGGACCCACAGTTTGTTGCTAAAAAACTTGACTCTTTCATAAAAAAATAGGTATTCTTTGGGTGTTAACAGCAACTCGAAAGAGTTCATGTAGTTAAAAACGGAGTCTCAAAATCGAACCCAAAACATTAAATGGCCACACATTTCTTTCATAAGCCCACTTGAAATAAGAAATTAAGGAACCAGGGGACACATCCAATTTCGCATGTATGAGAAGTCCCAGCTGTGATTTCACTTCACCTTATTCCTCTTTATGCGAACATAAACACTAATGCAGGAAGTTAATTGTTAGTCACACATTAACGTCATTTTTGATATTTCATATTTTCAGTGTTTAACAAATTCGACTATGACTCAAGAGCAGATGCCCACTAATCGTTTTAAGCGTTGCCGAGTGGTGGTTTGAACAACAGACGGAAGTGAATGGTGACTTTAAGCAAGAAAATCATCTTGAAGGACGAGGCAAACTTTCATCTCAGAGGACTTGTTAACCAGCAGACGCTTTTGGGCAAATGACAATCTTCGAGTGATTGTTGAAAATGCGATGAATTCACAATGAGAGACTATTTGATGCGGATTTTGGGCTGGGGGCGTCATCGATTTACAATTTTTTGACAATGAGTCCAGCCAAGCAGTTAACGTAGATGGTGTTCGCTATCACTAGAAGATGACGTACTTCTTCTTGCTAGAAGTTGAGGATATAAACAGGCTGGTGACTTTTGCCAGACAGCCAACAAACCCATGACTCCTTGGTGAGGGAAATTCAATGGCCGTAATTGTGGTTAATTGCCCACCACGACGATGTGATTTGACACAATTGAAATTCTTTCATTGCAGATGTTTTAAAGAAAAATTTGACGTCAATAAGTTAAGAACACTGTAAGAGTTAAAGAATGAGGCCACATTAACGACATTGAACATCAAGCATGTCACAGAGTCATTTAAAATAAGGACCATTGGAAAAAGCTATATCACCGAAGTAGTGATGATATTTTGTTCCATTTATAGTTGATATTGATCCTTTTACCATACATATTAAAATCAAGGGACAGTTAGACCTCCCCTCACATTTGTCTGTCTGTTCAACAAACCTTAAAAACTTCACAGAAGCAAAAGGTAAACATTTTGCTTTAAACCACAAATAAATTTAATTTAAATTTTAAAAAATGGTTTTCTCAGAATCCTCGCAAAGAAAATCTATTCCGTTTCAGACAGGATAATAAGGTAATCCCACCACGCTTGTATTTTTCAAATAAAAGCGAAAATATCTTCAGGGCTTCCGTTGGGCTTGTTGTGTCTTGGATTTCTTTCTTACGTTACTCATCCAAGTAGAATAATTAAAGCTCAGACAGACTTCGACTGACACCTCTAAGTGCTCTCCAGTCAGTTAGCACATTTAAGTGGACACGAGAAAAGTCACATGACGCAGTAATTGACTCCCTCCAGTAGGCGGCAATAAATTCCAATCGAGTTTCTCATTCAGGCCAACGGAAAGTGTTCATAATCCTCAGAAGGAATTCAGTAAATTTCAGTTAATCTCAGCTAGCATCATGTGCACAGGCGAGGCCACAGCAACACACACCGTCCGCAACCCCAGCACACACAGGTCACTATGTAAACTCACCACATGCTCACCACCGATTGTCCTATTTCACACCAAATGCCACAACAAACCGACAATCTCCCCTCAACAACCTCCCCCCGAAAACTGGTTCCACAACAGCGAAACCTGCAACAAAGCAGTCAACGCCGTTGATTAGGAATCCTGTTTACCGCACAGGGTTTTTTTTTTTCGAAGCCTTGCTGGTTATGTGTGTAATTGGGGAAAGTGAGAGACTGGAATGGCCCGCGGATAGAGCGCCACCTCTTACCGCAGGCTGTCGGATTTCAATATTAATGTTGTTTGGCAATGCAACGGCATTTAGCGTTATTTCGTCGCGGGCAGCGCCAACTGGCGTGTGAATTAATTTTTGATGACTTGGGGTAAATATTTGGAACGCAAATAGTTCAGAGTGTCGCCGAATCTTTTTCGAAATATCCACTGAGGGCACGAATTAGGTGCGTTGTGAAGGATTAAAGCGTCGCAGATGTGCTTGTACAGATTGGAGATGGGTTTTAGTTGGTTTCCTATTTTTTTTTCTGTGGCGTCCTTGTTGGCAGTAACATGGCCAAATGTTGTTGAACTCAGCATAAATCGCGAAGAGTCTACAACGATCGGGTCCCATTTGTGTACCACCACAGGAGGGTTCTCTCTCACTTGTGCATATCTCACGCACCCCTGCGCAATCCTTCAGATACGAAAAACGAATGCCCTTTAAAGCAAAACTTGCTCTCTGTACAAGACACGGGCTCTTCCCCGCCGCCCACAATTCAGCCTTGACGTCTCACGTTCCCCGGGAATGAAGTTGTCCAATTTAGTTGCGCCCACTTAACCATCGACTTAAGGGTTTCTTCAAATCTTCAAAGTCATCGCCTGGCACAGACATGTCTCTCCGAAAAATGTCAAACCCCCCTCCACACGCCACTCAATCCACCGCCAATCCATCGTCTTTGCCGAGGCTGTAAGTTTTGCGACCAAAACTTGATCTGCCCCTAATTCGAATAAACTCACAGCAAGCCCCAATGGAATTATCCAGTCTGAATGTATCTCAATATTGTTTTAGTGGCTTTTCGCATTCAGCAGCGAGCGGGGTGGAAATACTTAATTTCCCAGTGCTTTGGGTCGACGGAGCGATGTGGGAGCGGTTGGGGAAAACGCTTAATCCACCACTGTCACCCGCAGTAAACACCAGTGCCCCCCTGCACCGCGCCCGCTCGTTAAATCTCTTCAAACGAGAACACCACTCGAGAACACAACATTCATAGATAGGATGCCATTTATCTTTCTTCTCGAATTAACTTAATTTTCTTCACATCCGTTCCGGCATTGACTCTTGACTTTTTGTATTGTATCTGCACTCTTTTATTTATTTTGTTGCTGCTGTTGTTGTTGTTGTTGTTCGGTTGGGTCTGCTGCCGCTGGAGTTGGTGCTTTCGAGCCCGTGTCGTGTATCCTCAACACCTAAGTTGATGCTGTTGTTTTTGTTATCTCGGTTATCCTGTGCTCTTAAGCGAACGAATTATTTGCCTCCGAGGATTGTACGGAACACGACTGACTCCGGTGGGAATGTTGTTGCGGGAGGTGGGTGGGCGAGGACTTGCTTTGTGAACTTGCATGAGTGATAATGGACAGCTAATACACATCGTAAATTACAATCTCGGGTGTTATGGATTTTTTTCCTCTGTTTCTGTTTTTTTTTTCTGCGCCCGCTCGTCCTTGTAGTTGCTACACTATCCTTGGAGCTGTGGCCTGGTTGTAGTATGTTCTGACATTTTTGCTGTGTGTGCGGGTAGGAATTACCCTGGTGAAAGGTGACATGGCTGGCAAACGAAATCAGGATTTAGCAAATTGACTGTGAAGACAAATACATGCCGCTTTGGGTTTTCGTTCGTTGCTTCGTTTTTTTTCTCCCTCTCTGCCTTCTTCTTGACGGTTTTTTGTGTGAGAGTTACACATGTACGTACAGTTGAAGGTAGGTTGGGGAGAATGAGTTTAATTCTCCCTCCAGGGGGATTGTCTTTGCCGGAGTAGTCGTTGGCGTTGTCGTCAACATAAATTTGTGCATTTCCCCGTTGGTATGAATTATGAGAACGTGACGTGCATAGCATATGATGGGTGCATTGAGTTGAAAAGGATTTCGTTTGAGGAGCTTGCTATGAGCTACTTTCGCTGAAAGTGAAATTTATGATGCGACGGCGGATGGGAGGGAGCCTAACAATTCGATACATATAAAGTGATTTGCTCTAGGGGCTCTAGGGGCTAGAACTCTGCGAAAGTCCTCATCTGGGTGGATGGCTTTAACTCTCAAGGGTACAAATTAGCTTAATTTAGCTGGTGACTGATCATTTTTAGCGACTTTTGCATTTGGAATTAAACCTATTGAGTGGGAGATTGTGCTTAAGGAAATGTGGTTTTGATTATTTTGACATATTACACCGTTCGACTGATGAGCTCAGAGTCAGACGAAATTCCGTGCAGTAGGGAGGAACTACATGTGTAAATAGAGAATATTTGTGAACAGAAGAACTAATATTCAGTGTAAAAGAAAAAACAGAGAAGGGGATCAACTCAAAATTTCTCAGCCATTGCGCTTGAGAATATTGAATTTAGACACATGATCAAAATTTACTTGGTCCTAAGATTCAACTGTTTTCTTTACGCATTCCTTGCCACCCTCGAGTCACTTCTTTGTATGCATATCTTTCTGAACAAGAAGACTTTTGGTATTTGGGTGTAGGAGCCTTCAGCAGGAAATTCTGCACTGTTTACAAAATGTTGGCCATTTTTGACCCCCAATATCCTCAGGTTAATAATCTTCAAAATTGTTCACTAAGATTGGCGAGTTGAAAACGTTTCGAATATCTGTCACTTTTAGAAATACGTCGCACAGACCCACAATGGTACAAAATCACAAAATGAATGGATTTTATGGACTTGGTTAAACCAACTCGCCCTAAGACAGATCAGCGTTCATATTTTTGATCGAATTGCATCTTAGGCACACCCAGTCGCCATAAAAGGGAAAGCCATACGACGTTTGAAAACCAGAAAAATATAACCCTTCCGAAGTTGTAGCTGCTCAGGATTGGGTTCCTTCCGCACGGTCACGTTTCACAGCATATCCCGGCGAGTAACGCCCGCAATAACTCGGAGACATCTCATCTCCACAGACCGTATTCACGATCTTTTTCTTTTGGTCATTACGCAAATTTCATGACCACAGATAGGAGTTGAAACAAACACTGAGTTAAAAACGGTTAACTTGGCATTGACACCTAACTCAGCCTTCCTTATTATTGATCTACGAAGCAGCTTCAAAACTGATCCAGTTTGGCCAATCTTACAAGTAAAATCAGTGTTACTCATATCATCAATCGTGAAATAGTCCCCTAGGTACTTAATTTTCTCCAACTGTTTCAATGGGTCATCACTGAATTCGACGGGCGATTTCGAAATGCCATAACTTCTGACTTATATATGTTCATCTTCATTCCAGCATCAGAACGTTCGGCCACAAATCTATCGAGCGGGCGCTGGAGTTCCAAATGGGGGTATGTGAAGACAACTAAGTCAGCTGCAAAGGAAGAAGACTTACCTTCAATGTGAAACATTTACCGCTTTGGCTGCTCTCCAACACATAGTCCATATACGAGTAAATGATGAAAAGAAGCGGTGGCAAGGCGTATCGTTGCCGAAGTCTTGCTTGTATGTTAATGTGCTGGAGCCGAACGCTTTTATTTGTTATGCCAAATTGTAAAATATATAGGTCAAGATGGATCCTAGTTTCATTTTCGAAAGGAGATTGGTTTGGGTGAGACGTAATCTATGATTGTACAGGAAACAGGATTCAATAGTCATTGCATACAAAGCAATAGGAAACGAACTGGTGGGAAAACAATCATCGGGAAAATACGTGCTGACATGAACTTGTTGCCAACAAGTTAGACTTAAACAAATCTTTTCAAATTTAAATTGTTAACATATACGTACATATACGAGGGCTGTCTGATAAATAACCAACCTAACCATGATGCACGCGACTTTTTCAAAATTTTTTTGTTTTTTTTTCGTCTACAGTTATCAATCGGCGCCAAAACTCGGTCTTATTGCTTCTAAACTGAGCCAACAGAGCGCTGGAAATGTTCACGCGCGCACGTTAGTGGTCTAGCGTAAGCAAACGCGGCACCCAACGCGCGGACAGCTTTCTCATGCCCAAATCTTGGTTTGATATATGGCAAACACGTTCTTTTGACATCTTCATAATCTCAGCGGTCGTCTAGTACTAATTGATGAACTTTAGCGATGTTATCGTTAGTGGTTACAGTTTTTGGACGCCCAGGAGGTTCATCATCTTCCAAGCTCCTGCGATCACGTTTAATTTCAGCTGCCCAAAATTTTACGGTGGTAAACGATGGTGCAGAGTCACCATACACAGAGTCCAACTCATCTTTGATTTGTGAAGGCGTATTGCCTTTCAAAAATAAAAAAATAATTACAGCTCGATATTCAATTTTTTTCCATTTTGGGGGAATCACCGAAATACACTCACAAAAACGACCGTCAACAGATAATGGTTCAAGATAAATTTCTGAAATTTTGGCGAGTAGCTATTATAATATGCACAATTTGAAGTAGAAACTTTTTTTTCACTTGTGCCGCTAGCTTCACGTTGAGGTCGGTTATTTATCAGACAGCCCTCGTATATGTAGATAGTGGCCGTCTCGACATAGAAAGTAAGTACGTCCGCTCACGCATGTTTTGCGAAATGCTAACAATCTTAACGATGCATGGCGCCAGCATGTAAGTGGTCATAGGCCACCCTAACTTAATACATCAATGCAACGTTACCATGATCTCGTATGGATCACGAGAGTGGTTCTAAATGAGTGAGTTTCACATGGGACCAGGCCTTAGCATCTACAACAACTACTCGTCTTGTGCGTGCTACTGATCTCTCATGAGTAGAAGGGACTTGCAGTTTTCTGTCGACTCGGAACGGCGAGATTTGAGACTCTTTCCATAGACAATGAGTACTCCTTGAGTGTTGTCAGCAACTCGAAAGAGGTGGTTACGTGAAAAATTTGAGATGTTCAGCCCAGGAATCGAATCTGGTCCTTTGGCGCGTGAGTCCACACTTACAGTGGGTGCGCTACGGCGACCACAATATTAAAAAAAATAAGTTTTTCATTTGAAACTGAAATCATAGCTTCCGCCGAAGGTCCCAGGTTCGATTTCTGGATTGTTCAACTAGCAATTTAATTCAAAGCACCACATCTTATGGCTATCTTAGGACAGAAACTTAAAAATCCAAGTCCCGAAATTACCCAAAATCCCAAAAAGGACTAAATATCGAAATGGCCGAACTCACAAAATCATACAATGTGGCTAATCTGCTCTCAATGTGTAACTAGTCGAAATCTTATAGAGACACCCCAAACAGCGTGATTGCACCTGCCTGCAGGAGGCATTGTCCCCTAAAATATTATTTTGAAGATGTCGTCTACAAGAGTGTTGTTCTGACTTAATTTTCGGTGTCATAGACACTTTTAGGTTTTGGGTCTATTTTCTTGATTTATTCCTCAATCCAGTTAATACAACTTTGACTGTCAAAGGCCGAATGTGGGAAATATACGACCCAGGAATGGGGTCTCAATGGGTTCTCTTAATGCCCAGCAGGCATCCATAAAACACCAACTATACTTAGTTGCTTCATTCTTAACTTGGGCTGTGCGTGATATTGTTTTCCAACGAATGAGGGGAAACATACAGTTCAATACTGGCTCCAAAGCGAGGCAATTGAGTAACAACACAGCGCTCAGCTCTAAGAAACTAAGGGAACAATACACAAAATATATTTAAAGACAAAACAAAAACAAGATCTAAGAAACTTTTATATAAACGAAAGCCCAGGTTAGGATTTGAAGTCGATGCACTTGTCCCCAAAGTCTGTTTAAGTTCTTCACTGTGACTCAATGGTCCTCCTTCGCAATTTAAAGTGAATCGCCTATACTTCCTTTTTCCGGTTTTGCAGACTCGTTTAAAAATAAGACAAGCCTGACAACTGAAAATTCAAATTTTGAATTTTGGGATTCAACTTCATCGGAGGTCCGTAGTTTCATTGATTGAAATAGAGGCTAAAAATTTCAATCTCCAGAAAAACCAAACAGGAAATGCTGCATATGAAAGTTGGTCCAGATCATGGTGGCTCGTCATACACCTCTCCCACACTCACACCATTTGCACACCGGCTTCTGCGTGTAATTTGAAAAGAATTCCCTGACGTTGTAACGACAATTTTCATTACATCCTGTCTACTCTGAACGTTGACACTGATCGAAGCTGCTCGAGTTGTCCCCGTCACCTCCCACTCATTTCTCAAGACTTGACGAAAGAAACCCGGTATTCATCCAAACTCCGAGCAGACTCAACTTTTCATAGAGTATCTCTTCACGAGCACATGCAGAGGAAATCATGTCAGGTATGCACTGAAAGACGCCGTATTTTCTTCTAATCCATAAATCCATCATTCAAAAATTGACAGTACTTCAATACGGCACCCATAGCTCCGCCACATGCTCCGCGCAGATTGGTGTGAAAAAAGGCGAAGAAGAGGCAGCGCATAAGAGAAAACATCATTCTGTCGAATGAAATGTTGACAAGTTTTCACATCACGCAGATACTCAGTCGCTCCGGTGGAGTGTCATCCTGTCGCGAAATGAAAGGCAGGCCCCCGCCCCATCTCGTCTTCATACGGAATAAACCTTGTTAAGATAAAATATCGCTGATGTGAGCATATGTGCTTACAAACATTCCTTGACGTCTAAACATGTACTTAGACGTGTGCACACCCCTCCTCAAATTCATATTTGCGTGTACTTGTGTGTATTTTCCGCCTGAATTCGTTTTGAATTTTTCAAATTCATTTTGAGATATGGGCTGGCGGAGGCTTTCGCGTAATAGATGTAGATGTGACGTTGCGCGGGAATGGAATGCCGTGTGAATGTCATATTATGGTGTGGATCAAATCAGGAGCAACGCGGATTATATTCCCCAGCAGAAACAAAGGCGTAAATGAAAGGGAACGTGACTGTGAGGGGTGGGGGTGGGGAGGCTGAAGGTAAGATTCGTTGGATTGGAGTGGATAAAGAGTGAAATACGTTCGCATCAATCAGCCTCCGCTTTGTGCAAATTTATGATTTACGACTGTAACGGGGCCATCTGTCGAGGGCGCCGAGATTTGGTATTCGTCGCCTTTCATCCGTAGGACTCCCCTTGTTTCGACCTTTATCCCTCTGGGGGGGGGGTTGATTCGTTTGGGTTTGTACTCAAATTTGGATAGAGGTGATTGACAATTCTTCAATGGAACGAGCAGGTTAATTCTCACGCATCGCACACGTCACGGGGATGAAATGGAACTTCTTCTTCTGCTTCTTGGTTTTATTGCATGTGGGCGGCACTCAGCAGAATTGAGATGAGACACGAGCAATGAAAGATCACTTTAGCGTTTAAAGTGGACGCATTTGTCATTAAGTGCCTCTGGTCGGACGCTCAAAGTTTGCTAATGCCCTCCGATCAACGGCAGTTCTCTAATTACACCACACCGCTCAGTGCGGTCAGTGTCACGTCCCGGATATAAAAACAGCATTACCTATCCCACTGAAGGGAAGCCGAACAGAAAAATAAATGCTGAAAGAAAATAGGACCGCGTTAAGGTATACAAGGTTCAGGGAGCCAGAACCACCCACAACGTATGTGACGAGTGGACGACACGTTTCACTTCGGCATACAGTGCCTCACTAATGACGGTCATTAAATCCACTCGTCTTAATGACTTCCATCCTCAGCAGGACATGTGGGTGTGTGTGCGTTTTGAGCTTTGTAAAATGTCAACGCAAGGTTTATCTATCACCCACCGACATGACTGATAGGGAGCACATACCTCCAGATTGAGACAGCAATCCTGTTCTTCATACCCCGACTTTAAGGCGCTTATTAAATTTTTCCTCTAAAAATCCGTGTGGATAATGAAGGCTTATCCCGCCCACATGGGGCAGACATTTTCTACATAAGGCACCATGTCGGCATCGCACATCCAGCTATTAGCCTGCCTATGCCTCGTTTTAAATTTAGGCAGTCTCAAAGGAATAAACTGTGTGCGCTAAATTGAATTGAAACAAAATTCACAGTCCTCCCGGGACAGCACAGCTCAGATATATCAAAAATGGAATCTGTCGACTAACGATTCTCATCCGCCAGTGAATGCAATATTCACTTTTTTACCGCGTTATCGTCCTTCACCCCCGCATCATCCGTTCGATACATTGCTGCTGCACGACCCATCCTGGTCGCAGTGGCAGTGTCTGCTATGCCCTCTGTTTTTCGCTTCTTTCAATAGGAGCGGCAAACAAATTTCGCAACTCCGGGGGACATCGTGTACTGTTCCTTTTCAATCAATCAAATGGGGAAATTTGTCAAGGGAAACGCCATCATGTACACAAGAGTGTGCGACGCTCTATTTGGAGAATTCTATAAATTCGTAATATTTGCTCGGAATTCCATCGAGTTGATGGAGAGATTTCCTTTTTTTTCCGGTTATTCTCTTCTTTTTGATTTAGATTGATGCGGATTTGGTAAGGGTCTGTCACAGACATCATTGCTTGTGTTTATGTTAGTTGAGGGAGTGTATGCATGGATATGGATTTGCTCGGAAAAGGAGTGTGAACGGGATTGTGTTTGAGTGGCAGAGTACGAGGAAACTTTTCGGTCCCTTAATTATGAAGATGTCGTACAGCTGACAGTGGTTCGAATTGGACCACCACACAATGGTTGCATAAAAATAAATAAACGAAGTCTGTGAAGAGGTAATGGATGTGGAACAGTTTTGCTGTGGATGGGATTGGATTTGACGGACTTCGCACCCCGCTCAGCCATTGGTCGTTGAAATATCAAATGCTCATACACTGTATGACCCAATTATTAGATTTAATTCAAGGTTTCAGTGCCCCGAAAACAGGGAAAGTCTGGTTCATTAGAAGAAAAAGAATAGCAGGAAAATTATCACTCTGGCGGGAGATGAAAAAGAGGATAATGTGTGAAGGAAAAGTTGGGTAAAAGTTTTTATTTGTTTACCACATAGGTAAAAAATATAAAATGTAAATTTAGCTATTTTCACAAAGCTGAGATTTTCATTTAAATATTTGAGCAACTAAGTACATTTTGTGATTTTCGAAAATGGGACGACATGACTCATTTAACGAAAACTTAAACTTAAATATATTCCGTTGATGTAAACAGAAGTTTTCCCTTTTTCGCACTTCAACTCTTCGTATCTAAGCACATCACTCATTAATGTATACCCCTTCTGTGTGACAGTCTTACTCCAACAGGTTTAAAAATGGAATTGAAAGCGGTGCAACGAAATCCATTGCATAATTTCTGTGAATTTTCCTCATATAGGATCATTCGTTTTTCGGTTTCGAAAGTGAAGCTACATAAAACAAACAAGACGATAAAATTATCATAAGAATTTGAACTCTTTAAAACGTTTGGACTCTGCCATTACGATCGAAAAACAAATCTGTTCATATAGAGACAGCGCAACTACTCGCAGCATTATATTCTTTGGAGATAATTTTTAACCATATTTTCACACCTTTCGGGTGGTTTCGTGTAGTACTATAGGAAAGAATCGAACAACTATGGTCGTGGTGCACATTTGACTTCACCAAAACGTTAATTTACACTCTATTCGACACTGTTTGGTAAGAGGGTATTTCTTAAGGCTTAAAACCTCAACAGACACTGGGTGTCGAGTTTGACAGATTCAATAAAACCCTCTTTTCCTTAAACATCAACCCACGCGTAAGCAGCAGTACTTGCTATTAGTGGCAGGGAATCTTTTGAATGAAACAGATTGTTGAGTTGAGTTTTTGAGTGTGTTTCTTATTAACCACAACACCTTACAACAACACACGGTGACATTACTTGAGTGCAACGTCTCCATTTCGATGACTTCTGGGTTTTCTGAGTCGCAAATGTGGCAGTTTGGTTGTTCATGTGCACAACAAGGGATCAAAATGCGACTCATTACGGAAGAAAGTAGTGTTTCAAAAATTTGTGAATTTTTGTCTGCTGTTTCAACCCACGTGAACACAACTATGCTTACCATTTCCAGTAGTAGAAATAGGAAAAAAGAAACATTTCAAAAGGCAAATGTGAATGGTCAATAATAATTATTGGGTGGCACTAAAGCCAACAAAGGACCAGGGCCTAGCTTCTACAACAACTAATCGTGTTGTGCGTGCTACTGTTCTCTCACGAGTAGAAGGGACCTACAGTTTTTTGCCGACTCCGAACGGAGAGATTTGAAAAGCTTGTTCATAGACAATTGATGTTCTTGGAGTGTTGTCAGCAACTCGAAAGAGGTGGTCGCGTGAGAAAATGCAAGGTGTCCGGGAAACGAACCTAGACTTTCTGCGCGGCGGTCGACACACTTACCACTTCGCCACTGTGAATGGTCAGCAGACTTTAATTATTGCCTATGTTGAACTTTGGTGCTTGGGAAACCTGCATTGTGAGCGCTCGGACTCAAATGAAATGTCTTGACCTTCCAAAGAAATACAAGCAAAGGCTTCTGTGATATAGAGCCCAAGTTTTCAGCTCTAACCATATCAGCACCAAACAGCTGCTACCTGATCGGAGCAAAGGCTGGACACTGACAGGGAAAATGCTCTGCAGTGTTTTCACCTTCTTAACAGGCGTCACAGGAGGGTTTCATCACTAAAGCAAAACCATACTTGAGTCTTAGGCGAAGCGGGCGTGCCCCATTAATACGCCAATATGTCTTCTGTGTGTTTTGTATCTAAGGCTAACAGTAATGCCTCGGATTCTTTTGGGAGCTTCCGCTTCGTTAGACAACATCCTGGAGGGTCATATCATCACTGCTTGTGCTGCCGAGAGGCCCATGGGGCTTGGGAGCTTGTGCTAAGAAAACCTTTCTGGATGGTCATATTATCTCTATTTGTTCTGTTGAGAGACCTAATTGTCGATTGAGGCCCGCTTGGAAAGCCGACGCGAAGTTACCTAAAGAGGTGTAAAGTCTGATGTTGTCGTTCTCCACAAAAGCTTCAGCTCCAGATCTCTCGATCGTCCTGGAGTCGGTACTGAAAATCCGAGTACATTTTCTTCCTGGTTCAGTTTCTGCCTTGAGCCAGTCTTGGACACACGAAAAGTTGACTTTGTATAAGCGTCGCGGGTAGATTATTGGATTTCTCGCATCGGACAGCATATCTGTGATATGTGAGTGCGGTAGGCGAGGTCGTCAAAGCTCCAGTACATTTTGTACGCCATAGTCCAGGCGATGTGACTGAAGTAATGAATCACTTGATTTAAAATCACATCCGTAGCACTATCACAGAATGTCCATTTGGTGGCGGAATGGCGAATACCTGACAGTTTTGAGGGAACCTGACAGCTTGACTAGAGGCTATATTCTGGCGCCACGAAGGGTCAGGAGCCCATGGAACTTCGCTTTCAGCCTGACAGTACGGTAGGCCCCCTTGTGGGAGTATCGTGGTGGGTGTGGCTTAATACCCATATCGCGGGCAGAGCCGTGGTTGGTGTACCGTGCCGACTGGTCCGAATCAGCTTGTGCACTTCACTGATTCAGGTCAAGCGGTTAGTGGACTTTCCCGGCTCAGTGTGGAGTTGCATTCCTAACCAGGTGCTGCGATCCATAGAGCGGCAGATATTTTAGAAAAACCTCGCTCCATTCCAGGGTGAGGTGATGGGGTCCCTCCAATCATGATCTCATTTGGTACTTGGGTAACAAAGGCGTCTAGTCTTGGGTTATCTATGATTCTTGGGAAAATGGACCTGCCGGAAGGCCATTGTGACAACGCAACAGAGGACGGCCTAAGCTTAAGTGGCGCAGACAAGTGGAGAAGGACCTCAACCAACTTGGAGTGGGCAACTGGCGGCAGCTGGCTGAAGATCATGCTGGCTGGAGAGGCATGTTGGTTGAGGTCCAGGTCCACCCCAGACTGTAGCGCCACAAAAAGAAGAAGAAGAAGAAGTAAGCAGGTGATCAGGTAAAACCAAATCCCACATCTGAATGCCATAGTATGACGTGTCCAATTGGTGTAAACGCCGAAATATCGAATAAGAATAACTCGGATAGTGAACAAGTCGTGCACACACAGAAGACGTGCATACTTTCTTAAGGTCAACTTTGACGACCAAATTCATGCGCGATAAGTGGCCATGTTTGAGTCAACTCTTTTGTAGCAAATTTTAATGAATTGAGTACTTTGTTCGATTGCCAGAATCTTTGTTCGTAAATAGCTAACACTCAGCTGATTTTGTGACACTTAAAAGGACAGCTGAGCTTGCCAAATATCAAGTACTAGTGTTATGAACTTGAAACCATAAAATGAATGATCATGGTTATTGTTCCTTGTAAGAACTTTTTTTGCCATAAAAGAATGATGTCAGCTGAAAAGCGGAAAACTATTTCTACCGGAGGCTATCATTGATTCAAATTACAATTGGAGGTAAGGTTTGAAAGTTTCTTTTGAATTTGTTCATGGCACCACCAAATGTGTTCTAATTCCCAAATCTCTTCATTCGGAGTCGACAATAAACTGCAGGTTCCCTCAACTGGTGAGAGAACAATAGACCGCGCAGCACGAGAAATTGCTTAAGAAGCTAGGCCTCGACGCCTTGTTGGCTGTAGGACCACTCAGTTTACTTATTTATTTAATTTTTATCAGTCCTAATCCTACCCTCGTCGTGGCATTTGTTTTGATATTCAAATGACAGTTAGGACTCTCCGGAAACTTGGGTTGGGTGTTAAATAATTGACCTTCGTACCGCTGTCAGTGCACAACAAAAATTCGAATTGATGTCCAATATTTGAAACACGAGCCTTTTATCCATTCCCTACTCAACTTAATCAAATTTAGACAAAAAAAAAGAAAATCAGAAATTGGCTCATAAAAATTTTCATTTTAACGATTCTTCCGTCCCTCCCTTGAAAGACTGCCGAGAGATAGAAGCATCCCCTCTCCCAGATTATGCACAAGCTCAACACCTTCGAATGCTCCCATTCTGGCCCTTGGTCAAATGGCATTAAATGACTTAAATTCTTCACTTCCATTAGCTCTGAGCCGGCTCCAACAAAGAGCAAATCACAAAAAGTCGAGATAATTCCACTGTCAAACGAAATTGTCACCCGCCATAAAGCCTTTTTTCCCCCACCATCAGCCTCTTGTCCTTCAGAGAGGATATAAAAAAAATACATCTCCTTTGCGCCGAAGATACTAATTAAAATAAGGCAATACTCCAACACCCACTGACAGCAGCAGCGCCGGGGTCTGCAGTTTTAAAGGGCTTTCCAATCATTTGGTATCGTCCCCGAGGGATTTTGACAAATTTGACAGTGTGAAAATAAAAGTAGCAGTATTTCCTCGCTGCCATCCCACTCCATTTGTTTTCTTTTATTCTCTTATTTATTCCATTAGATATAAGATAGAACCATTATAAATACATCCTCATAAAGCTGTTACTTATTTCCGGGGAATTTAACCGACATCTGGAGCGGGTTGGGCGCTCGTGGGGGGGAGGGAATCAAATTATTCACACACTCTTCCGTCCCCCGATTGCCCATCCTCGGCAGACAGAAGCGAGGGATGAAAATCTTAAAATTCTGTTAGGGAATAGATGAGCTGCCGGGGAATGGCGAGGAGATATTTCAGCCACCACTGGTGCCGGTGCCACTGCTGCTGTTGTTGGTTGTGCAGAACTTTGTATCCGCCGTCGCCGCCGCCGCCGCCCCACGATTGGGATCATGACAATAGGATATCGAAGGATATAAATAAAGGGTGACTTGGAGCAGTAGAAAAAGCGAAATAGAAACTGTCAAATTATTATTTTGACATCTGTCAATGCTGCATGTTTGTTGTTTATTGCGCATCTGTCTCTGAAGGACTCTCGATTAATGTTTGATGTTGAACTCTGTCGGAAAAAAAACAGCCACCGAAGGATAGAAAAGTCAAATAACTTTCATCTCATGAAATAGTGTTTGTTGGAGGATGCGGGAAATGTTAGGACAACAGCAAATTTCTGAGGTTTGCCTTTCAGACAAAATTTCGGAAGTCTGTTAATCGATACTTTGAACTTCGAGAGGTGAATAAATCGGATTTCGTGGAATCGATGGGGGAGGCTCCCCTTTCCCTCACGTAACCTGGGAGATGAGCGAAACTGTTCCTGGCAGGTCTCGTCAATAAAATTTCCTTAGATTCATTACTCTCCCTGGTTACAGGTTTGAGATTGAAAGGTTGGGTTGCTTTTTCCATCGACCTTTGTAAGTCGAAAGTTTTAAAATGAAAGGAGACAGTATTGATTGGAAGAGGGTCGTGTACAAGTCTAGACTGCCTGTTCATAGATAAAATGTTGTTTGTCCGGACAACAAAGGGCAATATCATTTAACAAAAATGCCAAGGGCTTTCAGTCACTGTTTGGGGTTGCTATGAGAAGTTCATTAAAAGTGTGCGAGTGCCGTGGAGCTGACAACATTTGAAGGTTTATTGCTTAGGGGATTTGCAGATATCGGTATTTTTTGAAAATACCTGTTTGGGATTTATGTAGGTCTTGAAGAAGTTACATAATGTGACCGTGTATAAATGCGTCTATCACCCGCTGAAAGTTCCAGCGCTGAATATTTCTAATTTTTTTTTACGGCATTATATTCAATTTTCGCTGCTTGGAGTCGGCAAAAGACTGTACGGCCTTTTACTCGTGATAGAAGTATAGCACCCACTTGCTGAAGAAACTACCCCAATGGGCTGTGGTGGCACCAACATCTCTTTAATCTATTTGCATCTTGAAGTAGCGAAATGAAGACCGGAACAGTAAGTTAAAATTTCTATTTCTATTAAGTATAGGTTAGATTTCTAACAGAGCCACTGGTCATTGCTTTAGACTATGAAGCCTATTTTCTTGCTACTCAGTCAGTATCTTTTTTGCTAGTTGGAACTGAAGCTCACAGAAGAGGCCCACAGCCTAGCTTCTTAAGTCACTTCGCGGATTGTGCGATCACGAGTACAGGGAACCTACATTTTACTGCCGACTCCAAATGGGGAAGAAGTTTCTCATACACTCTTGGTACATATTAATCAAGTGTTGTCAGCTCGAAGGACCTAGTATGAAGAAATGTAAGGTATTTAGTTCAGTAATCGAATCTGGGATCTTCTACATATTACTTACTCACGAAGAGGCGATGCTTTGTTGATTGTTTGTTTTGTTGTTAGTTAAATTTCACCACTCCTGATATACTTAATTTCACTAGAGAATGATCACATACTACACTTTGATGGTGCTCTCCTCAGCGTTAGTAATACAATGTCAACGCCAATGTTCTTAAAGGCAATGCTCCCTGTATTCTAGTGGGCTGATGTTGTTCTGTAAGTCGTCAATATTAGGGTGGCACTTTATTCGGTGAGGACCCATTCAGATAGAAGATGTTCAGTAATTATTACAGATTTGAGTGTTATTAATTGATTGATTGAAGATAAGTCGATAAAGGCTTCGTACGAGAGCAATGTGATAATCCCAGTCCATATCAGCGCTCTTCTTCTTCTGGTGCTACAGTCCCTGTTGAACCTGGGCCTCAATCAACATGTCTCTCCGACCAGCACAATCTTTCTCTAGATGCCTCCAGTTGCGCACTCCAAGTTGGTTGAGGTCTATCTCCACTTGTGTGCTTTAACCTAGGCCGTCCTCTGTTGCGTTGTCCGAATGGCTCAGATTCGTAGATTTTTCGGACCGCATGAGCGGTGTCCATACGATCTACATGGCCTAGCCTTCTTAAGGGTTGTATCCGAAGACCCTTGACCAGGCGCAATCGTCTCATCCAGATGCTATCAACGCAAACACAACTTGCACGAAAAACTTAATTTATTGCTGTGCTCTCTGTATTTATATATTTTCCAGATGATGTGACTGGACTAAGTGTATTCGGAATCACAGATGGAACCAATGCCCATTTGCTGACGGAATGGCGGTTACCCAGGACCCAGGTTTTGAGGGAACCCGACAGCTGGATTAGAGGCTATATTTCGGTGCCACGGGAGGTCAAGACCGCCTGGAACTTCGATTTCAGCTTGACAGTGCAGTCGGCCCCCTTGTGGGAGTATCGTAATGGCTGTGGCTTAATACCCATATCGCTGGCAGAGCCGTGGTTAGTGTACCGTGCTGACTGCTCTGAATAAGGTTGTTCACTCTTCTGATGGCTCAGAGTAAAGTTGTATTCTCCACCGGGTGCTGCTACCCATAGAGCAACAGAGGTTTTAGAAAGGTGTCGCTTCAACCATGCAGTTCAGATTCGGCAAAGAGTTGTAGGTCCCTTCTACTCCTGAGAGAACAACAGCAGCCACAACTCGAGTAGTTGTTGTAGAAGCTAGGCCCCCTCGCCTCTGTGCCCACAATGCCCAAACTCCGAGGAGGACGCAGAGCATGTAGTTATTTACTGCAGCTGCTTTGCGCAGGAGAGATACGTGGTAAACCTACCAGGCGCCGACAATATGATCCCCTACATGATTAGATCTGAAGAAAACTGGAATGAGGAATGTTCGTTTATTATGAAGGTTCATTTAAAAGTTAGACAAGCCGAAGCAGAAATAACTTCCCTCTGGAACAGAGCAATTGTTGCTAACCATTCCGAAAGGCTGCTCCCCGGGGTTGAGTGGCTGAAGTGTACCGGGTATGGATAAGTACGCTTTGTCTTAATCGTGTATCTCGGCTTGTGAATCGTCCAAGCTGACAGCTCCGACTGCAAGTATCTTCGGAAACATCATATCCTTGGCCACGTCCAAAAAAAAAAATTTATAATTTGAGTCTGAATCTGAGTAAATCAGAAATGATGGCTGTAAGAAATGGAATAGCTGATGTTCGAGGAAGGAAAAGATTCAAGAAAAAATTAAACACTGAAGTTGTGGGACGGCATATACCCAAAAGCTGGTAGAAGTTTAAATCCTACAGCGACTGCAAGCACGGGGTTGCAGGGAAACGACAAGTGACCAGTTATCCATATTCCACTGCTGTTCTAGAGCCCATTTGAGTTTATTATTTGAAATTAATGCTAGATCTCAACGATTATCGTCCTCAATCATGAATAATTCAAAATTTGACCTGAAACATCACTCATCTAGATGAAATCCCATCCGAGTTTTTATTCCCAATCAATTTTAATCTCGCAGTTTGAATATTTTCCCACCGATTGGCAAAAAAAAATTTTACTTACAGACCCCTGCACACTCATATCCACACAAGTCCTTGAAAATCGTTTTCAGATGAGAAATGCAAAAAACATGATTAATCATAAATTCCCTCATGGAGGTACTCCATAATTAAAATTATTCAGTTTCCTCAGAATAATAAATTTTATGAAAAAAAAAAAACAAACCGTGAAAACGGTTGCAAACATGGCGGTCGTAATAAATCCCTTCCAACCCTTTCAATTTGAAAAGCAAACATTTCAAAACGCCGTGTATGCACTTGGACCCATATGCCCATTGCCCGCCTATATGTAACCACCGAAAACACATGTGAGGTCCATGGTATGAATGATGATGCGGCACAGTGCGTGTGTGTACAAACAAGGCACCTGTCATTGGCAAAAAGCTTTTTCGGTTAACCTCTGTCAAGTGCATTTAAAAATGAGAATGAAACTCTGGCCATCGAGACCACCATCGTTCAGCATTCAACATTCGCACACACGCACACAACCACCATCCACGCACATGCAGAACCAGAAACCCACATCGGGACCAAAGCTGAATGCAGTTTAGAAAGAGAAATTGTGTGAAATAATTTTATAAATTTAATTTGTGTGTTTTTTGTGGGCTTCGCTTGGAAATTGTTTCCTGTACAGTCGTATTTCATTCCCGGCGCTTCGCAAATGATTTAAAGATTTAAAAAAAAAGATTAAAGTGAAAAGGATTATGTGTGCGGGCGTGGGTGTGGGTGTGTGGGTTTTGGGTTTGAGGGGGATTTCGAGTGGAGTTGATTTATTGCGGTGGGGCTGGAAATACATAATGCATTGGATCGGCGTTGGTGGACTGTATCCTTGTAACAATGGTTACGGCTGTGTCAGCCGTGGATTAAGATGCCAAGAGGGAACGGATTATGATGACAGGTAAGCAGAAGAGTTATATTGCTCCTGTGAACGAAGTGTTTACTTACGACTTGAAGGAGACGAGGAGATTCGATTTTTTTCAGATAACATATCGGAAGAAACTTGAGGTTTAGGCTTTATAAAAATATATGCAGATCTGGCAGCCATCGATGCGTCTAAAGTCTTATTCAAGTGCAATTTGAATCAAATTTCATTGGAATTTCAATAGGAAGTAAAGTTGAACTTCTTTTTCGTTTGAGATTACATTCCGAGGTAAGCTTTGCCCTCAACCAACATGCTTCCAGCAAGTTCCAACAAGTTCATAGTCTTCTCCATTTTTATGGTCCAACTTAGTCAAGGACGCCGTCACTCCGAAACGAAGCAGAGATGTCCATCCGCTCTTAAAATATCGCCTGAACCCACCATCCCACCAACTTTTAATCGATTTTAAGGCCGCGAATGATAGCATCTATAGCGACGAGCTATACAGAGCAATGTCTAGTTTTGGCATCCCTATCACACTCGTCCGTTTGTGTAGAATGATGATGGAGAATGCAGGCTGCTCCAACAAGGTCGTTAAAGACCTAACCGAGACCTGTGATGTCAAAAAAGGCTTCAGACATTGTTCTTGAAAGAATTGTTCAAAACTCGAACGCCCACACCAGAAGAACAATCTTTCAGAAGTCCGTCCAACTACTCGCATTTGCCGTCGATATTGACATTATCGAAAGAATGCAACGTGATGTCAATGACGCTGTTGTGGGTATTGCAACGGAGGCTACGAAGATGGGATTAGCGGTGAACGAGGGTAAGGCCAAGTATACGCTGTCAACGAGAAAGGAAATGTACACCGACATCAAAACTTAGAGGTGGGCACCGCTAGCGAAGAATAACTTTTGCCAATCCCTGCTTCTTTGGACTAAGAAAGCAATTGGTAAACAAAGCCTTCTCTTGAATTGCAAATGTAACGCTTTACAAGTCCTTATTCGTAATCGTCCCAGTCCTGCTATATAGCGCGGAGGCATGAATTTTGTCAAAAGCAGATGAAATTGCTCTTGGTTGCTTCGAGAGGAAAATTCTTCGTGTGATTTTCGGTCCCGTCTACATAGATGACGAGTGGAGGAGATAATACAATGACGAACTATACGGGCTGTTCAGCGACATCGACTTAGCCAGAAGAGTGAATATCTAACAATTGAGATATCTCGGTCATGTAGAGTGGATGGAATTCTATGATACCGGCTGAAAAGTCTTCGAATCCACTCCCAAGGAACGGCGCGACAGAGGTGGCGCACGCAAGTGGAAAGGGACCTCAACCAACCATGCGTGCGAAACTGGAGACAGCTAGCTAAAGATCGTGTTGGCTGAAGACGCTTGTTGGTTGAGGCTCAGGTCCACCCCGGACTGTAGCGCCACAAGGAGAAAAAGAAGAAACAGTTATCCTGAAGGGTGTTCCCTATCGCGAGATAATAGTAAACGACTCTTTTGCGCGAGAAATTCAGTGCCGTCGTTCGCCACGACGATCGTGTTTTATATTGCAGAAGGCCTTTATAGAAGACGAGTCACGGACAGGACGACAATCGACATCAGTTGGAAACAACATTTTACAACCGCACAGATACTACGTTGAAACTCCGTTGAGGAGGGTGCGATTAACTTTTATGAAACAAATGTTTAATTTATAATTTTAAAATTCCTGGTATTTTTTGAACACACTTGTACGCAATCAATTCAATATAAGCATAATTAATATTTTTTCCAATGAATACAGAAATCTGAGATGTGTAAATAAAACAGTGTCATTCTGATTCACAGAGGTGCAGTATAGGATCCTGAATGCAGTTTCCACAATTGTATTATGAAAGTGATTGAAGTGTAATAGAAGTACTATATGACCAAAAATATAACGCCAAGGGAAGAGAAGAAACATGCTATTTTCTGGTCTAACAGACTTACATAAATATTTGGATGTTATACAAGAGGTGTGGCTTAACTTAAAACATTGTACACGCAGGGCCCCCTTCGTGTACTTATCTCCCGTTCTAAGTTTCTGACTGATAATAAGTCCCGGGACATTTAGGGGGCACCACGAACAAACAAATTAAAATTAAATGAATAATTCGAGCAATGACTTCAGTTAAATTTTCACGTGCCACCACATGGCCATGGCCCAAGCCTGGAGAAGAAGAACTGTTCAAACGGGGTTTTGGGGACAGAATCTCGAATTTATAAATCTAGATATTCGGAAGACTGTTAGCCCGAATGAATTGATGGCTCCTGAAATCCCTTTTCTAAGAGGATGTAATGAATTCGGGGTATGTACACTTTCACTGTATGAGTGTGTGTATCCGAAATTACAACAGATGTTATTCTTTTTCTTCAGGTGCCTCCACTTGCGCATTCCCAGTTGGTTCAGGTCCTTCTCCACTTGTGTGCGCCACCTTAGCCTAGTCCTGGATTAGTCCTTCGAGAGAGGGCTTTATTACTCAATAGTCTTTGGCTTTAAGATTCAAAGAGACAGCCATTGGCAAGAGTGATTTTGCGTTTGATTTCGGTACTGGTCCCATTCTATCGCGGAGCCGAGTTAAACGAAGTCCTTGACTACCTTGAAGTTTCTGCTGCCTAGTGTGACGCTCTGTCCGAGACGCCGATGTTGTGTGTCCTTCCTTGGTGGTAGCATGTACTTCGTTTTACCCTCATTGACCACCACACCCATTTTATCCGCTTCTACTACAATGCCAGCAAACGCCTCATTGACGGTTCACTATGTTCCTACCAACCACATCAATGTCGCCGGCGTAGTCTAGCAATTGAACTGACTTTTGGAAGATCGTGCCTCTGGTGTTGACTTGTGAGTTATGAACGATCTTCTCAAGGATAATTTTAAAGAAGTCACATGACAGTGCCGCACCTTGCCTAAAACCTTTTTTGGCATTGAAGGTCTCTGTGAGTTCGTTCCCGACCTTGACGGAGCAGCGAGAGTTCTCCATCGTCATCCTACACAATCTGACGAGTTTGGAAGAAATGTCAAAACTAGACATGGCACTGTATAGCTCGTCTCTATGCACACTGTCATATGCGGCCTTGAAATCGACGAATAGGTGGTGAGTGTCGATTTGCATTTCTTGGGTCTTTTACGTCACATGCATTTTCTAATGCCTCAATTTCTTTAACACCGTCAAGACCCTGAGTGACAACACAAGCATTTCTTTATGTTGAAGTAAAGAGCATTGGTCCTGTCATACCCGGTCATGGAGTCCGAAAGGTGTAACTAGTGGTAAAAAAATACCATCTCTGCCTCTCAACAGTCTTCGGTGCGATCAATACCGAGATGGATGGAGCAGCGCAGCTATTTGCCACTGTCTTACATGCGAGGTTGGTAGAGACGTCTAAATCTACGCTGTGCACGCGCTGTCATATGGGATATTGAAGTCAATGGGCAGAGTTTGTATAGTTTGGTTTCAAAAGGACTGAAATCTAATCTCCCGAAAATTCCCTTGATAAAAATCTGAATTGCAAACATTAAGGTTTTTCCTCAACGTTTCCAACTTTTAAAAAAATACATTTCGAAGTGTTAGTTACACATCAACGTTGGAAACAGTTTTTTTTTCGCATCATAAGCTCCTTACTGAAAGAGAGAGATTCACTTTTAGTGACCTAAAATTCAAAAGCATCATCGAACATCGTTCCTCTCAGGAGGAAGGAGTCACACTATGTACAGTACCAACAAGCAATATCCGAAGCATACAAATTTTCCATCATGAATGCTTTTCCTGGAAGGCAAACAGTTCCTTCAAGAGTTTCCAAGAACTGCTACTTTCACTTATATTTTAGGGGGGGAAAATTTAAACACACAAGCTTAGTGAACGTCGTGGCGGCAACGGCTCATCAGGATTTTTTTTTTTGCCAGGAATTTTCAATAAGAGCCTTTCGAAAAAATAAGCGATATTTCAATATCCTGTGAATAGGTAAGTGAAATCGTTAATATCCTCAAATAGAATTTTCATTTTTTATCCCAACTGCAGGGATGCACGCGCGATGTCGAGCTCACAGTGTTTTTTGCGATTTTATTTTTATTTTCCATTTTTTTTTTTGTTTCATGGAACCAAGCATTCGTGCTTTTATGTGCATGCTCACGCGAAGAGCTCAGCAGAAAGCATCAGCGTAATTGAGTTCTCCTTTAGCGAGCACTGTTATTAAAAGTGACGTAATGTATTGGATTAATGATATTTCACAGATAGGAAAGTGATTCGACGTAGATACTGCTGGACAAAGGATCGTTCAGCACGAAAGTGTTGGTCATGGCAAAAAAGGGTTGTGCTAGCCGGTGGAAAGTTGTGCGGGCACTCTTGTTGTAAGTAGACATTGTTTTGTGGTGGTGGAGGGGGAGGGGGGAGAGAGAGGGAGAGTTTTTGAAAACACTTTGTCCTGATAAGCTCAGTTAATGCGGACAAGAACTGTAAGAGAACATTGATAGCAAGGGGGATGAGGGTGTTGGAATGCATTGAATTTCCTGTTGCGGAAACATTTCAATACGCCCATTGTCTACTTAGGGTGAAGAATTGATTAGGACCTTAGCTTTTATGTCTGAATTCGATGAAATTGAAGAAGTGTATGAAATACAGCAGGAATATTTGAACGCAACACAGTGGTTGCCGACGCGTAGAGGTTCAGTGTTGTCGGCTCACGCGTCGAAAATCACAGGTTAGACATAGCATTTTTTCGAGTCACTAACAACACTTAAAGGGTCCTTGAAAAGCTTCTCAAATATAGGGAAGGCAATAAACTGTTGGTGAGAGGACAAACGCATGCACAACACGAGTAATTGCTGAAGAAGCTAGGCTCTAGTCCCTTCTGGGCTGTTGTGTGATTAATCACTTGAGCGCATTGCTGTCGTATGATTTTTTTAAGGCTTATTGTACGAGGTCCACTTTAGGTGAAAAGATTTTGTGGGAAAATTTTATTTTTCTAGAGCAGAAGACAGAAGTTATGGGAATCATTTATGATGCTTCCTAGTTTAGATTTACAGTCGGAAGTGAACCTAAGCCTCTATCAAGATGTTCAGAAGACAGGGTCCGGTAGATGTCTTCAGTTGCACGCAGCAAGTCTCTCTGAAGTTAGCAATGCCTAGGACCTTGTCTGTGACGTCCCATCTTGGGTTATTTCAGATGTTCTTTGAGCACGAGCCATGCTGTTTATGCGCTCCATTCAAGTGTGTCCATTCTAAGAGTTTTATCTAGGATGCTTGACTAGAGGCATGATACAGAACAGCTCATAACTGAATTTCTCTTCATCAAGACAAAGGTATCACGATTAGCATGCAGGACAGTAACTAGCAAGAGCTTCCCATTCGCATTCAAAACTGTCCATTTGCCGTCACCAATGTAATGAACTGAGATGACTGGGTTGTCTTATAGGGCAGCTTGGTGTCCTACAGTGGACTCTATAAGTCAATTGACGTTGGAGCACAAAGAAGCAGTGAGCCAGTGTGCTTCTGCGCTTTAACTCTGAACTAATTCCTATCCACTGCCGAGGCGAGGTAGACGAAATCCTATTATAGGCCAGTGTGACGCTCTGTCTGCGACTTTGATGTTGTTTCTTTTTTGTTGAGCGCCAGACTCATTCCGATTGCCTTCGTTTCCACCGCCAACAACCGCTTTATTGGCTGGAAGCTTTAAACGCTCAATCAAGACAATATCGTCCGCATAATCCAGTCTTTGAGGGGATATTTAAAAAATTATGCCCACGCAGCTTTAGCTTGTTCGTCTAACACATCTTCATAGGAATGATGTTCAAAACTCACATGAGAGCGCGTTGCTTTGCTTAAAGTCCTATTGAAGGTCTCCGTGTGTGCCTTGATGGTGTGTGGAAAGTTGTCCACAATCTGACGAGAGTGAAAACTAGACATGGCACTGCCTTAATGCGCGGTATCATACATGCCCTTCTTCTTCTTGTGGCGCTACAGTGCGGGGTGGACCTGCGCCCCCACCAGCATGCCTCTCCAGCCAGCACGATCTTTCGCCAGCTGCCGCCAGCCATGCCCCTAGACTTTCCCAAATATGTGATTGGTATCGCTTGTTACGCCTTGGATGATTTCAGGGTCTGTCGCAGTGCAAAAAATGGGTACAAAGTGTACGACCCTATCCTGAAATCAAACTGCTGTTGACTCACTAGACATTTTCGGAACCGTTTCAGACGCTCACTGTACAGTCGAGAGGGTCTTCCGCACGATGTTAAGGAGACATCGCAGCAAGTGGAAATACAGCGATCGGAAACTTTTTCCACAACAGCCTTAATAAACTATGCAGCTGGTGTTAGAACAGCGAAGATCAAATACTTTCCCAAGTGAACAACCTGGGCATCAATAAAAAGAAGAAAGGAACATCTTTTTTAAGGTTCCAGACGATGAAATCGTCAACCCTTCGGGCAAGTGGCATCGTTTGTAGCCCCATTTGTGGACTAAGTTAACTCCAGCAGCTTCTGGTAATGCAGATACCTTAACCTGACCTAACCCAAAACAATGCTACACGTCGCATCAAATCACAACAGTCATCAAATGTCCAAAAGTCGAATTTCCAATATTGTAAAAATTTGCAAAAAACTTACAAAGTTCAACCTTGCATTATCAAAACACCGAAACGGTGGTGTGCAATGGTCAGCGTGCCCTTTCCCACCCCCACTCCACTCCTCTGAAATGTTTTTTTTTTTTTTTTGAGTTTTTTTCAGTATTGTGTTTTTCGGGATTTTGACTTTTAAGATTTTGGACATTTGTGGATATTAGTTCCAACCCGATTTAAGAGCATCGCTTGTTGGAGCTCCAAACAATTCGATGCGGGATATAAAATGGAACTTGATCCAACGACGAATCTTTCCCTCGAAAGTAAGCGCTATGCCAAAGCAGGACATTTCATTTGGTTCCACTCCATATTTGTCAATATTCAAGAAATGTCTTACTACTTATAGGATCTATTGACGTGCGGAACCATATCGTGTGTCCAAATTCTGAGAACATATCATTAGAAGGAATCCCAGCTGCCAAGCTTTCGGTTGTAAGACGTACTAGATTTTCTCACTCACTTAAGTTTGACATGTGGGTTGTATTGTTCGTATTGGCTGTCCTTATGTGTAGGAGGTTCAATATGAAGAAACAGCACGTCGAGGACATTTTTCACATTTGTCCCAGATTTACATTTTCAAGAAAATTCCAAATATCTCCAACAGAAACTCTCCTAAGTACATTTGAGGACGAATTTCCAATCAATCTCCATACAGTTGATTTCCCTCTTCGTTTTTTTTTTTTTTGGAAGTAAACTTGTCTGCATCGTATCTCAGCACCCAGCATCCACTTGTCAAGACGAAATTGTCTTATATCTTCTCCCCGTCCTCAACTCAAGTGCTAACGTGTGTAAATCCTTACTTCACTTTTCCTGACGTTTCATTACCACAAGTTGCTTACACTGTCTTCGACTCGCTCCCCTTTCTCCCAGTCGGCCCGGCCCCAAAATGCATTCAATTTCAATTGAATTCGCCCCGCCCCCCATCTCAACAACTGCAGAAGCTGCTCCTCATCACAACTCTTCAGACAATCTCCATATCTCACACTCCCGCACTTCATTCGATTGCATCTGTGCCGAGTAGTAGGCGAAAAAGTTCCTTACAAATTCCATTTCAAACAAGTGCTTCCAACGGTCCCTGCTCTGCAATGCGACCACCGAGGACGTAGTAGTCAAATTGAGTGACGGGCACTCTCAGCACACAGAGGACACATCCCTGCACAACAAACGACTTCATCGAGATGTTATCATCAGTCGAAGTGGAAAAGCGAAATATCCTTGTCCTGCCAACGTGCAGGATACCCTCCGCCGCAGCGGCAGGACCATAACTTCTCGACAATAAGACGAAAGTGGTCCATCAGAGTTTATAGCCCGTTCCGTACTATGTTGCCTGCGGAGTAACTATCGGCATTTTACCACCAGTTCAATGATTCAAAAAAGAATTTCGTTTCTCTTTGGACACAAAAGGACCTCTGTCGCCCGTGCATCGATTGTGTTTCGCAAAAAAGTTGCGGATATTCCGCTGTGTTGCATTTAAATCCATTATGCGAGTATGACATCCGACAGATGGGAAACAGAATGAATCGCTTTAATGACCCCCTCAGCTGGGCAACATTAATTCGCTATGGCGTGGCACTTAACACATCCTTTGATCAATTACACACAACGAAATTGACATCCCTCTAAGCAATTCCCGCCCCCCTCCCACCCACCGGTGTGTATCAAGTTTCAAGTGCGGTGAAATTGGTCAAAACCAGGTTAATTGACAAACAGGACACCACCACGGTCGGTTGGCGCGATGAGTGGCGGAGGGATGTAAACAAGGGCTGGCTGGGAAATGTAAACAAATCATTGGAGCGCACCCCGGCGCATAGCACACTCCCCCCTCACCAGAAGGAACCGCCATATGGATCTGAACCGAACCAATCCGCAACCCCTTGCCGTTCTTTTAATTTGCCACCACCCAGTGCCCAGTGAACCGTAGACCAGCCAATACCGCCCACTTTCGGCGCGAAACCTACAGAGATACACATGCAACCGCAGATACACATCACACTTATTCATTATGACTTGAGGGTGAAAAACAAATTTCTCCCATTAAGCTCCGGGAATTACCCATAAAAGTTTTATCGTCATCGCACCGATGTGCGGTACACGATACGTTGACTACAACGTGGTTGTTGTTGGTCGGGCGCTTCTGCTGCGCTGTTCTTCTGTTGTGAGTGGGTTTGTTGTTTTTTTTTGTCTACCACCGTTCCGTTCTGTTTGTTTTTTTTTGTTCAATGACTAGCCAAACGGTACATGCGGGTGGGAGGGCGTTAGGTTTGGCGGATACAGGGCGGTCACGGATAGACGAAGAGGCGATCGTATAGAACACGTTTCGTGTCCTTAAAACAGGAAATTTTTCGGATGGCGAAACGAAAAAGGACTTTTCCGCTTGTTAACACAATTTTTATTGCTCGGCATTTTAGATCTTAATGAAATTATTTATTTATATTTGCTTTATTGCAGCGGTGAATGCCTGGTCACTACTATTTGTAGCGTAGTGGCCGTACGTACGCCGTATGCTATCACCGCCTACTTCGCCCATGTGCCACTGGAGTTGGGGTGGTCGTGGGCGGGCGGTGGGACAACGGGCGAAATTAAGTGATCTTTTGCGCGCGTCCGGATAGGTAGAACGTCATTCCCGCTCGTATTGGTGGGTGATAAACATTTAACAGGATTTCCGGAGATGGGAGTTTTTTTTTCCTGTGCGACGGTATGTTTGTGTGTGTGTCTGAATAGGTTATGAACTCGAAAAAGAACATCTGGGAAGGAGCAAGGTTGGAGCAAGTGACAAATCAAATAACTTACCGTTAAAGTTTTGGAGCGACGTCAACTAACAGCTTCTTCGCATCACTATTCAGTTGCATAGAGTTCTGTTCTCTTTTTTTAGTGTATCTTTCTTCGCTGGACGGTATCCTTTGTATCCGAGTAGGGTGACAGTGAGGCAAGTGTAGTATCCAATAAATCCCAAAAAAAAACGGTACAACACCAGAACACACAACACTTTATCCAATTATTTCAAAGGAATAAATTCAATTTGTTGGCTTCATCACTATTTCCACTTTTATTTCGCTCTCTTGTATCCACGCCACACGCGGGAGGCACGCAGGACACTCCTGGCGGTAGGGGGCGATGTGGTGGTCAGCAGATTGATATTAATTGGACTGAACAATGCAAGGCGTTGTCATTACTACGCCGCACACGGCTATAAAAGGAAGCGATGAAGAACGAATTTTTTTTTGTTCTCCTTTGGTTGGGACTGCATTTCCGTTTAAGGACACACAAGATAATTGACGATTATTTCATATTTTGGCGGAAATTTGTGCTGGGGCACGGTTGCAACGAAAATCCCCCAACCGAACCGAAACACACAGTCGTGCCGCTTAGACGCACAACGGAGACGAATTCGTTTCTCTACCAACAACGTGAGACAACAAAGCCATACAAAGCACACTTCAGGAGCATCCGAGCGACCGACGACACAGACCACGATAACGAAGAGGAGACCACCAACCGAACGAACAGCAGCATGCGGCGAAGGCTAACAAAGTTATATTACCTCCGTGTGGACAGGGCACCGATAAAATTTATCCAATGTTTTGAGGGGATTCTCGAGTGTACGTGTGTATCTAATCCAATAATCCATTAGTCCTTTTTTTCACTGGACCATCGACCAGAGCAGACGATGAAGGCGATAATTTTCGTTTTTTCTTTTTGCTGCTCAAATCATTCAAGCACACAGACCGCTTATAGCACCTCCGTAAGTGTTCTCAACTAGCACCGTACTCCGTGTCCTTATCCACTTGACACTGGCAATATCCTCCACACGGCCAAAGGGAAACGCACAAGTATCGTAGAGAAGAACACAAAAGAATGTGAAAAAAAACTGGTAACAACACACAGAAGACCGAAACACAAAACGAATCCCAAACACGAGGGGGACTTGTGCAAGAAGAGGGACAAACAAAAGCTCACGCGCGCCGTCTTATCAGGATCTGATAAACGATGAAGACGGATTAATCCGACAAGCGAACGTTCTTATCAAAATTTCGACGTAAACTAATTGTACGGCTCGAATCGTTTCGCCAGCTTTGACCGTATTCCACGTCCTGGCGGTTAAATTTAGAAAGCTTTCCCATTTAGAATTTTCCTTTTGCGCTCTCTCCCTCTCTGACTCTCTCTCGCTCTCGGTTAGGTGGCAACGGCAAAGCTTCGTATAAGAGAATCCTTTCCGTATAACGGATGCATACTCTGCGCATTCCAGCACCAAAGGCCACTGGGCTGTGCCATGTGCTCTGGCTCCACGGATTCCTCCACTTTCTCTGAGCTGGAGATCAATTGGCTTATGTTTTCCGTTTTTTTTTTGTTTTTTGCGTATCTCGTTGGAATTACTGTCAAGAGGTGAGAAGTGGGTCGACGTTTGTTTTCAGTTCGAAGTTATTGTTTGCACAGTAATGATAACTACGGGAGAAAGAGGATGTGAGTGTATCTGTGAAGAATATTCTGTTACTCGGCATCGCGTCGAGCTTATTAGGTCCTGTATGCGCTGTGGTTGTGGGTTGGGGTGGTTGGATTGTTTTATGGATGGGTGGCTCGTAAAACTCTTGTGCGGGAGGTATTTAGCTTTATCTCGAGTGGCGCTCAAATGACTGATATCTTCTACATGTATTGATTATCAGATACGTGGAGATGAAGATGTTTCAATTAAGGACGCGTACAAGAGGACTTTACTGCTCTTTCAACTTTTTCCTGAAGATTTTGCCGATAATGTAAAATTATATCGGGTGATTTTAATTTCGAGGAATTGCACATTTTGTTGAACAGCGGTTTTGAGGAGGGGATGAAGTTTTTAATGGGATCACACTGGGTAACATTAGGAGATGGAGCCCTTCTTGTGATAGTGCCAGTCGGGAGGTAAGCTTAGGGATTCAATTTTTTTTTCGAACGAAAGGTTTTTTTTTTATTTTTTTATTTTTTTTTTTTTTTTATTTTTGAAAATTTGGTGACATTTGGTATTTGTACAAAAAGTTTCAAATAGTGTTGGATGCCACTTTAAAAGGAACAATACATTAAATTACAAATTAAGTGGGGTATTTTACAAAAAAAAAATATAATTTTACAATAAAATACAGTCTATACAATAAATAGAAGCAGAATTTATATGAACAATTTTTTGAAACAAAGTAAAAAGAGACTAAGACAATATATTAGAAGTAAGAGAGTCTAAACTATTATAGTCTTGAGAGAAGAGCCATTTTTTTACATTCTTTAAAAAACAATTGGACATATGGTTGCATCTGATATCTTCGGGCAGGATATTAAATAAACGAATACTTATAATTGAATAAACATTTCTATAAGCTGTGGTTCGGTAGTTTGGTACTTGTAGAATATTAAGCGAATTATTACGTTATAAGCTTGTCGTTAGTCAGAGTGCTTATTGAGGAGGACGTGAGAGAAATGGCAGAGTAAGGATAATGTTTATGGGGGAGATTAAATTCAGGATAATTTTACTGATGCTTCTGTTCATCTATTGGGACATTCATCTCATCAACTCATTCATTTAATAATTTCAAGGGCTTACATTGAACTTTTGTATCCCCCAAAAAATTCAAAAAAATTTTTTAATACTTGAAACATCCTTTATAAAGGGTGTCCCAACAAGAACGCAAAATTTAAATTTGGCGCCATTCGAATTGTCACTGTTTGACATTTGAACAATTATTATTGTTTGTTAGTAGAAGGTGTAAGGTTAAAAAAAAAATTGAGCGCTACACGAATGAACAGCGCATTCTCATTGTGAAATTGTTTTACCAAAATGGTGAAAGTTTTGCGGCTACAGTTCGCAAATTGTGATAAATTTGGGCTCCAAGAGAGTCAACTGTAAAGCGATTAATGGAAAAATTTGCTGAAACTGTGTCTGTAACTGATGTAGAGACAACAACGTGCCTTCGACCAAGTCGATCGACCGAAAATATTGCAGCAGTACGTGATGATGTCGTTTCCAAATCTACTATGCAGCGAATTTTGACGAAAGATTTGCATCTTCGTGCATACAAAGTTCAATTGACTCAGGAACTGAAGCCAGCTGACCATGCAATTGTCGCATTTGGGGCGAGGAAAATTCTCGAGTGATTCACGAGAAGCAAATGCATCCTCAATGTGTCACTATGTGGTGTGGATTTTGGGCTGGAGTAATCATTGGACTTTTTTTATGAAAATGAGTCAGGTCAAGCGCAAATAGTCAATGATATTCGGTAACGTGAAATGATAACCAATTTTTTCGTGCCGAGAATTGAAGAAATGAATGTGGAGGGGATGTGGTTTCAACAAGACGGCGCCACATCCCATACAGCCAGAGAAACAATTCAATTGGTACATCAGTCATTTCCCAGTCATGTGCGTGGAGAGACCAGGATTGGCCGCCTAGATCGTGCGATTGCCAGCAAAGCCGTGGCGTCCATCTGACCGACGTGTTATTCCACACATAACCTCACCCTCTCTACTTTCCGATGTAATAAAGAATTCACGTTTTCTTTTAAATATCTGCGTTTTACTTAAAATTTAAATCTTGTATTTTTGTTGGGACACCCTTTATATTCCAACTTTTTTTTTCAATAATTTTACATGAACGAAACCCTCAGTACGTAAGCATAACTCGCTCTTGCCAAATTTTTATTATTTCTATCCCACATTATTTTTCAAGCAGCTGAAGAGGGTTATGGTAAATAAATGCCAAAAGTTCGGCTCCTATGAAACAAGAATCCGCTAAGCCCAAGAGCGAATAACAAAAAAATTGAGTGGCACTACAGCCCACATCGGACTAGGGCCTAGCTTCTACAACAACTACTCGGGTTGTGCGAGCTACTGTTCTCTCACGAGTAGAAGGGACCTACAGTTTTTTGCCGACTCCGATCGGCGAGATTTGAGAAGCTTCTCATAGACAATTGATACTCTTTAAGTGTTGTCAGCAACTCCAAAGAGATGGTGCCGTCAAAAAATTCGAGGTGTCTCTTCCGGGAATCGAGCAGAGGCATTCTGCGTTTGGGTCGATGCATTTACCCATTACGCAATAGCGACCACGGGATAGGTTCTTTTATATTTGTACCAAGCAGATAAGGAAAAGAACATAAATCCGGTCATGTCATTGTACAATGGGCCCAGACCTTCGATACGCAGGCCTTAGCAACCTGGCTCATTGAGACACACTTGCTTTTATAATTGGCGAGCGTTAAAGAAATTATTTGGCGCCTTTAAGTGGCTAGAATAAAGTCACAACATGGGTCAAGTTAAAGAGGAAGAGATAGAGATGTGGTACTGGTGCACGTTGAATTCAAATACCTGTGGATTGTAATAAGGTGGGAAAGTTGAGCTTAAAATAGCATTCCATATTCACATGCTTCACCTAAAGAACGAGTCTCTAAGCTTTATTGTACGTCCAAAGGAGATATTGTGGGTGAGCGGGTGGGCATTTGTACTGAGATGTCTACTGTGGGCAAATTCTTGAAGGAAACAAATGCGGCTGGCTAATTCATTTAAACATTTCTTGTTCCAATAGCGTCCAAATGAACGAGACCTTGTCAAATTAACATAGTGAGTAACATTACGTCGGTATTCTAACGAGTTAGTTGACTCCCTCATATTGAACTGAATTTCATCCAGTAGGTGCAGGGAGGTTTTGAAGGCTGCAGATCAGATACGACACCCACATTAACCTTACCTAACGTAAGTGCTTTCCAAACAAAATCTCTGCTTTCATATATGTATAAACGTAACTATTTTCCCCTCATCCAAATATATTCCAAATTTAATTTTTTTCCAATATTATTACATGAACGAAACCCTCAGTACGCTCTTGCCAAATTTGGATTATTTCTATCCCACATAATTTTTCAAGCAGCTGAAGAGGGTTATGGTAGGTAAATGCTAAAAGTTCAGCGCCTATGAAACAAGAACCCGCTAAGCCCAAGAGTGAATAGATGCCAGTATTCTGCAGTTCGCTCAGGGTGTCAACTCAGCAACGAGATGCTGAGCCATGCTTATGAATAAAATGTACGAGGCTGATAAGTCAATTGCTTGTTCTTTTGAAAACTATGGATCCAAATACTCGCTATAGTCGAATTGGGCATCGTATCATTGTGTTGCTTTAATCCACGGTCTCTTCGTTGTTCTTAGAAAAAACTCCAGTTATCATTAGATTCCATGTCAGCAGAACTAACAACTTGTGTTGCATCCCAAAGAAGATATAAAGCAACTCCTCCTCAATTAGGGTTGAATCCAATTTTTCTTGAGTTTTCTTCTCAGGAATTGATGATTCGTTAGGTGCTATAGACTTCGACAAGTTCCTAGAAATGGCAAAGAAACTGAAAGCAGACTCCTGCACCGGGATGCTTTTTGCTCCTTTTCAGGCGAAAGAGAACAACTCCACGTTTCCTCTCACAAAGATTCCACTTTACGTGCTGTCTTCATCTTTGTGTAAATACAAATGCAGTGATCCGCTTACAAGGAACTTTGTGTTCATCTTTCCCTTTTCTCCTTGTGTACCTTTCATTTATGTTCAACATTTACGATCGACTCAAAACTTCACATTTATACATTGAAATATTTTCCAGTTTAAATGACCGGAATTAATTACTTCTCTGTGTGTTTGGAAGTTGTGGCCGAAAGTAAGGTTTATGATTATTTTGTAATAGAAGAGTTTTAGTGAAATTAACAATTCAGTCAACAAACCCAAGATGACGCGTTTTGGGTTCGATTGTCCGTAAAAGGATAACTTTTGACAGCTCTAAGTGTCAATAATTTGAAAGCATAACAAAAGGGTGTCCAAGAAGTTTAAGATTTCCTCAGCAAAATGTTCCAGAACATTTAATAAAGAATGTTTTGACACAGATTTTTAGTCGAAACATTTTTTTTTTGTCAACTGAAAGAAAGAATCTGAAAATAGGAACGCGACCAAAGAAAGTGCTGTCATCTTGCTGGATTGAATGCGACCAAGTAGGGTGCCCTTTGTGCACAATCCCTTGTTCCCTAGTAGTCGAAATATTCCGCTCAAAAAAGCATTGTCCCAGAAAACAAAACTGAAGTGAACAAATACGAGGTACACTCACATAAAAACGGTTTCGTTTTTCTGCTGATGATGATAATCCGAATATGTTATAAAATTTTTGGATCCTAAAAGATGTTATCTGTAATGGTAAACACATCACTCAATAAGTACCGGGACTAACATTTAGGAGGGCGCCACTAACAAAAAATCTAAATTATTTTTCAATATGTAAAATTTTCATGAGAATCTGATTATTACAAGTTACAGTTCTTCAAGTGACGCTACTTTTACGATTTTTGAAATAATGGAAAAAACTGAATTTCCTGCTTTTTGATGTGAAAAAATGCCGTGCAAGCTAAGCAATCACTTGAAAATTGTTGCAGGGACTCTACTCCATCAAAAACACCTATTCGTCGGTGGTATGTTGACTTCCAACAGACACCAGCGATGATGAACGCTCTGGAAGGCCACATGAGGTGAGAAAGCTGTATTCGAAATGTGTGCCGCGTCTTACAGTGGACCAAAACCAACAAGGTATCGAAGATTCTGAGAGCTGTCTGGAGCTATCTGAAGTTGTTCGCCAGAATAAACGGAACGTTTTGCATCGGTATGTTACAATGGAGGAAACATGGATCCACCGCTTCACTACAGAGTTAAATCGGCAGCGGAATGGACAGCAGCCGGTAAACCACTCCCAAAGCGTTCAAAACCACAAATGACGTTTGGCAAGGTTATGACATCCGTACGAAATTTTATTCAACCTCTATTTTGAAAATGGAAAAGGATCAGCGAACAGCGAACACTACATGGAATTATTGGTGAATTTGAAGGAAGAAATTGTAAAAAAGGTCCCATATGAAGAAACAAAAATTCTGTTCCACTTAGGCAATGCACCGTGTCACAAACCCTTGGCTACCATGGCCAAATTGCATGGATTAGGCTTTAAATTGCTTATGAGCATCCACCGTATTCTCCAAATCAAGCCTCTTCTGACATGTACCTCCTGTCAGTCATCAAAAAGATACTTGCCGGAAAAAAATATGGATCGGATAAGCATGTGATCGCCGAAACTGAAGCCTATTTTGAGCCCAAAGATAAATCGATTCTACAAAAAGGCATCGAAATGTTAAAGCGGCGTTGGACCTATTATATTACTCTTGAGGGAAACTTTGTTGATGGATAAAGGCGGAATTTGTCAAGAAAATGTGGTCTTCTTGGCTTGTCCCGGGACTTGCTAAGTGATGTGTTACTTTCTTTAATGAGAACAGCTGCACTTCGTTAATTTAGTTGCGTGATACGAATGTCTCTTTATCAAGACTTTCGGGCCTCCCTTTCCCGGACGGGAGACCGCGCATTATTTCACGGCACCAACTTCTAAGGAGTTGCTGACAATACTCGAAGAGTATCAATTGTCTATGAAAAGCTTGTTAAATCTCCCAGTTCGGAGTCCGCAAAAAGAACTGTCGTGGTACGTTCCTTGTAGGCTTGTAGTGTCACACCCAATTATATTCACATTAAATGTCCATGTAACGAAGTAAATGTAACATCAAATGCATCGATGTCCACAATGTTATGTAGGTGACTATAGCATCGATGCAAAGACTAAATGAAAGTGTGAGGATTTTCATTAAAAACGAAATTTTGAAGATAACTAAGCGAAGGTTTCATAAGGCCTGGTCGCATATGCGGAAGAAAAGGGACAGACAGAAAACTCGTGTGCTAAAAGATACTTCACACTTGGATATACAATTACTTTTTACATACAACCACATGCTTCAGGCAAGTCAAAGAGGAAGTAGGATCAATGCAACAAAAAACATAGACGACTAAAAGTAACAAGCACAGGACCGCCAAGACCAGCTGCTGTGAAAACAAAATACTATCCAAGGCATCATCCAACTTTTGTCTTTCAGTCATTTGCGTAAACCTAACCATAATAAAACAAATTAATGACAGTGATTAAAGAGAAAAGAAAGTTATTTTACAAGAAACCAAGAAATTTATTTTACAAAATATTTACACGATCTTTTATCACTGGATGTTGCTGTGTGACTACTGTTCAAAATCACAGACTCGTTCCAGTGTCCAAACTCTCAGTTTCACAAAAGTAAATCCTCACTTTCTTCGATGCGATGAATCCCCGAAAGTACTCCAGATGTGTGTAAGACAGACTGATATCGTACTTCTGCGTAGATATTTGCCGCGTTTTGTATGGTCCCAGATATGCCACGGGCACGGTACTTGTTCCGCCCAGCTTCACCGTGTAAGAGTACCGCACAGAATTGCCTATTTCAAAGATACCACGCTTGATGTGTGTTTCGTATGTGACAGGATCCAAAAGAAACCAGTAGATGCCACGTTTGTCGTACAGCAGGAATGTCCCTCGGAGAAAGTTTTCCAGACTAAAGTTGAAAAATCCTCCATCTTGGATATCTTTCACGTACTTCTGATGCTGAGCATCGCAGTGATTCAGAAGATTCTTGATGTCACCATTCCAATCGCAAGCTGGAAACTTGCAGTTAATATCCATATTTTCGAGTTGAAGAACTGCACCGGCCGCGGTGTCTGTTGGACTACTACCCGGCGGATGGGATGGCTCTGGAATTTATACTAATGCTATTTCTACCTACTGATCGGGACATAATTTAGGTCGTTACTGCGCTTGTTGTTAATTTGCAAATCATTAGGGAGAGAACCGCATAAAAGTGGGTGGCAACAAACACAGGAAACCCGGCACCATAAACATGTTTTGAAAACAATAGGATAAGGGACTGCGTACAAACAAGAGAGGAGTACGATTTTATGACTCATGCCTGAATCATTATTCGGCGAACTAACTGACTGAGAACGAATGGGCTGATGCTTGGTCAAATATCACGTGCTAGACTGCAAGTTGATTCATTTAAATATTTGTTAAATTATTCATTTGTTGTAGAAGGTAGGCTCTGGTCCCTTTTTGGCTGTAGTGCCACTCAATTATTATTATTAAATTATTCAGAAATGTACATAAATCAGTTTTTCTTCGTTTCTGAGTATCCGTGTATCCCTCCAGGCATGTCGACAACAGTCTTCATATCTTCTTGACTTATGAAGTGATTTTTGATTTGGCGATCAGTATAACGTATATCGCCAGTGATTCATTGTGGCGTTTCATTTATAATGTAAAATTAAATGCAAGAATTCGTAACTGACGATTAAATTCTTATTATCAGTTAAAAGAGCAAGTAATGGCATTTAACATATCAGTCAATATGTCCCAGGACAAATAGGGGGCGTCACTAATAAAAAAGAATTAAATGAATATTTTTTTTTGTGGTCCCTCTATATGTCCCGGGACTTATTGAGTGATCTGTTACATTCCCAAAAAGATATCATGCAAATGCTGGCCATGACTACGTGCGCCGTAATGAATTCGAAAGATCCAATTTTACTACTACTACTACTCATTGGAAAACATAACTAATTTTTGCTTTCACAGTGTCCACCGTAGCTGTTGTTTTTCTGAAGATCTGATACTTTGCATATTCCCAGAGAAAGCAGTTCAAAGGCTTCTTCTCATCAAAATGATTTTTCAACAATTGGTCCAAGCGCTGTATGGCATGTAGCGCCGTCTTGTTGAAACCAAAGCTTACCGAGGCCGAATAGAAGCACATGGCCACCTGCTGAGAGCGATAATGAATCGATTCGACAATGTCGTCGCGGACACTCTCAGCTACAGCTCCTATAATCTCTCAACTACGTGCTGAATCTACCAGTCGAGTATCATCCTCCAATATGAACTGGGACCCAATTTTGCAAATTGTATTGGTAATAGTAGTTTCAGTAGTCAATAATGCTCAACACAAATTCCTCGAATTGAGAGAAAAGCACTTCTCAGGGCACGCTGATTTGGGGAACTTAGTACAGCTGAGCAGTTTCGAAACACAGTAGTGACGTGAGTTTTTCCACGGCCAAATAATACTAAACAAAACTGACAAAGCAATTTGATAATTGCCAGAAAGGATCTGTTAAAAATAGTATTGAAAAAGAAAACCTCACGATGAATGAGCGTATCTAAACGTTGGGTTTTATGGGATTATCTTTCAATTGAAATTGTTTTGGAGATTCTGTTTCAAACAGTTTAGCCGTACTTGGCGACAAACTGGAAAACATGAAAAAACCTCCAAGAGAGCACTGAAAAGTGAGATCCAACGGACTCAAGAATTATTGACAAATTTTGAGATATCATAGAAGTCAGGGATTACATTAGTAGGTAACAAGCTAGTTCATCTCCATATCTAAGGAAATAGTTTATCTCGATATTCCACACTCGTTTTTCATATGTGTCCATAAATTGAACCATTGTGCATCTATATATTTAAATACTTTGCCAAAGAAGATTTAGTTTAACCGATACGCAACTGATAAGATTTCTGGGGCTTGTACAATTCAAAAGAAATTTTCTTGTAAACAAATCCTTCTCATCGATTCATCGATTTTGAAAGCATATCATATGCAAGCATAGTACGTTGGTAATTGAATATGTACATTTTATGGTTTTGGGTGAATTCCCATGTTAAACGAGTCAAAAAAGCGTGTTCAGTACCCTTAAATTGTTGGCCTCTTGATCCCAAGAAACAGCGATTGGAAACAGTAATTCTGCGTTGTCTTGGCACCGAAATTGTTCGTTGCAGTGGCGTCCTTGACGTCCTTAACTATTGTGTCTTAAACTCAATCTTTGGGTGTCACTCACGTAGCCATTTCAAAACGTTTAAAAGCAGCTAGAATAATACAAGTTACTTCATCTCTTAGCAAACCACACGAATTGAGTTATAGACCCAGCACTTAGAGGTTATAGCGGCCTACGGTGGCATTCTGGCCGTATCGTTGATGTTGTGTATCCTTTTCGTTTTGCCCTCGCTCGGCATGGCAATGTGCATCCAAGGGAACGTTAGTGATTGCTCTTAACTTGGCGATATGCCAGGACCGATTTCTGGTATTACACTGATTAAATCTCCTACTACGCTTGTTCGTCGCGCCCTCTGGATAGTCTTTTCAGCAACCGTATTGTGGTGAACTAATCTATGTAGTGGTGCCTTCTCAAGGGTCTTAAACCGGTGCTCGGGCATCTTGGTTCAAGTTGTATGTGGGCTTAACTTCCCTGCTGTGTAAGGAATGAACTTTGGTAGTTCAAGATGGACAATGAGACTCAGATATGCATATGGTGAGTTCTTATCCTCGAAAATAAAGTGCACAAGCAGCTGGTATTCCAGACACGGGCATATTGAACTAAAGATTTCTTTTCATACTTCATACAACGCTATAAATAAATGTTAACAAACTGAGCGAGTGACGCTCCCACATAAATGGTTTTGTTTTCTTCTTCAATGAGAAAAAGTGCACTTAACCTCAACTCATCATCTCAACTCATCAGAAAACAAAACTTCTTTGTCATGTAATATGTTCATGCAGGTTTTTACTGCCAATTCCGAATCGGTTTCGCAGTTCTTTTTGACTGCAAGTGAAGGCGGTGTCAGTTGCAGATTTAAGATAGATGGAAAAAAGAGCAATATTAGGCTGTGATTACATTCCTTTGAAAGGGAAATCGCGCATCGAAATAAAGGGGCATTTCGGTGCTGGAAGCTGTGTCTCTTCTCTTTCAATGAACACGTTCAAAAATTACTTTAGCGGTATTCAATGTCATCCAATTTATTTTTAATAAGGCACACGCCTAGTTGCCTCGAAAAGACTTCCAAGAAGGATAGCGTAAAAAAGTTCACGATCTCTTATTCGCAGATAATAGGTTCGCGGTATAGATGAAATATTAGGCTTCTCAAAAAATGCGTGGATTATATCCTGGGGTTGGTGCCACGTTTGTCTCCTTCTTATGCGTAACCGTGCGACTGCTTTAAAGCACTTTTTAACGCTGTAGCAGCCGATAGAGCTTCTACATCATCAAAAAATTAAACGCAATAAAAGTGGATTTCGTGAGAGTTTTTTTTTTTCAAAATTTCCTCATCGTCAGCGAAACACTATTTTCGGAACCGACGACGCTGTGCTGGATTTTAATTCAATCCCTGCATCCAGTTTCGGCAGGTAGGCAACATCGCACTCCCTGTCTCTTTCACGAAGTCAACAATAAGACAGCCTAAACAATTCAAAATAGCGCAGGTCATCTCCACTAAATCCCAAAATCATTCAGCAAATAAATTATTGACTGTTCGCGCACGCAGTGAAAATAAACAGAAGCGGTCCACAAGATATGTTAATTCCTGCGCTACTTCCCAATCCCGCGGCCAGGTCACATTCACCGCATCGACATTTGCAGGTGTCTCCTCATAATTGCTACCCGAAATTCCTCGTTCTATGACAAATTATATCAATTACACCCATTATCGCTGATTCACCCTTCGCCTGACTCGCTCAATTACCTCGCACTCTCCCTCTACATCGATCACAAATCGCTCTACTTATGCTCGGGCTGGCGGCAACTTCCGATTCTTCACTCGCCTCAACTCGAAGCCATGCACAAAGCGATTTATGGAAATTTCCCCTGTGCTCCCACAAATTGGTGGGTGTTGTGTTGACAATTTGCCTAAAGACCTCTCATTAAGACTGCATGCACGCTGTCACGCCAACTATGGCTGCAAAACGAAGGAAGAAAAAAAATCACTTCTACTCTGGGACAATTCACTGCTCACTCAGTGATCTATTACAATTTTTAATCAAGCGAGAGCATGACATTAGGGTAATTAACGCGTCCCGGCAGCGGGGAAAATCACAAGCTTCCCGAGTGAAAAACAATCCCGCATCCATCTTAGGATTCATTACGTCCTCTGAATGGATGTGATATTTCGATGGGCACAGCTTGTGAGGCCAGGCGGCGCGCCGCCGACGGGTAATGAATTTTTTATGCAAATTCAACTGTTGACATGGCCCCCGCACACACGCCGTGCAAGCCGTCATCCCCTAAGTTCATGCAGTAATTGAAAGCCTGGAGGGTGGGTTCCTCGCATCGTCGGCTCCGCAGCTGAAGCTGGAGAAGAAGGGCAAAGGCACCATTATGAGACTTCATCAGAATCAGGACGACGAGGAACGCGCCGCGCCGCGCCGCCATGGCTAACAATGTGCGTCCGCGGGTTGAACCCACATCAGGCGAGGCGGAGAAGAATTGTCTCTTGTCATCCGATTGTTTGGAGTCGCTTTATTAGCGAGAGTACCATTCCCCAAAGTCAACACCTTCAACTCGACGCGCGAAGGGTATGGGGGTGCACGCCAGTCAGCGAAATGTACACCCACACAAGCGCCAGCAGCCATCCAGACGGAGGGGGGGGGGACTCCTTTTGAAATAGTGTCAGGATTAATGACGCGAGTCAGCCACCACCACACGCTCGTCCAGACGCAAATTTGCGTTTAATTTCAATGAAAGCGAGCGAGGATACCTACGCCCGCTGCCGCAATTACTCATCCAGACAGGCCATGTAACCAGCAGTCCTCACTAAGCCGGGCTCAATCGGATAGTTTGGATGTTTGCCAACTGCCGCGCTGCTGATTAAAAGTTCCAGCTTAACCGTCGGCTCAGCGGAGTCTGATTGAATTGAAATTGATGTGATCGCAGTGCAGCGGGACGCAGCGGGCTTCGGGTAATGCATAATTAAATTGGGAATTGTCTTTGCCGATCACAGCAAGCACCAACTGGACAAACACCAGCAAAACGGAGGAATTTTTAATTTTTCTCGTGTTTCGTGGAATTGTCTGAGGACATGAATCGGAGAAGCTGGTGCCGGTGAATCCGCTTGTTCTCAACTCCTGCTGAGGTGGACGAAAGAAAGGGAACGATAGAGAGAACTTCAGAAAGTTGTGAGAGTTATTTTGCGGCTGGCTGGCGAGGAGCGCTGAAAGGGCTGAGGTCCCCGCACTTGCCCGGCGAGGTACATTAATTATTTTTCTGTTTCGGACGGTTTCGTGCGGAGGGAGTTGTGCTAACTGCGTTTTGGCATAGCGGCTGGTTCTGGAGATGACACACTCTGTGGCGTGTCGGGTCGGACGAGGGGAGATCTTGGAGAGTTTATTTGATGCAATTAGCTGAGTGGATTTGCTGGCGTAGGGTTTTTCAAAAAAGTCTCAATATTATTTTGTGCTTTTAATTGGATGTGTTTTGCGGGAGTTTAAATGGAAACTTTAATTAAATTTGTGCACTCTGCGTGGAGGGTGGGTCCACTGGGACTGGGGGCCACTGGTGGGTGGGGTATTGGCAATTAAATAGAGGCGCTAATTTGTATTGTGTGATTGATTGTTTGAATGGCAGCCGCAGAAGAGCAGGTGCTGTTACTTGGGCACGTCATTTTTCATACAATTTGTTTTATTTATCTTTAAGAAAAGAAAAAGGAGGGGGGGAGGTGCAGAAGGATTTGCATGAGTAATTAATGAAAGGTAGGAGAATAGTTTGTGCTAAAGGAAAACACCTTTGAGCAGCCTCGGTGATAAAGTTTTAAGGTGGAAATGGAAGTTTGGTCTTAATGGGCATCTTCTGGGAAATGTAAAGGACAAAAAATTATTTGGAGCAAATGTGGAAGATTCTTTGAAGATGTTAATTTACAAAAGGCAGAGACTCTTGCTAAGCGGCTTTTCATCCTGAAGACTTTACAAATGCTCTCTTCATGTCTTACATGCCTTCTCATCTTCCACACCCAAAAGAAATCCGACTGAAGTCTACAACCAAAAGAAGTAAAGATGTTGAGATTGATAAGCGCTCCTCTAGGCTTCAAGATGTTGGAGTTTCTGTTCATAGTAATTTCGCCTATAGGCCATAATCTTAGTTCACAGAAAATAAGAGTCCCAGTAGGTTCAAAAAAATTAATCAGGTCTGAGCTCGGGAATATAAGCAGGTCGTCCATTCTACAAGGCTACAGCTTTTCCCTAGCGATGTCAGTGCAAAGGAAGAAATATGTAGAACACCCTCCACAACTGCTCAGCCCTTGCCTGCATTGCGAATATAACTCTGAGCTCGTACTTTTGTTTACGTTTCTGAGAAAGCGGTGAAACATAGGGGCAAAGTGAATGATAATTAGAAAGCTTAAAACACACTTTTGAGCTTTCTAATTATCATTCACGTAGCCTTTATGTTTTATTAGAAGGCACCAGACCAATCCATATTCGGACATACAATCCAACACATGAGAGGATATACCCATGAGCAACCAAGCAAGATCCTTGAATGGTTCTCTTCACCGTTTCCTGGGTCTGTGCTGAGCTATTTGATGGAATTACTCGAAAGTCTTGATGAAAGACGCAATCGTGGCACTCAACCGAATTAATGAAGCGTAGTTCTTTCTTTGCACTTCTTACTTCACTTACACAGCGACACAAACAAGTCTCATCTCAGTAGGTAGTATTCGAGATATAACACGTTTCATGACTATGGAGAACAAGGAGTTAAAAACCCAAGTCTTGGCTGTAGCAACAAACTGCTTCGGAATTGACTTAGGCAGTCCAGTTTCATACAAAAGTTTCCCAGTATTCATTGGGCAGTAGCGCTGAAAATGTCCATAACCTCAGGTTTTTCCAAATAAATCTGAATCCATCATCAGTACCCAAATACAATCTATTGCGAGTTGTTTAAAAATAAGGTGACTTGTCGGCACCTAGACACCGAAGTTGCAATAAATTTAAATTTAAATTCAATTGCGTGGCACTAGGTCTCTCAAGGAACCAGAACGTGACTTCTTCAGCATTTTCTGGTGTTGTGTTAGCTATGTATCAAATGTAGTGATCCACAGTTGTTCTTAGACTCTGACCTGCGGAATTTGAAAAGCTATGAGTCCCGGAGTACAATACGAACTGTACCAACCAAGAAACTGGTATCTCAACCTTGCCTCGTGTCTATTGCAGAATCTTTCAAGTCCTTCCACAATATAACGAATTAGACGCATCAATGTATGTTAAACTATGTCGTTCTAAATGGTTAGCGGGTTCTTTTCCGCGCTTTACTAAGATATTTTGGTCGGATTTCATCTTTCTTTTCCCAGACATCAATATAACACTTTACTTTACAACGCTATGGGACATTGTCTTGGAAGTGAACCTACACCTAAATTTGGCCTGATCTCCGAAGATACAAGTTGGAATCAGCAAAACTGCAGAACAGGTTCAAGACGGACTCTCAGCCTTCATGAGATTCTAAATATATGACAGACATATCTTCAGCTCACTCGAAAAAAAATTTAAGGTACAGATCTGTCTGTTCCTTAAATTTGCTAACGGTCGGGTTGTTCCAATAAGATCTTTTTGTGTTTTTTCACTATCGATCAGTAATCTTCCAATTTGACAAATTCTTTACCGCTCAGCACTCAAACACTTACTCCTTGGAGAGTTAACCAAAGTCTACTTCCGCTCTCGGTTAAAGGGTCCTGTTTTGTGCCAGGTAAGAGGAAAAAAATTAGCTTTGCTTTAACGTTAGAAGTCTCAGAAATTGAAACGTTTTCTGGTAAATATAATGATGATTTATTTCAATAGACGGACAACCTAGATTCATAGTAAAAGGATACAGACTTAATTTGCTGAGGTCGATGATGGTGATAGGTGCCTGGCATTCATCGGCTGCCGAGACTGAAGCTACCAACAAAAGTTTGGATTCCTGAAACTCCTGCCGATTTTTGGCATTTGTCTGCCGGGATCCCAAAAGTTCTCATTTCCTAAGAAATACTCCAAAACACCGTACTTAACGAAGAGTTAGCCGTCAGTCAGAAGACTTCAAAATATATGCCCCGGTAGAAGCTGAAATAAGTTATCCAGTTGCAATTCTTTCAACCATTCCATCAGGTTATCCTTAGGCTCTTGCAAAGACTTAAAATGGAGACAATTCACGATTTCTGATCTGTCTAGCAAAATTGAGTATAGTTGTCCCATCTGGACATGTCCTTCTCTCCCAAAGCGTCCAAAAAATAAGCTCATAGGGGACAGAAATATTGCAAAGTGACGTGTTAGAATATCAGCTCAATGTGTTGTCTTTGGCGCTGTTTACGTCAATTTTTCAATAAACGATGGTTAAATGATTGAGCCAGTTGCATCACTTCCATCCAAGAATTAAGTCAATTTGCATGTCCCACTGGAAATGTCCTTTGGATCACCCTTAAGTCTCTGTCGGACAAAGGGTTAGTTTTAGGGTTAATTTTAAATGCTCTTCCCAGTTCAGTTTCTACGTTCATATGAACCTTCAGTTAATTAAGACTAGAGAGAAATGCTTCCTCCTGTGCCTCTCATCCTGTGCACGTTTGACTCGTGTTGTGACTCGATGACCACTTGACGATTTTCGAAATCACTTGAGCTGTCGAGTTGATACATTTTTTCAAAAGAGGGACGTCATCACATTTTGACGATCACCGTTTTTTTTCAGAGCGTTTCTAAGACAAAAAAAAAAAAACCAAAATTTTTCAAATGATAATAAAATGAATCATTGGACAATTTTCCATCCCACGCAAGACATCAAGGATATCCCCTTCAGTGCTTTGTCCATGATTGAGCATCTGCGAAATTTATTCACTCTGTCTTAAAGGTGTCCAGTACATTGGCAAGCAACAGTGATTTTAAATTTCTTTCCTTTGAAACGGAAGCGAGCTTCAAACACGTCCACCTGCATCAACCTTCAGATCTCTGCTGTCTAGAAAGGAAAATTTGCATCTTTCACAGCAACCACTCGTTTTATGCGTGCTATTGTTCTCCAACGACTGAAAGGCACCCACAGTTCAATTCCGACTCTGAAAGTGAAATCCCAAACTTAATCTTCAAATTTCAACTCAAGTCAAATTTCGTTTTCCTTCAGTGACGTTCAGAAGTGATTTAAGTTTCCACAAGACGTGCAGCTTCGACCAACTTTCACCCAGAGCACACAACTAATCCATCATCTTTCAGAGCGCATCCGATCCATGGGAAACTTCGTCCCAAGCATCACCACCACCAATCACGAGATGGTGTACTTCTGAGAACCGGACAAAATATCCGTGCACATGGCTTATCCCCAAGGAGAACGAGATCCGAAAACTCCCTCCCCCTACTTGCCCACTCAACACACAGGCAACCCCAAGGAGTCAAGGTAAACGTAAATATTTGTAATATTATGAATGACTGTTTGCGAACACATATATCATAAAATTTTGAAGATTTTCTCAGAGAAACGGTCGAACTGGACGTGGTTCTGTTGTGTGCCTTATGGTGTCCAGGTGTTTGGTATTCCCCGGCAAAAGGTTTGCTCATCGGCTCCTCAAAGTGCCTTGAGTTTGAGTTCAGATTTGTGCTTGCGGAATTGTATGCTTTCAGATGAAGCTACTCCTGTTATTCCCCCGGAGGACGACCACGTTCCAGGGGAAATCCGTCCTCGTGTGTTAACTCAAGGGATGTGTTTTTCGTTTCTATTCGAATCTGATTCCGTGTCTGATGAAAGACGTTGAGAATATTGTTGATTTTTTAAGGAATCAAATCCTTTTTCACTCGGCCAAACTCAGGGTAAACAATAAATGTGAAAAGTGAAAGACACGGTGGGGTGTGGGGTGTGTTCCATTTTTCATTTTCAGACAGTTTTTGCGATTGGATCGGACGATGCAGGAAGCGCATAAGTCTGTGCATTTCCCTGAGAACACTTTTTACCAAAGGATGTTCACGTGGCCAGGAGAGGAACAAGAGCTTAGAATTTAAGGAACTTAAAGTAACTCCTATACATATGAAAGCAATGCCTAAGCTGCAAAATAGAAGCAAGGAGTAATAGCAGTTGAGGTTGCTGGGCACACGTTTGCAGAAAAGAAAATTTTGTCGAGTAGGAGACCCGATTTCGGTCGAAAATCGGGTCTCCTACTCGACAACTCAGAGGAAATTCACTATCATTGAGGGAGTCAAATACAAGGGCGGTGTGCTTCACCCCAATGAAGTGGACACATTGCCCAAAGGAAGAGAACACTTTTCGGAGCTGCCTAATTCCGAAATGGGCACTGAAGGTAACAGACCTGTTGTCTTAAGTGGGTCGAAGTGTAGTCCAACGGTGGATGAAGTCACTGTGGCGACTGAATCACTAAAAGTAAGCAAGTTTGACGATGTGGATGATATCCGGCCCGAAATGCTTAAGGCCATGGGTAAAGAGAACTCTATTGTGTCATTAAGGTAGTCTAGGAATTGGGCCTGACACCTGGCGCTCGGCAGACTTTTCGAAAAGGGGGGCAAGAGAGAGTGGTCTAATCACAGGGGCATATTTCTTCTTAGTCTCCCCGATAAGGTCAATACAGAGTTCTTGGATGCCCGTTCTAGAGCCATGGTTGGGTCATGGTGTGGCATGAACAGTGCAGCTTTTATCCCAGCAGAAGTACAAGCGATCAGACTTTCACTATAAGAATGATGAAATGGGAAGGCTTTGGAGTCTGCTAAACCAGTCTATGGTTATTTTGGAGATTTGGAAGAGACATACGGTCTAGTCCCTGGAGGTACGTCGACTCGGGAGTGCTCTACATGAGTATGGGATTCATGGTCCCCAGTTGAGTGACTTTCAATCTTTTTACACCAACTGTAGATGCTGTGCTAATACCCTTCATTATGGGCGTTGGGTTTTGCCAAGGGTGACTCTTGCCACCTATTCTTTTCATTAAATATATGGAATGGATGTTATAGCGCAGAAGATGCAATGAATTTTTCACATTTGAAGAGTTAAGGTGTAAGTCATCTTCTTTTAGCAAATGGCTTAGTTGCCCACACATTCTCCCAGGAAAAACTCCAGCACGCGCTCAGTAGGTTTGTGGCTAAATGTGATGATACTGGAATGAAGATGGACGTGTAGAAGTTTCAAGTTATGGTCGTTTATAAAACGCCTGCCCAGTGCACTCTACATGAAAGTGGAGTTCTTTTGAAACAGGTGGAGAAGTTCAATTATCTCGGGGTCTTTTTCACGGGAGAGGGGATCAACAACACTGGGGTTTCTTGTAGAATTAGCTAAGCTAAATCAATTCTGAAGCAGCCTGGTCGATCGCGAAAAAGGACAACCGAGCTTGGTGTCAAAGCCAAGTTATCGGTTTTTAACTCAGTGTTTGCTCTAACTCTCACCTGTGGTCATGAAGTTTGAGTAGTGACCGAAAGAATAAGATCGCGAATACAGGCTGCCGAGAAGAGATTTGTGCCTGCCGTTGTGGGCGTTACTCTTCCGGATAGGCTCAAAAACGCAAAGGTGCAAGGGGAGGGGAACTCAATGTTGAGCAGCCACTTCTTCAGATGGAACGGGTTTTATTTCGTTGATTTAGCCACGAGGTACGGATGTTTCGTTCATGACGACTTTCGAGGCTTGCCTTGGATGCAATTCAGGATACCAGTCGGCAGACTCAGGGCAAGGTGTTTAAATTAAGTTAATAAGCTCGCCTGGTTGCACTTGAGAGCAGCTCCTAATGGATAGGAGTCTATGGGGAAGATCGAGCGGACTAGAGATCTCTCGTGCGTGCATTGTCCCACTACCCCTTTAGTGGATCACGCGGGTCAAAGAAGATGGTGATGGAGTCCCCATTCTCTTCTGTCTGTTCAGCCCACCATTGGGCATACTGACAAGACTTGAAACAATTAGCAGGCATCTGCTCTTGGGTCACGGTTGAATTTGTCAAACACTGGAACAAAGAGATGTCAAGCTGGTTAAAAAAAACTAAACTTTAAGGAGCTTTATTGTTGGGTTAGCTTTTAGATAAATTTTTCTAATAAAATGCATCTCAAAAGTGGCTCAAAAATACCTAGAGAACGCTACAATCACGGTATGCTGAATCTTATGCCAGCGTATGTGTAGGGAGACCTAATTTTTAAAAGCGTCAGCGTATCCAATATAAATTCAGTGAACTCGAGCTCAATGTGTTTCATTCGTCGGTAATTTTGTTTTAGTGATTCTTTTATTTTCGCGGTAGGTAGAAACCTGGCATAGGTTCCAATATGCCCTTGTCCATTATCAATGTCAGATTCTTAACAAATAAAGGGTGATTTTTTAAAAGTTATAGGAAAGTTTTTCAAAAAAAAACACAAACAATTCAGAAAAATGCATCAAATCTTTATTTGAATCGATAGTACGGTCCATATAATTGCAAGTTTGAAGATTATTTCATTCAAGTCAAAGTCAACGACTGCACCTCAAATGGTCAATCCGCTTAGTCAAATTTTGGCATACTCTTTCCAACATTTCGGCCGGTATCTCACGAATAGATGCTTCAGTGTTGTCTTCCAATAAGTCCATTGAAGCGGGCTTGTCTGTATAGACATGAGCTTTAAGATAGCCCCACAAAAAATTGTCTAAAGGCGTTAAATCGCACGACCTAGGGGGCCAGGCGTGAAATAAAATGTTCACCGAGCTCGCCTCTCAACAAGTCCATTGTTGCGCGTGCTGTGTGGCATGTGGCAACGTCTTGTTGAAACCACATGTCATGCAAATCAAGCTCTTGCATTTTGGGCAAAATCAAGTTGGATATCATCTAACGGTAGCACTCACCATTCTCAGTTACGTTACGATTCGCATCATCTTTGAAGAAGCACGGTAAAATGATGCCACCAGCCCATAAAATAAACCAAACTGTGACTTTTTCTGAATGCATTGGTACCTCTTGCAATGCTTCTGGCTGATATTAACTCCAAAATCAACAACTCTGCTTATTTACGTACCCATTGAGCCAAAAAAGAGCTTCGTCGCTGAACACAATGATGCGCACGATTAACTTTCTTAACAGAGCACGCATTTTGATAACAAAATTTAATAATTTGCAAGCGTTGTTCGTTTGAAGGACGATTCATGGTTAAATTATAGACCAGACTGAAGATGTTTGACAGTGAAACAAAACACGAAACGTGCGTCAGCTGTTTAAACCAGTGTTGCCAAATCACCCTTTAGTAAACAAGGCTAAAAACATTCATTAGAAGAACACTAGACACACCAGACTCGCATTCACATGATCCCAGGTATAGACTAATCGTTTCTTCATTTTTAAGCCAACAGCTGTTTAAACCAGAGTTTCCAAACAGATAATAGCTGAAAAATTACCCTTTAGAAAGAATCTCCTAGGATATTAATTTCCATTCATTCCACCACAAAAATAGAGCCAAAAATCGGATTCCAGCTTTTTTCTACCTCCTACGCTCTCGTTCTAGGCAGCTTCGATTCATTGTTATTCGCAATTCTGCAGCCCAATGATTTCAACATATTTTGAACAATGTTTCCTAATGTTGGCCGTTCACCAAATCCCTCGAACAATAAGGATCTTTCGTATCCATATCTAGCACGTGCAAAGATAAGGTGTTGCAGTGTAGACAGGAAGGTCGTGGACCTAGGATTTCTTTCCTTTCTTGGCTTTAATCGAATAGGTAATTGCAGTTCACGCCTGCAATGTTCTTCTCTTCAGCTGCATGATACCTTGTAGTAAATCTCTGTCATTGTGTTCTTGACCGAAATATTACTGCTTTGCATCACGGAGAAGTTCAGTGTCGAGCATATTGATTGATTTCAAGCCACAATTTAGTAATGATTTTTTCCTCCCATAATCCAATTCAAAATCACGCCACAATTTCAAGTTAGACGCACTTCAAGGCAAGACACTCACTTCTGTATAAATAAACCGAAATTTAGCTCAATGTATAATAGATCAACCCGAATTTGTGGCTCTCATCAAATTAGAGCAATAAAATTCAATTGCATTCAAGGACTAAGTATCGTGTGATTATCGCCCTCCCCCTCCATCCCCTCACCGACAAGGATAAGCAACAGAAAATTTTATTATTTCTCCTCAACACGTCAACAGGCGAACGATGGGATGAACCCATTTAGGTTTCATGTTTATTAAGCTCCAATATCCGACATAATAATACGATCCACATGTACGTAACGAACCGAGCATAATTCCCGTACATGTGCACAGACATCCTGACCGTTCATTTTCAGCCATTGAGTGGTTTAATCATACATGAAGCTCGATAATAAAGTTGAGTCCACCCTTCGGATGAGTCGTAAAAGTGTCATAGCCAAGTTCGATAAAGGAGCCCACGGACACCTAACCGTCGCATCACCCACACCACCACCCCCACCGCCCAGTAGCGCACAGGGAAAAAAATGTTTTAAAACGAGCGCCCGGTAAAGTATAAAGCGTCACACAACGTGACCGTAAAGCAAGCGGAAAATAATATTTATACGATATATGGGATACAGCGACGACACCTTTGTGCATGTGTGTGGGAACCTTGTTTGTTTTTTTTGTTGTGTCGGGTCCTCCTTTATATTTTGGCTTGAAAAGTTACTCTGTTGGAAGGAAAAATAAATGTCCGCGCAATAATTTATAAATCACTGATGGCAAAGTGCAGAAGCGGTGGAGAGACAAACCAATATGGAGTCCAGAGAGCGAAAGGGGACCGAAACGATAGGCGACAGGATGTGAGGACATACTGCATCCAAGGGGTAATGCAAAATTTATGTGGGAACTTTATATTTTTATGACACCTTGACGCTGGCTCTTTGGTGAAACTTCTTCGCTGGGGTATTTCGGCTCATGGTCATAACTGCCGTCATTTCAGATAAGGGGTGAGTGATTTAAACCGGGGGCAAGAAAATATTCGATAAAAACATGGCGAGGAAGCGGAAGGAAGTCTTGTTTATGAGCAGCTCTGGCTATTCCGTGAGACACTGGTTTCGAGGGAGAAAAAAATGTTGCTTCGGTCTGTGGAGTGGTCTTGACCTATCTGCCATTTGAAGGCGTTTTCATTGGAGTGGATTGCAGAAATTTTAACACCACCAATGGAGAATGAGAGACGCTTTCAAAAGAATCACACATAACGTTGGAACAGAGAGATTTTGGAGGAAATTTTGATGGAAATGGAACTCATTGGGCTCACTGTTAGTTTTGCCATCAGTCTAGAATAGAAGTAACCGCAGTTTAAAAAACGACTTTTTTTTTGTCCACCTGTCTGAATAAACAGTGCGGTGAGAAAAATTGTGGTCAAATTTCAGCATTTTTAGTGACGGCCATGTTACACTTAAGGGGTAATGCACGAACGAGAGATCTCTTCAGCTTGATTGTTCGCCATCGACTCTGAGTCATCAGCAGCTTTTCCCAGATGCAAACAGACAAAATTAAGAAGTTCATTGAACCATCTCCCCCATGATCCATCCAGTGCTCGTCCACCTAACACCTGAATGATCCTTTTTAAAATTTGTTAATTTTTTTCTCAATAACCAATCAGGATTAGTATTCTTTTGACGTTTTAATCGTTTCGTAATACATTAAGGGAAACTCTTTTTGCTTTAGCCTACCAAATACTGAGCGGCAAAAACAAAATTGAAAACACATGCAGCTGGTAGTGGCCATGCACTGGTTGAGCAGCAAGCTTCGTTTCTGGGCCGCAGAGTGATACCGCTCAGTTGTCAAATCTGTTCTATTATTTAAGTGTATCAATCAGTGCCGAAATTCTGCAGAAATTCTCATTGTTCCGTAATTTTTCTAGCAACTTTTTTCAGCGACAAATCGAAAGCTTCTTTAGACATTCGAAGGCATGGCCTGAAGAGACATAGATAGTGAAATTCAACACAGCACCCAGTCCTTTTTTTCAAACGTAAAATATTATCTCCAAATTTTTGCCGTCATTCACTTAAAACATTTGTGCACATGATAACGGCATTTTCGCAACTAACCGCTCAGCAGCTTCGGAATTGCCGCTCCTTAAATGGTCAGCTGCCGCTGCTGCTTGTTTACCAATTGCTTTCTTAGCCCAAAGAAGAAGCGATCAGGAAGAGTTATTCCTCGTTTGATTTCAGCACTGGTGTCATTGTCTGAATTGATAGCGGAGCCTAGGTATACAAAGTGTTTGACTACCTCAAAGTTATATCTGTCTGCTGTGACGTTCCGACCAAGACGTCGGTGTTGGGTGTCCTTTCTCGTTGACAGCATATACATGGGGTGGTGAGAACATATATGCGGTCACGGTTGTTCGATCAAAAAATTGGGTTTATAGGTTTTTTCCAAAACGAAATTTGCTGTATCTCCTCTTGCTTTTCTTACAGCTACACCTTCGTCGAGACACACAGACGGGTTCTTCCAAGTGAAAGCAGGAATGTTGTTCCAAGCCCGAATATATCATTTCTGCAGGTCTTCAGTTGAATCTGGACGTTTTCTCGCAGCCACGTAGGTGGTCGCCGTGGCGTAATTGGTGAGTGCGTCGAACCACACCCAGGTCTAGGTTCGATTTCCGGGCAGGACACCTCGATTATTAAAAACAATGCACAATTTTGAACTTAATATCTTGACTGTACGGCAAGAAACATTGTCGTATTTTTCTGAAAAGTAGGTCTTCAAGTATCACCAAATATCTGTAGAGCAGCTTGCTCTACTGCATTTCCCAGAGCCAGAAGGAAAGCAATGACTTTCGATTCAAGGAAGGCGACCATTTTGTAGCTTTCTGGAAAATTAACTCTAGACAATAATACCTTCAGTTTCAGGGGACATCGGTAAAATCCATTCAAAGCCAGTTGCTCCCTTTGATTTTTTCGAGTAAGTATCCTCCCATTTCCGAAATGTAGCTTAAACTTTAATTCTTAAAAAAAAAAAATAACATCGTTCTTGAGTCCAATTTAGACTAACACATCACTGACATGAACTGACATGTAGGGGGCGCCATTAACAAAAAAACCCACTTTATTTTCAGGAAAAGCAAACTTTCAAATGGCACCTGTCAAATTTTTGCGGTAATCTGATTATTAGGTTACAAGTTACAGTGCTTCAGGTGACGCTACTTTTGCGATTTTTAAAACAATGATGGGAAAAAAGACATACAGTGCAGGCTCAGCAAAGTGTTACAGCGGCCCTGCTCCATCAAAAAGTCGGTGGTATGCCGACTTTAAACGTGGCCGTACAGACACCAAAAAGTACACAAAATCGTTTTGGACCACCACAAAGTGAAATTGCGTGGGATAGCTGCCACCTTAAAGATGTCAGATGTCCATGAGAAAGCTGTTTTAGAAATCACAATGGACCAAAAACAGCTGTCTGGAGCTGTTCGCCAGAATAAACGCTCCAGCCACCACTACACTCCAGGGTCAAATCGGCATTCAGCGGAGTGGACCGTACGAACACAAAGATCAGCTGGCAGGGTTATAGCACTTGCCACTGCGCCCAAACTTCGAGGAGGACACACAGCACGCTGTTTCTTACTGTAGCGGTTTTGAAAGGAAAAAGGAAAGGCAGTTGGTAAGCCTACCAAGCGCCGATAATATGATCCCTTACATGATGAGATCTGTAGAGGACTGGAATGAGGTATGCTCGTTCCTTGTGAAGGTCCACTTCAAACTTATACATTCTGAAGCAGAAAGGGCTTCCCTCCAGATTCGAGCGTGAGTCGCTAACCATCTCCGTGAAGTAATTCCGAACGACAGTGCAGCGGGGAGGATGCATAGGGTGTGGATTAGTTCGTAGGCGTTATCGCAGGTTGCGAATCGAGTATGTTGGCAGCTCGGTCTGCTGGTATTTTTGAAAGATTACCCAAACAAAAAAAAAAAAAACGGTAAGGCATCTGTATTTTGGATGCGCACGGAATTTTATTCATCGACTATCTTGAGAAAGCAGTTTATATCAACCTCTAAGTACAATGGACCAGTTTTTGAGTCTGAGCGCTCCAGTGTAGTGTACACCATCTTGAGAAAGGCAAAAGGATCAACAGCGAACACTACCTGGTATTATTTGGGGCAATTGAAGGAAGAAATTGCAAAGGACCTCAACCAGCTTGGAATGCGAAACTGGCGGCAGCTGGCGAAAGATCATGCTAGCTGGAGAGGCATGTTGGTTGAGTCCCATGTCCACCCCGGACTATAGTGCCACAAGAAGAAGAAGAAGAAGATATCCCGAATAAGGATTAATTTCAGCTGTGCCGGCTTGAGTGCACTAAGTTCAGCTTTCACGAGTGTTCTGCTCACTAAGCTGCTCGACACAGGTCGTTTTTAAGATCCACCGAAGTCTTGAACGGATGGGAATGGCTGTACTAGGGTCGTTTCTATTATGTTGTTAAGCTTGAGTTTCACGGACCAATCGTCTAAATTAAGAAACGTTCCGCAGGTAAGTTATTCAGTAGCTAAGCTTGGAACCCTTCAGTAAACGCTTAAACAAACCAAATGTAGTCCGTTTGGAATCTAAAAATTAAGCTAAGCTCATGAACCCCGGCATCATAGCAGAATATTTAGAAGTCCCTCAGCGAAATTTTTACCAAATACACCGCTTAGAAGGTTTTCATAACTTTTCTCACAACCAAGTCATCAACTCTGAACTTCACTTTATTTCGCAACAACAGTCGAACATAAAAGTACCTGTATCAGGCTGTGTTCTCATAATGCTACACGGATATCGGAGTACCATTGCGACTGTTGGAGAGGTTAATCTATTCCCATCATTGAGCCATATGCAGTTGTGCACACAACTCCCGTATGTAATCACTTTCCCTTCCTCAGCCCACTGCCAAGGTTCGGTCATTGAGTGAAATAAACTGCAATCGAACATCTGATCCATTACGATTTGCGCACCCAATCGACTAGGTGAACCGAGAATTTTAGCAACAATTACAATTTACGGCTGCCGACCAATCGACAAGGAATCCTAACCAATGCGCCGGCATCCCAGCAGCTACCGGCTCAGATAACCGACCAAACGAACGAGAGAAAGAGCAAACCACCACCGTTCCGATGAAACCATGCACCTAGCAATTCACTGAAACGCAAAACGATTAATTAACGTTTCGTTGCATGGCTTCGCTTCCATTTATCCCAGATGAAGCATTTATGCAGATGCATCATCCAACGGAAGGGCTCCCGATACGGCACGGCGGCGGCGTATCTGCCTGCCTATCGTCACTAGCAGCACCGGCAGCGGCAGGACCTTCCGTGATTGCATCGCAAGGATAAACCCATGCAGCCCGTTCGAACATAAATTTCCAAAGTAAGCACTTGCAAGGAATGTGCTTTAATTAATATTTTGCATTCATGCATTACTGGCCATCAATAGGTTGCGCTGCGTATCTCTCACTCTTTATCACTCATCACCTCTTCGCGGCCTCTACGTGAATTAATTGATTCCCGGGCACAAAGGCCGCACCACTGTGCAGCACGGCGGCTACGTGATATAGATTAGATTTAGATTTAAATGCATTTTTATTACTTAATTTCAAATTGCTTACATGCTAGACAAAAATACTTAATACTAGCTTACACATACGATCTGTTAATCTTAATTCTAACTTACTGACTCTTTACGAGTACTCTAAGCTAATCTAGGATTTTTCTTTTTATTATGCCTTTCGGCCTCTTTTATATTGTTAACTTAAAATTTGTTTCATTACATTTTTTTGTTTAATATTCCTCCAAGAAAATTTGAAAAAACTTGGAATTCCAGATTTTTGTTTCTTCTTAACCTAACTTAAAAATAAATTTAAAAACTACCTACCACCTAAAACTTATAACTATATACAATTAAATTAACCTAAAACTTAATTCTACTTAACTATTTACATTAAGCTTAACTATGTCCGTAAAAATATACGGACGCGTGCACCAGGGCGTATGTGTTATTTATATGCGTTACATATATATCTAATACGCCGTGATGCACCTTTTTTTTATTTTTATTTTTTGTTGTTTTTTTTGTGTTTTTTATATTTTTTATTATTTTTTTTTTTTTGCTTTTTAATTTTTTGTATTTTTTTTGTATTTGTTTTTTTTTTATTTTTTTTTTTATTTTTTTTTTTTTTTATTTTTTTTTATTTTTTTTTATAATAACAGCTTAAAACTACCTTAACCTATGTGAGTTGGCCCTGTAGACTCAACTATCCCGTCTATTTGTTTGTGAAGTTAGCGGCATCGAACGCTGGTTCTGGTGTAACCACCAGTAGAAAAACCGCTCTTTGGCAGATACTGCTCTGTCGCGGGCAGAAATCGCCCTGCTGAACCGTAGGAGCTCCTCATGACTGCGAGCGACGTCTGGCTCGTATTGAAGTTGCCTCTCGACTGTTCGGCGTGCGACGTGGAAGATGATAGGGCAGCCTTCCCTATCTTGTATCAGGCCTTTAGCGTCCAAATAGAGGAAAGCTTCAGGCGGAATGAAGCCGTTAAGACGTACCCGTTCATGGTACATTTCATTTGGGTAGTAAGCCCCAAAGATCAGACTGTTGGTTGAAGCCATGCCTCGAGCAGTGTGACTTCGTATCAACTTGATAATAAAATTATCTATCCTTATAAGGTTTGCCTCGTTGTACAGAACCTCGTTGGGGTAGAATTTCTTGTACTGGGATTCTGGTGTTCGATATAAACGGAGGCAGGCCCGAAGACACTGCCTCTCGAACACCCTCATCTTTTCCATCTGGGAAGGACTCACGTTGAACCACACAGGACAACCATACACCATAATTGGCCGGATGAGGGCCATGTAGCAGATGACCTTCACTCTGGTGTCAAGTTGGCTGCTGTAAAACAGCCCTCTTGCCATAGCGAAGGCCTTCTTAGCCCTGGTCAGAGCTGTATCTATGTGGATACCACCATACAGATACTGGTCCAACCAGATGCCTAGATATCTGACTACACTTTTTACAGCTAATGGCTGTCCTTGTGGGTCGACTATGCAGAACTTGCGCCAGTTCATTTTCGTGTCCCTTGAGGCCCTGGACAACGGGGTTCTAAAAAGGATAGTTTCACACTTCTGGTAGTTGATTTTCAACTTCCAGTCGTCGCAAAATCGTTGAATTGTATCGAAGTCGCGTTGCAATAAGACATTTATTACCTCTACCTTCGGACCTGATCTGTACGCGATTAGATCATCGGCAAACGCTATGATGTTAGGCATAGAACCTATGAGATCGCTAGTGAATATACTGAACAAGATCGGCGAACCAACAGCTCCTTGTTGCAGCCCATTTTTTATATGGAACACTGTAGTTGAAATTTCGTTGCCATTTTTCACAACAAACTTCCTACCTGTGACCATGTCATAGATCATATATAGCAATGTTTTATTGATGCCGAGCCTGACCAACTTAAGGAAGAGACCTTCTAACCATACGGTGTCGAACGCCTTCTCCATGTCGATCAGGCAGGCGCCTGTACACTGGGTCTTGTTTCTATTCCACTGTATGTCGGAAACCAATTTAGACGCGGCATGAATGGTGTCATGCCCCGCCCTGAAGCCAAATTGGTTTTCCGGTATTATTTGTTTTACCTCAACCCATTCTTTGAGAGCTCTAATGACTATCTTCTCGAATACCTTGCTTATGCACGGAAGAAGACTTATAGACCGGAGATTTGTCGGGATGGAAGTATCTTTGTCCCGTTTCGGAATTGGCTGTACCACAGCTGTTTTCCAATGCCTCGGGTAATATGCATTACTCAACGCATTGTTAAACAGTGTTGTGTATACATCCACCGCCTCAGAGGGTAGATGGCGCAGAACAATATTTGGTATCCCATCGATTCCCACTGACTTCTTATTCTTCAGTGAGTTGAAGATACCCTGGAGTTCATCTTTCGAAATAAGGATGGAGTTGTTTCCATCGTCGGCGACGGCATTATTTGCCAGAAGATCGTCACTGAATCTGGTAAAACCAGGATTCTCGGATCGCCATTGACTTATTTCGTTCCGAAGATAGAAATGGTTCAGCAAGGCTCTGTTCTCCAAATCGTGGTTCGGACTACGAGTCTCGTTGACCGTGTACACTTTCTGGAAAACAGCACCAATTGCATTAACCTTCTCCTGGGGATCTTCCACTACGAAGAAGTCGTTGTCAAGCACTGCCCCATCTGGATCGATGCCAACTGACGTAAGTAAGTTCGCGTTGTCTGTTGTTCTGTCAAGTCGAACGCACTGAATGTCATTATGATCTCTCCTCCGGAAGATTTTATTTACTTGCGGGAACATGCTCGGGTTGTTAGATCTTACAGCCCGAATCTTATTGCCCCAATGCAAGCTTACAGCTAGGCTGTAATTTTGTTTTATTAACTGTTGGAGTACTTTGATCTGTGACTTCAGAGAGCGAATCTCTGTACTCTGTGGATCTGTAAACCGCCTGTACAAGAGTTTTAGTCTTGACAGGAGTCTACTTTTTTGCACGTGAAGTGCGTCGATTTCAGAGTTCCGATAGATGTCGCCATAGTCGGTTTGTGACACCTTCGGAATCGTCCTGTCCATTGTACGTTTAATGACCTCGTCCATTTGTGTGAGGTACCTGTCAACCTCTTCGTTCGTAAGGTTTCTGTTTGTAGGAGGATTGATCACACTCGAACTTATTTCTCTGGATAAGGCTCTAGAAAAACGTGGCCAGCGCACCTTATTATAATTATAAGGATGCGTTTGGACATATTCCTCTAGTTCCTCCAGCTCGTTCGGGAGCTGTATTACCGCGGCGAGACCACAGTGATCACTGTCATACTCGACCGTAGTTAAACAGTTCCTCGTGCGTCGCTCCACGTTAAGTACCGTCAGTCGTCTGTCGATTAGCATCACATCCAGATAAGACCCGCTTCTAGGAAAGGATGGTCTATCGGTTGCAAGCAAATCTAACCTGAACTCGATATTGTTCTGTTCCATCCACTCTAAGAGAGCGTTTCCTCTCTCATTTGGAACATTATTACCCCATTCACCGTGTTTGGCGTTCAAATCTCCGGCTAGGATATAGTAATTTTCTTCCGAGTTCAAGCGCAGGCTAGTAAGGAGAGCCTCGAGCTCCGAAAGAAAGTTAGGGTTTTGAGGCTCTGATGCATAAGCAGCGATCACATACAGCTTCTTTCCACCTTGGAGAGAGATGCGTGCGATGGATGCTTCTAGCACACTAAATCTACGTACCCCATTGCTATAAACGACCTTGTGAAAAATGTTCTTTTTAATCAAGAGAGCGACCCCGCCACCTCGAGTGGATTGGGGTCGGTCTCTTCTGATTATGTGGTAATTTTTGTACCTGAGAATGCGCGTCTGGTTTAGCTTAGTTTCGCTAGCCATCAGCACGTCAGGATTGTGGGTTTGCAACAAGTGTGAGAGCGTTAATTTTCGTTCAATCCTAATCAGCGAATTAACATTCACTGCTAGGATCTTAAGGGTTCTTACCTCGCGTGAGCCCATTATATCTGCGAGCGTTGGTTCACAGGCAGCTTAGAGAAGAGGAAATCTACTCTAGCCGTCTGTGCAAGGAAGCTGGTCTGTAATTCGACCATCTGTTTCTGCAAGGCAATCATCTGCGCTTGCATCGACTGGATGGAGGACATTACGTCCCTTATGGAGGGCTCTGCCTCGGGTTGCCTGGCCATTGGAGCCGGGGCAACCTTCGGCACTGTCCGTTGTGCCGGTTCCCTGCCTGACACCATTTGGGCGTAGGAGATAGCCGGCGTAACAGCAGTAGCTACAGCACGGGCCAATGGCCTGGCTGCTACCTTTTTCTCGTTCCTAACCTCTTTTACTCTCTGCCGGAGTTCTTTAATTCGTGGACACCCCAAATAGGTTGCAGGGTGTCCATTTCCTCCGCAGAGTACACATTTGAGGAGCGCCTTATCCTCCACTTCATCCGTGCCTAAAGGGCATTCCCCTTTATTGTGGCTGAAAGTGCATCGTGCGCAGCGGAACTCCATATTGCAGTTCTCCGCGACGTGCCCCAGCCTTCTACACCTCGCACATTGAAGTACGTGGTCAGTTTTGTTTAATCTCTCCCATTTTACACTTAGACCGCCTACGAAACGGATTTTTCGTAGGTTGTCAATTTTCGTGCCCTGGGATACCTGGACTAAGAAGAAGGGAAGTGCCTTCTTCTTCGCTTTCGCTGCCGCAGTGCTGAAAGGCTTAACCCCTACGAACTGGACCTCGTCGCTCTCAACTTGGCGCAGCTTGTTAAGGAGGACCTTCGGGTCAGCAGAGGGGTTTATGCCTTTGAGGAGCAGTGTCTGAGGTCTTTCTCCTCTGGGGGTATAAGTGTAGAAATCAGCGTTCGCTGCCGCTAACTTCTCTTTTAAAAATCTAAACCCGTCCATTGTTAGGCAATGGACGGTATGAATTCGGGGAGTCTTGTATTTTATGAAATAAGTCTTATTTTCTAGAGCCAACTCACATAAGGTCTCCAACTCATCCGTCCCCATGTCGAAGACGTTAATTGGTGGGCATCTGGTCTTCGGTTTTTGCTGTTGCTGCTGTGGCTCCTTTTGTCTCTGCTGCGTTGGCTGCTGTTGTTTCCGCTGTGTTGGCTGCTGTTGTCTCTGCTGCGCTGGCTGTTGTTGTTTCCGCTGTGTTGGCTGCTGTTGTCTTTGTTGCGTTGGCTGCTGCTGTTCCTGCTGCTGCTTCCTTAGCTGGGGCTTATGTTGCTGCACCTTCTGCTGTTGTTGCTGCAGTTGGGCTGTTTGCAGACGTTGCGCTGCCTTGGATGTGGAAGGCAGCGATTTTTGAGGTTTTTGCAGGTTTTCCTTCTCCTGTTGTTGTTGCCTCTTTTGCTGCAACTTCAGAACAGCACTCAGCTGTTCTTTCTCCTTTGCTGCTTTCTCCGCAGCCTTCCTGGCCGTAGACTGATCGTAGAGGAACTTGATATGAGCGTCGAGCTTTGCCCTTTCCTCATCAAGTCTCTTGAGCCTCGTTTCCTCCTCCCTAATCTCCTCCTCCTCATCGTCAGCGTCCGATGTGGCGAGCACTTTGAACGAGTTATCGCTTCCTCTATATGAGAATCGACATTCGTTGCCCTCAGATTCACATTGAAGGGCGTCGATGTCGATTACTCCAGTCGATGTCATTATTGTTTTAGTTGTTGTTCTTTTTGCCGGTGCTGTTGTTGTTTTCTTTGGCGGTATTGTTTTGGTCGCCACCGACCCGCCTTTATTCGGTGCGACCACCTCTTCGTCCGACGTCATCGTCGTCGTCCTCCGTTTATTGAGATTGGGCTGCGGCTGCAGCCTCTTTCTCCTCTTCGTCGCTTCTGTTGTACGGCTCGTGGGGCTAGCCACGCGTATGCTGCCGTCGCTGGTTAGGTGGCCTGACGTCCCGGCCACCGGTGTTTTAAAATCACCCGATTTACTGAGCTCGGGACGCTCGTCACTCTCCATTGCTCTTTCACTCACACTTGGTGTCTCTTTATTATTTTAATTTGAAAAGAAAAAAAACAATTTTTTTCCTTTAATTTTCGCTGGGATTTGAACCCGCGATTCACAAATCACTGCACTCTTGCTCTACTGCCTGAGCTACCAATCGATTTAAAAGTCACTGTCTTAACACTGTATACGAAACACTGTTCTAGTTACTTGCAAAGCCGAAACACGTACGCACTCCGCGGAGGTCTGTGAACGACTGGCTACGTGATATATTTATGATTGCTATTAACATTCGAGCTGATTCCCTGGACCTCCTCGAGCGAAGTGGCTGCGGATGAAGGCATTGCTTGGCGGTCAGTATCAGTAGCGGAGTTCGGTGAAAATTAAGTCTGCCCCGGTCAAAGGGGCCAGCAAAAGTGCAACCACTTCATAACAGACATGGACGACTAAGCACCAATCAAGGATGAAAAATGATCGAAATTGGTGTTGCTGTTGCACACCGTTCTGCAACGAGATGCAAATGAGTCGGCTGCCTACTTAAACGCACAAAGTTCGTCAGTGCAGCACACTCAAGTGCAGGGCTTCACCGTAATTCACAGGAAATTAGGTAGATGTGAGCCTTTGCACTGAGCCACACGCCGACTCTCCTGCTTTCGCTCGCTGCGGTGTGTGGGTTTGAGGGAATCGAGAGCGATGGGGATGAGCCAACTGAGTGGGACAGTGATTTGCCACATTGTGGAGGATGGAAAATTAGAAATTACCTTGAAATTAACAGGCTCTGATAAATGAGTTTGCTCGTCGGTTGTGCATCGTGTACTGTTTGGGTAAGCACATCATCTGTTCATCTTTGACCTAAAAATTGAAATTTCTGATCGAAAGATGTGCTGATCCACACAAGTGCTCTATTGTTGGGACAGAAGAAAGTGAACTTGAATTTTTATTTTGCTTGGAAGGTTCAGTTGATGAATTAAATGGATAAGATTGGCGTTGATGGGTTTGTTGACCGTTTTGGTCAAGGGCGAGGCGTTTGATGTAAGTTGTGGGTATGGAGCGTATACGTGAGTAGCTCGAATTGAGAATAAATGAACATGGATCCCGAGTTGTTAGAAATTTTGATCTTATGTACCATTCCAGGGACACCGAGCTTCAACCAAAAACGCCCCGATACATAAAAACTTAAAAATGTCACAAAATCTTGCGCTCAATGTGAGCCTTGTGTTGGGGATTCTGACTCGAATAGTTTTGGAGGTATTGGTCAAAAACGGTAAGACGGTAACACATACGACTTTCGAGAATTATAGTTTTGGTAAGCTCTGTGAGAACATTGAGCACGATGTTAATTGTGAGTAACACCTTAACGTCAAGCATTTCTTTGACATCTCCCTGTTTCAGTGTTTGACGAATTTAACCACGACGCAAGAGCTGATGTCTTCTGATTGTTTAAGGCATCATGCAGAATGTTGTGTTCAATAGACAGAAGAGAATGGAGACTTTACAAGAAAAATTATCTTAAGCGCCGAGGACACTTTAAACTCAATGGATTCGTTAACAAGCAGAATTGCCGCATTTGGGTAAATGGGGGATCTACGAGTGATTGTTTAAAAGTCGATGTATCCACAAAGAGTGGTAGTTTCGCGCGCCTTCTGAGCTGACGGCGTCATCGAGCCATGTTTCTTCGAAAATGATGTCGGCCAATCAGTAACCGTGAATGGTGCTCACTATCGCGAAATGGAAACGAACTTGGGGCCACACAATATTGAGGATACGAACGTAGACGATATGTGCTTCGATAAGGGTGGTGCGACTAGCCACACAGTCAACGAAGCGAATGACTCTGCAGTGGCAGTGTTATCTCACGTCGTGACGATGTTAATTTGCCACTGCGATCATGTAGTTTCACACAAGGGACGTCTTTGAGGATATTTTAAAAAATAAGCGTAGCCAAAAATGCCAATGACAGTTAAAGAGGTATAGGAGGAGATAAATCTGCTAGCATTTAGCCGATATTTTGTTTCACACATAATTGCCATAGATCCTTCTATGAATGTAAAAAATATCTGAATAATTCTGTATGAACTTTTGGTTTTACTTACAATTATCATCGTGAGTTTATGTTGGATCTACCCTTCATCGTCAGGTTTATCTTTCAATGGGCTTTTTTGACAAATTACCCATGACTTCTGTAAAGCTGCTTTTAACTTTTTGTTCACTATCCCTTAGCAAGTCATCATAGAAAGACCCATTCCACAACATTGTCTACAAATTGTTAGACTATATTACGAATAACAGCACTCTGTGAGATATGTTTTCTCTCGATTTGAGGAACTTACGCTAAGCAAAGTCGACCTACCGCTAATTTGTTGCCAATATCATTCGAAAAGTTGATTCACAGACTGCATTGGGCGTTTAAACTGGATCAGTTAAACCACTTCCAGCACGGAGTGAAGAGACTAAAGCAGCAGTAGATGAGAGTGTACACGTAGATGATGACGACGAATAGATTCTTGTTTGATTTCAGAAGTTGCACATTGCGTATTCGGCAACTTGACGATATTTGCTTGAGGATTTGCTAGTGATATTTGTTTGAGGATCTTGGCCTAAAAGTTCCTCGTGAAACTCTGGTTGCAACAAAAAGGCTCTACTTGCCATACAGCGCATTAAACAACGAACTTGTTGAGATAACACTTAATTTCACGATTTCATAATCCAGCTCCGAATGACGTTTAACCCAGCAGTCCAAATATGGATCTACGGTGGAGATCACCTCAAACGTACTTGTGGCCAAAATTGGCATGATATAATTTAAGAAAAGTTCAACCTCGGATCTGTTCATCTTACATTTTCCATCGCACCACTCTTTCGAGTTGCTTCTCAAATCTCGCCGTTCGGAGTCGGCAGAAACTGTAGGTCTCTCCTACTCGTCATAGAACCGTAGCACGCCCAACATAAGTAGTTGTGGTAGTAGCTAGGCCTTGGTCCCTTGTGGGCTGAAGTGCCACACAATTGTTATAATTATTAAATGCCATGAATTGTTCTTTAATATGATGTTAAGAAATTCAAGTTCCCTTCCATGAGTATGGGTTTAATTTTACATTATAAGTCAAACCTCAAGATAAATCAGTTCCATATGCAGACTTTAAATTTGTTTTATTTTTTTTTTAATTATTTGACACTGTCACCTGTGTCCTGCTGAAAATCATGACAGAAGGTCATGATGAGTTGTCTTGAGCGTAAACAGTGTTGTCAAATATTGAGAACTTATTTCGAAAAGTGGTTTTTCGTCAATGAGCCGCCTTGAAACTGCGATCTTACCTCTTTGGACTTCCTTGGAAAAGGCCGTGAAGAATCGATGCTATGCTAAAACTCCAGAAACGATTGAAGCACTCAAGGCTAATATTATTTCATCAATCCGTGAGTTACAACTCGATAACATCAAAGATGTCTAAGAAAATTCGTCTTTGAAAATGTGGCACTGCAAAGAAAGTCTCTGCAGCCACTTGACGCCATTGCATTTTATAATCCAGTTGAATGCTTGTGGTTTCTAAATAACCCGTAAAACATCGAAAAAATGTGATATTATTAATTTTTTAAAAATAGTCTTCTAAGCTGAAAACTTGTATTTGACTCACCCTGTGCTTTTGATGCCGAATGTCTGCTTCTCGACTTGACTTTCACTTATTAAATTCAAATTCCTTTCACTTAAAATGTTTTCGATGGCCAAGAATTTCGTGCTGATCTGCCACAAGATTTGAGGAGCCCGAATGCAGAAAATAAGGATGTTCAGGTCTTCGATAGTTCAAGTAATGCAACGTAGAATAATCATTAGAATTGTCCCACAATGGCATCCATAATTTTGTTTTTTACATAAACCCCCCCCCCCCCTATCAGTGGTCAACTCTCATTGAAGTCACTTACGTGAAAATTCCTAGAACTACTCAATAAAATCCCATTTGTCACACATTTACACTCGAAAACTATTGCCAAGCCACAGAGAGAAAGAGTGAGAGAGAGAATATCGATTTAAGAACCCTCTAACAAATAGATGACAGTCTGAGTTATAACCCCGCAAGGACCCACTCGTCTATGCTTTATTCCTCCCCAGATATTCCCGTTCTCAACCTGTGGCCAAAATGCAAAACCAAAATTATTTGGGTCATGCTCAAACAAATGTTGTGCCTCGGCAAACGCTCCGAGGTTATCTGCTCAGACGGAAACTTCACAGCAACTTTCTTGCCACCCCAACAGCTGAAGGGATTCCTAAACGACCTGTAAATTTGCACACCTACCATACCCATTCGTTTGCAGTTTCAAGGAGGGACCAGAAACGATTTTATTCCCATTACCCCTGTCAGTCTGGCTCGTCTCCGTCCGACACATAACCTCAAACCAGCGACTCCATGTGACATTATGACGTTTTGACATTTCCCGTCTTAATGTGACAATAATTTGACATTATCCTCCAGGCAAGGCATGACATTTGTGTATGCACACAAATGAATTACTCTCGGGACCGTTGTTTAAATGAAAAATTCACTTCACATCGGCGGATGGAGCAACGTCCTTCCACAATCGCTCCGCCAAAGGGTGGTGGCTGTGGGGCGAAAATTAATTTCTTGACAAAAGCAAAATAAACACAAAATGCTGCTCATTTGGCTTCCTTTTTGTTTTCATTCTTTTTTTTTTTTTTTTTCATTTCTCATGTCTGCCGCAAATAATCGGGATAAAAGGAATCCAACTCACAGAGATGGGGCGCGGCTGAGAGATACTTTTGGGATCCTTTTTGCAGTGGGCTGTGTGTGTGTGTGTGGGGGGTGGGGGAGGGAATTATTTATTCCGACAAACGTGCGGAAGTGATGTTCTTTTTGTGCTTTGTTTTCTTTCATTTATCGTTCGTGCAACGTGCGGTGAATACATTCAATTCGTTTTCGTCTTGTGTCTGGCACTTTTGGGAGCAGCTCTCGCCTCGCCTATGCGGCCAGCAACTGAAGCCACAAATAAAAATAGTTAGGATCCATTCGAGAAAGTTTATACAAGTTGTTTTATCGTCCTTCAACCTTGTTAGGGATTGACGAACGCATACGATTTGTCTCGAGGATGTATTCATCATTGGCAAAGCGGATGGCTGCTGCGGCAGATAATTATCTAGAATAAACTGAATTGCTGCGACCAGTGTGATGATGCGCGCCATGAGTGGGATATGATTTGCGGGGACTTGGGTTTTATTGGCGAGCTTTCATCGTCGATTGAATTTTACGGCAAAATCAAGTCGACAACTTTTGTGCACAGATGACCATTCATTATCGGTCTGTGCCACTTCTTTCTCCGTCGTGAGTCAAGGTTCAATATTCCTTTTCTTTCTGGTTGAGGGCGGCGTGGCGTAGGGGAAAAGTCCGAGACTAGAGCCAGAGCCCTAGGTCGCACATCCCGTTTATTTCGCTACACAACCTCTGCTGACAACTCCCAAAAAATACCAATTTTCAATGGAATGCTTTTCAAATTTCGACGTCCGTCCGCTGACAGAATCTAGGCCTTGACTCCTTGTGGCCATAACAGTGTAAAATCTGCAAAAGAGCTCACATCACAAATAAAAGGAAATAAGAGCATATAGTGGATGGGATCACATCCTCGAGAAGAAGAGCAACCACCAGCAAGTTATGGGATCCACTTCAGTCTCCTGCAAAACCCCACTTAGTACTAGATAGGCTCTGGAGTATGTGTTACGTTCGCCAAGCATAACCTTATCCATGGCTAGACATTTTTGTTGCAGGCGGGTGGAATGCCGCCCACATCTACCTCGTCTCTCTCCTTCCCGTGGAAACAAAATTCATTTGACTTAACCATCTTAAAAAGTCCTCTAGGAAAGTAGAAAATGTTACAAAATTACAAGTGAAGTTATTTCCCACCAGAAAGTTAATTTTTAAAAGTTAAGTTAGTTCCCCTTTGTGTGAAGTTTTCCTTCACCACGGGGTTGTGTTAAGTTGTCGTAAACTTACTTTCACCAACGACAGAGGAAAGTGAGTGATAAAGGGGGTTCAGGGTGGATTATTTTTTCACCTCCGAAGAACTGGAAAGAACTTCCCTAGGAAAAATGAAAATGACGATGTATGGCGAGCTTGAGCAATTCCACATTACCGATTTTATTTTTTAAGTGTTTATAAACTTTGCTAATTAATTTATCATAGGGCCTTGGGTTTTTGGACTTAAACATTTGGACAACGTCCTTCACTCCTTAAGTAAGTAAGCTTCCCTTCACTACACCTATTGAACTCGCTACTGTTCTGTACTGCACCCTCACGAGTGGATGGGACTCACAGTTTATAGCCGACTATGAACTAATTGAGTGTAGTCAGTGACTTCAAACAGGTAAGAACCTTTACGTCTAATTGAACCCAAGATATTCTGTCCCCTACTCAGTGTGCAACCTATCGCCGACAGTAACTGCCGATCTCCATAAAAGTATATAATTTCTAACTGGCTTTTAAAGGACTACAGTGTATTTGATTAAGTGCTTTAAAGTTTTATCAAATCACTTTGTGAATCGATACGTGCTAAGTTGCGGAGCTGGGGCACTCCCATGTACTTTATTCACACTTGTGCGCAAGCTACGGGCTTGTTTATATCCAGAGGCCTTAGATTTGAGTCCGGCACTGTCACTTATCATTTTCCAAGTACCAATTTTCTCGAGTTCAAGCATCACGTCCTTGAACCAATTTCGAATGGAAACTAGCGGCGTTGGTGGTAGCAAGGTGTTATGCAATTCTTCATGCTCCATGCTGAATATGACAGTTTGACGAATTTTCCTCTGTTGGATTTAAACTAAATGTAAAGAACTTGGTGCCTTGGTGTTTGTTGTGAGATTTAAGTTAGAATTATTTTCGAGTCCAAGAATCGATTTATGCTGTTTCTGAAAATATCTAGAGTACAAAGAAAGAGGAGGATCAGCCCCCTGAACATCACCCACAAGATCCTCTCTGCTGTATAGTATGAACGCTTGAAACTATTCATCAACAATCTGATAGCTCCTTATCTGTATGGTTTCAAACTAGAGAAGCCCATAATAGACAAGATCATCAATTTTAGTCTGATCCTAGAAAAGACCCAAAAGTGTACAGATCGCCACCCATCACCCATACGTCGATAGTTAGGCGGCATATGACAGCGTGCTTAGAGGACTATACAGTGTCATGTCTGATGACCTTGGCGTACGACGGCGGACCATCAAGGTCCGTAACTAATTCAACAAGACCTTCAATTTCAAAAAAAGGTTTGCGGTTGGATAACGCGCTGCCATGCGACTTCTTCACAAGTCAACACCAGAGGCACGATCTTCCAAAAGTCAGTTCAATTGCTAGATTACGCCGACGACATTGATGTGAGTGGACAAACGCAGCGAGTCGTCAATGAGGCGTTTCCTGGCATTGTAGTAGAAGCGGCTAAAATGGGTGTGGTGGTCAATGAGGGCAAAACGAAGTACATGCTGTCATCAAGGAAGGACACACAACATCGGTGTCTAGGACAGAGCGTCACACTAGGCAGCAGAAACCACGAGGTAGTCAAGGACTTCTTCTAACTCGGCTTCGCGGTAAAGAGGGTCAACAACACCAGTACCGTAATCAAAAGCAGAATCACTCTTGCCAATCGCTGTCTCTTTGGGCTCAAGTGGCAATTGAGTAATAAAACCCTCTCTCGGAGGAGTAATCTTGCTTTATATAACAGCTTGATCATCCCAGTCCTACTTTACGGCGCAGAGACCTGAACATTACTAAAAGCGGATGAGGAGGCCCTTAGTCTTTTCAAAAGAAAAGCTTTGCGTGCGATTTTCGGTCCTGTTTGCGCTGATGGCATCTGGAGAAGAAGATTTAACAAAACTCTTTGGGCTGTACAGAGACATACGCCTGGTGAAGCGTCTTCGGATACAACTCTTAAGATGGCTAGGCAATGTAGAGCGTATGGACATCACTGTTCCGGCCCGAAAAGTCTTCGAATCCGAGTCATTGGGACAACGTAAGAGAGGACGGCCCAGGATAAGGTGGCGCACACAAGTGGAGAAGGACCTCAACCAACTTGGAGTGCGCAACTGGCGGCAGCTGGCAAAAGACCGTGATGGCTGGAGAGGTATGTTGTTTGATGCCCATGTCCACCCCGGACTTTAGCGCCACAAGAAGAAGAAGCGTAAGTGAGAAAAGCGGAGTAACAAATGACTAAGATCATCATCATCATTATCGTCATCATTTTCAGTGACCTGCATGTTCTACTAAAGATGTCGCGAAGGCAGTGCACCCACGAGAGACCTCCAGGTCACTTGATTGTCCGCCTTCGACTCTAACTCATCAGGAGCTAATCTCACACGCAAAACAACGAGTTTATGGACTGATTCAACCACCAAACTCTGGGTGTGTATAGCGGTCGCCTTCCCGATGGAAACACATCTATGGCACGCCTCGGAAATCGTGATTTATCATATCAAAGAAATTCTGTAGACATTTTTGTTCGGACATGGACTTGATATGCAAATTGTGACTCGATATGCTCGAAGAGTGTAAAAACAATTCCAACATGCTCACCTCATGAAAGAACATGGACTTCCAAACATGAGTCCGAAGAATGAAGAGCGTCTTTTGTTTAATTTTTTGGTGTACAAAGCAATTTGTTTTTCGTCGATGTAAAATACCAAACTACGCCATTATCGCCTCCTGTTTCAAAAACTTCGCGAGGTCAGAAACTCTTACTTACAAGACAGACTGGTGTCTCAAACATCAGTTATGAAATGGACATCCCTTAAAAACTGCTGCGTCATCAATAAACTCATCAATTATTGAATGTCTCCCTCCTAATTGGAACAACCATGCCCCCCAACCCCTCTCAGAAGTGCCGAATTATCCACTTAATCATCACTTTGTTTTCAGTCTCATCGGTTTGTTTCGATTACAAGACTGCTTCCAAAAACTTTCAATCACTTTCAATTCACAATTTACACGTCAATCGAACATCCCAGTTTCGAACGTACGTAAGTACCCAATTTCTAAGTATCACATCGACTATGAGCAAATTACGTCCTCACTGAAACATTGCCAATATTTGTGAGGTACACACCGACAGAACTTTATTCAATCAATGCAGACACACATGCATTCACAAAGTTTCATAGCGCTCAGTGCCAGTTTATCTGAAATCTCAAGTTCTCGGCACCAAAGTTGCTCAAATCGTTCGGCATTCAGTGAGTTTCCTGTTTACAAATTTGCTTAGAGTCCAAGAGGACGAGGGGAGGACGAGTATAGCTGTCAGTTAAATTCAGTCAACTACTTTTCAGATGTTTTCAAAAACTTATGATAAGCGGATGAGGCGTGGAGCAAGGGGGCGGGTTCGGGACAGGGCCTCACTCGTTTATAATTTAACAGAGGACTGCCGGTTGGAGGAAAATAGTTGCCGGACACAAAGGACACCTCAACTTTTTAATGAAACCAACAATTACGTTTTGAAAAAGAGAACTTTTTCAGCGAACTTTTCAAATGATACAATCCTGCGACTGGGACGAAGAATAAGTCCCCCCCAACGAGGACGGAACCAGGAGGAAATGTGTTTTCTTCTGAAACAGGATTCGAAAACGAAAGTTTCCTCTTCTATCTCCTCCTCTTCCGGCTCCAACTAATTCGTCGTCCAGGGTGTGTGGGAGGCGCAGTGACTTTACTTGCTTTCTTGCCTCTCTCATGAACTCTCTCACACTCTCCGCACACACCCGCTACTACGCCATGCTACTTACCTCCTTTGATAGTGTTTTCTTGGCGGGGTGGCAAAGGCGAATAAAAATGGCGAAATGGGTAAAAAATTTAAGGATTCTCGAATGCCACGCCGCCGTCGTCGTCGTCGTCGTCGTTCAGGACTCAGCCGCACCAGAGAAAGAAGATAAGAAGCGGAATGAGGCAAATGGCAGAAAGATAAGTGAAAACTAAAAACAACTTTTCCAAGTGCCCTGATGCAACAAGAAAAACACAGAAAACTTATGTGTGTGTGTCCTACCCAGAAATAAAGTTGCTCACAGAGAAGGCAAGCAGCACACAAAAAGAAAGGAAAACATTTGTGAATGGGAACCGACCAACGAACTAGAAGAAGAAGACAAAGTTTTTCACTTTCGTCTGTGTTTTGCCAGCAGTCGCTGTGACATGCCACGCTGACTGTGTGGGTGTGTTCCGAAAGCGTTCGCGCAGAATGGCCGAGTTTTGCAAGTTGTGCTCCTTCTTTTTCTGGTCTGATTGTGGACTTGATGTGGAGAACCCAGAAACATACAAATACATATGACCTCTTAAAGGAGATGAATTCTCCGTAATTATTATTCCACAAGTTGGTTAAAGTTGACGCCACAATCGGAGGATGGATGTCACACTCATGGGGGCAGTGCTGGAAGTTCGGACATTTAAGACTGCTACAAAGTGTCGGAGTTTTGTTGACTTGTCTGGGCGTTGATTTTCAGTTCTTTCGACGGGGTTTCCTTTCTGGTGTCACCAGCAAACAACTTTCAAGTGAGATTGGAGGATATGCCTTTTTTGCAGAGTTTTGTACAGACTGAAGGCAATTAGGATAACGATTGCAAAAATAACTTTGCTTTTATATTTTCTCAAGGAGATTATGCAGATTCGGAAAGGGGAAAGGAACTGGTTATGCAGATAGCTCATTTAGACTTTTATCTGCAAAAAGATGTTGCTCTTGGGTTTTGGCCACAAGGAGAGATTTAATGGAGAGGAGAGGGACAGCGACATGCTCGTTGTTGCTCGGCAAATCTCACCGGATCTTCTATCACACATCACTACTTAACACAATCAAATTATGCCTTAACTATCTAAGGGGGTAGGAATTAAAAGCAAGTGTGAAGAGCATACAATCCAAACTAGACAGCGGGCGAAAAGACAGACAGACACTAGGCAGCGGGTGAAAGCGTGCCTTCTTAGCTTGAATCTTAGCCTATGTTACCTTAAAACTTCGAAGCGTCAGCACTACGTAATACACAGCCCAATTCCATCCAAGAACCCTAGGGTGCCTTATGTAGTTGGCACTGTCCGTCAAGCACCTTTGCTATATTCCCTTGGGGAAGACTTAGGGAGGTAGCCTCCTTGTGAGGGATGTTGGTCATGGGCAAACGCCCCACTCTGTCAGCTACAGTAGGATGGGCGACGTTTTCTCCTTCTATACACAACAACGAATCCTCTCCTTTGAAATTATACACATCTGCATGCAATGTATAAGGAATTTATTTATTGATGAAATCAGAGCAGAAAATATTTGTTGAATTACAACATTTTTCTCTATAGACACTTAACTGAATTAAACGTCAAAAAAGGCACAATTCTCGAACGGGTGCATCTAATGTGTGCCCTCAATTATGGATCTTTGCCGACACGATCAGGCACAGGATTACTTCAACTGTTAGCTAGTTGGCTCTTTCGTCAATTGCACTACGGTCACTTGTCCTTAGAGTTCGTACTTGAAAGGTGCGTCGCGTTCGGCGAACATATGCATACATTGACACTTCAAAGCACTTCAGAGTTTTGAAGAGATTGGGAAAACCAAATTGTGGAGATGCTTGTAGCAGGTAAGGGATGTAAGGTCTTCAACTTGTAGCACTTATTGTTTTCTAAAGTTCAGAGAACTCCTGCCCTAACTCTCATTTATCTAGACGGAATTAGGAAGAGGTCGTGATGTAAAAAATTATTGAAGAAAAGAACTCCAGTCTCGACATATATTGCAGCCCAAACAGTTCAAAAAGTTGAAAAGCTCTCTCTTGCATTTTTTTCAATAGCTCGAGTGACCTGGCATTCGTTGGCGGAATGTTCACCATTTCTAGGAAAAGATCGCTCGACCTATCCAGAACAGATTCTCTTAATTACGAGCGACTTCTGGATTTGAGTCGCCTCTCATTTGTTCAAAGGGCAAAGTGGAAGATGATGCTATATCCGATTCTGAATCAGGTCTTCTTCGTCCAAGTATTGGAAATCTTCAAAGGCTTTAGGGCAAACCCACTCAATATATATTCTTTTAGGATAGTAAGCTGTAGAGATCAGTTTGTAGCTTAAACTTCGCATTGATCAAAGTTCTAACTGAATGTTTCCCACCATGCAAACACTGGTCCGTCCCAATGCCAAGGTATTTAACTAGACTTCTTATGGCTTATAACCCTCCCTACTCGTAAACTATGCCAAATTGTTGCAAGCTTGTCTTCGTGTTCCTTGAATCCTTAAATAACTGGGTAATAGTAATACCTTTGCACTCTCAGCAGTTGATTTTCAACTCTCAGTCGTCGGAAGATCCTTGAATTTTACCGAAGTCTGCCCCTCTGAAGGCCAAAAGATGTTTGTTAAGTTGGCCAGGAATATCAATATTGACCTAATATTCACACTACGGCAAACCTTGGGGGAAATCCAGCAAGACAGCATCTATATTCGTAGAGACGAACAATGCACAGTAATGTCTAGTTTCGGCATCCTCTCTAACTTGTTCGCTTGTGTAGAATGGAGATGGCGAAGAACAAACCTATTTAAGGCCTTTAACGTCGGAAAAGTATTTAGACAAGGAAATGCGCTGTCACATGAATTTTTCAACATCGTTCTTAACAGAACTGTCGACTCGTACAACTTTTCAGAGGTCCGCTCAACTGCTCACATATAGCGACGATATAATTATAATAAAAATAATGGACGACACATGAGCTTAATTAAGGCAAAGGTTAACGCTGACTAACCGCTGCATCTTTGGTCTTGGAAAGCAATTGACAAGCAAGGCTCTCTCACTCGAACAACCGAAGTAAACCTTTGCAGGGCCTTAATCTTCCCATGCATGATTTATGGGCGCACAGGCGTGGAAATTTTCAAAAGTGGATGAGGCTGTTCTTGTCTGTTTCAAAACGTGAAACCTTCGGAACATCTGCATAGATTGTGAGTGGATGAGAAGATTTCACAATGAACTGTACGAACTGTTTAGGGGCATGGACATAGCCACAGGCCAAGAGATCCAACAACTAAGATGGCTAGATCATACAGAGCGGATGGAGACCAATGCTTCGCGACGGAAAGTCCTCGAATTCACCCCGGAAGGACCAGCGCAGTGTAGACAGACCTCGATTCAAGCAGCGCCATCAAGTTAAATAGAACCTTAACAAGCTGGAGGCAGCTGGAGGTCAAGCTATTTGGAGACGTTTCCTGGCTGAGGCTTAATTCCACCCCGTAATAAAGCGCCACCACTCATCTTGTGCACCCATTCACATGTAGAATGAGATTTTTTCTCCTCCAGGAAAAGAAAATTTTTCTAAAAACTTGTTAACTCCCTTCGTAAACAAATTTCATCTCTTTGCCGAAAATCTTCGAAGTTAAAGAAGACAATCCCTCAAGAATTTGTTACACAGAAATTGCAAAAGTTTTTGTTACGGTATCTCGCCATGAAACATGACACACAAGAAGCGAAGAAACCGCTAACAATCCTCCATTGAGAGAATCCTAGTTTCCTGCTGTATGCGCCTTTGTCCTCTGAATTTTCCAGTTGATTACACAAGTGTCGAACGGAATGTAAAGAAGTCTCAAGAACCTCTTAATTCTACAAGCATTTAAACAGTTGTCAACATCCCTTTCAGAGTGGCGAACAAGAGAAGCGAATCCCCGCTCCAACACAAAACGAACCGAATCCCTTTGAAAACCGGCAGGAAAGCCTTCTCTTCTCTGCAGCCTCCCCCATTCCCATTCTTTCGTTCGGTATTTGTCGAAAGCAAATATGAAATATTGAAACGCGTTTGTGGGCCTTTTCCATTCTATCACTTTAGGCGGGTGTGCAGTGCCTGCTATCGGTGTTGGTATCATGTGCTAAAAATGCAATGACTGACAACGATACCCATCCGTGCATCCATTGCGACTAAATAATCCCCTGTGAGCACTTGGCATCGGGGTCTCCGTGTGCCACAACTTCATTCAGAGTGTAAGACTTTTGCGGAGGGCGCTGTTTAATATTTAAAACTTGATTCGTCCTTTCTTCGTTGTGCAAGGCCCTTACTTCAGGTGATGATGATGTTTGCCCTCTCTACCTGCCTGCACCAGTTTCCCTGTGCGACTGTGGCGGTGACACGTCGAGGGTGCCATGTGGATACTGTGGATGAGAGGACGTGAGCCCCAAAGCAATTACGACTTTTTTGTTTCGCAACATCCCCACCACTCGACTCCTCCGTCACGGGTATACGGTGTGGCGTGGATGGGGAATACAGCTTTCGCAGTTACAGACGCTTCTAGTTTTCATGGGAGCAGCAACGACTACGTTAATGAAGAATTCATCTTCCTTGCCGCACACACACACACATACACGCACACACAGGTGGGTGGGAAGGATGTAGCCACATCTTTCATAGAACTTCACCTCTTTGTCCCCTGAGCTCTTTTAATCTTCAGCCAAGATCCGTTTGCCTTCTATGAATTTTTACGGTAGTTTATTATTTCCATTTGGCTCTCGCTCCCTCGAACTGAAACGACGAATGGGCACAAGAAGGACGAAAGCCGAACCGGATCCCGCTGTCGTCGTCGTCTACGTCGTCCCTGTGAGCCGTAACGACTATTACACTAAACTGTTTCGAGCTAAATACTTTGAGCTTTTTTCACGTTTAATTAGCCGTGCTATCTGCGCTCTGCGATGTCCTTCTTGCGTGAACCATTCACGGGGACATCTCCCCGCCCCGTTTCCTCTCCTCCTTCGTTGCGGTTATGTGTCATTTACTGGCAGCGCGAGCATTTTTTATTCATAGGTTGTGTTAAGGGTCCCGCGCTTCTCCACATCTCTGTGTGTGTGTGTGTGAGTAGACATCGCACACGTGTGTGTGCATCGGAGGGAGGTGAATAAAACCGAAATAAAGGATGTGTGTGCTTCTGGTTTTAATTTGAGCAAGTCACGACGTCGAAAACTGTCATCTGCGTCAACGTGGCAGCAGGGAGGTTGTGCTCAATATTTCAGAACGTATGTGGAACGTAAAATGTTGTTTAACGTTGATCCTTCTTCAAATGCAGGGACACATCACATCGTACACAGAAAGAAAAAAAATGCGTATTAGGACCGTTTTATTGCGACCCATGTGAATTGGATTTTCCAAGACGGTGTATCTTTCATCTGACAGATTAAAGCCTGCCCTAATTCGGGGTGTTTACATTATTAATTGCATTAACATGTCCTTACTCAGCCTGGCAGCGACGCGGAATATGCGTACAACATGTGGGCGGCACTTCGCCGAGATCCTTTTCGAGGATATTAAAGCGGAAAAGACGAAATTCATCAAACATTTTGGGGCAACATTCAAGAAGTTCACGGGAAAGAAAGAGTGCACAAGTTGAGTGCACACAGGGAAAATTATCACGGGAACGTTCTTCGATTACAGCGACTTGGTATGAGGTATTTTTTTCCTTTTGGATTATTCAGTTTAAATTTTGTCCTGGTAAACTTGGCGAAGTTGGAGGACGCGACTTGGTCTGGAGAACCGGAATGGGAGATGGGTAAGGACGCAGTTGACATATTTGATTCGATATGAAATTGGAAAAGCAATGATTGTTGCGTGTGTGGGTGAGGTTGTTGAGGAGAGGGTGGAAGGAATTTTTAATGAAGAAATGGTTCGCAGGTCTATTAGGAAAATATGTTGAACTACAGCATGTCTTGTAATTTTAACCAGTTTTGATCATTTTGAACCAAATTTTCTATACACTCCAGCATAGTCAGAATCCTTGTCTGTTGTGCTGAGTACTCGGAGGTTTTACTTTTTCATTTTAAGTTCGAAAGAGTCTCCTCAAACGGCATCGAAAATAAATGAGGGAAAAATTGTCCACTTTGATGTTCTAAAGGGGGACTTACTTCAGACCTTCCTTCCTCTTTCTATAACGTGCTGTAAATATTGTCGGGGTGAATATCAGTCGTGTTACAAATGATGTTCCGTCATAGGGTGACAAGTAGTTCACTGAATCCATGATACACTTCAATTCTTCTACAATTTGCTAAGCCTCCACTATTAGAAGGTAAAGTAGTCACCAGAAGCCTTTTCTGAGGAGTTGATCACAGCAGCAATTTTTACAGTTTTCGAAAAGCGATATCTTACCTTATCACCGCTCAAACTTAACGTAATTTGGCATTAGTTGTCATGGATCTTTATGTGAAAGGGTGTGTGCCGTTATTTCTGAAATTTGGTACATATTTTCTATTCGCCAGACTTTTACGTTTTTGACATGTTCTCTTCATACAGTTTATATTGAGCCGACAAGGATTTAATGATAGACGCCAGCCGCATTTTAGGGATCGGCCATTTCTGTCCCTCAGAATGTTAGTTTGGATACCACACAGCCAGAGAATTATGCCTGTAATCGGTTTGTTAGTCAGTCGTATGACCCGATGATGAGAGAAACATAATTTTGAATCTCTGGTTTTATCCCACAAGGTGGAGGTAAATAATTTGTATATGAATTCGCAGTTTGCTGAAGTCCATATGATGCACACAAGCCGTTAGATTCAAACGCTCCCTCCTTTTCACATTCGACTATGTCTCTGTGGAGTTCTTTCCTTAGTTCTACCTGGTTTTATCCCTTGTTAAGTAACGAATAACCTAGGATTCAGTTGGTCACCCTGACGACTTTGTTGAATGGGGCATTTTTCCCGGGCAGTGACATTTTGCGGAGTGACATTTTTTTTCCTTTGGGAGTGATTCACATTGAAGAGTGGATTTATACTGCGAAATTCAATTGGAAACCATTTTAGTTAATTTGTAAGGACTCGTTTCGGAAGAAAGAAAAATTCTTAGTTCAAGTCTGTCTGTGTGTCATTTCTGACACAATCTAAGTCTCATATCTTTTGAACTTACAAGCCGAGTTTTATAAATATAAATACAGAAACTTTGACCCCGTGTGTGATATATTAATAGAACTTTTGAAATGAATGTTGTCTGATTTTTATACAAAACAAGAAGCAATTATCTTTTTGATCTTTCTTTGCGCACTTAGATGAGTGCCTGAAAATGCAATCGGGCATACATTTCTCTGGTTGTGTCGTATCCTCATACAAGCATTCACGGCAAATGTTAATACTGTGGATGCAAGTCGAAACATCTCCAATACCACAACGTTACACGATCATTCCATGTGCACATTATTTGCATTTAGTATTCCCGTGAACATCCTTCCAACCATAACTGCCAACGCAGCGTCTGGGTCACTTGGGCTACCAGAACAAAATTCTCGGGATATCGCAACAGAAGCGAGCATTTGGTACATAAGGTAGCTTTAAGATTTCGATTGCTTAACTCTTAGTGTACTGTAGGAACCACCTATGGCCACTTAAAGTCTCTCTCAAGGAATACAAATATATTTGATATAAAGAATAAATTAAAAATTATTGGCGTCCGAGCAGGGACCCTGTACGCGTATATTTTCTCAAGTAGTTGACAAAAAAAATTAAACCCTACACTAAAATCTTAAAAATCAAAATGTTTTAAAAAAGACGAAAGTGGAACAGACTTGCCTAACGCGATATCCGCACACACGCAAACTCTGTTGAAATAAGGAGTAATCGCGCCTGATGCTGAGGGTATAGAGCGTGCGGATAAATATGCACCTGTTCGAGCACTCGAATTTTCTACAGTTGTGGCATATGAACTTACGCAATCACTTGCTTTGACGGCCTTAGTCCACGATTCCATGCCATGAGTCAAAAATTAAGCAGGACTAGCCTTAGTTCAGAGTTCATGCTTGATGGACAATCACTTCACAATGGCAGGGAGCGTGGCCTTTCTGAATCCTCTGCCAATATCTGGGTCGCAGTACCCAGTTGAGAATGCAACTTCACACTGAGTCAGGAAGTCGTATAAGAGGCCGAAAGGCTTAAAATAAAAAGCCTAGAATAGTTTAGAACACTCGTGAAGAGTCAGTAAGTTAGAATTAAGATCATTAGATTATATTGGTAAGCTAGCTTTAAGTATTTTTGTCTAGCACGCAAGATATAGAGAGAAATAATAAAAATGCATTAAAGTAAAAAACATAGTAACGAAAACGCGCCCGCAAACAGGTCTTATCTTGATGAGGTAAGGCTTCGAATTTACGCAACTGACTAAGCGTACACGTACAAAACATCACTCATTAAGTCCACTAACAAACGCCACTAACAAAAAAAAAATTGAATATTGAATGAATAATTTTTGTTAGTGGTGCCTTCTAACTTGGGCTCAGATGAGTTAGAAAGTTGTCCCTGCAGCTGGATTCCATGCACAGGTCCTTTGATAGCAAGTCGTTTTGTATGTTCCGGGACTTATTGAGTGATCTGTTATACAAGTTATCTATTTCATTTTCTCTTTAACCCAATACTCAATCTTTTGACTGTACTTGGGTTGCTTGAAACAAACGATACTCGGAACATTTCGCGATCGATTTCGACTCGCACTTGACCAGTTTATGCGTGCTCTGCTTACAAATCGACTGTAGGTTCGAAAAAAGCTCCCTATTCAATCAATAACACAATGGAATGGGGCTTGAACTGATTTTCGTGTGAATTCGTGTGAGTTTTATGATAACCCTTCCTCTCCAAATAGAATGCAGTAATTCATCGTAAGATTGACTAGAACTTGATTGTAGTGAATGTACGCGAACAATGGGGGACAATTTAAAACCGGTAGTGGACCGGTGCCTCAACCAACATGTCTCTTCAGCTAGAACAATTTCTCGCCAGCTGCTTTCAATTGCTTCTTCAAGTTTGTTGACGTCCTTCTCCACTTGTGTGTGACATCTTAGCCTAGGCCGTCCTCTGTAGCGTTTTCCAAATGGGTCAGATTCGAAGCAATGTTGTCCATACACCCTTAATGGCATAGCCATCTTAAGCGTTGTATTCGAGGATGCTTGACCAATCGCATGCCGCCGTACAGCCCATAAAGTTCGCCGTTGAATCTTCTACTCCAGACGTTTTCAAAGTACACAGGACCAGTAATCGCACGCAGAACTTGTTCTTGAAATAACTCCGCTTTGAACTAACTTGACATATACGAGTATTTCATCAGTTTCATATTTATTTCATATACGAGTAAATCAGCTCTAATAAAGGTCCTAAAAATTTCAGTGTAAGATCAACTGCCGCACACCAGTTTGTGAATTTTTCGGCAAACGTTTGCTGTTTCTGTTTGTTTCACTCACTGAGAAAAGCGTCCTTAACATCTTCTCCCATTCCCCACCATCTACAACTCTCCTCCGCGCGGTGTATCATTCTCCCACATCCCCGCAAAAGTTGAATAAAATAAATTCGTTTGCAACCTTGCTACAATAGAGTGGAACACCACTACTTCACCCACAAAACAACCGAACAGCAATTACAGAAAAATTGTCTGTAATGGATGCCATTACATATTTAGTGCCCCTGACTTACGAACGACTTGCCGAATTGCGTCGCCAGCCCCCAAATGACATCATCCGGGCTTGATTAGTGCCGGAATTCAAGATTTGATGGCCACATAACCTCCAGAATCGACGTCTTTATTTATCCCCCACCTGCGTCACAACCCCCACCGTATCACAGGCGTTACCCTTGGTCACGTCTACGTTCGCGCGTCCATTAGTGTGCTCCCACCGCAGTCGCACTTGTACATCCTTATTACTGAATTCACTTACCATTCGCCGTCACCTAAGCGCACACCGCCGCGCACGTCACCTTCCTCGCTCATATTTATCGAATTCAATTTGCTTCGCCATCAACTCCTCACGAGAATAAGAGCAGCCGAGTCCTACGCACTGCGTGTACACGATTACAGATTAATTCCGCAAATAAAACCGAATGTCTTGCAATTCCATTTGAAATTTGAGTTTTATTCAAATGGAATCGCTCCGGCGCTCGCGCTCTATCCACCGACAACGTCGTCGGTGTAATCATTCTCCATTTTCCAATATAATTGAAATTTGTGCCTTCGCACATTGGCTTTTCGCTTCGTGGTGTGTTCGCCAGGTCGGTCGGTGTCGTCGTGGTCGTCGCGCTGCCGAAACAACATCAGATACATCCAAGTCACATCCACGTGAATGCTGTGGCAATAAAATGCTCGTCTCTGTCTACTTTCGGATTCAGGGCGGAATCCCCGGCAAACGCCAACCCATATCTCAGGGCGTGCCAGCCGAGCTGAGCTTGGCTGAAGACATGGAGCACCTGCATTTGTTGTTAGAGAAACAATTTATCCGCGCGCACACATAAAGAGGCGATTTCCTGACGACGGTGCGATGTCGTGCCGTACCCCTTTAGCGGTGATAGAGAGATCTGTGAGAGGCGTTCTTAAAGTTTCGCCACGGAATAACTTCTCAAAGAAACGTAACGAAACTTTGTTCCCTCCATATTGCATTATTTTATTATATTTTCTTCACTCTGGGTGGGATTGTGCGAGAGGAGGCAACTTTCGGGTGTCGTTTCAGGGTTTTTCTAACACAACACTCGCCTCGTAGGGCGGACGACCACACTCACTCACCTGTGAGTCGGTGGTGTCCTGTGTGTGGGTATAATGCTAGTGGATCCAGTATGTGACATGAAAGCTTTCCGATGCCGCACTTGGCACGGGCGTTCGAACACGTACGGATTTAGAACAAACGTGATTGGAATTGTAATCCCGCGGGTTTTGTCGAGGGTGCAGATGCAGGAATTACTATACCCCCCAAAATAGGTGCTGAAAGGAGCTATTTGTGTGTAATAGGGCACACAGAAGAGACTCCGGCTATGTTGGCGGATTTCGGGGAAAGCAACGGATAGCGGAGATTTTCACGTGTCAATAATTTCATTCTTATTCTCTTTGAGATTTTGATTTCGCTTTCTTTTGCTTCGTGCGTGGCACGCCCGCCCCATCTTCCCACCCACTCCGATATTGAATTCGCATCACCCAGCCGCCCGCCCCCACCGTGCGAGCATGTTGTCCTTATTAGGTTCCTCTTGGCTGAAAAGTTTTCATTTATGTTTTGATTTGCGAGGAGGCGCAGAAAGGATGTCCCCACCCGCGTGCCTTTCACTTTTGGGGATATTGAATATTCAGGTCGTCGTTCGGTAGACACGGGCCGAGATTTTTTTGACTTAATAAACAAAGTCCTTAAACAAAAAGTACGCACTTTGCTTCATTTCAGTCATTTGCTTGTGCGATGAGAAATTATATTACGCGCACTGGCCCTGGAGACTTTTAAAAATGTTTTCTTCCTACAAAGCGAATGGAGAATGATGAACGTGAATATACGCACTCCGGGGAGTGCGTAGCTCATCGTTGGAAGGAAGAACAAAGGCTCTCTCTCCCTCTCTCCTCCCCCAGGAGGTTACCACGGAGGTAGCGTACTTTTGATTATCCGTGTTTGTTTAGTCTGCGGGGAGAAGTTTTGACGGGAGTTATTTACTCTTTAGGAGTGTTCTTGCCAGCGCAGAGGCTTACAAAAACGGTCAGTAAAAATTTCGGCATAAAAATCCAAATTTCCGGTTGTCGCTGCGCTAGTAAAGTGGAATCCAACACGGGGTGTCATTTTAAATCACTAGAAGAAGGCTGGCGCTTTTATGAAAAGTGGTTATGTTTTTATAAAAGTCTAGGGAACCGTCTGTGATGCTTGTGTCATGTTCTCCTCGAAACTTTCGTTCCCAGGATGAGATTTTTACGTTTTCGCAAAATCATTGGCCTCACTATTTGTGCAAGGATCCATAATTGGAAAGACGTGTTTTCCTAGTGGAATGGCGTGGCAAGATGTTTTCATACACCTGTGCCCGTGAATTCGGGTGAGCTTTATGATTACCCTGCCTCTCTAAACAAAATGATCTAATTCATAGTAAGATGTTCGCGAACAGATCTACATCCTCCATCGTGATGTGCGCAAAATACAGTGCTTTCTCTATAGCTATTAGGGAAAGAGAGCAGAACACTAAAATACTTTGTTTATGTTTATTTTATTTTATTCATGCAATAACTCAGTAGTGCAGTGGCAATGTCTGTTATACTCTGACCCTTTGTTTCAATCCTTTCCTTTCATACATTTCATCGCGGAGAATCTATCTAATCCATCACGTACATGTCTTACGAAATTGCCAGAACGAAAGGAGATCAGTTTTTTTGGACATTGTTATATCGCGTTTGTTTTGCGTTTTTTTTTTTTTTTTTTTTTTTGAGGTTGGGATACACTTCACTGGAACGCTCAGACTCAAAAACTGGTCCATTGTACCACCAGGCAGTAACCTTCGTTTACGTATATAGTAGTTTTCTGGTTTTCCGAAGAAAGACCAGCAGGCGCTTCTGTAATAAAGAGCTTAAGTTTTCAGCTCCCAGCATATCGTTGCCAAAAAGCCGCCACTTGAGCACTTCACAATGTGCTCTGAAGTGTCTTCACCATCGTCACAGGCGTCGCAGAGGGTGTTTTCGCTAAGCCCAAGTAGACTTAGGTGCTAAGTGAAGTAAAAGTGTCCCGTATGTACGCCGACAAGTTTTCTGCACTCATTTCTGTCCAGAGATAACAGGAAAGCCGCGTATTTCTTCCTGACGTGTGGGAGTATGCACTTCGTCAGCAGTCAGGTTGTGTTGTTGGGAGACCCAACCGTCAACGGAAACCCGAACCAAGAAAGCTGATAGTCCCAAGTTGGGTTCGGGCCCAACGAATGCATTTTTAGAACTTTGCATGGCTAGTTCATCAGTTATCTCGTTTCCCGTGATCCCGTGATGTCCCGGGACCCAAACAAGTCTTAGCGAATTCAGACGGCCGACCAAATTAAGGGAGGACTTGCATTCCCGAACTATTTTGGAAGTGGCTTAAGGATTGAGTGAGGCACTAAGCACACCCTGTCTGTAGCTGCAGATGCAGATACTACGCCCCTTCCACCTGTTCTTCCCAATATAGTTCGTGGCCATTAAGATCGCAAAAGTTTTCGCCTGAAAGACTAATGCGAAATTAATTAAAGAGTTGTGAAGTGTAATGTTGTCGTCTTCCATGAATGCACCGGCCCCAGATCCCTCCGTTGTCTTAGAGCCGTCCGTGAAAATCCGACTACATTCCCTTCCCGCGTAAGTTTTTGGCCAGAGCCAGTCCTGTGCGCAGGGAAAGTCGACTTTGTTGTGCTGTAAGTGAACGTTATTTGAGTTGCATTGATGAATAGGCACTTAGCTTGATCGTGGTTGCGGATGCCTAGTCGTGGTTCAGGTACGTGAAAGCGGGTAGTGTTCATTGATTATATTTTTATACTTAAAGGGCTTTAAAGGCTGGGGTGAACATGGGCCTCAACCAACATGCCTCTGCAGCCAGCACGATCTTTCGCCAGCTGCCGCCAGTTGTGCATTCCAAGTGGGTTGAGGTCTTTCTCCCCTTCTAGACGCCATCTCAATATAGGCCGTCCTATGTTGCGTTGTCCCAATGGCTCAGATTCGAAGACTTTTCTGGCCGGAGCAGCGGTGTCCATACGCTCTACATGGCCTAGCCATCTTAAGCAATGTATTCGAAAACATTTTACCAAATGCATGCCGCCGTACAGCGCACAGATTTCGTCGTTAAATCTTCTTCTTCGGATGCCATCAACGCAAACAGGACCAAAAATCGCAAGCAGAACTTTTCTCTCGATAACATTAAGGGCTTCCTCATCCACCTTTAATATCGTCCAAGTTTCCGCGCCGAAAAGAAGGACTGGGATGATAAAGGTGTTATTTTAAGCAAGCTTAGTCCTTCGAGAGAGGGCTCCTTTCCTTAATAACTCTTGAGCTCAAAGAAGTAGCGTTTATCAAGAGTGATTCTTCGTTTGATTTTGCTACTGATTTTGTCGTCCCTATTTACCGCGAAGCCGAGGTAGACGAAGTCCTTCACAACCTCGAAGTTTCTGCTGCCTAGTGTGACGCTCTGTCCGAGACACCGATGTTGTGTGTCCTTCCTCGATGACAGCATGTACTTCGTTTTGCCCTCATTAACCACCAGTCCCATTTTAGCCGCTTCTGATTCAATGCCAGCAAACGCCTCATTGACAGCTCGCTGTGTTCGACCAATCACGTCAATGTCGTCGGCGTTGTCTAGTGGCATTCTCTGTTTGAGACGTCTATGTAGGGTGTTCTTCCTTAATGACAACGTTTTGCCCTCATTTACCGTTGGACCGATTCCGCTTCCATACCAGCAAACGCCTTACTAACGGCGCGCTGTGTTCGTCGAATCAAGTCAATGTCGTCGGCGTAGGCTAGTAATTGAGCTGACTTTTGGAAGATCGTACCTCTGGTGTTGACTTGTGAGTTACGCACGATCTTCTCAAAAATGATGTTCAAGAAGTCACATGACAGTGCGTCGCTTTGTCTAAAACATTTTTTGGCATTGAAGGTCTCGATGAGTTCGTTCCCGACCTTGAAGGAGCAACCTGAGATTTCCATTGCTATCCTACACAATCTGATAAATTTGGATGGAATACCAAAACTACACATGGCACAGTAGAGCTTGTTTCTATGCTCGCTGTCATATGCGGCTTTAAAATCGACAAATGGGTGGTGAGTGTCGACCTATACTTCTTGTGTCTTTTACAGAATCTGTCTTTAAGTAAAGATCTTGTCTATCATGGACATCCCTGGCCTAAAACCACACTGATATGGACCTATCCTGTTTTTAGCGAAACGTTTTAGGCGTCATAGAGGATTTTGTAGGTACTACAGCCCACAAGGGACCAGGGCCTAGCTTCTATAACAATAAACTTGTGTTGTGCGTGATACTGTTCTCCCACGAGTAAAATAAATCTAGAGATTTGAGAAGCTTTTCATAGCGCTTTGAGCTTTGGCATCAACTCGAAGTAGGTGGTGCCGTGAATAAAATGCGAGATGTTTCGTCGGGAAATCGAGCCTAGACCTTCTGCGTGTGGGTCGACGCACTTACTCACTACGTCACGGCGACCACCATTACTGCGATAATAGCTTTCAACCAAAATATGATGATATTCAGTAGATTTTCTTATATTGAAGAAACGATGTCAAACTACTCACAAGAACAATTTACTTGCCACGAAGCTCGTCATACAAATGTTGATTGACACTAGTTTTGGGTGATTCACTGGGCAAGTAATCAAGTTACCCTATCTCTTGTAAAATCGTTTGTTGCAACTGATGGACATATTCAACTATTTTAAGCCGTTCCTCTTCAATATTACATATTTCGACGGCCGCTCCATTTATATCCCACAGTATCGTACTTTAATTTCAGCTCACAAAGTGCATAGTTTACACGTGTGAAAACTGTTTCCTTTACAACATATCCGTGTCCTCATTAACTAGTCCATAACTAAGTATCCTCCGAACAAACTTTCAAAAGCAATAACCGTTGGCACTAAATACATACGATTTTCGCAATCAAAAAACGTTTATGTTTGTTTTCGAATTTTTGAAATTAAATTTGCCCCACCCACAGCCCGAGCTCCTTCCACTCCCCATCCTGCTGTCATGATCTCCCATAAAACACCACATTTCTGATCCACTCTCATCATCATAGCAAAGTTGAAAACTTTGCACATTTACCGTCCCGTCTTTATGGCAACGCCCACCCAACCCCAACTACACATTTCTCAAACTCCAAAAAATCATCCATTGACCTACAAACTGAGCGCACTCATGGCAACGCTTATGCTTGAATATTCCACGAGATTGCCAAGCGGATAGTGATGGCTCCTGAAGCTGACACACATGCAAGCCATGACTTGGACAAGCCATTCCGTATCACGTGAGGATTTCGTGTATTCTGAGAGAGTCCTTGATTTGTGAAAAGTTATCTTCAAAAGGCAAACCAAGAATTCACCCCCCCTCCCACCCAACACACACACACGGAAGCACCTGACAGATGTACAAGTACAAGCATGACGCTGGAGCTGGAATATAAACAAAGGCCACGAAACGTTGAGAATGAAAAATCGAAGCACAAAGACATGCGTGTCTGTGGGTTGGGTGTGAGGCGAGCCAGTCAAATGACATCGGGGAACTCTGCCACTGAAAGGATTACAGGTCTCACTTACAAGGCTATTCTCAAAAGGACAGTTTTTCACCTGAAAATCCAATTCTCCGCAATCTACCTTCATTCAGCCGTCAGCTCTCGCTCCACACCCAACGACGGCCACCCTCAAATTGAATGTTTTCCCTTTTTTTACGGTCCGATGCCATTTCGGAGTTCGGTCAGGTTATGCGAACCATTTGATTGCTGAGTGAAACACACTGGGGAAGTGACGGCCGGATCGTAAGAGATTTTGTAGTCATTGTTTGTGAAGCTCTCCCATCCCATCGTCCCGTCTCCCCAGTGCGGACTTCTTTTTACGACATGAATGGCAGCGCAGTTGCTCTGCTCCATGCTCTGTGCTCTGTGGATACCCGGCCCTACACCGGGACAACAACGACGACGTGCACCTGAAAAGATTTTCAATTAGAGAACGATTCTTCGTCTTGTGGCATCTCCTCGGAGATGCTACAATTGTATCCAATTTTCTGGTGATGCCATGGTTGTGTAAGCAATCCCATTTGATTTGGGTAATAGCAGCGATCTGTGTCTATGGGTTCGATGATTAAAATTCAGACATCGATAGCGCACAGCTCCCGAGACATCTCCGAACGTTGACAAAGGGGATAAATGAAAGCCCATCAAACATTTTTCAGAGCATTTGTCTTCGATTGCCGCAACGGAGGCAGCAGTTGCAGTGTTGTTCCGTGATGTGGAGACTTAAGATGTGGTCGAGTGCAGTGCAATTTGTTAGCTTGTCTCTTGGAATGGATATGTGGTGATGTAGAGTGCCATGAGATGGGTTTCAAGCGAGGAGGGGTGATGGAGTAAGGCATTTCATATCTCTGGGTGACAGATATTTTGGGGAAATTTTCGAAAAGAGATGTTTGGCTGTTTGGCTGTTTGTCAGATTTTTTTAAGTTGCCAATACAGGGGCAGTCGCTCTTAGGTTTGATCTACATTGGAATCTCTTCGTTTAAGCAGTCCTAAGGGGGAGACGTCTATTGTTGGTTGCAATGTAAACGGACATCAGTTTGTTATCCCCGAGATTGAGTGTGAAGAGGCATAAAATGACGGGCAGAAGAGTGTCAGCTAGAACAAGGTCAATGCATGTCCCTTGTTTCATCCTTAATTCCCCAAAAATTTTATAAAATTTAGAACTATGTATTCAATACTCAATATGACTGATGGCTCTGTTGCTTTATTTTGAGTAGATGAAATTAAATAGGGCGGTGCCTCGGGTTTCAAGGAACAAGCTCCTAGCTTCGTCAGCAGAAACTAGGTGGTATTTTTCTATTACAAGTGAGACAGGACTCCATCGCCTGAAAACGGCGAAATTTAATAAGTATTCATTCTTCTATGTTCTTGTTTCCTCACTCAGGGCCTAGAGACTCTCCTTCTTATAGGCGCCATCCTAGAAATTAATTTTAGTTGTCTTCAAGTCATTCCAAACTGACGGGACTCCTCCTCCACTTGTCTGCCCAATACTCTTCTTTGTCAACCCGCTCTTCATAAGCATTTAGAACTCATCGAGAATTGTCAAAAAGGGGATAGTTTGACGTGCAAAAATTCGAGACGGGCCTTCAGTCCAGGACCACTCAGTTTAAAGACCTTCTCCCTCTCAGTGAACTTATCTGGCCCGCCCCGCTACGGTCGGATGATTTTTTCTGATCTCAAAAGGGCTGATTGGAAAAAACTGTGTGCGCTTATAAGTCCAGCACAGGGTGTCAAATTTATATCCAGCTTGCTATGGGTGATCATGGGAGTGATTGCGTTTTCATTTATTCATTTCATACTTTCTGAAATTTCTAAGAAGTTATTGCAGAAAACATTGATTACGGTTCGGAATCAGCACAAGATCATGGGAGATCGAAGATGGCAAATATTTATATAAGGTTGTCAAATATCTCCCTTCTGCTTTTTTGCTCTTCATTCCATGCTTCATAAAAAGTGTGCGCCGTTTTGTTCGATAATCTGTTTCCATCTAGACGGCAACTTCATAATACCCCCCTCGTAGAAGCCCCCCTCCTTATTTGCGAAGAACTCGGACATCCTCTTTTGCCTTCAATCACGATCGTTTTCGTATGTGACCAATATTATCGTATGTGATCCATTTTTCGACGCCAGTCACCATCCGTTTCAAAAGTGGGTCGAGTTTGTTCCTTTTCAGCAGCATATCGCGTCAAATCATGCGGCACCCAAACATCAAGCGTTTTTTGTATCCAGACATCTGCAGATGGTTTAAAATGGTTTGGTGACTAACTCTCATCTCGTGGGCGATGTCACGAGATGCCACATGGTGGTCTAACTCTATGATTTCCATGATTCGATAGGTATTCGTCGTCACAGGTCTTCCGCCGGCTGACTCGTCCATGGTGTCGTTTTCACCGGCTCTGAATCATCGAAACCATTCCTCCGCTGTTCGAAGTAATGGAATACCATCTTCCAAAAAAAGAGCGAATTTCGGCATTAGTGAACTCCATGTTTACACGTCTATAACTGTCGAACGCAATATGCAAACTAATCATGCATAGTGTCGTTTTGTAGGTTCAAATAATGTATATTATTGCTAGATCCAAGCTCTGTAGCACTTTGTACATATCCGAAAAATGTAAAAGTTGCGGTTGGAAATCAGCACAAGATCATGGGAGATCAAAGATGGCAAATGCGCAGAGAACTCACACTCTGGTTGGATCAACTCGCTTCCTTGATTAGTGCTTCCATTGGTGGTACAACATAACTAAAGTCTGCCGCATTTTTCTCATTTGACGGAAAAGTCTTCATGACATTACGGAAAGTGGATTCCGAAGCCCTTAGTCGTTTTGAGACAAAAGCTCTGCATGCGATCTTTGATCGTGTTTGCGTTGACGGTGTCTGAAAGAGAAGACTAAGCCACAAACTATGGGTGGAGTCAGTAGCATACGCCGGGCCACCTTAGGCCACCAACGCCTAAGGTGGCCTGGTCATTAACACAGCTCTGGGCCGAAGAGACTTCCATTTTGAAAATGTAGTGAAGGAAGTCCTAGAACACAATTGGAGAACGACCTCAAACCTTTTGGTGTGTGCAACTGGAGGCAGTTGGCGAAAGATTGTGCTGGCTGTAGATAATTGTTGGCTGAGGTTCAGGTTGCTGATCTTGGATTGTAGCGCAAAACAGAGAATAGGAGAACAGCGTTTGGCGCTGAAAGAGGTTTGTTTATCATTGTCATGACTATTTGGCAAAGCAGGCAGATTCTCATTCAAATTGCCTTTCATAATGTTTGACTTCATTCATCGTTTTCTTAAGTGGATAAAATGAAAAGTAGATTTGCCCTTTTGATATCCACCTGACTCTCTCATCATAGTCTCGTTTGCAATAAGAAAAGACCATGTTTAAGAGAGTGCTCTCGGTTTTCGGTGTCATACGACCACTGCCCAAATTTTTTCGTACAAAATCATACATGACCCGCAATTTTGTTGCAAGTGATTGTACGTTGCAAAAACTGGCACTTTTGGGCCCCAAATTCATTTCTAAACGGAATCGCTGTTGGGCCTCGTTCAAGTCGTCGGTTAACAACTTGAGTTTTCTTTTCAGCTAGGAAACCTTTTGAACTTTCTTTGAAATAGGGAACTGTTTGAGGTGGGAGTCGACTTATTGTCAGCTAGGACACTGTTAAACGTACAACGATCCTTTTCCTTTTTTTTTGTATGCATCCATCATTTCTCGTTAAATGTCTTCTTCAACTACAATTCCCAGGTTTCCTTGCAGTTTGTTTTCTAGGTTTAGATCTCCGGAAGGAAACTTACCAAACCAAAGCGGAATATTGTCCTCGTCCTCCACTATAGTTCCAAATCTGTCATTAATGTTTTTGGCTGCCAGAGACCCAGCCGGTCCCAGTTTAACCTCGTAATGGAAATGATCACGACTCTGAACCATCGACAACATTATACAAACAAATCCAAAAAAAAACCTTACTTCCAATGGATCTTTGGATTCACACTCGTCCAACACACATACCAAAAAAAAGTTTGCAAGATCCAAACTAAAGTCTTGTCCAGATGTTCACGCGATCGAACTGTTTGAGAACTAAGTCAGAAAATCGGACAATGAACAAAGCAACAGTTCAGACTTTCTCACTTTCTTCACTGGTAGACGTGCTTAAACAAAGTTCCTGTTACTAGCTGCAACACATAAAATGTTGTTCAGCCACTTTTCGAGATCTGCAGTCTTAAGTGTTAATCCCAAGAGTAACAAGTCTCCCTCGAGAATAATTCAAAACTACGTCCTAATTCTTCTAGTCTCTTAATTTCGCCCTCAAGGCAACTTCATTTCAGGAAACATTCCCCAACATCTGAATGACGGATACCCCAAGCCAAAACTTTGAAATTTCATAGAAGTGCCTCCTCCACCGGATGAACGACTGCTGAGAGAATGCTCGCCCATAGCCGACGACGATCCGAGGGCAACAGTTAATTAAATGTGTTCAAAACCAAATAAGCTGCAAAGTCAAGCCTCTTTCATCGAATTTCTGAATATTTAAGCACCCTAAGATATTATATCAAATATCTGGATGCAGGAATCTCGACTAGGGCTAACGTTTCAGGCATTTTTAATGCAAAACTCAAATGGGGCTTCCTGTGTGAATGCTGGCTGTGCAGCAGCCATGTGCAGCTTATTGGCAAACAAACATGCATCCTGCCATGTTCACAACTAATAAGGAGCTGTTAGAGGATTCTTTCGAACACCAGATAAGGCCTGCGGCGTATTTCATAGACGGGAAGCAAGGACGATACTACGCAGCCACACACACACCCGCACACAGCATAATATACGAATGTAGGTGAACGAATGTATCCATTCGTTCAGGGGGTAGAGGGATCTTGCGTTTCCAGCGACACGAGAGGGAGGGGAGGAACACAGCCAGGCAAACGAGGATAACATGGAAATGTGCAAAGAAACAAGCGTGAACCAACCAACCAACCAGCCCACAGCCAAAGTTAGTTGGGTGGAAAAAACGCTTAAGACCCATTTGAGTGGAGTGATGGGACTTGGCACAGGGCTCTGCTCTGCTCTGGCTCCGTCTTGTCGACGACGACGACGACGATGTCGCTCGGTGTTGTTGCTTCGTTTTAAATTAATTTTAGATGGAGGGATTCTAATGACACTACGGGTTGAATGTATGCCTTCCGGCGATAGTATCCTTGATATATTCAAACTTGTGTTTATTTGTTGGGCTTAGGCTTAGGCTTGGCACACTGGTGGAGTGCAGAGGGGGGGGGGGCGATGGAAACGTCACCCACCTTAATAATTGGATTTTTCGCCATCTTGCCGATTGAGGGCAAAGCGTTGTGTGCTGTTGGAGTGGGTTGTTGTCTTTGTCGCGCTCTCAGCAGTGTCGTGGCAGCGACGCGACGTTGACGAGGTGACACAGGATCACCGCACACACACGAGGATAATGAAATTCATTACGTTCGGTTCGTTTGCCGGGGATTAGATACAGATCGGTGCATGCACAGTGTATCCCTTTATGAACTCTGCTGCGATATTTTGAGAGGCAGCTGCCCCTTAAAGCGCCACCCCCACCGAGGGGTGTAGTTTTCGTGCGTGAATGGCAGATATGTGTGAGCCTAAGCAATTTGCTCCGGCTCAGATAAATGATTGCAGTATCTGTTGCAGGCAATAATGTCATTAATTCCGGCATAAACGTCCCGGGGGGCGATGGGGTCTGGGCGTGTGAACGTGTGTCGGTGTGGCAGATCATTTGCAGCCAGAGCTGAGCACATCGTACACACCCGATGCGGTGAGGTGTGAACGAAAAACGTATTTTACATGTTCAAGGAAACGGTTTGCATTAGTAATCGGATTGCATGGATTCATTGCACACGGCAGCATCTATAAGACATGTGCATGCGGTATCCTGCATCCTGCATCCTCCGGTCTCGGTGTTGTATCATCTCTCTGTGGGAAATGTTTTCTTTGCAATCGGTGGCTGGTTGGCTGGTTGGATGGTTCGTTTTAACGAGTTAGAGGTTTATGGTGCCCTTATTTTGATATTTTAGGTTACTTTGTCGGGTTATCTTTGCCGAAAAGAAAAACGAACGAAACGAACACAGTTGCACAAGTTGCCGGTTGCTGGGTTGTGTGGCTTCCCAATTATGTGGTTTATAGCTTCCAGTTGAATTCAAAATAATTGAAGCTTTCCACCTGTCCGCAGGACATACGAACTCGATTCCGAAGGAGAGGAAGGGCTTTTAATGACGATGATGCCATGAAATCGTGTTCGGCAATGTTCTTGTCTCAGGCGAACAGATGTGCTGGTGAGCATGTGGAAATGAAATCGTTAATCTGAGATTTGAGTGGGAGATATCCTTTCACACTGGAATCAGTTTGAACTCTAGACATTAAGGGCCGTAAGGTGTAACGTGACCGAGGGGAACGAGCCGAAAATGAAAATGCCAATGTTCCCTAATTTGATTAAGGGATTCTGATGGAACTTTGGGATTTGGGTACGGATAAGATTGGTTCCTAGTTGGGATGTTTCCAATGGAGATTTAATTTAATGCATAATCATTTGCAGTCTGTTTCCTTTATCAGATGTTGTTTGTTTCTTGCTGTCGATCTGTGAGCAATAATTTCACATTGTGTCTCCATTGTCGGTGCTTAAGAGGTTCCTAATATTTGACCAAAGCAAATGGAACCAAATGTAAAGAATATCTTGGCAAGGGGAAACTGAGTAAAGCAACTAATGTGATACATTGAAGACTGCAGTGATGGGGCAACTTAACACTATGCTGTCAGATGCTTTAGAAGTTATTGCATGGAAATCTGATGGGAAGATTAACAATAACATAAGAATAGTCTCTATGGGGGGATATTGCCGATGATTCTTAGAGAAAACTTATACACAAGACAGACGAGGATGACTAGGAGAATTAATTCACTGTGACAAGTTTCCAGCACTTTCATGATTATTTTGTCAAAAGGGACATGTGTGTATCAAACAAATAAAATCATATTCGAGAACGATGAAGAGTTCACACCAATATCAAGACTCGCAATTGATGCAATACCAAACAGAGACCCCTTACCAAGGACCCAATCTAAAATTAATGGAATCCTTGACCTTAAACGAGCCTTAGGAAAGAATGTGGCGTCAATAAAATTACCATGAAAAGGAAAACACACCTAACTAAAGGGAGTCGCAACAAGAACGCAAGATTTAAATTTTAAATAAAACGCAGATATTTAAAAAAAATGAATGTGAATTCTTTATTATGTCGTAAAGTGGACAGGATGGGGTTATGTGTGGTATAACACATCGGCCAGATGGCCGCCGCGGCTTTGCTGGCACATACGCGATCTTTAAATTTAATTTTCAATGACCGTTTTGCATAAATGCTGCGATATTTCATTAATGTCCAATTTCCAATTTCCTCTTTTAAGGCTTGAGTCGTTGTCGGCTTTTTCGCATACATCATCGATTTCAAAAACCCAAAAAAAAAGTCCAATGGTGTTAAATCGCACGATCTAGGCGGTCAATTCTGGTCTTCAAAACGCGATATAACACGACCGTAAAATGACTGATGCAGCAATTGAATTGTTTCTCTGGCTGTATGAGATGTGGCGGCGTCTTATTGAAACCACATCCCCTCCACATTCATTTCTTCAATTCTATCATTTAACGATACCGAACACCATTGACTGTGTGCTCTTGATCTGACTGACATTTTTATAAAAAAAGGTCCAATGATTCCTCCACCTCACCATCACCTACAGCTGCGATATTGTCGGTCGAACGACCCGGTCGAAGGCGCGTTGTTGTCTTTACATCAGTTACAGAGCCAGTTTCAGCAAATGTTTCCATTAATCGCTTTACAGTTGACTCTCTTGGAGCCCAAATTGATCGCAATTTGTGAACTGTAGCCGCAAAACTTTTACCATTTTGGTAAAACAATTGCACAATGAGAATGCGTTGTTTATTCGTGTAGCGCTCCATTTTTATTAACCTTATACCTTCTACTAACAAACAATAACAATTGTTCAAATGTCAAACAATGAGAATTCGAGTGGATTCAAACTTAAATCTTGCGTTCTTGTTGGGACACCCTTTACTAATAATAATACTCGTAACTGTGTGGCACTACAGCCCACAAGGCATATATGTTCTACAAAAACTACTCGTGTTGTACGTGCTTCTGTTCTCTCACAAATAGAAGGGGTCTACAGTTTTTTACCGACATCGAGATTTAAGAAGCTTTTCATAGACAATTAATATTCCTTGAGTGTTGTCAGTAATTCGAAAGAGGTGGTGCCGTGAAAAAATGAGACGCTATACTTTCTACGTGTGGGTCGACGCACTAACCCACGGTGACCGCAGACCAGTAATACTGGGCTCAATATACAGCTCAAAGGGCTGAGACCCCAATGAGACTATCCCATTTATGCATGAAACTCATGATATTCCTCGTTTTGATGCTAATGACATTATCCACTTACGCGATGAAGGATGATGCCTGAAAGACTTCAGTCCAACCGATGCCAGCACCGGGCATTCGAAGTGCAGGATTCTTATGATATCTATTTCCTCCTCGTCCTCGCAATTGTGTTAGTAATCGCTGTGTGGATGGCTCAAGCTTTGTGCATCGTTACCAGTGAATTATCCACCGCCAACATCATATAAAAAATAAAAAAAACACTTTCTTTTAATTGATCCTTAGATTCACACTCGTCCATATAATCTTATGCAAGATAAAAACAATCTTGTTCAGATGTTCACTCTCTTTTTGAGAACTAAGTCAGAAAATCGGGCAATAAACAAAGCCTTTCCCACCTTTCCCACAGGTGTGGAAAGTAAGAAGCAGAGTTCCTGTTACTAGCTGCAACACATAAAATGCTGTCCAGCCACTATTTGACATCTGCAATCTGAAGTGTGAACCCCAAGAGTGATATTTCAAAGTCTCCCTCGAGGATAATTCAAAACTACGTCTTAATTCTTTTCGTCTCTTAATTTTGACCTCAAGGCAACTTCACTTCAGAAAACTTTCCTTAACATCTGAATGACTGATACCCCAAGCCAAAACTGTCGTGCTTTGCTTTGACTTACACTCAACACCAACTTGGTTCTCTGCATATTTGTCGCCGACCAGAGGGCTTTCACTGCACCTCAATAGATTCTCCATTCCTGCATGGCATCGTTCTCCAAATTCCTACTAAATGTGTTTTGTTGATTACGTGCATGATGTTTTTCTTTTCCGACCCTTCCTTAACAATGCATTCACGCATCGGCTGCCGGAGATACAAGAGCGTTCCAGTACTTAACTGAGTATGATAGCTCGTTTCATATGCGTCTGCATATTTCTGGTAGTTTTGAATAATAAATTAAGTCTGTATGGTGGCGTGCGCCTAGTTAAGCGCCTATGGATATAACTCGTGAGATGCCTCGGCAATGAGTAGTGGACAGATATCACATCTAAGGCCTGAAGAGTTTTCGGCTTCGAACAAATAGGATAACCCAGTAAGGAACGTCCTCGTTTTAGATGGCGCACAATAGTTAATTATAACATCAACTAACTTGATGTGCCGTATTGGAGGCAGCTGGAGAGAGACGCATCTGTTCAGGGTGGACATTGGCTTCATTTGGGGCAGTCAAGAGTTCAGTGTGTTCAACTACACTCAATACGGGTTAAATTGCAAGAATGTATAAGACTCCGTGTTCACCGTTCTGGCCTTCACCCAATTTCGATAATTTTGCGATTAACAGTATGACGGATGAATTTGAGGAAAAAACGAAATTTAAGTTCTGCAGAAATCAGAGCGCAAAATTAGAAATTTAATCTACGGCATTCTACAAATTGGTATATCTAGTGTCATGACTTAGAACTACTCCTTAAATAACTTCACACATCCTGGATCTGTAGCAGGGCCTGTGCATACATATAGTACTTACTGTGTGTAGTTTTTATGTATCAGCAGGAACTGCAAGACAACAAATACTTACCTAACCGATAACTCTATCGTTCGTTGTTGTTTCACTCTCAAGCTGTACTCAACAATCAAACCCAAATGTAAGAAATAAAGATCATTCTGTGTGCTACCACCAAAGAGTTCACAAGTGTGTTTTTGTTTGCTACTAAAATATCAGAAGTGGGATACAACCCACTTGCTAGCTACTAAAATTCTGAGGACAGACGATGAGGAGGAGTTGGGAGATTTTCCACGAAAAAGCGATGAGACCATTTTTAAATGAATATTCTCCTAATTCGGTCGCCGTGGCGTAGTGGTAAGTGCGTCGACGCACACGCCGAAGGTCTAGGTTCAATTCCCGGACGGAACACATCGCAGTCTTCTCACTGCCATAGCATCAATTGTCTATGAAAAGCGAAGGTAGAAGTCGTAAATGTCTTGTTGCAACGCGACTTCGATACAATTCAACGATTTTGCGACGACTGGAAGTTGAAAATCAACTTCCAGAAGTGTGAGACTATCCTCTTCGTCGCTCGCAGCCACGAGGAACTCCTACGGTTCAGTAGAGCGATTTCTGCCCACGACAGAGCAATTTCTGACAAAGATCGGCATTTTTACTGGTAGTTACACCTTTGGGCATTTGGTGCGTGAAAATCTATTGTGACATGAGGACGCCGTACCACATCCATTCTGAATTAAACTGACCTCGTTTAGGACCTTGCCTTCAATTCCAGTAAAGAATGAAAGTAGTTAACATGATTCTGTAACATCAACTGTTGGCTACATTTGTGTTCCCTTCCTTATTTTCTGAGGAGAATGGTCCAATGGTAAACTGTCACTCTTTGAGGCTACGTATGCATTCAACAATGATGTGCGAGTTGTCCCCATGAGTGGCAACTTTCTTTGTTAACTTAGAAACCGAGTTAAAAATGCGCTTCTACAGAAATTATTATTTTTCACCCAAAATCGTCAAATTCCAACTGCTCCACGGCCAAAGTTAAGAAGTTGAGTCAAGAGAGATTTTTGTGCAGAAATGCCCTCATGCTTCTGCATGAAATACAAAGCAGTTGAGATCGACGGCTAGTTGATGTTCGTGAATTGTGTTTCATACTCGAAGCCACATCTGCGGCATTCATCACTTCTGTGCGAACGGTAGGATAACAGGGACCATGAGTATTTTCCATTTGCATACCAGTCTCAGGAGCTCTTGGCGGAAGATTGCTGGCGGTGTATGCCACCGCAGTGTGTGCGGCCGTGGTCTATGCTTCATTTCGACCAAAATATCTCGCAATAAATCCACGGGTTGGGCTGCACATCACTTACTGTAGAAAAACGTTTTGAATGTTTCCCAATGTTGCTCGAGCGTAAAACTCAGTTCATTAGGCGGAAGTATGACACTGACTTTCCGTGATGATTTTGACCTGAAAACAGCTGTCAGTGTTCAAATAATTTTTAATTTAAAGAATCTTCACTGGATGGCCTAGAAAATCACTACACGTCATACAGGTCATCCTACATTCGACATCCTGTATCCGCGATTTGATACAAGTCATCTGTACTATTTCAGTGGTTATTGCATGTGAACTTACCACTGAGATCATATCATTTCCCCCTGTTCGAATTTTTCTTGTGTTTTTCACTTAAGTTGCAGGACCCTACAATACACCACAAGGGCCAACAAAACCTATGTCATCGGTCAAACTTAGCCTGACTGTCCCTTTTCGGAACGGAAAATTTACGGCGATGACACTTTTCTATGCATAAGGACGATGATATCTCAAGTACACCTTGCTTCACTAAAGTTTACTGGAAGAGCCCTCACAAGCATTCTCTTTTGAGGCAGAAGCTCTAACCTGCCTCCGCAGATTCGGAAACTTGTCTGAAAAGGCATTTCTTTCAGAATTACTCAACACATCAATACGAGTCCACTCCAAACCAATTAGCTTTCCAACATCTTCACATCACCATCTCAAAAAAAAAAAAGTCCACCAATGCGCACAAACCCAGCAGATCGAGGATCTGAAAAGCAACCACAATTAAAAATGTCACACTTTCCACCGAGCAGGGATGTGCCTAATCGTTGTTAAAACAACCAATCATCACCTCAAATGGGAACACGAAGAATCAACGAGCAGAAATAAAACGCGAGCTTTTCAATTTCAGGTCATGCGAACACAATTTACGGCCCCTTCCCCGCCTAATGAGGCCAAGAGTCACGTTCTCGTGCTCCCCAAAATGTCATTATAAGGATATAAAGTAAACAAGCCGGAAAACAATGGCCTGTGCGCCCTCAATCATGTGCCGGCAAGGAGCTCTGAGTCGCGACGAGCGCTTGGCAAATTGTCGACAGGATAATACTCTTTACACGGGATTCATCGCCCTCTCAAGACAAGTTAATATTTGATTACGATATTTGTTTAAGAATTCCCCTCTTCCTTTTTATCGATTCCTCATTAGGGAGCCTTTGTGTGTGTGGCTGAATGAGCCAACATGAACTTGGCAACACTTTGTTCCACTCATGGCATGTGCACACGTACGCGAAACTCGAGCTACGTGACTGTCAGTTCAGTGATGAACTGCTCCTAATTCGCTTCCGTTGTGCCAACCGAAGTTTCCAGCGACAAGAGTGTTGGCATATTCTTTTGACGGTCCCCATCTAGATGCGGTGATGGCCACATAATGTGACTAAATCCACTCCTCCTCTGCGGAGCTTTAAGGAGCGTTGTGAGGATTTTAAGGGCTTTCACCAGCACCCCCGTGGCACTCTTATACGCGATCGTGTGGTCTATGCATGGTGTGGTGCATAGGAAATGACGACGACGAGGCGGGCGGGTGGGTTGCGTTAGTGGTAAATCATTGGTGGCAAGCATCCGCCAATTTGTCCTCTGTATGGAACATAAATTTCTAACACGACAGTGGAGGGGACTCCTGCACCTCTGTGTCTGTGGGGAAGTGGGTGAATATGATTTTTTGTTTTTTAATTTGGAAGTTTAAGTTTTATTCAGGCCATAAGTCATATGGCAGTCAACTTGAATGATGGCGAAACATGGGAGTGCAGCATGAGGGTGCCTGGAATGTGTTCTTATGCAGACGTGATGTTTAACGGTGCCAGTGAGGCTACAAATATGTTTCTCGACAGCAGATAGAAGCTTGTGTGTCGTTGAAAATATACGAGCTTGCTATGCAATGCTTTGCCTTGGAAGCCTCGTTCTTCTGTTTTCAGTGAACGATGGCGACAGTGGTCAGTAGTTAGGGGTCACCACGTTTGTGGTTTCCTATACTTATGGTGTTCCGCTTTAAAACGATTGCAACCCGTTCCTGTTTTACTATTTTTTGAAAGTTTGCTTTGTAGTAACCATTTGGGTTTTAAGCCATATTAAGGCATAAATTGTGAAAAGTTTGGCAATTCCGCTGAGTTTTGAAAAGGAAATATTTACCAATGCTACATAGTATTAAGTCATTCATTTGTTGGTATTAAAAGTAGAGCTTAAAAAGGCACAGGCAACGACAAAGATTTGATGAAAATTTTACTTCTTTAGAAAGCCCGAACTTTGGCATTCAGTGTAGAAGATTGTTTCAGTAAAATTACGATTCAAATGCGATTTTTCCGACGCATCTTTTTTATAATTTTTTTGCACATTTCGGTGTTGCTTTTGAATGCGGCTAGACTTCGGGGACCATTTGTGTAATCACGGTGCTTTGGGCAGCCGCACCGAAGATAATTAAACGCTGCAAGGAGCTTCGCTTAGTGGCTAAGTGAATTTGCCAAAAGAATAATGTCACCTTTTGCCTGCATCACTTAACTAATCTTAGCTACGAACGTTAGCAAATGAATAAATTCGTTTCATCAGCAACACTTGCCCTTAAATTTCATGACTCTACAGCCAACAAGGGTGCAGAAACTAACTTCTTCAGCAACTACTCGTGTTGTGCGTGTTATCGCTCTGTTTCGAGTGGAGGGGACCGACAGTTTATAACCGACTCCAACCGTTTAGAATTGAGAAGCTTTTCATTGAAAATTAGAGCGCTTTGAGGGTTGTCAGCAATTCAAAAGAGATAGTGCCTTTCAAAATGCATAATGTTCAGCGACAGACTTTCGGCGTGTGAGGCCACAACACTTGCACTAACAGCAGTAATATATTTAACTGACAGTGCATGTCGATGATGAGCAGACCGTACGAAATCAGTAAAACATGCACACTCTTGATATTTATTCATAATTTTATCAACTGCTTAGGTAGTCGGTAGCTTATGACTCTCATAATCATCGCGAGGCACCCAAAATTTGGTAAGGTTTAACATAACACTACTTTGTTAAATTTTAATCCTTCAAACGTCATTATCGATTGTAAGACGCATCATTGCGAAGAACAGCAAACACAAAGCTGACATTATCACACTTCAAATGTAGCTTAGTTTGGCAGATGTGAAGTTCCAACGCCACCAACTTTAGGCCATTAAGCATATGACAATGTATTTTTGATGCTGTCTGAAAGAGAGATCTGTAAAAATTGTAGTCAACTTTGCAATTTAGACAGTTTTTCAGAAAACACGTACGTTGCCTTTAAGGCTACATATATTTACGGAAACTTCTTTTCTTTTTCCTCCTTGTTCCTATCAAGCTACAGTTCACCGACGACGTTTTGAAAGCTGCTTCCAGTTGTTGTGTGCTCCACTGGTTCTCGAATTCGAAGACTCATCAGGCTGAAGTCCTGTTTTCTATGCGTTCTACATGAGGTAGTCATCATAAGCTCTGTGCGTAGCCACTTGAGAAGGCGATTGAAGCATGCGGCATCGAGCAGCCGAATCTTCACCTATATGTACTGTTAACACGAGCAAAAATTACACCCAGGAAGGAATTTAAATCGGCTTCCGCATCCGCTCTTGAATAAAGTCTTGATTTTTAAGACAAAATGTTTGACAGACATGGTCAAGATGTTTTGTTTTCAAAGGTTTTTTGAGACATGGCCTTGATACTGAATTACCCTCAACCAAAAGAAATAGCCATCCGAAAGAGTGATCCTCTGTTCCTTTTGATGTTGACATGTTCGTCCCTTTTTACACGTCGAAGTCGTTGCATGCTACCCATTGTAACGATCTGCCCAAAACCTCTCAGTTATGTGTCATTCTTTGTTGAAAACATATGCTTGGCTGTGCCTACTTTTACCATACCATACTAAAACAACAGGAAATGGCCTCTGATAGTGAATGGATGGCTCTTATATGGCTCCGCGGTTGGCATCAGAATACATGATTCCAAAGCCAGCAGTCGGAAAGAGCAAGGTCTAGCGAATACGGCGGGTGGATTGAAGGTTTTTGACTTGTACAGCCACATGAAACCAAGCATTATCATGTTACAAAATCACCTTCTTAAGCATTTCGGTTGTTTCTGTCAGTTTTTCACGAAACGCAAACGCATTACTTGTTGTAGCATCAATCGTTGCGCCTGATTTCAGAAGCTTATAGCATTTTATTCGCTTTCGCACAATATTGAAGAAAGCGGACGCCTTGTTGACGGATTCAAAGAGTCAGCAACTGTACAGAATTTTGAAATATCGTGCCTTTGATATTGTCTTTCACATGAACTCGTAAGAATGCTGTTGAGAAAGACACATGAGTGCTTATCGCCTTGTTTGAGGGAATTCTGAACATTGAAGGTCTCCCTGAGTTCGTCACCAAACTGGACAGAGCACGCAGAGAACTCCAATGAGTCAGAACTAAAAATGACACCGTAAAGCTCGCTCTAGTGTTATATATGGTCTGGTCTGAAATCGAAAAATTGTTAATGGGCGCCTTTCTGGACTCACCTGTGTCTGTAGAAGAGTAAACATTTGATCTATCGTGGACTTTCTTGGCCTGAAATAGTTCTACGTACTACTGTGCCTCTCTACTAAGTTTTTGCATTCTTTATGAATTCCTTTAGTAAAATGTTTCCTTCTACATCAAGATTTGTTTAAATTGTCTTCGGATTTTTCTGAATTTCAGTTGAATTAAGGTAAGGAGATTAGTATCAGTTAAGTCGCAAAATGTTTCCCTCATCCACACATGTTCTACGTGGTTATCTCACGGCTTTAACAACGTTCCTACGGACCCACAAACAGCGAAACGCTGACCTAGCATCTGGCGAACCGAAGACACAGTGTCACAGTAAGCCGCATTCCATCACGTACGGTAGCTGGAAATCGGAGTGCACCGGTGGGAATAAGTTATCGCTCCAGCAGCAGGAAGTAGTATTTAAGGTGGTTGTAAGAACTTTATCCGTCTTAAGTTTATCGTGTAAGGGTTTTGCTGTCCGAAAGAGGAAAATAAAAAATTATTTTTTTTAAACAAACGAAACATACGATAGTTTAAATTTTCTAATGTGTTAGATTTCCTACAACGAGAATAACGTTTTTTGCGTTTTCCCGTCTACATGGCACTTGTCTGGAAAAGCATAGTGCAAGCCAACAGAGAGATGCCGAAGTTTATTACCCTCAGATGTTATCAAAGGCCTGCGCCTGATTTTTGCGTGTCATCCATACCGTCATTAAAATTTTGTCATCAGAAAAATCAGCAATTTGTTTCCATTTAACAATCATATTCTAAGAAAATCTGAACAAACTGACAAAGTGAGTATGGGTATGAGATTGGTTTTCACACAAAACAGGAAAAGGGATATCCTTCTCCGTATTTGGAGCAGTGAAACTTGAATACCGCACTTTAGTCAGACCGACTTATTGCAAATAACCAGAACATCTACTTAATCTTTCAAAAATATCATTCAACTTCAAAAGTTCCGTTCCGGCAGCTGTCTCCAATTTTTCTTTTAACAATGACATCGGGTTAGAAGGAGGATTAAGATTTTGCCCGTTGCCATCCAAATTAAGTGGATAATTTGGCCTGGACCACTTAAGTAAGTACTCCTTGATAGCTTCTTTAGCAACTCCTGTCACTGTCACTGTCACCTGCCATGCATGGTATTCTGTTTACGACTTTATGAGACCTACGGTTTAATGGCGCCTTTAAACGTCGAAAACTGAGAAGCTTTCAATTGACGAGTAGGGTTCTTTGAGTGCTGTCAGGAAATCTGGAGACATGGCGCCGTGGAACATTTCGAGTTGAATGACATTTGACAGCCCATTAGTCGAACCTAAAACACTGCCCTTTTTTCCTGTTATATTTTAACACATGCCAAAAGCCACTTTTCATATAAGCCACGACGATCGTTATGCAATTGTTAAAGACGTCTAATTCTCGAATGTTTAACGACTGGACCATCACTACCACTTCATTAGCAGCTCCGGCTTCTACAGCGGCTAGGAATCATCAACAAACTGATTCTCCACCACCACCACCACAACGCTGCAGTTTCTTCCTCTAAAGCCTAACGCCGAAGTGCTTTGAAAGAGTCAATTGATTTCCAAGTCCATAATTATCAGCAGATCTGAAATGCAGCTAAAGCATCACAAACGAGAAGCTCCTTAGGCGTGTGTCGCTTTGAACAGAGTAGACACCAGAGCTCTCATTTAACAAGAATCCTCTTAGCAAAGTCTGGTCGCAAAAAAACATCCTTTTCACTGCTTCATCAGCAACCCCACCCACAACTCCCGTATCGATTGGCACCCGCCCAGAGATGCAATCCACGTACACACGCGATGAAATGCCGCCCGCCCTCCTATCAGCTAAGTGGTTTTTGGTGAAAACCTGTAAAATTTCAGACGCACTTGCCGCACAAATTCAAAACTCTGATCAATATCCGCGCGCAGAGAGGCAACGAGCGGGTGCCGTGTTAAGGGTATTAAAGTATTAAAAGCAAAAAAATGCGTTTAATGTACCACCGCCGCCGGAGGGGGCAGAACAAATGTTTTCAAATATTTTCCCACAATTTGGAATGGCAAACAATCTAACAAGAAAGGCATGCACCAGTCAGCAGTGCCAGATGCGTGGTGAGGGCGGTTGTGGGTGTGTGTGGATGCGGTGGCCACAGAAATTCCCGAACGCATCCTATTGGAATTAATCCTGGCTGCTGTGCTGCCGAGCTTGAGCGCGAACGATGTCGGTGTCCCAATTTAAAAGCTCTGCCATGCATGGCAGAGTGGGAGTTGGGCGGAATGAAGGGACTTAAATCCGTTTTCAGTTCGTCCGTTTCTTTTGTGTTTTTGTTGGCTCGTTGTGCGCTACTGGCTTACCGACATAGTGAACTACAATCCTTCCGTGGTTCGTCGTTTTATAAATGCCATGCTCGCAACCCTCGCGCGCACAAGGGGTGCTCTCGCCCATTTCACGTGAGCACTGTAACAAAGCGACTCCAACAATTGGTTAATATAAAGCAAACGTTCCGATACCAGTCGCGAGGTGAGTCCATGTGCGTGTGTGTATATGAGTGCATAGCTGGAGATTTTCTGTTTCCTTTGTGTGCGGTGGTGGAGCCAACCCACCACCGACCGCAGTGTGATAGGAACGATGACAACGCCACAATCCCTGAATAAGGTATGAATTGATGAATCGCTGGCTGGTTGGGTAGGCGGTTGGTTGGCTGGGTGGCTGGCAGACTGGTTGCTTGGTTAGTTGTTGGAGTAGATTTGGGAGCTTGTTAGGCGGATGACTTCGTTCTAATACCTCCAGTTGCTATGGCATCGACACATCATACCGACGAGATAATTAGGCATTCATGCGGCGTATGTTCTACAGGATAGGCACTCTTCGTGCTCACCGCAATGGAACGATAGTGTTGGACGCTCCACCACTCCGCTAGTGCTTTGTGCCAATACACACACACGCACACATGCGTGGCTGGGTGGGTGTGCAGGATATGTTTCACATGTTGGAAGGTGTTTGCTCTGCTGTTTCACGTTCTTTATGCGGTGCGGTTGGTTAGGCAAGAGGTTTACTCACTTTTTAACGAGAAATTAATTAGATTCGCTTGAGGTTCTGTCAAACATCTTCCCCCTAGGAGGCTGTCATTAATGCATGAGGGCTTTATCACGTGGCAGTCATTAGAGATTAGGGAGTGCGGTCGAACGTGGCAACTTGTGAGTGTCAGGAGGTGGTTTGTGGTAGTTTGTGATTTACAATTTGTTAGTTTGTAAATTTGTCAATACTTAACCTGTGAATGGGCCTCGTGGGGAAAACTTTTTAAACTTTTCATCGGCGCGTTCGCAGTTAATTGATTTAGGAACTTTCAGTTTGGGGAGGGAATCTATTCTTTTGATGGGAGAAGGATTAGTGTGGTGGGCTGATTGAGGCATGTAGATATAAGGTGAACAAATGGATCCACTAAGCAGCCCTGTGGGTCTTACTGAAGAGTACAGCTATGTGAGTTATTTGGAGCGCAGGTAGTTTGTGATGGGAGTTTGGCTTGATTCGTAGATTGTCGTGAGATGTTGCAGGACGTAGTGAAAGTGCAGGAAAGTCGCGGAGTAGCAGACGAATATTTGTTTCTTCTCCATCATCTACTTTTACGACAGTCATTACTTAGAAGATATCGAATAGAGTGAGTCGTAATGTTGGGTAACACAGCTTTGATTTTGGATCTGGTCAAACAGCTTGATCCGAAAGTATCATTATTTGAGAGCCCACACTTTTATATGCATCTAGTATTGGAATCGTGTGCAGAGGTTGTAGTTTGGAAGTGGAAGAAGAATTTAACAGAAATTTAATATGGTGGCTGATTTTGTTTGGTTCTTCCGTCGTTTAGTTTCTTGATACGTCTTTGTAGCTTATGCTTATACATCTTGTTGTGAAGTGCATGGTATAGATTGAATAAGCCGAGGCAGTGCATATAGCTTGAATACGCCGAGACGAGTGAAGAGGATTAATACAAAGCGGTATTTGAAATCTGAAACAAATGCGTTTGCCTTAACTTAACCTTCGTGTGTAAATAAGTACCACGTAGTATGAACAGAATACAGAAAATATTTATGGTTGTGCTTGGTGTAAAGTTTAATTGGATGATTCAGCATGTGGTTTTGTTTTTAATAGGATATTTTTAACAGATTACACGCGAAGACACTAAAACTGCTTCGCCATTTGTATTCAGTAGTATTACACTCACTTCATAACAACGTGTCTGTTTCAAGAAAATCAGCGTTTTGAGAAGCTTTTCATAGATAATTGATACTCTTTGCCTGTTGTCAGCAAGTCGAAAGAGGTGATGCCGTGAAAAAAATGTAAGGTGTTCCGGGAATTGAACCTAGACTTTCTGAGTGGTGGTCGACGCACTTACCAATACTCCGCGGCGACTACTGTAAGGATACTATAGCAGTTGTATCTAAGAGTGTACATACATGCAGATTAAAATGAGTTAACCCACAATGTTACAATGTACTTACTTAAGGTGGTGCAACAGTCTGAGGTGGACCTAGATCTCAACCAACAAGCTGTCTCCAGTTTCACACGCATAGTTGGACGAGGTCCCTTTCCACTTGCGTGCGCCACCTGAGTCGCGATATTCTCCTACTGCGCCGTCCTACGGGGGTGGATTCAAAGACTTTTCGGGCCGAAACATTAAATTCCATCCGCTCCACATGACCTAGCCATCTCAATCGTTGGATCTTCACTCTTCTTGCCAAGTCGATGTCACTGAACATCCCGTATAAAGAGTGATTTTTTAAAAGCTACAGGAATTTTTTTTCAAAAAAAACATAATATTCAGAAAAATGTATAAAATCTTTATTTGAATCCATAGTCCGGTCCATATAATTTAATGTTTGAAGATTATTTCATGCAAATGTTGACCTTGACTGCGCCTCGTACATCCGCTTAGTCCAATTTTGGCTTATTCCTTCCAACAGTTTGGCCGGTGTCTCACGAATATATACTTCAATGTTGTCTTCCAATGTGTCAATTGAAGCGAGCTTGTCTGTATAAACATGAGCTTTAACATAACCGCACAAAAAATAGTCTAAAGGCGTTAAGTCGCACGATCTAGGCAGCCAATTGACCGGTTCCGAACGTGAAATAGAATGTTCACCGAACTCGCCTCTCAATAAGTCCATTGTTGCGCGTGCCGTGTGGCATGTGGCACCGTCGTGTTGAAACCACATGTCATGCAAGTCAAGCTCTTGCTTTTTGGGCAAAAAAAAGTTGGACATCATCTCACGGTAGCGCTCACCATTCACAGTTACGTTCCGATTCGCATCATCTTTGAAGAAGTACGGTCCAATGATGCCAGCAGCCCATAAACTGCACCAAACTGTGACTTTTTTCTGGATGCATTGGTAATGCTTCTGGCTTTTATTCACTCCAAAATCGGCAATTCTGCTTATTTACGCACCCATTGAGCCAAAAATGAGCTTCGTCGCTGAACGCAATGATGCGCGCGATTAACTTTCTTAACAGCACGCATTTTGACAATAAAATTCAATAATTTGCAAACGTTGTTCGTTTGTAAGACGATTCATGGTAAAATTATACACCAAACTGAAGATGTTTGACAGTGAATCAAAACACGAAACGTGCGTCAGCTGTTTAATCCTGTGTTGCAAAAAAGTAGTAGCTGAAAAATCACGGCCAATATTTTAAATTTTTTCATTTTATTGTTTTTTTCGGAAAATGAGTGTCTCTTTTTAACAGAAGCGATATCAATAGAATGACCCAAACCGTTGTGTATTTCTTAACTGAAAAATAATGTAAAAACCACGATTCGCTAGTATCCCTCCCTACACATTGAATCTAAAACATATTTTCTCTATTTTTCCGAACATATTGTGAAGTATGTTCTCATAAGTCCAATATCTAACTTCATCAAATTTTAAAGCCCAACCCAACTGTTTCATCATAAAGTCCCTACAATCCCTCACGTACTTACCCTCCATTGTGCAACTTTTACAATCAACGGCATTTTTTCGCAATTTTCAGCTTCCGGCCATAAGGGAACCATCATCGTTTCCTAATTACAGGTATCCCTATGGGCCATCGCATCATTAAAACCTCTCACCATGCCATGGTTTCCCAATCAATCATTCCGTCGGTCCATCGTTTCGGGATTCCTTCCTCGTCGTTGCTGCGCCCAAGTCGCATTAATTGATGTCAGCATTTCGTTTCCGCAGGAGGTCCTTGCCATTTTGAACTTTCGTGTTGACCCACTTGAAATCAGAAATTTCGTACAGCGGACGGCGACATCTTCCGGCTTTAATTTCCTCCCACTCTTGTTCGCTTTCTGTCATTTATTTTTCACGTTGTTACTTTGATGCTGTCATTAATGCTTTTTTGTCCCCGCCCGGTAAAAATATGTACATATACATTTTTTGTTGTATTTGTATTTCACTTGACGCTTCATATTTTTTTATATCGCTGCCAGATTGCAGGGACTCTCAGTGAATGGCCTCTTTTATAGTTTTCCCTTGTATTTCATTTTATTCCGTTCACTTTTTGTTTCGGTTTTTTACTTTGCACATCCGTGCGATTTATAGGGGAATCGATCGGACGTTTAACTGAGAATTGGCACAAAGTGAATTTTGCTTCCGCTTCCCCTTTACAATTTTCGTTGGCGTCGCATTGCGCCGCCTCGTGTTGCGCCGTGCCTGTGCTGGCGGGAGTCGAAAGTGTTTTGCACATTGTTTTCCGGTTCACTGTGACCTCGGGGAATATGCTTAAAACAGCAGACACAAGAAAAAACAAATAAATTAAAAGAAAACTGAACAGCGCACGTAAAAGGCAAAACGCAGACTCGACAACTCTGATGGCGTAGTTAACAAATGGCACTTTAATTTGTTTTCAAATATTGATTTATTTATTCGGATACTGAAGTGCTGTTTGGCTGTTGTTCGATTGCCGTGTTTCAATTGTGCTTGTGTGCATATGTCCTGGTATTGTGTAAATACCTGCGTTTCCCGTGGAAGTCTCTCTAAATATTTTATTAAACATCATCGCGGATATAAGTGCACTGTTTGACTACAAAGCAATCGATTCATAATGGGATTTATGGTTCGAGGGGGCCGTTTTTGTCAGAGGACACACGCAATTTAAACTCTTTTTGAATCGAACTTAGAGCTGGGTATGAGTAAAGTGAGTTTTGAATTTGAAAGTTTTTAGTTTTTCATTTGTGTGATTAACGCGACGCAAGTTATATCCAAAATATTGATTTTATGAGTTGCGCAACTGGCCGCTGGCAATTTTCAAGCGTTACGCTGCCATTTTACTGACTGTTCAAAACAGGAACATAAATATTTGTTTAAACAAACTGACAGAAACAATTTTTTCATAATGGAAAACAACCAAAACAACAACACAATCGACCGACAAGAGTCGAACGACACACGGTTTAGAACAAATTTTGACAAGGCTTCTATGCGGCTTCTCAAATTTCGCCACTCGCAGTCGGCTAAAAACTGCAGGTACCCTCTACTCGTGAAAGAACAATGATATGCACAGCACGAGTAGTCACTGAAGAAGCTAGGCTTTAGTCCCTTGTGGTCTTGGCAAGAACCAAACTGACAGCCATTCAATCACTTATTATTAAACACCTAGTTTCGCTCACTCAACTTCTGTTGCTGCTTGCTGTCGTGGGCACGATTCGCGTCGGTTGCACAAGACGTTTGCCCAGCATCCCAAATGAAAAGGTTGAGGGTGTTCGAGGGGCAGTGTCTTTGGGCTTGCCGCAAGAAGGCCGTAATTTGAGTATAAAGTTCAATTCTAACGAAATCTTGTACAACGAACAGCTGAACAGTTTCATTAACCAGCTGACTTAAAGGCGTGTAGCACGAGCTATGACTTTGAAAAACGAGCCGATATTTGGAGCCCACTACCCAAACGACGCATATCATGAGAACGCACGTTGAAGTGGATCTCTTCCGCCGAAACCATTCTTGTACCTTTACCACATAGTCTTAATGCAATATGCGAAGGGGTGTTTACTTGTCTATCATATGCTGAGACGGACGGTGGACAGTCGGCTGCTGTAGGAGAGCGAGCAGAGGGTGACCTCTGGCTATAGTAATGGGATTTTCGGTTTTCGGTGGCTAAAACCACACCAATTCACTGCTGTCTTTGCCTCTGTAAGCTGACTGTTGGATACCTATGTTTAGGATATGTAAGGATAGGTTAGGAATTAATGAAAAAAAAGTATAACAATAGTTTTAAGTAAGACTAAATACATTTAAATTTTTTTAAATTGGGGTACGTAAGCGTTAAGTTATTTTTGTAAAAAAAAAACTTTAGAAAATGGCCAAGATTTAAAAAAAAATAGTATTAACCTTATTTCATAAAAAAAAACTACAAAATTAAATAATAAGGATGCAGTAGAATGGTTTTTTAAATGGAAAGTAACTATCAATTTTTTTTAGGTCACCGTGACGTAGTGGTAAATGTGTCGACCACCACGCAGAAAGTCTAGGTTCGATACCCGGACGGATCATCTCGCATTTTTCACGGCACCACCTCTTTCGAGTTGCTGACAACACTCAAAGAGTATCAAACTTCTCAAATCTCGCCGTTCGGAGTCCGCAAGAAACTGTAGGTCCCTTCTACTTGTGAGAGAACAGATTCACGCACAACACGAGCAGTTGTTGTAGAAGCTCGGCCCTGGTTCCTTGTGGGCGGTAGTGCCACTCAATTTTTATTATTATGTAATTATACCTTGTTTAAATATTTTGTATCAAAATTGGAGAATTGAATTTTTTTAAAATAAAAAAGATTTAAAACAAACCTTGGTAAGCATATCCATTCCCTGAGGTTTCCGTTTGTATGTAGGTATTATATACATAGAGCCAGACATATCCATAAAGTCACTAATTTACTTTCAACTGATTTCGACTAAAACATTCACCTTGAGCCACATTGGCACCTTAACCAAGATGGCGAAATGCCCAATATTCTGAAATGAGCAAGATTATGGAATACTTAAAAGCCCGAAATAAAGAAATCCGAAAATATCTATAATCCGGAAATTCTCCAAATCACAAAATGCCCTGAATTTCGAAGCTCCCAAGATCCCAAGTTTTACAAAAGCCCGAAAGACTAACAATCCCAATAAACATATGTATACCATTTACGCCTAAATGTACATTTGGCAAACATTTCGAAAGCTGTCGCCATTGGTTATTCAGGGCATTTCGAAATTTGAACATTTTAGTGTTGTTGTTCCCTTTAAACTTTTGAGGTTCCAAGCATCAGCATACTTTGTCCAAGGACATGGTCGGGACATCGATTTTGGGGGGTCCAATCTCAGTAGAAAGCGACACTGCCAATCAAGGGTCTAGAAAAAAACTCGCTACTTGACACAATGGGCCACACAAAGAAGTAAACCAATTAAAAGACTTCGATTTGTCAAGGAAAACAACTTCGTAGGCTATCCTAAACTGAAAAGACAGCTTCGGCTTAGTGATGGCACCCTATGCAACGCTTGTGTAGAAGATGAAGACACACCTCGAGGATTTTCTCTGTTAATGTTCAGTGTAGTGTTTGCAAACCTCCAAAAAACAAAAAGTGTGAACAAATCGCTGCCCTCCTAGTGTACCCAGAAAAACATTGCAACTTTTTTTTATAACACATGCACAAAACACCACATAAAAGCTGGAGTCCAGCAAAGAAGCGTTTTAAAAAAAAAATTTATATTTGCTCTTCTTCTCATATTTTAATGGCGCTACAGTCTGGGGTGGACCTGGACCTCAAACAGCATGCCTCTCCAGCCTGCACCATCTCTCGCTAACTGCCTCCAGTTGCACACTTCAAGTAGTTTGAGGTCTTTCTCTTCTTCTGGGCGCCACTTCAACATAGGGCGTCTATCTCTATTTCCTCGAATTCGAATGCTTTTCGAGTCGCAGCAGTGGTGTTCATATTCTCTGCATGGCATTGTTCCCGAAGACGCTTGACAAGTCGCATGTCACCGTACATTCCATAACGTTCGTACTTAAATGTTCTCCTCTTGATGCCATCAACGCAAAGACTAGAGGCTTCCTCATCCTCTTTTAGTAATGTACAGGGTTCCGCACCGTAAAAGAGGTCTGGGATGTTCAAGCTGTTGTACAAAGCCAGGTTAGCCGTCGAGAAGGCTTTTCAATTGCCTCCTGAGCCCAAAAAAGCAGCGACTGAGGCGAGGTAGAGAATGTCCTTGACTACATTGAAGATTCTGCTGCATAGTCGTATGCACTGTGGAGATGCTGATGTTATGTGTTCTTCGTTTTGCCCTCATTTACCGCCAGACCCTTAAGGCTTCAGCTTTAATGGCAGCGAATGCCTGTTTAATTGCTCACTATGTCAATTTTATCCGGTTTGGCAAAGGTGGGCCTGTTAATTACTCCAGAATAAAAAGCAACTAACCACTTTCCACTAGTTAGGACAGAATGAAACTAAATTTTCTTCTGCATACATGGCTGAACTTAGAACAGTTCCATACACGCCAAGTGGACAACAGGAAACGTTTGAAAATCCCTTTCTGCTTGATAAGCTGTTTTCACCGAGAAGCCACCAATTGTTGAAAATAAGTACCGTCTTGAGTTATGATGCTTCCGATGTTCTTTCTGAGGACCCTCATGTCTTCCCGTCTCTTCCCAATTTTCCCCGTATTTAACGCCACCAAAAAGCAACTCTCACCAGTTAGTAAGCAAGTCACATGCAGAAGACTACCTCGGACCGCATTGTTTTCTTGCATTTGTCGGGAGCCGAAATTCCGAAATCCCAAAATTCCACAGCGATTCTCTCCCCCTTCCCCATCGGCTGACCAACCGACCGAAATAAAATGTAGGCGAATGCCATGAACGGGAGAAAGTTTATCACAGTTCACCCATCCGTTTGGTTACGCTGGCCATCCACAACAATGGTCAGAGTTGATGTCGTACGTTCGGCACTTTCTTTGGCATTCCCGAAGACTTTTGACCCACTCCGCCCGAGCTGTTGAGTTCATTTCGATGCTTTGACCTTTAATTTTCCACACAACAGATGAGCACAGTCTGCCTGCTATCCGCCTGAAATAAAACAGAGTTCATCTCACAGTGCACCACCGCAAGCTTGGGACATATTCTCGAAATTCCCTTGAGAGGAACTGTGGCAGACGATGCAAATCTTTGTCGAGGACAACGACACAAACGTCCTCCAAGGATGGATGGTCGCCTGCCCTTTCTCATCTGAATGCCAGACATCATAACAGGCTGGGTGCATGTACCGAGGTTGGTAATAAAACTGCGGGACCTTTGAAAATTTGAGTTTATTGAGCGAATTTACTGCTCACATTGTGTTTTGAGGAGCCGCTTCAGTGGCTGGAATGTGTGATATCAAAGAGGATTACGCGCTGAGGGGGTAGACTGTAGTTCTGATGCCAGGTGGATCGGCATCGAGATTGGGTTCTTTGTCGTTGTGTGAGCTGAGTGCTGAAGGTTCATAAATTCATCTCCTTTTGCAGTTGTGACTCAAAGTCAAGGACTTCTCTTTGTTGAGAATTGACTTGAATGGATGACTTTGACTTCTTGGCAGATGTAGGGTGCTGGATCGGAGGGGCTGCGTCACAAACGAGTTCTCGTTACATGGGGGAGGAAATAGGATAAAAGGGGGTTGGCGCCAAGACCACGCCTCAGCACCTTAGTTTTTATTTGAACTTCAAGCCATCGAATTGCAACATCTTATGCTTCCTCTGAAGTTCGAGAGGATCTGCATTCTGGCATGACCAAGACTCTTCGCGTATGTGCCAACTTCCACTCCCATTCAACGGTGAACTTATTTTGGCCCAACTTGCAAATCCACTCTTAATTCACCTTAGATCCTGTCTGGTAATCCTGCCTCACTGCACTCCACAAGTCGCCACGTGGATAGAGGAAGAGCATTAAATATGCTTTTCATCACCCCAACACCCCTCCATCCCTTTCCAAAAAGTGTTCGTGTTTTTTTTTTTAACAAACTTTTGATTTATTTAACACAGATTTGTATCAATTAGTGCTGAGAACGGTGAGTGTATGTGCTCGTCGGTCCACTGCCCGTCCAACAAGTAAATAGCAGGCTGTTATCATCATCCGGGATGAGCTCCAGGAATGCATGTCCCGGTGATGTCATGCGGAAATGTAATAAATTTTGAAGGGTGGCAGCGCGGCATCATGGATGGCACTGGATGTGTGTGCGCCCAGCAACTACCACCGGCTCTGCCGGATGGGACATGCTATATCTTTTGTCAAGGACTGCAAATTTATTGCGATATACAGTTTTTTTTCGGCTCGTTTTTTTGGTGCTCTTCAGTATCTCACTTGACTTGGGAAATGTGTTTCCCATTGTTCGGATGCTGTGGTGAATTTAATTGCTTCGCTCAACTACTTTTGAGGTCGGAATATAAAATTTGTTGGCAAATACGCTTTGCAACCTCAATCACTTGACTGATTTAGTGTTTTTCCCAGCTCGCCTGTGAATGGCGATTGCTGCTATATGGGAGGGGGTTGGTGGGGATGGTTTTACTCCGTTTTCAGTTGAAGGATGAAACTGTTTTATTTTTCGGTGACTGAGGGTATTTGATAAATTCATGTTTTCAGCAGGAGTTTGAGGTGACGTCAAGTGGAGGGGAGCATGTGGGAGCAGAGTGGATTTCGCAAATTCCAGCACTGATTAGAAATTAATTGTAAAATTTTACCAGAATATGGTTGACATTTAAATTAAAACTAAAGTCCCACGGAATAGTTGCTATTTGGTTGGTTGGAATACACGCAGTCCCACATATCTTTGCGGCCTCATTGTGATTGCCAGAAGTTGGGGATGGAAGACATCCTTTATCGCTTTGTTCATTGATTGATAAAGAGCTCAGGTTTATGTTAATTTTTAAAGTATAAAGAGAGGGCTGATAGGTTCATGTAAAATGTCTTGAATTTCGAAAAAGAAGAACTATTGTCAGGCTCTGACCCTATTCGGCAGAGGTAATGATAACTTTCCTCTTGTTCCTCTTCAACGTAACGATGATGCCTTTTATGTGCTGTCTTCGATGAGACCCATTTCCTTTTCATGATGTCAATAATAAATGAAAAATATGCCAGCCCTTAGCCCTTGACGGTTATGACCCTGTGACGAAGGAATTAGCGTTTATCTACCGATACCTGCGACTTGTTTACCGCATCAGACTTTGCTTCATTTACCTCCTGATATGGTGTATGATTGTCCATAACTGCCTTTGTGCGGTTTGCTAATAGATGGCGTAACTTGTATTATTCCATTGTTACTATACCATTGGAACATGCGCTGGAAAGCTAATGTCATTGTAAGTCATTTCAGCATTTGTGACAGCATAAGCAAGAATATTTTTTTTTTCACTCAAAAACGTCGAACTTTGTGCCGAAAAGAATGTTTTTGCGGGGGGTTCTTCTTTATTTCTTTAATTTGAGGAAAACTGCTGCTGAAAGCCATCGTATTTTGGTGGAGGTTTATGAGTATCATGCGCTAGCTTAACGAACGTGCTAAAAGTGGTTTGCACGATTTAAAAAGGTGACTTTGGCTTGAAAGTCGATGGACGTCCTGGGCAGTCAAAAAAGTCTGAAGGTGAAGAACTGGGAGTATTACTGAATGAAGATTATTGCCAAAAACAAAAAGAGTTCGCAGAATGCTTAGGTGTCACTCAAGCAGCCATTGCAAAACGTTTGAAAGCAGCTTGATATATATGTATGGGGAAGGAAATTGAGTTTCACATGAACTCAACTCCAGGGACGTCGAAAGGTGGTGTTGCATGTCCGAAATGCTGCTAGAACGCCACAAAAGGAAGTCGATTTTGAACCGCATTGTTATTGGTGATGAAAAATTTATCCATTACAACAACCCCAACCACAAAAAAATCATATGAGAAACCCGGTCAACCAGCCAAATCAACGGCAAAGCCGAATATCCATAGCGCGAAGTTAATGCTCTGTATTTGGAGGGATCAGAAAGGTGTGCTGAGCTGCTAAAGCCAGGTGAAACCATCAATGGACAAAGCAACCGAACACAATTAATTGGTTTAAATAGAGCAGTAGCCGCAAAACGCCCGGAATGTGCGACCAGACACGAGGCAATAACTTGCCCCACGTTGCTATTTCGGTTAAGAACTATTTGGAAAATATTGGATAAGAAGTTCCACCCCACTCGTTTTACAGTCCAGACCTTGCCCCTTGTGACTACCATTTGTTTCGGCCGATGAAGAACGCCCTCACTGGGATATGGTTCCCAGTAGAGAATATCAAAAATTGTCTTGTTTCATTCTTGGCTTCCAAGCCAGCGCAGTTCTTTTGGGAAGGGATCCACAAATTGCCAGAAAGATGGGCGAAAGTCCTTTGAAAATACTATTGTACATGTTTTTCTTAACAAACGTTCAGTTTAAAAAAACGTGCGAATGAAGTTATATACTCAATAACAACAGCTAGTTGTATTTCCAAGACTGTTTTCGTTCTTTGAATGCCAAGACATCCGCCTGGAATTTAATGATTGACCTGTACCATGCAGAAGTAATTCATCCTTGAGTTATTACCCGCGTTCCTAACTTGAGCCCGACCACGTTGGGAAGGATGTTTGCCCAGCTGTGGAAAAGGTCGATGTACTTTTCTTTGTTATTCATAAATGAGTGTCACCCGATTTACCTCCCATTCTTAACGAAATGCGCCAGTAAGAAATTAGTTATCTTTCCTTCCGTTGTAAAAAAAATTAAATTGAATAAAAACTTATATGGCTGTCGTCACCAAACATTCCCGAAGTTCAATCCCGAATGAATTGTCTTCGGCTTTGATTTGTTGTGGAGTGTTACAAAGACCACGCCGACTGATATTAAGCTAGCTGCCAATTTGGTCAGATGATTGTCATACGGATTGTTAGGTAATGGAAGAAAAAACAAAATTAACAGGTAGTCTTCACCGCAACCAGGAATCGAACGCTATGTTTCTATGGCACGGGAAAGCACTTAATCCACAGGCCTGAAAGCAGGCTGACGTCTCTTCTGCTTTTTCGAAGCCACCCACTCTACCTTGAACTTAACATCCTATATACGAAATTCCACAAAGGCGAAAACCTTTAGAGGCGACGAGCTGCTTCATATTCCATGGAACGAAAATGTCATTTAAAAAGAAAATTGAAATCGAGGTACAAAAGCTAATAGTCGAACTGTTATGTACGTAATTTTCTTCTTCTTCTTCTTGTGGCGCTACAGTCCGGGGTGGACCTGGGCCTCAACCAACATGCCTCTCCAGCCAGCACGATCTTTCGCCAGCTGCCGCCAGTTGCGCACTCCAAGTTGGTTGAGGTCCTTCTCCACTTGTGTGCGCCAACTTATACTGAGCCGTCCTCTGTTGCGTTGTCCCACTGGCTCAGATTCGAAGACTTATCGGGCCGGAGCAGTTGCGTCCATACGCTCTACGTGGCCTAGCCATCTTAAGCGTTGTATCCGTAGACGCTTGACTAGGCTCATGCCGCTATACAGCCCATAAAGTTCGTGGTTGAATCTTCTCCTCCAGGTGCCATCAACGCAAACAGGACCTGGAGGCTTTCTTTGTTATGCCAGCAAACGCGCCTGAATGGTCTTATGGAAGATCGTGCCAGTCGTGTTGACTTATGAGTTACCCACGATCTTCCTAAGAATAATGTTGGAGAAGTCACTTGTCAGCGCGTCACCTATTTTGCAGTTGAAGGCCAAGCGGAGTTCGTTACCTACATTGACGGAGGACCGAGAGTTCTCCACGGTTATCCAAAACAATTTGACGAATTTGGTAGGAAACCCCAAACTAGACATGGCACTGTATAGGCACACCGTCATATGCGACCTTTAAAAAGACGAATGGGTGGTGAGAGTCAACTTGCACTTCTTGGGTCTTTTCCAGGGTGTGCCGTAAGGTCTGGTTAATTGTGGACCTCCCTGGTCTAAAACCAAACTAACAAGGACTAGTTTATGTTGCTGACGAACTGTTTCGGGCATTCAAACTGAGGATCATGTAGGCGATGCTGACGAGGTCGATCCATCAATAGTCAAACAATCTCTTGTAAAAAAGTAAGTCACAGGGTGTCTTATCTCGGTTTATGTCTTCATGTTGAACACTCAGATGGGAACATATGGCAGTCCCTTCAAATGTGGTTTGTCTTGGTTGCCGAGGAATAGGACCACCTCATGCAAACTTATTCATCTAAATCAAACCGAATTGTAAGGTGGTATCATTCCGGCCACTGATAGTCGGAGGAATTCAGCATTCGCGAGCGGAGTCCTTTTTGAGGCAATAGTCACAGTGGAGAAACAGTGTGCTAAGTGAGTGATAAAGCTGATCAAGCTGTGATAAAAGAAACCTTTGTGACGCTTAGCTGGGTATGCAATTCGAAAGGATTCCTTCTTCCTTTAGGCAACTGCCAGAATCTCATAAGATCCTTGACACCATCTTCACCAATGTCTCAAATTTAGAGGGTACTATGGCCATCAAAGCTGCATTAAAAAAACAGAAGTTGGCATTGGCAACATCCACCTCTTACTTTTTTTTAAATATCGCGACCTGCTTAGATCGGTATACGCGACATGATGTTTTCTAACTCCACCCAGTTTCTCAACTTTAAACGAAACGCGGATGCGGCACAATCAGCAAATTCACAAGGAGTACATTAAGAGCATCTCCTACCCATCTCTCATCCGCATGGAATCATATCCAAGTTAAGGAGCCTGGTCTCGGTATTTTTCGCCGAGACCTGACCCCAAACTCTGAATCATAACCAGATCCCGGGAAGTGCATCCTCCAACTGCAACAGACCCCTCCTCAATTCACACCCATTCGGTCCTCCTTGAGTTCTCCGTAAATCCAATTAAATGTCTTCTCCCCGTTCCGTGTGCTCCCTTCCGTCTGTGTCCTCCCAAGACCTTATTTCTGTTTCATTTTTTTTTTCTTAATAATTAAAATGTTTTTGACTCAAGTCGGATGCTCCGCAAGTGATCCCTTCGCTCGCGTTGTGGTTGGTCGTTCCGTCAGCAGCATCTTACTACAACTACGTACGTATACCCTCTCGCCGCGCGCAGTGTACACTATTTCAGTCTTAAACTTGCAACGAATTGCACTTAAAGTAACCTAGTAAAATGAATAAAATGAAAAAAAACTAGTGCAGTTCGCTCACGACCGGAATAAGGTTGTTGTAAGCACTCCATGCAACAATTATACGCCAGCTGTAAGGAGTTGCAACAGTTACCTCCTTCACCGCACACACCAGTAACCATCATCCGCCGACGACGCCGCCGCCGCCGCCAACCCCACTTGCATCCCTCGCCGCCGCCAGCATTTGGTGGATGTGTTCCACCAGTGAAATTAAAATCTCATTCATGGAATTCATCTTTATTCTCCGCACTGAAGCGCCGAGAAACCAACACCCAACACCCAGCGACTAGAGACGAGATCCAAGCGCAGCGCAAACAAATTGTTTTCGCGGCGAGAATGGGAATAATTTTAAAAATACCCACACAGCCATTAACACCGTGTAACAGTAAGTGTATGCAAATGAAGATTACCTAATGCCGAGAGAGACTGAAAGGCTTAAGCGGTGAATGACTTCCAGACGTGAGCACCCTCTTTGGGGTGGTATGTGCCTCGGAAACAATGGCGGGAGCTCTCAAAGTCCCCTCCCCCAACTCCCCCTACCGGGATCTGCACCGCAAAAAGGGACTCCTGAGCCAAGGCATGGAAGATGGGAGGAGAGTGAAAGCGCGTACAAAAGAATAATTCTCGTCTCTCGACGAGGGGCTCAAAGAAAAATTGACCACCCTTTCGCGTCATTTTCCCCTAGGCGGGAAGAGAGGGAAGAGCGGCAGCCAGGCATTGGAAAGGTGTACTCAGTGATAGATTGCGTTGAGAATCTATCCAGGACAGCCACCGGGAACTGATTTTGTCTGAATGCCTTCCCCAGTCCTCGGACCCTTGAGTGGTCTTATAGCTGCGGCCGGTGATGGCCAGGGGACGTCGCCTGATTGATGGCGATGCGTTTTTAATTGGTACTGGGATGCAATTGTCTCCAACCGAGCGTTCAACTGCCTAGCCACCCTCGGCTAAGTGGTAGAAGAGTACCACACTATCATAGAAGTGAAGCATCCTCCTCCGCAGATCCCAAATCCTGGATCCCAGATTCCGCATCTCAGAGACTATTGTTGCAGCGCATAGAGATCTTTTGTTCTACAAGTTCCTGCAGCGGACTTTGTCAGCGTACCGTGAGGGTGTGTGTCGGTGTGCGGCAGGGGGAGAGCGACCATAAGCACCCTCAAGAGCTTCACTCCAACGTTGAAATAAACATTCACAAGCACACTTGAAACGGATTCTATGTGCAGCACCTTTCAACGGGAAGACGTCTGCATGTGTGCAGGACCTGGGAGACGAGTCCTGTCATTGTATCCCCCCATGGAAGGAAGTAAGATTAAAATTATCCATGACATGATGAAATACGTTCATAGAGTGCATATTCTCCCCCCGCCCCTTAACTAAATTTACCGGAAAACGAGAACCAAAAATTGGAGGTTGTACGTCCTCGGGCAGGAGGCATGTGCTTGGTGAGTGAATTCTCCAGTCTCTGACTCTGTTATGAGTTATGTTGCCTGCACCTCCAGGGTGAGTTGAGCTCATGGGCATTTTTGTCTTTCCCCAGGCAGGACAACAACCAACTCCGACGACGGCGGTGGCGATGGCGGCGACGCACAGACAGATTAATCAATTCAAAGTGGTGGTAGGTCATCTGGGTGGAAAGTTGCTTTCACATGGACACTTAGAGTGAATAGCTCACGCCCCTGCGCATTGTTGGATCAAATAAAGATTACATGGCTACCGTAAATTTTGTGGGATTGTCAGTGGGGATTAATAAAGGGAGAGACACGTACGTGGTGACGTTGCCTGTGGCTTTAGCGTGGGCAATGGACAGTGTAGTGAATGGATGGAGGAGCAATGATGTATGACTTCATGTGAATATTGAATCAAATTTGGGCCGCTTTGTCTTGATCTCGTAATCTGTTGTCAGTCTTCCACAAAGACGTGGATTGTTGTCTGCGGGCGTAATGATACTTGTTGCCACTTAAGTCGATGTGATATCAGTAGAATGAGGGTGAGGGCTCTTCATGCAATCTGCAGGATTTGGGGCCTTAAGTGAGCGGTTATGTTAGCTATGGTTAGGCGATGGTAAGGGACTTCTGTTCTCCGAGATTTAATTTGCAGCAATCTTTGCTTTTAGTACAGTTTTTCAACGACTCTGTCGAAAGGTTTTAAGTGGCAGGAAAGGAAGCGGTTGTACCACATAAGTCATTCTGTCAGGAAATCTCCGTCTTCTTGGTTTCATGCATCTTCTTAGAGTGCCTCTAGAGTCCAGGGGTTGACATGGGTCTTAAGCAAAATACTTCTGCGACTAAAATTGTTTCTCGCCAGCTGCATCCATTGATTAAGGTTCTTCTGCACTTGTGTACGCTATTTTAGGAGAGGACGCCTTCTGTTATAATAACGGCTTGCATTCAAAGACTCCTTGGCACGAAACTCTATTGTCCATACGCTTTATACAATCTACCCTCCTAGAGCATTGTAGACTAGGCACATAGACTAGGCACATGCCGCAGAATCATTCTTTAAAAAAGCCCAAGGACATCATCATCCGCATTCACTTACGTCCAGGTTATATCCGCCGAGGAAAAGGACGGAATCTGGTTCTTTCATTAGAGGGTATTTATAAACAACCAGTCTCCCAGACAGAAGTCTACAGCGCGATTGACAAGTTTGTGGCCGTATGTGTTGATCATAGAATAAAGATGAATGTGGACAAGTCCGAAGATATGGTATTTTCCAAAAGGACTTGGAAGACCCAGGAGTCCCCTTCAAACCAATGGAGAAGCTTAACACCTTCTTCCCGGGGCAATTTTTTGATGTTTCTGCGCACTGCGTGCAAGAGATGATAAGTTGTTCGTACAACAGCACTTTTTTGAAATAAAATTATAAACTTTTAATGTCCGTGGACTACCGGTGATTCACCCCGGTTATCTCGGGATCATTTTCAAGACTACTAGGATTGACCAAGCTAAATCAATTTTGAAGCAACTCCCAGGAACAGCAATAAATATGACCGTGCTTGGTATAAAGGGCAAGTCGGCTTGACCTTACCCTGAATGCCTGTTCCATCAATTCAAACCTTTGGTCAAGAAATCTGGGTAGTGATCCAAGGAACAAGTTCGCGAGCTGTCGAGATGAGGTTTCTCCCTGTGTTGCGAGAGTTACTTGCCGAAGTAGGCCATTAAGCGCTACCCGAGCAAACCTGGTGCGGATGTCCCCTTCATCACAACTTCTGAAAAGCCCCTTACATGTAATTCCATAAGGTTAACGACCCCTCTTCAGGCTCAAAACCAGAATAGCTGCTGATGAGTAAGAAGCGATGGTGGAGGATGTATCGACCTAAACCCTTGCCCCTACAACCCATCTAATACCACATACGGGGCAACGAAAATGATGATGGCGGCTTATAACTGAGTCAAATATGTTGCAAGCGTCCTTTCCAAACCCAAATCTTTCTCATCAAAATCTCCACCCCCTACTCCGCTTCTTCACCACAGTTTGCTAGATCCTCCACCACAAAATCATCCCATCAAAAATTGGAAATCCATAACAATAAAAAAAAAACCTCAAGTTCAACATCATCAAGTCAGCATCGCATGTCACCTTGACGAAAATATTTCCCAAAATAATTCACATCGTCTGACATTACCAAATTATCCCGACACCACCACCACCACCACCGCAATGGAAGAGAGAAAAAGGTGAAACGATACAGCAGCACATCTTGTACACTAATTGTACGGGTCCTTGATTAATGTTGACACATCTTGAGGAAAGCACACAGCAGCACCGGTGCCGTCAGTGCCGACGCCACTGTGCGTCGCCGTCCACCGCCTCCGGTGCCAGAGCTTGATGGAAATGCGAACGGATGGCATTCTTTCGTGTTGGACTTTTATTACTTTCCATTACGCCCCGTGAAAGGGTAGCGTGAAATAACAATTAATAATGGACTGCCAGTGCCTTACGGTAATTCTCAGAAAATTCCAAGGAGCTCTCTTCACCTTTTGTGAGTGAGTGAGTGAAGGGAATGGGCTTAGGCGGGTGAGACTTGTTTAACTGTTGTTGATGACAAATGTTGTCTTAATTTCGAATTGTTCAGAATTGTGTGTACTTGAACTTGAAGATCAGTGTATGCTCATTAAAAACTGATGACATTCGAATTGATATGAATTGCAGTCTACATTTCTTGGGATTGAAAGTTCAAGCGTGAAAATATTTGCAGGTTTTCTAAAAATTCGTTCCGCACTCAGACTCAACTACAGGTAATTGGACAATAAATATGGTTAACGTTAAAGTCTTGACTATTTAAACGTAACACGATGTTATCCCATTCCTTTCAGTTTAAGTTCAAGTGGTAAGCCTTCGTCTTCGATCCAAATCACCTACTGCCAAACAACTCTCAAATTTCACAAATCCACTGTTCCAAGTTACAAGGATGTTATGGAAATATTGATTACCTACAAAAATTCTACTTTAACATTGTTGTTAGCAACTAAATTTCCATTAGATAGATGTTCCACTCTAAGAAAGTGGACTTAACTTGACAAGTCTTTGCAGACTGACTGATTCTTTGCTGAACTGAATTGGGAGTCAAGTCAAATGTAGGTAAGAGTACTATTACTGTAGAGTGTCCTCTTAAAGTCTCAACTACTTCTTATGGTTAAATCTTGTGCTACCAAATGTGTAAAGCAAAAACTGTACCAATGCGAGCTTCTCTCGCGCATGAAAGGTTTCGTTCTCTTTCTCTTTCTCCCGCTATCTTAATTTTTGGATGCCATCATATCCTTTGTTGCATAACTAGTCCCAAATTTCAGAATATGAGCTTACACACGATCCTGCCCACGCCGAGTTCTTCAAAAATGTATCTTTTCTTGTCCATACGACAACGTTAAGAAAATAATGAAAATCGAATTGTCGGTTAGAGGTCGTCTGTATAATCTTTTCTTTTCTATTACCTTCTATTACAGTTATCCCAAGCATTAAATGAGGTTTTCTCATAAGGGACAGTCACACCTCCTAAGTAAAGAGTTCTGTTCTGCGGATCACAGCACGCGGTTGAATAAAAACTCCACAGTGAACCGAAAGTCGATTCCCCATCACCATCTAATCCCATTTGGCCCAGAAGACTGGGACGTATCAAGTCACATTTCGGTTTAAGCCACAACCACCAGCCCAAGAGCCCAAGGCCACATTCAAGTTGGAACTAAGTTTCAGGGGCCCCCGATCGTCTCAGAATACAAGAATATAGCTTCTGATCGAGCTGCGGAACTTCGTTCCTATGGGTTCTGTTCCTCAACCTTAAGAAGCTGTGGCTATACGACTCTACCTAACTCCGTGCTGCCATAAGGATAAGGGTCACTCTGGTTCGACTTCTGCAAAACACGGCCATAGCAAAGCTCCTTGTATTTTGTTTGATTTGAAGAACCCGCCTATCCTCGTAAGTTCCATCAGGGCAACTTATGTAACAGCTCGAAAGTCCCAAGTATCAACGTTTACCAGAAAATCGCAAAAAAAAACGTACAAAGAACCCCTAGACTATATCCACACGAGCACATCTCTGGTCGGAGTTGCACAGTACGAGTAGTTATGTATGATTCCATAGGCTTAACTCATTGGTCACTTAAACAGCTCTACAGCCCACAAGGGACCAGGGCCTAGCTTCTTCTGCAACTACTCGTGTTGTGCGTGCTACTCTTTCTCTCACGAGTAGAAGGAACCCACAGTTTTTTACCGATTCCAACTGGCGAGATTTGAGAAGCTTTCCATAGACAGTTAGTACTCTTTGAGTGTTGTCAGGAACTCGAAAGAGATGGTGCCCAGAAATCGAATTTAGGCCCTTGGTGTGTGGGTCGACGTACTTTTCCACTTCGCCACGGCGACCACAATTTATTGTAGAATATGCTTTAAAATTAAATGCCGCCATAAGCATGTAAGTAAGATCTGACTTCACAAAAGGAAGCTGAACCTATTGGCTACCGTCCGAATCTCTGAATCATAAAACTCTACTGAGATGCAGCGCAACAACATCCTGAAGAATCCTGAGTATTATAGGTATGAATTCACACACACATTATGATTTGAAGACATAAGCTGAGAAGTAAGTCAAATGAGTTCCAGTTTCCAATCACCTTCTAACTGTACATTTATATTTTAATTTTTCCAAAGTGATTTTCGGCATGTCTTGATGAAAAGGATTGTAATGAATTCAGACAATAAAAAGGATTAAGACCTATGCAAATGACTTTAGAAGAGGATTTGATTGCAAAAAAAGGACTCATAGGCGTAAGAGGAGGGGAATGAATTCAACTCTGGCGACTGATTGGAATTTCTTAGAAGAAAGGTGATTCGAGGATGAATTCAAAGAAGGAAAAAATTAAGTATTTATGTATGCGGATTAAAGGTGATGATGGCCTTAGGGTAGACATTCAACAGCAGAATCTGAAATTTATAGTACATAACTCTGTTTTTTAAGAGAGGGGTATGTTTTTTGATCAATTTATACAATCTTTGCAGAAAAAATAAAAAAGAAAGTCAACTCACCCGCTGAAGGTCTCAGGATTAATTTAGGGACTGAAGATCTTGTTGTTTTTTTCACAGTATTACCTCTTTCGAGATGGTAACAACTGTCAAAGAATGCTATTTATATTGCGTAACGTAAAAAAAACATCCCAGTTCAAACTCGGAAGAAGATTAGAGGTCCCGTCTTCTCGTGATAGAGCACAAGCAGGCACAAGACGAATTGCTAAAGAAGCTAAGCATTGGTAACAAAGAAAGAGGAAGGAAGTTACTTTTGTAAATTTTAATTGAGAAACTATCCAGCCCTGGTTTCGTTACTACTTGTTCATTTTTACATGTCCCTCAAGAAAATTTAGAAAAAAAAGATTTCGGCTGTTCATGTTGAAGAGAACATCATGAAGATTCAAAGCTCATTTGGAATTGTGGTCGAACAGCTGCCTTAAGCAGACGTATCACACTATTGAATTACGTATGACTGCAATCGGTACTGCTTCTGTAACCAAGAACCTTAATAATGAGCAACAAAAAAGGGACAAGTGTAAGAGGTTTGTTCAGAAAATAAGGTGAATTTTCAAATTTCTCGGGCGTACATTCGATTATCGATTTGTTATGTTGGTACACTCGTCTCGAACATACATATGTTTTTCCAGTTTCAGATAAATGGCATATATTTATGGTTGTGGGAGTCATACAAGTTAGACATGTTTTGCGTGTTCTGCGATTTCCTGCTCTCAAAAAAATTGGATCAAGGAATTTTCATGCAATTTTGTGTGAAACGAGGAATTACGAGTAATTGCTTCAAGACACTTGATATGTTGACAGGTTCATACGGTGAGTGTACTCTGAGTCAAAAAAATATTGACAAGTGGTACAAGCTTTTCAATGAAGATCGAGAAGATGTGAATATCACGCTCGCCCTTGACGCCCCATCACATCAACAACCGATGCAAATGTTGAGAAAGAAATCAAAATTATTTTGGGGTATCGTCGAATCACTATCAGAGAAGTGGCCAAAGATGTCGGCATATTGGTATGAGCCATGTAATTTTTTCGAAAATTTTCGAACTTCGTGTGGCAGCGAAATTCGTTCAAAAACTCCTGAATTTGCTTTTGCTTGTTCGTAAGTTTTTTGCCCAAAAGCAACACCGAAATCCTCAGCCATCGCATTCCAAAGATTTGACTCCCTACGACTTTTTTCTGTTCCCAAGATTGAAGAGACCCATGAAAGGACGGTGTTTTGTGACGATTGAGGAGGTACAAACAAAATCGGTGAGAGAGCTCAAGAACATACCAAAAGCTGCATATCAGACCTGCCTCGCGGATTGGAAAAAACGCTGGCACTGTGTATTATATCTGAAAGGGACCAAATAGAAATTGATGAATACATAGATACCTTTTGAGTAAAATGAAAATTTACCTTCTTTTTTAAACAGACTTCGTTACATTTCAAGTATGTACAAAGCTTGAAAAGTAGTATGAAGGTATTCACCTAAAATATGTTAAACTTAACCAATGTGACCTATTTTCAAATGAGAACACAATAATCAACTTCACGGGGTCCATTTAATTATAAGTATCGGATGATTCATCGTGAGGTAAGGTCTTCAATAGATTTTTTTGACAAATCACAAGTGGCTTCCCTCAAATTGGTTTATTATTTTCATTTTTTATTGGCAAGGCAGTATGGAACAACTCACACAGTGTCTCCGAATTGTTTAGCTGTATTAGGAACATAGCGTTTTGGGAGAAATAATTTATGTGATTCGAGAAACTTACTATGCTCATAATCAACCTACTAAAAAGACTTTCGACAATACTAAAATATATTACATAATACTTAACTCCTTATTGGATGATCCTCGACCGATTACACCACATACGCAACACGTATTGAGGTGACTAAAGAAAGAGTGGCTGAGAGTGTACGCAAGGACGGTACCGTCGTTCGCAACTGCTTGACCATTGTGACAGAATCTGTGTTTCCTGAAAAGCTGGCACATGATCTCGGTGAGCTCTCCCTTCAACAAGACGGCGCTATAACAAATACAGTGTGTGACGCAAGAACTTGTTGAGAAATCATTCTGGTGAGCACTTTATTTCACATCTCGATTGTAGACGATATGATATCACACGTTTGGACATTTTTCTTTGGGGATGTGAAAAATTTTAGGGATTCAGACGAATGTCCAGTACGAATTACACTTCGGAAGTCAGTACTACTCGTGTTATCTGCGGGATCTTACTCGGTTTGATTGAGTCATTCATTTGAATGGACCATCTCAGGCGTTTTCATTGCGAAATTTACCTGATGTCATTTTCGAGAAATAAATACCATAAATTGTTCCTTCCCGTGGAAACTTGATAACGAAACGCGTATGAGAAAGTCCTTTCGAGTTCTGCGTTCGATTTTTGGCCCTGTTTGCGTTGGCGTCTGGAGGAGAAGATTCAACGACGAACTTTACAGGTTGAACGACAGCCTACTCATGGTCAAGCCTCTTCAGATACAACGCTTAAGATGGCTAGGCCATGTAGGGCTCCGGCTCGAAAATTATCCGAATCCATACCATTGCGACAACGCAACAGAGGACGGCCTACGTTGAGATGGCGCACACAAGTAAAGAAGGACGTCAACCAACTTGGAGTGCCGGTTGGAGGTGAAGCTGCCTAGAGGTTAAGACCCAAGTACATCCCGGCCTTTGTCGTCAGTAAAAAAAGAAGAAGAATAAAAAAAATCCTTCTTTTAAAATTTTAGGAAAAGTTAAAAATTTGTTTTTAAATTTATGTGACCATTGTCGCATTATTTTGACGCCAACTTCCAAATATCCGAGCAAACCATCATCATCGTTGTTTCCTGCTTTCTGGTGGCCATTTGAAGGTGTACATCGTCGAACGACCTCTCTGGCAAGTACACTCGGTTACTTGGTTTGTTGACATATTGCTCGATAACAAATGGCGACTCATCGGAAGAAACGAATTCGGTAACTCACCACTTTCGTACAAGCGCAACTTCTTCACGTTTTCACTCACTCTTATATTTTTTTTGTTTTTTTTTTTTTGTCTAGCAGTGTAAAATCGTGTGCTCTTTTGGACCTTTAACGGCTTGAGCCCGAAGGAATTTTTTTTTATGTGGTACAGCCGTTCAAGCGATATTTTCAGCTCACGAGCCATTTTTCTTCCACTTTGACGGATATCGCTCAGCCTTTACTTTTCGAACCATTTCTGCCGATGTCGCTGTATTTCAATGACCACCCCATGGCGTTTTACAAAGTATCAATCGGTCTACAGAATTTTAATTTATTTATTTTACTGAATTTTCCACTTTTTAGTCAAGAAGGCTCTTGCACAAAGTGCTTACAAACAATTGTTAAACAGGATATAACTGCATGACAGACACGAAACGCACTCTTGTCTCTAGTGTAAACATCCATAAGCTCCTTGAATCCCGTTAAACAAATCTTAAATATTTTAACCCTTCAGAAGCAACCGTAACGAGGAGAAAGTTATGGTGTGGTTTACACAGAAACCACCCAAACGCGAACTCGAAATAATCGTAATTTAATCAGATAAGTCGAAAGTGCTGTTTGCACCGGCAGAGTGTAAAATGAATTCATTAAACCTCCAAAACCATCAAACGTATCCACGCACTTGACACATTCTGCATACGCGTCGCAGAAATCAATTAAAGTCCCGAAACAACGAAACATCAGTGATAGGGCAGAGGCGCAGAACAAGTGAAGCCTTTTGAAGGAATCCCCACGCGGAAAATTGCAAAGTGATTCAGATGTGTGTTAACGGTAATAAGAGGCTTGTTGACATATTTTCAAGTAAAAATCCCTCAGCAAATAAACGATTCCGTGTGCGTGATAAAAGTTCCAGAAAAAAAAAACAACCAAAGAACCCAACAAATTACTGCAATCCAAACAGCGGCCCCAAGCCATCATCATTCAACTGACACGACTGACGGTGGCTGTAATTAAAAATTACCATTGACTCATGTGAATCAATAAACTTTTTATTCAAATTGAGTTGCAGTGCTTCGCACCGAGAGGTTGTTGTACACGGCGAGCACTGAATCCCCCCCAAAAAAAAAATATAAAAAGAGGGGGGGAAAACAATAAATTGGGAGAAATTGTGAAAAAGAAACAAAAAAACACACACACACACACAATACAGAAAGGATTGGAAAGTCCAACACCATCGATAAAACAAATATGTGTACTACGTGCGTTGCCTCACTATCCATCCACTTTGGTCCTTTCGATGAGTAATGGCAGCTGGTGGACCGGAAAAATGGTTCGACATTCAAAACAGTGCGAGAAATGTGTCCCATGGACGTAATAAAATTGTTATCCTTTGATGTGTAAAAATCCCCTCACACCCCTGTCGGCCGCCCACCACCCTGTCGGCCATCATTCATCCTTCGTGCTTTATCCGGACGCCCCATCCGCCAGTGCCGAACCGACTGACACATTATTCAGTCCCACGATCGGACGCCAAGATGTGTGTGTGTGTGGTTGGGGGCTTGTGTTTGTAACGGTGATAAATGCAAGGATATGTGTCGATTTTTCAAAACGGATTATGAATAATCGTCACACGTTGTTGGGCACTTACGCCGAACGACGACATATCAATGCTTGTTGTCGGTGTCAGTGTATAATGGGATAAAGGATGAGCACTGCCTGTCCCGCAGAATTGGATTGGAATTCGGTTAAAAATGTGAAATGGTCTCTGAATGGAAAAACGGCAAAATGATGAATACGATTCGGGCGTTCTGCTTTTAATGGCTTACACAGTCACTGACACACGACCACCCACCACACCGCCCATCAGAGTTGATGCGGCGGTGTTCGTGTCCTGGCCCAGGACAGAGATCACTTCAAAAAGTTTGCGTTTAATCGAATGATGGTGTTGTTGATGAAATTTTCGGATCGAAGTGCGGGCGTTTGATTGATTTATTGGAGTCCGCTAGCTGGGTCAATATGTCGCAGGGGACAGGCGAAAACTGAATTTTAAGTCGGAAACTTGTCGGTGTCTCCGAGCCTTTCGAGTTATTTGCTCTCTGAGTGTTATCATATCTGTGGACGCTTCACACTGCACCGCAGAGCAGATAAGGGCTTGGGGCTGGAAGGATTTTCCTGGTGACAGCACATCTGCGCTCACATGCACCCGGCGCGTTCCGCAGAGATGAGGACATGACAAGGCTGCCGGAAGTAATTATTGTTTGGCAATGTAGGGATTTACAGAATGCCGAGGCAAGTTCCGCAGACAATCGAGTGCTGCGAGGGACGCTGTACACAGCCCCCTGGGTGGATGGATGGTGCTTTGAATGTGTGCCGCTGCCGCAGAGAAATACAGGGCGCAAGGATTTTGCGCTGGGAATGAAGTGCCTTCAGATGCAATAACTCAATTACTGTATCGTTGACTGAGCGGAAATTCACTGACGGCGCGCCGTATTTCTGCCTCCAGGTATGGAGAGATGTACATACTTGCGAGCGGTGGATGTGTGCGAGCTGTCTTGGTATCGCAGCACGAAGCCGGGAAAGGATATTAACGAGAGCTACTTGTTGGGTTGGGTGGCATGTGTTTGTTTAAATTGAGACACATTAAGCGCGGAGACTGGAATTTGAAATGTCTTGCTGTTGGATGACTATGCCGTTATTCGTAGCATGTCACCCACAGAATGATGTTGTAAGACGTTATGTGGAACACTGTGCTAAGAACATGCTTCACCTTCTTTCTGGTGTTGTGTTGGTTTTCTTTTGGGGAATTCTTATATTTAGAGGTATGTACTGTGTCATCCACCCTGTGGTTTTAAGTTGGTAGCTTTGGCATTCGACACATGTCACATTCAGCTGTCATTTGAATTATCAAAGTACTAGCTGAATATTTGCCATTTACAAAACTAGATAGATATTTACCACAAAAATTGTGATTCAATCGTAACCACTTTGCACGCCTTAAGCGATGATTATGGTCACCATGGTCGACCGACTAGGCACACAATCGGTAAAATGTAAAGAACTGATGACGTAAGGCCTGTATCTGGTCATAATTCACGGTCAGTCGTTAGTGTCGCTGATGATTCGAATTTATCGATTTTTCCGCGTTCGCAACATTTGAACTTGTCGTACACCTCACTGTTGGGGTATTTAAGAATTTGGTCTTGCATCTTGATCCCTATAAAGTTCAACGTACGCAATATTTGAAGCCTGATGACCATTCACAATGTCGCAGATACGGTTTTTGGGTGATGGAACAACAGACACTGATTTTTCGGGCAGCATTTCCCAATCAGTGGGTAGGTAAGCAAACAAAATTGGCGCATATGCGGTTTAGAAAGCCCATCAGTGGTGGAAGAGATGACGATTCATTTAGTCAAAGTGATTGTTTGGAGTGATTCATGGTCACAGAGTGTCATTGGTCCAAATTTCATCCAAGATGACAATGTGCGGACGCCTACAGTCAGTTCGAAGCGACATGGTTGAATGACAACCGATTTTATATTGCCCGATGTCTTCTTTTTTCCATAGTGCTACAGTCCGGAGTGGACCTGTACCTTAACCAACATGCCTCTCCAACTAGCACGATCTCTTCCAGCTGCAACGGGTGCGCACTCAAAGTTGGTTGCGGTCTTTCTGCACCATCTCGACCTAGATCGTCCTCAACGGCTCAGATTCGAAGGCTTTTCGGACCGGTGCAGTGGTGCTCATACGCTCTACATGATCTAGCCATCTTAAGAGCTGTACCCGAAGGCGCTTGATCAGGCGCATGTCGCTGTACAGCCGATAGAGTTCGTCGTTAAATCTTCTTCTCTAGATGACATCAACGCAAGCAGGACCAATAATTGCCCTAAGCACTTTTTTCTCAAAAAGGCTAGGGTCTTCCTCATCCCCTTTTAGTAGCGTCGAACATACAAATGTGTACCTCTCCTCCACAGGAGGACTGGAATTTTCAAGCGGCTACACAAAGCCAGCTTAGCCGCTCGAGGCTATTAGTATTCTATTACTGCCTCTTGAGTTCAAAGAAGTGGCGGTTGGAAAGAGTGATCTTGAGTTTGATTTCGGTACTAATGTTGTTTTTATTATTTACCACGAAGCCAAGCAAGACGAAATCGTTGACTTCCTCGAATTTCCTGCTTCCTAGCGATACGCTCTGTCCGAAAAAAATCTGAATATTAAAGGCTTCCTTATCCACTTTTAGTAGCGACCGCGTTTCCGCGCCGTTAAGGAGGACTGGGATGGTCAAACTGTTCTACAAAGCTAGGCAGCCTCAATTGCATCTGGGGCCCAAAGCGATTGACAAGAGTGATTCTGCGATTGACTTCGATACTGATGTTGTTGTCCCCTAGACGAAGTGGTTGCCTACCTCGAAGTTTCTCCTTCCTAGACAGACGCTCTGTATGAGACGTCGATGTTTTGCGTCGTTCCTGGATGACAACATATACTTCGTTTTGCTTCCGCTTAAATGACAACAAACGGCTCGATGTGTTCGACGATATGCCATTCCATGAAGATGGCGCAACGAGCCACAAAATGACCCGTTATTTATTTATTGCGTAAGATTATTTATTGCCTGTTGTGGCCATCATGTCAATAGGCTGCCGAGATCAAGCTTATAGACACCATTTGATTTTGTTTTTTAAGGCTACACAAAAGACCCTGCCTACACTTATAATCCTCGAACTCTAGATTCATTAAAAACCAACATTACTCAAGGTATGGCCAAGATATTGCTTGAAATGCTTCGAATCTCCCCTAGGCGGTCATTCGAGTGATATTGCTATTCACACTTAATCGCATCTTTAAACTTATTCAATGGGACACTGTAAGGCAATGTACGGATCTTGTTACTAGACTAGTCTTGTTTCTAGTGTAGGCACTCCCAATCCCACATAGTCTTGCCCTACCCATCGCACATCACGCTACTCATAGTCATCATGCCACGCGATAGGTTGCCTAGAATAGAGCCAGTGCGGGTACCGATACTGTCCTGTTCAAGTATATAAGGAGGCTGCATTGTGGCAGCAAGGGTCAGTCGAAAGAAAGTGAAGGCGATCTGGTCAAATCTTTCGAGGTATTTACAACAAAGCTCCAGAAGGAACTTACGTGATATTTACTATCACGGTAGTAAAACTTATAGACGAGACCATTTTGTCAAAGTTATGACTCGAAAACGCGTCTCCATATAAGTTCAATAATACAACTTTCCACTCTGAGAACTTGCGTGTCTATAGTCGTATAACAGTTTCATTTCTGAAGATCTGATCTTATCGTGGTCTCTGTGACGTAGTGGATAAGTGCGTTGACTCACACTCCAATGTCCCAGGTTCGATTCTCGGACGGAACACCTAGAATTTTTCACGGCACCAAATCTTTCGAGTTGCTGGCAACATGCAAGGAGTACGAATTTTCTATGAAAAGCTTCTCAAATCCCGCAATTCGGCAAAAAACTGTAGGTCCCTTCTACTCGTGAGAGAACAGTAGCACGCACAATACGATTAGTTGTTGTAGAAACTTGAAACTGGTCTCTTGTGGGCTGTTGTGCCACTTAATTTTTATTATTATTATCTGAGTCCATGGTGGACGGATAATTGTATGGAAATCGTTGAAGCAGGCTGTCATGTAAGCTCTGGTTCTATAGAAACTGAACATTGCACAGAAAGCCATTTGTGACCATTTGAATAAGGCCGGCAACAAACTAAAACTGACTCTATGTATTGATGTCACTTGATTTAATACAGAAAGACCTCATAAATCGCAGCACAGTCGTTCCTTTTTAAGGCCTATGACAACTGGTGATGAAAAATGCATCACTTACGACAACTTTAAACGAAATAGGTCAAATTTGAATGTCAAGTAGCCGGCGCAAGCAGTGTTCAAATCTGAATTGACTGCTAGGAAGGCCTTGTTCTGTGCTTAGTGGGAGTGGGAGTGAATCAGCTACTATTGACCACTTCCCTATAGACAAATTTTTACTTCGATCGTGTACTCTCAACAATTAGACCATCTAATGGAAGCAATCGACGACGTTGAAAATTGAAGAAGAGTTGTCTTTCATACCGATGCTAGGCCACACACGTAGATAGTTATTTGTCAAAAGCTTCCGGACTTCGATTGGGAGGTTGTTATCCATCAGTCCGGATATAGTCCATGCTTGGCACCAAGTGACTACTACCTGTATGTGTCCATGGCGAACGGTTTTACGAAATTTTAAGAGGTTACAAAAATCAATTGATACAGTTTTCCGGTCGTAAGGACAAGCCTTTTTAAATATGAGAAAGGCAAAATGAAATTATCTTCAAAATGGCTTATAGTTGAATTAGATTGAATCATTCTGTATAAATCAAATAAAACCTTTTATAACACTCAGTGACGTATACAACTATCTACCCAGAACACCCGAAAGGGTGATGAGCACAGTTCCCCGCATGCAGATACGTACCAACTGCTGAACCCCAATTGTCTTAGAAATGATTTGGTTTGCTTACGAATTTCACGAAACACAATGCAGTTCCATAAATTCGTAAGGACCCTACTGTCAAGTTTGAGGCGTAAGATGGAAGATAATGGATTGAGCTGGGAAGGGAAATTCCTTGACATCTAGAACTACAGTCCAGCAGAACTCTGATTTCACGTACTAAGCCCAGAGGTCCAAGTTTAGCAAGTTTATAATGTAAATCACAAGACAGAAACTTACAGTAGATAATTAAAAAACTGTACGAACCAAGGAACCAGCCCAAGGGCATGCCCCGAGGTAGTGGTTGTTGAGGAGCTACACACACTCAGTGTTGTTTTGGATTTTTAATTCGACCAGTTTCTCTTGTATATGTACTCTCCCTAAGCATGCAACTGCCGTCGAGCACACTTAAAACCTGCAGTCCGAATAATGGCGCCCTACAATTGACCTAGAACATGTTTTAACAACTAATTTAACACAATGAAATAAAACCCAGGCAATTTACTCTCTTCCGGTTCCAACGAAAACACACAAAATCATATTTATTGCACTTTTTGTAATCACTCCTGACAAAATATTTACATTACTGCATCAAGAGTCCTTCAAGCGAGTGCTGACGCAATAATTTGCCGCCGAAGCACATCCGCTAATGTTCACGGCATTCACATGGATCCGGGTTTGTTCATGTTGTCGCCCTCAATTGCAAATTGCCCATAAATAGAATCGCATTGCACATTGTCAACACCAACACCAGACTCCATTTAACTCTTTTTTTTTCAGTTCTCTCCTCCATTCATTCTCGATTCGAACGCTCAAAATGACACTCGGAAGCAACCCACAATTAATTTACGCCAAAGAGCCAACCACCATCAAAATGAGGTCACTAATTATCGTCGCTGTCATCCGCGGCCCGGTCGGTTGCGAAGCTGCGCGAAATAAAAACACAGCTATGTGTAAGTCATAAACTCCTGGAAGACCACCATTAACTGTTACATCCATTAGACAATGTTATCTCTGCTCCTGGTCATGCCCTGGTTCTCGCATTACGCGCACCACCAGCGAACACTGCCGCGTCGCGTCGCCACTTCGCCTGACCGGGTCGTCCTTCTGCCGCACAAAATAGCGTGCAATAAATTTATCCCCGGCCGGGCTTCGATTCGGGATGCACACGGCCAAAGTAATTAACTTCTGTGCTCGCAGCGCCCGAGGGACATTCGCCGCGCTCTGAACTGCATTCCGAATGTGCGGTTTGATGCAATGTCCATGGCAGGCCGCAATGGATACTCCTGCGGAATTCACACCATATGACGAAATTTATTTCATTTCATTGGTGTTCGCTTATTTAGTGGGTGGGGGCGGGGGTCCCTTTTTTCACAACACAACGCCAGCGGGATTAGGTTTCCAAAAAAGCACCGCAAATGGCGTTTATTGTTAAAACGGTTTAGGGGCTATTTTATGAAGTGTTCCGACCGATACCGGAAATGACACCCTGCAGAATGGTATATGATGATTTTGGATTTGAATTTTTGCGCTACACTGTTGGCATCTGGGATATGTCCATTTAACAAGGAGCGGAATCCTCTTACAGTCGGTCTGTGTACTGTAAGTTCTGAAGCCCATGCATGTCATATGCTCCCAAACATTGTTTCAGATTGTGTGTTGCTGGCTTTCGAAAATTTCCAAAGAAACGAGAGGGGATAATCCCACAACACAGTGCACAGAAGGAAGAGTGCAAAGGACTTAAAGTCTTTGCAAAGATTCATTTGCTCCTGATTGCTAGGAGGAAAAGTCTGCAGATTTTCACTGAGACGTCATCCTTACACAACTGGTTTTTGAGTTTTGACTGCTTAAGTGTAACTCAGGCAATTGATGTCAAGATCTGATAAATTACTGAGTGTCACATACGGAAAGGGACTTGCTAAAGGAAGTTCAGAAAGCTGAAACATAAGGTTATGTTGGTGTTCACAATGTGTTATACTTCGGTAAATAACTTCAACTGAAGGGAGTCATTACGACACCACCCTGTTGATAAAAAAAATTCGCCAAGATTGAACTTGTTACGGAAATGCTTCAATGTGTAACAGGATTGAGAGAAAAGATCAAGTTATAACATTACGAGGTTGTAAGACGTAAACATGTTTAAAGTTTCGCTTGAGAAAAACACATCATTATCGTTAAAGGGGTGAATGTTAGTCCGTCAGGCCACAGTGTCTTTCACACACTTCCTCAGTCATGAACTTGCGAATAGATTTCTCTTAAATTTCAATTTAATTTGCAATTAATTTTGGGCGCTGCAATCTAGGGTGGACCTGGGCCTCAACCAACAAGCGTCTCCAACCACCTCAATCTGTCTCCAGTTTTGCACGCATAGTTGGTCGAAGTCTTAAACTAGTTACAAATTTCTTATTTATTGTTAAAACTATCTTACTGGCCCTATGCGGGCGCTCTAAGTCAATCTAAATATTTATTACTAGTGCCTTTCGGCGTTGTCTTCTGTATTATATGTTTGCAGTATTCTATGCACTATTTGTAGATATTATTAAAACTAAGAAAATTGTTACGAAAAAAACTTACCAATCTAATCTTTTATTTAAGAAAATTTATTTATATATATCTTAATCTAACTTAACACTAACTTAACACAAAATTTTTATATTTTTTATTTTTTGTTTTATTTTATTGTTACAATCTAGCATATTCTAAATTAACCTACATTTAAGTTGACCTACATTTAAGGGGACCAACAACGTTAGCCGGAAAAGCTAACGACAACTTGAGTTTGATAAGGTTGTAGCCACCAATAAAAACCTCGATCCATACTACTTTCATTCTATCCCGAACAGGGATGGATGTACTGAACCCGAGGTCACCCGGACTTACTTTCCTTACAAAGTTCTCGTAGAGCAGCCGCTTGTCCACTGTTCTCCTTACCACGTGATAAATAAGTGGACATCCCTCCTCATCTTGGATCAAACCCATCCAATCAAGATATACGAAAGCTTCCGGTGGAATGAATCCACTTCGGCGTGCGTTCTCGTGATATGCGTCGTTTGGGTAGTAAGCCCCGGATATGAGCTCGTTTTCCGATGTCATTGCTCTTGCAGCATGCCTTCGAATCAGCCTAATAATAAAATCATCCACCCTATTCACTTTGCCTTCGTTATTCAAAATCTCATTGCGATAGAATTTCTTGTACCCAGATTCGGGTGTTCTGTATTTTTTGAGACAAGCACGAAGGCATTGCCTCTCGAACATCCTTCTCTTTTCCATCTGGGAAGGACTCACGTTGAACCACACTGGGCAGCCATACACCATGACTGACCGGATTAGGGCCGTGTAACAGATAACTTTCACTTTGGAGTCAAGTTGACTGCTATAAAACAGCCTACTTGCCATAGCGAAGGCTTTCTTGGCTTTCGTCAGAGCTGTAGCTGAATTGATATTACCATACAAAAACTGGTCCAACATGATGCGATGATATCGCACTATACTCTTCACATTTAATGGCCGGCCCTGTGGGGCTAAGATGCCGAACTTACGCCAGTTTTTCATCGTATCCCTAGAGGCTCTGCATAACGGAGTCCGGAAAAGAACGGTTTCACACTTCTGGTAGTTAATTTTTAACTTCCAGTCGTCGCAAAATCGCTAGATCTTTTCGAAGTCACGTTGCAAAAGCATATTAATGACGTCAATCTCTCGCGCTGTTCTGTACACGACCAAGTCGTCAGCGAACGCCATCATATGCTGCATGGAGCCAATCAATTCACTAGTGAAAAGAATTGGTGAATTCACTGCACCCTGCTGGAGCCCATTTTTTGTGTAAAAGACATTGGTAGAAACCTTGTTGCCACTCTTAACAACAAACCTTCTACATGTGACCATATTGTAGATCGTGTAAAGCAGTTCTTTGCTTATATCCAACTTCGTCAAGTTAAGGAAGAGGCCTTGTAATTTTCCTTTTGTGTGAGCAATCGGATTCTTTAAAAATAGAACCGCTATGGAGCCCTGAAACATTTTTACCTAATCAAGAAGCATCGTATGAAGACTCCTATAGCAAGATCAATTGAGGCAATTATTTCGGAACGCCAACTGTTAAACTTGTTCCCGTATAAAGCCCGAATAACAAGAAAACTTAGTGCTTTGGGTTTGCATATTCGACTTGAAATTAGGCAAGAAGACAACAATTTGATAAAATTCTTATTTATGTGTGATGAGACCCAATATGATTCAAGTGACAATGTTGACCAGCAAAACTGCCGAGTATTGTGTGAATCTAATCATGAGATGGAACTCACCACTCAGATTGTGTCAGACTGTGTGGTGCGCAGTTTCATCAAGGTATATTTGCGGGATACGCTTCTTCAAAGACAATGTTGTCACAGTAACTGTAACCCAAAATTGCGCCGAAGACGTATTGGTTTCGATTGCAATTAGTCTAAACAATATAGATCAACTGCAAGCCAGTCCAAATTTGGCGGAGCAAGTAAATATAGAGGAAGTCCACTTTCCGCTAGCCCGAAGATCCCCTGATTGGAGTACCTTTTATTGGGCTATGTCGCGAAAAACACGAACACAAGAAATTAAACTGAAGAGTGACAACCAAATGCTGGTGGCTGTGGTGTAGTGGTAAGTGCGTCAATCTCTCATTTTTTCACGGCACCACCTCTTTTGTTGCTGACAACACTCAAGAAGTGTCAATTGTCTATGAAAAGCTTCTCAAATCACGCCGATCCGAGTCGGCAAAAGACTGTAGGTCCCTTCTACTCGTGAGAGAACAGTAGCACGCACAACACGAGTAGTTTTTGTAGAAGCTAGGCTTTGGTCCCTTATGGGCTCTAGTGCCACTCAATTATTATTTATTATTAGTGACAACCAAATGCAATGTGAGTTGACTTGTTTGCGCATAGGCATTCCTCCAAAGCACATCAAATCTTCAGAAAGGCCTAACACGCCAAATTTTTGCTGCGCATATGTGTGAACTGCAGCACACACAAGCTCCAAAGATATTCAAGACTTGATGTTGCACAAAGGAAAAGCCGTATTTCAAAAGAAACTGTGAAAAAATTTCACAAAGAAACCATGAAATCAAATCAACAACACACACTCCGACAAAAAAGTCCGCCCCAACTGAAATAAAACCAAGATTTTTGAACATTACATGCCGCCAGTAAAATGAAAAACAGCTCAGTACTTAGATGACAAAATTTCCAAAGTTTTCTCATATCGTAAAACCTTGCCCAAAAATTAAATAAAACAACCCGAAGCTCTCTCACAAAACTCCGCCTCAACCTTCACCTGGTCAGCCACAATCTCGGAAATTCATGCTCATCAAATTCACTCAACTCAGCGTTAGACTGGAGGGGGCGGCATCGTCTGAGACCTCTTGAAACTTAATCCGGTTTAAGGTTCTCAAAAATTCATTTTCATGCCCACACTCGTGCCGCAATAAAAACACAAACAAACAGATGGTACATTAAATTTCAGTTGCCAATAACTTTTGCAGTAAAACAAGACACACACACACACAAAGAAACCGAGTAAAAGAAAATAAATATAAAACTTTATCCCTGCGGACAGGTAAAATTTCAATTCAACTTGGTGGCGACGCGGGCGTGTTCGCTCACTCGACGGACACGACGAGCGCATACAATTATCTCGTAATGAAGGTCGGCTGCGAGTGATATGCGAGATGTGGCCAGAGACGCAGACCGGATATCCTTGTAATAAATATTTCAGCTGATTAAGGCCTTTGGTGTACCCGGATGTGAATGAATCATTAATGTGACTCTTTATGGATGCCATCTGTGGATGCGCAATGAAGTTCGCCAATAAAAGTGGAAGGATGTCACGATGAATTCGATGTCAAACTTCTGGGAATTGTTCAATTTTTTGGGGGGGGGGGGGGGGGCGTGGGTTTCGTTTTTGTCTAGTTGTCGATCGTATTTGGTTAAGTCTTGGTGGTGGTCCGTGGCATGAGGGGGAGGGTGGAGGATACACAGGGCAATTCATCTGCTGTTAATGGAATCAATAGACATCCTTTTCGAATTGGGTCATTTCCTTTATTTAACACCTAATTGGGGGAGAATGTCTTGATCCAAGGATCTAGGACATGACCTTTGAGAATAAATGTGATGATGGTGAGCTGGCACAACTCTATCCTATGAAACGCGAATTGATACTTTATTTACACGCCAAGGTCCTGGAAACCCTCAAAAAAACGCTCAAAAACTGCAGGCAGTCATCAGAAAATCGAGATTTAACCCATTACCCTGTGACACACTTACCACAGCCACACCACGTCGTGCTCGGAGCAATCATTAAGCGTCCCCTGGGTACCCAAGATGTACCAAGTGATAACCAATTATCTTTCACTTGGAAACAAACGGTGTGGACTTAATGACACCAAACCCCACTACGTGCCACAATCAACCAGATAGTCGGGAATCTTGTTTACAAATGATGACCCGATGTGATTGTCCGGACAAATGTCTCTCTCTCACTCTTCAGTAGACCGAGTTTTGCTGCAATTCAAAGCCTTGTCTGAGTCGAATTACCGTACTTTCAATCCTTCCTTTCCCGCTTTTGTTTTTCTTTCCTTGAGCCAGTGCCCCTTTTCCTAAGGACACCTCTAGCTCGGCATGTCCTACTTAATTGGAACTACAAGCATTCCAGCGGCAAGTGCATTCGTTTCCTTAAGTGCTCGGTACAAACGGTGCATCACGCGCTTTGTCCTCGCTATTTCCACTCTGTCCTCAGTGCTGTGCAGTGGAGGACACTCAGTTGTCGGTCGGTAGGTGAACTGAACTCCAATTGCCATCAGGGTTCATTTAAATTCGCATTCGGCAACAGCAAATGTATGCGAAAGTTTCCAGCAAAGGATTAAACGAATTACTTAATTCCCAACCCTAACACAACGCTCGTGCCTCCATAAAACGCTAAGTTTAGTCCTAGCCACTCTCCTTTGCAGGGGAACGCGGTGAAGATGGTCGTGCATACTTTGCCACCACGGAAGACCAACACGGACACTGCCGTTACAATTGGTCCATACACGAAATTTTATTTTCTCCTCTTTCTTTCAGTCTCTCTCTTTCTCTCACTCACTTTTATACCGACCAGCACCTCGAACGGTATCTAGATCTCTTCAGTAACTTCCACAGGACGAAGTAACCGTCACGACAACCAGTGACAGTTTGTTGTTGTTGCGCGTCTTCCGGTTCTCATGTCCACCCAGTCGCCGGAGCGCCCCCGCTACCGCTTGTCGCTCGTTCGTCTGCCCCGCTGTTGAAGGTGTAATTTTGTCATCCCTTTATTTAAGGGTCAATCCCAACGAACGAACAACTAACGTACGAAGGACATAAAAGGAACGAAGCAAGTCGTAAAATGAAGCTTTTATTTAGCGCTTAATTCTGCCATTAAAAAAATTGGAAAGGACCAACAAAGTACACCGAATGGGTGTCCGGTGGCGCACGCCCCCACCTCGTGTCCCGCGAAAGGACACATCTACGAGGACGTTATAGAGTTATTCAGGAACGTGAACTGAATTAATTTCGCGCTGGAGGAAGGAGAATTTTAATGCATTAGAGCCAGCGCCGGATGAGTGTGGTGTGCTGGTGAATCAAAGTTCCTCATGTACAGAACACGGTCGTTTTTCCTGGTGCACTGCATGACTGCGCAGCCAGCGAGTGGCCCTGTAAGGATTCGTGTGCAAAAGTCGTAAAATGTTGAGCGCACACACACACACACACCGACTTGCTTTTGCAATGTTAACTCAAGCGACCAAAAGGGAAGCGCCGGACTTTGAGGTTTTTGATAATGACAAGGATAATGTTTGTTAGTCTGTAGAGTGCTCCTTTGCCTGCAGTGAATCGTTGGTATCTTGGCGATGCCATAAATTTGGACTGCAATGGGGAGCGCTTGTGTGACAGGTAAACAGCGGCGAGTTAACGCAACCGCTTTGATTATGAAATGCCAGTGATGGTGGTCCCCCCACACATGTGCGGTTGAAATTAGCCGGAGGATGCCGACATTGGTCAAGTGTTAGTGATGCGCTGTGGGTGACAGGTGCCACAGGCTGTTAAGCCAACCATGCGGTTAAGTGTCCTAATTGATTTTTGATTCACCGTCGCAAATAATTTCGCTATTTCGCTGACGTGGTGAACGCGACCTCGATACGCCACTGGATTGCATCAATCAGCCGCTCCTCAATAAATTCAAGGTTTGCCTCGGATGTGCCAACGCCAAGTGTGCACGTCACCACCAGAAGTCAGTTGCCGAGGAGAAGGTTTTAAACTCATATGACCAGTTCAGGCGTCGCTTTTATTTTTATCTCTGTACAGCTCATGAAATACGCTGTTCTTCATTTACTCCCATCGTAAACAGACAAAACGGCCCGCTTTAATTAGACATTAAGGATAAACGTGTGGCGCTTATGATCCATTTGGAGGTGATATGGGTTTTTATTTGACACGGGTTGGACACTTAAGAATTTCACGCGAGTATGGGGAGTGAATGTTTAAAACAAAAGCAAGCCGAATTTTTGAAATTACGGCACTGACTGACTGACTGACACTGAAAAGGGACACCTTTCAACAAGAACTAAAAGGGTTCTAAGCTGAGATTCACCAAAGATCTAGTTGACGGCTGCTGGTTTTGCTATAAACTGTCACTTTAATGTCGGAATTTCGTGAGCCAATCACTCCAACTCAAAAATAGGTCCGTTGTAGTGACACGCACCGCCTAATCGTCGATTTTAAGGCCGTACAAGACAGTGTGCATAGAGACGAGCTATGCAGTGCCATGTCTAGTTTTGGCATTTCTACCAAACTCGTCAGATTGTCCGTCTGGCTCGTCCGGAGACTTTAGGCAAGGCGACGCACTGTCATGTGACTTCTTAAGATCATCCTTGAGAAGATCGTCCGTAACTCACAAGTTAACACCAGAGGCACGACCTTCCCAACGTCAGTTCGCTTGCTAGCCTACGCCGACGACATTGACGTGATTAGACGAACACAGTGAGCCGTCAGAGGGAGTAAAGGACTTCGTCTGCTTCGTCTCTAAGGTAAACGCAGAATCACTTTGGACAATCGCTGCTTCTTTGGACTCAAGAGGCAATAGAGTTATAGAGCCCTCTCTCGAAAGACCAAACTTTCTTTGTACATGAGCTTGATCATCCCAGTACTCCTTTAAGGCGAAGAAACTTGGTCGTTACTATAAGCGGATGAGGAAGCCTCTAGTCAAGTTCTGCATTTTTTGGTCATATTTGCGTTGATGGCGCCTGGAGGAGAAGATTCACGAACGAACTTCATCGGCTGCATAGGGGCATGCACCCATACGAGTGACTTCGCGTGCAACGCTTAAGATGGCTGGGCCATATAAAGCGTATGAACACCACTGCTCTGGCCCGAAAAGTATTTAAATCCGAACCATTGGGACAACGCAACAGACGACAGCCTAAACTGAAATGGCGCACACAAGTCGAGAAGGACCTCTAACAGCTTGGAGTGCACACTTGGAGGCAGTTGACTTAAAATCGTGCTACCTGGAGACACATGTTGGTTAAGGCCAAGGCCCACCTCGGACTGTAGCACCAGTAAAATTGTGCGGAAGTATTCATGGCAAAATGAAAAGCGTAATTTGGTGCTTGGCGGAGATTAAGTGATTCTTTGTAGCCCCGGTAAATGGTCTGCAGTCGTTTCTGTCTAACAGACTTTTGGGAGAAAGTGCGTGGTCTGTTTTGATCAATGGAAGTTGTTTCACTTTCGATTGTGCTTTCGAAGGGATCAACAATAGATGGAAGTCCAAACCTACGGAAAGTTTCTAGCTACCGATTGAATGCAGAGAGGCCTTGTATTTCTGAATTATCAAGGAAGCGGACTTAAGTACAGCTTGTCAAATGCTGCAATCCTAGGTGCCGTTCCACCTGATCTTCATCTCGTGGTCATTAGGAACCCATAGGTTTCTGCCTGGAATACCGATGAAAGTTAATGTAAGGAGGTATGCAGTTAAATGGTGTCGCCCTTCACGAAGGCACCAGCCTCAGTCCATGGAATATGTCAGCCCAGAGCCATTACTGAGTGTAGTGGAAGTCGACTTTGTATGTACGCCACATTAGAAGTACTGGTGTCATGGGTAAGACCCGGGCTTAGATGAAATGCATACGTTCCCCGAAACTGGAGTGTATTTGGCATCAAGGACAAATTCGGTTGCTGAAGATGGCTCTGAGAGTGCATGCCACGACGAGATTTTCAAGGCGAGGGAAAGATTTGGCAGTTTATCATGAGAGGAGACAGATGATAGAGTTTAAGGCCATGCCTCTGCAGTAGAGACCGTCAGTTCATTGAAGCTTATTGAAACCAGCAAAGTGGCATCAACTTGAAAGCTTATCCACCGTCCATTTCAATATGCAAGAGTTGTCAAATTGGTATCAATTGAATCCCCAACATAAATGCTACATTTAATCTGTAGCCCTCCTACATTTTTTTTTAGTACAATTTTTTGACTCTTAAGAGCTTATGAAAAGTTCTATGATCTTTTTTGAGACACCTTTTGCAGACAAAATGATGCCTGAAAGAGGAAATGATAATAATATGTTGAAGAAGTCTTAGGAGCAAATGCTTAAGATTTTTTTAAATCCCAACTGTAGCAACTTTTGCCTCGTTATGTACAAGCTATAGGATTTTAGGGTTGTCATGCCTGTTTGCCGACGCAGGCTACTTCTCAACTGATTTCGTCTTTCCTAGCGAAAATCTTTTCTACAACTTTTCTTTCACTTATCAAGTGACTTATAGCCTTGAAAATACCCGTCAACTGCTATAGACTTCTAAGAACTGTCATATCTTACTTTCCAATTTATTCATCTTTTGCTAGTTATGAATGAGATCCTAAGGCCTTCTCTTATTACTGATATCATTATTGTCTCTAGTCCCTGGGTGGTGATCCTTCAGTACCGCATAGACTTCATATTATTCTCTACTTACATGTGTCAGGCTAGGCTGTAGAACCTAATTCTAGGTTCGCTAATGTTTGCTTTCATTCTAAGGAATTTGACATTGTGTCGGTGTCGGCAATTTGTTACTCAAGGTCATTCAGAGCTGAGTGCCATGCTTCGGCCATCGAAAGCTTGGCCAGCTGATGAGTGATCTTTCAGCTAGACGTTACCGCAAAAACACAAACTCAAAGGACTACACGTAAGTTCACTTGTGAATAGTCAAGCCTTGGAAATACTCAGGATTTCCCGCTTATTTTTAAATCTCTTTAAATCATTTCCACGAATTCTATGCAAAGCTCACATTCTCAAAACTGTAGCTCCTTGAACCTCTTGAGGACGCTGCTCTTGAATAAATCCCAAAAATCCACGGAACATTATTTCCCATCATATCACCTGCCTGCACGTAACCCCAAAGGACACACATGTCGACTGAATCAGTTCCTAAGTGAAAGCAATAATTGATTCAGTTTACACACCCTGAAATTCAAATAATGACTGACGAATGACACAGCTATCCATGGCCCCGACGCAGCAGCAGCCGAACACACCTCCATACGGCCATCATCCAAGGTACTACTACACATTCTCTTCATTTATTTTCACTTTACAGGAGAGCAATTTAGTCAGAGATTCGATTTCCTGGCATCCATAAAATTTCAATCACGTTCCCGGCTCTCGGAGCGCTCACTGATTCCTTGTCCCTCACTATTCGTCCGCTCCCAAGTGGGCTAATCCAGCGAGTGGAATTCACCGAATGAAAAAAAAGCAAAGCAAAGCGAAGGGATGATGGGCAGAAAAAAAGGAAAAAGTTCAGTTTATCAATTGTTTTGGGTTGTTTATCCCTCGGATATGCTCCCAAAAGTGTTCGGTGATACTTTAAATTAAAGTTACGCTCAAAACCCTCCTCAACAACACAACAACACCACGCGAACGGAGGGTTGACTGCTTAGAGTGGGTACTTTGTACTTTTCAAACTTTCCCAACTCTCCGCCTACCGGGTGTGATTGATTTACGGATGTCTGTGCGCTGTGCTAAGAAAAGGTACAAGTTTATTCCATTTGTTATGACACCGAGAGGTGACAAAACAGAAACAAACACCGACCGAGTGCGGAGCGTAAGCGCGTGATAATTGAAATTAGTAGCGATTCCCTGGCAGGCAGGATGGATGGAAGGTTGTTGGGCGGGGAGAGGGGTGAAGGAGAACTCATTTGTATTCAATTGAGTGGTGAAAACTCTGTGTCGTCTAAGAGGATCTTTGTCATCGTTTGATTGTGTTATCATTGAATTCGGAGATGTCTTGTAATCCCAATCGATACACGTCACGTGTGTGTGCACAGTCGTGTACGTGAAGGGCTTCGGCAATATCTGAGTGGGAAGGTGATGCTAATGAATTCATTGAATTCCTTATGAGTGTCAATTACTTTAAAATTGGACTACAGCGGAAATTTGATTTTGCATACATTCGGAAAGGATCCGAAAGTCATGAATTTTTCATCCCACTGCCGCTCCAGGGATTCGCTGATTGCGCCACAACGTGTTTTTGAAACTTCACTCAACCATCGTCGTTACACACGTCTGTGCGCCTGCCTGTGACTTTATGATTTGTCCATCTACCACATGCAGAGGGCAGCAGCACTCACTCGGGCGATAATGACAAGCTCGTGCCGTGCCCCACCACACGGAATGTCCCGCCGCTAAACACCTACCGTCATTCACCCTTAACAGTCTATGCCATTAATGTGTACAAACAAGCGTTTCCCGTTTTCCCGGAACGAAAGCACCGCTCTCGAGTCATGCAATTCCTGAGTACACAAGAATATTTCAATGAGGGCACAATTTAAGGACCCTGCACGCACGGCTTTCCATGAATCCCTGAAGCGCACTCTAAGCGCCATTGTACAGGAATCCTTTTTTTTTTTGCTGTGCGCTTTGTCACAACGCCGGGCAGGGCCGGCGAACTCAACTATTTCAATCGCGCCAAACTATGACCGCGAAAGTGAATGCAATTTTATGCATGGCCGCACTTAGAAGTGATAGCTGCGCCTTTGTGCAGGCACAGCTGGGGGCCGCGGCGATGCACTCGTGCGAATGTGCATACACCCTCTGACCCAGTGTGCAGGTAATTAAGGTCCGGGCAACCTACAAAACTATTTGTCCAGAGAAACTGAAAAAAAAAACGAGCAAAAAAACAGCGACTCCATGAGATACCGCGGAGTGGGTGCAGGGTGCGCAGGTAATTTTTTATTCCATCTGCACTAAGGACATGCTCTCCTTCTGCAGCTGAAGAGAGCGTTATTAAATTAAAAAAGAAAACCAAAAAAAAAAAAAAAGTAATTTGTGCCGGTGAGAAAGGATTGTCGCGAGTGAAGCATAAAACCATGGAGAGGGTTAGCCAGCCGCACCAGGGCATGACTTTTATGGATGAGGTGGAGCAGCAGGTTTTATAGCATTTTAATGAATTTTAATTTATGAGCCTTAATTTTAAGTGCCTTGTGATGACACATGCAAGATTTGTGTTCGTTGAGAGGCTAATTACTGCGTGCGAGACGTCGAGACAGTGCTTCGGCGGCTTAGGGGGCTTTCTTGTACGCTGTGCGGTGTCCTGTGGTTGTGTGTGTGTGTGTTTTACACGTGTTTTGTGGAGGATTAATTTAAGAACCTTACCTTTGGCATTGCGTTTTTATGAAATGATTTCAGCTTCTGTCATCAAAGGTGCTTGACTTAACCTAAATGCCCTTTGAGTCGGTTAATCCCCTATAAAGAGGTATGGTAATCCTTCTTTGATCATCCACTGTAAATTGGGTTTTGTGACGTGTGTAAGAATTTCATCAATTCACTAAAGCCATGCGGTTCGAATCGTTAATCGTGCATACGAGAGATAATTAAACATTTTGATGTCACATGGGTAACCTGTCATTGCTTGGTTAGCAGATGAATTGAATCGAAGCATTTAGCAGACTGACCTCATCATCATCATCTGACAATGATTAGGATGAAGTGTCCCTAGAGGGAAGTGAAACAATAAATGTCTAAAGCTGCCTGGAAGTAGATTTCTTGTAGATCCGTGGCATTGTGGCGTACCTCGTTATAATGACATCCAACAAAAAAAAATTTAAAGCCCTACTGAAGTTTGGCTGGAAGGGCTTTACGGCTTAAATAGCAATCACACCCAGAAGTCGTCAAGCGTCATTGTTATTGCTCTGTACTTGATGCATGCCAAGTAGAAAATGTTGCTTAGGCAGCCCTTGATTACCATACTCATCCCGATTCGGGTATACATTTCTTAGAGTCAGAGATCTGTATCTCCGTCTGCTCACTAAGGCTATGAAAGACCTTTGCCTTCCAATAAAATAATCGTCGTTCTTGAAGAGCTCGTTAGTGACAAAAGGAGATTTTTTCACTGCTTATATACCTTCTTTGTCTATGCAACAAATATCGTTCGCCGAAACATTTAATCTCTTTGCCATCATATCAGTCATGAAGTAACCATTGGAAACACTTATGCCCACTTAGTTGCAGCGACTGCAATAGTTATGGACTTAAGACTAAGAAGTCACCAAGCAGCATTAGTTCAAAAAATAACACCTTTATAATTTCGTTGTCTCCATCTGGGTGTCATGCTTGTAATATTCTACATATTTTTTGAATTTAAAAAGCGAACTGCTTTCTGCTTTCCCCGTTTCCACTAATTTTCACATTAATGTACCTTATAATAATTGAGTGGCATTGCAGCCCAGAAGGGGCCAGGGCCTAGCTTCTGGATCAACTACTTGCATTGTGCATTCTACCGTTCTGGTAGATCCGTTCTGGAAAGATCATTTCTGCGGACTCTTAAACGGCGATGACGACACAAGTCCCGCGGTTAGGCAGAATGTTCCACTCAACTGAGACGATGATAGGTAAGAATTCCGTCCCCCCAGACTTAGACGAGGTCAAGATAGCAATGTCGAGACTAAACTCGAACAAAGCTGCTGGAGCGAATGAACTGTCCGCAGAATTGTTAAGAGCAGCTGGGGACGACCTGGTTAGGCGCAAGCACCAGCTCATCTGTAAGATATGGTCGGAGGAAAGCATGCACGATAAGTGGAATCTCAGCGTCGTCTGTCCGGTCCACAAGAAAGGAGACCCCTTCGACTACGCCAACTATCGAGGGATTAGTCTCCTCAACATCGGATACACGATCCTTTCTGGCGTACTGTGTGAACGCCTAAGACCGTTTGTCAACAACCTGATTGGTTCTTATCAGTGTGGTTTCAGGCCAGGGAAGTCCACCATCGACCAAATCTTCACACTACGGCAGATCCTGGAAAAGACCCAAGAAATGCAAATCGACACTCACCACCTATTCGTCGATTTCAAGGCCGCATATGACAGTGTGCATAGAGACGAGCTATACAGCGCCACGTCTAGTTTTGGCATTCCTACCAAACTCGTCAGATTGTGCAGGATGACGATGGAGAACTCTCGCTGCTCTGTCAAGGTTGGGAACGAACTCACCGAGACCTTCAATGTCAAAAAAGGTCTTAGACAAGGCGACGCACTGTCACGTGACTTCTTTAACATTATCCTTCAGAAGATCGTGCGTAACTCACATGTCAACATCAGAGGCACGATCTCCGCTCAATTGCTATCTTACGCCGACGACATTGACGTGATTGGACGAACACAGCGAGCCGTCAATGACGCGTTTGCTGCCATTGAAGCAGAAGCGGGTTAAATGGGTCTGGTGGTAAATGAGGGCAAAACGAAGTACATGCTGTTATCAAGAAAGGACACACAGCATCGACGTCTAGGCTAGAGCGTCACATTAGGCAGCAGAAACTTCAAGGTAGTGTAGGCCTTCGTCTACCTCGGCTCTACTGCGGAAAATAGGGACAACAACACCAGAACCGACATCAAACGCAGAATCACTCTTACCAATCGCTGTTTTTTTGAGCTCAAGAGACAATTGAGTAATAAAGTCCTTTCTCAAAAGACTAAGCTCGCTTTATATAACATCTTGATCATTCCAGTCCTACTTTATGGCGCGGAAACCTGGACACTACTAAAAGCGGATGAGGATGCCCTTGGTCTCTTCGAAAGAAAAGTTCTGCGTGCGATTTTTGGTCCTGTTTGCGTTGATGGCACCTGGAGGAGAAGATTCAACCACGAACTGTATGCGCTATACAGCGGCTTGAGCCTAGTCAAGCGTCTACGGATACAACGCTTAAGATGGCTAGGTCATGTAAAGCGTATGGACACCACTGCTGTGGCCCAAAAACTTTTCGATTCTGAGCTATTGGGATAACGCAATAGAGAACAGCCTTGGCCAAGGTGTCGCACACAAGTGGAGAAGGACTTCAACCAACTTGGAGTGCGCAACTGGAGGCAGCCAGCGAAAGATCGTGCTGGCTGGAGAGGCATGTAGGTTGAGGCCCAGGTCCACCCCGGACTGTAGCGCCACATGAAAAAAATAAGAAGAGAATTTAATATGTTTTCTATACCAGATACTATGTCGCGCTGATAAAACTTTTCAGCACCACCACCATTATTGGAATTGACATTGCCATGCCCAAGGAATTGTAACTTCGTTAGATGAGTTGGGAATAAGCAAAAACCGACATCCGTTGTTATCACGGTTTGTCATAGATTGAAGAAATAAGAGTCAGTTAGAAACAACAACCTTCATGTCCCCCTATGGAATGATTGATTGATGTCCGAATTAGGCCCGGGAAACGTTTGGTCAAATTTTGTTATTATATTACCTTAACCTCACTTGGCATCCATTCGGTGCACTAATCACTTCTGCGTAACCATTTTTGTCCACAGGTACAAGATACAACTTTCCCTTGTTGTGTAAGAAAAAAACTAAATGTCGCTTAGACACCACTTTTAAAACTGAACCTTAAAGAAATAGACGGACAGCTTGGCTCACGTTACTTATTTTCTTGGTCACATACTTAAGGTCACTCTGCAATTCAGAGTGGACATGGTCCTCAGCTGACAAACGTATTTAGCCGGCTGAATTTTTAACCAGCTGCCTCTAGTTTCTTCGGAATTGTTGGTTGAGGTCCTATCCCATATGCGTGCGATTCCTGAGTCACGGTCGTTTTTTACGGTGCTGTATCTCAGGAGTCGACTTCTGGATTGGAGCATTAGCTTATCATCCTAATCATTAGATTTGGTTGGTTGAACAGCGCATAGAGTTCGTCGTTATACTTTCTCATCCACTCATATCCTATTCCGATGAGACCGAACCTCGCGAATAAAGTCATTCTTCTAAAAAGCAGGTTTCACCCGACAACGTCAATGCCTCTACCCATAGAAGGTCTGTGACAATCAGGTTCCTTTAGAAGGCTTTTTTGATTATTCACCAGAAGGCTTTGCTTATCAATTGCATTCTTAGTCCAAGTCCTTAGTCCTTTTAATTTTCCATTAAATGATGACACCCTCTGCCATCCCTCAATCAGCATTCAATGCACGTTTAAGGACATTGAACCAAATGGAAGTTGTTATTGTACAACCATCGTCCTGAATATTACACATTCTGAAAAGTAAATCTACCTTGTACTTAAACCGTCGAATTATTCAGGAAATCAATTTTCATCTTCGTTCCCACACTTAAGTCGTCCCTGGCACCCGCCGTAATCCTCAAACAAACTCAACTATGCAAAGGTGAAATATTTGCGATCTCAAGAAGTCACAAGGAATTTCCCACAATCCCCAACGAAAAAAAAACTCACGTAAGCCAACTGAACTGACATTGTTGACAGAGAAATTGAATTGCTTACCTTTCATGTCACCTTAAAAATGCGCCCGAAATCAATCAATTAAATCCACCGTCAGGAGTTCGCCAGCGACAGAAGATGAAAAGCCTTGACTTTCTCCCATTTTCTTAGCGGCCCCCTGCGCCACTTCTATGCCATCACTCAACCAACACGCTCTCCAGGCTTACTTTGATCGGTGACAAGGAAAATCTTTCATGCAGCTCATCATTTTTCAATCTCTAATGTCGACTGTGATTGAAGGGGAGAAAAGTGAAGTCGGAGAATGAGAACAAAAAAAACACCTGAAAGAGGACTGAAAACCCATCCAACATCCTTGCGACACGCGCCTCGAGTGATTTATTTGTATTTAAACGAAAGTGAAGCAAAAATATTTCCATTATAAATAACGGAGCCGAACAGGAGGCGGAGAGTGCGCTGCCGAGTGCAAATGACAATCAGTCCGGCTATTTGTTCCAATCCACGTGCTGAGCCATTAGCGCCTCGCCTGACACCTCTCACCGGACCCTCGCCGAACCTTGGACTTGGCAAATCACGTCCATTAGCTTGAGTCCTTAGCATACGATTGGAACGAGCCATGCACATTTAATTTTCCTAGCAGAAGTTTCCACAGAATCCACGGCGACACTTTGGGTGGGGGTGGTGGTGGGGAGAGGGATCTAAGAAAGCTCCTCCGGCGTCAGGAATTGAAAAGGACCTACGTATGCAAATAAACGCTTTGCAATTCGTTCTTCTCGTTTGGCAGTGATTCGATTCGATTCGATTTTGTACTTGCCCGAGGAACGCAAGCCAAATATATGAAAATGGCTAACAAAATATCCTGCAAGAGAAACGTGACGATGGGGGAAGGGAGAAAGAGGGAAAGAAGTAAGACCCATCGCATTTAATCAGAAAAACAAAAACGAATGGAAAAGGATTGCCCTGCTTTCCGGGTTGGATTGAATGATTCCGAACACCCTTCCCCACCCCTCGTGCACATGGCACTGTGTCTGTTAAGTATGCCACCCACCACTGCCACCACCACCACCATCACCATCAGCACCAGCATCAGCAGTTAAGTGAGGGTAATGACATCTTGTGCAAATCCAAGCCGAACAGTGACAGAGCGATGCATCATTGTGACCCAAATTGTGTGTGGAACTCGGTCACTTCTCTGTTAGCACTACAAATCCATCAAAGTGGATAAGAATCATGTGCCGCCTGATGAAAGGAGATGACGGATGTGTGTGCGCACTCGTGTCTATGAGTGAGGAGCCGACGACTATTGAGAAGGACGATAGGCACGTGCACGTCAACACAACAGGAGTCGCTGATGTATCGGACATGTAAACAGTGACAGCAGGCTCAGTAGAAATGCTTAGTTTTGGGTGGTTGGGTGCGTAGAACACTTTTCGATGTACTTTCGCTATAAAAGCTTTCTCTGCGAGCTTTTATGGGAGTCCTGACCGCTGTTGAGCGGCTGTTAAAATGTGTCCCCGAATGAAAGTTGGTATTTTTGAGGTGCTTCCGTTCGGTATGGTTGATACATAGGGGTTGCGGAAGTGAATCGGATTCAGGAACCACTTGGAAGATGGCGCTTTTTTTGGAAGGATAGGCCTGCAACTGGGAGCTATACTTAATTTAAGATCTAGTGGGAGAGGCTTAGGAGTCGAAATCTACATTTATATACCCACAAACTACAATCGGGCTCCAGTGTGGAGATAATATTCCAGACTTCTTCTTCTTCATCTTGTGGCGCTACAGATCGAGGTGGACATATGCCTGTTGCGTTGTCCCAATAGCTCAGATTCGAAGAATTTTCGGGCTGGAGCAATGGTCCATACGCTCTACATGGCCATCTTATGTATCCGAAGACGCTTGGCTAGGCGCATGTTGCTGTACAGAACATAGAGTTCGTCATTGAATCTTCTTCCCCAGATGCCATCAACGCAAACAGGACCAAAAATCGCATGCAAAACTTTTCTCTTGAAAAAAAAATAAGGGCTTCCTGATCCTCCGTTAGTAATATTCAGGTTTCCGCGCTAGGACTAGGATGTTCAAGCTGTTGTACAAAGCCAGTTTAGTCCTTCGAGAGAGGGTTTTATTACTCGATTGCCTCTTAAGCCTAAAGAAACAGCGGTAGGAAAGAGTGATTCTGCGTTCGATTTCGGTACTGGTGTTGTTGTCCCTGTTTACCGCGGAGCCGAGATGGACGAAGTCCTTGACTACCTGGAAGTATCTGCTGCCTAGTGTGACGCTCTGTCCGAGACGCCGATGTTGTGTGTCCTTCCTTGATGACAGCATGTACTTCGTTTTGCCCTCATTTACCACCAGACCCATTTTAGCCGCTTCCGCTTCAATGCCAGCAAAAGCTCCATTGGCAGCTCGCTGTGTTCGTCCAATCATGTCAAGTCGTCGGCGTAAGCTAGCAATTGAACTGACTTTTGGAAGATCGTGCCTCTGTTGCTGTCTTGTGAGTTACGCACGATCTTCTCAAGAATGATGCTTAAGAAGTCACAGTGCGTCGCCTTGTCTAAAACCATTTTTGACATTGAAGGTCTCGGTGAGTTCGTTCCCGAACTTGACGGAGCAGCGAGAGTTCTCCATCGTCATCCTACGCAATCTGACGAGTTTGGTAGGTATGCCAAAAACTAGACATGGCACTGTAAAGCTTGTCTCTATGCACACTGTCATATGCGGCCTTGAAATCAACGAATAGGTGGTGAGTGTCGATTTGCACTTCTTGGGTCTTTTGCAGTATCTGCCGTGTTGTGAAGATTTGGTCGATGGTGGACTTCCCTGGACTGAAACCACACTGATAAGGACCTATAAGACCTATAGGATATTGTACGCGATGTTAAGGAGACTCATCCCTCGATAGTTGGCGCAATCGAAGGGATCTCCTTTCTGGTGGACGACAAATGAGCTTTTGCACGTGCCCAACCAAGTCATCTCCAGCTGCTTTAAAAAATTCTGCAGACAGTCCATCCGCAGCTTCGTTCGACTTCAGTCTCGATATTGCTATCTTGACCTCGTCTAAGTCAGGGGGACGGAACTATTGCCTACCATCGTCCAAATTGAGAGGAACAATTTGCCTAACAGCGGGAGTTGGGCCGTCATCGCCATTTAAAAGTCCGCAGAAATGATCTTTCCAGATTCTCAGCATCGATTGCGACCCTACTACTAACTTCAGTCCGAACCCTATATCCACCGGATAGCTGCCATAACTTCATTCCTGCCATAACACCTCTCCATCTCTTCTATCGCGCGCTTCTCATGCTTTCTCTTTTTCCTTCTGAGAAGCCGGTTCTCTTCCCTTCTTTTCTGTTCGTAGAGCTCACGAACAGTTCTCGTTGTTCGATGCAGCGTTGCCTTTTAGGCCTTCTGTTTAGCTGCATGTGCCTGCCTGCACTCGTCGTCAAACCATGGGTTATTTTTGGTGACATCAGCGGTAGCTACTTTGACAATAATACTCCGTACAGTTAAATATAAATCTGAATTCTCCCTTGTCGAGGACAGCGGTCATTACTGATAATCTGAGTTTCCATATGCCTACATGTGAGCTTATCTAGGTTTCCGTGGTAAGAAGAATCTCTTGCAGAAGAAAAAAGTCTTTTTGACTGTGAATACGAAGGCTCTGATCGATGCTGATGATTTTGTTAATGAAGGACCTACTTATTATTTCTACCGACTCTATAATAACTCCATCTTCATCTCCTTTGTAGAGTCACGCAACAATCAGAGATGGACCTGAACCGCATCTAGTATGCACACGTCGCTGACATTGTCTCTCACAATCGGTCTTCAGTTGAGCACTTAACGTTCTTGGAGGTCCTTCTGCACTTGAGTGCCTCATCGCAACCGAAGACACTCTTTGCTGCATTGTCCCTCCACATAGTTGTAGACCTTTTACTCATACAGTCTGCATAGCCGGCACACAGCACACAGCGTTGTATCAGTAGGCTCTTGATGCATGTGTGTGTAGGCTGTATGTAGTGTAGGAACAGACTCGTAGTTTTCTGTTGACCTGTTGTGAAAATGGGGACATTCGGTGATTTGCGAAAAATGGAAGAAGAGCAAAATCGGTCTGGGATTCGCTTCTTGTCATTTGAAGGGAAATCGTGAAGCGATATCAAGGAGCACTCGGGTGTTGGGTTCGATATCCATTCTCCCTCGATGGCGGTAGGTACAAATTTGTTTAAGTCTTCATGTGGCCGGCCACACTATGTGACTTAAGCCCTTCTTTTTCTTCTTCAAATGGTCCTATGCATCAACCAAGAATGCTCTTCAGCTGGCATGATCCCAAACCAGCTGTCTCGCCAGGCTGGTTGAGGTTGTTTTCCACTTGTGTGCACCATCGGGTCCGTGATCATCCTCCATTGCCTTGTCCCGCAGCTTCAGAGTCGAAGGCTCTTCCGGCTAGAGCAGTGTGGTTCATGCGCCCTATATGGACTTTACTCACATCCACGTGCCCCGAAAATGGCTACTGGGGCGATGGCTTGACAGAAATCTGGCGCAACTCCAATAAAAGGTGCGAGAGATGGCCGAGGCAGTGGAGTGGGTGACAACCTGCGTGAAATATTGGTTTTTAGAAAACTGTCACCGCGATAAGTGCCACGCTTGCATACAATGGGAATGCAACCATAAAACCACTTCAGAGAAGTATATGACGCTGTCTAAGTGTGATATGAAGGAGTTTCGTCATCGTTTTCAGGGACCCAGAACCAGTCGAAGAACTGAACGCTCTGTGGACGCAATTCGAAGGGATTTCTGTGTCGTTTAAGGGACCAAGATACCGCCAAGACACTGGACGCAGCTTAAGCGCGATCCAAAAGAGTTTTATCTTCATTTCAAGTTATTAAGAAACAGCCTTGTAAGTGCGATGCGAAGGGGTTTCTGCACAGGTTTGAGATTATCGGCGAAACATTGATTCACTGGTACAGTGTGGAGATTAAGGATCTGTCGAAACTGTGGACTTCACAAGATGCTGCATAGAAAGCGAAGACTCTTGTTGCGTAGAGCAATTAAAAAAAAAAAAAAAAACTTTAAAATTAATAAAATATATAAAATTAGAAACTCTATTGTGAATTGCTTTATATACAATATTATAATTGGTATAAGATTTGAATTACGCGCCCAAGCGGCCATATTTAAAAAATTGTATTACTTTGTCTAATTTTAACCGGTCCAAGTAAACGGACATGCATAATAAAACTCACTTGTTACCGAACTTTCAAACGTGTCGCACGTCGTTCCTTTATTTGAAATTAAAAATTTAAAATTTACCTTACCGAATAACAAAAAGTAAACGCGTTTCACAAAAAATATTGTGAAAGTTTTTCATGGCGCCCGAGCAGGGACAATAAAATAGTTTTAAATAAAAAGTACAAAAAAAAAAAAAAAAAAAAAAAAAAATACATAATAAGGACACATTTCACATAAGTGAAGAAAAAGTATATATATATATAATAAATAATATATATAATAATAATAATAAAAATTAACAGTGCAGTGCAGTGCAAATAATAAAATAAAATAAAATAAAATTATATATTAAAAATAAATAAAAATAAAACAAAGTGTTCGCGATCGGTGTCGGCAAATTCCGCGGGACACATATATACATATATATAAACTTCCAATCTCATCTCATCGTGGGACAAAGAATTATGCACTCGAATTGCAATTGTCAGCAGTGCAAAAGGGAAGTCGCCGAAAAAGAGGTATTAAACAAAAATTGAAAGTGCTGTAATAGATAGCAATATTGCTGTTCGTTTATGCGCTAAAGTGCATACATTGTTTGCAATACACTTTCAATTTTTGTTACTTGCATCAACTGAATATTTTATGTTAAACACATACATGTACATATATACAGTTTTTATATAAAGTGAATAAAGTGCGTGCGATTCGGGTTAAGTCAATTTATTGTGTCTTAAAACTAATAAGAATACAATTTTCTTTTTACTCAAATTAAAAGAGAAAATAATTCGATCGATTGCTTGTTGGTTGCCGCTAACTTTGCTATTTTGTCCAACGTAAACGTACACTCGAATTGTTGCAATTGCAATTTCCTACGTTGTTTACGAAGTGATTGTTTACATTTCAAATTGATTTGACACTTCGATTTTCGGTTTGTTGACATTCTTCAAACGTCAAAGGGTGCGTTCAGTGCACACATTATTTTTTCGCGAATTTTCGTTGGAGTGTGCAGTCAGCGAATAGAAAAGTTTTCGTCACAATTTTATAATTAAAAAAGTGAGAGTGATTTTTAAAATTTAAACCAGTGCTAAACTAAAGCAGGATAATTTGGATCATTCGGTCATTGCGCTTGTGCTTGTTAGTTTGCGATATACTCCGATTAAATAAAATCAGCCGGTAATTAGCAACTAACACCAAAGATCCAGTGAACAAACTAATTTCACATAAATTATCCTAACGGTTTAAAACAATAAATAAACAAATCGCTAAAATGGCACCAAAGAGACAAGCGTCTCCAAGCAAATATGACACTCTTGATCAACTTAAGAATCAGAGGTCAAAAATCGTTTCGAATATTTCGCGGGTGAATACCGCATTAACTGAAAAGAAGATGTCACAGAATCCAATCGAATTAGAATGCAGATTGGAATTATTAAATTCATATATTGATCAGGCCATGATCTGTCAATCAGACATCGAGCTGGCTGATCATAGTGACACTTTTCGCGGGGAATTGGAGGACATTTGTGTGAGTACAAAGTCGTTGTTAATGAGTGCATTAAATAAGGGGCGTAAACCCAGTGTAGTAGACTACAGCTTTTCTGGGCCTCATCACTCACGACTACCTAAAATGTCTCTTCCCAAATTTAGCGGCAAATACGCCGACTATAAAAATTTTATCAGTCTTTTCGAGAGTCTGGTGGATAACGATCCGTGTATACCAGATATAGAGAAATTTAACCACCTAATATCATGTTTGTCCGGTGAAGCTTTAGGAACAGTTAAAGCATTCCAAATCACGGAACAAAATTATTCAAAAGCGCTAGCGAGCCTGAAGAAGGTATATGACAATAATTGTCTGATATTTTTCGACAATGTGTCAACACTTTTCGAGTTGCCGGAAATAACGAAACCATCTGCATCTGCTTTACGCACAATGATAGATACGGTTTCCGCTATTTATGATTCCCTTTTATCATTGGGTGACGAGAAAAATATCACCAACGCGATAATCATACATTTGGTGATGTCGAAAGTTGACTCAATAACGAGGTCGAAGTGGGAAGAGCAGCTTGATTATAGTACTCTTCCTCTTTGGAGTGATTGCGAAGCAGCACTCAACAAACGATACCAGCATATAGCTGCTGAAGAATCATCATCGTCACGAATCAAAACCAGTGATAAGCAACTTGCGAATAGAAAAGATCTAAATCGCAATAAAACCCAAAGGTCATCGCTTTCGTGTTCAAATACACAACAACAACAAAACAAATCAAAGTGTTTGTATTGCAAAGCCACTGACCACTATATCACAGCATGTCAGTCGTTTACTGCGTTATCGGTACTGCAAAGGTTCGAGTTCGCGAAGAGTGTACCTATTTGCATAAACTGCCTTCGTAAAGGACACACAGTTTCGAAGTGTAAATTGAGCCGATGTGGTGTGTGCAACCGGTCGCATCACACATTATTGCATCAGTATGCAACGACTTTCAATGGAGTTCAAGCTTCTACCTCCCAAACCATGCACGCCTCTGCTGAAACCGACCAAGTCATTCTTGCAACTGCTGTGGTTAGAATTCAGCGCAAGAGTGGTGAATATCTGCTGGCGAGAGCTCTTCTTGATTCGGGCTCGCAGATCAACTTCATCACCGAAGAACTTGTGCAGAGATTGAGTCTTCGAAAGGAAGACAATTCATTAAACGTGCTTGGTATTGGTAAAATGAACTCCAAACTCAACAAGAAAGTTCATGCTGTCGTGAAGTCAAGGCTGAATGAGCATTCGTTCGAAGCCGATTATTGGGTCATGACATCAATATCAGCCTATCAGCCGGATCAGGCTATTAATACGGCAAATTGGAACATACCAAAGAATATTGAGTTAGCTGACCCAGGGTTTTATAAACCACAAAAAGTTGATTTGTTGTTGGGCGCTGAAACATTCTTTGACCTGCTTTCAGTTGGGCAAATAAAGAATGGACCGGACTATCCAGTGATCCAAAAAACCTTGTTAGGATGGATCATTTCTGGAAAGTATTCCAGAAGTTCAAATTCAAACAGTAGAATCTGCAACATGATATGCCACTCCGAGGAACTATCGACTCTAGACCAAGTTGTCCAAAAATTCTGGACACTAGAGGAAATACCCGGAGAATCCAATAAAATGTTCACACCGGAACAACAAAGTTGTGAAAAACACTTTGTTGACAACACAAAACTCTTGCCGATAGGGAGATTCGAAGTCAAATTGCCATTCAAAGAATCTCCAAACTTACTTGGATCATCATATGAAAATGCTAAACGGCGCTTTTTCTCGCTTGAACGTAAGCTGCTAAAAAATGATGATCTTAGAGCAATGTATATGGAGTTTATGAATGAATACGTAAAATTGGGACATATGTCGCCGGCTGGTAATGAAATCCCCAAAGTCCCACACTACTTCATTCCACACCAATGTGTCCTGAGGCCACAAAGTACGAGCACAAAATTGCGGGTTGTGTTTGATGCGTCTAGTCGTACATCGTCTCAAAAATCGCTGAATGACTTATTGATGGTAGGTCCAACCATTCAAGAGGAGCTGTTTTCGACGTTGCTCCGTTTTCGAACACACAAATATGCCCTAACGGCAGACATTTCGAAAATGTACCGGCAAGTTCTCATTGCCAAAGAGCACACGATTTACCAGCTCGTAGTGTGGAGACAACATCCATCCGAACCTCTGCAACATTTTCGACTAAATACAGTCACCTACGGGACTGCGTCAGCACCTTTCCTCGCGATACGGTGTTTGAAAATGTTAGGCGACGCTCATAAAGATTCGCACTCGGTAGGATCAGAAACGATTCTAAGAGATTTCTACGTAGACGATCTTCTAACCGGTGCAAATGAGCTTCAGACTCTCACTAAAATCCAACAGGAAGTGATAGAGATCTTAAACAATGGTGGATTTCAATTAGCCAAATGGTTTTCTAACCATCCAGCGTTCTACAAAGAGCAGGGTCCTGAAAAGGAAATCAAATTTAATGATGCTGACTCAACGAAGACGCTAGGAATTCACTGGAAACCAAAGGAAGACATATTTAACTTTAGACTAGAAGAAAATTTTAATGATCTTCCAGCGACAAAGAGAAACATACTATCAGTTTCTTCACGTCTCTTTGATCCTCTTGGACTATTATGCCCCATAGTCACAAAAGCAAAAATTTTGCTACAAGAGCTATGGATTGCAAAATTAGATTGGGATGAGTCGATTCCATTGCGCCTTGATACCAGTTGGCAGAGCTTCAAGGTAAACTTGACACAACTTCAAGACATTAAAATACCGCGATTTGTCGAGACACTCTCCGAAGCGAAGATTGAAGTTCATGGATTCGCCGACGCTTCTATGAGAGCGTATGGTTGCTGCGTCTACATACGCAGCGAAACCAAATCAAGTATTAAGTCGACGCTATTAACAGCAAAGTCTAAGGTTGCTCCTTTGAAAATCAAATCGCTTCCGCGATTAGAACTTTGCGCAGCGCATACTCTCTCCAAGTTATGGATGAGAGTATCGGCGATGTTGAATCTCCAGGTGGAACGAACGATATTTTGGACAGATTCCGAAATAACTCTCCACTGGATTAGAACTCATCCCTCAAATCTAACAACATTTGTTGCAAATCGTGTGTCAGAAATTCAAGAGTGGACACAAAATGTATCATGGAGACATGTCCCTACAAAGCTTAATCCAGCGGACATTGTATCCAGAGGTTGCAACGTGGATGAACTGAAGGATTCAATTTGGTTCAATGGTCCAGCGTTCCTTCTGGAAAGTCCAACATCCTGGCCCAACAATACTCGGTTTGAGCTATCGTCGGAGGAAGAGGCTTTGGAAAAAAGAAAGACGAAGCTAGCATTGGTAGTGGTCGAAAAACCCCAGAATCATCTGATGAAAGTTATCGACAAATGTTCGTCATACGCGAAGCTAGCAAGGATCTTCGTTTACGTAATGCGTTTCATTAGAAAATTACAAAATAGAAACAAAACGTTCGAAATAACGCCATCGGCAAAAGAGTTAAAGTTGGCATTTCTTAAACTAATAGAAATTGTTCAACATTACGAATTCTCTAATGAAATTCAAAAATTAAACCGAAATATCGTACTCGCACCAAATATTCAAAAACTCAATCCATTCATGCATGTATTTGAAGAAGAAGATTTTAAATTCTCTCTTCTTCGAGTCGGCGGCCGCCTCCTCCATGCACCGATTGAATATGATGCAAAATTCCCGCTATTACTGTCAAAAAATACGAACTTCATTAAAACGTATTTGCGGTATCTGCACAGAAAGAACTGCCATGCGGGTCCAAAGGCATTGGTGGCTCTGCTTCGAGAAAAGGTGTGGCTAGTTAACGCCCAAGAAGCATGCCGAAAAACTGTGCAAAATTGTGTACACTGCTTTAGATACCGGCCGAAACTGCTGACCCAAATCATGGGTAATTTGCCAGCTGATCGCCTTAAAGCACAACGACCCTTTCTGATATGTGGCGTTGATTTTTGTGGTCCCGTGTACACAACATTAAAAATTCGTGGGCGACCACCAGTAAAATCGTATATTGCCGTATTTGTGTGTTTTTCGTCCAAGGCTATACATTTCGAACTAACCACGGATTTGTCCTCCGATTCTTTTATTTTTGCCCTTAAAAGGTTCATCGCTCGTCGAGGACTTCCAAGGACCATACACTGCGACAACGGGACGAACTTCGTAGGAGCTCAGAGGAAGCTACAGGAAGCCAGGATGCAGTTCGAGCGAGGACGGGAAGCTGTTCACCGATTCGCAGCAGAGGAAGGCTTCAACTTCGCTTTCATTCCACCGAGAGCTCCTCATTTCGGCGGTCTGTGGGAAGCGGCCGTGAAGTCGGCGAAGGGTCTTCTGCAGCGGACAGCAGGAAGCGCACTCCTAACGAGCGAGGAACTACTTACGGTTCTCGCCGAAGTCGAAGCGGTGCTCAATTCAAGGCCCATCGCAACCCTCAGCACAGATCCCAACGATGGCGAGGCGCTCACCCCAGCACACCTACTAATAGGAAGCCCCTTACGAGCGCTACCACCAGAGCACCTACCGGAACTCGCAACAAGCTGCTTAAAAAGATGGCAGCTTGTATGCTATCTCAAGCAGCAGTTCTGGCAGAAGTGGTCAAGGGATTACCTGACGAGCCTTCAAGGTCGCAGCAAGTGGGCTCAGGAGCAACCCAACCTCGTCGTCGGAAAGGTCGTCGTCGTCCACGAAGACAGCAGTCCACCGCAACAGTGGACAATCGGACGAGTGGTCGCAGTCGTCGCAGGGCAGGACGGAAAGGTCAGGGTCGCAGATGTGAGGACCAGAAGCGGAGTAATAAGACGCCCAATTGTTAAATTGGCTGTGCTACCAACAGACGAATAATGTTGAAGCCTACAGCCCTTCAACGCGGCCGGTGTTGCGTAGAGCAATTAAAAAAAAAAAAAAAAACTTTAAAATTAATAAAATATATAAAATTAGAAACTCTATTGTGAATTGCTTTATATACAATATTATAATTGGTATAAGATTTGAATTACGCGCCCAAGCGGCCATATTTAAAAAATTGTATTACTTTGTCTAATTTTAACCGGTCCAAGTAAACGGACATGCATAATAAAACTCACTTGTTACCGAACTTTCAAACGTGTCGCACGTCGTTCCTTTATTTGAAATTAAAAATTTAAAATTTACCTTACCGAATAACAAAAAGTAAACGCGTTTCACAAAAAATATTGTGAAAGTTTTTCAACTCTCCTTTTGTCTGGAGATTTAATGCTCAAGGTTATGTGGGATTGAGAAGGTGGAATCCATATCGACTAACTGGAAGGAATAGGGTGCTGACAGTACTCTACTCTGAGGACTAATACGGGTTCTCCCCCATTTGGAGAAGGACAAAGCCTACGTCCGCCCGGTTAACACAACTCAGCCTACGCAACAGACCGTCGCCACGGCTGAATTGATCGAATTATGGTACCTATTGCTACCTGACCATACTTACTCTCCAGACTTGTCGACATGAGACTTCGTTTTTGTTTCCAAACTTGAAAAAGTCACTCACTGGGCAGAAAATTCCGTCGAATGAGTGGATTGTGGCCGTCGTCGCCTCCACAAAAAGTATATTTTTCAGGCTAGTTCGAGAAGTTACAGCATCGCTGCGTTAACTAGATCATGGGGACTATACAGAGAACCTAAGCGCTACTTGGATGCCACATACTTATCAAAACATCGGCCCTCCCATGTTGAAACGTCTGATAAAGAAAAACGCAAAAAATATCATCCAAAGAAAGTTCCATCCAGTTCCATTGTAACACCGTTTCGCCACCTTGTAACCAGTCCACCTTCAAGCATGGAGGATTTCCTGCACCACAACCGATTCCCTCTTTTCTTAATCACACACAATCAAAAATATTTCATCGATAAATTTTTCCAATTATAAGATACTTTCCGCGTCGCTGCGCAACACAGCCATCACATGTCCAGCAGCTGACGTCTGACACAGCCGACACATTCCACCCCGAGTCACAACGCCTCAACCCCTCGCACAAGTAACTCATTCTGCAATTAATCTAAGGGTAAATCAAATTAGCGATGACACATTCCGATGACACAATTCGAGTCCAAAAACACAGAAGAAACGGACGCGGCCTGGGTAAGCTTAAAAAATGCGAAATAAATGAAACGCACTCACCAATGCGATAGATAGGATCTCTCATGCGGTGGCAGCTCGGAAGACCTATTATACGCCTGGGATTTACTGTCATTACTCACCACCTGCAGTCGGCTAACGATTTCCCACTTAAAGGAGATTGAAGGCCCTCTTGAAGAGGGTGCGAGGTTTGGCTCATTGCGAAAGCCCAGCGATTTGTACACATGTCATCGGCCTCCCGTCGAACACTTGTGTTTATCTAGCGCCGTTTGCTGTCAACTTGTCATTTATAAAATGGAATTTTTCTTCTTACCGGGGTGGGGTGTGCGCCTTGGCTTGGCCACAGTTCCACGACGGATTCACAAAAGCAATCAAAGACTGTGTCAGGGGGGCTTTGATTTTATTGAAAGGCTTCATTTGGGTTAACGGAGGGGAGGCGAACATGAAAAGCAATTCGTTAACTTCATTCGCACCTGGAGCAGACATCACGAGGTGGATTGCCGGGCGAACAATCGCCGTCTGAAAGGGAAGGACTTCAAATGCACGAAAAATTGAATTTACCAGACAGGACATCGAGTTTGTAAGCACTTCGTTGGTAGGGTGTCGCTGCACTGGCAGGAGTTCCCAATTGAGTTTTGACGCCACAGCACAGGAGTTCACGGTCGAAGAATGTCATACGTGTGAGGATGGTTGTTGCACGGGTGAAGAACCTTGAGTCTCAAGACAGAGCCTAGGTTATGTTTTGTTGGTATGGGGAGCTGGTAACGAGTCCTCCCGCAGCAGACAACCAACACCTCGTCAGTGGGGTACTTGGTAATGGGGCAGTTTCCCCGAGACTCACTTATCAAATTGTTTGCTAATAGCCTCTGCCTTGGAGGGAGTTTCACTTCAGTCCGATGTGCTGATGCTTACCCGTCACAGATGAGTAAATCCTAAGGGCTCTGCGGTATTTGCCTCATTACCAACTGGGGTGCGTACACGACCTGTTTCCAAGCAACCCCAACGCAATGGCTGTCCACAGCCTTAGCACGAAGTGGCCCCATGCCTTGACGTGGACTGACGCACACGGACAAAGCTTCCGCCCCTCTCTCTCTCTCTCCCTCCCCGGCATCTTAACGCACAAATTATGATTACATTAATTGTAAAAGGTGCGCCACCGACCCTCCCCACAGTCGCGTCGACTTCGCCGGCTCGTTGTTCTGTAATTTTAAGCGAAACGGAAATTTCAAATTATTCTTCCCGAAATTGGTTGTCATGCAATTTATACCACCCGACCCGTACCCCGCCCGCAGCCTGTTGCTGGCGACAGCCTTGTGCCATGCCGCCGCCGCCGCGGCCATCGGCAACAACTCAGTTAACATCCCCTCAGCGTCAATGCTGGATGGTTGTGCGGCAAAGTAATGCAGTACGAGGAGTGAGACGCAGCATCAGCAGCAGCAGCAACAACAAGCTCCCACTCGCAAACGGATCACACCCCTTCATTAGTGGCACTCATGTGGAAAATTATATTTTTCGATTTATATACTGTCATTGTGCGCGGTGGGTGGGGGGCGGTAGATGGGCGCAACAGTGGCGGCGGGACGGCAGCACACGAGGGTTGGACGGCAGCACACCAGGCACCATTCCATGCCTGCATTGCCGCATCGAGATGGAGTGGAGTGGATACATTAATATTTCAAATGGCTTCAGTGGAGTTCATCTTTTGGTTTGGTTGCACGTTACACGTTAAATCGAATCCGGTTTCAAAGGGACTCCCAAGTAGCTCACTTTATTCGAATTCCTTCCTGCTGCCTTCCTGTTTCATTTTATTTTAATTTTATAAACGTCAACGTAATTACCTTTCGCAGGAACGCGCTGTGTAACTGTGTACACCTCAATGCGGGGGGATAAGAGTTGGATTACGCTTTCACGAGGCGGTGATGAGGTACTTCGATGTGGATAAGCGTATCGGGTTATCGTTATCCATTTATCCACCGGGGGATACAGGCAGTCATGATTGAAAGGCTTATGAGTGCTCCTTTTGAAAGATCTCCTTCCAGCGAATGTAATTATTCTTTGAACTTCTGATCTCAACTGATACATTACAAAAAGACAGTACGCACCTGTGCAAGGATATATGGTGGCGCTGCAGAGGGATTTTGGTTGGTGGAGCTGTCTTATGGATTCTTTGACATGCAATCTTTTGATTTGATTGACTCGAATTATTGTACTTTGATTTTTAGTCCTTTTTAGGGACGAATTGGGCATCTTGAGTGAAATGTGATACAAGGAAGAAGATACTGTTTGACAATAGATCCACAAACACCTTCGATTAATCGCTCACTTGCTGTCTGTTTAAGGAGTGGAAGTCATACAGTGGCGGCCAAGAGATTGCAGCACACAGACTTTTAGAAAGAAACTTGGTTTTGATTGAAATGAGTTCATGTCAACTATTTTTACTTATTTGTGCTTATAAGCGCTTTCCAAAATGCAAACAAACAAACACACAGTTCTGTAGTGAGGACAAGAGGTTTCTACGCACTGAGAACTAAAACATACTTGAAAGCTAACATAACAGGCGACAATTTTTGCAAAGGCAGTGTGTTTGTTTGTTGCTTGCCGTAGGAGTAGTTCTGATTTAAAAATGGATGAAATATGTAAAGGAATACTACATCTGATAATTTTTAACGTTTACGAGGCAAAGCGCTGCTAATTTAATGCGACTTACGGTGGAAATCCTGTGAGAGAACGACGGACTCTGTGGTAGCGACGTTACGAAAATGTTAATATACAAGATGCACCTCGCACAGGAAGCCCTGTCAGCAAATGAAAGATGGTGACTTGAATCTTGCAACTGGTGGAACAGAACAGTACGGAGATGGCGGGCGGGACTTGGAGGGGGTATTAAATATCAACTGTATAACAGTTGGAGATCATCTATAACAAGTAGGCTCCTCAAAGCAGATCGAAGTTGGCCCGACTAACCATCAGTGGAGCGATCATGATTCAAGGCCGGTGACCGACCATAATCTACTTCAAAGACAGGAGTGACAACAAGCATGGTTATGTTAAGTGTTTGGTGGAATTGGAATGGAATTGTTGATAACGACCTCCTTGAACGAGGCGAGACAGTCAATTTGGTACTCGACAATGGATTTCTCGACCGTGCAAATGCTTAATTTTTAAAAAGAGAAAAGAACAGAGATCTTGTTGTCCTCCATCATAACACTGCTAGGCCACACACATATGACTTATGACTCGCAGAGAATGTACGGACCCTGGTCGGTATGTATGTCGGGACCTTGCAACCTGTGAGCGGCATTTGATTCGAAATCTGAAAAACTCTCTTGATTGTAAAAAATTGGAATCAAAAAATCACTTGGCCAAGTTGTTCACAAATAAAATACAGAAATTGTATATATAAGGAATTATGTGTGATGTGGTCGCCATGGCGTAGTGGGTAAGCACGTCGGCCCACACGCTGTAGGTCTAGGTTTGATTCCCGGACGGAACACTCCCATTTTTTTACGGCACTACCTATTTCGAGTTGCTGACAACACTCAAGGATTATCAATTGTCTATAAAAAGCTTCTCCGATCTCGCCGTTCGGAGTCGGCAAAAAACTGTAGGTCCCCTCTACTCGTGAGAGAACAGTAGCACGCACAACACGAGTATTTGTTGTAGAAGTCAACTGTCAACTCTTTTTTGTTCGACTTAAATTTACATGTTTAGCTCCTTTCTTCCTTTGCACCTTAAGATTGCTAAAGTTTTTCACAAAATAGACATTCAAATCAAATTGCGCTTCGTGTTTCGTTTGATCAGCATAACCGATCAAATGTGTCCACACTCTGTAGAATTGTGAACCAATTTCAGCAAACCTGAAAAGCCGTCAATCTCGACTCGCCGTTGTTCCAAAAAATTCAACATCTGAATAAAAATGTGAATTTACACGCTTATAAGGATCAATTGACTCTTGAACTGAAGTCTGCTGACCGTTTCCAATGACGAATGGTTGGCTGAATAAAGAGAAGTGATTAGTGACAAAGAAAATTATCTTCACCGGAGAGGCACACTTTCAAGTCAGTGGATTCGTCAGCAAGCAGAACCATCGCATTTAGGCAAATGAAGCTCCACGAGTGATTTTTGAAAAGTCGACGCGTCCACCAAGTGCGCCTGTTTGGTGCGGTTTATGGGCGGGTGACGTCATCCGGCCGTACTTTTACGAAAATGAGATCGGCCAAGGAGTTACCGTGAATGATATTCGCTATTGCAAGATGAAAACGAGGTTGTTGTATACAGAAATTGAGGATATGGACCTGATTGATATGTGCTTCCAGCAGGATTGTACCATTTTGGGGGTTCTTTTTACAGAGTGTTGCCATCAACTCGAAAGAAGTTCAGTTCCGGAAACGAAACATGGTGGACGCACTAACCCCGTATTCCACAGCTATGTACAATTCAGGGAAGACCTTGCATTTCAGATTTTATAGCCAACCTTTGTGCAGCTCTTACGGCAGCAAACCTCATATGAATGGACTGAAAAAGATCTCCTCGGGATTTCTTGTTACGTTATCTTGACTTGTCTTGATTTTTGATATTCTCATACGCATCGATGTGGTTTTAAGTTACTGCTTTTAGTAGACCATATTCAAATTCGTCGTTATCCTTTACCTGCAACTTACTTCAATAGTGGCGACAAAATCAAACACGCAAGCAAACTTGGAGTCCCTTTTAATGATACAAAAAGCGCCTTCCACCAGCATTGTTACCCGCACGACGTACAAAAGTTTGTAAAATGTGTTCACCTATATGGAGAGAACTCATCCGTATGACTGATTGTCTCACCTACCAACTCGATTTTGTGGAGCCCTTTTGTCATGACAAGAACAGCCCTTTAAGAAAAACTTTCCTGGATACTGGAAAGCACAAAATATCCTTATCCTTAAATATCCTTGGGGCAGAAACCTGTCATCATCAACATTATTTTCGCTAACAAACATGTGTCGGTGAAGGGTTCGCAGGAGCAATGAAAACACACGAGACCCTTCCATGTCCACCATTGACTCTAACTTATCAGGAGACATTGCCCAGCGCAACAAGGTGAGTTTATGAACTTGATCCATCCACCTCCGCCTTTTGAATGGATCAAGTCGTTATAAAGGGAACATGTACACTATGTGGCCAAACCAAGGAAATATTGCCCTTTCCGTGCCAGGAAGTAACTGCTCAAAATTGAGATCTCTCCTCACGTTAGGTTTTTTCAGGCAATCCACGTGAGTAATAGGGCTAGGGCTTAATCTCATCTCGGCCGCTTGTATTGAAGATCTCTTTGTTTCAGTCATTACCCAAATTTCATGACACCTTTCAAAAAATTTCGTCCCATCGTCGGAGCCATAAAGGAGCAACCTTTAGAAGAAAAAACGCCTCAATCTTGTGATATACTTCGGTGCATTCAGTCCAAAGGTGCAATCGCCACATTGATTGACATACGACATCTTTCGGCGTTCTTCTTTCAATTTACAGATGATGTGACTGAGTGAATGCATTCCAGGATTTACATCTGTCCTAGTGTCAGAGGAATCACTGATGAACCCAAAGACTATATGGAACGATCGCGACTATCAGACCAATGTGTTGAAGGTTCCTGGGTGTTGTGTCAGCTTGACAAGAGACTCAGCAGAGGTAAGTTTACCACGGTGCCCGATCTAATACAGCTTGATTACACAACTGGCTCAGACTAAACGGGTATGGGGACTTTATCGTTTCAGTGTGGAGTTGCATTGCAAGCGATTGATAATACATGAGTGGCCCTCAAGTGTCAAGGGTCTAGCTTCTACAACGCTACTCATGTTGTGCGTGCTACAGTTCTCCTACGAATAGAAGGGACCTAGAGTTTTTTGCCGACTCCGAACGGCAAGGTTTGAGAAGCCTTTCATAGACAGTTGAAACTCTTTAAGTGTTGTCAACAAATCGGAAGAGGTGGTGCCGTGAAAAAAATGCGAAGTGTCCCGTCCGTAGACTGTCTGCGTGGCGGTCTACACCCTAACTACTACGACACGGTGACCACGTAACTAATTGATGCGACTCATAAACTGGCGTAGAAGTTAGAAAGATCTCGCACCTGAATAGGGTGTAGGAATTGTACCTCAAGCACGAACTCAGTTGCAGTTTGGGTAGGTAAGGCATATACCCCTGCATTCCCGTAAAAACCGTAAAGAAGGGTCTTCACTTTAATCCAAATCCAACATCTGTTCTCTCCTAAACGATCGCATCAGCGTTTAGTAAAACAAATGAATAATTTGTATGGCACTACAACAAGGGACAAAGTGACCGCTTCTTGAAAAAACACTCGTCTTAAGTGTGTTATCATTCAGTCACAAGTAGAAGGACCCAACAGTCTTTGCCGAAACCGGACGTCTCAAGGCTTCAATTCGTTGCCTCATGACACCCCAGTTTTCTGCACTAACAGCGAAAATTCTTTCCTCCGAGAACGAAAAGTTGTCTTCAAAGCTTGAGTCTTAATGATGAACCGCAAAGGGAAGAATTCAGCAAACATTTCTTCCCGGAATTGAGTTGCTCAGTGCGCACTTGTCTGGCTTTGAATTACAAAGTGCTTCCAAGAAGTGAAACTAGTTTACAGCCTCAAGGCTTCTCCAGAACACACGAAGTCCAATTCCGTTTACCCATTACATTTGCGTACACCAAATTTTGCCAAAACTCTGCAAACATGCAGCTTCCATCAGTTTTGTCACAACGCACCGAGATGTATAACATCGTGATGTACTGTTGCGAGAGGATGCGTATTTTTGCAGTTTTACTTCGGCTCTTCACGCTTGCAAGGAAAGAAACTCATAAAGCAACTCACCTCTCACACCCGTCGATGCGAAAAACCCAGTCCGATGCACGCTCCATTTGTCCACTTGAAACCCGGGATCCTTGCCCGACAAAAACATGATGTTTGCACACACACGCCCAGTGCACACACGCCCGGCAGAAACTCATCGAAATTAGACGTATTCCACCCCCGAACACGGGCAGCCTCTGTGAAATTTCACGCCCCCAAAATTCTCTCAATACATTCGAACATGTAATTGAAATAATGATGCACCAAGGCAGCGCACAGCAGCACGGCAAAACATTTCGGCAATTTTTGAGTTCTCCCCTTTTTTGCAGTTTCGTTTTGTTTTTGCATCGTTGCCATCCACTTCAATCCACTCCCAGGGCGCAAACACACAGACCGACCTGCGAATAGAATTCTCCTTTAGAGCGTAACTCAACACCTGAAATGACCGAAAATTGAAACATCCGTTAACAGGGTAACCTCTCCTCGGCCCTCGAACATGCCGAACACAAAGACTCATGTTCGGGCGAGCACAAAAAAACCATCCCCAACACACCCATCTCCCGAAAGTGTTGGCAAAAATTGAATAGAATCGCAAAATGTCCGTGTTGCTGGTGCTGCACGTTGGCCCGGCATGAATACACATCGAGGCAGCCACCTCGCCCAGCCCTAGCACGCCGGCAGCAGCACAGAACAGAAACAACAAGGCAGCGCGGGGCCGAAACCTGGAAACATGTCAAAAAGGTGAAGCCGCTCCGGCAAGTCCTTCCTGTCGCAACGTCCGAAAACCATTAATTATTTCCAACAGGTCTATTATTATGGCGTTTTGTTTGTCAAGTTGTTTACCATTCGGAATGCTGGGTCTGGGTCTCCCGTTTCGTTTCGTGTCAGGGCTGCTTCGGGTGTAGACATGGAACGCTGACGATGGCCACATCGTCGATAGCGACGACACTGACAGCCTGATGACTGGCAAATACTTTGTTACCACCACCATCAACGCTGCCGCCGCGCCGCCAAAACTCTCTCATTTTCCCCGGGTTCGTCTGCTTGGGGGTCGAAGTAACACGGAACACCGCCAACTATCACACACAGGGGACGCAAAGTGTTTGTATTGATATTCGGGAATAGGATAATTGGTGGCAGGACAACTGTGATCAGTGGACTGCCGCAAATAATTGACATTTTCCTTCGGAATACAATCGTGCGGGCAGTGAGTGCGGCTGTGTGTGGCCCGTGCCGTCACCGCCGCCGCCGCCACGCCGTGCCTAGGTGGAGTTCAAGATGTGTCAGGTTGATTGACAAATTGTAATTTTCCCTTGTGCTCATCCGTGCCGCCCCATCGACCGGCGATGCATCGAACGGAAGAGTTCTCAGGGACTGTGTGGTGCTCAAAGGAAGGTGAGAGCATTGTGATTCAGATAATGACCATGTAATGTGGCGTCCGTCAGCAAATACTCGAGAGCAGGAAACCAATTTCGTTTCGATTGCGCAAACGTTTGTGCCTCGAGGGGTGGCTTTTGTGAGAAATTCTCGCTGCATGGTGGTGGTGGGGGGAAGCGGGTGTCGATTTGAAATTGCCTGAGAATTTTATTGAAAACTTATCAGGATACAATGCAGTGAAGAACGGAACACATGGTGGGGCGGGGGAGGGGGAAGCAACACCTTAATACCATGTCATGGAGGAGAGGTTTACCGGGGCGAGCTCATCAGTCAATCCGAGGCTTTGTGCGATGGGAATTAAGAACTCTTCTGCATTGGGATTGGACTTAATTTATCAGCTTCGGGCTCTACTCAGTTCTGTGGATGCACACGTTTGTTGCACTCCTTTGTTTCGATGCCGGATGGGGGACGGAATTCATACGAAAAATAGGGATTTCGTATCAATTTGGATATTTTTGACTTCTTAACAAATCCACTGTTTCATGCGCTGTATGGTTGGGTTGAATTTCTGGAAACATATTGTTCGTTTGTATAGCGCGATATCGGTTGCATTCGGGGGAACTTTCTGACATGCCTCATATGAACCAATGACTCCACCAGACCCTAGTGGATGGGATGGTGGCTTTTAGTGCTTTGACCAAAATACGGCAATATCCATTGAGCCAGAAATAAGGTTTATCACTGAACGAAATTTCGTGATAAAACACCAGACCTTCGTTGAATTTTTCAAGACGCCATTCATTGACAAACTGACGTACATTCGAGTCGCTTGGCGTCAATTTTTGCATAAATTGAATTTTGTATTCTCTTAGGCCGAGATCCTAAAGTAAAATATTTGACGTATGCCACGCCAAACTGCTGCGAACAACGATGACTCGATTCGTCACAGTCTTTGCAAACACTCTCAGCTTCAGCTGCTGTTATCTCTTCAGTTTGTGCTAGATGTGGTCCAACCGGTCTGGTATCATCCACTCATGATAACTGAAAGTGCGAATGGTGATTTCGGTAAGCTGATTATGCGCAGCGTAAGTTCCTCGAATCACACGAAAACATTTCTCATATAATGCTGATGTTTGTTAAACAGCTGAACAATTTGGGGACGCTTCTGTGGCTTAGATCTCTTTACAGTAACTTGCCAAATGACGTTAAATAAAATGGCAAAGCAGTTTATAGGATTCACTCGTAATCTGTCAAGAAATGCCTACTGAAAACGAAACTTCACCAAGAATCACCTGATATATGCTTTTACGATTGTATGTTCTTGCAAACCTTTCCAGTACAAATTAGCAACTGCCCTGACTAAAGAGAACCTGTATGCAGAATAGCAGAAAATGCACAACGTTTCGTCCGAATGGGAGGCGGTGAGGAAACCCTGAGCGTTAACGTTGTTGGCAGTCCCAATGTTCATTTACTCGAGATTGTTCCAGATTGTGTTGAAACACGTCTAATTGGTGTCTAACTGCTTCTTCATTCGACGTTTGTAGTGTTATCAGTTATCCAGGATTGGTTTTTCAAAAGTTGAATTAATTGCTCCTCATTTGCCTTCAGGCTTTCGTTGTCATCTTCATACTGCTGGGCTTGATCTAAAATTTTTAAAGAGTTGACGTACCGCAGATCCAACAATGTCAAGTGGAGACCGCTTTTTCCATAGTTGCTTCTCCATGCCTTCGTTGAAGAGCTTCGGATGGTCAAGAGCTGATGATTGAATTGGCTGGTGACCTCAAAACAATGACTGCTGCGATTATTCGTCAGTCCGTCGAGAAGGGTTTCAAGTCCAAAAAGTTAACCCATCCTCCCCCGAATTTCTTTAAGTCCTATGACTTGCTTGCCTGGCTGGCTGGCTGGGTGGCTGGCTGGCATGCTGCTTGGCTGCCTGGCTGGCTGGATGGCTGGATGGCTGGCTGGCTTGCTAGTTGGCTGCCTGGCTGGCTGGCTGACTATCTGGCTATCTGGTTCGCTGGTTGGCTGGCTGGCTCTCTGGTTGGCTGTCTGGCTGGCTGGTTGGCTAGTACATGACGAATGATATTTTCTCGAAGTACATTTATTCCAGGATAGTTGCTGAAGGGTGTTATTTTCGGTCTGTTGTTGGTGGTACTTGACGCTGCTGCGTTTCTTCCCGCAACAAAAAGGAAGAGCATATAAGGATTGTGGGCTTGTTTAAAGTCCTTTTCTAATGTTGGACTCAACATTTATGTCATCTTTTTCGGCAGATTCATTTTTTTATCTCTAATCGGGAATAAGCCTCTACAAACTGTTTGTATAGACATTTTATAGATCTTCTTTTTGGCATATATGGAAACTCCTGGCACTGCGTGAACTTTTTCAATTATCCCAATTTACAAACGGGTTGGTGGACGATTTTCGTCTTTCAAGATGTTTCATCTTTCATCAGAACATTCTTGTCTTTCCTTAAGTCATTTGTCATTTCTGACCTTCTTTCGCTGTTAGGGTCATGCTTAATTCATTTGGCTCCATTCCTTCTTCTTCTTTTTCTTGTGGCGCTACAGTTCGGGGTGAACTTGGCCCTCAACAAACATGCCTCTTCAGCGAGCATGGTTTTTCGCCAGCTGCCGCAAGTTGTGCACTCCAAGCAGGTTGAGGCCCTTCTCCACTTGTCTGCGCCACCTTAGTCTCGACCGTCTTCTGCTGCGTTGTCCCAATGGCTTTGATTCGAAGACTTTTCGGACCGGAACAGTGGTGTCCATACGCTCTATATGGCCTAGCCATCTTAAGCGTTGTATCGGAAGACGCTTCGGAATTAAATCTTCTCCTTCAGATGGAATCAACGCAAACAGGACTAAAAATCGCACGCAAAACTTCATTCTTTCCAAAAGTAACAAATTGTTGCATTCGGCTCGAAGGACCATATCTTTACAACTCTTACCACTGGTAGGGGGACAGCAATAATTGAAGCACAATAAATTAAGCAATCATATTGCTTAAGAGTGAGCTCGTAAATCGCACTTCCCGGTCATTTATTTGTGTCGGCTATTTCTACAATTTTGGTTTACAAATTATGCCAACAGAGCGACGGGGTCTTTGAGTCTCTTTGACTCTTTCTTTGTTGAAGGTGATCAAAACTTTGTGTTTTAAGTGCTAACCTTTGCCTTAAAAAAACTCCAGGCAGAGAAGTTCAACGGATGTCCATCCAGAGATTTTGCAGTCCATTGAGTCTAATGAATAAAGTGTGGAACATTCTTTTGCGAGCAAACATTGCCGACGCGAGACTGTGCCGGGTCTCCTTGGAATGTAAAAACTCTCCAACCGAAATTTTGGTTTGCGTAAGGCTTCAACACTCCCTCTAAAACAGCTTAACGGCATACAGAGGTATTGATTTGACGCCATGGTCCAAAAATACAACCAGAGAACGATAATTAGCGGTTATGAGGGCTCAAATTATCACCACAGGTGCTCTCTGCTTTCTGGTGGCAGTGCGAAGATGTACACTTTCGAAGTACCCCTCTGGCAAGTAAACTCGGTCATTTTGTTTGCTGTCATAGTCCTGGATTAAGAATGACGGCTTATCGGAAAAAACCAAATTTGTCATCTCGGCACTTTGTGTAAGCGTAGCAACTCCTTCGCACTTTCTACTCTAAATTTTTTCAGTTGCGGTGTAAGATCGTGTGCTTTTTGGGAACGTCAATGACTGGAGCCCAATCTCATTTTTCAGCTTGTATTGAAACTGTTTAAATTATATTTTGAGCTCACGATCCAGTTTCATCAAATTCGACATGGATCTCGCTCAAATTGAGCCTTCGGTTTCCGAAGTATTTCTGCTGATGTTGCTGTTTTTTCTATGCCCACCTCTATGATGTTTTGCAACATTGCAAATATCGTGGTAACAAACCATGGTTCGAGACACAATTGATCGTATATGGGAACACTCCTAGAAGCCGCAATCACTGGCAGCATTTATAATGTTAAGTTAAAGCATTTGTTGACTTATTCGGTTATAACGCAGAGTTTTTCGAAAATTGCACTTGGTATTCCTCTTGTATCCTGTTGCATCCAAGTAGAAGATCACTTTAATATGGTTGCTCTTAATTGGCTGAAAAGTTTCTTGAAAGTCATTCCAGTAAATGAAAACATTTGCTCCATCTGACACAGTTTCTCATTAAAATGTTTCACCTCTTGATTTATTTGGACCGATGTAAGTTCTCATATCACTTTGATTTTTATGTTTTACTCGTTTGGTCCCACTGGGTGTTGGTACATAAGTCGTAAGGGACTTTACTTCTGCGAATAAGATTTCTAAATGTGGTCTTAAGTCATATGATTCAAAGTCCCATCCGTTGTTCGAAAAGAAGTCTCAAATAAATACAAAGCCCCACTTGTTTCAAAATGTTTTCAAACCAAGTTACTGGTGTTAGTAGACAGTGAGTATTGAAAGCCTTTTAAGCCCCAAAAATGTAAGCTCTTTTCATCGAAGGGTTTGTTAACTGTTTCCAAGCTGAAGTCAAAGGTTTCGCCCAACAAGGTTACTCATCGCTGGTACAAAGTACCCTTTTTTTCATTTCCTTCAAAAACCCTTTCACCCCCCACCTAACAGAAACAACCACCTCATCAATGGCTCAATTAAACACCTTGTCGTTGAGTTTTTTTTTCAGTATCGCTCTTCCCTCGCATTGTCAGTCGTTAGTGACTTGGCACTTAGTCCTCACCGGCGTCACTTGTGAGCATAGATTTCACACCACAGTGTCATTAAGCACTTTCGACTTAATGTCAAATGACCACACTGACACAGGCAACAATGCCTCCATCCTTCCTTGCCGAGCAGTGTCCATGCAATCGTCTCATTAAACAACCCTAATGTCACTCGTTTGACATAAACAAAGAATATGTGGCGACCGACTAATGGCGGTAAACTGATCAAACTGAGTGGCAGAGGATTACCGTTGGATTCCGGGAAATACGTGAAATATCACCCCACGCATAGCCCCGCCATAAATAGATTGTCAAACGAATTTCATAATTACATGAGCAAAGGTTAATTACTATCTAATCAAAGAGAAGTGCACACTTCCATTAGGTTTGACGTAAAAGTCATTAAAACTATTGGCGGACGTGTCCCAATCCATTAGAATCATTCAAGCGATTTAACGAGCGCCCGTGTCCTTTCAAAAGCACGCTCTTCCTTAACATCCCCCATCCGTTCAATTGAGACGTAATAATCGGTTACCCTGGCTCGAAAACGGTCACATACTCGTCGCCGTAAGTACTTACCTAACGACCGCGCCATTCATTTGGGCACACGGCTGGATTTATAATTAGCCCGGCTGACTGATTGCGGGATAGTTCATTTCCTAATTGATCCTTGCAGTCGGCTCTCGAGCGTTTGTTTCTTTTCGAATGTGCTCCTTAAATAAAACATCGCTCGGCCCACGGGAGGACACCAGTGGGATTTGCGCCGTTTCAGTGGAGACTCACTCGCGACACTCACGCCGCGTATATATTGATTCGGTCTAATCCCTTGGCATAAAATTTAATTTGATTTTAGATTCCGATCGGCAAACATGACATTTCAATTTTGAATGCAGGACCCAGCGGTGCAGGAGCGCACACACACACATCCAAACGCGCTCGTGAGAGAGTGCGGGTCGGGTGGTGTTTGAAATTCGTGCTAAAAGTTAGGATAGCCGTGCGGCTCCGACTGACTGGGGTCAGTGAGAGACGGATTTTTGCAGCAGAGGTGGGTCGGTTTTTTTATGAGCGTGTAAAAGGATTATTCGATTTGCAGGATGCGAAGCAATTGGCCTGCAGGCTGGCAGGAGTAATGCGACTAGAGTTCCAATTTACGGCTGGCATTTGTGAATGGATCTCTTTGGGCGTGTGAGCGTTGCAAATTGGTGGGCTTATGGGCGGTTCGTTGCACTCGCGAATGATTGTATTTTTGTCGATTTAATTTGTTCTAGACAAAAAATAGAGAAAAACCGTACCGTTAGATGAGGGAGATTTTTTTTCTTTTTAATTTTTCGTTGCGGGCGAAGGATTATACGGGGGTAACAGGATTCGGTTGCGTAGGCGAGAAATGGAATTGATTTTGAAACGATACAGCGGTGTGTGCAGTTTGGGGGGATTTTTGTGAAATGTTTGTTGTAATTCCTCGGTGAACCCTTCATTGTGGTTTATGGAGTGTTTTTTTTTTTTCGAAGATCGAAGTAAGAGTGAATAGCACGGTAGGTGGGGGGGGGTGTTGGAACAACAGATATGATAAAATCAGCAAAAAAATTATTTGTATAGACAGATGATGAGGTACATAACAACGATTTCAATGAGCCCGAAGTCTCCCTGCAACACCTACGCTCGATGACGCTCTGTGACTTAACCGCAAATTTTCGTTTCGGAAAGACGGGTGTACTGAGCCTCTGCATATATTTCAACCTTGAAAGCACCCCGAAGTCGTAAATTGTCACCAACCGAGAAGGGGCGGCATGCCTCCATACTTAATCTCTTATGTTACCTACAAACACTGTGTGAAATTTTAGTGGTCGCAGCCGTGGCGTAGTAGGTAAATTCATCAACTCACACGGTTCGATTCCCGGACGGATCCCGGACGCATATTTCACGACACCACCTCTTTCGAATTCCTGACAACACGCAAGGAATACTAGCTCTCTATGAAAAACTTCCTAAATCTCGTGGTGCGCTGTCAACAAGAAGCGGTAGGTCCTCTATACTAGTGAGAAAATAGTGGGATGCATGACACGAGTAGTTACTGAAGAAGCTACATATGACCTGGTCTCTTGTGGGCTGTAGTACCACTCAATTATTACCAATTAAACTTTGGCCACTGTCTCTCAGGGAGATAGCAGATAGACATACGCCCAGCGCCCAGCCCAGTGAGTCACAAAAGCGGTGACTGCTAAGCTAGCCAGCTGATGATGAATGAAATCAAACGAATGTGAAGGATCTCAAATGATTAGACCCCACTAGTGTTCCCAAAACAAAAATAACAAATATCAGGAGTTGTTACTGTAACTGAATGAGATCATGAGAGCCCCAAATAATGACATCTGTAGGAACTGGAGGGAGGAGGGTAAAAAAAAGGGAGGGTCAAAAGTCAACACTTCTTAAAATGGAAATAATTCAGTATCGAAATAATATAGTTCACGGAAGTGAAAGATGAGTTAGACTCTGTGTATTTGAGACTCTGTAGCATCTGTTAGCATAGTGAAATTTTGGGGAGCTGAACTTTAATGAGGTTGTAAGAGGTTCGCAGAAGATGAACATTCGGGACGTCAAAAAACTGCTAAAGTCCTACAGCATTAGACAAATTGAAATGAGATATACATATATCCGAAATTCTTAAAAAGTCCAAATAACATGTTAGTTACAAAGCAAATCAAGATTTAGGCATGAGAAAGCTGTGCGTTGACTTGGTGGAAGTTCTTCTTCATATGGGTTCGTCTTTTTGCAATTTCTTCCTTCAAATGCACCAATAATGCCATGCAGTATTCGCTGTTGATCCTTTTGTCTTTCTCAAGATAGTTCATAATGATAACCATGCGGATCTCAAAACACAGATGCCATAACCTTGCCAGCCGACCTTTGTGTTTTTGGACGCTTTGGGCGTGGTTCACCGGCTACTGTCCACTCCGCCGACTGCCGATTTGACTCTAGAGTGGTGGATGCAAGTTTCATCCAATGTGACATACTGATGCAAAAAGTTCTGTTTATTCTGGCAAAACAGCTCCAAACAGATCACAGAATCATCGATACGTTGTTGTTTTATGTCCATTGTGAGCAAACGCGGCAGCCGTTCCTAAAACAGCTTCCTCATGGACAAATGTTCATGCATAGGAGTGTACATACTGCCTTCTGATATCTTTAAGGTGGCAGCTATCTTACGCAATTTCAGTCTGCGGTGGTCCAAAACGATTTTGTGTACTTTTTGACGTTTTCAGGTGTAACCACCTCAATTGGCCTTATAGAGCGTTCAGCGTCGTTGGTGTATGTACAGGCACGTTTAAAGTCAGCATACCACCGACAAATAGTTGTTTGTGACAGAGTAGAGTCCCTGTAACACTTTTGCACAAGCTTTTTTCTTATCTAAAAGGAGTCTTTAATCAATGCACGAAATACTGTTTTTTAATCACATGAAGCACTGTAATTAGTAAAATAATGTTTATGTGCCCTGGTACATACTATCGGATACCTCGTCCAGAGATGGCAGGCACTTGATTAGTGAGAGGCGTCGAAGTAAGGGACTTAACGGCTGCTTGGCAATCAGTGAAGGTATAGACATCGTGGGCTGATATGATGTTCTTAAATATTAAGCAGCATCGCTGATTGCATTTCCAATGACACTGCAATGGTTATGTTATCAAAAAGGTTCATGGAAATTATCAGAGAAAATATATCTTCCTTTTATATCCTCTGTCTTTGACCCCTCGATGTTAACGTGTCTACCATCATTTAAAGGAGTACCATAGGTCTATCTCCGAAATAAGGGCCTCCTCTCTAGGAAACAGCGTGATCAAGTATAATCTGGTTTCATGGTGCACATAGGCCTAACGACTTCGGCAACGCTTCCATTCTCTTCGAATTTCTTTACAATTTGACCGATTGCTTTCGTAGTCGGTTGATTGGCTTTTATAATCGCGTAATGGGCCGCAATCATCACCCTTATTGGAAGTCTTAATAATTGTTACGTGTTGTTAGATGTTCATAAATATTAACAAATGTCAACATGTCAACAAATTCAATTGAGACCCCAGGGTTTCAAATACCAGTCCACTTAAAATGACTCACCCTGTACAATAATTTTTTTTTTTTAATTAACCTCAGATACCTTAAGGGATTTAAATGACAATTTCACTTTCCAGTACTTTTGTTTGACTGGAAATCTCTTGAAATCGACGCCGACAAAATTAATGTCTCTCATCGACACCTCTATGTTGATTTCAAAGCGTCATTTCAATCTGCAGGAACGATATTCCTAATTCTCTAGAAACAAACAATCAGTTGAAGCCATATCTTCAATTGACACAAATACTAAAGCTTCCTCCTTCACTCAAGCGAAACTCTTAATACGTGCTTAATTTCAAGATTCGCAAGTGTCTCCTTAATCACAGCTGTGTGAACGAACCGACATGAACAGCCAGCCGCCACATGCGACCAATGCGAATCAAATCAGTGCTAATGGGTCATCAGAGAAGTTCTCCAGTTTCGCGCCAAATGATACCAGAAAAATGCGCAAAGAAAACACTGATTAATGGATGTCATCGCGGTGTCAGCGGCTGATTGTTAAGCTGATTAAAGTTAGTCACGCTAAGGCAATTTAGAGTGCCTGTGTGGGCGGGCTGCGGCCACATACGAGGTGTATGGACATCATCTTGGGAACGAATTTGATGGTAATGGGCTTTAGTGGTTAATTTGTGTGTCACATAAGAGACGGCTGGTTGGACCCTTGGTTGAGTGAACGATTAAATGAAAATGCTGTTAAGTTGGCGCGGTGAGAGGGAGATTCCTGAGATTCTTCAAACTGAAGACAATCAGTGACATCAAAGCATCCATTGCATCGGCCATCGAATGCGAAATAAACGACCGCCTCTTGCCGGGTTCGCGGACGTTGGCTTTCAACAAAAATTCCTGTGGCCGAAGTTTCATTTCATTCGCTCAAGAGTGCATTCCGCCATTATGTGCACTCAATCCGATCAGCCAGGCCATCAGGTATCCCAAAGACAATCTAATTCGAGAGCAACTCGTTCTCGTTTGTTTGGGCACCCAAATGGAAGGCCATTACATTAATCGCGCACATGCCACTCGCAACGCATATAGATCCCGCATTAACCGACGGCCTATTTTGATAGGTCCGCAGCGATCACCGGAAAGTCCCATCAAACTGACTGTTGGCACATGACCAGGGCCAATCCCAGCACCGTCTCCAAAATAGACACAAATCCCGGCGAGAACGAGGCGAAAGTTTTCGTGAATGAAAATTCATTTGACTCCACTTCCGCAGATGGCACTCGCTCGATTGCGTCGCAACAAAAATAGACAATCGTCCGCGGCGACATCTTCACGCACGCACACAGCCCACTCCCCACACGCTGGCGTGTTCTCGTACATCCCACAGAGTTACACTGCTGTCGCAGCTCACTCCTTCATCTATTCCCGGGATTTACTATGATCATGTTCCATTCATTAGTCGAAGAAATTCCCGATGGCTGTGGGGCTGTGGGGCTGGTGGCGGCGGCGGCGGCGAGACGGGAGTGCTGCACGCGATTAATTTGGAAATTGACAAAAAACAAAAGACACCGTCAAGCATGCCACAACGACAAATGCTCTGCACTCTGTGTGCCGTTCGTTGGGCCTGTGTGCGCTGCTGATGCTGCTCCGACCGGAAAGCCGCAAATTCCACGGTATGCAGGAATTGATGGCTTGGCATCAGGCAAAGTGTTAACGCTGCTGGAAGGAATTTTTGGATTCCGTCATATGCCGGTGCACACACGCTGCTCGATACAAGCACGAGTTCGAGGACACCCGACGATGCCGCCGCGCCGACCGACACACGAGTTCGGTCTCTTCGGTGATGGCGCAAATATTTAACAATTTGACATGGCAGGTACTAAATCTTCGCGCCACTCACCAGTGGACTGGGAAAGGGTTGAGAGCGTCCTCGAAATCCTCATGTGATTACCGCGTATGCTCACTGACAAATGGGATATTGTCGGCAGTCCATGTGAGGTACTTGCATCTTGGTGCTGCAGTTGGCTGCGCTTCTGTCTGCCGGGGAATTGGATTATGGGCATTTGAGTTTGAGGCAGAAATCGATTGAATTAGTAATGCGAGACGAGATGTTCTGTAATTTATTCATCGGAGGTTGTGATGATGTTGTCGCACCGATATGCCAGACGGGTGAAGTTCTCATACGTGTACTTGATCTGCGGGTCTTTTTGTTTTAAGTGACTGAAGCTTGACGCCGAAGGATGATTGCTTGCATGAGAGAAACGAAATTTAAACAGCCTGACATATGGCTAAGGATTCAAGTTCATTTGTTTTTTCATTCCGAAGGATTTAGAAAAATTGTCATAATGCTGCTTGATTCGCCTTTAGACTAGATGCCTAGAGGGTCGTGGTTTATTTGCTTTTGTTACTTTAAAAGAAGGAAAGAAAAAAATGTCCACTTATTTCAGGACATGAAACCTAGATTTTAATGTCGCAGTGCGCATAGAGACGAGGTGTACAGTGCCATGTCTAGTTTTTGGCATTCCAACCAAACTCGCCAGATTGTGTAGGATGACGATGAAGAACTCTCGCTGCTCCGTCAAGGTCGGTAATAAACTCACCGAGACATTCAATGACAAAACGGTTTTAGACAAGGCGACGCGCTGTCATGGGACTTCTTTGGCATCATTTTTGAGAAGATCGTGCGTAACTCACAAGTCAACACCAGAGGCAAGATTTTTCAAAAGTCCGTTTAGCTGCTAGCTTGCGCCAACGAAATTGACTTGATGGGCCAAACAGAGCGATTCATTGACAGAATGACGAGTTTGCTGGCATTGAAGCGGAAGCGGCTAAATTGGGCCTGGTGGTTAATGAGGGCAAAACTAGGTACATGCTGCCATCAAGGAAGGACAGGAAACATCGACGTGTCGAACAGAGCATCACACTACGCAGCAGAAACTTCGAGGTAGTCAAGGACTTTGCCTAAATCGGCTCCGCGGAAAATAGGGACAAAAACACCAGTACCGACATCAAACGCAGAATCACTCTTGCCAATCGCTGTTTCTTTGGGCTCAAGAGCCAATTGAGTAATTAATCCCTCTTTTGAAGGCCTAAGCTTGCTTTATAAAACGCAGGCCTAGGCTAAGGCAGCGCTCCCTAGTGGAGAAAGACCTCAACCAACTTTGAGTGCGCAGCTTGAGGCAGCTAGCGAAAGATCGTGCTGGCTGGACAGACATGTTGGTTGAGGCGCAGGTTCACCCCGGATTGTAGCGTCACAAGATGAAGAAGAATAAGGGAATGCCTCTACCGCAGATAGACCTGAAATCTTGTCTTACTGACTTCATGATCCGTTTGGTGTCCATTAATCAGGTTTGCAAAAGCTTGCAAATAAAAAGATGCAAACAAATTCCACCCAGATACACGAAATAACAATTTCATTGAACAATCGGGTGGAAAATGCGACGAACCCAACGTTTTACACCAATCTTATCAGCATGTGTCAGTGTGACTTTTGTCCCTACATAGGGATAGATAGATAAAAATCAAGACTTTAACTAATGTTGCAAGGGATCAGCGAGTTTCAAATCGATATCTACCACCATTTTGTCTGCATTCATCTCAAACTGGTTTTCGACGAGATGGCCAATTCCGAGTTCCTTTGAAACTGACCTGACCATGTGTCACCACGCTATAAATTGGAGCACGAGGGTTGACATAAGGACTTTCAAGCCATTTGAACCCTGCAGTGAAGGAGAGGCGCTTTAGTATGTGCTGGGAAAGATAATCCTAAGCTAACATGAAAGGATCTATCTTCTCCAAATCTATACATTTGTTAGCTGAAGCAGATGTCATTCATAGACATCATCGCTAATTTTTAGGAGACTTCTGAGAAACCATTTTCAAACAAAGCAAACTGACGTTCAAGTTAAAGATGACAAAACACAGCGTATCCTGTCAACTAAAAATCAATCCGTCGGATACCACCACATGTGTTTGTATATGTATACAACAAAATTTGTCCCGCTCTTTAACAACTATTCTTGTTATGCGTTCTATTGATTCCTTATGAGTAACGGGGACGAACAGTCACCGAGAGAAATTTTTTGATCAAATTTTCATTGCATCGGCAAACTCGAAACTAAGAATCGAAACTGGCGTGTAAAACCACTCACTTACCCACTACAATACAGAGGTCACGGTGACGTCTCACAGCTTTAATCTTAAACCAGTAAGGGAGTAAGTGTTCCTCAGTGCAAACATCAACTCGAACATGCCTCCTCCTATTTGTGAATATACAAAGCTAATTCAATCTTGGCGACCAATGCAACTTCGGGCTGCCGAAACTGCCAAGCTTAAGACTTCTAACTTTTAGTAAGAAAATCATGATGTGCAAGTATTACAACACAAATGCGTATGATGGACGATAACCAGAACTCCATAGTGGATTCTTCATTACTTCGGAAGACGAATGATTCTGCGTCGGTCATAACTTTGAACATCTGTACCAAGATGTGGACCAAGTAAAATCGATTGCATCGGCTCGGCCACATTGAGCGAAGGAGCAACAATGATCCATGTAAAGGGTCTTCAGAGGTTCGCGAAGGAGAGGAAACCCAGTAAGAAGACCAAGTCATGGAAGATGCCAAACAACTTGGTCTTGATGACAGAAAGAATCGTGACCAAGACCGTCATGGACGAGAAGGCTGCCCCATCTGGGGCTCAAACACTACATGGTTTACTGGCCAATAACTTGTAACTTATTTCTTCGGGTGTGCCAGTATTTTGTACATTTGAGGAATATTCTATATTACAAAACTTTTCATTGTTTCATCTGATCTAAGACTTTACCTAGAGAAGTATTTCAAAGGTGTGATAACGGAGAATATACGAGTAGGCACCCAATTCATTCGTAGCAAAACCAAATGATTTCTCAACAAGTCCATTGTTTCAAGCGCTGTATGGTTCGTAGAGGACTGAATTTTAGAAAGCACATAGTCAATTAACGTTGCCTGATAACGACTACAATTGACGGTAATATTTCGATTTGCCTCATTTGTTCTTGGCGTACATTCTCAGCTACACCTGCTATAGTCTCTTCACAATGTGCTAGATGTGAAATCGCCCTAAGTCCAACCAGGCACTCCATTCCAACACCTGGCAAAGTAGGACCCAAGCTCTATGGCACATAGTAATAATAACTCGTTGGTGCTTTGCAGGATTTGACGGGAAAGAAGCCGCACTGGTACATGCCGATTAGTGTGTTGCAAAACGGAAAACGGCTTCAAACAGTCACACATTATGATGACCAGGATCTTGTGGATGACGTTGATCAGGAATTGACCTCGATAAGTCTTATATAAGTTAGGACCGCCTTTTTCTGTGGCTGGGCATTCCCATATCTATAAAGAATGCCACAAATAGGACACGTGGGATAGCATCATTTTTGTATTTCCTTGAAAGCTTTATCAAAGCAGGACACCATTCAAATATGTGATTGGTGTGACTGCAGCGCATCTCAACCAATTTGCCATGACCTTAACGTGTGTATTGAGCTGAATTTGACAGAGACAAACGAAGTCTGTTGGTTTTGAAGAGCTCACGGCATTGTGCGGCATTCGATGATAGTGGCACCAATGGACTTCAATCTGTTCCCTGTAAAATGGAAGAAGCGGCTGACAGTGCAACAGAGCGTTCTCCAAAGACCTCAAACCAAACATCCATTTGCTGATATTGTTCCTCTCTCTATCGGTTCTTGCACAATGCTCTAAATACGTGACAGGCACTCTTACGGATGACACTTCAAAACACTGCCGGTCATCAACTGTCAATAATCGCTAGGTTCCGATAGGTGCAAGATAGCGGCATAATTTCATCTAAAACAAGCTTATTCCATTTCATTAATTTTTTCAAAACACGCTTCGAAAGTGTGAGAAAAGTGTTGCAGCACCGACACACACCAGAGCACCATGTCCACTTACCATAACTAGGCAGGGCACTGCTCTTCCATTTCAACGCCATCTTCGTCAACGTCACACCATCTAAACAAGATCAATTCAATTCATTGAATGCCGTCAAGCCCTGTTTAAAATTTTAAAATTTGACCCAGAAACGCATCTGTCGTTGAGAGTGGGAAATCTTTCGCGGAGGCATCAATCGCGCCGGCAGCTTAACACTGACAGTCAGCCATCATAGCACACAAATCTACATCCGCCTGCCTCCCAGTTCCGTTGTCCCGTATCTCACCGCGAAGGTAATTCCGTAATCTACGACGCTGGCATCCCTAATCCATCCAGCCGACTAAACATCTTAATTGTCCAACAAGACTGAATTATTCGCCTCAGTATCGATGACCCCGCCACAGTCGCACACATGGGTGTCTGAAATAAGTCACATAAATCGGCCCTAATCCAACCTAAACGAGTTGAGAAACCTCTCCAGCCACCCAGGTACCACGGGATCCATCGATCTCCGAACGCCGCCGATGACGGGAACGCCGAGGGCACAGCCCATATGCACGGGGAAACGAAATAAATACCAAAGTCGACTCGAACGAATCCAACGGTGATTACCACGACTCGTGTCGAATGCTATTCACTCACTAATTTACGATAGGTTTCCCATGAAATGTGTGCGTGTGTCAATGAGGCTCCCTTCAATGTTGCGATGAGGTGCCTCAAGTGGGATAAATTGATGGCTCTGCCGACGTTGCGACGCTGGGAGATTAACGCAGCTTCGAGGAGAAGGCGTGCACGGAGATGTCGGAACAGCGTGCAGCGATGTAGCGCTCGGCTTAAGCCCAATTTCCCGATCTCGATCTTAACGAGGCATAATTTTTCCTTGTCCGCTCGTAAATTTGTGTCCGCCAACAAAGTTTGATGTGCGCTGCACCAGTTCACGGGCGGCGCATTTCGTGACTGCCGACTGTTGACTGTTGAATGGCATCGAGGTGTGTGCCCACATAAGGCGTCTCGCTGTCCGCGGCAATTGCTTTCTATTTGTGGCCTAGGCGTGAAGCCGTTCCGCACAAAACTAAGGGCAAAGCGCTGCGAAGCAGGTGGCTGATGGACTGAACGGCTGGTGGACGTTCTCGAAAATCTCCACCACGCATCCGTCGGTGACATTAAGTTGTGAGGAGCAGCTCCGTGGACGGTGTCTTCGAGTGCGTGTGAGTCTTGGAAATGAAAATGTTTCGGAATGGAACGACTTTTCGGAGAATTACTTGGGCGAGGCAGATGAACTGCACATTTCGCCGAGCATCCGTGCACTCCCTCTGCGTGCTAAGAGCCGAACTTTTAAATTGAGTGGAAAATCAGCATCCGCATGAGTTGGTGTTATGTGCGAGAAGTAAATTATTAATGTCCCGGCATCGTAGAGTGCCCCAGATGAGGATGCCGGTGCCGCACTGATTTATGCACTCTTCCTTGAATTTGCAGTTGGAGTCGGTTGTCTCTGGGGTGCAGGCATTGAATGCGCTCTGCACTCTCGACGTCAGCCTCCGCAATGTTATGCGTGACATCTTGCTCTTAACCGGATCGTCCTGATTAGTGCTGGCAGTTGCTGTGACTTGTGACCCAATTGTGATCGCGTGACGAATCTTATGAGGTAAAGATGTTTCTCACATTTGTCCATACAACCAGTGAATGTCCATGCCCATGTCCACTTGGCCGACGGAACTGCAAGTCCTTCCTTCAACAAAAGACAATTAAAATACGCGCCGATGTGTCTGTAGGTGGTCCCATTAAGGACAGATCTCATTTCCCTTAATGATACCGCAAACACATGGTGCGCAAGTTGGTGGGTGGGGGGAGGAAGGAGTAGTGTCGCATATCGCGTCGCAGCCAATTCATTACCTTCTATCGCTTGATCTCATTTTTATGGACCACCACTGTCACCGTCAGCTTTTACTGTCACTCATTCAGCAGCACGGGGGGCTCCCGTGCTGCCACTGCAACCGTGAAACGCAATCATCCATCTTCGTGACGATTAATTGAATTACACTCCAGCAACCTATTGTGAAAGGCGCGCACCGCTCGCTCTGGCAAAATAGCCTCACTGTGTGGCACTTTGCGTTAAATGCTGCCGTCAATTAACACGCATCCCATATACAACATCATGTTCGGCACTGCACGCATCCGACGACACCGTACCATCGTCGACGTCGTCGTCGTCGTCGTCAGCGTTGTCGACCGGAGAGGAGCGCGCATCCAGCCGGCATGATGTTTTCTTTCATCTGCCAGCTGAGCGATGGCAACTTGTATTAATTACGACAGTGAGTGCAAAACTGTTGCGCACACGTTAATTGTATGTTTGCTCTGCATATGCATCTGCATGATGGCATGGCAACGCACCACCCGTGGCTCGGTTCTGTGTATCTTCGCTCATGCTTTATTGGTTCTTTTCCGACTTGGACACCCCAACCGTGCCGTTGGGGATGAGGTGGACTGATGAGTCATATTGTTGTGTATCCTTCCAGCAATTATTTCGTTTTCCGATTGATTGCGACCGAAATGAGGACTCCGCCGCACCATTGGCTGTTCATCGAACAACAGACAATTCGCTTCACTGGCCGAAAATCTGTTCGGATTGAGGGCAGGCGGTATCTTTGTCATCTCTGTGATGCCCTGGCTGATGGAATCCACAAGCAAAGTCCCTAAAAATCGACTCCCACATACATCAAACCGGCACGCACGCCCATACCGCGAACCGATCCGATTCGAGATAAATCTTATCTCAGGCATCAACCATTGGCACGGGTGTGGGATTACCCCCAGTCGGCGCAGCTGCGCATTGTGCCCCCAGGTACCGGTTCCACTGGACAACGGCCGGCCGTTGCTTGCAAAAGTTACTTGACTTATGAGACGTGCGGTTAAATATTTCATGCACTTACCACACGAGTAGCCGTGGCCAGAGTCGTATTTTTTGAAACTCAACTCAACTTGCGTGGGTATTTGCGAGCCTTGAAAGTAATTCCACGTAAAGTGACATAATGTCCGGATTATCTGTGAGTGCATTATATTCATTTCAGAGTGTAGCTGAGTGGTTGATATTTATGCAGGAGGTTAATTGAACAGGTAGCTGAAGAGGGCATTACTCTGACTGCTTGAGATTTTATAGAGCTTGGATCTGGAATAGTTGGGACATTTTTTCTCAATTTACATCTTTAATTTGTTTTAAAGGTGTTTATATGATTGTCAAATAAAGCAACATCCTTAATTCACTCCTTTGCTTCTGGCAGTACCCACGGCTTTTTATATTCGGTTCTTGGGTCACGTGCTCGAAGACTCGAAATGGCTGCGTATGCCCCCAGAAGATCTTTAGCAGCAGCTACTCGTTTAGCTGTTTCATGAGTTAAGACAGCTCACTCACAAAAGAGGAAGATGTAAGGAAAAATTCAAAGACAGACCTTTTGACAAAAGCAAAGCAGAACTTTAAGGCAGCACTACTCCACAGAACACCGAAATGAAGTTTAATCCTTAGTCCAATCCTTTCTTTAATCCTTTGCCACAATCAGTAAAATTATTCAAAACTAAAATATTGTTTTAATTATCACAATCTAGCTTAAAATATAGGCATACATATCTTTTTCCGAATTTGACGCCATCCTGCCTTGTAACAGTATTGCAACACGAAAAGTATTAACCAAACCTTCAGTTTTTTTTTCAGTCGATCTTGTGTAACGTGCTGAAGTATAGCAGAAACGAAACTTTAAAAGCAAAGAATGTAAAAGTTCTCACGACATTTACTGTTTCGAATCAATTTCTCTAGTAGATTAAAACTCTTCTCAATCAAAATCACTGCATTATTTGCATTATTTGATTTGTGGGAATTCGCTTTAGAAATCAGGGTCGAGGAATGATGAATAAAAGCCTTACCAAGAAAACATTTCAAACACAGTCAACCTGACGTTGGTCGCACTATTTTCATAGATAACACTTGGAGCTTCTAATTAAATACGGGGAACTTGTGCCACTAGATTCAATCAGTTTCTTGTTGAATAGGAATTAAAACACTCTCCTTTATCGCCAAGAGAGATGCTCAGGAGCTTGGTTCATAAGAATAAAAGACCCAACCTCCTTTGAGTATGAGATCTGCATGTTTACTGGCAAATCTAAAACCTAACCAATCTTTTTTCGTCTCATTTGTCATTTTAACGTATTTCAGAACAAGGTTGTGGTAATTCATTGTGTGGCGTTGATTGTAGGATTTCCTATTTCAGGCATTTTGGCTGGCCATGCAACGTGGCAAATTATTGGCGTGCTGCAAAATAGCTTTATCGTGCCTTGGGACCGTTTTCGGCGGTTTTTACGTTCAATGCTTTCCTCAATGCATTAATTGTCCTAAGAGCAGCTCATATGACACCAAACCCGGCTGGCCCCAGACCAATGATACGTTATCGGAAGTTGTATCCATACGATGCCCATCATCATCAGTCACATTCCAATCCAAGATCGCTCTTAAACGTATCTTTCCTTTATTTCATACAACAGCTACCTACTATTACCATTGTTTCCAAACGTCTAGATGATGCGACTGGATTTATGAATCATTTTATTCCACATCTTAACTGGTGTAACCGAAATCCATTTGGCGTGATGGCGGTTACCAGACGCAGGTATTGAAAGAACCCTACTGGTAGTGACAGCTTGACTCAGAAGCTCAGGAGCCCCTAGAACCCACCGTGGTGGCAGTGTTTTAAAACTGAGGGCAGAGTTGAAGTTAGTGTACTGTGCTGACTGGTCTGAATCACATTGTTCACTCTACTGACTTAGGTGAGGGGTCTTTCCCGACTCAGTGTGGAGTTGCATTCTCAACCGGGTGCTGCGACCTAGAGAGCAGCTGGGGTTCTTAAAAGGACTTAAGCCAATTGACTCATATTCAACGTGCACTGCCTCCAATTCCAACATCTTCAATTTTTTTGTCGTTCTTCGTTTTCCAAGTAAAACTTTTCACTTTTGTTCATCTAGAGTGTAGTTTTATTGGTTAACACCAAAATGCCACCACCCAGCAAAAAAACCCTTCATTTGTTGCGAAACTCTTCGTGCTTGGTGACGTAGACTAACAACAGAGAAACCATATAACCTTGCAATTGGTTTTACACTTTAAAGTTGGAGGCGATATCAAGGTGTACCCCAGTTTTAAGCAAGTTGTCCATATGTTCGGCATTAGCATGACACTCTGAGCAGCTATACGCCGAAGAATTTTCTCGACTAGGTTTCCTGACATCAACCACTGCATACAACCAGATGCACTTTGAAGACTTGTGGGGCCCGCACAACTATTTCACAAAAGTCACTACACCGTTTTAAAATTTGAACACTCTTAAAAAGCCTCGACGTAGCTACTGTCTAGATGTTATTCTTTCGGTCATTACCCACATTTCAGGATCATAGATGAAAGTTGGAACACAATCTTAGCTTAAGACCGAGAGTTTGGCTTTGACACTAAGCTCTGCCCTTCCTCATTACTGATGTACCAAGCTGCTTCAAAATCAATTCAGTTTGGCCAATCTTAAAAGAAAACTGAATGTTGCTCCTGCCATTTATCGTAAAAATGGCATACAACTCTGCGGCAGGAACCCTTTTGGAGCTTATAAAGATGCCCTAAGGCAGTTTTCGAAAAGAAAAGGCATCGTTACTCATCGTTTCCCATATTATTTGTATCTACAATTGGCCACTTACTACCATTTGCTTACAGTTTAAGGTTATTTTGACATGGACAGCGCTAGAAATCTTGACAGAGAGTTAATACCATTTTTCCGCGGATCAAAAAGAGCTCTTGAACCATGCCCTAAGCATGTATTTCTAAAGTCAGTGCTGTGGGAGTTTTTCTGGCCGGTGTGAAGCACCACTGCGAGTCCTCTTGACAAGAAGGTTCGCATGCTTGTGGCCAACAATTTTGGTCGCAAGCACGCTAACCTTTTGTACAAACTTACAAGTGAACACAGTGACTTACAGTTTTGCAGTAAACACAGATGAGTCTGAAGCCACAGTAGCCGAGAGTAGCCATCGACGTTAACAGCTCACGATTTCATGAACTAGCTTGATGAGAATGCACAAAAATCTCGGATTGCGAGCTTCAAAGGTAAAATTGGAGCAGCACTAAACTGATTATCGCTGCGTGGTTTTTGCCCTACAAGAGCTTGAATTGTGAAGTTATTTTGGTCGTCTTTTCCGTCGAGTTGCATATTCGAATCGTTGTCTACTTCCACAAACAAAACTTGCCTGATCTAAAGCTCGGAAAAAACACACCGCATTGTTGAGAAACCAATGCATGCACAGAGGGTTACAGTTTAGTGGGGATTCTGGACTGGTGGCTTCATTGAACCATTTTCGTTGACAGAGAAACGCTTGGAGAAATGTTTTAGTCAATAGTGGGCTTTGAAAAACCATTTTAGCTAACCCCTGTTTTTACAGAAATTTAATTCTGTTTCATGAAAGTCTACGTGCAATGCAACAGAGCTCATGCACAGTCGTCTTCTTTGCGCACCAAATTTCCAGGTTACCAGCTGTCGTGGCGTACCCATTGACCGGTTTAAAGTTCCGATTTTGACTCATTTATTATTTTCTTAGAGGGAATCGGGAAGGATTGACTTTACGCCAACAATTCGGAAACGAAGATAGCACTCAGGTCAATATCATCGAAGCAATTAATGGTCTACAGCACAAGGCAATCAATAAGCTGTTGCGGTGCCACTGCCGAGACAGCGACTTAAATTTAATTAATGGCAATCTATGTGGTGACCAATAACCTCATAGTGCATGAAAAACATCCTCTTTCTTTATTTTATTCTACTTTTATAAAGAAACTTCCCTGGACCATTTCTGAGCTCAAAAAAATCTCAGGGGATATACAAACCGCAGCAAACCTGAATGAGTTCCTTGTCATAAGGAGGACGGCAGCTTGATCTGCGGAATGTTGCCTAATATTCCTCTAAACAAGTATCACCTCAGTTATTGTTAAAATGTTAGCAAAAATTTACATATCTGTCTAAAGGATCTCCAATATTTGTTTCCTCGCTTCATAGAATATCCTCTCATCTTCCGTCATTATTGGTAACACAAGCATAAACAAATCCTTACTTTCCGCCCCGGCAATCTCTTCCAAACACCATTCCTTCCACCGCAGTCATCCAACCTCATTAACTCCATACCGTCTGGCAAATGAGCGAAACAATGCTGGACTGTACCCAAGATCGTTCGTCAAAGGATTACTTAACCTAGCAGGAAACACAAAAGAGTTGGCAAAAAGAAAAAAGGAAAACACAACTTTCCCCCTTTTCAAAGCGCACAATGGAATTTCCATTTTCCGCCAATCAAATCCACCTGCACAAACGTCCGTCAAAGCACAATTAGGGTCCTGCCATCACAAATGATTGATCCTTATTTTCCATATATCCGCACGCACACAAACACACACACACACATCCATCCCCCGGAGTCCAACACAATGAATCACAACTCAAGCGAAAAGTAGAAATTTTTGCACCCAGTTCACTGGGACGGAGACGGGAAGTGGTCACCGCCTCAGGACGTAGACGCTTGCCCTGATGGTGGTGGTCGGTGGTCCTCGCATCACTTTTGATGTAAAACCGCCAATGGAAAACTTAACCAACTGATGTGGATAATTTTTTGAGTGGTTTTATGCTCCTACACCCTTACGGGCGCGGCAGCGGTAGCGGCAGGGTTGAGCGCAGGTGTTGGAACATTCTAATGTTCACACGGTAGTTTAATCCGCTCCCTGGTTGCCTGACAGTATCATGACTGATTAACGCAATTCCTTATGCAGTTCGAGGATGGCAATGTGCCCGCTTGCAAAATAGATAAAAAACAACAACAACAGACAGTATGTTTGTGCGCATCCTTTGCGGGAGCGAACGTGTCCTGCGGATTATCCCCGCATTCGGTGGCTATCGGGAAGGTTGCCATTGTTCGCTCAGCTCACTCATTACAAGCGACTCACGGCGCGGCGCGCCCTGCTGTGCCGAGGTAACTTTTTTGGCAGCAGGACGTTTCTAATTTAATTCCGTAGAAAGGATGTCGTGCATGAGTGGGCATACAAGGGACTAATTATAATAATTTCTGTTCGGAGATTAGGCTATGCAGTTTTAAGTGGCCGATGGCTGATATGCCTCGATGAGCTGCTCCGAACTCGTCATCAAATATGTAACTGACAACACACACACACACACACACACACTCCGGCTGACATCGCCAGGATGGCAAGTGTCCGGTTGGTGTGTACGTGTGCGTGTGGATGCAAGTGCGCTTGTTTGAGGATAATGGACACATCGCCGGACAGGCAGATACAAGGTGGCAATTTTGCAATTGAGCTCATTTGGCAAACGGATTGTTTAACATAGATTAAATGGTGTTACGATGATGACACCGATGACGATAATAGCGACCGGGCTGATGGTGATGACGGCGATGATGAGCGCATGGGGGACGGCGGCGGCGGCGGCGGTCAGGTCAAGAGGCTGCTGATTAATATCCTAAATAATGCAATGCAGATGCAGGGTGGAGGGGTGGGTCTTACATTTCGCATGATGTTCAATTTTAAGAAGCGGTGTGGGTGGTGCGTTTGATGGACGTGTGTGCTTGTGTGTGTGTGGTAGCCGATGGGCGTTTGTTGATCGTAGTCAATTTAGTGGACGACAGGTGGATGGGCATTTAGCCAATTGGAATGGAAAGTTCACTGAACTGTAAAAGGTTTAATAGCTCGCGGTGCGTTTGCAATAAGTCACCAGTTGAAACATTTGTCAATCTGTGAGCAAGTGAATTCTTCATTTAAGCAGAGAAAATGCAACAAAAGATGGAAGGGAAGAGGACTAGTGGGTGGAAGGTTCATCTTCTGAACACTGATGTCAGTTGACGGTTCGTGATCTAAGCCTGAGGCTCTAGGGGACAGCAGCCGCATTTTTCTCTGTGCTCACCATTCGGCGTCAGCGGCCATGAGAGTCGTCCACTCATATACTTTTTGCACAAGCTTGCGTATGACAGTCATTGGGGGTCATTTCGGCCAAAAATTATTTTCAAAAGCCTAAGCTGCTCAGCTACTTCTTATCTCTACACGACTTCATTCAAGGTTTAGCTTTGTGCCAGGAAGCAGCTGTCAGTCTCTAGATAGATGGCACGCCTTGTGCAAAAGGATTATTTTTGAAGCCTTCTTCGATAAAAAAAAATCCGACTCTAGGAATGAGTTTGGTGTTACATAGCCATGACACCAGAAAGACGGCACAAGACTCCAAAAGCGCGACACTAAAACCTTACCCTCGTGGCGTTGTTCTTGAGATGACTAAGAACAACGAAAATCCACGTGAGTGTGAGTGTGAGTGAGAAAATGAAATGATTCCCACTTGTGACACGCCACAGCCATCACGGCAATTCGTCCTCTCGCTGAAAAGCAATTCACAGCCGTCAGACTTTTGCCATTTGAATTGCGGCGCTCGATTCTTGTCTAAGTACCACTTTACGCCGAGACTTTAAGAAGATTTTGATTTACAGCGTCGTCAACATTTTAGAGCACACACAGGCTTTGCGACTGCAAAGGCCGGCGAGCCCATAAACATCCCCGAATTTCGATACAGGTTGCGTGTCGCGTATTGATTGACATTTGATGTGGCAAAAAAGTCGACGGCCGTGAACACCGCGTAAGGGGTTCATTTTTTATCGGAAACCACTACTTTATGCAACAGCACATAACTCTGTGATTTATTTCTCAAATAAACTAGTACAAGCGTTTTTTGCTTTTTTTTCTTCGAAACATCGAAACGAGCGTATAAAACAATGCAGCACGCGATAGATACGGTCGCAACACACGCAACACCATCCGCCCATTCTCCCTGATGAGGACAGGGAGACAACATTCCATTCCCCTCCTCGTGACATTTATTTGTACCCAAACATGCGTGTATCTGGGGATCTTTATCGATTTGTTTCAATCAATAATTTGAATAACCCTCGATTCGTGCATGCAGACAGAAGGTAGCATCAGGTAGGAGGGCATCCAGTCGATTGAGACTGACCCCTGAGTATAGAGACGTCGATAAGACACGACGAACGATGACAGTCATTTGTTGGGTGTCACACACAGCAATCCGTTGAATGTAACATTTTGTAGATCGTTTATCTGAACTACTTTTCTTGGTTCAGTTCATTGTGTTCGGTGAGGGATTCTTTCTTGATTTTGATTGTGATTTTGAATTGTTTCCCCCCTTCGATGTGGTGGTTGTATTCATAGAGTTCTGTCTGAAGACATAATCGAGTTGGGACTTAACAACTGGGGTGGGGGGAGTGTATTGGAAATGCAGATTTAAGGAGAGACCATTTGTATTTTCAGAGAATTAAGATTCGTGGTAAGAAATGGGACACCATGGGCAATCCGGAAGTTGGAATGGGTGCCGATGGAAGAGCTATTTTTCAAGTCAGTCATTTTGAACCTTTTTTTGGCGACACGTAGGGAGATGGGCATTTCTTTATATCCCCCGGTTTAGAAGCTTTGTCAAGGTCCACCAATCAGTCGAATTTGTTTGATTTGCTTCAAGCACTTCGTCTTCGGAATCGTGCACTTGCATTCTGCATAGAGGCTCGTAAGGCAATGTCACGAAAGTGGTGATGATGAGACTCTTGGGCCACATGACCAAGCCTTCGAAATAATGTCCTTTCCGCTTAAGCAAGCCGCTGCTTAACACTGAGTTACGCTCTTAATAATAATAATTCAGTGGTACTACAGCCCACAAGGGACCAGGGCCTAGCTTCTACAACAACTACTCGTGCTGTGCATGCTACTGTTCTCTCACGAGTAGAAGGGACCTACAGTTTTATGCCGACTCCGAACGGCGAGATTTGAGAAGCTTTTCATAGAGAATTGGTACTCTTTGGGTCTTGTCAGCAACTCGAAAGATGTGGTGCCGTGAAAAAAGCGAGGTGTTCCGTCCAGGAATCGAACCTAGACCTTTTTCGCGGCGGTCAACGCACTTACCACTACGGCATGGGGACCACAAGTTGCACTCTTACTGACATTTTTCAAACATATCCCCCTACAGTATTCGGAATCTTAGTCTTTAAGTTGATCCTGGAAGTGATACTCAATATCGATTTAAACCGCCAACTTAACTTGACTCCTGCCTGGTCTCACTGATTATTGTTAAGTCTTTTCAAATAGCAAACATCAACTTTCCGGCCGATATGACAGTGTTTCCCGTCTTAGGAGCAGGTCCGCCGTATGAAGCCCACTGTTTTGACGCTTCATTGGTCTCTGATGTGTACCAAAGGATTTATGTTACGAGAACGACCACAGCAACTAGTATCTTAACAGTTTCTTGGTCCTTGGTAAAGACGCAAAAATTCATTCAAATTGCTCTTATATTGCGCCCAATGTTTCAACTGCTTTGGTCTCTGCGAACGACGCAGAAATTCGTATTGACTGTGGATAAATTGCGTCCAGTGTTTTGGCTGTTTCTTGGTCTACAGGAACCATATATAATCTCCCTTCGGTTGCGGTTAAGTAGCGTTTGGACTCAAAATTACGCAAGATCTGTTTTCAACTGCGCTCAAACAGCGTCCAACGCTTTGACTGGACCTTGGTCTCTACGGTCGGGATAGAAACTGCTTTCGGTTGCGCTTAAGTAGCGTTTTGACTTAAAATATCCCTCTGACTGCGCTCATCCAGCGTTCATATTTATTTTTTTATTTATTTTTGAAAATTTGGTGACATTCGGTATTTGTACAAAAAGTTTCAAATAGTGTTGGATGCCACTTTAAAAGGAACAATACATTAAATTAAAAATTAAGTGGGGTATTTAACAAAAAAAAATATAATTTTACAATAAAATACAGTCTATACAATAAATAGAAGCAGAATTTAAAAGAACAATTTTTTGAAACAAAGTAAAAAATAGACTAAGACAATATATTAGAAGTAAGAGAGTCTAAACTATTATAGTCTTGAGAGAAGAGCCATTTTTTTACATTCTTTAAAAAACAATTGGACATATGGTTGCATCTGATATCTTCGGGCAGGATATTAAATAAACGAATACTTATAATTGAATAAAAATTTCTATAAGCTGTGGTTCGGTAGTTTGGTACTTGTAGAATATTAAGCGAATTATTACGTATGTTATAGTTTGATAAAATGCGAAAATTTCGGTTACCGGATTTCATGAAGAAAGCTTTTAAAACCTTGAAACAGTACAAATGACGCACTGGAAGTATCCCCAAATGACGAAACAAAGGAAAACTGGGATGTCTACTGGGTTTATAACAAATTTTTCGAATGACATTCTTTTGCAAGACGAGTAATGAATGAGTTTTGTTTTGATAACCACCTCCCCAGCAATTAATAGCGTACTGAAGTTTAGAATTAAAGAGGCCATAATAAATTGTGGTTAGAAGTTTAGTTGAGCATACATTTTTTAAATAATAAAAATGTCTTAGGGTAGATATAAAGTAATTCTTCAACGCGTTAACGTGAGAAGAAAATTTCATATTTGCGTCAACTAGAAGTCCTAGATACAAAAACTCTTCAACATTTTCAATTAAAAAACAGTCGTCACTACAATTTTCACTGGTACAAAATGTTTGACAAGACATATTGGATGCACATTTACACAGATATAAGTTGAATTTTCTGCAATTGGGGGCATGGAAATATACCTCTGGTTTTATGGGAATGGACGAAGACAGATTAAAATACATAAGTTTATTGTTGGGACTTATTACAAGTTTGTGTTCAGCGAACCATTGTCTTAGAGTGTGAACATCACAATTTATGTCAGAGATAAGATCTAAGGGGCAGCTTGCGCCATACGATAACCCAACATCATCAGCAAAAGCTGTGGAACTGCCTTTTAGGTTTAGATAGAAGAGTGAGTTGATATAAATTAAAAATAGTGTGGGACCTAACACTGAACCTTGGGGAACCCCAAGTCGGATAACTTGCACCTCACTTCGCGCTTCATCCAACTTCACCCTTTGGCATCTGTTATTAAGATATGATTTAAACCATTCAAGCATAAAGCCACGCACACCTGCCTGTTCCAGTTTCCTTAACAGGATATTATGGTCAACCATATCAAAGGCTTTGGTTCAGTGTTTTGACTTAACTTGTCTCAATGAATGACGCAGAGACGACGTTCAGTGCAGAAATGACTGTGCTGAAACCACACCCAGTGTGAGGACTGTTTCTCAGCTTCTATCGGATTGCCCTCGAACTGCGCTCAGAATTTCGGCTGTTTGTGGGCCCACTGGGTGGGATGCAGAGACTTCATCGGACTACGCTTAGACAGCGTGCAGCGTATCTATTGTGTCTTGGTTTCTCAACATAACACAGAAACTCCTTTTAATTGCACTCAAACTATGCCTAGTGTTTTGACTGGTCCTTCACGACTGGTAATGATTCGGAAAATCCTTCACATTGCGCTTAACCAGCATCCAGTGTATATACCAGTGATACCCTTCGTATTGCTATGAGACACCATCAAACAGTACTCTGAAGTGGTCTTCTGGAGTGAACTAACGTGAAATCCAGCAAACAGACAAATTTTTCATGCCCAATATTACATGCGGAATGTGCCTCCTGTTCCTTTTTCGGCGCCTGAATGGGCGTTCTACCAATCCGACATCACGGAGCTTTGTCATAGTATCGTCCGTCTTAGCCGTTTTCGCAGCACTTGGGCCTTGCTAATGAAAAATGGGCTTGCGGCCACTTTGGAACTCATTAACTTAATTTTTGACGGTTGTCACCGAATGAAAAGCGTCACTGTTTACGCCATGCTACCGATTTGAATTTCTTTGGGTCATTACCCTTCCAAAAGCAAGAATTGGAGCTTCAACCGATTTTGCTCTTTTCAACTGTTCTAAAAAACGAGGACGTGCTTGCGGTGCTATAGTGGGTGGTGCACACTCATACCCACTGAGATCCATGAGGGGTCTGAGTCGGAGCTACAGCTGCCTTCCATTCTTGATGGTCCCGGGCACGCTGCTTTCAGTTGTCAAGCGCAAGCTCTCTAGTGTCCACAATCACTTGATATCTACACCGGGGCTTCGGCGATTCTCTCCTTCTCGAATTCGGAGGCTGAGATTCGCAGACCGTCTTAGCTGGAGCGTTGTTGTCCATTCGATCAATGTGGAGAGCCATTCAAGACGACGGATTTTTTCCTTTCGAACTACATCCACATCTTGGTACAGCACATCGAGTTCGCGGTTGTGTCTTCTTCTCCATTCGCCTTCCTCGCAGACAGGACCATTGATTCCATAGAGAGTGAGTGTGTCAACTTACACGCCAGGGTCCCATGTTCGATTCCCGTACGGATCACCTTGCATTTTTCACGGCGCCACTTTTCTCGAGCAACGAATCCAAATTGGCTATGAAAAGCTTCTTAAATCCCGCCGTTCGGAATGGTCAAAAACCTTCAGGTCTTTTCTCTCTCTCTCCTGGGAAGCAGTAACACACACAACGCAAGTCCTTGTGAGCTGTAGTACCACTCAGCCCGAGAACAGAACTTGTCCTACCTACGATTCTAATCCACCTGAAATGTACCATACGATTGTGGCATCATTAGCCGGTGAGACTTTGTGCTTATGTGATCGTCCTTGTAGGTCCAAAGTGTGCGCTAACTCAGTATAACCTTCTATGGTTGAGCCTCATTTCTGGAGCGCTCAAATGTTTGTTCAGATTTCATTTAAATATCATCCTCTTCCCCCTCCTTCTTTCGGTTTGCCACATAATCAATTTGAACGCAATCTAATCACAAATACAGTTCATAATTTGAAATTAAGGAACACATGTTATCAAGCCTTCTCATCGCAATCTTACCTTCCTTGACATGCGATTGTGAACTCTTTCCCACAACACATGCGGTTCACCTTCTTCACATGTCTCCGGCAAGCCAAAAGCCTACGTCGCCGTCAACCGCTATCGTTATAATCAGATCCTTGTTCCTTGCCATTTGGGAATTAATTCCATCATCAGAGGTCATAAATCAACTTTCCACCAACCACGACAGGACTTCCCAATTAGCTCGAACACATGTCTCACCGCCACCATCCCCGGGGTTCCGTCCGTAAATTAAAAATGACAAAACTGCTCTAACAGTTACACGAATCGCAATCTAAATTAAATCAGATTGTGGGTCCTTGCGTGTGAATAACTTACGCCTCGGTCACACCATCTTTATCGCTCTCCGTATATCCGCGCCCGCTCACTGCTAAATTCCACGACACGCGTGTTAACTTTGCACCTCATTACTTATTCACTGATGTGATCTCTCAGGCGAGGACGAGCCACAAGACTCCCGGTGTCCCTTTTCCCGAAATGGAAAGAAAAAACCCAATTGAATACGTGGACGAATAAAAACGGTAAGGACACACCACACCCGGCGGCGGCGGCGGCGGTGGCAGCAACTGAAGCATGACAACGGCGACGTCAGCGATGGTGGGACGTCCTCATCAATTCAAAAATCGGCACAACGTGTTCGATTGTAATCAATGTGATGGCTTGCAATCGGCACATTCGGGCCTCGGGTATGATTGATGGTCAACCGATGAAGAGTGATGGATTTTGGCGGCGTCGGTGGCGGCGGCGGCACTGGCACAGCCAATCGGCTGACGCTGCTGCTGACAGTTCGAAGCCGGGGATCAGCGCCGATGATGAATTAGTTTTTGCTCAAAACACTTTCGAATCGCTTGTTTTCGTCGAAACAAATCAATTGCGGCCCGTGTTGGCCGCGGCTGGGGCTTTGTCTGAACAAATGGTTTCTTTAATTGGGACCTAAGTGAATTAAAATACGTGGCGGCACAGAAAAAAAAATCACTCGAACGGGGATCAATTTGTTTGACATCTAGTCTGGATGGAGTTCGCTGGAGCGATGGACGCAGACTTCCACGATGGATGGGTGTGAGGGGTGACAGGACGAAACTGAACTGATTTGTCATGCTGATGGAAGACTGAGAGGGTGAGCTGTCTTGCAGGACGATGATGGGCAAAAATGGGTCACTGAGGGCTGTCTGTGTGCTTAGGCTAGCCGACTTTTAATCAATTGAACGGCTACTCTGTCCGTTGCTTCCAATGGGATACATTTTCAGATTCACATCGATTTGATCAGACATTCAAGCTTTGTGTCTCAATTTGCAAAGAAAAACGAGTTTTGTGGGTGAATTAACCGCCTCAAGCCCCCATTCCAAGGTTTCAATCAATCCTTCTCCTGGTGTAAACCTTCCAGGAATTCTGATAAACTTCTCATCTCATAAATGGCCAACAGATTCCCTGGAAAGTGCGTTGAATTTGATTTCTCAGTTTGCCTGAATAATTCAGGATGCGGAAGTCTTCCTTTTCGTTCCAAATATCCCATCACTTGGGATAAGTGAGTTTCGACAGGAACTCGACAGCTAGAGAGTTCATCAAACAAATGAAGAATATATGTAAAAGTGCAGAGAAGCGACCCCTGTCAGGACTGAAGAGCGTCGAAAGACGTCCGCTGATTGATCAACTGGAGTGCAAAGCAATTGTCCTATTTCAGCGCTTCAAGCCCATAATTATCCCGGAAAATTCTTCGTAGTTGTGTGCCTTCCATCAGATGCAACGTGCACCTTGGAAGCGCGTTCGCGTTCGCGAGCACATTGTTGATACGCGTCGCTGTGTAGTTTATGTAGCCAATGCTTCCCGGCATTCTGTAGGCAATTTCTGCCATTCGGGCCGCATAATCCTTTGGCAAATTTATTCATCCGGCATGAACGCCCCCCGGGCATACACCCGCATACACAGATGGGGGGGGGGCATAATCCTATCGCAAAGTGATGTACCATCATCAGCAGCATCAACAGGAGCACCGAACAGGCAGCAGGAGCAGTGCCATTGGAAGGATATCTGACTATCTAATGTCTGTCTGCCTACATTCTTGCACTAAATGTGCAGGATATCAACTATATTCTATGTGCGTGTGCAGTGTGTTTACACTCAACCGAGCACCCTTATCCCAGCCATCGGTGGCAGCAGCAGCAGCCAACAGAGGATATCCCCCCCGTATGCCTGCGTGTGTGTGTACAACAATAAGTTCCACATCTCGCATATTGATGTGAGATGTGTCTTGGCGTTGAGCTTGCAGTTGGCACTGTTGCCACAAGCGACAGCCATCCGCCCGTCTGTCCGTTCGTCCTCCAGCAACGACGGCTTGGGTCCGGGCATCCACGTCGACTATTATCCTTTATGGTACAACCTAAAACTCATATGTGCGGAACATTTAAATTAAATTTGCATTTTCATTTCATAAACGGATTAACTGAACAAAGTCAATTATATTTAAACATGACACGAATACATGGAGCGTTCGGAGCATTACATCGCAATGTCCTGACAACCGCCGGCAGCTCTCGGGGTGGCTCTGTGTGCGGAGTCAATGCACTCCCTTAGCCAGGCCATTAGGTTTTGTTATGTGACGGTATTTGAAAAATTATCTAAATAGAAGCATTTAAAGGAGACGATCTAGATACAGACGCTTCTCGTGATAATGTGTGAGTCCTGGTGGAGCGTGGAGTCGCCCGTTGGCGTTATTGGAGCGAGATTGATGGAGTGTTGTCATGTGTTCGGTCGACACAGGAGGATCCTCTGCGTTACTTGTGTGTCAGTGAAAGTGGAAATTATCCTTGAATGGGGGCATGAAGATAATGCAATGATGGCGTTCCGAATGTACCACCCGCGGCAACGACAGCGCTTAAGCTGTGTCCTGAGACCGGGTGTTTATACGTGTCTTCGTGGGGATAGCCCGGCTATTGAGGGTCATTGTCCATAATCGTCTTCTGTTTGCTTAATCAATTTTAATGAGGTTTGAAGATGCCGTACGAGAGGGATTTGCGATTGAAATTCAATGGGAATCGTACAGTCTACAAGTGGGACATTGAGTTGGGACTTGACGGTGAGCTCGGTCGTGAGGTCCAACAATTCACATTGATGTTGGGACAATAAAGCTGTAATTAGTTGTTTCGTGATTGTTCAAAAGATGGTTAGTAAGGATTAGTTCTTTGACTGGATGAATATTATCGGGGTTTCAAGCTTGAGAAAAGGGTGCTTCCACGACCTCCCGTAGATGTTCTCCCGGAAGGCGATGAAGCCTTTCACCAACTAAGGCTTCATCCGATTCTTACTCCTTTCCTATCCCAACTAGGTCCTGATCTGCATCAATTCCCTTCCAGCTCGATTCCGAAATTGCTTTCTTACGGCACTAATGTGTTTGATTTTGCTGCGGAAAATGTGCACAGGATGTGCTAAGAAGAGATTTTTTTAACTTATTGTTTATTTTGAAACTGCGTCACATATCCGAGAAAAAAAAATTGAAGTTTATTTCGGCAATGAGTGCGGTGGCTTGATGATGTAAATTGACCGACTCAAAGCTGCGCTTTGGAGCCTTTGGACCTTTTTTGCAGGGAACATCGAAGTACCGAAGTTATATCAACAACTCGTTTGTGAACCTTACAACACTTCAGGTGTATACTTAGATAGAAGATGCAATGCCGTTAACAAAACAGTATTTAAAACGAGAGAAATTGATGCTGGGAGTCGCGAATGAAAGAACTCTACCATGGTCGCCACGGACTTAGTTCCGGCTCCAACCCCAGAGGGCGCTCACTTAATGTTCACGGACAGAGAAAATCGAGCGAGGGCAGTAAAGTAAAGGGTTACTTTAGTTTTAGTGTAAAAGGCATTTTTTATTTTTTTATCTAATAGTATTTTAAAACTAGGTACAAAACGCGTAACCTAGGTACGACGGAAATGAAATCTTATAGCTACTTACTGGCTCTAAGCAGGCGCTCTAAGCTAAACTATTGATATATTTGTTTTTGCCTTTCGGCGTCATTGCTAGTTATTTTTGTTTAAATTAATAAAAACTATTATTTATTTTTTTAAAACTAAGAAAACGTTTTTTTTTTAATTTAGCTATCTATGGAATTTTCAACAAAAATATCTTAATCTACCATAATAAATCCTATTCTAACTTAAATATACTTACGACTAACCTTTTTTTTTTCTTTTTTTTTATTATGTACAGTTTTTATATTTAATTTTAATTACTAACTTAACCTAACTTATACTACATGTGAGTTGGCCGTGGGGGACCAACCCTAACCTACCAGGCTGACGACAGCTGGGGTTCCTGGTGTGGCTCTAACCACCAGTAGAACCCCCGGTCCTTATCCGTGTCCATCCTATCACGAATGGAGATGGATGTGCTGAACCGGAGAGCATCCCGACTAACTCTTGCGACGTTGGCGTCGTACAACAGTCGCTGTCCACTGTCCTTTTCACCACGTGGTAGATGAGTGGACATGCCTCCGCATCCTGGATCGGTCCAATGCGGTCAAGATACAAGAACGCTTCCGGTGGAATAAAACCCCTTCTGCGAGCGTTCTCGTGGTACTCGTCATTTGGGTAGCAGGCCCCAAATATGAGATCATTTTCACAGGTCATGGCTCGTGCAACATCACTCCGAATCAGCTTAATAATAAAATTATCAACCCTGCTTACGTTCGCTTCGTTATACAAGACCTCATTAGGATAGAACTTCTTGTAGTCAGATTCCGGGGTTCTGTACTTCTTGAGACATGCGCGAAGACATTGTCTCTCGAAGACTCTCATCTTCTTCATTTGGGAAGGACTCACATTGAACCACACTGGGCAGCCATACACCATGATTGGCCGGATGAGGGCCGTGTAACAGATTCGCTTCACTTTGGCGTCAAGTTGGCTGCTGTTAAACAACCTTCTTGCCATAGCGAAGCCTTTCTTAGCTTTCGTCAGAGCTGTATCTATATGGATACCTCCATACAGATACTGATCCAACATAATGCCAAGATATCGCACTACACTCTTCAGGGCTAGTGGCTGACCCCGTGGGTCCAATATGCCAAACTTGCGCCAATTTTTTTTCGTATCTCTTGAGGCCCTGTATAACGGAGTCCGGAAGAGCATTGTTTCACAATTCTGTCACGTTGCAGAAGCGTGTTAAAGACCTCTATAGTCGGCGAACGCAATCAAGTTGTGCATGGAGCCAATCAGTTCAAAGTAAAGGGTGTCTGTCCCAACATGAACGCAAGATTTAAATTTTATATAAGATTTAATTATATATAAATAAATAAATATATCGTAATGTAGACAGGATGAGGTTGTGAGTGGAATAACACATCGGCCAGATGGCCGCCGCGGCTTTGCTGGCACATACGCGATCTTATATGTGCTCCGGTATTCCATTTATGCAGCGTTCAAATTCCTCTTTGAAGGCTTGAGCCGTGGTCGGCTTATTCGCATGAGCCATCGACTTAAAAAACACCAAAAGAAAGAGGTCCAATGGTGTTAAATCGCACGATCTAGGCGGCCCATTCTGCTCTCCAAAACGCGAAATAACACAACCGGGAAATTACTGATGCAGCAAGTGAATTCTTTCTCTGCTTGTATGAGACGTGGCGCCGTCTTGTTGAAACCACTTCCCCTCCACATTCATTTCTTCAATTCTAGGCACGAAGAAATTGGTTATCATTTCACGATACCGAACACCATTGACCTGACTCATTTTCATAAAAAAAAGTTCCAATGATTCCTCCAGCCCAAAATCCACACAGTGACACGTTGAGGATGTATTTGCTTCTCGTGAATTACTCGAGGATTTTCCTCGCCCCAAATGCAACGACTCTGCCTATTGACAATGCCATCAAGATGGAAATTGGCTTTTTTTTGTCTTTGGAACTCTTGAAAGAAATGGGCACGTTCCTAGATAGCCGTGGACCGCTTACTTATTGTTTTGTTTAGACCCCTCAGAAATCAGAAGTCATTTTGGGAAGTAAATAAGGTAATAACATTAGAATTAGTCTTGTCAATTAGTGTGTCTTTATGCTCAAGAGCCAATTTGTATTTGAGCCCTCTTACGGAAAAATGTTGAAAGTGAATGAGAAAGTAAGGAGGTCCTTTCAAGAAAAAAGTTCTGCGTGCGGTTTGTTGTAATATACATATGCGTTGCTGGAATATGTGCGAGATATTTTAACGACGTACTCTATTGGTTTGAAATAAGCGAACGCGACACTAAAGTTAGTAAAGCTTTTGAGCATTTCAACAACATAGTTCCTACCGGACATATCTTCGAATTCGAGTATTTGACCACAACCAACATGGTGCGCAAGTTTGGGGCCAACTGCTGTAAAACCGGAGCAGTATGTTGGCTAAACTCTGACTGGCAACAATAATGCCCATCTGTTGAAGAATCTTCTACTGCAATCAGTTCAATTAGTTGGAAATTCTATGTGACTTTGTCGTATTCGGTTTAAGCATTTGCTGAATCAAGGAAGGAGAATAAGGTGTGTCTGATAGTTTTGAGTGGTCATACATGACGATGGTATGGAAGTTTGACGAACAATAACAGTGACCTTAAAGGAAAAGAACAAACACTTATTTCCACTTTTCTAAGTCTTTTTGCACATCGTCTATTAATTTTGTAAGACAGACAGGCACAATCCGATTGCCATCAACCACTTATGTATTTCGAATTTTTCACATTCTCACGCACAAATTCAAACTGCGAAAGGAACTCAAGAAATGTATCAAAAACCGGTCGGGGTATGACGTAGCATATGATTCATAAAATGGCGGTAATGACAAGCTATCAACCAAACCTTCCTTTCCCTACAGCATGTATTTTAAAACCGTTGTACCCGCTTATGCCTATTTAGGTGTCGACTAAATTATGTTTTTCAAAACTGTAGGAAAAACAGTAAACGTCAAGAGCACAACACGAACTTTATGTCCCCACGCATCTAATGAATACACGCCCAACCTAAGAACTGATCTCTAATTGCAGTTAATCAGACAAACACTTCCCCGAAGTCAAGAACAACTTCATGACTCAATTACATTTACCAACTGAACTTCCCTATCACTTAAAATCCAACATAAAGTCCTCCCCGCCCATCAACTGCAAAGCAGATGCAATCAGTTCGCTAACCATCACCCATATGTGTCCGCTCACCCCCTCCCGTTACACTTCCTAAGGGCCCGATTTCATGACGACTATAACATCCAACACTCAGGAAAGTAGTCCCCCGCTACGTAAGTACATTCAATCTTGACCTGAAATGGTGGCATTTATTACCGTTATGAGACGCGATTATAAAAGACGCGTTTAATAGCCAGTCTCTGTCGTCCGCCTTCCGTTGTCAGAGCAGAATGCCCAGCAGAATAGACGACAACAGTGCCTCTCACCGCAGGCGCAGGCAACATCTCCCCTCCGCCAGTGGAACGCATTACCGTAGCCCTACCGTCAGAGGTCGTAAATTCCATCATAAGGACTTTTATGTCAAACTATTTTACATCCTTCGCATAATGGAATTCGATTTGACTTTATTGCCAAACTCGTTTCAAATTGGTCATTTTAATTCCATTAAGTCAAAGTGGACTGCGTGTGTGAGCGTGGAGGGTGTGGGCCTATTTAGTGCGGGCACATTGTCTCTCCTGATTCCGGAGCTGGCAATCCTTTTTGGCGTAATTAATGACATCAACCTGAAGTTCATAAGGGGACACACAAATCCGCACGTGCATGCATCCATCCCGCTGAATGATGGAGACTTGTTCGAAATTGGTTAAGATTTCTCTTGGCGAACGTTTGCCACTGCACCAGTGGTTCTCGCTCTGCCTCTGCCTCTGTGCCTCTAATTAACCTCAGAAACTGCAAAGTTTCCAAGGGAACTGACAGTCGACCGCACACTCAGCCGCACTCATTTGAGGGGAGCTGGATGTTCACTTTATTTACAGCGCCAAGGATACTGGAGCAGAATCCTTTGTGTACGTATTCGATAATCCTAATCTGATTAGGGTGATATTTCCCAGGATGCAGTTCATTTGATGTGGCAGAGTGTTGAACGGATGACGGAGTCTATATTACTGCGGCTTAGGTGACACACACACACAACTGTGCATTGTCGTCCTCTTGCTCGAGACAGATGAGCACCTTCACCGCACCACATATTCTATTCACTTTTGGTGCGGACTTTCGGTCGGTGAATGTGGCAATCTAAGGGAAGTTTCTTAACATTGTCTTCAGCCAAGGAGTACCTGGCCAAATCTTCGAAGGACATAATGGATAAATTGATTTTTCGGCAAGTGGAATGCAGCTCAAGGATTCTCGTCCCGACAATGCAACTGAATGAGCTGGTTGCAATTGGTTGCAAATTGTCCCATGAAGTGAGGACTCCCTCAACCGGGAGAGAGAGAGAGTGGGATGTGTGGCTTCTGCAAGTAAATTGATTTTGTATTCCATCTAAGCGATTATGCATTTCCATGAGAGAACAAGGGTTTCTTGAATTTGATTTGATTTTGAACTCTGATTGATGCTATTTGCCGGCTGAAGGGACTAGAATCAAAATTTCTAAGAAGCAACCGGAGTGCTCCTTGGTTATGGGAATTAAAAAAAAAATATGGGAATGAGATGTGTGACGATGGACGGTTAGTAGGTGAAACCTCCTTCAAGTGCAACTTTTTTGAAGGATACAATTAGAAGATATTTGCTATTCAGGTACCCTGTAGCTCCTCCCTTCAATTTTTCCATGTCTGTAACGGAGAAACTCCACGACCTCGTTTACGCCGACGTCATTTGTTTGTTTTCCAAAGTCTTAGCCGGGCCCATGAAAAATTCACCACGCTGGACTTCAATACCAGAAGAGCTGGTCTGAAGATCAATACTGCCAAGACAAAGGTAATGAGAATCGGCTCAAGAAGTGAGACATCTGTGCTACGAGACGTTGGCGGGAGCCCAATGGAGGTTGTCAACAAATTTGTCCACCTCGGCAGCACTTTTTGCAGAGATAAAAGGACAGAAACCGACGTCTTCTTGCGTATATGCAAGGCAAGCTACGCTAAGTTTTCGCTTGGAAACGTCTGGAGGTTCAGCCGACTTTTTTAAATTAAAGGAACACGACAGACAACCACCATCATTATTCGTAATCTTAAGGTCTTCTTCAAATAAAGCCTTAGACGAATCCTAAAGGTCTTCTGGACGAAATTGATAACGACCGAAGAACTGCTGCGAGAAGTCTTCTGGAAGAGGAGCTTCATCAGAACCCATCTCAGCAGAAATCCAATGTCATAAGTGGAGCTACGATAGACAGGTCACACTTTACGTAAAGGAGCATTGACTAGCCTGCAAATCATGGACAGAAGTGATCGAACTTTGCCACCAATCAACTTCAAGGATAAGGTTTCCTACGTGACACTTCAGTTATTCCTTCTCTGGTGAAGGACAAGCTTGTATTAGGATCATCCGCGGACAGAAAAGAACAAAAACTTTCAGTAACTGGAGAGAGTGTCGGAAAGATGGGGTAAATCGAAAATTACTAAGGCTGAAGCTGCATCTCAGCTCATCGCTCTCCACCTGTTTCTGCAGCAATTGTTTCAATGGAGTGATAAACGTGGACGTGATGGTCTTATAGAAATAGTGGCTATTTGAATACCTAATATTGTATCCTAAGGGTCCATATGGAGTATATGTGCGCCTAGCCGGTCAAACTCAGCCATACCGTAATAGGGGGTTGTCACACGAGGACTTGGTAAACAGTGAGGAGATTGAAGAGCAACCGACATCGGCTTCGGCTTAATCATGTTGATGGCGGAGGATTGAGTGTCCTGGAGCTCCCGGGAACGCATATTGCGCTTGCTATTCCTTCAGCGACTTACAGAAATAATGACGATGCCAAGGCAGTGTTCGGAATTATATCGAAATGAAGAAAATTCGTCCCCAATACCGTGAAACTATTCTCATTGAACTCGTTTTGGATTGAATTTGCAAGCATGCGGGGGCTTTCGTGAAAAACGACAACTTTAGACTTCAAAACTCTGTAGGTAATTTGGCGTCGATCTTCCAGACGGCAACCTTTGTGACCCTAATGGCCACGAACTGTATTCTGAAGAAGCGGTGGTTCTTAAGGCCTTACTGAACTCTTTAACCACTTCCAAGATGGTCCAGAAATACACATTCTTCTTTAATTTGGTCGACAGACTGCTTTCGCTAAGAATTATCTGGGTCCCGGTGAACTAGCTAGACAAGGTTCAAAAGAGGCATTCGTAGGGCCCGTACCCACTTTGGGACTACCCGCTTCCTTGGTTAGGGCTTCCGTCGACGTCCCAACAGCACAACCAGAGACGGCATGACTCTCCAGGATGCAGGCTGACGAAGTGCATGCTCCCGAACGTCATCTAGAAATCCGCGTCTTCTCTGTTGTCTGTAGACCGAAAAGAGTGCAGAAAACTTATCGGCGTACAAACGGGACACTTCACCTTCGCTAAGCACCTAAGTCTACTTGTCCTTAGCGATGGCAACCTTTGCGACGCCTATAAAGAAGGTGAAGACACTTCAGAGCACTTTCTCTATCAATGTCCCGCCTTGGCTTGTATCAGGTGGTGGCGCTGATGTGGTCTGAGCTGAAAGGTCTTTACCATAGAAGCGGCTGCTGGTTTCTCTTCGGATAACCAAAAAACTACCGAAAATGAAGGTTACTGCCTGGTAGCACAATGGACCCGTTTTTTAGTCTGAGCGTTCCAGTACAGTGTATCCCAGCCTCCAACAAAAACAAGCACGCGTAGGCAAGGGGGCCTACCCCAATTTTTTTAAATCTCATTTTAAGCCACATGTGTCTGTTTCTTCGATAATAACAAAGCTTATGTCACGGTCTCTAAGGACTTGGAGAAGTCCTCTAGCCCACAGTTTTCTTTATGTATGGACATTCTAAGTGGAAGCAGGAGCTCATAAAGCACAACAACACGGAGCATCCAGTCAGGCTTGGCACATGGATCGCCACAATCCTGGGTTCACTGTTGCCTCTTCGGTGATGCTTCGTTTTAGGAGTTAAATGTGACCGCCGGGTGTTTTCTCCGAATTTGCATTTTGGATTGGCTTATGTTTTCAAGAACTTCCAGTCTTGTCCTGACTTTCCACTGAACTGGTAAAAATTCTGTTGTAGACTGTTGATTATATTTATTTTCCTCCTTCTTCAGCATAAATTCAGAGATCATGGAGATCATTGTGCTTTTGTGGGATAATATTCTTCAGCTCCCTCATTTCTCTTCAAAGTCACGTATGACCTCATTAACTTCCTCCACACGACAAAGATCCACCCCACAACAAACAGCCCACAGGCATCTCTAAATGATTGACAGACTGCGTCTGTAAGGGAAAGAAAATTGCACAATCTAGACGCCACACCAATTCAAACCGCAAAAGCAAAAGCAAATCATAAACCAAGATCTGTGTAGCCTTAGGCTAAACATTAGAAATTTCAACATTTCCTTGACGCGCCATGTCGTCCCAAGCCCCACACATCATACGAGTCGCAATAAAGATCACCCACCCGAAACGATTCCGTAACCGAAGACCTCTCTGATTGCGGTGCAGCTCGTAGATCTTAATTCATTCACAACAGGGCCACTCTCCCAGGGTACGCGCAATTCATAACATCAGCCGGCACATCGCCTGGAGCGCTTTCAAGCACTGACTGCCTACCATTCACATGGGCCACTGCCGCACGCTGCTGCCGGATTCAAAGTGGAGATCAGAAGCGAGCACTCATTGTGTGTGCCCGTTGGATCGCATCAGCCGTTTGATCTTGGCGCAGATCACCTCATCGGTCGCTGCGCTCTGTTTTCCTTCGCGAAAGACAAACAGAAAATGTCAAAAGGAACGCAGCAAAAACAAAATCCAGCCGCACATCCTCCCCGGTCGGTCGGTGCCTCTATTTATACTCATGTCAACATTGGCCCCTTGTGGCTTCACAAACACTCCGGAGCGGCACGGCTCCAAATCATCCAGCCAGTCAACCAGCCAACCGCCACCGTCGCCACCACCACCGGTTGGGCCTGATGGCAGTCGTGGTGCCGATCATTTTGACGGGCCCCGCGACCATTACAAAACGCGAGCTGCCTCTCTGCACGCAAAATGCTCGCCGTTTCGCAGTTTGCATCCATGTCAGAGTCAGCGACGGTCGTCTCACGTCGCACGTCGCGGTCGCGGGATACAAAATATGAAATCCGTCTATTTTCGGCTCGCACCGAAGCATCCCGCGTACGATTATGACAATTAAGATCCAGCACACTGATAGCAATGAGCCCGAATGACGAGAGTGACTGGGTTGGCTGCGGCTGGGGCTGGTTGGCTGGTGCCTGGTGGAGCGCGCAAGAAGATGCCACCGGGGCATGGCGTGCCCGCAACATGAGGATCATTAAATTGCCGGCAATTAAGCCGAGAAATATAAACATTTAGTTGGAAATAAAGCAGAATTTACGATGGGCTCATGCGAATGTAGACGTCTCTAAGGATGCGCGGTGATTTACTACGCACCTACACAAGCGGCGGCGCCGCCGTCCGTGGACGCACTCAAGGAAACGGAAGTGAACGGCATCATCTGCCCCTGAATGACTCCAACAATATGCGCCTAATGAGATCCATCACCTCTGACTGAGAAAAGAAAACTATTTCAACCCCCACTCCCCCAGCCGCCCATCGAGTGGTGTTAGTCGAACTGTGACATCACGGCAGGCAGTGGTGGGGGAAGGGAAAATATTGCAACGTTCCAGTATTTCTAACACGTTCTCAAACGAAAACTTTTCCAATAACTTCTGGTGTCCTCCTTTTCGGTATCACTAGGACCACCCCCCAGCCCGCCCAGTGAATCGACGAAGACGTCGAAATATTACTACACCGCCTAGACAAATACCCTCCGTCACCACATCGCACTCACACCCGACCCGCAGACGTGAGGAAGATACTCGTGCGAATCCCGTATCCCGACCGCACAACTTTCAAATATTTCATAATAAAAATGGAAACTTCCTTGGGGGAGGCAGAGGCATGGGCAGGGCAGAGGCAAGGGCAGAGGCAGGCATTAAAAGCGTATTCATTTCATATCGCTTACTGAGTGCGAACTGACTGCTGGCTGGGGCCGAAAGCCCTACACGCTCCGCACCGCATCAACTTCAGAGCCGACAAACGGACAGACAGACAGACGGAAAGACAGAAAGACACACACCCAATGTGTACGGTGCCTCAATGTGTGTGGAGAGCGGCCCCGACAGGCAGAACGGAGGCAAGTTAATATCAAATGATGGATTCATGTGCTAATACCTCGCACATGTGTGCTGCTGGAAATTTATCATTTTCTGAGAAGCAATTAAGAACTGTGAAGGGCGGAAGAAGTGCGCTGTGCAGAGACGCAGACTGGAATCGAGCCGAATCGAGTCAAGTCGGGGAATGGAATTCCATTCCATTCATGGTTGGCAATCAGACGTGAAATTTGCAACATATCGGATTAGTTAGCTCGATTACTGGATGGAGGGTGGGGGATGGGTCGGTTCGAGTTTGATGAGTCCTTTCAGGTCTGCCGAGGATGAGAATGGGTGAGAAATAATTTTTCAAAAGCACACGGCATCAGGGAGTTTGATAGTGATGCGGAGGGGATGGTTGGGGCTGGTGGGTTACCCAATTGAGTGGCATTCTAGGAGAGGATTCGTTCGAACAGATGGAGCCAAAGGATTTGAAAGTTTTGTTGACCATTGAACTCGATTGTTTTGTGGGGGGTTGCATTGCTCCCGGTGCGGTTGGCGTTGAATTGATGGCAGCTCTAGGAGAATTAATTCGTTTTTGGGAATAGACGTCTGATGGCAATTGGCCGGTCTGCTGTCATCAGATGGGACGCTTTGTAGGTGGCGAAGGGAGACCTTAAGGAAAGGGATTTTGTGGTGATGCCGGCGAAGAGATTGAATATGTCTTAATCTTAAAGACGATATGTTCGAAGAGGAGAAAAGGTTCTTCCTTTTAGAAGGGATGGTTATTTTTTTTGGAATAAAAAGTGAGAAGGAAATGAGATATGGTATTGACTCAGGAATGATTAAATAGACATCGAAAATAAAAGGTGTTACATCGTGAGGTTTGACTTAAGATGCAAAATAAAGACAATCGATTTGAAAAGCCGCTTATAATTTTAATTACGAATCAAAATTAAATTTTGAGCGATATGCTTGAGTATAGCCACTGGTAGTACCTTTCATCTTGCGGCTAACACGAGAGGTTGGTTTACAAACTGTCAATCGCAATTGACTTATTCCCCAAGGACTGAGACTCTACATATGCCCAGAGAAAATATTCCAAAAGTATCATATCGCATGATTTAGGCGGCCGATTTATTTAAATAATTGCTTGGCACTACAGTCCACAAGGGACCAGGGTCAAACTTCTACAACAACTACTCGTGTTGTGCGTGCTACTGTTCTCTCACGAGTGGAAGGGACCTACAGTTTTTTGTCGACTCCGAACGGCGAGATTTGACAAGCTTTTCATAGACAATTGATACTCTTTGAGTGTTGTCAGCAAATCGAAAGATCTGGTGTCCCGTCCGGAAATCGAACCTGGACCTTCTGCGTGTGGTCGACGCACTTACACACAACGTCACGTCGACCACAAGCCGCCCATTTACAGTAGCAAAATTAAGTACTCACCAAAATGATTTCTGAACAAATCCATTGTTTCTCGGGTTGTATGGCTCATAGTGACTTCTTGTTTAAACGAGAGCTCACCCCTCCTTGAATTTTAGAAAGAACATAGTTAGCAAAGCAGCTGAAAACGACAATAAATTGACTGATCACTGTCTTTGCGTACACTCTCATCTACGGCTGCTACATTCTCTTTACATTTCTCACTGCACGCTGATTTTCTTAAAGCAGCTAAACAATTTGGAGACGCTCTTGTGGTGTGAGTCCTTCTATAATGACTCGCCAAACAATACCGAATAAAATGACAAAAAGGTTACCAAGGAGTCATGTGTGGTCTGTCAAAAAAATCTTTTGAAAAAACAAACCTCACCATGAATCACCCGATATGACGAATCTTGAGGACAGCACGAGTGCTTCAACACGGGTTTGTCAATTGTGACGGTTATTGCGCACAAACGCAGAACAATACTGTTCCAGACCGAAGAGTCATCAAATCCCAGTCATTGGATCAGAATGAGAAGAGAATGTTGTCGTACAAGGTGCCGCTTGAAAGTGAAAAAAGCCCTCAATCCCCTAACTGTGCAAAGTTGGAGGTAGCAGGCGACACAAGGCACGTTGGCTGCAGCTCAGAACCAATCCGAATCTGCCCATAAAAGGAAAGAAAAGGGCGCAGAAGAGAAAATGAAGAAAGAGAACATTAGTCCAGAATTTATTCCGAAGCAAAATCCAGAACTGGGAAGCTAGAACCTTTATTTTAACCCTGAAGCTGAGTATGGCTTGTGTATACATAAGTTCACAATTAATATGACAACCATAGGTACACAAGTTCTGTTATGAGACAAGCATGTTCGACTTGAGAATTTTACACTCTTCGAGCAAATCGTGTCACGATTGGCATATGAAGATTACCACAATTGAGTTTGACTGACGATGGGCAAGAGTTCCGTCCCAACTTAGGCGAAACTTTTGTCAACCAAAACTGAAGGTACTGACGGACTATCCGCTAACTCCTTATTAAGCTGGAAGTCATCTGGTATGACAGATGCAGTAGATCATTAATAGGATATGGTTGAAGCACGCGTCTCCGATGATTGGAAATAGCCCGGTTCACAAGAAAGCAGACACTTACAATTGCGCCAACTATCTGGGGATCATTCTCCTTAACCTTGCGCAAGAGATCCTTTCTGGCTACATGAAACCATTTTTGAACTGCTCAATTGGACCTTTATAAAGTGGTTTCGAGTTAGGGAAGTCCACTATAGATCTTCACACTTCGGCAAGTTCAGGAAAAGACCCAAGCGACCTGAATCAGCGTCAAGATTAGTTTACACATTTCTCCATCCATTTTCCACATTCCGTTTATAAGATTCTGTACGTTAACGACAAAGAACAAGAACAAGTCACAAGACCAAGTATATCTCCTAGTCAAGTTTTAGACAAGTGCTGTCATGAGACTTTTTATCAAGTTTCTTGAGATGGGCTTGCGAAAGTATAGAGTCAACACTAAAGGAACGACTCTTTAAAACTTAGCTGTTGTCTTACACGAGTCACAAAAGCAAGATAGGCAGAAGAACGGGAGCCGTTGATGCCGGTTTCGCTGGCATAGTAACTGAAGTCGCTATAAAGGATCTGGAGGTAAATGAAGAGAGTATAAGTTGCCATTGAGCAACGATGCAATGCTTCGACTGTCGCACGGAACATTTCAAAGAAAACCAATAACTTTGAGCAAATCAAGGACTTCCCCTACCGCGATTGTACAGTAAATAAGGACAACATTAGAATTCCCCGTCTTTTCTGTACTCCATCAATTAGAACAGTTTTCTCTCAGAAGATCAAACTTTACTTAACAGCTTGATCGCTTAACTGCTCTAGGGCGCAAAGGCCTAGATGCTATTAAAGCGGATTAGAAAACCCTTGTCTCTGCGCATGGAAAGCATGGCTTCTGATATCTGACCTCATAGATTCCACTTACATTTTCATCGACTATTCAGTGGCATGCTCCTAGTCAACGGCCAACGGATACAATGCTTAAGCAGGTTGTGTATGGAAAGCACATCTCCGCCCAAAAGTCTTTTAATTCGCGAGTCAGCACAACAGAAGGCTTTCATGGCTCATCATGACGAGATCCGGTTGAAGAGACTCCAGTCTGGAGAGGTTACTTGGCTAGAGATCTGCATCATCCTGAAGAAGAAGAAGGAAATTAACTTTAAAAATAATCTCTCAGTTTAAAATGCACCACATCGGTCACAAACATAAATACAATCATGAAGCCATCATTGTCCACTTTATCAATTGGTCAATGCCCTTTCACCAAAAGTGTTCTGTTCGGGTTCCTGTAGTAGGGGGGGATTTCTGCGGTTCCTTGTCAGAGCCACCCTCAATCTTCAATTTTTGCTTTCAAACATTGCCTACTAGATTAATTGCATTCAATTCAACCATTTCACACAAATGAAGAATGTGACTGACAATCAGTTGGAAAGCCAGTTAAAAAAGGAAAGTCGATTGTAGAAACGCGTGGTACAAGAAATAAGACAAACAACGAAAGGTATGCTCAAACACAAAGTTTCCTATCTCAACTACTTCTTCGGCAACATGACACGCGCCTCGTCTTCCTTTCACACGCCTTCCCATTCCAACTACCAACCCGATTAACATCTTGATTTCAACCTTGCCATGATCAAGTCATTTAAGCTAACAAATCGAATTCTGTTTCCACTCTATGATTAATTGGTGGCAGCATATTGTCATTAATTTTCTATAACGTGACCGCGAATTGTTGTCTCCTTCATTCGCCATATGAATTCCTTTCCGTGATTGGCTTACCACCCGCACACACGCAAATTTGATTAGCCAAGACTGAGGCCACCTAATCAGCCCACCTTTGTGCGAACGCACTTCATCATCACGCACCGCGGCCCAACAAAAGAGGACATTTCTTTGGCACTCCACTCACGACCCGCTGCCAAACAGTCCTCAATCAACTGCTAATTACAATAATAATTAGCCAAACCGCAAATTATATCCGTTGCATATGACTAGGGCCGTGTCCGTCGGAGAGGCCACAATTCTCAGAATTAATTTCCTTCTTCCTTCTCATCCTCGCCATCGTTCCTGTTGAGCTGGTCGCGGTTGATTCAATTGACAAATTGAGTCCGGTTAGGGTCACTTGATACGCTGCATGGAGGGAAGCGTTGTATTTGTTGGCATCGCTCGGTTGCAGGCTCTATGTCGAGGCGGGAACAGCTACAGATCCCTGGAATCATGTCGCTCTGTAGATGAAGATGTAACATTTTCCCGGAACATCGTACACACTTACTCGTAATGCATTTTGGCACCGATTCCCATCTCATTGCCCTTGTGATTCATAGCACTTATCAATATCACAGCATCATGGAGGACAAGCTCCTCACTCTCACTGTTCAGTCCTTGAACCGCCTCGCACTCGCGGCCATACACGAGCTCGCACTCAGACCGCCAGAGGCCTTGACCACCTACACAAAGGGACAGCAAGTCCCTTTTGTAACAAATCTCTTCGTCGAGTGAGATAAAATGCACACAGCGTATTCATTCCAAGAACCAAGAGGGAGCACGGATGCAAAGTGAAAAATCGACACAATCCATAAGACCATTCGCAGACCGCCACGCCACATCACCCCCTTAACCGAGCACACGCTGTTTATCTACTTGTATTGTCAAGCAAGCCTTATCCTCCTCCTCCTCCCTCCCCCTTCGGATTTTACACAAATCCCAATGCCAGCGATAACATTCATACACGCATTTGCGCCTACAATACACCGCACAATGCGTTGTCCCCCACCAGGGCCAGAAAAGCCCTCATTTGATAATCAAGCCTCATATTGAATGGCACGGAGGAATGAAGCGCCGCCGCGTCGCAAGAAAGACGGCGACGATGAGGGCAGGACAGATGAAAAAAAAAGTGCGAGCGAAATTTATCACCCTGTGGAACGCCATTAATGTCGTCAATGGAAGATATATGACGAAGGTGAATCGAATATAATGTGACATCATTATTTCGTTGACATTCGATATGTGCGGCAGTGTGCACGGGTGGCGGTGGCGGCAGGGCGGGGCGGATGCAGACACTTTTCCGTGTCTTTCTTGCGGGAGAGTATGTCCTCGGCACTGCCGTCGTCATCGTCACCATCGCCATCGCCATCGCCATCGCCATCACCGTCGTCGTCGTCGTCGTCTTCAACCAGAGATGTTTATGGATATGGTTTCAGGAAGAGCGGAACGCAAAGGAGTCGGAGGGACGAAGACTTAACGCCAACGACTCGAGGTTGATAATGTGTTATTTTGTAGATACGATGTGTTATTTCTTTACTTCTCCCATCTCCTTACCTGCCACGACGACACCCTCGCTCTGTATCTCTTGAAAGTTGCGTCTTTTTTTTTTGTTACCAAATTAAAGGCACGGGGGTAACTTGTTTTTTCCCCCGCCGAAGAATCGATGGAATCTATCGGAGAGTAGCGAGAGAAAATTGTGGCAATCGAATGAGGACGACTGAAGGATGCCTGAGCATGGAAGGGAGGCAGAGGACGAACAATGGAATTGATTCTATTTTTAACTTGTTGCAGCTTACGGGTCTTCATCACTGGAACGTGGCTTTCTGGTTTCGATGGAGTAACGATAGCGACAATGCCGCGGCTGTAGCGCTACCGGCATGACCTTTAGCCCAGTTGGAGAGCTTTAATTTTTGAAATTTTCTTTAGGACCAAAACCGATCTCTATTCAAGTCAAAATGAAACATTTTCTGAACACCCTTAAAGATGTAACTAATTGTTGGATAAAAAAAAATCTTCAACTTACCGTTGTTTGCAAAATGTCTATAGTTACAGTCCAATTTAGAGTGAGATCCCTCCTCGGTCGGCAATTAAAATTGAACTAGATGAAGACGCTTTACCGTCACTAACGTGCCTTGGCAAAGGTCAGAGCAGGAAATAAATCCATCTGCGTTTCCCTGATTACTTTCGTTGAACTTTGAACTTTAGCAATTGAAAGGACGCTTCAAAATATTGAATTTCATGAGCAATTTAATTAGTTCAATTATTTTATGACTGATATCTAAAAATGTGTGGTCGGCGTTGCGTTGTGGATAAGTGCGTTGGCTCACACGCAAATCCAAATTGGACGTTTATTTCACTTTTTTGACATGGCACCCCCTGTTTTGTTGAGCTGCTGAGGTGTTCTTCATAGGACCTAAAATTTTTAAAATTATTTACCAATGAAAATCTCCTCATCCAGGTCTGTTCGGAGTCGGCAAAACTGTAAAACCTTTCTAAAGGGTGGTCCCACGAAAAGGCACGAAAAATTCTTTACTATTGTAATGTCGAAATGTTCCTCTGATGTTGCTTGCGCCCTCTGTATGATTCAACTTCGTTATGACCGCAGAGCCGCTGCGGCTGCACGAAAGGTGAAAAGAAAAAAAGAAGATGGAGGGGCGATTTCCGGAAAAAAAAAACAACGAGATCGACTTGAAAAAGGTAAGGAAAAATAAAATGTTTGTACCGCTCTTTGTAAAACCAGAATTGTGTCATTTTTATACTATGATAAGAATCTTTGACAGTCAGTATGTGTGAAACAAAATATCGACCAAATCCTGGCCACGACTTCAGTGACATACCCGATGGTCCATTTTTTTTAATGACTGTGAAACACCGTTGAGGTTAAATGTCCTCAATGTGCCATATTATCTCATCCTTTAGCTCTTGAATTGTCCTTGGCTTATTGGCGTGCACTTTTTCTTTAAAATTTCCGCAAAGAAAGGAGTCCAACGATATCAAATCACATGATCGCGGCGGTCAATTAACATCGCCACTCCGTGAGATAACACGGCCATCGAATTTCTTTCCCAAAAGAGTCAATGTGGTAAGTGGCACCTGGAAGCACATATCGTCCATGACCATAAACTTAATTTCTGGCGACAAGTAGTCCGTTGTCATCTAGTGATAGAGAATACCATTCACGGCAACAGCTTGGCCGACCTCATTTTCCAAGAACTACAATGCCGCTGCCAGACCATAAACCGCACCAAACAGACACCCCCAGTGGACGCATCGGCTTTTTAATAAGCGCTCGTGGATTTTAACTTGCCCAAATGCGGCAATTCTGCTTGGTTACGAAACATGGGACTTGTCAAGTCTGACTGGCACTTGAGCCCTCTCCGGATGATGTGAGGGTATCTATGAATCACATGATTCAAAATGACATCCGCAACACTGGTGGTGACAACGGACTCACTGATGGAACTAAAGACCATTTGGTGCGATGTCAGCTACTACACCCAGGTGTCGCGGAGCCATCACTGGTAGTGAAAGCTTGTCCAGAGGCTATATTCTGGTACCACAGGAGATCAGAAGCCTTTCAGTTCAGCATGCCCATGCGGTAGGCCCCCTTGTGGGAATATCGTGGCAGTTGTGGTTGTTTACGACCTCATAGCGCGGGTAGAGTCGAGGTTAGTGTACTGTGCTTACTGGTGTACTTAATTGTTAACACATAGCTAGGCCCGGCGGTTAAAATGAATTCCCGGCTCAATGTGTAGTTGCATTCTCAACCCAACCCTGAGACAGGCAGAGGTTTTAGAAAGGCCGCGCTCCAAACCATTGTGGGGTGATTATCAGTTAAGCTTCATCTCAATTTGGTTTGGTAATTATGCAACTAAGGCGTCTAGTACTGCTTTATATAAGGCTCTTGCGAAAATGGATACCGTGATATAAGCCGTAAAGGTTATTATGTGAATCCACATCCTATATCGGTCACTTGTGCCCTATTTTGATTGACCAGAATTGAGCAAGAAATTGTTAAGACAGAAAAAAGAAGCTCAAAGCGATTGTTCCACATGTTGTTGCCACTACAAAATGTCATTTACCTAATTTCTGCAAGACAATATCGAAGTCAGGGGATGGATTGATAACGAAAAGTGGATCACTAATAACAACTTCGAGGGAAAATAGTTTGTGTTTCAATCGTCGTGAGTCAGAGCAACCGGGTACCAGGATTGACAATCAGAAAGGTCTTGCTTTGCACTTGGTTGGATTTGCAGGGTATCGTTCTTATTTAAATAATCTTAATACAGACCAGTATGTTAAACAATTGGAACGTCGGAAGGAGGGAACGTGGTCGCCGTGGCGCAGTGGGTAAGTGCGTCGACTCACATGCCAAAGTCCTAGGTTCTATTCCTAGACTAAACATCTCGCATTTTTCACGGAACCACTTCCTTCAAGTTGCTGGCAACACCCAGTCTATGAAAAACCTCTCAACGCACGCTGTTTAGAGTCGACAAGAATCATAGGTCCCCACTACTCGGGAAAAAACAGTAGCACGCCCAACACGAGTAGTTGCTGAAGAAGCTGGTCCCTAGTGTCTTGTAGGCTTTAGTGTTGCTCAATTATTATTATTAGCGTCTGAAGGAAACAGGCGCTCTTAAAATAAAAAAAGAAAATGAAAAACGTCAATTGTATTACAAGAAAGTATTGGGCCTTAGTTGACCCAATACTTTCTAGCTCTTGAGAAATGAATTAACTAGTAAACAGTTTCCCCACATAACAGGCTTGTTAAAGCTGCAGTTATTCTACTTACACCGTTGTCTCTATAAACATCACCATTTTTTTCAGCAGCCTAAGTCACTTCCTGCTTTTTCTATAAAACCAAGCACAAAATGATTATGTTTTAAATTTTCACTAATTTCTGAAAGCAAAGAACTGTATTGGGGCAGTTGTTATTTTAAAAGCGTCTTCTAAAAAAATGAAGCTTATGATGTCACCTTTCATACAAGCTGTTGTATTGCCACTTTAGCTGTGGCGAAGGTGGAGATGTTAGGAAAAGCAAAATGGAGCAGGCTCTACGCAATTTGTTGTCAAAACGACCCAATAATTTGGCAGTAAGACGATTAAAGTTGGGAGATGATCCTTAGTCACCGAGCAAACATCTGCTGTGTAAGGCATACTGAGAGTTCACACCTAGGGAACTGTGTGTGTGCTGTGCTCTATGATGGATGTATAAAAGAGTCTGCGAAGTTATTCCCTTCAGCACGTAGTCTGTGGTGACTGCACCTTGTGAATCCCACGAAAGGTGGCCACAGGACAGATTTACCTTCTTCCGAGCATATTCACCGCGTGAAGTCCACTGTTAAGAGAGTTCCTTGATCTCTGAAGTGTCTTTATCCCATTTTCGGTCTTTCGGATAGAACTTAAACAGTGTCAAAAACTGGTGTGTTCGCTTGTTGCTTGTGCTAATGGGATCCATATTCGCATGGTGGGGCTCAAGAAAAAATCTCTAAACTGAACTGAACTTCCGAAAGTGGGAAACTGAGCGAGAATGTCCAATATTTCATTCAGGATATAACACATGTGGCCTTCAGTTGACAGTTGCCAACTGTGTCAGCTATCTTGAGAATCTTTAACTTGAGGTCTGCCAACAAAAGACCGTAATTTTGGTCGCTTTCGGGGGACCTGGCAGTTGCTCGTCACATGTCGACGTTCAACACGTAACTCGTCAAATCTATTATTTGTGATGGTCATTGAAGGTGAAGAGTCACCGGCAACTCGTTTTCGATTTCAAAAATAGGAATTGTCGGCCGTTATTCCCGTCTTTCTATTTTTCTAAGATCCTGTCTGAAATGGCTACAATTTTGATAGTTGCCCTACCTATCAGAGCGTCCTCAAATACAGTTAAAAGAAAGTCATGAGAAAGGATAGGTTTTTGCAAGAGAAAAGTTCAGCGTGCGATTTCTGTCAATGTTCATATTGATGGCATTTTGAGAAGCAGCAGTATAAAGACGAACTTTATACGGTTTTGAACGGTACACACTGCATCTCCATATACACCACTTTAGTGTACTGTACGATCATCGCATCTTCATGCCAAAGAGTCATCGAAGCCCAGTTTAAGCCCACAACCCGCAAAAACAAAACCATCTTCAAACGCCCACAAGGACTTTCAGTGGATTTCACAGACACGCACTGATCCCTTCAGGCGATTAAGTCGACCAAAGTCTTAAGTTCTTGCAAAGGATTGACTGCCAATTATGCCCTCATTTATATTCTGCACTCTATTTGCGATACACGCTTCCACGCACACAAGGCCACCCTTAATTATAAAAACATTGCCACCCCCACCGCACAGAGTGCAACGTGCAAAGAAACACATTACAGCGTCCTTCAGAAAATTGCATTATTTGATAGATGGCGAATTCATGAATATTTTATTCCGCCGCTCATCGGGGGTGACACCGAAAACTGCAACACATTACCTTAAGTCCAAGAGTATCAATGGCCAGCTGCAAAGGGCTCAAAATCCAATCATATTCCGTAATATTCTCATTGCCCACCACCATGGGATAGGTAAACCCATGTGATAAACTAAGTCGACGACGTCGACGATATATGTCATAAATCTGACATGACGTCCAGTTTCCCACACACACACACACACGAGCGCGCTCGCTCACCAAGAAAGGTGTATTGGTGGCATGCTCGGCAAGGCGACGTCATCCTTGAAATCCCACATCACTTTTCAATAAATATTTATGAGCCTGTAATGAGTGTTCAATACCGGCATCGGGCTAAGCAATTGAATCCTCATGGGAAATAATTCAATCCAAATTGTATCCTTTCAATTCTCCTCCTTATGGTGATTCCTTCCTCTGGCAGAGAGCGCGAACTCTCCTCTCCGGACGGGGGATATGTGGATTTGGTGCGCTTCCCATTTTTTTTGTGTGTGGTGCCGTCTTCACCACCCAACCCCTCCGCCGAAGTTAAGGAGTGAACTGGATAAATTAAATCGAAACTGACGCTAATTCAGTTTCCGGCTTTGTGGTTTTGAACTGGTGTCTGCGGCAGCAAGAACAAAACAAATCCCGTATATTTGGGGAGAACAAAGCGAATTTATTTATTTCGTTTTTCGCCTCTTTTGGCCGTGTCGGTTCGAATGTGGGCCCGGAGAGGTTCGAGGGGTGCAGCCAAGTGATGCTGGTAGGCACTTGTGGGTGTGTCTGTCTGTGTATGTGTGTGGAATGAAAGTAACCATAAATAAAGGACAATCGAGCGTATGTATTGAGTACAAGGATCTGCACTCCTTCTGCCAACAGTCAACACAGACCGATGAGGAGGTGGAGGCGTCGGCAGCGGGACCTACAATAATGAAAACGGATTTCGTAATTACATGAATAGTTCGTCGGGCGGGTTAAAATGCGAATTTCATTTGGCACTTGGCCATTTTAATCCAATTTAAAGAGTTTAGCAAATAACAAGGTTTTACACTCTCCTAGTAAGCCGATTTCGGAGGGATACATTTCGGCTGTTATACGGTTCCGCTATCTGGTTTGTTTTTGTCCTTTTTATATCTGCCCTGGGGGGGTGGTTGTTGTTGGGGGTGTGGGCGTCTTGCCGCAAAACTACTTACGTTCACGATTGGGAACGTAAGTGGGTGGCGAGGCAGACACATTGCCACCCACACAGAATGCCATGACTTGGCATCGCTTTGAGGTTGAGCTTGGCTACGGAATTAAGTACTAACGTCAATTTCATTTTTACTCGCAATGATGTGTGTTGTTAATTGGGTCTGTACTGGGTTTGTAATGGGCGCCTTAGATTTTATCGGTAGACCCGAACACTTCCCGGGCAGATCCGAGGATTGGATTCATTGACTGACCTTTGTTTGAGGTTGGAGGGCCGTTTTTTTGCTGAGATTGTGGGATGTTGTGAGAATGCTTCAATGGAAGTTGGTAATTGATGGTATGACACGAAATCTGAGAAGTTCCGAAGAGTTGGAAAGTCAAGGATGCAATTTGACAAATATTCGGTTGTCTTTTGATTTTGTTGTTGAAGGTTCTGGGGTAGATGGAACACAAACTTTTGAAACATAAATTAATGAAGTTATAAGTGCAGTTGTCCCTAAAGGTTTGTTATGTCTTGTAGAAAACACAATTCTGGGGCGTGTCAAGGATTTAAAGTTGATCATGTTTCAAAGGCAGAGATTTTTTAGAAACAAATTTTTGTGTGAACCCAACCATTTGATCCTGAGTTCTATATGAGTGTGGTTTTTGGCCAACAAAGACCACTGTGAATCATCCTGACAAAGACCCAAAAGTAAAAATCAGTAACCACCACCTACTCGTCGATATGAAGCGAGCTATACACCGCCATGTCTAATTTCGGTATTCCTAATTAGCACGTCAGATTGCGTCGACGATGGAAATTTTACTGTGTTCCGTCACGGTCCGGAGAGGTCCGAGGGGTGCACCCAAGTGATACTGGTAGGCACTTGTGGGTGTGTGTGTGGAATGAAAGTAACCATTAATAAAGGACAATCGGACGTATATACTGCATCTGCACTCCTTCTGCCAACAGTCAACGCAGACCGATGGATTGGTGAAGCGGAGGTGTGTGGGGGTGGGGCTGTGGGCACACCGGCAGCGGGACCTACAATAATGATGTCGAAAAAGGTTTAAGATAAGGCCATGCACTGTCATGTAACATTTTCAACACCCTTCTTCAGAAGATCGTGCGAAACTCACGAGTCAACACTTGGGGCACCATCTTTTAAAAATGCGTTCAGCTGCTGACTCATGCGGATAATATTGACGTGGTTGGACGAACAGAGCAAGCTGTCAATGAAATATTTTTTGGTTTTTGTTGGTTTTGAAATGAAAGCAGCTAAAAGAGACGAGGAAAAAACAAAGACTAAAATATTCTGTCGTCAAAGAATGACGCACAACATCGATGACTCGGACAGAGCGTCCCAATAGTCAGGAAAACTTAAGTTAAGACTTTATCTACCTAGGCTCCGCATTAAGTAAGGACTATAACATCAGCGCTGAGCCTAGAATAACTCTTGCCAACTTCCTTGCTCGCAAGTGTCTGCTCAATAGGCTCTCTCGAAAAATCAAGCTGAATCTTTTAACTCTGTATAGCACATTGAACTTCTCTGCCCTGCTGTATGGCATAGAAACTTGGATGTTACTAAAAGTGGACTAAGAAAGTTCTGCATGGGATTGCATGTGACTGTTGATGGCAGAAGAAGGATTCGCAACAAACTCTGCGGGCTATACGATTGGCTGTGACTAGTCGAGTGTCTAAGGATACAACGCTTAAGATGGGAATGTAGCGCAAAGTGGATGGATAACACTACTCCGATCCGAAGGATTTTTGAATCCGAACCGATGCGAATACGCAACAACCTTGTCTGAGATGGCTCACCACCAACCACTTGGCGTGCGAAGCTTAAGGCAACTTTCGAGACACCGTTCTAGTTGGAAAGGCATGTGAGTTGCAACCTGAGTCCAGCCCGGACTGTAATTAAAGCAGAAGCTTAAAAAAAGTCCCATCAGGACGCAAATATTGTTCTTTATATGTACAGTAGATGGCAGACTTGAGATTAAGTCATCTCCTTTTTGCAGACGACTAATTTGTTTTCACATTCTTCCAGCTGAAACTCCATCGCGTGCTTAATAGGTTTATAGCCGTATGTGCTGATGCTGGAGTGAAGGTGAATGTGAACAAGTCGGACGTTATGATTATTTCCAAATCGCCTACAGAACACCTCTAGACTCTAGAGTCCCATTGAAGAAGTTTAAGTATCTCGGTGTCATTTTTGGCAGGAGCAACATTGAGTCTTTTTTCGGACTGACCAAACTGAAACTCATGTTCAGCTTGGAACATGAATAATAAGGAAGACCGAGCTTGGTCTCAAAGCCAGCTTATTGGTTTTCAACTCAGTGTCTGCTCCAACTCTCATCTATGGTCATGAAATTTGGGTTATGACCGAAAGAATAAAATCGCTGTCATGCGGGAAAAATGGGACAGCGCAGGATGAACTCAATGTTGAGGATCTACTTCCTCAGATGGAAAGAGCTATGCTTCCTTGCAGACACATATACCCATCGTATGATAAAACGAATCCAAAGAATTAGATAAAGGCTCTTCCCCATTTTGTCACACTGCACTAGTTCGCGGATTAAAAGCAACTTCCTTTGACCCCCCCCCCCTGCCACATTTTAAAACACATTTTAAATTCCTTCACATTGTAGCTAATAAGACAAGAACTTTTAATCTCATTTAAATGAGAGAAAAACAAAACTTCTTCCCACCGTGCGAAGAAATATGTGTCCATTGGACAACAGAGTAGCGTTCGAAATGTTCGCACATTCTGCACATACTCCATTGAAACGCTGCCATCAACTTTTAACTCGATTTTTGACACACTAAAAGCATTCCAATAGATACCCTTTGGCCAAATGAACCAACTCCTCCACACACACGCACACATTCACCCATATCCTCCTTCTGCACACCCACACACACATACACTAGCGAATGTGTAAATTTACTTAAACAACATCCGAACGCGCAGCGCAACACACATTCAAGACTCGAAAATCGAGTTGCCGGAACTTTCTATCAAACAACTTTCCGCGCTAATCCAATTTGAGTCCTTTTAGTGTTTTGTTATTGAGAATAAAACGACGAGCAGCGGGGAGGGGGTCTGATCCCCTGGCATCTCTTCCACTTACCGACTGAATCTGCTGCGATGCCATCAGTGCCATTTTGGGAATGTCGGAAACGGTATAGGAAACTAGTTCATCGGTTCTTTGCGATTCGCTGGGAGTCTTGAAATGCGTCCGACTGTCTGTGTTGACAGATGTGTTTTAAACTTTCAATAAATACGTGTCATCGGTGGGAGATGATCTGTCAATCCGTTGACAGACAAGTGGATTTGACTGCAATGGACAGTGGGTGACCACCTACCATACCGTCCGGTCCTCTCCACAAGACAACAGTTCCCCCTGAATGATGACACATTAGTCCACGAACATAATAACGAGCTCGTATGTAATCTGTGTGATGAATCGCCTGTCACGGGCGATGCTCAGAGCCACTCCCTTGCGAAATCTATCAAAAAACTGATCCTTTGGCAAACCGCACGCATTCCTCAAAAACATGACCCCTACCCAAAACCACCGAGCACAGGACGAGTATATTAAGCTCTTCATAAGCCAACATTTATAATAAAGACAACAATTGGACGACTTAAGCACCCACATGACGTTCACGCACCCCCGCCGACTACCCCCGATGACGCCACCCCTTCCCCCCGCCCCTCCCCCAAACGAACATTCACATTCGACAACATTCGAATTATTCGCCAACCCAAATGAGGTTTTGTTTCGAATGAAACTGAAGGGGACGCAACCTGGACAACAATTGCTTTAATAATTCCTCTAATGAGATTAGAAGCAAAACGCATTGGACGCGTATTGAAAAAGTTTTCCCTGCCATACGTGACCGGAATGCTCCTTGAGAAATATTAACACGTTCCTCGCTGCTGCGAAGAAATGGAGAAGTTTTGTCTTTTTTTCCCACCTCCTCCTCCTCCTCCTTCTTCTACTTCTTCTTCGTGCTCTTCTTTTTGTTTCAGCTTCTCCAACGAATGGTGTTGTTATCCTCTATCGAATCCTGATGTTATGTCCTAGTTACACAAGATGGGTTGATGGAGGTGGGTGGTGGTGCCGTGTGCGAGAGCGTGCGGGAGGCGAAAGAAAAACTGAAGAAAAAGACAAAGTTTTGTTGCTTTTTTTTCTCTTGGTTCTATTTTGGAATGATGACTGTTGATCCCTTCGTTTCGGTTAGATTATGGCAGCCGGTGTGTGTGCGTTGGTGGTGAAGATGAGACAGCAAGAAGAGACTTTTGCGATGAAAAAAATTGTTCGCTTATAAATTTTTGAAGCGAATGGAACTGCGTCGACAGATGCAAAAAGGCGAAGGTGCAACAGTCTGCTCTGTTGAAGGACATTGACGCGGTGTTCTTGATTCAATGGCAAATTTAAGGCGTTCCAACGGCCTCTCAGCATCGAACTAGTTATAAAGTTTCATTCGATACATTTTTGGTCAAATATTTGATTGTCCTTTTCTTGGAATTTCTGCAAAATGAGTGCACAGAAGTCATGTTATGTCAGTAAGTCAACTCCAGTCCCAAACGAAGAGAAAGGAAATCAGTGAAAGAAGGAAAAGAACTTTCGATCGGAGTGCAAATTTTGTAATTTTTGTATGTCACGTCTCAATTTTTGAGTCTTAAAAAATCGTGAAAGTGTGGCTACCAGCAGAGGAAAGTTCTTAGGGAGACCAAAAAGAGACTACCCCCCACTGGATGTCTGGTGCTGTATACCCGTCGGTATGTCTGGACTTGGGTGGATCTGAAAAATGTTATATGTCCAGGAATAGGATGAATAATTACATGATAGCTAGACTCAGAAAACTCAAGCCAGTACTGAAATCGAACGTTTCCAAAAAGACTCAATAAATAACAAAAAACGATTGATTTCACCCAAGAGTCAAGGCGTGTGAAACTATGATATTCTCTTTGGATGAATCAAAGTTTAAGTTAGATGTTGGAGAGGGAAGGATTCTATCAATTAAAGAAACGCCTAAGCTCCGAGTGAATCTTACAGACCCCTCCGACTGCTGAAGGTGTAATAATGGGGTGATGCTTCTGACGCTGCAGATGATGAAAAGGTAGATTGTGCTTCTTAGAAGCAAAAGTCACAGCAGAAGAAAAATCATTTGGAGCCCTCTAGTCTTGAGCTTCCTGGTGACACTTGCAGATTGACCTTGTAAATGGTTTGTTTGTTTATCAGACCTGTGTCCCATGAGCCTGCCGTTCGTTCTTGACGGCCCCGTTCACGCTGCTTTCAGTTGTGGAGACTAAGTTCTCTAGCGTCTGCAATCACCGGAGGTTCGGCATTCTTCTCCTTCTCGAACCTGAAGGCTGGGATCCAAAGACCCTCTTAGCTGGAGCATTGTTACCCATTCGCTTAATGTGGCTGGGCCAATGTAGTCCACGGATTTTTTACTTTCGAACTACATCCAAATTTTGGTACAGCACAAAGAGTTCGCGATTCGCAGTTGTGTCCTTTCCGCCTTCCTCGCCGTCAGGACCCTAGTTTTCTTTCAAAGGAAACTTGTAATTGGACAATGCCTTATTATTTTTCAGCCAACATTTTTAGTGTGAAATTGTTCTTATTATTTTAATGCAGTGCTTACCAAGTGTGCTGGTAACAAGTGAGTGCTTTAATATGAAAATAAGGAAAGTTAAAAAACTCTTTTTTGAAAGTTTGTTTTTTATTATCCCAAATTGAGCGGAATCACCAAAACTCTTCATTTTTCAGAACATACTAAGTAGTCACCGAATATTCGACTTCCTCGTATTATTCCAAGTGCTGTCCAACCAATTCCTGTCCCATTGAGAAAAAAACTAGTGTGAAGGGAGCCAAATCTGGTGAATACGGTGAGTGGGGTAGCAGCTCCCAGCTCGTCTGCAGGTCCACTGTCACCTTGCTACATCTTCTGGCCCACTCTGGTATAACAAACCTTAAGAAAGCTAGAGGTTGTATGACTTAAAATAAAATATGAATTTTATGTTTATTTCTTACGTTAGAGCTTAGTTGGCGCCCAGTCCTACAGTTCGGATTTTAATCCAGTTCAGAGCGTCTGCTCAATGCTGAATGCTTAGACCTACAGAACTTACCTATCCGTACCAGGAACACCATCCATGCTTCTACACAGGAGAACCAATCAAAGTCAATATCTTCCCAATATGCAGCTGTAATAAAAAAAACTCGGTTTTCACAGAGTTCTCAAATACGCTATAACACCTACTTTTTTCTGACATTGAAAATTAACCGTTTTGAAGATTTTTTTTAAAGTTCAGTGGTCGGGCATTCGGTGATCTGAAGCCACACACTGGCACCTTCTGACTACCCAGACGAAGTCCAGTAAAGTTTTTCTGAGTGAATATATTCATTATTTTGTCTTTAATCGCTTAAAATGAAAACAAAAACAAACGAAAGTCATCGCATTTTGATAGATTTTCGAGCTAACTAAAGGGTGTCCCAACAAGAACGCAAGATTTAAATTTTAAATAAAACGCAGATATTTAAAAAAATAGTGAATTATTTATTATATCGTTAAGTAGACAGGATGAGGTTATATGTGGAACAACACATCGGCCAGATGGCCGCCGCGGCTTTGCTGGCACATACGCGATCTTTTTATTAAACTTTCAATAACCGTTTTGCATGAATGCTGCGGTATTTCATTAATGTAGCGTTCAAATTCCTCTTTTAAGGCTTGAGTCGTGGTCGGCTTATTCGCATACATCATTGACTTCAAAAAACCCCAAAGAAAGAGGTCCAATGGTGTTAAATCGCACGATCTAGGCGGCCAATTCTGGTCTACAAAACACGAAATAAAACGACCGGGAAATGACTGAAAATGACTGATGCCTGTATGAGCGCCGTCTTTTTGAAACCACATCCCCTCCACATTCAGGCACGAAAAAATTGGTTATCATTTCACGATACCGAACACCATTGACTGTTTGCGCTTGACCTGCCTCATTTTCATAAAAAAAGGTCCAATGATTCCTCCAACCCAAAATCCACACCACACAGTGACACGTTGAGGATGCATTTGCTTCTCGTGAATCACTCAAGGATTTTCCTCGCCCCAAATGCGACTGTAGCCGCAAAACTTTCACCATTTTGGTAAAACACAATTTGACAATGAGAATGCGTTGTTCATTCGTGTAGCGCTCCATTTTTATTAACCTTATACCTTCTACTAACAAGCAACAATAAGGGACACCCTTTACATGAGGGCACTCATCAGAAGTCAGAAGTCAATTGGAGACTTGAGGAAGTTCCATCACAAACCTAACCTTAGAACTTTCTAAAAGCAATGTGAATAATCCGAAAAATATGACACTGCCTGCCGTATGAATTGAAGCCAAGAGATGTTTAAAGGCGATTTTCCATGTTTGAAACGGATGGTGACTGGTGAAGAAGAGTGTTTCAGTTATGATAATCAAAAACGTCAATATGCCAAGCAACATATGTAACAAAGAATGCTGAAGAAGGAGTCGTTGATAATTGCACTCTACCAGGAAAAATGTTTGACAGTTCAAACTTTACATAAAGGCGATGCTCTGTTTTTTGAAAAAATGCGTAGTTCACTAACGAGAATTGTATTACATTAGCGATGAGGATAGTTCACTAAACATTTAGTGAAAGAGTCCCACAGACTCGAAAATAAAAATTCAAAACTCTTTGAAGAACAATTTAACATGATTGAAGCTGTTTTAAACTGTTGAGGTACAGGGCAGAGTCCGATGTAGAAAAGTTACATTCAGGGGTCCTCATTTTTGACTATGCCACACTTCTTCTTCTGCTTCTTGTGGCGCTACAGTCCGGGGTGGAGCTGGGCCTTAACCAACATGCCTTTCCAGCCAGCACGGTCTTTCGCCAGCTGCCGCCAGTTGCGCACTCCGAGTTAGTTGAGGTCCTTCTCCAGTTGTATGCGCCACCTTATCACGGGCCGCCGTCCTCTGTTGCGTTGTCCCAATGGCTCAGATTCCAAGACTTTTCGGGCCGGAGCAGTAGTGTCCATACGCTCTACATGGCCTAGCCATCTTAAGCACACACAGATGCAATATTATAGGTATGGTATAAATATAAGTAGAATAGCATTTACTTTACACTTTTCATATTTTTTTCAGTATCGTTTGGCAAGTCTCCACCAGTCGAGGAACGTGCATAAACGAATCTGTTGCCGATTTGAGTCAAATTTTATATAAATGAATATGTGGACAACCGATTAGATCACATCTTGCACGTAGTGAAGGGACTAAAGGATATGTAGCTGAGAGTGTACGCCAAAACTGTGATGAATCGATTCTTCGCCATTCCTAGTTTCTTGCCCAAGTTAACGGACTATATGCTGAAATGCAGGCACATTGATTCAGTTAGCTTTGTTAACATCAACAATTCGCTGCGTGACATACAGCAGACAAATTTCTTTAGCCAACCATTGCGAATTTGTCAAATTTGTCTGTTTAAGGCAATCTTTCACTTGAGAGGGGTGTCCACAAAAAGGAAGTTTCTTAAAAAAACACACTCTATCCAACGACGCCACACATGTCGGTACCCATCAAACCAGATTCATTCTAATACAACAGTTTGTTAGTGTACCTTTCGGGACTGTGACGGCTCTCATATTTACAAAACAAAATTCGGACGTATCTGTAAATTCTTTAGGATACTCGATGATGTACTCAAAATTTGATATTTCATCATTTTTCACCAAAAAACTGACTAAACTATTTAGGCCCTATTCACTTTATTCATATTCAAAGGGAATTGCCTTTGAAAAGGTTTTTTGATGATATTTTTATTTTTAAGAACATCTGTGAGTACGCCACAATTTTCAACATTAAAGATGATTTCAATCAGAGTGCTATAATTTTAGCCTCAAGTTCTCAAACAAAAAGTCTGTTTATATATATATCATACGAATATATACATATATCTGTATGTGTGAAACTGAGAAAATATGTCTATTTTGCATACGGAAAGTTCAAAAATGTCTCTATCCGGAAATTGTTTGCAAAGAAAAATGCATTCAATTCCGAATTTTTATCCAAATTATAATTTATAATTGTAAGAAGTCTGGAGAATTAGGCCGAGAGGATTTAGATTTGAAAACGAAGCCATAGAAATGCAAGGATGTGAAACTTGAATACGTTGCAGTAAGCCCGAACGATCATTTTGTAACAAAATACGTATGATAAGGACTAGAGACACTTATGACATTAGACAATGAAAAATGCGGGCGTCTATTCACAACCGATGCCATTTTTACGTCCCTTTCGAGCTCTCTAAATCTCTCTAAATGAATGTCGCAAGTTGATTTTGAACCCAAACTGTCGATATACAATTTGGCAAGTCAATATAAAGTTGCATTCATATACAACGTCTCTTTGCTATGACATGCGGTAGATTTTAACGTAATAAGTTCCAAAAAGAATCCATTTAACTGTTCATTTGCAGAATAAACTTCATGTTGCTGTCCAGAAAGCTGTCCACAATATCCTTAACCACCCCTGCGTTTCTCCAATCATTTTTTCCTATAAAACTCTTTCAGTCTCTTTATTTTTATCCTTCAAATTTGTTTACTTGTCAAAATGAATAATGGAACTTTAGTAAATGTGGATATCATTCCATACCGGGTCGGTTAAAGATGTTTGAAGAGAATCAGACACAGCTAATTGGTCGAATTCCCGGTTCTTGTCTCAACTAAATGAACTTCCATTACCACGAATTGTTCTCTTATCGCAATGAATGTGGATGATAAACGAAATTCAGTTACTTGTGGAACAACATCCCACAATTCTCTTTCAAATTCATCCTCCCTAAGAGAATATTCATTACTTTATACCATTCAGCATAAATCGATTTTTCTATTTCCATCCACCACATAAGTTCCACACTTCATTCATCACACATTCCTCAAGAGAGAGACGAGCGAGACCGAAAGAGGAGCGCACTTTGCCGCTTGGTAGGGTGGTGAAAAAGAAAACATGAACACCCCCTGTCCCAACACATCATGTTTGCTTCCACCCACTCACGACATTTGTTTAGGTTTTCCTCCTCTGTGCCGTCTTCTGCTGTTTCACGCCTTGTAGCGTATCGTCTTGTGCAGTCTTACGGTTATGTTTGCGTTTTTCATTTTTGCCGTCGCCGTCATCGTCGGCACAGGAGTCCAACCGACATGTTGAAAGGACGACAGAAAGCGAGTCCCGAAGCCTCTTCTGCAGCCACCGCTACCTCCGCGGAGTGCAGTGATCTTGAAACCTCACATGGGTATATGCCGCAGTTTGGGAAGTACGTTCTGGCGCAGCATGTTCGCCTCACAGCAGCAGCACCGCATCCACCTGTAGTCTGTTATGATTCATGGGGTAGTGGAGGTCGGGAACGGGGTGAGCAAAATGGAAACAAGTGGAAAGGCAAACGAGAGAAAGTGTGCATATGCAAGGGAGGTTGGGGGCGGGGCGGTCGGTGAAGGCAAGGAACTTGTTGAGTCTTTTGCAACTGGAAGACGAGTGGATGTTGTTGGGACTGATGAAATGTGCGTTCGGCACACTTGACGTCTTTGCGATAAGATCGATACTGCTCGTACTGTGGGACGGTTTTTTTTTTTCTTTTACTTTGCGTCGCTTTGCTTTGCACAGAGACTTGGGGAGAAGGTAGAACACGGATCGGATGGGATTGCAGCAGCATGGAACAGTTGGGTGTGGGCACATGAGTCACTTGCGTTTTGCGTTTACCGTGCCAAGCGACTGTGCTTTGTTTGCACACATGGCCATTCTTGGAAGATGGTGAGTCAAGGGAATTTGGGTGAGGCAGTGGGGGACAATGGAGCAGAGGAGACTGTTGAATTAGAGAAAGTATGGAAGTCTTTTGAAGACATTTTTGACATGTCCTCAGGGCCATGTGGGAGGAGGAGATTTGTTTCTGGTTTGAGTGCAGACATTTAGAAAACAAATCCACCAGACAGGGAAAAAAATTTGTGGAGATGGATATCATCTCTGATAAGACGTTCAAGATTGTCTTATTTGAACTTCTAATTGAGCAGTGGAATGAAATCTGTCAGATACTGCATAGGTATGTGAATCTTGAGCTTTTCCTTGGGTGCAGAATTTCAAGGGCACCTTCAAATCAAGCGGCGGAAGAGTGAATTAGCAGGATGGCGTTGAAGGACATGAAGGTGCTTCATAAAAAGGCATTGCTACCACGGCTCTTGTCTTCGTCCTTTTGGTCTACGACCTGAGTGTGCCCGTAATGTACATCCCTAGACGAGATTTCGTTTAAGTGTCTCCCTACTGCAGTGGGTGTAATTATGATTTTAAAAATTTCTTGGTGAAGCTTGCCTAGTCAAAGTGCCCACAGAGGTCTGTGTATAAGAGGTAGGTGGCCTCCAAATGGCCAACAGGATAGATGAAGCATCAAATGTGACTCTAAGAAAAAAACGTGACAAATGATTGCCTAAGGGGCAGTTTAAATCTCAAGTCAAACATATAAATTCAATCCCACAAGCACGTACATTCAATTACATAAGCCAACAACACAACATAAAAATAAAATCCTGCAATTGATCCCTTTTTGCTGGTTTTGAATGTGAAACCCTTTTGCAGAGATATGAATCGTATTACCACCCCCTATTAAAGATATATGTGTCTTTCCTTATCCCAAGAATCCGGAAATCCTTTCAATTTTCCATCACCACCCCCCAGCCACCGACCCGTTGCGCATCGGTTTGGTAAGCTCGTGCCAAGCCCAAAACATCTGATAGCACACATAAACCATCATAATAGTTGGTATATGTACATTCTATCAAAACGCAACTACAACCGTATTTGTATCCACTTGCAGAGCAGATAAACGCCCTTTGATGTTTTAAGAGAATGAAGGTTTCGACATTAACAAAGCAGTAAACATATTTTTCCTTTTTTTTTGTATCGAATACATCGCCATAGGGTGACAATGGCAACTAATAGGATTTGCGGGCTCTTTTATGTCATTCTTTGGCTTTGCGGTCTCTCGGCTTTTGTTTAAATTTGCCCTTTAACTACATTTGAATAGAAAAAAAGAAGTGCACAGTATCTGTTGGTGCTGATTCAGATAATTACAGTTCTGTTGGGACACAATCCGGTTTTTTTTTTGTTGTCTGTATTAATTATCGGAACCATCGGCGGCTCCTTAAAATCACCCACCGTAAGCCGATTAATATATTACAGTATTACCGTTTTTGAGAGTTGTGATGCAATTAATAATATCAGTTACTTAACCTCTTTTTTTAATTAAACTTTCGAATTAAGTGCTGAAGCACTTCAATGTTATCGCTGCGGGTCACGTTGTTCTGTGTGAACGGTGTCAGTTGTGTTCGGGTTCGACTGGCGTGTGCCTCATTTAGGGATGTCATAGGAATGTTTAATTGAAAGCAATTATTATGATGGGCTGTTAAGGTAAGGGTGTGTCGGTAGGCGCCGAAGCTCTGTGCATTGAGCAGTGTTCAGCAATCAAAAAAAAAATGAAAATGCTTCTGGCCTGAATTCATATTGTTTCATATTTTTTGGCGGGGACCATAAAAAAATATCCCTGAAGCTATATAGCGAGAGTTGTTTCCGAGGCCGAGGCCGTTTTTGGTTCAACACAATTAACTTTTAGGCTGTGCCATATGGAATGGCCGACTTTTCACTGAACACTGTTTTTTTTTATGAGTGTAACTTTGGGGATTCTGTTATCATCCTGTCGTTCTTTAACGAGCTTAAACTGCTACATAATGCATCTCTTTTAGTCAGGACCCAGCCGCTGGGTTGGTTGTGCTCCATTGGGAAGACCTAAGCCTCGAAAACGAATGAAGTCTTAATACGAGTCTTGACTTAATACTTTACAAAACTGCAAAGTTCCACTGTTGCTTAGTGCTCTCTCTTTGTCTAATTCTTCTTCTTCTTTTTATTCTTCGTCTTCTTCTTCTTCTTCTTCTTCTTCTTCTTCTTCTTCTTCTTCTTCTTCTTCTTCTTCTTCTTCTTCTTCTTCTTCGTCTTCTTCTTCTTCGTCTTCATATTTTTCTTCTTCTTCTTCTTTTTCTTCTTCTTCCTCTTCTCCTTCTTCTTCTTTTTCTTCTTGTTTTTCTTGCTCTTCTTCTTGTTTTTCTCCTTTTTCTGCAATTGGCATTACAATCCCTGATGGACTTGGCCCTCACTAAACATGCCTCTTTAGCTAGCACGCCCCCTCCCCCAAATACCATCAATTCCGCATCCGAACTTGGTTGAGGTCCTTCTCCATTTATCCGCTGCATCTCTGACGTTCTCTGTGTTGCCTCAATGCTTCGTATTAAAGACCTTTCGGGCCTGAGCATTGTAAGCCATGCGCTCGTCATGACCTTATCATCTTAAGCATTGAAGTACCCACATGCCACCGTACAGCCTATAGAGTTCATCGTTGAATCTTATCCATTTAAACGCCATCAACACAAACAGGACGACAAAAACCAAAAAAAAAATTGTTACGGATATCATCTGGTCACATTGTGCCTTGATTCCTACGAATCCCAAGGAAATTCAGTGGAAACGTAATAACTTGGCTGCAAAGTCTCAGCATGATCTGTAGGCTTTAGACACATAAGTGCGAAAATAACCTTTCTCCTGTAGCAGTGCAGGCCGAATACGCTTCATATCGTATGCTGGTGTAGTGTCAGCAATGTCGGAAATACCATACCCGCCGGCGATGCAAGATGGAGGAGTAGCTCGTCCATTCCTACATACCCATCGACCATCCATTCATACGTGCATCAATGTCAATGTGCCACTGCCACCTGCCACACCATTGGCGAGCAGTCATTATTATCGCACGCAAAATTTTTCTCTCGAAAAGACTACGGGCTTCATCATCCTTAGGGCTTTAGTAACGTCAAAGTTTCTGCGCTGTAAAGGAGAACTGCGATGATCAAGCTGTTATACAAAGCCGGTTTCGAGAGAGAACTCCATTACCCAATTGCCTCTTGAGCCCAGAGAAGCAGCGATTGGCAAAAGTGGACAATTTCCTCATCGTTACCAATGGCTACTTTCAATCTAATTGTATTCTGATACGATCATCCCACAAGCCTTGCAGGACTGATGCCTAAGTTCAAGCTAATGACGATACGCATAACTCTAAAGATAACTTCAAAGACAAAGATTTCACATAACACATTGTATGCAGACCATGCACCCACTCCAGACAAATGCACCGAACTTGTCTTCTTCAGTCCTACCCACTTCAGCTCCTTTTTCGCTTAATGCTATATGTAAGAACAGCCGTCGTTCGTTAAGTTCTCCGCATCTTGCTTGGCATGGCGGTTCAGAGCCTAAGATATCGCTGTTTTCCATCGTTGAGGGTCATGGCTATGCTGCAGGACTTGCCTTCGTCTTTATGCCGGAGTGTCAGTTTTCGTTTTCTTCTCGTACCAGGAGATATGGATTCGAAGATTCTCATTTCTAGAGGATTGGTGTGCATGCGTTGCATGTCACCGACCCAGATCTATCGACCGATTCTTGCCTTCCGTACGACATTCATGTCTTGGTACAGTTCGCAGTAATGTCTGCTCCTCCATTTGTCTTCCTCGTAGAATGGACCATATACCCAACGTAGGATTCTTCTGTCTAAGGCATCAAAAATATGCTCTCCTGCTCTGGTCCTCCGAATCTGATATATACATACATACATACATACTTATTTCGAAAAAATGCGAGGTGTCCCGTCCGGGAATGGAACCTAGACCTTCTGCGTGTGGATCGACGAACGTAAGACGTATTTCGTCTTCTTCTTCTTCTGTGGCGCTACAGTCCGAGGTGGACCTGGGCGTCAATCATCATACCTCTCCAGCCAACACGGTCTTTCGCCAGTTGCGCACTCCAAATTGTTTGAGGTCCTTCTCCACTTGTGTGCGCCACTTTAGCCTTTGCCGTCCTCTGTTACGTTGTCTCAATGGCTCAGATTCGAAGACTTTTCAGGCCGGAGCAATGGTGTCCATACGCTCTACATGACCTATTTCGTTTTACTCGCAGAAATATTAAGATCAAGACGTTTGGCCTATCCGTCCAAAGTCTCCATAAAAGCACGTGAGGAACCAGGATATCGATGTCATCTGCGTACCACAACAGTTGGACTGGCTTGTAAAAGAAGATGTCCTTTGTCCGATGTTTACACCATCCAACCGCACATTCCTCTCCAGTTCCAGATTCATGAAATCAGGTAAAAGTGGCCGAAATCTGGTTGAGTTCGGGATCAGTTTTCCTGAGATTCCTCATTCGACCATCGCAATGAACAGCCCAAGATGATGTGTGATGTCGTATGCAGCTTTAAAATCGATTAAAATGTGGAGTGTCTTGATTTGAAACTTGCTGATCTTCTCTAGGATTGTCCTAAGTGCGAAAATGTGTTCTGTAGCCTGTTTGCTGGGCCGTTAGCCACACTGGTACTTACTGTGGTTCGAAATGCCTTTGGAAGTTCATCCAGAACTCCGAAAGGGATCATAGAGGGCATTCAGCAGGGTTAAACATCCTATAGTGGTTGCAAAAGGTAGGATCGTCTCCTTGTGGATAGAGCATATGGCAATGATATCTCAGTCGTAAGACATGCTTTCAACTTCCTATTCCGTCCACCAGAGCAGAAAAATTAAAACTATTTTGTGATGAAGAACAAATTCCTTATCTGCACCATTAAACATGGGCAATGAGCAAAAACAATTAGCACGGTGGACGGGTATTCATAAACAACCACAATCGATGGGTTTTTCCTCAAGATATATGCAGGTGCTCCGTCTTAGGCGCAAATGAAGTCATCAACTTTATTTAGGAACACGTAATTTGCAAACACCCTTTGAACTGTCAATGTCGCGCACTGACACGTGTGTCGTATGCAACTTATACATCCGCAATAAGTCATAAACCCCTTACACCCTTCTCGGAGTGGCCGTCGATTTCCGTCACACAGGTTTAATACCTAAATCCCACGCATCCTTTGAAAGAGGAAGACAACAATAATTTTGGTCACCAGGCAAATGCAAAAATATATTACATGTACATATGTATGTGTGTCTGTATTGGATGCAGTAAAAGATCTGATGATCCACCGGAAAAAAAATTAACAAACAGCGGTTGTTTGTTGACAAAAGGACGCGTCCAATTTTATGACTCGCCCATTATTAACCTTGTAATCACATGCAATTTGACATTTGTTTTGCCAACAATTTCCCTAAGGCTCGACTTCCACAGAGAAAGACATCAGTGACTCACAGCGTCTTCTCGATAGAGAGGTTCATCTTTATGACTGAGCCCTGAACGCAAATTCAGGCAAAACGCGCACATCATCTATAAAACTGAAGCCACCGCAGAGGTCCTTCACATTGCAAGTCAATCTTTTACCAGTGCAACACCAATCACTCAACCAAAATGATTACAAAGTGCGAATTTTCCAACTGCTCCTGGCTCGGCCGCCTGAGAGATCTTGTGAAGCACTGTGACGCTGTCCATCCGGACTTTGTGAGAGAAATCGACGACACCAACTGCCTTGAGTTCAGCTTTGAGGAGATTGTCACGAACGACTACTTGCTCCTGGGCAAGTATGGCCTCTACTGGTTTCTTCAGATAGACGGAGAAGATTGCATCAAACGAGGAGTTCTTGCTGTGGCTGGTTCGGAAGCCTGCAACTACACGGTGAAGTTGGGAGAGCTGCCGGTATACCTTGGACCCTACAAGACTAGTACAACGGTGCGGCGGCGATTCGACGTGAAGATCACATCTCTGCAGGTGCAGCTAATCGAGAAGGTCCTGCAATCAAGTTCTGTGAAGTTGTGTTTTGTTTACCATGAAAATAACATCATTGGAACGCATGTTTGACGATGGACCCGAAAGGGCTCCGAAGAATTTTTGACTTTTTCGCTTTTTTGAAATAAATTTCTGTTCATTTACCATCAAGATGTTGTCTCTCGTGTTTTTTTCTGTCTCTTAAGTGTTACGATGTGGCATAGCAGAGAAAAATAATCTTTTCATGCTGCGGTTTAGTGTCGGCATTAAACTGCAAGTCCCCTCCACTCTTGAGAGGCCCCCATAAGTCGTTGAAAAAGAAGTTACTTACTGGTCCTAGTGCCACTATATACTCGTACAAGTTGTTAAAAAAAAAACTTAAAATCTTTTTCGCCGACGAAATCTTGACCAATTTTCGCACTTTTTACGATCCACACAGAATGGAAAAAGTTGCAGCAACATTAAAGTTAGAAGTTTGCTGTTGGTGGGCAAATGAAATGAACATCTTACCATCGAGGAATTTTCTCTTTCTCTAGGCCAATACATTTCCAATCCAACTAGGGGTAATGGAAATCATTTTCATAAAAAAGTAACAAAAATTCTTACTGCATTTTGAGGCGCAATGTCTGCGGTCATTAATGAAGGACGATATTCTTGAAATGCTCATCTGGTTGCTTCGCGTGCAAATTGTCTTTTTTGATGGCATTTGTCGTCGTCGCGTTTTCGCAATTTTTCGCCAAATGTCTTCACATTCCACGATCTTGGTGGGATAAGTCTTCATTTCAAGAATTTGACCAAAGACTTTATTATGCAAGAATACTCCTTGCTCAGTCTACTGCAGGCCATGTGGCACGGGTTGTTGGGAGCAAATGGCACAAGATGCAGTTGACTGATGCTGAACTAAGCCAAGAACTCTTATAGACGAATTTCCTGACACTGGTGTCTGCTGACACCTTTTGTCTTTCATTTGATGGAAACTACTTTCAACATTACATCTTCACATCAAACGCTCCTGCCATACCGTTTCTGGTGTTTTTTTAAGCTCCTATGTTATCTTGAAACAGACAACTGTCTTCCACTCCAAATCCTGACAGAAGGTTACAATCATGTTTCGGCGGAATGAAATGAGTCGCTTTGCGTTTAAGCAACACTTTGGAATACTCACTTAAACTAATTTCCAATATGAGTGGTGTTCAGTCCAAGCAGTGCTTTTTTTTAAACACAAGTCTTGGACGAAATGGAGTGCTCACTGCGGCTGGTGTACGGAAAATTTGCGTTGAAAGGTCGCGAGACTAGTATTCTAGTAGAGTCCTGCCATCCTACTGTGTGCACAGATGAAAATGTGGCTGCTGTGGCCAAGAGTGTGAGACTCAAGCCAGGAACAAATTGTCGTCGCTCAATATTTCACACTTTAGCTCGCAGAGAATTCTGCACAAAGATCTCGGATTATTTGCTTAAGTCCGGAGATCCGATTGAAGGTGAGGGATCATCCGCTTCGTTACTTCCTTGAAGTTTGGGTCTTCGGACAGCTTGATTTGGATAACGATTTTGAACTGACGAGGTGCATATTCATCGTGATCATAAAGCAAAATTGCTGCATGTGAGGATCGGAAGCATCCACTGTATTGTCCAGAAGCCAATGCATCTACAGAAAGTAACAGCCTTCAGCCCATTGTGGAGTGGCGGCAACATTCCGTCGAAAATGAGGCTGGGAACATTACCTCGTACAATGGCGGCCGTTATAGAGCAGTCTGAACCAACTCTTTTCTACTGAAATAGAAGACATGAACTTGAACGAGCACTTCTTAACGTAGAATGACGCCACGTATGTCTTGGTTTACGCGGAAATTTAGAAGAAAAAGTTTCCTTCTATGGCCAGTTTGAGGATGCTTGCTTACATTTTGTAAATTTGACAGTCTACGCTTGACTTCGGCCAGAAAGTGACCAGCCTAGGGATCTTACTGCCAGCTGTGCTTTACAGAGAAATTCAATAGACAGGGTAAAAGGCTCGAACCCCAAGAACTGTTATTGTGCCACAGAAAAAAATGTTGGAAAATATATCTATTTTCAAATTGTATCAGCAGTTTGAAGTTTGTTCACCTTTGGCGCGTATAATGTCCTTGAGACGGCCGAAGAAAGCATTGCCTTCTGCGCCTTAGTGGCTCTTCGGTAGTTTGTCCCATTCTCGGCGGAGTGCTGATTTGAGGTGGGACAAGCTTTGGTGTAGCAAGTTTCGAAATACTCCAGACAGAGAAATCCAACGGACATGCATTCGGAGAATTTGCAATTCACTGTGTCTAAGGAATGAAGTGTGGAGCATTCTTTTTCAACCAGTCTTGGTTTACGTGTGCTATGTGAACCGGTGCGGTGTCTCATTGAAATGTTCATGGACTGCGACGGAAATGTTTGTTTGTCAAAGGCTTCAATACTGTTTTAAGCAGTTTTAATAATAATAATAATTGAATCGCACTACAGCCCACAAGGGAACCAGGGCCTAGCTTCTACATCAAATACTCGTGTTGTGCTTGCTACTTGTCTCTCATAAGTAGAAGGGGCTTACAGTTTTTTTCCGACTCCGAACGGCGAGATCTGAGAAGATTGTCATAGACAATTGATACTCCTTGAGTGTTGTCAGCAACTTGAAAATGGTATTGTCGTGAAAAAATACGAGATGTCCCGTCCAGGAATCGAAACTAAACCTTCTGAGTGTGGGTAGAGGCACTTAGTCACTATACCACGGCAACCACAAACAGTTTTAATTTTGAATGCAAAGTCAAAAGATATCATCGGAGAGCTACCATCTGTGGTTATGGCGGCCCATCACCATTGGTGCTGCCTGCTTCCTAGCGGCCGTCTGGAGGTGTACATTTCCGAAGGACCTCTCTGGTATTTGTCTGTTCAAATATTGCTCGACAACAAATGGCGACTCAACTTTCGTGCAATCGTAGCAACTCCTTCGCTCTTTCAACTCATTCAACTTCTTTTTCTGTAGCTGAGTAAAACCATGTGTGGTCGCCGTGGCGTAGTGAGTAAGTGCGTCAACGTACACGTTTAGGTTCGGTTCCCGGGCTGCACTTTTTCGACGACACCACCTCTTTCAAGTTGCTGAAAACACTCAAGAACTACTAATTGTCCCTTCCACTAGTGAGAACAGCACGCACAACCCGAGTTGTTGATACAGAAGGTAGGCCCTGGTGCCTTGTGGGCTGTAGTGTCACTCATTTATTTAGGTTCCAACGAAGTATTGCCTTTACAAGCAATTTCTCTTCCCCTTCGACGCGGAGCTCATTCAACTCGAGCCTTCGCTTTTCAAACCATTTCTGCCATGGTTACTGTTTTTTTGTGACCACCTCTATGACATTTTGCAACGCTACCATTATCAAGGTAACAAGCTTGGCTCAAGACACAACTTCTTTATTCACGTGGAGATGGTGGAGGGCTCTGATAGCCACATGTGGTTTTTCGAACAAATTCAAATTCCTGTCACGAGCAGTTTCAAAATTATACCAATCTCAAGTTGGTTGCAGTACGAGTCTGTATGCAAAATTTGCAAACAAACAATTTGCAGAGGTGATAGCTTTAGCTTGAATTGAGACGCAATCGCCCAGCCTCTGATAAGCAGTTCAGCCATCAAAGCTAGCACATTTCAATTTAATTGGCGATGATTGTGGTAATGTGGGCGGTGATTGGTGATGGGGTCAGGAACCTGTTGTGTCGATGATATGGTTGTTTACCTGTCGTAACTAACGTCCTGCCACCTAACCCATGCTACAATCGATCGTGCTACCAATCGTCTTCGCAATGTCAATTGGCCGCCTCGAAGCTGCGATTGGACCCCGTTTTAACCTTTTCTACGGAATGACCAATGTTGTGCTTATAACCCAAAAAGGACCCAAGCACCTAAGGCCAATATCATGCAAGTAATTTGTCAGCTACATTCCGAAGCCATTATCAAGGTCTGGAAAACTTAGGGTAACAGAAGACGCTACTGCGAAACCAGTCGTGGCTTCTTAAACGACTCTTGATCTTGTTAATAAAGTCATAACACATGGAAAAATATTTTTCTCCATTTTGTTGCATTTTTAAAAAAGAAATTTGTACTTGGTCCACGCCATAAAGAATGATTCATAGTGAGGTTCAATTTTGAAGAGGCTTTTTGTCATAGGCCGCACGTGACTACAGTCAAACTAGTTTGCCGTTTTTACTTAGTATCGTTTGGCAAGTCATCATGGAAAAACTTGCATCACAACGGCGTCTCCAGGCTCTTCAGCTGTATTACAAAAATCAGCGATCTGTAAAAAATGTTTTTTCGTGTAATTCGAAAAACGAAGAACTGAGTTACTCACTCAATAACTCAATGTTTGGGATAATGTCACGGCTTTCGCGTCTTTTCTCAATATAATTTTCAACTGAAAAACGTAAACAAACAGAAGCCAAATGTTCACATCTGAATTCGAATCAACAGCAAAACGAAATGAAAACGGGAAGGCAGACGCCTTTGTCCAACTAATACCACGCTGCTCACAAAATAATTACTTAAAACTCACACCCATCCTGTGATCGCACAGAGGACAAACATGGCGCATCCCAATAATGTCCTTTGACACCTCCTGCCTTTAATGAATTCGCCAGACCCAATTACGCTCAATCGAAGTTGGCGAGCACTGTACAAGTAGGGGCACCCGCCCCATGCACCACACACCAGCAATGAGGGCAATGTGCGGTAAATAAAAGAAGAATCGCTCGGATATGTGCTGCCATATGGTGCGAATAACCGCACAGACAAAATAGTCAAACATCGTAGCCGCGTTGTTGTGCGCGGCGATATGACTGTCGTCATCGTCGCCATCGCCATCGCCATCGTCGTCGTCGTCGTCGTCGTGGTGTAATCCATTGTCACAGTGCAGCTATCAATTTTGGCAGTTTTTCTAAGGACAACATTTGGTCATAATTGCCAAAATGAAAAAGAGCACATTACGTCCTATTCTTGTGTGACACTCCAGCGCCTCTGCATGTGTGTGTGTGTGTCCAGTGCGACTCTGCAAATACTGACAGTTGCTCGCTGTTTCTGTTCCACCCTCCGTTCACTGGCCGGCTAACGTCGGGATGGATTAATGATTCATTGTGCAGCAGAGGACATGAATTTGCAAAAGGACACACACGAAACTGGAATCTGGAATGTGGAATTATGCTAACGCGAGAATTATTAGAGGAATCGCCCAAAAATTGGGCACACAATCGATTTTATCATCCGCCTCATCCGCCACATCCTCCGAGCATACGTACACAGACGTGTACCCAGTATTTCAACTAGACACAGGACAGCCCAGGCCAGGGGGCTTGTTCCTGTGCCGCCAGTGATTTATGGTTATTGACCTGCATAGAGGTTAAAAAGAGGTTATTTTGTATTTACCGTAAGCAGATGATACTGGCTGCGGCCGGCCTGAGATATGAAATGACAAAGTACTCCGTAATGATGCGGTTGTTTAAATCTTTAATGAGCGAGCAAGCGAGCGAGTCCACTGTGTCCTGCGCTTGTTTGGTGAATGTTCTGCTCGGGCGTACATATCGCCACTAAAGGTAATTAGACAGATGATTTCTGACACTCTGACTGAGTGCGGAGAAGTGAATTGCGGTGACACTGATGACTGTCCGTCCAGCGATGCATGAGTTGCGGTGTGTTTTCATATTTCTATCAGGGATGCTTGACTTTTGCTGGAAACAGATGACTGCAATGAATTTGATTAAGGAGGTGAATGAGCAGAGCGCTGTTATTTCAATTTGTTATTCGACTGCGTGGAGAGAAGTGCGCGAGACAATTAATTTACGAATTTATGGAATGCAAGGGCTTAGGCGCTAAAAAATCAATAAATAAAAGTAAGAGTGAAAAAACCCGGTAGAGCGAATGAAGGATGAATAAAAAAGGAAATGTTTGACGGCGAAGCTGGGATTTAAACTTCCTTTCCACAGGCGGTAAGCATCACTTGACACAAGGTAGGAAACAGCGTTCAATATCAAATGCGTTCTGACCAAGTATTCACTTTTAACATTTTATTTGAGAATGTCCAGGGAAACTCAAAGTTCAGCACAGTAGGGACTACTTAAAACGTCTTAACTCCTGCCCTAATGCACTCGAAAACAGGGAAAACATGACAGTCCTGAACAAATTTTAAAGAGAAGCAAAGCCTGAAAGTTGGTCAGGAACATCGTTTACTTTTGAGAAAATGCAGACAACGGGTATATGCTCGTATTCCTTAACACTTCTGATGCCAAAGTTAAGGACCTTGTGCAAATGTCAATTTCCTCCTACCAACTCACTTTGCAGTAGAATTCTTGGGACGTCATGTTCTTTGTGAACAATAACTTTTAAAAAAAAAACTCTCCGTCATGTTGGAGGAGGATTGTTTAATTCGGCCAAAGCGACGACGGGGATTCGGGGACGCAGCTCAGTAAGGAGAGATGTGACTCTTAGATTAAAGTGATCACCTGCCTTGCCAGTTTTACATATACCACGGGGTCCATTTTGCTAAGAGGCGTAGATAACACAAGACTAAATGACTTAGCTACGAAAACGAGAAACTGATTTCAAGATCGAGAAGCAATCATTCCACTTTGGTAGGAAGCGAGGCCTTTCTAGATGACTTATGTCCTTTCTCTGGGTATCAGCAACTCCATACAAAACCGGAAAAGTCGTTGAGTCAGGCGGGGACATTGAAGTAGTAGGGTATATGATCTGGTTCACAGTACACTTACCCCGGTTCCGCCCGCAATATTGAGTTTTAAGTCATAGCTAACCATACCCGCACAGACGGCCTACCAAGCGGTCTGACTGAAACCAACGTTTGAGGAGTTCCTGACCTGACTGTTACTACCAGTTAAATTCCCTTGGATCTGAAGCCCCCGAAGTTAAGGTTGTGATGTTGAATCAAGTGACTCAGCCACATCATCTGGAGCTAACCAATCGATAAGGTCGAAAATTTAGTATTGCGCTCCCTTCGGAACAATATACTGAACTCTCCGTGGAATCGGCTAGTGTACGGAAAAAAACTTAGTCAAGGAATCCTCTGTCCTCTTCAGAAGAAAGTGCTTATCACCACCGACTTCCCAGGATGCATATTTAAGGATAAGAAATTATTAAGAAATTGAACGTTACAAGCGACGTGAAAGATATAAGAGTAAGTTTGTTTGATGGAGGTAAATCCTCATGATCAGATAAATCCTTAGTATGATCACTTCCATTTTAGAAGGAATTCGGAGATCGGCATAGCAATAATAATGTAGTGGCAAAAGAGCCCACAAGGGACCAGGGTCGAGCTTCTATAACAACCGATCCGATCGGCATACAGAGGGGTAGAAGAACTGCGAAAAATGTTGGCCTAATTTCATGCAATCTAAATATATTTGAGAAACAGAGCGACGCATGCATTCGTGGAAAGCGAACGTTATCCACATAGAGGACAATCTCAAAGACGAAGAAAGATTTTCAGCGAGCCACCACAATTTCTGCAAAATAAAGAGCGCTATTTAATAAATGCTATTGTTAGTTTATTAGGTTCCGGTTTCTTATTCCACAAGTCACAGGACCAGGACCCTTGAGGCTGGTGAAGTCAGCTCATCAATCCCATGAATCCTTGTTCATGGAGTATATAGAACTAATGTAGGTGCTCTGGAGTGAAAGTAATCGCTAATGCTGATAATATCATCTGGCGAGGGGAAGTCATGAAAATTGGCAAGAAAGTATTACATAACTTTGACCAACCCAAAGGACTCAGTTTTTTTTTAATACTTTGAACACCCCACTTACGCTCTCAGGCCCAAAAATTTGTCCAATGCATTGTCAGGTGTAGTAGACTATTATCAAATAAGACTAATATCAAATAAGAGAAATAAGCAATAAGAGAGACGAGTAGACACACATACATATATCAAAGAGAAAGAGAAAGAGAAAGTTAGGTTAGACTAGATTAAGTTATTATTAAGCACAGTTGTAAAATAGAAGTGAAGGCGATCGGTCCTAAAATAAAAGTAAGAATAAAGAAAGAAGAAAACGGTGTGTTTAGTGTGTTCATTTTTCAAAAGACAAAAGACGGCTTAAAACATCAAAAGTGGAAAGTCGCCTTAAACAGGTAATCATTTACTTTTCTGTAAATTCGTTGTCTTCCCAAGGAACAAAGCAGATGCCTCTGTGACAAGGAGTATTCATCATTCGCTCTCATCTGATGCGGGCAAATTAGATACAACCACTGGGAAAGTGCTCCGCAGTGTCCTCGGGGCGGTGTCGATCACTCAGCCGCGGTACACTTAGCTGTCTGCCAATGGTTTGTTAGCCCAATTGACCGCCTACTTATGAGCGTTCTTTTCCTTAAGGAGATAACACACATGACACAGATTTTTGAGAGTCTGCATACCACGTACAGCTGTGCGCTCGAGAGGTCCAAGCATCAGAGAAAACATAAACATTAACGCTGTCAATCCTAACACATATAAGGTGTCGAAAATACCTCCATTCTTTGCCAGTTCATCTCGCGATCTTAGCGAATTGCATTCCTGAACCGGTTTTGAAGTGGTTAAGTGGCTGCAATTCAGACTTCCAGCACTTGACAGAAGTACCCTCCAGTCTTGATATCTTAATGCATAGCTGTGTACTGTAGTGAGGATTGATTACTCAGGCCCATACCAGTCTAAATCCTTATTAAATGTCACACTTCAACATATGTAAATTTTTAATAGCTTTCCCCTTTTTCTTCTTCTTTTACTGGCGCTAAAATCCGGGTTGGACCTGGGCCTAAATCAACATGCTTGTTGGCTATCTCCAGTTGCATATTTCAAGTTGGCTGAGGACCTTCTCCATTTCTGTGCGCCTTCTCAGCCTAGACCGTCCTCTATGGCTTAGATTCGAAGACTTTTCGGGCCGGAGAAGTGGTGTCCTTACACTCTACATGGCCTAGCCAACTTGTATTCGTTGACGTTTGTTGTATCCGAAAATGTTTGACCAGATGCACACCGCCGTAGAGCCTATAAAGTTCGTCGTTGAATTTTCTCCTCCAGACGCCATCAACGCAAACAGGACCAAAAATCGCTTTCCCCTACCAGTATGACAAGGTAACGTTACGACTCTACCACAGGCTCTATGAGACCTCACGAATTATGTGGCCCTGGTATAACAGTCCAGACAGTTTCATCTGACTCGAAAAAGACACAAATTCGAGATAATTTGGAGTACTTCTGAATAATTTTTTTCTTGGCGAGTCAGAGTGTGTGGGGTAAAGACGTGGAACAAGGGTATTAATCTGCTCCTGCTCAAACCTGCGTCAGGTAGGTCCACCCTGGGGCTTATTTCCTCACTAGAGCTAGTTCCATTTTAGCAGATTGAAATTTATAAGATTCGAATTTGGGAGTAACACACGTTCGAAACAAGAATATAAGCACGTAATGCACGGAAACTCGCGTCTTTCCCCAAATCCTATGTGGAGTCACACTTACCATCATGAATTGACTGATAGCGCCATGAGAATGATTCTGATTTCTGTCTCAAGGCAGGTAGTGTCATTTCACGATAATTCTACGGACCCCTAGTGGTGTTATGACAGTTTTGTTCAAGTTGCATACAACTCTGCGTCTGAGCTCTACATCACTTCCTTCAGTCGAGTTGATCGTTCTGAATAAAAGGAAACCGGTTTTCTAGCTCCCCACAAAATGCTGTGATTTCAATGGTATCCCCTTGAAGCACAGCTTTGATACGCTTAAACAACTTCCAACATCTTTAATTACCGCTTTCAGTTCAGCAGCCTGTTCAATTCGTTACATCTGAGTTAACCGAAAGAAACTTACACCCCGTCCGTCCTTGTAGGCATAGTTCTGGGATATACAATGCTGCCAAGGAGTATTCGAACCACCTTTAAGTGTCAACCATCCATCCTCAAAGATTTCAACATTTCTTCAGTTTCTGTCATCTTGAAACTTGAGCAACCCACACAACCCCAGTCCTTTGAAATGGGACCACACAACCTCCCCGCCCCCCACACTTGACACTGGATCGAGTGGGTGTAGACCTTAGGGTTCCATGTCAAGAGATGTCATACAACACTGCCCTCACACCACTGGAGGCTTACATAAGCAAATAATTAATTGCCATTGTATCACTTTCAGCACCCTTCCACCGCTCGCGCACCCCACTCACTGGCGATAAAAATAGATCCCATCGGGGCAAGGCCTTCCCTCCCCCCAGCCCGAGACATCAAACAAAAGCCCAAAAGTCTATTATCGCCGCCACGGACAATGTTCTCGGGGATTATTCAAATTTATTCTCGAAAGCATTTCACGGATGCCTGGCTTAGCGGCGAAAAGAAATTCAATCCCATCAACACATATCCTTTAATTATTTCAATCGAATTAAGCACACACCACGTGGTGTACCCGTCTCTCGAGCCAGAGCCTGCGACTTCCCTACGACGACGCGACGGCAGCGGCGCGGCGGCGTGTATCCTTACACAGTTCGTCACGCTAGCTCACTTAATCAAAATCACACCCTCATTATGATTATTATAATTATTATTATATCGCAATCACCGCCTTGGGGGGCTCGGGTTGAGTGCGGCGCGGCGGCGCTCCGGGGGTGAATGTGTGTCAAAGGCACACATGGCTGTGTCCTTAAAGAATATTGTCTCAGCGGGCCCTGTGCGGGAGTGGGACGCGGAACATGTGCCGGAGTGTGGTGGGACTTTTTTCCTCGCTTTCCGATACCGTCCTCCGCTCGGGTTTCCACTTTGATCAAGGGAAATATGCGAAATTCAATTAAAATCTAAATTTGTCACAAAAGGACAAAACCGCACAAAGGATTTCACAAAATCCGTGTGGCATGCTCAGGGGTTTCGGTGATGTGATAGACACTCCGAAGACATGGGCACCATCGAGGCGAAAGCATTTCTGAATATCACAACACAAGAATTAACAAGTGTGTGCGGGCGGGGGTGCGGGGCGAGGCGAGATAATTTCGTTATCCTTATCTTTGGTGGGAAGAGAAAAAACATTTTTATAAAGCACACATGGATTTATTCGCCAGTGTGTGTGTGTGTGTAATTAAAATTCCTCCGAACGGCATGCCATCCAAGATGTCTGTCGACAAGGTTGCACCGCGCGGCACGGGGTCGTAGCCCACTCTAATGTTGGTGACATTCATCGCTTCGAAAGAAGATGAGTCCTAGCCAGGGAACTCGGCGGATTTAAGTGAAATGAAGACGCTGTCACTTGAATTCACTTGACACATCCGAAATTCAAGGTATTCCCCTTCAGATGTACGAGTATGTGTATCTGGGATTTTCCACGAGAATGATTTGAGAGATGAGGTTAACGCAATCGTTTGGTGTCTTAAGTGGAGTGTGTGATGAGGTGGGGTCGATGAGGTTGTCGACGATTAAGTTGCTACTGAGAATTGGGTTTGTTCTGGGGGGGAGTGTATTCCACAGAAATAGTCGATGATATCTTTTCCATGCGGGCGGCTCTTCATCAAAAGTGTGAATTAATTTGTAACTAGGGAGCATTCAAGCAGATTTAGGTTTGAACAGATTTTTCTGATATTCATTATATATCCTTGAGGAACTTGATTGGGGCTACGACGAAGTGAGGCACACGGGCACACCATGTGGAACCTCGAAGACTGCATTCAGCTATCCTATGGGAATAGTAGTTCATGGCCTTCTTAACACCGCGAACAAAATTCACTCTGGCGTACTGTATAAACGACTGAAAGCGTTCGTCAACAACTCGATAGTGTAGTTTAAGGACAATGAAGTCCATCATCGACCAAATGTTCACACTACGGCAGATCCTGAAAAAGACTCAAGTGGTGCACTCACCACCTATTCGTCGATTTCAAGGCCGCATATGACAGTCTGCATAGAGACGAGCTATACAGTGCCATGTCTAGTTTTAGCATCACTACCAAACTTGTCAGATTGTGTAGAATGGCGATGGAGAACTCTCGCTGCTCCGTCAAGGTCGGGAACGAACTCACCGAGACCTTCAATGTCAAAAAAGGTTTTAGACAAGGCGACGCACTGTCATGTGACTTTTTTAACATCATCCTTGAGAAGATCGTGCGTAACTCACAGGTCAACACCAGAGGTACGATCTTCCAAAAGTCAGTTCAATTGCTAGCTTACGCCGACGACATTGACGTGATTGGTCGAACACAGCGAGCCGTCATTGATGCGTTTGCTGGCATTGAAGCGGAAGCGGCTAAAATGGGTCAGGTGGTTAAAGAGGGCAAGACGAGGTATATGCTGTCATCAAGGAAGTGCACACAGCATCAACGTATCTGACAGAGCATCACACTAGACAGAAGAAACTTCGAGGTAGTCAGGGACTTCTTCTACCTCGGCTCCGCGGTAAATAGGCACAACAACACCAGTACCGAAATCAAACGCAGAATCACATTTGCCAATCGTTGTTTCTTTGGGCTCAAGAGGCAATTGAGCCTAAGACTAAGCTTGCTTTATACAATCAACTTTGATCACCTCATTCGTACTTTATGGAGCGGAAACCTTGACGCTGCTAAAAGCGGATGAGGAAGCCCTTAGTCTTTTCGACAGTAAAGTTCTGCGTGCAATTTTTGGGTTCTGTTTGCATTGATGGCATCTGTAGGAGAAGATCTAACGACGAACTCTATAGGCTGTACAGCGACATGCGCCTAGTCAAGCGTTTTTGGATTCTACGCTTAAGATGTCTAGGACATGTTAAGTGTATGAACACCATTACTCCGGGCCGAAAAGTCTTCGAATCTGAGTCATTGGGACATCACAACAGAGGACCGCCTAGTCTGTGAGCAGTTGGAGTGTGCAACTGTAGGTAACTGGATCGTCTGGCCGTGGTAATTTTTTTTTCTGCATTTGACTATCATTTTCTTTGATTTTGATATTAATTGCGTGGCGCCAAGGCCACACTTCTACAACACTTACAACCCTCACGAGTAGAAAGAACCTACAGTTTCTTGCCGACTCCAACCGGCGAGATTTTAGAAGCTTTTCATAGAGAATTGGTACTCTTTGAGTGCTGTCAGTAAGAAGAGGTGGTGCCGTGAAAAAATTCGATGTGTTCTGTCCGGGAATCGAACCTAGACCTTCGGCGTAGGTGCGATGGTCTAGGTCTGTAGCAGGTATAATGTTCATTTATGGAAAAGAGGTGTGAGAGGCGACGTTATAAGACGAGCTAAACCGTTCAACGGCTAACGTGTCTCAGTTCTCAGGGTGTCCCAAAAAGAACGCAAGATTTAAATTTGGCGCCATTCGAATTGTCATTGTTTAACATTTGAACAATTATTATTGTTTGTTAGTAGAAGGTATAAGGTTAATAAAAATGGAGCGCTACACGAATGAACAACGTATTCTCATTGTAAAATTGTTTTACAAAAATGGTGAAAGTTTTGCGATCAATTTGGGCTCCAAGAGAGTTAACTGTAAAGCAATTAATGGAAAAATTTGCTGAAACTGGGTCTGTAACTGATGTAAAGACAACAACGCGACCGGGTCGATCGACCGAAAATATCGCAGCAGTACGTGATGATGTCGCTCAAACTCCATCCACCTCAATTCGACACCGAGCTCAGCACATTGGTGTTTCCAAATCCACTATGCAGCGAATTTTGACGAAAGAGTTGCATCTTCATGCATACAAAGTTCAATTGACTCAGGAACTGAAGTCAGCTGACCATGCACAAGGAAGGGAGTTCGTTAATTGGGTATTGGAGAGGGAACATGAAAATGCAGATTTTTCCGATAAAATCATCTTTAGTGACGAGGCCCATTTCCATCTTGATGACTTCGTCAATAGGCAGATTTGTCGCATTTGGGGCGAGGAAAGTCCTCGATTGATTCACGAGAAGCAAATGCATCCTCAACGTGCCACTGTGTGGTGTGGATTTTGGGCTGGAGGAATCATTGGACGTTTTTTTATTAAAATGAGTCAGAGAATGCTTGTTTTGGCCAGAGAAACAATTCAATTGCTGCATCAGTCATTTCCCGGTCGTGTCATTTCGCGTTTTGGAGACCAGAATTGGCCGCCTAGATCGTGCGATTTATCACCATTGGACTTTTTTCTTTGGGGTTTTTTGAAGCCGATGGTTTATGCGAATAAGCCGACGACGACTCAAGCCTTAAAAGGGGAAATTGAACGCTGACTCATTGCTGACGGTCATTGAAAGTTTAGTAAAAAGTTCGCGTATGTGCCAGCAAAGCCGCGGCGGCCAACTTGCCGATGTGTTATTCCACACATAGCCTCGTCCTGTCTACTTTACGATATAATAAAGAATTCACGAAAATGTTTGCGTTTTATTTAAAATTTAAATCTTGCGTTCTTGTTGGGACATCCTTAATACTATTCACCTAGGATACATAGAATGGACCACATCCTGGCTTATAGTCGCTGGCAGATATTCGAGCAATATTGAATCTCCACTTCTCTAGCTCCCAAGAAGATAATGCACGCAAACATAAGACTTGTTGAATTTCAGATGTTTGCTTAGAGTTGGTTACCACTTAAGAGTACCATAACCACAAAATGCTTTCACCATCTCTTTACTTGCCTGCCCTCCCCCACTGTAAAGAAAAATAAAACAAACTCCCACAAAGACGCGCAGTTCACACGATCCCGCCATCAGCTCAAAAGTCACATTGTTTGATATATTTTTTTCTTTGCAGGAAATATCAAATATACATCGTTCCGGGACCCAGCTCATACGACCCATGAATATGCGTACACAACTCGTTGCCCTTAATCTTGCAGCAGGTCCCGGTTCCCACCGTATAGGCGGAGATCAAATTAAATTAAAATTTAAATTAATGCACTCTCATACAAAACGTTACAAATGGCAAATCAGCATTTTTCATCAGATTAATATTTGCTCGTCGCCAATCGACGCCGAATGGCACTGGGATCGGAGTCGGAGTCGGAGTGAGAGCAGGCGCTGGGCGCTGGGACCGGGCCGCAGCCCAAAAATACCCTCATGCATTATTCATGGACGGGCACACTCTCTGCGTTTTGTTTTGGCTACGCTCTGTATAAATACATTATTAATTTGTACCGTTAGATGATACGAGTTCTCTTCGCATTTTTTTGTGTTGTGTGTAAATCCCTCGCAATATAAATGCAATTCCCCACAACAGCGCCTGCCACTGCCACCCTCTTTCCGGTTTTTATTTATTTTTATATGCTCGACCATAGGGTCGGTTGTGTTTCCATCATCACCACCACCACCACCACCACTGCCGCCACCGCCGCCGACGTCGTCTACCACCCGCCAATAATCCTTAATATATCGAAAGTCGAACGAGCCCGTCCATGGAAACGAGACAAGTTACATCCGGAAAGAAGAAAGGCATCAACGCCCTTCAAGGACCCCACCATCTCTCGGGAAACTAATAAAAAATGATGTCCGTTCTGCGTGTAGAACAAATTGAAAGGACGAAGGGCAGACGAGCCAGAAAAAAACATCGAATCTCCACAAACCACTGCAACGACAAATCGACTGTTAGAATGCGAGTGCGACTCTTTATGGACTGCTAACTGAGAAGCATCCCTTAATGTGCATCAGGGGTGTGAGCGTTCCTCCCCTCCTCCCCGGTGTTGCTATGTCAACCGCAGAAAATGAAAGCAAGCGCCACTGCGAGTGTGTATTGAAATTCAACCGTGATGAGGTTGCAAGCAGCCATTCCTAATAAACTGCATCCGATTACGGGGTAACCCTCAAAGGATATGCTCGTGCACGTGGCCTTCGAAAAGAGGTACACAGACAGACGGACGAGCAGCTCGGTCGCTTGGAAATGTTTAATTTTGACGTACGCATTGTTTGGACTTGCTCAAGCTTGTTTCAAAGGATTCGCAATTCACTCGAAGGATTCAGATGGTTCTTTGCTTGCGAGGATATGAGATTTAGTTGTAACTTAATTTGATTGGAGGGCGTCATCTTTCAGAAATGAATCTCCTTAGATGAAGAAAAACAGGGAATGACATGACACGTATGCACGGAGTGGGGTGGACTGTGGGTGCTGGGAAAGGGACGTAAATCGGTTTGACAGAGAAACTGCTGACATGGCACACTTGATGAATATTGGCAAGGAAAGGAGCGATTGTCTGAAGTGAAATTCGCTGGGATACCTTAATTTGGAAACATGCTGCTCATTTTCTAATGGTTTCATTTCAAAGGGTCACTGTAAGGACTCGGGGATGGGATAGGGTAGGCACAAGTAAGACATTGTTTTACCAAGTCCAGCCGCTCTCTTAACCTGACGACTTTTGTATAGTTTGAATCACTGACTTTGAAGAATTCATGGTGCCTCCCACAAACCACCCACTTGGCTTCAACCAGGATTTGCAGTAACTGCGAGCTTGTGTCTCGATATTTTTGATATTTTCTTATATTCACATTTCAAAAGACAAGGTGGTTAAGGTGAAGTGGAGGAGGAGGCAGCATGTTCCCCATACCTACTTCACTGTATACGGGAGCCCAATAGTTTGTTTTTCTTTTAGTCAAAATTAAGGTTTAAAGTGGTCCTTTCCCCCGGTGATGGTTGCATTCTAAGTTCAGGCAAGAGGTAAGCTCCTAAGGACTCCCAGAAAACAGTTGCTGTCAGCTTTCGAGGGATAGGACAGCACGATTGCTGGGTGAAGTCCTCTATTTGGTCTGTACTGCCTTGCTTTCCTTCTGGTAAGTGGATTCAAGTTTTCGTCGACGGTCATGAAACGATGCAGAAATTCCTTCCAACTTTAATAGATTCAAGCTGGTATGAAATGGTTCAGCGGTCCCGCTTGTTGTTCAGATGGACTACACACGTAACCTATCGAGCAATGGAAGGTTTGGCAATATGAAATCGTGCCACATTGTATGGGGTACCGGGGCTTGGCTCATCCTAACTCGACATGCCACCGTGTTGATTTTTCTTGTGGCAGGCGCTTTCAACGAAGAAGAGGGACCATTTTTTCAAATTGGCGAATACCCTTGATTCCACACCCGGCAGTAGAAAATTACAATTTTGATTCGATTTCGCACTTCAGCCGATTAGTGTATGTGATTTGTCGTACAAAGAACTTAAAATTGAGTCCATTCTGCATTGCAATGAGCAAGTGGACACCCAACTTAAAGCACACCTTACTTTCTAGAGGCTAATTGAACTCCTACCCTTTTTTCAAGATCCTAATTTCAAAAACCCCATTTTTGGGGCAGAGGATACATTTCGGGTCGAAAAGAAAATCCACGGCCCGATTCAATTGTTGATTTTGACAACCATTGGAGATGTGCTGATCAGCCAGGCTATGGTCCATTGGGCGGAATGAATGTTAATCGGAGGGCACAGGGTCTGGGGTAGGACTCAGCTGTTCAAAGTTTTGTTTTGACTGGCCTTCGATCATGAAGCCAAACCTTACCGTGCTGCAATAAAACTTCACTGTGTTCTCCGTTTTACTCTTTTACTGTGGATAATATAGTGGATAATATACATAACTCCCCTCTGAAATTTTTATTCGTTTGCAGCAGATCATAATATACCCCATCCAGCTTCGTCTTCTTGTGCCGCTACAGTCCGGGGTGGACCTGAGTCTGTCCACGCGAGTTAACGTTACTGATCGCGCTCAACAAGGCACTCTCGCTAGTGCACAGGCCAAGTTGACAGACAGCCTCCTCACGGTGCCCCCTGGATTGCCATCACAATACCCGTTGTGTGGGGAACCAATTTACGCAGCGAGCCCCTCTGCCCGAGGGTTAAAGAATGAGCCTGGCCTACCAGTCTGTGGGTTGTGCGTGAGGTTCACTTCCTCACCGAGCACATAAAGCTCAGAAAAACCGGCATGCCTTAGGACGACATCCAGTTGGTATCATCAAATCCACAACATAACCCTCTTGCAGTGGATAGTCGGTGCTGTCGTCTACCATGATTCAGTTGGGGGGGGTCATACAATATCGTAATGGACTCCAATCCAATGCAAGGACGATTTTATTTTATAGCGCTCAAGCTGCACCTTTCCACCTCTCCTGGCTTCAATTCATACGGAACGCAATGTCTTACCTTTCGGATCAGTCCCATGTCCAGTCCCACGATCGGAAATGATTTGTTCACAGACCCTAAGTGTATTTAAAAGTTCTTCTTGCATTGCTGAACGTCTCCATCAATCAATGGCTCCACCCGTCTTCCTCATCATCGAATTGATTCAGCTGTCTAGGGTGCTCTTCGTCAACCAAGTCAAAATTAAAACTTTTCAACCTTGCAATCCACATCTGATACGTTCGCTCGGCTAGACCATGGTCGCCAAAGTGCGATGAGTCTTGGCTGCTATTCCCTTTTATGTTTTCTTTTTTCTCTTGACTCCTTCAGCCGTGAATATGGTGAATAATTCTACCAATTCTCGACCCAATATCCTAGCCAATGCCACAGAATCCTCCGTTCTGCGTTTCGGTCACTTAGTAGATCAGTGAGTCTTTTCGTCCATTCTCCCTTCCCCTTCCCACCATCATGCTTCATGTCCTAATTTCGAGTTCCTAAAATGACATTCAGTCCCTTCAAAAAGTTCCCCATCGATTCTCTCGGTATTTGCACATCTTCTCACAGAAAAACCCTGCTCGCAGGCTCTTCAAACACATTCCTACCCATTCATCAATACTAGCTGACTGGCTTCTTTTCCTAGTTTCGGTTCCCAGTCGCTGCGGCACATCTTTGCATGAGAAATTAAATCAAAGGCAAACAAAAAATCCGTCTTCGTGTTAATCCATCACTTTGAAGCGACTTCGACTATCGTCCGACTCGCATCATGCCCGAGGACTTCACGTCCACTCTCACTCGCTCTGCGATCAGCGTCAGCGCGCCCCTTACGCATTCCCGTGGAGTGTGCCCGAAATAATCTTCAAAAATGAAAATCCAAAATTAAGGAAAGGGGTGGCAGAGGACCAACAGCAGCACCGACACGACGTTCGTATTAATGCCGATGTCCTTTTTGCCTTTTGATGGATTGTATCTCTCACGAGCAGTTATTATTGAGTGCTGATAAGAGGACGAGGCCATTGTTGCCATTGGATTTGTGCTATTGGAAGCGTGTCACGTTTCGGTGAAGGAGATTAAGTGGTAATGTGTTCATCATTTCACAGAACTCGTCCGCTGGCAATCACGTGGCCTTGTACAAACACACACGGCCTTGGAGGCAGGAAGATCAACGTGAGATGTCAAATGGAATGAAAATAGATGTGCCGCCGGAGCTGACGGGTGGCGCGATGGTGGCGGTGCTGAGGAAACTTCAGGCGAGATTAAGCGTTCGGTTGGTGGTGGTAAATTGCTGATGAAGCTCGTTTGCCGGCGGGTGTAAGGGTGATGCCTGATGAAAGGATATCTGGTGGCTGGCGAATGAGAGCGAATGGAGAAGGTGCCTTTGTTTAAAATCTGATGAAGGAAATTGCATAAGCGATTCGATTGTCGCATTAAAATGACGGATTGCCTGGCGAAAGACGATGTATTCCAAGGCGACGGAAATTGGTGATGACACAGGGTGCTGTGAATGGTGATGGCGATGACATGATGATGAGGAGTGTTTGGCCGAGCTAAGTGGTGTAAGGAGAGCAGATTTGTTTATTGGACGGAGCTTGCTATGGAAAGAAGCATGCAATTTGAAGGAAGCTTGAAAGTTATAGGCCTTTGACTTCGCGGGGCTTCGGAGCACAAGCAAATAATGATCGCGGACGTTAGTTGTGGCGAGGTGAAGGATGTCTTCAATGAGACTTGTATGTATCATCAACAGTAATAAGTGAGATCTGCTGAAATAGCCAAGGTTTAGAATAACGCAACGAAGACAATAAACAAAACTCGAAAGCCCAGAAATCTAAAATTTTAAAAATGAAAGGCAAGTGCATACATATGTAGGACCCCTCCTTCCCTTGATAACCATTCGATCAGACTGGATTGCGAATATAAAACCCAACATGTATGTACGTGTACATGTACAACGTGTGCTGAGATTTAATAATACGACAGTCTTTTGCCATTACGTAAAAAAATAAAATATTATCATTCAAATAACTGGAGTGGTGAGGCTCACAGCATGAGATTCTTTTATGTCAACTCGTGACCACTTCCATACAGATTTCGAAGGTTCTTCGGTTGTTGCTTGAATATTGTTGGTTTCTAAGGTGTCTACAACTCGGGGATTACTCGCGTAAGCACAGTCTCATGACCTTGGTGGCCACTTGACATCGCCAAAGTGAGAATTTTTGCGTCAAGGAAACTTCTCACGCAATAAAGCCATAATTGACAGTGTTATCAAATTTGTTGCACCCACCCTCTCGTTAAAATCAAATATCGCCTTAGACGTTTTCTTATATCGCCGACCATATCGCTCCGAATCGATTGCAATCCTTCACCATTTTCTAAGTTATACGGACCAACGATACCTTTTGACCGTAGACCAGGTGAAACAGTCACTTTATCCAGAGCAACGGAACCCTTTCGACCGTTTGTAAGTTTTCTGAGCCCCACATGGGAGTTCATTTCCATTGTTTAGACACACATCAACCGAGATATGTGCCTCATCACATCACGTCATCAACAAAATGTCATCCAAGAAGTCCATCTACGGCGTTGTGAATGATCAGCAGGCATCGATTGTTGCCGAACTTTAGGAGTGGAGTGGAGCAAATTCAAATGCAAAGTACACCATAGTGAGCTGGATGGCACGTTTGAAAGCTGCGAAATTGGGGAAATCGATAAATTTACATCAGCAGCACTCGCTGCTTCGTCTGACTGGAAGAGAAGGGTGTGAGCACTCGCTACTCGTGTGGTGGGGCTAAAGAAACGAGCCTCTTAACTTTCCTGTTGTTGTCCTAAAGATTACCTCTGGATGAGCTGCTGGACAACCCGAGATGGACGTATGTTGCGTTTGAATTCTTCAAAATAAGAAGGGCCCCTTTCATCATCTTTCTTTAAAGCAGCAAGAGCAGCCGAGACATTTTCTCGGTGTTCTCAAAGGTCGATCGACTTAGCTGTAATGTTGCTCTATAACTTGAATCGCTTACTTTAAGAGACAAATGATGAATCTATGAATCACTAGACCAGATAGGAGCATTATATTCACAGTTGGACAGAATGTAGGCCTCATATGCTTTGAGCAAATCAGAGGTGGTAAGTTATTCCTTGCATAATTTTAAGAAACCTAGACACTTTACGCCCTTTTGGCAGCCACAAATCTGCAATCATTCGAGTGTAGAGTGGGGACGGAAAGAGTTGATACAAGTGCCGACAATTGAGTTTTTGACGTATTAAGCTCCACTCTGTGGTCAGTGTCGCGTAATGGGTAAGTGCGTTGATCCATACGGGGAAGGTCTAGGTTCGATTCGCGGACGGGACACCACGCATTTTTTCACGGGACCTTCTCTTTCGAGTTGCTAACTACACTCAAAGAGTATCAATTGTCTATGAAAATTTTCTCAAATCTCACCGTTCGGAGTTGGCAAATAAATGTAGGTCCCTTCTACTCTTGAGAAAAGAGCACGCACAACACGAGTAGTTGATGTAGAAGATAGGCTTTGGTCCTGGCTGTAGTGCCATTAAATTATGAATTATTTAGTTCCACTTAATTATTTATGCCAAAGTTGATGAGGAATTTAGCGTGGTTTGCATACGAAGACGTTCTGAGCCTACGATGGAAAGGAAGGGATATGAGCCAAGGAAAGAATATGAAAAATTGAGGTTACAGTCATCAGCGAGGGAGTGGATTAGATTAGAGGTAAAGGCGAAAAGTACCCTGGAGCGTTCGACTGAAGTCCGAAATTTGGGTAGGTAGGTAGGTAGCAGCGGAAACTCATCGATGCCATAAGCACACATATTTAACAAGAGAGCCTGGTGATAGACTCTATTCAATACCTTTCAAATACAATAACAAGCGCGACGATCTGGCTTTCTTCTCCATTGTACCACACTTCGAAGATCAAAAGTGAAACTATTGTTGTGGAAGCCATACTGCCGGTCATAAAGAAAATTCCTCGATTTATTAGCTGACGCCTTGTCAAAGTTCCCAAGACATTGTGGGTCGGTAGGTGTGTGATTACGAAGATAGAGAGGGGCTGAACAAAGTTCTAATATCCACCTTCACTTATCCTAAAGCGCAGGGCAGATGAAAGAACCAAATTTGAGGTAAGTGGCATTTTTGCTTTTCGATATTTAAGGCTTCTGGGAGTAGGCTCTCAGTAGTAATGGCTTTTTGTATTCTCGAAATTAATAGAAATTTTCAAGGTTTATTGATAATAGGGTTTTTCGCGATTTTTGTTTCTCGAAATTTAAGACTTCCGGAATTTTCGACTTTTGTTGTGTATTTTCAGCACTTAAAGCTTTTCATTTGAAAGGCTTTCGGAATTGTATGTTCTCAAGACCTAAGTCGTGACTTAGAATTTCGAGATTTAAGGGATTCATCATCATTCATCGATGGCATAAGCACACCCATAAGACTCTATCTCTACAAGCGCAACGATCTTGCTTTCTCCTCCATTGTATTTTTTGATCTCAAGATTTAACCTTAAGGTCTTACGACTTTCGAGATTTAAGGGTTTCAATATCTTTTGTCAGCGTGGCCCGGTGATAAGATCATCGATTCACATACTAAAGGTTCCAGGTTTGGTTCCTGCGCTCAACAAAAGTAGTTGCAGAGAAACACGCAATTTTTAACATTTTGGACATTCAGCAGTTTCCGAATTTCAGTGTTTCACAATTTTGGACTTTTGAGATCTTATGCCTTTGAAATTCCTCGCCTTCGAAACATTTATAATTTCAACTCTTTAATAAATTTTAGGCTTCCAGGAATTCTGCCAGAATCTGCTTTTATCCGGCTCTGTTTAAGTACAAGTCTTGCAAAGACTTTTGCCGTGAAGCATTCTTCAAGACCTCTACGTCTCTTTTCGAGACAGAAGAGCATACAATCTCAGCAAAATGTAAGAACAAACCCAAGAAATCTTGATCTGTTGGGCACCCCGGATGGCATTCATTCATTCATCGGCAAGTAGTTACATCAAACAACCATCACAATGTAACAGAGTTCGTGAATGTGTATGAGGACATCTCAAAGGGAAATCATAAAAATGAATTGCACACATCGCCAACAACCAATGACATCTTCTAAATGGTTTTCGACTCAATTACGCTCACACAGTGCAAACGCTTTTGCCATCCTGATACTCCCCCTCACCAAGCTCCCATCTTCCTCCTGTCTCTCTTCCATCCCGATGTCAATTATCGAGCCGGCAAATTTAAATGAGAGAAAAAAGAACATCACCGCCAGATACAGAAGCCGAATGAGTCGGATAAAAGAGTGTTGTCCCCCCTTAAAAGCGTTTAATTTAATTTTCAAACTGCACCATGGATGATGCACATCCTCGTGCACTCCCTCCACCCACCCACCACATTCACACGCAACCGAAAGCACACTCAACGAAAGGCTCTTCTGTCTCGCCCCGTCATCAAGTGGAGAGGTCCTTTGTAGTCATTCCACAGACATGGATTGCGATGCAAAATGAACCATATACATGTATTATCACTTAGGGCCAAGAGGATGCCAAGAGGAAGAGTTTCCCAGTTCCCAGTTCGCAGTTTGCTGTTCCCAGCTTGAAATTCACACCATAAAATCTTGACTCTCCGTGATGAAATTAGCCCATGGTGAGTTTTAGCTGAAAGGACTCTCCCGCCCTCCTCATCCATCGGTGGGCGTCGCTCTGCTGTGGCGTAAGCAGAATTTCTTGTGTGGTTGTGGTAGCGCTTGAGAACATTTTTTTTTTCGTTCCTCTGTGTGTATGTGTGAGACGAACAACAAAAGGACTAAACTGGGAAACAAAGGATGCGGATGAAAATTTCACATTGTAGCGACTTCTTGCACACGGCAGTTGCATACTTATGCTTAGCCATCTCGGTGATGTCAACTGCGTCACCTCATGTTTCCTGCATGTAAAACCAATTTCAAAAAAAGGCTGCTACCTCCTCCCCCCCCTCCTCGACGTAGCATACGCCATTCACTTTAGCGCAACAGCAAAAAAAGAATAGAAAACAAAACAGAACTCCGAGCTTAAGGCCCTTAGAAGCACTCATCAGCTTAGCAGGAGCAAGGGATCTTAATTAAACCGACAATTTATGCTGTCAAAGGACATTTTCATCAGCATCACACTGCAGAGGAGGTGGAAACGTCATCGCACTACCTGTTGTGCCATGCAGTCACTGCCTGCAAGAAGTTGGACATCAGCGCACCGAAAAAAAAAAATGACGTCGTGTTATGTCACATATAATCCTTGATTCCGATTGTTATGGAACTTAATTACCAACACCCGTGTCCTTTAGAGCGCCATTCCCCACCCCGCCCGCCCGCCGCCTAGACCAGTTCACCCGATGCGGATCCACGGCACGGACAAACTAAAGGATTTTGTTTTATGCACATCATTGCTGTCCTTGCCGCGGCAACAAAGTTTTCTCGAGTTTCCTCCGCATTCAACTGAAGCTACACACATGCTGCACGGTACGGTGCGGTGCGGTCCTCGTTTTTCGGTTGACAGCAACGTCTGATGAAATTTTTGTCATCAAGTGACAGAAAACAGAGGAATTAGGAATCGGACATGGCCGAGTCCTGGCCAGTCCAGTGCTGGTGCTTGGTGCGGCTAATGCCGATGCTGCAGTGACTGTCTCCGTTCATGGAAAACGTGTTGCAGCGCGATTGAGACAAACACCAGGCGAGGAGGCGAATGTAAGCCAAGGATGCTCGCATTATTCGAGAGCATTATGTGCATCGAGTTGGATAAAACCGAATAAGGACATGCACGAGGTACCTTTTTGTGAGCAGAATGCAACCGCTACCATATTCAAAGCCGCAACATTTTCTGTGGTCCGTTATGGTCATTGTCCCCCTCCATTGAACTGCAGTGAGCTCTGTACACGGATGCAGTGAGAGAAATTTCCACACTGTGAGATATTGGATACGTTTCCCTATCGCTCCCTTGCATAGGGAGCTGTTTGACCACATTTGGATAATTATACAGTTGGCCGCATTTCTTTCACTCTACCCCACTGAACGTGATTAGATGCCACAATTATGAGTTGACCGCAGTTTGTTACTTTTGCCCAATTTTCACTCACGACACAGTTAGAACCAGATGCAGGACGAATCTAGTGTGTGAGATTATTTGCAGGACTTGAGATAAATTTCACATTTTTGATGTGAGATGAGCGCTGCTTAAGTGGCCATGGGGACAGTGCGGTATGTCAGGGGGGATTCAAATGTTGCCCAAATTAAATTTCAAACTTATTTCATCAAACCCAGTTTCAGCTCCCCTTCAAAGTCCACACATAAACTATTTCCCCTTCGAAACACTTTTTCCTTGTGTCAATAGAATGGTGTACTCCTCAAACAAAAACGGGAAGAAACTCCTTTGAAGCTGGCGTAATTTTTTTTCCCCTCTGTCTGTGTTTGCCGAACACACCCAGGCGATAGTCTGATATGGGAGGGTGCCTGTCGAGTGGCTGACTTTAACTTTAAGCAAACATGTTTTTTTTTCAAATTTTCCTCATATTTCACTGCAGACATCGCCGTAAAGCCGGATTCCGGAAATAGGAAAGCGGCGAAAAAATAAAACACACACACACAGGAAGGGAAAGTTTTATCGGCACGCCTACATTTATTTAGAAATTATTTAACAGGGCTTCGAGCCGGCACTCCAGAATGTATGTATGCTCCACCTTGCAGCCGTGCCCATCCTTGTGCTTTGTCGACTCACAATCATGTCTTCACCGCCGCCGCCACCATCGTCGACGGTCGCGACGCTTTTGTACACCTGTATCTGGTGCAAGTAACAAGGATTCCACATCCGTTTGCGTTTTGCTTTGTTTTCGCGCAACTGTGGGGAAATTTTTAAAATAATTTTTGTGTTGGAAAAATTTCAAACTCTTAGCTTGGCATTTCCTCTCTCATTGCATGCGGTCCTTGTGTACGGATGTGTGAGTCTTTGGGGGGGGGGTTGGGAAAACCCACGTTGATCCTTTTTTTTTTGTTTCATTTTATTCCCTACACACGCTGAGATACAGCACATCATGTACGGTGGTGGCAGCGGCATACATTCGTTAAAATGTTCGTCCTTTGGTTTTTCCATTAAATTTTTCTGTCTTGTGCTGCCCCGAGGCGGAACACGATTATTTCCGTTTACCATTTGTCTACCATTGAGCCTTTCAATTATTAAAAGTTCGCTTGTAATGAAATCAGGATATCTTCGTGATTGCCACAGGTAATACAAGACCGCCACGGTTGCCGGTTGCGTTTGGATTCAATATGTCTGCCCTTTTTGTGTTGTCGTTGAGGCCGGTTCTTGGGATTCTCGAAAAACGGTTCGGGAGATGATGGCGGCGACAACAACGACTACGCTTTCTAATTTCTGCTGTTTTAATAATTTCCCCCGGGGGTGCTGCGCTAATCCCCTGTGAAGTAGGCCAAGACGGGAAATGATATCTAAAACAATTATCTCGAATAATTGATCAAATAAATGTTTTGTTACATGTGAACTTTAAAGTAAAACGGTAGTCTGGCTTTGACGTTACTGTCCCTTGGGGTGGCATCGGTTTTTTTCCTGGTTGAGGGGGACATTTTGATTGTTGGATAATACTTCCTTTTCTTTTAAGAGGGGAGATTTCAGAAAAGTTTCAAGCGCGGATGAATTGAAACGAATTTTCAGCGAGTTTAGACGCATTGTCATTTCATAAAAATTTAACCGTGATTTTAAGAAGGATGAAGCGTCACAATTTATACGATTATCTTCACAAAGAACCGAACAAACAAAACGAAAGGTTTCGCCTCTGAGTTGAGACAAGCAAACGAAGTATGTATAGGCTCATTCATTTTGGGCTTTTAAGTTGGTAGCGTTGCCATTTGACACCTATCGCAGCTAACAATCCTTTGAAGCATCACAGTATTAGTTAGATATTTGCCATTTACGATAATGGATCACTTAAAAATGTATTGTTACCAAAACTTACAAAAAATGTGGTGATTCCGCAGCCACTTTTTGTGCATAACGCGATGATTACTACGCAAGAGGTTGATGAACTTGTTAAGGACTAAGAGAGTGGAAGCTGTACCCGCTTGTCTGTACATCATCGTCATGCTCGATAATTTCGTAATTTTGCAGCTGTAAATACAAGTTTTGTTGATGATCCAAATTTATTAATTTTCATCGGACGTACTTTGCATTTGGATTTGCATCTTAATGTTTCAACTGTCACAAACATTGAAGGCTTAGCACCATCCCCAATGCTGTTGGCTTTTGGTGGTGACAAAGAACACAGATCTTACGTACAACATTTTCTTCAGCGACAAGTCGTATGAGGCTCATAAAACTCTCAAGTGATCCAAGAGGTGCCTTTTCTTCCACACAGTCTTGAATGTCTAATGGTTGAAAGGTGTCCTGAAAGGTGTCCTTCATCCGTATTTCTTTGAATATGGCAATGGGTAAAGAACAAAAAGGAGTGACTTAGTAATATGATAACCGCTACCGACTATCCAACAGGACGAGGTAACAATCCAAACAACGGTGGCCCAATTATGGCCTTATTGCGTGAGAAGTTGCCTACTCACGTGATTACACAGATTGGTGATGTCCAATATCTACCAAAATTATATGAATTGACAGTTTCAGATTTGCCTCTGTAGGGCTACGCTGTCTTAAATTTAGATCCGTTAAGAACCAGCATTACTCAACACGAGTTACCGCCCGAAATGTGTAAGAAAGAAACTCAAATGAATCGCATGTTGCGAATCTTTTTGCAGTAGTCACAGGGTAATCGATAAGTCCTTTGACTCCTTAGAGGTCGAGGTTTGAGTCCTATTTCGTTTGTAAGGTAGGTCTTACTGGCGGCAATTCAAGTTCCATTCCACAGCTGTCCACCTGTCTCGAGTAACAGACAACGCTTCAGGAGCCTTGATTGTCTACGTAAAATCTTCTCAATTTCTCCGTTCGGAATCTGCATTAAACACATAACACGAAACGTTGCTGAAGAAGCAACATAGGCCGTCTAGGCACTGTAACAGAGTAAAACCTGGTCCCTTGTGGACTAAAGCGTCATTCAATAATGTCAACAGAGAGAGAGATAGTGTGATGGCTTCATATTTGCCTAGAAAACCACAAGAGCCATTGTTAAGGCCCCTTAAAAATAATGTGTGTCTCGAAAAATAGCTCGTTACCGCGATACGGCGAACGCTGGAAAACGAGATGGAGATGGTTGTAAAAAAAAGCAACGTCGACAGAATTGGTTAGAAAAGTGAATGCGCTTATTGAGCAAAATCCGTTTCGAAGGGAAAAATAAATAGTTCGTGTGCTCATCGGATGCCAGTTACTTACTTATCAGGCCGGCGACCCATGAAGGGTCAGAGCCTGAGCAATTACCGCCTTCCATCGCTGACGGTCCTGGGCACGCTGCTTTCAGTCATCAAGGCCAAGCTGTCTTACGTCCGCGATGACTTGGTCTCTATACCGGATGTTCGGTCGTCCTTTTCTTCTCGAACCAGGAGACTCAGCTTCGAAGACCCTCTTCGCTGGAGCGTTGCTGTCCATGCGTTCGATGTGGCCGAGCCGGTGTAGTCGACAGATTTTTGCCTTCCGGACAACATCCACGTCCTGGTACAGCTCGTAGAGTTCGCGGTTATGTCTTCTCCTCCATTCACCTTCCTCGCAGACGGGACCAGTAATCCGACGTAGAATTTTTCTTTCGAAGACACCAAGAATCAGCTCTGCAGATTTGCTTTTCGTCCAGCTTTCAGCTCCATAAAGCAAGACTGGCAGTATAAGGGTCTTGTAGAGCTTGACTTTGGTCCTTCGAGTCAGGAGTTTTGACCCCACTTGTTTCGACAAACCGAAGTAGCATCGGTTGCCAAGGGTTGTTCTACGTCGGATCTCCGCTGTGATGTCATTTGTGGAGTTAACGTTTGCCCCGAGGTAGACAAACTCCTTTACTACCTCAAAATTATAGTTGTCGATTGTTACATTTTGTCCTAGGTGCTGTGTGTGACGGAACGTTTCTTAGTCGACAGCATATACTTAGTTTTCCCCCCTTTTTATTTTAAGACCAGCTCGCTTCGCCTCTTCTTCAATTGCGCGAAAGTCTCCGCTACGGCACGTCTCCGCTACGGCAACTGCTGGACTGTTTTGTAGAAGATAGTGCCTTCCGTGTTTACCTTGGCTCGCCGCACTATCTTCTCCAGTACCAAATTGAAGAAGTCAGGATGCAACACTCACTGAAAAATGAGTTAAAGTCGAATGGCGAAGGAGAAGCAACGCTTGGACAATAGTGGTGAGTGGCCGAATTCGTCTTTTCTGATGAGTCTCCATTTATTATCGAACAGTATGTCAGCAAACCAAATGACCAATGAAACCAAATGTATACATTCGGATAGGCACAAGGAAGCAGTCAGCACTGATGGTGATGGTTTGGGCTGACATGACCACCGATTGCTGCTCTCTGCTGGTATATTCGAAACGGGGACTTAAAATAAATGCGATCGTATACCCTGAAACTGTCTTAGAGGCAGTATTGAGCTCAAACATTCTAGTTGAATACATTGAACATTTCAACAAGACTCGGTTGGAAAATAAATAAATTGCGTGACTTAACATTCCACAAAGTACCACGTCCTAACTTTTTAAATAAGTAGTTGTGTTAGGCGTTATATGCATTCTCACGATTATAGGGTCGGTCGTGTTAGGTTACATCGGAGAGCCTGCCCTATGGTCCAGAGGCAGCAACGACTCTTATGCCGCCCATGAACACATTGCGTCTCTTTTATGTCCTTAGAGCCAGTGTATGCTAACTATAGGGTTACTGAGGTGTCCCACACAAATGTCGCTGAATTCTCCTAGGTTATTACTGAAGCTCTTCGCTCGGAATTTCGTGCTATTTCTTGGAAGGGTTTGGCAGTCGTAAAAGAGTTTAAAAATGGTTTCGACCTCTGCTTCGTCCCACCAGCTCCTACATGCGGAGGCTGGATGTATATATATTCCAATAATAAGCTGTCAAGGCAGATAGGGCGCCTAGAATTGAGAGAAAGGTGGGTCATTTGAATCATCTTTTGCTTTATTTGTTCAATGTGTTTTGTGTTGTTAGTAGGTGTTTAAGTGTAGCGAAGTGAATGGATGGTGCGTCACCTTCGGGTGCTATTAAAGATTTAGGAACGGTCTTGTCAAGCTCATCAGCCGCGTGATTCGTCTGGATTTTAGGAGGATACCGAAGTACTTGGTCATCTCGTTAAGACATAAACGGGAGGTAAGTGAATGACTAGAAGTTTTAGGCTCCAAGTGAAGTAATGCCGCATGACCGAATTTACCGACATATTTGGATGCAGCATTGTTCCTCAGTCTTGACGGTGGCTCTTTAATTGACATAATCTCTGCTTGAAAGATGATTCAAAATAGTATCAACACCCACCTAATCGTTCGTCCTTGACCCGTAAATATGTAGAGTGTGGCCTCCACCAGAGCCAAAATCTTCCAAAAGTCCGCTCAACTGCTAACTTACGACATCGACGTGATTGGGCGAACACCTTGAGTGCTTAATGGTGTTTGTGGGCATTTACAATTATCATCTTGCATTTTTGTTGGACCACGCCTTACTTCTTGAGACAAAACAATGCCTTTCGAACATTCTCATATATTTCACAAAGGAAGGAGCCATATTAAGATAACCGGGACCACCATTAAGCATGATAAGTCGGGTTTTGGTGCACCTAGCAGACCACCTCTAATCAAATCGGTTGTTCTAAGGCAACTTGCTTTCCACGGCGGAGTTTTCGTTTAACAATCGGTCAAAGTTACTGAACAGAGTGACCACCAGACAGAATCTGATCTGTACCTATGGATCAACAAGCCGAACTTTCGCCAGTTTCGGCCTAGAGATCTAACACAATAGGAAGGAAGTAGTTTAATACATTCGGTAGTGAATCTTAAACGTCCAGTGACCGAAACCATGGACAAGTCTCAGTGAATTGGATCACATTCGTATAAACTTCCAAAATTATTATCGCAATTCCATGAAAAAAAAATCGCAATCACTTTCACATCCATTTCACAGACACATTCCACAAGTTCTAAATCGATCGCTTCCAAGTGAACGCATAAGCACTGGCTTTTTATCATGCACCCAGACGGATGCGAGCACTCGCCTCATCGAATGGGTCGGTTCGCAAAATCAAATCCCATAACTTCGGTACATCCTTCCAAGTAGCTCTCTTAAATTCCAAACGCAGCGTTTTAACTTCGTAATGCCTCGCCAATAACTCATGTAGCACAATATGCCATCTGAAAGGCATATGGGAAAACAAAGTGGTTTGGCTTCAATAAGAAATTTCCTCGTTTCCTTTTGCACAAAGCTGGCTCATTCCAATCCAATCTCGTGCCGAACTTTGTCTTCTCTCCACTGCAAGTGCCCTGAATCATTGAATCCTCTGGATGAGACGGTATTTGAGGGAGAGGGGAGGGCACTGACTGGAGTGAAAGTAACATGCCAGATCGATGGAAACTGTAAGCACCACGAAGTGTAGTCGTGTACAGGAGTAGCAGCAGCCAGCAGCCAGCAGCAGTAGCAGCGGTGGCATTGGTGTAGAACCGGAAACCATTCCTAATCCACACCGCACACTTGCTCATGGCATCCCATTCCTTCTCATACTCAATGCATCGAGATAGGAAATATCTCTTAATTTCCAAATGGATTCGTTACATTCAACACAATAAAAGAGGTGACGTTGGAGTGCAGATCTGTGCGCCGACGACGACGGTGGCGGCAGCGAGGCGTCGAGGAATGGGAAGGATGTGAAGGATGAGGCAATCCTCCATTACATCGAAGAGATGGCGATAGACCGCGCCCAACAAATGCCTCCGTTCCGGACTGATGGCTTTTGGAGACATGTTAAGACAATGTGACTACGGAAGTACAGTAACCCCCTAATGGGAAATTAATTGCTCGTTCCATCGATTATTTATTTATTGCTCGGAGCTGTGTGCTTTCCTCTTGTCCTTTGGTGTTGTCGATGTGTGTGTGCCTGCCAGGCAGTGGCGGGGGATGTATTTTGTGGTGGCGGCAATGGGCGGGTTTGTTGCTTACACCGACGACTGCGATGGCTTGGCTCGACGACGACTGCGATGACTACACTTCGACTATGACATTTGCTTTGTAAGACACAGTTGCCAATGTGGAATGTAGCTTGTTACAGGAGGACGAGGGCGAAACGGGAACTTGTGGTTGGGAGGGAAAGCTGCAAAGTGACACCCAGCCAAGAGGCAACATGGGTGTTACACTGTTGTTGTTCTTGCGGTGACAAAGCGCGCGGTTGTGTAGGGCTTCTCTGGCAACGCCACAAGGCTTATTGCTGCATCATCACCACCGCCACCACGCCATCATGTCGGTCGACGTGGAAAGGTCCACCGCCCCCTGCAGATGTGGGCACTTTCGATTCATTTAGTTTTCATTAGAGAGGCGTCACAGGAGGAGTTAGATTGTAGGAAGCTGTTTTTTTATTGCTTTCCGCCGTCTCCAAGGAAGTGGATCTAGTCCTTCGACTAATTAGTTCTAGGAGAGGGTTTCTTTAATTTTCATCGAAGACGATCATTGGGGAATTGGAAATGAAAGAGCTGACGGTGAGCGTTGACAGTTAAATGGGAGCTGGGACCACTTTAGCTGACTGACCTCTTTCAGTCGACAACTGGAAAAGTCAAAACATTTAAGCCAAATCCAGCAATTAAATTGAAACTCTCCCCTCTAGGTGAGCTTTTCCTAATTGCGCTTGATAATTACCCTGTCGGCTGCCGTCTCTCTCTCTCTCTCTCCCTCAACGAACGTTCCCACACCATCATTAACTACGCACCCCCCGTCCGGATGGAATTCCATCAGGCGCAACACCAAACCAAATATCCATTAGAACAATGCCACCAAAAATGGATAAATCACATCACAATTGTCACCCTGTTACCCTGTCACAAAGTGTTCACAGAGCCATTCCAGTGTCCTTGTAGGCCGCCTATCAATCATGGCCCTAGGTGACAATAAAGTCATCATTACACGAATGTGTGTGCTTTTTGTTTCAGAAGTTTCCTCTTAAATTTATGCCGCACCGGCACAATGGAATGTATGCCAAGCGCTGTTGTGGCATGGGACTGCCGTGGTGGGTGGACGGGATGGGGTGGGTGGAACGCTGAGGGCGTGATTTAGGTACATGTGACTGTCGTATGTGATGATGTATGACGGAGTAATTTGATATAAGCTGCACACAGTGGAAGAAGGATTTAATTGTTTGGCAGTTTGTGCGGAAATTTGAATGCGTAGCGTGTTGAAATTCCCTAACAAACAGTATAATTGCTTCCTTCCGTGTGTTGCGTGCGGATTTGCAATCTAGATACGTTCCGAGAGACTAATGTATTTCTCACTCAGTTTGATCTTCAGTTTCTGTTGGTATTTTATTTATTTTCATTTTTTTGTTGTTGCTGCTTAGTTGTATGTGTGTCCTGTGGACTAGTGGACAGTGTTTTGGTCACTTAAGGTTGTCGGGCTATTTAAATGCGGAATGTCTATGGTTTGGTAATTGCTGGGGAGGATTAGTGAACAGGGTTCATGTACTTGCGGGCATTTAATGGATATCCTTACGAGGCTCATTACGGGCTAAACATATTCCATGTCGTCTATGATTGGGCCGTGATTTTTGGTAACATTCAACAACATGGTTAATTTGGCTAATTGAATGAGGACTGATTGCCAGGGGAATGTTTAATTAATATTCGGCCGCTTTTTGCGTAGTGTCGTGCTTCAACAAGTATTATATAATATATGTAAGTAATGAAGTGATGCACTCTGCAAACTTCACAGACTCGTATCTTGTGCAGATCTGATCCTATGCTTTATAAATTTTTCATTTTCGAGAACGAAATCTTAACCAGCATATTGATCAGCTGCACACTCCAAGTTGGTGCACGACATTCTCCACTTTTGTAAGCCATCTCAACCTAAGCCGCTCTCTTTGCGTCATCTAAATGGCTCAGATTCGAATACTTTTCGGGCCGGAGTAATTGTGTCCACGCACTCAGCATGGCCTAGTCATCTTAAGCGTTAAGTCGACGTTTGTTAAGTTTTGATAACAGGAAGTAAACGTCCTTAAATTCTAGACATCAAACATTTGTAACCGTATTTATGTATATGCATATGTATTAGTGACACCATTCCACCAGCATAGAACATGGACCTGTGCACACGAGGCAATATCGTTGATCGCACTCAACATAGTGAACTTCGACAGTATTGTTGCACTACCACGCCGCCTCGTGGCGCCATGTGTAAATGCAACGAGCACCACGTCTTAATAATGGACCTGACCTACCAGTCTGTAGGATGGCGCGTAAGGCTAACTCCCTTACCACGATAACAAATTTCAGTACATGCCGCGGATACGGACTGATCTACAGTCGACGACCCCAGCAAACGACCATGGGACAATAATTTTCGGTTGAGCACGTAGAATGTGAAGTCTCTTAACAGACCACGTGCAGCCGAAGAATTTGCGGAGGCAATGGACTGCTACAAAGCAGATATCACCGCCAACCAGAAAGAACGTTAGAATAGGGGGGCGGACAAAAGGAAGATGAAGAACTGCGGCAACTATTACAGCGAGTGCAGCGCTTATTCGGATGCAGATTCGATATTCGAAGTAGACTTAGGAAAAAGGTCATAACCAACGATCTAGTAAGCGAACGCCTCATTACAATTCACATCAATCAGTTTGTGTAGGCTGACAATGAAGAAGTATCGCTGCTCCGTCAAGATCTGTAACGAACTTCTTCAATGTCAAAAAAGGTTTTAGACAAGGTGACATGACTTTTTCAACACCACTCTTCAGAAGATCGTGCGTAACTCACAAGTCAACACCAGAGGCACGATCTTCCAAAAGTCCGTTCAACTGCTAGCTAACGCCGACGACATTGACTTGATTGGACGATCGAGCTCGTCTTTAATGTGGCGTTTGCAGGCATTGAAGCGAAAGGGGATGAGGCCAAGACTAGGTATATGCTGTCACAGAGGAAGGACACACAATATCGACGTCTCTCAAAGAGCCCCTTATTAGGCAGCAGAAACCTCGAGTAACTCGGCTCAACGGTAAGGAGGACATTAGTACCGAAATCTAACGCAGAATCACTCTTGCCAATTACTGCTTCTTTGAGCACAAGCGGTAATTAAACCCTTTCTCGAAGCACTAAACTGGCCCTGTACAACAGCTTGGTTATCCGAGCCCTTCTGCGTGTAGACCATATGGACACTACTGCTCCGGCTCAAAAAGTCTTCGAATCCGAGCCATTGAGACAACGCAACAGAGGACGTCCTAGGCTGAGATGACGTACACAAGTGAAGAAGAATCTCAACCGACTTGGAGTACGCAATTGGAGGTAACTGACGAGAGATGGTGTTAGCTAGTGAAGCATTTTGGTTGAGGCACAAGTCCAGCCCGGACTGTAGCGCTAGCGAAAGAAGAAGAAAAAGAGGAAAAAGAAGATTACACGACGAACCTTATAGTCTGTACGGCTGCATGTGCCTAGTCAAGCGTATTCGGATACAACGCTTAAAGTGGCTAGGTCATGTGGAGTGTATGGACTTCACAGTTCTAGCCCGAAATGTATTCAAAACCGAGCCATTTAGGAGGTTGAGATTTATTTATTGAAAATGAATTGTGCGAGGGTAAGACGAATTCGAACTAAATTTTAAGGAATTAAAAAGTGATATAAAAGATGAATTAATTAATAAAAAATGTAAAATATTTGCACTATGTGTGGTTGCCGTGGCGTAGTGGTAAGTGCATCGACCGCGGCGCAGAAAGTCTGGGTTCGATTCCCGGACGGGACACCTCGCATTTTTTTCACGGCACCACCACTTTCGAGTTGCCGACAACATTCAAAGAGTATCAATTGTCTATGGAAAGCTTCTCAAATCTCGCCTTTCGGAGTCGGCAAAAAACTGTAGGTCCCTTCTTCTCGTGAAGAACAGTAGCATGCACAACACGAGTAGTTGTTGTAGAAGTTAGGCCCTTGTCCCTTGTGGGCTGTAGTGCCACTCAATTATGCGCATTATGTACTGATGCAAACGTCGCTGTTTGGTTATGGACATGGATAGGACCGTATAAAAAAAGGAGGCTAACGAACGTCTTAGTGTTTTTCAGGCAGGCTTCCGGTCAGGGTTGTCAACAGTTGATCAAATTTTTTCACTGACCACTATAGCTCGAAGGTTTAAAGAGCGGGGCAAAAAGCCATATGCTTTTTTCGTAGACTTCAAAGCCGCCTTCGATACGGTCAATAGGAACTCGCTGTTGTACAAACTTTCGACTCTAGGACTTTCAACAAAGTTCCTGAGAGTTTATAAAGAACTTATCACACAAAACTCTGCTGCTGTATGGAATGGCACTAGCTTGTCAAACTTCTTCGAGGTCAAAGCAGGTGTTCCCCAAGGCTGTGTGCTTAGCCCGCTTTTGTTTGCTCTTTACGTTGATGATATAACCGCATTTCTACCAGGAGGAGTTAAAGTTGGTGATGTAGAGGTTAAAGTTCTGCTGTATGCTGACGATTTGGTTGTATTGGCTGAAGGACCACAGGGTCTTCAGCTGCAAATAAACAAATTGAAAAGCTACTGCGATCTTTCGGACTTAAAGATAAACACTTCTAAGTCAAAAATCATGGTTTTTGCCACTGGTCGAGGTAACAGGACTGCACGTGAAAACTGGACTTTGGAAGGTGAGCCGATCGAAGTTGTCAAGGAGTTCAACTACCTGGGTTTTGCTATAAAATCGAATCTTGATATGAGCGCACATGTTTTCAATGCCACTGTGAACTCTTGTCCAATCCAAACTAAGTGTTTGGATTTAAGTTCCTTGAAGAATGTGAAATTGTACAGCGGTTTTTCTTCAAGCGAATTTTTAAACTCCCGCCAACAACTCCTTCATACGCTATCTACGTGGAATCTGGTTTGTCGCAAATCTACCATAAAAATTTGAAGCGAATGCAGACTATTTAATTAAAGTAATGCATAGGTCGAATAATAATCTTTCAAAGAGGCTTCTTAAGATGGCGCTTCGATATAATTTATCACCTTTTAAAGAATGGCATGAGCTCGCAACGTCACTTGACATTGTACTTAGGCTTACTGAGGAAAATTAATGTAAATGGGAGGATTAATTATACGAGTGCATTAGGAAACACGATGACAAGATGTATCTAATAATAATAATAATTGAGTGGCACTACAGCCCATAACGGACCAGGGCCTAGCTTCTACAACAACTACTCGTGTTGTGCATGCTATTGTTCTTCACGAGTAGAAGGGACCTACAGTTTTTTGCCGATTCCGAACGGCGAGATTTAAGAAGCTTTCCATAGACAATTGATACTCTTTGAGTGTTGTCAGCAACTCGAAAGAGGTGGTGCCGTGAAAAAATGCTAGGTGTCCCGTCCAGGAATCGAACCCAGACTTTCTGCGCCGCAGTCGATGCACTTACCACTGCGCCACGGCGACCACAAGATGTATCTAGATTGCCCAAATCGAGCTCGTTCCTCTTCGTCGAGACATATGTACAAACATCTTAACCAAGCACTACTTTAGAACAGAACTCTCAAATAGACAAATAAGCATTATATTTAGAGCTAGAACTGAACTGCTAAGACTTAACTACGTACCGCATCGACAAGATGTCAATGCCACCTGCACTCTTTGCAATCGCAATGAAGTCGAAAATATATACCATTTTATTGCAATCTGTCCTATATTACTAGAACTGCGTCTGCTTTATTTCTCAAAAGTTTCTCTTACCCTTGAAGAAACGAAGAATATACTCAATGGCACGGAGGGTTGGAATCTGCTTTATAGTTCTTGTATTCATGCCTTGAATTACCGTAATAGTTTCATTTAGCAGTAAGCTTTTTCTTTTATAGAACTTTATCCATTTAGTTTTACTTTTTTATTTTTCTGTGCCCACTGTATTATTTCAAACAATTTCAATCTCCAACAGACGGCATTTTGCCATGTTAAATAATTTTTCTTTTTCTGTTATTAATTGTTAAAGTGAAGATCAATAAAAAAGAAAGAATGTATAAAAAAAACCTTCAACACCCGTTTTGTTGTCTTTTCAATAACTACGTACAGAGTAATTTAAACAACATTTCGTTTTTCCAAGTGTTTGAAATAAAGTCGCTGAACAACATTCCCTAGTTCGTCTCAGAAATGTACTTCTGAAAAATATAAGCGATTGCCTTATAAATAAATAATAGCAAAGGAACTAAAGTTAATCTCTCCCGCCTTACTTCCCAGAAATCTAATCCCATAACGTCTAAGAAATTCCACTTTTCAGTGAATTATAAACACAACCCTCCATTGAATTGAATGATCAAAAACAAAACACTTCACTTCGAAATCTCAGAGACTTAGACTTGCCAGAGGCAAATTTCAGTTTTCCACTCTTCTTTAACCTTGAATCTGAAGATGAACGCCCCAATGGTGTGGCAGGATAACGCGAGCTTCCATTTCAAATACCAGCGCACCATCGATCAGTTCAAAGTCCTTTCTAAGAATAAATCCTTCCTTCCACGGAAAGACCCCTCAGGAGTTTTCTGAGCTCACACGAGCTCATTGAAATGAATTCTTTTCCCGGGAAATGAACTCATAACCCGAATGGCCCTGAACCCGTCAAGTTCAAGACTCAACCGAAATAACTTCCAACCTCAGAGTGCACTCGGTCGCAAGGCTATGAAAAGGTGTTTTCTCAGTTCTCTGCAAATAGCTTCAAAGATACTCCTCATAATTAACTGGTAGCCAACAGGCGCTCCCCAGCAACCCCTCCCTTCATCCTCTTGGGCAAGCACGACCGCTTTCTTTTGCTCCTTCATCTGTCCACTGTCCCACGTCACCCACCTCAAGTTAATTACGATTTCTTAAAAGGATTCCATAAACTAAACAAAAAGCTCCTTAAGCAAAACCAAATTTTAAAATTTATTAATTATTTAAGGAAATCAGAGAGAGAGAGAGCGAGAGAGAAGTCGAGGACCTTTACCACTCCGTGGCAACAATCAGAAGGAAGTCGCTTCCACTGTCTTCTCCCTCTCTCCCTGCAACCCACAACCCCACCTGCCCGTCTGAGTCGAATGTATAAATCTGAACAAATTGATCTCATCTCATAAAGGATTCTAGCCGGGCTTGTAGTGGTGCTCCGGGGAGGTGGTGTTCCCTCCTCCGAGAGGCTGTGTACGTGTGTGTGTGTGTGGAAAAGTAACGCCGCAGATAACCTCTTTAGATAGAAATAATAAATTCAGTAGGATAGCATTCGAAATTCAAATAAATAAGGGAAGGTGCTGCTTCACTGGCGCGCCAGGCCTGAGCCGGGGGCGTGCCATTAAATATTAATATACAATCAGATTTTGGTATCCAAGAGAAAATGAAATTCGTTTTGATCATGGTTGGGGAGGGGGCAGGGGGCGCATCGCCCACGACGACGATGTCCTCGCAGCGGGCAAGGGACCCTGACTCGGTTTGTTCAGTTTTTTTCCTCGCACTCTTTTCGGGGGCGAAGACGACGATGACTTCACATGTATGCGATTGCTCCTGTGAACCCTTTCGTCATGTCGTACATAACTTAGGGGAAGTTTTCTTCACATTTGCCGGTTTTCTTCCTTTTTTTTCTGGTCCAGCATATGTGCTGGATGGAGTTCTTTGCAGCCCGGAGGAGGACATGTTTGAATGTCAGTGGCTGACAGCGGAGCTCCACACGTACAAATCAGAGAGACAGAGACTAGGTCAATGATTTATTGTGGAATCCGAAAGTGGATAGAAGCGTCTTCTTGAACTGTGTCAAGCCGTTGGCAAACTGCTTAGTATTCCGCAGGGATTTTAAATAATACCATTTCCGATGCGAGAGAATGAGAGATCGCCTGCAATTCGCACCCGGAACGTAATGTAATCATCGCCTCGTCGCCGTCGTCGTCGCCTCGTCCTTGGGGTTCGCCTCTGGCTGCCACACATATGCACACATATCTTGTCCTGAAATATTGCTGCGAACTGTACTCGGAGGGCTTATCGCGGAGGCAATCTAGGCCATGGGACGCGCATACAAGTCGAGAAATTTAGTACAGTGTTGACTGCGTGAGATTGTGGTGGAATTGCAGGATGGCAGACGGGTGGTGCTGCCGGGGTAGCAATTAAAATAGTTCTCTCTTTGAGCAACCTATTACGTGGCCACGAAGACGTCGGGATAATTCTAATTCAGTTGATGGAAAGGAAATGCTCACGCGGTTAATTAACGTGTTCCCTTGCAGATGTTGTGGTCGCGCGAACGGAGCAGAAAATGGATTTTCTGATGACTTCTGATGGGTAGTTGAGTTGTGGATTGTGAGTCCTTAGGAAATTGTAAATGAGAGATGAATGCGTTTGACTTAAACTGGTGTTATGAGAAAAATGTGTTTTTGTGATAAGGGGACACCTACACCACTTGACTCCGAGAACTTTGTGATTTTTGGAAGCAATTTTTGATATTTAGCGATCAAATCTTGAGGACTTGCTTGTAGTTCGTTGCAAATGGAAATGTGGATTTTCGACAAGCTTCTGAATTTTGGTTGAAAAATGCATGGTCTTTGTAAACTGTTTATCAGACACTCCGCCCATCGAAAGGACTACAACTTTTAATGGACTCAAGTGACCAGCAATTTAAGTTTCTTGCTAATTTCACAGTAGAATGAGGATGAAAGATAATCTCGTTTTAACGTCTTCTATTGCACATTCCTTACCACTCACAGTGCGCAGCTGGTGGCGGATAGCGAAGGATCGTGCTGGATGGAGAGGCATGTTGGTTGAGGCTCAGGTTCACGCTGGACTGTAGCGCCACAAGAAGAAGAAGAAGAAGATTGATAAAGGTAAATTTTAATATCGCCTTGAAGTGCAATCAAAATATTTACGAATAGAACTCGACTTCGTTCATATGGCTACTGTGGGCACGTTTGCAGCTGTCGATACCCGACGGTCGTTTGACCCAATTTCCAACGCCATGGGCGCACATTTCGGCCGAAACAGCCGCTATTTCCCGTTTAATGCAGGCTTTGCGCTCTTCCAACGTCGTCAACTTGTTGAAATAAATTAATGACCAATGTACTCCCACCGAAATGAGTCAATCGGCTTTAAATCGAACGAACAAGGCGGCCAATCAACTAGCCGATTTCTTAAGAAAACACACTTGCCGTACTTAGTCTTCAATACATCGATTGTAACGTGTGCTGTGAGGCTTGTGGCACCATTCTGTTAAAACCACATGTCATCTAAGTCCATACCTTCCAATTCGATACAATAGCAATCAGTAATCATGGCACGATATAGTCGCCGTGGAGTAGGGTGAAAGTACGCCAATCCTCACGTCGTCGTCAAGTCTAGGTTTGATTTTCGGAATGAATACCTTGCATTTTTTCACTGAACCACATCTTTCGAGTTGCTACAAAACTCAAAGTGTACTAATTGTGTGTTGTTGCGGAAGCTAGGCCCTGGTCCCTTGTGGGCTGTAGTACCACTCAACAAAATCACGGCGCAATAAGGACGATGATCGTTGTCGTCGACGAAAAAATATGGCCCACTAACGCCAACGGCATGCAAACCGCACCAAACAGTTATTTTATGGATGAAGTGGTGATTCATGAAATTCATGTGAATTTCCATCCGACCAAAAGGGCATATTTTGCTAATAGGACGTTTGAATGAAATCCATCATCTTGGTGCTTCTTCTCCAGAATCCAATGGGATAACGGACGTCGCGAGTCGTCCTGAGTTCATCCCTTCAATTCCTGAGTCAAGTTGATGTTGATGGGTGCAAACCAAGATCTTTACGAAAAATTAGCCTTAACATGGTCAATGCCCATTTTTTGGGAATGCTGTGTAATTGACTGATTTCGATCGTTTGTTACCGAGGCCTGATCGGCGGCGATATTTTCGACACTTCCACCAGCACGTTGTCTCACTGACACGGCAACATGACACAATGACTGTGTAGACCTAAATTTTTCGACTACACTTGTTATTCCCTGTCTACTAGGACGACAATTACGGCCGAAAATTTGAGTTAACCCTCCTAAAAATGGCGGTCACCGAAATTGGGTAATTTGCAAACATCCTCGTTAATGCACTTCACCATAGTTAAAATGTTGAGTTTACTGAAGAAATTGACAGCATCAGTCCGATGATCGGTGGAAGAAACAGTTCTCAAATCAAGTTTAAAGTTGTTAAGTTCCTATTGGAGAACTCTTTAAGCGAGAACAAACTTCACAACGGACCCAATTTTACTAGGTTCTTACTAGGTGAAATGCATCTAGTTCCAATTCATGCAAATCGTTTCATTATACAAGACATGGAGAGTGTGTTAGACAGATGGACAAACAGACATACGATTATAAAACAAACGAAATCAACCTCTCATGGGATGCACAAAACATTTTAAAATGTTCCACATATGCAACACAATTTATATAAGGGGCAAGAATCTTAAAGAAGACCACTCTAGCAAACTTTTGCAGACAAACTTTTTGGACAAGTTTCCATGAGCGAGAGAAGAAGGCGAGAGATGCAGAGTGATAGCTTATGGGGTGACATTTCACATTTTTATACTCATCTCTTAATGTTAAGAGATTTCATGTAAAACGCCCTTACGCTTCTGTCCACATTGACCAGCAGTAATGAACTAACTACCAATGACAAGACGACGGAACTTGTTCTCTGCACCAGAAAGTATGGATTTCCTCACAAAGACCCTCCTACCAGTACCAGCCAACAATGAGTCTTTTTTGACTAAGCTAAGTGCCTAGAACTCATTCAGCACAGTAAAATGTGTTGCAACCTACACGCGGAAGAGAGCTGTGGTGGTAGCATGGGGACACCACCTATGTACATATGATGTGCTGAATCTACATGCCTATAGTACCTCCTACTTTACAGTATGACGTGGCAGTATGTTAGCCTGCACAAGACACGATAAATCCACTCGCACTCCAAGTTGATTGAGGTCCTTTCCTTTAAGACGTCCTCTGTTGTGTTGTCCCTGTGGTTCGGATTCGAAGTCTCTGTAGGCCGGAGCAGTTTTGTCCATCCGCTCTACATGGCCTAGCCACCTTAAGGTTTGTGTCCTACGGGCACTCTTAAAAGCTTCTCACAAAGCAAATGTCACGTTTCAAAAAATAGATCATTCAGCGGCAAGCAAAACTGCACTAGCATGGTTCCAAAGTACGAATACATCTCCGGTGACCGCAATCTTTTCGTAGGCTCCATCTGAATCAAAACTGATGGTGTTGGGTGTGGCATTAAATATCCTTCACAATTCTCAATCCCTGTGGCATGTGATGAAGAAATGACTACTCGTAAGGCACTCTCTAATTGTGCAACCCCTGAGAATATTTTCCCTCATGACTGTCCATGAGTCAGCACTTAAGGTCTCACTCTCCAAAATCGTCATCGATTGCCGTACATCCTGAGATGACTGAGCAAATTTTCTGGCTGCCAGGTCAAGTAACTGCAGAGTCCGATCTGGGAAAACGCTCTCCTTATGCAAGCAACCCAAACAACTCGCTGCCTGCCTTTTGTAACATGTAAACTAAGCTGTGCATGAGTGAGATCCACTTAATCAATAAAAGATGATTTCATCAGATCCTTTGCACGGTTTAAAATTTAATACGGCTCTTTCGAGTCCCTAAACGTTCTCAGCTGCTACTATCGTTCGAAAGAAAGTGGGAGTTATGACTAAAAGCTGTCTGATTGATGGTGTGTTGCCTGGAATGTTTTTTTTAAAGATGTATGAACGAGGGGCAACCAGAAACCGTCATAGATCTGCTTTAAATGTGCTTGGACGTAGTTTTCTTCAATGGTTTGCATAACCTTCGAATGCTAGCACCCCTTCCGCTGATTTGCTGAACTTCCTCATTGGCAACACCCGCCAATCAGACAGTATTCAGTCATTACTCCCACTACTAGGCTTTAATCTGTAGTGGCACATCTCTGGTCCCCAATCAATCTCAGTGTAAACTTCTACCTAACTCTGCCTACTTACCTACATACCTATGTGTCTGAAAAATTTGAATCTTATACCTCGTAGAAAAGTAATAGGCGATAAGTGGAATTTTAGTGACGCGGTTGATATTGTTCTGAGCCCCGAAGTGATACCTAAGCAACCTGGCCTTCGAAGCTTTTGCCAACCTGATCTTTGTTCCTTTCCGCCATACCACCATACAAGAAAAGTGTCCAAACTTAAGAGGCTTGAGCGCAGTGGTTTCCTTTAGGCTACAATCCCCAGCTAAGGGTACTGACCTCTCTTTCAAGGCCACCTTCAAATCGGCCAGTTCAGAAATGCGTTTGATAAGCTACTTGTCTCTGGCTTTCGATCGATTTCTTGTCCGAAGATTTCCTACAGACATATGTACATCCTTCTCAAACCAACATCCCACATAAATTTTGTCTGTAGGAGACACAATTTCACACGCAATGTGTCTACCAAACAAACACTTCAAAACTCACCCCTTACAGCCTGAAGAATCCTCCCTTCGCACATTAAATAACCAATTTAGTGGCCTCCAGATGTCCTGTCTTATATAAACAAACAGCTTTCTTATTCCACTCGGGCATGAATTTTATCTGCTCACATATCTGCGGCTCAGCAGCCAACAGGCATTTCCTACTCTTCCTTGACAAATTCCCACAAGATCCCTAAAGCTTCAAATCACGGGGAGTAAAATAAATGAACCTGTCAAAATGCCAAGGTGTTAACAATTTCACGATTAATCATCAGAGATCCCCGCAGCTACGTCAAGGACGAAGCAGAACCCATCCGTGTAACAATCAAAAACAGTCAAAGTCACACCGCATCCGCCAGACGCCCACACTCACCCATACGCCATCGTGCGTCGGAAGTGGATTCTTCTATTAATTATCCCCCCCTCCACCACTACACATAGCTCATACCAGGAAAATTGATATCCTTCACCGCTTGAAAATGGAAACCAATTTTTGAAATAAAGTGCAAAAATCAATTACGCCTCGCACTGTCCTGTTTCCTGTTTCAGCTTTTACTGCCACTTATCCTAATAATCTAATCCAGCGTCCGTAATGTGAATTCATGTTAGTAACTCTTGGGTAATTCGTTTTCTGCCATCGCATCGGGTTTTACCGCACCCAGCCAACCAGCCACCCGGCCACGGGGACGACGACGCGCGAACGGAAAAGGAAAATTACTTTCAACCCTAATGAAAATTTGATACGCATTTTCGGCAATTTCTCATATCGCCATCCGCTTTTTCCAGATTTTCCGTTTTTTTTATTAAAAGAGTTCGGCGAGATATACGGCGATGTATCTTCTGTGATTTTTCATTTCATTTTGCGCGTGGCGGTGTGCCTGTAGCACGCCCTTGCTGGCGAAAAACAGACGGCAAGGCAAAAAAAAAAAGATTGAAGTGAGCCACCCCGACACGCGTAGGGGTGGTTTGTCGGATTCTTTGATTAAGACGAGGGGCGACGGGACTGGTGCAGCGATGGGCGGCTGTAACACACATTCCGTATCGGATCGACTCGACCTTAGCTAATAAAGAGTTTTTTTTTACTTTCAGCTGGGGGGTGGGGCAAATCGTCCATTCGGCGAGAGCAATAGCCTCGTCTGGCCGCATTTGACAACAAAGACGGATGTGAAATTCGCCGTGAAGTAACTGCAATTACGCCCCTCGAGAAAATGAGAAATGGTGGGTGACTTATAATTTTCCGCAGGTGGTCGCATAAACAGCGGAGGGTTGACGCTACTGCCGCTGTGCCTGCACACGAAGATAAAGCAGCTCGATGTGGCGCAGTCAATTAAGTTGCTAAGCGAGTGGCAAGGTTTTGATTTGAAAAATTTTCAAATAAGCTATTCTTCGAGTAATTTGATGAAATCTTTTTTTCTGTGTTTTGTATTTGCTCAGTTTGGCAGGGAGATTGCTGGATATGGCTGCTGTGCAGGGGGAGAGTGGTGCGTGTGCTTCTGTGTTTGATGGTATTCGATTTGGTGGGTGACAGTTGACAGCAGGTGTTCTCAAAGGGGTTCTTTAAATTGTTCTGTCATTTCTGCATTGTTCTGGTGTTTTGATTCGTTTACTTTGTAACATGGAAAGTAATAATTTAGCCAAAACTGAAATTAGGGTTTAAGAGACATCTTGATGAAGGAGAATGCAAAAAAGGAACCCTGTTCTATTCAAAGTGGCGCGTGGTAGGATAACCTGATGCTACGAAAAACTTTCGACTCTTATGCTAAATCCCCACTTTAAAGCTATTTGAAAGTACATGAAGGGATGAAAAAATGGAAGTAGATAGAATGACAATGAAACCTTACTCTACCACGTAGAATTCTGAACGTTGATGTGTCTTTTTGCTCACACTGTGTGTATCATACACCTCATAGAGAAAAATTTATCAAAAAGTTTGGCCTCAAAAATATCCATATACTGTAGCGAGTTAATTTTTTCTGTCAAAAAGTCAAAACAAACGATTCCCAGAAATTACAAAAAATATATGAACCAATATTTTCCCCTGAATAAAAATGTGAAGGAACCTGACCAATCGTCCCAAAGGCATGGAACATCTTCCTGCTCGACTTGAACATAGTCGAGGTATTAATAATAATAATAATTGAGTGGCACTACAGCCCATAACGGACCAGGGCCTAGCTTCTACAACAACTACTCGTGTTGTGCATGCTATTGTTCTTCACGAGTAGAAGGGACCTACTGTTTTTTGCCGATTCCGAACGGCGAGATTTGAGAAGCTTTCCATAGACAATTAATACTCTTTGAGTGTTGTCAGCAACTCGAAAGAGGTGGTGCCGTGAAAAATGCTAGGTGGCCCGTCCGGGAATCGAACCGAGACTCTCTGCGCCGCAGTCGATGCACTTACCACTGCGCCACGGCGACCACCAGTCGAGGTATTGCTGTGCGTAAATTATATGAAGTGTTGAAAGTGGGGGAAATCATTTTAGTTTTATGCACTTATGATCCTTCAAAAACTATTAACTTTCCTCTATGGCGTTACAGGTATCATTTTGATTTTATTGGATACGTTTGCAAACCCCTTAAACTCTCTCTTGCTCTTTTGAAGTGGACATGCGATGTGGAAAAGTGGAAAAATTTAACTGCAATGGTTGACTCGAATTATTCTGCTTAAAACTCTCGCCTTTTTGTGTGAAAAAAAAATCACGATAAATGTATTTTAATGATTTTGTATTTATAAACGAAACCATCATAACTTCGATATGTGTTCGCCCATCTGTCTGTCACACTCTCCAAGGCATAGCTTCTACAACAACTACTCGTGTTGTGCGTGCTACTGTTCTTTCACGAATAGAAGGGACCTATAGTTTTTTGCCGGCTCCGGACGGTGAGATTTGAGAAGCTTTTCATAGACAATTGATACTCTTTGAGTGTTGTCAGCTACTCGGAAAAGGTAGTGCCGTGAAAAAATGTCCGGCAATCGTACCTAGACCTTCTGCGTATGAGTCGACACACTTACCCACTACGTCACAGCGACCATCTGCAATGGTTGACTCGATTAATTTCGCTTATATCTCTCGCCTTATTGTGTAAAAAAACTCTCCAACATTTTTTTTTTGTGATTTTGCTTTCATAAATAAAAGCATCATAATTTTGACATGTCTGTCTTTCCTTCTGTGTTTCATACTCTCCAATCTTCTACATTTACGAAACGATTCGTATTGGAATCAATAGAAATAGAAATGCATTTACACTTCAACTCAGAAATAGTGCTATTAGGACTACAATTAGGAAATATTGGGGGCGAATTCCACATGCCTAGACTTAGGAAAAAAATCGAGTTTCAACATACCCCCAAATATGACTTATTTCAACCAACAGATCTCCTTCCTAACTTTGTAATTCGAAATTCCACTACAAAGACATTTTATACTCCAGTAGCCTGAAATTTGAAATAAAATATCACAAAAATTACTACTTCTTCTTTCTACGAAAACAATATCAGACTTTCCGACGTAATTATATGAGACGTTATAAGCCAAAGACGGTAGGGCAGCCACAGGTGAATTTTAAAAGTAAATTTCGAAGTATAAACTCATTGAAAAAGTTTTTGGTGTCATACACAAAAATTTGGATGTGCATGTTAAGACTTAGTGCCCTTTGGCATGATAACAGAAATGTTAAGTTAAGTAATTATTTAGTAATTTGTACTCAAGTACATATAAGGTTCGGTTGTATCATGTGTTGTTAACAAAGAAAACATGAAACCCTCTTCATGTACGTGGAACTCGCAGTCCTCAGTTTTTTTTTATTTTATACTTTTGAACAACTTTAGTGAAAAAAGAATTGGAAAGCATATCTTTCTGCATGCAAACGCTTGTGTGACAACAGAAGTGTGCAGTAACTAAACACACAATTATACTAATTTTCTCCCTCTCACATTCATTAAAAACGAATATAGTCATCATTGGCTTATGCGTCTGATCAAGAATCAAAATTATTTGCCAATTTGTAGTTTATCGAATTTCTGGTGCATTTTTCTAAAACTGATATCTGTATCTAGATATGACTTCGAGAGGATGCAGATGGATGTCGGAAAGCAACTACCACAAATTTGAAACCATAATTTTTATAACTCTGTCATACAGGTTCTCAGAGCTTCAAAGAATACATAGAAAATGAGCTGACAACAGCTTATTTGATGTTCAGGGTCTAGCGCAATATTTTGGCATCAGAGTGGATCGGTACATGTATGGTGATATTCATTTTACTACGGAACTGGCGAATGCTAAGAGAGCTATCACTATGGCAAGTAGATTGTTTTACAGCAGCTAACTTAGCTTCAAATAGTAAGGAAGTTTGTAACATAGCTTTGTCAAGACAATCATGGAGCATAGCTGTCCGGTGTGGTTCAACGTGAATCCTTCCGGAATGGAAATGATTATGGTATTCAAAAAGTAGAGTCTATGGGCTTCACTCAGTAAGGACGAAACCTCAGAGATTTTGTAGAACAAGATCTTGTATAGTGATTGAAGAAAACCTGAATAGCCGTCATTGTTTTACAAGCACAGGCTGCTTGAGGCCTAATACCACGACCACGCATATCATGACATAGCACATCGGAGTGGATGCATCCCACCAGAATCGTTATCATACTTACCTTGACCAGATTGGCTTAATCCGTGGTCGCCGTGGCATAGTGGGTACGGTCTAGGTTCGATTCCCGGACGTTACATCTCGCGTTTTTTCGCGGCACCATCTCTTTCGAGTTGCTGACAACACTCAAAAAGTCTCGATTGTCTTTAAAAGCTTCTCAAAATCTCGCTGTTCACAGTCGGCAAAAAATTGTAGGTCCCTTTTACTCGTGAGAGAACAGTAGCACGCACAACTCTAGTAGTTATTGTAGAAGCTAGGCTCTGGTCCCTTGTGGGCTGTAGTGGCACTCAATTATTACTATTAGATTGGCTTAATCCAGGATACGCGAGACGCGGACGAGAAAAGCAGTGGACAGGTGAATGCTCTTTGAAAGCGACGTTGCAAGGACGACGAAAAACAAATAGCTTCCGCATTGTATTGGGTCTACAACTTAATTACTGCCGTTTGCTAATAGATGGCGCAACTTGAATTATTCCATTGTCGTTTTTTCATTGGAACATGCGTTGGAAAGCTACTGTCATTGTATGTCATTTTAGTATATGTTATTCATGTGAAGCGACGCAACAACAGTTTTCGTTCATTCAAATATGTCGAACTTTCTTCCTGAAAAAAGTGTTTTTGGGGGGAGTCACCTTTATTACTTTAATATGAAGAAAATTGCTGCAGAAAGTCATCGTACTTTAGAGGATGTTTATGGTGAACATGCGCTAGCTGAGCTAACGTGCCAAAAGACGAAGAAGACGATCAACGTCCTGGGCAACCAAAAAAGTTTAAAGATGAAGATGTCGAAGCATTACTCTATGAAGATAGTTGCCAAATACAAGAAGAGCTCGCAGATTCTTTGGGTGTCACTCAAGCAGTTGGAATGATACAACTTACGTCATCTTTTAACGAACCGCACGAAGTAAGTTATAGATCCAATACAAATAAATAATCAAAAAAATAAATAAACTGGACTTAGATTCATCTTTATCACAGCTCCACGTTTTTCGGGTATCACTCAGGCGTGAGCATAAGCGCCCATAACTGGCTGTTTAACGAGCCAGTCCCTGGTTCTTTATATCGGTGCCCAAAAGATATGTATTGACTTAAAGAAAACAATATTTTTTTTTGGTTCTTCTTCATATTGGAAGGGGCGAAATCGTCTTCATTCATGCCTATTAAATTGAACTGACTGAAAAGCATGAACACGACACACATGTACGCACTTTCAGAGAACGCCGGCGCAAGTAAACATTTTCAATTCACCTTTAATGTCAACATTTGAGAAAGGTCATAGCCTCCTGTGCGCTTGAAATCCAAACACACACATACACACACCTTCTCGAGATAAAGCTGGTACTTATGTTGAAACATCTGACGTATTTAAAATTCAAACTTCACATACTTTAAATTCTGTTACAAATAAACCTTTCGGTTCCGCAAAAGCCCCTCTGATATGGCTATTCGCCCATTCATCATGGCATCCGTCATGAAGATATCCTCTTTGCCACCGCAAAATCCCCACTCAAACGTTATCCTTCCGATGCTTCATTTTACACTCGGAACACAGCACAATAACCATCCCGACTACCCCCGACCACCACCCACAATCACAGCACAACTTCCACCATAAAAAGAGAAAATATTCACACACAAGCACACCGAGTACGGCCACCCCCACTGGCCCGCACAAGCGTTGGAAAGCCCGGCGAAACGAAGCAGCGAACGTGGAAACCGAGTCGAGTTCCAATGATATGGTGGCTCATCATGTATCAGAAACTTAAGCTCTACAAGGACACAATATCTTTGACAAGCAGAAGATGTTCCCCGTTGTCACAGTGAACCAGACTGCAGGAGCATCCCGGCGAAGAAAAAAAAAAACACTCCCCGCCCTGAATATACGAGGCTCGCATTACGAGCATTTATCCTTGCGAGCACAAGGGCATGCAAAAATATATGCGAAAGTAAAAACGAAAGAATCACGAGCGCAGAGCATAAGACGACAGCGAGAGCCATCGCCATGGAGGTCGATGAGATAACTTCAAGAAAATAATTCCTCACATCCCCTGTGGAATATATAATTTCCCTTTTATTTCCGAAACACAACCAGAACGAAAGACCCCTGTGTGTGTGGCCCGCTCCTGCCCGCTGCTTTTTTCCGTTATTTAGCAAGTTTCTGCTCCTAAACAGATTATGACAAATCCCATCAAAATTTGCTCCCTGTTTCGCACTTACGTATTCATACGGCGTGCCGGTCTTATCACATTAGGCTAATCCTTAATGTCATTTTAAAAGACTTTAAATCATAATGGGCCGATAGAGCAGGCATCTTAATCGACGTCCCCGTTCGCCTGCTCACCACTCACCACCAGAGTCTGCGACAGCAGTGCAGCGATAGCTCAGAGATAGCTGAGTGTGAACATCAAGGAGATGTTTAAAGCTGTAGCGTTGATGTTAAGTTGAGAACAACGGTAAAAAGGCAACAGGCTGTATACGAATTGTATAGAAATTCACTCTTTTGACAGAGGGGCTCGTCGATTCTTAGAGATATTTCAGTTCAAGACGCACTCTGCTTAAAGAACTGTTCTGAGCGTCCGTCGCATATTATCCGCACGGAAACAAATGTCAACTTAAGTAGCCAACGCCAGCGCTATTGTCTTCGTTTAGAGATATTTAACTGCGTTCACCTAATTTCTCAAATTTGCGAGTGGCTTCAATAGCTCTTTCTGCACAAAACAGACCAAAATCGTTTACTCAACGCACACACTGATTATGAGAAATCGGCTTTCGTTAAATTTTGATACTTTTCGTCAAACTTTGATTCATACTTACTTATGATTGGGTCTTAAGCCACACGACTAAATTAGCCTACTCGACAAGTGTGTGTTCCGAGTAGAGTCTACCGGCATCGTTTACAATCTCAATGTCCTTCAGTCAGATCCAAATTGAACGTTTTGAGGGTTTCGTTTTCATAATCGGGTAAAGAAAAAAATTTACGCAAAACTATCAAATTTCATCGCACCTCGAAATAAGATATTGAGCTTCAAAGTTGGAAAAATTATTTTTCCAACATCCACACCGAAGTACCCAAAATTTGAAAGAAAATCCGCAATAAAATGTTTCAAAGGGAACTTACGCTAAGAATTGTTTCTGGCCTTCTGGTTAGTTTATTGGTAAAAACCTGTTAAAAATCAACATGCGAACCTTAAAGACCTTACAAAAAGCTTATCAAGTTCAAGGTGGCCCATGTGGAGTTGATTAGTTATTTTGATACCGCCTGCAGTAGCTGACATGGCTTAGTGAGTAAATGCGTTGACTTTTCCGAGAAGGGAATAAACTTGGATTTTCACGGACGGCTCCAAGACGGTGGGGGGATCTAGAGCTGGGGCCTTCGTGAAAAACGACAACATTAGACTTCACACCTCTTTAGGTAATTTCACGTCGGTCTTCCAGGCGGAAACGTTTGCGTTCCTAATGACCACGAACTATATTGTGAAGAATAGGTGAAACGGGCGGAGTATCTGCTGCTGTAGCGAGAGTCAAGTTGTTCTTAAGGCCTTACTCAAATCTGTAACCACTTCCCAGATAGTACAGGAACGCAAGTCTTTCCTTAAGTTGGTCGGCAGGGTCCTGCGACACCACGGGATCATTACCCATGAACTTGCTAGTTAAGGATCAAAAGAGGTATTCATGGGGCCCGAACTCACCTTGGGACTGCCCGCGTTTAGGTCTTCCGTCGGCAATTGGGTCTACCGTGCTTTCCAGGATGCAAGCTGACCAAATGCATGCTCCCAAACGTCAGCAAAATTTACGGCTTTTCTGTTATTTCTAGATAGGAAAGACTGCAAATGGCTTGTTGACTTCCTATCAGCTAAGCATTTAAGCATGCTTGGGCTTAGTGCTGGCAACCTATGCGACGCCTGTAGAGAAGGTGAAGACACTGCAGAGCACTTTCTTTGTCAATGTCCCGCTTTTACTCGGATCAGAGGGCGGCTTCTTGGTGGTGATGTAGAGGGAACTGAAAAGCCAGGCGCTTGCTGGTTTTTCTCCGGACGTCCAAGAAATAACATTAAATGTAGGTTACGGCCTGGTAGTACAATGGACCAGTTATTGAGTCTGAGCGCCCCAGCACACAACAAAAAAAGGAAAAAAATGCGTTGCCTCGAATGCTGATTGTCTGAACATCTTGCATTTCTGTTACGGCAGAGCCGTTCGCTATTCGGTGTCCGGAAAAAACTGTAGGACTCTTTTATTCGCGGTGTTCAAGAATTCCACGCCTCGCTAGGAATGCTGTCAGGTCACCCTTAAGCCAACCTTCGGACGTACAGTTAAGTATAGGGACTCATTCTTTAGCCGCACCACACGAATATGGAATGGTCTTCCCAGCTCAATATTCCCCTCTCATTACAATCAACAGACATTTAAAACCAATGTGCATCGGTACCTTCTATCCCTCTGTTCCTCTATACCTTCGGCCCGTGCTGTGACTTTAATCCGGTCACTTAAGGGTAGCCGTAAGCACTTTAGCGCGCGCCAACTATAAACAAAAAAATGTGTAGGAAAATAGCACGCACAACATGAGTTGTTACTGACGAAACTAGACTTTGGTCCCATCTGGGCTGTTGATCGACCAAACCTAGCTATTTCCCTCTGAGGTAGTCAAACTAATATCCCCGCGGAAAGAATATCAGTCGCACTACGCTGGAAAAACGTTGAAAAAAACATATCCAGAGTCTATGCTTTTGCGATGCCAAATTGCCTTTTCTGACTTCACTAAGCGAGAAACCAATTTTAGGCTTACAGCGATTCAAGCACTCAAGGCAAACATCATTCGAGTAATAAGGTCAATAAGGTCTTGCGATCTTAAGGTTCCAATAAGCGCTACTGCAAAGCCACCCGAGGCAGTTAGTTGAAGTGTAATTAATTTTGTATTCAACTAGAATTTTCTTGTTCTTACTATTAAAAGCATAAACATAAAAAAAAATTTAATATTCAACTATTGGATTCTAAAATTTAATTTTAAAAATTAAAGCTTGTATTTGGTGCGCTCTGTACATTTAGAAGAACTCATATTGCAACTGTTCATCGTAAGGTTTGCTTTTCAACAGACTTTTCTTGCCGGATCACGCGAGACTAATATCAAATTGTTCTATCATTTTTGTTCACTATCTTTTGGCCAGTCATCATGGATAAACTCACACCACAACAGCGTTTGCAAATTGTTCAGGTGGATCACGAAAATCAGCTTTCTGTGGGAAATTTTTTTCGTGCTATTCAAGGAACTTATATTACTCATAATCGACCGACTAAACCACTATTGTAAATATCATTTGCAAATTTGGGTCCCAGTGTGCATTGGTCCGTGATATGATCGACCACATCCAGCACGTAGTAAAGAGACTTTAGCAGCTGTAGCTGAGAGTTTGCGCGAAAACCGTGACGAATTGATTCTTTCTCGTTTTCAGAAGCATGGCCAGTTCTTCCTGACGTTCAAGTGAGTGAGTTTCAATGAGCTCTAGTTTCAACATGTTGAAGAATAAATATTTTTAGAGATATTTCTTGCACACAATATGCCGCTATGAGCCATGCAGCAAATAAAACAGCGGACTTGTTGAAAAATAATTTTGATGAGTACTTAATTTGGCCTTTGGAATAGTTAAAGGTCTTCAGGAATGAACCAGTTACGGCAGACGCCGTGGAAGCCTACATAAAGCGCGTTATCGGTGAGATACCAGTCGCTATTCCTGAACGAGTTGCCCAAAGTAGGACCTTTCCATTGGACCACCTCAAACATAGTCATGGCCAATATTTACATTATTTTGTTAAAATGCCATGAACATTTCTTTCAACCGATAATAGAAATCTTAAGTTTATTTTCAAATTGATGTAAATTATTTCCCATTAACGATCAAACCTCACGATGAATAATCCTTTATTTATATTTCTTGTATCAAATGCTGTTAAAAGGTAAACGAAATCATTTGTGAGTCAGTGTAACTCGCACGTGCCCAGTTTGTTTTCGTGTGCTCTTCATGGTTAAGAACTTGTCTTACCGTCATACGTCAAGCAGACTGAGTTACGGAGAGTCGCAGATCACAAACAAAAAGATGGACCTTGCACGAACAATGTAAAAAGTAATCGATAAATTTCTTCTTTGCTCTTTTCGACTAATAAACTTATTGAATGTTTCACATTTTTTTATTTGATTGACATCTTGTCCATGACAGCACTGAAAATTGCAATTTCTTATCTTCCTTGTGCCTGAAATATGGTTACAGAGAAAAGGCACGTAAATTCATAAACAAGGGAAAGGAATCTCCCTTTCGGTGTAAGCTCTTTCCTTCTTCCATAGAGCTTCTCAAGCCCAATCAGGTAAATTTTTTACCTCGGTCAAACCACTTGTCCCATGTCTGACTATTGGTCACTTATTAGGTATTCGTATAATCGCCTTCAAGGCACGTGACCAATGCCTTCGTTGCCTTTTCTTTTCGAAGAAGCGGGCTCTGCATCTTGAGTGTCCGCCATACGTCCGTAATTCTCATCGTCTCCCAGTGAAATATCTTGTCGTCAACATGTAACCTATTCGAGATTTTTCTCCCTCGGACATCATACGAATTTCATGGCCATAAGTGAGAGTTGAAGGTGTCAAGCTTCACCCGATGACTCTTAAGCTTGTCACTAAATTAACCCACAAGAGAGCTCACTCCTCCCGTCCCTCGATATACTTAAACTTCTCCACATCCCTGTCGAAATCAAACTGTTAAAATCTGATCAAAATATTAAAATCCAAATTCCAAAAACAACAGAGCAAAAAGCCACCCCTACAACAACCCCATACAGTAATGTCCACTTGGGGTCAAATACCTCACCGTGCGGTGACGTTGCATTTCATAATTAGAAAGAATCGTAGATGTTCGCGATGCGCTGCTGATGGTGCAGTCCCCCACACCCTCGGCTCATTTTGATGACTCTTACCCAGTCGTGGTGGCGGGTAAATTGTCGATGGAAGCAAATTTTCGCTGAACACTTTTAATTAAAAACTATTTTTTCTTGCACGCCTATGCCTGCTGCTTGGTGCCCCTCACTCACCCAAGACGCGACGCTCACACTTTTGCAATCGCGCTCCCAAGGGACCCCATCGTCGTGCATATGAAATGACATTTAATTAGCGCTAGGTCCTTAAGTCGAAACGAGACTTCGAGTGGGTGTCAAATTCACGCCGCGGATGAGTACGCTCACGGACGGATGGGCGGGAGAGGTGGCTGATTCCGCTTTTGTTGTTGGCGGTGGTTGATGCCTGTTGGTGGCTGGTGGTTGGTGGCATCGCTGTGTAGTCACGTGAATAAATTTTGTCCGCCGCTACCGCCATCGCTGTGTACTCTTAGATTTGTGAAAAAGCAATGCTAATCCTTATTTAATGACTTCTCAAGACCCCGCGCCTTGAGAGCACACTCAAAACAAATGCCAGCAACAACAACGACTTGAGCGTATCGACCGATGTTACGATGAAGTGTTAATCTCGGCACAATGGCTGTCAGGTGGTATTTCTGTTCTACAAACACTATTGTCTCCACGTGTCGGTGTGGAGGTGATGAGTATTTCTGCGATGACGGTGGCGTCGCTCGGCGCGAGTCTGCACGAGGCATTGTGTTCTTAAATCGGACAGACGAGAGGCAAATGTTAGTGATGGGGGTCAGCTTAAAGTGTTCCATTGGGCGAAGGTGAAGTGGCGTGAAGAACGCCTGCTGCAGAAGGAGCTCATCTTTCTTTACTCAAAATGAACAGTTTTCCGGGAAGTTGTGGATTTTCTTTGAACTCTTTAACATTGATCCGGATTTTACTCACAACGAGTTGTCTTTTCAAATAAACACTCTTATTTGCTATGTGAACGAAAAATAAGTATCGACTTGCCAGCCAAGGTGTCAACTTTAAGTCGAATGTTTTGTGATGTTGTTCGCACCTCTAGGCAAAGAGTTCCATTCTGTGTCTCTGAGTAATCCTTGGTAGCTTCGTCCTCTATTAAACAGGATGTAAGTTGAATGATTCTTGGGTTTGCTGGTTGTAGCAAAGGGATAAGAGGGTTTCGAAAAAAATTCAAAAAGAGGATGGGTTCACCCAATGTTTCATTTGTTTCTTTAGCTCACTAACCAGATCTTGAGGTATGCAAGGCCATATAAAAATGACATCCAATAGACGCATGAGTCTTCAACTCGAAGCCAGATCTTCATCCACCGTAGGCAGAACGGGATAAATTTATTCCCGAACTCAAGAGCGACGTCAAGATTCGACTTCAGGCTGCCTAGCAATAAACGTATGTTTTAAATGGATGTACGAGGGCAATCCTATAGTACCTCGACTACAGACAACGATGAAGATTGCGGAAAAGTGGCAATTTTGTCTGCTCCTAGATGAATAAAATTGATCAGCGATGCTTCAACTTCTTTTAATAGCTCAAGTAACGTTTCGGGAAAGTGTGCAAAGTGAACTTCTTTGACGGCGATTACACCCTCAGTGGACTCAAACTTTTACCAAGTGGGTGACTTTTTCAACTTTGGAAAGAAAGAGGAGTCACAAGGGGACAAATCAGGCTTACATGGTGAATAGGACAGCAGTCTGTAGCCTTATTCGGCTAATCTGGCCATGGAAATGGCGAGTTGGTTGAAGAACACTGTCTTCGTCGCCAAATAGAGTTTTCTTTCCCTAATTCGATGTGAAGTCAGTCAAAGGATTTGGCATAGTAGAGCCCAGTGATGGTTTCGCTCCTTCTTTGCAGACGACGATGGTCACGTCTTGTGAATTGCAGAAAATGCTGGCCGTCACCTTTTTAGGTACCCTCCAAGACCCTGTTCAACGTGCTATGTGAACATTCAGAGCCTTTAAGCACTAATCAACACGTTCCAGTACGCCTTTCGGTCAAGCAAATCAACCATGGACCAAATTTTTTCACCAGGACATAATTGCGAGCTCTATGACCTGCACCGCAGTGTGAATGCAGTTCGGACGGCAAAAATCCATCGACCCACATCGAGCGCATAAACACCAATGCTGCAGCAGAGAAAGCCTTCGAATCCGAGACTCCTGATTTGAGAAGGAGGGAAAGGCCGAATCACAGGTATCGAGACTTAGTTATCGCCAAAGTGAGACAGTTTGTTCTTGAGGAATGGAAGGAACATTAACGATGGAGGCTATATCTCAGACTCGGCCAAGTTCAGCCGGCCTGAAAAGTAAGTGCTGGTGTTCTCCAGAGCTCAGTTTTGTCTCCGACACTCTTCCTCATTTTTATAAATGATCTTTTGTGTGATAATTCTAATACAATCCTTTGCAGATGACAGTACCCTCAGCTTTTCATATTCGTTCCTTGGCTCTCGGCCCTTCCCTTTCGGCCATAGACTTGGAACGGCAGCGTATGTTAAGCCCACTAAATTTCCATCTTGACAGCATAATTGATTGGGGTGGAAGAATAGAGTAGAATTTAATGCTTCCAAGATACTGGCTACCGTAACAACATATAAGACGTACATCCGCCCAAAATTTGAGTATAACGCTCCTAACTGGTCTGGAGCGTGTTGGTAAGTCTTAAGCTGCGAAGTCAATCGACTCACTAGAACATCGACGAAATGTTGGGCCTTTTATCATTTTAGCAAGAAATGCTCAAATGAGTTGGCCATGTGCATTCCACCCCTTCAAGAATTTACCCGCAATACTCGCCTCGCTAGGAATGCCCACCCGTTCACGCTTAAGCCCACCCTCGGACGTACAATTAAGTTGAGAGACTCGTTCTATAGCCACAGCACACAAATATGGAATGCTCTTCCCAGCTCCACTTTTCCCCCTCATTACAATCCAATGTGGACCGGTACCTCGTTTCCCTCTCTTCCTCTACACCTTCGGCCAGTGCTGTGACTTAATTCCGGTCACTTAAGGGTACTAAGCAATCCCTTCAACGCGCCAGTCATAGGAAAAAAAATATAGTTAAGTATCACCTTCTTGGCCTATAGAACAGTCCTTCCCTTGTACGAAGCACTGTTCCCGGGTGAAGTCCACTGTTTCGACTGTTGCTGTAGAGTATACCAGGGCGTCATCAACGGTCACGGAACAGTTCTTAATAGCGCAAAATCTTGACCTGAATTGTCTTGCGGTCACGCTTCTCGGGAGTGAGTAAAAGCGCCATCCTTCGCGCTGACAGCTTTCTCACGTTCAAACTTTACCGTGGGATAAGACACACGCAGTCCTTTGAATTTCCTACTCTCCAAAGGCTGTATGTCAGATAGACATCCTGGATTTTTTTCACTTCCTTCTCCGTTGCGATGCTGCAAAAAAAACCGTCGCAAGGAATTTCTGCTGTGACGGAACCAGATTGGATTGGTCCATTTTTTGAGATTTGAGTTTTGAGCTTGCACTGATACGGATATCTGCTGGCCACCAAACATGCAATTCAAAATATAAATAACATCGCCTTCAACCCCGAAGCACATCCAAGCCCGACCACATTATTATGAGCGACACCGCTCTCTATAATTAACAACTTCACCGGCGAGAGTCCTTAAAACAATCAACATGCTGAATAATTAAAAATAACGATACGGCAACAGATTTAACGACATAAACCACATCGAAATCGCCATTCCGTTCGATTAATCCATTATATCATTTCCGGCTATTCCGCGACGGTAATGGCAGCAGCCACCCCTCCCCGTCCCCGGCGGACGGTCGTTCCACTCACAATTAATTAAACGCGGTCGGGTTAAATGAAGCCCCAAGTATGCACAATGCACCGAACTTCCAGATGAACAGGCCAATGGCTCGCAACCGACGCGACGAGCGACAAATGCTGGGACGCCGTCTCGACGATGCAACGTCGATGTCCCAGCGCGCCCCGTAGCAATTGCAACCACCGCCGCGGCGGCCGATTAACAAAAATATTTTTACAGCAGCCGTGGAAGCTTAGAGTCGTTTCCGGAACGCCAACCGAATTGGGCTGAGGTTGTGTGGGGATCCAAAGCAGATTCAGCTGCAGCAGCAGTTGGTCTAATCAAGACCTGGCGAAAAAAAAAACGGGAAGGGGCCGCTCATCGTTAGATCCGGCATCATAGCGGTTGGCGAATGGACCATAAAATTTAAGCAAAAAAAAAAATACGAGAACGCCCAATCGATAGCCGGACAGTGGACTTTAATGCAATCCACTCAGTCGAACCCTTAAATATTCAACAGGATCGATGTGGCAGGGAATGCGAACCGTGGGACATGATTTTTACAGAATGATGCGGAATTATGCAAATTGATTGGTCGAATTGCCACTACAAGGCACCAGCGGGAGTCGCCGGAGACACGTATTGGCCACGCTGGGAAGCTGTGGGACGCTTAGGCCGTAAACGTAAACCGAACAATAAAAGCCCCCAACTCGCACCACAGCACGCTTGTTGCATTGGTGAGCAGCGAACATAATCAACGACAGCTCCTACATATGGAGCGGCATTAAAATTTCAAAAAGCGCATCGTCGTACAATTTCCACTGCACTTAACTACATCCCCTGTCGGCCTGCGGGGCGGTGTGGTCGGTCGGAAAAACCGACAGCACCGCCTGACTTTTTGGCCCCACATCGCGTCGCATCGCGCCCATCTGATCGTCTGCTCATTCTGGCCATCCTTGCTTTCCTCGACATCCTGAGCAATCGTCTGCAGCGATGTTGTGCGAATTTACAACGAAAGTCAATGAGTTGGAGCTTTTTCTCGTTTTTTATTCACGAGCATCCTTCTTCTTTATCTTGTTTCGCGCGCCGCCCGTGTGTGCGTGTGTAGTAGGGAATTTTATTTATTACCTCGCACATATTTCGCATTCTGTTACACAAGCATGTCCTACAGGACTCATTAAAAAAAAAGGCCGAGCAGAAATGATGGCTGCAGCGTGGTCCAAAAATTGTATTAACGCAAATTATTCGTACGGACGAGCGAGGGCGGTTTGCGTACAGTATGCCACATATCTGTGCATCCTGCGACGGCCGGGTCCAACCAGTGTGATTAATTCGCAATTTCAGTGCACTCTCGAATGCCGAAAAATATGTAAAACGGAAGAAGACACAACAAAAAAGTGCAGTGCCGGTTGCTAGGTGGGCATCAGCCGCGACGTAATGAAACTCATCAGCTGGACGCGACTCAGTCGATTGAATTAATTTTTTGTGGTCGAGATCGATTAACTGTTTTATGCTATTTTTTTTATTTCATTTGTTCTGTTTTTTTTTTCAGCACATAAAATCGATAGTTCACGGTTGACAGTGCTGGGAGGATGTGTTCAAGTGTGAGCTCAACTGATAGAGGCACCTTACGTGGTAGTTTCAAATTCTATAGATTCCACTGTAGAGGTAGTTAAGGGCAGTGTGGAATTATATTCACATTCATTTCATTTTCATATTCATTCACCAATAACTTCACTGCGTACTTAAAATATAGAGTCATTCAATTTTCATTTTCGAAAGTAAAGCTACACAAAATACACACGGCGATACATTTTTCATGCGGATATAACATTTTTATAAAGCCTGGACTCTGCCATTCACTGTGAAAAAATATGATCAGGTCAGAATTAGTGTCATGTCAATGCAAGGCAGCCACAGAAAGAAACCTCCGGATGGTTGAGGAGGTTCGTCGGCACTTTGACTTCAAAGCGGATCGACGTGATAATTGTGTCAAGGAGATACTTGAGTAAAAGGAGAAAGAAGATCACAAGAAGCATACGGAAGCAGAGTGCAAGGTGAAAGAGAAGAAAATGGCGGTCAAGCTTGCAGCAGAGTCAGAGCTCAAAGAAGTCCATTCGACGGAAGCAGTCGAATCGACAAAAAAGCTTGCACAAATGAAAACAATTGTAACACACACGGATGCCATACAAGTCTTATGAGCTTCTACTTCTTCTTCTTTGTTTAGCACTACAGACCAGTGTGGACCTGTTGTTTGAGCGTCGAGTCTCACCAGCCAGCATAATAATTTACCAGCTGCATCCAATTGTGTACATCAAGCTGGTTATGGACGTTCTCAAATTGTGTGCTTCATTTCATTTGACGACGTCCTCTATCACGTGATCAGAATGATTTGGAATCGAAACCTCTGCCGGCCGGAGCTGTGGCGTCCATTCGTTCAACATGGCATAACCATCTTAAGCGTTGTATCAAAAGACGCTTGGCTGGGTGCATGATACCATACAGCCCCTACAGTTCGCGGTTGAACCTTTTTCCCCAGACGCCATCAACGCACACAGGAGTCTCAAAACGAGAAAAGTTCTCTTTCAGTAGAGACCATGTTTCTGCGCCCTAGAACCGGACGAGGGTGATCAAAGTCATCTTTATGTTTCGAGGGATTGCCCCTATAGCCCAAAAAAGCAGCGATTAGCAAGAGGATTCCGCCCTTTATTCCGGTGCTGTTGTTACTATCCTTCTCGGATCAGGTACTTGTATGCTGAAAAAATTTGTCTCCTGTGTCCGTCCAGTCAATGTGATGGAAAAGGAATCTGGTCGTTTGAAGAGTCAATCTTTAGGAAGGATTGAACGTCAACGAAGTTTTTTATAACTGAGTGGCACTACAGCCAACAAGGAACCAGGGCCGAAATTCTACAACAACTACTCACGAGTAGAAGGGACCTACAGTCTTTTACCAACTATGGACGGCGAGAATTGAGAAGCTTTTCATAGACAATTGATACTAGTGTTGTCAGCAACTCGAAAGAGGTGGTGCCGTGAAAAAATTCGAGGTGTCCCGTCCGGGAATCGAACCTAGACCTTCTGTGTACGTCACGGCGACCACGTACGGCGGCATGTTGTCGTCCCCGAAACTGTGCAGACTTTTTCGGCAGCCGCGGTGTACAGACAGTAACTGTGAGTGTTGATTGTTGCAACCCTGCCGATCTTGATTTCCAGGTCTCGATGACGAGAATGAGCATAGCGTCCTTTTGTAGAAGAGTTCCATCTGGCTTACCACATTGTTATGGATTCTGCTCGTTATTTTTTTTTTATGAGTTTGGATTGGTGCCGGTCAAGGGTTCTTCCGTGGTACACCCTCCTAAGCTCGTCTGCAAGAATACATTATGGGAAGCGTTCCAGGAATGACTACGTCTACGTCTACGTCTACGCCTACGTCCATCAGTTAAAAATCGCTAAAGCTTGGGGTAAGTCTAGAGTTCAGCTTTCTCTCTACGCCACGGCGACCACATCAACGAAGTGTATTCCTAAATATTTCGACTTGTACGTTGTTGCTAGTGTTTTTCATTGGCATTTCCGGCTGGGCCTCATTGCGTCCGATGAGTGACTTTTTAGTGTGCACCTGAATACCTCACTTCCGATAGTCAAAGTAGAGGTTCTTCATCTGGTGCTCGATTCCCTGTGCTCCGAATCGAGCTCCGAGAGGCGACTGAAGACTGATGGGCTTAGCAGCGGTTGGTCTGAGATGGTTTAAGTGGCGATCCCTGTTCAATGCCTGCCTAGACACTCCATATTGTTGAAAACGCAACTATAAAAATCGAGGGCCCTCTTTGCAAGTGAATATTACGCCTAAGATCCACAATGTCACAAATCAAATGGTCAATAGAATTTAGTGCATATACAGGATTGGCTCTGCACAGTAAGAAGCATGCATTCTTCTCGAATCTAGCTATCCTGCCCAGCTGGGATTTTTACCACACGCAGTCTTTTGTTTTCGTTTTGTGTGCAAAATGCTTGCTGCACTGTATATAACGCAGCGAAAAAAACACGCCCAATAACAGAGACAGCAATGTTCCCAAACTGTGGTCACTGTACATAAATAAGACACAACAACAAAATTGACTTTAAGGATTTGGAAAAAAATGCAAATAAAGGAACCCATGTGAGTGACGCCTTGTCCAGCAAAACATTGACGTCGAGCAATGACTGAACTGATTCTCATCAAATTTTGCTGACGCATTACTCGAGAGGCCTGCTGTTCGCTTAACACAACAAGACTTACGCCACACGGCCTTATCGATCCACGCATCTTCTACCATCCGGTCTTTGCCAGAGATTATCATCTCATCGGTTTCTATACTCAAAGAATTCACCTAAAATATATGAAGGCAGCTAATACGAATACCAGCGGGAGGTCGAAGATAAACTTTAAGAGCGAAACGCAAAGCACAAAGCGAAACCACAAAAATACACCTAAGCAGCTAATGCCAGGCAGACAGGCTTCAGGAGCAGAGATTACATTCCGGCGACTCGCCAAGTCCTACGCTGGAACTTTGAACGGATTCGCACCCCAACCGTCACCACAAGCCGGCGAAGAAGATGCAAAGATAACATTGTTTGGGGGATTCCTTTGAACTCAGACCGAAGACTGGAGAAACTTATCAACAGCGGTGGCATCCGTCAGGATGCTTTGACATAACAGCAGGAACTAGAGAAATTATGGAATGGAAATGAGATGACAGAAAAATAACAACCAAACTAGGCACGGGACCGTCGCATCCGAGCGTAATAAGAACGCAAACATCAAAGAGATGCCATACGGAGAGACGCCGGTTCCAGTGAAGGCATTTAAATCCACCCCACTGTGCATGGTTGAGGCCGAAATGAAGCCCGCGGGGGTGGTGTTTGTCGCTCGAACTCGAACGCCGTCGCACAAAGTGAACGGAATGTGTATTCACGCAGCATTTAAGGAGCAAGAGCTTGTCTACCGAGACAGTCCCCCCAGCTGATTGGATAGCTCGTCACAAAGGATCCCATCAATATGTATGTGACCACTCATGTGCCCTTCGCATCCTGGCGACACGTACCTACGCCCGTAGTTTGGGGGGCGAGGTTTTCGAGCCATTTAGACGTAAAAGAAAATCGCAATAAAAATGTATCTCGTTTGTTTAGTTTTCCACTTCGTGCCTTTGTTCCTGACGGCAGAACGCACTGCAGACGACGACGACGACGGCGACGTTCGGAGGCAGTGACGGCTGCCGACACACATTCGAAGAGGAATAACCCAACGGGAACATGGAAATCATTTTTACTGAGACATGTTTCCGCCGGTATCGTAAACACCGCCCGACGACATTGCCGCTGCCTTTGCCCGTGTTGGTGCTGAGCTGATTTATCAAAGCTTTTCATGTGTCGCAAGTCACAAGTCATATTTTTATGCGACAACGCCTTGTCGTCTTCGTCTCCATCGCAGCACTTAAATGTGCGTGTGATTCATAAACGAATGACGGAGGGTTGGGGGATAGCAGGGGCTCTTAAGCAAAACAATGGCTGTTCGTGATGGGCGGGAAGGAGTAAATGTGCGTGGAGGGTTTGTGTTCGATGGAAAAGGCTTTGAGGGAGCTTTTGGCAAGAAAATTTGATTACTTCTTGTACTGCTGCAAGTGCATGTAGTGAGAGAAAGTACTCGTAGCTTGGTGATAGGGTGCAGCGTTTCGGAATAAAGAACGGATTCAGAGAGAGTTGGTTCTTCGTCTTATTAGACTGGCCATAGCTTGGGATGGCTAGGCCATGTAGAGCCATGGACACCACTGCTCCGGCCCGAAACATCTTCGAATCTGAGCCATTGGGACATCGCAACAGAGGACAGCCTAAGTGGCGCACACAAGTAGAGAAGGACCTCCACCAGCTTGGAGTGCGCAACGGGCGAAAGATCGTGCTGGCTGGAAAGGTTTGTTGGCTTAGGCCCAGTTCCACCCAGGACTGTAGCTTCACAAGAAGAAAAAGAATATGGGAATTGACCACAACCAACTTGCAGTAAGTTTTTTCGCCTGCTGCCGAGCCTCTAGTTGAGGTTGAGGTACTTCTCCACTTGCGAGAGTCATCTCCGATGATGCTTACCTTCCCATTGGCTCGGATTTCTTCTCCTGTTGACATCCAAGTAAACAGGACCAAAAATCGTTCGTGGAACTTCTGGGATCTTTTCGAGGATCTGCGGCAGTGGGAAAATCTTGCCATCCCTGGCGTAAAACCTTTCAGATGGTTAATGAGTGGTGCGCGGTATTCACAAAATATATCAGAGAGGTTCTCGACGTGATGTTTAAAATACTGGCGCAGTCACTGGTGTCTTATTTGTTGATGACCATGCAGATTCCCCGGAAATTCCACTCATCGGACACGCTTTCCTCCGACGACATTCTACTGCTGACCTCGTATATGCGCCCAATCAAGTCATCTCCAGCTGCCTTAAGGAGTTCTGTGGATTGTCCGTCATCTTCAGCAAACCTTTGTTAGACGTCAGTCTCTTTGTTGTTGTTTTGTCTTCAAAACAACTTGCAATCGTTAACCCGCTTAACAGTCGACAAAAGTGATTCTTCCAAATTATCAGCATCGAAAGTCTGCTTCTGTCGAAGGCTTATCTACACTGGATCTCTTTTTTAATTTCTGGTAAAATATACGAATCTCATTCGTGGCGTTGCACCTTTCCATCCTCTAAATCACGTAGTTCCCATGCCGGTATTCTTCCATCTTTCTCAATTGGTAGAGCTTATGAATAGCTCGCGTTATCCGATGTAGCATTGGCTTGTAAGCCTTTTCTTCAAATCATGGGTTCCTTCTTGATGGGGCCCAGCACATCAGTGGCAGCTTCTTTGACGGTTTTTTGACAAAGACCATCATTATTCCTGTGGTCGACGTGGCGTCGTGGATAAGAGCGTCGACCTATACGTCAATTGTCTATGAAAAGCTTCTCAAATCCCGCCGTTCGGAGTCGGCAAAAAACTGTTGGTTTCTTCTACTTGTGATACGAGTAGTTGTTGTAGAATCTAGGCTCTGGACCGTTGTGGGCTGTAGTGTCACTCAATTATTATTCACAGGAGGAGTTTTATTTTCTGACTGGAATCGGTTTGCCTATTTTCTAGCGATTGCCAAGTCTTGCTGTTCTCTCTGGACTCTATTGCCTTCCTTATAATCAGGTTCTTTCCTTAGCTACAACAACGAAGTGATCCGAGTCGATGTTGGCACCTCTTAGGATGCGCACATCGGAGTGGTTGACATCGATCGCAACGTGATCAAACTGATGGACAGCAGGAAGCCACTATGTCGCTCTATAGTGGTGGAGGTTATGAACAGCGTGCTTACTGTAAACAGGCGAAGTCATCCAGCCGGAGTCTACGCTGTGATTTTTATGATTCTAGAAAAAATTACTTCTTTGGCCAGCTGTGCGTTGATATTTCATTCAATGATGTTTGTGTCGTAGTTAGGGCATTCGTTATATACACTTTCTAGGAGATTGTAGAAGTCATCCTTGCTTTTGTCATCCACTCTTTTGGGGTGCGGGCGCAAATCAGGCTGATGTTTCTGAACTTAGCCTTGATGCTGATTCTTATAAGGCATTTCCGTGTGGGAAGGTAGCATGAGACTTTTTTGTCAAAGTGGCCGTTGTCTTCCCTCCTTATAGCAATCTCTGCAGTAGACGTCGCAGTTTTTCAGTTTTCTTCAGCACTCCTAGTAGATGGTAGTGTGTACTTTGTAGCAAGTCTAGGAGTCCTCATGGCATTCGGCTGCACGTGGAGCCCTATATTCCAAGTTCAGAATCGATATTCGTTGTCCTTCATTCGTTTACAAGAGTCGTCAGCAGTCCTTATCAAGGCATGTGGTTGCCTCCTAACTAACTGGTTTTACTTGGCGAGGAAGTTAACCTCACATATAGTCCACAACTTCTAAGTCAAGCCCATTACGTGATAGCTGCATACATTAATTCCCCATAAAATGTTTGCTCTGTAAACTTTCCAGGGAACGCCAAGAGGACGCGGTTTGTGCACTCGTACGAATAGTATTAGGATCCCACCAGATTAAGTGCGATCAACGACGTTGCCAAACTGCTAAGAATGACGACGATTCGAACCGTCACAGTCTTTGCGTACCCCTTAGATATGTCTCTTCAGTACTTGCTGGATGTGATCTAACCAGTCGAGTATCATTCACTAATCTAAACTGGGACTAAAATTTGCGAATGGTACTGACAATAGTAGATTAGGTCGATAACGTGCATCCAGAGTTCCTTGAGTCGCAGAAAAAAAATTTCCCACAGAACGCTGATGGTGATGAACAATCTGAAGACCCTGAGGTGGCGTGAGTCTTTCCATGATTACTTGCCAAACGATTCTGAACAAAAAAAATTTAACAATTTGATAGAAGCGACCAACGATCTCTCTTAATAAGACGATTGAAAATGAGACCTTACGATGAATCACCCGGTTTATAAGTCCCGTGGTTCCTGTGTGACTGGGATGCCATCTCCCGCTAGCAGCCATCTTAAAAGTGAAGACCATACGTGATCGTATGAACGCATTCAACAATTTTTGGGGTCATCTTGAGCGATAGCAAGACAGATCGAAGAAATTCCACCTTATACTTGAACTTCGTGTTTAACCGAATCTTACGAAAATTGTGCTCTGAATGATAGTTCGCAGGACATGAGAATATGGTCCTCTCTACAGATTATCACGGACAATAATTTGGAATACACATAGAGCTCCACTCCAGAGTCACTAATTCCTTAAAGTTTCTCATCCATCAGCAAAGAGTTCCACTTCCTTTCTTCACCACTCTCAGCAATCAAGCAAACTCAAAATGAGCTCACGACCACCTCTGTGTGCTTTTCAAGCACGATTATCTCGGATTATGATGCGCTAAGCAGACAGACTAACATCTAAGATCCCGACCTGATTGATATGGATTACGATGGGATTCAACGGCCAACAACCTTTACCATGGACATCAATCAATTACGACAGTAACCAGATGAATACCCCCACCCCACCCAAAAACACACGGCAGTATCGACTCGCTCACAGCCGCAAAAGAAAGCAATTACCTTCAGTCCAGGTGTAATTATAATTTCACAAGTAATCAGGCAAACTCTTCGTTAAGCATTCATCAAGCTGTCGGTTTCGAATAACCAATCTCTCGTCATGTGAATTAGACCAACCGCCCACCGCCGCAACCCTCGCCAACATCAACCAAAACATCAAACTAACACTTCTGTGATATTAATTATTTTTATTCAGACGAAAATGGATAATTACGACGCCCGGATCGTCCTTATCTCCGCCAAGTGACTACCACAGGCATTCGGCGAGGTCCCGTTGAGTGTCAGTGGCGTCGCGCTGTGGCAGGGGGCGATAGTGTAACAAATACTTTCTCATTAAGACGAGGGGAGGTCGACGCCCGGTCTGGAAATGCCGCCGGAAAATGTCGGCGAAAACTTTCAACAAATTACCCATCGAGCACAACCCAATCACGTGTTAATTTATTTAGGAAAATTCTGAAATTACCTTCCTGCGAGGACGGGGGGTGCATTGTGTTCGCTTCGGCCGGCCAGCCACCCTCACCGCTGCAGGGCCTACGCAAACAAGGGACGGCCTGGAAAGTCTGTTCAAAACGGATTACACTCCACTCCAGATTGATCCGCCGTCTGGTAGCACATCGAATGGGGGATATCTCCAGCGCGAATCAGTTATTGTTACGCAAATGAGATTTTACAGGTTTTTTGTTACTCGGCGATGGCAGTGGCAGTGGCGGCTGCCGTCGGCGACGGCCTGAGAGTAAAGCAGAAGCACCCAACCAACCCTTTGATCAGGGGTGCGATTATCAAAGAATTAAGTTCGCCGCGCCCCCCTCTCCCTTCCCCCAGCCGAGGAAAGTTTTTCCCCGAAAAAGAAAGTAAATTACTCATTTTCCTTGGCCGGATCTAAAATGCTTACTGGCAGTGTATCTGGGGTTTGAACGATGCCGCGGCGGCGGTCGGTATGTACATTTAGCTAGTTACTTCTGCGGGGGTTTTGCTGCTGCTCATCATTTATCTTTTGTTACACACCCCCAACCGGCACCACCATCAAGGCTGCACCGCCATGAATTGCGGCCATGGGGGTGACTTGAAGGACGACGGCACGAGGAAAACAACTTTTCTTTTTCACTATTCCACTCCAGCGTCAGCGTCGTCGTCGTCGTCGTCGTCGTCGTCTCCTCCGCGATGGTGGTGGCTTTACTTCTTCATCCTGAGCTTCATCCTCCACTTCTTCATCTTCTTCTGCATGATAAATTGTTACAAAAGCGTCCAATTAGCGTTGCGAATAACTTTCCGTTGTTCGCGCTACAGCGCGGAGCAGCGCGACGCTCACTAGCAGTGGCCCCGCTCCCATTTAAGGGTTTGATACTGGAGACGGTATTTGTTTTGACCATGTCTCGTAATGTGTACATGGGATCCAATTATATTCTCGTTGCATGTAATTAGCATAAAAGAGACAACTTTTGCTCTTCCACTGTGTTGTGTTGCTGTTCGGTGCCGTGGCGCGAGGCGACGCGACATTCAAGTACAAAACGCCGCTGAATTTTCCCCAGAATCATTGGAGTTGAATTCGATGCCGATGTTTCGAGTGGTACTCCTGGTGGTGGTGGTTGCTGGGCATGGGCGCGGATCTTTGGGATTTTCTTTTATGTGACAAGCATCCCTGGGAGTTGACTGCATCCTCAGCACGGTGTGTTTCATGTTGAAATCGGATGCTGGGAGCGTCACACGACGTAACGAAGGCTCGTGAAAGGACACAACAATAAGGATAAGAGATAAGTAATCCCTTTATCTGAGCGTCGCAATAGCTGCCGTTGCGTTGGCGGTTGAACGATTCTTAACAGGATCACTGCTTGTACAGTGGATTTTCCAGCAGAGGCGCAACAAATGAAATTCAATCGTTTTACTGCACTCCATCTCAACGACACTGCCCTCGTGTTGGTGTCCAGCAGTCGGCAGTCTCGTCAGTTTCACTGCCAAAGGGTTATCTGAGATCGCGCCGGGATTAGTTTGCTTTGTTTTTCGCCTTCTCATTCAAAATTCAATTCCCCCCATTGCCAGGGCGCCCATATCAGAGGCATGCATGAATTGAAGACTTAAAGGGGATGTTTGGCAAGGATGACGCTGCTCAGTCATTATCCATTTGCTTGGTCACCGCACGCTTTCACGCGTAAGCACACACAAGCTATGGGGCAGGTTGGTGACAGTCCTGCCATGTGTCATCAAATGCGCCCATGTGTGCAAAATCCAAAACGCCATTCCCCTGTAATTATCGTCAACAAACAAAGATGCAAATCGGGTTTCGTCCTGCAGCCAGGCAAACAGATTGCACGTAACGCCCTGCCATTCCCAATAATTACGCCGAATTGGTATTTTAATTAAAAGACAACTTTGCATCCTCCAAGCAAAGTGAAGTGAAAATTGCCGAGATTGAGCGATGAGAGTGGTTGTGTGTCCTGCAAACACACACACACACACACTCACATCCTCCCAGATGAGTGCGTCCAGGCTATCGGATTTCGCTTTGTATCCGGAAATCCAGAAAGAGAAAAAAGAGAGAGGGATGGAAATTTCAGGAATCCGATTGCAAGAACTAGTGTCAAAACCTCCACCCACCCCTCTCCCACCTTCTCGGCCAGTGTCCGCATATCGCAATGACGGCTTTCTTTTTGTTGCTCGTTTGCTCCCTTTTTAATTAAAACAAAATCCAATAACAATTGAGAGAAAGACAACCACTAGGAGACGGCCAGACAGTCGGACGACGACAGTGGTGGAGACTAGGCGGAGCTAGGCGACATTGCACGAATGAATGAAATTGAGAATGTCCTTCGGGGGATGAGGCACTGTGGTGGCGGAATGTGGTAAACCAATTTGAAGAAGAGTCCCTTATGTGGGTTCAATTGAATGGCACACGATCCCACTGAAAATGTCAAACATTCCATTAGAGTTTGTATAGCGCGTCCATTTCTGTTTATCTGGACTTCGGATGTGGGTGGGCGCTACCCACCCGCGCAACGCCGGCCGGAAGGAACTGAGACGGCTGAGAGCGATGCTCTCAACTGAAGCGACCAACATTGCACGGGGAATTCTTCTAGGCCCTTGTGTCGTTGTTTGTCAGTGGTGGTGAGACGAGTTTTTTTTATGTTTGTGCCCTCCCCGTTATTTGTTTACATTTTTTTCCAGACTGCGAAACTGTTTGCTTTGCCAATGACCAAGCAGACGAAATTCATTTAGGGTCGTTTTGTTGGGAGTACTTAGTGCCGAGTTGATGAGGTGTGGAAACACCTGCTTAGATTAGAACGAACAGACTAACGAGGAGTGGTGGGTTGCGTTGTCGTCCCTGTCATCGGAGTATGAGGATGTGTCATAGCATAGGGACTAAAATAGAGATAAATTTGTACTCATATGGATTTGATTTGATTGCTGTCCCCACGCCACGTTCGAAATTCCCTGAATTGTCTCATTTTAACCATAATTTAACTCAGTGGCGATGGTGGGAACTGCTCTTTCTACGAGTATATCGCAAGAATTAGAATTTGTTGAGCTACACAACTTTAAGTTGGCAACACTAGGATTTGATTTTAGTTTGGTTCGGTATTTCAAGGTTGACGCCTGAACCACACTAACAACGATAAGATGGCCGTTTATCCCAATTTTCCTAAGCGAATTTTTGCATTTGGTTGAATGGGTACGCCAATAAGCCAAACTGCGGCAGTTGAAAGGTTCAAAATCCTCATTGTTATGTGGAGATAGCGTTGCATCCACAAGAGCTGACTGTTTGTTGCGCCTTCTGGATTGGTGGCGTAATTGGTTCGTACTTCCTTGGAAACGATGCTGACCAGAAAGTTACAGTCATTGGTGATCGCTATAGAGCCATGATTACTTCTATTTTCATTCATCAGAGAAGAAACATGATGTGCAGGAGCTGTGGTTTCAACAAAATGGCGCGACTTATCACACAGCTAGTGCCACAATTGAGTTATTGAGAGAAGCGTTCGGTAACCGCACAGTTTCATGTTACGGACCCGTGAAGTGGCCTCCAAGACCGTGCTATTGACGGCCGCTTGACTATTTTCTGTGGGGATATGTGAGGTTGCTAGTTTACACCGATAAGCCCCAAACGACCGACCACTTGGAAAACAACATTCGGCACCTTATTACCGATATCTTCTTCTTCTTGTGGCGCTACAGTCAGGGGTGGACCTAAGCCTCAATTAGCATTCCTCTCTAGCCAGCACGATCTTTCGCCAGCTGCCGCCAGTTGCGCACTCTAAGTTGGTTGAGGTCCTTCTCCACTTGTGTGCGCCACCTTATCCTGGGCCGTCCTCTGTTGCGTTGTCCTAATGGCTCAGATTCGAAGACTTTTCGGGCCGCAGCTGTGGTGTGGTGATGGTTGACTAGGCTCATGCCGCTGTACAGCCCATACAGTTCGTGGTTGAATCTTCTCCTCCAGATGCCATCAACGCAAACAGGACCAAAAATCGCACTCAAAACTTATCTCTTGAAGAGACCAAGGGCATCCTCATCCACTTTTAGTAGTGTACAGGTTTCCGCGCCATAAAGTAGGACTGGGATGATCAAGGTGTTATATAAAGCAAGCTTAGTCTTTCGAGAGAGGGCTTTATTACTCAATTGCCTCTTGAGCCCAAAGAAACAGCGATTGGCAAGAGTGATTCTGCGTTTGATTTCGGTACTGGTGTTATTGTCCCTGTTTATCGCGGAGCCTAGGTAGACGAAGTCCTTGACTACCTCGAAGTTTCTGCTGTCTAGTGTGACGCTCTGTCCGAGACGCCGATGTTGTGTGTCCTTCCTTGATGACAGCATGTACTTCGTTTTGCCCTCATTTACCACCAAACCCATTTAAGGCGCTTCCGCTTCAATGCCAGCAAACGCGTCATTGACGGCTCGCTGTGTTCGTCCAATCACTTCAATGTGATCGGCATAAGCTAGCAGTTGATCTTTTGGAAGATCATGCTTCTGGTGTTGACTTGTGAGTTACGCACGATCTTCTCAAGGATGATGTTAAAGAAGTCACATAAGAGTGTTTCGCCTTGTTTAAAACCTGATTTTGATATCAAAGGTGAGTTCGTTACCGAACTTTACGGAACAGCGAGACTTACCCGATATACGACCACAAATGTTTAAAAAGTCGGCGAAAATGGGAGGTCCAGATAAAACTACGTTCCATGTAGCCGTGGAGGTCAGAAATCATATGTATTTAAATTATAATACTGGAATACTATCCTTGCTTTATTCCCTTTCAACGTTTTCTTCCTCTTAAAAGAAAACATCCTTTACATGTGTATTCGGTGCACAAAAGTTAACGTTTCATTCGGAAATCTATTTTCCAATCTATTTCCGTGAGATGTTACTCCCGCCTGGGCGCATCAATAATTTCCGTAGGCACATGATTAAGTACAGAGATGCATGCGTGTTTATTCGTTTACATTAAAGTAAATTTTCCGTTTTAAATAATTTCTGGAACTACTCAACAACGTAGATTCGAACCAAGTCCTTGCAGAAAATTGTTGTCAAAATTGGAAACACTGTTTTTAAAAGTGTATTGCTGCTACTTTGAAACCACTTTGGGGGAAATGAAGCGACTGTTAAAGACTGATCTCCACAATTCTGTGGCAGTAAGCCCTGACGACTAAAGTGTCTCCCGACAGCACAACCAGAGATGGCATGACTCTCCAGGGTACAGGCTGACCAAGTCCATGCACCCCAAGACTGCAGACGACTTCGACCTTCGCTAAGCACTTAAGTGTGCTTGAGCTTAGTGATGCTACCCTATGCGACGCCTGTCGAAAAGGTTAGACACTGCAGAGCACTACTTCTGTCAATGTCCTCGAATCAGGTGGAGAGTTTTTGACGCTGATGTAGTGGGAGTTGAAAACCAACGCTCTCTATCACAGAAGCATTTGCTGGTTTTTCTACAGAACGAAATTACATAAAAAATAGGTGACTGCCTAGTGGACTGTTTTCGAGTCTGAGTGTTTCAATGTTTCCTCGTTGTAGACAGTAATCGCATATGAATAGCTCATCTGAAGAGAAATCGACTATCGTGAAGTACATTCTCTCAGACTTCCTTTTCCAACCGAATCGAGTTCGTAAATTTAAATATTTCTTGTGCGAGTGTGTTCAGGGATCATAGAAAAGTGAAAAAAGTGCAAAGTGTACAGTGAGTTTTCTTCTTTGATCGTGATAAGCAATAAGTGCAACATGGGACTACTTCAGAGTAGTCTTCGACGCTGTTTAATCGCACTCCGATAAAGTTTTTGCCCCTTCTCGCGGCCGTCAATGCTTTAAGGTGCACACCAGAGACAAAGAAAGTATCAAATAGTTGATTTTGATAGAAAATGGGCTCGGGAAAAGGTAAGAACTGCCTATAGAGCAGAAAGGTAATGATAACCATTTTCATGAATTAACTAGTTTTAATCTAACTCGACTTCCTGGTCAAAGGCACAACAGATACAGGGCTTCACTATGTCGAATCACTAATCCAATGCGGTAATGAATTACAGAAAAAACGGCATCATTTGGCGAAGAAGACAGATCTCTTCCAAGATTCTGCCATCGCCATGGCCAAGTTTGTCGAATTGGGCGACAAACTGCCGACGCATCCAATTTTATTGTGTCCAGGCACACAGCACAGAGTGTTAAAAGGCTGTAACGCAAGGGTTGCGCCTTATTGCCTTACTGCCTCCTTGCCATTAAGAATGGTTTTGTCGGCCAGTTTGATATGATGTCGGCCAACATTGATATTTTCCTGTCCGATTCCTTGAATGTCAGGACCTTTGCTGAAATGACATTCAGCCAAATTTGGCATTTGAAGTATAACGATCCGAAGTACATTGCCACGCTTATTCCATCAGGCGATTCATCCGTGTAAACTTGAAAGCTTGTTTTTCAGCGTCTTCGTCACTGAAAGGTTACGGTTCTCGATACCTTCGACATTTGTTTACCCTCCGTACAGTCTTAATTTGGGACGTCCAAAGCCAAGACACTTATTTAGACTGGTTCGACGTCTCAGCCGAGGTTCATTGACATTTAAGCCCTTCCGCAAGGCATCCAGAAAGAAGAAGAGACCGTCCATTTTCGAAAGTTTTCATTTTATACCATTCTCTAGCTTTGATACTCTCATCTTTCCCGCTACCATTTGAGTATTCCTGTTAAGGACGTCAGATCCTTCAATAACTAGTCAAAGCGTTTCATCGATGAACTGAAACAAATTGCCGCAGATTAACACGCCCAACGTCCCTCATCAAATGAGCTCATTAAGGATAATCCGTTCACGTCCTTTGACCATCAACTAATTCCACGAAACAAGATGCCATGAGCAACGCTAATTATTTTCCGCCATCTTCTGCCCGTCCCCGTGCAGTCCCCAGCCAGGAGATACTTTAAACCGAGATCGCGTCCCATTCGCCATCCATCATCCGTATAATCCTAATTTCATTTCGATACTCGTTTATTGAGGTTAATCAATCACTAGATGTGCCCCGCTCATCAAACATGATCCAAGCGCTCACCGCACACACATCGTGTGGTGCGGCCACCCCAGCGCCAGTCCAGCACTCGGATGTCAGACCTCCTGGAAGGCCAATAGCCATGGGCATAATTGATTACAATTCCAGAGCTAATGCATTTCCATTTCGATCCGGAAGCGACTGACGTGGCTACTAAAATTAAATTTGTTATCCTTAAAACTCCCGCCCGTCGACGATGATGACGATGTTAGCCCTGGTAGGAAGTCATTTGTCAGTCAGGAGCGAAAGGTCCATCGCCTTTAGCGGTGATGTACACCGCCGATGTCCTGGACCGGCCAATGGCGGACCAAAAACGCAGCGCCGGAGGTAATTACTTTTTAAAGTAGGTCCTGGCTCCGCACGGGCATGAGGTTTCTTTATGAATAATCTAACGCTGCGCTGACTGCTGTGTGTGTGCGGTCACGGGGCTCATGCGCATCCGCCGCTGCATCTGTGGGTGGAGCAGATACGCTTCATCGTCCCATCCGTCAGTCGTCCGTCGGCTCAGGGAATCATAATTAAATCGGAATGATGAAATGCTGAAAATATTGCTGAATTAGATATTTACGCTGCAATTAAGAATTTCGTTTCACCGGAAAATCAGAGTGACGAGCTGAAGTACAACGCAGACACCCCTGCCCGGCGCATACCGGTCGACCCCGGTGCGCATTGTACACATTGGTCGGCGGCATTGTTTGCTATAGCTAAACCACAGCATCCAGAGCATGAAACCATGCAGTGCCTCGACAGGACGTTCTTGTTGATTTATGCAAATCTATCAAATCAAAATAATAGCACAACGAATTTGCATATTTCAAATTAAAATTGACTATGATGTGTTTACAGAGCGCTCCTTTTGGCGCCACATTTACTGCTGGGTGCCGTGTGTCGGGCGCCGCCTGACGGGTGACGGGTATCCTGTCAGGCGTGTCTGCGAGCAGGAAGTCTATCTCGAAGCAGGTACGATGCACAGGGGTGTATTTGTGTGCTTAGATTGAATGTAAATTTCGCCCAACTGAATTGACTGATCACCCCTGACCGGCGCGGCGGCGGCGGCGGGTCGACGGCGACTGGGCGAACGACTGCAGGAAAGAGTGCAATTTGCTGCTAATTGTTTGCATTCGGGTTGAGAGGTGGCTTGTACTGCATATCCTCGCTAATCAGCTTGATTCTATTCTGCCACCCCAGGCCGAGGAAGGGGCTGGCTATTTGAAGAGCGTGGACAACAATTGAATTTTGATTGCAGGCCCGTTTCAAAAAAAAATACAAAAAATTTAAACAAAAAATTCCGCTATCATGTTCGGTCGGCTAAAAATGTTTCGAACCCAAATGGCCACGTCCATTAATTAACAACAATCTGGTGCACATGACCGGCGACTGTGGCACATCCCGGCCAAACCATGTCGACCCGGCAAAAAAAAGAGTGCACTCCACGAGTGGATATTGTAACAGCCGCCGCATGAATGCTTTCAACATCCCCGAAGTCCTGAGTGAATGCGCCTAATTCTATTTTTCGCATAATATTTTCTTTTTACTTCTAAAAAAATGGTGTACATTATTCAAGTAAAGCTTTATTAATGGCGATGCATAAAGAACACCCTGCACTGCACAACACACAGTTTGGTCTGCACGCAAATAGTATGGCACTGAGTAAGTGGGTCACGAGAAGTGGGTTTTCGGAGGGGGTTATTGAAAAATATTGCACCAGGACTTCATTGGTAAGGGAGAAGCTTTGAAGTTGAGCAGGGTTCAAGTACGACAATGCGTTTAGTGGGTTCGCTGATTTCGAAGTCAATTCCTTTTAGATTGGAGAACTTCATTGGAAATTTTGAAAATTGATTCTTTTTATGGTTTCGAAAGTAAAGCTCAACAAAACACACAGCATGACAGATTAACTGAAAATTGCAATTCCTTATAAGGCCTGGACTTTGCCATTAGGAGTGAGAAACTATGTCATTTAAAGTGCGATTCTTTTTGGGGAATCCTTTAACACCTTTTTTGCACAACTTCAGGTGGTATCTCGACGTTTATCGCCTATATACTGTCTTTTGCGAAACCCCACAGAGACAAAAGTGTGTCAAATCGTTTGATCTTGGTGGCCAGTTGACGCTGCCAAAACGTAAAATTACGCGGAGAAGAAAACTCTTACACAATCAAGCCAAAATTGAATGTGTTGTGTGACTTGTTGTCCTCTCATTCATCGTCCAAGTCATAATCTTCAAGCCTTGGGAAGAAATAAAAATCCATTATTATTGGATCATGTCATTGTGACTGCAACTATCTGCATCTTTAAAGAAATGCGCGGAACTGCGACACTTTTCGACCACAAACGGCACCAAAAAGTCACCTTGTCTGGGTGTTCGATGACTTTTGTGTCTTCTGAGCCCCATATGCAAGAATTTGGTTTATTAACATACCCACCCAGTGAGAAATGTGAGTCATCACAGAAGAAAACGGTGTTCCAGAGATCGGTGTTTACTGTATGTTGTTCCAACAACCAACTACCATTCACGATATGGTCAGCTGGGTTCAATTATATGTCATTTGAGTTGGAGGTGGAATGAATGGAGATGCAAATCGAAATGTGAAATTCACTATACTGGACTTACGACACACGACACAATTCCTACGAACGTCAGGAAATTGACAAACCCAATCATCAGCAACACCTTCAGCAATATATAAGGTTCAATATCTCCCTTCCACTTTTTTGCTCTTCATTCAATACTCGTGGATTGCGGATTTAGGTCCAATATGCGCCGATTTGTTCGATAATCTGTTTCCATCTAGACGGCAACTTCATAATACCCCCTTCGTAGAAGCCCACTCCTTATTTGCGAAGAACTCAGACAGCCACTTTTCGCAAGCCTCTTTTGAGTTCAACTTCACACCAGCAAGGGCGTTCCCCATGGACAGGAACAGGAGGTAATCACTTGGCGCTGTGTCCGGGCTATATGGTGGATGGGATAAAATCTCCCATCAGAGCTCCCGTAGCTTCTGACGAGTCATCAACGAAGTGTATGGTCTGACACTACACTCTTCCTGTTGGCCAATTCTGGACGCTTCTGGTCGGTCGCCTGCCTCAAGCGGTCCAGTTGTTCCCAGGAGTTGGTAGAATTAAGCGTCTGGCCATATGGGAGCAGCTCATAGTGGATGATTCATCCCACCAAACACACATCAAAACCTTCCTGGCCGTCAATCCCGGCTTGGCCACTGTTTGGGACGATTCCCCAGCCTTCAACCACAACCACTGTCGCTTGATATTGCCGTATGTGATCCATTTTTCGTCGCCAGTCACCACCCGCTCTAAAAAATTGGTCGAGTTCGTTCCGTTTCAGCAGCATATCGCAGGCCTTGATACGGTCGAGAAGGTTTTTTTGCGTCAAATTATGCGGCACCCAAACATCAAGCTATTTTTGTATCCAGCCTTCTGCAGATGATTTAAAATGGTTTGGTGACTAACTCCCATCTCCTGGGCAATGTCACGAGACGCCACATGCCGGTCTAACTCGATGATTTCCATGATTCGATAGGTTTTCGTCGTCACAGGTCTTCCGCCGGCTGGCTTATCAACGGTATCGTTTTCACCGGTTCTGAATCGTCGAAACCATTCCTTCACTGTTTGAAGTAACAGAGTACCACCCCAAAAACACCATTAATCTCACGGAACGTTTCTCTATCGGATTTGCCTTTAACGAAGGAAAGCTTTAAAATAGCACGAAAATGTAAGAGCTTGACTCACATGACATGTGGTTTCAACACAACGGTGTCACATTCCACACAGCACGCGCAACAATGGACTTATTGAGAGGCGAGTTCGGTGAACATTTTATTTCACCTTCGGAACCGGTCAATTGACCGCCTAGATCGTGCGATTAAAAGCCTTTAGACTATTTTTTGTGGGGCTATGTTGCAACCGATAACGACGTAGTAATGGAAACTTGTTCTTTTTAAGCTTTCATTTGACTTTATTGTCAACTGAACGATTCAAAGATTAGGCATAAAGTAATTGGCTTCAAATAGATGATCAGATTTTTGTTTTTCTCCACAAGGCATCTTGGCCAGGATAGGTACTCCTATACGCTATACAATAAAATTCATTGTGTAGCATCAATAAATGGCGTTTTTTTGAAACCGAAGGTATTTGCGCAAAAATTTATTGCATTTAACCTTTGGCTTATGATTTCTGACATACGACCGCCGCAGCTGGTTCTAAATAAGTCTAATCTGAAGGTCCAATTTTCACTTCAGATTAGAGTTAAGTCTTTTGCCAACTTTTCTGATCGACACGGCGAATGCTGTCCTTCAAGTGGTCACTTTTTTCGGGCTTAGTGGCAAAGGACGAGCGACTTCATACCCCCCAACAGAAAATATTTAAGCGGCGTTTTTATTTGACTGGAAAACCACAGGTATCGCTAGAGTCATCATAACTCTTTACCTAATACTGGCGGCGTTACAAGACGCCATGGAGGTGATCACAAAAAGCAGCAACAAGTCGTACCAAACGGATTCTAATACAATTTTGAAAAATGACAAGTTGAAAACGGATTCATTTTAAATGGTGATACAGTTGTGACTGTCTCAAATAAACAGCATTTGCGGGAAGTTTTGATTTTTTTTTTTTTATTGGAAGAAAAGTGCAGCTGAACCCCATCGAAAGCTTATAAAATCTTATCGTAAATCTGCTCCGATCGGAAAAACTTGCAAGGAATTGTTTCGGTGCTTTAAGAGTGGTGATCTTACCATCGAAGACAAAGAGCGTCTTGTCCAGCCGTAAACATTGAAAGATGAGGAATTGGAAGCTTTACTGGATCAAGATCAGTGCCAAGAACAAAGTAAATTCGCAGAATCGATGGAAGTGACGAAGTAAATAATTTCTGTTCGGTTAGAAAAAATTGGATTCTTTTAAAAGCAAGTTGTTCAACTTAAACGAGAACGCAAAGAGATGTCGACAAGCGATTTTTCACCAAGGCACTGCTCCTTGAAGACATTAAAAAATGTGTTGTACCGGATTGTGACTGGAGATGAAATGTAGATATACTACGATAACCACAAGGAGAAAGAAGCTTGGTGAACTCATCCCATCGTTCCATCACCGTCTACATCGGCGTCGGTGCATGCTCTGCATATAGTGGAACCAGACGGGTGTGATGTTAGTATAAGCTGCTAAAACCATTGATGAGAAACGTTGTTAACTAGCACCAATGCGTTTAAGCCGTGCAATATGTGAAAAATGGTCGGATAGGACCGAAGTGCATGACAAGGTGATTTTGCGACATGATAACGCTCGATCTTGTAGTGGTCAGAAATTACCTAGAAATACAAAAAAGCGACCACATTGGCCATATTCTCCATAACTTGCTCCTTCCGACTACCAGCTCTTTCAACTGATGCCTAATGACTGGGTCTCCGCCGGTTTGGGTCTTTTAAAAAAATTGAGGAACGGCTCAATGATTGGATGAATGTCAGAGATTCGAAAATTACCGCAATTCGTACTTCCAATACATAAAAAAATTAATTAATTAGTAAAACTTAATAAACGCAATACGAATATACGTACGCAAGTGTCAGAGTTTCACTTTGACCCGCTGTATGGTTTGTTGCTGCACTGCTATTTTCGTACCAAATAATTTTGTAAATGACCATCACTACTTATTGGATTAGGTTGCACATTTTTCAGAAATTAGGATTTTTTTTTTGAAATTGATCACCACATCAACCCCACATACACCGAAACGAGTGTTCAAAGAGTGTAACCATACCCAAAAAAGAGCAAAGAGTGAATTGCAATTCGAAAAAGAAAAACCACATCCACAGCAACAGAATCATAAAATTTTTGTCAATCAACATCGTGCAGCCTCAATTTCTGAACATATTTCCAGCCGCAAAACGTGGCACAAATATAAATTGCTTTCATAATTATGTCCAAAATTTTTTTCACATTCAAAAATATATTATTGTTATTCGCTTTATGGCAGAAAGTGAAAATATTTCATCGATAAAGGTTAAATCTGCGGCTGAAATGCCTGTGGACCTCGACCAGATGACTGCTGGATTATTACCTCGCGGTCCTGCTTTTCCGCAGACACGCACACACGCAAAAATTCGATTCTGATTAGGGGTGGCTGGGTATGAGTGCGTTGGCATAGAAATTGCAAAAATTCAGATGCATCAACAGTTAAGCTTTGAATTCTGTTTCAGTTCATTTTTGGAATCTCTTTTTTGAGTTCAGTTCGGGTTTTTTTCGTATGCAATCGAATTGGAAAATGCTTTGTCTGGCCGCAAGTATTTTTCCATTTGAAGCGGTTGTTTTGGCCAAATTGTTCTCTAATCCAATTTTAACTAGTATGTGTACCGGTAGCCATTTGGCGGTGGCGCAAAAATACTCGGAATCACATTAGATGCGACGCGGTTTAAGTAATTTATTGTAATAGGTTTGTTCGTTCGGTTAATTTGTAAATAAACTTAATTACCGTTTTGTCGTTTTAGATTAGTCCATTTAATATGCAAAAAAACACACATTTGACATGGATGCGCCTATCTGGTATTTAATTGAATCGAATTGCAGAGAGATGCATATGACGCCTATTTCATGGTTTTTAGGCTTCGGCACATTTTGGTGTTTTTTTTTTGCATTTTGCCTTTGAAATCGCGATCCGTTTGTTCAATGAGAATTAAATAGGATTTGCTTGGAACGTAATGTTTTCCGAACCTTGGGCTATTTCGTTAACGCATGGCCTAAATATTTTTTCGAAGTTCCAAATTCTTCTATTGATACAGAAAAAGTTCTGATTGATGATTCATTTAAAAAAAACTGCCTAAAGTCGTAAATTAACCACTTTTTCCCCACACAACCAACGCCATAACCGACAATACCGCACAACACATGCGACCATATCCCTGTAATACAGTTCAGAAAATATGTTCGGTTTGCAACTGGAAAGCTGTCATCTTCCATCGGCCATTTGCGAAACATTCAAACGCGGTGATAATGAATAAACCGCATGCTTTCAATTTTGGGCCTGTGGTCGATGACTCTTCTCGTCCGCCCACTCCCCCACTGAGATGTACACACACACACACACGCATAAACGGTGTCTAACGCAGATTTTTGCCTGAACTCCGTACGTTACGTAGCATCTCCTGGCAATATCCTACTTGGATGCGGTGGAGGTTACCGCATATTTGGAGCATTTTCCGCTTGATCGCTGAGCCATAAACTGCATATGGCATTGCATCCCCTAACCATGGCACGCATATCACGCCATTGTCAGAGAGGAGGGCTTGCAACAGAAGTGCCATGCACACTCACACCCCCGCCGAACGGTTCAAGTGGACCGCAAGTTGGCTCGTGGTGTGTTGTGTCGGTCGTAGAAAGCCAATTTACCAATTAAGTGCGAACAAACAGAACACGAGACATCATTTTAGTTCTGTTGTGTGTGATTTGTGTAAACACCAATGTTAATTACATGTGCTGTGGGGTTCGTGTACATACATATGTGTGTCTGTGTGCATTGCTCCTCCAACGTCACTGTTCACCCTTCACCAGACGCCACCTCACTAAACCGACACCGAAACACTCAAACAAACTAACCTCGGCTATAAATAGAGGATGTCGTTGCCGTCGTCGCCGTTGGTGTCGTGTCCTCGACGCCGTCGCCGCCACCGTTGTAGCCGCCGCAGCCGCCACCACCTTCGAACTCGTCATCATCATCAGCATCGGGTGGTTGCGGCTGCGATGGTGGCTGCGATCCAATGAAAATTTTCTCTTCAACTTACCACTGGGTCGCCCGACCCGTCACACAGAACATCTTGGATGCGAGCCTTCTTCCTAACCTCCGGTGACCTCATTAGAGGAGGCTCCGATGGTCGTGAGCGTGATTCGGGGTAAAGTCCACTTGCGGTTTCTCATTTGCAACCGAAACTGATTAAGGATTTTGTATGGTATTCGCGGTTATTTGAACTAATTGTCTGAATGCTGGGCAAATTGTTTTCACCATTCGAATGCGTATGCGGTTACACGGCACTTGCGTGTATAATCCGCGGAATTAGACATAAGCACGCAAGAATTTTGATTTTTTTTTTCCTTCTCTCTCCGTCTCTTCCTATTAGCCCTTTGGAAGGGAATTCAGATTGCTTATGGTGGTGTTTCCAATTTGGAGTTGAAAGTGATTGGACGGTCGTGGGCTGAAAGTTCAGAAAGGTGGCTTTGTGTTCATAGGCTTCACTAATGAGACTCTATCCAGTTGGAATGCGGTCTCTACTCATAATTGAATTTAAATTAAGGGTTCATTCAACACGTGAATACTGTGTTTATAGCTCCATGAAATTCAGTAGCCCACGGAGAAGGCAGAATAAAATTCTCAACAAATTTAACCTTTTAGAACAAAGAATCATATATCAAAACCGAAATCTATGTGAAGCCTGTGATATCTGTATCATGAGAGCCGAAGTTTTAAACTCGGAAATTCGACAGAATTTTTAAGCAAACATTTCGGACAGTACTTCCAAACATTGCCAGATTTCTGAATAAGGCAAAAACCTTGAGAAAGCCTTATATTCTAAACAAGCCTAAATACTGCAGATTTCCATAATTCCAAACACGTCAAAATTCCGACCAAGACAAAGATTCTAAATTTAAGACTTACGAACCCAAGATTTCTACCAATCTCAAACTCCGACGCCAGCCTAATATCTCTTCTTTTCTCCATAGCGCTATAGTCCAAGACGGACCTGGACTTCAAACCAACATGTCTCTCCAGCTAGGAAGACCTCTCGTCAACTGCCTCCAGCTCCGCACTCCAGGTTGGTTGAGGTCTTTCTTCACTTGTGTGTGCCATCTCAACCTAGGCTTAAGTCTCAAAGAAGTTAAATATCTATATAAGATCCCGAATAAGACTAAAATCAACTTCAACCCAAGCTACAAGCTAGGAGTCACAAGCTAGATAAGCTAGGACAAGCTATGAGTCACAGTCAGGCGAAAAATATTTGTCAAACTTAAAATTCCAAACTAGCTCCAAGTCCATTATAAGCCCAATCTACTGAATAAGGTCAAATGAAAAAGAGCTCGAAATCTGGAGCTGATTTTCGGAATTCACGCACTGGCTCAAAATCGAAAACGAATTCAAAATCCTAAAAACAATCAAAAATGCAGAACAGGTCAAAAATCTGAAACGTACCCAAGATCCAATCGCCTAAAAAGGTCCAAAATATTTCTCAAACTTAAATCACAAAAAATCCCAACATTCCGAACAAGCCCGAAATGAAAAAGAGCCCGAAATTTCGAATATGCCCAAATCCTATTCAGGTCAGATCTTACAAGCAAAGGTTCAAAATCGAAAACGAGCGCAAAGTCCCAAATTAACTCAAAATACAGAAAATGTTCAAAATCGCAGACATCCCCAAAAGCTTAACTAAGCCCAAACAACCCAAAATCCTAAGCCAGTGCGAAAGCCGGAACTGAACCAACGATTGAAGAATGCCAAACAAACAAATCTAGAAAAAGACCAAATTCCCAAAAAATGCAAAGATCTAGATAAACCAAATTTGCCAAAAAGTTCCAAATTGGCAAACATGTCGCAAAGACCCCAGACAAACCCCAAAAACCCAAAAAAATCCCAAATTCTGAATCCAGACAAGTTGAAATTTTCGAACAAGTCCCAAAAACCGATCAAGTCTAAAACTGCAACAAATAAGGCAGAAATTTCTTACAGTTCCAATTGTTTGGAGAATCCCAGTAACCACGAACAAGCTCAAGACTCTGAATGGGCCAAAAATCTTTGAAAATCTAAAAAGTCTTCGGAAAGCCAAAAACTTCAAATGTTTTAAGAACATTTTACAGTTGCATTTCAACAAGAGTCCACACGCTCTACCTTCATTCCCAGTTTGGTGAGTTTTTCAGAACATTGCCCTCAAACCATTCCACATCAGTAAGATAAAAAGTCAACTTCATCGCTGTCCTCTGCCCATCTACAATATCCAACAAATCAAAAATCAACCCCTTCAGAAGCATCCGAGAGCAATTTCCTTCAATTGCCGAACAATTCAGTGTTTCCATCGCCACCGCCATAGAGCCCATTCGAATACCACCCGAAAACTTGAGACACTCAAGGGAAACCTTCACAAAATCGCAATGCCATGACAATTCTCCCCACAATCCGCATAATGTCGTGCTCGCCTGAAGAGTCTTGAACTTTTCCGAAAATCAAAGCATACGATTGACTTGCCCGTCACCGATCACCAAGCAACACCAGCCGACCGGTACGGCAGTGTAGCGCTCAGCAACACCATCCTTCAACGCTGCACGTTAATCCCTCACAAAGAGGACAATTACATTCCACGTGAAGAGCACTATTCAATTCAAATTAGACCCCATCTCATTTGAATGGAAATGAGGCCCCACATGCGGGTTATACACGATTGAGTGTATCACAGCAGTCCTTTCAAAAATTCAAATCAAATCAAACAACCTCGGAGTTCTCCCCCCCCCCCCCCCCGCTCTCTGAAACGGCAACTCGTGTTGACACATTCATCTCGTCTTCACATCCTGCCACTGCCACTGCCACATCCTCGTTCTCGTCCTCGTCCTCGTAACGAACTTACAAAATGTTGCCAAAGGAACATGCAAAATATTACAATAAATGCTTGAAACACTACACAAGGATTTTCGAATAAAAACTGCACGTGACCGGAATCCTTATTTCCTCATCAATAGACGATGACGACGAATCTCTTTTCGTTGCTGCGGCCCCACCGATACGATCCGGATATCCATATTAAATTCCATTTCGCTAGAGCCGCGGTGGGGTGGGACGATGAGGACAATCCCTCCTCGACTCAAGGGTCCACTGAAGTGTTTGTTTGCCGTTTAAGTGTGCGCCAACGCCTCTGTCAATTTGTACGCAATGGACAAGGGCGACGTCGTCGTCATCGTCATCGACATCGTTAGTGGCACAGGCATAGGCACAAGCACACCCACGGTGATGTGTGTTTGAACTGCCCACTGCCCCAGATTATGGGCGATTTAAATTGACTAATTCGGCTCGAATCGCAAACAATGCAAGCGGACTCTGGAAACATCTTAATGCACACGCCTATCCTATCCCAGAGCCTCATGCGACACTTATCCTGCGAACCTGTGGAATCTGTGTGTTGTTTGCCACCCCCGTCAGGACCAGCATAAGTCCTTCGATTTTATTTGACCGATACCATTTAAAGCGCGTCAGTGTGTGGGTGTTCGTGTATGTATGCGCGTTTGGAGGAGGCAGCGACAGACGTTTGCATCAATTTCGGCAGAGCCATTCGGAGCTCCGCACCGCCGAACACGAGAAATGCAATTCCATTTGACCTGGGGACGTTTTAATTACAAATTCCCCTCAAAGTGACCATTAGGAAGTTTAAATAGTTAACAACGATGGACAGACACTCCATGCAAATCGAGTGTGCAATCGAGTTAGATGGATGCTGTGCAAATCCTCTCCGGTCCTCGGGAGCGACGATCATTCTCTACTTCACGTGTGGGTCAATTGAGGGCGGCGATTGGTGACGGTGTGAGTCGTGCGAGTCGGCTGGAATCGAGGAAGTTACATTTGGAAGGGGCACAAACGGCACACACACATAAGACCCGGCAACTGCAGCGGCGGCAGCGGTGGGAATAATAAACGAGGTCTATTTACATGTTCCGTTGCACTTCCGGTTCCAGTTGGAAGTGTTCTGCAAATCGGTGATGCGAACAACAAAGGATGCGGAGCGGCCATCTCCCGGAGCAGTTAATTTCACAAAGTGCTGGTCCCAAAATCTCTTAAGTGTTTTCTTGTTTTTTGAACTCGAAGTTGCCCGGCGCATGGGCCGCCATGCGTCTCTGCCGTTGTTGGATTAATTAGAGTGAAAAATTAAATTTATTGAGTGGGCGAGCTGTGATTCAGTTCGAGGTGGTCAAGGGCGGTTTCCGGCGATGGGGGTTATTTTGAAACCAATTGACCGCATATTTTGAGAGGTGGTTCGAACATTGTTTGCCCATTTTAATTGCTCCAACTGGGAACAGGGAAGGAAAATCGATTGTCAGTGGGGTGTGCTGTGTTGCGGGTATTGTAAGCAGGGCAGGAAACAGTTGTCGAATGAAACCAATTACAGGCCAGACAGTTCTTTATGTTCATTACCCTCCTCCAACCACCTTGAATGCAGAGGAAAAGACTTAGGCGCCAGTAGCACACTGTCCTCGAAGTGTAGTCCTTTGTCAAAGTGGGCGACTTCATCAGATTAGGACACATCGCAAATGTAAGTAACTCCATTCCAACAGACGCAGGCGACCCAGTTTCTTGAACTCACATCAGGTGCGCCAGTCACTCCCTCCTCCCCCTTTGGTCACATTGCATCAACGTTATGAGTTTGGCCCAGAAAATGTTTGCCAATAAGACGCCCCCCCCACCCCATCAAAGAATGACAACAGCGAGTCGAACGATCAGAAAGAAAACTAAAATAAAAGTGTCCTTACATTATTTCACTTAAGGACTCGCAAATTTTTCCAATTCAAATAGCCAAGCGCAAACTGCATAAAAGCAAAATATCTCTTCGAGATAATGTTGCTTCGAAAAGTGTGTTGATTTTTTTTTCTCGTATCCTTGCACGGCCCACGCCCCCTCGTCGAAAGAATGGACTTCTGCTACTGCTATGAAGTGAAAAGCATTGAAAATGATGATGATGATGATGACGATGATGATGGCGGAGAGGAATAAGAAGAGCCTAGCGAAAAATGCCCGTCGATATGCGCAAAAAGTTTCCACCATTGAGACGAGAGATATCCTCCGCGGATGTCCGCGTCTGCGGTGTGGGAGGCGTGCGGAGGCGTCCTTATTTTTATGCAAAACTACATGGGCTGTTGCCACAAAACTTTGGCGTAGGATACTGTGCAGCAATCGAGACAATAAGTAATGCAATCTATTTGAATGAAATTTTAAATTTTCCTGCCTCCGCCGCCGTCGCCCGGCGTCTTTCATCGCAGAGGAGATGCAAAATTTTTTAGCGATAAAAATTCACATCCGTGAGGAGTTGGCTATCGTCTGGTCTAATGGTCTGTGCAATTGGGGGCAGGTTGATTTTTGTGCAAAATTTTGCAAATTAATTAGGCAACGGTGAGTAAATTTGGAATCGACAGTGAGAAACAAAATTTGTTCATGTATGGAAGGAGAGGTAAAAATCCGTTTCGTTAGTAAACATAGAATGATCCAGCATCTAAGTCAAGTATGCACCACTTTGTTCGATAACGGTCTGCTGAGTGTAGAGGGTAGTTTTATTATACATCTCTAATTGAAACACTGGACCTTATGATCTGGATCAGGAAACTGTAGCAAACGACTTGCGAACGCACTTTGGTAGGGAATTTTTCACCAGAAAAACCGATCATCATAGACAGGAACAGAAAGTAACAGCTTGTTGCGGGCAATGTGGTGGATGCAGAATAACCTCGTAACCGATCTGGCGGAACTTCAGACGATTTACTGTCGAGGTGTTTGGTCTGTTGTTGTCCTGATGAAAGACAAAAACTTGGAAAAAACTGGCTTCTTCTTGTGAACTTCCTTAAGGCGGCTTAGATGGTTTAATTGTTGATAGGACGAGATCAAATTAAAAATTTGTCCTTGGGGGAATAGCTCGCACTAGACAATTCCCTGCCAACTCCACCAAACGCATATCAATAATTTACTGGCAGTCAATCCTGGCTTGGACACCGTTAGCGAGGGTCGAGTTGATATTGTCATTAGGGATCCAAGTTTCCTGATTTTTTCTTCAAAAAGAGATCGATTTTAATGTGTTTCTGTTAAGCTTCACAAATAGAAATTCGATCCATGAGTTTCCTTTGTTACATCGTATGCCAATTTTTTCAAATGGCTCCAAAGGGCTTTTTGTGCTATGTTCAGCTCCTTTGTAATCGAAATAGTTCATCCGGTCGGCTTCAATGATCACCATATCAAAATTTTTGACAACTGGCCTTCCAGAACTTTAACCTCAACCGAAATCGTCGAAACCAAAACTGCTCATGACTGGCTGTTACAGTACCGGGGTTATAAACACAATTCACAATTTCAGCCAACTAACTTTAATTTTCACCTTTATCGAAGAAAAACTGTGTAGCGAATTTTCTCTTTGCAAGGGTTTATTTTTGACACGTGCGCATACAGAACTGAAACAATCCAATGTTAAACGGTCAAGGAAGTTTGTTTTGTACTTACTGTCATCTTTACCACGACAACGGCTGTACGTCAATGAAACAGAAACTTAACCACATACAGAGTACAGTTGCTTCGATCTATTGACAAAATTGTAGATAACTTCACAAGCTACTATTGGAGATCGAAAGTCATAAATTGTTCTTCTTCTTCGGATGGTGCCGGGGTGGACCTGGACCTCAACCAATATAGACGCTTGACTAGGCTATTGCCGCCGTACAGCACATATAGTTCGTGGTTGAATCTTCTCCTCCAGATGCCAACGCAAACAGGACCAAAAATCGCACGTAGAACTTTTCTCTCGAAGAAACCAAGGGCTTCCTCATCCGCTTTTAGTAACGTCCAGGTTTCTGTGGCATAAAGCAGGACTGGGATGCTCAAGGGGTTGTAAAAAGTCACTTTGGTCGTTCGGGAGAGGGCTTTATTACTCAATTGCATCTTAAGCCCAAACAAACAGCGATTGGCAAGAATGATTCTGGAGGTCATGTGACTCTCGGTAAAGTCACAACATCATTTTTTTTTTTTAAATATTTATTTTACTAAAATTACAATTTTAGAAGGATAATTTTGTGTCTATCTGCCTACGTATGTGTCCACACCTAGCGTAGCATAGATCATCAGAGAAATTGTTGTGTTACACAGGTTTGTTCAAAACTTTGTCTTTGAGGAAGTCCTTTTCCAATTCCTTGTTCAATTTGTAATTCAATATATTGTGTCTATGATCATTTTAACCGAAATCTTTCGTCTAGTTCGCACCCAATATTCTTGACAGAGCGTTGTGTTTGCGAAGATGATTAGCAAACACAAAAGCAACTCACCAAGTAATTGGGTGTAACATATGTCAGCAAAGCTTCTTCTAACCAGACCTGTAAAATTCAAGCACAAGTACCAATACCAGCACAATTCCTTGTACTGAAATCCTATTTAAGTGCAAGTACAATCCCCCGTTAATTGTACCGGGGTAATTGGGTACTTACATTGTGATTTCAATAACTTTCAAAGAAATTCCAAATACAAGTACAATTACTTGGACTGGATATTTGAAATTCTTAAGGGAATTGTACTTGTTCTTAAAAAAGATTCCAGTGTAATGAATGGTACTTAATATATACTGCAGTACTTACATACGTATATACTTAAGTAACTTACAGGTCTGCTTCTAACAATACCAAATGAGTTGAACTCTCTCTCTCTCTCTCTCTCTCTCTCTCTGCCCCAAAATACGTCTACGGCTGTTAAAACAGGCCACTACGTTATTGGAGTATATACGTCCAGGCTTGGCATCCCTCATTACAACTTCTGCAGGAGCTCTAGGGACGGGGAATAGGCTGAAACTATTTTTCACCCCCTGCCACTGTCAACCTCTTGCAAAAATAAGCAAGACCTAGCCAAGTAATTCTGTGACAATCCAGGTGAACAAAGCGAAATTCAATTCATGTGGGACAACTCATAACTAGTTCACAATATTCTTAAAGCATAATAAAGGAGCAAAACGCGCAGTGTCACAACCAATGGACCCATTGTGGGCCTAAGCGTAGATGCCTATTGACAAACAGCCGCTTAAACATAACTTAAGCTGACGGCCCATTAGAGCCTAACTTTTCCAATAACTAGTCGTGTTAAGTTCGCATAGGGGACAGGTTTTTTTTGGCTACTTCAAACGACAAAATTCAGAAAGCTTTTCAACTCGAAAGAGGTGGTGCCATGAAAAATGCGAGCCAGGCAGTAGATCGGCTGTATCGGGCACAGAAAACTTGGTGAACAATTAATGTCAATTTTCTAAAAACCGATCCGATTAAATGTACGTGCACATCCTTTCCATAACCAAAAAAAGGGACCCAAACTCGCCTTAGAAACGTATGGATGGCGTTTCTTAATTTTCTTAAAATATTAAGTAAATACAGGGAGGGGTCATACTGCCCCTTTGCAGCCACATGACAATTTAATATATCTGATTAGTTGCTTCCTTAAGGTCCTGAAACACTGCGAGCGACATTGCCGTATTGGCCAGTGACTTCCTCTCGTTCAACAACTTTAGTCAACCAAGTGTAGAATATATATCAGTGTCGAGGGATCGAATTTGGTATCGATCGTTCCTTACGATCATTCACTTCAGACTTGTTTGAAACTGATTCGCAAATCACAAGTTCTAAAAGAATAAATAGGGGAGGCTATTCAGAGTTAAAGATGTATCTACCTACGATTTATTATCTCAAAAGTTGGATACCGTTGGATCTTCCGTCTAAATCTTTCTTCAGCAAGATACCATGACAATTGCAACTCGTTTATCAATTCTGAGACTTTAATATCACTTTAATCTTAGTTTCTAGTCTCCGGCAATTGAGGCCAGAGGACATGAGCCTCAACCTCGCGAATTGCCACCCCAAACTGTTGAAGGAAATTCTCCATTTGGGTTTGCCTCTTAATCTAGAACGTCCCCTGCTGCGTTGCCTGAATTGATTGGATTCAAAGGCTCTTTGGTTCGGAATAGTGTTATCCTTCTGCTCTACAAATATGGCCTTGCCATCTTAAGCAGTGTATCTGTAGGCATCTGATTAGGCACCTGCCACCAAACACCCTTCACTTCCATTAGCGCAAAGAGAACCAAAAATCTCAGCAAGAACTTTAATCTCGAACTTCAATCACTTTAAATAACTTTATATGTTGGGGATAATAAAGGTGTTATACAAAGCCAGCTTGCTCCATCGAAAGAGGGCTTAGTTACTCAATTGCCTCTTCAGACTAAAGAAGCAGCGTTTGTCAAGAGTGATTATATGCTTGATTTCCCTATATACTGCGCGACCGAGGCAGAGGAAGTCGTTGAGAACCTCTAAATTTCTACTGCCTTCTGGGTGTCCTTCTTCGATGACGTATATATACTTCGTCTTGACCTCATTCATTGCCAAGCCCATTTAAGCCGCTTCCGATACAATGCCAAGAAACGCATCATTAACAGCGCATTGTGTTCGTCCAATTACATCAATGTTGTCGGCATAAGCTAGCAGCAGTTGAACGGATTTTCGGAAGATGGTGCCCCTTCCAAAAATGAGCTTGAGTTTCACACGTCCCTCTTAGGAATTATGTTGCTTAAGATCCTTTTTCACATTGTAGGTCTTAGTCAGCGTATTAACGACCTTCACGAAGCAGCGAGACTCCTCCATAGTCATCCTACTGGTATATTTGCAAAACTTGACTTGGCACTGCCTCCCTGTCTAGGTAAGCACCCAGTCATATGTGGCCTTGAAATCGGCGAATTTGTGGTGGCTGCCTTGGCTCTTTTTGGGATACGCCACAGAGTACAATTCTCATCTTGCATGAACTTATTGGGCCTGAAAGCATACTAGTAAGTGCTTTTCACATTCGTTACAACAAAGAGGTTCTTGTAAACGATGTTTAGAAGAATTGTGCAATCACTTGGGTCTCCTTTTTTGTGTACTGGGCAAACGATACTCAAATTCAAATTGTCGAACATGCTTTCCTTTAACTTTATCTCACATGTGAGCTTGTAAATGTGCAAAACCAGATCATCTCCAGCTGTTTTTGGGACCTCTTTGGCAGTCCATCAGTTGCAGCTACTTTGAGTAACTTGACCTAGTCTAAATCGGAGGACAGATTTCTTGTCCAAGCTCGTACAAATTGAGTGGGAAAATTCTGCGCAACAGCGGTATTTGGGTCGTCATCACCGTTTACAGTCCACTAAGCAGATTTTTCTCAGAATTGACTGTCACCTTATCATAAGTCGTTTGTTTTCATCCCCGCAGGGTTCAACTCGAAGTAACAGAGGATAACATTTTTATCCTATCAAAACGAACGAACTTAATTTCTGGCATCACTTCTCTTCATCTTGTGTATCCCTTGCTTCTTGTTTTCTACTCATGGCCTTTCTTCTCTGTACGTATAGCTCGCGAACAGCTCTCATCTCCTAACGTAGGGCAACCTCATAGGTTAAACAATTGCGATACTTTCTCTTATTAGAAGCAGTCTCTCGACGTGAAAGTTTCGACTGTCCAAAATCCACTTCAAACTAATGGGTAAAAAATCCAGTTTTTGTTAAATTTAAATTTTAAGGAAATTACGTCCGCATTTGTTTCGTTTCCGATATTTTTCCAATCTTCGAAAAACGTTCTATTTTAAATATTTCCCTACACACTAAATTTCTCAGATAAAATTAATGACTTGAGGCGTCAAGTTTATGCGGAATTTCAATTTCAAGAACAACACCTCGATGAATAACAATTTCGATGATTTTAAGGTCAAAAGGTCCTTACGCTCCACGCAGAAACGCGCATTATATTTCAATTTGATGAGAAAAAGGTGGAACGAATGGAAATTACGAATTGTTATTGGGTTACGACAGTTTCAGTAGTTGAATACGAATGAATCACGATCCGAGGATGCAAAGGCCCGCCGACGAGACAGCGTATTCATCTGAATCTCAGTCAGCCAGAACAAGGGAAGCTAATTGCACGTTAATGCGATATTCATGCGAACATCGTGTGCTCCTGACACATTGTCTGAGCGAGAGTTCGCATCAGAGGAGAACTTGCAATCTCAACCATAACCAGCATAAGTCAGTCTCTGTCCTTCTGTCATGTCTTTCCATTTGGGTAACGTTACTGGTGTGTACGGATTCGGATTTAGGTCCGGGACGGGGTACGAGCTATGGGGGCTTTGTCAGATGGATGATTCTATGAAGCCCGCCACCTCCGCCCATCCGTTGCTTTGCCCATGGATAACGTAAATCAAATGGCAGTGTCTGCCCCCTGAGATTGGGGGCTCACGAGCAACTGCACTGCATGCTTTATATGATATGTGTGATTCTTGTGGCATTAGATTAGCCCAGACAATATGACTGCAAATAAGTGAGGGCAACGCATATGTACGTACGTACAGCACAGAGCGTGAGAGAAAGCCGGGTACATGGATGCACACCATAAAAACTGTCTGCCATACTAATGACAGGTGGCAGGAGATTACATCCTTCTGGTGGATCCATCACCAGCTCACGCATACACATTCACGAGCGCAGCCTTTGTGCGGCCGACAGCGCGTCTAGGTGATAAACATCGGGCATGTATAAGCGCTTAATGAATTCAGCTAAGACTCGAGAATGGGATGAGAGCTGTAAATGTCACATGAGTGGAGGATATATGGCTGTTCCTGTCAAAATGAAGTCCTAATGACATTGCGGTTGGGGGCAGCAATGATATCTCGTTAGGATTCATAGCTTGAATTGTCGTTTAATAACGTTTCACCGAGTGAGATATTTTGTGTGATGAACTTTAACAAAGTTTTATTTTCATGTGCGGTTGCAGTGACAGCGGTGATGACTTGTGAGACGATTGTGTTGGCTGGACTCTGATTGATTTTAATTTGATGCAGAGGGTTTACTTTAAGGGGAGTATTTTTTTGGTATCGATTTACTTATCATTCAGGGGAGTCTTTAGTTTATTCAGGTGGTGGGTGAAGCATTTTTGCTTAAATTGTCTGGGTTGACAGTGACAAACTCTTGAGGGTGATCGATAGTGCAGTTTCATTTACAATGCGAAATAAAACACTCCATTTTGAAAGCGAACTTAACTTTTTTATTATCGGATAAGAAAACAATTCGTGGCATTTAATAAAAATAATTGAGTCGCACTACAGCCCACAAGGGACCAGAACCGAGCTTCTACAACAACTACTTGCGTTGTGCGTGCTACGCACTCTCACGAGTAAAAGTCCTCTACAGTTTTTTGCCAACTCCGAACGTTGAGATTTGAGAAGCATTTCACGCCCAATTGATACTCTTTGAGTGTTGTCAGCAACTTGAAAGAGGTGATGCCGTCAAAAAATGCGAGGTGTCCCGTTCGGGAATCGAACCTAGACCTTCTGCGTGGCGGTCGATGCTCTTACCACTACGCCACGGCCAGCACAATTCATGGCATTTACTTTTTGAAAAATATACAATGTAAATATTGGCCACTACTACGCCAGGGATAGTCCATTCGGAAGGTTAAATTTTCTCGTTCAGGCATAGCGACTAGTATCTCGCGGATAACATGAATAATAATGGCTTCTAAAACGTCAGTCGTAGCTGCATAAGACCGAAGCACCTGGCGATCCTCTGATCAATTAACCGTCAATCAGATTGATCACTGATGATCAGACATTCCTCCAGTACACTCGATGTTCGAACATTTTGAGGTACCAAAATCGACTCGGACCATTTCCATGTTGTAGTCAAGGTAAGAACCCGAATATCGAGAGAACAACGGAGTCGAGATAAACCAAAACGGTTTGACGTTGGAAAGCTAAAATCGCAACAGATCGCTGCGATCCTTGCCGACCGAGTCTCCTTAAAACTCTCCCAAAATTCGACGCTGCCTACAATGACAATAGAAGGAGAATGGAAACGTTATCTAGAAGCCATCAAAGAAGCTGCCGCTGATATGCGGGGTTTCACGTGTCCAAACAGAGGAAACCCATGGTTTATCGACGACTGCAGGCATGCACATGCAGCTAAACAGAAGGCTTACCAGGCAACGCTGCATCGGACAACGAGAGCTGTTCGTGAGCTCTTCGAACAGAAAAGAAGGGAAGAGAACCGGCTTCTCAGAAGGAAAAAGAGAGAGCATGAGAAGCGTGCGGTCGAAGGGATGGAGAGGTGTTATGGCAGGAATAAAGTTCGAAAGTTGTACCGAAAGGTGAAACAGCTATCCGGTCGATATAGGGTTCGGACCGAAGCCTGCCGGGACCAAATCGGAAACCTCGTAGCAGAGTCGCAATCGATGCTGAGAATCTGTAAAGAACATTTCTGCAGACTTTCGAAGGGGGATAGCGTTCCAAATCTCGCTGTTAGGCAGAATGTTCCTCTCAATGACCTGGTTGGGTGCATGCAAGAGAAATGAGGGCAAGACGAAGTATATGTTGCCGTCGAGGAAGGACACACAACACCGATGTCTCGGACAGAGCATACCAAGAGGCGGCAGAAACTTCGAGGTAGTCAAGGGCTTCGTCTACCTCTGCTCCGCGGTAAATGAGGACAACAACATTAGAACTTTATACGCTTCGCGGTGGCATGCGCCTGGCCAATCGTCTTCGGAAACAACGCTTAAGACGGCTAGGTCATTGATGGACCCCTCTGCTCCGGCCAGCAAAGTCTTCGAGCATTCATTGGGACAACGCCCAAGAGGTCGGCCTACGTAAAGATGGCGCACACAAGTGGAGAAGGACCTCAACCAACTTGGAGTGCACAATTGGAGGCAGCTGGCGAGAGATTGTGCTAACTGGATGGGCTTGTTGGTTGAAGCACAGGTCAATCCCGGACTACAGTGCCATAGAAAAAAACCCCACAGATGGATAAGATCCTTATAAGGTACTCAGGGAAAATAGTTCAACAATGTGATATCAATCTGTCAAAGATCGACTCGTGGAGGCCATTAAAAAGATGTGAAAGGAAAGGTCAGTAGAGGAATCAAACTCAGAACCCAGAAGAGAATACCTTCAATTTGTACATCACAACATTTCCTTTATTTAACGGAAAGTTTCGAAACTGAACTCAACTCCCATTCAAGTTAATCTTGTTTCTGAAGACACTTGTCGCCCAATATTTTTTGTACGCCCCGTCTAAATCAATCCATCCGCAGCGGGCTTGGACACATCCATTCAACCCTTTTCATTCACACATCGTTTCAATCCCAATATCCGCATATTTGAGTCCACCCATCGCATTCAGTGATTTCCTTTCCAACCCACTCTGCGATCATTGCGTCATCATAAAATGATCTCCACTTCAAAATAGATTTCATTCACAGCTCGTGCAGTCTAAATCAATGAACAGCGCATCCACCAGTCGTCACATTGGGATGTTCTTTATTTAGACCTGTACTCCATTCTGACATATCACTTCCTTGACTTGACAAATTCCCAGAAATCCAGTGGCAAATGTCAAAAATCTAAATCCGTCCATGCCTCATAATTCGCACAGAATACTCGCGTGCGTGCAACGCAAATGCGTCCCATCACTTGGAGCGACGTAATCGAAGTTGAAAAACGTCTCAACTGCGTCGAGAGAGAATGGACCACGCCAGCTGGATGCATCAACACCTGCTGTTATTTGTAGCTTCCGCCCGAGAGTCTCATAATTGGCCATGACACCAGCCGACGCAGTCGGCTACGGCTTCGGGTGCATGTATTTTTAGGCGACCGACGTACACGACTATCATGATTTGTTGTTGCTGGAGAGTTGTGATCTCGGCGAACTTTGCGGCACGCGCTTAGCGTCTAATTTGGGAAGACTGCCAGTGCCAGTGGAGAGGCTGGAGATTTCCTTTTAATTGAGGGTAATTGCATTTGAAGGATGAATGCGAACCTATAATGAAGGGGCAGCGGTTGTGTGATCTGATGTCGTATTCGTCTGTCAGCGAGACGATGTGTGTGTGGATGTAGTAGGATTCATGAAATTTGAGGTGGAAGATGGCATCATTTGAGGGCTCCTCAGAGTTACAAAGGCGCGTAAATTTTTTGACGCGTTAAGTGATTCAAAGCAACAAGGCATCTGTCAGAAAAAATTACCGCTGCACCCATTCCAAATCGAATTCAACGCTTTGTCGCATTCAACGCATCAAAAGCACAACATTCACCATCAATAATGCAAGAGTGACATTCAAAGCTACTTCGACGTCAATTGATTCGACTGCATAATTGGAGACATAAAATTCATAAAGTTCCATGCCACACCAGCCTAGAGTCGGTAACTTCATTTGAACTTTAAACAGTCATCATTTATTCAGCGGAACATCAATCGCTGGCCGCAGGATATTAAAGTGCAGGCAACGTTTTCCACCGACCGCCTGCAAGTGCAGACCACAGCGAAGGTAAACAATTTCACCTTCAGCTGCGGAGAAGACAGAGAAAGGATAATGCCAAATAAAATTGCTCTGGCCTGAGTATGGTTGATGTAACAACCCGTGGCGTGCACTTCAAACGTCAGAATAAATTGGGTTCACTGCTAACTTATCATCCCTCGTCCGCCCACTACGACGTCATAGCTTCTGGAAATCTTCTTTTTCGCCTTTTTTTGTGTATTGCAGTAAACACACTGCAAGCACGTACACATATGGGAGAAAGAAGAATGGCAAGGAGGAGGATAATGTAATGAATGCACTTGGGTAATTCCGTGAAATGCAGGGATGTGCAAATACGTTTGGTAGGCATTGCAATAAAAAAAATTGTTGGTCAATATTGAAATTTAATAGTTCACGCTAATTTTCGATTCTTCCTATATCTGAAAAAATCTGAAAAATCTCAATGACAGTTTGTAGTTATTTTTATTTGACGTTAGTTCAGAGAAGTTGATGTCAAGCATGTGAAGTCCGCATATTCAGTACCTTTCAAATGTGTTTATATTTAAAAGATATCCTAATCATGAGTGACAGGAGTTGAGCCAGTAAAAATGAATGATAAGTCAATTAAAATTTGGCAGGAAGTAATTATAACCAAATAAAAACGGCGCGCTTGCGCAGTCGGCCTCTGACATTTGAAGTGGAATGCATAGAATATCATTGCACAAATCAAAACATAGTCGTCGCGCTTTGATATGTGACAGATCGTAATATCGTAAACCCGAGTTGAGAATTTCGTGCTGATCTACTCTCTACTCGTCAGGCGTTTTGATGGCACAGGAATATTTTTTCTTTCGATTTCCTCTTAGATTCAAATTTGTTCTAACAGTGATGACTATTGTTGCAAGGAATTCCTTTTTCAAAGATTGTAAGGATTAATTGGAACTCAGAGAGGAAGTATCATTTCGGCTTGAAAATCTGGGAAAAATGCACGATAGCATAACTCCTAGTAAAATCCATGAAATGCGTACCAAGGCCTGTCAACGTTCGACTGCCCGAGCGCACCATTGTTTTTTGACCTTTGAGTTTTAGTCAGAACATCTACATATATGCAAAGAGCTTCCCCTTGAGAATACGATCTGACGTCTAGTCATCATAACAGATCACTCAATACGTCCCGGGACATATAGGGGGCGCCACTAACAAAAATTATTTATTTAATATCAATTTTTTTGGCACCCCCTATATGTCCTGGGAACTATAGAGTGATGTGTTATGACCGTATTAAGTTGTTGCTTGTGACACTGTGCCTCCAACAGATATGAAGTGTTCGGGGCTAAAAAAGGTGATCAGGAGACTTCGACTCTTTCTTGTTTTCACAAATAAATGACAGACGACGTGGTCGCCATGGCGAAGTGGATAAATGCGTCGACTCACACGACGAAGGACACACTTCCGATTCCCGGATTGAACACCTTGAAATTTTTCACTGCTCAAGTTCTTTCCAGTTTGCTGATGAGACTCAAAGAATGCCAGTGAAGAAAAGCTTCTCAAATCTCCCGTCAGTAATAAACTCCAGTCCCCTCTATTCACGAGAAAACAGTAGTACACAGGGGGCGAGTAGTTTTTAAATCTTTCTGTAGTTCCACTTCATATTTTAATTAAGCGACACTAAAGTGCAGGCCCAAGTCCACCCCAGACCGTAGCGCAACAAGACAAAGAGGACACAAAAGTGCATAGATTTTTTTAATTTAAAGATATTGAAAACAGCTTACCTCGTACTTTGCAAAAACAGTAACATGCAGATCCTTTCTTCGTTTTGGCCACTTCTACAATAGGCGCGTTTGCTTCGCGTTTTTATGGTTACCTTTGAAAACGAAACAATTATAAGATCGGTGCGTACGTCTATCCATCTTTTCTGTCTCAAGTTTAATTCATTTATGAAACGATTTAAGTGAAATTGAGAATTTGAGCTTCCGTTGCATTCAGAGATAACTTCCATGTGCATCAAATGCGGCCGAAAAGAATTTGATTTTATTGAAAAACTTGGGTTGATTGTTTGCGTGCAAACTATAACATGTTCTAGCCAAGTACTTTTTAAGTTACCTTTATCTATTCCAGTATGGTGATAACGTTAGCTAACGAAACCATGTCTGAGTGAGTGTCACTCGCACTTACTAAGTTTCCAAGTCCAAAAAAGGAATGAGTTTAGTACAACCGTTCGCCATTTTTCGCTGTTTTTGTTGTTGGGAATATTTTCCTACATGTTTGGTGATTGTTGTAATTTAGTAACGGTAGTTGTGCAACGGTCTTGTAAAAAAGATTCTCAAAAAATTCAATCAATTCTGAAATGCTGCAAAAGGCTAGCTTCTTGAGCAACTAATTTTGTGGTGCGTGCTATTGTTCTTTTACGAGTAGAAGGGACCTACAGTTTCTTGCCGACTCCAAACAGCGAGCTTTGAGAAGCTTTTCATAAACAATTGATACTCTCTGAGTATTGTCAGCAACTCGAAGAGGTGGTGCCGTGAAAAAATGCGAGGTATCTCGTCCAGGAATGGGGGTGGACGCACTTACCCACTACACCACGGCGACCTGAGTGTACTTCAACATAAATAAATTAAGTCCTATAATTGTTATGTTTTCCAACTCTAGAAATAAGTGAATGGTACGAGGGACGTCCAAGCTGAAGTTCAGAAGGAAAACTCGGTTAATTTTCATTTGGAAACGGTCAGGCCACACTTGTGTCGCGGATAACATTCAGACAATGCTTATTGTTAACGCAAATCGTCTCAAATCTTAGTCGACGTTAAACAGTTGGTCTCTTCCATTCGCCAGAGAAGAATATAACGCACTGCATAAGTGATTCCTTCAGTAGCCAGCAATAGACTGTAATGCCATTTGCAGAGTCAGCAGAGTATCTTGAAGTTTTGAAGATGATTACTTAGTTAGTTGAATGAAATAACTGTCAAGGTCAAAGTCCAACCAAAATCCTTCGCGATTCAAACACTGGCCCGCCAACTCAAGTTTGCCCTTCCATGCGCAGCAAATTTCCATTGCGCCTGCAGATACATTCTCGTATGCATACATGTGCATCTTTAATCAGACTCAGACCCAAGTTTTCCAGACTCCCTGTCCGATAGCATGAACTTTTCAATAATTACATATCCATGGCTTCAAACATTCCTGTCAGGATTTCCAATTAGTGCTAAACTTTGTGGAAAGTAATCGAATTTTCCAGAGAATCACTTCAAGAATTCCAACAGACTCCGACTGCGACTCCAACAACTCCCCATCGCCCCCCCCCGCGCATACACACAAACACCCATAAATATCACATATCCAAGTGCACATAAAGCCGCATGCATCATAATGAACTCCAAGCTGGATGATGTGCGAAATGTAGTGCACACCAGTCACATACGAGTGCACAGGCCAGGGCAGGAGGTGCTGGCCCAGAAGCACCAGCTACCTACACTCTCAAGTTAGTGAACTTAAGCAATTTAAGAGAAGCAAAGTGTGTTCAAGCTGAAGCTGCAACTGCAATCCACCCAATTTGCAGGCGAACTTTGCCCGTCAAGCACAGTCTCCGTGTTTGGGAAGAGTCGTCGTCGGGAATGGTGTAATAACTCTCTGCCGCGCACTCGACTCAACGACGATGGACGAGCACCGGAGAACGGCAGCAACAAGGACGACAAGGGTGTCATGTCCACCGGCAAAACACCCAGCAAGTGGAAAGTTTCAATTTTTAATGTCCGTTCGATTGTGAAACGAGTGGTGGTTGTGTGTATTTCCGGTCCTGCCACTGGGTGTGTCAATGTGCCAGGATACCACGTTTATAATGGTCCTAGAGTAATTGCATTACTGAAGTTTCGCTTAGTATGTATCATGGGGCGAAGTTGAGGGGTTGGTTGCGACCTCCATGGACGTGGCGCTGTTAGATGCAGCACTGAAATCAAGACGCTTTGCAGATGGATAATTCAATTATTGGAAGCGCACCTTTTGGGGGCAAGGACGGAACGGTGACCGAACGCCCGAACAACCGACCCACATGCACCACAGGCGGACGTGGAAGTGGAACTTTGTAATTAGAATGCAGTTCCAAGTTGAAGTGTAGGTTTGTCAGGGTGTTGGCTGAGATGCACACTCACAAGAGTTGCGGTTAAGTCTAGCACACGCCTAGGGAGGGAAGCGCAATTGCATTAGGGCCAGGGAAAAATGGGCGTAATCCGACACACCTGGAAGACCTCTTGAAGAACACGGCTAATTGATGATCGAATTTGCACTCTCTGGGTCGGCAAACAAAATTCCTGCGGACACTGCAAGCATGTTTTTGAAACAACTCTGGAAGGGTTTATACTGCGTCAAATTCAATCCGTTGGATGGCAGTTAACATAACTCCAGCAGCACAAGTAAGAGTTGGGCCCAAAAATTGCCACCACCTCCTTCGGATTAACGCCTACAATTCCGCTCGTTATATCGACATCCTAATGACGCGCCTGCGATAAGTGTCGTCAGATAATTCGATCATTTTTCAATTTCATAACCAAACAATTGACGCTTACAGAACACCACTTAAAACTCATGACACCCGTACACCTGCCTGCTTCAACCGCCGCGCCCGAAATCAGTGCTTTTCTTACGAGCAGGAGCCTACTCGATCTAATTATTCCTGCGCCATAGTATCCACCTAGGTCAACGACCGTTTCCACCATTAACGCTCGTACGCTTATCAAAATCAAAAGTTATGCTCACTGAGCCATCCTCTGCCACGAGAAGACGCTCCCAATCTGTGGGGATTTCCCCAGCTAGTCGCGCTTTCGTCTCTCGAATGGAAAGCAGTAAAATTTCCATAATCTAATATTGTTTTCGAATCATTCCCCAGAGAGCGTTCCTTTCAATTGATATGCGACGAAGACGACGACTACGAGGATGACGACGACAAGGACGACGTATGGATTGGCTGTGTCTACGCCGCAGCTAGGCACAAGGTCTGAAGGTGACGGTGAGGGTGTGGGGAGAGAGAGAGAGAGCTGCTTTGTTCATGTGGCAGGCGGAATGAATACTACACATGAATCTCAAGTCACATATGGGCCATGTCATTAGCATTTGAATTTCGGTTTCTCTGGAGCAGCTTGCCGATTTTATGACGCCGAGATATCGCTGATATCGACCTATAAGATGCTCAGAATTGACTTTGCTCTGCCGGGAATCGATAATGGCGGTGTTGTGTATCGCGGCGGCCCGGGAGCCCATCCACCCCGAAACACCTCGCCAACCATCACTGACATGGATCATTATTCTATTACATTATTGAATTTTGTTTTCCCGCTGCAGGCAGGGATTGAAGGTAATTTATTTGGAAATTGGTTGTTTTCCGTTTGCCAATTTGGAGGCTGACAGGATGCTAGTGGCTGGGTACAGGTAAGCCTCCCCTCCCCTCCATCGTACACGCTCCACGCGCCCTGCTCTCTCGCTCCAGATAATGAGAATCTACCGCCAACGATCGTAAAAGGCACAAGTATTAAATTTTGAATGTTATTCGCTGATTAAGAAATGATGTGACACGTGATGAAGATATTAAGTTAAATGAAATTCCATTAGGGACAAAAGCGGCAGAAACGTTTTGCCAGGCTACACCATTACACTATAGTTGCGTGGGGGCTTTGCTGGAGCGTATGTGTGCGTGGTGGGGTGGGTGGTAGTTTGGTGGAGTCCCATTGAAACCTTTAACAGGGGGACGGAAGGTTTACATTGTAACTGGGTTGCGGAGGGGGGGTGTTTAAAGTGGAACGGCACTGCCAATAGAGTGCTTATCAAAATGGGCGGACGCTATGAATCGATATTTCAATGTAAGGGGTTGATGAAGGGCTTAGGGTTTGTTGATTCAATGCTGAAGCATTTTGAGAAAAGATTCCCAAGAGATTCGGCCGGATTCAACTGGTGTTTTCTAAGTGATTTCTGCTGTGCTGAAACTAGTCGGTGAGCTAGAGGGCAGTGAATTTGGTGGTTGCAGAGAAATCATTCAGAGAAAGTTTTCCTTTTCCTTTCGAAGGTATTTTCGTCTTGTTGAAATATCAAAGATACCTCAGGATGTTTGTGAAGAAAAAAAATAGTTAAGTCAACTATTGGATAAAAAAGAATCAAAAAAACAGTTTGCAGAGGCAGTTAGCTGTGAATCGTACCATCGTTGGTGAAAGCACGCCAAAAGAAGGTAAAGCAAAGAAGCAAAAGGAAAATAAACACATGTCCAGGCAAGACATGGCCTGGAAGACTGAAACCACTTTTCAAAAATCGAGATCGTTGATTGCGTGACGCTGGACTCTAATGGGCTTGGTTTCAAGTATGTTTTTGTATTTTTTTCGCCTCCACCATTCTCGGATTTCTTGCTATAAATTGTCAAGAAAAAAGATTCATTCATTCATTTAAACATTCACTACAGAGTCGGCGCTAGACTGAAGGTTCCCTCTACTAGGAAACGAACGCAACGCGAATGGTTGCTAAAGAAGATCGACAGGAATTTTTTATGGTCTTAAGATTTGATACTAGCAATCCGAATATCTTACGAAGTTTAAAGTGCTTCAATGTGCTTAAGGCAAGATTCAAGTACAAATATGCATTTGAACATCAAATACTACCCTACTATACCTAACCTACGTACGCCCGCAGCATACCCCTGTCAACTTCCGAATGATCAAGTCCAATCTGTCCTACAAAAAAGTCCCTTTCACCCTCTATTTGTTTAGCTGATATATTTAATTTTTTTTATTAATTAAAGATCACAGTTGCCATAGAAGGCGTTCCTCCAATTAGAGCAACCTTTCAAATTTTCGATACGATTTCGTTCGTTATGTTTGCATCGGCAGTAAATTTCTTTCCACTGATCCAGCGATTGTCTTGTGATCATAGAGCTGGCAAATTAACTGTTGCTAAGGCGGATGCGGACACAATTGGGAACCCAATCCATGCAAATGTCATCATTTTCAATGATTTTTGACATAATACATTCTCTTGGTAAAAAGTTTGGTTTATCTCCATCAAATGCCCCTTTTGTTTCAAAATTTGACTTTTCATACGCTCCAATAACGTTGTACACAAAAAAGTTACCATTGACGGTTCTTTTCTTCTTGCTTTGACGGAGCTTTGCCACTTTGACGGAGTAAGTAAGTGCGTCGACTCACACACCGGCAGCGATTCTTATTGATTCATGTGGTAAAATGGGGAACAATTATATTCTTCAATATCTGCGATGTCTTTAATTTGTTAAATGACTTAAAATTCCAAAAGATTTCAAAGAGTCTAAAGACTCTTCAAAACTGCGTTTTTGAGTTCCGAAATTCAGCGTTGTTGATGCTATAATGCTTGCAACAATATTTATGTATTTGTGTCGAATTCAAGATTTTTTTGTGTTTTTTCAGTTATTTAGGCACAGAAACTGGACGGTTGGCATAATTTTTTCAAACTTGAAAACGTTTTTGGACCAACCTTAATTTCATTTCAAGACATCTCTTGATTCGAATACTTATTAAGACGCAAGTATAATCTTCTCCCAACTACGAGTAAACGAAGCCGAAATTTGATTTTCGCCTAAACATAGTGATCGGATAACACCGTTCCGGGCCGAAGAATCTTTAAATCCGAACCATTGGGACAGCGCAATAGAAGACAACCTCGTCTGAGATGGAGCACACAAGTGGAAAAGGACCTCAACTGAGTACACAGTTTGCTCCCATATTAAAATTTTAAAGTAATGGTTCTAACTCCCACCTATGGTGATGAAATTTGGTTGATGACCGAAAGAATAAGATGAGGCCTAGATAAAATTTCTTTGTGCCGTTGCGGGAGTTACTCACCGGGATAGGCTGAGAAATGCGACGTTGCTGAAGAACTCAAAGTTGAGCAGCGACTTCTTCGGACGGAAAGGGCCTTACTCCGTTGGTTTGCCCACTTGGTACTGATGTTCCCTTCAATCGAAACATAACTTCAGGAAAAAACGACTAAAGAAAACCATCTAACCTGACAATTGAAATCATCTCTCATTACCATCCTCAGGGCTATTAGCATCTCCAAACAGCCCCCATTTATGATTGCCACCTTGTAAGACAGCAAACAAGGTTACACGTGTCCCAACTAACAAGTCGTTTCCTCAACTCCACACGTTGAATGTGACAATCACTTGACCACTGATGAATATATTCATTTTTCTAAAAACCTTGTCAAACACAACGAGACGAAAAAAAAATGCCCCGGAAGGAGCGACAAAGGGACGCGAATAAAAAAACACACCCAACGACCAGTCATCTGCAACTATTTTCTCAATAAATTCTTCTACCCCACATGGGTGGCTGGCAAGCGCTCAACTTGCGACTATAACTTCTGCTTTTGCCCCACTAACCAACATCCACCGGAGAGATGGATGGACGGATGAATGAATATTACAAAATACACATACATTTATGAAGAATGACACCACTAGTGGCTCTCCTCCTGGATGGGGGCCAACAAGGAAGCAGCTCCCACCCAAAACTCCCTCCCAGGACAACCACATCATCTGCCACTTGTAATTTTTCCATAATTTTTCGCTATGTCCTCGAAATGAGGTTGAGTTCATCTAATCCATCATTTTGACATAATGCAAAATGGAGTTCTCTTTCGGTCCAATTTGTGTGCGCTGTGGCTGGGTTTGCTTGCGAATTAGTGAAACCCCCCTAACCCTCGTCCTGTCTGTGTATGTGAAGAAATTTTCGTTTTCCCTCATTATACGGCAACGAGATACGGCCAAAAATGAGCGGGACACACAAAATGGAGGGGACACTTTACGCAGTGGTGTATCTAAGTGTACTTTAGAAACTTTAGATATGGCAAAACGTACGAGTATCTGCACAATACAAATCGCTGCGATTTATCATTTCAAAATAATTTGAATATCAAAATGGTGGATTAGGGAGGATAGATATGGGTATTAAAAAAAAGGACATCTCCCATAAGTCCTCCCCTTGACAAAAGAAAAAAACGGACAGCGACGGTTGCTGTGCGGGGTGGGGGTGCCTTTGAATTGACCAAGCAAATATTGTCAGGATTGTGTCGCAGGAGCACGCCGCCGTCCGCCACCTCTCACCTGTGGGAGTAAAAATCAATTTAATTTTTAATTAAAAGTAAACAATAAATAATTCGTGTAATGTTTATTCAATTGTCCAATCAGAACAATACGGCAAAGCCTTTCGTGGCGCACTTCGCCGGCGCAACAACAAAAAAAAAAACAGAAAGCCTCGAACAGAAAAACTCTGAGCAAATAGAAAATACGAGTGGGAAAAATGAATACTCGTATATTGGACATATCTCTGACAATGCTTGCGTCTAGCGATTGACACCAGGAATTCGCTAGGGTTTTCCACCTGGATATCCAGTCCAGCCTCCCCCCTTTAGATTTCGATTAATTTTTATCTACCACCGTCCTGGGAATGGACAATGGCATGCATTCGTTGTTTGCTTTGATGCATGCATACTGGTATCCATGCCCACCAGGTATGAGGGGAACAAACAAACAAAACGGCAAAAAAAATAGACTGGCACACAGCAATTTATGCAACGACTATGAACTATGCCCTTTTGTAGCTCCCAGCAGGACATGGAGAGGCTTCATAAACAAGCCATCTTTATTTTTGACACCTGGCTGAGATTTCTGCCCGTCAAACGTGATTGCTGATATTTTGTTTTTTTGTTTTAAGATTTATCAATACATTTTAACAAAAACAAGCGATTTTTTTTTGAGGGGGAATATTATAAAATCAAATTCTTGGGTCTAGAAATTGGCAGTTGAAGGTGACAAAAACCCTGTGCACTGATGGGAACACCATGTCATGTAAATCATGGCATCCTCATTCTAAGGGAAAAACACAGAGGTGAACTAAATTTTAAGTTCACACCTCAATAATTTTCACTTGTGGATGGGATGTCGTTCTCATCCACAATAGAGGTTAAAAAATAAATATGGTGTATCTTTAAATCGGAGCCCTGCCTAATCTTGTGGAGGAATCAGTTCTACTCTCCTTCTATAATATCGCTACAATGCAATGTGTGAGCCACCGCACAATGAAGCATTGAACACTTTTTTTAGACAGAAACAGATTTCTCTAAATTTTATTTAAATTTGAATTTAAATGCATTTTTTTATTTCTTTCTCTTCTTCTTCTATTTTAGATTCGAAAAAAGAATTAAACTAGTTATGAAGACAATCGGTGTCAGCCATGCACTACAGGCCACAAAGGACTAGCACCTAGCATCTTCAGCAACTACTCGTGTGGTGCCTGGTATTGTTCTCCCACTAGAAGAGAGGACCTAGAGTTTCTTACTGACACCGAACGGCGATATTTAAGAAGCTTTCCATTGACATTTTTTTTTATAATTGGCGAGCTCTGAAGGGATTCTCTAGTGCCCTTAAATGACCGGAATTAAATCATAGCACGGACCGAAGATGAAGAGGAAGAGAGGGAAAGGAAAAGTTGGGCTGACAAAAGCATTCCATATTCCTGTGGTGCGACTGAAGAACAAGTCTCTAAACTTAGCTGCATATCCGAAGGTGAGCTTAAGGGTGAACGTATTTCTTGTTAAAATGATGAAAGGCGCAGCATTTCGTCGATTGACTTCGCAGCATTAGTATTACCAACACTCGCTAGCTGTTCAATTCTATTTAGTAGGTGCAGGCAAGTGTGGTCGCTGTGGTGTAGTGATAAGTGCATCGACTCCGACGCAGAAGGCCTGGGCTCGATTCCCGTGCGGGACACCTCACAATTTTCACGGCACCACCTCCTTTAAGTTGCTGACACCACTCAAAGAGTATCAGTTGTCTATGAAAAGCTTCTCAAATCTCGCCGTTCGGAGTCGGAAAAAAACTGTAGGTCCTTTCTACTCGTGAGAGAACGCTAGCACGCAACACACTAGTAGTTGCTGCAGAAGCTAGACCCTGATCCCTTGTGGGCTTTAGTGCCACCCAATTATTATTATTAGGGGCAGGGAGGTCGTAGAAGCTCAAGACAAGATAGAAGTGGTATACTCAAGCTTTGGGCGAATGTACCCCTTATATATTGTTGCCAGTTCAAAAGGGATGACATAGTACTCTTTGAGTGGGTGAGGTGCTGCCGTAAGCAACTGCGAGAAGTTCAGTTCAGGAATCGAACCTGGGACCTTCGGGTTGTGAGTCAACGTATTTACGGGCGATGGAAAATGGATTTAATGCGAGAATATCCAAAGCAACGATCACGTTAAAAGGTCGATAATGAACCACACACAACTTCCAAACCTTGATTGACGGCAACCAAGTTTATGTTGACTGTTTAGTGGGATTGAAATGGAATGGTCTATTTTTAGCTATTAGAGCTGGTTTTAGCAGCTCATAGTACCCCACAACCATCTGGTCTCACCATATGCAGAGCATCTTTGAACCTTTAACGTTCTTCTTTGGCGTCGATGTAGACGATGATGGAAGGAGTTCACCAGGGTTTGCATAGCATTTTTTCGTCTTGGGGTTATCGTCGTGCATATATTCACTTTTCATCTCCAGCACTCCATTGCAAAATTGCTTCCTTTGATATCTTTGAAGGGAAGCAGTTAGGAGGTGAAATATCAGCTTTCGACTTCTCTCGGTTTCAACTCGTACTGCTCAAGATTCCTATAACCAAACGGAAATTGATCCAGTAAAGCCTTCAATTCCTCATCTTTAAATGTTTACGGCTAGTCAAGACGCTCTTTGCCTTCGGCGATAAAATCACCAATTTCGAAGCGTCAAAACAGCTCTCTGCAATTTTTATCGGTCGGAGCAGAATAGCAATAAACTTCTAAAAACATTTTAAGGACTTTAGCTACACCTTTCTTTCAAACAAAAAAGAAAATCAAAACTTCTTGCAAAAGCTGTTTATTCAAGACAAATTAGGACATTTTCGAAAAGGCGAAAAACAATATTGTTGTCTAAAACTGACACTGATGTACACTAGTTATTTGTAAAAAATGCCACACCTTTCCAATAAAGTGGTTAATCGCTTTCAAAATCAGCAACAACTTGAAGGTGGCGCCGTCTTTTGACTATTGACGTGATTAATTTTTCGCAAAATGTACCACAAAATGCTTTGATTCCGAGTGCTCGGTTACAAGCTGTCAGTGGATGGCTATGAAGTGTATATCTCCGAAATACGAGATCTATTCAGAATTTTTCACACCCTCAAAGTAGTCCCCCTTAGATATAATACACTTGTTCCAGCGTTTTTCTCAATTCTCGTATCACTTGCAGCTGCTGATACTATAGTTTGTGTAAAGGGTGCCATCTTAAAAATATTAAACAATTTTATGCAGATTTTCTAGCAAATACAACACCGAACAGATTTATTGTTCCAGCTTAAGACACATTTCAAGAAATTAACACTATCATGGCGAACTGATGGCAAGACTTTATTGTCCTTTGGCAAGGAATTCTCTCTCAAACTTTGTCGATACGATAGCTTAATGCTTTCGTTGAAAATTAATTGAGGTTATGCGTGTAGTATGGAAATCTATCAACAACTCACCACGTCTTCAGACTTTAGCAATCTTTTACAAGATTCCAAATTTCATTTGTAAATTTGGAGTTGATTTTGTGTAGACAACCTAAAATGCACTCAAGTCAATTCCAGCTCAGTGATTGCATTTTCCAGGTTTTCCTTAACTTGTTCTCAAGAAAATAAGCACTGCCGACCCTCAATGGATATTTTATCATTGCGTAGGTGAGCATTCCTAAATTATTCACCAAGGAACCAGGCAACTCACTCTCAGGACCCGTTCACGTCAGAAAAGAAAATAAACTTTCGACGGTAAATTTATTCACAACCACAGAGAATCCGAGGGTGCATAGAAGTTCCGAGAGCATTCACTTAATGCATCTAACGCATTCGGGTCGCTTGCTAATTATTCAAGGAAATCATTGAACACACGTTGCTCTACCTTTTGTACAACTGCAGTTTCAGTTGTGGATGTGATGAGCACACAAACATTCCGGGATCTCATTTAGATTGCAACATATGCAGGAGGGTGTGTGCGAATATGAGGACTTTCGAAAACATCTTCAAGACTTCTTTGAAGTGCAACTCATGTGGAAAACTGCTTCTTCGCAACGCATTAAGTTGGGCAATCCTTAACTGCATTACTGTTGCCGAATGTCAAAATCAGTTCACAGCAGCAAACTTTATAGACTCAGATCCGTGCAAGCGAATGGTGGTGTAGAGGGAGGTGGGGATGGGGCAGCACACAGACCCACGACGAAATCGATAGTCTGCAAAGTTTGATTCAAATTAAGTTTAGAAAGTCTTAAAATAACTCAGATGACTTTCCACAGTGTTGCTCATGTGGCTAACTATTTGTGTGTCGTCAGGAGGTTGATGCAATGTATGGCTGAAAGCATCTGCCTGTTCTCTTAACAAGTGTTCGCCTGCAGACCTAAGCCACATAAATGGAATTAAGAAGTGTGTAAAGGACTGTACTCTGCTTGTACTCTTGATGGTTCCACTGTTCATCAAGCGAACTTCAGGAGCCGTTATTTGTTTCATGTATTGTTGACAACCTTTACGAAACGGAATGTAAAGATGTGTAAGTCAAGCACCATGAATATGAAAATTAACACATTCGACCGATTATGATGCATTATTGACGATCTCCTTAAGTCTAAGCGCCTCAATCTGTCACATATTTTATACTCTGACAGCTGGAGGATTTCGGAACAATAACAATCAGGTCAGCAACCTCACAAAAATTATATGAACCCACAGTAGTGGCAACCGTGTATTATGACAAGAATTGAATTTACATTGTTAAGCAGAAATTTTCATACTCAAGGACTACGCATACAATACAGCTAAGTGAAACTTTTTAAAATACACAAAAATTCTTTTGAAAAACTCATTTCACTTTTTCATACTTCTGATTGCAATTTCATTGCCAGGGATATGTTCCTACGTCAATGTACTAGTTTGGTTTTGGAGCACTGTACGTTTCTCTAGGGACCACGTCATTCATATGTGCATACGGCTTCATGGCACCATTCGCATACGAATGACGTGGGCCGCATAGAGAAATGGGTCTCATTCATATTTGCATGACGTGGCTTGCACTCGATATACTCATGTACAATAAATATATTTTTTAGGTAATCCTAACCTAAGAGTTATTTCATTTTCCAAACTTCGCTGCTTTTTTCCGAAATTGAAAATCAATGCGTGAAGGCCAGTTATTAATTGCAGTTCGTTAGAATACATCTGTTGATTAACCTGAGGCGGCTCAACTAACGGTTAGGAGTTGAAGTGAAGTCAGGATCTTATAAAAATGCAATTCTTATTCTTCTTTCCATGGCGCTACATTTCGGGACCTGGGCCTCAACCAACATACCCCTCTAGCTAGGACGATCTCTTCTCAGCAGTCTTCAGATGCGCACTCCAAGTTGGTTAAGGTGTTTCTCTACTTATGTGCGCCATCTTAACCTTCACCGTCCTCTATTGCTTTGTCTCAACCTGGGTAGTACCCTGTTGCGTTGTCCCAGTGGCATGGATTCAAAGACAATTCACGCCGAACACTGGTGTCCATACGCTTTACATGTCTTAGCCACCTTAAGCATTACATCTGAAGACGCTTTACCAGGTGCATGCCGCCGTACGGCCTATAAAGTTCGTCGTTGAATCTTCTCCTCCTGACGCCATTAATGCAAACAGGACAAAAAAATCGCACACAGAACTTTGCTCTTAAAAACAAAAAATGGGGGTTTCTCCATCCACTCTTAGTAACATCCAAGCTTTCGCGACGTAAAGGAGGACTGGGATGTTCAAGCTCTTATAGAAAGTCCTTCGAGAGAGCATTTTATAACTCAATTGCCTCTCGAGCCCAAAGAACCAGCGATTGGTAAAAGTGATTCTCCGTTTTATTTCGATACTGATGTTGTTGTCCCTATTTGCCGCTGAGCTGAGGTAGACGAAGTTTACCTGGATTACCTCGAAGTTTCTGCTGCCTTTTGGTATGTTCTGTCCGAGTTGTCGATGTTGTGCTTCCTTGGTGACCACATATACTTCGCCTTGCCCTTATATATCACCAAACCCATTTTTGTCACATCGACTTAAATGCCAGCAAACGCCTCATAAACGGCTACCAGTGTTCATCTAATCAAGTTAATGTCGTCGGCGTAAGCTTACAGTTGAACGGACTTTTGGAAGATGCCTCTGTTGTAGACTTGTAAGTTACGCACAATCTTTTCAAGAATGATGTTAAAGGAGTCACATGACCGTGCGTCGCCTTGTCTAAAACCTTTTTTGACATTGATGGTCCTGGTGAATTCGTTACCCTCCTTGACGGAGCAGCGAGAATCCTTCAGTGTCATCATACACAATCTGATGAGTTTGGTAGGGATGCCAAAACTAGACATGGTACTGTATAGCTTACCTCTATGCACGCTGCCATATGCGGCCTTAAAGTCGACGAAAAGGTGGTGCGTGTGGATTTGCACTTCTTGAGTCTTTTCGAGAATCTGCCGTAATGTGAAGATTTGGTCAATGGAGGACTTCCCTGACCTGAAACCACACTGACAAGGAACTATCAGGTTGTTGACGAACGGTTTCAGGCATTCACACACTACGGTAGAGAGGATCTTGTACTCGATGTTAAAGAGACTTATGCCTCGATCTGTGGAGCGGTCAAAGGGGTCTCCTTTCTTGTGGACGAGCTGAGATTTATCATGCTTTCCTCCGACCTTATGTGCTGGTGCATGTGCCCAACCAGGTCATCTCCAGCTTCTTTGAACAGTTCTACGGACAGTCCGTCCACACCAGCAGCTTTGTTCGACTTCAGGCTCGATATTGCTATCTTGACCTCGTCTAAGTCGGGGGTACGGAATTTTTGTATATCATTGTCCAAATTGAGTGGAACATGACCGCGCACCGCACTGTCCAAATATAAAAATTCAATTGGTGTTTCTAAAAAAACACACACACGGTGCCAAATACCGCATCTTTACACTTGTCAACTATTCTACAAAATCCAGTATACCTCAAGCCGAACAGATATAGAAGTTTACATCCTTGTAGCCAGACAACGAGTTCTAGGGCCAGTTACGGTGTATGGCTTTCCAGAGTGTTTCAATGCAAGTCCACCCAGATGGAAAGGAAAAGGATATTCGAGAGGCGATGTCTTTGTGCTTGTGTCAAAAATGTTATAGCATCTGAGTTTGAAGAAGAAGAAGAACAAGAAATTCCATCACAATGAGGTTTTGTATAATGAAGCTGAAGCGAGTAGATAGTTTCATTATCAAGATAATTCAAAAGCATGTCACTCGATCGATGACTTTAATGGAGCTTCCGACGATGGTTCAATGTTCTTGACCAGATTGGATGGATCCAAAATGTGGAGGAATGCCCCCTTCTTTACAAGGTGGTGGGCAAAAAGCTGTTCTACTAGAGAAATACATATATATCGACCGTCAGTCCAATCCCTGCAAATGATGCCTCTGTGAAAATGCAAACTGTGTTCGTCCACTTTAATCAATGCCTAGGACATGAGCAGTCACAATTAAATTCTGGGAACACAATTTTGGGTGCATCAGTACTTTGAGTTCCAGTTTTTGGCAACATCCTGAGACAGTTTTATAATTCTTTCACTTACCATGTCTTTGACAAAGAAAAAGTAAAGGCCTTCGTTCTCATGATTGTTTATAAAATTCAGCTTTATGCCAATTTTACACAAGGGCTACAACCTTTCCAGAGAATTTTGAAGCTGAACTCTTTAGGAAAGATGTGAACAGGTTAAACTCAAGATGTGTAAGAACTGCCAAAGACATTGTAAGTAATTTACCTTCCCCTGGCTTCTTTGAGCATGTAAGCTGAGCAACAGAGGTCAACCATGAAAACTATACGACCAAAAGCCGACAATCGTCGACTTAATCGAGGACATGAATACTAGGAAGGTATACAATCCAATAATCAAACCGCATTAATAAAGGCAAAAAACATTGACGGTTATCAAAAATACTGTAAATAGAGTCCCCATCACAATTTGTAACTTAAGAAACTGATCACCCATTAGACCTACTTAAGCAAACATTGCGATAAAGTGCAACGCAGAGGTGGAAGTCAACTGCCAACGTCGCTTGGAAAGTTCCTATAATCCGCTGTTCGCAAGGTAGGCGATTGTTGTGGGAGATGCCAGAGGAAATGGTCATACTTCTTAATTCGAGCTATCTGAAGTCCATACACATTCAGCGCACCCCACAGTGACTTTAATGACATCCACTTCCCGATAAGTAAACTTCCTCACACGACAGACATCAATTACAAGACTATTAAGAATCCCAACTGGCAACCTTAGCGGACCGCAATTAAAGCCTTTTTATTTTCTCAAAAATGCCTTGAGCGATGTGGAAACAGTACGGCCTCGAAGTGAATTTCACAATCCAGAAGTTCACGCATTCGCTTCCAACGTATAAACAGTCCTCAAGCCTGTGTGTTATCGAACACAGCCAGGCGAAAAAATGTTTGCACAAGTTGCCAAAACTGGAATGAGATAAGCACAATATTCAGTTCCCACACACGTACACGAGAATATCAGCTCTCTCCAGCACAAACACACACACGCACACAATCTCCCCATCAGCAGGACCAGACTCTTTCTCGAGGACAAGCCGGCTTGGTACATACACACATTGACCAATATTTTTCAATCACAGCTCCCGATGTTATTTTAGAATTCATTCGAAATGAAATCAAAATTTCATCAGATTCAATTTGAGTTTGTTTTCCTTTTTGGGGGTGGAATGTTGTTTCATTATCCAGCCCAGGACGGCGATGACGCGTCGACGTTGACGGCGGTACAGGCACGGAAGAAAAAATAAATAAATGCCAATGCCTAAGGTTGCGACATGGCTCTCCGGTCTACGGTGTGCCACCCCATTTATTGCGGTCACAATTGGATGAGCGTGTGCTGTCCTGCCTTTCGTTCGAGCATACAAACGTGCTCCTGGTTCAGCTCATCCATTAGGCGTCCGACTCAGATGGAATCGGTCTAGAAATCTGAAATGTTTTTGATGGGACTGCACGTATGGCCAACAATGTCCCGTTGCCAAAAGAAAACAAAGGCAGGCGAAGGAAGGCTTGGGAGACGCAGGATAGTTGTTCCGGAAGCAGATCGGATCGGATCGGATTGGATCAAGTGCAGAGACACACAGGGTGAATGATGTGCCTCGTGGCAGTGTCTCCCCCATTTAAATCCTAAACTGTGAGTGGGAACACCCATGCGGGCGCGGGCTGACATGAGGGTTCATTCATTCCAGATTATACCTTCATATGAAATAACAACTGCATGGAGGTACAAAAACCACAGCCTTTTGCTCATTTTTTGTGTCCCGAGTGAGAGAGCCGGTGGAGACAACAATACCGGGAGGTGGTGGCTCTGGCTGGGAAGATGGCAACAGGACAAGAGGACACACACGTATTCTCGAAGTGGGATGTGCATTCTGGTGACAACGGCAACAACACCGACGACAACGACGATGCTGATGCTGATTCTAATGATGATGATGATGTTGATGAACGGTAGCGCTTGGCGGGGCATCACAGCTTAGTCTTACGGTCCCACATGAAAACCCGCCGGAGTGTGAAGAAGTGCAACGTAAATTTGCCTGCATCCCTTTGATTAATGTGCTGGCAAATATTGCCTGATAAAATACAAGAACACCGGCTGCATGTGTCTGTGCTGTGGAGTCTAATCCTAACCGCCACATTCCATTCGATGCCCGACCTCCATACCTCTCCGTCCTGCAGCAGAGTCTTACTAATGCGACTGCCAGCGAGCCGCCTTCTTTGTTCCGCCCAACTCCCACAACCCCCCACACACCCGGGTCACTGTGTATGTGTGGATGTTCGTTTTTGAAAATTGATTATCTTCTCGTTTGTTTTTTTCCCGGCTCCTGATGGTGGTGGTCTTTTTTCTCTCTCCGGTCGGGCCAGCTCCGACCGAATATGAAGAGCACAGGTTCATGTCATTAGACGATTGCGGTTTTATCTGCTCCAAAAAGGATAAATGGTTTCTGTGGGTTTATATGGCGATGATGGCTGCAGACTGTGCAGCGGGGCTGCGAAAAGCGTATCCGCCGTACCACTGTTGCCATGGGGTCGTCCTCCACTCTCGGGCTGGCGGGTGAATTTGTTTTGAATATGTGCACTTTTGCCTTGAGTGTACTGTCAGAGTGTGTATTTTCGTGATACTGTCGGTCCCGACCGCCGCCGATGGGAATGGAAAGCAGGGGAAAAAAATATATAAATGTTGAAGCTACGATTCTCCTTATCCTTTGGGTAGGATGCGTTGAAATTGCGGTATTTCCAGTCACAATTTCGGGTGAGATACGGATGTACACGGATGTATTGTGAGGTGCATGACCTTTTATTGAGTTTGCGGTCTGCGGGGGTATTTTTGTCACTCAATCGCATTGGGGCGCAAGGCATTTGAATAAACGGGAGCTAAAACAAAAGCACTGACTGGTTTCGAAAATGAATTTTGTACATATGAAAGGTGGGAGCTCTTGCATCGAGTGTATTTTTGATTTGTTGCCGCAGTCGTTCCGAGGATTTGTTTGCAACCTTGGTGAAGATTTGAGCACCAGCAACGGAAGCCATTATTTTCAAACTTTTTTTTTCATGACAAAGGTGGTTGACGTTTCTGACTCTTCAGATTGTAAACTAAAGGTATATCATTTTGAACGTATGAAGAAACAGAAGCCCATGTCAGGAATAACAGACAAGAAGTACATTCTTAAAATTGAGAGGATTCACAGTTTAGTACTCGAAACTTTAGAAAATTGTGGAAGATAATATAATTGGCGGGGTTTGTTTCCAAATTTTCTTCTTCGAATAGGTGTTGTAAAGGATAAACCGACTGAGCCTCAACATTGCATTGTCTTGAGGCGAATGAAACATAGAAAGAAGAAGAAGAATTTCATCATATGTTTTTAAAACTTCCAGTGACTCAACAATATGATTCAAGTCTCAACTTTGAATAAGCCCAAGTCACAGGCAGCACACATTAGTCATTGAGCGATGATTGTTCAGTGAATAATAATTTATATGCACTCCAGTCCGCATGGGACCAGGGCCTAGATTCTACAACAACTAATCGTGTTGTGCGTGCTACTGTTCTCTCACGAGTAGAGGGGACCTATAATTTTTTGCCGACTCCGAACGTCGAGATTTGGGAAGCTTTTCGTAGACAACTGATACTCTCTGAGTGTTGTTAGCAACTCGAAAGAGGTGGTGCCGTGAAAAAATGCTAGTTGTTCCGTCCGAGAATCAATCCTAAACCTTGAGGGTGTAGGTCGACGCATTTACTCACTACGCCACGGTGACGACATATTCAGTGAAGTCACGTCTAAATAAGAGTTAACCGAAGATTTCAATTAGAAATGTATGTACATGGTCCATTCCTGGTCGCATTCAATCTATCTCCTGCAAATGTTAAAAGTAATGCGTTACTTCTCTAATTAAATTAGAAAATCCATTGAAAGCATTGAAGGAATTTAGAAAAAAAATCAAATTCATTAGCATTGCATTCATTGAGAAAAAAATTCCAATGATGATAATTTTATATTGGCATTGGGTCAATAGTAATAAATGCAGTTTCATGAGCATCAGCATTGAATGATAATGATTCGATAATGTGACCACATTGAAATAAGAATGAACTAATTGGTAACTCTAGACTTATATGATAAAGGATGGAGTTTAGGTTATTTTTCTTTTTCTTTCCATGACGCTACAGTCCGTGGTGGACCTGGGCCTCAACCAACATACCTCCCCAGTTAGCACAACCTCCTTCCAGCTTCCCTCCATTGCACATTTCAAGTTAATTGATGTCCTTCTTCACTTGTGTGCACACTTAGCCAAGACCGTCGTCTCTTGCGTTGTCACAATAACAAGGATTCGAAAACTTTTCAGGTCGTCGCAGTTGTATCCATACACTCTACATGGCCTAGCCTTAAGCATTGTATCCGAAGACGCTTGAGCAAGCGCATGCCGCTTAAAAATTCCGTTCTTGAATTTTCTCCTCAAGATGCCATCAACGCAAACAGGACACAAAAAATGGCGCGCAGAACTTTTATCTCAAAAAGACTAAGGGCTCCCTCATCCGCTTATAGAAACGTACAAGTTTCCACGTCGCCAGCTTAGTCCTTCGAGAGAGAGGTCTGTAACTCAATTGCCTTTTGAGCCCAAAGAAGCAGCAATTGGATTTGATTTCGGTACTGATGTTGTTGTCCCTATTTACTGCGGAGCAGAGTTTGACGAAGTCCTTAAGTTTCTGCTGCCTGATAGTAAGTAATATTTACATTTGCCAAACAAACATATAAACTCATTCACAAGCGCATTTCATAACCGCGTCAATTTTTTGCACACGTTTTGCTGCCTACCCTAACCCACAAGCACACGCGTTTTAACAACGTTACAACTACCCAACTACATGCAATAATTGGCCTAAGTTGGCACAACTCATTTCAGGAATTTTCCTTCATTTTTTCTTACCTTTCTTTTTTTTTCTATGCTAACAGGCACCTTCGGGAATCCATGCATTTTTCTTCCACTTACAGACAGACGCACATCACGTCTGCTGGGACACTTTTTGACTATTCTGAAATTCGACGCATACCAAACACTAATAGGTTACCTCGCCTCTTTTCATTGCACCACGTCTTTCAAGTTTGCAGACAGCGCTCAAAGAGTACCAATTGTCTATGAAAAGCTTCTCAAATCTCGCCGTTCGGAGTAGGTTCCTTCTGCTCGTGAAGAACAGTAGCATGCACACTACGAGTAGTTGTTGTAGAAGCTAGGCCCTGGTCCGTTGTGGGCTGTAGCGCCACTCAATTATTATTATTATTATTATTATTTTTGAGGACAACGGCACACATCGACCCACCGAAATCAGGAGGTATAGGCTACTCATGGTGCCTACTGAACATTTCAAAACTATGGTGAATTTCAATTCATAGTACTGACATGCGGACAAATGTACACTTCAGAAGAAATTTCGGCATAAGGCATCTTATCGACGGTTCGATCTGAGGACTTGGTGATGAATGAAAAAAGAGCAAGCTTCTGTAATAAATGAACCCAATAGCTATTCAACGACTTGCATGCATCTCTTCTCGGTCTAGATTTGTCTGAGGAGGTTCCACACGAGGGCGGTTAATTTTGCCTGCAGTTGTTCAGTGAAGTGATGCCTAGGTAAATGCCATCGACATCGTAACTTCTCGTAAGCACTCTTGCCGTAAACTCATGCTCATTCACTACTATAAAATATCATTAGTACTAACGTCAAGACAGAGATGCTCCTCTTCACCAGTAAGTACACAATTTTTCAATTTGATCCTTCAACCCACTCAAGTTTCTGGTACTTACGCTTAACATAAGTAGACAGGTTCAAGCCCAACATAGAAAGGGCTTGAAAAGGAAGTCTGAAAGGCCACTTTACAGCTGCAAAATGAGTGCATAAATGAGGTCTTCAATCATACACAAAAATATTTCGAATTTTTCTGGTGGCTGTACGCCTCATACTTCTATGTGGCGTGACTGTATGTTCACTCAATATTACACTTCAAAAGTGGAACGATTATATGGAGCATGAGCATGCCTATTCACTAGTGGTGCTTTAAAAACCGCCGTCACAAATGTGTTTGTTGTTAATCTCCACCTTACTCCTCAAGCTTTCAACGTGCGACATGTGAAGACTAGTACAACCTAAAGATTTATTTTCTCTTTACCAAGTCTCCAGCACAAGTCCCCAGCAGCCACTTTAAAATACTTAAAATACGTGAAACTTGGAATGCTCAGTGTCACCTTATTATAGACCATAACTTCACCACCATGCTTCCAGAGCGCGAATTTTGGTTAGCTGTCCGAATTTTTTCGTTGTGGTAGTAGATCAGTTTTTGAGTCTGAACGCTCCATTGCAGTGTTTTTCAACCTCCAAAAAATTACTGTCGTAGCTTAAGAGGAACAACGCATCTTCATAGTCACCAAACAGACATTTAGACCATGCTCAAAGCCTTGGAGTCCCCACTAAGCTCCAAGACGAGCATCAATTCCGCTTGCTTAGATGAGATGGTTGAGCAATTCAGCCTGCCTGTGCTTGTGGCGTGTAACAAGTCATAGAGACATTTCAGGCTACTGCAGGGGTGACGAATTCTCCAAGTATACGACAACTTTACCGTCAGGAGGAACACTTGAACATGCCTCCGGCCACATGAGAGCTAACTTCCACCTGATTTTAAATTGTCTTACCAAAGCTCCTACCGCATTTCAAAAGGCCACGTGTGTTCAAAATTTTTCGGAAAGCTATTATCACTCAACAGAACGGATTAAGGCTAGTTTGTGGGAGTAATAACTGGGCACGGGCTGATTGGCGAGTACCCATCTCGAAAAATTTCTGCGGATGTTGCAAAGACGAAGACATGTCAGTCCTGCACTAGCGTGTCTCAGAAATTCATGCTGAAATAATTACTTTCTAAACAGTCTGTGCTCCTATTACCGCACGATTTACTAAACCTAATGTTCTCCAAATGTTGCTAACTTTGATTGGGGACTGGCTTATCCTATCGAATCCTTGAGTGGCAGCGCAATGGTCCTGCAGTCGGCGAAGTGCTAATGCGACTGGCACTGGTATGATCACAATCTTGTACGTAGGGTTGATTCTTTAAATTGATTGACCCGTTATTGATATTCTCTTCTGTGTAAGTTGTTCATAAGAATAAACCAACAAGTAAGCTAACTTGCAAACATTCCGAGCTTATAAAGACAAAAATTCCACTGCTTCACAAAATTCATTCAAACGCAAATAATTCCCTAAAACAAAAAATATTTCATTTTTGTGAAGCAGTGAATCGTAAACGCCGGCCAAGTAATTTCATCACGAATACAGCGATCCATTGTAGATAGACTACTTTTTATGCGGCCATTGAATTAGCCTTCTTTTTGAATATTTTTTTCTTTGTAAGCAAACACCCTCAGTGTAGTGATCCGTTTCATCCATCAATCATCTAACAAATTACTAGATTGTTGTGAAAGTTCTTCCTTCCTGCACAACTGGGTACGGAACGCAGCGCAACGCAGTGACAGGCGTCATAATTTAATTTAAGTGCAGTTCATCAGCTAGCATAGACTTGTGCAACGAGCGCGAAAGGGGGCGGGCATCTGCAGCGTGTTGCTGCTCGTAAATGCACGAGTATCTGTGATGTATACTCTTTTATTAGATGCTCACATGAAATTGTTTTTCCCAAAATAGTGAATAATTTATCGTATTCCCTGCGATGCGATGCCCGCATCACGGTGTCTCACTCTTTTTCGGTTCTATTTATCGCCGCGTCTCCAATTAGTGAACATGAGCGTTCCCTGACACGAAGGGATCAAATAATTTTAATCATCTGTAGGTTGAGGTAGTGTGGCGGCGAGATATTATTTATGATCCCATGACAGATTTCCGGTTACACCGTGTGTCCTTTTTTTTGTGTTGATTTCTGCTCTGAATTATTTTTTAACATGTGTAGTTGGCCGGGATAGGGGCGTGAGATTAATGAGATCATCCCACTCTGCGGCGTGGTGATTTGAAACAGATCTAGATACTTGGACTGAGTGGTTTTGTGGTAAAATATGAAGGCTTTGCCATTATTACTTGGAAGAGGAAAGATGTCAATCAGGGAATAGATTCATGGGGGCCATGACCTTTTATCAGATCAGAATGCACGCCCTGATGGTGTACTTCATAAGGGCGGTAAAATAAGTCGACAAAAATAAACTGGCATTGCAGACAGATTGAACTCGTTTGGGAAAATTTGTCTTTACCTTGGACGTGAGTTATAAAAATATTTATTTCGTTGTAAGCTCAGAGAGGAGGAGAGGGAGATGGGATGGCGATGAGAAACTGTATTGAGGTAGATTCAAACCACGGAACAAAGATCAGTTTTCCGATCTATTCATTCATTCCTTTCAATCGGCAATAGAAGTCAATTTCCATGGTTTCAGGAATCAAGCCTTACATTCAAAGAATGTCACATGTAGTGTTTGCCACGCTAGGGACTTCGCAAATAGGGTTCTGGAAGACATTTCTTGGAGGACATCATTCCTGCAAAATGTTGCATTGTAATTTTTCCGAGGAAGTTAACATAAACTTTGGGACAAACATTGAATCCAACTACGCTCATGGTGGGAAGCCGACGTAAGACCGACGTTGGTAACAGGTGTTACTTTAATTTTTTCGAAATAATTGGGCTCAAGACTCGCGACATAAAGTGCCAAACTCTTACTTTACTAGTCCTGTTCCACGGAGCCTTAAGATGGACGACAAGCAAGAGTATGGAGCTGAATCTTGGGCCTTCTAAATAAAAATTCGATGTCGAATATGGAATGGAGGAGAAGACACAACCACGAACTCTGTGGAAGGCAAACATTCATCGACAGTACTGCCCTTTGCCACATCGAGCGCACGGATAACAAAATTTCTGGAAAGATGGTTTTCAAAATCCAGAATCCTGGTTCGAGAAGGACAGAAAGACTAAATGTACAGTACGAGCGCATGAACATTTCCAGCGCTCTGTTGGCTCAGTTTAGAGGCAATAAGACCGAGTTTTGGCGCCGATTGATAACTGTAGACGAAACTTGGATTCATCATTATACGCCCGAAACAAAAATCCAATCTAAACAGTGGATTGAAAAGGGGGAACCGGCCCCAAAAAAATGAGTCAAATGAGGAGGCAATCTCTTTCGTGAACTCGTATTTTGCAGACAAAGATGCCAAGTACTATTTGGAAGGGTTGCAGAGATGGGAGCATCGCTGGGAGAAGTGTATGGAGTAACAAGGAGACTATGTAGAAAAATAAATAAAAAAATTTTGAAAAAGTCGCGTGCATCATGGTAAGGTCGGTTATTTATCAGGCAGCCCTCGTATATTAAATATTTAGTTATAGCAGATGATGAGTGCGAATGATGCTTGAAAAGTGACAGTAAGAGACCCACGGCTATTTAATAGGCTGCAACAATACGAGGTCTGTTCAAAAAATTTTCATCTTTCGCAAAAAATATTTATTTATTTAACAATTTCTATTTTTCCCCCTCACAGTAAACCCACTTAGATATAAAACACTTGTGCCAGCATGTTTTTCCAATCCTCGAAGCAGTTCTGTTATGCACTTTTTTGCAAGCTCTCGCCACGATTCGGATTATATCCCCATCAATCGTAGCAAAACGCCGTCCTTTCATTGGTCTCTTCTTCTCATCTTAGGAACAGGAAAATGTCACAGGGGGCTATATCTGGTGAATACGCTGGCTAAGGCCTGACAACGGCGAGGTCTTAGGCCAACAAAATTACAAGCAAGCAAAGGTGGTTAAAGGTCAAAATTCAGCAATATTAGAACGAACTTCGCTACCACATGCTTCATGCTCAAAATGTTCGAAAAAGTTACATGGCATGAGCTATTGGTTGCCGACATCTTCAGTAACCAATATTCTCCAAAACAATTTTCTTCACTTTCTTAACATTTTCATCGGTTACTGATGTGCTGGGGCGTCCAGGGCGAGCGTCGTTATTCTCGGCCTTCTTTGAAAAGCTTGTACCACTTATAGACATTTTGGTGACTTTCGAGTGGTTTTGAGCACATACTCGTAACTCCGTTTCTCACACAAAATTGAATCCAAATTCTTTTATAAATTTTCTTCGACAGCAGAAAATCGCCGCACACGCAAAACACGTCTAACTTTTAGGCCTCTCACAAGCATATGTTCAAGTGTACCAACATACCAACATGTAAGTGTACCAACATAACTAAATAAAAAAATCGAAAATCGTATGTACGTGGCCCACAAAATTTAAAAAATTCACCCTTTTTTTAACAGACCTCGTATATGGGCCGCCTGTCTGATTAATAAATAAGTATCTTGATGCGCCTTGCAAAGACAGAAATTCAAATATCAGAATGTTTTATCATTCCGTCATTTGTTCCATCACCTTATAATTAAGTAATTTTACACAAGAAAGAGCTGAATAACTTTTACAAGACCATGACTCCCTAAACTTCACATCACATACCACCGTTCTAATATGCTCTAAATGAAGGAAAGCAGTAACAAACCATTCAAAATAAAAGACGCTAACACTACGAAACAATAAATTTTAGACTGTGTGACCTGGCCCTCCTCTTCTTGAAGTAAGCCGTTCCGTTTTAATATCAAAATGGAAGTGTATTGTTGTATTGTTTAACTGGTGTTATTACATGGATGTCTTAAGTTGGAGACGGAATGGTAAAAGCCTTAAATACCTAAATGCACAAAATTCTAAAAAATTCAAAATTCTGAAAAGACAAAGTCCTGAATGAAAGAAATCCTGAATATAAAAGAGATCTGTACATCCAAGGTTGCCCCTGAAAAAAAAATTCTAAAATTTACAAAAAAAGCCATTGAACTAAAATAACTGGTTTCCACAGTTCTTTGCCACTAGACGGTGTTGGTGCCCATACATATATGTATCTGAAAAAACGTAACCTAATCTGGAAAACACGTGTTTGAAGGGTAACTACCTTTTGAGCTACATTTTTTATGATGTTAGCTGTAAAGTGTTTTACTAGGGTTGATCTGAAAAAATACGATATTTGATACTTTCTTCCCAAAAAAAAAAATTAAGAAAGAACAACGGACCCAGGAGTTGTATCTTCGATGCACATCGCACATCGTCAGCTTGTTACTTAAAAAGTCGATGACACTTTGCAACTGATGCAACACGATAGAATATAGCGGAGGCGCACATCGACCATAGTTCCAAAGCACTATAAATAAGCAGAAGCTCGATGTTAGAGTACAACATGAATTAATTCAAAGAACTTTAAATGTACAAACGACCATGAGGGCAACTCTGCTAAAACGTAAAGATAAAGGAATTATAAAAGAGCAACTTGAATTGGCCAACCGAAAGAGAATTGTATTTTGTCAGAATAATCTATGCCATCCTTGTCGGAGAAAACCGACTGATGCATGAACCGAAGTCCTCAACTTGTTAGCCCACGCACTTATCCAGTGTCTTACGGCGGCGTAAGATTCAATTCATAAGAACCGTTAGGTCTTCGCATTACCCTACCTCCATAAAACACTCTTTGTATAAGAGTGGGTAAAAACCACCACCCTATGGCGCATTTTGTTCAAATATACTTGTTATATGTTTAGTTTTTTGACAGATGATCAAACCGTTCATTTCTTAAAAAGTTTTAAAAACGTGATAGTTAAGCAAATTCGACATAAATAACCGCTTAATTAAAAGAAAGCACTCAACTTGTATTCATACGTGTGGTCTCATTCTAGCAGCCTTTCCCTACTTCTCTCAAACTTCTAACTGAACTTGTAAGAGTAACCAACCAGTGAACACTGAAGGAACATCTTCATTTCATACCTTAATCTGGTTGCAAAAATTCCTCTAAGGTTTCTCCGCTGTAATCGTAAAATGATTTAATTAATTTCCAAACGATTGAGGGTACTTATCTAAGTAGAAGGTAATGCCATTGAATTAAACTTTCCTGGCCTCCACCTCCCCCAGAACAATGGGATATACAAATCATAACCCACAAGTATGCAGGCGCATATGGACCGTTTGGAGCTATTAAAACTGGCAAACTACCAGCCTCGTTGATTTACATGGCTTCCAGCATCAATAGGATTGAGTTTAATTACTTGAAATCATTGGCAATTGAGGCTGAGACACAGAGAGAGCGATAGAGTGAGACATCGAAAGAGGATTTGTGCGATGCGATATACTACACAGAGGGAGGCAGTCGTCTGCTGACGTGAAACCGAGGTGAACCCGCATCGAAAAGCCTGAGGTGAACATGCTCGTATTCCGGGGTTAGGTTCAACAAGCAGCAAAGGACAATGAAGAAAATTCTATATCCGGCTGTGAGGAGGCGGAATTACGGGATTTCTCCGGTAATCAAGAGGGGAAGTCGCAACCACTTGCGTTGCACTTATCGAATTTCCATCTTCGCATTGAGGATATACCCTGAATGACAACACTACGAAATAATTGATGAGGAGCTGCGTCTTGTACATGTGGAATCCGTCTCTCAAGGACTTGCAAATTAATTTGCTCCTCAAATAGTCGTGACTTCTATGCGGGTGAGCTGAAAGATTACGTCTTAATATCGCATCCTCCACTGTTTACAGTTCATTGCTACATATCTCTGCAAATGAATTGCGTTGAGAAGGGTTGTTTGGATTTTTATTTGTTTCAGCACATCACTCTATCTGAATCATGCTCAGGAATGACATTAAGAAGCTTTAATTAACAAGAGCCCTTGTACTCATATTTGTTTGGAATGTCCAGTCTAAGTTGAGTATTTTCGTAAGGTTGGTCGTTGAAATCCCAGTCAAGCTTTTCTTTTATAATTCGGAAAGTTATTCGATGCTTAGTGTGTCCCTTATACATACTATACTGAAAGAATACATTTACGAGGAGTGTTCAAAAAATTGATTTTCGTTGGATTTTCAATTTTTTTTTATTTTGTTATGTTGGTACACTATACTCGAACATATGTATACAGTTTCAGCTACAAAGCACACAAGATAGACGCGTTTTGCGTGTTCGGCGAAATCCTGCTGTCGAAAAAAATTGATCAAAGAATTCGCCTTTAATTTTGTGTGAAAATGGTGGAAAATGTTCAAAACCACTTGAAATGTTGACAGTTGCATACGGTAAGTGTACTTTGAGTCAGCAAAATGTCTATAAGTGGTACAAGCGTTTCAAAGAAGGTCGAGAAGATTTAAATTTCGACGCTCGCCCTGGACGCCACAGCACATCAACAACCGATGAAAGTGAAGAAAATTATTGGGGAGAATCACTTTTGGAGAAGTTGCTGAAGATGTCGACTCATGCTATGCAATTTTTTCGGAAATCTTGAACATGAAGCGTGTTACAGCGAGGTTCGTCCTAAAACTGCTGAATTTTGATGTAATTTGACTGTGAACATGACTTAGCTACCGTGTTCACCAGATTTGGTCCCCTACGACTTTTTCCTGTTCCCAAGATTGAAGAGACAGGACCGCGGTTTGAAAGGACGGCGTTTTGCGACGATTGAGGAGATACAAACCTTATTGCAGAGAGAGAGGAGAGCATACCAAAAAGTGCATATTAGAACTGTTACGAGGTTTGAAGAAAAAACGCTGGCACACGTGTATTAAATCTAAGGGAGTCTTGAGGGGAAAAAGGTATAAATTGATAAATAAATTAATATTTTTTGGGGAAAAATAAAAATTCTCCTTATATTTTGAATATTTAGCCTTAGATGGATAAATTAATTTCCGAGTATGTTAAAATTATAGCAGAGGATGCCTGTAGAGACCTGCTCATGGTTTCTGCTACAATGCTATTTTTAATTAAGAATCAAAAAAAAACGTCAGAAGTCAAAAAATAATTGCAAGTCACCAATTATACAGATTTGTAGATGACCATGTTTCAGGTGTTTGTGTTTGAGTTACGCACTAAACATTTATTTAAAATGTATAAAATACGTTCATGTGGTCTCCGTGGAAATTGCGTCGCTCGCCACACAAAAAGTCGAGGTTCGATTCCCGGACGGGGCAACTCGCATTTATGATGGCACCACCTTTTTCGAGTTACACCAAATGAGTATGAATTGTCTATGAAAAGCTTCTCAAATCTCGCCGTTCGGAGTCGGCAAAAAACTGTAGCCGCCTTCTACTCGTGAGAGAACAGTAGCACGCACAACACCAATAGTTGTTGTAAAAGCTAGGCCCTGGTCTCTGGTCTGTAGTGCCACTCAATTATTTTAAACAACGTATATTAAGTCTTATAAATTTTAGAGGAACAAAGTTTTCAAATGGAATAAAATAAAGATGATTTTTTTAAAGTGACATTTGCTTTATTCGAAATATAATCTTCTGTCATTATTACTTCAATGGCATAAGACATCCATGGCTGGTTTGATCGTAGTCTTTTTTGGAGGTGAAATTTTAGATGACTTTTTCCAAGATTTGTGGCCGTTTGTTGCGTACTGTTGCGTGAGTTCCTCGACAGTGCGGGAAGAACTCAGTGAAACTTACTTTTTCAGACAGATAGGGATATTTTTGGTGGCTTGGTCACATTGGTATCGACAGACCCAGGTCAAGGTGGTTAGAGTTACAGTCAATGGATCACAGGATCGAGTGACCTGGAGATTTCTCGGAGAAAGGTATTAGTTCAAGCTTAAGGGATTCCCAAATGCAATTTGACAGAAACGCATAATAATGTTAAGCAAAAGAGTAATTTTTTTTAAAATTCCTTGAAATGTTTGAAATTTAATTTGTTGTAAATTAAAAAACTGATGAAACTTTCCCGTAAATAACGTAAAAGCCTGAAGGAAGAGTTAACGAGAGTCAAATTAAATTAAATTCTACTTAAATTTATATGCTATCTAGTCTACTTAAGTACTTATCCTTTAATTTAAGTAAAGCGAATTTTTATTTTAAAAATGTCAAGATTTTTTTTAAATGGCATTTGTACCAAATTCCAAACAAAGATTTGCAAAATTGTAGTAGATCACAACAAAAAGGAACTGTTCGAGTACCTCTATATACCACTACCTTATCACAAAAGCAATCTTGTTCGTGTACCCGGAAATATTTTGAAATTCAAGATACACTCTCCGCCATATGGTTATGATTATAAGTCTATTTCAACACTTAAAAATCGGCTATTCATTCGAAAATATTATTATATATCTTGCCGGCAAGTAAACATGTTGTTCCTAAGAGGGAAGTAGAGTCTATTAAAATTTAAAACAAAAATCTTATATACCACCCCAAAATAAAACTTTTTCAAATGTTTAATAAAAATGTTGACATCAGCTTAAAAGCTAATTCATCAAGTCAAATATCGACAAATACTTTTCGTCGACATGGCAACTCCTCACCAGAAAACAATAAGGAATTGGTCTCTGCTCCTCACATGGAATCAGATTCTGTGTAATTTTGAACTCCTGTTTACATATATATATGCTGGGCCAGGGATGAATGAGGTCCTTGATTAGTCCTTGGTTCAAACTTACGTCACTTGAAATTTCTAGAGAGAGTATTTCTCATTGAGTATCAGCATTGTTTTTGCTTTTTGTTAATATATTTTTATTTGTATAATTATTTGGAATAGATATGATCAGGATCATCTATGGATAAAAACAGAAGACCTAATATTAATTCTTTTATGGAAATAATCGAATGTCTGTAAGTGTAAGTTGCTAGGAAGAACTGTGAAATTCTGCACGAACAGTCCGAGAGTGCAATCTGTCAAAACAATTTCGCGCCGTTTAAGTTTAAAAACCGCCAAAAGGTAGTACCTTCTGCATAACAACGCAATTTCTTTGTAAATTACAAACGGAAGTTTCATTGAAAGTGCTGAATTACAACAATCATTAATTTAAAATATAAACAATGAGTGCAAGTGTTAAACAATTTCCGTGCTCTCCAACGTCCACAACGAAGAATCCATTCTTTAGCGAAACTTCTCCGAGTGGACAAACAAACGGGTCTCCAACAGGAGCCTCAATCGAAAAATTTCCATGTAATGAAAACTCAGAGGATATGAAGAGAGATGAAGAAACACCCAACAAAGATGAACAGCAGTACTTAGATCTGATTGATCACATCATCACGAATGGTAATTACAGAGAATTTCCTCAGAATGTATATTCAAGTGTTCCACGCATTGCAGGTATAATTCGTTCTGATCGAACTGGGACTGGAACCCACTCGGTGTTTGGGGCACAAATGCGTTTTGATATGCGTTCCAGCTTCCCCTTACTGACAACGAAACGTGTTTTCTTTCGTGCCGTGGTCGAGGAGCTATTGTGGTTTGTAGGAGGCAAGTCCGACGCTAAACTTTTGCAGGAGAAAAACGTTCACATTTGGGATGGAAATAGCACTCGTGAATTCCTCGACGGTTGTGGTTTAACTGATCGCGAAGAAGGCGACTTGGGACCAATTTATGGCTTCCAGTGGCGTCACTTCGGTGCAAAATACCGCACCTGTCACGATAACTACGACGGTCAAGGTGTTGATCAGCTCAAAGAGGTCATCCATCGGATTCGAACGAACCCGAATGATCGCCGTATCATAATGACCGCATGGAATCCCACAGATTTACCACAAATGGCCTTGCCACCATGTCACTGCTTGGCACAGTTCTATGTCGCCAATGGAAGGCTGTCGTGCCAACTGTACCAGCGTTCAGCGGATATGGGGCTAGGTGTACCATTCAATATTGCCAGTTATGCTCTTCTCACGTACATGATTGCGCACGTGACAGGTTTGGAACCTGGCGATTTTGTGCACACACTAGGCGATGCTCATGTGTACCTCAACCATGTGGAACCACTGCGAGAGCAGCTTAAACGTGTGCCAAGACCATTCCCCAAGCTGATGATCAAGCGTGAAGTCAAGAACATTGAGGATTTCACTTTTGACGATTTTCAGATCATCGGTTACAATCCCTATCCCAAAATCAGTATGGAAATGGCTGTCTAAGTGCAGCTGTCTCTAAGGATCTCAAGGAACTCCAGCAGTTCATAATCTCAGTTTGATGTGTGTTGGAGAAGTGTATATTTTTGTATTTTTTACAGGTTTCGTTATGTTTATTTAAATTTGTCGGCTAATGTAAAACGTCCGTTTTTTACACATTAAATGTATTTCTGGTTGTATGTCATTAAAGTGACTTAAATTTCTTAACGTTGTGTCTTTTTCTGGCGAGCAAGTATGACGTAAGATGTTCAAGTAGTGCGTCGTTCCTTTCGACCAATCACTTGCTTTGCAAGTGGGAAATGGCTCTTGACAGGCCGTCTTACACTCCATGATATGTTTCTTTAAAAGGTTCAGGTGAAACGTAGATCCGAAGGCAATTGTTTACAATATTCCGAAATACCCTGATGCAGAGAAGAACCGATTGAAAACCGCAGGACGGGCTTCCAATCTTATGAAAAGTCTAGGGAATACATATAATTTATGCAGGTTACTTGATTTCGCAATTTTGGTGAACCACTTAATGTTTGTACGGCGTAGCATATTCATGACAAATCCTCTTTAATTGCAGTTAGCTGCGAGCTGCTGGCATGACTCAGGTCACTTACGTCAGACTGGACGCCAAGGGGTTTCTTCGTTTCAGATTGAAACCGCTGCTTCGAAGAAGGGATGATGAATCATCTAACACATCTTCCCACGTCAAAGTCGAATAACTTGTTCATGAAGTGGCTGCCGTGAAATACTGGACAAGCGTGTAGGCCCAGAGATACCAGGGTCCAAGTTTTCTCACTTGAATTTTCAGCTCACATTTTATACTGCACCACATCTTTGGAGTCTGAGAAAGAGCTTTTCGGGGTCTGGTGTTTTCTCTGCTATAGCACCTTCCAATTTATAATATTTACAATCCACAACAAGGCTAAACAGATTGACGCCGGTATCTACTCTTCCCCTATTCGTCTATGGCTTTGGTCCGTGCTGTGACTTGTTTCCTGTCATGTAAGGGATACTCGCAGTCCTTCTGGTCCGTGTTAAATAGAAAATAAAACACATGTTGTTAGAGGCCGCGTCATCGTTGAACGAAAATCGAAACGATGAACTAGACAGTACAAAGATCGAAATCAGGGATAAACCCTTCAAGTCTAAGGAAATGAAGAGTCGTCTAACTCCTTAACCAAATTTGGTAACCTTCTCCACATTTGTTAAAATGGGTAACGGAGGAATATCCGTTGATGGCTACTCTACCCACTTTGGAAAACTGTTTCATAAGGAACTCTTCCGGTTAAGTTGTGGTGCAATGTGAAAAAATGTAAGTACCTCTACACTTATTCGACGAAAAAAAAACTATTCCGAACAGAAGGGCACCAAGGATCTAAAAACAATCCCCTAACCATCTGCAATGAAACAAGGTTTCTTTGAGTTATGTTCGACATCAAACTAAACTGGGAGAAGAACACTGAGGAAAGAATAAAAAGAAAACATAGTCACGGCCACATAGTAAGCATTTCTTGTCCCAGAAGAAGTTAGTTTCAGGCGGAATAAAGGCAGTGATAGCGCCCTCCACAAAATACACATCACATCTTCTACTTCCTGTGGCGCTTTAGTCCGGGGTGGACACATAGCTCTCCAGCCAGCACAATCTTTCGCTAACTGCCGCCAGTTGCGCACTCCAAGTTGGTTGAGGTCCTTCTCTACTTGGGTGCGTCACCTTAGCCTAGGCCGTCCTCTGTTGCGTTATCCCAATGGCTCAGATTCGACTTTTCGGCGTAACACATACACTCTACATGACCTATCCATCTTAAGCGTTGTATTCGAAGACGCTTGACCAGACGCATGCAGCCGAACAGCCAACAAAGTTCGTCGTCAAATCTTCTCCTCCAGAGGGCATTAACGCAAACAGGAACAAAAATCGCACACAGAACTTTTCCTTCAAAAAAATTGAGGGCTTCCTCATACGCTTTCAGTAGTGTCTAAGTTTTCGCGCCGTGAATGACGACTGGGATGATCCAGCCGTTTAACAAAGCCAGTTTAGTCCTTCGAGAGAGGACTTTATTACTCAATTACCTTTTGAGCCCAAAGAAACAGCGATTAGCAAGAGTGACTCTGCCTTTGATTTTAGTACTGGTGTTGTTGTCCCCAGTTACCGCGGAGCTGAGGCAGACAAAGTCCTTGACTACTTCAACGTTTCTGCTGCCAAGTGTGACGCTCTGTCCGAGACGTAACATCTTTAGTGACTGCTGTGTTCATTGCCGTACAAAACTTCCCTGAGAAAATCTTATGAAAAAAGTCACGGTTTTCGTGTGAACAACATTGATAACCTTGAGCTTATGCCGAACGTTACACGTGAATACTGCTGTGACGAAAAATAAGTCGCGACGTATAGTTGTGGATTTTTCATAAATCGTGATCTTTACAAGAACTGACAAAATTGTGATCTCTGGCGGATCACATCGCGTGAAAATTGAAAGACGTGCTTTGAACTTCTATATTGTGATCACATAACAGTCAGAATTTGGGCTTAAGATCTATGCCTAGCCCACACAAAACTTGTAAGTAGCTGAACAAACTATTTGCCGTGTTGACCTAAATCAGGGCGCAACCTGCCATAGGAACGTGATCTTACTGATGCTGGATATAAAGGCATGCAAAAGAAAGCGTAAAAATGACAGTCACCCAGTGAATAGGAAGGCAATGACCACACAGACTGTATGGAATTGCTTCCTCTGTTGAAGTCCAAAGCTGCCGTTGTTTAACAATTCCTATCCTTCAGCAGAAACAAAACGTGGATATTTTTTTCCCTCCGCAGGGAATTTCGCTTCATTTTGTGCCGCCTTTCGCACATTTTTCTACACAACCAATTTTGTAAAAACAACTCCTCATGTTCACATGAGGATATTTAAATAATGCAGCTGAAGGAGTTCACTGACGAGCTGTGGACGAATTCATTGTCGTGAAGCCACTGGAATGTTAACAAACGCAAAAGAAAGCCAATTAGAAAAAAACAGTCAATTTATTTAAGTATCCTTACACACACTGCACAAAGCGACTAAACGTATTCCAAACGACAAGGCCAAGTTTGGCCACAAAGAATAGGACACCTCCAAACTCCAGCTACACAGGATACGAACATTCACGCAGTCACACCTGAAAGACAACAAAATCAGTTTCTTTTACAAACAAGTCTCTAATCCTTACAAATCTTTCTTGAAAGCTGATGAAACACATCAACCTCATCGTCCAAAAGGATGAATTTGGTTGGCAGACTTGATGTTCGTCTTGATGGCCGAAGGGGCCTTGCCGAGTTGATTGACATTTGACGGACTGACAGAACTCATCGGCGTTGGTGGACGTATCGATGGTGGCACCATCATACCACCCGCTGCCGAAGCTGGACCAGACAGCTGCATTGCAGTCTTAAGACCTTTACCCATTCCAACAGCCGCAACCAGAGCGTGAGTGTCTGCCATGCTGCTGGTCTGCTGAATTCCTGCTCTTGATGATGATTCGATTTCCCATTCCTCGCGAGCTTTGCTCACCATTTCCAGGACATGTGAGACGACTTTATTGTACTGGGTCACTTGTTTCATGGCTGTCTCAACTGAAAGATTCGCTGCCTGCATGCGGAGAGGAGTCAGTATTCGATTTCAGTTCTTACGTGGATTTACAAACCTTCTGTTCGTTTTGAATCATCTTTTGCTCAGCAATTGGATCTGGCTTTGTTCGGAGGTAATTTGGAACAATATCGTGAGAGAATACAGGGACACGACCCTCCGTGAGGTTCCATAGGGCTTCGTCTCTCTCCGGTGAGAGCATCAGAGGCAGTACGGTGCGATTGCGAAGTGGCGGTCCGAGCTCTTTGGCAAGAATTTTCGATAAACCTGTCAACTGTAAAGGGATTTGTGTGTTAATGGGATTCTATTTGAGATGTGATGAACTTACGTGACTGGATATAAGGGCGAAATTATCCAGAAACGTTGGCCAATTGATGGTTTCATATTCGGTCTCTAGTTTGTGTATCATTGCACCGATGGAGCTTTTCAAGTCATTCAATCGGTTGAGGACTGCATCCAAAGTCATCTCTAATTGTTTTTCTTCACGCTGCATGATTGGTTTTTCTACTATAATCGTTTTATTTAGTATCAAAAAGCGGCGAAAGGATTAGATAGGTTGATGTGAAAAATAACAAACAGAAAATTCTCTAGAGTGACAGTAGGTTCGCAATGACAGTTGTACAGCGGTGAAGTGAACAATTTTGCAGCGGCTTCACTGTACCCGAAGTGTGAGATATAGATGGCGTGGAAGTAGTTAAGGTGAACACGAATAGCTTTTGAAATTACTTTTTAACGATTTTGTGACGGAATATGTTTAAAACGTGATTAAAACTGTTCCTTGTGAATTGTCAACGAATCTCTGTGAAGCAGTATAGAAACTAAACTCAAAACGTCTTTCTTGTAGCTATTCTTAAGTAAAACGCGTCGAGATCTTCGCATTAAAACTAGATTTGTGACATACGAGGCGAATTGGAATCTGCGTCCTTTGGCCCAATGAGACGTCCAGGAAGCTTAAATTAGTGCAAATATACACCCATTTCTAAAAACTGATTCTAATAAATCAATGCCGGCCTTGTAATAGAAAATATCATAGAACTCAATGACCCCTTACACGTCCTGCTTTGGAAAGGACCAAACGCCGCACATGGAATAGCACCTATTGTGTGTAGTAAAAATAAAACTTTAGCATTGTAGTCATTATGTACAGTATTGCCTTATGGGACTAACACAGATCAAATGCGCTAATATGATGAAGAGCCGACTTTCCCAAAAATTTCCCACACAAACTTCCCATAAGCAATTATCATTCCACAAGCCTCCTATTTCCATCCTCTCGACACATTTCACCAGCAGACGTCCCAGAAGTCAACACCGTTTTTTTCGCGCTCAGACCTGCCAGCTATAGGGCAACATTTGATTATTTTTAATTAGCGTCCGCACATTCCATTCAACCGAACGCGAATGTGCCCCCAGTGCTGCCGACATAGGCTCCCAAGAGGGCAGTCGTTCACAACAGCAACGAAATTTATTTTATTATACAATTGCAGCCGCCTATTCAGAAATAATTCAGTCATTTGCATGCCGATCAGAGAGCCGGCCGGACTGTGGATTGCTTCCATCGGTCAACCCGTGTTGTAGTGGTTGCCCGCGGATGAATCAGCTATCGGCGGCTTGGCGCGTTCGGTAGCGTCAACAAAAACAGTCGACGACATGCTGGCTCAGTGCAGCCGGGCAATGTATTCGATTACGGACGGCGGCGCGACCAGTGGGCCGTGTCGATGGCAGTTTTTATGTTTCATTTGCCATAAAAGCTACCTTAACCCGTTTAAAGGGGAGGGGTCCACAAAAGAGGCCATTAAAGTATATCGTCATCGCATGCAGTAAAGTGAGATCTTAATAATCCTAAAAGAGGAATTTATGAGGACGACAATTGGCGGCGCACTGAGAGATACTCTCACAGCGCGCGAGCCACGGCCAGGTATTACACTGGAGGCTGTCCACTGCGGACTGGGACCGGCGAGCTGGGCACCATTAAAAAAAGGGTCGTTTAATCATTCTGAGAGAGATATGGAATGTTTCGTGAAATATGGGACATCCCGCGAGGACCACATGCTCGATGGGTGTTTTCTTGTCGCCCGTTTTTTGACGGTGATCTGGGTGAGTGTCCTGGAAGGCGTCTAGAAGCTTACAATGGGAATGACTTGATTTAATTGGCTGTAGATAAGGGTGAGGAGATGTGAGAATGAATCTAACAAACAAACGCATTTTGGCAATGAAGTGGATGGCGATTGAACTTCACTGAATGGATTATAGGGCAGGGGAGGTATTCCTCTTGTGCGAGACTTAAACGCAATCCAAAAGGTGTATGTTTAAGACACTGTGTTAAGTTTAAGTACTAAGTGTCAGGATACAGTCTTCTTCTCTTGAAGATGACCAAGAAACTTGGACATTTTTTCGACAAACGTGGGAGATGTTTCGTGAAGAATTGAGAGATTACCCGATACAATGTTACCTCTCATTCATGCTTGGACTCATATCTTTTACTTTTCGCATGTGTTGTCCAAGTGTAGGTTTTGTGGAGTTTTGTAGAGTTTTCTGTCACCGCCAATTGAATTTCAGAACCTTTACGAAAACTGGGATGCATGAACGGTAGATTGCTTAAAATTTCTGTCGTTTGTGGTGCAAATTTTTGGTAAAATGAAAAGACAACATTTTCATCTTGGGGTCTGACACAAAGTTTGTTTTTTAAAAGGTGTCCACGCAAGCATTTTAAAATATAGACTTAAGCAGATCAATTCCTAAACATTTCCTGTTCTATTAGAGATAAATGTATTTAAATGTCAAATCTCGAGATCTTAGGTGTGTTCCAGTACCAAATTTTGAAGTCTGTCATTCGTTAAGGCGTTTGCTGAAATAGAAGCGGAATCAGTCCAACGGTAAATGAGGGCAAAACGAAGTCATCAAGGAAGAACACCCTACATAGACGTCTCGGGCAGAGAATGCTACGAGGCGGTTGAAACTTCGAGATAGTCAAGGACTTTGTCTAGGAGACAACAACACCAGTACCGATATCAAACGTAGATCACTCCTGCTAATCGCTGCTGCTTTGTGCGCAAGAGGCAATTGAGTTGTAGAGCCCTCATCGGAAAGACTAAGCTGGCTTGAACATCCCAGTCCTCTTTTACGGCACAGATTTCTGGACGCTACTAAAAGCGGATGAGATCTTTTCGGAAGAAAAGTACTTCGTGCAATTTTTGCTCCAGTTTGCGTTGATGCTGTCTGGGGGAGAAGATTCAACGACAAACTTTAAAGGCTGTACGGCGGCATGCGCCTGGTCAAGTGTCTTCAGATGCAACGGTTAAGATGGTTAGGTATGGACACCACTGCTCCGGCCCAAAAAGTCTTCGAATCCGAGCCATTGTTACAACGCAACAGAGGACAGCCTAGGTTGAGATGGCACACCCAAGTGGAGGAGGACCTCTACTGACTTTAAGTGAGCAAATGGAGGCATCTGCCGATAGGTGCTAGTTGAAGAGGGATATCGGTTGAGGACCACCCCAGACTGTAGCGCCATTAAAAGAAGAAGAAACTGATGCATGTGTGTAGTCAAATCATTTTCTGGTGCTTTACTCACTTTTGCAATCAATCTGTTCATTTTTCTTTTCTCAATTTGGCAGGGTCGCAGTGCTTCTGTTCTTTCTAATAATAACAATGATTGAGTGGCACTTCAGCCCACGAGGGACCAGGGCCTAGCTTCTTCAGCAACTACTCGTGTAATGCAAGATATTGTTCTCTCACGAGTAGAAGGGACCTACAGTCTCTTGCCAACGTCGAATGGCGAGATTTGAGAAGCTTTTCATAGACGATTGATATCCTTTGAGTATTGTCAGCAACTCGAAAGAAGTGGTGCAATGAAAAATTCGAGGCGAAAAATTCGGGAATCGAATCTGAAGCTTCAGCGTATTAATCGACGCACTTACTGACCACGCCACGGCGAGCACTTCTGTTCTTTCCTTGTAGAAGTTCAAAGAAAAACAATTGCTTCTTCTGTACAATATAGAGTCTAACGAAGCATACATCAGGCTATTGTTGTCGAATTTAGTTTTGATTTCGATTGTGAGGCGCTCCTTTATGAATAGGTCTTACCAAACACCGCCTCAGTTGGCATACACTCAAAATTTCCAAACCAAGCATCAAAGGAACTGCGCCACTCATAGCCGTCCAACAGAAACAAAGAATACAATAGATCCTTCATTCTCAGCGAATAATTAAATTAAACAGTCAAGTTCAAATCCACTTAAGATTGCATGCCCACACAAATTACCTGCTCCTACGCAACTCCAACTGCGACGTCTTGGAATTTAATAAAAATCTTTGCGATTATCTCCAGAGATACCGGTGAGGGTATGCAAAGCTGAACTGCTCACGGCATTTGATGTTAATTGTGCGAATCCTTTGGAGAAGCGTGTACATAGTTGGCCCAAGGTAATCAACACAAGTTCAGGCTCACTTTCCCACCGTTGCTCATGTACACCTGAAATCAGATACCATTACGAATTCCAACTGGCTGCAGACAAACAACGAGCGAATTTGTAAACACAATTCCTAGCCGAGGTGAAAATATTTTGGCTCGTCCCCCCATTTCCATCAATTCGCAGCCCATATAAGGGCGTCGCAATTAATAATTCGTCGCTTCTATTTATGTTAATTTTGAATTTCAAATTGAATTTATGCGCACACCCCTCCCTCAGCCCCTTTGTGACATTCAATTGGGTTGATTAATGATGTTCGTTTAATATTTCCTAGAAGATAATTGTTATGTTGTTTGCAACGTGACGAGTGATTCGAGGTAGTGCTTGAGATGAGTAATTTGTGGAATGCGGCGCAAAGGTGGACGAGATGTCATGGAAGCAAATTTTATCTAATTCGTCAATAAAATTATGTTTTGTGCTTGGTTGTGGTGTTTCATTTGCTTGTGGAATTTCACCTAAATGAAATTTTGAAAATTTTATTATCAAATTTGACACAATTTCTAATTAGAAGAGGAATCACTTTCAATGTCGCATCCAATTTGCTGATTTTACAGTCGGGACGAATCTGAACTTCTGAAGAAGAGCATCGGAAGAATTAATCGTTTGGTCTTCCGTTCTGACCTTCACACTCTAACTCCTTGAATTGACATGGAAAAGAAGTTAATGTTTAAACAATTTTTTCTTCTTCACATTTGTTTTCCAACTAGTGACAAAACGCTGACGTAGTGTCTGCTGAACCGGTGACATTCAAGTCACTCCCACATTCCGTCACGTAAGGCTCATTTCACACGAAGACGAATTGTTGGGCGACAGGGATAGATATAAAACTGATCATCTGTACCGATTTTGGCAAGATTCCGATACTTGCGGCCCCTCGATTGAGTGATGCAGTTTTGTAGATCTTAATGAGACTAAGAAAAAATTTTATGGGTGGGGGGGGGGCGTCTAATCGGCTTAGTTTAGACGGTATTCGTGTTCAAAAACTGAAAAAAGTCCATATAAAAAAAGCGCCGAATTCTTAGAAATATATTTTTCTTGAAAATTATTTTATGTTTCTGTTGCATACATTTTGGCAGAGATATTAATGATCCATTGAAATTGCCCTTAGAAGGGTTTGTGTCCTTACGAAGAATATACGTTGCATTGCATCCTGTACTACGACCTTTATGTTTGCAATTAAATAGAATTAATTTCGTGATGAAATATTACCAAATTTATGATTAGGATATGCGCGTAATAAAGGAGTAGATGCATTTTAAACAAAAACAGATTATTCCATTCCGAATAATTTACATATGTGATTTACAATTAAACTTGTATTTAAATACAACAATCTACAATACAGCTTATTTGTAGGTGGGTGGTAGAGGGGAGATTGAGAAAGATGTATATATTGAGAGAGGATGTTACTATGGTGATGGGGATGAAGTGGTTTACGGTAGCGGTAGCAAGCTGAAGTGGCACCCAATTGCCAACTGCCATGCAGAGTTCTTCATCTTTAAAACGTCTTCGTACAACAAAGTGGTCATCACTGCTCAGAGAAGAGTCAGTCACTCCACTGCGAGCAGCCTTCAGTGTCCGAATTCAAGGCACAGAGCGAGTCAAAGGTATAAAGGAAGAAAGTCTCTGTAACTTGTGGCACATTCGCTTGGACTTCTGACTTAAGAAAACCCCACAAGGTCTAGGAGAATCAAATTCGTTCGATCTTAGTAGACTGTTCACATCACCTCCTGAGATGACAAAGTTCTCACATCGTTCTCCAGTGTAGCAGGACCATTGAGTGTGTGTTGTGTGGCAAACCCATTGAAGGCACCTGCCACTGGCCCTGATCAATGCCTCGAAAAAAAGAGTGTAGGGAAAGGAAAACCTTCTATTGGTGAAAGAAAGGCCGTTATATTTATTCATGTCATTCCGTCAACTGCACAAAGCAATAGATTACGCCACGATTTCCGTATATATGTAAGTCTTGGTGTTTCCAGGTCCCAAAGTTAGTATTAAGATCTGCTCAGATTTCAGGAATATGTCCAAAATCCACTTCCAATTGTCACAAATCACCTAAAAATGTTTTCAAAAATGGCTAAGATCACTAGGCAGATCTCCCTGCATATGGCCGCAGCAATTTTTGAGTCTCCGACAGTGCGAAAAATACAATAAAAGAGCCAAAATATCGAAAAACACAAAAATTTAAAGGGAAAAAGGTGAAAAAAGGGAAAAAATATCGGAAAATTAAGAGCGGCCGGAGAGGCCGCTCCGAGGGTATATAAGGGGGTCCAGGCGCGGGAGCGAGTTTAGTCTGTCGTGAGTTGTCCTAGAGTGTACATCGGAGGTAATTGGGGTCTACTGATTTTTTTTCCCAGGTACTCATGTCCTCGGGTGCATGTTGGGGTCACCACCACCCACCATTGATGTCTGATGGTTGATGGTTGGTGTCTTCTATGGTGGCTGATGTCTTTGATGATGGGTGACGGTGTCTGATGTTTTGAATGGTGACTGACGTCTTCGATGTTGGTTGACATGGTCGGTGGTTCCTCACATCTTCGATGGTGACTGAGATGTTTGATGGTGCCTCCTTTCTTGGATGGTCCATGGAGGCAGAAGTGTTCGATGGTTGGTGTCTTCTATGGTGGCTGATGTCTTTGATGATGGGTGACGGTGTCTGATGTTTTGAATGGTGACTGACGTCTTCGATGTTGGTTGACATGGTCGGTGGTTCCTCACATCTTCGATGGTGACTGAGATGTTTGATGGTGCCTCCTTTCTTGGATGGTCCATGGAGGCAGAAGTGTTCGATGGTGCCTCACATCTGCGATGGTTAATGGTGGCTGCAATAATGGTGGTGTCTGATGTTTTCGATGTGGCCTGAGATGGTTGATGGTGCCTCCTTTCTTGGACGATGGATGACATGGTCGATGGTGCCTCACATCTGCGATGATGCCTCGCATCTGCGATGGTTAATGGTGGCTGCAATAATGGTGGTGTCTGATGTTTTCGATGTGGCCTGAGATGGTTGATGGTGCCTCCCTTCTTGGACGATGGATGACATGGTCGATGGTGCCTCACATCTGCGATGATGCCTCACATCTGCGATGGTTAATGGTGGCTGCAATAATGGTGGTGTCTGATGTTTTCGATGTGGCCTGAGATGGTTGATGGTGCCTCCTTTCTTGGACGATGGATGACATGGTCGATGGTGCCTCACATCTGCGATGATGCCGATGGTGCCTCACATGTGCGAAGGTTAATGGTGGCTGCAATAATGGTGGTGTCCGATGTTTTCGATGTGGCCTGAGATGGTTGATGGTGCCTCCTTTCTTGGATGGTGGATAACATGGTCGATGGTGCCTCACATCTGCGATGCTACCTCACATCTGCGATAGTTGATATTGACTGACGTCTTCGAGGGTGCCTGAGATGGTTGGTGGTGCCTTCTTTCTATATGGTAGCTGACATGGTTGAAGGTGCCGGACAGAAGCGGACTACAAGTGGCTTGATGATTGGTGGGATCTGCTCAAATGAGTATACTTAAGTATTTCTTTTCTATGCACAATAGTTTTTTAATATGTACACATATTATATATGCACACATACATATACATTCGTTTGAGTCATGACTCCCGCGTCGAAAATTTACATGCTAGCATGATGCGGGCAGGCGCGCTTCGTCGAATCTTAGGTTCTTAATCTTCTTCAAGACACGAACAGGTGTTCTTGGGTTAGGTAGGGCTTTCTCACTTCTCTCTCTTTTCAGGTCTGCTTGTTTCATCGTTTTTCAGGTTTGTTCTTCTACTTTCAGTTTTGTTTTTTTTTCTTTCGTCTTAGGTCCAACTTTCCGGGCGAGTCGTGATGATAGTCGTAGTATTTAGTTCCCTAGTAGTATTTAGTTTCCCTTGCCAGTCTTGTGGTAGATAGCATCAGGCTTGTTTGCGCAATGGGCTCGTCGTGCGGAATTGCACTTCACCGAAGATGCTTGAATAGAGCTCGTGCGGCGAGAGTTGAAAAGGCGCTTCCCTCGCAAACGTAGTGTAGACAACGGACGGATGATGTGCATCAAGTTAAGATAGACAACATCCTGTTCGTTAGTAGTAGTTGGAAGCCATTCAGCGCATTCAGTCGAACGAAGTTAGAATGGAATGGACACTTCTCTCGTAGTAGTTTATTAAATGGATGATATGCATCGTAATGACACTACAACTACCGCACGGTCAGTGGCCCAATCCAAAGCTACAAGAATTAGCAAACTTACGTTCTTTTTATGGTGGTGGGATAGTAGTTGCAAGAACGTTTGAAAAAAAAAAATCTAATTGGGTCATTTGATCCGCTCGCTGTAGATTGAGTGTTAAGATAGACAACATCCATTTTGTAGAAATGTAGAGTAGATGACGGACGGATGATATGCATCGAATTAAGATAGACAACATCCTGTTCGATCATATGAGTCAGAAGTGTTCTCCTTCGACTTCCGCTGAATTACGTTGAACTGAGACTTCCCTCGTAGAGTAGTAGAGTAGACGACGGACGGATGATATGCATCAAATTAAGATAGACAACATCCTGTTCGTTCGTAGCGATCGGAAGCGCCATCCTCTAAGCCTGTCTGGGCCTTCAACTCTTCATGTGAAGTTGCCTCCGCCGTTGTTGCTCGTGACTGTAAACAAACTGGTGCTCCTCCAAGATAGCAAATAGATGATTGCCTTCGAGTTAAGACGGACAATCGTATGCCCCCTTCGTAGTGTAGATTGCAGAGGGACTCAGATTTCCTTTTAGCGTGACTTTCAGAACTATTAATTTATTTTGTGGCAGTTTGAATGTCATACGGCGCTTCTTAGAGATGTTTGGGTTACCTCTCCGTAGATTCTTTCTTGTAGTTGATTTCAGGTTTAGCAACTATTCGAAATCTCGCAGTAAGCATCAGTAGTTAGTTGTAGTCGGAAGACTTCTCCTTCGTGCTCGTCGACGCTCCCACTTCTCGGTGTAAGGTTATAGTTCACCGAAGTTGGTGGTTGCAGCTAGACGAGCTGGAGTTGACGAGAATGGCTTCGCTTTGAAGTAGAGTAGACAACGAACGGGTGCTTTGGCTTTGTTCGTTTTTGTGCAGGAACTCAAATTGATTTAAGCGCGATCGGCTTTTAGAACTATTGATTGATTCTGTGGCAGTTCGAGAACAGCCCCTCGGCGCTTCTTAGAGTGATGTTTGAGTTTCTGCGTAGATTAGTATAGACAGCGAACGCTCTTAAGTTAGAAACATTTTTTTTTTTTCATTCTAGAGCTTTAGCTTTGCACAAGGGGCTTTGGAATGGATCCCTAATTTTTCGAGCCTCTTCTACTTAACGTGAATTTTTTCTGTCTCCTGGGGTTAGTTTGGGGAAAATCTTTTATTGCCGGGACATCAGTTTCGTCGGTTTCATCGGTTTCATCGGTTTCATCGGTTTCATCGGTTTCATCGGTTTCATCGGTTTCATCGGTTTCATCGGTTTCATCGGTTTCATCGGTTTCATCGGTTTCATCGGTTTCATCGGTTTCATCGGTTTCATCGGTTTCATCGGTTTCATCGGTTTCATCGGTCTTCCTCCAAACTGAGAACGATCTCTAGATTTCGGTCTATTTTGTGGCTTCTGATTTGGGCACAGTTTTGTCCTCGAGATAGTCTTCGTTTAGTCGCGCTTTTGATACTTAATTCATCCTCGGATCAAAAACTTGCTTTTGATTGCAATTTCGTGTCCGCAGAGTTCGAAGAAAACCTCACTGCTTCGTCTGAGGTGATCGGTAATGGCCAAGGTTTCCTTAATGTGCACCTCGCTTCAAGGGCCAGGTCAAGAAGATGTTGCCTTGATTTTGATTCTGGTTTCGTCTGCGATTTGGAACTCGATTTGAATTTTGATCGTGATCCACTTTCGTCTTCGATTTCAGACGTTTTTTGAATTTATTGCTGCTATAGTCGGTTCTGTAGAGACTTAGGAAATTCGCGATCCTTTCGGGTTCTCCTCGCTGTCGAAGACATTCGCGATGGTGTTTGACTGCTGATTTCCTCAAGATCCTGTATGGCAGGCAGCGTCTTAGAAATATCCAAAGAACCAGATTAGCAGTAGTGAAGTGTTGTGTGTTGCAAGCAGATGTGGTGGCTTCTTCCCTCTGGGAGGAGGCTGAAAGTGGTCTCACGATCTACCACATCTCTTGCGATTTGTGTAAGGGCACAAAAGTGTTTTTTTTTTCGTTGCTGATCAGAAAAGATGCAGGAATGCAGTTCAACAATGACCACAAGCGGTCCAACAGAAGCAAGCCGTTTCCTGAACATATTTATATTTTTCTTTTTTTTGTATTAAGAAAAACACAGAAGCTCCATTTGTACAGAAGTGTCTGAGGTTTCTAGTATACTTCGCGACTCAACTTAATCTTAAACTTAGCTTAAGGAGCTTCTGTTAGGCTTTGACTTGCTTCGCGTTGCTTTTTAAATTGCTTAATTAATTCTTAGTTGTTTGACATTTTCCTTGCAATCGTTGCAAACGCTTTTCTTTCTGATATTTTTCAATGCAAGACCTCAGACTTAGTTTCTTTAGATTAGGCATAGCTAGGGCTTAGAAATTTCGTTCAAAACACTTGGGAATCTCTGTCCTTATCACGGGCCAGGACTATCGTTACTTGCCTTTGAAAATAAACTTTAATTGAGGGTATGCATGCACTTGGTTCCGGGATGTCTGTTCCCCCTGGATTGTTTCTATCAAAGGACATCAACAGATCGGGTAGAATACCTTAGACAGGATGGTTAGGTTAGACAGGTTAGTTAGGATAGCTAGATGCGATGCAGATTTTGAGTAAATCTTTGGACAGCCAAAGAGCTAGGCATAGATAGGGTCGTCCTTAGACAGGGAATAGTCACTTTAAGTAGGAGATACTTAGTCAGGCACTTAGCTTAGATAGGTAGGGACTCAGAATGTTTTGCTTTTTTTTTTGCTAGTCCGGTGTAATTACTTCATTCCAATATCTTTGCACAATTTTTGGTTTTGCTCGAACGCAGATCAAGAGTAGGTTTAGACAGTTTAGGAGGGAGATAGCTAGGTAGACAGCTTAACCACGAAATTTTCTTAATTTTCCAAAAAATTCTCCCACTTTTGTCGATTTTTCAAATTTCTTGTGCAAAGATCTAGGGCTTAGAAATTGCAGACTTAGCCACGTAGAAAGCTTTTATCGCTGTCAGTACATTTGCGTTATTCGGGCGGGAGGATATAGGCGGTTGTTTTTTTTTTTTTGTTTTTTGTGGGGGTGGTAAAATGCTTTCTGCGTGAAGAAGTCTGTATAGGTTTAGCTCGCGACTTGGTGTAGGACTTCGAGAGCCAAACAGGAACAGGTCTCTTTGAAGTTAGGTAGGGGACCGCTCAGCGGACCCGACAGGTGTCCCTGAGGATAGGTAGGGAGACCCCTTGAGTGCTTCAAACAGAAGTGCTTAAGGATAGGTAGGGGGCCGCTCTGGAGCACGGCAGGTGCTCCCGAGGATAGGTAGGGTTCTAATCTTTTCCCTTCTGTTTCAGCGCAGAATCTCGTTAATGCAGCTGCGTTCTTAGATTAAGTCTTACGTGCGCGTGTCTTTCATAAGCATACCTTGGCCATTTATTCTCGTTGTTAGCCGTTTGGTTAGTCGGAAATTCTCGAAGTTTGCTGCAAAGCATTTTTTGGCCTTTTGTCTTCGGTCGTAATCGATCGCGAGAATAGCGTTTCATATAAAGAGGCGAGTCATTGAGAAGCATTAAGCATTTTATCTCGTTTTGAGAAGACGGTTTTCGATCGACACATTGCTCGGCGGACCGCGATTGCCGTTGAAGCAGACATCGATTGAAGCGGACATCAGGTGAATCAGAATCCGGATTAGATTCCAAGTCCAGAAACCAAGCTCCAGCTCGTGCTACTGCTCCTGCTCCTGTGCTTGCTCCTGCTCCTGTATTGTGTGTTTGTGTAAGTGAAAGTGAAAATGTGAGCTGATATGGTGGCTTCTTCCCTCTGGGAGGAGGCTGAAAGTGGTCTCACGACCTACCATGTCTCTCGCATATGTGTAAGGGCCCAAAAGTGGTTTTCGTACGATGACCAGAAGAGTTCCAACAATGTCTGCAGCTTTCCAGTTACGTGGCACAAAAATGCAGGGTAAGGCACTTCCGTGCATACAAAAACAATCAGTAAGAATTTTTGTTCTTTTATTTCTTTACCTCACTCACTTCGGTTCTCGGTGGAAAGCATGCATACCAAACTATACATTTCTCGGGAAAATTTATTTCCAATTAACCCCCTCAAGACGGCAAACAGCTGTCTCTGAGGCTAGGTAGGGGAACCCTCAAGTGACAGACCGGTGTCCTTGAGGCTAGGTAGGGGACCCCTCAGGACCCAAACAGGTGTCCTGAGGCTAGGTAGGCCTCTGCTCTGCTCTTTTCAGGTTTTCTTATTTCGTTTCAGGCGGGCGCGACGCGACGGTGTTATATTATTCTTTAGAAATCATTTGAGGAATCAAGTTGAGGAATCAGTTGGGGAAGCATCTGAAGAATCAAGTCTGAAGTCATCTGTGAGGAACCATTTGAGAAATCATATTGAAGAATCAGTTGAAGAAGCATTTGTCTCGTACATTTGTGGATTCATTTGAGGACTCATACGAGGACTCACTTGGGGAATCAATTTGACGGATCGCTTGAGGATTCACTTGTGGACTCATTTGAGGAATCAGTTGGTGACTCACTTGACTTCTAAATACTTTAAATTTGCTTTAAATTTGCGTTAAATTTGAGGAATCAATGTTGAAGAATCAGCTGGGGAAGCATCTGAAGAATCAAGTCTGAAGTCATCTGTGAGGAACCATTTGAGAAATCATATTGAAGAATCAGTTGAAGAAGCATTTGTCTCGTACATTTGTGGATTCATTTGAGGACTCATATGAGGACTCACTTGGGGAATCAATTTGACGGATCGCTTGAGGAATCACTTGTGGACTCATTTGAGGAATCAGTTGATGACTCACTTGACTTCTAAATACTTTAAATTTGCTTTGAATTTGCGTTAAATTTGAGAAATCAATGTTGAAGAATCAATGTTGAGGAATCAGTTGGGGAAGCATCTGAAGAATCAAGTCTGAAGTCATCTGTGAGGAACCATTTGAGAAATCATATTGAAGAATCAGTTGAAGAAGCATTTGTCTCGTACATTTGTGGATTCATTTGAGGACTCATATGAGGACTCACTTGGGGAATCAATTTGACGGATCGCTTGAGGATTCACTTGTGGACTCATTTGAGGAATCAGTTGATGACTCACTTGACTTCTAAGCATCACTAATAACGCGACAATTTGAGAAAGCACGCGACTTTTAAATTTAATGAATAAAGACGTTATTTAACTAAGGCTTAGTCCCTAGCGCAGACGAGGATACGTTCGAATCTAAATCTGCACTCATAACCATCATTCTTGTCTCAAACACTGTCTATCACGGCCGTCAATGCGTCGGAATATGTCCTTTTCAGGGCATTAACTGCAACTAAAGCAGGACATTGAAATTGTGATTCACAAAATCCCCTTATTCTTCCCCATATTAAGTGGAGATTTGAATTGCAAACAGATGCTGCTTCAAATGATGACTGAAACCGGCTTAGTCAAAACTTAGTAGTTCGGTAAGGAGCATCATTTTGAAGCACTTGTTCTATCGGAGCGCGTTTCTTGGAAATGAAAGAAAACTTAAAGCCCTTGTCAAAATAGAGATCTTGGCATTAAATGTGGGTCAAAGTTCAATCAGAAAAAGACGAAGCTTACTATCACTAGTGTGAGAAGCTTATTTTGATATCAAGCTGAAAGTGGTCCATCGCACAGCGACTTTCGTTTAATGGAGTTTTTGCCTGTCTTATGAAAAAGAAATTGGTACAGAGACCACAGAAACCGATTCAAAAATGTATCTCAACCTTGTATTTAAAGGCGTTTTGTTATTCTTCATAATTCTATACGTTGAAAAGGGGGAACAACTATCCCTAAGTTCCCATCATTCGACAGACCATAAAATTTTCTTCAAATGTCCTTCATATCACTTGGACCTCGAACGCAGAATTCCCGAGATATACGCCATCAAACTTAACTTCTACGATTTCACTCATTTCACTCACTTCGTAGCTCAAATTCTGAGTTGAACTCAATTGATTTTCATTCAACTTTATTTCACACCAGGAACGATTTCGAATTCAACTGAAAGCTTATTCTGTCAGAAGCCTTGTCTCGTCTATCTTGACAACAATACCGGCAGCAAAATTAAACGCCCGAGTTCCCTTGTTAATGACCGTCCCTCAAAGGGTTAAATGGTAAAGGACAAGCCTTTGAGTTCTTGAATCGATCCTTCCTTCTAAATTATTTGCTTTAAAATTTCTTGGTGAACCTGCTGCACTCCAGCTGCCAAAATAATTTCCCATTCACTTCCAATTTAAATCGCCAAATCGGTTGACGCACCTCTTTCGAATGGCTCCTCGTGCTAAATTTGTTCCATCTTAAGTGTTTCATGTGTCCACACTGCACTAGACACTCGCAACACAAAATCCATTCTTTGTTGAATTTTTTTCTTCAAATATCGTCAACGCCAAAAGAATCAAAAGCCTAACAAACTTACCCAGAAACACTTCCAAACTGCATTAACCAAACCAAACTAGCAAGTACACTCACCAAAAGTGCCCAGACGTTATGCAACGATTAGAGCAAAATCTTAGGCTGAGATCTGTTAGAGGGAAGAGTGTGAATTTACCAGGGAAAGTCCCAAAGATAGAGGGATGTGATTTAAATAGAACAGGGTACGTTCTCTGTTGGGAGTTTCATGGGAAATACACTTTGAGCCAAAATCTGTGCAAAACGTTCACTGATGCACTCTAAGTCCGTCTAAATGGCTCTGGGGGCAGTTAACACTTCGGAGATCTGCCAGATTTAACACCCGTGTCTTAGATGAGGATTCTGTATTGGGCAGCGACTGCTGCAGAGACAGTGAGCGTGATGAAAGCGACAACGACTGAAATAATGAGAACCATATCGCAGATAGACTTAAAGCATGCACACACTAGAAGGAATGGCCGCCAAGACTTTGAAAATTCAATCACTTTGAAAGAACTCTGTGTGTTGTAAAATTGTGCAGAGAGAATAGAGGGGGAAACAAAGTCACTGTGGGTGATGGTGAAAGATCGGGAAAACGGAGGCATAAACCCTTTGATAACAAATCCAAGGATCGGGGGATAGTGACAAGAAGGAGGCGAACAAACATTCGGTTACGTCGAAGCCAAATATATCGGTGAAGGCATTCTCAAAGCAAAAGTATGATGACGGCAACGGGGACTCTCGAATGGGATGCAAGGAGCTTTCACAGGTGTCATGGTTGGAGATCGGAAATCAAGGGCAAGGTCAGAGTCATGAAGGTGATAAAGAGAGAAAAAGACTGTTCCTGGGGTAGCGCGAGTACATCAAATCAAAGAAAATACTTAGGACGGGTGATGCTTGAGGTTCAGGTTCACTCCGGAGTGTAGCGCCGCAAGAAGAAGGTGGAAATTCCAAAAATATCGTGCCAGAGCTCTGTACAGGAATCACGGACATTCCTGAGAGACAAAAAAGCCGTACTAAACTGCATTTCTTTCACAGGTAGTCCGCAGACACACCTTTGAGAGACTGAATAAGATCAGGATGGACTTGAAGCCGAGGTAGCATTCTGAAAAAAAAACACAGGAACAGTCAGTCTTAATCGCACCGCGGAAGCAAGCTGAAGTGGCACCCAATTGCCTACAGAGTTCTTCATCCCTAAGACGATTTCGTACAACGTCATCGTCATCATTGCTCAGAGAAGTATACCCAGTCATTCCACTGCGAGTAGCCTTCGGTGTCCGAATTCAAGGCACAGAGCGAGTCGAAGGTATACATGAAGAAAGTTTCTGTGACTTGTGCCACATTCTGTGACTTGTGCCATAAGCAAACCCCACAAGGTTAAGGAGAATCAAATTTGTTCGATCTTAGTAGACTGTTCACATCACCTCCGACAAGATTCCGAGATGTATTTAAATGTCGTTAACTGACATATTAAAAACGAATTTGAATGTCAGTGCTGAAAAGTTGTTGTTTTTGGGTCGATATACATACATACATATATTCCAACACAACAAGCATATTACACAAAAAAAGGGCTATATTTCCTAAGCTGAGCTCGGTGGTGAGATTTTCAAATATAAGTCGCATTTCTTTTGATCTTACACACTCTGCACTCGACTACATCCAAACTTCATATGCTCCCAGATCTTAAGTCCCAACCATTCCTCGATTGTAGATTCTTCCGAACAACCTCAGATGAATGCGGTCCCTCCGACCATTCAATTTGGAAAACGTCCATCCGGTTAATGAGATCGATACGGTCAACTGCTTCCAACTACTATGTTGACTGTCTTCGAGCCACCATTTGCTTCTCTGAGTTGAGTTTATTAATAAATTGAATTATTCAAGAAAACGAAAGACTGTGTTTGCTATATTGAATTGGCTTAATTTAATTTTTATTTCCAATGTTACATATCCCTTGGTGTGCAACGAGTAAAATATTAGAGTTTGTTATGATTTTCTCGTTTTTTTATATGCTTTGAAATAACTGTTCTAATACAGCTTGTCAGTTGGTCACGTAATTGCTCAAATCGACGATTTGAAATTCGGTTTCAATTGATAAGGTCGTTTGTCAGTTGTAGTTGTCACACAGGGACTTGTTTAAGGCGTAAGGAATTGCAAGTTCATTAGTAAAACAATGTTAAAGTTTGATTTATGCGGACATAGTGTCTGTTCTCAGAAACCACAACACTGACGATAACCGATATGTAATGTCGCTTTTTGGGAACCGGAAATTTACTGACAATGTGCATGATGAACTGTACTCAATTTGCATTGACGGCAAAATGAACACTAACATTAAACTCTTTATAAAATCCCAAGAAGGTTTCCCTTCTTACGTTGAATGGATTAATTTTTCGAACTTCTGGGCTGTCATGCAATGTTTGTCAAAAAAGATGCAATTGATACGTCTTCCTTACCCCCCCCCCCCCCCTTTCAAGTTCTAAATGCACTTCCTTTCTCTGGAAAACCTGCAACGTCTCTTGTAAATATTTTATTATTGGCCCTAACCCTCTCACTCACGATCAGTTAGCCCCTCCGTATTATCAAAATGTGAGACGTCTGCGTACAAAAACTTCATCACATTTTTACAAGCTCCCCCACGATACTCTTGCATTTAATGAAACCAATTTATCTGACGACATTAATAGCAAAGACCTATTTTTATCTTATTTAATTGTTTTCAGTGAGGTCGGTCGTAAAAATGACTTGTTAACAATACAAACTCTCCTTCACTCAATTTGAACTATACCTCCCACCAATTTTGAATTCATGTGTGTAAAAATCTGTCTCCCGAAATGTTATACACCCTTCTTCAGAAAAGGAAGACATTTTCCCTGACTTTCTTTCCTATTGCGGTCGTTATGAGTTAAGCGGCCCTGAAAACATTTGAGACACTGATCACTGCGTTGTCTCGAAAAGTGTTCACCTTCTCTCATTTGATCGTTTTCATCTATCTTTCACGCTGACCAATTGTTACGATTTTATATTTTAGCTGTCATTTCTGAAAAGTTCTACAGCTTCAATTCAAAAACTAAATGATCTACTGATCTATTGAGAGCAAATGGGTAATGATTTAAGCTGCCTACAACTACGGCTGAGCAATTACCTGAATCGTTTTCAATTTTGTTGCTTTTTTGTTACTGAATAAGAAGTTTGACTTCAATTCATAGGCAGGTGCATAGCGAAACTTCCAAAACATATTCCCTTTAGTAAATTCCTGTCAAGGGTGCTTATTTATTTATTTATTTATTTGCTTATTAATGAATATACAGAAACAAGCTTGAGCAGATCAAGTCCGACAAACAATGCGATTAATTTGATTCCTTTTTACGTAAACCACTTCATCCCCATCACCATAGTAACATCCCCTCTCAATATATACATCCTTTTAAGATAATCGTTTCTTACATCAATTTGCCCCTTTCTCAATCTCCCCTCTACCACCCACCTACAAATAAGCTTATTGTAGATTGTTAAATTGTAAATCACATATGTAAATTATTCGGAAATGAATAATCTGTTTTTGTTTAAAATGCATCTACTCCTTTATTACGCGCATATCCTAATCATAAATTTGGTAATATTTCATCACGAAATTAATTCTATTTAATTGCAAACATAAAGGTCGTAATACAGGATGTATATTCTTCGTAAGGACACAAACCCTTCTAAGGGCAATTTCAATGGATCATTAATATCTCTGCCAAAATGTATGCAACAGAAACATAAAATAATTTTCAAGAAAAATATATTTCTAAGAATTCGGCGTTTTTTTTATATGGACTTTTTTCAGTTTTTGAACACGAATACCGTCTAAACTAAGCCGATTAGACGCCCCCCCCCACCCATACAATCTTTTCTTCGTCTCATTAAGATCTACAAAACTGCATCACTCAATCGAGGGGCCGCAAGTATCGGAATCATGCCCCGATTTTGTTTTCTGCTCTCGCGTTCAAGGGCGTGCCAGACAATACGATCACTGGATCACTGAATTTTCATTTTTAAGCGATGCTCTTCGACATTTTTTTGGTAAGAAATCAGTTGAATTTTGGACCGAACTTCGGTGCCACATGCTCCATGCCCAAAATATCCAAAAAATTACACCGCATGAGGCAACCTATATGCCGACATCTTTAGCAACTCCTCTCATAGTGATTCCATGATTCTCTACAACAATTTTCTTCACTTTCTCAACATTTTCATCGGTTGTTGACGTGCTGGCGCGTCCAGGGCGAGCGTCCACATTTACACCGTATAGACCTTCTTTGACAGCTTGTACCACTTGTCAACATTTTTTGACTCAGAGTTACCGTAGCGTATGCCACTGTCAACATTTCAAGTGTTTTTGAGCACTTACTCGTAACTCTATATTTCACACAAAATTTAATGTAAATTCTATGATCAATTTTTTTCGGCAGCAGGAAATCGCCGAACACCCAAAACGCGTCTAACTTTTCTCACAGACAAAATAAATATGGTTTATAGCTAAGACCGTTAGTATATGTCCAAGGCGAGTGTACCAACATTACAAAATAAAAAAGCGAAAATCGAATGTACGTAGCCCGCGAAATTTTAAAATTAACGTTATTTTTTGAACAGACCCCATACAACACAAGAGCGCGTCGTCTTGTCTAAAACCTCTGTTGACACTGATGGGCTCCGTGAGTTCATTCCCGACCTTGACGGAGCAGCGAGATTTCTCCATCCTCACAATCTGACGAGTTTGGTAGGAATGCCAAAACTAGACATGACACTCTATAGCTCTTCTCTATGCACACTGTCATATGCGTGATGCGTGTGATGCGTGTGATGCGTGTTGATTGGCATCTCTTGTGTCTTTTCCAGGATCTGGCGTAGTGTGAAGATTTTGTCGATGGTGGACTTCCCTGGCCTGCAACCAAACTGATAAGGACCTATCTGGGTGTTGACGAACGGTTTAAGGCGTTCACACAATACGGTGGACAGGGTCTTGTATGCGATGTTAGTTGGCGCAGTCGAAGGGGTCTCCTTGCTTGTGGACCGGACCAACGACGCTGAGTATCCCCTTATCAGGCATGTTTTCTTTCGACCATATCTTACAGATGGGCTGGTGTATGCGCCCAACCAGGTCATCTCCAGCTTCTTTAAAAAGTTTTGTAGATAAGTTAAACCAGGGCCATACTTAGTCTAGGCACAAAGAACCTTAGTTACCAAGCTGGAGTTTTTAGAGAACACTGTGTAATAGGACGACACGCCGCAGAGATTGGACGGTTGACCACTTAAAGGACAACATTCGCCGCGTTATTGCCAATACAGAGCCACAAATGTTGAAAAAAAAACGTCTAAACAGATTAGACTACATTCGAGCGAAGATAGAAGATTGCATTCTCTCACTAACCATAGTTAAAGGTTTGTAGGAAACTAATCTTATGTAAAGGCTTGGCTTGATCCCTGAATCATAAATGACTTCGTTGCGAATAAACATATAACATTTGGCAAACACTACTTAAAATGCTTAAAGACTTGGCAAATTTGCAACCTCGACATTTCTTGAAATTTGCGCATCTTACAACTCATCTTTATAGCTCAATCTATAACTTTCAGTTTTTTTCAATATATGCCGTCTATTTGGGGCTCATTCACAACCCCCAACCCAAGATAGTTAATCGCCTTCTCCATAAAAACGCACGAACCGTCTTCCCTATATCCTTCCACCATTAAGTCCACATTTTATCGATGGCCTTTACAACAGAAACTTATTCTCCTCTTGCCCTTTGCTTCGATCTCTCTGTCTTCATTCAAACGACTCCCATCAAATGATGCAAACGGCGTTAATTGTGTCCACTTCAGTAGTGGCCATTATTTACACACACGTCCACCATGTATCTCAAACACAAGCCAACTGCTCGGACACAAGAATAAACACAGTCACTCCAATCCATCCTCAATGTTGCACTGCACAATCGAGGAACGAGGGCACACAGAGATATCACTAAAAGCTGGATTACCCGGATACGTCCATCTCTTGTGTTATTCGTTTTTTTTTCTTTCACTCTCCCTCTCTTGCGCTTCTTTTATTTTCTGTTTGCTTGCCGCTTTGCATGATGTGCACCCCAAGACCAGGGGGTGGAAAAAATTAATGACCGGCTCTAGCAGCTCTCATCTAGAAATATGGCACAGATTTTCGCAAGTCCGCACCACTCATCTACCACCACCCACCGCTCCAAACGCCCCCTTAATGGGATCACTGAAGCAAACAGCCCAATAAAAGTCACACACTGCTGGTATGATGGTCGATTTATTTAATTACTTTTTCATAATACTTTTATAAATGTTCCTCTAAAAATTTCCAATAAAAACAAAAACTGTATATGTACACCTAGAACGTCCCCACATCAATGTATGCGTGTGTAAGCTACGAAGTCTGTTTGTCGGCGGGGCGTCGCGTCGTCTAGTAGATACACTCGCCCAGCAAATCGCACGCGCCCTCGTCCAACGGCTTCAGCCAGAATGGATTGTAATTGTGACAGGACTTCCGGTGGATGGGCACTTGGATTTCCACGGGCGTTATCGGTGCACCCTCCCACTGCCAGCCGTCGAATCGATGGCCATCGGATTTATTACACTGCATGGATAGGGGCTCCTGGATGTACATCGTGTATAATTGATCGATGCGCGGCTGAGTCCACTTAATGCTTCGATAATTTGCAGAACGTGCCCCATTCAGACTGACATTCCTCTGGTGCTCTTTCCTGCGGGTTAGACAAACACAAACACGAATATAAAGCGAAAGCAAATACAAAGGGAAAGAGTTGCCGAAGGCATCGACGTGGCATATCGACGACGGTGTAGTGGATCGCCCGCCAAAGCCTCAGCCAACGTCAGGACACCTTCCGGCAGCCGGCGAAGATTCTACGTACTTTTTCATGTAAATAAAGTAATTCTCCAGGGTCTCCTCGGAGACGGAACTCTTGCAGACCTCAAGCTCCGTTGCTGGATAGTAGTGGATGTAGTTGACGCACATCTCATCGCTAATGGAAAATCCACCCAGTGTTGCGTTGTCATAGCCGACCGTGTTGTAGTAGCAAGTTGTTACCAGTGCATCTCCCTGGGGACACGAAGCGATGACAACGGCGACAAGGACGACAATGATGATGGCGGACGCACGAACGACGAAACGGATAGCGCCGATGGATGCAAATGGAAATTGAAAATTGAAAAATTATTTTCGCTAAAAAATCGAAGAACCGAGAACAGGATCGCATTCAGGAAAGAATTGCATTTCCCAAACGATTCCGTACACGGAGCTCTCAATAGTAAGAAGCGAGGGATTCCGATGTACCCAGGAGTTGAGTGCATAAGAATGCGGGCTGTGCCGGAAGGGAGATGGGTTGGGGGATGCACCCGAAATGAATGATGAGACTTTTCTCGCTGGAAATTTGTTATTTTTATATAAATTGGACAGCTTTTCAATTATCTGTGTGAAAAATGAGCTGGCTTCACCTGGTCGCCCGACTTAAGATGACCTCCACGGCAGGGGGACGAGATGCTATCTTCTTTGCGGAATTGTGGACAGGTGGAAAATGGTGATTAAGTTATCCATTATAGGGGGTGAAGTGCTTAAAGCGTTCGTCTAGGATCTCGACTTGCTTAGTGCGGATTTCTGTGTATTGATTGAAAAAGTTTCGTCAATCGAACTATATACACCTAATTCTGTTTTTACACGAATTATTTTTACACGAATTTGAAATAACACGAGTAAATACGAAAAAATATTTCTATTTTTACACGACATAATTTGAAATAACACGAATACAAAAAAAAACAAAATTACTTTTTTTACATGAATTATTGGATTTAACACGTTTTTTTTCAATGAATTTTTTTTTACTTCAACTTTGAACTCGTGTTGGAAAAATATTTGACCAGAATGCGTAAAATGCAAAGATCCTGTTATCGATAATAACGCTGAACTTGCTGATATAATAACAATGGCCAATGCAATCGGTGGGGATGGATTCGATGACCTATCGTTAGCAGATGTAGAAGAATTGTTGGTAGATGAAAGCTTGAGCGAAAATGAAATTATAGATCTCACCCTTGAGACTCGTTATGATAAAGAACATAGTGACAGTGACGAAAGAGATCGTCCAATTTTAAAAGCATCCCTAATTAAAGAAGGTCTTGATCTCGCTACAAAATTAGGTAGTCATTTTGAACAACATGATCATGACGAGGAACGAGCTGCCAAATTTCAACGTGAACTGAAATCATTAATGGCATCTTACAGGGAAGTTTATAATGGGTTAACGCGAAATAAAACTCAATCTAAGATAACTGATTTCGTTCAAAAATCTACTGATGTCCCAACACAGTCGGCTAGAAATGATAATGATCAACAAAATCATTCCAGTGATGGCAGTGATATTGTAGTCTTTCGCAAACGTTTGCGTTTATTATCAGACAGTGACAATAAATAAAATTGTTTAATGTTTAAATTTTTCTTATGGTTGTACTTTATGTTATTTAAGTTTTTTGGCAATGAATTTCTGGTATTATTTTTTTTATGAAATCTAAATTTTAATTTATTTTATTATAATTTAGTTTATTTAATAAATGAAAACGAAAATAAATTCTTAAAATAACTACAACAATATTTTTTTTATATTATTTAGTCTAATTTTAACTTATTTTTTGAGGTCTAGAACCAATCTATTATTTTTGTACTTGGCCAGTATCTTTTTTTACACGATTTTTTTGTACACGAATTTCTCGGGAACCATTCTATCGTGTAAAAACAGAATTAGGTGTATACACAATGTACACAGTTTTTCGGAGTTCGTTGGGGATGGAATTCAATCAAAACTGAACTTTCAGTTCATGAATAAAGAAACGCTTAAGAAACTTTAATCTCCATTGAGTGAGAACACTTTTCAGTGGATAACTTTGACCTGACAGTTTTTGAAGAGGGATTTTCTTAGACTGTGGAGAGAAGTGAGTGAGTGTAAAGGAAGCAGCACGGAGGAGGATGTATCCTTTGAAAAGTTCATTAAGTGCTAGTTTTCATACTTAAAACGTTTTTTTTTTTACACATGCACTCTGTAAGATACATGACATTGTTGAGGAGTCGACAGTTGAGTTCTCCCATTTTATTCGAAATCTAAAAAAGGGATTTTGTAGTTAGAGCCCTCGGTATGCCATATTGTGTTCTGTGTGTTTTCCACGTGCGATTGAAACGTACTGACCTCGAATGGTGAAGCAGCAGTTGAACTTTTCATAACAGCACTTCATATCAAGCTCAGTAAAAAAAAGCAGTTTATTAGGTTCCTTTTATGGCAAAATTGAGAAAAAAAATCACAGGACAAAGGAATTGGGTTTAACGCAGCGGAGAAGTGTTTGAGAAGTCGTTTTCTGTGATATAACTTCAAATTGGATATAATGGGGCTTAAGATAAAATTGCTTTTGAATATTATGGTGGCAGGGGGGAAAGGCATATATTTGAAGAGGATAACGTCACATCAAGCTGGGAGTGGAGAGGTTCTAAACAGGCATTCGTTGGGACCGAACCCACCTTGGGACTACCCGCTTCCTTGGTTAGGACTTCCGTCAACGCTTGGGTCTCCCAACAGTACAACCAGAGATGGTTGACCAAGTGCATATATCCCAAACGTCAGCAAGAAATCTGCGGCTTTTCTGTTATCTCTGGACAGAAAAAAGTCCAGAAAACTTGTGTGCCTACAAACGGGACACTTTTCTTTCGCTTAGCACCTAAGCCTAATTGGGCTTAGCGAGGACACCTGCTGCGACGCTTGTGACGAAGGTGATGACACTTCAGAGTACTTTCTCTGTCAATGTCCCGCCTTTGCTCGTATCCGGTGTCGGCTGTTTGGCGCCGATGTGGTGGGAGCTGAAAACTTAAGCTCTTTATCACAGAAGCGCCTGCTGGTCTTTCTTCGGAAAACCAGAAAACTACTACGTAAACGAAGGTTACTGTCTGGTAGTACAATGGACCAGTTTTTGAGTCTGAGCGCTCTAGGGCAGTGTATACCAACCTTCAACAAAAAAAAAAAAAACCTGAGGGTTTGTCCAAAAAATAATATGGTTCCTGGAGCATCGGATAATACAGTGACAACGTAATCCATCTCTGAGCCTAAGTGAGGTCATTAAAGATGGAAGCCACATAACATAAATTAAGCTAAGGGGGAACGGGATTGTAATAATGATTTGGGATCTAGACAGCCAAAAATCTGCCGACGACTTGTTGGTGTATTAACGCGACACTTCACCTTTGGCTATGTACTTAAGAAAGTGTTATCTGATGACAATGGACCAGTTTTCGAGTATGAGTGCTCCCAACCTCAATGAGCAATGACATTGACAAGTGTTTGGAGAAAGGCAATTCCTTATCCGAGTCAATGTCTTTGTCATCTCCTTGTATTAAGGCTCTTACTTTTCTACCAGACCGCACAAAAAATTGCATTTCCAGATATAGTTTTCACATTTCACTTAACATACGTAAACAAAAATTCCGTCAATTCCTTCTGAGCTGGGGGTAGATGCAATTCACGTTAAGTAGTCGATGATGCACTCTTGTAGTAGTCTGACAAGAATTGATTTTTTCAGGATTTCAGGATACTGAATGGAATGGGATAGACTGGGCGACTCATTGTCATGTGACTTCTTTGACATCATTCTTGAGAATATCGTGCGTAGCTCGCAAGTCAACGAATGGAATGGGATGACGGACGTGTTCTCCCTAGACGGAGGACAACAAGAAAAACTTGTAGGCAGTGATCCTAGATTTTGCAGGCAACTTTGCCCAAAAACGTTTTGAAAATGCTCTCTTCGCCCATCATGGAGCATTTAACCCTCTCAACTACCGCAGTGTTTCAATGTCAATGCAGTTCGCGGTTCTGTCAATGGAGCCAATAGATGGAAGATCGTGCCAAAAATTGCTAAGCGGCTATAAGGTTTTTAAAAACGAAATCGACAAAATCTGAGATTTCGAAAATTTACCCTCTATTTGTAAAAGAGATATGTATTCATTGGTTAGATACAATATTACATTGTGCATGATTTCTAGGTATACACGAACTTGGGCTAAATGGAAATGGAGCCGGTTTGCAGCTGACGGAAGCTTTCCACTCCAATTCAAGAGTAGAAACAAAATTACTGAATGGTGTCATTGAAAGTGTTTGCCATTGATACGTGCATTTATTTTAAGAAATTAGTCCTTTATGGATTGTATTCAGTAATTAAGTTCAAATGGGTTGCTTTAGGGCGTGGATTATTATTTTCATTTAAAAAATAGAAGTATTGTATTGATTTTCTTCTGATTGGTATTAAAACGCTCTTTCGTCGATCAAGCTTATTTTGGAATTGGAGAAAATAATTAAAAATTCTGACCTATAAATTCACGAAAGCTAAACTTAAACTATATTAATTCATTTAGCGACACTACAGTCCACAAGGGACCAAGTCGAAGCTTGACAAGGAACTACGCGTGTTGTGTATGATGCTGTTTAACCACTAGTAGGGGCAACCAACAGTTTACTGCCGACTCCGAATGACAAATTTGAGAAACTTTTATAGGCAATTAATAATCTTTAAGAGTTCTTATGGACTACTAATAATTTAATAATTGAGTGGAACTACAGACCACAAGGGCCAAGGCCTAGCTTCTACTACAACTACTCTTGTTGTGCGTGCTTCTGTACACTCACTAGTAGAAGGGGACCCACCGTTTTTTTCCGACTCCGAACGGCGAGATTTGCGAAGATTTTCATAGACAGCTGATACCCCTTGAGTGTTGTCAGGAACCCGAAGGGGGTGGTACTGAGAGGTGTTCCGTTCGGGAATTGAATTTAAACCATCGGCATGTCGGTCGACGCACTTACCCACTATGAAACGGCGACCATGTGAACTATATAAGCAACTAATAAAATTAAGCCGACATTGAATGAAATGAGCAAATTCAAACAATGTTAGTGACAAAGGCTTCTTTCACAACCAGTTTATCTGTTTCTTCCTTAGCATTTTTACTAATGAGAGGAACTTACTGTTCAATTGTGACTCCTTACAGCAGAATCGTAGTTGCCTTAAAATTTAGTTGAGTTTAAAAAAAAAATATTCAATTTCATTGTAATCAGTGTTGACCTTGCAGTTGTCTTTTTAATATTAAAAATCAAAACATTTCGTGAGATAAGGGAAGTTTATACTTTACTATGCTTATGAATAAGGTTGTTTCAGAGGAAATGTGGCCAAAAAACTGTCAAGTGAACATCTGTTCAGTTCAACACACGGAATTGTTCTCATTAGATAGACTGGTATGTGGGTTGGTGTGTTCGACTTTTACAATCTGTTGCTCTGTCAACACGATTCAAACTCGTACTCTTTTCGTTTACGAGTTCAAATTTGGGGAATAATGCATCTCTGGCAGGCAAAACAATAAGAAAAAGCATTTGAGAAAATAGCGGTGAACAAAAGCTCCATTTGGCGGGTTAAATGAAAACAAACCGGTTATTGGCGAAATTTTGCAAAAAAACGATGGATGCGAAGCAGCAGAAACGTTACGGGGTATTGCACCCAACATTTAAGTATTCCCCATGTCAATAAATCGACATCCTATCTTTCATAGGAAAAGTGAAAAAAGCTCTCCAAGTGGTTACTTCATAAATTTAACGAGACCCTAGACCCCCTAACTTACACGTCACTGTACAAAAGCTGGGATTGGATTTTCTTCCGCATCCATCGAACTCTTCTGATAAATATTTGTCCAAAGAGTTAACCTTTTGCGAGATCTGGCGTCATTTTGTCAAGGTGTTCTGAAACCTAGCAGAGAAGTCGTTAACGTCACAAAACCTTTTTAAAAAAATTAATTTCGAAACAGGGTGGAGTGCAAATGTTAATAAGTCATGTTTAAATTATTTTTATGAAAAAAATGTTGACCGACAAAAAGTTTTACATATCATGCGCTTCAAGCACAATATTTAAAAGCCAACTGTAAATTCTTCTTTTCAAATAAAATCCTCAATCACGTAATATGCTTGTAATATATTAATTCTTCATGAAAAGACCCTCGAAAGAAGACAGCAATCACGTCGGCGAAATGTTAAGGAACCAGCGACTAAAGGAACCGCAAAAGAAAATTTCCTTAACCACTAAAGTCGCACCCATAAAAAAAATTCTTTAAAACTTCCCCTCTTCGTCTTCCCACAAAACTCCGCTACATCTTGTATTCATAACCGAACACGACTATATAATGTCACAATCCTTTCGCCACCATTCTCCGTTACATGCCCAACCTACCACAACCGAAGGATATAACGCCTCGTCTGCTAAAGTGTAAAATCATCAGACACTCTTCAACCACCAATTTCTCACTCAGACTGCTTTTGCCGTTCTTTTTCCGGCACATCCTCGTACACGACAAGCACATTTGTTAAACCCAGTCGCGATTAGAGTGAACCGTCTCGCTCCCTACCCGCACACTTACCGGCAGCACTCTCGGTTTGTATCTCAGATTCCGCATTTCCTGAAAGTGGTGGGAGTAGAAATCATCTCGATTAACCTCCCTCAGCTCCTCTTCCTTCCTGAAGTGACGTGTCAGAATCCTGACTCCCCTCAGATGTGTGTGCAGCTGTGATCCGAAAATAATGATTCCCGAGTTGGGTAACGCCTGCGGGGGGAATTATTAAAGAAAAACCAAAACACATGTTTACTCCCACACGAGCAACAAGGACGCGTGGAGAACCTACCACTCGTGTGCACTCGGATATACAGTAACCACTGAGGGGGAATCCGATTTGGCCGGGAGGAATGGCCATTTTATCTGTGTACTCGAGTCCGAGTTCCATGACACCAGCGTCAAACTGTCTCAGATGGGAGACCATCCGGATCTTCATGCCCGAACTGTCAATGCGTCCTGCAAAGGCAATCAAATCTCAGTAAAACCCAGATCAGGGTGTCTCCCCACACCACAAACACACACACACACCCGCAATCAAGTCCGGATTATTGAAGTGTACTTCCAGACGAATGTACGGATTGTAGTCCTTGCCACCCACGGGCAGGCCGGTCTCAGGGGGATATGTAAACGTGCTCGCCCCCATCGCCCACAGAGCTATGACCTTCGAGCACACTTTTGCCTCGGTCGGCAGTCCATCACAGTCCCCATTGTAGAGGGGAATCTCCACGGAAGCCCCTGTCTGACAGTGAAACACTTCCATGTGATGCACCAGGTCCGGTGAGGTGATAAGCGGCTCGAATTGCACAATGTGGTGCTTGACTCGCAGGAAGTCCTCCAGCCTCTGCACGTGGCACCAATAAGTTGTCTCCTTTGCCGGCACCGGCACGCTGTCCAATCGAATTACGGTGTGCTTAAAGTCCCTGTCAGGATTGCATCCACAGACACGAATGCGTTAGTCCTGCTGCCCAGCATCGAGCACAACGGCTCGAGTGAGTATCTTAATTACTTACGTCTCGGGAATGATTATTTTGTCGGCCCTCAGTAGCTGCATCATTTTGACGCCAGACTCGTGCTTGGACGCGTTGGGGAACATGAACTGATGATCCTCCATGGCGAGCGGGTTGATGCCTCGTGCCCACATTACGTACATTGTTCCCTCCTGCAAGGACAATTTATCATCGTTAAATTTTGTGGCCGAAACGGCTAACCGCTGGGATTTAGATAACACACTTACATGCATTCGAAAGTCTAGGGGGTCACAAGTGTCAAATTTTCTCTTGAACGCCAGCGTCGCATCGTCCATTTTGAAGAGCTCACAATCCTGCTGGTAATCCTTGTGGACAAAACGTCCGTCCGTGCTGGTGTACGTGTCGGTGACGACGTTGAAGAAGCCATTCTGGTTCTCGAAAAAGCAAATATCGGCGTCCCCCAGTTCACCGCGCTTCGAGAAACCCAAATAAAACCAGCGATGCTCGAAGTTGAAGGCATTTTGTACGTGGAACAGGACTTCCTGCTTATACCAGTCCACCATCCAGCTCAGTTTTATTTCCTCGTTGCCATCTAGATAGATTTCGTGGAGTTTTGTGTCTGATAACTCTGTGCAAAGAAACAGAGAGAAAGGGAGAGAGAGTGAGAGAAGGATGCGTGTAGGGATTAAATGGGATTTTGTTTTATGCGATGCGATAAGATTTATGAAAGAGGATCTCTGCTGGTTATTAGTTGTTTTTTCTTTCTTACCGTTTATGTTATCGTATCGACAAGCGTGGAGGAGTGGGCGGGTAGATGATGGAGAATGACTTAAAAATCATGTTTATGGTGTATGGGTGGGTGGAAGGAGACGGCGATTTTCTCTGTTTCCTAGTGGGTTGAGGTCGTATACGGTGGTAGCGTTCTTGGGGTTGGCATCCCTAAAACACGACTCAGTTCATGTGACCCAGATACGATGCGGGAATCATTTGAGTGCAGGGTGTTATTGCCAGTGAGTGGAATCGTGATTAAGGAATGAATGGTTGGCATCGTGTCATTCGCGTGTTTTTTTTTTCCTGTGTCAAGAAGTTTCCAGTCACTCGAAGAAAATTTGAGATTTGGAGCAGAACAAATTATCTCCCATAAAGTTTATGAACGAAATTTTTTTCTACCACACCTGATATGTTCTTTGGAGGAAATTCAGTAGTGTGTCACACTTCACTTGAATAAACATTTCTTTAACCGTTTGCCTCAAGTGAAAAATATGCTGACTATATGCACCCTATCGTTTATGAGAGTTTGCACGTCACCCCCAACTTGGTTGTGACAGATGAAAAATATATTTGAATGCGAACAATTTCTGTGGATGGAACGTTAATGGCCACGACGGATTATAAAGGGTGGTCCAACCACCGTGAAGTTTCTTTTGCCAAACTTAATTTGACATTTCTTTGTTTAAGTGTTAGACAAATGAGCCATGGAGAGGTACACCATTTAGCAGCGCTTTAAGATCGTTGAAGCTTCTTACAAAAATGGGCGTTCAAATCAAAATGCATTTCGTGCACTTCGTGATTTTGACGACGCACATTTCGACATCAGTGGATTCGTTAACTAAGCGACATTGACATTCCAGGAGCGATTACTGAGAAGCCGTCGTATCCACAAAGAGTGATTGTTTTGTGTGGGTTAAGGGATGGTTGCATCACCGGGCCGTACATCTTTGAAGAGAAATTGGCCAAGCATATATCGTGAAACACCTCGCTATCTCGAGATGGTAACAAACTACTTATGACCATTAATTGAGGATATGAACATGGATGATATATGCTTCCAACAGGATGGTGCCACTTGTCACACAGCCACCGAAACAGTGTCTCTTTTGTGCGAGAAATTCAGTCGCTGTGTTGTCTCACGTGATGACGATGTTTATTGGTCGCCACGATGATCTTATTTGACATCTAAAGGCTTCCTTCTTTGGGACTGTTTAATAGAAAAAGTGGAAAGCACTTCACAAATGAAAAACGGGAAATTATGAAAAAATGATATCTGAAGGTAAAACTTACAAGGAAGTTCGAACTTTTTTTTTGGCTATTCCAACAAAATGATTCGGAATGCAATAATATACGGGCTCAAAATCGAAGCTCGTATGCGAAAACCGGTTATTTTGACAACTCTATTCAGACCCCTAGTCCAAGGAAGCCAAAAGTATCCCTTTAAACCAGCAACTGAGTTCAAAAAAAACTTGGATACTACAGCTTGAGTGGAAACGGCTCATCACAGATTAAGAGGACATCATTTAACAGCGTTTAGTCCAAGAAAGGTCCCTCTTTTAACAGTAATGCATGCAAAGAAGCGTTTAATATTTGCACAATAGCATTTGGCCGTGTTATTTCTCGTTGTGGGGATCTTTATTGAACGACGCGTTTATGTGATTTGAAACTATTGAACTTCCTTCTTTGGCAATATTTAAAAGAAAAAGTGAATTTCAATAAGCCAAGAACATTTCAAAAGCTGAAGTATATGACAATTCGGCACATTAACGTCATTAAACCCCAATTATGGCTCAGAGTTATTCAAAATATGGATCATGGGATATACATAGGTATGTTACCAAAGACGCGCTGAGCATTTGGCCAACATTTTGTTTCACAAAAAATTGTCATAGATCCTATAATTGTCTGAAAACTTTTAAGATCGTGAAGCAAACCACGTGAACCAGCTCAAACAACATCAAAAGCTGATATTCATCAACGGAAAGTTATGTTATTAGTTTGGTGGGATTACAAAGGAATTATCGACTTTGAACTTTTACCACCCAACCGAACGATCAATTCAATTTGAACAACTTACAAAATTGAACAAAGCAGTTGAAGAAAAAAGGTGTTGTATTCCATCATGACAATGCATGACCATGTGATCGCTGTGGCGTGGTAGTGGTTAAGTGCGTCGACCCACACGCCAAAAGTCTAGGTTTGATTCCCGGAGGGAGTACTTCGAATTAATTTTAAAGGAACCACCACATTCAAGTTGCTGACAACACCCAAAGAGTACGAATTGTCTACAAAGCTTCTTAAATATCACCGTTTGGAGTCCACAAAAACCTGTAGTTCCCCTATACTCGTGAGAGAACAGTAGAACGCACAACACGAGTAGTTGTAGAAGCTCGGCTTTTGTTGGCTGTAATGCCACTTAATTATTATTATTAATGCAAGGCGACATACAGTTTTGAACACTTGGTAAAAATTATTGGAGCTTGGTTGGGATATTTTGCCACAGTTTTGCACAGTTAGTCCTGACCTTGCATCATCTGATTACAATTTATTTCGATGGTAAAAATTTCAATAATTATGATGATGTTAAATCGTACTTGGTTCAGTTTTTTGCTGATAAAAACCAGAAGTTTTATTAAAGTGAAATTTTGATGCTGTCTGAAAGATGGCAAGAGGTCTTTGTCTAAAATGGGCGATAAATTACGGAATAGAAAAATCCGCAATTACTTATGTGCCAACAGGGCATTCAATATGGGTCCTCACAGCATTTGGATGTAATCTTTAGGCAAAAAGCCCTTAACACTCAGCTGACCCATTTTTACTTAAGCGAGCACCATAATATGTTTTAATTCCAATGAATGTAGATTTCCATTTACAGTTTTGATTCTCATCTGGACCATATATGTTTTTAGGACGTGTCAGAATACATTGAGCACACTTTTTTCAAATCATTGTCGCACCTGCTTAATGGGCTATCAAAACATCTGTTTGTTTTTATTTTGAACCCTACACCGGTTATTCTTTTTTGTGTGCCTTATTCTACATTTGGCGCTGTGGAATGTTAAAGATTTAATTCTCAAGAATTCGCTGTAAATTGCTTCGGACGCCCAAAATTGACTGGGAACTATAAAATTCAACCAAAGCAACCCAACTTTGGGAAGACGATAACAATTAAAGGTAATGAATGCATCGATGATTGACTCTGGAAAAGGTAGACAAATGAATTTTGTTTACCTCCTACCTAAAACAATTTATTGCATTAATAAGTGAAACAAACAAATAATCGATTATTTTTGAAAATTCAGGCAGTTTATGAGGCAAATCGAAGTTTTTGTTATGTGGACTTTGAAGTCTTCTTGAAATTTGTAGAGATATTGCCTTGTTTAAGATATGTATATCTATGTATAAGTAGCTGGAGATTAAATGAAAAAAAACACCTTATATAATATACATATACTATAGAACTGTGTACTATGTTTCCGGGCATATTTTTGTAAAAAAAATGTTTGATAGTGGTAACTCTGGCCAAGTGACACTTGTGCTGTAAGAAAAAAACATCACATTTTGAAATTGTTCTTTAATTTATTCAAGTGCGAAGAAGTAACTGGCAAAGAAGTAACTGGATAGCACAGATAATGATGAAATGTAGCCGATGCTTGCTTTTGCGGTTGTAGTATTTTTAATCGGCACACACATGCGGTAAAAAACAACAGAAATGTACAGAAATTGTTTCCCCGACAGAGACATTCGTAAGATGAGTAAAAAATCATACGGCGTTGTCACATTGAAATCAAAGCCATTTGCACATCTCATTCAAAAACAGAACGATGCATCTTACGATCACGGTCTGTTGGAGCAAATCCCGTATTTTGAAAAAGGAGAGAAGCCGGCAAGCTGGAGAATCTTCGAAAGGTCGAAACTCTAAAAGAATGCTGATCAGAGAAGTTGTCTGTCTGAAAATTATATTGCTCTCATTCTCGCCTGATAGCCAGTTCTGGAAGACTTGTGTTAACAGTGGAAGAATAACAGAAATCGTTTGTATTTACACTTTACACTTCATTCTTAAATTTTCCTTCATTTTGTTTGTTATGATCAGCACTGTATTTTTCCGTTCTCTTCGCTCGAATAACATCCAGCAGACAAGGCTCTTATAACATGCGTAGACAGCATTCTATAAAAGGACAGCGGTTTACGATCGAATATAAATGCGGAAGAAACTCAATCAGAGATCCTTAACCACGTCTTAGAATTTCACTTAAAATAGGGGCTACCCTTGAGGAAATTTCAACACCACTCCCTCTTTAAGGATGCAAACACTCACTTCTCTAAAATTTCCTGTTTTCTTTTGTGTCTGTCTCCAAATAATTCTCCACCCAGAAGAGATGTACACTTTTAGCCGGCCAAAAACGGCCACAAAAAACAAACACGCCCCGTAGAAGCTTCTTGGGAGAACGCGCCGCAATTAAAAATTCCGTCGCAAGTGCTTTCAGAACCAAACAAAGTTCTCGCCGAGAATCTGTTTTCTATTTATAGCCCAACTTCGTTTTTGCCTCCAAATACCTAACGATCAGAACGTGCCACAAACGCTGCCCGAAAGACTCAGCCGCGGCTCTTATGAATTGTTAATGACCCAAAGATTGTCTTAGGTTATTGTGATTAGCTGCGCACGTAGTCATGAATATTACAGTGGTCAAGTATGGGCAGCTGGATCTGGACGCACGACAGAGTCTATAAAAGCCCTGACATTGTGGCTCCAGTACTTCAGTTACTCAATATCCCGGACCGGGCGGTGGCGTGTGAACTTGAACAATGGCGGTGGAGAATACTTTGATGGCGCTGTGCGTTGTGCTGTGCGGTGTGTACGCGTGGATCAATCGGGCCAGGCTCAAACTTATTTATCAGTTAAACGGTGTTCGCGGGATACTGCAGCAGCCCCTGCTGAATATCATAATGTGGCAAATGCTTGATCCGAATAGTCAGTGAATGCCGTCGTGTGTGAAAGTGGATTTAGTGATTATATGGTTTCTGTCTGTCTGTTGCAGGACTGCTGGAGACGCTGCGTAGTCTTCGGAAGTATTTCAAACGACCTGTGGGCTTTCTGTTCGGAACGCAGTCGTTAATCTATGTGGACGATCCCGTGCTGATGGAGAAGATCTTAAACTCTCCCGAATGTTTGGATAAGACCTACTTACAGGATGGATTCTTTGTGAGAAAAGGATTACTACATGCGAGGGGTATGTGTATAGAATATGTGAAAGTGTTGTGTTTTATTGAAAGGTGCTGGGCTGAGGAGGGGGTAATTTTTTAGAGCTATGTATCTGGAGGTGCATTTAATGTCTTCTATCCGAAATTCCAAAACAATTTTCAATTATTATTGTGATTGGACAATTCCATCAACGATGAGAGTTGGGATTTGAGGTATTGCTACAAGAAATCTTGTGAGAAAACCTTTTTTTGTGGAGAGAACAGAACATATTAGAAGTTTAAAGTTTACATTCAAAAGCTTTGTGGACAAAACACTTAGAAAGTCTTTAGAAATACTTTTAACCTTCCCCAGGATTAAATGGAAGGGTTTTTCTACGAATACGTGTAAGATATATCTATCTATTGTAGTTTTCTGGCCTAGGCCAAATTCGGCTGACTAATTTTCTGGACTAGTCGTAATTATTTTCATTTATTTATTTAAGTCTGTCGGAAACGGAGGGCTGAATAGCCATTACCACGACTCACACGGGGGGTCCTGAGTTCTATTCTTGGACTTGAATGTTCACCGCGTACCATCACCATTGACAATACTCAAAAAGATTATTGTCTTAAAAGCTTTCTCAAATTTCGCCATTTGCCGTCGACAGAAAACTGTGAACACTTCTAATTGTCAGGAAACAACAGAGATAGTCGCTTTAGAAATGTGCTCATGTCCCCTTGTGGACTGTAGGCAGTCAATTTAATTATTTATTTGGAAGCAGATGAGTAGCTTTTCACTAAAATGTTCTCGAGAAATTTCTGCTGAAGTGTTCTGCTGGGAAAGTGTACAACGTGCTTCACGCTATTTCTGTTGGAAGAGCACAAGAAACTGAAGCAAAGCTCTTGCTATTTCTAGCCAAAACTGGAGGTTAGCAGTACTAACGTGTAATTGAATTTCCATCACTAATTTTTTACAAAAAAAAATATTATTATCCTGCAACAGACAGACAGAAAGTTATTTTTTTGTGTCCACTTCACTGTAATATTTTTATTTCCGTAAATATAATGACAGCCAGTAACGGATATGTGGTCACCGTGGCGTAGTAGGTAAGTGCGTCGACCCACACGCTAAAGGTCTAGGTTCGATTTCCGGAAACTTCTCAGATCTGGCCCTTCGGAGTCGGTAAAAAACTCCCTTCTACTCGTGAGAGAACATTAGCATGCACAACACGAGTAGTTGTTGTAGAAGCTAGGCGCTGGTCCCTTGTGGACTGTAGGCCGTGGCTCAATTATTATTAGTAACGGATATACCTGAGTTAAGATACTGAATTATAATTTCGAATTTTTATTTCGAATTTAAAGCGAAAAGTTCGGTTGTGCTAAATACAAACAAAATGTTGGTTGTTCTTTACCAAGATGGTCCAAAACATACTAGAGTGGAATACTTTTCTGGCCTAATATTGCATATGAAGGAAAATACTGCATGGTTAGTGCAAGCCACCTGACATCTTATATCTGTCAAGTTGTTTTCCAGTAACATCTAACAAGTCTTCTAAAAGCGTTTAGAAATAAGAAATGCTAAGAAAATAACGACACATAGACACATAGTGATGGCCAAGTGCATGCATACTCCACCCCTCTCCAGTGAGAGTGAATGATTCCGCAAATGAAGGCGAGAACAATGCATTATCCCGAATAAATAGGTACGGATCTGTTTGGGCACCTATTTTTACAAAGAACCCAACAAATGTTTGACTGTTAATTGACTTGTTTTCCTGATCTGACTCTGAATTTTATGTGATTTTTGCATTTGTTTTTTTTTGACAGAACTCTTCACCCTCACCCCTTTCAAAAGCGTGATTTTGAAAGTAAGAGTATTGGGGTAATTGAGAGACACTATAGTCCACAAGGGACCAGGCCCTAGATTCTGCATCAATTACTCTACGGCGATTGTTCTCTCATGAGTATAGGGGACCTTAAGGTTTTTGTCGATTCGGACCGGCGAGATTTGAGAAGCATATCATAGAGTACTCGTTGTGTGTTGTCAGTAACTCAAAGCGGTGGTGGCGTGAAAAAATACGAGTTCCTCGGTACGGAAATTTAGAAAGTCCATCGTGATATCTCTTCTCATTAAACCAAATGCCATATTCAACATCTCATAATGACATGATGTCTGAAAAATATACGTTGATAGGGGGAAAAGTATGTCCCCCCCCTTTAGCGTTAAGTCTAAGTTCGATTTCTGGGCTGGATAATCTAGAAGATTTTTATGGCTGAATCTTTGTCGGGCTACTCTTTCTAATTAACTATGCAAGGGCGTTGCAAATTTTGCCATTAGGAGTCGGCATTAAACTGCGTGACCCTCTACACAAAAGATGGCAATAAACACAGAGTGGTTATCTGAGAAGTTGCAACTTGATTTCTTGTCGACTGTGAACAAATTAGAAAAAGCTCATGCCATGTTTTTGGAAGAGTTTCCAAAGGGCCATGTTCAGGAAAATAAAAAAATACTGTCAAATGTAAACAAATTGCCAAAGATCATCCCAAAATGATGACAAATAATCCCAAGAAGTTGCAGTTGACTATTTAAATGTTTTAGACTGCAGATGAGGGCTGTTCATCATCTGCAGGAGAGTACTTAAAATCTCTAGACTTATAGCTGCAATCAAGTCTATTTCTCTGTTTTGGCAAAATCCACTTCAGCCCCATCTGTTTTAAAATCATCAATAATTCCACACTCGTCACCAATCGCGTCAACGCCAGTCTTCATGATTCGTTCGCATGTGAACACCAAAAGTCTTTGATGAGTATCACTGACACACTTTCAGAGCGGGTTCCTTCAAGAACTCAAATCTCTTCACCAATCATATTTTCAAGACTGACAGCGTGAAACCCAATTTCACTTCCAATACTTGTTGTTATAAATATTGATGCGCCTCAAAAGAGTGAATTCCTCACACGAATGGGGTGGCGTACACGTATCCATTCGCCATTTTTTTCTCCTGTCATTTTTTCTCATTCACTTCATCCCAAAAGTCAATTTGGCACGTTCTTGGCACTTTATGGTTTTCCAATATCAATAAAATTTGAAACCCCATGTAAGTTTAAAGTCGACTGCTCGCTGGAGAGCACAGCATCAACGCGCCCTCTTGAAAAATGCAGATGCTCTGTTTGTTTTGACAGCCATTTAGCGGTATACAATTTCCGTGAAAATAATTTATGAATAAATAACCAAACGAACACCGATACCAACGTAAACACCCTCGCACCCTCACAACCCCCGCAAGTATCGCTTTGAGTTTGATTACATTTTTCATTTGATTTGTGCGCCCCCGGCAGGGAACAATCTCTCGTCTGTATGCATATGCATCAGTGTACCGTTGTGTGTGAATGTGAAAACCAATTCACTTATCCTGATTCGAATGCATCCAAATAGAAGCATTCAAATGTGTGCTCACCGAATAAAATCGAACAAATTTGATTGCGTCCTATTGAAATATTTCAGCGAGCGCGGGAATGGGGCGGGATGAGTTGCAAACAAAAAAAAAATACAGTTCCCAATTGATTGGCATTTGACACTCGAAGTGGCATGAGTGCCATGACATGACTTATCAACAACTGTTCGTTGTTCGAATTCAGTGCACAGACGTGGCATCACTGACGCGACGAGTGATTCTTGAGAGCGCCGCGATTGCATTTAATGAGCGAAGTTATTTATGAACGGCTCATTTTGGTTTGACTGCTGAATGACTATTCACGATAATTGGACAATAAGCAAGAGAATTAATTAAAGTGACTAATGAAGTATACAACGCGCCAGCCGATGGCCAATGGGAGTTATTTTCAGATGCTTTGAAGCCTGTCTCTTGTAATTGATGTCTGCTCTGTTGGCTCGATGCGGGGGATGTTAATTAAGCAGATCCTTATGGTGAGGGCGATCTTTTTTCGGCTTCCACCTTAAAGCGCAGATTTTTCTTGCAAATACAGAAAATTAAGGCAGACCGTAGCTATGCAACGGTAATCAGCATCGAAATGACCTGCCAATCGACGTGAGTTCAAGCATATGAGCAGCTCCTGTGTAATTATTGCAAAAACTGAAGCCCCGTCATAAGCAGAATGAAGTATCTACTGCTTGAAAAAGTTTTCCTTCATTAAGAGCACTTTCTTCCAGGACGCCCCGCCTGTAGGCTCTCTGGCGTGTGATATGACAGATATGGGATATGTTTATGCTTCAATCACGCCGCACATGATTACTTCGGCCGTGAGTAGCTCGCAGAAAGTTTCTATTGCCAGCACAAAATGCCAATTAGGTGAAATTAATTTCCGACTCTCCGACTGGGTGGGATATGAATCTGGCAAATTATGAAAGAATTGTTTCCCGAGAAACTTTGCCCATTCCCAACTCATCCTTAACACTCAGCGCGTGACGAGCCAAGTTCAAAATTAACATATCTGCATACATCTCGTGTCAAATAATCACGCAAAGTGAATTGTAAAACTGTCAAACCTTCACAGAAAATTCAGGAACACGCTACAAAGCAGGTTTAGACTGAAACGAAGGAGAACCGAATAATAGACACAGAAGCTGGGTATGGCATCATCGGGTTTGGCTTATAATTTATGTGCATAAATGATCTATTTTTGACAACTACCAGATTATTGATTTCCTTGGCAGGGCAATGATAGATATAGATAGAAACGGCAAACTGTGGGGAAACGGATCCTTTTCACTGCTGGATAGAGTCAATCAAAGGAGACAGGTGGAGTGCAGTTTTACGACAACATTTTAAAGTTTATGCATATTTTGGTGCAGACTTCTTGTCATGTGTGCGCTCATAAACTACAAAAGAAATGTGTGTGGTGAATGAACATCACCACCTCTCAACTATCGTAAATAGATGGAACACAAAAATGCTCTTGCGCTTTGTGACACATCACCTCCGGTTTTATTTCGTGGAATTCATGCGTGTGAGCATAATTATGAGAAACAGTCCTGTCGAAAAATTCCATTTGGAGTTCTTTAAGCAATGCAACAGACTGTCGTGTCGTAGCAATAAACTAGAAAAGTTCATATCAATGTGAATATTGGGTCATTTGAAAAGTCTTTGTGGTTTTTTGCCACTGAATGGTGTTGGGGTCCATAAAGCTGGAACAACTAATCTGATTGTGTGAAACGAACATATGTTTAAACATGTGACATATCAGGCTACATTTTTTGTGAAGACAGCTGCGTGATTCCTTGCTCGTGTTAGAAGTTATACTGATTTGGATATAAGTGAAATATCTTACCAAATGCACTGCGATGTTTGTTTTTACTATGAAAGAGTGGAAACGTAGGAAAAATACGCAAAAAATTGTCTACAGTTAATGATGTGAGTGAACACTGGACACAGGAGAGGTTTCTTCCAATCACTTCAGTAAATGTTGATGTCAAGGACGAACTTTGCACACCTACAGTCTGCGACTAAAAAGTCGATGAAATTTTGCAAGGTACCAACACTAAACCTTATGAAAGTCTGAAATCATCTATAACGAGCTAGATACTCAAAAAAAGTCGGCTGACGCGGACGTAGTCATAATTGAGTGGTACTACATCCCACAAGGGAGCAGGGCCTAGCTTCTACAAAAACTACTCGTGTTGTGCGTGCTACTATTCTCTCACGAGTAGAAGGGACCTACAGTTTTTTGCCGACTCTGAACGGCGAGATTTGAGAAACTTTTCATAGACAATTCGTGATCCTTGAGTGTTGTCAGCAACTCGAAAGCGGTGGTCCCGTGAAAAAATGCTAGGTGTTCCGTCCGGGAATCGAACCAATACCTTCTGCGTGGCGGTTGACGTACTAACCACTACGCCATGGCCACCACGTAGTCTAATTCAATTTTCGATGACTTTTTTCAGCATTTGTGGGCGTATATGGGCAACGCGGTGAATGTTGTCTTCCAAGTGGTCAATCAAATCAAAACTAACGACACAAAAAGGGTCAAGTGGCGTTAAATTTCACGATCTTGCACTCCAATTCACGGGTCCGTACCCTGAAGCTAAGTGGTTATCAAACGGTTCCTTCAATAAATTAGTCGTAGCCCGAACTTTGTGACATTTGTAACTGTGAAGATGTGGCCGTTTGCCGACTGTGGTCGGTGTGACGTTGCATGTCACCGTCCAATTGGCGCCCTTAAATTAGACCCAGTGCTTTGTGTTTTGTCCTTCTTCGGGTAGTTTATGTACATCACACCTTGTGAATCCTCCAGAACGGTGGCCATAAACTATCTTTTGAGCATTTTTGCCGGGTGAAGCTCACTATTTCGACTGTGACATGGTCGCTGCAGTGTATGAGTAAGTTCCCGTTTTGTCAACAGTAACAAGACGACTCAGGAACTACTTTGGATGAGGCTTAAGCAGAGTCTAATGGTTTCACGTTTTGACTTGTTGTACTTCGTGGACAAAGACGCCACCCATCTTGTAGATATGTATAATATAACCCAAAATGTTTCATTAACACAGACACGAATAAAAAAACTTTTTTTTCGAATAAGAAACGTGAAGCGCGAGCTTTTCATCTGTCGGTCATCGTGACTAACGTCTAGCTTCTTCACAAAGTAGTCTTGTTGGAAGTGCTATTGTTCTATTTCAAGTAGTGGGGACCTACAATTTACCGGCGACTCCGAACTACAAAATTGATTGACAATGAGTACTTTGAGTGTTGTCATGTTTCACGGTAGTTCAGGCGCAGAGTCAAACTTGGGACATCCGCCGTATGGGTGGGAGCACTTACCCACTACCCCACATTTAGAAAAATATTCCAAAAATGAATATTCTTTTTGGTATCACAGTATATAGATTTTTAACTAGGATCTCTTGCGGTATATGCCATTGAAAGAATTTCTTCAGTGTACATAAACTTTTCTTTGTTTAGCGCAACAGTCCGGTATGAACCTGCGCTTTAACCAACAAGCCTCTCCAGCCAGCATGGTCTTTCGCCAGATGTCTCGAGTTGCACACTAAGTTGGTTGAGGTCCTTCTCCAATTGTGTGAGCTTTTCCCTACGAGGACGTACTCTGTAACCTTGCCCCAATGGTGCAAAATCGAAGACTTTTCGGGCCGGAGCTGGAGTGTATACAACCTAGCCAGCTTTAGTATTTGATCCGAAGACTCTTTACAAAGTGCATGCCACTGTGCAGTCCGTACAGTTTGTGGTTGAATCTTCTCCTACAAACGTCCCCAATGCAAACAGAACAAAAATCCTGCGCAGACTTTTTCCTCAAAACGACCAAGGACTTCTTCACCCCTTTTCTCTGTGTCATTAAGCAGGATGTAGATATGATCAAAGTGTTAATAATGCGGATTTGAAAACCTTCTAAGAGATAGCTATCCTTTTCCCTATTAATCTGGTAAACCAGATTCCACGCCTGTCAAAAGCTGCTAAGTGGCTTCTTGTGCATCAAGCCAATTAGATAAACTGTAGCAAACATTTATGTTGAATCTTCCTGCACCACTTCAAGCCAATTACCACCAGAAGAGCACCCGAATATCCCTTTCAGCAGCTGTAACCCTAGTGCTTTACACTTATAATCAAATAGAGCAAAAAAATCTGAATACAATACGAGGTTCAGGTAATCCCATCTACAGAGTTGGATTCATAGGTGCCGAATCCTTTGCACCAGAGTGCCTACTCCGCAGACGTTTGGTAAAAAAAAACCACATCACCGAAGCACCGCCCAGAGAGCGAAAAACAAGGTCAAGTGCCGTGTGCTCATTCATACGGGGAAATGTATATGAATGTGGCTTGAATACCTATCGCATCGAGGATGTCTGAGAAAATTCCACAAGCAACCACTGGTTTTATGCATATCTCCGCTGGCATGCAGACGCATTACTGCATCGGCATTAAGGAGATGAAATTCCCTGTGATTTAAATGGGGGGAGAATTTTTTTTTTCGAAGGGGAAGAAGTGAGTTCATGCAGGAGAAGAGTTCATGCAGTATCTTCCGCAATGGCGAGCAAAATGAAATCCACATGAATTTACAACCTACATGAAGCGGATAATAATGGGTTATGAATCTGAATTGGAAATCCTTCCTGCCCCACGGCAGTCCGTTAATTGTGACAAATTTAGACACAATCCAAATTAATCTTCCACCACACCCAGAGTGGGTGATTAGCTTTCTGGATGCGAACAAATCTGTTTGTCATGTTCGAATGAATCCACAGCGGAACTTAAGCTCATTGCCAACCACAATCCCACCTAGGCGGATTACTCCTTGGAGAATTTACCAAGTGAGTGGAAATGTTTAGGGAAGTGGTGGACGTTGTGTGTACTTAACAAATCGCCGGGAGTGGACGAAACTATAAACAACAAAAACCAACGCCCCCGCTCCCCGGGGAGAGGGATGTAATCTCTCAGGTTGTAAATATCTTCGTCGTCTGTTTATCCTCTGGGCGACGGTATGCATGGTAATTCATTCGCATTCTAACCCCACCATTACAAACGTCAGGAGAGTTTAGTCGGAAAGAGGATAGTTGTTAGTGCTGACAAATTTAATTGCGGTTGTTGAGTTGTAGCATCATTTGGGGGCAAAAAAAAAAAAAAAACAAACACAATTAGGTGGTGACAGGGTGGACAAATGTGCTGAACTTAATCTTAAGTGAGGTAAGTGGCCGGCAATTTAATCTAAATAAAGGTCACATTTATCTGCGTATGTAATCAACCAGCTTTTCGTGTAAAAAAGGACGAAGAATTTGATGTTGGGATGTTTAGGAATTTATTCACTTTTTTATGACGTCGTCGTATTTGTACAGGTTGCTTGCGAAACGCGGGGGTGCAGGCAAATAAACACTGTTATTATACTTTTTCATTAACGCAGCCGGTAGTGGCCGGTTAGAGACCAAGGCTACGGACCACCTGCTTCAAATAAGCGGAAAGCTTTTCGTTGTGCGCCAATTCCGCGAAAACGAGCAGACGGTTTAATAGCTTGTCTGACATTCTGCAGGCATCGCACTCAACTCTGTTTGTCCTCCAATCCCATCTGTTTGTCCACGTCGCGGCGTAGTGTCGTGAAAAGTTTACTTTGATAACATACAAACATGTCCCAAAGGATACCAGTTTTAGCAGGGAATTCAAATTTATACACTCCCTACCCTATGTTCTACCAGGGTGACATGCATCATCCCCCTGAAGCAGCAAGCGATAGGTGTGCTAATTTTAGACACTCTCAAAAATCCTTAAGAAAGCGCATAAATTAGGAAAATCCCTCAGATTAGTGACAAACGCTTCGCGACGCATCTTAATAACGCCCCAAAGCAAGTTAAGTCCCTATTCAGGAAATTAAAACTCTCGCTATCAACGTCGCATCTTAACGGCCTTATTTCGAATTTTCCGTGGATGATAACATAATCCCAACTCCCCGAAGTGCAGAAAAATAAAACAGCCCAGCATCAAGCTCACCCGCCCCCCACCCACCCTCTCCAACCAAACCACTCTCTTGGTGGATGCGAAAATTCATTTTCCGACGATAGGTACTCTCGTAATAAAACTTTATAGCCTCTCATAACTGAGAGCGGAGAAAGTGCCGAAAAAAAACACCCTTTCTCACCGCAGCATCGCCCCAGACTCACACACATGTATGCACTTCTTTTTTCGTTGCGTCCTTTCAGGTCAAAAATGGAAAATTCGTCGCAAGCAACTAAATCCAACGTTCAGCTACAGTGTCCTGATGAGCTTCATCCCGACCTTCAACAACGTGGCCAACTCCCTGCAATCGAAACTCAATGAATACCTTGGCGTTCAGGAATTCCACGAAATTGAAGATATCATCAGTCGAGCTGTGCTGGTCACAGCGTGCCGTAAGAACTTTTCACGAATCCTTCAACTCATGCACTTCACCCACAACTATCATTTTTTTGTTCTTTTCTTTCGTTTCGTTTCTTTTTTTCGCAATAGAAACCACCATGGGAACGGAAACAAATTTCCTGGAGAATGATGAACACGAAATCGCTCAGACTTACAAGCGGTAAGAAACGAAGAAAACCAATTTCGTTGGTATCCCCCATCCTGAGTCCTTGTTTTTGTTTTCTTCTCGTTGTTTGGTTTGCTTTCGAATGGGGGCTTTTTTTTTGCGACTTTTTCATCCTCTCAGACTGCTGAGGATATCGTCGATAAAAACAATCAAGCCGTGGCTACAAATTGATTTCCTATTTCGAATGACTAAGCTCTACAACACGGACGTTGAGATGAACAAAATGACGGCGGACTTCGTCAAGGATGTAAGTGCGCACACCGGGACAATTCTGAGCAAATAATATTAAAGATGAATCACTATCCGTCGTTGTGTAGATTGTGAGCAGGAAGCACGCCGAATGGAAGAAGAACAAGCGTAATACCGGTCCCGCGGAGGAGGAGGCAGGTGTCTGCTGGGAGGTGGAACACGGCATCGAGCGAAGGAAGAGAAACTTCATAGAGCAAATCTTTCAGTTGGCGGAGAACGGGGAAATCACCCTGCAGGACATCATGGACGAGTCCAATTCAATGATCCTGGTGGTGAGTGCAATTCACTTTCCCGCAAATTGGATAACGACGTTTCAATTCCCGCCAGGCATTCGAGACAGTCTCCAACAGCATCCTGCTGGCGCTGCTCTGCCTGGCAATGTATCCCGAGACACAGCAGAAATTGCGCCAAGAGATACAGGCCACGTTCCCGGATGGGGACGTCTCCAACATCACCGGCGACAATCTTAAGGACATGAAGTACCTCGACATGGTGTTCAATGAATCGCTGCGTTTGGTAACTACCATACCCATGGCGCTGCGTAGCGTTAGCAAGGACTTCGTGCTAAAGGACAATATAGTCATACCTAAGGGCACGTTCATTATTTTGGATACATTCAATATGCAGCGGGACTCCGCCCACTGGGGACCCCTCTCGGAGGAGTTCAATCCCGAACACTTCCTGCCGGAGAGTGTGGCCAAACGACACCCGTACACGTTTGTTCCGTTCATGAAGGGTTTGCGGTTTTGCATAGGTAATAGCTGTTACGATCCCCAAACCGAACTTAAATGAAAATCATCCCCTCCCCACCATCTGATTTCAGGATGGCGTTACAGTCTTCTGCTGGCGAAGGTAATCCTAGCAAAACTCATTCACTCGTACAACTTCGAGACTGAGACCAAGCTGAAGGATTTGAGATTCATCGAAGGAATTTCACTCAAACTGAAGCATAGCGATAAGATTAGATTTACTGTGAGTAGGGTTGAGAATGGCGGCGCGGAATGAGGCGTTTTCCGATTTGTTATTAAGTTATGTAAATAAACGGTAATTTATGCGAGAGGATCCTTTGTACTTCTTTGCGCTTTTTTTTTTGTTGTCCTGTGAGGGCACTGGCGGAAGGGATATTATTTATGCCTTTGGTTACCTTGGGATTACTTTGTCTTATCACTTTTGCGGTGAAGTTTGCATCAAGGAGCCGTGCCCCATTAAGGAAGGATAATTAGCCGAAGGGAAAATGCGAATTTGTGCTGATTTCTGAGAAACAAACGGCTTTGTCGGGGGATACATGGAATTAAGCGGCCCCAGATCAAAAGAACGGACTGTTAACTGATGGCCCAGAGACGGTGATTTCGCAGAGAATTACTGCTTTCGAGGCCGACATCCTTTATCGTGAAATCGGCTGTAATTTTTTATGGCTTTGGGATTCTGCTGAATGCCTGAGAGCGCGTTCCACAAGTGGGCGCGCAATCGGTGAGCTTATGGAGAAGAGAGAGATTATCTTGCTCTATGAAAGAGTGATTCTCGGCTGTTGTTTGTGGGTTTTGCGTGGAACATTGAATCTCTGATCGCCTAAGGATTGAACTGAGGGTGTCTTCGGAAAAGGTAGGAAAGCAGTACGACTTTGTTTCCCTCAACTCTTGTCAGTCAGAAGGACATACAAAGTCAAAATAATGTTTTCTTCCCTGAATGCATTGACTTGCACATAGTGTGCAGGTGAAATTCAGAAGTGTAGGTCGGCATGCAACTGATGCCCAATGTTGCATGCACTGAAAGGCATACTGCACAAATTTAGCTCACAGAGGTGTGAGAAAAATGCCAAAAAATTCACAAAAATATTCGCGTTTTACATTTCCGCTCATGCATGGCGTACATTTTTAAAATTTATTTCATACGTGCTCATGGAGAAGGGATTCATAGGAAATTTTGCCAACCGTATCGGGTAATAAACAATCAGTTCTACTCCCCGAAATGGATCCGATCCGATAAGGTAATTGTATCTCACGACGAGGGCAGGGTTGGCGAGAGAGAGAGAAAAGAAAAAACGTCCTTTGAATTCAAAGTTATTTGAGGTACAGCTACAAGGTTATACATATTTAAGAGAGTGGAGGAGAGCATGTTGTTTTGTTTTACCTTGAATATAGAACGATGATACGGTTGGGCGTTGGTTGTAGCTGTAGGTTCAAAATGGAAACGAGCACCTATCGTTAAACAAAAAAATGAAAACACAGTCCACACTTCGCTATGCAACGAGACGTAAACTAAATTTGGAATAGAATATTGAAGGCTCTTTTATTTAATTAATTCATAGTCTGCATGAGGGTTACTAGAAACATTTTAAAACAAGGCAAGGTAGAAGCAAACTTATAATTGCCTTATAAGTAAGAATGAAAATTAAAAAGCACAAAAGTAAGTAGGAGACTGTGTCCTACAAAGGAATTTAAATAAAAAGGGGTGGAGGAGAACGAAAACAGTTTCCAAATTCGTGGTTATTAACAAACAATCTCAAAGGCATTAGGTTTACCATGTTTTTGAGGTTAAATCCGACCCGATGTTTTGGTTACTTTTTCTGCAGGACACAATTAAAGCCGTCTTTTGATTTGATATCATATTTTCTGATTCTTTGCTCTACATGCTTAAATGCTCCCTTGGGCCCTGGAAACGCAATGAGCGGCAAGCGGCAAAGCGGCAATTTTAATCAGCAGCTGACCTTCGTTCGTAGCTATTTTGAACCGCACGGTAAAACGGTCACTCCTTAACCAAGAACTAAGCGTAATCGTTCAACGCGCCATATTGAGTCTTTCTACACCCAGAAACATCCAAAGACTCAAGTAACGACTCTTGCTAACGGCGGCTTCATTGGGCTAAGGGGACAATTGATAAACAAAGCCCACTCTTGAATTACCAAAGTAAGCCTCAATAATGCCTTAATCATCCTAGTCCTACTATAGGGCGCAGCTGTATGAACTTTTGTCGAAACCAGACAATATTACTCTTGGCTGTTTTGAGGGAAAAATTGTTTGCTTAATTTTCGGTTCAATCTGGATAGGTGGTGATTGGAGTTTAGCAATAAACTGCACGAGTTGTTCTGCTGTATTCACACAGGCAACAAACAATTGAGATAGTTAGGCCATACAGAGAGGATGGACATCAATGCTTCGTCCCAGAAAGTTTTCTAATCCACCGCGAGTGGCGACGCAGTAGAGGAAGATCGTAACTTAGGTGGCGCACACATGTGGAAAGAGATCTTAAAGAACTACGTATGTGAAACTGAAGCAGGCTAGCAAACAAGCCCTTGCTAGCTGTAGACACTTTCTGGTTAAGGCCCAGGCTCACTTCGGACTGTAGCGCCACCTTGAGAAAGTAAGCAATATTGATCCATGTTTCCATCATTTGAAGACTCATTTTTAACCTTGGTACGTATTTTCAAGTTTGCACATAACTTACATGGATGGTTCACAATGAGTTTAAAATAAAACATGTGGCATTAAGCCTTCTTCTCAGTCTCTTATGTGATTAAAATGGCAGATGAACAGAATGACGAAATCTTAAATACCGAGAAATCATACAACTTGAAAAACAGTGACCATATAATATGGCCTAATTCTGCAAGCTATATAACCACCGTAAGCGGGGTTTTCCAGCTTGCCTTCCATACCTACTTTGAAATATTTCATTCGGGGACCTGGGCCTTAACCAACATGTCTCTCCACTCAGCACGATTTTTCGCTAGCTGCCTGCAGTCGGTTCAACTCCTTCTCCACTTGTGTGCGTCACCGTAGCCTAGGCCGTCCTCTGTTGCGGTGTCCCAATATCTCAGGTTCGAGGACTTTTCGGACCGGAGAAGTGCTGTACATACGCTCGGGATTTTGGAAAATTCAAATTCCTTTATTTGCCTGAAAGGAAGCGTCTACATTGTAGTTGTATGTCCGACGCTCACGTGAGATTTACATTGTTGAATATCGTAAAAAACGTCTGGGAGCAAATGAACGACAAATTGAGATGAAGATGCTTCGCGTAGTGAGGGAGTAACGAAGCTCGTTAAAATAAGGAGTTCAAAGGTTCTAGGAAGAATTTGAGTCAAAGAACCAATCTTTTAGAAAGTTAGCTCAGTTGGTATTGTCATAATTCAAGGAGAGAACTTTCGAACACCGTTTAAAAGACAATATCAATAAATGTTCCAGTGCAAGCACGAAAGAGAGGCAAATCTAATAACTGCTTGTTAACACAAATTCAAGCATTTGATCCGCCTCAGTGATGAAGTGATCCGAGACAGGGTGGCCCAGCAATATTTCTGGCGGTTAAATCGGCGAACCCCACTGGCGGAATAGGGATATAGTGGGAAGGCTATGATGCATATATTTTGGAACATAACGTCGTCGTCCTCCGTTGTTGTGCTCAATACAAGGAACATTCACGTGCAGCAAAATTTTCACTTGAAGAAAACTGCTGTTGAATCAAAGCGATTCCGATGCGGAACATGGAACATGAAAATCCAAACATCACACAACTTTGATGTTTCAGATAAGGGATGTGGAAAACGTGGAGTATCTTTTAACTCAAGAAACAGCTAGAAAAAAAAGAGACCTCTCTCGTAAGAGTAGCTGGTTTTTGTCGCAAATTTTGTCGTCCTTGTCTTGCCATACAAACCGCATTTATAACGAATGGAGGGATTGAAGAGTTAGGCGTTGATTGCATCATATGGATTATTCAACAAAGAATTTTACAGGCTGTACACCAGTCTGAACCCGCTATGGGTACACTGATGCTTAAGATGGATAAATTGTTCGAAAAAATACACATTTTTGCGACGGCAGACGCAAGTGGAGAAGGACCTCACCTACCTTAGTCAATGCAATTGAAGATACGTAACTGGCTGTCTAAAACTTTGACACATACTGGACTGCAGTATCGCATAATATACGAGAAGTTATGACTCACTTATGCCTTTTTTCAATCAGAGTTATGCCAATTTCGGGTAGAAGCCATGTTAACCATCAAGGAAGTAATATTATTCATTGTAAACAAATATGGGTAACATGAGGCATAAAAAGAAATAATGAGAAAAAAACATTTCTGTATGTCATCCATAGCGCCCTAGTTTCAATGGGGTTTAAAGCGGGAGCAGCTAGCTCGAATCTGATCGTAAAGCAGAAAGGGCACAAGGGATTCGGACAAAATCTCTGAATCCTATGTTTCGAATGGCCATTTAAAAAAATGAAAGTTGTTACGGTTTGATAAATAAAACATACACCTGCAACCCAAACAGACAACAGACAGAAGCAACTTAAATTCAAAAATACCTATAACCGATTTTAATGTCCTGTCGATGCGATAACTTTATAGACAGCCATTTCAATTGGTTCAACAACTCGCTCACATTTATCGTCCAGCTCGTCAAAATGATTTGCGTTTTAACAACTCCTAGATTCGCTCCTCCAGTTAAGTCCTCTTTATTATCAGTCATCAACACGGTTTCTAGCGCCATTTTACCCGAATAGCTGCGCACATTGTAAGCAATCAATTACGGCTGGCTCCCACATCAATTCAATTTTATTATTTTACTTCCAATTATCCCGATGGAATATATGGAAATAATTCACCTGAATTAAATCCGCCAACGCAGGGGCTTGCCGTTACAAGAATAAATAAATAATATCCCGTTACACTGTTTTACGTAAATTTAAACAAAAAAAAACTTGTGAAAAATTACACCATACTCAAGTAATTAAGGCAATAAGGGAAAAAGGATAAAAATGCAAATGAATCCGCGCTGCCTACTGGATAAACAGCGAAAACAAAAACATTTATTTGCATTTTGTCATCCAATTACATTCTCATTACCCACAAAAAAAAACAAAACAACACCACGCACGGTTGGGTTTCCTGATCTCCAATGAAAAAATGCAAGCTCTGCGGCAGATATATTTTTGCGCTCGTTTGTATCTGCAATTCGAATGCGAGTGTCAAACTGTTATGGTTGGAAATCGAAAACCGGCCTGTTGACAAAATGCTATTTATTGAATTTCATCCGCCGAAGCCGAGTGCATTGCGCGCAAACAATCCTGTTGACTGTGAGAGGTGTGACATGCTGTGCTGGAGCTGTTGCAGTGGGCTTATTTAATAAGCCACGCATTGTTTGGTTCAGTGGTGTAGCCTTTGTAATGTAAGAAGAAATTAATACGAGTTCGAATTGGATGGCACGGTTAAAGGTAAGAGGATTACGCGTGATAAATTGCAAGTCAAATGCTCCACCATTTATAAGAATTTGTTCCGGTATGTGGTAGTAGTTTGACAGATTATACAGATGCCACAATTCAAATTCGTGTGAAATCTTTCTTCAGAGCGACGAGCTACAGTCCTTTTAGAATTGTCCAATATTAAAAGGCCAAAGTAACCCCGTATTAAGAAAATACAATTTTGTCAGAAAGCAAAATTCTGAAACTTAGATTGTAATTTTTTTGGTTCAAGAAACGAATCCATTTTTCAGGGTCATTCAGTTCTTGGTTTCAGGTTGGTAGCACTGCAAGTTGACATCTGCCACACTCAGCTGTCATTTGAGTCACAATATTGGTTAAATACTTGAGTTTTACAATAACGAATCCCTTAACAATCGAAAAACGCGTTAAAATTATTTAAATTTGCTACAAAAGTGGTTATTCTAACGTAATTACTTTTTGCACATCACGCAATGATTAAAGTCATTATAATCCACCGGCTATGCAAGCAATCGATAGAATCGTGAAAAAACTTGAATAGAGTGGAAGCGTTGCGTTGCTGACTTCAAAAGGCCTGTGCATTAAGGTAATGAGCGGTTAGTCGAAAATATTACTGCTGTAAATGCTAGTGTTGCTGATGATTCGAAATTACTGTAAACGCAGCACTTGAACACCTCACTATAACGGATTTTGTATTGGATTTGCATCTCCATATAAGGTTTAGCTTAAACAATTGAAAACTGGTGACCATTCACTTGAGCCCCTTGACCGTTGGATAATTAACACAGATTTTTCGAACAACATTTCCTTAGTGGTGACGCACATTTCTCACTTTGTGGTTATGTGAACAAACAAAATTGGCGTTGCATCCGGACAAAGCAACTGTTTGCTCTGTTTTGGTGGTGGTCCAGCCATAATGCAGAATTTCCATTGTGGATCACACCTTAAAGACACGTTTTTTTTTGCATAGCTTAATTTTTTTAGTGTGCGACAAATTCAGCGATGGAGACGTAAACAATTGAACAGCGTTTAATGCGCTTGTTGAAGTCTTTTCGAAAATGGGCGTTCAAATCAAAATGCATTTCGTGCACTTCGTGATGTGTTTAGTCAGCTAAATCGATCTTAGTTGATTCGTTTACACGCAGAGTTCACATATTTAGGCTAATGAGAATACAGGAGTGATGGTTGAAAAGCCGATGCATCCACAAAGAGTGACTGTTTGGCGCAGTTTACGGACTGACGGCGTCATTGGGTCGTCTCATGCAGCCAAACGGTGAACCAACGCACAGTTCAGGGGATCTCAGCTTTGAAAGCGAATTATTGACAACGCCATTGTACCAAATAAGGTGAATTCCTCCCATGTTCTGCGCAAGGCCGCAAAACATCGAGTCGACATTTGTCTCAAGTATGACAAGGGGGTTATCAATGAATTGAATGAGGTCCACAAACTACGCCGTTTAGCATGAAGAACATGAACGTCGCTGAGTCTCATCCACTGAGTTTTAGTCGCATATGATCAAAATTCCATTTAGTATGACACCTATAAAAAAACAGAATGGATAGACAAAAATCTGAAGCCCAACCCTAAACTTATTTTTTTAGTTTCTTCTACCAAAAAAAAAGCTATGGTGACAGTCTGGTGGACATAGAAAGGACATTTTTAATTAATTCTTCAATTAGGGGGAGTGCATACGAAATAAGATTAAAAGCTGCCTGGTTTAGCAAATAGGCATGGTCTTATCTTGTTGTACATAACATCGCAAAAGGTGATAACTCGAAAGCGTTTTACCTCTTTAGATATTTCTTTAATGGATCACAATCTCACAACTAGAGACTACTATAGGCGAGATTTGAGAAACTTTTAACAGACAATCGAGAACATCGAAAGAAGTGGTGCTTTGAAAAAATGCGAGGTGTTCACCACGGGTATGGAATCTGGGACTCACGGCGTGTGAATCAAACCTACTCACTGTACCACGGCGACCACAAAAAGAACAAACAAATTTTTGTCAAATTCGCCCTTATATTAAAAATAATGATTAAGAGAGTTTAGAAATATTTTTGTTTTGCAATTTTTAGGCTGTATGACGGCGTTTTCCTCGTCAAGCCGTTTTGTGCACAACGCTTAAGAAGAATTGGCCAAGTGGCGTGCATGGACAACACTACTTCAGCTCGAAAAGATTGAGGTTGCCTAATAGTTCAAGGTTTTATTTAAATAAAACAGCACGTCAGAAAGCCATAATTCCATATTATATTGATAAACATACATATGTCAAAATTGAAAATATCCGAAACTGCTTCTTTTAACTTAATTGAGCCGTGGTTTTCTCATCAATTCAAGAATGCTAATCGAAATTGATTATCTGATTGCAATTTACGTTCAAAAATTGTACAATTATTCACAGCACGAAAAGGTGTCTAAGAAGGTAAATACTTTTAGGAAATCCAAATACCTGAAATTTGTGACTGAACTAATTGACCAATTGTCCAACTTTTCCAAGCATATCATGGCCTCGGTTAAGTGACATTGGACAGCACTATTCTCCATTCAGTTTGTTGCATCTTATTTACATTATCTCTCAGATTCGGGTTGCAAGAACCATAGTCATCCCATTTGCACAATCAAAATGAATGGAAATGAGGATGTTTGTTGATTGGAAGGTATGATGTGCTCTTCCTGAAACCAGATGCCGTTCATATTCACATCCTGAAGTTCGGATAAAAGCTAATTGGATAATCGTGTTGCTAATCCCATTTGAATATTAATTGGCACATTTGAATGGTCACATTTTCAAAGCGATATCCTCATGTGCCTGTTACACGTGTGAAAGGAGTTTTTTCTGCTGGAGAGCATGCGTTCGTTTGCAAAGTGTCCTGTTGCGAGTTGTGCGATGTTTTGATTTTTAACCCGATCTGTGTTTACATAATTTATGCCTTTGAAGTTGGTGTATTCAGTTTAGCTTGCCTAAGGCTGGACATTTGGTCAATTGTTGATTTTCCTCGAGGGAAACTACACGGATAGCGAACACAACTAAATATAGTCATTCAACGGATGCATGTGATTCAAAACACACACAAAATACATTCAGAAGACGGCTACAGGGGGGTGTACACACAAAAGGCACTTTAGCTCTGCGAAATCTGAAACAAGTCACTGACCGTTCATTGTCTGGACTCTAACGTTGAAGTTGGCAATGAACACGTCCCAGTGGTGTGGAGAATGTCCATTACAAACTGAGATTGAGTTTTTATTGAAATTGTTTTGAACTTTTCTGATAATAATGATTTACCCATCAGCAGATGATATTTGAGGGAAGGGAATGGAGATCTGATGCCGGGCATGTAGCTTACGTTGGTGAGATGATGTCCAAAACCTTTGTGTCGCTAAAATGCATGCAATTGAATGGAATGTCTTTTAATTTATGGATCTACTTCTTTTTAACAACCGTGTCATTTAAAACTATCGTTGAAATACAGCTGGGGAAAAGGTTTAAAGCTAAACAGCAATTAAATTAATTTTTTGCACGCCGGGAACGATATTAACGAACGTGTAGTAAAATTCTTGTCACTCCCATAATCCACATCCAACAAATGTGAACACAACAAGAAAGGATTCAAGGTTCATGGCAGCGACGTGTCATTAAAGACCTCCTCCTCCTCGCGGGCTTTAAAATTCTTTAACTCCAAAAATATTTTCCACAGAAACCCACAAAGTCCACCACAAAACTCCAAGCCCGAGATAAATCCTTTAAGCAGACATTTCAGACATGGACCCTGACATTTCGTGTGTCCTCTACTAAAACCATTTTTTCTTAATTTTTCAAAAGTCCTTGAATGTCTGAATTTCTCGTTTCCCAAGGCGACACAGTGTCAACCCACCACCTGGTCAACTCTATGGACTTTCACAGCAACAGTCAATTCAGGGGATTGCCAGCATTACAAAGTGCACAACTAATGCAATACCTCAGAGCATGTCCTCCACCCAAGTGGACTAATCTATACGGTCTCCCACTCGCCCCCCCAGTCAGTAATACTTTTGCAAGATTGCCATGTGTGTTGCTTAAGAAATTCAACAAACTTTATCGAGAACTTTTTCTGGGTCCTGTGGTTATTACTCAGCCAAAGGAGTCACCCCAGGGCGCATCACCCCGAAACGCATTAGAAGTTTTCCCGCCGAGCACTCCCAGTCGATTAAAAATGTATGCGATGATGCTAATTGACAGATGCAATGAAAAGTTTATCCGTTCATCACTCTCACATTTGGGTGCGGGTAACGATCGTTCCTTCCTTCGTTCCGTCCTTCCCAACACTCAGACGACTGATGTCCTGTCGCCTGTGTATGGTGACAGTGACAGCAATTTGAAACTTGCAGTGCTGCTAATGTGAGTTCTCTGTGCTGCAAAGGGGGTTCCGTCTTGCCAGCAAGAAATTCGATTCAGTATGCTTGTGACGTCCAATACACACCCGCACGCATGCCACAGAGCAGAGTTGAAAGGACAAATGCATTGCTAGCAATGTTCCACATGATTGGCATTTATGGAGAAATCGGAGGTCAGCATCTACGATAGCTGACGAATTGCCAGTCAAGACCAGGACTTCACAAAAGGGGCAAGAGTAACTGCGTAAAGTTTGTTTTAATATCATTATCCTTCGGCATTCCACTACCCAACCGGATGGAGGTTAAATTCAAATGGAATCGTCAATTTTTATTGCGAATTGAGACGTTTTAAGCTCCGCTTCACTCTCAAAAGGGCATGCGACCCGATCTACTTAAGGATATGGATGTGCGTCCTTAAAAAGATGGATTTGTGAGTGGAGTCATAAACCCAAATTCCAACCCGCATTCGATAAGTAAACTCACCCCTTGGTGGTGGAGATGACGGCACCCCAGTGTATGGCTCTGTCGAGAGTATGTATTCGTGTCCCGGCAGTGGATCAAAGGAATTTCATTAAACGAAGCAGAAAAGGTGGCACTTCTGGGAAACAATTCTCACAATTCCCCCCCACCCCCCACCCACACATTCACTGCGCTGAGTGCGAGTCAATCGATCCGACTTAAATGAGTTCGGAAACGTCCACTGTGGACTACGGAAAAGGAGTTAATGCGCATCGCACATCGAACAGTTCAACGACGATATCGGAAGTCACGTTTAGGCATCCCCGGTATGTCCTTTCGGTTTGCTCTCATATTCAGCTGTGCATTTATTAAAACGACTGTGGGCCATAAGCAGTGGGTAATGGCAATGGGAAAAGCGATGGCACACCATCATCATTGTCCTTATGAAATTCTGAAATACTTTGGCATTCTTAATGAGTTTGCTGGTGGTGTGGGAGAGCTGTCTATGGGCATCGCATCGAGCTGGAGCAATGGAGCGCTGGATTCTTTGGATGCCATCCCCGGAGAGATCATCTCGGAATTACACTAAAAGGAATTTACAAATAGACTCAGTGATGATGCTGATCCTGGGGGAGGGGGGAGGGGGATGGCCGCCTTTGAATCGAATGGATGACTTGAAGGAGTACCGGTGTTGGACGGGCGCTGTAAGTGGGTGTGGCGATTATCGTCAAGCGATGATGTGCAAGCGGCATGGACAAGCGCTTCACTTCTGGGAAAGAACTTAATTACTTACGGCAATGCTGATGGATTGTATACGAGTTAGAGTATCTCCTTCCGCCCCCCCTGCCGCTGCACCGCTGTGCACCAGCCAGTGTCAGCGTGACATACATAATTTGCGAACTTTTTATGGGTTCCTCCGTTTTTCTATGTGACGGGCTGGGGAAATTGAGAGATAAATGTGGAAATGAGCGTGAATGTGAGTTCGTGTCCTTGGGGTAGCGACGACGATGACACTCACTTCTTCGTACCTCTAAAAGAATTTGTTCCCTGCTGTTGTTTTTTTTTTGGTTTTTGTTTGTCTTGATGGCGAGGGAGGCGCGATGCATTTAAATTTCACTTAAGCACTTTAATTAATGCAGGTGAGCGTTGCCTTCGTTTGGGGTGGGATCATTTTCACCCCGGAGCAGCTGTTTAGACACACAGTCTTGTTGATTCGGATGCGGGGTGAAAATATGCTCTATTCATCTGCGTGTCCTTCATCTTCTTCTCTCAAAGAATACCCATTGTGCGATGGAATTTATCCTACTCCTTATCTCACGCGCAAAAAAATAGGAATAGCATACAAATACACAGTTGTGTGTATGTGATGTGTATCCTAGATGCCTTTGAGAGATGATATGGCATAATATCCTTCGGATATCACTTCTCTACAATCGTCCTGAAGGTGAATAAAGTCTTTATTTGCCCCACAAGTCCTGCGCTTGTTTGGGTATATTCCCCCCGGAATGGGGTATTATTTCCAAGATGAGATACAAAAGAGGGATAACGGTATAAATTGGTGATCGATTTTCACCGTTGCGGATTGCTATACCTTCGATATCGACGGGTAATGGAGCAATTTCTTCAAATTGAATTATTACCGTGAGTTTGCTACGGAGGCGTGTATAGGTGTTTCATGTGATTTGTGGGGCACGAGGGGTGGGATGTATCCACTGACCGAGAGTGCCTCAACTTCAACTTGGACAGAAGAATTTTCCGGCGGGAAGGATATTTGAGGCTAGTCTCAACGAGAAACCTCACCAAGGCGACACGAAAGAAAGTGAAGAATAAGAATCGAGGGCAAACACCACACAAAGCTCGTGTATCAAAGAAGAACACAATGCACTCAGACGCTTACACTTTGTGTCAATCAGGAATCTAGATGAGGGTGGGAAATGATGTTTTCTTTGTGTGACCGTTTGAAAATGTGACCAAGTAGTCAAATTAGGGTGGATCTTGGAAACGTCTCGAGAGTTTCAAGTTGCCACTGGCCCTCTATTTATACACTACAGGGCCGCGTAAAACAGTATTTTTAAAGCTTTATGGCGTATTGTGTGGCTTTGGCATCCATATTAAGCTCGTTCTTCTTTGACGATGGAGAATGTTGGTTGCTGTGTTAAGGCTGGTCAGATGTCAAAAAAGGATTAAGACACTCCGATGAACTGTCATGCGATTTCTTTGACATGACTCTCGGGAAGATCGTGAGGAATTCAAGCTTCAAAACCTGAGACACGTTCTTCCATAAGTCTGTGCGACTGCTCGCATATGCCCATGACCCTAGACCATCAGCGGAAGAACACAATGGGCCGTTAGTGGAGCGTTTATGAGCATCAAGGAGGAAGCAGTTAAGATAGGCTTTGTGTTCGTATGCTGTCTAGGAAAGATGTTCACCAATACCAACGTCTTAGACAAAACGTCACTTAGGTGGCTAGAACTTCGAAGTAGTAAATGACTTTGTCTGTCTAGGCCCCGAAATTAACCCAAGCGCTGGCACCACTCTGGAGATAAAACAAAGGATCACGCTTATAAATGTGCTTCTTGAAAGCCATTCAAGTACGTTTCTCTAAACTTTACTGTACGTCCGAAGGTGGGCTTAAGGGTGAACTGATGAGCATTCCTAGCGTGGCGTGAATTGCGGGTGAATTCTTGAAGGGAGGGATGCAGCTGGCTAATTCGTTTTAGCATTTCTTCTTGAAATAGCGATAGAACAGTGACAGAGACGCGACATTACGTCGGTATTCTAACGAGTCAATCGACTTCGCACTAGGGGACACAAGCCTTCATTACTAGTCACAATTGAAAAAAGAAAAGGTGCACATACATTTGTGTACCCACGTTCTGAAGAGGTTAAGGCATCAAGTCCTCTCCCGAAGGACCTATATTAGACCCTTAAGTCCCAATCCAACCACTTAGGGGGGGAGAATCATGGACACTTACTTCAGCGGTCGAGAAGATTCTTCGTAGCTTCGAGAGGAGAGTCCTTCGAATTATCTTTGGTCTTGTACTTACTCATGGTGCTTGGAGGAGAAGACTGAGCAACGAACTGTACAGCGACGTCGGTCTGATCAAATGGGTCCCTTGACTCAGATTGCTAGGTTCTGTAGAGCTAATGGAACCCAATAATCCGGAGTGGTTAGTCTTGGTCTTCAACCTCGCGAGACAACGCGGTGTAGGAAGACCACGCCTCCGGTGGCAGAGGCAGATGGAAAGAGCCTCAAACAGTTGAGAGTGCGTTACAGGGTTACATGGAGGGACAAGTTGGTTGAGGCCCAGATGAACTGTAGTCTCAGACAAAGAAAATGAAGATGCAAGCCTTTTGGAAGTTCGAAGTTCAGAAGGAAAGATCATGTGTCGTAGAATTTGCCGGAAGATAGAGAAGAACACAATTGCCAAAAATTGCTGCTCGAAAAAACCGTTAAATCAACGAAATATAGGAACAAAGGTTTATAAAGCAAGTGCTTTTACAATCTTTCAGCAAACTCACACTTTTAGTGATACAGATTTATACTGTGAGAAATCCTCCACCTACCACATTTTTCACAAATCGGCATTCAACAGATGCACCTCCAACAGATGCATTTTAAGATCCTCATCAAATCCCATGTAATGACATTGATAATTGCCCTAAATCTCAATCCGTGTAGCCAGCTGTCACCATCAACCGCAACCGCAACCAGCAGCATTTCTAACTGCAGACATCCCCCATGATGCTCAGTCCATCATATTTACCCATCACCTTCAACACTTGACTCATCAAACTTTGTCTGCGGGAGGGTGGGTTATTCAGCGGGTTTCCTCCACCCCCCCAACCGACCATCATCAGCAATGGTTCAAGTCTTTGAGAGAAATCATCTTGGTGAGTAAACATTTCATAATGAATTGGTCAATTCCAATCAACCCAAAGGCCATTCACAACCATTCAACGATGGATCCGGCAATCCATACACAATCGCAGGAGTTTGCCGTTACAATACCATAAGGCGACATCATCCTTGACTAACTCAACCCCAACCCCATCGACCCAATTTGCGTCCCCTCTGCCGCAAAGCAAGTGTGGGGCGCCCCAGTTCTCCAAGCAACACTGTGAGTTATCACTCACCCGGCAATGATGTATGACCATCGGATGAGGAATATATGAGATTGATTCTAGCAAGTCCCTCGCAGGCTCCCATGCATGTAGCCTCGGTTTCGGTGTTACCGCACAGCACACAGCCGAGCAGAGCTCTTAGTATCATGATTCACCAGTTGTTGTGCTGCCAAGTTCAACCGCAATCTGTGTCCATCATGTGGAAGGTGATTAAAATTTGATGAAATCCACCGCAAAACGTCCGCATACCCAGCAGATGTGTATCGTTGTACTGCTCCATCGTCGCCGCCGCCGCCATGACACGAGACGCTCCTCCGGCCAGGACCGGAATTCGACCAAACTTTGTGATTGTGTGTGCGCCATCATCATTCAACGAGCAATCTCTCCTGGGAGTTGAACCCTAACGGAGGGAAGAACTTAAGACTTATGGCAGCTCTCCTGCCCGCCCGAGTTTTATATGCTCTTCCTTGAGGCAATATTTTGTCAATAAAAAGTTGATGGCAATTTTCGGGTCAAAGTTGGTACACAACGCCGACACGACCTGTTGTCCTGGCGGCGCACCACTGCTGCTGCGAGTGCTTTTAAGATTGAAATTATAATTAAATCTGTGTAAGGTGACGACGATACACTCCGGCATGTCGGTCGTCCCTGTGGCAGAGTTGGCGCAGGCACGCCTCCTCCGGTTCGCTGGGGAGTTGAGTTATTTATCAGTTAGTTCCACTGACGGTACGGAGGCGTTTATCACCCCGCCAGCGGCACGGAGAGCCACCCAGTGGCTTTCAATTAATTCGCTTCATCAAATTATTTTTACAATTCAAGCGGCGGAAGCTGGGGGCATCGCGTCACCGCTTCCGTCAACGCCTCCATCCGCGATCTTTGACTTCACTTTCGGGCGGGGTGGAAAATTTAATGAGAACAATATTTTTGCAGTTTGACGAAGTGCTCCGGCGGCGGTGATTACAAGCGAACGCCGCTTAATTGCGGGCCGAAATTTAAGGTCGAGTAATTGCCAATTAATGAGTTCGATTGGGAAATGATTTATCAATCCGGAGGCGGCGACGGATTGCCCGCGCGGCTGGGCGGTAGAACATTTTTCGTTCCCGTAATTTGCGTCACTGTGTGTGAGGAATTTATAATTTTCTGGAAGGGCTGGCAGGAAAATTCCGATTTGTTGATTGGGAGTAGGGTCCCGCGCAGTGATCGCCTCAGGTGGGGTTGTCGTTACTTGAAAACTCATCAGTGGTCGACTTCTTTTCCCAGAATCATGTTTTTGCCATTCACCCTAAGAAAGAGCACACGGAGGGCGACAAAGAGCTAAAACCGGGAATAGTTCGGACGAGTTGGGGTTGAAACATTCTTTTCTTGGCACTTTCCAAAGGAGAACTTTTTTAATTGAGTGGCTTTGGACTTTCGACGACTTTGCCGGAATGTTTGCTCCGACTGCGAGTGCTTGACTTGTGCTAGAAGTCAACGGGGTGCAATATGACTTCGGTTGAAATTTGTTTGTCAAAAGTGAATAAACCCATTGAGGAGGGTGAACGCGGTTGTAATTCTTTTGACGGCAGCAAAGTGGGGCTGCGGGAGGAAAAAATCTTTGCGGAAAATTGATGAAAGCACCCTCCTTCAGGGACTTAACAAGTTGTTTTCCTAATTATTTTTTTGAGTGAGTTGTCACAGTGATATCAATGTTTTGGAGAGTAGAACCTAAAAATGGAAGAAAATGTGTGCACTCATTTCTTAGCGGCGACCTTCGTAATTTTGTGGTTTGGCTTTTAGAATTTTGACCGTTCAGTGGAAGTGTTTAGTTGCTAAGAAGGCTTGAAAATGTTAAAATGTTGGTCCAAATAATCAACTCGAGAATTAATTGATTAAAAACTTGGTTTTTCGATGAAAATGGAGGGACATACATTTTTTTTTCAAATTGGGAGCTCCATAATGGTTGTTCTGATAAAAAAGCTGATTACGAAACAACAAATATTATTTAAAAAATTTACGGTTGATTCAACGCATGTAGATTGTACGATAAACGTATTTTTTCACCGCACTGTGAGCATGTTAAGCTACCCTTAAATATTCTCCGATTTTTAATTTTCTTGTCCAAATAATGTTTGTAAAGTTAATTGCATTTGAATCCAAAATATTAAATATTAAATATTAAAATATATGGGAGTGTAGTGGACGAGAGGGACAAATGGACAGAAGAACAAATATGCAAATGGATACGTTTTTAAAACAGCATTTGCCATCATACTACAAATTTTGTAGCTTGAACTACTTATACAGAGTCATTCATTTTGCGGTTGAAAGTGTTTAGCGATGGCATTTGAAATCTGCCAAACCTAGCTGTCATTTAGAGTATCACAATATTAGTTGAATGTCTGCCAATGGGATAATGGTTATACTCAAATCGTAAGTGCGCGATAGCAAGCTCTTTTAACGTTTTCATAAAAATATACATAGTGTACCAAATGCATGTTTCAAATCAAAATGACAAGTCGTGCGTTGGCATATCTCAGATCGTAGTATTATAATTTCGAAAGTACTTTTTAATTATTGGGTTTATAACTTAATTAATGCGGTTTGCTAAGAGATGGCGTAACTTATTTTATTCCATTATTAGTATTCCATTGGAACATGCGTTCGAAAGCTACTATCATTCTAAGTCATTTCAGTATATATCTTTCATTTGAAGCGCAATTTTTTTTTCACTCAATGACATCAAACTTTGTGCCTGAAAACGAGTTTTTGCGGGAAGTTCTTGCTTATTATATCAATTTGAGGAAAACTACTGCCAAAAGACATCGTATTATGGTTTAAGTTTATCGTGAAAATGTGCTAGCTGCGCGAATGTGCCAAAAGTGGTTTGCACAATTTAAAAGTGCTGATTGTTGCTTGGATGACAATGAACATCCTGGGCAGCCAACAAAGTTTAAAGATGGAGAACTGGAAGCATTACTCTATAAAAAATTTTTGCCAAACACAAGAAGAGCTCGCAAAATCTTTGGATGCCACTCAAGCAACCATTTCAAAACGTTCAAAAGCAGCTGGAATAATAAAATATACGCTATCTCTTATCAAACCGCACGAATACAGTTATAGTCCCAATATTTACTCACGAAATTGATTTTTTCTGTGCTGGGGCGACTTTTGTGCGAGAACATTAATTCCTTATTTCAGTTTTAGTAACAACATAGCCTTTCATAGGACTGATAAAATGCGTATCAATGCCTGTCAAAGTCAGTGCGCTATAATAATAGCGCAACGGCGTGTAATATAATAAGCTATTTAAAAACTCTATTTACGTGAACAATCCCCGTCATCGAACCGCATTAAAAACTAATACCTCTCATATTATGGCCACTCCATTATGAAAAAGACGAAAAAGTGTTTACAAATTACTTTAAAGGATTACATTTTCCAGGCAGGTATTTAAATAATATATATTTGTTTACACTAAATGGCAAGGTCCCAACTTTAGAAGGAAATACAATTCATACAAAATAGGACGCCTATATTGATTTCATAAAGCTTTACTTTTGAAACCGAAAAGTGAATTGCCCCAAACTTCACTTTCACTTGGCACTCAAATGCATTACATTACTCTCAAAATAGTAGTTTGCCTCCGCTTTTTTCCTGTGGGTATTTATATCAGTCATTTTGTATCCCTAGAAGTTTCGACACATTTTGGAACCAGTGCTATCAATGTCTATGCACCGATGTCTTTAATGACTTAAGCGACCTTGCTTTGCAATACATTTAGGCTGCTAGAGTTTCTGATTTAGCAAATTTCGGGATTGCTACATTGTCCTTGTTTATCGAACAGAGTCCATAAGTCCAAATCCCGAAATGCCAAAACTTGAAATGCCGAAAAATGAGAAAGTGCCCCGAAATGCCGAAAGTTTCAAAAAGTCAGAATCTCGACAAGGAAACATTTTTGACGTCATTCAACTTGGCCATTATACAAAAAATTTGGTGGAGGTCTAAACTAATCCAAACCTCACAGCGATCACAGGTTACACTTATCTAAAATTGTCTTTTCGGGATCTATATTTTTCGGATTTTTTCTTTATGTGTCATGGGTATTTCGGAATTCATGGCGTCTCTGACAAGGGATTAATTCCTATCCTCTTAACGGACTCATGTTCCGAATGCCGTTCTATAACAAGTAAGTTGACCAGCAGTCTTATGCTGACTCCAAACTGCGAATATTTAGAAACTTTTCATAGACTTTGTACTCTTTACGTGTTTTCATCCAATCGTAAGAGGTGGTAATATTTAGTTCAGAAATCGCAGATGGGATCTTCAGCGTGTGACTTGACGTACTTATCCACTATGACACGGTGGGTCGGGATGTCTATAATCCTTCACTGTATGAATTAATTGAGAAGTCGAAGTCGGTTTAAGAACCTTCGTTTGATGCTTCTTAATTGTTTCCGTGGTGTAGTGGGCCGTCGAGTCCGTCGAGTCACACGCCGTAGGTCGCAGGTTCGATAACTGGATTGAAAATGTCGCATTTTTTACACAACTATTTCCTTTGAATTGTTTAAAATAAACAAGAAGAACAACAAGTCCGAGCCTGCAATAAACTGCGAGTCACTTCCACTCGTGGGAAAATAGTAGCGACGGCAAAACGACTAGTTACTGAACGTTACTCGCACTCGTTTCTCGTGGGCTACGCTGAAATACTAAGTCTACAGACTTTTCTTAACGATTTAAATTGAAAAAATTTACCTCGAGAACTAACGGAAAAAGAGAATGATTCAAATTAAGTGGCCATATTTTATTTTAGTCATTTCGAAGTGTTATAACAGAGAAAATGAGTGATGTATTGGAGGTTTAAAAGAAACTCTTTTCATGTCTTTTTTAACTGAAAATTAGAATCCTCGAAGAGAGCAATCTCTTTTAACATCCCAAATCAAGTTATTGTAAACTAATACGAAACCCTCGATGCGCAAATATAATTTCCCTTTCTTCACGAAGAAGATAATCTTTGCATGCAGTCTCTCGACATGACTACATTATTTCCTTTCCGTAACCCTAAGAAGAAAAAAAATAAACATTTGCACTTCAAGAATGTGCTTCGCATCTTCACCCTTATGCACATTTCTCCATTCCCATCGGAGCATACACAGAATGATTACTCTTTTCTAGGAGGGAATAACGTCTTCTCCATGCGAACACTTTGCCTAGAGAGTTTGCTTTTCAAATTTTATTTTCGAAGCAAAAATATTTGACATTCCCAAGCATGTATGCATGCATCCAAGTCAAGGATAATGCGAGCATTCAATTTTCTCTGATCCACAAAACGCATGCACATGTGGGATGCCTCTCCTGCAGATTGCACACAAACATTTGTAGAACAATGCAAAACAGGGTAGTGGGTGACCATAGAAATTTTGTTCTTTTTGTCAACAATCAACAATTATGTTGACATATTTTTTGGCAACCGGAATGCCACACGCTCGCTCAAGGAGCATCGTTCTTCAGAATCTGCTCCCTCGCTCTCTCTCTCAAGTCATTCACTTTCAATTCACTGAAGTGTTTTCCTTTGAAAACCCATACCCCGGGGAAGTCTCCATTTCCTAGAACTCATTCAAAGTTATGCCAGACTTTCTCGACCCGAAATGGCTCATCCTTCATCTCCATTAACGGGTCTATTTGTACTGTTTTGCCCTAGCATACCCAACCAACCAAGCTTGCAACCCCTACCGTCCCCACTTGAGGTGGCCAGGCGCCCCCACCCCGCCGCCACCAGGATAAGGTATAAACGAGAGAAACAATTTCAGCTAGAGCTCTTCATAAATGTCTAAAAGCATCGTAAATTACTTGTAAAGATAAACAGTCCCGGAAAATATGAAATACGTGCTAATGCGCTTCGCTTTTTTCCGTGCTGCTCATGCTGCTGGCACCGCTGCCGCTGTTCCGCGTCCATATGTAAAAATTGCTCGCTTCGCTCCGACAAGCACAGCACACGCTCGTGTGGGTGTTAAGAGGGATATATTCGAAAATCTAATGAATCATTTTCTTACCTACCGTTTAGACAAGCTTATGGCGTGAAAAACACATTCGATGTCTATTCCAATTGGTTTTACTTTGTCCTCCAAACACGACCATCCGCCCCCCCCCCCCCCCGCCTCCCCGGCATGCCCATTACGTAAATTGCAGCACATAACATGTTAATGAAGTGGCAATAATAATGAATGTGTAATCCTTAAAGTTCCTTCGACAAGGTCACGGTCGTTAAGTCCTCCCTCCGTCTCCCACCGAGAAGACATTTTTCAGAGCTCACTTGGCAGAACATAATTGTTGGCGAGAACGGCTCCCCCGATATCTTTCACTTTGGGGCTTAAATTTAATTCATCGCTGCCACGGATACAATTTGAATTTGTTTGTGCGGTCGACGAGGGCAGCAGAGAGGTACATTAGCCTTATTAAAATTATTCCGACCTCTTGTACGGTTTGGGGCTTGTGGCTGCTCGAAAACACGAACGTCGCTTCGCTCTCGGGTCTGCTTTGACTAATTGCCAAACTCACACATGGAGCTTACATCTCGGGACCGAAAGGAAGCCCTCTTCAAAGACGAATCGATGTCATCATCTGTTCCATCGCATGGAACACATGCTATCGCGGGCCAAAAAACGGGTCGGGGATCCGCATTTACATGCGATGTGGGTGTGAGCAGTGAATTTCTTGGCTTCAACCGCGCCATTGACGCTCGATTTGTTTGCTCCTTGACCCTTTTTTCTGTTTTCTTTCCGATTCCTGCAATCGATGAAACGAAGGCCAGATGATGTGCGGGAGGCATCGGTTCTGTTTTCTCAGCCGGTATAATGGCCAAATAAATCTAAGAACTTCCCCGAACACGATGACATGTATGGTGTCGGAAATTGGAGATGTGCAGCACGTTTTCGAAAATCATTTGTCGAAATTTGTGGGGAATCACTCGAAAGGTCAAGACACAAAACAAACTGCCCACTCCCAGTGTTCGTCTGCTTTCAACTCTTGCATGCCTCATAAGCCTATAAACTCGAAGGAATACTGGTAATCATTCTTGACCTTTATTTCGACTGCCGCCGATGGGATTTGCTGCTTATTGGAGGGGAGGAAGAAGTTGCACGAAGGGAGGCGACCTGCATCCTTGATCCATGAGAGAAATTGAATTCAGGCCGGCAAACTTATTTTTATTGATTTACTTTCTTATTTATGATTCGTTTTTATGGATGCTGTTTTCGCCTTGGAATTTTCAGCTGAAATTGCATTAAAACCAAGGTTGGTCCAGAAACGAAGCGCTGGGAATTTGCACGTGAATAAAGGGTCGTAAGGGTGCTTGTGAGAAAGATGGTGTCTTGTCATCATGAGATGTTGAAGATGTTATTCACTTGAAGTGAAGAAGTTATGACTCCTAAACAAGTCAACGGAAACCAAATAAGTGCTCGTATGCGGGATTTCAAGAACTTATCGTCGCATACGTCTGCTAGGTTCTAGCAGAAACGTAAGAGGGAGGATACATAAATTTATTTTTCCTGAAGGAACTCCTTACTTATTCACACTAAGTCTAGAAGAAATCAATTCTGAAAACGAAAACGCATCAAGATATGCGCTAGACACAACTTATCTAAAATTATCAGGGTCGCCAAAATATTAAGCCTTTTGGACAGCAAAACTGCACTTGAGGCATTATCGTTCAACACTGTAAACTTTACTGCAATCTTTGGTAATTTGTCTAGATCCCTAAAGACAAGGGGATTGCAAGCAAGGAATCCACAGATGAAGTCACTAGACCTTGTCCGAAAACTGCTTTCGTAGGTTCCGAGTCACTAAAGTAAAACTAATGCTACAATAATGGTTAACAAATAGGAGCCCAAAGTTCGCAGTTCGGAGACATGAGCCCTAACACAATCTCAGCATTCATATTCAACCAACTTTAACAAGTTGGTCCTTCATGAAGTCAAGTAAGGTTTAGGAAAGTTAATGGGCTTTTTTGTGTGACCATTGCGGCCTGAAATGACACCTTTACAAGTTCAATGCATGCAAGGAGACTGAATGTTGGCTTTCTTCGGAAGAGGTCAAAACATTTGAGCCATTTCACCTGAATATCCGGTACTTCATTTGTTAAAGAAACATATTTTCCAAAGGAAAATAATAACATAAACGAATTTTAAAACACGATGGAACGTTATAAAGGACGCACTATCAACACGCCCTAGCAACTCCAAAAATTTCCATTTTACAAAAGATGCTAAACTTAATTTCTCGTCAACTCCCATACAATTTCAATTTTAGCCAGCGAGTTTTAAAGGCTCACACAAGCGCCTGCACTTAAGCCGGAGTCAACGACCTCCTTTCCCGCAAATTGAAACTCTGAAATTCGAAGATGATTCATTCAGAAGTCTTTGGAAGCGTGCAAAGAATGAGGAATAAGGGAAGAGTGAGCAGGATGAAGGCAGATAAACTAATCAGCCGATAAGTTAAATGGATGCGTTCTTAGCTCCAGTTAATGGGAGCTATACACCTTTTACGGCTGCCCGAAAGTATTTTGTCTAAGGTGTAGAAAAACGAATTCTTAACGGAGTTTCAAAGTCCAGCCTGTTGACATCTCAATTGTAGATTTAGCCTAAGGTTTACAGTCATTAACTTGCTTAGAGACATTAAGCAGCTTTGTACATGGGCGGACTACATTTTAACGCCCCTAGCAAACGATCAAAAGATTCTCGATTCTTCGCGTGGAATGTGACATCCCTCAGCAGATTTCGTGCAACCGCTTTACAGAAACAGGCCCTGGATGCAACAAAGATTACATTACCGCCCGCTAGAAAAAGGATTAAGATGAGTGCAGGAGAGCAGATAAACACTAGGGAACAGAGATTTAGAAGGGGGAAACGTAAACGACCGTCAAGGTCTATGATTTCTTCTATAGCCGTTGTAATAGAGATTTTTTAATCAATGATGTTGACATCGAGAGTGTGCAGCATTCGCCTTCAGCAATCCAAATACTCTTGATGTCGACGAGATGGGTTTTGTGTAAACCGAAACCGAAAAGAGATTCCACTTTAACTAATCCACTGTCGTTTCGAATGCTTATTCGATGCGGAGGCGGAGGAGGCGGTGTTTATTCTTTAACTGGGCAGATGTTGGAGGAAGACGACTGAAAGGTCTGTGCTTGGCTGAGGTGAGTGCCGATGGGCTTGAATTGATTGAGCAGAGTGCAGCTTTGATGGTCTTATAAGCATACGTCTTATGGAAATTCGTATAAAAGCTAAGTTTGGGAAATTTGGTCCAATTTCCGTCCAAGCCTCGACAGAGGTTACAATGCAAGAAATAATGTCCTAAGAAAAATATACGAGCAATGTCACACCTACATCTCTAATACCGTTCTAGAAGATTGCTATGCACCGTTGGGAAAAAAACTATTTCGTGTCTCAGGCTTGTAAACTTGGCCTTATGGCAGAACATATTTTTGTTCGCATAGCGCGAGAAAATTATCGCGAAATATTCCTTATTGTTATACGTACCCCTAGTTGCTCCACCGCCTCCATATATCGAAACTCACGAACGCCTAAGTGGTTGGTTTGCAATTTCTTACCATTTATTTAGGGATTAAATGAGCAGGGTGTACTTTTCCTCCTTTAGGTCCATAGAAACATTTGAAATGACATAGTCCCAGAGAAGTTGACTGGCATTGGCTAGCCAAGTTATGCATCTACAGACACGACTATTAGGATGACTTAAATGTATGGCTAACACTTGTTCAAGCAGTGTTCCAACTTCTTTCCGCCGTCGAAAAAATGGGTTCTTGAAGCCCCTGAATCCCCTCATTTGGCTCAAACTTTAATTATGCGAGTGACTTTTTCAATTTCAGGTTTGGAAACAAACAGCATTTGTGTGGGACCAAATATAGAGAAGACTGTGGCGGCAGTTCGTAGTCTTATTCTACTAACTTATCCGTGGTTATATGAAGGTGTGAACCGATGCGTTGCCTGGTGGAAGAAACTGTTTTTCTCCACAAATTTGGGTTTTTTTCTGCAATTTCACATTGAATCGGCCCAATAATTCGGCATATTAGGGCCCCATGACCGTTTCTTAAAAATGGTAGATATTAAGAAATTTTGTTCCTCTTCCAATCTTCCGGCGATTCCAATCAGAGAATTTATAAATGAATAAAACTTAATTCTTTGAATTTTTTCGATGTCAGAAACGTGTTTCTTCATCTAACATTTGTTATCTCGTTCATTCAAATTGATGCATATTAACTTTCGGACCAATAAGATAAACTAAGCCTTTCGACTGCTCACTGATCTCCGGTTTGGACCAATTATTGTTTCGTTGGCAGGAGACGACACAGAAAGTCATTCAGATTGCGTTGATACAGCGTCAAAGACTGTTTCGAAGTTGGACTACGGCTGGGCTTGTTGTTCGACGTTAGCAAGCGGCAAGACAATTTTATCTTGCCCAAAATGTCATGCAGGATATGACCAACGCGGTCTCTTGAGATCTTTACTGTGTCAGCTATTTAGCATACGCTCCATTGCATAACGTGAAGTTTTTAAACATTTTCTTCCATGGCAACTGTTTTTTCGGCAAATGGGCATTTCTGACCGAAAACTGACCTGCAACCACATTGAATTGCCATTGAAGGAGAAGCCACGGCACACACAATCCAAACGGGTTTTGATATCGTTGCGTGACTTCCATGCAAAAACTAAGTTCAAATCACCGAATGATATAGTAAATTTAGAATTTTTCAAAACCCCTTGGAAACACCCCCTTTCATACAAAACTACGAAACCAATTTGGCTAAAAGGAGCCGCCTACGAGAATGTTCTACACGACAGTTTCTCTTGTAAAAGTGGTGACTACTTATCGGCCCACTCTTGCATCTGGCAAATTAGGCGCTACATACAAAAATTGCAAACTTCCAAAACTCAATTGAATCCATAGCCTCCTCACTTCAATTCAACAGTGAGAGAGATGGGGAGATATCGCGGAAGACCCCTTGGTCGTTAAGATCGATAAAATGTGGGTGCCCGCGGATTGCGTGTGGCAGCAAAATACAAAGTCCAAATGCCACAGTTATAAAACAGTTCAAAGTTATTGCCACCCAACAAAGTAGAGTACAGACTTGAGCATTCTGGCCAATTGACCTTCTTCCGTTCGGTGCTTTTAGTTAAAATTCCGTTTGTGTAAATTTCATAATTTTGCGGTTACTAGAATTATGCATGAAAACCCCCTCGCCCCACGGTTCGTTAACATTCCCCCCATTTTCAGTGTACAATTGGAATTTCCCTGACGATGTAAATGCGACAGTCAGATCAGTAATATATTTCCGAGAATGAAGCGAGCTCTTCAAACAAAAGTCAGTCATGGTCTACCACCACGATGGGATGCGTAGAGGAGTAGAAGAAGGGCCGGGGAACATAAAGCGAATAAGTGATGCGATTTTATTGAAACCCCAATTTGGTCGTCGCATGTTGTTCCACAAGTTGCACACGCTCGTTTATTTGATGTATAGCTTCGCAGAACAAAAAAAAATCTACGGCAGTAAAAAATATTGCTTCCTACGTCAATTTTTCGGCAGACATCTGTCAGTTTGAACAATGAAACGATAAAACAAAGCGAAATGCCTCAACATTTGACACGCACGTAACCTTGAACATGTCGAAAAGAATTAATATCTTAAACTTTTGTCATGAAAAATACCCAATTCATGTAACAAGCTCTGCCGAATGAAGCCAATTTGGGTGCTGTTGCGTTTCTTTTTTTTCTGTTTTCAGCTGCCACCCGTGTGTCCCAAGTCATCCGCAAAAAAACAAAAGAGGAGAAGAAACAATTTATCGAACTAGGAGACTGGCAGGCTCCCTTGTCATTACTGCCAGTGGTGCCCACACAGACACTTGATTCCATGTTAATCCGATGACAGTTTGGATTGCTAAAGTTGAAATATGGTTACAAGGTCTCTGCTGGGCACATCCGACCTGCATACGCAAAGGCCCACCCGTTACTCCCAGAACAAAGGTGGACATGCCGAGGATCCTGTTGGTAATCCCCCTACATAATCGAAACGCTTCAATGTTGGGAGCGACACAACAGCCAACATGCATCACTTCGCCGGATGAATTGCGAAATTCTTCTCGTATCCTCTCTCGTACGGAACGTGAATGCTGTGGGAGAACGCTTCGGTTGCTTGTGTGTCACGTGTTGCCGGGAATGAAATTAATTAGAAACCGACAAAATAAAATAATGTTTTCAATCCCGTAGCTCTGAGGGACGATTAAGATTCGCCGAAGCGCAGCGCACAAAACAATCAACCGTGCAGTAATCGAGGGACGATGCATTTTGTTACACTCGCTGCTGGCCATTTGCAGCAGTCGGGGCGTGCTAAAAGAAATTAGAGCAAATTGAAGAGGAGGTGAGCGAAGCCCTGATCCCCGTATTCATTCACCTCGCTTCGTTGTCGTTTTTTTTTCTCCTCGATTTCCACCCCTGTGTGTTTTGAACTTTAACACGACCCGTGCAGCAGATGAGTTTCAGTTAAACAAGGGTAAATGCACAAAGGTTGCCATGAGAACTCGCCAATTAGTTAAACAGTGACACAAGGCGCAGCCAGAGGCGGTACACAGACTCACACACATGCGGCTGCATATTTGCAGCACAGGGGAGCAATGACATTTGTCGGGAGCAAAACTAGTTCATTCGTCCTTAAGTGACTGAAGCCTACTGCATTAGATTGCCCCTCCTTTGTGGAGACAAATTCAGCTAATGGCCACAAAGGCATTTGGATGTGCATGCTGGAAACAATGGATGGGGCCAAACACAAACAGTTAATGCAGGACGGTTGTTGCGCACCCCCCGTTGTTGTCAAACCTTCAAAGGAATCCGAGGGGTCTGCGTTTTAAGTGGATTTACGTGGCTGAACACACACACCGAGACACACACACACACATACACACGTGATTGGGTGGATCTCTTCGAGCTGGGCTGAGGACACGTTTTTCCTTAATCCATGTTGTTCGGTCGGGAGCCACGAGTGATTTGTTGTGGAAAAGTTTTTGTCTCGACGATAAAATCTTGTTAGCTTTCCGAGGGGGATGTAGAGAAGTCTTGGCGTGAGTTTTTATTTTTAATGTCTAGGACATGCTTCGTGAAAACTAAACAAATTTAATGTGTGAGGGGATGACTTTAATACTTGCGAAGACCTCGAACGCAGCAGATGCCCTCAGTTTGAAGAACTAATTTTCACACAGGGAGCGACGACGTGTAGATGTCTGTCTTAGATTGTTTGTAATTCATTATCGCGACGTTGTCTAGGGAATTAATCTCAAAGCGTAGGATAAAATTTTCCGTGGATCCTCTTTCAACACTCAATCCGGCCAGTATGGATATTTTTAGAGCATTGCCCTTGGCAGCTTTTTTATCGAACTTTGGTGACATCTGAGAATGCAAAATTGATTGAAGTGGCATTCAAGTAACAAGTTAAGCTACTTTTCACTCCTTCATCTGATTGATGACGACTTCGAGTTCACTTACAACAATCAAGTCCGTCCTCACTGAAGGTCGTTCCCCCCGTCCCCACAACTCATCAACACCCATTGATGATGAATTGAACAGAAAAAGCAGAAGAAAAAAAAAAAGAAGAAACAAGAATCCGCACAATGCCCATAGCAGCACGACAAAAACCCCGTCATCCTTTCACTTTCTAGACCGCCCGTCCAGCTATCCATCCATCCATCCAACCATCCATTTACCCATTCAACAGTCATCGTGAAAGAAAGCAAGATTTCCTAACAAGATTTCCAACCAAAGATTGTATGGCATCCCCGCCGATACTCTTGGATCAATCTAATCGCCAACACAATAGATGTGCACCGCAGTGGCTGTTGACTCTTCGACGAGATGTTGACATCGAGAGAGTGTAGAGCAATCGCCCTCAGCAATCCAAATACTTTTGATGTCGACGAGATGAGTTTTGTGTAAACCGAAACCGAAAAGAGATTCCACTCCAACTAATCCACTGTCGTTTCGAATGCTTATCCGATGCGGAGGCGGAGGCGGAGAAGGCGGTGTTTATTCTTTAACTGGGCAGCTTCAAAGCGAAGTGTTTTTGTCTAAATGAATGCAAATGTTTGAGGAAGACCACTGAAAGGTCTGCGCTTGGCTGAGGGTCATTGTGAGTGCCGATGGGCTTGAATTGATTGAGCAGAGTGCAGATCCCCAGATGTCATCGGTTGCAAAATTCCATTTTCCTAAAATATGCAGAGATGGGAATCTCGTTGGGGTGGTCCCTTGAGTTGATTTGAAGTGCAAAAGGGTTGTCACAACTCCGAGGAGCAATGGAATTATGTTTATGCTTTCATCGTCATGTGTACGAGTAGATCCTTGAGTGTATCGAGATGAAGAAACTTGAGCTACAGGGGTCCTGCCATAAACTTTATGTCCTAATACATTTGGAAATATGCATTTTCCCCTCCCGACTGAATTTCTTAAGGTCTTTTCTTGAGTGAGAAAGGAGACGGAAGAGCTAAGCATTGTATGTAAAGGAACATCCTGACAGTGGAAGATTGTGGCTTTATTTCAGGCCATTTTTTTTAACTGCCATTGCATTCGCCCAAAATCTTCCAGACTTTGTGTAGAATAGTCTATATATGATATTCAGCACTATTTCGGTTGTCATTTAGTGACGTGTCACTCAATCGGAGGGTCTGCGGAGGAGGAGCTCGTTTAAGAAGACACACAATTTCACTGAGCACTTTTTAAAGTGGAACGTATTCCTTTCCTCGAATGTTTAGTAATTTTTTGGAACTAGGAATGTCACTAAATGACACGATTAGTGACACAGAAACTGTCGATCACAATGAATGAAGTCAAGGCAGTATTTCTCATTGGGTTTTGCATCAGCTAATTTATTTGGAAGGATACTAAGTGAGATTCATCGTGAGGCTTGACATGATAGATTTGATTATGATAGATTTTGGTCTGTGGGATGCCCTTAAGACCTTAAAGCCTTACAAATAATATTGTGAAGTACATATCTACCCCATGTTACGCCACAAATGTTTCGTTTGTCAAAATCTGCGTACCTTGATTCCTGGCCCAGTAGACTTTGCCATTCTTCAATTGTATTTACATACGTTATTGATTTTGAAAAGCTTAAAGTCAAAATAATGAAAAAAAAAACAATTTGTTCAAGTTATCGCGTACGCCATAGTAAAAACTGACACTTTCTTTCGTGCACAAAAACGGAACTAAGACTGTCGTCTACAAATAGAGAGCGATTCATCGTGAGGTTTGATTTTCAATAAGCTGTTTTTGACAGACCACGAATAACTCCCATCAAACTAATTTGTCCTTTTTGTTTAGAATCGTCTTGCAAATCACTACTGAAAGACTCACACGACGACAGCATTTCTAAATTGTTGAACTGTATTACAAAAATCAGCGTTCTGTGAGAAGCGTTAAGGAGCTTTCGGAGCGCATAACCTACCTACTGAAACCACTTTTGCCAATACTATTCGTAAATTTGAGCCCCAGTTCACATTATTGCAAATGATTTTCGACCATTTAAAGAACTTCTAGCATGAAGGGACTATATCAGCTAAAGCTAGGAATGTATGCATAGACTGCGACAAAGCAATTCATCATTTTCGACAAATTAACGTGAGGATCTAAAAGAGTACCAAATACAACTTGTACAAGAACTGAAGTTAGGCGACTTGAATTTGAGTCAATTTTTAAACAAATATTAGTATCAATGATAATCCTGTGTTTATTCGGGAATTTTCGTTCAGTGATGAAGCCCATTTCTGGCTGAATGGTTACGTTAATCAACAAAATTGGTGTATTCTGTCCGACGAGAAACCCAAATACCAAGTAGCTAGAGAGTACCAAAAACTCCCATCGCATCAAAAACAGCGGTATGATGTGGTTCATGAGCAGGTGAAATCATTGGTTCTAAGTTCTTCAAAAATGTGTAAAATCAGATTGTTTGCGTCAATTGTAACCGCTCTCGCGTCAAGTGAACAGACTTTGAACTTCCTGAAATTCCTCAACATGGTCTCGGTGAGCTCTGGTTTCAAAAAGACAACTACGCAGCCACACAGTGCGTGAATATGTGAACTTGGTGGGAAATAATTTTGGTGAGCATTTATTTTAACGTTTTGCTACGGTGTCACACCTTTGGAATATTTGTTCTGGGGCTCTCTTGGGCCAAGAAACTTAGCTCGTCAGGAATAAACCAGCTACGATTGACGCTTTGAAAGATTACTCAAGTTAAATGTGAGATGCTAGTCGCTTTGCACGAAGAAGTCGCTTAAAATTTAATCTTCCGAACGTGCCACCTCAGACGTAGTTGTGGTCAAAATTTTCATGATATAATTTGCGCCAAATAAATAGAATAATTCATGATTCTTTTAACTGATAGTCCAAATATTAAGTTCACTTTCAAATTTATGTGTTTTATTTCTCATTTTAAATCAAACCTCATGATGGAACCTCATGCAATGAATGCTTTTCTTCTTCTTCTGTCGCTTCATCTTGTGGCGCTACAGTCCAGGGTGGACAATGAAAGCTTTTACCATATTTAATTTATAAGGCTTTAAATTTTCGAGTTTTTAATTTCAGGGTTTGGTCGTTTCCTCTTTTTAAGGTTTCGTTTTCACAACTAAATTACAATTTTGGTACGTCCGTGAGTCAACTCAGGTTTCATTCTTTAAAGAAGCGATTTTTTTATGAATTTTAGATTAACGGGAATTTCACACTGCAAGCAAAGTTTTGATAGGAAATTTTAGAATAGAAGGCATTTGGGGATGCATTCTGTGTTTCGTGTGGTAGATAAGCATGATAAGACCTGTGTGCCTAGGTATTAATTAAATGAGGAAGTATATCCGCTTTCGAGTATAAGAGGTGTTAAGTTGGTAATCCAACCAAGTTTTCAATATGGAACATACTCTCCAGCAGACTTCTACCACCAACCTTAAGGAATTCTGTTGGTGAGCCATTCAAATCTGTGGCTTTTTTTTGTTTTTGAATAACTCTGCGGATTTCTTTAAAGCTGAGCGGGTGCAATTTCATTGACTCGAGTCGAAGTTTCTCCAACTCTGTCCTAATCGTGTATATTTATAGTCTGATTAAAACTGCTGTGGGCAAATTACAAGATTAAGGAAGTTTAAAATTAATATATGCTGCGCTAATCATAAGCATTTCCCACTTTACCGCAATTACTGATAATATTTAAGCAGTTTTGAAATTTCAACCGCATCATCAAGCAAAAGTTCCCATCCTTTGGCGACTCAAATAAGTAATTGCTAACGAAGCTAGGCTTTAGTCTCTTACAAACTGCAACTGCATCCCATTTATCAATTTATATTTCCCCCACTCCAACGTGTGTATCAGCGCCGATGTGACCTTCACCCTCATTTCGTGAGAATTCACCGCGGCAACATTCACAAAAACCTCTGCAAGCACTCAGAGAGTGTCATATACGAATGAAAGGTATTCAGTCGGTTTTTTTTTACAATTCATAGCCGTAGAAGATGGTCTTGAAAATCCTTTGCCTTCGCCATCTTCGCAGAAAATTTCGTTTTCAAATAATTTCCATGCTTCTCCGTATCAAAAGAACAACAGAAAGGTGCACCCGCGAGTCCTGTCAACAACATCATCATCACCATCTGAGGAAAGGGTTGAGTGTCATATCATGAAGCGTGTCACTTGATCTTCTTCAGGAATCTTCAATCACCATAAGTGAGACGCAAGTCCCGGAGGATGTGCGTACAAAGTGCCTCCATGAAAGACGAAGTGGATGCTTTCGCCCACTGCAGATGAACACCTCACGCCCGCATGTCTTACAAGGGTGAAGACAACGCTGACAGTGCCGCAGTGGAGCAGATAATAAGACTGAAGGCCTCGCCGTTCTACTTAGTTATTTCTTATAATGTAAGTCAAGAGATAGCCTCCACCCAGTTCCAGTGACAGTGTGCCGGGGTGGCTGCGTAGCAGTACTCGTCATTGCTCAAGACCTCATTATCCCCGTTTCAGTCTGTGCCGGCAAATGATGAATGACTATTGACATACGCTCTATTAATTCTCCGCCCCGAAAGGAGTTAGAAAGCAGACCCGCCGACAAATTGCGAACACGATGGGGGCGAAGCCCACGGGATGATTGTTCTGCGAATTCATTCCGTCTCATCATCGCTTCGAGTCCCTGATCAGGTTTCTAGGCTCAAATTAAAATTTGTTTGCCACTCAATTTGCCACTTAATTAATTTCTGCTTGCGTTAATTTCCTCGTTCAGGGGAACCTGCAGCTCCCCGCTCTCGTCGCATGTTTTTGCTTTCACCAGCCGCGCTGATATCACCCAGGCTTGGGAGTACGACGAACGCATTTGCCAAAGTACCCCCCCAATTATCACATCCGTCGCTTAATCGAACCGCGCACACACGCACCCACAGAAGCGGATATGTGAGCCGAGCCCGTACATCACATCGTTTGGATCATCCGGCTTTCAGGCAAATCTCATCACTCGAACAAGACGCAGCGCGGCGGCGGTAGATACACACGCATACGTACTCCGAGATGCTCCCGTACCGGCAGAAGTATTTATGTTATGAATATTGACATTAATGATGTAGCAAAGTTGTCTGGGGCTGTAAACATCGAGTTAATGGGTTTCCATTTCAGTGAATTCGATTTGATTGGCACTGAGGCACGCATCTTGCCGCCACCGCCGCCGCCACCGGGCACCCGCAGTCTTCCACCGCACTAATTGCCATCTCTGCAGCACAAAAAGAAACTGACGCGTATTTGGCCTGTGCCGGATGTACGACGAGGATCTCGTTTTTTTCCTCTGCCCGCAAACAGAACTATCCTTCGCCTCAATTCATTATGGTTGGTCGATATCACAGAAAGGACTCGTCCCTTCCCCCTCGCCTCCTCCCGTGGTGACGGGGCAACCGCAATTCGAGCTCGGTGAAATGACTGCCTTTTGCGGGAGCCCGACTGATGGTGGGTGGACCCCAGTTTATTGGAATTAACGTAACCTAACCGAGTTCTCGGGTTTGAGAGACGACAAAACTTTGCGAATGGGACTTTGACACGAACATCACACCAGTTCACACACCAACACACGCACCGACGACAAGTATCCTTGAACTAGACGGAGGAAAAGGATTGAATTTGCAGAGAATCGCTGATGACATTTGAGAGGAAGTTTCCCAATTTGGCACAGCAGTGATGAATAGATCAGCCAGCACAGTGAGTAGATAAAATTTCCGAGATTTACAGATGCTTGCTGTCAGCTCGGTGGTGTGGTTGGCCGCTGGCCTACAGGACCACATTCACACTGGCTCTATTCGGTTCGGGGCAAATTTATTGGGGGCATATCCCGGGAGGATGTCGGAATTGAAATTGGAATTGTAACAACGGTGCGTTTGTCGTTTATCACATTACGTGACGGCAGTGTAGTCACTGGCAATCGGCGTTGCTAATGAGAGCTCGGGGCTGAAGGAGATTGCGGAATGATGCAATGGATTGGTACGTTATGCAAAACGTACAAACGGCTCTCACAGAGATAAAAGGAAGATTATTTCGCGAGAAGCCAGCGTTTGGTTGGTTTAGGATAATTGAATGGCAGCAGGTACATCCACGTGCTCGATGTGAATTTGTTTCATTCTTTGTGGGATTTTCACCGCGAAAACTGAGCTTATCAGCTGCTCCCGTGTGTTGCACGTTTTCGTTCCGAGGAAGTCCCCCCCGGGATTGTGGGTTTTTTGTGATGATTTGCGTCGCGACGCGGAATTCGGTGCGATGAAATTGGCAGATGACAACATCTATGGGTGTTGTCAATCATTTTCCATTTGATTGCTTGATGCGGTGTTATTTTTATTTTAACAACAGACAACTGTTGAATACATAGCTGGGTATGGCATACATTTTAGATTTTGTTGGAAAAGGACATCTTCAATATCAATATCTGTGCAAAAAGCTTGTGAGACTGAAATGTTGGTAGAAAACAATTATGTGTTTACGTTGCTAAGTCTCCTCTAGATGTCCTCATCACAGCAAGCACAGGATCAAAAATCGCACGCATAACTATTCTCTCGAAAAGATTGTCATCGTTGTTCAACAGTCGGCAAAAAGGATCTTTCTAAATTCTTGGCCCCAAATGCGACTACACTAGAGGTTCAGTCCGAGAGTTATACACCACGTATGTCGTCTTATCTACTTTTCGGTAACATTGACGGACTTCATTAATGCCATAGCAGTTCTCTATCTCATCCTGATGCTATCATTAGCAGACCTAATATGACACTCGGCTTCATGAAAGAATCGATCCCTGTGTCAATAAGTCCCCTTTCGTAAGTCTTGTCTCCCAATCAACTGCCAAATATGGTTCCTTTATCGCATATCCCATTCCGTGCGTATTAAGGCTATTAAACGCAGATTTTATTGGCGTCTACCACTAATGAATCTGCACTCACTCGCCAAGCGTCTTAATATTGCTGATATTATTTCTATTCATCAGAGCTTATTGCAAAATATTGACAGCCATGCTTTCTCTTAACATTTACCCCCGTTGTCTTTGCCTTCTGTCCCTTTTCCATATCAAACCCCAACTATAACGAACCTCTTTCATGTATTGATCCTTTGGCTAGTAACTGTGGTTTTTTCGATGCCTGTTACTCAAAGTCATGACTTCAAACCCTACTTCTCAAATTCACCTCTACTTTCCTCACCCTTCCTTAGATTTAAAAGTGCAGATTAAACGCAGATCTATTTATTTATTTTTGTGGCTTGAATTAAGCTTAGAAATCCGTCAAATCGAATCAAAATACTTTACTGAGAGTTTCTCGTGGTTTTTTTTCCGTCAGTGAAGCCGGTGTTCTTTTCAGTTTTTAGGGCTTACGAACAGCTCTCATTTTTTGGTGCAGCATTGTCTTGAAGTCCCCCTGTTTGGCTGAATACGTCTGCATGCACTTACCGTCAAACCATGGGCTCTCGATAGGACAAGATATAAAGGGCGATTGACTCTTATCAAACTGATCTGTCAGTTTTGTTCAATATGGCTAAGGAAATCATCATGAAAGAACTTACACCTTTACAGCGTATTTCAAAAATCAGCTTTCTGTGAAATTTTCTTCGCGCCATTCAAGGAACGACGCGCATAATCGACCGTCTCAAACCACTGGTGCCAATTTCAAATTTGAGTCTCAGTTCACATTAATAGTTGATACACTACCATTAAGACATCATTCAATACGTAGTAAAGGAACTATAGCCGCTGAATGTACGCAAAGACCGTGACGAATCAGTTCATCGTCGTTTTCAGAAGCTTGACGTGGCGTATTTGACAACTTGGCATACATAAGGATCTCGGTACGAAATTCAACTCGTGCAAGAATTCAAGAAAGACGACTTGACTCTGCGTTAATTTTTCAGTGAAATTGAAATATGAAAATCCGGTTTTTAATCGTGACATTTTGTTCGGCGAGGAAGCCCATTTCTGTCTGAATGGATACGTTAATAGGAAAAAAGAACAGGAAGGAAATGCATGTGGAAATGAAATGAAAATAGAGAAAAGTATCTAGATGGTGATCAACCCGAAGAGTACCAAGAGCTACAATGATATCGATTCAGAACAACGGTATGGTGTGGTTTATGAGCTGGTGCAATAATTGGTTCATATTTCTTCAAAAACCTCTATCGTGCCATTTTGACGGACTATGGGCTTCATAGACATGGGAGTAAGCAGACAGATGGATCACTTAAATGACTACTAGCCACCACCTTCTTCTTTTCGATGCACTACAGTCCGGGGTGGACCTGGGCCAACATGCCTCTCTAGCAGCTGGTAGCACGATCTCTCACCAGCTGACTCCAATTGTCCAATCGATTGTGCACTCCAAGTTGGATGCAGTAATTCTTCACTTGTATGCGCCATCTCAATCTAGGGCTTTCTCTATTGCTAAGACTCTGACTTTTCTGGTCGCAGCCACCACTTGCTCTTTTTTATAAGAATGAGCGTAGGTAACTTTCATATAATGTTTGGTTTTGCGGTGGTGTACCACAGCCTACTCATGTGATATAGTCGTGCCTATGATACTCCTGTTGAACCAGAGAAAGCTGTGCTAAATTGAGCCATTGGGTGATAAAACATAATCATATCAAATCTAAGCAATCGGTGCATAATTTTTTTTTGCTTAAAATATCCATTTAAGACACCTGATCGGAAAAATTGCCAATACGTCTATGATAAACGTCTGAATACAGGCGTACTCTCTGCGCTCACTTCACAGTCTGATAACCTTGCAACAATGTTATGCATCCCTTGCAGTGATTTCTGTTGGGGTTGGCCGAGGCAGAAACTCCGTTCGTCGCTATCTAGGAGCCTGCCTTTCTCTTGCAACTGTTACAATGACAGCTATTTGTATAACAGCCTAGATGTATGTACTATCGCATATTAGAGTAGAAAAAATTAGACAGCCTCTAAAAGAAGTAAACTAATGTTGAAGAGTGTGAAAGGATAGGCATACATTTTGATAGGATTCAAGAAAGATATTACGTTGAAATCGACGGTTTAGTTAGGACCCATTAGGACTAAGGGGACTCTAGCAGATCTGCTTGAGCAGCCACTTCAACGTAATCCACAAATTGCTTGGAATTTTGAAATAACTGAGACCGACCTATTTCACAGGACCCAATCAGTCTGGGGCGCACCAAATCTTAAGGAGGTTCTCTGACTTAATAGCGTTTCGGAGATAGATTTTTTCGCATCATTTTTTCTTCTTTTTGAAATTCGAAGTCATAACAAAAATACAGCAGATGTGCGAGGCAGATGTGCGAAACACTGCGAGGCCAACAGTTTTATGTCTTGTCAGCCTGAAACCACCATGAGGTGAGATTGCATCTAACCCCTATCTCTTCAAGACCTAGCCGATGAAGTTTCACCATCTTTGATTTTATTAATGGTGTTTCCAGAGGCTCTATAGCGGCTTGACTGTCTCTGCACAGCACGATAAATTTCCAATCAATCGGCTTCATTAACAAAATGTGAACTCATGAATAGCATTGATTTCTACCAGAAACACACTGCAGTGGCCAGGAGTGCGGAGTGCGAAGGATTTATTGGGTGAAATGTCGAAGACTTTTAACCCCGCAGCCCCCTCCGTTTTCGTTCCTTGGCATGTGGAATTGCAGCATCGTTTCTTACTTAGTCATTTTTCCACAGTATTTTCTTTGGACTGTGGTCGCCGTGGCGTAGTGGACAGTGCGTCGACCGCCACGCAGAATGTCTAAATTCGATTCCCGGACGGGACACATCGCATTTTTTTACGGTATCACCTCTTTCGCGTTGCTGAAAACACTCGAAGAGTATCAATTGTCTATGAAAAGGTTCTCAAATTCCGCCGTTCAGAATGGACAAGAAACTTATAGGTCCCTTCTAGTCGTAAGAGAACAGTAGCACGCACAGCACGAGTAGTTACTGTATTAGCAAGGCCCTGGTCCCTTGTGGGCTATAGTGCCACTCAATTATTTAATTTAATTTGTCAGGACAATTTTGTCCTTTTTTAAAATCTTCATATATGATGCATAGTTGCAATCACAGCACCAACGCTTGCTCTTCCTTAAATTAAGGGCAGTCTGTGTGGCTATGTAGCTATCATCATTAGGATTGACAACAAATGCAAAAGTGCAAATCTAGTGTTAGCAAACATGTGTAACGAAGACTCTCCTGTGAAGGTGATGTCTGCGAAACGCTTGATCCTTCTTGATGGCCGAAGGTCTTGTTTGTTGTTTAAAGGTGGCCACTAGCTCATAAGTATCGGGCTTACTGCAATTGTGTATATCCCATACGCCAGCTTTGGCTTCCACATACGGCCCTTTTTTCATATTTAACGTTAGGCGCTTTGTCTATTGCTCAGTCCATCATCTAAAATATCCCTAAGACATGTACCTGGCCAGAAGTTCGAATCGAAGTTCTTGACATCTCAGTAAGGGTATTTACTGACGGCAGAGTTAATCATATTTCCCCGTGTACCACCTAGTCAGTCCTCCTAAAGCCGATGCCATCACACCCCTCATAAAAAATTTGCTTGAGACTACGATAACTAGCTTATGACTTCCGCTCGTAATGTAACCTTCTATTACTAAGTTTAACTCACACTTGAGACGTTAACTTTAAATGAAAACGAACTGTATTCTACAGAATGTTTTTAAATTACGAAATTTTTCATAAAAATGTAATTGCTTACATTTTACGACCAAGTTATATTCCTTCAAACTTAAATCGACACATAAGGGATCATTTGGGACACAACTACTATTATCTCGTTTCCTAATCAGTAACAATTTATTTCATCACCAAGAATTTATTCACCCCCCCACCTCCTTAAGTTATAATCAAAATAATTTCCACAACCTAAACACGCATACGCCGCCATTCTAACATGCAAAATGAATCAAATCCTATAAAACCAGACCCAGGACACGTCAATCCCATGACAGCTTAACGTCCCAAGATCAAGATGATGACTGTAAATTAATTCAAACCGCATTAATTCCGGCCCCGCATCTCTTGTGAGCGGAAAACTTTTTGGAATGACTTAATGTCAGCCGTAAAATTTATGCTTAGCTTCATTTCAGTCCTGAAGCTTCAAGCGCTGCTCCACCCCCCGCCAGAACACTGGACCGAAATCCATAAACCAATTCCGCACCATGATAGCTTGCTGTCTCTAACTACATCTCATCAATCAAATTAAACATCGCCGCAGTGAATCGTCCTCCGCCAGCACGTACTTATAACGTTTAACTACCCCACCCACCGCAGTGGCAGCCGCGCTAACACCTCCGACACACATTCCTCTTCCGTCATAAATTTGAGATGCGTGCACGTGATCAATTTAGTTTGCGGTTCGAACAGCTGAATCCGTGTTACGTAGCAGGTGGATTTTCCGCCATGACGAGCCCTGTAGTGCATTATGTTCGCTGCAGCAAATCGGTTTCTGTGTTGCCTACAGCGAGGCGTTTAAGGTCGCGCCCCGTCAAGCAATTTCGAAGATATGGGATCTTAGTTGAATTTTGATGCAATCGACGTGTCGTTTGGGGCGAGAGACTTTTTCTCATGCAGGCGGCAAGCAGATGTCAACCGTGTGAGATCGAAGGACATGCAAGTGTATTCTGCTGACGTACAGTTTGTGAGGATGCGATTAACGAGGGAGCAGAGGATGTGCGGGTTAAACTTTGGTATACTTCAGCCATAAGGCTATACTATGACAAGGATATATGTGCGTCTGCAAGAAGAATTAAGTTTGTAGATAGACGGCTCAAGTCAGAGGATGTGTCTGATGTCTTGCTGGCCTCACAATTTCGACGTATTTCCTTTCAAAGATTGTTCAACTCGATTTGCGTGCGGAAGTGCATTCAGTTGTGCTCCCCCATCCCTCTTCCTGTCCAGTTCGTCTCTGTATTGCAGACCACTATTCCTTTGTCTCCTTTTTCAGTTTGTTCGCCTTCTCTCCTAACACTGCACAATTCGGACAGCATCAGTATGAATTTTGCGATGCACACATCAGCTTCGTTTGAAACTTCATCCCGTTTTCGGAAAATCAAATTTATCTCTCAGCAAGGTTCGTTCTCCAAACCTCTAGAAGAGGAGCTTTTAATTCAAACGCACTGTTCTTCACTCATCAGACCTGCACCAGACAACTGAACGTCTCCCGCCAAGCATATTTCAATCCAACACCGTGGCTGTCTACGACTGACTTCAAAATCAAATTACAAAGACCTTGATTGCATTATGGGCCGACTGGAGGCATTTGCGAGCAGCTTACAGTCCCGTGTGCGAATACATCATGCATTTCATTTGAAATTCGTGTCCAGCATCGTGTGAGCAATCGACGAAACTTTACCCACCTCCTTCACCGCATCCGGAAATTTCAAATGAACATTTTCCGCTCAAGCCCATTGCAATGCAACCGAAAACCACCTAGATGGAAAAAGAACACAGAGCTACCACCCAAGTGGGTTGGTGTAACTTTATGTTTGCCCATTGCCGAGCGGAGTTTACTTCTTTCTGCATTCAGGGAGGAGGCGGGGGGAATAATTCTCGACTTATCCTCTCGTGAGTACGAGAGGCCCTGGAAGCGGAAAAACCTTGTTCACGGAGAATCAAGTAGTAGCCAAGGCAGCCCCTTCACTTCGTAACTCAAACGGAACTGAAGGGAAAATATAAAAATTTATTAAAGTTCCGACTGGAGGTGAGCTCAGTCAGTCTGCCGCTATGAAAATTGGAATCGCAGAACTTATTCTATTTCCACCCTTGGCCGCAATTGTGGCCCTTTGTGAGATATACACTGTCTTCAAGAAAAGGAATCGCAATCACCTGGGAAGGTAATGCCTGATGGATTTACTGTTTATGTTCTTTTAGATATCATAGATGTTCTTTTCTGATTTAAGTCAGCAATGAAGCAGGGTGCCACGGTGCCACGGTGATCGGTAGCAATGGCGTTTTTTGAATGAAAAATTGGTTTTGAAAATATTTCAGAATTATGGTTAACAAAAATAAATGGATCAGAAGAATGAGCAAAAAACATTTGTGTCCGACTTATGTTCAAGTGTGGGTTTCTTGACAAGTGATTGATTGAAGTTTGGGTTGGGGGTGGTGGCTACGCCTCACACAAACTGCATCAGTCCAGAGTAAAAAAAAAACTCATAACGAACTAAAACCAAAGCTTAATTTTAATTCACAGTGGTTTTTGTGCAAATGTTAGGAGGAGGACGTTGTTGGTAAACCACCCCATCTGCGAGTGAGTCGAAGATTATTTTGAAACTTGAAATAAGACGCATAATTTCGAAAGTGAACATGTTGGCCACAGATACGTCTGAGGTGGTTAATTCCGAAGGGCTAGTTTTGGGCAACTCATTGGAGCATAGCGTTTAGTATCTCGCTGATAAAACGAGTAATGTTGGCGTAAAAAGCGTCTATCGTAGCTGGTTTATTCCTGAAGACCTGAGGCACCATAAGTTCTTTCAATCGCACTAAAATTATGTCCTACAGAACGCTGACTTTCGTAATCCAGCTGAACAATTTTAAAACACTGCTGTGATGTGAGTCTTTTCATAACGACTTGCCAAGCGATACTGAACAGAAATTACAAATCAGTTAACAAGGGTTCACACTTGGTCTGTCAAAGAAAGCCTTTTGGAAATCAAACCTCACGATGAATCACCCTCAAGTAAGAGTAAAGCAAGATAAACGAATTGCAAAATGTTTGTCAAAGAAATATGTCACAGCAAAACGACAAACTCTTTGCACCCTATGCCCTACAAAACACTTAACGCAAATGCCTGTTTTCTTAGGCCACACAACACTCCAGGAACTACTGCAATCTATCGGTCATTGATACTTCAGTCCCCGTTCTTCTTCATCGCTCTCCGTAGTTATTTCTCAATTGTTAAAGATTTTCTGATAAAATCGTCTGTAGTTGAAAACAAATGTTTCAGATTCCAGAAGAATATGATAAGAATAGAGGAAATACCAAATTGTTTCCACAAGTCCCACCTGATGTCTTTCATTGCGTAGAATCGCTCTTATATGCTGGAATTTGAGTTCGACATTCAATGTTCCGATGCTTAAAGCCACACAGTAGACATCACAATGGTGCCTCCATACCTTTTGTCCTTTCCATCGGATCAATCATCAGGAGCACATGTGCTCGTGTATCTCACTTAAAGTCTTCACCATCACCGCCCCAAATTCACATCAAAATATTTTCCTACACGTGGGCGAGGTACTCAAAATTCCATCTGCTTAAAGCGTTTCCATGTACTTCACATGAAACACAGAAATCTTTAAATTAATGAAGCAGATTGTTGTATTCAAAATGTATTAGAAATTTCACTTGCAAAGAACTTCAGATTTCATGGACACAACTGCCTTTGGATGTACAAATGTACAGCGGAAATAAAGGCTCTCGCATCTTTCTGTACGGATTTTGTTGTATTTCGTTCATTACAAGGTAAACTTACGATTGGTCTAATTTAATTTTCAGGAACAGACAAAACAATGACAGAGGTTCGATGATTAGCGTGCGATAGGATTTGGCTTTCATCCCTTCGTGCAGTAAACTAATTAACCAAAACTTCGTTGCTCACTTTCGAAACATTGCCACAAGCACGATTTGACGAAGGCACAATGTTCAAAGTTGACTACATTTCAAGCGGTTTTAAGCGGAACTCTGGCCTGAAAAGAGAGAGCGTTGATTGAATGAGTTTGACTTGGTTTTCTGATGACAAGTCAATAGAGTTTCAGTTGTTTGCAGCATATTGGCGTCGACAAAATAACACAGACACAATTTGCCTTTAAATTTGATCGTTTTTTTTTTGGAAAATCCTACAGAAAGGATGAGGTAGCTTCGCAAGCTGCTGAAAAATGTCTTCTATCAGAATGCAGCTTAAATCTGGTAGACAATTTGTAGTCAAACATTTTCGAACAACCAATTCACAAGACTAACTCGAATGACTGAAACACATATGCAGCAACGCAGCACGGATTTGTGCAGAGAAGGACAGGATTTCAATAGAAATGGATGAGTAGCAAATTTTTTTTGTGGTCGCAGAAAAAACCAAAGCACAAACCTTCAAATCCAAAAGCTGAATTTTGTGTTTTTTTAATAGACCCGAAATTAAACTCAATTTAAGCCATTATTGTAGCTAAGCGGTAGGTTTAAAGGACCTTACTTGGCCCATGTTTGGCCGGAGTGTCATCCCCCACTAGGGTAAGTCACTTGTGATGTCACGAGAATTCAAGAACCCTGATCATATTAACCTGAAACTAATGACAAATGTGTTGACATTGGTTTATTGACATGTAGACCACTCAAGTCATCAAAGAAATATGCTACCAAATGGTCTACGCAGTGACAGAGGCAATTGAAGACACTTCCCACTTCTTCCTACTCCATACAGCCTTGGTGGACGTGGGAGAAAGCTCTAATTTACTGACATGTGTAATACCCGTTGACGACAAGAGTTTTAATCGCCGATCTACCTAATCTGTTCACTGCACGGCTTCAAATTTAGTTTGGGCTAAGCTCGTTTGTCTGTGCGGCCAGTTGCACTTTCTGACCATCAACGTATTTTCAACTGCTTCCAGCTGAAGAAGTTTTATTAAGGTATATGGAACGACAGAAAGTGCCAGCTTTGAGTTAGTAGCAAGGTGGTGACGCTTTCGGCGGAGCCGATATGGGATTGGCTATTAAAAGACAATCGGCTCGGCTCCGCGGTAAACAGGGACAATAACACCACTACCGAAATCAAACACAGAATCACTCTTGCCAATCGCTGTTTCTTTGGGCTCGAGAGTCAATTGAGTAATAAAGTCTCCCGAAGGACTAAGCTTGCATTATGTATCATCCCAGTCCTACTCCATGGCACGGAAACCTTGACGCTACTGACAGCGAATGAGTGCGATTTTTAATCCTGTTTGCATTGATGGCATCTGGAGATGGCTAGGCCATATAGAGCGTATGGACACAACTGCTCCGGCCCGAAAAGTCTTCGAATCTGAGCCATTGGGACAACGTAACAGAGGCTAAGGTGGCGCACACAAGTGGAGAAGGACCTCAACCAACTTGGAGTGCGCAACTGGCGGTAGTTGGCGAAAGATCGTGCTGGCTGGAGAGGCATATTGGTTAAGGCCCAGGTTCACCACGGACTGTAGCGCCACAAGACTAAGAAGCAGACATCAATTGCTTAAATCAACTCAAAAACGAAACCCTGCGTGTTCGTCGCACTTGACTCTTTATTTTTAACTCTTCTAAGTTAACATTAAACTCCATGTATAATAAAGAAATATAAAATAGGGTGGCAAAAAATGCCCACAAGGAATCGGATCCTAGCTCTTAAGCATCTACTCTGTGGTGTGTCTGCTTTTTGTTCCCTCAGGAGTATAGGGGATCTACAGGTTTTTACAGACCTAAAGGTTTTACAGAAATTTGTAAATTCTTTCATTATTAATTGTCGGTAAATAATCAGAAGTGATGTCGTGAAAAATTACTAGAATTATAGTACAGAAAACGAGCCTTGGATCTAGGCGTGAGAGTGCTTAGTTTAAAATCCGTTTCTAATTATTTGAATTCATTCCTAAATTCTTGGTAAGGCACCTAAACAAGTGGGTCAACCTACCCCCTACGCCATGGTGCACCACCAACCTTTATGTCCGTATACATGAATACCCGACGTACCATTAGATTGACCGAGCTTGAAATCCCCTTTGTGAATTTTATACAATAAAAGAATGTTAAGGAATTGAGCGGATTTTTCTATCTTATTTTATTTTAAACCTGCAGAACTGTCTGAGCGTTGAATTGGCATTTGATGTTTTAGTTCGGAAATTACCCACCCGCTTTAGTTTTATTTTATGTCGTAAAAGCAAATAGAAACTCTGAGTGTGGCCGATGTTGCAGTTTTTTACAAGCTCTCCGAAAAAAAGATAGAAACGTAAATTGCATTTGTTTGGATTGCCTCATGCAATAGGTTTCTGATTGACTGAATTTGAAATAAAGACTGCACACTATTGATTCCGGACATTTTAAATGGAGTTACATTTCAGTGGGCATGTCAGTCCGACTTGTGTGTTGAGTGTAATTAAAATATTTGGCAACTTCATTTCAGATGAGTTCAAACATTTGATTTTTTAGTGTTTACAGGAGATGAGAATTTCTTTTTCCAATTCTTTTTTTCATTACAAACAAAAAGATTGAGAAGTTGAAAAGAAATTCTAGGTATATATTCATGAACTAAAAGCCAGTGTAAGGTCTACTATTTCGCAAATTTACAATGCGTCGCACTGGTTGAAGCAATGAATTGTTACCGCAGTCAGTAGCTTTGAGTTAAAATGGAACACACAAAATTTAGTTTTTTTTTTTTTTTTTGATAATTTTACTAAAAGAAAAAGAAAATTTCAAGTTGGCAATTCAGTTGTAAAAATGAAGGACAACAAATTAAGAATGAAATTTTCCACACAGTAGAAGCGAAAGAATATTTTGGCAGAGCAGTGGAATTTTCTACAACTTAAGCGGAATACATAAAAAAAATGCATTGAGGGTATAAATTAAGTTCGTTTTCAAAAGATGGCGCCACCTTCAAGTTGTGGCTGATCTTGGAAGTGATTAACTATTTTATTGGAAAGGTCTGATATTTGTCAGCAGCAATTAGTGTCCATCAGCATCTGTGTTAGACAACAGCACTGTTTTTTGCTTCAAAAATGTCCAGATTTGTTTAAAATAAACAACATTCGCGGGAAGTTTTGATTTCATTTTTTGATTTGTAGAAAAGTGCAGTCGAAGCCCATTGAATGCCTGCACAGAAAGTAATGATGGATCTACTTCGACCGATAAATCATGCAAAAAATTGTTTCGACGCTACAAACGTGGTGATTTTAGAGTCGACGATAAAGAGCGAGTTGATGAAAGATGGATTCAATACCAAAATATTGAATACAAACGATCATGGTCAAGGGCTGTTGGCTGACCAGAAACTTTAAAGTCAAAATTGACGCCAGACAAAGTTATGTAGTCTGTTTGGTGGGCTTTTGAGGGATTTGTCTATTATGAACTGCTCGAACGTATCGCGCAGATGAGGACGCTCTCGTTCAATCTTTTGGAACTATTTGCGTTGATGGCTTTTGGCGAAGAATATTCAACTACGAATTTTACAGACGGCACAGCGACATGGGGCTAGACATCCATCCATGGATTTTACGCCTAAAATGTATAGTTCATGTTGACCAAACTGCTCCTGACGGAAGGGTTTTCAAATCCGAATCAGAGGATCAACCTAATGCACGACGCCGATGCCCACATAGTGAAGGACCGGACGCCAACTTGGAGTGCGAAATTGGAGGCAGCTGGTTAAAGATCGTGCCAGCTGGAGAGGCACTGTTCGTTGAAGCACAGGTTTAACCATGACTATAGCGCCATATGAGAATGAAGAAGAAGAAGAAAAAAAAAAAAAAAAGAATAGGAAGGAGAAGGAGAGAACGTGTAAAAATAGTCAATTTGATTCTATGCGTTGCACAAATCGGCGACGTTTGAAGAAAGCAATTAACCAATTAATTTAGCCAACACAAATGGAGTTGTTTTCCATCATGACAATGCTATGTCAGTACTCTTTGATGAGCAAATTCAAATACTCGATGAACAAATTGCCGGAGCTTGTTTGGAGTTTAGTTTTTGATTCATTTAATGTCGTTATAGCCCGAAACTTGTACCACTTTGTTTCGATTTCTGCAAGACTTTCATTTGTGGTCAAAAATTCAAAAAGCCACAACAGAAGCAGCAGCAGCTGAAACAACAACAGCAGAAATAACAGCAGCAGCATCAACAGCAGCCAGAACAACGGCAGTAGAAGGAACAACAGCAGCAGAAAAAGAAAGTACGCTGCCCGCCCGTCAACGTCTTCCACATGGGGACCGACGAGCTGAAGACCCTATGTGAGTTGGCCCTAGGGAATAAGCTATTTTATATTAAATATAAGACTCCCCAAATTCACAGTTCGAGTGTGATCAATCGAACAGAAACCTCACCTCACATAGACGAAGTCATCAAACGTACAATGGACAAGACGATTCCGAAGGTGTCACAAACCGATTACGGCGACATCTATCGGAATTCTGAAATCGATGCACTTCACGTGCAAAAAAGTAAACTCCTATCAAGGCTAAAACTCTTGTATAGACCCAATTGTAAGAGCAGCAAATAATCAGTAGGTCAAGTTTCTCTCTGTTAAATTAAAGAACTTCTTCCATAGAATTATGAGGATTCCCGTAAATTGACAATGGGTCATAAATAAGAATGGCCAACATGTACTTGATTGAAAGTGTCTTTTTCAAAAATCTACTACACAACCGCGAAGCTTTTTCGTCATAATATCAGGAATCACACTGTCACCTGTCCCAAAATTTCACACATAGCATTTCTTACTTTTAAAATGAAACATCTTCAAAAACCTAGGGAAATTTTAAGATCATCACACTTCGCTCAATCGAGTCAAAAATCATCTTTAAAATGTTTTAAATTAAACCTTACGCACAATAAACTTTTTAGGAGAATTTCTTAAGTGGTGCCCGCTACTGTTCCGCTATGAAGAGAAGGGACCTACAGTTTAATACCAATCGTAATGTCTCTGAGTTTTTTAGACAAAATATGTTTCCATTGAGACTTGTAGAAAACCTGAGGGCACTAAATCGTGTTTTACCCTCCACTGATTTAGAACCGGGAAAAGGACATCTTCACACTAAGCTATGACTGACTCCTTACTCATCCAAAGGTGGTTTAATCTTCTAAGGACTTGTGCTGCCTTTCAGACAATTGCCCTGCCTCTTTATCAAATTTGTGACCCACTTTGGTAAATATTGAATTTCATCTTTCAAGCGGTTTTCTGAACCAAGTTGTTTACCCAAAAAAAAAAAACTGGTAGAGGATTAAAATCGGCATAAACAGCATATGCCAGCAGACATGAACTGTGACACAAATTTCTTTCAAGATATTTGCCCTTCGCACACCGTCTCCAAGTCTCTGAACATGTCCTCCACACACCCATAGACTGCTCGGAGATTTAATCTTAATTTTAAATTCCACTGAAGGAGGGGGGCGTGGGCGTTAGTTGCCATCTCAATACGCGATTTCACATACTTGCAAGTGTCTTGGGATATTCGCTTCAAGGGGGTACGAATCTGATGTATATTTTATTTCGAAATGAAATGTAGTCTCCGGAGTGAGGGAGGAGGAGGAGGATAGTTTTGAACATTGGTCATTGGAGAGTTGTGAAGACCGTGCTGTGATTCTGAAACATGTCAATTATGTCCTCTTGGGGGTGTCTTGCTTTAAGAATTCATATGTTCTTGATTTAAGATTGATTTCTCCTGGAGACGCACTCCTACTAAGCCCATTACACACTCCACAGTCGACGACCGCAGACCACAGCCGAAAGCTTGCCCACCCGGGACGAGTCCTTTCAATTTATTGTGGCTCTCACCCCATCACAAAGTTAAGCCATTGTCGGCTGGAGATCGCTTGTTATTTTTCACCCTGCTGCATATAATGAGAATATTTGCGAAAGGAGAAGTGGAACAAAAACAAAAAGAAAAAACAAACATAATTGATTCTCGAGGACCTGTTGTCCTGACGTCCCCCACACTCATCGAACGTTTACCCGAAACACGAAATTTTCTCATAATTATGCAAATTTCTATTCACCGGTCTAAAATTACAGGGTCCAACATTATTAATTAATCCACTACCACACATATTCCAGCGAGACCGATTTACATGCAAATCCGATTGCCATAAAGCCGTTTAATTAACACAAAGATACAGTCGAACAGCAGCAGCAGCAGCGGTTGACCTTTAAAAAGCAAGCAAACACAAGCGACACACAGTCCCAGGTATCATATCTCAATTAGGCGTGTGTAGCAAACAAACACATGATGATATGAAAATTCGCAGGGTCTACGGGCAATTTTGCGGTCCCCCTTTCTGTTTTTGTGGTCTCTTAGGGTTGCCGGAGTCAATTAAGGAAACAAAAATCAAATTAGAAAAGTTAGACTCGGACTTCCGTCCCTCCAGCAAACAACAACCGCAAAAAATGGGTTGGAGGATGCCTAATTTGTTTTCCTTTCCGAGGAACAACAGCGGCGGCGATGAGAGTTGTCATTACCCAGAAGAACGCATCCTAAATCAACACAGAACTATGACCTATTCGGAGAAAATTATTTTTTCTTTTTTCTCCCCTCGCAAAGGCGAATATCCCTCTCATAAGGACCAACTGGTGTGCCCTGGCAAAGGATATCCTTTCCCTCGGAATCACCGCCAAAAACGAGAAAACTGAATTTTTGACTACACGCGCTTACAAGCATCTGCGGTCGGTTAAAGCGAACCAAACGAGGAACTCATTCAAGTTCACCTTCGTATCTCGCCCACGATATGAACTTCCCACACCGTCGCCTCACAAGGCGTGAGTGCCAAAAGTGCCGAGAGTGCGGCACTGGCACAAAAAAAGCCATCGCATTATACTCTTTTTTTTTAATGAATATTTAAGATAATCATAAAAGCATTTTGTGTCGTGAGCGAGATCTCGAAGTTGATCCTTGCCATCGAACGAAAGGGACACACGCCAGCGACAAGAAGGCTGAGCAGACAATCTAATTAAACTTTAAATGTGCCTGATGATGATAATGGCAAGTGGATCCTTTTCACTGACGGAACACAACACAACACAACACACAATCAAACTAACTCACTGTTTGCACGGTTCATATCCGGCATGCATCCAACGAAGAGAATCACCGCGAGGACACCCAGGCAGAGTATCTCCGTCTTCTGAGGCGGCATAATGAGAAATCACAGCGCGAACCACCGGTAACAGAGCACTTAGAGGACTTGAATGACGCTTTCGGCAATTTTCAATCGACAAACGACAAACGACAATTGGTATTTGCTTCCTTCTTTTCTCTTTGTTGCCGCTTGGCGTGCTTTTGTTGATCGTCGGCGCGTTTTCCCTCAGGACATTCGGATGACACACACTTCCGTTTTATTACACTCGCTTTTTGTTTCGACTGTTTCGATTGTTTCGCCTCGGCTCAGTGTTCGTCTCTCACACTCCGGTCGGGAAACTTTTGGCCCCGCTTTGTTTTGATTTATTGTCACGGCGCGGCGCGGCGTGGCGCACGACACGAAACTTCGATGAAGAAAGACGAACAGACACAAATTCAACAAACGCTCGAGTTTAATAGTAATGAATTGCTCCCGAAGGATACGGCCTCGTCGTCGCTATCGTTGGCAGTGCGCAACAAAAGCGAAATAACTGAAATTGAACGGAACTTAGGCGCGCTGAATGAAATTAGGATATCCTTCCATCCAGAACGACACGAATGGTCTGGTGCCGTACGAATGCGGTGGTGCTCGACGAAGCTTCGTAGTCGACTTCAACCACCTCCTCGCAGTCGTCGTAGTCGTTGTGCTGCTGCTGTTGTTGGTGGTGGTGGTTGTTGTTGGCGTTGCCGTTTGCTCGGACTGTTGCCGTATACTCGCAGTCGTTATCCTCGCACGCCTGCTATTCGAGTGCGATTAAGAATGATTCTGAAATGCTCGCTGCCATTTATATCTTCATCCGCTGTGCGCTTCCTGTTTGCTTGTCTGCTTGTCAGGTTGTTTACGTTGTTGTTGTCGTTGTTGTTGTTGTTGGTGTTGACGTTGTTGTTTGCTCGTGTGCTGGGGATGGTTGTGGTGGTGGCGTGGTGATGGTTGCGACGGTGTTTCTTGTGGGGTAACAGTGGTTGCCGGGTTGCGGTGGTCCTTTATTTGCTCGTCCTCCCCAACGTGGTCTGTCTCTTTCGAACTCGAACACTGTTGCCTGCATGCACTCGCATGTGCTGCATGCTGTGTGGTGTTTGGTGCTTGGAGTGGCGCAACACCAACTCTTGCCGGGGGCATCCCTTCGGAAGTGTGCCGATCCTTCCTCGCCTTTCACACAAGACAATGATTATTTATTTATTTTTTTTTTGTTCTTCCGCCTTGATTGCTTTTTTTACTGTCGCTTTAATTTCCCAACTCCTCCTGCCCTCGATGCCGACTGACAGACGGATGGTTGTCGATTGATTCGACGAGAGGGACAATTGCATGGGAATGGGGTGAAACGTAGAGCCACCCCATCGTTCCCTTGAATTGAGTTGTGTGATGTTACGTATACGACAAGCTGGCCGGCTGTTGTCAGACGTGCGAAGGGGTTGGGTGCGCTTTGAATTGCCACTATGAATTCGAATATAAATTTATTAAATCGTTTAGCCATGTGGCCTCCGCTGGGAGTGCGCCGCCGTGCAGCGTACCTTTGGGCTGGGGCTGGTGTTGTCGGGGCGGTGGATTTGTGGGACGTGACACAGGTCAGGGGACATGTTTTATCTGCACAGCCAGCAGTGCGGGTTGATGGTGCGGGACCACCTCCTCGGCTTCCGATTCATTTCCATCCATTGGCAGCCATTGCCATTGCTACCCACTTAAACGTTGCCACTCGGTGGAGATTGTGTCGCTTTTGCCAGCTTATATCAACATGGGAATAACAATGTCCTTAATGAAGGATTTTTTTATTTATTTCTCCTCCTTTGCTAGATTTTTCGTTGTGAAGTCTGTGGCGTTCGTTTTTTTTTTTATTCAAATCTTCCTCTTGGTTTGTTGGTTTATTAGAATTTGTTGATTGCTCGGTGGGGGTGGAGGGGGAACGGGAACGATTTCATTCATTTGCTACAGTCCTAATGGATACGTTGTCGTGGAATGGCTTGCTTCGTGTGGTCTCTCTTCTTGACGGATATTTAAATTTGGCGGCGGCGGTGATTTGTAAAAAATAATTAACCAGCGTTCTTGTAATGAAGGCTCGACTTGTGATAATTTATGCTATCTCTCATTTGACTTGGAAGTCACGTTTGGACGGGGTTTTCGCGTGGGTTGCGGTCAGGCCTTGTGGTCTCGTGTTTCGATTTTTTTTTCGTCACAGTATGTGCGAATTGTTGAAGAAGAATGATTGATTGGTTGCTGCAATCACGGCAATCAGGGGTGAAAACTGAAGGGATGGTCTGATTGAAGCTGGAGTTTTTGTCGGTGGCTGGGGTAACCGTGAAAAATGTGTATTTTCTAGCCAAACAATGATTTATCGTGTCGAACGGTGGAGGGGGTTCGAGTTACATGTGGTAACCTATTTTTAACATTAGGGGTTGAGTTATTAACACTCAACCCAGTTGGGGGTGGTAAAGCTGTCTCGAAGAGCTTTTCAACAACAAAAGCTTTTATTGGTTTGGAATGTGGCTGGGGCGATGTAGCGAATACACTTTGATATGGTGGATAAGTGGGTTGCATTTTTTGAATTCCATTATGGCGCGGAATTTAATGAATTATTACGAGATAGTATCATATCCGTGTACATCGATCTCAGAAGACAACAAGAGTGAGAGAGAGGAAATAGAGTTGTTAAAAAAGGAGTGGCACATACATATGTATATAAAAATTACTTCAACAAACTTGACGGCAAGTGTGTAAATAATTGTCACCAAATCGTGTCCACTGGAGATTCCTTTTGAAGTTCAAGTCGACTTAAAAGGACCACGTCTTGTTCCGTTGATACCTTTAGACAGATGTGTTGTTTAGAATGGTTTATGTTTTCGAACATTTCTATGATGTGTTACGCCTGAGCTTGGCATTCTTACCAAAGTCGGTAGATGAAGATGGAGGACGCTCACTGCTCTGTAAAGGTCGGTAACAAGACCGTCAATGTCAGAAAATATGCGCTATCATGTGACTTTTTCAACATCATACTAGAGGAGATTGTGCAAAACTCAGGCAGTACCAAAGGGACAATCTTCCAAGAGTCTGTTCAGCTCCTGGCTTAGGTTTCTGACATTGACGGAATTGAACGAACACAGGGAGCTGTCAACTAAAGGTTTGTTGGGATTGAAAAGAAAGCAACTAAAATGGATCAAACATTTAACGAGAGAAAAACAATGTTAAGGGTGTTTTTTCCGTCGTTGTAATTTAATAAAATAATGATCTAATCTGGAAGTCAAGTAACTATGCGAATGTTATCCGCCAAGGTATCAATCGTTTTAGGCTTATTGGCGTAGACTAATGACTTTACATAGCCCCACAGAAAAAAGGACACGCGGAGTTAAATGGCATGATCTTGGAGGCCAATTTAGGAAGCTACACCGTCAAACTATGCGACTACCATACGATTTCTTCAGTAAATCAATTTTGCCTGGAGCTGTGTATTATGATGCGCGGTCTTGTTGAAACCACAGTTCCTGCACATAATAGTTCTTCAATTGGCTGTAACTTTTTGGCTAGCATCGTTTTTAATTAAGTACGTACCAATAACTTCACCAACTCATAACGCACACCAAACAGTTACATTTTTTTAACGTAACAGTGTCTCAACACCCACTTGAAGACTTTGATCATTTCAAAGACTGCATGTTTCTTTATTGACGCAACCCTTGAGTCAAAAGTGAGCTTCATCGCTAAGCAAAATTCCCTTATAAAAATTCGGATCAACGACAATTTTGTTTTGGGCTAAATTTCCATAATTTGCAGGCTTTGTTTAGGCGTCAGTCGAAATGCCAAATCAAACTAAAACTCCTTCACACAAAATGGCCGCCAGTTGAAATAGTGCTGCCAACTGAAGGTTCTACACCTCTTAAAAAACACCTGTTGCTATCATGACAAAGAACGCAAAACGCCGATTCCTCAGACACATTCTCAGCAAGAATTTTAAGGTAGTCCAGGACTTCGTCTATTCGGTTTCGTAGTTAATAAGGAGAACAACATCGTTACCGATACGAGTATTAAGCATAAGGTTGCTCTTGCAAGCCGCTGATTCGAGGCCTCAAGAGGTAACTGAGTAACCTTAACCCTTTTTCCTTGATCCCAGTCCTACTTTACAGAAACTTTGCAGAAACTTGGACGTTAATAAAGGCGGATGAGAAAGTATTTCGATTTTCGAAAGGAAAGTTCTTTGTGCGTTGATGACATCTGGAGGAGAAGATTCAACAACGAATTCCATAGGCTATACAGCGGCGTGCGCCTAGCCAGGGATCTACGGATACAATATAATGGGCAATAAAGAGCGGATGGATAACACAGCTCCGAACAAATCCGTCTGTTGCGACAGTGCAGGAAAGGACGTCCTCGTCTGGGATGTCGCACACAACCATGGTGCGACACTGGAGACAATTGGCAAGAGACCATGCTAGAGTTACACACACAGGCTGACAACAAAACATAACAAGCCATACAACATGCGTGGGAGAGACAAAGGACATCTCTCGCTGCAAACAAAGCCGAGCACTTGAGAAGACACATTCTCTCTAGATCACGTGAGGAATCAAAACAATGGGTCTCTCAAGCATGCAGATCACGTGAGGCAACATGTCTGCAAAGCTTGCAGAATCTCGCCATCAGCAACCCAATGATGTTAATGGTGGACAAGTACAACTGAGGTAACGAAGAGAAGAGAAGAGTAGACAAGAAGAAATTTGAATCTGTAAATTTTCCGATTGAGAAACAAAAAATAAACAAAATTAGTTTTTATGAAACAAGAATTATGTTTCTAGCAAGAGAAGCATATTGGCATGGACCTAGATCTACCCTAGAGTGTAATGCACGAAATATGAAGACATACAGAAAGCCAAACAAATTGTGTAATAAAACGACGTCCCTAACATGGAAATCACATTTTGTATAGACAGTCAAGCGGCCCTTAAGTTGACGGACTAGAGGAGTCTGAAACGTCACAAAATTATTTTTTTGCTGGACATTATTGAAAAATCAAATTAACTGACACAGACTGGCTGAAGCTTAGCACAGAATCGGCTGACAATGTCATTCATACTCTCTTAACGTCAGCCAAAAAAATTATTGAACAAACAAAGGGACTTGTTCATATACTACACCATGACGAAAATGTTTTGCTTACTGAATAAATTGAGACAAAAAGTGACAGTTTGATGACAAGTGAAAGAGTGCATACACCAATTATGTGTCATTAGCAAGGGAACAGTGGCTGCGTCATATCCTACTGTTTTTGCCTTATGTACGACATAAACAAAACTCAATCCCTTAAAACAAACGATAGGAAAAACTTACGCACTCTAACAGGTTTTCTCACTAGTCAGTGCACGATTGGAGCAATGGCAAAGAGATTAAATTTAAATTTCTTCTATTTCGTCTAAAAGATGAAGACGAAATAGAACTAGTGGAACACCTCTTTTGTCACTGCCCAGACCTTCAAGAAAAACGGTTCAATCATCTCAAAGCAAGGTTCTGATGTCTGACCTCAAGAAATTTATACACAGTTGGGGGTGGCTTTGGTAACCGTGTGCTGCATCGTACTCAACCGCTGTTCAACATGCACCAGAGGTTGTAATTGCTTCCAAATAAACATGAAGTGCATACAATTGAAAATACTTGATTCACTTGTTCCTCTGAGAATTCTATACAATGCCCCTAACCCATTCGAATTGAATCGATTTGCTCATTGTGGCGTCGGCTATCTTTGAACGTGGAGATATTCGTGGCTGTGTACTCGGGTTTGCCAAACTCATAATCGCACACAGCACTTTTATTTGATTTACGTGACATCAACTCGAATCTGGAAAAATAGACATCTGCTGCCGTACATGCGTGCAGCTATTGCGAAATTATTTTCAATAAAATATTGACGTTGTTTAATCGGGAACGACATGCAGTGGAATTAATTTATCGTTTTGACAATCATATGTGGGTTTCGAGGAATGATTTATTTGATCATACATTATACGGGGGCTCGTTCACTAAGCATTAGCGGTTTTTGAGGGAAATATGAACACGATTTTTTACTATCGTGAAAACCATTTTATGAATTTATATATTCTCCAATTTAATGCAAATCCTTTCGATATCTTTCGGGAGAGAAATTGATTCCCCGCTCATGAAATTGTTGATCCTTGCCGGCAAAAAAACTGGTCCAAATGGTTTTTGACGTTCTGATTTCAGGTGAGCGTTTTCCCATTCAAAAAAATTTTACAGAGACTTTAACAATTATAGTCCTGAGGTGCCAAGTCTGTAGATGGAGGTGGGCTTGGTTGCACATCCCACTCAAGCTGCAAAAGCTTTTGGTGAGTCATCAAAATGTGTATGAGGTCTCGCATTAGCGAAATTCGTTCTGCAAGAACATAACGAGTGGTCGCCGTGGCGTAGTGGGTAAGTGCGTTGACTTACACACCAAAGTTCCAAGTTCGATTTCTGGACGGGACATCCCGCATTTTTTCAAGGCACCACCTCTTTCGAGTTTCTGACAACAAAGAGTACCAACTGTCTATGAAAAGCTTCTTAAATCTCTACGTTCGTCGGCAAAGAACTTCAGGTCCAGTGTTCTCGTGAAAGAAGAATAGCACGCACGGCACAAGCAGTTGATGCAGAAGCTAGGCCCTGGTCCCTTGTGGACTGAAGTTCCAGTCAATTATTATTATGACATATGTGTCAATCTTCAAAATTAATCCTAGAGGTTTCATATTCTTGTGAACAGTCGCGTTGTACAAATGTAATCCTTCAGCCATCTCTCGAGCTGTTATTCGACAATTTGCATCGACCAACGATGGCTTTAGGAAACCTTTCAGGACGTGGTGTATCTTAAAGACCGTATTTCCGGAGCGAAATTTTACAAACCAATTGTGCAATTTGGGTTCAATCAACACATTTTCTCCGTACTCTTCACTTAGGCTTGCATGAACTTCGTTTTTACCTTTTTGGTAGTAAAACAGTAAAATATCACGAAAATACTCTTTTCAAACTTCCACCTACAACAAGCCTAACCATTTTAGCTATTCAAATATATAACGGTAAAGCGGTTAATAGCGAAGTTAGCTGCGGATTAATTCAATAAGATCAGCTGTTGTCTCTAAACGAAAGTAAACGACCCAATACGTACATCACCGCCCGATGACGTAATATAGAATATAATAATAATATATACGTAATATAGTATATAAATATGTGGACTGCACTGTTAAAATTTCAACCGAATTCAACTCTTACATAATTTGGTTTTGACCGCAAGTGAAAGCGGGATGGTCCGCAGAGAAAGAACAACTTCGATGTATGACTCGGTTCTTGCTTTCTTTTCTTGAAAGTGAAATGGAGAGGTGACATTAAAAGATGCCTGAATGCTCAATAAGGTTACTCGTCTCCTTTGACAATCAAAATGGGGTCTTACGAGTTTCAACGTGGTCTCACGTCGGTTTTATATGCGCCACGCCCGGACACCCCGAAATCGGAAGACAACTCGAAAACAATTCAGGATTCCTATTCGCCAACTGAAGGTGCGCTATATAGCCGACACAGCGCTGATGTCAATAGATCCCTTGGTTCATTTCCTGTATGGAATATACTTGGCACGGGAAAACTGTTTGCGCGACGGGTGTGGCGTTTGCCCAATCCGAACAACAAGCCCCATAGTTAGATCGATTCAGAGTAGTGGCTGACGCTGTTTAGGGAGTTTCTCCTTCATTTCGTGACCGTCGATGAAACATGGATTCACTATGTCACCTCTGAAATCAAGAACCAGTCGAAGCAGGACTTCTCCTGGTGAATGCGGTTCAAAAATGGTAGAAAGCTAATGGCGATCGTTTTTTGGGATTCCCATCAACTGCAAAATGGTCACATGTCTGAACTATGTCAAAAAATTTGGTCGATTTGGCGCGGAATTGTAAAAAACTGGCTCCATTTGACAAAGATATATGTAAGTGCTCTTCCCCCATAACAATGCACCAGCTTTAGACTCCAAATTGGATAAATTAGGCTACGAATTGTTATCCACTGAACTTTGTCAGTTTTGACGATTTTTTTTTATTTCCAAACTTGGAACCTGTTGAGCAGAGATGTATAAAAAATAAATTGTGACTGAGAGTTTTTGCAGTGGAAGATAATTCCATTTCTAAAGTCTAAACAAACTCGACAACCTCAAGCATTCAGCATTCAGCTGTCTTCGTCTTCTTCTTCTTGTGGCGCTACAGTCCGGGGTAGCCGGACTATCTCAACATATCTCTCCAGCCAGTACGATCTTTCACCAGCTGCCACCAAATGTGCACTCCAAGTTAAGGTGCTTTTCGACTTGTGTGCACCACCTTATCCTAGGCCGTCCTCTGTTGCGTTGTCCCAATGGCTCAGATTCGAAGACTTTACGCGCCGGAGCAGTGCTGTCCAAGCGCTCTATATGGCCTAGCCATCGTAAGCGTTGAATCCGAAGCCGCTTGTCACCGTACAGCCCATAGAGTTCGTCCTTAAATCTTCTTCTCCAGATGCCATTAACGCAAACAGGACCAAAAATCGCACGCAAAACTTTTCTCTCGAAAAGACTAAGGACTTCCTCATCCGCTTTTAGTTATGTCCAGGTTTCCGCCTACAGATAGAAACCTTAAATTTATTGATTTATTTCAATGAACGTAACCTTAAAATTGAAGAAAAATATGTTTGGGCCAATCTGACCAATCTTCGCCAATCTTCGAAGTCCCCCAACCCAACCCAGTGGAAGAGCAAATCTTTTGTGCACATGAACAACTCAAAACGACCCTCTCATTACAAAAGACATTTCCAGCAAAATTATCATTTCAAAAGTCGCCAATTAATCACTTTGCCGGTGCCATGCCGTGATGCAGCATATTCAAAAGAAAGCGGAAACTGCACCAGCTGATGAAGATAACGCGAAATAAAAGCGAAAAAAACGAGTGCGGACACAAAAATCTGTTACTTCAACTTCAAAGCGATTATGTCCAGGAAATAAAAGAAATCCCATGAAAACGTTTTCAAACTCCCTGACGGTCGCTTCCTACGACCAGCATTCAACCACCATACGACCACCATCATCTGCATTTCTTAAGAAAAGTTTGATAAATACAAATTTTTGACAATCGCCGACGCACGCAATTCACGAAGTGATCGCGTCGTTAATGGCGACAAAACTACTCGTCGCCGGAGTGCCTTACGCAACGACATGCAAGTCCGGAAGAAGAATCACAAATGGACCGACCTAAAGCCGAGAGATTGTGACGCAACGCATCGATGAAGCCCTCTTCGCTAAGCATATGTACATGCGCCTGCAAGAGCTCTCGTCGTTGCGTCGACACCGCCGCGCCGCTCCGAGCCGCCGTTGTGCAGCAAGTAATGAGGGCCGAAGCTTACTTGTCCGAGCCTCAATTACTCTTACACTGGCGAGATGAAAGTTTCCTCTTCCCCAGCAATTAAGTGCGGATAATCGAATTCGCTTTTTCTTCTTGAAATTGGTTCATTATGTCGAGATACAATTGAAAGAGCTCTTGCTGCGCTCGCCGTACCGTGTGTGGCTGTCAAAACGATTTGTTTGTGCATTTATGACGGACAATGGAGCTGCATCTGTGGGCTTAGGCACAACTCAGTGCGCCAGCAGCCTGGCGGCTGGCGATGAGTTATGTAATTTTCTTTTTTTTTTTTCAATTTTCACTTATTTTCAGGTCAGCGGATTTTGATTAATTGACATTCAATGGAGGTAAGTGGGTATAAAATTCGATGCACGCCGCTCGCGGTGCTGCGTGAATGTGGAAGTAGTCGAACGCGGGTACAGTGTGGCGACTAAAGTATTTCAATCCCATTCATGGCATGTGAAGATTGGGAGATTGCTCGGCGGGCGCGTTATGAAACGTCTGCCGTGTACTTTGCAAAAGGAACCCGCGAGCGGAATACAAAATGCCCTGTAATGCTGTGGGCACCGGAAGAAATGCCATAAAGAAGCGCTGGCCTGGGTGTTTCGGCTCGCAAAGGTGGGGTCGTTGGGGTTTTATGTTTTCGCGTATCTGATGAGATGTGTTGGGCGATAAGTGCGTAACCTAAGCCAGGTTGAGTAAGGTTAGGACAAATGCGCATGGCGAGTGTAATTTAGGGATTTAAAATCAAATAAATTGATGTGCTATGTTACGCATGCTGATAGCGGCGTGAGTGGAATTTGTTTTTGGAAGTTTACGTATTTCTTCGGGGGCATTTGCGTCAAATAACTTGCCGGTGGGTATCACTTAAATCAACTGATAGGCGTTTTGTGGTAATTTCGTGCAGTAAAAATATTTGAAATCTGTTTTCCTATCACACACTCAAAGCTGCGGCAGACTTGGCGGATCTTTTTTTCACATCGATTGGAGTGTGTATCACAGGTGTAGGCCAGCTGCTGAAGCAAATGATGCTTGGTGTAGATTAATTTGTACAGAAGTACGTGAAAGGTGTCAAGCTCATATTCGAGATCCTACTATTTCATCGAACAAGCTAGTATAGGCAAAAAACTAATAGGTGGGTCTTCAAGATTCCATTTTAAGAAGATATTAAACTTAGAAAAAAGTTCGAAATTCAGTTATTGCGCTTAGCGCTATTCCACGGCTCATGACTGGCCTATTGTTACCCAGTTACATCGTTTAGGCAACCTACAACTTGTATCGACTTTAAACCTATTCGATGCAAATTACTGAACTCTTCTAGATAGTTAACGATATATTTCTATATATGAGTCCTAAACTATTTTACTGACATTTTAGTAGGAAGAGGCGGAGAGGAATGGATAAGATTTCTTCTTTGATCCACAAACTTGAAATAATAATAATATCAATTCATTGGCACTACAGCGCACAAGGGAGCAGGGCCTAGCTTCTACAACAATTACTCGTGCTGTGCGTGATACTTCTTGAGTGTTGTCAGCAACTCGAAAGAGGCGGTGCCGTGAAAAAAATGCAAGGTGTCCCGTCCGAGAATCGAAGCTAGACCTTCTGCGTGGCGGTCCACGCACTTACCACTACGCCACGGCGAGTAGTGTTGTTCTATAGTGAAGTGATATATGACTTTAGTCCTCATACGAGTAAGTAGTCTGTTCAAGCTAATGAAGCAAAGGATGTGCTTGAGGTTGGGCAAATCAATGTGGTAATAAGGCACATTGTGCTCTCAGCCCGTCCATTATTTTGAGGGCTCGACCTAAGCAATTGGTTTAAGCGTGTATTCGTCGACTTTGTTATTCTCTTCTACTAGGCACATGGAAAACTTTGAAGACCTTGGCCATTCCGTTGAAAAACAGGCGGCACTTGAGAGAAATTTCTGAAATTTGATACAGTCTAACCATCCGAAAAAATGGTTATATATACTTTTGGATACAAATTGTCCTTTCCATAAGGAAATTCCAGTCCTGAAATTTGGATAGGACAAATACCGATCGCATCGCCAGAGTCTTCAGGGTACAAGGGGCTAGTAAGCTATTTGTGCGTGCTACTGTTCTTAAGCGTGTTGAGTGAGTCTAACTTTTAATTTTATCAGCAAGTTTCAAATGTTTTTCTTGGACGGCAAGCGTTGAGAGTTTTGTAATGTAACATATTTTATGAGAAAGCGGACATCGCCCCTTTCCACTGTCATAAAAATATATCGGCCTGCTTTTTATGAATCAAATATGATTCAAGGAATCAAAAGATCGTCTTGAGCGATCACAGTTTGCGCTTAATCAGCCTAAAATACTTAAGTTTCCAACAAATGAAATGAAAAGACGACCAAACTAATACTACACTAATTTACATTTCCTACTTTCCAGTGTTCTCAATCAACTTCATAAATACTTTTCAAATTCTTTTATGATTCTCATTTTCAGGAGTCAATTATTTTTCAATGCTTTTGCGAAAATTCAAGTTCCGATATGAGCTTAAGAATAAGTTATAAAAAGTCTCGAAGTGACATCACAATTTGAAAATATGGCTGTGTTGACAAAGTGTCGAAAACGTCGGTTTTGATCGCCTATAAGAAATGTCTGGTTATCTCATTTTAGTGGGAAAGTATGTAAACAGTGAAGAAGTTAAAGATCGTGTGCTATTTTAGTAGACATCGCAATTTTAATATCGCTGCACAAAAAATGGCTTATACCGGGTGAATTTTGATTTTCAATAGGTTTTTTGACGGTGCACGCGTGATTCCTATCGAACTGCTTTTTCAGTTTTGTTCAGTATCGATTGGCAGGCCATCATGGGAACACTCACACCTCAACAATGTTTCTAAATTATCCAGCTCTGTAACGAAAATTAGCGTTCTCTTAGAAATGTTTTGAATTTACAGTGTGCATGATCGATCCACTATTATCAACGCCATTCGCAAATTTTAGTCCCAGTTTACATTAGTGGATAGACCACAAGACACGTAGTGAAGAGCTGCAACTGAGAGTTTACGCAAAGACCATTACGAACATATTAGTCGTCGTGCTCCGCACCTTCGCTTGTCGTTTTTGACATCTTGGCGTATTTCAAGTGGGGATTCGGCTTGTGCAAGAATTGATTTTAAACAACTTGAATTTGTGTCAGTTTTTCTGTGCTTGGGCTCTGGGGCAAGTCGATAAAAATTCGGTGTTATATTGTGAGATTTTCTTTAGTGATGGCGGGCTGAAGAGTGAAAAGAGCTATCGTTACATCAATGTAAAACATCGGTTATAAACCATATTTTTTCATATTTCTTTAAAAATTAAGAATAACCAGAAAGTTACATTCAATGCTCACATCTATCACCCCGTGTTAACCGACTTTGTACTTCCTGAAATTCAAGCAAATGGTCTAGGTGATCTCTGATTTCAACAAGCATACTGCTACGCTACAAGTCATATAGCGCGTAAAATAATGAACTTGCTGAGAAATCATTTTGGTAAGTACTTAATTTCACGTTCGCATGGTATTTTGCCCCCTAGATGATATCACACCTTTGGATTGTTTTTTCTGGAGATGTATAAAGTCTTCGTCAAGCATAAGCCAATTACGATTGACACCTTGGATGTCGACATTAATCGTGTTATCCACAAGATGCCAGTCGTAATGCTCGATTGAGTTGCTTTTTCAGCCTTCAGAGTGGACCATCTCAGGTGTAGTCTTCGCAAACACTTACATGATATAATTTTAAGCAAATGCCATGAATATTTCTATTAACCGATAGTGTAAATTTTAAGACCGCTTTCAAATTTTTGTTTTTTATTTTACATTACATACCAAAACTCACGATGAATCCACCTTCATAAGTTCTTCCTTCCAAACCATGCGACCGCCTTGGTCTTGGTCTAGGGGGTAAGAACGTCGACTCAGAAATACCTTAGGTTCGACACATAGACTGAACGTCCATCTAGCATTTTTCCACGACACAAACTCCTTTAAGTTGCTGACAACGCTCAAAGAGTATTAACTGTCGAAAAACTTGTGATACCATAATGCCATGCACTTCTCGAATAGTTGCTGAAGAAACTAGGCATGGGTCCATTGCTTGCTGTAGTGACACCCAATTTGTATGCCCTTACAGTCGAGCCAAATGCATGACTCTTTCGCGAGCGATAAATTTGTGGACGTACATAAACAAGATTTGAGCATATTTGGAGTAATCACAATAGTTGTTTTATCAAACATACATATGGGCGGTTGTCATCTGTCTAATGGGGATGAAAAGCTTTTTCCTACCGTGGGAAGTATTCACAGCTCTTCACTTTATTGCTTTGATAATTTTTCAGTGAGTTTTCAGATTTATTTTCTAAATGCTTGCTTGCTTATACTCGTATGATTTAAATCAATTCACATGGTCGACATCGTCCACTTTTCTCCTTTAAGAAGTTGTAGTCTAATGGACGTGAGAACCCCGTACTTTCTTTTCAACAATGGAAGCACTGCACCTACCACCCCCAATGTGCTCACCTAAGCAGAGGTTAACTTGTCGTAAACTGGTTGAATTATTGTTTAAATGCAAGCGATTCCAGGGTAATAGAGTAATTCAGAAATTTTCAATTTCAAGTCTCACCATTCACTTGATCGCGGAGCGCTGCCGCTTGAGTAGTAATTGGTGCTATGTCACGGACGTACTTCTGCGACGACTCACCGAGACTTGTGCATCTATCCCGCCGACGCTCGGGCGACAGCATGCAGCACTTGGGCATTGAACAATGAGCCGTATATTCTATGTAACAGCTCTGTCATCGGCTGGCCTTCAAGTGAAAAGTGAAAATTTTTGCGAGAAAATCTCTCAGCGCCGAGATAATAGCTGCTTGGAGTGAGCATTGTGTTTAAAAGGCAATGGGAAGATAAACTCAACGATCATGAAGATAAGGAACTTGTCGGGGCGTAAGTTGCGTGAACTACCATATTACGGTGTCGGGACAATTGCGTGGGCTGCGGCAGGCGGTGAGGACTGGCCGTGAAGTGTGATAGATGTAATTGGAAATGAATTCACTTTCGCTATCGATCAACGATCAGATGAAAGGAACACAGTTGGCTGCGGAGACACCGCACATGCCAGCGAAGAACGTGATTGCAATTTATGCGGTTCATTGGATGCATTCCAAAGTGATGTCTTCTGCTGTTACTGTGGCCATACAAGGAGACTCTGGCAGTCTCTTCGATGCGAACCGCGATGGTAGCACGGAAATTATGCCGTATACGGATCTCTGACTTGGTTGAAACAATGTGAATGGGTAAGACACTTTGAGAAGTGTTGGATACTGATGTGAAGTGGGGTCTGAGCAGGACGGGTCTGGTTGTGGCGAATACTGCGATGCCCGGTAAGGGACTGACGGTTCTTCGACGAAAGTGTGTAAACAAGCGAAACAAGAGAATGAACTCGGTAATTGGAACTGAAGTGAAGCTGCGCGTTCGTAAGCAGCTGCTGCAGAGGACTTACACCGTGACAGCGGCTTCTCGCATTTTCATGTCATTGAAAGATCTTTAATTTAAACTGCTCCGTCTCCGTTCACCGCCTCTCCACTCCGTCTCTGATTCTTTGACCTTGCCCGCCATCCGTTGAACAAGTACCAGGTCATTACCTCCAGTCAAATTCGGAGACACTCCAGTCAATGTTCACTCTCCCCCAAACAAAGTGCACTCGACCCAACACCCTTGAGACAGCGTCCAATCACCCGACAATGCGAAATTGCATTTATCACCACTTTCCCGTCAATTCCACACATAATCAGCCAAAAATCAACCATGCCTGCCATTACAGTGCCCACTCTACCGCGGCACTCAAGCTCATCTCCGTCTCCCCGAGCATCGCCATCGTCAATGATTACGTCCCATTAGCAGCACCATTTAAACTGTAACCGACTCCTCGACTCGAAAACACAAGAAATTAGCCGAGACCATAAGTCGTTTCTTCTCAAATACTCATCAATTCGCAATGTGCAAGTCAACGTCTTGGCGCGGCGACAGCGTTCGCAAACAACAAAGCCCACTTGTCAAGCACCTGCGGCAGCCAAACCGACGTCGTGGTCTTCGTCGCCTGATGGGAGAAATGACGAAGAAAAGAAGTGATCCGCTGATTAGGCAGCCAGTGTTATAGCACGACGCGATCGGTCGTGATGGCGTGGTAGTGCAGTCAGCAGTGCCAATGCCATCTCTCCTCGGCTTCAAGATTTCGGTGTTCGACGTTGTTCGTTGCCGCTGTTATACCACACGGCAGCTGGGGACCACGCTGCCACAGGGGATTAGCGGGTTCCGTTTCGGTTTTACTTTTAAACTAGCGAACGCCTTGCAGCCGCGGTTAATAGATAATTTACTCTCGACGCGTTCGGTTCACTGCGGGAAAGGTGTCTGAGTCTGATTTTGTTGTGCTTTTGCTTTTATTGAACGAATTCAATATGTCAAGGCTGGCGATTGCGATTATCGTTGTGGGTACTTTGACCGCTATCGTAGTGGAGTGTCGGTGGTATCAGAACGGTTTGGTTTTCTACGATCTCTCAACGAAGAAGATTATTCTTCCGCCCACCGTTTCGGTTCAGCGCGGTCGGAGCATACGATTTACGAGTGTGCCCATCTTCTCGAAGCTGGGACAGCCGTGCACATGCAAAGGATTACTGTGCGGATGCTGTGCGGGCCTGGAGGTTCGGGAGTACAACTTTAATCAGAAAAGTAGGTGATATGTGAAAGCTGTTCTCTCGGGAATTTCCTTGAAAACAAATTTCCCTCTTAATGACGACAAATTGGCGGGGTGTCAGTGTTCTTGTGAAATTGTGATTTTTTGTTCAAATGAATTATAGGAAGACGGTGTTTTTTTATATTCAAAAGAGATGAAGAACTTGTCGACAAAGAAACAAATGGGCTGCTTGTTCGATGGCAGTAATTAGTTCTGAAAGTATTCTGAAAATATATTTTTTTTAGCTATCGTTTTCCACCTGAACCGACGTTCTGACATTCAGAATCGAAATACACTATGTATGACTGAATTCAAAACTATATCCCAGGTTTGTGTCAATATTTAAATAATGGTCCTACCATTGCTAAAACTGCCCTTAAGTTGTAGTCAGGATAGAAATTATCCTAAAGGCATTTCAATCTATCTCTTATCGACTAGCTTGCGGTGATAATTGTCACTAGTCACCATTTAAAATAGTCTGCCTAAAACTAGTTTCAAAATACTCAAAACATACATATGGACCCGTGACATAAATATTTCGCCTTTAAAAGTGAACATTTTTAAAAAGTTGGAATTAATTTCTCAGCATAATCTGCCTTAAGCTCAATGTACTTGACGCAGCGATACTAGAACTTCGAGGTAAGCCCGTCTGAAACTACGTTATCTGACTGTCAAATAGGTAACTGTGGAGGCGACTACCTCTCACATTGTAATCAAATTTCCGCCCGGCGAATCGCACGGGACCAGGCTTGGCCGATGGGTAATTTCCAGTAATTCTTAGCCTAATTTAACTATTTCCAATAATTTGGAGTCGTAAGCCGGTGCTTTGTCACTGTTTGCATTGTAGAGCCCTGGGTCCATTCCAGTGGATTCATGTTTCACCCATCGTCACAAACGAAACAAAAGGTCTTTCGGATAGTGCTTAAACGACGTTGAAAACTGCTCTGAAGTACAGTTTATCGATTCGACAACTGGAGGTCGTGGGTTTTCGTCACATTATCCTTCGTGCCAGCCATTTTTAAGTACACCACCACATTGAAACTCGATAAATCAATGATCGCTAGCAATGAAGGAGAAGTGTCATCACGATTGCCCTTTCGTGTTACCGCCCGTTTTTGTTAATCATCAATTTTTCTAAAATCCGCGGATACGTCCACATCCACATGGGATCAAACTAAGGCAACACCAGGCATTGCAATCCTGCGCCATGACTTCATATCTGCATTTTGAACATTTGGTGATTTTTTCCAACCCGTTTTTAAACAAGTAACTTTGCTGTTGCTGCTTTTTATTTATTTAAAAGTGTTCCTTACACAATTTTTCGTTCAAATTTCAGAAACGCTAAGTAGTTGTGTAAATAGATGTGTTGTGGACAGTTCGTTTTTCTTCAACAACATCTCTACTCTAAAGATGAAGCTGTCCACAGACATTGTCCTGTTCGTGCCGTCGTACTTGACTCCGCAATTATGCACGTCTACTTTTGTCCTTTGGGGAGATGGCGAATATTGCCAGGTTCCTCCCGTGTCTTCCTCTTGCCACCTGGTTTGTCCTGTCGCAGTCGAGTGTCGCGTCTCAGTTCACAGTAGTTCGTTTCCGCGTGCAGGAGGTTTAAATCTTGAGAGAGCTGAAGTTGAAGTAACTTAAACAGTGAAAGCAGAATCATTTAAGGCAAGGCAAGCTTATTTAGTGATAGGTTATTTCACAAAATGTGGGTACAGCTGTGGTTAAGTCTCAACAATGGGGTTTGGTGCTAAAAATCATCACAATATACCTGAAACATATCAGAAGTGTTTTAAATTGTCTTCAAACAAACCAAAAAAGTCGCATTGCAGTTGGAAAACGTAAACCCAGTTATCATATATTTGTAATCAACTAAAGCCGTTTCTATAATTGTTCGTTTCCTTGATTCCAGACGCCGAAAAATATAAAACTTTGTAAAGGGTTCTTAATGGAGCCCAAAGGAATAAATGCTATTTATTCTATTGAACAACACAATTGCGAAATTTCTTTCCTGTTAAGTTCAGTATATAACTTCACCTGTTTTTCCTTATTAACGCAAATATGTACGTACACAGCAGCGTAAATTTCAAACAGAAACAGCCCCTTGACAGAGAAAAATATGATGCCAAAACGATTACCACGCATCGTACAGTGATCGAAAATTTATAAAAGCGTGTTACCTTTTATGAGTTCAATCACAGTTCACGTAACGCCCATCTAAATTATGTAAGCAAAATCCTTTTATCAATTTTATACGGAAGTTCTGCATAAAAAGTCACAATCAATGTATACACTTTCATTTTTATTTCCCCGCGCCCATTGTCATTAAATAAAGAGCATGCCACTCTAAAAGAATTTAAATTTGGCATAAAATTGCTTAGGTTGTCTAAACTTGTGGGACAATAGTCGCACGCATAAAATTAGACGCTCCCAACAGTTTTAATGGCACTCGAAGAAAAAAAGAATAATTTGCAACACAATGAAGAATTTACGACATAAATGTTAAGTTGTAAATATCTACCGTTTTCATAAGCTTTCGCAGGCAACAATGAACAAGACTTTAATGTGTTTACAAACGTATTGAAATCGATGAACCTAAGCATAAACATACTTAATTAATTATATGTTATTATTTTAAACAGTTCTAATGTGGCTGACTTACACAATTTCATTTATTCGGTTACTCATTCATTTGCTAAACATTTAACTAAGATAGGGTAATGAAGCGGAAGACGCAACAAAACTCAGAAATGACACAAGTGAAAGACTGATTAATACAAAGAAAATGGTAGTTGGCATTTTGTTTCAAATATCCGACTTCAGGTCCTAATAATGTACAACCTTCTTCGGCGTATTCCCTCTGAGATGACTCCCTTTCTGCACTCTGCGTCTTGTAATGGGTTGAACCTAAGTCGAACTTAAGTGGCGTTGTGGTAGTGCGTCGACCGCCGCGCAAAAAGTCTGGGTTCGATTCCCGGGTGGGACACCACGCATTCTTTTACGGCATCACCTCTTTCGAGTTGCTGACAACATTCAAAGAGTATCAATTGTCTAGAAAAGCTTCTCAAATCTCACCGTTCGGGTTCGGCAGAAAACTGTAGGTCCCTTCTACTCGTGAGAGAACAGTAGCGCACACAACGCGAGTATTTGTTGTAGAAGCTAGGCCCTGGTCCCTTGTGGGCTGTAGTGCCACTAAATTATTATTATAGAATTTAACACTTACTACTTGCATTTTGGCAATACTGCAACTTGGGACTAACTTTCTTCGTTGTAAAATACATTCTATCTGCATAATTGTTGCTGAACACAATCGAAAAACATATGCATCGAAAATAACAATTTTTAAAGGTAGAGGTAGGTTGTTGTGGGTTCATATAAATGTTTGTAGAATTTGATGTCTAGTAAAATCATGTTTTGTGTTCAATGCCTTTAAATGTAAAAGTTTTGTTGGAATGAGTATATTGACTTGAATTTGTTCCTCTTGATGCTCAACTTCTAAGTAGTTGCCATTCTTTCAGCCTACTTCAGTTACTCCCAAGTTGCATGCAAGATAAATGGGCAAATGTCAAGTCACTATAAAGATTAACTAACATTTCAGATTGGTTTACATCCTACATAAAATACATATGACGTGTTTTAAAAATAGTTAAACTGCACAATATTTTCACTTCTGATTTTCATACATTATAATGCAATATTCGAAGAGAAATCTCAAAACCATAAATCGGCGATCTTCCAACTAGCTTTGAATCCATTTTTACTGTACGCATAAGCCGCTCAATAAATCTGAAACATTTTACAACTTTAGGAAAGTGAAATATTTTAATAGCTGTACTTATGGCTTGCAGTTTGTTTGTTTAAAATCATGCAGAGACACGTTTTTGGTCTTTGATTTGATGATCTTCTGCCAAGACTAGGGCGTTGAAATAACAATTGTTTTCTTTTTTTTATTTGGATCTAATAATTGTTAAATTTAAGTTAAAACATTTCGTAAGCAAAATAACGCAAGGAAACGGGGTGGTTGGTTTAATGGTTAATTTAATGGTTATGTGCTGATAACTACGAAAGAGCTTTAAAACCACTTCCACGTAGATCGATACCTAAAACCAACCAATAGCCAATATGCTATTGGGTTGGAAACGAAATTTTTAAATCCTTTATCTCGAAAGATCAAAATCCTGAAAAAATGAGAAATAATTTCAGGAAAGTATAGGAATCCCTGTAATGTTGGATTTAAATAGGTGCGGAATTTGGATGTTAATTTGGACACCGTAACATTACGTTTGGTTCATCCCACAGTGCCAGTTCTGCTTACCATCACATTCATTTTCCTCTAATTTATCCATTTCATTAGATTTGAGTATTCAGTTACATTTGGAAAACATTTGAAAAACTTTATGAACCTGCAAAGTGAATTCGGAATTTTATGGAGGAGATGTATTCCCCTTAAGTGTTCTACACTTCCGGAAGCAGTTCCTCTTCTTCACTATTAGCTCTCTGAATGCAGTCATAAATGATACTGATGTTTGTTTTCTTATGATATCTTTGATGATTGTAACCCGACAGTAGTCCGACTGACATTATCAGGGTCTTCCTGTCTGACTAGAAATAGCACACATTTATGACCGCTGAAAATGCATTCAAACGTACACTAAATCTAAAATATCTGTGGTGACAAGGCAAACCAGCTAAAGACGTTCTTAAAATTCTTACAAACAGACAGTGAATACAGGGAGAAAACTATTGCAATTCCGCTTTTTTGGATAAAAGGATAGAAGCATTAACATTTTGCTTGTAGGATTTTGGATCAATTTTCACCTTTATTTAAATTTTCATGATTGGAGAGGGTTGGGGACAAGACGCCCAAATCAAAAGTTCTTAGTCCCGAAAGACAAAAATTGCGAAATGCCCAAAAATATCACAATGCCAAAATCCCCATAACCCCAATATCTTAGACGAACAAAGGAAATCCCGAAAGAATCATTTCACATTTTTCAAGATCTTACAGTGTACAGGAATTTGAACATTTTCGAGATCTTGGACCGTTCAGCTATTCGGGATTTTGTAATTTTGAATTTATTCCCGACAGAAGACGAAATAAATAAAAGTTTAAATGACTTAAAAACTAACCGACATCATTGTTGTCTTTGTGATGATCTGGCGAAACTTTCTTTAAATAAACAAAAGAAGTAATTTATCAATCCCATTTATTGTAAGTTCGATCTCTATTTCAATTTTTGAAAAGACAGTGGGATTTTTCTCTAATTTCCTAACCACCTGGATATCAGCCAACAAACTTTCCCAGAAAACGAAATATTTGACAAGCTATTTCCAGCTATGGTCGCCGTGGCGTAGTGGGTAAGTGCGTCGACCCACACGCCGAAGGTCTAGGAATGATTATATTCGCTGTAAAAGTAAACGGTTCACCGTTTTCAAAAAGCTGGGACTCCACATAGGTTGCTTCTAGTTAACGTGGTATAGAGATAAGGAATAGGTTTGTGGTTCTAAATGCATTTACTAGGGAATAAAGGAATTAACTCTCTAAGCCTATACTTGGTCTACTCCATATTTAACATTTAAAGGGTTATTCATCGTGAGGTTTGGCTTTCAATGGGATTTTTTAACCGATTACAGAAGACTTCTATCAAACTGTTATGTCATTTTTGTTCAGTATTGCTTGGCAAATCATCACGAGAAGAGTCATAGCACAACGGCGTCTCTTAACTATACTACGAAAAACAACGTTCTTTGAGAAACATTTCTTCTCGAAATTCGCGTGGCTCTGCTGCTACTTCTTTTCAACCCAAGCATTGTAGAAACTCCTGCGGACCACATTCACTCCATTAGTCAAACGGTAAAATATCGATCAAACTCATAAGAGGTAATAAAGAAATTATCAGTTCGTACGCAGTGGTTAGCCACGAATCCCATATCGATGGTCGTCAGATACCGCCCATCGACAGCAAGCACACAATTGCCTTGATACTGTATGAAAAGTGAAAACGTGAATTTCCCGCATCTCCCGCTCCCGACTACAACTCAGTTACTAATTTGTTTACTTTCATTTCAGTGTGTGCCAACGTGACGTTCGTGCCGGAGAAGGAGGAGGCTCTACTGGACGTGTTTCTGAACGAGAAGAGTCGAGCGAAATACGGCATCTCGGCACGCAACCCATCGCCGCTATGTGTACCGATCATGATGCCTCTGCCGATGGCGGCCTGCATTCAAATGACAGACGTCGGCCTAAAGGGTAACAATTTGCACATGTGCATGGACTTCGTAATGCGTCTGCACACAACCGATGCCATGGAGCTGCATTTCAACTGCCTGTCCATGGGCCAAGACGGAGTGCAGTATCTGGACAAAAATGGAAAGCCGGTACTACCACGAGCAACCTCATCAGAATCGGATGAGAGCAACACCGGCGACGAGGAGTATTACGATGAGGACGGTGAAGAAGAAAGCCCGGAAGACGAACAGAGCCAAGGCAGCAGCGAGCAGCAGGAAGACGAAGAGGATTTCGGCGACGAAGAAAGTGGCGATGGTCCGAATTATGAAAGTGATTTGGGCGCTGCCGGTGAAACCGTAGAGTACGAGGACGTGGATGATGTCGAAGACAACGAAGACGTGAACGAGGTGACGCCGCAGTCTGCCGAGCAGACGAACACAACGGATCTGCTCAGGGAGGAGAACTACATAACAGACAATATAATAAAGCTGTACGAGTCGGCGTAGTACTCGCCAGCGCCAAGTGACTGCCTTAGATGTAATCTCATAGTTGACTGTTAATTATTTTATTTATTTGTTGAGTAGTATTAAATGTGTTACCGGAGGAGTGTACATTTCTATTTGATGGTGTTTGCTTTTTGACTTCGAAATGGAAAGTTTTCGAAAAGTGTGCGTTTTCTCTTCGCCAACGCGGAAAGGACAGAGGTTTGTTTGGAGTTTCTTCGGCTTTAGATGGAAGAGCAAATGGACCTCTTTCGATTTAAAAAAAATTGAAATTTTAAAGAAGGAACAAAAGAAGGAGAACGAAAGAAGGAAATTTCTGTTTGTACAGAGGTCATTGATGATCATTGTTGATCGTACTTTGAGATATGTAAGATGCCAATCCACGTTGCACCACTAGATCTACTGAAAATACTGTTTGTCAAGCAAAGGTATCGCCCGAGGTTCCCCCTCATCCACTTTAACAAGCAAATTGAAATTTCACATATAAAGGTCAATCATGCAGAAATCACCTTTCGACCAGAATGTTGTAATGTGCGATGTGATGTAACCTTTATCTAGCTCAGCAAAATCATATATCGATGCTTAAACAACTTTACGTGTCATAATGTCTTAATCGAAAACGAAGCATCTTTGAAGAAAAATCCCAAACACCGACTTTAGGGTCTACGTGGTAGCTATCTAAATCGTTGTAAATTTTACAGCGAATGCCGTAATGCGACGGTTAGTTATAGATGAAGTGGACAGGTAGTCTTCATATTGCGTTAGCGAATCGGACAGATGAGTATTTGTGTTTGGATCGCTTTTGGTTTTCACATCAGTTTCCTCAATGGGCTGAATGGATGTTCTCTACAGTCTTGAATCAATGATCTCATGTTTACAACCCTCACAGACGTACGCCATTAGATCAGTCCCAGTTATCGATTTCCGAAATGAATTCGAAATAAAGGCAGTCGGATTAAAAACGTGTTTTTCCTGAAAGATTCTATTGCAATCAGGTAGAAGTGCCAACATCGTCTACCTTGCTCTGCACAATGATGGCGTCCTCATCTGAGACAACTTGAAGAACGGAATATGCAGGAGAGAATCAAATGCTGTCAAATTTATTGGAATGCATTGACACTCCGGAGCTAAGGATGGTCTACGTCAGCAGGGGCACCAGCTGCTCTATAAGATAATAATAATAAATGAGTGGCACTAAAGACCACAAGGGACCAGGGCCTAGCTTCTACAACAACTACTTCTGTTGTGCGTGCTACTGTTCTCTCAGTGAAGGCAGTTTTTTGCCGAATTCGGACGACGATATTTGAGACGCTTTTCATAGACAATTCGTTCTCTTTCAGTATTGTCAGCAACTCGAAAGAGGTGGTGCCGTGAAAAAATGCGAGGCCTCCCGTCCGGGAATCGAACCTAGACTTTCTGCGTGACGGTCGACGCACTTACCACTACGCCACGGCAACCACTGCTCTGTAAGATACGAATGGGGAAATCAGGGTTTAAGGGTTTCTTTTAAATGTGAAGGAACCACAACGCCAAACATTGAAGAAGTCAAATGAAGAATTAAAGTCGGTTACAAAGACCCGCATAGCTTCAATTTAAAAAAAAAAACGTGTAAGGTACAGTGACTAAGTCTCCTAGGGCGTGTGAAAGGGTATATGTAGTTCCGACACAAGAAGCCAATGAATCCATGTCATTGGAAGAACGCCACGACAATCTATATTCAGGTGGGACACAAATGTCGGAACACACCTCAACTAACTTGGATTGCATCACTTCAGGAAATTTCAGGAAACTCCGAAAACTGAGGCAGCTCGTCACGTTCGTCTAGATCCGCACCGACAATTTCTTCTTCTACGGATGGCGCTACAGTCCGGGGTGGACCTGGGCCTCAACCAACATACCTCTCCAGCTAGCACGATCTCTTGCCAGTTGCTTCCAATTACGCACTCCAAGTTGGTTGAGGTCCTTTTCCACTTGTGTGCGCCATCTCAGTCTAGGACGTCCTCTGTTGCGTTGTCCCTGTGGTTCGGACTCGAAGACTCTTCGGGCCGGAGCAGTGTTGTCCATCCGCTCTACATGGCCTAGCCACCTTAAGCGTTGTATCCGTAGACGCTTGACTAGGCTCATGCCGCCGTACAACCCATACAGTTCGTGGTAAAATCTTCTCCTCTTCTGCCTCTTAAGCGCAAAGAAACAGCGATTGGCAAGAGTGATTCTGCGCTTGATTTCGGTACTGATGTTGTTGTCCCTATTCACCGCGGAGCCGAGGTAGACGAAGTCCTTGACTACCTCGCAACGTCTGCTGCCCATAGTGACGCTCTGTCCGAGACGTCGATGTTCTGCGTCCTTCTTCGATGACAGCATATACTTCGTTTTGCACTCGTTTACCAACAGCCACACTTTAGCCGCTTCCGCTTCGATGCTAGCAAACGCCTCATTTACGGCTCGCACCGACAATTTGCAAAATAAATTAAGAAGAAATGAATCAAGGATATATCACCCTCACTTTTGTACTTTCTCTCTTGTGATCGCTAACCCATCTGGGGGCATATGGCGTCAACCACGTCTGCTCGCCATCTCATGCGAAGTTCTGCAACGTGTTTCAGATCTCTCCAACTCGTTTTCAAAGAACTCGATTCATCTTCAACTATTCTGCTCCACTTTTGCCTAGGGTATTCCACTCCTCTGCCTGCCTGTATAAGCTGATTCGGCTGCATGGCGTACTTCGTAACTCTATGGCGGCGTAGGTCGTGTCCAGTTCATTAGCAATTTCTGCTTCGTACTGCGAGGTTTAAAGGTCCCTGGGCAGTTCTCAGGTACAATTGCTCGTAAGAGATACTGTTCGGCCAAATGGTCCTAAGCCTCTATTTCGTGTGGTAATAGAGTCCTCTTTCTCGGAGCTGCATCCGTAAACCAGCGTCGATTCTACGTTTCAGCGGAACAGTGGTAGACTAATTCTTAAGCTCGTGACATTACTTTCCCGGCCCGTGGATAGCATTCTGAACTCCGTTTAAGTTTCCCCGAATCTGCTGCACACATCCAGTTCCATTCACCGTGGTGAGACGAGACCACACTTCCTAAATACGGGTATATGTAAATTTTCTCGACAACATCCTAAGGATAGTATCTATTAAAAAACCAGTCTCAATTTCCCTTATTTTACATTTTGCCGCCTATCAGTTATTCTTGATAACATTTTGTAAATGCCCATCTATTGGACCACAGCTTTTTGTAAAAAATTAAAAGTAAATTTTATTTTATAAAATTTTGTTTAGTTAAAACGTTCTCCAATGACAAGGGTCCTTAATTGCCTAAGATAGTAATATAATGTTGGAGGCCTATTCTAGAGCTGTAGTGGAGTCCAGATTGGATGGTGAACAGTGCGGCTTTCGTTCCGGCAGAAGTACAACAACCGACCAGTTTTTCCCTCTGAGCATGATACTTGAGAAGGCTTGGGAGTACAGCCGATCTACAGTTGTTTTCTAGTTTTGAAAAGGGCATACGACCGTGTCCCTCCATGTAAACTCTGGAATATTCTACAGGAGTATAGGATTGGTGGTCACCTGTTGAGCGCCACTCAATCTCTTGTAGCAGCTGTGTTCAGGGTAACGATAGTAAATCCATACCATGCATCTTATCAGCTCTCCTTTTCATTACTTACAATATATGGACTGAAAGTTGCAGTGCAACCGATGCGAGGGACGTTTCACATTGGGAGACCTGATATAGGGTCATCTTCTTCTTACAGATGACTTAGTTTTTCTCGTATCTTCCCAGATGGAATTTCAGCCCGGACTCGATAGGTTTGTGGTCGTATGTGCTGATGTGGAATGAAGGTCTAAGTGGACAAGTCCAAATCGTCTGTCTAACACACTATACATGTTAGTGGACTTCCATTGATATAGGTGGAGAAGTTTAAGTATTTCGGGGTCTTTTTCATGAGTGATTGGATAAGCAACAATGAGCTTTCTTGTAGGATTCGCCAGGCTGCATCAATTTTGAAGCAGTTTGCTAGTTCAGAACTAATGAAGGCCGGGCTTGGTGTCAAAGCCGAGTTTTGGCTTATGGTCATGAAATTTGAGTAATAACCGAAAGAATAAAACCTCGAATACAGGCTGCCGAGATGAGATTTCTCCGCGCCATTGCGGGTGTTACTCACCGAGATAGGCTGAGAAACACGACGGTGCAGGGGAACTCAATGTCGAGCAGCTACTTCTTCCGACGGAAAGGGCCTTTTTTCGTTGGTTGGTTGGCCATGTGGTACTGATGTCCCCTTCATCACTACTTCCGAGACGCGTCTTAGATGCAATTCCATTAGGAAGGCGACCTCTCGGCAGACCTAGGACGTGCTCGCCTGTTTGAGCTGGGGAATAGCTTTCAATGAGTTACAGTCGATGGCGGAGGATAGAGCGGCCGGGAGGGCTCTCGCGCGGGCATTACCCCCGCCACCCCTTTAGTGGAACAAGGTGGAGTAGAGAAGATAAATAAGATTCTGATAAGTCACGCGTGAGTCCTACAAAACTATTTTGTCGTTTTTGCTCAGTATTGCTCGGGTGGTCGTCATAGACTTGCGAGTCTTTTTAACAAAAATCTAAAATATGTTTTGATTTGTTGCTAAATCGAAGGAAGGTTTATCCATTGGTTTGGTTGCAGATATTGAGTATTACAAAAGTCAACCCTGCAATGTTTTCTTTATTTGTAAAATATTTTAACAGTTCCTACACATTTTTCAATAAGATTCATGAAAATATGATTTGGCATCACAGAGAGTTGAGCTGAAGAAATAGCAGCCCTCCATCCATTTTAAGTTGTAAGCCTTATTTACGTGGGAATACATATTTAATCCGGCTATTATATTTATGCCCATCGAAGGCCCTTCTATTGTCAATTGGATTGGAGGGACTGTTTTGCACTTTTAAACATTTTTTGGTCACTCAAATTGACGTCTGTCGTGTGTGAATTTACACACAAATATCTTTTTAATCAGAAAACGTTTTTCCTGCTCCTTTTCCAAAGGAAGAATAAAGAAAGAGTTGAATTAATTTCCTTACCCAGGTTATCTTGTCTCTAATCAATCCTATGGTCTGATTGCATCGTTTCGTTATGTGCACTGCGTAAAGTTGTTCATTCTTATAGCTTTGTGACGATTTTCAGTTCCAAATGCTTGATCGGTTGTAGAATGGGCCGATACTTAAATATTCTCAGCAAATGGATCTGATCTGATCTTCACATAAATCACACTTCCTGTGAACGCACCTGGCAATGAACACAAACAACACCCTTAAGCAATGACAAAGCATCTCTAAAAAAGCAAAATCTCAAATTGGAATGACAAAAGAAGGAGAAAGTGTCTTCTGACCCCTTCTCAGCTCGAATTCCGAGAAACCAAGTCGACTTTGTCAAACTCATTGGAATTAATTACCGTTCAAGGTCGCTTCTCAATAATGACGTGCACCTCTAAAGCAGTAAAACAAAACAGAACAAAGGCACCTCCACGAGAACTTCCGCAGCGTCAGACGTCTTGTTGGCCCTCTTGCCAGTGACATAATCACTCCGAAAATAATCGCACTGTGAACGGAACACATCCATTGTCTCGTTAATCGCCCGCCGATAGGCGGATCTCTTAATTTATTCCCTCCCGACAATGCCGTTGATGGACGTCTTCTTGCAGATGTTCGAATCATAATCACCAAGCCTCCAGCCAGTAGAAAGTGTCCATTACTTAACATCTCTGCCAAATTCAAGATCCCCCAACGCCAACAGAAAGCGCGGTGGAGCGGCAGTAGCTGACAGACAATAGGGCCAACGGCGGCGGCGGTGTAACCATTTATTTTGAAAGCGATAACTGCGAACTGACAAAACGATTGTCGACAGTTTATTCGCTTCCATTAGCTGCTTGAGTCTCCTGCATTTGTGAAGCGCAGCGAAGGTTCCATCGATGCTATCAGTCTGGGAAATGGGAGGCGAGGGTTATTCACACAAAGTCGCAATCAGTACGTGGAACACGTTGCAAGACGCACTTGGCCCGCTGTGACCCGTAAGAAAGGAAAAGTTACCAGCGTCGTGCATACGAAACGAATGAGCTGGGGACACCTGCGAAAGTGGCAAAGACAGTAGGACGTCGTGTCGTTGTAATAAAATATTGCAGCCACTCGATTGGATTGTGTCCAGCTGGGATTAATCGCATAACTCTCCGAAGATTTACGCAAATTGTGGACAATGCACCGTACGTCCGGGTGGGTAACGGTTGTGCAAGAAGTTTATGGGCTGATGATTGCGAGGAGATGGATGTGCAGATGAAAACATTCCTTCTGATGTCCTCAACCCAGACGAGGCACAATCTTCGTTGACCATGAAACAGAAGTCATCAAGAGATGAGTCTCGCATTGTTCGCCGCCAACGCCCGGTGAGGTGCAGAGGGGATTTGATCGAAGAACGCGTTCAAGGGGACAACTTCGACAGAAGAATGCCAAGATGCAAATAACTACACGCACGAGAATTTCATTAAGGACTCCCGTCGAGTCTTCATTGACGTCAACCGACGTCGCTTGAGTGATTTCAATTTTATTCCTCAATTCGAACGTCGTGGTATTTGAGAGAAGGATGTAAAGGGAAAGATGACGCGTTCCGGTGGAGGAATACTGGGTGGTGGGCGGTGACATTTGATGCAACAGATGTGTCAGCGATGGTGGTCGATGGGTCAAAGGGTGGGAACTCAATTGAAGAATTTTGTGATGTACTGCACAAGTTTGCATTTATTGCGCGTGTTGTTGCTTTTGTTTGCTTTGTGTTGACATACAAGCGAGGATAATGCTCACAAGTGGTTTGCGATTTTTGAACGAGATATGTAACCGACAAACAGAAGTAGGAGACAGATTCACAGAAGAAATTAGTAAGGAAGGAGGAACCCATCTTCATAGTGGATTTTGTTACTAATTTCCTCTGGAAATGTCACAAAATTGATAGGAGAACCGTGATTGCAGAAGGATAATCACAAAAGCTTGTTCAATGTACACGAACAAACTTTTATGCAAACAGATATTGTGCTGGCGTCCATTTTCCCTTTGAAACACGGGTTTTCTTCTCGAATTCAAGATTTTTCTATCAAATCGAGAAAATACCTCGAAAACTCAACCTTCTAACCAATTTCTGTCAATCTGTCCACATGAAAATCAATTGCGAGAGACGCCGAAGCAGTTCACAACAAACGTCAAGCGACTCTATCATGAATAAAAACGACTTTCCAATTAAATCCGAGTACGACTGCATTAAAATCCACAATATTTACAAAATCCTCGTTAAAAGAATTTTATCGAATATTTGCGATACGCTCTGAATGCACTCAGAAAGACATGCGCCACCAACCGCCAGCGCCTCTCAAACTGTACTGTCAAGCACACGTGCGATTGAATGTCAAAACAAAAAGTGACAATTTACTTTTAAAGATATTTGGTTTCTGATATTAGTCGCTCAGAAAAATTCTTATTCCAAATGGATATTCAATTAAACGTGATAAATTCCGTGCCCACAGTGAAGAGCAAGTCAAAGGTATGTGAAATTCAAAGTTTCATCAATCCAATTCCCCGCATTTGGTTTCCTTTTTAGGATATTCCCAATGGAAAGCCAAAAATATTCGCCAAGAAGGCCTCGAAAGGCGGCACAGCTGAAGGGTTTTCATTTGAATTTGGTGCTCCAACAAAAGTCAAAGCGATTGTAGCAAGGCGTCGTCCACAGAAGAAAGAGGAACTTGTCAGTAACAGCACCTCTCAACCGCCACCTAAGCGACCAATGGTTCTCCGACCGCCCGATTCACCGAAAAAATCCCCAGCCATGCACTCAGAAAATGAACTCATGCTTAACGTGTTTGCCGGTGAACCCAAGAAACAGAAATCAAAACCAGTGCGCCGCGATAAGAAGCAAAATAATGTCAAAAAAGGAAAGAATCCATTTGCCAGCACAAGACCTCTTCCAGACAAGGAAAACAACGTTGATGAAAATCTCCGCCGTCCAGACTCTCCAAAGTCAGCCACCACACATTCACAGGGTGAACTGATGCTTAACATTGTTGCTGGAGAACCAAAGCAATTCATTCCGAAGCCCACGCGGATGGAGAGAATGCAGAAGAACGTGAAAAAGCCCAGAAATCCTTTTTCAAACAAAAAAGTCCTCTCCGATAGGGAAATCGATGAGGGAATCCGCAAATTCTCGAAGAATCCCAACACAATCAAACCGGCACACGAAAATGGCCTGTCGAAGCCAACACAGACGACTGTGAATCCGAACGACAAGTTTGTTAGAAAGATCAAGCTCTTTACGAAGAACCCAGAGACAAAGATACTTGGTCAGAGACTTGTGAAGCCGGTCACTGAAAAAATGTTCACTGGAGCAGCGATTTCTTCCCTGGATCTGCATCCTCACTGCGTCAAGAACTTAGCAGACATCCTCAACATCACAGAGCTGACGTCGGTACAGCAGAAGACGATTCCAGAGGCTCTCAAGGGGAGGGATGTGCTGGTGCGCTCACAAACCGGTTCGGGGAAAACTCTCGCGTATGCCCTGCCAATCGTGCAGGGACTGCAGGAAATCCGTCCGAAATTGACGCGAGAAAATGGCATCGTGGCGGTTGTCATCGTGCCGACCAGAGAGCTGGCAATTCAAACCTATGAACTCTTCATCAAGCTCCTGAAGCCCTTCACTTGGATCGTCCCGGGTGTGCTTACGGGCGGAGAACGCCGAAAGGCCGAGAAGGCTAGGCTCCGCAAGGGAATCAACATTCTGGTGGGAACCCCCGGCAGACTGGTGGATCACCTGCTGCACACTGAATCGTTCAAATTGGACAAAGCAAGGTTCCTTGTTCTGGACGAGGCGGATCGTCTCCTGGAGATGGGCTACGAACGGGACGTCAAGCAAGTCGTAGAAGCCATCGACGACCAGAGACAGAAATCCACAGCTGAAGGGAAAGAGCTCGAAAATCTGCAGCGGTTGCTTCTGTCGGCCACCCTGACATCAGCTGTACAAAAGCTTGCGGGACTGACGCTCAAGAACCCACTTCTCATCGACAACCGGGACGAGGACACCTCCCTGACCGTGAAGTCGATGAGTACCGATGATGTGCCCGATGAGGATGACGACGGAGTGCTCGTGATTCCCGAGAACCTGCAGATGAGCTTCGTTGTCGCCCCGACCAAGCTCAGATTGGTCACGCTTTCGGGCCTCTTGGCCAAGGAGCTTGAGAAGAAGAACTTCAAGGCGATGGTGTTCATGTCCACGATGGAAATGGTGAACTTCCATCACGACCTGATGAACGAACAGCTCACGCAGAAAGTGCTGGACGACGAAGACGAAGCCAAAGAGAGCGAGGACGAAGGCGATGATCCTCTGCTGAAGGGGCTGAAATTTTTCAAGTAAGCGTGCGGAGGCTTCCTCTCAGAGAATGTCAAGTAATTGGTTTCTTTCCACAGATTGCACGGTTCCATGACGCAGCACGAGCGACAAGGTGTTTTCAATGCGTTCAGGGATGCGAAGACTGGTGTCCTCCTCGCAACAGATGTCGCCGGCCGTGGATTGGACGTCCCAGAGGTGAATTTGGTGGTTCAGTATTCTCCGCCACAGAAGATCTCAGACTTTGTCCATCGTGTGGGGCGGACTGCACGTGCTGGTAAAAGCGGGCGTGCTATACTCTTCCTCACGCCAAGTGAGACGAATTTCATTCGAGTCCTTGAGGACAAGAGGATAAGGTATCGTTGTTTCTGGAAAATTCATTGAAACCGAGAGCCAACATTGATTCATTTTTAGAATTTCCCAAATCGACATGGATGTCTACTTGAAGGCGTTGGTAGATGCTGATCCGGAGGCGAACAACATTCAAGAAGCCGCATCCAACTTACAGCACAAATTCCAGGAGCTAATCGCTGAAGACAAGGAGATGCACGATAAAGCGTGCAAAGGTGAGTTCACTTCAAGTCTGAACGATAAACGAGGTAGGATGGGGTTTGGGAGTTTTTTTTTTTCGTGGCTAGTTATGAACTCTGAGACGGTCTTCCTTTTCTTTATAAAGTGATGCCGTCCATATCATTAGACGTATCTAATGAATGAATTTAGACGTATCTTGGCTCTTGAACTCATCTGATTCGCAACTCACGAAATTTGGCATTCAAGGCAAGCGTTAACCTTAAAATAAGTTCAACTCACAGTCCCATCTGAAGCTTAAATGCTTAGTAAGTACGATCTCTTAGCTGCTTTCGGGAGAAAAGTCTTATCGGTGTGTTAGGAAGAACGATTCTGGAGCAACCAACCTCGAAGTTGACATCTAAGTCTGGTAACCCCCGGCGAGCAGGATGCCAAAGTCGCAAGACGGAAGAGGTTTCAACTTGCAAAACCCTTTTTTACTAGTGAGATTAGTCTAGCATGTTTTGGGTGTTGTCTCCAGAAAAGATAGAAAGATCCGGTGCAGGGCAAAATGCTAAATCGAATGTAGGACCTCCGGTTTGAGGTCCACGGTCCAACTCCACGGCGGACCCTAACGGCTGCTCCACTGACATAAGTCTGACAACAACTCAACACTTGTCCTTTTCTTCTTAGAGTTAAGCTTCACTCTGAGATAGCCCTTGACTTACACCAACAAGACCCTCGAAACCACAGGGTCTCTCATCATTTTTTGACAATTTTCATGCACCAAGTTGGCTGGAGACCATCTCCACTCGTGTGTTGCACCCCATCGGGGACCTGCTCTGTTGTATTGTCTCAATAGTTGAACTTTCAAGTCCCATTGGGCGGCAACCGATATATAACATTCTCGCCTCAAGCGCTGAGCCAGCCTAAACCGATACATGACGTTTCACTATCGCATGCCATCTTATCTTACTCAATCACCTCTTGAGCCCAAAGAAACAGCGATTGAGAAGAAGGATTATGCGTTTGATTTCGGAACTGGGACTCTGACTACAATTATCCATTATTTCTGTATGAAATTAAAGGCTTTATTTAGTACATATAGAACGATACGGTATATGTGTCATTGATTGATATGTGTCATTTTGTTCGATAAGGGGGATTAAAAATCGGTTACAACAGATTTTCACAAAACTCTTCTGAGATCGAATTTTATACTAGCAAAATTTTTCACGGCACCCTCCCTATCGTTATGCTGGCAACACTCAATGAGTCTTGTCTTTGAAAAGTTTCTCAAACTTCGCTGTTCGGAGTCGGCAAAAACTGTAGATCCCTTCTACTCGAAGAAAACAATAGCAGGCACAATACGGGTAGTTGATGCAGAAGCTAGTTATTGGTTCCTTGTAAGCTGTAGTGCCACTCAATTATAGTAATCCGGACTATTTGGTGGATCCATAAGGAACTCCTAACTGAACTCCCGGGGCTTCTGAAGAGTAATTATTGACGCCTAGCAATGTCCTGATGAAAGGCAAATCCTCTTCTTTTAGCCAAAGCCGGTCACTTCTGAGCGATGGCTTCCGTTACACAGTCCAATTGTTGGCAGTAAACGATCAAATTAAGAATTTATCCATAAGGATTTTGCTCGTAGTGCAAATCCCATCAAACGCAGAGCAACCCCTTCCTGGCAGTTAATCCTGACTTGGACACCGGTTGCGCCTCCTGATCGCCATTCGCTTGATTACGTCAAATAAGTGATCCATTTTTCATCACCAGTTATAATCCGCCAAACGAACATAAATCAAACAAATGCAAAGCTGTCAAGGAAAATATGTTAGAACTGCCATCTCTTGACATCGGTTATAAAGCAATGTAACAAAAATTAAGCCAAGTGCAGAGTTCTAAAACCACCTATTAAGAAAATAATGAATTTTCTTTCACTCCGACTTATAATTATGGATTGTATTCAGGTCTGGTGCTCCAAAAAGATCCCTCTGCATCTACTGAATACAATTCGAAAACGAGAAATGGCATAAAAATTGTAAAACACCGATGAACTTTATCGTCTTTATCACACTCTTTCAGCACTTTGGCGAAAATCTTTTCCTTCAAGGATACACTCCTTGCAAGTTTTGAAACTTATCTCCTAAACGCACCACATTGCATTAGTACATCCTCCTCCTTTTTTGCACTATACCTTCCACCCGTTCCGTAACTTGATTTCGGTCACTTAAGGGTAATTGCAATCCTCTTTGCTTGTGTCAATTACAAAAAAAATCCCCACTTCGAACCGCGAGAGCCCGAACGAACTGGCGCATACGAAGGAACTGTAAGGTGTTTACACCATGAATCGAGCCTGAAACCTTTGACATGTGAGTCGACACGTTTACGCAAAAAAACATCACTCAATGAGTCCCGGGACTAACATACATAGGTGGCGCCACTAACAAAAAATCCATATTATTTTTAGGAAGTACAAACATTCAAATGATACTTGTCAAATTTTCATGACAATCTGATTATTAGGTTAAAAGTTACAGTGCTTCAGGTGACGCTACTTTTGCGATTTTTAAAACAATGGAAAAAAACAAAATTTCGTGTGTTTTTTGCTTTTTGATCGGAAAAAATACCGTGCAAGTTCAGCAATGGCTTGAAAAGTCTTACATGGACTCTGCTCCGACAAAAATCACTATTTGTCGGTTGTATGCTGACTTTTAACAGACACCAACGATGCTGAACGCTCTGGAAGCCCAATTAAGGTGGTTACGCCTAAAAACGTCAAAAAAAAAATACACAAAATCGTTTTGGGAAACCGAAAAGTGAAATTGTGTGCAGTGTGTACACCATTTTGTATGAACATTTGTTCACGAGAAAACTTTTTTCGAAATGGGTCCCGCGTTTGCTCACAATGCATCAAAAACAACAACGAATCGATGATCCTGAGAGCTGTCTGCAGCTGTTTCAGAATAAACAGGACTTTTTGGGTGTGTATGTCACAAAGGATGAAACATGGATCCCCCACTACACTCCAGACTCAAATCAGCAGTCAGCGGAGTGGTCAACAGCCGGTGAACCACGCGCAAAGTATCCAAAAACTCAAAGGCCGGCTGGCAAGTTTATGGCATCCGTATTTTGGGATACGCACGGAATTTTATTCATCGACTATCTCTCGGAAGGCAAAACGATCAACAGCCAATGCTAAGTGCCATTATTGGTGCATTTGGAGGAAGAAATTGCAAAAAAAACGGTCACATATGAAAAAGAAAAAAATCTCTTCCACCGAGACAGCGCATCGTGTCACAAGTCGTTGGGCCTTGAATTGCTTCCGCACTCTACGTATTCTCCAGATCTCCCAGCGACTTCTACCTCTTGTCAGACCCCAAAAAGATGTATGTGGTCCACCGAAAATGATGACGTTTCAATTCCAAAGTGTGTCGTCACCAAAAAAAGATTGCGAATCGGTGGTCGTTTTAATCATTTTAACAACTTCCCACCAAAGACGCCATATTAACAAAAAAAAAAGCGTCCACAACGGTTGTACTTTGCTGTCTGTGGGAGCAGACTAATGACACCTCCAGAGAGCACACCAAACATCGTTATCAGACGAAAATAAGTTCATTATACAATAACCCAAGCAAATTGTTCCACATTGCGAATAATCGCAACAAATTCTCCTCCACTTGGCCCATTACTTTGGCCGCGAGAGGAAAAAATTCCACCCGCAAGTGTGTACTTCCGATTGTAAATGAACAGTCCCATTTGACCTTATACACTGGCGCTTTTATTCAGCCTCATCTATCAAACTGCTATTGGTCATTAACAGGGAACAAACTTTTATGAATACGCCGCTCTCGCCGTTGACGTAATTAAGGTCGCGCGCGTACGCTCATAAATCCTCTTAGAAACGCACACTCGAGTGTGTGTCAATTGGTCACGTGTTTTGAAGAAACCGTTACACACACAAAATGGGGGACAAAATGGTGAAGGAGGAGGCCGAGACGGCCGTCGAAACGAAACCCATGTTCAAAATGTCTGACGAAAGAGAAGCGTACACGATTTTCCAGCGACAGAAATTGCCACGAAACACTAATTGCCGAGCGTTTTAACGTGGCAAACTTCTCCATCTTCATTTGGTAACTCTAAGTCCTTCATACATACAACACACACACACCGCCACGGAGGCGGGCATTAGTCACTGTCTCCCGCTGCGAAGGCATTTCACAGCCACTGTGGGCCATTGTGTGTTGTGTTGTGTTGATTATTGCTATCAGGGCGAAAAGCGGAAGGACTTCATTGCGTGGGGGAACAGGGCTTTTCCGAAGTGAGAACAGTACTTTTCCTCGGGAGTCGAGGTTTGACTTTTGATTTGCCTTCTCCTTAATGGATGGTTTTGTACGTTCGCTCCGAGGGCAGGGGCAACTGCGGTCGACGAACACTTTATGGATGCAATTATGTTGCAGTGGGGTAATTAATTAGGGGCTTTACCGTTTTGGTCATTTAAACGGTTTTGTGGTCGGAAAATGGAAATGGATCAAAGGGAATTTATTGCAGAATGTCGGTGGTTTGTTGGCGGATATTACATGAATTGAGTGGAGTACGAAATGGAGTTGGGTTGTTGTTTAATTTTTGAGAACAGGGTAATCTGTTGACAAGGTCCTAAATTCATCATAAAGGGTGTCACAACAACGACGCAAGATTTTAATTTGGCGCCATTCGAATTGTCATTGTTTGACATTTGAACAATTATTATTGCTTGTTAGTAGAAGGTATACGGTTAATAAAAATGGAGCGCTACACGAATGAACAACGCATTCTCTTTGTGAAACTGTTCTACCGAAATGGTGAACGTTTTGCTGCAACAGTTCGCAAATTGCGATCACTTTGGGGTTACAATAATGCTCCAAAAGAGTCAACTGTCAACAATCAAGCGATTAATTGAAAAATTTGCTGAAACTGGGTCTGTAACTGATGTAAAGACAACAACGCGCCTTCGACGAGGTCGATTGACCGAAAATATCGCAGCAGTGCGTGATGATGTCCCTCAAACTTCATCCACCTTAATTCGATTCCGAGCTCAGCAAATTGGTGTTTCGCAAACCACTATGCAGCGAATTTTGACGAAAGATTTACATCTTCATGCATACAAAGTTCAGTTGACTCAGGAACTGCAACCAGTTGACCATGCACAGCGAAGGGAGTTCGTTAATTGGGTTTTGAAGAGACAACATGAAAATGTTGATTTTGCCGATAAAATCATCTTTAGTGACGAGGCCAATTTCCATCTTGATGGCTTCGTCAATAGGCAGAATTGTCGCAATGAAACAAATGAAACAAATGCATCCTCAACGTGTCACTGTGTGGTGTGAATTTTGGGCTGGAGGAATCATTGAGTCAGGTCAAGCGCAAACAGTCGATAGGCATCGTGAAATGATAACCAATTTTTTGGTGCCTTGAATTGAAGAAATTAATGTGGAGGGGATGTGGTTTCAACAAGACGGCGCCACATCTCATACAGCCAGAGAAACAATTCAATGGCTGCATCAGTCGCGTTTGGAGACCAGAATTAGCCGCCTAGATCGTGCAATTTAACACCATTGGACTTCTTTCTTGGGGTTTTTTGAAGTCGATGGTTTATGCGAATAAGCCGACGACGACTCAAGCCTTAAAAGAGGAAATTAAACGGAATGAAATACCGCAGCATTTATGCAAAGCGGTCATTGAAAATTTCATTAAAAGATCGCGTATGTGCCAGCAAAGCCGAGGCAGCCATCTGGCCGATGTGTTATTTCACACATAACCTTATCCTGTCTACTTGACGATACGATACACCCTTTAGATGGCTCACGGTAGGGACCAGAACCTTGATTAAGTATGAATTTAAAACAGCTGCCTACAATTTAAGCGGCTCTTTTCATTACGACTTAAATTCAAACTGTAACACGTTTCAATAAAAAGGAACGAATTTGGGGAGACAAGACATTTGCCTTTTTTGGTTTCTGTCTATCTCTGTATACACAGCGTTCAATGTGGTTGGCGTCAGTGAATAGTTGGTGGACCTCACATCCCATTTGTTTTGCGCTATAATTCGGAATCAAACAAGATGTTCTGTCCGGGTCTCAACAGAGACCTGCATACGCCTCCGACTGGAAAATAATTTCTTGCGAGTTATACTTCATTCTGCGAGTATATCCAATGGAATGCTCGAAAGCTGTGGGATGTATGTGGTGTCTTTCAATCAGCTGATAACTTCCAGAAATAGGTTTTGTTTGATTTTGCTCACAGCCTGCATTCCATTGGATATATTCGTGGGGTACACCTTTAACTGTTAAAATGTCCCATCGGTAAAATAAATATTTTCTAAAATCGGATGTCATTTGATACAGGGTGACAAACTCGAAGTCAAACTTTCTAAAATGAGTTAAGTTTTTTATTTTTTGTCCAAAAATGTTAGAAATTGCATCAATTTTAAAATTGTATCAGTAGGTTGCAATACCATTCACCCATTGGCGCGAATTATGACTTTGAGAAGGTCGAAGAAAACGTCACACATGCCACAGCACACGCACAGTGGCTCTGCGGTATTTTGGCCCATTCCTGGCGCAGTGCTTGTATTTTTTGGTGCCAACCTTAGCCTTCAAAATACCCCAGACCGAGAAATCCAACACATTTACATTCGAAGAATTGGCAATTCATTGTGTCCGTGAAATGAAATTTGGAAGATTGTTTTTTTAAACAATCTTAATTGACACACGCTTTGTGAGATGATGCCCTGCTCAATTGCAATGTCCACGGTCTCCGATCCGATGTGACTACTATATCTCCACAGAATATAGTCAAGCCGCGTTAAATCGCAATGATTTTGGAGACCAATTTACAGGTCCATAACCTGAAACTGTTTGGTTGTGAAACGCCTCCTTTAGAACTTAAAATTGTGGCACAAGTTGTGTGACAGTTTGCGAAGTCTTCTTGAAACCCCTGTTCCTGCCCTTCATGATTGTTCAATTGATGAACGGAGAAGTCGATAAATAGCGGTCGACATTGACTAAAGGTTCTCAACAGCATAGTTTTTGAAGAAGTTCCAATTATTCTGCCAACCCATAAAACATTTAGTTTTTTTTTTTTTTTTTGATATAACGGTGTCTTAACATACACTTGAGGATTATCATCACTCTCAATACGTAGGTACAGCAGTTTTGTGGGTACAGCAGTGTTTGATTAATTTATTCAACCAAAAGTGAACTTCATCTTTGAACAAAATTCGGTTTTGAAAATTGGGATCAACGACACTCTTGTTTTGCGCCAAACTTGCACAATTAGGAAGCACAGTCCACAAGAAACCAGGGCCTAGCTTTAAAAACTACTCGAGTTGTGCGTACTACAGTTTTCCGGGAATGGAACCTAGACCTTCTGCGTGTCGGTCGACGCACTTACCCACTCCGCCACGGCGACCTCACGGTCGTCCATCTTTACATGTTTAAATGCCAAACCAAACTTAAAATAAATCACGTAACAGCTGACAAAAAGACCGCCAATTGGAGTAGTGTTGCCAACATCCGTTCGGTGGTTTTAGTTTTTTGTATGGACCCAAACACACAAGTGAAATTTCAATTCCCTTCGTGGGACATACTTTCTTATTAAATTATATTTTCAACGCAACTGTACCTCTTTCCAAGACATTGTCTGTCTTAACTGCTGCTTTGGCAAACTTGTGAAAAGCTATTTCCACTTTAATACTTGAACCATCTTTCAACTCCGTCAAAAAATCCCATGACCAGTAAAACACTTCCATGCCGCCCCTTCAACTCTAAAGAGTTCCAAATCTCTCTGCGATCTCATGTCCCACTCACTGCACACACTGCGAACAAGTTTCAAACATTTTTTCCTCTTTTCATTTCCGTATCGTTTTCCATAAAATTCTCATTTAGAAAAGTTTAAAATTCAATTTCTCCTCATCCGTCGCACACAATGCTCGAGAGGGTGCCTCGCCCGGACCAACCCCCAGGCCCATCCATATTGTGAAAATCAATGTAATTGTCGACAAGAAGCCGCTCACGATTCGCTACACATAAATGCAGACTCACCCATCTCGAGACTCGGCTGCGGCCCACACTCGCCTGCCTCGCATACGTGCTGCGAAAAGGACCCTCGACAATTTAACTTTCAATTTCAATTGTGGGCCGCAACAAGGGTTGATGTGCTCCTTACTGCTCACTTGAACAAAAACACACCAAGCTCGGGCAAGTTGCAAAGTTCTCGCACACACAGACCGGTCCTTATGGTCGGAGAGCCTGCCAGTCTGCCACCCATAAAGAGTGATTTCCTAGTTGAGAAGTTGGACAACGATCTACTACAACTAAGTTTAGTGCATTAGAGTGCGCTGTTCGCTCACTACTCACTGCCGCAGCGACGACGAAGAAACCTGAAGGGAAGTTCTTCCGTCATCCGGTCACAGTGACGGCAATGAGAGGACGCCAGCAACGACGCGACGACGACGACAACGACGGACCGTTCCATTGTTGAGCGAATCACCGAAATGGCTTTTTGATTGGTTCAGTTTATTGTTTTACAGTCTTCGTGGCTCCGTGGCGAAAAGGATAAGTGAATTCAGTTCTAGTGTGCTGCAGTGGTGCTTGTCGAATCTCGAACCCAACCCCTGCTGGGTGTTTGCTTTTCAGGGTGATTTTATTACAGTTTTATTTGCTTTAAGTGGTGTTCTTATTAGTCAAACCGTCGCATGGGAAATGCAGTGGCAACCCTCGCAATTGAGAGTTTCTAAGAGCTACAAAAGAACTTCCACCCTTCAGATGGGGTGGGGTGGTAGAGAAGAAGTGATATACGAACACAAATAAACAAATGGTATGAATTAAGTGCTTGCTGCGGTGACGAGTTGGAATTCATTTTAACGGGGGGTACACAGTGTGGGATTGGAGGACGTTCGAGGAAGGTTGGTATTTCTGGAAGATTGCATGCGGATGAGCGAAGAAATTTTGTTCTCAGTTTGCTGTTTAGAAGAATTCGTTTTTATTGATTGATTAAATGCTTATGTAAGCAGGGGCTGAGTGTGCGGTAATGTATGGGGAAGTTAAATCTTTTATTTTTAATTGTTCATTTGGCTTGCCTCAGTGACATACATACATACTTATGTGATATGCTCCAAAGGAATGCTGCCTGCACAGGAAAGAGTTGCCACACCCTAGGTCTGAGCTCTAGAAAGAGAATACAATCACGGGGACTGTGAAGGAAATGCTGTAGAAGACCAGACTCTGAGCGTTATCTTTATTATTAAGTGTCATAACGTGTCGTTCACGATCTTAAATAAAGTGGAGAAACAGGGAGAATCGCGCAATCAAGACTCAAAAACCTCAGGCCCGAATTGACGGCGACCTATTTAAAGGGGGATTTTGTAGCTATCATCTTTTTGGCAACACTTGTTTAAACAGCTGGCGTACATTTCGTGTTTTGTTTCACTGTCAAACATCTTCAGTTTGGTTTATAATTTGCCCATGAATGGTCTTACAAATTCTGTTAAGAAAGTTCATCGCGCGCTTCATCCATTTTATGGTCAGTTTAATCGACTCGCTGAAGCGGCTATTCGGGCTTTCGTGACTAAATTTCGCACCAAATTTACATTGTTGGACATTAAACCACCAACACGCTTACGTAGAGTGCCAACTGAAGAAAATATCGCTGCTGTATCGGCCAATCAAATATCGATTCGTCGCCGTTCGCAGCAATTGAGCATCTTTTACTCAAGTATGTGGAAAATTTTGCGGAAGGATTTAGGTGTGATGCCTTTCAAAATACAGCTGGTGCAAGAATTGAAGCCGAACGACCTAATGCAACGTAAAATTTTTAGTGAATGGCCGCTTGGAAAGTTGGCCGAAGATCCACTTTTTACCGAAAAATCAGCGACGAAGCTCATTTTTGACTCAATGGTTACGTACCCATAAGCAGTATTGTCGATGATGGAGTGAATATCAGCCAGAATAATGATTCAAGAGCTACCAATGCATCCAGAAAAAGTCACAGTTTGGTGCGGTTTAGGGGCTGGTGGCATCATTAGACCGTACTTCTTCAGAGATGATGCGAATCGTAGCGTAACTGTGAATGATGAGCGCTACCGTGAGATGAAATCCAACTTTTTTTTTGCTCAAACTACAAGAGCTTGACTTGCATGACATGTCGTTTTAACAAGACGGTGCCACATGCCACACATCACGCGCAACAATGGACTTATTAAGAGGCGAGTTCGGTGAACATTTTATTTCACGTTCAGGTCCGGTCAATTGGCCGCCTAGATCGTGTGATTTAACACCTTTAGACTGGTTTTTGTGGGGCTATGCTTAAACTCATGTCTATACAGACAAGCCCGCTTGTCGCTTGACGCATTGGAAGACAACATTGAAGCATATATTCGTGAGATACCGGCCGAAATGTTGGAAAGAGTATGCCAAAACATCTGCATAAAATAATCTTCAAACATTAAATTATACGGACCGTACTATCGATTCAAATAAAGATTTCATGCATTTTTCTGAGTTTTATGTTTTTTTTTTTGATAAGCTTTCCTATAGCTTTTAAAAAATCACCCTTACAATATAGATTCTCTTTGATCTCTGGTGATTATGCTTTCCATCTCAAAACTATGACTTTATTCTCTGAAAGCCAGTAGTGAATTATTTTAGCGGTGTACGTTGTATCCTTATCATGTTGATATATCCACGTCAAAAGCATCTCTTCTTCAATATATGGTAGCACGACGTTCCAAGGCATATTCTTACACATGAAACGATCCATTATTCCGTTTATTCTGTGAATCAGTCCAATTCCCTGACTAGAACAACATCCTCATTGCTTCCACCGTGCTTTGTAGTGCTTCTTATAAAACGTGGGTCCAACCGTTTGCATTTCGGTCTTCTCACTTGTTTAGATTCATCTGAGGATAAAGCTGTCTTACATTTGGCAGTTGTCCAGTTAATATGCGCCTTTGCAAAACCAAGTCTTGTTTTTCGGGGAAATAAATGGTGTTTCTAGAGCCCGGTAAGAAAGCAAATCTGCTTCCACCACCTTTCGCTCGAAAGAGGTGGTAGATATATCCAAGTCTAGTTCACTTCCTATCGCTCTTGCAGATATAAATGGACCCTTTTTAACTACACGAACTATTGCGCGATCCTCTCGTATGTTGGCTTACCGCCTCGATGGGTTGTATTAAGGCATTCTGAATTGCGAAACCGGCTAATTATTCGAGATATTACGGAATGATGTATTCCATATTTTTAGGCAATGGAGTTAACCGCTCCAGCTGCATGAAAATCCGTGATAATCTTTTGCTTAAATCGGTGGAGCACTTGCTACGCTTCATTTTTTAAACTTTTTTAACACTTTAAATTATAAGCATACTGTGCCATCTATTAATTGCAAATGAGAGAAGTTTGGTAAATACTGTGAACGTCTCGAATTAAACAGTTATTTTATTGTAACGCAGAAACTAAAACAAGCAAAATGAGCAAGGGGATTACCTCATGTAGCTGCTCCAATATGTTCGTTCTTTTGTTTTGTTGCGGCTGTTTTCACGTATCTAGTGGTGTAGTTTCTTAACACTTGAAGTAGCATCATTTGTTTTTTATATTTTAAAGCCTATTTTCTATATAAGTTACTGAAATAAAATTAATTTTAACCTATTAAAGCTTAGCAATTTTATTTGGCAAAATGTAATCAAGTGCCATTGAGTGCAATTGTTTTGTCCGACACTGTAGGTGATATGCTCGAAAGGAATGCCGCCTTTAGGCAGGAGTTGCCACAGCATGTCCGTCCTAAATAAAGAATAAGATCATTGGGACTGTAAAGGAAATGCTGCACATTATTATTAAGCGCCTTAACGTGTCTTTCACGATCTTAAATATAGTTGGGATGCCGGAAGAATCGCGCAATCAGGACTAAAAAACCTTAGGCCCGAATTAAGGGCGGCATATCTACTTGTAAGACATGTACACATTGTGTGAATAAATTAAAATCAGGCGAAGTGCAAGTATTAAATCGGCTACAATCCCTAGGACAAGGTACACCGCGTAAAAATGAGTCTTTTCACTTAAAAAGGAGGAGACACCCTTTTTCAACATTGTTCAAACCCATTTCGTAAAATTCGATAAAGTCGCTTAGCAAGCGCTTGTCGAACTGGATGTCTTTTAGCATCCACTCTTTTTTTTTTTTTAACTTAAACCGACTCACTCCAAGCTTCTCCGTTTCCTAACAAATTACATGAGGGACCTTAAAAAAATTAAGAAAACCTATTTCAACAAAGATTTCGGTACTTGACTGAACAATTTTTGGAGGAACTATGTGGTCAAACTGGGCGATATCAGAAATGAATTTGAATGGATCTTCAAAAGCATAACAAAATGAATCGTAATGGAATTTCATTAGCATTGACTTTTTCTGTGGTTATGAGCATTTAATGAAAAAACAATTAATTGACTTTGAATCACTCCACGCTTATGAAGCAAAAATAAATTACAAATAAAATAAAAATACTACAAACGGAATCCCAAAGCTTATAGTAAGAAAAATAGAAAAAGGATGTTATCGCCACCATTAAGTAAAAAAAATTAAGTCTGTCCTACTCTATGAGCAGGAGAACAAGACCAATTCAATTTATTATCATTCGATTTCATTGTGCAAACGCCACGCTTTGTTGTCACCCTGTGTGTAATTTGTTCCCCTTAATACACATTAATTCAATTTCGATCAATGGAGTACCGCAGCACTTTGCCGTTATTACTATAATCACCACTCGCTGTAATATCGTGCATTTACCGATACATCGCCCCCCGCAATAATTACACCAAAGAGGCAGTTGAAGTAAACTCATTAGCGGAACCACTTAACCGACCGCTGTAAGTCTTAAACAGGACTTTAGTTAGTTTGATGCGATATTAATAGCCGCCGCTGTGTGGCCCACCCAGCACCGAAATACTCGTCTAAACGTGCCGCACAGTCCGACGCTATTAAAGACTAAATATTTTATCTGGTAATTCTAGATGTTGTATCTGAAGTGGTGGTCGCCTCCACTGACTTGTTATCCTTAAATAAAGGACGCGACGAATGAAAGAAGAACTCCGCGCATTGGTCCGTCCCTAGGTGATGATGACGATCACCAACATAAGTAATTACACTTTTGCCGCTCGGCCAGAAGAACCTAATTAATGAAACTTTTCCAGGACACCACAACCCCGTTAACCTCACCGCCCGCCCGACGCGGCTGGCACTCGCTCTTTTATTTTCTGTTTCATTCGGCGTAAAGGCAAAAGTTAATTTTGAACTTTTATATTTCATCATCATTTGTTGATTGTGTGTACCCTGTGTGATCCTTTTACGGCCGTCGGGGATGGAGGGCGAGTGCGAGAGAGCTGCGAAGTCCTTTCGAAACGGAAATTGTTACGAGGCTATGAAGTATTTGTTAGGACACGACCAGGAGGTGGATGCGTTTTTTTCGCCTCCTTTTCCCGTTTTTTGTTCATTTGAAGTTAATTCCGATTGCGTGGGGCGATAAAAACTGTAATATTAGCCCCAAAGTTAATTAGACAGTTGTTGTTGCCTACCAGCGGAGGCGGGAATGGCGGTGGTTACTTAGAAAAAAAAATGATTATGGGAAAACAGCACACGAAAGGGGTGACCGGGCGACGGTTATGTTTTATAAGAGTCCATTTGATTTTTTGGAAATGTCATTTAGATCGGCGTCGCGGGTGGTGGTGGAACTTATACACTCACAAACGCAGTCCTTTGAAGGGGGTGTGGTGTAACTTTTTGATGGCAGCGATGACAGGTTGGTCGCCCATAATTACAAATTCTTTTGAATTCCTTTAACTGTTGTGTTTTTTTTTTTTTTTTGTTATTCCAAAGGAAAGGGGTTGAATTTGGTAAATTGGGCTAATTCATGGTTAGGCAGTTATCGGTGGTCGGTGGTGGTGATATCGACATCTAATAGGCAGTTTAAAGTCGTCAGTGGTAATTTGACTGAAAGTCAATGACAGTATAGGTGGATAATTGTTTCAAGTCACGTAGAATGGATGAAAAGACAGAAGACATGTTCCTGCGATGTGCCATGTATGATATTTTGTCAAGCACTCAAAGGAGCCCAAAGGAGTAAACACTTATGCTTCATATGACGGACAGCTTGGTGACTGCTGGTGGTTTAAGCAACCCTCGTTGGGGATCAAGGGGAATAGGTCTTAGTTTTGATTACAAAGCTTCAAGAGTTACAGTGACCAGGTCGAACATGGTGCTATTTTTTTGCACAGTGCTGTACACGGTTTATTCGAATCTATTTAAATAACTCATGACTCATGACTCATGGGTGACTGTTAAAAATAAGTTTCCTTAAATTTCGATTACAAAAGACAATCCAGTCTCTTAACTCCCCAAAATTTCTAGACAAAACAATTCAATCCTATAAATGACAATACCTCCCTCCAGCCACTTCAACCTTCTAAACTTCTTTGTAGTCCTTGTAACCGACAGGCGTGGTTAACACTAAGTCTTCTTAATCCACCATTATGCACCTTCCGTCAGAATTTAGCTTGAACAACGGCGCGGCGCTGCAACTGTGTATCTCACGACAATGAGTGTCACTTTTCGCTAAAATTCATTAGATTGCCACAACAGTACAATGCTGTGTACGCGACAATACAACGCGGATAATTGTAAGCAGCTCTATGTAAACGCAAATTTCCTCCCTGCCACACAAGCATAAATAAACACACACACACCAACAGAACTACACAATAAAATTCCTGAAAGGAATGTCAGCAGCTGTTCCGCTCTTGTCTCTCAACACCCGCAGCTACCACCATTTTTATCATCTTTTGTCTTTGTTTCTTAATCCAGGCGAACACACAGTATTTCCTTGATGATAATCCATTTGTGGTTGTCGCTTGACACACACTGATCCTTGCACACACACACAACACACACCCACTATACGCCCATCCACCCTACCACCCACCCACCCGATACACAAAGATATCCTTAATAGGTCCCAAATAGATGAAGCTATGAATCTAATTTATATCCTTCTGTGTCTGAGGATGACGGTAATTTCCGAATTTATACGAGACAATCGTTCGTTCGAAATTAAATTTATTCGACATACCAAACGACCCAACTGGGAAAGAGAGATGAATGCTAAAGAAAGCTTGCCTCCTCGACAGCATCCTCTTCGGCAAAGGATAACGCCTCTGAGACGGTTTAGTTGGTTTTTATTTGCATCTCTCTCTCTCTCTCTCCTCCACACTTTTCTCTAAATGGATATATGTTACTCATGCATACGTGTATGGGTTTTGTGTATAATGAAACCATTGTTATGCCACAAAACGGAGCTCCATTAGCCAGAAAGATACATGCGAATGAAAGCCATTATGTGGAAGTGCCACGTATCCTGATACGCTTTCTTGGCAATAATTTCATTTAGTCAATTAAAAAAGGGGAGTGGGAGAGATCGGGAGGATATTCGTTCTGGCATTCACCTCTCCCACTCCCTCTGCGGCAGTGTGGTGGTTGCACAGGCATTCTTCGGGGAATTAACTAGCAAATGGGTGAAATTGATATGCCTTCCTTGCCGTTCTACGTAACTGGCACTCTTGTTGGTTTTAGTTTGTACACGTACGGATGCTAGATCATTTCGAGAGATACTGGTAATTGCTTAAGGCCGTTGTGGCTGTGTTCTCAAAGGATGCTTGTAATTTTGTTTTTGTTTTTTTTTGTTTTTAAATTTTGAAAAAAAATTGAAGACGGGAATTGTACTTTTTTGTTCTTCTTCTACTCATATCATCTTCCTCAAAGGACAATAGTACAGTTAAGTGCAATAAACTTGTGCCAAAGGACGGAACAACCCCCATTTTTTCACGCCACCACCTCTTTCGAGTTGATGTTGCTCTTTGAAAGACGTCTTAGATGTCGAGGTTCGGAGTCGCCAAAAAACTGAAGGTCCCTTCTACTCGTGAGAGACCAATAGCAGGCACAAGACGTGTAGTTGTTGTAGAAGTTCGGCTCTGATCCCCTGTGGGCTGTAGTGCAACTCAATTAAAAAAGGTTGTCCCAATTTTCAAAGATTTTCCATATCTAGTCATCTTAGCCGTGCCTGATTTTTTTTCCATTCCGATGGGGCAAAGGTTTTTTTTTCTTCTTTGGCTGGCTCTTCAATCTAGTGGGAACCTGGGCCTCAGTCCACATGCCTTTTTAATTAGCACGGTCTTGGCCTTTGCGCCTACAGTTTCGTTCATGCAGCTGATTACGATCCCTTTCCAACTGAATACGCAATCGGAGGAGAGACCTTTCTCTACCGCGATATCCCTCGTGGGTGCAATCGAAGACCCTATAACCCTGAGTGTTAGCTTCCATTCCTTTTTTATGACCTAGACCCCTGAATTGAAGGAATCGAATTCGATAGACAAAGCCAATGTCGTCATTCAGTTTGTCGTTCAATCCTTCGCAAATGGAACCGAGAATATGCCGAAGGAAGGAATGGACCTGTGCATCCAGAGCGAAGTTGGATTGCTCTCAACTGTGAGAAATAACATCGATCTCTGATTCAAGTTGAGACACGGCCCCCTCGCGGCGCCCTCTAGGTCTTCTCTACAGCATCTGCCTAAATGCATTCCTTGTCTAGAGGCTTTCTTAGTTTTTCAAAAACTGACAACAAGGAAATCTTAATAAAAAAAAACAAACAACAGAACTTTGTATTTTTCGAGCAGTTGGAAGCAAAGCTTTTTTCAGAAGCAAGAGGCGCTCATCATCCAACTGCGGCACATTCAGGGTCGACTCGCTCTGCATTCAAAGCTAGCTCTAGCCAGAGTTGGAACCAAGAATGAATTGTAGTCAACTATTCACGTATGACTTCAAGACTAGTGAAGGGTTGGGTGCCGACTCCTTCGTGAAAAATGACAACGTCACACTTTACGCTTCGTTTGGCAATTTGCAACGGACTACCAAGCGGAAACCTTTGCCAATGATTGTAATCTGAATTGTAAGAAATAAGTGGAATAAGCGGAGTATCTGCTCAAAGAATTGCTCAATTATTAAACCACTTCCAAAATAGAGCATATAAATCTTTCCTTAACTTAAAAAACACTTTGAATTCACTAAGACTTGTTTGAACATTAAAACACGTGAACTGCGATCACCGATGAACTTACAGGGCAAGGATCTGAGAGCCCGAACTAGCGTTAGGGGTGCTTTCGTCCTTGGTAAGAGTTTTCATCGATAGCTACGACTCTCAAAAGCACAAGATTATGCAGCATGACTCTCCAGAATTCAGGGAAGCATAAGAATTCGTCAAACACCAATTTGTGCTACGACGAAGTTATAAAAACCTTTGCGACAACTAAGGAGAGGACGATGACACTGCGGAGTACTTCCTCTGTTATCATCCTGCCTTTGCTCGGACAAGGTGATTGATTTTTGATGGGAGATATGACGTGTCGCTTCCCTTGTCACGGAAACGTTTACTGGTATTCCTTCGGAAGATCCAGAAATTTCAATAAATTTAAGCTACTGCTTGGCTCAGGTTTTTAAACATAGTGCTTTAAAGTAGTGTCTTTCGACAAAAAGATGCAAAAGATGAGATGGCATTACTTTCAAATCTGTGTAATATTTGCTCATTTTCGTCGTTCTATTTCAGAATTCAAACATAGTTAAATGTCGCTTAATGTACGATAAGTTAATTTTACATTTCGTTCAGGACATTTGTACTGATACACAAGTTTAAAATTGGCATATCGAAGCCCCCAAAAGTTTGCGTCTGTAGAGTGAAGGAGAGTATTTGTTTCTTTTTCATCCACGTGTTGGGTCTATAACTTTATTCGTGCGGTTCGCTAAGAGATGGTGTAACTTGTATTATTCCATTGGAACATGCGTCGGAAAGCTACTGTCATTAGCAAACCGCAGGAATTAAGTTATAGCCTCTACAGACGACATGGTAAAGGACTGACAGTCAAAGAGACAAATGTCCAATTTGTACAACACAATTACCAAGCGCTCCCGATTCTCTGCCAAACACACTTTTTTTTTAACGGACACTCAAACGTGGATAAAATATTGGCTGTCCACAGCAGACACAGTTCACGGCATTAAAATTGCATATCTCCCTTAAAAGTTATTTGGGCTTAAAAATGGGAGAACATTTGGAACAATATTGTCATATTTTGCTTGTGTTATCGTATGTTAGCATTTTATCTGTCGATCATTATCCTCACCTACATTTTAAGGACCAATTGGCGTTAACAACGTAGGCAAAGTAGTAAATTATTTCGTACACCAACATGCCATTCGATGACAGAGGTTTGAAATGAGATTAAGGCTCCTTTCATAAGCAATCTTTATAGAATTATATAGAATCAAGTTCAGAAAAGGTCTGTCCTCCAAGCTCTAATTTCTGCACCGATGCGATAAAATCACAAAATGTTGTATTCGATAAGAACTTTATTCCAAAATTGTTTCGAAAAATATTGCCTCAATAGTTTAGTCACAGTTGGTCAAAAACGGTAAGTCATCGGAACATGTGAATTTCGAAAATCTGAAAATGTAGTTTTTAAGGACCATATCAGAGCCCAGTAGAACCTGCACAACTTGAATTTTCGTATGCCGGATTTCTCTAAACTCGAATTGTTTTCAGAAATTTGCACTTTCAATGTGTTTTGTTTCCATTTCTTTTATACGAACCTTTTATACGATAAATACTTTCTTCAGGGGTGCTTCAGTAGTTTTTGGACTCGTTTCATTGTCTAGAACATAAAGAAATAAAGATCTAGTGTCTAAATTACACAACAACATACTTGTACACAGTAGTCCTTCATATTTTTCAATCTTCATCCTTTACATTTATGTTTTTTTTCAGCATTTGTATCCTGGATGAAATTCTATTCAACATTTCCAAAGCAATTGAAGCCAATTTTCAATATCAAAGTGGCGCACATGGGTCACTTTGCAAAGAGTTTCGGTCTGAAGGATCAACCAACGTCCTTCACAAAGAAGCATGCAGCACCTAAGCCGCCCCCACCAACCAATCGCCTAACCTACACCGAGAGGTAAGACTAAAAAATGGTGTTCCCAGCCCGCTTAAACGCCAACTAAATGCAAATGCTTTTTCTATTTCCAGAAATCCTGAAAAAATCAAAGAGGAAAAGAAATCACGGAAACGTCTATATGCCACCACAGTGACCGGTGCAATGCCGAACAAACTGAACAAGTTCGTGACAAATTCGAGAACACTAACAACATCCGAGTTTGACAGTGGATTGCCGGCGATTAAACGTAGAAAAGCATGAAACTGTTAGCCGCCATCGTTTTATTATAAGTGAACAATCAGAAAAAAATAAATGTTATACATGTATGTGTGTAGTTCTATTCAGTCAGATGAAAAATTGCGGTCAATTCAAGCGCGATTGGATGCATGGAGTTCGTTTTAAATTTGCCGCCGCAAATATTTCTAATTTTGTCCCGCCTCTCCGGGGAACGGTTTTTTTTCTTCTCCGCATAAAAATCCATTTTCCGCTCAATGGAGAGCCATTTAAATCAAAATGAGTGCTTGCCAACTTTTTGTTGCTAGACATCATGTTTGTGTCAAAAAAATATATACTCGCATTTACAAATCAGTCATCGACGCATTAATCAAAGAATTTGACAAAGCTTGTCGTTTCTGATGTGGTTCTGAGGGGGTTGCTGCACCCCGAGATGAAGGAAACGAGATTAAAAGGAAAAAATCCTTCGGTGATTAGAAGGAAAAAAATACGAAGGAGAAGAGACTGCCATACGAAACGACATCAATAATACTTGCAGGGGATAATGTAATTTGTTATATTTATTGAGGGCGGCACTCCGGGCATTACGGGGGTGCGTTTCGAAAGATCAACGGTTGCCGTTGCACGTGGCTGAAAATTAATCGGCTCGTCCGCAAACATATTGTTTGGGGACACGTGTCAACGATACACTTAAGTGCTATTTACAGATATTTTCGAGTGACCGCAAAGTGTTCTCAAATCCTTACAATGGCCGCGTGAGATGGGGTGAGTTCGTGAGTGGATGGAGATGTGTTTGCGTTAGGTGACTTTTGAAGTTGCAACACAAGCAAAGCATTGTGGGTGGGCGGCGTTGGAGGGGGAACAATTTTGAAATCAATCATGTGAGTAGTTGGGGTCAAGTGTACTGTGGGAACGTGGATTTCTGCAAATTGCAGAAGTTTGCACGATACTCAGCTTTTGACCAAATATTGGTCGTTTGTGATCCGACCGTCAGCGAAATTCGCAGCATGAACTACAAGTGGCAGAGTTTTTTAAGAAGTCAGATTACAAAGACGAGAATAACATTAGGTCGGTCTGAATTAAGTTAGCTTGTGGACAATATGGCGTAGTGGGTAAGTGTGGCGAATCAAACGCTAACTGTCTCAGATTCCGTATCGGAACTGAATTTTTCCCTTTTTTAAAGGCGATTATTTTATTACTGCGTTGAGATTTTAGGAGACATTAGTACTAGATACTAGATTTCATATTTCAAATTACCGTAAATTTAGACCCAAGAAGTGCAGATCGATACGCACCACTTATTTGTCGATTTTAAGGCCGCATGTGACAGCGTGCATAGAGTCGAGTTATACAATGCCGTATTCAATTTTGGCATTCCTAACAAACTCATCTGATCAATGGAGAATCCTCGCTCGAAAAAGATTTTAGACAAGGCGACACCCTGTCGACTTTTTCAACATCATTCTTGAGAAGATCGTACGTAACTCACAAGTCAACACCAGAGGCACGATCTTCCAAAAGTAAGTTCAATTGCTAGCTTACGCCGACGACATTGACGTGATTGGACGAACACAGCAAGCCGTCAATGAAGCGTTTGCTGGCATTGAAACAGAAGCGGCTAAAATGGGTCTGGTGGTTAATGAGGGCAAAACGATGTACATGCTGTCATCAAGGAAGGACACACAACATTGGCGTCTCGGACAGAGCGTCACACTAGGCAGCAGAAATTTCGAGGTAGTCAAGGACTTCGTCTATCTCGAATCCGCTTTAAATAGGGTCACCAACATCAGTAAATCAAACGAAGACTCACTCTTGCCAATGGCTGCTTTTTGGGCTCAAGAGGCAATTGTGTAACGGATCACTCTTTTGAAGGACTTACCTGGCTTTGTTCAATAGCTTGATCAACCCAGTCCTCCTTTGCGTCGCTGAATCTTGGACGCTACTAAAAGCAGATGCGTTAGCCCTAAGTCTTTTTGAGAGAAAAGTTCGGCGTGAAATTTTTGGTTCTGTTTGCTTTGATGGCGTCTGGAGGAGAAGATTTAACGACGAACTTTATAGTCTGTACGGGGAATGCGTACAGACTACTGCTGTAAATTTTCAAGATCCCAAGGCTGTCTTCCGAAAACAAACAAATTTGAAAAAAAAAAAAAGTATTTGTGCAGTAAATGACATTAAAATAAAAATGTTCATATAGTGCAAATTTTTGTTTTATTTTTGCAATGAAGTTAAGACCACAAGCCTTAGACAAAAACCGGTGATACTAGTTATTAAATAATAAATAAAGACATGAACTAAAATTATGTCATTACTTTGTTCACTAAATTAAGACAGCCTCCTTGAATTTATGCTCATTCATTTTCAATTTCCCACTCTATGCAAAAATTAAAATTGCGATGGGAATTTAAAAACTATGTACTGTAAGTACGTTAAAAGCGGCCGCCGTGGTGTATTGGGTAAGTGCGTCGACCCACATGCCGAAGGTTCGATTTCCGGACGGAAGACCTCGCATTTTTTCACGGCACCATCTTTTTCGAGTGGCTGACAACGTTCACAGAGTATAAATTGTCTATGAAGCTTGTCTCAAATCTCTCCGTTCGGAGTCGACAAAAAACTGTAGGTCCCTTCTATTCGTGAGAGAACAGTAGCACGCACAACACGAGTAGTTTCAGAAGCTTGGCCCTGGTTCCCTGTGGGCTGTAGTGCTACTTAATACTTATTAATTATTAGGTACGTTAAAAGCGGTGTTTTAACAGTCTTATGGTACAATAACGCATTTATTAGGGACTAGTGTTCCTGCTAATTGATGTAACGAGTAAGAAAATAAAACAGTTATATTTCCGGGTTGATTTAATTACTGTCCAGCCTGCAATGGACCAACACTAAGTCTACATCGGTCCTTCTTGAAAGGTACAGGTACAGGATGTCCTCTGTTTGTTATGTCTAAAATCCTATGTTATGTCCAAAATCCCATGCCCTGTCTATATTGGTGTTATTTGTAGGGCCCATCACCAAGTCGCCGTTCCTAAACCAATCTCCTCTTCCAGTTCTATTTCAGATTTCATGACAGCAAATCTAATCTTCGAAAGTAGAATGGTTTTCTGCATTTCACCTTTCGACACCTTCCGACCTATATCCTCTTTAAAATTCTGTTTCTAAGTGTATTAAATGATATTGTACAGTGAATTAAGATTCATTATATTATTTAACCTGGATGAATTAACCCCCCATTCCGAAAGCAAATCATACAAAAATGAACTGTGCACGAATTAGAGAAATGCTTTGTTGCTTAGAGCTTCGAATGATAAAATAATATTACTTATTTTGTTCTTTACTTCAACTACCAAATCTGGTTCCAATGGAAAATCAGGGGTCTTTGAGGCATTAGTAGTAAACATACAGGAAGAAAATTTATATAAAAATACACCAAGAAAGTCGCTGTTTTTGAAATCCAAAGACTGATGTCGATAATATAGCGCATCAGGCGGATTCGCCTAGTCAAATGCCAACGAATACATTGATAAAAATGCGATGCGGTTATAAAGAGTGGCCGGAAGAGTCTTCTAATCCAATCCATTACGTCCTCGTTTGAGATAAGGCATACAAGTGTAGAATGAGCTCAACCAGTTGATTGCAGGCAACGGGGCAGAGAAATAAAATAGAAGAAGTTAGTTAAGAAGTTTAGTTCCTCAAATTGTGACCCACTCGAACACAACCATACTAGAGGAGAATAAGGCAAGCTGGCTTATGCATGTACAACTGCTGATGAGATTATGTAAAAAAGAACATTTCTTGGACTAACTATGTATGAAAGAATTTGCATGGACTATCCACGAATTGGGTCGCCGTGGCGTAATGGTAAGTGCGGCGACCGAAGCGCAGAAAGTCTAGGTTCGATTCCCGGACGGGACATCTCGCATTTTTTTCACGGCATCACCTCTTTAGAGTTGCTGACAACACTCAAAGAGTATCAACTGTCTATGAATAGCTTCTCAACTCTGGCCATTCGGAGTTCGCAAAAAACTGTAGGTCCCTTCTACTCGTGAGAGAACAGTAGCACAACAATTTTAGTAGTAGTTGTTGAAGAAGCTAGGTCCTGGTCCGTTATGGGCTGTAGTGTCACACAATTATTTTTATCCACGAATTGATGTGAGCAACAATCAGAAGCTGCGATACGAGTCCGCAAATTTGTTTGAAAAACCTTATTCGGACTCCAAGAAGACTCGACTATTTCTCACCATTCCTCCGCCGCCAAAGTAAAAACGAAAGACCATAAGAAAAGCAAACAGAACTAAATAACACATCTCTCTGAACAATCAATCCCATTTGAAATTACACCTCCAAGTGGGAAAACGTTTCACAACACTCCTCTTCATCCCGACCAATGGCTTCGCTCCAAAACCTAGGCGCTGAAGTCGAAATTCGAAATTCGTATAAATTTACAAATTAAATACAAATTACCATCCCACTAGGGTTTAATTCCGGAAATTAATTCGCCTCATTAGATAACCGCCGATGACCTATACGTTACAGGCGAATTAAAAACACATTTAACCCGAAAACTTAGACAAGACGGGCGGGCCTTAATTGGCGCAAATTACAAGACAGGCCCAGCCTCGTCCGCACCGTCCCCACGAACGGATGTTGCATCACATGCCTCCAAATTGAGCAATAAATGCGCCACATCATTATGATTGTTGTTGTTTGATTTCCTTACCTGTTTACGCGCCAAATGACTTCCTGCGCGATGTGGCCATCATTAAAGAAGCTAACTCGCTCTCGACGCTCTCAGTGGTCACTTGAGGCGACCAACAACGTTGCTGATGACGACGACGACGACGATGACGACAACCACCACCACTACCGACGACTCAATTAAACGGCTTCGTTTTTGTTGATGTATCTGGATACAATATCCCCAGAATTAAGGTCAATAATTCGCGTATGGCATGCTACCGTTGCCGCAAGTGCTGGTCCCTGCGCTTGTGGGCATGTTACGAGTTCGAAAGGGTTTTCCAATTTTTCCCCCCTCCGTCCGTTGCCGTAAGGGGCATTGTTAACTCCGTGACAATGTTAGCCCTCCTTGCACCTGGCAATCATTTCACATTCGAACGAGTTTAATTCACACTAATGCGAACATAATTCAACCCATTAGTGTAATCACATTTGGAGTTCCCGTCCTTTCACCGGCCAGCGGGCCGGACGAAGCGGTTTGGTTGGTCGATTGGTTTGTTGTATTGTCACTGCCGGCGGGGTGTAGGTGTGAGCACTGTGTGTACGGAGCGGGTGAACGGCAAATGAAAAGGACACAATCGTACAGTAGCAGCAGTGTCCTTTCAAGTGAATGTAATCAGTTAAGGGGCAAACAAGTTTATGCGAATGGGAACACCTTGCCTCTTTGGACGGCACCATGGCGTGTAATTAATAAGAGATACTCGGCGAACAGGCCGGGAGTGACGACGCTGAAAGGACTTCAGTTTTGGCGAAGCGGTTTATGAAACATTAATTCACTTGATGTGTTCGGGGTTTATTGATGGGAACTGCTGCTTGGATTGATAATGGAATTGCTTGATGTCTGCGTTGGCGGATAGCAATGAAACCATATGCTGGGTTTTATTGCGCTTTAAATAAAAAAAGAAGAAGAACACTGCTCTTAAGTGGCGACACAGTTCGAAATGGACTGAGATCTCTATCGTCTGGCTTCTACATTTGGAATGGGTGCCTGCTTGTTTTGTAGGGAGCCTCTACACATTTTCTGTGGCATAAGACAAAAGTGTGAAAAAGTAGGTCCTCACTTTCTAGCTTGAGGCTTCCAACAATACACTTGACCCAGCGATACAGGAACTACTTTAAAAAAAACTGCGCTACAGTCCACAAGGTATCAGAAGCTAGCTTCTTCAGACTATACTCCTGTGGTGAGTGCCATTGTTCGAAGGGAGAAGACCTAGAGTTTATTGCAGATATCGAGTGACGAATTTCGAGAGGCTTCTTCTTAACTGTGTGTACTGTGTACTTAATGTTGTCAGTTACTGGAAAGAGTGCTTGAAGAACTTACACTCTACGCACAGCAGACAGCCCGCAAGAGAAAACTGGAGAAATAGCATGAAAGGATAATGTCAAACAAAACGACCAGAATTAAATCAAAAACCTTCTACTTCTAAGCTACCACATGGCCTCAGCTATCCACTCAATAAATTTCAACTTGAGAAATTTCTCAAATTTCAAACAACGTTAGATGAAAGCCAAATGCTAATTGACCATCATTGCAACTCACTGCGGCACAACTCTGCATCAAATAATTTGCTTTCCACAAGGATGCGCCACTTGATGATGGCCAGCGCCGCGCCGCCATCCACCGAGGCAAATCATCAAAATTTCCAACAGCACAGACGATTATGATGCAGCTCCTGCGTTAAAAATTCCTCATCTACCCACTTGCATGCGCAAGCAATACGCAGATTGGAAATTGCAATCATTTCCGTAATTCGATTCGTCGGGGGCAAACGGTGGCACTGGCGATTGCGATGACGGCGGCGCCAATCCGACAATCGATTTGGCGGAAAATTTCACATCAAAAGTTGCCAGCAACGGCCAACGTTCATATCTGACCGAATGGAATCCGTTGTCGATTATTGCGACCACAACAACAACAATAACGACGACGTCGTCAATATAATTGCATGCTCTGCGTGGAGTGCAATCCAATCCAGTTCGGGTTGATTTCAGTTTGAGCCGACTGAACCCAACGTCAGTCCTCCTCAGCTTATATCATAAACTTCACTTGGCTTAGGTTCGGGCGATGCGTGGTGCGTCTACTTGCTGCCGCATTGCTACGTGTCCTTTTGTGCGGTCGAAACAGTGCTTTTAATCAGAGCGATTACCTCTCGTGGCTTTGCATGCATCTGGGACTCGCACTCGCACGCAGAAGAAGCGTCCGCCGACGGATGGGGGATTAAGAAATTTCCATATTGCCGGCTGATGGAATTGGAAAATATTGCACGTCCCACCGCTACACGGGCAACAAATGAATGAAACCTGTGCTAGATTAACCGCAACTCCAGTGGGAAGCAGTGCCACTAAAACCATCCCAAAATCCATTTAGCACAACAAAAGCACCGCGTCGTCGTTGGTTAATTTCATAGTCCAATCAACAGCGAAGGGGCGTCAAAGCGTTTAATAATCTCATCACCGTCATTGTCATCATAAAACACCCCCGACATCGAATTCGCACGCAAAGTGCGCACAAATAAATGTCTTTTCCATCGTAAAGAGGTCCATCCATCCACGCCCCGCCGCGCCGCCCATCATAGTAATTCGGAAACCGTTTCAAAAACGATACCATCCACCACCGTTCACTAACCCGGGGGAACACACAGCAGAACAGCGGCAGCGATTACAACCCCCGCTGTGTCAACGACAAGCCAATGCTTGTAGCAACACTTGTAATTATGGTGATTTTACAAATTCCGCACTCCCGCCACTGCCGCCAACCTCGCCGACCGTCAGCAGCCGGATTTGCATTCGAACCAATTAATATAAATTGTGCCATTCATACGGAGGGGGTGTCTCGGTGTTGTGCCACCGGTGGATACCGTGCGGGGTTGTACTCGTGTACGCCAACAACTCGTCAGTTGTCACAACTCGATTACCGTCACCTTAGTTCTTTTACTTCGAGCCCGTGTATCCAACCGTGTGGGTGGCCCGGCAAAATTTGCTGAAGGGATGAAATTATAATTTCATCAAAATCATCACACCCTGACGCCTGGCTGCCAACAACCGCACTGCGAGTGCGGAGAGCGAATCCAGAATTCCTGTGGCAATTAATTAAGTTCAAGATCCGAAAGGTGTACAGCGCCAGTGGGTTATTTGAAATTTGTTTATTTTACCGTTTCGATTGGGTATTTATTTGATTAAGGGTGGCAGTGGAAGTGGAAGTGGAAGTGGAAGTGTGGTTTCATCCTCTATTCAAATTTGTGTTGATTGAATTGTCGGTGAGTTTGGTCGCTCTATAAATGGCTAACGGGTATCGCATGTGTGCCCAACTTCATTTGGATAGTGGTGCGCCTTCATCGTTTCGAGTGCAGCCGGGTGTTATCTGATCGGTTCAATGGTTGTGATTATTCGATAGTGGAATGTAACATGTGTTTGATACTCAATGGGGTTGAACCGGGTTGGTGGGCATAAAGGCAATCAGTTCGGCTTTTTTTCTTTGGCTGGAAATATGGGTGATGATGACTTGTTTAAATTGAAACTTACATTCGTAGCGCATATGTCGGGCTTGTTGGGTGGAATGTTGTAGGATCTTTTTGAAAATTCAAATGAGGAGCGATCTTATCAATGAAGTACTGTATGTCAATTTTTTGAGCTGTCACTGATAAAAAAATCATTGAAGCAAGTTGGGCAACCTGATATATTAAGAAACAAAAATGTCACTTTAGCGAATATTTCGAAAAAAATATTTAAGGGTCGAATTACGCCAAATTATGAAAGACCACTTCGAAATCTATTGAATAGAGGAATTGTCTGAAAATGAACAGGCTGTAAAATGGTGATAACGACCACAGTATCCCTCTGAATTCGAAGATCCAACTAAACTAGGACAACAGTAGACAAACTCCTTAACCACCTCAAAGTTGTAGCTGTTAAGTGTCACATTCCGACCGAGGTGTTGTTCGACGGATCGGTTCTTCGTCGACAGCATATGTTTTGTTTTATCCTCCTCCACTCTAAGACCACTCTAAGACAACTCTAAGGCCAGCGCTTCGATAGCCGAACGGGCGATAATATCGATGTGATCAGCATATCATAGCAATTGCAGTGATTTGAAGAAAGCAGTGCCTTCCGTGTTTACACTTGCCCTCCGCACTATCCTCTCCAGCACAATACATATTGAAGAAGTTACACGCATCTTCCTGCAGAAATCCGGTGCAGGTTTGGAATGGTTCAGAGGTTCTCGAACCAAACTGCACGGTGCATCGCGTTTGTGTTAGCATTGTTCGATCAGTTTTCCCAGAATCCCGAATCCCGGTAGAAGTTTAGTGTAGCTTGAGAAAATCTTGTTAGGCGCATGCACTAACTCATATGGAAGATATGGTCGAATGAAAGCATACCCCAGTTTTTCGTCCTCTTCTCGGTGCATAAGAAAGACACCTGGAACTGCACCAATTAGTGAGGAATCAGTGTCTTTAGCGTCGCATTTCGTCGTTTTGTGTGATTGTCAAGCACCAGTCTCAAAGAATCTGACGGGTCCTTATCGGTGGAGTTTGAGGACAAGAAAGTACACGATTGCTCAAATGTTCACACTGCTGCAGATCCTGGGAAAGACTTAAGAGGTTCAAATCAGGACCTATTAGGAAAGACGAGTTGTACAAAGCCATGTATAATTTTGACATTTTTATCAAACTAGTCAGTTTATGTAGCGTGACGGTGTATAACTCTCCTCGCTCCTATCTAAGTTCGGTAAGAACCTCATTGGGACTTTTAATTTCAGCAAAGGTTTTAAAAATTATGATGCGCTGTCATGTTATTTCCTTTTATCCTTTGTGCATGCTTAAGGTACAGACCGAAGGTATAAAGGATGAGAGGGAGAAGAGGTGACGACGCACATTCGTCTATAATGGCTGTGCATTATAAAAGGGAAAAACCATCGAGTTGGGAAGAACATTTGAGTTGGGAGAACATATTCGTGTAGTGCGGTTAAAGAATAAGTCTCTTAGCTTAACTGTAAGTTCGTTTAAGGGTGACCATTCCCAGCGAAGCTTGCGTTGCGTGTGAATTCTTGAAGTGAAAGAATTCTGGTAAATTTATGTTTTGAAGATCGCGCAAAACTTAGAAGTTAATATAGGGGGCACGGTTTTTCAAAAGTCGGCTAACTACTGACTTACTCGGATGGCATTGACGTGATTGGACGAACACAGCAAACCGTAAATGAGGCGTTTGTTGGCGGAAGTGACAACAATTAGTTGATGATAACTGAGGACAAGACGAAGAATGTGCTGTCACCAAGGAAGGACACACAACACAGAGGTCTCGGACAGAGAGTACCACTCGGGAGCAGAAATTACCAGATAGTCAAGGACTTGTTTACCTAGGATTACGCTTCCGAATTTTTTGAGATCAAGAGTGAATATACTTACTTAATAACAAAGCCCCCTCTCGACTTAAGACCAAGCTGGCTATTTATAAAACCTTCATCCACTCTGTCCTTCTTTATGGCGTCATGAAAAGTTTAGGAAAACGACCGATTTTTCTTTTTTAAAGAAAGTTGTACTTGCGATTTTTAGTCCTGTCTGTGTTGATGGCATGTGGAAGAGAAGAATTAACTACAAACTCTAGATTTTGTGCGACGGCATGCATTGTTAAGAACACAGTTCTTAAGATGTCTAGGTCACGTAAAGCGGATGGAAGAATCTTGAAATTCGAGATTCGGGCAATGCAGCGGGGAACTTCCTAGTCTAAGATGGTGTACATAAATGGAGAAGGACCTCTAGCAACTTGGTCCGCAAAATAAGAGTCAAGTGGCGAGAGAACGTTACATGGAGATTTAGGCCCAGGTCCACTACCAATAACTTTCCGGGCAATGTCTTGTTGGCAGTCAAAAATGAATATATTGTAACTAAATTTAATTTTAGTATAACATATCCAAAAATTATATAAGGAAGAAAAGGGAAGTGTTCCGGCAGTATAACAAACAAATACAGCGAACTTCACTCTTTACTGTCAGCTGGGAGACCCTTCCGGACCCTTCCTTTTTCTTGCTTCGTTCTGTTTGCTCGTGGACGTAGAAGAAGTAGGATGTAAATTGAAAAATAAAGGAAAAGAAATCTTCAAAAAAGTAAAAAAAATAAATGTTACGAAGAAACGTATGTTTCTATACTGTCTGCACAACGTCCCACAATTCTACCGCTTTACTTGCCAAATGGGGTCTTGTGTTCTTGTCATAACTTCTTAATTTTATTTTGGTTGGGTGATTGAGTCACACGACCTCTCTATCTTAAAGCAATATTATTCCCGTTAAAAGAAATATCACAGTTTTGAATGAATGAATTTAAGCATATTCATGCTGGTCCTTTCTTTATTTCTTTTATTCAGTAAAGTAGACCAATCCCATACCAGGAGACTCTTCGCTGAAGCATAGTAAAGCGTGATTCATGGTGAGGTTTGATTTATAATTTTAAATAAAACATATCAATTTTAAAGTGAACTAAAAATTTTGATTATCGCTTTAAGGGGCAATTCATGGCAATTACTTTTTAAGAACGATATCATGTATATGTTGGTTGTGACTTCCTACTGAGGTGGTGCCTCCAAAAAGTCCAATTTTATCCGACACATTCGAGCATTCTGACTGATATCTCGCAGATACCATGAGTAATGTGGTCTCGAGAAGTATCAATCGTAGCGGGCTTATTCTAAATGACTTAAGACTTTACATGTTCTCAGAGAAAATTGTCCAACGGTGTGATATCGCATGATCTAGTCAATTTACGGAAGCGAATCGTGAAATTGGTGTTCATCAGAATTATTTCTTTACAAGCCCATTGTTTCACGCGCCTTTTGGCTCGTAACGTCTTCTTGAAACCAGAAATAACCGGGACCATGTGCTTTAATTTCAGGATGCAAATAGTCCGTTCACAGTTACCATTAAGGATAACATTCTGATTTGTCTGTTTTTGTTTTCGCGTACATTCTCAGCTATTGATGCTGTGGCCTCTTCACTACGTGCAAGATGTCGTCTAATCGGTCGATTGTCCATTCACTAATGTAAACTCAGGACTCAAATTTACGAATGATATTGACAATAGTGGTTTCAGTGAGTCCTCGCAGAAACATTCCTCACAGAAGACTGACTCTCGTTCCACACGGAAACGCTGTTGAGGTGTGAGTCTTTCAATGGTAACTTTGCAAGTAATACTGAAAAATAAAATGACAAAACTGTTTCATAGAAGTCCTGCGTGATGTGTCAGAAAACCCTATTTCAAACCACATCCGCAAGCACAAAAGCTGTAAAAATAATTGTTTGGAGCTCTTTCTCAACTTTTTGTTGTCTCGACGCACTGTGTTGCTATGGAAAGGAAATGGAAAATTTACTTTTTAGCACTCATGTCTTCCTGCGACAAACATTTGTTAGACAGCTCTTCTATTTTCAAGATCTTACAATTATTCATCCTCCAGCGCTTGCCAATCACTTTGAACATCGAACTAATTAAGACTGTTGACAAATCAAATAACGCAACGCCTGCACATCACAGCATCCATTCAAAACACAATCATCGCCCATTAGGGTCGAAGCAATTATTTGCAACTCCCTGCCGTAATGGGATTAGCTGCAGGCCACTTCTATTCCCCCCGAAAACAGCCAACAAAAAGAATACGCCATCTCCCAACGTACTTAATAATCAAAAACACTAGGAGGTCCCTCTAATTGAAGTTGATTTCACTCTCATTGCGCTGCAGCACAATGGAACCACTTTGTGTACACTTGCGGCCTCGGGCGAAATTCACACCGTCAACATGCCGACTTTTCCACTTGAACTGTTCGCGACCGAATTGCGATGTCTTCCAGTGTGGCGCGCATGTAACCAATTTCGTGGGTCACTAGTTAGGGATTCCCAACTGCCAGGGACGCGTGTGCCGGTGTCCAGCTGCGGACCGCATTTCGGGCACACCTCCAGTCAATCAGTGCCAGATGCCAAATTCAATGCAAATCGACGAGTTTCCCAATTTAAATTCAATTTAACTCCTGGCATTACGTGAAAATCAACTTCTGTTCGCAAATTGATCTCGGATCAGCTGCGGCGGCGGTGGCGTGGCGACAAGCAATACTGGTGGCGGTGGCGGCGGAGAACTGCTTGGAGTTCAGTCTGAGGATTTGCAGGAATTCTTGCGGTTTTGGCAAGAGAACCACTTATGGTTGCAAACAATTTAGATATGCGCTGCATCCACCGACCCAATCGATGGCGCCACAATTCGATTAGACCGCTGCGTAATTTGTTGGTTAAATTACTTACGCCGGTACTCATCGAGTGAAGGGGTAATCAGTTTCGAAATGGGAGCTTGTGCGGTTTTGGATGAATGTGAGGCTTGGCGGTGAGGCGGTGAGGACAACATCAAACCCATCATGCGGACAACATACAATGTTGTTGACTTACACCAATCCAATGGATAATGGCTGAACTTGTCTACAATCACTTTGCTGCAGTCAATTTGAGTCAGAAGACGGCTTTAAATTTGAAAATCTCTAAGGCTCGTCTCCTCAAATCCTTCACAATAAAAATTGACTTCCCTTTGCTCATTCATTTTCAAATTAACACCATTATCGCTTTCACATTTCGCAGATTAGCTCTCCTCCAACAACGCTCAAGTGCCTGCAGATACCCTAAATGCACCCCTGAGTGAGCCATAATGATGTCCTTTCAGCCCTGATTCACAGTTCATTTGTCGGCAATCGCATACACAACTAATTCCTCCTCTCCCATGAGTCCACTAATGTGACAAATTTCAACTTCCTCCTGTGTGTGCAATCGGATTATGCCATTCGACCGACACCCGACGACGACAACGACGACGACTATTGCTTGGCACCCTTCCACCCCAATTGCATGACAATCTGGGGTTGTCGTCGTCCTCGCAAGAACGATGTTGGCGAATGAATATTGTAACAGTCGTTAAAATAGTAGATCTTCATCGGATCAGATTTTTGTTTGGTCGTTGGAAATATGAGAAGAAACATGCACACATACACACGCACACCGTTGAAGGCCGAACAGGGGTGGCAAAGTGACTGCACACGAAATGAGATAGAGATGAGTTTAACAATAAGGGCGGTGTTAGGCAATTGACAAATTTTGACGTATTTAAAGAACAATGATGTAAACAGGACGAAAGTGACTGAGGGGATTATTGGCACTAATTGAGAGAGGAAGCAGATTGATGGGCCTTTCAATTATATCGAATTTTTGAGCTGCTCTCCTCTACATTTCTGACACAAAGTTGATAATGGCCACAAGCAAATTTTACCCTGGATGATAACACTAGTTCAATACACACTTACTTTTTTGTCAGGATGGCGATCCATGGAGGATTTGAGCCTGGGATATCGCTTCCTTCCATCATTGACTGTCGTGGGCACGCTGCTTGCAGTTATCAAGACGATGATGCCTTACGTCCACGATGTTTTGGTCTTTATATCGAAAATGCGGTCGGGGAGGTCGACAGGAGGCTTGAGATCGAAGATACTCTCTGCTGGAGCATTGGTGTTCATGCACTCGATGTGGCCGAGATGGACTTTGGCCTTCCAGACTACATCCGCATTCTGGCACAACTCGTAAAGTTCGGGGTATGTTTTCATATCCATTCATCTTCCTTGCAGGCAGGACCATATATCCTACAAAGAGCGTGTGATTCGATGACGCCAAGAGTCAGCTCTGCAGTTGTACTATTATATGAGATATGACAGGAGCGGAGCATAGTTTTGTGTCCTTTGAGTGGTGGGTTGTGAGCCTAGTTGTTTCGATAAACCGAAGTAACACCGGTAGCCAACTGCGATCTTACGTCGCATCTCTCATATGATGTCTTTCGTGGCGTTCACCTTTGCCTCGAGGAAGACAAACGCATTTGCTTCTCCAAAAGTGTAGCTGTGATGAAACATTTTAACCCAGGTGCCGAGCGATAGTTCGGTATATCCTCGAAAGCATTTATTGCGTCTATGGCTCGTTAACCTTAAGACCAGCTTGTTTCGCTTGTTCCCAACGCCGTGAAAACTTCCACCATGGCACGGGTATCAATGTCATCTGTGTATTCCAAAAGAAGCTCATAGAAGCTAGTTCCTTTCTTACCAACAGAAGCCTATTTTTTTCAGCACCAGATTGAAGAATGCGGCGCCGAAAGTCTGGGTTCGATCCCCGGACGGGACGTCTAGCATTTTTTCACGGCACCACCTCTTTCCAGTTGCTGACAACACTCAAAGAGTATCAATTGTCTATGAAAAGCTTCTCAAATCTCGCCGTTCGGTGTCGGCAAAAAACTGTAGGTCTCTTCTACTCGCACAACACGAGTAGTTGTTGTAGAAGCTAGGCCCTGGTCCGTTATGGGCTGTAGTGCCACTGAATTATTTTTATTAGATTGAAGAAATCACACAACAGAGCGTCTCTTTGCCACAATTCAGTGCAAGTTCCAAATGGCTCGAAAGTCCTTGAGCCGAGCTGCACTGTGCATCGGGTCTGCGTAAGCGTGGTGTGACACACCCGCTTCGTTTTTCCCGGGATCCCAAATTTGGTCATCGCGTTGAAAATCTCAACACGATGTGTACTGTAGTCGATCAATAAAAATGTGATGTTTATTGATTTGAAACTTGCAGGTCTGAGAATTGGGTCTACAGTCGATTTGTCAACATGCTTCTCCAGCTAACGTGGTCTCTTCTTAGCTGTATTCAGTTTCGCACTCTAAGTTGGCTGGGGTCCTTTTCCATCTCTGTGCCCTATCTTATATGAGAAGGTCATTTCTTGGACCGGAGATGTGCTGTCCACAAAGTCTACGTGACCAACCCAAGGTGACTCTTTTCCATCGATGGTGGCCATCAGAAATTGATTCAACGAGTTTCAACGTAGTGGGTGACACGTCTTTTTTTATGATGAGGCACCTGCAGATGGCTTGAAAAAGTGTTCCACAGATTACAACGTATGTGCGACGTCGTATTGGCCAGCGGCGCTAGAGATAGCTGAGACAGTAGGCATCGGAATCCTTTCATAAAATATCAGGCATATGCTTGCAGTTGTTCCCATTTTAGACAACAAGCGCAAACGTGAGATCATTTCAGGGTTGTGTTTGACACCGTATAAGTGCAATCTAAATGAGTTTTAGTGGTGTTTTGGGATCGTCGACGTACACGCCACATATTACACACATCAGGGAACTGTTTGTCCACTGTACATGACGAGCGTGTTCCGAAGACGGCGAAGAAAGTTCTATCGATTAGAAAATTAATGGCCAAGGTTCAATTTCAATTTCCATTCAATTGAAATGATGGCCACCGTTATCGGCAATTTACAAAATATGGTTGACATCGATTGGGTTCTATTTTACAGGACTACTCTACTATGCCAAATTTTTGGATCAATTCCAGTCCGGCTCCTTTTGAAGAAAAAAAGTTCTCTTCCGACACGAAAGCGCACTAGCTCACACCTCCGCCGTCGCCAAAAAGGTCGCATAAGGCTTCGAAGTGCTGCCTCATCCACCGTTTCCTCCAGACTTGAAACCGTGGCCACGAAATTTAAATTGAATGAGTGGGATATTATAACGTTTGCTCGACATTTTCAAGTTTTGTCTGTTTGTTTGGTTTGTTTGTGAAAGAAGTCCTTTTTTGAAAAAGTAACCCGCTGGGCCAATATTTAGTCGAATAAACTGCTCATTCGACTCAAATTTCGGATGTTGAAACAAAACAGCATAAAGGATCTTGTAGACTTACTGCTTGCCATTCAACTCTGTCGAAGGGTTCTTCGGGCAAACGATACGTAGATCACACTGATCAGGCATATTTTCCCTTAACCACATTTTGCAGATGAGCTGGTGCGTGCGCCAAGCAGCTGCTTTAAAGAACTCTGCAGAAGGTCTCTCAACAGCTATGTTTCAAATAACAGACTTAAGAAATCCAAGGAATCCCCGCCTCTTTGGCCAAGGCCACATAATTACCACGACTCTGCAATTACGCCAAGATTTGACTGGATTTTTGAGAAAAAAAATCACTTAATTAAATGAAACTGCTCTACTTTCTCAGCCACACAGGAAACAATAATGTTTTTCCATTTCCCTAATCTACGGCATCCTGTCATCTAGGCCGAATGGAGCCACTCACTCTGAATCCCAGAAAAACGTCCTCTATCCCTTTGTCACGTGCCATTGTCCCTGATCCTTTGTTTTGTGCGAAATCTCATTCCGATTTCCATTCCCATCCACCGAATCACTGCTGATATATGTATGCAGATGTGTGTGTCCCCCCTCAGGAGAAGAACAAACATGCCACGCCCCACTCTTAGTCCATTACGTCCCCCAGAAGCCGAGTTAATTGATATTCTCATTTCCTTGGTTCGCCTCTGCGGTTGTTCTTGTGCGTATTAAGTGCGTGCGCCGCATTGTCCTCGGTTAATTTGTGTGGTTCCGTTTAATTAGCAGAACTTGAAGCTTCACCATGTCACCGCACAGCACACAGCACACAGCACCACACACCACAGTCACACGACGAACTAGCCACGTGCCAGGAAGTCAAGTGGCTTAATGTCCTCTGAAAGAATGATAAATTAGCTTCCTCTGCGCCACTCAGTGTGCTGCGCGCGTACAAAATGAGCATGCAAACATACAAAGGTCCCCGTAATGGTGCGGAGTGTGCACGGAAGGAGCGGTGGCGTCAACCTCTAACCCATGTGAACCTCAACCCGGGGCCCGGCTCAATGGAAAATGCCAACCATTACTCGCTTAAGTTGTATAAAATAAAAATCATGTTTGCTCCTTTGAGGTCCTTTGGCTTGGCATATCTTTATGCTCCATTATTCATCAAGGATATGTGTAAAAGGACTCCCGCACACCGATTGCGTACATTGTGGCGATGCCTTCGAGTGTGAACTGGGCGAATCTGCAAAGGATTCACATAAAATCCGTCTTTATCTCCCTCTGTGCCCAGCTCCCAACCCCATTTTGGGGTGACAGGGGGCTGCGACTTAGATCAGATTTTCGCAATATCCTTTCAGCGATATTCAAGTGCTGTTATATTTCAATAAAAAATGAATAGACCCAAATGCCCCGGGTGTCCTAAGCTGCTTAGCTATTTATTGTTATGATTATTAGGCAGCACGGGATGGGTGCCGTGACTGGGGGGGTGGCGGTCGGGCAAAGTTGCTTTTCACGCATGGAGTGTCAACCTTTGTTCATGTCTGTGTGTGTGTGTTCTTTTGCTGTCTGAATCGCATCATAATAATTCGGGATTAGATTTCGGGTGAAACGGTCTATCAAATATTGTTCCCTGAGTGAGAGTGTACATTAGTGGGTTTTATGTTTGTTCTCCCGACTTCCTGGGCGGACTGAGGGGAGGGTGTGGTGACACTTTTAGTAGATTTGTCTCGGTTACTTACATAAATAAAATAAAAAAGCCCAGTCACGGCGACAATTTGAACATCAGTGCGTAACTACGAGGGAGAATAGTGTGTCTAGGACAACGAAGGAACGTTATTGCTCGGTTAAGCTGCTAACTGTTATTGGCTGTGATGTGGTAAGCTAAAGTTTTTGGTGGCAGACAGTGGATTGTGTGTGCTGATGACACATGATGGTTGTGTGCTGAAATCACCGATTTGACTTTTGTCCTTCGAAGGTCAATCGAGGATTTCATTTTACAAATCTGGGTGACTTCATGTGACCTTAAGGGACAGCGGATACGGAAAGGCTCTCGCTTAAAGGATCTGAACAAATTTCTTTCTTTTCAAAGACCACCTTTTAGGTACAACTATTTTAAGAAACACGCATTGTCTGAAATTTTAGAGCAGAACATCAATCAACAGTGGAGAGCCGATTTGGTCTGTTCAGCATGCCACGTCACTTTGAGCGTTATTTCCTACTCAACTGCTAGCTAACACGGTTGACATTCACGTGAACACAGCGATTCTAGCATTGAAACGGAAGTGGCTCAAATTAGAAAAACGAGGACATATTGTTACAGGACTTAATGCACAACATCGACAGAGCGTCACATTGAGCAATGGTTGTGGTTGTGTCTTCACCTTTTTCGTAGACAGAACCATATCCCTTAGAAAACTTTTCTATCGAAGATATAATTAAATCTGCTGCTCGGTTTATTATCCAGCATTTGGTTTTATTTGAGTTCTTTGAATTAGAATTAGCTAGCTACTTCGACAAAAGTGGCCTTCATGGCACACACGCCGGAACTTCTAGGTTAGATTCCTGGACTCAACGTTCATCTCTCACGATACAACCTCCTTCCTGTTGCTTTCAACAGTCAAGGAGTACTTAACATATAGTCTGAGAAAAGCTTTCTTTTGCTGTTCGGAACTCTGTACAATACTGATACTCATTGAAGAATGTCCTAGGTCCTTGTATGTCTGCAGTGCCTCTCAATTTATATTCATTTCATGTTTTATCAGATAGAAGAATCATTGGCTGTCAAGGAAGTTTCTGCGTGGAATCCCCATTAGAACGCCTTTCGTGAAATAAACGTTTGCGTCAAGTCGCATAAACTCCTGAGCTTCCTTAAATTTATAGCGATTTGTTTTTTTTTTTTTTTTGAATTGGTACTCGAATGATCGGCTTTTCGTTGACAGCATCTATATATTTTGTTCTTAGTTCACTTCAAGACTACGTTGTATCGCCTTCTTCTCAATCACCGTAAAAACTTCTATAACGTCCCGCTGGGAATACGCAATGATGTCGATGTCTAAATTAGCAACTGACACATAGAAGATAGTGTCTTTCCTTATTTCCTTTTCTTATTCAGATCTGAGCAAACTCACCAGTAGAAGATTGAAGAAATCCCACTATTGCTGTTGTTCTCTCTCATCACGAATAAGAAGTCCTTTGTCGTTGTTCACGTTTGTGTTAGCGTGATGTGTAAGAGCCGGATTGCCAAATTCTGTCATCGTATCATCACGGTTCACCTTAGAATGAATATTTGATCTATCCTGGATTTTTCGGGACGGAAGGAGCACGGGTACATGTCGATTAGCGTGGTACAAATCGGTCTTAAATGTTGGTAAATATTTTCCAAGTGACAAATAACAGATATATGAGTAACCAAAACAGAAAACTGTCAGACCTGCGTTAGTAAACATACTATATGTAAAACGTCGAAAATGTATGAGACAGTTCTAAGTCTTGTTAGCGGTCTCTGACTGAAATATATGTTGTGGCCAAGATTTTAATACTGCCTCTAAGACAGTCTCACGTTGTACAAAAATACGAACAAATACCGACGACGGCGAGTTTACGGCGGCCGAAGCCATCACCGTCGGTGCTGCCTCTGGCAAGTAAACTTGAACATTTTATTTGTTAACATATTACTCGATAATAAATTGCAAAACAACTAAATGTTGATATTGTGCATATTAATTGAGTACAAGCCCATTTTTCAGTATTATTTGCTTCTGTTCCAATGACATTTTTAGCTTCCGAGCGATTTTTCTTTAACTTTTTAGTAGTGTTCGATCATTCACTTTCCGAAACATTTCTACCGATGATACTGTTTTTCTTGGTGATAACCTCCATTTTGCAACACTACCAGTATCACGTTTGCGAGCGCTCACCATTTACGGTTACGTTACGATTCGCATCATCTTTGAAGAAGTACGGTTCAATGATGCAAGCAGCCCATAAATAGCACCAAACTGTGACTTTTTCTGGATGCATAACTATAAAATTATAAACTATAAAATTATCTGTTCCGAATCAAAATTTGAACTCACTGTCATGAACGGTTTGAAAATTATACCATTAAGAAGTTGGTTCCAGTTCAAGTCAGTCAGAAGATTGTGTGCTTCTTGCCCAATAAACATATGTGTGTTATTTTGATTGGCTTAAGTCTACATCAAACTGTATTGCTACAAAAACAGACTATTAAAATACGAGTGACACTCACGCAAAAAGGGTTTCGTTTTGTTTTCTTTTCAAAGAATTTAAAAATTACAAATACGTAGTTAGGTACTTAATTGTGACGCATTAAAAATTACAATGCAACAACTGAAATCGAAAATAAAATATAGAAATACAAACATATGTACATATGTATGTAGCCTACCACAGTATCCATCAATATGCAAATATATTCCAACGTGTAGCTAGACAGGAAAAAATATAAGTCAAACCATATCTTTGTACGTATGTAGCTACATAAACCATAACCATGGCTGTGTCGATGTCACAACCATCAAGCGCTATCTGTTTTAAACCAATGCGTGTAAATGTTTGTTAAAATTTTAAGTTACATTGGATTTGAGACCGGAAGGACACAATTTTTGTACAATTTTAACAACCTACACAACCTCTGTAACGGTTGTCTAACTCAAAAACTTGAAACGAAACCTTAAAATGTTTTCTAAAAATGAGTCGACTAATGTGTACTATGTGGGGATATAAAAATATAAAAAACTTTGTTTTTCTGACCCCGCTTTTAGCATACATGAGTCATCTTAATGTCCTTGTGTGAAATGAAGCTGTCTCTAAATTCTCCTTTAAATCTGTTCGCAAATATAGGAGATGTGAATAATATGGCAGACAAGTGGAGAGAAAATAAAAACGTAGAAAGATAGCCAATGCTTTCATATGTTATTTCACCGCTACGCGAGTTCACCATCATTTTGACCTAGATAACGGTTTTTGACAACGCGTTGCCTTATTAACCTCGAAAAAACCTTTTCGTTCACCACAAACCAATACAATTTATGCCGATCTACATTTGTGTCTACCCCTACGAAAACCGAATGAAATGTCTTTCATTTAAAATATGAAACCTTCTCTCTAAAATGCTGACGCAATGCTTTGAATGCATAAACTGTTGTTTCCATTTAAATTCAATTATCCAACCCTGTCAGCGCATGTCCTTTGCAACTGCTCGACAGACCTGGGGGGCAAATACAAGAAAGAAAAATCCTCAACTCATGGTAAACAAAGAATCATTCCGCTTTCAATGCCCGGAACACCTGTGAAAATATCGATAAATCACACAAGCCCAAGTGATTTAAAAATAAGGCAGGAGTACCGTTTCATAAATAATTTACCGCATAAACACCTCCGCAATGACCAACACAACCCCTTTGGACGCAGTAAACTGCTCACTCAGAGTGGGTCCCCGATTACCCACTCCCACCAGGCCTGAGGCCGATCTCCTCAAAGTCAACAATGTCGGCTCACACAAACGGCAGCCCACACACACCACGAGTGAGGCGGAGTGGGAGGGATGAAATCTTAAATGACCACTCACATGGCATTTCATCGCAACTGCGTGATTCTGGAATGCGTAATCGATGACAGTTATTAAATAATTGGCCACTCGCTAGCCATCGGGGAGGACCTCAACTGTTCCACGGATACTATTTCCCATTCAGTAAATTACCGTAATATGCATCACGCGATGTGAAATAATTTGGAAATGACCAGAGGGGTTGTTTATTCTTTTGATTTTCTTTTTTTTCTATTTCAATTTGTTCCGTCTTTTTCACCGACGCACTATTCCACGACCAATGAAAGCTGCAGCAGTGAGTACAAATTGAAATGGAGGCTCTTCTTAATGTGCTTTCAGGGTATCCTGCAAGTGTGTTCGTTTCTTGTCATTTATCATTGCCAGTGATCTTTATGAATCATGCATTTCGGTGACAGGTTTATGAACAACTGTTGCTCTTGAGTGGATGCTTGAGAGAAGGAATGAGATAGACTTCCCTTTAAGATGGACAATTACAAAAAAAATGCTCAATCGGTGCACAATGAACCGGAAACGGTTGCCGTTAACCCTTTTCCCTGGAAATGTGTCATCGAATGGTGCTTGATTGAAATTGATTACCTCATCCGAATGAGCGTTCATCAGTCGAAAGAAGGGGTTACACATTATTGCACAATGTGAAAACGAGTGTAGCTCGAACTTCGCGGAAAGTATGTCCACCCACCCCTAGTTCGAAAAGCTGTTTTAATGGGATATCAATCTCGGGACGCAGTTGGGGGGTATGTGGCTAGTATGAGGCTCGGAACTTCTTCTTGAAAAAAAACGAATTCAAGATTAGACAAAATATTGAATGCCCACGCAATGCGTTTCTTTGCTGTATTGCAGTGACATTTGCATCGTTTAATACAAGTTTCCTGAATTGCGTCAGCTCTTTCGCTTCCAGGTTTCAACTCCGTATAACAAGACTGGAAGGATAAGTTACTTGTTAAGCATGATCCTGGTCCTCTGCGATAGGAGTTTTAATCATAGCTGTTTAAAAAGACCTGATTAAATCCTTATTGACTTTAAGACCAGCTCGCTCCGCCTGTTTGCTAAATGGACGCTGGAGCTTCTATGGGCGTTCGCTGAGAACGCGCGATAATGTCAATGTCATCTGCAAAGCCCACCTGCGCTCCACATTTCCCACTCCCGCACAAGATTGAAGAAGTTACTCGACAGCGCACCTTCTTCTTCTTCTTCTTCTTCTTCTTCTTCTTCTTCTTCTTCTTCTTGTGACTACAGTCCGGGGTGGACCTAGGCCTCAACCAATATGCCTCTCCAACCAGTACGATCTTTCGCCAGTTGCCTCCAGTTGCGCACTCCAAGTTGGCTGAGGTCCTTCTCCACTCCGTCCTCTCAGTCCTTTGTTGCGTTGTCCCAATGGCTCCGATTTGAAGACTTTTCGGGCCGGAGCAGTGGTGTCCATACGCTCTACATGGCCTAACCATCTTGAAGGTTGTATCCGGAGACGCTTGACCGGGCGCATGTCGCTGTATAGCCCATACAGTTCGTCCTTAAATCTTCTCCTCCAGATGGGATCAACGCAAACAGAACCAAAAATCGCACGCAAATCTTTTCTCTCAAAACGACTTAAGGCTTCCTTATTCGCTTTAAGTAGTGTCTAGGTTAGGCGCCATAGAGTAGGACTTGGATGATCAAGGTGTAATATAAAGCAAGTTTAGTCCTTCGAGAGAGGGCTTTATTACTCAATTGCCTCTTGAGCCCAAAGAAACAGGGATTGGCAAGAGCGATTCTGCATTTGATTTCGGTACTATCCATTTTTGCTGCGGAGCCGAGGTAGACGAAGTCCTTGACGATGGTGTGCGTCCTTCTTTGATGACAGCATGGACTTCGTTTTGCCCTTATTCACCACCAGATCCATTATAGCCGCTTCTGCTTCAATGCCAGCAAACGCATCATTGACGGCTCGCTGTGTTCGACCAATCACGTCAATGTCGTCGGCGTAGGCTAGCAATTGAGCTGACTTTTGGAAGATCGTACCTCTGGTGTTGACTTGTGAGTTACGCACACGATCTTCTCAAGGATGATGTTAAAGAAGTCACATGACAGTGCGTCGCCTTGTCTAAGACCTTTTTTGACATTGAAGGTCTCGGTGAATTCGTTCCCAAACTTGACGGAGCAGCGAGAGTTCTCCATCGTCATCCTACACAATCGACGATTTTGTTAGGAATGCCAAAACTAGACATGGCACTGCGTAGCTCTTCTCTATGCACACTGTCATATGCGCCCTTGAAATCGACGAATAGGTGGTGAGTGTCGATTTGCATTTCTTGGGTCTTTTCCAGGATCTGCCGTAGTGTGAAGATTTGGTCGATGGTGGACTTCCCTGGCCTGAAACCACACTGATAAGGACCTATCAGGTTGTTGACAAACGGCTTCAGGCCTTCATACAATACGGCAGAGAGGATCTTGTATGCAATGTTGAGGAGACTAATCCCTCGATAGTTGGCGCCGTCGAAGGGATCTCCTTTCTTGTGGACCGGACAGATGACGCTGCGATTCCACTCACCAGGCATGCTTTCCTTCGACCATATCTTACAGATGAGGTGGTCCATGTGCCCATCCAGGCCGTCTCCAGCTGCTTTAAATAATTCTGCGGACAGTCCATTCGCTCCAGCAGCTTTGTTCGACTTCAGTCTCGATATTGCTATCTTGACCTCGTCTAAGTCAGCGGGACGAAATTCTTGCCTATCATCGTCCAAACTGAGAGGAACATAACAGCGGGATTTGTGTCGTCATCGCCGTTTAAAAGTCCGCAAAAATGATCTTTCCGGATTCTCAGCATCGATTGCGTTTGGTTCCGGCAGGCTTCGGTCCGAACCCGATGTCCACGGGATAGCTGTTTCCCCTTTCGGTAATACTTTCGAACTTCATTCCTGCCATAACATCTCTCCATCTCTTCGACCGCGCGCTTCTCATGCTCTCTCTTTTTCCTTCTGAGAAGCCGGTTCTCTTTCCTTCTTTTCTGTTCGTAGAGCTCACGAACAGCTATCGTTGTTGGTGCAGTTTTGGATTAGCACTTGGTCGTATAACCTTTATTTTGAAGTACAGCGTCACAACGTCGTGACATGGAGTCGATTAAGGCCTGAGATCGTTGAGCAGGGATATTATTCCACGCAACCTGCACAACATCCCATTCTTTACATCTGTCCAAAGGTTTTCAATTGGATCCAGGTCCGGAGACTGAGGCGGACACTCCATAACTCGAACTCTATTGCCGTGGAAACATTTCTTGGCCAGTTTGCTCGTATGTTTGGGGTCATTGTCTTGCTGTAAAATCCAGCTGAGTGGCGTATTGCACTCTGCGTAAAGTGGAATGCTTTCTCTCATTATCCTGATATACATAAATTCTGACGGTCATCATCGGTTTTGTTCAAAAAAATGTACCAGCACAATAATAGGAAAGGCATACCCATACGTTTATATTTGCTCCGCCGTGCTTTACAGTCTTGATAGTAAACTCCGGTTGAAACTCTTGGTTTTTTTGCTTGCCAACAAATGTCCTGGTCCCAGGAGTACCAAATTTTGGATTCGTCTTTCCATAATCTATTGCGCCATTTAGAAGGTTCTCAGTTGAGCTGTTCTTTTGCAAATTTGGTTCGTTTTAGTAGGTTTATTTTTGTAGTGGAAACTGTGAAAATATGTTCGATACGAGTGTACCAACATAAAAAAATAAAAAAAAATCGATAATCGAATGCTTGCGAAATTAGAAAATTCCCTTTATTTTTTGAACAGACCTCGTACATTTATGTATTTCGATGCAATTTTAACGGATAATGAAGTCTGGTGCCGGATAATAGAGATACAAACATGTGCTCTCAGTAAAGTGTCGGTATTTCATTTATTTCACCTCATTTCGCCAAAGAAAGCCTTACCCTCAATTTTTGGAACAAAATTAACAATTAGACACCGTAGCACATCTTCCCCCAGCACCTTAGAAAATCTCATGATAAACGTGTAGCCATCTGGAAGTCATCGTCCTCGCCGTTCATTCGCCGACCTACAGCGAAATCCATTGAATTACTGCAGTGTTTCGTATCACTTAAGTAAATGTATGTATGTATGTATGTATGTCAACCACACAGAAATAAAAATAAAGGCGAGACGTAGGACTCGCATATCGCACTGTCAGAGTAAATCAAGTTTTAATTAATTTCTGGGACCATTTTCATTCTGAAGAGAAGGAGGCGATGACCACCGCCGCCGCCGCGCCACTGTCTCTGGTTATCCGACTGAAAGTTTAATTGCGTCTAGCGTTGGCCTCTGTAGCGCCATACTGCCACCCGGAGTGGTAGGGCAGTGGCTTCGGCAACGGCGGCTGCGGATCAACTGCCTTGCCTGGACCTTGGTCGCCATAGCGAGCATTGCGAATTAGTGACGGTGGTTATGGCGTGAATATTCCTGATTTAATTACCACGTCACCCTATCTTGTCCAGTCACAACGCAACTCCTTTCTTGGTGATGTTCTCTATTTGTCCCAGCAATACGCCGTTCATTTGCTTTGCGCTTTAACGAAACAAAATTCCATTAAGCACGAGCCAAAACGAGTTCCTTTGAAGGCAACAGACAAAAAATGATTTTTATACATCTCGCAGGTTATGTATGTATGTGCTGCATGTTTTATTTCAGAGACCTATGGCGGGCAAAATTGGTACAAATTACGAACTTACTGCCAGAGAAGGGAACACATAGCTAGGAAGTCAAAAAATTTGATTGTCCTGCTCTTCCCCGCCCAAATTCAGCTTGTCCCCAATTTTGATCCGGTCATTATCCTTCCTGTCACATATTTCCCAGGAAACATAATGCATTCATCTTTCCAGTACATTCAACAAAAGGAAGCTATCTGCCAGCAATTAGGAGTCAAACTGCCACTGGTCATTCCAGACTACTGGCATGTAAAAAGGACGCACGCACTGCCCAGTCGAATTATGTTCGAGAATTCCAAATGGCTTCCGAGATGTAATCGTTTGCCTAAACTCACCCATTCGAACGGAAACCGGAACTTGTGAATTTTATTGCTGAGCACCGTTTTTTTTTGCGTTCGGTCCTTTTTTTCGGCTGCGAACGGGTGAAGGAAATCTCAATGTGGATAAATGCTCAGCTAAAAAGGACATTATCCAAGCATTTAAAGGAAACATGGCCAACGTTCTAGAATGTTTTCCTTTTATTGGCATTGTCCGCTCCGCTTGTCGTGGCATGCCTCCGTACAAAGCGAACGAAAAGAGTTGTCACACACACACACACACCCACCCTCATGCCGGGCGGCGGAATCCTTTTCGATGCTTCTCGTTCGTTTCACATCGGTTTTGGTTGTTTTCTTGATTCTTTTTTAGTGTTGTTTGTCCGAAACAAATCGTTCGTTCGCTTCCTCTTTTTATCGAGACGAGTCACACAAACCGTAGCAAGGGGTACAGATAAACAAGAACGGCAAATGTGCAAACATTAAATGATCCTAAAGGATGAATCGCTTCCGCTTCGTCCTTTTCGTTGGCAACAAATCGAATGGCTTTGTGTGTCTAAATGGGATATTTATGCGCGTCGCGTGTCTGTGTCCGTGATGAATTCGCTGCTCCCTGTTGAAAGGGATGCGAACGCAAATGGGTGAAGTTTGTCTTAAAAACGAGACGAAAAAGAGCAGGAACTTGCAAACATGACGGTATATTGGTAGTTGTCATTTTTATCGAGTTTCCTTTTTGCGCTAATTTAGCAAAAGTTCCTTTGGGCATTGTCTGTGTGTTTGCAGGATGCTTTTATGGGTTCTTAGTGTTTGTTTTTTTTTGTCGGTGGTGTCCATTTGGGCAGAATCCTGAAATTGTGGGAAAACTTCACGGAAAAGTGGAAATGTGCATTTTTTTTCTTGTAGAATTGGGTGAGGCTGTAAGTGTCGCAGCTAAAGGCTTTGATTGAAAAGTCTGAGAGAGGATTCGAGAGTTTTAGCGAGAAACTTTTGCACTGGTTGTAAGGGAAGTTTGTTACATTGTCTTCTAAGGATTGAGTACAGTGACAAATGTGCACTTTGTGCATTAGTGAATTAAGGTTTCAAGTCCTTTATACGGCTTTGCGCTCCATCTGACAGCATTATTCACAGCTAATCTCTATTCTGCATAGGACATACTTTAAGACAGGTGGTACCAGAGAGAGACATCGCCCAACTTACACCTGTCGGATTGCTACATAATTTCCGTCACATATGGAACTCAACGGCCCGAACAGTTCCTACAAAGGTAACGTCGCTTAGAATTCGGACTACACCATGCCTTCTTTACCACTGTCCTGTCTTTTACTTTGGACTGTAAATTTTCATCACAACTCGTTCTAAAGTGAGTTTGTAAGTCTGCAGTCAAATAAGAAATTACATCATACTCTATGGGAAATCTTCTTAGAAAGGTGTGTATAAACGAGCGTAATAAAAACGCCTCCTACTACAGGGATAGAAACACCATTTAACGGTCGAAAATAATACAAGTAGAAGCCGCAGAACAAGCTATTATCTTTCAGAGAACTAATAGCTACAAAGAAGAAAATCTTGTGAACAGAGGACACAGAGAGAATATCATCCCTCCTGGTATTAGAAAAAAGAAGATGTGTAGATATCAAAATAAGGGCTAGAGTGTTGAAACTAAATGATGAAAATTAAATTCCTCTCTCTAATGGGTGAATTATACTTCAGGAGGACTTGTGGACAGTTTCAAAGACCGCACAGCAGAGAAAACGTAAGAATATCTACTCTATCTAACGAAGGGACCAAAAATCTATTCAAAGGAAAACTGACCATCTTTGACAAGTGCCGATTTATTTTTCAACATAGTTCCCTTTCAGGCCGAGACACTTGACCCAGCTATGATCACACTTGTGGAAAAATGTTTTATGGAGGTCTGCAGAATAAGCCTTAGTGGCGGCGATGAACCCCACACTCGATTCAAAATTCTTTTCGACGAGAGATTTTTCATGTTTGAAAAAAAAAAAAGAAGTCGATAGAGCAACAGTTCGTGACATAATTCCATTACTTTGACCTGAAGGGTAATAGGGATGTGCGCCGGTGGCTCTGGTGAAAGAGCACTTTTTTCCTCTCCAATTCGCACTTTTTTCTCCGATTCGCTATCGACTGTGACAGTTTGGCCCTTCTTTAGATAGTGCATGTACATACATCATATTTTCGGAATTCCAGAAAACGATGGCCGTTGACTTCTGGCGGATATGAAAGTTTTCGCCATCTTCGGAGCACTTTTGATGGGTGGAGTCCACTGTTTCGACTGCTTCATTCTCTCTGGTATGTTCCATTACATCCCTGTTTCCTCCATGGTTGGCGAAACGATGCTAAAACTCTTTCGGGTTACACTTAAACAACGTCAAGCACTGCTTTTAAGTGATCTCATGGTAGCACTTATCATCCGGAATGAACAAATGCGATGCGCATTGGGTAGACAAATTTCTAATATCCAATATATAATATCATAGAAAATACGACCCTTGCGGTGTTTTGAGATATCTTTTGCACATCCTCAATCGGCGGGTTGACGGGGGGCTACGAGGTTGTGGATTTTCGTCACTAGATTTTCCATGCTGGCTGTTCACGGGACGATTTGCGTGCGCATTAAAACTCGTTACATAGATTTGCAATAGTCACCATTTGAAGAGAAAAGTCACCGTACACAATATTCAAGCACTTTTTAATTCCCCTGCTCGGTTTTTCTTTCGAAAACAAAAGTTGAATTACACAGCAACATGCTTATTTTTCCGTTTTTCAAAGAATCCGTAAACATACACGGTCAAAACAAATTACGTCTCCGATTCTGTTGAAATTTTGACTGTAGCCGTTTTCAGGAATGCGTTTTTCCTGCGATATTGACGTCATCGTTTAGTGATGTTGAGTAATTTTGTAAAGGGTGCTCTTAGTCTCTGAGGTGAACAATATTTGGGAGAGAATTAAGAACTGAAGGAATTTCATCAAACTAAGGTTCAACCCCGCAGAAGCCAAAGAAGCTCTGTAAAGCACGACACATTAAGAGCAAGGTGCGTATTATTACCACCGTTACCAAATGGTTTTCACTGGTATAGAGATCTCCAGTGACTGTAGCCAGACTTAGCTTGTTCTAGCCTTGCTGAAGGCAGATTCAAAAACAACGATAATTGGGAAAGATTTCGAAGAGAAGTCATCCAGGAAGTTGCCACGTTTGTGAAAACAGCATTCAGTTGACTTTGTGGTCGCTGTACTAATAACACTTTCACATGCTGTAAAGTTTAAATTCAGCCTTAAAGTATGAAAAATTTGTGCTCGTTGGACTGTATGAAAAATTAATGCTCGTTGGACTGTTGATCGATAATCGATTGTTTGGACAAGTGCTTTTCCTTGCTACGTATGTTTAAGGATAATGAGTTGTACTCGACAGTTTGAGTGTTCAAATCTTGGCTCTGCCCTGCCAAACATTATGCGGCATAAACAAATTGACAAAAATCATTTCAAATTTGTGATTTTTAGTTTTTTTCTAGATTGTAGCGCCCAGATCTACTCTATGGCGCGGAAACCTGGACGCTACCAAAAACGGATGAGGAAGCCCTTAATCTTTTCTAGAGAAAAGTTTTGCGTGCGATTTTTGGTCCTGTTTGTGTTGATGGCATCTGGAGAAGAAGTCGCGTAAGTAAAGATAACCTCTAGGGGCTATACAGCGACATGCAACTAGTCAAGCGTCTTCCGACACAACACTTAAGATGGCTAGGCCATGTAGAGCGCATGGACACCACTGTTCCGGCCCCAAAAGTCTTCGAATCTGAGCAATTGGGACTTAAGCAACAGAGGAAGGTTTAGGCTAAGGTGGCGCACATAAGTGGATAAGGACCTCAACCAACTTGGAGTGCGCAACTGGCGAAAGGTCTTGCTGACTGGAGAGATATGTTGGTTGAGGCCTAGGTCCACCCCGGACTGTAGCGCCAGAAGAAGAAGAAGAAGATAGTAGCGACTACGCAAATGGCAATCAAATAATGGTGGATGCATCAAAAATTCCGGGTCATAAAAGATATGTTAAGTGAGACCTAACTTGCCATGATGCAATATAACTTTCCTTTTGCTAGTCCATTCTGCTCGATCTTTCATTGGTTGCTTCATTCAAACGCTCAAGTTGTGCACAGTAGAGGACCGAATTGACCATTTGCTTACGTTTAAGCAGCTTTTAGTTCCAATCCCACCGAACACTAACATAACATTGTTTACCTGTCGCTTGTGGTCGGTTACGGGCATTTGATGATGATCGCTTGTGGTGGTATTCTCCCACGGATCGCTTCAAATATGAGTTAACATCGTCGCATTTCAGCAGAGACTTAAGACTTTTGATCAGTGTGGTGGTTGCTCCTTGAAGGTTAAGTAATAACTATTGTTTTTCAGTTTATTTTTTTCTCTCATTCAATTCATAATTTTCGAAAATTGGGTTGAAATCAAGAAATGTCGAAAGGGTACTTTTCATCTCTGTACTGCTTCTTAAAAGACTTCAAAGAAAGGGAGTTTTGCATCGGATCGTGACTGAAGGTGAGAAAACACTATGCAGAGTTAGGTAAACCCGTTCCATCAACGCCTACATCGACGCCAAAGAAAAACATGCACGATGGTCACCCTGGCGTTGTGGTTAAGTGTGTCGACTCACACCCGAAGGTTCGTGCGCACTCGAGTTGCGGGCAACACTCAAAGAGTACCAATTATCTATGAAAAGCTTCTCAAATCTCGTCGTTCGAAGTCGGCAAAAAACTATAGGTCCCTTCTACTCGTGAGAGAACAGTAGCACGCGCAACACGAGTGGTTGATGCGGAAGCTAGAACCTGGTCCCTTGTAGGCTGTAGTGCTACTCAATTATTATTATTATTAGACGGGTTTGTATGTGCTATGAGCTGCTAAGACCAGCCGAAACCATTGATATGAAACGTTGAAAACTGCAGTCTAGTGTAGACAAACGCGTTTTAGGCATGCATTGCTAGAATAACGTCCAAATACGAACAAAAGGCACGACAAGGAGATTTTGCAACATAACGCTGTTTCTCTAGGCCTTGGTCCTTCCGACTACTGGCGACTTTTGCAAAACAATTTGGAGAGCCACCGGTTCAAGTCCTTTGAAGAAATCGAAGAAACTGTGAAATCACTAAATGTCAGTTTTCAGGAAATTGCCAGCTGAATTTTCTAGGCGAAATGATTAACTGCGTTGTTGATTGATGATTTAAGAGGAGCTTATGCAGACTCAAAATCCGGAAAGAAATTACCATTACATCGTTAAGTCGACCTTATCTCCACAATAAATATTGCAAGTCGTCGTTAAAGTCGACTTCATTCGGCTATAAATTTTTCGTGTAGGCTTTAGACCAATAAATTATGATCGGAATTGCTTAAAACAGTAAAAGTCACCACATTCCACACATTCTCCCAACAGACTGTCCATGTCAATATCAATCCATTAGGTGGATACCCAACCGCACGCATACAAGTAGCGCCATCAAATAATCAGAAAAGAAAATCTATTTAACTCGACCAAAAAAAAAAAAAAACTTTGAAAAATATCAATTTCCGCAAATGAATCCCATGACATATCGTAACGTCGTCGTCGTCGCAGTTGTCGCTTATGTGCTGGCCGTAAAGGAAGCACAAAATGGTGGATAAGGAGAGAGTTTTTCCACAAGAAAATGATACATTCTTGCGCATGTATGCGGCACAGTCGCTGAACCGAATTGATGGCATTCCAGTACCATCCCCCGACTAAGCACCCAGTCAACATGGCAAGGATAACAAGGATAATAAAATCAAAGCTGTTTATATGGTAACGGTGAACGATTCCTCCTTGCTGGCAGGATGTGTTTTGCGTTTATTTGAAGCTTTAGATGCCAAAATGGCTTCAATCGTTTCGTTGCTCCCCACATGCGATGTGCGTTTGTGTGACCGCACACACCCACATGTGAATCGATGCCACCACACACACCCACACGTATATAGTTCACGAATTCGAAGGATTTGGGTGGTGAAGAAACGTGGTGCTGTGGTGGGCGTACTTTAAATATTTCTAATGGAAGTGTTTTGCGAGTCTTTTTGTTACAAGTTAACAGTCTGGCGCCAGTTGATATATTTGGACTTCTCAAGACCCCTTCCTCCTCCCCACCCTCCGCCCTTTTAAATCCACCTCTCAAAGGAAGAGTCGTAAGTGGAGTGTCGACGACGCTAAAAGCAGTGAACATGCCATTCACACCTTAAATATGCACTTTTAGAGCGTTGACACCATTTGCTAACAACACTGTACGCCTTATGCAAGGATAAGTGCAGAGCGGGAGTGACTTTGTGTCTACCCTACAAAGACGTCAAGAGTTCAGAGCTGCAGAAGATTTCGCATGAATGAGTGTAAAACTTTTACCGTCTAAATTTTTGATATCAAATTCTTTAGTGGGTGGTAGAGGAGGGGGGTGTTGAATGAAGTTTTCATATGCTAGGAGATAAAAAGCAAATGGTTTGGAATAAGGATTCGATGCGATCGTTAGGTTTATAGCGAAAGACTTTGTTGTAGATACGGTTGGTGTAAAAGCAAGTGTTGGGGTTTTAAAATGACAGAGGAGAGACAATGTTTTGGGATAATGCGAAATGGTTGCCTGCTGTGACATTGAACCTTTTTCAAGATGTCTTAAGGAGAGTTTTAACTTTGGTTTATTGCTTAGAAAGGACGAATTGTTCTTATTTTCTTTTAACACAGGGAGCTTTGATTAAGAAAACTTGTTAACAAAGTATGTACCAACACAAACTATTGGTGGGAACTCTTGAATCGGTGACTCTATAGTTCACAAGAGCTTAGGGCCCAGCTTCTTCAGGAACTACTCTTGTTTTGTGGGTTCTTCTTATAAGTTAAGGGGCATGCGGTTAATTTTCGAACCCCAAAATTTGAATGAAATGTTAGATGACATTGATTTTCCGAAATTACGTGGAGACTCAGCTGCTGCAATGGGTTCGCTTAGATTGGAAATTAGAAACACAGCTCGAAGTTAATTTAGAAATTTCTACTGTCGAAGCGTTGAAAGCCTTCGATGAGCAAGCTATATTGGAAACAAAGCTTATGAGCGGTACAAGATTCTCAATGGAGTTAAAGATGGTACACGGCCAGGACGACTATCGACCTCATTTGATGAAGGTGACGGAATTGAAGGCTGTACTGGTAGATGACTTACTTACCTGACTTAGAAGAGTAGATAGAGATGGCTAAATGTCTTCTCTTCTAAATTTCAATTATGCTTAGTAATGTTTATCAACTACAATCTAGCCACACTTTTGGGATAATTCAAAGTAAAAGGTGATTCATTGCAAGTTTTGGTTTATGACAGGCTTTTTTTGATAGATCACTTATAACTTCAATTAAACTGCCGTGTCATTTTTATTTAGTACTATTTGGCAAATCATCATGGAAGAACTCACACCTCTACAGCGTTTCCAAATTGCTCAGCTGTATTACGAAAATCAACCTTCTGTGAGAAATGTTTTCCGTGTGATTCGAGGAACTTACCAATTAAATTGGAGTTTCAGTTTACAATATTCTATGATACTTGACCAAGAAAGAGCACATTCAGCATATAGAGAAGACTCTATAGCAGCAGTAGCTGAGAGGGCATGTTAAGACCGTACTTCAGCAGCCTGACTTGACGTATTTAAAACAGTGGAAACAGTGGACTTGTAGGGAAATAATTTTCGTGAGCGCTAAATTATACCCTTTCCTACAGTTAATTGGCCGCCTCGTTTGATAGCACACCCTTGAACTATTTCCTCTGCGAATATCTCTAGTCTCAGGTCGTTAGGAACAAACTGCTCTAATTGACACATTGGCATTATTCACTTTATCTGCTTGAAAAAGTTGCTAAAATTCGGATCTTCTTGAATTTCACCTCAGGCGTAATCGAGGATAATATTTGTAGGATATCCTTTCTAAAAGGAATTGTAAATCGAGAGTTTAATAATAATAATAATTGAGTGGCACTGCAGCCCACAAGAGACAAGGGCCTAGCTTTTACAACATTGTGTATGGTGCGATCTTCTGTTCTCTTACGATTAAAAGGGACCTGCAGTTTTTTGCGCACTCCGAACGGCGAGATTTGAAAAGATTTTCATAGAAAATTTATACTCTTTGAGTGTTGTCAGCAACTCTAAAGAGGTGGGCCCTGAAAAAATGAGAGGTGTCCCGTCCGGGAATCGAATCTAGACTTTCTGTGTGGCGGTCGACGCACTTACCACTTCACCACGACGACCACCACATTCAAATTTATGTTCTTTATTTTACCTCATGATGAATCACCCTTTAGTTCATGTGTGCTGCTTAATATTAGAAATTTAGAAAGTATAATGTCCGGAAAACTGTTTTCAAAGCGAATTATAGCTGCAAATCAGCAATTCTAAGTTTTATATCGGATCTGTCGCTTGAGTTTGTCAATTTGGAAGTTTTATTACTTCTATATTTTTCAAAAGCGCCCGATCGCTTTAATCACTTCATAAACTTAAACAGAATGTTTGTTTGTAGTTTTTGTGTTCAGACATTGCAAAGCAGATAACGCGCGTTTTTTAGAGGTATGTAACCTTTGGTTGGTAACATTAATGGTCATTTTGTCATCTGTCAAGTGATTTGTTTTAATTTGGCATTTCATCGTGATTAGACAGACGCAGTGACAACGCTTTCCAATTGTTTAAATTTGCCCCGAAACAAGATTGCTGTTGATCCCAATTTTCAAAACCGAATTTTGTTTGACGATGAAACCCACTTTTAGTTGAATTGATACGTCAATAAGCAAAACTGACTGTTTATGGATGGTGATGGAATAATTGGCTCGTACTTCTTTAAAAACGATGCTGGCCAGAATATTACAGTCAATAGCGATAACAGACTTTTTCATTCATCTATTGAACAACCATGATGTGCAGGAGCTGTTGTTTCAACATGAATGCGCAACATGCCATACAGCTCGTGTTACAGTTGATCTTTTGGGGGAAACGCTTGATAACCGCATTGAATGTGAAGTGAATTGGCTTCCTAGATGGGAAATTTAACATTGCTTGACAATTTTTTTGTGGGGATATGTGTAGTCGCTAGTCTTCCACGATTAGCTCAAATCGCCGATATACGGCTAAGAATGGAAATAGAAAAAGTAATCGAAAAGTGGACTTCCAAACTAGACTACACCCAAGCTAGCTATGGCGGTCATATGCAAATCATATGTATTTTAAGTGTTACTGTGTATCAGACCTGCGACCCATGAAGGGTTTGAGCGTGAGCTATTGCTGCCTACTATTTTTGACGGTCCCGGGCACGCTGCTTCCACTTGTCAAGACCAGACTGTCTGGCATTAGCAATCACTTGGCTTTTATTTTTTTTTATAGTTGGCGCGCTGTTGCGCTTTTGGCGGATGTACGTCGTTCCTCTCATTCTCGAACTTGAGATTTGAATACCCTCTTAGCTGGAGCGTTGTTGTCAATTCGATCGATCTGATTCGAGCCACTGTTGTTGACGGAGTTTTGCCTTTCGAACTAATTATCCATTCTTGTACAGCACATAGAGTTCGCGGTTGTGTCTTCTCCTCCATTCGCCTTTCTCGCAGACAGGACCATATACTCGTCGAAGAATTTTTCTCTCAAAAGAACCAAGAATCTGCTCTGCCGATTTGCTTATCGTCCAGAGGCGGAGATTAACGTTTTGTAAAGCATTATCTTAGTCCTTCTAGTCAGGAGTTTTGGAGGCTAGTTGTTTTGATAAAACCAAATAACATCGGTAGTCAAGAGTAATTCTGCGCCGAGTCTCCACTAAGGTGTCGTTTGTTGAGGTCACGTTTTCCCAGAGGTAGAGAAACTCTTATATATCATATGTACCTCTAAACAAAACTTACTTTAGCAGCGCCTTCTATCACCTATATTGGACATGTGGTCACCGTAGTGAAAAGGTGGAACGAATCACACGCCGAAAGTCCTAAATTCGATTTGTAAATTAAATACCTAGCATTTTTGCACGGCACTACCTTCTTTGAGCTGCTGACAACATATCATTCATACTATTCCCTCTTTCTCAAGACATACTGCCAACGAATATTTGAACGTGCCAAATTTTTCATTCGAATAAAAATAAATCCTAGCCTTTCAGTCCTTACTGCAGACATTCAGAGATTTTTGCCCGCTTTCAAACTTCTCCTCACACATACCTACATCCTTCACCGCTCAACGCAAGCTCCTAACAATTGCAAATTAACTAGATCCAATTACCATATGGCACGAATCCCTCGCAGAGTCCTTCGAAACCCTCCATCAGAACAAGACTGCATTCATTTGTGAAATTAATACCAGTGACAGTTGCAGCCAATCAAAGAAAATTTACCAAGGGTGTCTGCGGCCAGCCACTCGGAAGGATTTATTCAAATTTCACGATTATTAAATTACTCTATTAGTGAGGTGAGGAAGGAAGGAAGGGCAGCACTTCGTTCTTATTGTCACTAATCAACTCGTTCATGCCTGCATCGTTGGCTGCTGAATTTCTCTCAAATCGGCCGAGTGTGCCGAGTAGTCGGAACCGTGCGAAAGTTTTGCAAATTCCCTCTCCACATCGCGTGGAACTGTGAGAAAAGTCTCCTTCCAAATGAGCATCCCATACGAGGCGAGCTCAAGATCCACTCGAAGTAACCTTACAAGCAGCATGCCTCTCCAAGTGCAAGTTGCAAGAATGTTCATTTTTCTGAATTACGCACACATTGTTCATGTTCCACAAGACACTTGAACGCCACTTGAAGGGTGGTTTCGGAGTCGAGCACATCCTCACGGTGGCTTATGCGAGCAGCACTGGCGGTGGTAGTTGCTGTGCGATTGTGTACACGAGTGCTCTGTATCCTGACACCCCTAATTCGGAAATCGCAGATTTTGATTCATTTTGATTGGTATTGTCGATTGTGTGCGCCGCCGCCGCCGCCGGGCGGGGTATTGTCTCGGGGGATGATTGTGCACGAGTGCGTAGGGTGAGGTTGGGAAGAGTATTATTTTCTGTAAGTGGTCCTCTAATGTGACTTAAATTATTTCAAATTAACCCAAATGGAAGAGAAATGACAAATTGTACGTGAGTGGAGGGGGCCACAACCGGGGAAGGATCGTTCAAATTGAAATGTTTCCTTTTGTGATGCGAGGGAAATCATTTGAATACATTTTTCCCTCTTTTCAAGGCTGCATTAACATGGCGAAGTGGACGTGGATGGTTGAGTGCGTTTTTCGACTTTTAAATGAAAAAGTTTGCATTCGCTTTCCTTTCTGATTGTTGCACCCCTCTGGCAAACTTGCCACGAAAACAAAAGCTTTTCTTTTTGGGAATGTCAAGCAAAAAGAAAAAATTCCAAAACAAACAGAACGTCACGTCAAAACGACACACCAGGAACAGGAAGGTGTTTGTCCATTGATTGCAAGCAGTTGACCTTGTTTAGAAAAATTTCCTCAGCCCCTTGGCACTCCCGCAATCCGATTCGGATGCCAAAAAAAAAGGCAAAACAAAAAAACTTGCAGTTGAAACCTACAAAATCCATTTCGACCGCCCTTCCCCCGCCCACAACGAAGCGAAACGTTCGTTCCTCGTTAAAAAATCAATTCAAGCGGCAATAAAACCGGATAACAGAGTGAGCCACAAAAATCCACATCCTCCCCCATGGGACACGGGGTCCAGCACTCCGGCACTGCCGCCGAATTGATTCGCCAAAGCGAAACAACAAAAACCAGTCAACTAACATTCTGCCAATTTCTGTTCAATGGCAGAAAATTTAAAATTTATGAGACCATTTCCAGCGGCCAAATCACCACTGCGCACCACACCGTTTCTCGTTTTCCGTAGTCGTCGCCGTCACCGCCTTTGATGTCCAATTTTCTATTTTCAAACGGACAGAAAAAAAAAGCACCACTCAGTGTGAGAAGGAAAAAAACATCGGAACAGTCGCAGGACCCACTCACAAACAACAACAAAACTCCCGGTTGCCATTTTTTTTTTTGCTTTTTTGTTTGGTTTTCTCGTCCGAGATACATTTAGATACATTTACCCCATTTTAGGTGGTCACAGCTCACTAGTTAACAAACCCAAAATAAAAGGAATGTTTCCGCTTAAAAAACCATCATCCATTTATTTTTGAGAGTCGTTGGTCCAGAGGGCGGCAGCGAGAGGGAGGAGGAATTAGTATTTTGGGCAGGACTGTGGCCCGAACTGGTTGACGGTCGATCGCCATTAAAATTCAATACAATTTTAGAAAGATTTATCGAAAAATTTCAAGTGAATAAATTTACCTAAGTGCATGTCATAGCACCGTTTTGAGGGGGGAGCGCTTTTTCTGCGATGAGATATTCGATATTTTTTTCTATTTCCAGCTTGAGGGTGAATAGATACTCGGATGTTGATTGGAGATTTATAATTTATGCATGAGTCGGCAGGTTGGACAGACAAGTGAATGAGAAAGGAAGTTATTTTTTGGAAATGGAAGAATTTGATTGGATTGGTTGAAAGTGTTGAAAGTTGAAGTTTCAAATTTTTAAAGGTCTGCCGATGGAACTTGTGTTGCGGTTTCTTATTATCCAACGAGTGGGTTGGTATCAAAATTCTCATCTTAGAGATATTTTATTTCGAAAATGCCATGATTCTGAAAAGCTCAACCACCAGAGGCCTTATGAGAGGTCTTTATGGCCAAGTTGGAACCAAGTTGGAACACTTTGTGGTTGAAGAATCTAATCAAAAGCTGCCGACGAGGAATTTGATCCTTCAACCACAAAGGTTTTTATGGTTTCTTGTGCCATTGCCGTTGGGGGTAGACTTAGGCCTCAACCAAGTTGCCCCCAATTTCGCACCCCAAGTTGGCTGTAGCCAACACCACCCTTTGTGAAATTGAAGAATTTAATAATTTTTTAGATCTTTTTGGGATGATCTTGTGATCTCATCTTAAAAGGTCTGCAATTTGAAAAAAAAAAAAAACTTACGGTATATAGGTTCCAAAAGGAACTAAAGGGTGTCCCAACAAGAACGCAAGATTTAAATTTGGCGCCTTTCGAATTGTCATTGTCTGACATTTGAACAATTATTATTGTTTGTTTGTAGAAGGTATAAGGTTAATAAAAATGGAGCGCTATACGCATGAACAACGCATTCTCATTGTGAAATTGTTTTACCAAAATGGAGAAAGTTTTGCGGCTTCAGTTCGCGAATTGCGATCAATTTGGGGTTACAATATTGCTCCAAAAGAGTCAACTGTAAAGCGATTAATGGAAAAATTTGCTGAAACTGGGTCTGTAACTGATGTAAAGACAACAACGCGCCTTCACAGCAGTACGTGATGATGTCGCTCAAACTCCATCCACCTCAATTCGACACCGAGCTCAGCAAATTGGTGTTTCCAAATCTACTATGCAGCGAATTTTGACGAAAGATTTGCATCTTCATGCATACAAAGTTCAATTGACTCGGAACTGAAGCCAACTGACCATGCACAGCGAAGGGAGTTCGTTAATTGGGTATTGGAGAGACAACATGAAAATGCTGATTTTGGCGATAAAATTATCTTTAGTAATGAGGCCCATCGCCATCTTGATGGCTTCGTCAATAGGCAGCATTATCGCGTTTGTGGCGAGGAAAATCCTCGAGTGATTCACGAGAAGCAAATGCATCTTCAACGTGTCACTGTGTGGTGTGAATTTTGGGCTGGAGGAATCATTGAGTCAAGTCAAGCGCAAACAGTCAATGGTGTTCGGTATCGTGAAATTATAACCAATTTTTTCGTGCCCAGAATTAAAGAAATGAACGTGGAGGCGATGTGGGTTCAACAACACGGCGCAACATCTCATACAGCCGGAGAAACAATTCAATTGTTACATCAGTCATTTCCCGGTTGTATTATTTCGCGTTTTGGAGACCAGAATTGGCCGCCTAGATCGTGCGATTTAACACCATTGGACTTTTTGCTTTGGGGTTTTTTGAAGTCGATGGCTTCTGCGAATAAGCCGACGACGACTCAAGCCTTAAAAGAGGAAATTGAACGGTGCATTAATGAATTACCGCAGCATTTTGGCAAAATGGTCATTGAAAATTTCAGTAAAAAATCGCGTATGTGCCTGCAAAGCCGAGGCATCTATCTGGCCGATGTGTTATTCCACACGTAACCTCATATTGTCTACTTTACGCTATAATAAAGAATTCACGATTTTTTTTAAATATCTGCGTTTTATTTAAAAATAAAATCGTGCGTTCTTGTTGGACACCCTCTATAAGTCTTTAAAAGCCAGAAATCCCGACAGGACTAAAACCTCGATAACCACATCTTTCGAAAAACCCGCAATTTTCAATGATTAAAAAAGCATTTCGTATACAAATGACAGAAAGTTTGTAGGACTTGTAAAGCAATCGAAATAAAAAATAAAAATATTGCTCAAGGCGTCACCCCTATTTCATTTCATTTCCAAATGTATTTTTTTATTGTTATTTTTTTCTAATTAATTAAATCTAGAAGTAAAAATACTTAAACTAGTTAAAAATTTCTTAATTATTGTTAAAACTATCTTACTGACCCTATGCGGGCGCTCTAGGTTAATCTAAATATATATTATTGGTGCCTTTCGGGGTTGTCTTTTGTATTATATGTTTGCAGTATTCTATGCACTATTTGTAGATATTATTAAAACTAAAAAAATTGTTGCAGAAAAACTTAGCAATCTAATCTATTATTTAAAAAATTAATTTAAATATATCTTATTCCACGACTATTCTAATTAACCTACCCAACTACCCAACACAACGTTAGCCTGAAAAGCTAACGACAACTGGAGTTTGATGAAGTAGTAGCCACCAATAAAAACTTCGATCCATACTACTTTCTGTTCTATCCCGAACAGGGATGGATGTACTGAACCGGAGGTCACCCGGACTTACTGTCCTTACACAGTTCTCAAAAAGCAGCCGCTTGTCCACTGTTCTCCTTACCACGTGATAAATAAGTGGACATCCCTCCTCATCTTGGATCAAACCCATCCGATCAAGATATACGAAAGCTTCCGGTGTAATGAATCAACTTCGGCGTGCGTTCTCGTGATATGCGTCATTTGGGTAGTAAGCCCCGAATATGAGCTCGTGCAACATGCCTTCGAATCAGCCTAATAATAAAATTATTCACCCTATTCACTTTGGCTTCGTTATACAAAATCTCATTGCATTAGAATTTCTTGTACCCAGATTTGGGTGTTCTGTATTTTTTGAGACAAGCACTTAGGCATTGCCTCTCGAACATCCTTATCTTTTCCATCTGGGAAGGACTAACGTTGAACCACACTGGGCAGCCATACACCATGACTGGCCGGACTAGGGTCGTGTAACAGATAACCTTAACTTTGGAGTCAAGTTGGCTGCTATAAAACAGCCTACTTGCCATAGCGAAGGCTTTCTTGGCTTTCGTCAGAGCTGTAGCTGAATGGATATTACCATACAGAAACTGGTCCAACATGATGCCAAGATATCGCACTACATTCTTCACATTTAATGGCCAGCCCTGTGGGTCCAAGATGCCGAACTTACGCCAGTTTTTCTTCGTATCCCTAGAGGCTCTGCATAACGAAGTCCGGAAAAGGATGGTTTCACACTTCTGGTAGTTAATTTTTAACTTCCAGTCGTCGCAAAATCGCTGGATCTTTTCGAAGTCACGTGGCAAAAGCATGTTAATGACGTCAATCTCTCGCGCTGTTCTGTACACGACCAAGTCGTCAGCGAACGCGATCATATGCTGCATGGAGCCAATCAATTCACTGGTGAAAATAGTGAAAAGAATTGGTGAATTCACTGCACCCTGTCGGAGCCCATTTTTTATGTAAAAGACATTATTAGAAACCTTGTTGCCACTCTTAACAATAAACCTTCTACATGTGACCATATGGTAGATCGTGAAGAGCAGTTCTTTGCTTATATCCAACCACGTCAACTTAAGGAAGAGGCTTTCTAACCAGACGGTGTCGAATGCCTTTTCCCGGTGCACTGGCTTTTATTTTTGTTCCATTGAATGTCCGAAACCAATTTTGACGCGGCATGTACAGTATCACGCCTCGCCCTAAATCCAAATTGAGCGTCACCCCTACTCATCGCGTACGTGCACATAATCACATTCATATTTCTTATGTACTTTTGTAACGTTACTCCCGAATGATGTCAAGTTTCGTTAAAATAAAATTATTGTCATGCTATGTAAGCTTTATACAAGTTCAATGGTGTGCTATGTGCGATCATCGTGAATAAAATAAAGCCATCATAACACTTGTGTTTCGTTCTTTTCTTTGTGGCAACCTTACATGTGTACATAAGTCGTTCAATTAGGATTTTCCTAAGACCCCAAGCAGTCTCTAACATCTGCCAGGTGATCCTTAAGATATATTTGAACCTTAATTACCTCAAATATGCCATTCAAAGTCAAAGTCTTCGCTTTATTCATTACAAACATTCGTGAACTCCCTAATTATCCCCTTACATCCATCCACAAATGAATTCAAGCCTAATGGCGTTCAATGTCCCTGCACCGACTTCAACCTCCCCCCCGCGGGGAGGACTGACTGACAGAAGCGCACACTTCACTCGAGTCATGCGCACGCTTCATCCACCACCTATCGCACACACAAAAGCACCGGCCTAATCGACTGCAGGCCATCAAAACCAAAAAAAAAACTCAAAAAAACACCACCCTCCGCTGAAAGCCATTCAACATTTTGGCGTTAAACTGGTCGCTTACTGCATAAACATCCTAATGCCACGATCTCGTTGTCTCTAATTTAGGAGATCTTCCCTCGTTCTCCGCTGTCAGTCAGTGCGCCGCGGGCAGCGCATTATATTCAGATTTTCGTTTCGACGCCACGCATCGTGGTAGGCGCACCATTTTCCTAATTTGATCCCATCTGCAAATCCGATCCGACGGTGAGCCGACTATGGACGGAGAAGTGCGTACACTTTTCGGCGATTCCGCTGAAACGCGAACGCTACAATTAAAGTTGCGTTAAAAAGCGATTTACGTGGCTGGACGATACACAGGTGCCTGCCGTCGTAATGGCCGCTACATAAATCCTGCACTAACGAAGCGTTGAAAAAATCACTTTACCAAAGGCGGTAAACACATGTATCTCTGGCAGCAAATAGCTGGCGCAGCGCAGCGTCCCAAACCGCGGCTGTTAATTTATTGAACCAATCCGCCTCTGGAGGGCTGATCCGCTGGGCGATCCGGCTACTTAATACCCGTCCGCCGGAGTGCTGGCAATTAATCCGGCAGCGCGAGCCCAAACAAAGGGGAAGCTTACAAATGTCATTCAATTACCGCGTTCCAATTACGGCGGGCAGAGGCGTTGTGTCATTAATTCACACTGCACGGCAAAACGCTGACCTACCTCGTCGCCGCCGCACGAGGACGATCAATTGCTCGAGTGCGACGCTATGACATCGAGATCGGGAGGAGTTAGCCACTGCCGCCGCGCGCCGTCGCTTGAAGCCGATCTCCACGGGAGAGCGACTTTATCTGGTCGCGCTGGATCACCGACAAAATGACACATGAAAGATGATGAACTCCGCGCGGATGGACAGTAGCCGCGGCAGCGTCATCTGAGCATCTGATAAAATCGATTGTTCACCCTTTGATGGGCCGACCGGGCAGAATGCCACGCACAACAATGGTCACAAAGCGGCCTAATCCAGGTATGCGCTGCGCTGCGGCCTCCCGCGGTTAATCATCTAGTCCAAAGACCGGCAGCCAACAGCAGGCGAGGTGTAGAACTTCTGTCTGCTGCCGCCACTACAGCCACTGCTGCTGCTGCTGCTTCTGCTTCTGCTTCCGCCCCGAGCAGTAGATTACTGCTGCTTCTCGTCGTGAGGAAGCATTTAGGTCCAGCATTGATAATTGCGATGCCTCCTCCGTTAAATGGTAGCGATGATGATTGATTGCCCAATCGATTACTGCATTATTTGGGCCGAGGCTGGAGACTGGACGAATCGGAGATCCGAAGATTCGGAGAATCGTTAATGATCTAGCCGGCCGGGCTTCGGCTTGGCATGGCTGCCGGCCTGGTGCGGAGCGACGCGGCTCTCCGGGGACGTTAAAGCGTTAAATTAACATATTGACCGAGAGTGGAGGTGCCTGTGGAGCCGGTGAATTGAGGAAGTTTTAATTGATTTTCGGCGGTGGTAGGAGGCGATCTGATCTCCGTGGGTCTCGCGTCATTTATCACGGATATGCCAATGCGGGGAGATTGGCATTAAAAGATGATTAGTAATTGAATGCGATGCATTCCGGTTTGCAGGGAGATTGACTTGCGCTGGAATGCGATTGTGTTGCATTTTGCGGAAAATTGATTGGAAATTCCATTAAGGCTGGTGCGGTAGGAGAGTTGCCCTTGGAGTTTTATAATCAAAGATGTCAGTTGGGAGTGACGGCGTCCTCTAATGAGAATTATGGAATTTGCTGAAAGAGAGAGAGAGAGAGATACTGATGCTTCAGAGGACTGAAATTTTTTGGTGTGGTTTACAAAACTTTTTCATTCAGCGTTTGACTTCAGATGACAAACATTTTGTCAGCAGCTATGGTATGATGACGTTCCATAAAGCCTGATACATAAAAACGATTTCCGGTGATTGCTAATATTTTGAAAGTTTACACAGCTTATTTTCGACTAAGGGTCTTAACATCGACCATTTAAAATAAATGCAATGATTGAAATTTCGTTTTTGGAAACGAAACCATCAAAACGTTTATAGAACTTTATTGCAATGAAATAAAGTAAATAAATTGCATGACGCTTCAGCCTTATGGGGGACCAGGATCTCGTCACTACAGGCACTTCTCGTTTTGTGGGTGCTTTTGCTTTCTCGGAGTAGACCGTTAGTTTAATTTCGGCTCAGAACAGCGAAAATTTAGAAGCTTTGTAATTTTTGTGTATTGTTAGCACCTCGAAATTGTCGGTGCCGTGAAAATTTGACATGAACCTCCAGTCTTGGTATCGAATTCAGGACCTTTAGCATTGGAGAAGATACAAGTTTTCTTTTTTAAGGTTTCGTTACCAAAGAACTAAACTTTGATAGTTTCAGTGTGTCATTCTGTCGATCACACTCTTTATATCTCCTGATTTTTATGAAATTTCGGACATAAGCTTAGCGATCATTCTTTCTTCTTCTTCTTCTTCTTCTTCTTGTGGCGCTACAGTCCAGGATGGACCTGGGCCTCAACCAACATGCCTCTCCAGCCAGCACGATCTCTCGCCAGCTGCTGCCAGTTGCGCACTCCAAGTTGGTTGAGGTCCTTCTCCACTTGTGTGCGCTACCTTATCCTGGGCCGTCCTCTGTTGGGTTGTCCTCCGATTCGAAGACTTTTCGGTCCAGAGCAATGGTGTCCATACGCTCTACATGGCCTAGTCATCTTAAGCGTTCTATCCGTAGACGCTTGACTAGGCTCATATCGCCGTACAGCCCATACAGTTCGTGGTTGAATCTTCTCCTCCAGATGCCATCAACGCAAACAGGACCAAAATTCCAGTTTCTACACCGACTCTAAAATTCTAAAAATTAAGCCATTCATTATTTTCTCCGATACGTCATACAGTTCAGCTTTAATTGATCAAAACTGTTAAGCATCAACGACGACGAATTTCGAAATTCTGCTAGCGTAGTTTTGAAAAACCTAAGCGGAGCTTTCAGAATTGGTAACAATCGGAATGAATACACATAATAATTAATGAGTGGCACTACAGCCCACAAGGAACCAGGGCCTGCTTCTACAACAACTACTCGTGTTGTGCGTGCTACTGTTCTCTCACGAGTAGAAGGGACCGACAGTATTTTGCCCACTCCGAACGGCGAGATTTGAGAAGCTTTTCATAGACAATTGGTACTCTTTGAGTGTTGTCAGCAACTCGAAAGAGGTGGTGCAGTGAAAAAATGCAAAGTGTTCCGTCTGGGAATCGAACTTGGCACCTTGGCGTGTGAGTCTAGGCATTTGCCCAACTACGCCACGGCGATAATATGTGCATTCTAGAAGAATTTAAACACAAAGATATGAAGTATATACAGTGATATATGATTGCTGATTGCCGCCGTGACGTACTTAGAAACGCTGGTCAGACTCAATTCCGGAACCGAACATCTTAAATTTTTTCACGACGTCACCTCTTTGGAGGTGTCAAAGGTATGAATTGTCTATGAGAAACTTGCCATTCGGAGTCCGGAAAAAAACGTATGCGAGGGTATTCGCTGAAGAAGCTAGGCTTTGATTCCTTGAGGGTTGTAGTGCCACTCAATTTTATTTCTTTTTATTGTTAGTGCGACAACTACCGCATTGCAATTATTCACGGATATTTTGGAGGTCGCTCTTTCGCTCAGACCGTCGTTGCTTGCCACGAGTTCGTTTTCCGTTTCTATGTAGGGCACAGCGTTTTCGGGCAGAGGCGATGTCGAAATAAGCTGTTCTCTTCAACCAATTCATCGGGGACAACTTTGGTATTCTTGCCTCCAATCAAGTGCTGGTTCATGAGCCGGTCATTGAGCGGTTCCAAAGCGGCTCTTACGATTTCCGAGGATGACTCGTCTCTGTCTGAGCCAATTTCGGAGAGATTACTTACTTCGTCTGTGGGTTTATCACCAATCAGCGCTGAATATCGTCCTTTGGTGCTGGTTGACGCAGTTTTAGTGCTATGATATGAATATGTTTTCTGTTTAGACAAATGAACAGAAAACAGTGATTTCATGTTTAACCCCTAAGCAACGTTCGCACACGCCATCAGTTGGAATGCTGATGATCGCGGTTGATGTTCGTGGCTGATGTTCGTATGTGCTACACCATACAAATGGCTTTCCAATAAGGACTTGACGACTTTTTTTAACAAAACGCATACAAATTGAGATTTTTAAAAAAAGTTATTATTGGCATAAAGTAGAATCGAAACATTTATGAATGGAACTTGACTTCCTTCATATGGCAACCGAGACCACGCTTACAGCGGTCGATTATTTGGGCACAATTTTGAAAGACTTCGTCATACATTTCGGCTGAGACGGTAGCTCTTGCGCGGTAAACGTTGACTCTGAGCTCATCTCACGTCATCAGCTTGTTAACATAAGCCAATGACTTATCGTAGCTTCATAGAAAATATGCAAGCGGCGTTAAATTGGACGAACGAAACGGCCAATCGACTTACCCGTTCCTTAAAACACTCACCACTGTTCAAAAATCGATTGTTACTTGTCCTGTGTAGCTTAGGTCACAATTCTGTTGAAACCGCATTCGTCAAGTCCAATATTTTTCAATTCTGGCCAAAAATAATCGGTAATCATGGCACGATAACACTTTCGTAGTAACGTGACAATCGTTATGGTCAAGGAAAAAATATGGTCCAACAACGCCGTCGGCATGCAAGTCGCAAGTCCATCAATGGACACTCAATTGGATCAATTGGATCACTATACGATATTTTATTGACGTTATCAATGACATGTCAAAAGGAATGGGACCATTTTTGTCTGCAATTCGGGGTCGAAATGGCAAAATGATTAGGCATAGTGGAGCCCTGTGACCGTTTTGCTCTCCAATGCTGATCAAATGTTATGCATTCCAAAAAAACGATGGACATCACTTTTCCGGCTAACAGGAGAGTTGTCGCCTTCATCGAAGCACCCTGCACGTCTTCGAATGTTTCTTGGTATCTGGGTGTGTCCCAGTGGATCCTTGTTTTGTCAACGGACCAAGCGCAGAAACGGATTTCGCTAAACACCCAAACCCTGAAAGTGGTCTCACGGTTGCGCTTGTTGCACCGAGTGAACAAACGTGGCACCAAACGTACACTACTATTTGCCAATTTTCTCATGTCCAATATTTCAAGACCTATGCGATCTTTTAAGATTTCGACTCTTTCAGAGAGTCGAGATCAGCGGTCTTCCAATACGAGATCGTGGATATTCGTCACATTGTCCGCAGTGCTAGCTGGGTGTGGCTCAACTGGGTGTGGCTCATTAAAAAGCCGATTTGAAACCATATTAAAACGAGTCAAATCAGTTTTCTACGGCCGCCAATAAAGGAGAACAGTATACAGCCTTAAAGCACTCTTTGATTTAGCAGCGCGATTTTCAGTTGAGAGACTGCTGGAGTTTCTGTGTTATGCTAAGACGTTGCAGTCACCCTGGCTGTCTATGAGTATATGACGAAAATGTAGATAGCGTCACATGTATACCCTCCACTCCATACTAGAGCCTACCATCACTTCCCACAGAAAGAACAATGGGAAATTGTGAACGCAGTCTAAACGTTGGCGCAAAGTATAGGTTTCAGCAAAAATAAACATCCCTTCAGAAATCCTCATTTTATTAATTTCAGTGTGTGCGACGTTGATTCCAAATCAATATCCGGTGGACAACTCACCATCCAATCATAGCAACTCCTAATGACAGCCTCATCGTACCTGACTATCTGCAGCCGCAGCTAAACAGATACATTTCATTTAGATCGTTGCCCTGTCAATCAGCGCTGCACGATTTCGTCCTAAACACATATTTTCGGTTCCACTTCGATATTCATTTAATTTTCCATCGACTGCGCGCGCAATTTCGAGCAAATCGTTCAATCGATCGAGCGGCGGATTCAGCTCCGACGATTGCCTATAAATGCTCGTTGCACAGAGTCGCGTTCTCACAGGGCCCCGAGCGGCCAGCAAGACAAAGCCCCCAACCAATGACCACAAAATGACATCAAATTGATGGCATCGATAGCACTTAATTCGTCATTTTCAGAGTTTTCCTTTTCCTATCCCGCACCGGCCATCCCACCGTAATTGGCATGGACAGCAATGTAATTTCCAGCGAAGCGAAGGACCTTTGTCCATATTAAATTCCACTTTGCTGCAATTTATTACGATCGCTGCGTCAGCGGAGCCCCCACGACATTGGCGATCCGGCCGACTACGCGACTACGATGCCGAAGATGACGACGACAGGGAAGACGGCGATGACGGCAATGACGACGTCATGACAATGCACGTTGACATGGTGGCGGACACGTCCAGAATTCACGTCCAACCGATAAAAACTCTCAAATAACTATAATTCGTAAATATCCGACATTTTGCGATGCGATTTGTGTTCCTCTTCGGTTTGTGTCCCTCTGCGGGCACAAAGTGCGCAATTATTTCGCGATACTCGCCACGGTGCGCGCCGCAATGGTGTTGGTGACGTTGTCGTTGGCGGTGCTCAGCAGGGACGGAGAACAAAAATGGCCGCTGATTGTCCAGATCAAATGATCAATTCGTCGGATAAATTACAGAGCTGGCCTGGATTGGAGGGAAGAAGACGAGCATACCAACTCTGTTCTCCTCTCGGTGTGCTTGTGTGGAATGCACAATTACTACAAGCGGTGCCGCAAGGCTGGACTAAAGCCGCGCTTATGTGCATAAGGCCGCAATTACTGGGCGAATGGCAAAGTGCCGTTGGCGGCCATTTGCCGCCGCTGATAGGTGGCAGTGCGACCGGGGGCGATGTACAAAATCTGCAAAAATCAACTTCATCCCCACACGCCCTCGGGTACTGTGTCCAGGTGGTGCGGTGGCGATGATGGCACCGGGCCACGGACTTTGAGGCAAAGTGAACGTTTTGATTTGTAGTTGATTGAGAGTAGTCAGTGTCGGGAGATGGGGTTCCTCTCCTTAAAGGATGTATTTATGTGCAACGATCGGAACGCGGGACTGGACTGGGCTATTGAGAGGAGACGCGCCCGTTCTCAGATTTGTTAACGATGATTTGTGGTTTGATTGGCGTCCATTTTTATGAAATGCGATGGAGGTAGCAGACTTTCAATTGGGGTGGTGTTCTAACAGGAGTCAGAAAATACGGATCTTCATTACCTGGAGCAATGTTTTCAAATTCCGACATTGTACGAGGAAGAAACTTAATATTCTGATTTAGAAATGCAAGGCTTAAGTTTTGTGAAATATCCCTTCGGCGGGGCTTTAGGAAACCGGAGGTATTTTTGGGGAAGTACAAGTTCAGTGAAATCCAGCTTCACAGCCCTAGATGTTTGCTTAAAGCCACCTGCTTGCCCTTTTTGGACGATTTTGAATAAGAGTACAGGGCCAGGGGTATATACTTGTATATTTGAAGTATAGATTTGGTTGATACTGGAAATAGGATCAAGGCTGGCGTCTGTAATTCTAGTAAGAACAAACTACGATTAGTGAACCCTCTTGAAAGGAGTCTTGTCGTATGTATTTGCTGTACAGTCCATAGTAGCGGGTGAACCAACCTCCTTTAGGCTGGGCCCAAATTTCGGAAGCTGCTTGTTAGTCTTACATCCAGATTGTGGTAAAAACATCATACGCAATTCCAGTGATCTTCAGATGATCAACGATCGTGGCTCGAATTTGACAAAGTTTAAGGTACACAATTCTTCTGGAGAAAAAAGGTTTGACATCCATTGGAATGATGATAGGCAACGCGACGCACTGACATGTGTCATTTTTAACAGACTTCTTGAGAAGAACAAGCGAAATTCTGAAGTCAAAACTAGAAGCGTGGCCTTTCAAAAGCCTCTTCAGCTGCTTACATATGCTGATGGCGTTGTGAGTGAGGCATTTGTTGAGAACATAGTCACTGATGTAATAAATAAGGAAAATACGAAGAACATGCTGTTTACAAAAGATGTCCATTAACACCGACATCTGAGACAAAACGTCACTAAAGGCAAGTACCTCATTCAGGTAAGGAACATATTTGTTATTCAAGGTTTTCTTGTCAACCCCAGAAATGACATAACCTCAGATAAAAGACGAAAGATAACTCCTACTATTGGTTGTGGATTTGGGGTTAGACGTCAATTGAAAAAATTTTCTCTCGAAGAGTCATTTTTTATAGAAAACCAATCCTGTGGTATGACGCCAAATCGTGGACAATACCAGGTGCGGAACATTATATCCTTGGTCGTTTTGTGAGGAAAATGCCGTGACCTATTTCCTCTTCCATTTCTGAAGAAGAATGATGAAGGAGGACATTAATCGGCAAACTCTATGGTCTGCAGCCATTTGGTCAAGATTTCTTAGTCAAACGAATTGTAGGTCCAGCTCTTTTTGGCTATTGAAAGGCGAATGGATACTATTGCTCTAGCGTGCACACCTCCAACACTATGACGTATCGAACTGGAAAGGGATCTGAATTATGTGGGTGTACGAAACTGAGGGTGGGTCTGATCCACCCTGGTCTAAAGCGTCGACTACGGAAGAAGAACCATTTTACACAAAGTGAAGAAACCACTTTGGACAACAAGCTTATCGATCAAGTAAATGGTTGTGGCTTAAATGTAAGACTTTTGTCGTAGAATCAATTTTTCACCGTTAAATGTTTGTTAGTCGTTTGTTATGATTAACCACAAAAAAACGACCACTCGTACACACTTCATTTGGAAGCCTCTAAAGGGTGGTCGAACAAAAACACACGTCGATAATTATAAGTAAAACAAAAATAAGCATTGCTTAAATATCTTTTATTATGACAGAAGAACCCATGGCAATTATGTGTGCAGTAAAACATCGGCAGAATGCTCGCCACAGTTTCATTAGCATACCCCTATCCGATGGTTCACATTATCAATGACTCTGAATTATCTCTTTCTTTAGGTCTTAAATTATTCTTAGCCTCTTGACGCAGACTTTTTCTTCGAAATATCTCCAAGATATAAGTCGAACGTCATATCACATCATCGTGGCGCCCAATTAATATTTATTTGACGTGAATTTCTCACGCAAACGAGTCATTGTTTCATGGGATGTGTCGCACCATCCTGCTACAAGCACATATCATCCAGGCTCATATCCTCAATTTCTGGCTACAAGAAGTTTGTTTTCATTTCTTGATAGCAAACATAATTCCCGATATCTCAATTTGGAAGAAGTCTGACTCGATGATGCCGCCAGTCAAATTCGAATTGCCGCAATTCAAATTTCGCACCAACCCGCTTTGTTGCAATTTACACACAACCCTATGCATTGTGGACACATTTGGTCGTTTATGCTGACTAATGGAATCACTAAGTGAACGAAATGCATTTTGATTAAAACGACCATTTTCGTAAGTGGCTTTAAAAAACTTTCTCGTTAAGGTGAGACTCACAATTAAAATTGAGCATTATGGTTGGCAACACCCTATTTTACTATTTACCACGCAAGGAACCAAGGTCTAGCTTCTTCAACAACTATTCGTCTTGTGCGTTGTTTTCTCAGGAGTCGAGCGTACCTAAGGTTTCGACCGACTCCGAACGGCGAGATCTGAAAAGTTTGTTGTCAGCAACTTCAATGAAGTGGTGTAGGAAAAAATGCGTGGTGTTCAGTTCAGGAATTGAAAGTAGGACCTTGCCGTGTGAGTCGACGCATTTACGACACGACGACCGCTACTTAAGTTTCTTAGCCTTCATTTAAGGATATTCCAACATCTGCTTCTATGATTTTATCTATGCAGGAAAATATATGTAATAATTCATTCTGAACCGTCATGCAGCAATGGATGATTCCAAATCTTGTCTATCATTTTGTTTACCATATTTCTTCCTTCTTCTTCTTTAACCCTTAATTCCGTTGCCGTTTTCTGCTGCATTTTCAATATTAATTTTCTTCACCAAATTGCTTTAAGTTTCTTTTAAGAGTTTTTTCTTCAGGATTTTCGATTTTCGGATATGTAGTTTTCTTGTCTACCATTTTCAGCTCTTTATTCTTGATGTTTACTGTCGTCACTCATTTTGTTTCTTCACCATTTCCTTAAGTAATTGGCAACCAATCCTGCTTTTGACGCACTTGATACCTTTGGAGACATTTTGCCTAGCGAAGTTCTCAATCGCGTGAATTTCCCTTTAAAACGCCGTAAAACTGGATTCCATCGGTGCAACGATCCTCGTGATGTGTCCAAAAATGAATTCAGTGCCACCCAACATCAACGAGATCACCGACTTTTGGACAGCATGCGAGCTAGTTGAGTATGAGTAAAATTCGTTTTTTCTCCGAAATGCATCAATGCCCGACGTCACCGTCGCCCACATCCCCAGCAAACATGTTCCCTAGTCGAATTCGGACAAGAAACATGCACTTTTGTCACCCACACCTCAATATCCAATGCACACACCCGTTTGTCAAATTAATCCTCTAAAATGAGACCATCCACAGACCGAGACACACCCTCGTTGAGCTTGTTCCGCAGCGTTGGAGTGACAACATTTCTGTCTCAAGTCACCTCTCTCAGCGGTGACAGTTCTTTGAAAAAAATCTCGAAAAGCCCGCGATGCAGAAATCAACAATTATAACCCCAATACCCACCCATTCAGCTGCGTACGCGCTGAATATCGCACAGCCCCACGACCAAATGGGAAAGTCAACAAAATTTCAAAACCATAAAACTTGTCGCAACTCATTTGCTTTGACATCTGTCAATTTAGTTTTTTTTAATGGTTTCTGTGGTCACCATATACTTATACTTCAGTTACACTCCTCTTGCGCGGGGCGTGGGGCCGGACGGGTATCCTTAATTCAACGACACACACGCTGCACGAGTGCTTGCATGTAACGCACCGCGCAAAAACGTCAATAAATTTGTAACGTTTTTTTTTTGTTCTTCGGTTGACGGTGGTGCATGTGTGGGGCTGCGTGTGGTGTGGTGTGAGAGTGCATACAAATTTCTTGAATACACAGATGGATGGATTTGTTTGACTTTGCAAACGGTTCTGCGTCTCTTATTCGTTTTGCGGTTTACACTGATCGAGTTGTCAGTGAATGTTTATCGTCGTAAATCAAGCAATAATTCTTCGTTTGGTTTGCGGGGCGATGTGTGGGAGGGAGGAGGAGACTGCATCTGGGGAGGGGGCGCAGTGGATCTAGTGAATTGGTTACATTATCATTTTATGTCATGCAATTAAGTGCTTGCAACTGATTTGGTGACAATTGGATTGGGTTACTTCCCCCCCCCCCCCCCCCATGTAAGCTGTTGTTAGCGGTTGTGCTCGCATATAACGGTTTCGAATGATGGTGGCTCTGTCCCTTTGATTGGTTGGTGATTTCTCAACTCGATCACCAACCACAGATAATTGTTGCTGTGGTCTATGTTCTGGTTAGCGAATTATCATCAAAACTAACAATTTCCTAATGAATGTTTTTGAGGTTGAATAGAAAGCATCGTAAGGATTTGTGCGTTGGCCAAGTGAAATTCGGAAACCGTCGATTGCGCAAGATGAAATTTAGATCCGCAGTTAGCGTCTTGATGGTGGGGTTATTATCAATCTTTGCATTTCGATGACACCCATAGAAGTTTGAGTGAAATGTGTAAAAAATTAATTTTCTTGTGAATTTTTTTGATTTTGGATCGTCCAAGACTTTATTGTTTGCAAAGGAAAAGGATCCGTCACAAGATAAGTGCATCAGAAGCTTAAGTACAACTTTTAGACGACTAAATGGTGGTCCTCTCTGGAGGGTGGAGAACTTAGTACAACCTTTCGTAAAGTGGGAATACACGTAAACAACTTTAAAAAACTTGTTTTGATATCTGCTTTCAATGAGGCGAAAAGAAAAATTTACTTTTTTAACGTTGAGACAATGTTGCATCCAAGTTAAGCAGTGCTTGGCATTTTTCAACATGTTCAAACGATTTTGCTTGCATCCTTCATGCGAGGAGTCGATGAAGTTTTTATTGTTACGAATTGAAAAACCTCGGGTAACAAAGTTAAATGTAATTGCCGCCAGTTCACTTGACACACTGAGCCTAAATGTGAAAAAAAAAACACACATTTCTGACTCGGACGTTCGGAACTGCATTTATGATTACTTATCGTCCACTTTTCGGTTTCGGATGTAAATAGAAGCATCATACACTCAGCGAAACATTGTTCACGAACATTTGGATTCCTTAGAGGGTTTAGATCTGGCCCTAAAATGTTGAAGACAATATAATTCATATCATTGCCTCGGGAGTATTTTGGAGCATGAAATTCATTTAAGGTAAATTTTGACCATTTCTCCGCCCATTTCAAGCGATATGTTCGCCATAAATTGAGTAATGCTGGTTTTTAATGAATCTAGAGCTAAATTTTAATGCTGTCACATTGCATCTTCTTGCGTTGCTAAATCGTAAAACTATGCCACTAGAACACTTCTCACGCAATAAAGCCACAACCCACTGCTGGAAACACGTCTCCTCCGATTTTAAATTTTCAATCGCTCACGACAAAAAAAAAGGTTATCATTTGGCCAAAATCAAAAGTCTATAAATTCGGATCACAGGAACACTTGCTATAGCAGTAGCAATATTTTCGAATGACCATGGACTTAAAACATTAGCAGAGGCTCTACTCTCTTCAAGTTTCTTCACAATTTTAAAGTTTGCTTGGTTAATCGGTGGTTGCCGTGGCGTAGGTCTAGGGTCTATTGCCGGACAGATGACCTCGCATTTTTTCACGGCATCACCTCTCTCGATCTGCTGACAACATTCATAGAGTACTTATTAAACTGTAGATCCCTTCTACTAGTGAGAGAACAGTAGAACGCAAAAGAAAAGTAGTTGCTGTAGAAGCTAGACCTTGGTCCCTTGTGGGCTGTAGTGCCGCTCAGTTATTATTGTTGGTAAAACGGTATATAATGACCACCGTAATCATCAGGTATTGCTAGAAAAATGTCTTCGTTCTAATCATCACTTTGGGAGTCAGTTTTCATAATTTGGACGCACACGGTTGTTATGAGATTCGTAATTGTAACTGACAGACATTTAACTAATAATGTAATTCTTCAAATAACAGGCGTGTTTCAAATTCCAGCACTACCAACTTGAAACCACGAAAGGAATGGTCCCTTAAGTTGGGGATTTAAATTGGAAAGATAAAGACAAAAAAATGACTTCTGGTTTTTAACCAAATATACATTCTCAATCACTCCGAAACAAAATTTCAATAAATTTTGTAATAGATTGAGCCAATGTGTTGATTTCAGCCACATTAAAGCATTTAAGGTCTCAGTGCTATAATCGAAAAGATAAAGTGGCGAAGTCGAAATTGACCACCTTCTAAAATATGGCAAGTGCTCCTGCTCAGAGTTCCACGCATTTTACCAAAAATCAGTTTTCGGTTCTTACAAATTGGTCCTGATGAATCCGAATTCAATCAAAGAATTCTGACGAAGATGGACTAATACTATAATATAGGTTTCAAAATAGCAACAGTAAACATTGTCCATTCAATATATCCTACATTTATGACTGTTGATGTGATTTGGGTGCTACAGTGCTACCCAGAACATACACGATAAGCAGAAAGCAAAATTAAGCAAAACATTGTCTCACTTCAAAATAAGTGAGTATGTGATTCATCAAATGTTGGTATCATCTAATGCATTGAGGCCTGAGCCAAAATATTCACTTTATCTTTATAATGAAGCACAATCCTGTTGTGACTCACACACCTGCACTGGGTGGCACTACCGTTCCAAGGACCAAAGCCTAGCTTCTTCAGAAAAAGAGCAAATCGCAAAAGGAACGAACAGACTACGAACTAAGGGGACGTTTCTCATAAATAATTAACTCGAAAAAGTTCATCTTCTTCTTCAAGTGGCGCTGCAGTCCGAGGTGAACCTGAGTCTCAACCAACATGTCTCTTCAGCTAGCAGCTGCCTCAAATAGCGCACTCCAAGTTGGTTGAGGTCCTTCTCCACATGTGTGTGCCACCTTAACCTCGGCTGTTCTTTGTTAGGTTGTCCCAATGGGTGAGGTTCGAAAACTTTTCGGGCGGGGCAGTGGTGTGCATACGCTGCACATGACCTAGCCATCTTCAGCGTTGTATTCGAGGAAGCACATAGAGTTCGACGTTGAATCTTCTCCTCTAGACGCCATCAACGCAAAGAGAATCAAAAACCGCACGCAAAACTTTTCTGGCGAAAGATTAAGGGCTTCTTCATTCGCTTTTATTAGCGTCCATATTTTTGCGTCGTAGAGGAGAACTGGGATGATCAAGCTGTTGTACAAGGCCCGTTTGGTCCTTCTAGAAATTACTCAATAACCTTTTGAGCTCAAAGAAGCAGCGATTGGCAAGAGTGATTCTGCGTTGTAACCCTCAAAAAAGTTCAAAAGAATAACGTTTTTCGTGTGCACTTACCCACTACGTCCGCCCGGTGACGTCATCTCGTTATGTAATTCATACATCTGTTGATTAGATGCGCGATATGATGCTATAGGGCTTTGACATTTGTCTTCTATAACGATATATTTCTTCATCTGAAACAGCAACAAGTTCCTCCAATTTAGGAAAATTCCTTGAGCTGTCCCCTATAATATTAAAATCAAAGCCCCTAGAACTAGAATATTCCTTTAGAAATTCATGTCATGGTCAACCTTCTTCCAACGCAATACAATTTCCGGGCGGAATAAGGAAAATCCGCTGGAAGGCATTATCCCCTACGATCGTGATAACGCAACGAAATACCTGTTGCGTGATCGTTTTATGTTCCCTCTCTTATCCATCACGGTATTGCACAAGATTAACAACCCTGACTTCGACCGGCAATATATTTATATCTCACACATTTTGAATTATAATTAATTTACAAGTGCCGCGCTAATGCGATTCATCGTTTATTGTTGCAAACCATGCAAGCCGCTTGTAACGCACTTATCGAGATGCTCTGTACAAACATTTGGTCTTCTGTATTTCTTTATTATTCATGCGCAAAGATATGTGCACTATATGCGTGTTCTTCTTAATGTTTCAATACTGTAGTCACGCTTCTGCCAATATTGTTATTGTAACTAAGGAAGTGACTGATCTAGGTGAGCTCTTGAACAAATTGTAACAGTGGAAGAAGAAGATAAGAAGCAAGTAAAGAATATGGAATTTTAAAATTCTGTTGTAAAGTACATTTATCCTGAACTGGGTACTTGATTGATTATTTCTTGTTGGGCAGGTTTTTACGTTTTTCAATGAAATTGCCGTTTTTTGCCTTACACAAGCACAAAAGACCGGATTGCCCTCTCTTTCTGTAGTGCCATTAGTGGAGGGTACCAAAAGTTTAATGCAAACAACGAACGTTGGAAATACGGTGCCACATTTTTTTTAAATAAAGTCTCAGGTCTTTAAGAATATGTCAGCTACGAGTGAACCATTGGAAACCAACATTACTCCTGTTAGTCGCTATGTTCGAGCTAGTCATTTAATATTGGACGTTCCGAATTAATCACATCAGAAGCAGTCGTTGCCAAAGTTTACACAGCATCATCTTTTTAAATTTGCTAAATACTATTACTTTCACCGATAAGAAAAATTTTAAATTCATAAATTTATGTGCTTCATCTTAAATAATGAATTAAGCCTCATAATGAATCGCTATTTTTTTAATGAAGCACTATCTACGCTCACAGGTCAAAGTTTATGATCGGTCCCATTTGGCAAGAAACAATGTTTGCATAGATCAAGTTGACAATAAGCTTTCTCGCGACAACAGCCACTGTGGGGTGCACATATGTACTTAGGGAACCTGCTGTGGTCGTGCGGGAGAGTAACAAGGCGCGCTGACATAAAACAACTCAAAACGTTTTGAGGAAGCAACCGAAGGATCTACGAGGTCGACATGGCGCAACACAAGAAAATGGTGTACTCCTGGAATAGATCAGGTTGTGTTACATAAATTGTCAGATTCTTCACTCAATAAGAAGCTTTCATATGAACCTCTGTACATCTGGTGGCATAGGTGTTTTCACGAATGAGTCCTCAACGAGGTGGTGTTAAACAGAAGCGGCTAAAAACTGACCTGACTTAGAAATAGGGCATAACCGCGTAAAGGAGAGACGTTGAACTTTGAAATGTAACAAAAGAAAGATGATTTGTTTTTTAATTGGCATGAAGCTCACTTTATTCGAAGAAACTGCTGGTTCAGACATAGTCTTATCTGGAAGGTATATCGGCAATAACAGGCCGTATGTTTTTCTCCAAGTGGTCAATCGTTTTACGTTCATCGGGCTAGACTTTTCACTTCACATATAATAATAATTGAGTGGCACTACAGCCCATAGAGGACTAGGGCCTAGCTTCTACGACAACTACTCGTGTTGTGCGTGCTACTGTTTTCTCACGAACAAAAGGGACCTACAGTTTTTTGCCGACTCCGAACGTCCAGATTTGAGAAGCTTTTCATACACAGTTGATACTCTTTGAGTGTTGTCAGCAACTCGAAAGAGGTGGTGCCGTGAAAAAAATGCGAGGTGCCCCGTCCGGGAATCGAACCTAGACTTTCTGCGTGACGGTCGACGCACTTACCACTACGCCACGGCGACCACTTCACATATTCCCACAAAAAATATTCAAACGACGTTAAATCGCACAGTCTTGGAGGCTGTAACTTGAAAATATGCGCTTACCAACCGTTTTCTTTAATAAACAATGTCACGAGCTGCATGACATGTTGCGCCATCTTCTTGAAACCACAGCTCCTGCACCTAATGGTTGCTCAACTGATGAACGAAAAAGTCAGTAATCATGACTCTATAGTGCCTTTGACTGTAATGTTCAACCAGCAGTTTTATCACAAATTCAAAACCCCGTCGACTACAGTGGCTCGGCCAAATCGAGCGAATGGACAACAACGCTCCAGCTAAGAGGGTCTTCGTATCCAAGTCTTTGGATTCGAGAGGGAGGAGAAGGCCGAACCTCCGGTTTTGAGACCAAGTGATTGCGAACGCTTTATAGTTTGGTCTTGACAACTGGCAGCAGAGTGTCTTGGACTGTCACGAATGAAAAGCAGCTATAGCTCAGACTCAGACCCTCCATGTGTCACAGGCCTGATACACATAATAGAGCCCTCTTTTAAAAAACTAAGCTGTCATTGTACAACATATTAATCATCACTGTCTTCCTCATTGGCGCAGAGGCTTCAACGTTTTTTAAAGCGAACAAGTAAGCTTCTAATGTGTTCATGAGGAAACTTCTGTGAAAACTGCTTGTGAGTTTTGGTCATGTTATCGTCAATGGCATTTGGAGGAGAAGGTTCAACGACAAACTCTATAGGCTGTACGACGGCATGCACTTGGTCAAGTGTATATGGTTGAAGCAGCTTAGATGGTGGGGCGTAGAAACAACACACCTCTAGTTCAAAGACTCTTTAAAATTAAGCTTGGGGGCAACGCAAAGAGGACGCCCTCGTCTAAGATGGTGCATGCAAGTGGAGAAGGACCTCTACCAACTTGGTGTTTGAAATTGGAGGCAGCTGGCAAGTTACTATGCTAGGTGGAGAGGCATGTTTGTTGAGACTCTAGTTCACCCCGGACTGTGGAAGCAGATTTAAAGTATTTACTAGGCTGCCTATGATACGCAGCTCCCTAAAAAAACTTGCTGTGTACAAAAATCAATTGCTGTGGTAACAGCCCTGAATAACGAATGAGAAAACTTATTTCTTATCGAGAGAAAGGAAGGGTCAGATCTTCGGCAACTGAAAGCCTTATTAAAGACATCCTTAGCCTTGACAAGGAAAAGATGCGCTATAGATAGATGCGATCAAATCAGTCAAATCAAATATCAATAGCGACATAGCGATAATGTCAGATAGTCGCGCATCCATCATGACTCTAAATTTCTCCTTTAAAAAATATAAGCTTGTGTGGGAATGCCTGCAGAAGCTGAAGGAGTTAAGCACGAACAACAGAGTTAAGCTGTTCTGGATGCTTGTTCCAATAGATATAGCTGGTTAGACGTCCAAGAAGGGCATCGAAACCCTTTATTGTTCCCGTAACCATTCAGTGCTGTATGAGAGCACATCCTTAAAAATTAATTGAGTAAACGAGCATTGGGGCGACGATCCAAAAAAAACGGTCAGACTTAGAGATATTCAAGAAGACTCCTGGTAAATATTATCGAAGATGACTTGAAGCAAGTGCGAACGGACCTTGTAACAGATCACTGTAGACTTAGGGAGCACCTTAGGAAATTAAGGTTACCTCATAAAGGCTTCTGCAAACCTTTGTGGACAGTTGAAAGAAATCCCAGCGAACATGCTGGGAACTTGTTAGACGCGAGAAATGCCTCAGTTACTATGTATCCACTGACAGATGAAGAAATGTAACTAGTCTCTCATTCCCAGACTCTTCAGAGAAACCCTTCTGGAGAGTATTCTGTAGAATAAGTGCCTTCTATCCGTGCACAGTAGGAGATTATAAACCTTGAATTAACCTTGGAAAGGCCTAGATATGAGGGGGCTCGAAATGCATGATGAGACAATAACATGGCAAAACTTTTTACTAAAAACCGACTTCAGATATCACCTTCGAGGGGAACTGTATGTAAATGTCTGCCACGAAACTGGTTAAGCAATCCCCGACCCCTACGCTGAAAGGTCACAATTCAAATCCAGTGCCGAGGTAGAGAACCTGTTTCCTCCTTTCTAGAACCGCTGGCAGTTCTCAGAAAGCCGAATTTTTAGAACAAAAAAGCACTTTTTCTCCTTTCTAGAACTGTAGACAATTCTCAGAGAGTCGATTTTTTTAAAAGAGGGAAACTTACATTCGGTGTTATTTGAATTCTGTCAAGCCAACAATTCAATTCAAATTTCAACCAAAATCTCCTATCTACCATCAACTACATCCAACTGTATTCACCATGGTCCTGTCTGTTGGCCGATGCCGTGACAATAAACTAGAGCCCTCCATAAATATATAAAAGTCCTCTCAGAGATCATAAAACATTAAAGAAAATTATTTCCAAACGTCTTTCGCAGCGTATCGTGGGCGGTGTTACGTACCTGTACGTGCACACCGTCCCCATAAGAACCAAGTGCAGCCATTATCGCTTTACCACAATCGACGATATAAAACAAATGACAAATGACATTTCGATTGACATTTTGTAGTGTGTAGGCCCCGCAATTCAATTATCATCGTTCATTGTCGTTGCCCCTATGAAATGGGCTCTTGCTCTACACTGCCGCCGCCGCCGCCGCCGTGTCGGTCGACGTTGACCGCTTCCGCCGCTCACCTCGTACCACACAACATAGCTGGGGTGTGCTGTGCCCAGTCTCCGAGTACACTTCGCGGTGGTGTCCTGTCCCACTATCGGCATTTGGAAGATATTTCGATCCTTTTGCCTTAATTGACTTGTATATTGGAACAACGCGCATTGGACGCTCGATATGATTGATGGTCAGTCGGCACTGTTTATATCGAAACATTCCCCACATTCGATCTTTGGCACTGTGCAGTACGTGCGTGTGTGTTGTGTGCGCATGTGTTGTGAGCTTGAGGAGTCCTCATCATCATCATCAATTGGTGAGGCACGGCCGACCGGTCTGCTGTTGGCGGTCTGGGTCTGAGCGCGTCACACACTCGCAGTGGGGCTGTGAAATTGAAACATTTTCTTGAATTGGCCATTTGTCATGGTTTAAGATTTCGACGGCCGTGGCGATTGATTGATTACCTTCATCTCTCGGTAGTTTATAGCGAAAGGTGTGTGTCAACGTGGTCACACACAAACTCTGCACCGGGGTTAGCGGCAGAGCTGAAACCTGCAGAGGCTGGCGGTTGGTGGTTGGCGGTTGGAGACATTATCAGGTTGACAGTTTGGTATGTCAGTCGAAATGATTCCTAATTAATAGACCATATGCGAGTGTTTTTCCTTACGGTTTGCGTTTTGGTTTTGTTCTTGACAAATGATGTGGTCGAAATTTGCCGCGATTCAAATGGAATAGGGAAGAGGGGTGTTTTCGATTTCAGATGGATTATCCGAAGGACATCTTTGGAGCTGGTAGAGGCGGTCTCAGGCATCTAAACAGAAATTTAAGGACTCATGAAATCAAATGGAAAATATTGAAACATCGACAATTGTCTAGCATTCATGGGGCGCATGACGAGGACTTGGGTGTATTGTTAAAAGCTGTGTCTCCGCGATATCCTAACGTAAAGTGTAACATTTAACTCTTTTTTTAATAAGGACGACCACACTATGAAATGAATGTCGTAATGCGTAAAATATGAGAGAGGTGGGCGTCTTAGTTTCAGGGGTTGCGCACTCTAGATTCAGTTGTTCGTTATGGCGTAGTGCGATTGAAGAGGCGCGCTTACTTGTATGTACGCCGAGGGTGCGCGTGATAAAGAGGTTTTGAGTACTCTTAGGTTATCGAAATCAGTTCACAGAACGGAACGAAGATGTAAAGGAAGAGAGGAAGAGGTGGCTCCAATGCACAGTAGTGTTAAATGTCTGTGGATTATAATGTGGAAGAAACATGGAGTTGGAATGATTATTCCATTTTCGTCGAATGCTGCAAAAATATGAGTCCATAAGTTGATCTGTACCTTCAGTAGTGGGCTTAAGGTGGAAGCGATGGGCATATCGAGAGAAATGTGTATTGGGTGTGAATTCTTGAAGTGGAGGAATTTAGCTTCTGATAATAACCCTTCAGAAGTTTGAGAGAAAATCACAATTCAACACCAGGGAGGACGGTTTTCCTAAAGTCTGATCAGTTGCTGCTTTACTTGGGTGACATTGACGTGATGGGACAACAAGGTTTCTGCTGGCATTGTAACGGAAGAGGCTCAATGGAGGCGGTGGCAAGCGAGGCAAAAATAAAGTACCGCCTCGGACAGCGCGTGACAATAAGGCTGTAGTGCCACCCAATTATTATTAATTGTTCCCATAACCAGGAGGATGATCCTAAAAGCCTAATTTTTTCGCCTTTATATCTAACACATTTCTTTCCATTAGAGGTTTAATTTTGTTCGAGGTTGAAAAACACTGCGTTGGAGCGCTCAGACTCTAACACTACATTAAATGTTAATTCTTGATCTCCCGGAGGAATACCAGCAAGCGCTTCTGTGATAGAGATCCTAGGTTTTCAACTCCAAACATGTGAACACCAAACAACCGCTACTTGATTCAAGCAAAGGCTCTGCAGTGTTCGCACCTTCTCAACAGGCATTGCAAAAGGGTTTCATCACTAAGCCCAAGCACAGTTCAATGCTTGGCGAAAGTAAAGTGTCCCGTTTGGACGCCAACAAAACGCATGCAGTCTTTCCTGTCTAGAGACAACAGGTATACCACGGATTTCTCGCTCACGTTTGGAAGCATGCGCTTGCTCAGCTTGCATAATGGAGAATCATGCCATCTCTGGGTCTGCTATCGAGAGAACCAACTGCCAGTGTAGGCTCTAAACAAGGACGCGAGCTATCCCATGGAGGGTCCGGGTCGTATCAATGCTTCTTTTAATCCATGCTCGGAACTCATGCAATTCTTAGGGAATTCGGTCTACCGAACAATTTCAGGAAAGACTTGCATTCCTGTACTATCTAGGTAATGGTTAGAGGGTAGAGTAAGGCCTCAAGCACAGCTTGGCTGTCGCTACAGACTCAGATATTCCGCCGCTCCCACCTGTTTTTCACAATATAGCTCATGGCCGATAGGATCGCAAAGTTATCTAAAGTCTAATGTTGTCGTTTCCCACAAATGTTCCAGCTCTAGATCCCTCCACTGTGTTGAAGCCATCCTCGAAAATTAAAGTACATTCCCTTCCTCGCTCAGTTTCTGTCGACTTTGTATGTGCGGCTCAGCTGGAATATTGTTACCCTCGCATCAGACGGCACATCCGTAAGACAAGTGTCATTATTTCAAAGTCAGAATTTAATGTACTTAACATTGGTTTACACCAGTCTTTCAAAGTTAGCGACAGAAGGGGAAGAATGCGAGCTAAGGAATGATGATGAAAAGCTGAGGCGGCTATGATCAAGAAAGAAGTGAATTGAATTAGAAGAAGTGGACAAAATCATTCATAAAAATAAGAAAGAGTGTCGGAGAAAACACATTCCCAAGCACAACCATCTCGCTTTCTCCTCCAAAAATTATTGCTCGTACCACTATTCGGTGAGATATCTTGGACCAGTTGACCTACAGATCACCAGTTGACCTACATATTCTATCTTCACTGATCTTCTTTATTTATCACGTTTTCAGTTATCTTGTCCTACTATAAACATTTAGAAAGATCTTCTTAAACTATCATCAGTAACCATCAGATCACCAGTTGACCTACATATTCTATCTTCACTGATCTTCTTTATTTATCACGTTTTCAGTTATCTTGTCCTACTATAAACATTTAGAAAGATCTTCTTAAACTATCCGATCAGAGTTGCCATCCTTTTAACTAGTGATGGATTTGACATAAGTACGACAAACGCGACCCATAACCGTTGCAGATCGTCAACACGCATTCGCACTTATTGCAATAACCTTCATTACTCGGTGAGGAAATATTTTGCAACGAACAACTCGCGTGTTAACTCCGCACTCCTTTTCGCAACTCGAGAGCAATCTGTCGAAATATCATTGTTTTCTTCAATCTCAGTGCACAATCAGTAAAAAGGTTAAGTTAAAACATCACTATCAACTTCAATTGTTACCCCCGGTATAACCTGGACACTCAAGTCCTCTCACATCCTCCCATTCACCTTTTCCCCCTTCACATCACTGCTGTCTCTGTTAAGTGCAGGACACATGTATCCGTTAAATAAAAATCACCTAACTAGAGCATTTGACACACGACACCCTCAAACAGAAGCACGACCGACCAGTTAAGCGACATCCGATATCGGCAAGCGATAGGGTGACAGGATTTACAACCCAAAAAATAAAAGATCCTCAACAGCAACAAAAAAAAATATTTTCTACATGGCTTGCCATCGAGATTGCCGGAGCCAGAGCAAGGACGAGAAATGACAAAAAGATTAAACGAAACTGTTATCGTAAGCGGATTGAAATATAGTTGCTCCGGTTTGGTCCGAGAGACTGCTCCGCAGCACCACCAGCGACTAAGTGAACTCAAGACCACGGAGCGGATTGCGCTTTTTTGAGAGCGGAACTCGCTCTCTTATCGGTCCTTCCATCAATACATCCCTTCGGCACAATTTGTGTGCCCAAGTGGTGAATTTAAAATGCATATCCGCACGAGAAGATCCTTATCAGGCGGAATTAGAAGGATTTGTGTCTTCAACGATGATGATGCGAGTGTGATGCGTATCAACGGGAGGTGCGCACACATGTTTCGATGTGCCAATTATAATCCTTCGTCTCAAATGATCCCTTTGATGGTGGGCTTAAAAGTGTGCGTATGCTTAATGTACTCACACCCGCTGTTCAATTAATTAGATTGTTTGTTAGATAAGCACTTGAATCGGTTTGCTGACATGAATGGAGTTGATGACCACACTGTAAGTGGTTTTAGGGTGAATTTGTGTCTGATAAAGATTTCAAAGTGGGGGCTACTGTAGCGACTATTTATTTTTTGTTTGTAGTCCGCATGTAGTCGCTGTACCGTAGTGGCATCTACCAACACACAGGAGGTCTGGGGATTTAATGTTCACCTCGGCCCGAGTCTTCCGAAATCGATATTGGGGAGTCTGACTATACGAACGTGGAATCGGGAGACATATTCTTCATCCGGAACCCCATCTAAGAACAAATGCACTTAAACACATCAAAAATGAGTTAAATGGTCGCAGTCATACAGAAGCAAAGTCTTTTTTAATTTTAGAGAATCTTGAAAGTGTGACTTCCCTGACAAACTGAAGCGGACACTCCACTTTCTTGTCGGGGCCTTATATCTCAACGATCGTCCTGAGTCAAAAGAAAGCAAAAAATTATTCCTAGGCATACAGTGCACATTAGTCAAACCCATTTCCATTGGCTCTATCAGCCGTCAATAAACAAACTTAGAGTTACAGCTTCTTTATTCCATGTTGAAAAGACATCCAAACCGATTGTAGAGGCACCATAATGAGATCGAACTTGGCCTTTAGGATTGGAAACAACGCGTTCTGGATAAGCAAATCTCACAGGCTTTGACTCTTCAAGGATCATTATTCTCACCTTACCTTCTTCAATTTCTTTAAAAGTGTTGCTAGATGTCGACCTACACACTTTTCAGGGCATCGGCTGATCCCGCAATCCTAATTTTTAAGAACATAGCCTCCGCGATTTTTGGTCCTGTTTGCGTTGATGGCATCTGGAGGAGAAGATTCAACCACGAACTGTATGGGCTGTACAGCGGCATGAGCCTAGTCAAGCGTCTACGGATACAACGCTTAAGATGGCTAGGCCATGAAGAGCGTATGGACACCACTGCTCCGGCCCGGAAAGAACCATTGGGACAACGCAACAGAGGACGGCCTAGGATAAGGTGGCGCACACAAGTGGAGAAGGACCTTAACTAACTTGGAGTGCGCAACTGGCGACAGCTGGCGAAAGATCGTGCTGGCTGGAGAGGCATGTTGGTTGAGGCCCAGGTCCACCCCGGACTGTAGCACCACAAGCACAAGAAGAAGAAGAAGCCTCCACAATCGATACCAGTGTCACTTTATCAAATTGGTAACTGAGAAGCGTGTAAAGTTTGAGGACTCGAGTCCGATATCCTAGATTCCAACATTACCAAAATCTTTAAATCCAATGTCATAATGTCATAAACACTTTTGGACATTGTTGACTTCATGACCCGGATCCGAAAATGCGCAGCATTGCAATAACAAGAAACAAAGCGCCCAGATCTCTAAAATTCCAAAATCCCGACAGATTAAAAATTTTAATCGCTTACGGTTCAACAATGTCCGAAGTGCTCAAAAATCGGGAATTCGGAAATATTAAAATGCCTGTATTCTCGGAATACTTAAATCAGGAAATGCGAAGAATTACAAAATGTCATAAATTCGAAATGTCCAAAATTCTAAATATTCGAAATTTCAAAATCTTAAATAGCCTAAGATCGGTCAAACAGAAAATCTTGTAATGCCCAGAATCCCACAGTGCCCGAATTCCCAAAGTTCCCACTGTCCAAAATGAGTAAAATTTCGAATTCGGAAAACCTTAACGACACGAGACTGGAAATATCGAAATTGCACAAATCCAAGTATTTACAAAGTCACAAAATGTCAAAATTTCCAATAAGGTCCAAAATATATGCCTAAGATTACAAAATGTTTAAAATTTCGAAATGTTTAAAATCTACAAATGCCCAAAGTCGATAAGCACTTAGAAATGCTCAAAATCTTACAATGCCCAAAATCCCGCAATTCCCGAAGTTCCCCAAAATCCGAAATGCTCAAAATTTTGGATTCCGAAAAACTCAAAAGCGGGAAACCAACAATTTCGGAATACCCAAGATTCCAAAAATTCCAAGATTTCCAAAATCACGAAATGTCTAAAATCCCAATAACGCAATGAGCAAACTCTGAATATGTCTTTAAATGTTCATAATTCATGAAAGCTCGGAATGCCCAAAATCCCGAAGTGCCACTGGCTTTAAAATGCATATAATTCAAAGTACAGAAATGGCCAAAATCTCGCAAATGCACATTTCTTAAAATGCCTAAATTTGAAGTCCGGAACCTGGTCATTTAATATCAGAAATTAAATGGTCAGAAATGTGACAAATTTCGAAAGCCCCAATCCCAAGAATGGTCAAAATGTTTAAATGGCCAAAATCTCGTTAATCGAGCAGTAAAGTCTCATGTCCAATTTGTAAAAATGATTTGCCTCTGTAAAAAGTATTTTCACCTACATGCGAATTCCTTCAAAGACTCCCAATTTCACTGCTTCCATGGACGTCCACTCTTTTAAAAAAATATATCACCGCCTTAAGGTCTGTTTCCCAATCACAGCCCGGTTTCCCATCAACCACCTACACGGTGGTCTCTCCCCATGGCCTGCTCTAATGCGTATCCCACTCATTCAATCACCGACCCATTGACTGAATTTAAGATCAACCAACAAAGGAAACCCCTCAAAACACTGTAACTAATTACTTTGAGATTTTTTTTTTATTGAAACTCAGTAATTGCATCTCGAATCGGTTTCCTTTTCGATTCGTTTAACGAACTATCTCGCAGCTATCTGCAGTCCGCTGATGGATCGATGATTGCCGAATAAGAGCTAATGGATCGTTTCTCAAGGCCCGAACTTGGAGCGATGCCTTCCAACACAATTGGCTACCATCGAAGTCAAGTGTCCGTCGAAAAGAGGGGAGCGGGTGATCGATCTCGACTCAAATCCTTTGAGGTGCTCAACTCCGGCATGAGTGGTAGCGGATTGAACTTTGATGAGCATGTAAATGATGAATTGATGCTTTTGACAGGTGCCGCGCATGCTCTGCAACTGCGCATCTTGATCGGGGTTATAAGCCATTAATGGATCGGGAAGTGAAGGGAGCCTTAAAATGAGATCATCTTTTGGCGGAGCAACGCTTTGAAGTGAATAAAAATATTGACACTTTAGTGGAAACATTCTATGGGCTGGTAAGAGAATGAAGTCACCACCGAAACCGCTGAAGTTGCTTCCACTTCCAGCTGCGTGTTCACAGCTCAAGGTGAAACGATGATCTATCAATTGAGCCTGCATGTGTTAACAACCTCGCACTCCGCCAGGCATCTGCCCACGGCTAATTAATTGAAAAAATGGCTTCACCGTGTCGCGGCTCCTGTCGTTCCTCGAGTAGCAGCCATTTTCCATGGGCACCTCCATCTGCACTCAGTTGAACTTCGCCAAGGATCGCACCACAGAATTCCCTCCAGTTTAGCTTGCAACAATGTATCACCCGAGTCGGACGCGAAGGGGTAGGCAACTAAGCTGTCGCACTGCGAATATGAGACCCGTCACCACAGCACACCACTGTTTGTGGTTTGAGCAGCAATGCAAACAATCATTAGCATGGTTTATTTTGTGTTGCGATCTTGTGTAAAATCTTTCCCACCACACATCGCGCAGTGGCGACGGGGGCGGCGACGGCGGCGGCGGTGGGGTAACCAATCCGCAGCCACCGGTTCATTCCATTAAGTTTTACATTTGCTAATTATTTCGTAGTCACCAGCGGCAGCCGCACCGCTGCGCGATGGGAAGCCGCTTGCGGATTAAATGACTTGTGCAAAAAACACTTGGCCGGAATGTGTACTGTGCACTCGGGTTGCTCTTCAACTGACTCACTTTTCGCGGCGTTAAATACCGATTTACCAGCTTGTGTGGTTATGTAAGAACAACTTATTCGATACATTGTCGCTATCGATTCGCAGGCCTGCCGGCTGATGGATGGATGATGTGCTCGTTGCAGTGAGTGAGCGAATCGCATCGGACGTGCTTTTTGTTGTATCTCTTGTGGTCTAGGATTTTTCCGCATCGTGTAACTCAATTAGATGTTGGGAAGCTTATGGTCTTGGGTTTCCCTCAAAAGTTCACGTGATGCAATGTTGAGATGTGGATGCTTAATGGGCGATGAGTGAGATGGTTGGTTGCTTTGTCAAAATTTGGAAGAATATCCCTGAACTATCTCCTGCCAGACTTCATTAGAAGAATTCTTCATTTGTGAGGCCCCTGTCCGGCCACTCGACGTAACAACTTATTCCACTTTAGCCTGCCTCACTACAACTGCGATCAAATCAAACAAGACATTGCCACTTCTCCAAAATCATGCGTCACCTCAAGCCTCAAACTGTCAAAACTTACGTCTCACATTCATTCTCTTTTTTTGTCTCATTTCATCTCAGCGTCACTGATATCATGGCCGCACAGCAAAACACGAAGAACTCCAAGTTTCGCGCCAAAAAATTTCTAAACCTTCACCAGACTGTAAAATCTTAATTCGATTCAAGCCCCTCCAGGCAACACACTCTATCATCGGTTTCCACTTGAGTCCTCAACGAAAGGCTTCTCCTTCGTTGCTCTACTCTCGGTGTGTTTAATTTTTTTGTCCCCTTCCCATCGGCCAGTTTTTGCTGAAGTCTCTTGTCGTCACCACGACTCCAATTCTTCATGTCATTGATGAATTTTGTCGCACGCATTGAATTAAAGGCGCAAAAACGAAAAAATAACGTTGCGACAAAAAAAAAAAACAAGAATGTAACGATGTCATAACATTCCATGGACATTGAGGTTTAAACGTTAAAAGTGTATAAAGCGCAAAGCCATTGTCAACGGTGTGTCAAAAGTGGTGGCGGTGGCGGCGGGATTGACTTTTTTTTGTTGTTGTAGCCTTTCGGTTGATCGAATGATGACAATTTTTTTTTTTGGTTTTGTTGGTAATGCTGTGAATGCGGTGTGCATATGCACCAGCAAACAAGTTTTCCGATCATTGACGCTCGAAGTATGGAGCTACACTTGAAAGAGATCGAATGTCGCCGCGTCGAGGTGGTCCTGCCACCTCAAGTTAGGCGACGATCTTGCACCGATTGGTAACAAAATAGGCTTGTGGCTTTTCGACAAATTCGCAATCAAACAAGTGGAAAATTCTCAATAAATTTATACGTGATGGGAATTTTCGTTGGAGATGGAGATGATTGTGAAGGGAATCGGATTGGTCGCTGGGGGAGATGAACTGTGCAAGAGGGCATTTAGAATCGATGAGGAGATTGAATTAATTACAAATATGGAAGTGGCACACAATCCAGAGGAATTAAGAATTGATTACATTCGAAAATGTGCATATGCGAGTTAAACTCACGCATAAAAGGTTTCGTTTTTATACTACATACAAGAAATAAAATAATTTACTAATCTTTGATTTAGGGAACACGTGGGTAATTAACACCTAAGTGCCTTAAATCAATTGTGAACAATCTAATAGGACCTTATCCCGTAGGTCTTTATGCAGAATTATCCGGTTTTAAGCAAGTTTAGTCCACCACAGACCAGATTTTCATAGTACGGCAGATCCTGAAAAAGCCCCCAAAGAGTGAAAATCGACACCTACCACCTATTTGTAGATTTTAAGGCCACATAAGACAGCGTATTTAGGGACGCTACACTGTGCCATATAAAAATTTGGCATTTCTACGAAACTCATCAGATTGTGAGTAATGACGATGGAGAACTCTCCTTACTTCGTTAAGGCCGGTGACGAGCTTTCAGAGACCCTTAATGTAAAAGAAGGTTTTAAGACAAGGCGACTCTCGGTCATCTGACTTTTTCAACAGCATCTTTCATAACATCGTACGAACCTCACAAGGCAATTCCAAAGGCACGATCTTTTAAAAGTCCGTTCAGCAGCTGGCTTACTCGGAAGACTTAAGAACGAGCTCTATAGGATGTACGACAGACAAGCGTTTACGGATACAACACTTAAGATGGCTAGAACATGTAAAGCGGATGAATAACTCTGCTCCGGCTGGAAGTAGCAAACCTTACCTGAGAAGAGTGTCAACTAACTTAGTGTGCAGAATTGAAAAAAAACTGGACAGAGACCGTGCTAGTACGAGAGACACTGGTCAGCCCCGGACTGTAATGCCAATCTAGTACATTTACATCAATGGAAAAAATCACTTGTAATACTTTTTCAACGCAGCTCCACATTTCAGGTTGTAGCCTGAGGACATTTCTGCGCAAAGATCTCGGATTCTTCGCTTACAAAATCCAATTGTCTCAGCAATCGAGGGAATGTGTCCTTCGCAGTTTGAGCCTTAAAGCAGCTTGAAGTGAAAACTGAATTTGGACGAAGCGCACTTGAATCTCGGCAGCTACGGTAACGAATAACCTAACGCTCGGAAAATACACACGTTATGCCGGGAAGGCAATGGGTCTACAGAGAATGATAGTTTGCTGCGGATTATGAAGTGGTGGTATCATCGGGATAGTGTTCCAGTTACCGTCACAGAAAATAACAATTAGGCGTTTCTCTTACTAAAATAGAAGACCTCAGAACGCAGGATCACATGTCATGTCACAAAGCATTGTTTGCCCACAAAGTCCCGATTGAAGCTGTCGATTTGAAAAGGTTACAGAATGGAGCTTTTAGTGCAATCACTGAGACAATTGGAAACTGCCTGTTGTATTTATATCAATGGTTCCCGCTGGTCTGTTATAGGATACGAAGTAAATGACATCAGTCTAGCCATGATGCAGATAGTGTAGTGCACTTGATGTTGAGGAAAGCGTACAAAGAATCAGCCCCTTCCCTAACTGAAAACTGCTATAAAGTCTAAACGATGCTTTTAGGATCTTTGTTCGGAATCAAACGAAAATGTATGAGATATAGTACACAAAGCTTAATGCGAAGGTCAAGACGATCAGCCCCTACATGCCTTTTATTGCTCTGCCAAATCGTAGAAACTCTGTCCACCCCTTCAATATGACAAGATCGGGGAATTAGTCCAGCCTATTCCCGTTGAAATAAAGGCGATAATATCAACGGAGTCTTCGGCCACGGTAGAAGATTTCCTGCTTCCAACCAAATAGGGCTTGAAGTAAGCTTAATATGCCCGAAGCTGATATATTTAGCCGTGCGTCAATCTACCTCAAGTCCATTGGGATGTGGTCCGACTGATGTTAGGCCTTTTTATTATCCTTAAACAGTTAATCTTCCTCCAACAAACACTGATCTTACCCTCCTTCAACTCATCTTTGAAAAAGAATTCTTAACCAGAAAGCCGGACAGTTCGAACTGGGACTCTCTACCCACATCACCGAAAGACCCACTCTGTATGGTCACAGATGGATCAAATGAACGGAGGGTGCGGGCTGGGCACTATCCCAGAGACCTTAATCTCCATCTTTCCTTTAACTTACCTTTACTTTGTTGTGTCTTTCAGAGAAGGATTACGACAATCAAAGAGGCACTACCATAGCTGAGGCTGAGGCTGAGGAATGTTTTCATCTGTTCATTGAAGGCCACAGCTTCCAATCAAACATCCCCCGCAAGTGCCGTCTATATCTACACAAGATGGCAAAGTACTTTAAAATTCGTTAAAACTGTGAATCTGTTAAGCTTGCCAAGTGCTGCACCAGATCAATAATATCGTCTAAAGGCGGCATACCCTTCACACCTGAAGCGCCTTGTCAATACACAGACATTGAGCGAACATAACAACTGGTGGTCAGAAAGCAACACTTTTCTTACAAGTAAGGCCACAGCTCAACTTTGAATTCCCTCTCTGCTTGGTCATATTACACAAAATGCGTCTCTGGACAATAATAAGCGTCAAAACATGCCACTGCGTAACACACGCCGCCAGTCACGGAGTGCCACAGAATGACTTCTGCAGGAGCTGCAGAACCGAGGAGAGGGTTGAATTCATCTCTCTACTCGTCTGCAGAAGTCAAACGTTTGCAGGAAGAAGAAACGCAGACCTAGAGAAATACATTTTTGAAAACTTAGGTGGCTCAGCGACGCTAACTCTTGTAGAATAGTTTTAAGTCCGCTAAATGTCGAAGTCACTAAAAGAGAGATGATGGCAGACACTTTCCATATCATAACTGTGCTCCATGTAACATGTGAATAAATAAGGATAAACATGTAATCAGCTGACCCACAATCGCAACCAGAATTTTGCAAAAAACCAAAAAAAGACACTCCATCTGCCACACATTCAGTGATGACGCTTCGAAAATCTTCAAACAGATAATGTCCTTACATTCACGCGCCCTCCATTGTGACAGCCATTAAAAAACTCATCTATTGTCTGAGAGGCATACAGTGGCTCCTGCTGTCATCGAAATTTAATTGACTCCAGCCTACATGATCCATATTTTCCCATTCCCCGCCGCATTGCAGTAATAATCCATTTACACGCAGTTTTCTACCGACACTCCATTAATATCAAATGACTTTGACAGTTTTGACAGCGCGTCGCACAAGAGGCGACGATGGTGATGGAAAACCGTCAACTCATGCCGCAATCATTACTCACAAACGCACGTTCACAAGAGCAATTATTAATCTTTAATCGCCATAAATGTCATAATCAACCCATCCCTTCGGATCCTGGGACAGGAGTAGAGGGCTGCAACCCTCCTGGCAAACACCGTCATCGTCTGCGAGTGGGTAGGAGAGCGTGAGAATGAAGTCACAAAATAATTGCCTGCAATGCATGCTGATTAGTTGCAACCAGCAGCATCCAATCCGCCCATCAACCGCCCCGCAAATGCTCCACATTCGCCGCGAACAAAGTAAATACTCACTTAAGCAGTTTTAATTACCTGCGCAGACCTCCTTCACACGGTCACCTCAATTAGTGGCACAAGAAAACGAATTAAATCGCAACGATGCTAATAACTCCATTGGCGACCCAATTTCGCGCTGGAATCGCAACAGATTCCTCACCCGACGGCGCTCCTCATTCACACTGACTGACTGAATGACTGAAGCGAACCAGTAGTCATGTCGACAGATCACGAATTAAATCATGCGCTTTTCCACGATTTTACCGTTCACAATTCATTAGGAAAACAATAATTAGCCTGTCTGCCCACTCCTCCCCCCGTGGGCTTAGGCAGCAGCGGTGTGCACCCGCCCACCAAGACTGACTGGCTGGCTGTCTTCTTCGGGGAATGCGCTTGGCAGCATCTAAGTGGCTTGGCATTCTGGTTTATGTTAATTAAGTGCACCGGCTATGATATTACGGGCGCACCACATCAAATGCGACTTTCCCATACCTCCGCGGTCGCCTTGTGAAAGCAGTCACGGGGCCAGAGACAAAGGAGGCTAATTGCTTGCTGGGAACTCGCTCTCTTCCAACTAGAGCAATCTTTTTGGTCCTCCTGTGTGTCACAGCATAAATTACGCGCATAATTGGGATGGCATCGGAAATTAGCAGACGCGGCAGAGGGGCTTTCGCTGCCCGGGTGACATGATCAAATTCCCTATCTATCTCCAAAAAGGACCAACGAACATCTCAATTGACTTGTAAGGGATCCCCCGGGTGATCGAATGACACATAGGTGATGATCCACGAGCACGCATGACTTCCTTCGCGGATCACAACAAACCACAACCGATCGTGTGTCCTCCGCCTCAACTCGGCATTTCGTTCCACACCGCCGCAGTGATTGAGTGATTGAATAAAGCGCTTGATAACCCGCAAATAAAACCGCCCAGACCCGGCCCACCGTCTAGACGGCTTTCAGTGGAAACGAGTGCGAATTCCACGAGTCCATGCGTGTGACAGATCCAAACTGCTCTTAAGTGAATCCAATTTGGCTGAAATGCCAATCGGATTAGGGCCGTGATTTCATGGTCCTCAGCGAATTTCTCACTTCGCGTAGTGTCTAAGATCGTTGTGGAACTTGTGAAACGTTTAAGCTGCTGCTGGATGGATGCCCGTTAAAATTGGTCGCCCTGCACGCACTGCCCGCTCAGAGCCTTTGAGTAATTTTGTTAAACCCCCGACGTGTTTTGTAACTAATCGACTTACGGTCGTCGTTGTTCATCGTCGTCTTCGCCTCGCCGTCATCGTCACCGTTGTCGCTGGTGTCCCTCGGATATGATGTGACAGGACCACCCTGCAGAGATGGTAATTCGATCCGACTAAGTGATCGTGACGATGTTGATCGTCTTTGGCAAGTGAACGTTTTTTTTCTGCTTTTTTTGTTTTTTCTTGTCGCACAAAGATGCGAATATCGGGTAAGTCTGCGTTGCATCTCTTGAACTCGCTTGATGCGATTACACAATAGCCGATAATGTGTTTCCTTTGCCGGGAATGCATAATGCAGTGATCTCAATGTGGGCCTAAGGTCTGCTCGTGCTGATCGAGAAGTGTATTGAAGTCACGAAATGTGATGGCGAGCGGAGAAGGTCAAGAGAAAGTTTGAGGACTGAGGAGGACTCTGGACGGTGCTTTGCAGCCTTGAGTTTCATTTTTGACAGAGTGTTCTCCGTTGGATTGTGATGCAGGCTGGATGGAGGCCAACTTTATACACAGCCTTCGAAGTACTTTTCAACCAGAGAAGTAGAAAAAAAGAAAAACTTAGTTTTAGTCATAGAAGTTCATAAAAACCGGCTGTTTAAGGTGTGTTTTATGGGTTGATGGAATAATTGGTCCCTACTTCCTTAAAACCGATGCTGGTCAGAATATTACAGTCAATTGCAACCGCTAAAGCGCCATGATAACCGAATTTTTCGTTCATCAGTTGAGAAACCATGATGTGGATGATGTTTCAAAAAGGATGCATAAGAATCAATGCACCATGTCACACAGCTCGCGCCACAATTGATTTCCTATAAGAAACGTTTGGTAACCGCATAGTTTTACTTTCCGGGGCCATGAATGGGTTCCCAACATAGTTCCAATTTAACGCCGCTTGACTGTTTTCTGTGTGGATCTTTGAAGCCGGCAGTCTAAGTCGATAAGCTCCAAGCTATTGACCACTTAAAGGACAACATTCGCGTGTTATTTTCCATCTACGCCAAATGTTGGAAAAAGTTATTAAAAATTGAAGCACCAGACTAGGCTATGCCCAAGACAGATGCGGCGATGGTATCCCAGGAATCGTATTTAAATTACAATGTTCAAAGATTGGCGATTGAATAAAGGAAATTTGATGTCAGTTTAAAGCATCAGCTTTGTTTTATTCTATTCCAAATTCAATATCTCTAAAAAAAAAACACCCCTTACAATGGTTCTTGCCTTGTTGAATTGTTAATTCACAAGTGCCACTATAAAAGTTCCAACACATAGGGCTCTAATAATTTTTCCAGAATTCGGGTGTATATTTTTGTAGTGCCTTTCGATTCTAGTATGATGATGATGACCAGTCTATACTTTTTATTTACAAAGCATCCTTAGAAAATTTAAGCTTCAGTTTTGTTCTGAATCCAGAACTCAATCGTGTATTTGTTTAAGGTAGGCTGACCTTAATCCTAGAATCAAAACTCACTGCAGAATAATACTTCCGAGTTCGAGAAAATGCATTTGAGCTTCAGTTCGGGCAAGGAGGCACCCATTTCCAACATGCAGCTTAAGCTTTGATACGTCGGAATAAAATAACACTAACTCTCTTTGAAAAAAATTGGCTTCAGTGGTGGTTTGAGTGTTCGACTCGAGCTTTCACGAGCCTTTCTTATTATGCTTAACAACATTTTGTTCCTGTAGCTCGACTCAGGCGGTTTTCGTAAACCATCAAAGTTTTAAACCGATTTCAACAGCTTTAATAATAATAATTGAGTAGCACTACAACCTAAGAGGGGTAACTTTGTTCCCCTTAGCTATTGTTCTCTTACAAGTTTAAGTGTCCGTTTTTTGCCAACTTGGAAAGGCGAGATTTGAGAAGCTTGCCAAAGAGAATTAGTACTCGTTGAGTTTTGTCAGGAACTCGAAAGAGATGGTGCGGTGACAAATATTAAGTGTACAGACTGGGAATCGAATTTGCATTGTTGGCGTGTGGGTCAACCCATTTACCGACCACATCAAGGCGACTAAATCTAAGTACCTTTATGGCAACTAGAGTCATCATTTTGTACCTACTAAAGCAATTCTATTTGCTCTGAATTTGCTGAACAGGGGTTTTGTCATCGTAAAGTACTGTACATGGGGTATAAAATGAGGAAAAAGTCTCTATTTCCAGAATGGTTTGTAAAATCTAGTAACTGTGCACGCAAAAGATTCCAAAGATTCATTTGTTGAATAAATGAATTTCTTATGCATAGTGGAATAGAAAAAAATAAACGTCCGAACTGATGAATGGTTGAAACAAGCAGAAGGAAGTTTATTAAAAATGAGTCACATGTCAAAAGTAACATTTCTACAGTTTAACACAAAGGAGTAGAAAACAGAGCTGAAAATACATCACATTTTATACTCAATTTACCCATTACTGACAAACGCAACATTGAAAAGAAGATTTTTTTCACCATCAGTTGTCAGTACATTTAATGTAACTTTTCTTCTTTTGCTTTTCAAACGTCTTCACCGTTAGACAAAATTATTAAGCAATCCAAATATTTTAAAGAAATTTGTTTGAATCTAGCGAAAAGTTAAAAAATCTGGGGAAAAAATTAAGAAGTTGAATAAAGAATCGATTTGGAAGGATGAACGAATATAACAGTGGACAAAGGATTTACTCATAAATTAAAAAAACACAATGTTTATTCATTCTTCCGAATTAATTCCATCTCCCGTTCAAGTAATTCTCCCAGATGTAATACATTTGCGCCAATATTTCTACCAATTTTTAAGGCATGGTACAGTGTTATTTTCGTGTTTTGCGTGTCCAGCGATTTCCTGGTGTCGAAAACAATGGATCAAAAAATTTGCATTAAATTTTGTGTGACAAAAAGGAATTAAGTGCTCAAAAACACTGAAAACGTTGACAGTGGCATACGGTGAGTGTACTCGGAGTCAAACAAATTTTTGCAAGTGCTTCAAGCTTTTCAAAGAAAGTCGAGAATATGTGAATGAAGACACATCACATCAACAAACAATGAAAATATTGAGAAAGTGAAGAAAATTGTTATACCGAAGAGTTATATATCGGTTGGCTTATGTCATGCAATTTTTTCAAAAATTTTGGACATAAAATGTCTGGCAGCAATGTTCGTTCCAAAGTTGCTGAATTCGGCAAAAAAAATGTTGCGTCCCTCAAGTATTGTTGAATGACTTCAATGCTGATCCTAAACCACCGTATTCAACAGATTAACAGATTTGGTCAACTTCGTGTTCCAAAGATTGTAAAGACCCGTAAAAGGAATGCGTTTTGCGAGTGATTCAAACCAAATCGTTGAGAGTACACAATGGAGTACAAAAAAGTGCATATCAGCATATCATGATTGGAGAAACTTTGACACAAGTATTTATATCTGAAAGGACTACTCTTATTTTTTGAACAGGCCTCGTATATCGGAACACTTCTCTGAACGAAAAGGGGAGGTAATTTGACATTTTTGACAACGAGACGCTCTTCCGTTTTTGAGTTTACTGATGACCACAAGGGACCAAGGAAATGACTTCTTTGGCAAACTACTCGTGTATAGAGCAATGGGGACTGCGAAATGTGAAATTTAAGATTCTTTTTGTAAGTGTTTTCGGCAACTCGAAATGAGTCGAGTCTGACCCAGGAATCGCGTTTGGAACGTTCGGTGTGACACACTTCACCCACCACGCCACGGCGGCCGTTTTTGAGTTATTCTTGTAGAGGTGACTCACACTAAATGCAAATCTTCGTTTGGAAATTAACGTTTGGTCGTTTCTAAATGTACTGCTTTAATCAGTTCGCTTTTTTTTAATTTCTCTCCGCAGTTACTCCATCAAGGATCTCTTTCTATTAGCCTCCAATATATGTAAGTATTGCAAGAAGATTAGTATTAATGTTAGGGCGCTTCCTGTGACTGAAATGGTTAAGTCCAATGAACAACAAATTCTTATGAAACAAAAACCAAAGTCTTCCCAAAAAATTTTTTCCGGAATCACACTTCAACCTATAAAACACTCAAAACCTAATTGCGCCGCCGCCGTATTTCCAACCATTTTCTCTCGCATTCAACTCTGGGCATGTCACAAATCGGATGACAGCCACCCTCACCATTTCATCTCACTATACACCGTGGTCGTTACTGCCGTCCACTTAGAATAAGTTAACGGCCATTGAGGTATGTCTTCCCCGTTGTAAATGAAACTATTAGGAGCGCGTCGAATCCATAGAAATAAGACAAAGCCTAGGAAACCGATGCACCCTCAAGACCCCCCCTAAAAGACCACCCCCTCGACGCATTGTGTGACCTCTCCCAGGCACAAGCCCAAGACTGCGTCTCGTCCTCAAGTAAATTGCAGCGACATACCCACCAACCACCAACTAAGTAATTAGTGGGAATGATGATGATCCAATAACTAGAAATTTTCCACTTGACATCACGGAAGCCTGTAAGTGCAGCAGAAACGTTAAAACAAAACAAACGAAACGAATTTTCCAGTCGCCCTGTTCCCCTAATCGTTGTAGCAAATTGCCATCACCGCCACCGTCGCCGCCGCCATGGTCGTCGTTGTCGTCGTCGTCGCCGTCACAGCTCCCACCACCGACCCGAGGGTGTTTGCGTTTTTCCAAGTAACACGAGATTGCTTTTGCGGTCAACAGAATTTATTCTCCCGCCGAAAAGTTCAACTCACCCTGTCCGGCTGGCTGGAGGTGGACGCTGCAGCACCTCCGCTCAGCGGTATGTATAGGGTTACACCGAGAATTTCGTTAAATTTTTTGTTGGTTCTGTCGTGCTCGCTCAGACATCATCCGGACACGCTGTCAGATTTAAGTGAAAGCACACAAGACAGGTTATGAGGTTTTCTTTTTCGTGTGCTCGCACAGCGGGTCGGTGCAAGTATTAATAATTTTTATTAGCACATCGCTTGGCAGTTGAGCTGAGTCTGAGAGGGAACTGTATTCATGATTTTAGTGTGAGGCTACAGGCACCGCATCGCATGCTTAGGCGTGCGAGCGCATAATTGAATGCGAGGACGGCAATGGCAGCCATTTGCTGCCGAATGGGGAAATCTAAACAAAATGATTTAATTGGCTTTTGTTCTTGCAAGCGGCTAACAGCAGACTGACGTGTGTAACTGTGGGCGGCCTGAATGCATTTTAAGCATGTGAAGTTGGCAACAATTGTTTTATCGCACTAGTTGGTTGGAATTGATACACGCTCTGCTTCGATTTCAGAGTTTGAACCTCAAGCAGATGGAGACGGAAACATATGAACATCTGTCAAAAAAAAGCAACGAACTGAAGTGTGAAGTTGGCAGCACTTGACATGGACTTCCGTTGCAGTGATGGGTAAATGGTTGCGAAATTTTTACATTCGGAACGGTGAGAAAAAATATGAATATGAATGTCTATAGCGAACCTGTGGAGAGGGGAGTCATGTCCCCTATGGGGTCAATGTTGAATTGGGAGCACAGACTATATTCAGACCATGAAATTGTCTGCTAAACCAATTTTTTTTGATCAGAATTGAATATTATTCGCCTTATACGGGGTGCGGGGCAGGAAGCCCCCTGGAGGATCACTGTTGGTCTTTGTGAAGCAAGGCATATGGGGATTCTTTTGGTGGGAAAATCGTCTGTTTCTTCAGATATAGATAATCGCCTTCATTTAATTGCAGTCTCTGTTTTCATTTAGCAAAGGGGGTAGCATTTTGGACTGGGAGCCATTTTGGACTAAAGAAGATGTACAGATTTGGAACCTGCCAACCTTAGTTTCAAATTTTTTGTCTCATTACACCGCCCCATTCCACAGGTGCATATCTACAAAATACCTTTCTTTGCCGCTCTCCCTCTCACTCTCTCCAACACACTCTCTCTCTCCCTCTCTCCCTCTCTCTCTCTCTCCCTCTCTCTCTCTCTCTCTCTCAAACACCCTTACCCTAGAAAACCGATTTATATTCAAATTAAAAAGGCGAAAATTCACAGATCACAAATCATTCCAACACGGTGTCGGCTCTAGTTTTTGCGAGAACAAATGACATCCGACATCTCTTCCGACATCAGGACATCAGTGTATCATCATAAATTACGAAAATCAAAATCCGGACAGCACGTGTTGTGTTTCAGTGCGTCAGTGAGTCAGTGTTGGTGAATACGATTTCATGTTTAAATTATTATGCCTAACACTTCGGTATGCAAACAAGGTGGAAGTTCCATTTAAATGGAAAACACATCCCCTTCCGCGCCCAGCGCACATGTGAACAAGGTACACGCAGGCAGTAATTTGCCACGAGAAATGTGTGTACTGGCAACGCAGTCCTTGAAAACCTCAATCATGTCGTCAGCAACCATAGGAAAGCTACACACAGCTCCCCATCCAGTTAGCAAGTCAATCAAAGCGACACCACCACAACCCCAGACGCAGTCATCAGACAGGGGGGTATTAGTCAAATCCTTGTATGCACGCCTGTCCGGGAACCGACCAACCACCTCGGCACACAGAGTCACCAGGATTAACACGATTCAACTGACCGCAAACCAACCACCATTGCACCACCAACACTCGACCGCATTATCATCCCCCTGAGGCAGGGGAAGCCTCGCACATACGCCCTCGCCTGTCGCTTGTAAGCGCACTTAATTCCCCAAATTTTCACCTCAATGAAGAACGATTGTCACTTCATTGCCTGTCAGGGTGGATATGCTTCCGATCGGGAAACATCGACCCCCACACCGAGGCGCAACTCTCTGTCTATGGAAGCGCCGAGCCACTGGTGATAGAGCACTTCATTGGACTGACGAAATAGACACCGATGACGGCCGGCCGGCGCCGCCGCCGTACGCTGTGGAAAAGGAATTGATAGATTGCACAAGGACTCGTATCCCGAAGCCGGGGGCGGTGTCATTTAAATATAAATTACTTTTCGGGTGTATGTCCCGTGGTTGGGCAGCGGCTGTAGATGTGCAAGGATTACCCCGGCCACTCCATGGATTCGGTTTCACAATGGAGTCCCACTTGTGGCGAAGAATACAATATTGTGTGTGGTTTTCGAGATAGTTTTTCACGGGGATTACATGAAGTCAAAAGTGAAAAGATTCAGATTCCATTTCCCCAGAGCTTAATGCGATTGGAAAGGGAAGAAGAGGTCAGGGAAGATCCATGCTTTTACAGAGCTTAAACTTCCCGAGAGGGCAACATTACTGAATTCTGTCTAAAGCTCAGTGTGAGAATGGTTCTTCTTCTTTGAGTGGCATGACAGCCCGGAGTAGACATGGACTTCGAACAACATGCCGTAAGCACGGTCTCTTGTCAACTGCATTCAATTTCGCAAACCTAGTTGATCTGTCTCCACTTGTGTGCGCAATCTGAGACAAGGTCGCGATTTGATGCGTTGTCCCAATGGCTCGAATTTGAAGGCTCTTCGGACCGGAGCAGTATTTTTCATTCGTTGTACATGACCATTTTAATCGCTATTTCCGTAGAAGGTTGACTAGGCACATACCGGCATAAAGCCTACAGACAAGGCTCAGGTCGACGTAGAGCGCATAGATATCGTATTTTAATCTCTTCCTTCAGATACCCTTAACGCAAACAGGCTCAAAACTCGCACCTACAACCTTCTTCTCAAAAAGATCAGAGGCTGCCTCATTGACGTTCAAATTTCTGCAACATAAATCAGGACAGAGGTGATTAAAATACTATAAGAAGTTAACTTAGTCTATCGAGAGACGGCTTTGTTACCCTATTGACACTTGAGCTGAGAGAAACAGTGGTTGGCACGAGTCATCCTCATTACAAAAAGGAGCCGAGGTACACTATGTCCTTACTTACCTAAAAGTTCTTGCTGTGCCTTTTGACCCCCAGATGATGTGACTGGAATCACTGATGGAGCCAAAGCCCATTTTGTGGTGGATTGGCGGACCCAGCGGTTGAGGGAACCTGACTGGTAGTGATAGCTTAATCAAAGGCTGTATTCTGGAACTTCTGCTTCAGCCTCAGGCCCCCTTTTGGGAGTATAGTGGTGGCTGTGCTTAAAAACTCATATCGTGGGTAGAGTCGAGGTTAGTATACAGTGCTGACTGATCTGAATCAAGTTGTTCACACTATAGGCCACTTTTCCGGCTCAGTGAGGAGTTGCATTCTCAACCAGGTGCTGTGACCCATAGAGCAGCAGAGGTTTTAGAAAGGTCTCGCTCCATACCAAGGTGGTATGATTGTCCCTCAAGTATGATTTCATTTGGTACATTGGTAACTAAGGCGTCTAGTCTTTTGTTATCTACTACTCTTGGCAGGTGATCACGTTAAACCAAATCCCGCATCTCCCCTCTATGACGCTTTGTCCGAGACGCCAATGATCGCAAATACTTTGACTGGTACGCTCTGTCCAAGACATGGGTGTTGTGTGTCCTTCTTCGATGACAGTATATCTTTATTCTTCTTACCTTCATTTATCGCCAAACCCATTTTAGCCGCTTCTGCTTCAATGCCAGCAAACGCCAAATTGGCGGCTCGCTGTGTTCGTCCAATCACGTCAATGTCATCCGCATAAGCTAGCAGTTGAACGGACTTTTGGAAGATCGTACCTCTGGTGTTGGCTTGTGAGTTACGCACGATCACATGACAGAGCGTCGCCTTGTCTAAAACCTTTTTTGACGTTACAGGTCTCTGTGGGTTGGATATTAATCTTGGTGGAGCAGCGAGAGTTCTCCATTGCCATTCTACACAATTCGACGAGTCTGTTAGGAATGTCAAATTAAAACTGAGTCTGAGTTGTCTGAGTCTTGGGTGTTCCTGGATCTGTCGCTGTGTGAATATGTGTTCTGCGGTGGACTTCCCTGGCCTGAAACCACACGGATAAAGACCTATCAGACTGTTCACGAAGTGTTTCAGGCGTTTACCTAAGACGGCAATGAGGATTCTGTACGCATTGGTAGACAGACTGATTTATAAGCTGTTGATACAGTTGTGGTATTCTCTCTTCTTGTGGATCGGGCAGATGTCACTGAGATTCCACTCGTTGCCCATGCTTCCCTTCCAAGAAACCTTATGAATGAGCGGGTGAATGCGCCCAACCAGGTCCTCCCCAACTGCCTTATAGAGTTCGGCGGATAGTCCATCACCCCCCGATGCCTTATTTGACTTCAGTCTCGATATTACTATCTTGACTTCATCTTCATCAGGGGTGCGGGGTACAAATCTAGCCCATCTTTAAAGCAAGTATTCTGCCTGACAGCGATATATGGTTCATAATCGCCATTTAAAAGTAGGCGGAAATATTTTTTTTCAAATTCCAAGCACCGAGTTAGACTCAATTTCGAGTTGTCCAGTTTCATTTTGGCAGGCTTTTATCCGAGGCTTACATCCACCGGATATCTTTTTTACCTTTTTGGCTAAAATATTCTGACTTTGTTTTTGCCATAGCACCTCTCTATCTCCACCTGCGCCCTTCTCATGATCTTTCCTCTTTCTTCTGCCGATTCGTAGAGCTTACCTGTTCATAGCTTGCTCACGTCTTTGGATACAATGTTGTCTTGTAAGCCTCCTATTTGCAAGCGCTTGTCTACACTCGTTGTCAAACTATGACTTTGTCCTTGTTGGCGTCGTTAGCCCAGCACATCAGTGGCAGGTCCTTGATATCCATCTTTTTTCTTAAAGTGTTAAAGAAGACTCAGTTTTCAAAGTTGCTTACAATCGGTTGTAGCCTTTCAACGTCAAACCGTTCTTTTCTTTCTCGACTCTGCGGTTCTCTTGATATTCGGCTTGTTGCCTTGGCTACAAAGAGAAAGCGATCTAAGTCGAGCTCCGAATTTTTTGACGCTATTGACGCTATTTGACGCTTGATTGATCAAGAGACCTCCAGGTCCCTTCATGGATAAAATGTGGGAACCGCTTTTTTCTCAGACTCATCGAGATATCCGTCGTGTGGTTCCTATTCTCAGTCATAAGATCATAAAGTTCACTTCCACACTCTCTCGCAAACAGTGCTTCTTTTTATTTTCTATGCACGTCCAGCTCTTGCGCACCAAACTGTGCGCTGCAATCACAAGATCAGATCTGTTTACAAACATTGCTCCTTGGTCATCACTCTTGATTGAGTTCAAATAATTTGCGGGTTTCCTTTTGTGCCCCGCACACCATCTGTCAAACACTGACACTGACCATCTGAACGTGTCCTCCAATTAAATCTTAAAAATGTCACAAAAAGCGTTTTTGTTACTTCGCCCGCTTCTCTTTTTTGTTTTAACGAAGCATCTCGTCTCTTTCGTCTCATTTACCGATGACCATCACGTTGATTATCCCCGAAGTTTGTACCCCTTGCGGCTCCCCAACCCCCCCACCAGTCGAAGGTTAATTTTGATCAAGACAACCTAATCCATCAAGAGATTCAGTTTTTTTTTCTTTCCTCTCACATTTATATGCTTCATATTCGATTTTCGAAGCGGCGACCGACGACGACCGACGCACCGGGAGAAACCGCAGCGAGTGTGAATCGGTCAGTAATGGCGTTTGGCACTTTGAGAAATGGACAGTTGGAAGCGTTTGCACCTTTCGTCAATCCGAAGCCCGACCCGGCTCGGAGTTTGATTAATTGCCTCGCAATCGATATCGGGGGCTAGCGAGATTAAATGCTTCAATATTTTTCATTTTAAATTGAATTTGTCGATGGCAGGTGGAGAGGGTTTTCATATTCATACGTTTCTTTTTTTTTTTTTTGTTGTTGTGCTAAGTGGCATGCATATGAGGTTAATTTAAATTTAATTGTACTCGTCCTTCGGAGGCGGATGATGTTTTAACACATTAACTGGGTGAGTGCAGTAATTCAGTGTCGTCGCAAAGTGGAACATGAAGATAACTCGTTAATGAACAGAGATCCGCTTCGACATTGAGTTATTCGATTGGAGAGGAAATTATGATCACAAAAAGTTGGGACACATTATTCAGACTCTCGGGCACTGAGGGCGTCAGTTCAGTAGTCCAGTGCGGAGCGGAGAATGGTCCCATGGTGTGGAAAGTCATTCTGGGGGTTAGCAAATTGATTGAAATAAGGGAATTTTTCAGCTGGTGTGATAGAACACCTGGAATTTGATAGACTGTAATCACTGTCCTCTGGCTCACAAAGTGCTAAGACCTAACTTCTTCAGCACCTACTCGTGCCGTGATTGCTATTCTTCACCCAGAAGCTAAGAGGACTTGAAGTGCAAAATTTGAGAAGCTTTTCATTAGCCAGGGGAATTCTTTGAGTGTTGTCGGCAAATCAAACGAGTTGGAGTTGTGAACAAGTTCGTCATTAACAGTTTAGAAATCGTACCTGGGATTTTTGATGAGTCGACGCACTTACACACTACGCCACGGCGCCTATTAGGGGGGTGTTCCAACAAGAACGGAAGATTTGAATTTTAAATAAAACGCAGATATTTACAAAAAATCGTTAATTCTCTATTATATCGTAAAGTAGACAGGATGAGGTTAAGTGTGGAATAACACGGCCAGATGGCCGATGGAAATTTTCAATGACCTCTTTTAAGGCTTGAGTCTTCGTCGGCTTATTCGCCTAAACTATCGACTTCAAAAAATACCAAAGAATAAAAGTCCAATAGTGTGACGCACGATCTAGGCAGCCAATTCTGGTCTCCAAAACGCCAAATAACACGACCGGTAATGACTGATGCAGCGATTGAATTGTTTCTCTGACTGTACGAGATGTAGCGCTTTCTTGTTGAAACCACATCCCCTCCACATTCATTTCTTCATTTCTAGGCACGAAAAAATTGATTATCATTTCACGATACCGAACACCATTGACTGTTTGCGCTTGACCTAACTCATTTTCCTCTATCAAAATCCACACCACACAGTGACATGTTGAGGATACATTTACCTCTCGTGAATCACTCGAGGATTTTCATCGCCCCAAATGCGACAATTCTGCCTATTGACGAAGCCATCAAGATGGAAATGGGCCACATCACTAAAGATGATTTTATCGGCAAAATCGGCATTTTCATGTTTTTTCTCCAAAACCCAATTAACAAACTCCCTTCGCTGTGCATGGTTAGCTGGCTTCAGTTCCTGATTCAATTGAACTTTGTATGCAAATCTTTCGTCAAAATTCGCTGCATAGTGGATTTGGAAACACCAATTTGCTGAGCTCGGTGTCGAATTGAGGTGGATGGAGTTTGAGCGACATCATCACGTACTGCTGCGATATTTGGCGATCCTTTTTTATTAAATCAAATGTCAAACCACGACAATTCGAATAGCGCCAAACTTAAATATATCAGCCCCTCTTGGATTCAAAATTCAGCTCATTTTTACATGAAACCAAATTTCTTCAGTGGACATAACTCATCCTACATGAAATTTCTCGTGAAATGATGGCCAACTTAAGGAGGGAAATCACTTTGTTTTACAAGAGAAATATCTGCACTTGTTTAAGGCCCAAGTGAAGTTATGCCCTTTTCATTTTACCAAATTACATTCAAGGCTTCAGATTCGGGTGCTTTCCGCGTGCTCTCATCTTCAACCGATGTCAAATCAGCTGCTACGTCCAATTTTTGTCAAAAAATTCAGACTGGCGCCACTTACACCCCATACCAAAGAAAATGCACGTTGCATATGCCCTGACCTTGACAAATGGCCTTATCTTTGCAGTTTATTTCTTCAAAAAGATGTCGCAAAAATGATTTTGTCAAGGGGCTCGAGGGGTTTTCCTCTACCTTTACCAAATGGTCCTCATCAGAAATAAGGAAGGATGTCCCTTCATATTTTATAAGGTTTGCAGAACAGGAAACTACTACTTTATGACATCAATGTTGCGACTGCCAATTTAAAACACAAGCAGCCCCAAAAACTGTCTCTACCTTGTACATCCTCTTGCTTTTGAAGATTGGCGTTAAACGTCCCGATCTTAAATGGAAAGTTAAAACTAAATCTGATTGAGTGACATTGAAGCATCGACTTTCATCAATTGTAAATGTAAATAGCTACGTTTTATTGCCAATCTCTTATTTGAAAAACTACACAAGTGCTTGAATTTGAGAACGTTTGTAATGGTCAGTATCCAAGGAGAAGAGCTGCAAGGGCTCCTTGTTTTTCAGAGAATAAGAATCGAATCATTGATACTCTACTTGTATGTACACAGTCTCGCTTCTACATGTGGCCAACACAAAACTACAAGTCCGATTTGACAAGTCCGATGAATTTGACGTGCCATCTCTCACCATCTTGCAGGGAGGCTATATACTTATCGAACCGTCCTCCAATATTGGATGGCAGTTCATGAGTCACACAGGGGGAGTTGATGAGCTATAAGCACCGGAAATGAGTGCCAGGGAGATGTCTTGACAAAAATTCGCGAAATCGTATTGGCAAACTGGACTGGAAATGGGAGAGACAGCTATGTTAGGTGTTTCAAAAGAGCGTGTGAGTCACATGCTTTATAAAACATTGGACACGAGAAAACTGTCTGCGGCTCAGGTACCCTGTTTGCTCACTGAGTTAGATAAGCGCAATCGTAAAACCACTTAGAATGTGTATTTGACGCTGTATATTGGCAGTTGGATGGAGATTCTACTTCACTTCATGACTGTCAACGCAGCTGGTACAAACAATGGATATCATCCCGCGAACATTGTCCGAAAAAAGAGAAAATTTATTAACTGGATAAGCGATGCCCAACGTTTCTTGATATTCAGAAGGTATGATCTATACCGACCACCTTGATATGCCAAATGAATGAGCCCATTCCACGCTGACTTTCATATAAAGTTCCCATCGGCCTATTAAACCCACATCTCCGCCGTCGCCACGGCCAAATTGGTCGAAAAAGGCTACCAGCTACTACCGCATCCACCGTATTCTCCAGATTTTGAACCCTGCCACCTCTTCTTGATTTTAAACTTGAAAAATGCCCTCGACGGGCAGGATTTCCCTTCCTTGGGGGTAATAAACTCCTCTTTCGACTATTTTTAGAGAGGCAAAGGAAGTTGAAGCAGCACTGGGTCCAAACTTGTAAAAATTCATTCACCGGCCAAAATTTGAGTCCACTGGGAGAATCGTTGCCACGAAGCCTTTCTTTGTTCACCACCAGAAAAAGTAGTTTCCAGACGAGTTGCAGAAGTAAGAACGTCGGTGGCTCAAATGTTTCAGAGCTAAAGCAAAAGTAGGTATGTCAAGCACTTTTTTTCAAAATTTTCTCCCACCCTCGCCCCATTACATAATTACATGTCAGTCAAAAAACGAACAAACTGTCTGCCACACAGAACCATTTTTGAAACAATAAAAATTGCTCAACCTCATTTTAGACCACAAGACGACCACGTCTTTCAACTGCTCGATCATCGATTATCACCCGACAATTGTGCGCAGCAACTGACAACTCGCAAGGACGTCTGCATCACATCACATCGCCGCCAACTGCTGATTTCCATTCCACCGGCCCCTTGCAAGAGCTACCCGCATTTTCAGCAATTACATCAAAACTTGGTCGAACTAATGTGTCCCGCATGAGAGAGAGAACGGGTATTTAAAAACGTTTACTAGCCACACCACAAATTGCACACAATACCAGCGATTTGCGTGCAAATTGACACGATAATTACACACCCCGAGAGAGGGCGCCTTTTACCCCTTACAGCAGGCAACACACAAAAACAGGCTGCCGCACTGGACAACGGTTACGCTCAATTTGCAACGCTTGTCACTCACGGAACCAAGTACCGAGACAGGTGCGTCAGACAGTAGTCCGTCATCCCGCCGCACAAACGTGTACCGGCCAACTGTTGTCAAAAAACGTGAAAAGCAATTCAAGAGAACACAAAACAGAAATTCGCCTAAATACCACTCTGCTGGTCGTTTTGTTAATTTCTCCTCCAAAACTGTTGCCACCGCCGGGAAGGGGAGGCATAGGCGAGCTCCTCGCACAACTTAATGAATGAACACGGTGCCGCCAAAGTGAATCGACAGCCTCATTTAGGATGACAATCGATATCGGAGATGGTCAAGAGCGCTCGAGGGCCCTCGATGTTCAATTTGATTTAAGACCCGTGAATAGCACCTCAATCATGCTCCCGGATTGTAATTACTTGCTACTTGTGTTGGGTTAAAATGAGCAACCGGCACTTCAATCAAGATGACGCCCAAATTATTTTCCGTGTGGACCGTCGGCTGTGCCGCTCCGGATGCTGCGGATGATCCGCGCGAGAGAGAGTGCCTGCGTGTACGCGTAGTAGAGCCGCGCTTAGGAGGCAGATTTGATAAGTGAATGAACGTTTTTCCCGCGTTCCTCCCAGCCACCAACTGTCACTATTCATCTGTGATGGGTTCGATTGCTGCCGCTGCCGCTGCCCCCTCCCCACTCTACCCAACCGCTTGACTGCTGTTGCGAAAGTTCAACAATAGGGTCAGCCTCCATTCAGGCAGACCATCAACAGCGCACCGTGAATCGAATCGATTTGGAGTGGGAATATGCTAAATAACCATTTGTGGATGACTTGCCGAAATCGGTGCTCCTTCGGCTGCCGCTGCGTCTCGCTACCGCTGCCGGTTGGCAGTGACTCTAGCTCTTTCTTGGTGTGGTCGTCCACTTACCCGTCCCTCGAATTAATGAAACCTTAATGATGTGAATTGTGCGCTGGGGTTTTCTCTCTCTCTCTCCCCCTCTCTTTCAGGTTAATTCCTCTCTTTTTGTCGATTATGAAGCGTTGCGTTGAGTGCGGCACACTGTCGCGGAGCCATTTGGCGAAGGCGTGTGATAAATTGAATTTATAGGTCATTGACGAAAGGTCCTAGACATAACGGTATCCAAATGCGGAAGGCAGGTGGCGGCGGCTGCCGGGAGAGGGGAGTGGGTTCTTTGTGGAGCTCGGGTAGAGTGTGTTTACTCGAAACGAGGTTTGGCTTCTGTTTTGTGAACAGTATCTGCCACTGGCTGTTTGGTTAATGTCACGGCGCTGAATGAGATAATCGATTTGGAGGGGCCTCTTACATTTGTAGCACACATGTGTGTATGTAACTGAGTTTGAAGAGACCTTTGTAAAATTTGTCATGTATGCGGTAAGGCTGGAGGCACTTTATCAGCTACAGTTTGTTTGGAAATTGTTTGCCAATAATTCACTCCCTAAGTGGTTTCAGAATGAAATAGTACATATTTTTGAATCTTGTTTAATCAAAGGAAAGACTTTACTAGTTTTGAAAAGGTTTACGGGCAGAATCCCAGAAAACTCAGATTTCTGAACACAAACTCGAAGATCCGAAAATACTACTCCGAAATCCAAAATTATAACCTCGTGTATAAAGAGGAAACACTTCTGCAAACCAAATGCCGCTGTCAGGCTGCTCTAGATTTGGATGACGATGGGCCAGAAATTCGTACCGCCGACATGGACAAAGCCGCAAAGCAAGAATTGAGACTGAAGTCGAAATGATTGCTTGAGCTGACCGAATCCAGGACTGAACATCGGCACCACCTCTTTTGAGTTCCTGACAACACCCAAAGAGTACTAAAATGTCTGTGAAAAAGTTCGCAAATTTCGCCGTAAGGAGTCTCAAACTATCTATCTATGTACTTGTGAAAGAGCAATAGAACGCACAACATAAGAAGTTTCTTAAGAAGCTAGACATCGATCCCTTGTGGGCTCTACAGCCACCCAATTTATCTTGTTGGTGCTACAATTTTGTCTGTCAACGTAGCCGCCGAGATGAAAATACGACTCGTCAGAAAGGTTTATTTTCGGTTTTCAATTTAGGCTGCTCTAAGGCCCAAACAAATTGGTTTAGTCTTCTTAGATCTTTGTGAAGTATTCCTCTCGGGCAAGTGCGTGAAGCTGATGGCATCGAGACGTGAAGCTGTTGAGAACGACTGCGTGTTAACGTTCGTGGATTGAGTCTCTCACTGTTGGCCAATTGCAGCCGCCATCTATCATCTACGTATGTACGGTGGCAGGGATCACAAGTGTTTTCCACTAGCATAAGAATCTTACTAACTTTTTTCAAAATTTTGCGTACAGCAAATACACACAGTACCCATTGCGTGAGGTACTTCATATCGTTTAAAACTTCTTTTCAAAAGACACTTTAACTTCGCAAAACTCACTTTGAAAACACTTTCTTAATATTTCTCAACGCTGTTTAAGCGTAAAGCGACACACTTTGTTTGAGGAAGGTAGGATTCTGATTTCTATCAGCTGTCGGTGTTAGAAAAATCGGTGATTTAAAGGAGCCACTCGATAGCACTAGAAACTGCCGAACTGGTCATTCATCAGCATTCAGTTTTCCATTTGCAAAGATCTGAATACACAGAGAAGCTCAATGTTTGCCTCCGCCATTAATTAAGCATGAAAAATTTAATGGAACGAACTTACATATTTTTGCGAAGCTGGAACGAAATCAGTCCAAAAAAAATTTAGAGGGTTATCTTAAACAATAATTGAGTGGCACTACCACAAGGGACCAGGGCATAGCTTATGCATCAACTACTCATATCGTTTTCACCGAATCTTACCGATTCCGAGCGCCGAGATTTGAGAAGCTTTTCAAAAGCGATCAGTAGCCTTAAGTGTTGTCAGCAACTAGGAAGAGGTGGCGCTGAGAAAAATGAGCTGTCCAGGAATCGAACCTGCACCTTCGCCGTGTAAGTCGACGAACTTACGCACTATGCCACGATGAACAATATCGTGCACACGCTAGCCACCCGGTGGCATATCTCTATATGATGGCCCAAATTTTGACTCTGCGACATAATTGAGGTTCAATGTGCCAAATTATCTTGTCCTTTAGCTGTTTAATTGTTCTTGGCTTATTGACGTACACCTCTGCTTTTGAATATCCCCTAAAAAGAGGATCCAACAGTGTCAAATCTCATGATCCCAGTCAATAAACATCCCTAAGGCGTGTGATAACACGGTCATAGAATTTCTCGTGCAAAAGAGTTATTGTTTCGTTGGCTTTGCGACAATTCGCATCATCCTGTTTCAAACAAATATCATTCAGGTCCATATCCTCAATTTCTAGCCAAGAAGAGTGCATTATTATCTGCACCATTCACAGTAACTGCTCAACCTCATTTTGGAAGAAAGTACAGCCCGGTGGCGCCATAAGCCTCACTGAACAGTCACTCTTTGTACCTCATTGCTCAAGATGATTTTCTCGGTAAGGTACACCATTCACTTCTGTCTGTTCAACCACACATTCGGCGTATTGACGACGCTTGAAATGGTCAGTAGGCTTCAGTTCCAGAGTTTCTAGAGAATCGAACCTTGTAAGCGCGTTAATTCAAATCTTTTTTTAAAATTCTCAGCAGTGATGTCTTGAAAAAGGTCAATTGTTGGGCACAACGAGTTTGGCTGCTCTTCTGCCACAACAGCAATGTTTTCTGCTGAACGAACTTTTTCGCAGAACGAATTGGGCGGGCATGCAAAGGGATTTTCGTAGTTCCCACAGACTCGGTTTGCTGCAATTTACATAAATCTCTACCGATTGTGGACGATACATTTGACTTGTACACGAAATGCTTTAGGCTTAAAATGATCAGTTTTGTAGATGCCTTTGACAGTCTTAACGCGCCGCTCAATTGTGAACCTCTCCATGGTTCAATATGCCAAACATTGAAACAGAGAAATGTCAGAGTAAGCTGAGCAAGAGAACTTGACGTTAAGGTGTGACTCACATTTAACATCGTGCATTATGATTGGATCGTTGTCGCCGTGACGCAGTGGGTAAGTGCGTCGACCCACACACAGAAGGGAATCAGAAGGTCTAGATTCGGATTCCCGAACGGAACACCTCACTTTTTCACGGCACCATCTCTTTCGAGTTGCTGACAATATTCAAAGAGTATCAATTGTGTATGAAAGAGCTTCTCAAATCTCGCCGTTCGGAGTCGGCAAAAAACTGTAGGTCCTTCTTCCTTCACAGCACGAGTAGTTGTTGTAGAAGCTAGGCCCTGGTTCCTTTTGGGCTGTAGTGCCTCTCAATTATTATTATGGTTGGACCACCTTTAAGAAAACTTTCCACAATAATACGCCAGAATTTGTATTTTTATATTTTGTAGAACGTACAAAAATTTCACTCATATCTAAGTGTGTATAACTATTGATAAAGACTGTCGAATGAATAGTGTCTTCCATCAAAACAAAGCATACGATACCAGCTTTCACACAAGCTGCAGCATTGCCAGATGGAATAAATATTGATAGAGATATTATATTTTACAGCCATCTAACGACAATTTGGTACTAATATTTTTGAAACATTCAATAGATTCAATCGTCCTCGCAATGGTTGTGCGTATGTTCGATCTTCACAAAAACTGCAATAACTCCACTGCTCTGTAACTGTCTACCAGTGGTTAGAGCTCAAGCACTAGTAAGCAGTTCATATCATTCAATCTCGTGTCCAGATTCTTCCATCTACAAATCAGTTGACTGAATGACTGAATTTGGTTTGCTTTTGGAAGCTAAAAAGCTCCAAAAATTCCGGTTTGCCAAATTTTGATAGAGTCCAAATATTCATTTGTTCAGTGTGCAAAAAATATACAGTCTGGCCCCCAGCGCGAAACTTGTATCCTTGCCACTTGTTCGGACTGAAAAAGCCACGTCTTCTGTGCCAACGGAGTGAAAAAAAAACTACACGTCCATCGATACAGGTTGGTCACACCCAGATTGCCAGTTCAATTCACCATCGAAACAATTAATATCTAATTGCAAGGAAACGGCAAACGCAATCGGAGCATATCACCGCACAACACACAACAACAGCAACTGATGCTTCGGCGTGCTGCGTGTTCGTCCAGCTCTCTCATGACTGCTTAAAAGGAAGCAGAGCACACCCACATGCTGCAACATAAATCCACTGCACTTCTGTTGTTTCTCGCTGAGTAATTATCGAATTACACGTTAAGATACCCACCCAACCCGCCCGCGCTCTCAGTGCGTATCGATCACACGGCAGGCATTTAGTACTCAACGTCTCCATTCGTGTACCGTGAACTGTCTTTAAGTTTGAAATTTCCGCTCGAATTGACCACAAATATGCGGCCAAGTCAATTGCAGACCATGATAGCCGGCAGTAAAAGGGCATAATTAGAGCCACCAACATCGTCGTCATCGCAGAGTGGTGTGCAATTTTTTTTTCTCTCTCTTAGACCTGCAAATCGATAGCACTGACATGGATGTGGAGGAGCCACTGGCCACTGGGCTGATGGTGATCATCAATGCGTATCTCTGGTGGAGAATGTCATTTGTCTTGCGATTGACGAGGGCTGCTAAGTGCAATGTTTGTACCCAGACCGTGGCTTGTAGGAGTTCCAGTGGAATTTCTTAAGATCGTATTAGATTACTGGATATTAGAGGAGATTGGTTACGCAGCCGAGAGGCGTTTCACCCCGATCGATGGGGCTGGGATGGCAATGACACCGGAAGAAACTGCTTCACGATGCCGCGTTGATCTCGGATTGTGAGCACCCTCGTCACCTACCGACAAATTGCCGGTCATCACATTCAACGAAACCTGCCGCATAGAACAAATATTTCCTCCTCCAATTTCTATGTAAATTTCATCAATTAAAGTCTACTCCCATTCCCCGACTGAGGATGAAGTCATCATCGCGCCGTCGCTGAATGCGGGCATTTATTTCGGTAAATATGAAATTATTTAAGTCCTCAACGACCGCAATCCGATTACCGGGAGACATTAAAATCAATCCAACTCGCCCTTCCGGTTATTGTTGAACGATTTGTAACGCATCGACACGGGGAGAACAAAGCAACTAGCGCCAGAGATACGAGCGTGTATCGAAACAGAAGCGTGTATCCCCGTCTGTTCATCGAGATAGTATTTGTTTGAAGCGCGCTCTTTTGTTCGCTGTCTTGTATGAGGGAGCATAGCCCCCGTATTAGGGTCGGATTGTGTAAATTCCAAATTTTACGACTTCGATACGCGTTTCCTCTCTGATGTCTTAATGCTGCATAATGGTTTCCATTAATGTGCGCTATCAAGGTGTCGGTGGAAGATATCAATTTGTGGGGAAGACAATACTACACGGAGTCGGCTTTTATGTGAGCGACATAATCAAGTTTTGTCGCATGTTTGGGAGAATCTGAGCTCCTCGAGGATGGTGGCGATGGTCGGGTAGGAAGCATGCACCTGGTCATTTGCTGAATTTGGGAGGATATAAGCTCCATATGCCCTATTCACAAAAAAGCGATATTTCCTCATGCAGCACTAAAGAGGTACATTTATCCTTGGTCATCGTCACATCGTAGATCCTGCAGCTACTTTGTGAACGTCTGAAGCCAGGCAGTGCGGCCTTCGGCCTGACAAATCGACTGTAGACCAAATTTTCAAGCTAAGACAAATCCTGGAGAAGACCACCTTTTCATCGATTTGAAAGCCGCATACGATAGCCATCATCATGTTGAGCTATTCAACGCGATGGTCAAATGTGGGATCGCAGGAAAACTGATCCTGTTGTGTCGCACTACGCCAACACATACCCGATGAAACCTACAATTTGGCCTAAAGACTTACGATCCATTTGAAGCTTAGACAGAATTTCGGCAAGGAGATGTCCTGTCGCTTGATTTCTTCAATTTGGTACAGGAAAAACTAGTGCGGAGAGCGGCTGTTAACACGAAAGGCACTATCTTCTACCTTATCGATATCATATCGCGTTTTGACCGCGCCGTTATGGAGTCTTTGATGGCGGTTGAAAAACAGCACCAGGAGCGAAAGCCAATAATATGCCAAATATATGCTGCCGAGCTAGAGCAACGACGATAAATAAAAGCGCAGAGCTGATTCTTTGTGTCTTCGAAAAAATGTTTCTCCTTTTGTTAGATGAGGCTATCTGCGAGGAACGCGATTGAGAGACCTTGCTACGAAATCTACGAACAGTGCCAAGATGTGCATGGATTCCGAAAGACAAAAGTCCATCGAATGCACTGGCTCGGCCACATCGAGCGTATAAGCACCATGTGGCCAGCAAAAAGAGTCTTCGATTCCAAGCCTCCTAATTCCAAACGCAGAGGAAGACTAAGTCTCAGCTATAAAGACGGAGTCATCGTGTCAGCGATTAAAGGCAGCAATACCTCCGGCTTGAACCTTCTATGTGTCGCCGGCCTGATTAGTATGTGAAAAACAAGCTACGACAAGTGTTGGCAAAATTAGGTTATGTAAGGGTGGTAACTGAAACTCACATTGAGCAAACTAGTTCATGGCGAAGTACCACCATACACTGAGTAAACGTAAGCAGTAGCCTCTGAACTATTTTTGAGGTGAACCGATCTGGAAGCATTAGCAACGATGCCTTCACGTCATTAAATGAGCTGACAAAATATCTGCATTAATACTCGTATTCTTTTTAGGATAAGCAACCAACATTCAACATTCTGGACGTCACTTAAAGCGGATGAGGAAGCCCTTAGTTTTCACGAGAGATAAGTTTTGCGCACGATATTTGAGTCCTATTTGCGTTGATGGCATCTGAAGGAGAAGATTTAATGACGAACTCTATGGGCTGTACAGTGACATGCGCATGGTTAAGCTTCTTCGGATACAACGCAAGATGGCTGGACCATGTAAAGCGTATGGCCACTACTCAACATTTCCAACTGCTTTAATAAGTTTTGCGGACAGTCCATTCGCTCCAGCAGCTTTTTTCTACTTCAGTCTCGATATTCCTATCTTGACCTCGTCTAAGTCGAGGGAACGCAGTTCTTGCCTACCATCGTCCAAGCTGAGTGGAACATTCTGCCTTACAGCGGGATTTGGGCCGTCATCGCCGAAGTCCGCAAAAATGATCTTTCCAGATTTTGAGCATCGATTGCGACTCTACTACTAGGTCTCCGTTTTGGTCGCGGCACGCTTCGGTCCGAACCCCATATCCACCAGATAGCTGTTTCATCTTTCGGTAACATATTCGAACTTCATTCCTGCCATAACACCTCTCCATCTCTTCGACCGCGCGCTTCTCATGCTCTCTCATTTTTCTTCTGAGAAGCCGGTTCTCTTCCCTTCTTTTCTGTTGGTAGACCTCTCGTTGTTCGATGCAGCGTTGCCTGGTAGGCCTCCTGTTTGGCTGCATGTGCCTGCTTGCACTCGTTGTCAAACTATGGGTTCCTTCTAGGTGGTGGCGTGAAACCCAGCACATCAGTGGCAGCTTCTTTGATGGCTTTTTGACGACGTTTCCATTCTTTTTCTATTGTCAGTGCAGGCAGCGTCGAACTTTGGGAGAATTTCAGGGAGACTCGGTCGGTAAAGATCCCTGCAATCTGTTGTGATTGTAGCTTACCGACGTCAAACCGTTTTGGCATATCCCGACACCGTTGCTCTCTCGATATCCGAGTTCTTACCTTGGCTACAACAAAGTGATAATCCGAGTTGATGTTGACGCCTCGGAATGTACGGATATCGGCAATATTGGCAACGTGATCCATCTGGTTGACGGTTAATCGATTAGGGGATCGCCAGGTTCCTTTATGGATGTTAAAATGTGGGAAGCGCGTACTGCTCACAGAGAGGTTCCGCCCGGCGCCGAAGTCCAGTAGCCTGAGTCCGTTTCCGGAAGTCGTGTCGTGCAGACTGTGTTTTCCGATGACACCAGCAAAGATGTCATCTTTCCCCAGCTGAGCATTGAAATCTCCTAGAACGATCTTGGTGTCATAGCTGAGGCAACGATCGTATGTTCTTTCTAGGAAATCATAGAACTCATCCTTACTGTTGCCATCCTTCTCCTCTGTCGGGGCGTGAGCGCAAATCAGCCTGATGTTCCCGAATTCAGCCTTAATGCGGATTGTCATGAGGCGTTCGCTTACGGGATCGTAGCTTAAGACTTTTTGCCTAAGTTTGTCTAGAACAACAAATCCGCATCAGAATGGCACGCAGTCGCTGTAGTAGATGTCGCAGTTCTTCATCTTCTTTCTGCCCGGCCCATCCCACCGCACTTCATGGATAGCGGTGAAATCTGCTTTGTAACAGTCAACGGCCTCCGCAAGTTGTTCGGCTGCACGTGGTTTGTTAAAGGAACCCACATTCCGGGTGCAGAACCAAAAATCGTTGTCCTTAATACGTCTGCTGGGGTCGTCAACATTAGATCCGTCAATATCCGATGCATGTTGCTGTCTCTGCAGTCGTTTTCTTGTTTATGTGGTGAGGGAGTACTTTGGACTAAGGGTTAGCTTAACCGGCGTGAAGTGTTCTATACTAAGCCATCCATTCCAAGGCCACGCATTTCCATTCTAAGCCCACGCATCATAATAGTTTTATTTTGTTTTCTGCCAATTAACCCAAAATATCTCCTTACGTGACTCATGCCTAGGTACAAAAAATCTAGAAATATTTATCTTCTCGAGCGAGGACACCTAAGGGAATTCTTCTTAGTCTTGTAAGGGTCTCCCATAAACAGAGGAGATAAAAATGCTTTCATCTTTCACCTCGGCACTGCAATTGCAACGAAATCAGCTTGTGGGCTATCTTCCACAAATCAGGAACTCAAACACGCCAAAAGTCGCCACACGGGCAACTTTTTCTTGCGAGTATCGCCTGGGGTGCAACAAGGCCCTCTCGTTACAAAACAAAACAGTCTGGTCCTTAACATGCATCCCACATCCCGCAGCACTCTAAATGTGTCAGTCAAACGGCGGTAAAATCCATCTCATTCCAACCCAAACCATCACCACTCATCAGGATTTAGCACAATTCCATGACAACATGACGCCACTGTTTGAGAACCATTGTCTCTCGATTACAAGACTTCAAATTATTCATAAGCGGCTGAAACAATGCCACCAAGTGATCATAACTCCACCACCAGTCATACGAAGCACAATAAAAGAATCCAATTGTTCAAAGAGACAAAACACAACACCTCATCCGTCCCTCACCCCCCACACACACACATACTCTGAATCTCATTATGTACCACGCGTACCATAAATCCGGTATTCAAATTTCGCACAACAATAGGAAATTATATCACTTTCCGACGTCAGCCCAGCCAACCCGCTTCGGCTTCAATGCTCCGAGCAGGACCACTCAATGAGCGGCTCAATGCTGAGTTTACACTAATTACCATTTCATGAGATTAGCCGGAGCTGCGGTACCGCACCTAGAAGCGTCATTTATTCGAATGTCCCCCTGCAACTCACACACACACACACGTCTAGGTTTTATTAATTAAATACCTCAATTGTTTCATGACATCGACTGCGATTCGGGTTCAGTCTCGAATTTCGTGACAAAATATGCTAATACGCGGCTAAATTAGTTTTAGCACTGCCGCTGACTGGGCAGCGGGCCTAGCAAAGCGTGAATGTTCCAACACACTATTCAAAAGACAGGAAACGTGATAGTGGTGATTTTTCTTCCTTTTCCATTTTAATTGCATGTTTTTCCTCCGAAAAATCGACAATTGCCCCGGAACACGAATTAACATTTCATAAACAGTTTTCAGTGGCTCTAGCGCCTCTCAGAGGGCCTCTCAGAGGGCCTGATCAGATCTAACCGATTGCGACTTTGTGCGCTCTATATGCGTGGGGGGGGCTAGCTCTCTCCCCACTGTAAACACTGTGAAATTGTATGAAACGCATAAATACAAAAGTGTAACGCACCGACATGTCGAGGTGACGTAATTAGAAATGTAGTTTGCACAAAGTTTGGCTCTTGATGTTGTTTAACAAAAGGCAGTCATACTTATGTGTGAGACTGCGACGTAAAGAGTGCCGTGTTCTCGAAGAATGGACTGATGTCTGGCACATACTGCCCAAAGTTTGCGTGTCACGAGATCACTCGACGGAATGGCTTTATTCTGCCTGAGACTTTTTTGTAATATATCTGGAGCGGGCTTACCTAAGACACGGAGAGATATGGATTAATTTACCATGTAGTGCGTAGGACGATGCATAGAGGCCTCCTTTCCGAAGGAGATGTATATGGCTAGTAGTCGTTTTAGTCAAGCCATTCTTTCTCGGCTTTCTCGGCAACTTTACTGATGGTAACAGCTTTATTAGACGCACGCCCCAGCTGCTATAAGTCTGATTGAGTGACTGGTGCTCTGCAGCCAACTTTCATTTAGACTAAATTAGAACACGTCACCAGAGCGTTGCCGTAGCGTAGTAGGTAAGTACGTCGACCCCCACGCCGTAGCACCTCTTTCGAGTTGCGAGAGTACCGATTGTCTATGAAAGAGCTTCTCAAATCTCGCCTTTCGTATCCGGCAAAAAACTGTAGGTCCCTTCTAGCCCGCACAACACGAATAGCTGCTGAAGAAGCTGTAGTGGAAATCAATTATTTTTATCGTTAAATCGGTACAACTAGCAGAATGAATAGTTAAATGAGGCAAAAAGGTACAACCTCCGCAGAAGATAATTTGTTTGGTACTTTACAGCCGTCGCCATCGATTCAAGACTTCAGTGGATCTTTAAAACGACCTGTGAGGAACTACAGGAAAAATAATTTCGTGAGGCTCAATAGTGCATTGTGGACACTGAAACCAGTACCGAAGTTGGTTTTTTTTCAAAAAGATCCAAGCAAGGTGCTTGCTTTTGCCTCAAGAGCATCTTAATTACACTCTAGACATGTGGAGCGATGTACTTTTTCCCCAACGAACCAAGGTTTAAGGTGCATGTTGGTGATGGAAGGAATATTGCCCAAAGAGAACCAAAGGAATAACTATTGGGTGGGCAAATAAGTAATTCCGGATTTCACTGATGGATGGCTTTAGTTGATATATAAGTTCTCTCGGTTGTCGCCCAAAACTAAACATGAATGGTCAAGGAAGAAAAAAAGGGTAAACTGATCTTTCTAGAATCGAAAACTACTTCAGAAGTTAACTTCTAGACTCTGAAAAATAGATTAAAGCTCTTTTCACTGGAACTTTTGAAGATTTTTTTCTTTTTTTGCAGGGCAAGGATCCTTTCCGTACAACCAAAATCGAGAACTTATTATTTTTTTTCTTACAATATACAAACGAAGCCTAAAATAAGCGAAAGTTGTTATGACTTAATTTAATACTTAAAATTGAATTTTAATGCTTAGGTACTAAGTACTTCGAAGTTAATAGTGTCGTTGTATAAAGTTTGCCTCCCTACAGTCCACATCTCATTCCAACTGAAAATATGTGGTAGTAAAATTTAAGACTGCGAAGACGCATCTAGGCTCATCTGAAGATCTAAAAGATTTTCTTCTTTGGACTCCTTTTACATAAAATAAAAAATTTCTGCAGGAGGATGGCCACCAAAGAAGTAATGAAAATGCGGTAGTAGTTTTTAAAATAAACTCTTATCCGTCTGCAATGCTCAAGGAGCCTTTTTACGGCATTCTGAAACGACTTTATAAGGCTGGAGGTGCAAATCTAATGCTATAGCAAGGTGTGCGACACGTTAATCAGCTGTGAACGCTGGAAAATCGAAAAATTCAAATCATCAGCAACCATTTCGACTGACCGTGCATAACGATGATGCACAGCTTCAGCTTTCTTCAAATTTGTTTTCTGTGTTATTAATTGGTTGCGTTGCCAGTCAGTTATGACGACAAAGTTGGCTTTGATTCTTATAACACTCCTGGGTTTTAAAAGCGGTGGTCGCCGTGGTGTAGTGGTAAGTGCATCTACCGCCGCGCAGAAAGTCTGGGTTCGATTCCCGGACGGGACAACCGGCATTTTTTTTTCGGCACCATCTCTTTCGAGTTGCTGACAACACTCAAAGAGTATCAATTCTCTATGAAAAGCTTCTCAAAACTTCGACATTCGGAGTCGGCAAAAAACTGTAGGTCCCTTCTACTCGTGAAGAACAGTAGCATGCACAACACGAGTAGTTGTTGTAGAAGCCAGGCCCTGGTCCGTTGTGGGCTGTAGTGCCACTCAATTATTAGTATTATTGTTATTAATTGATTGCGCTGCCAGTCGATTATGACGATAAGAAGTGGTTATGTTTGAATCACCATGTTTGTGGTCGATTGATAATCGTAAATGACAAATATCAGCTTGCACTGCGATGCTTTAACTGAGGTTTTATTCCAGTGCTACCAACTTGATAATGTAGAACTTTCCTAAATGGGACTAAAAATACCGACGTAAAGAAATAAAAAAATGTCGGTAATACAAAGCACCAAGAAAGTCGATTTATGCAGAGTTCTACTGCACTTCTTTGGAACAAACGTCTGTTGCTTCTATAATTAAAAAAATATGTTTCGAGAGTTCAGTAAATTGAGTTTTTTAATAAGCAAGCCAAATTTGACGTTAAATGACAAGCTAAATGGATTCAAAAATGTAAATTGACTACTGTCTGTACTATAGGTACTGCGGTTTTTATTTGAATCAAGTCAATGTTGGTAAAACGAATTGCTGCCAAAACAGAGATCCTTCTTACCGTACACATGTTATAAGCATCTTAATTTTTGATTTCTCAAGACATTTTGACTGTTCTGACTGTTTTTAATAACAATTATAAATGTATGACTATGACCTGTCATCACCTGCATAAATAGCAAGGCTCCATCCAGTCCAATTCGTTGGTCTATTTGAAATGGGAATAAATTGTGTGCGACTATCCTTCATGTCAATCAAATGTGCCTAATAACAAGTAAATAATAAAGTTAGTTAAACGCAGATGGATTGAGTTTAAAACGATTTCATGAATAATATTTGCTTTGTGTGGGAAGATTCCCACATCAAAAAGAGAATCACCCGTCATCTCCGTAAACTTTACAATAACTTAATTTTCGAAACAAACCTGCATTTCCATCTTTGTCATCAGTCGATGTTGATGGTCGTATAAACCATGCCCCATCTTCAACGTTTTCTCGACCCACTTTGACCACCGCTGCTTGTTACCGATAGAGCTTGCCCAACGCAGACCTCCGGCAACATTTTTAACACTTCGGTAACAGTATCAGCGACAAGTTTCAGGCACTTGAAAAAGCAACAAACTCATTTTACGCTACTTACAAAAGGGCGGGTTTCTCTAGCTTCTCAAGCACGGGGACCTGCGAAATCCAGCAAAATATAAACCAACGCTTTCCGGGATTGTATTTTCGTTATTTCCCAAGTACTATTCCGACTCCACTAACAATCAGGATGGTCTTGAAGAAAATTCAATGTGCAGAAAACAAACTCATAATTTGGCTATATTTTAAAATTCATCAATGACGGATACTGACTTTTCAGTAATTTGCCGTTCTTAAATCTTTACAATTCGCATGTTGTGACAATCGAATTCGAATCGAATCAAAATTGCGACAATCCACATGCCAAATGTTTTGCATGCGATTCCTGAACTGAACGTTTCTCCTTCTTCTTCTTGCAGCGTTACAGTCCGGCGTGGATCCGGGCCCCAACATGGCTCTCCAACCAACACAATCTTTCGCTAGCTGCCTTCAGTTGCGCAATCCAAGTTGGTTGAGAACCTTCTCCACTTGTGTGCGACACCTTAGCCTAGGCCGTCCTCTGTTGTGTTGTCCCAATGGCTCAGATTCGAAGACTTTTTGGGCCAGAGAGTGGTGTCCATAAGCTCTACATGGCCCAGCCATTCTAACCGTTGTATCCAAAGACACTTGACCAGGGGCATTTCACTGGACAGGCCATATAGTTCGTCGTTAAGTCTTCTCCTCCAGATGCCATCAACGCAAACAGGACCAAGGATCTGTGATCAATGTGTTGTGCTCAATGACGTATATATTATAGCCTTTCGAGATTCACTTTTCCCTAATCTGTCTGCGTTCTTTAATTTTCAAAATTCGCATGTTGATGGCTAACGATTTTTGGCCCATAAGACTGAAACTGTTTGTAACCGCCGTAATTGCAACAACTTAAACGCCGAAGATCCTTGATTCGATTCCTGGACTGAACGTTTATCTCGGTATTTTTTTTCGGCACCACCTCTTTTGAGTTGCTGACTCTCTGTCTAAAAGCTTCTTAAATCTCTGTCGGAATGCAATAAGCAGTGGGTGCCCTCTACTTGTGGCAGAATAGAAAACGAACATCAAATACGAGTAGTTACTGCAAACGATATTTCCTGGTGTCTTGTGCGCTGTAGTGCCACTTTTATTCATTGTTTTCTTTTTGGAACACTCTTTTGGAAGTGCAATAATTTGATTAAACGTTCTCTTATGAAATTTTTGTAAAAACTTTTCAAACTTTGAAGCTTACGGACACGCTGTCACGCTAATTTATATGAAAAAGCTGGACAGAGAAGAACCAAGTTCTTGTAAAGAGGTGTGTCAAATAAGCATATCCATCATTTCACACCCTCAAATGTCCAACAGTCTCCAACTTTTCTATTCAAGACTACTTACTGGGTGAAGTTCATTAGATTCCAAAATTTCATACAAATCCTTTGATAGACTGACAGAAAAATCATCCAGATGGAGACTCAAAAAATTTGTGAAAACGAAACCATCCTTAAGTGAAACGAATTTTTAATTTATAATTTATTTTATTTATCATATTTTATATTTTCCTTCTTAATAACTTCTTAGCTACATAAAAAATATTATACTAGAACGCTTACAAACAAATGACAAAAGATAAACCTACAATTCATCATAAAGTATCTTTCCGCGCATCCATCGAATTTCATCCGCCTTCGAATGTACTGCGTCGGCTCTAAAGAATCTCTCTCTCGAACAATATAACAAAGAATAAAGTATAAATATAAATATACAGATTTTTATTTTCATTTTTTCATTTTCCTCTTTTCTATTTAACTGTACACGTGAAGAGGATGATTTTATGGAAACAAAAAAAAAAAATATTTATAAATACAGACTAATTAAAACGACGTAAACATAGGCGTTCTTAACTGTTCAAAAAAATCAAAGGAAATCACTTGACATCTTGTAGATACTCTGTCTCCTTAGCTAAGTACATTCATCTATTCCACTTGGAGCTGTATATCCGGTATGTCCGAACGACTTCTTCGTTAAAAATACGCTTATGCATTTTCGTTTCACCATTTTTTTTTGTTTGTTTTTAATTTACTTACTCAATGCTAGTTTGTTAATTTTTTTGTACAAAAATTTACATTACAATGTTGGCAACTGTTTTCTCTCATTTTCTTTAAATTTATTTGTTTCCTTTTTTGTTTTTGCATTTTTTTGCTTAATCATTAAAAAATATATTTATTTTTTTTTTTGCTATCGTATAGACGTTCATCTGGTTTTGTTTCGGTTTGTTGTTTTTTTTACAGAAAACTAAAGTGTGCAAAGTTTTGAAAAAAAAAACCCAAAAGGTCTGTCTCCTTGTTAGTAAAACTAAATCGTTTGTGCCATGTCGAATATATATATTTTTTGTATTTTTTTTGTGTTTAATTTAAATAAATAAGCTACTTAACTGTACACAGAGTATATAAATATATATATATGCTTTGCTGGTTGCTCTCATTTGTCTTGTAAAACTCAAACTTGGATTGTGTCCTCATCGTCACTGGGCGGTCGACTGCTCTCCGAGCGTCCGGGTGGACTGCCCGGATTCAGGGTTGGACTGGGCGATCGTCGCGCACTACTGCTATTGCTAATACTGATGTTGTTGTTATTGCTACTGGTGTTGTTATTGTTGTTGCTATTGGTCTGATAATAACTACTTAACGATGAGAGCGAACTAGATGCTGATAAGTGCGGAAATGGTGCTGCAGCTGGCCCAGGAAGACCGCCTAAGCTGCCCAAAGCTGCCGGTACACCGGGATACAAACGATATGGTAGTGGTTTTTGTAGTGCTGCCGCTGCCGCCTGCCGATAGTAGATGTCAGCGGCTGATGGCGGTGTTCCGTGCGGCGACTGGGCGGGATAGGGCCATGCACCTAGGTACGGTGGTCCACCGTATAGTCTCTGGAAGGCGGCATAGTTGCCCGCCTCGGCGAGGAGCTCCAGACCGACTGCTGTCTGACGTTTCCACTTTGTTCTGAAATGGGAAAAGATGTTCGTTCTTAGTCAATTGTTTTTTGAAGAGAGAATTTTCTTAAAATTTAAATTCCTAAGCAATTTAATTTAAACCATTTAACTTGGTATACAAGAACACTTCGTCTCCCCCTACATCCAGCAGCCCAATAAATCGCATTTATTATACATCTCCTCAGAGTCTCACATTTACTGCACAACAAATCATCCAACCGTCATCAGAACAACCTCTAATCGCTCGGCCATAGTCTCGTTTTACGACTCCCTGAAGATGGTAGCTCTTCTCTCCAGGCACACGCACACACATTCCCCCCAAACTCCAACGCACCCACCCATTCACGAGCAGAGCGTAATTGTCCTTGGGAGGGATTAAAGTGTATACACACACTGTTCGGTCAGCAATTTGCACCCCGAGGCCACGGTGGCAATTCAACGGCAGCCTCGATTGCAACAAAATCCGGCGCGAGTTATTGCCTGGCGTGATTTGTGGGCATAAACGGCAAGAACTTCAAAAAACGTTGCATTTAATGCAGCTGCACCTCCACCAGCCCATCTACAGCCGTGTTGCCGCCGCTAGTCGCTCGCTTAATGCCCACCCGATGAATGATCATAAAGTCATGACAAGCAGCAGCAGCAGCAGCGTGATGAAAGGAAAGGGAGCGATGGGTGCACAACCAGAGGCAGGACAGTGTAAGCGAGTGTAGGGAAGGAAATTGGCTCTTTAGAGCATGATTTGAATTTCTCGTGCAGCAGGCTACAGCACAGAAGTGGATCATTAGGGGGGGAGAGAACATTGAAGAGCTCTCCTCGGTCGCCATTATTCTCGCTACCTTTGCAGCGGCTAATTGACGGTTGTCTTAGACGTTTCCACGGCACAAAATATGAAGGATTCCGGATCAGGAGGGCAGCAACATGCTAATAGTTGAAAATCTTTCGATAACAACTTTGATCGCTGCGAAAGGCAAGCGCTTGCCGGCTGCAAAATTTAAGTGGGTGGGTCTTTTGCAGGTTTTCCAGTGCCGACGCTGGTTGGAGGCAGCTTTCAACGCTAATTGGAAGACTGCAGATTGGTTCGACGTTCATAGTTCACTTGGGTAAGTAGCTGGGGTGTGTTATTTTGAAATGGGCAACGATTGGCGGTTTCAGTTGAAAGGAAACAAGTACTTAATTGGAATTTGCTTATCCCACGCTTAACTGCTGCATTGTTGCACTTTGGGGGCATTGTGGTATGACGGTAATTGATTGTGATTGTGTGTTAGGCTTACAGTTCGATTGATGAACGGTCTCTCAATTATTTTTAGATTGGACGACTGATTATTGACTTTGACACCGCCCTACCTCATAAACTCACGTCTCCCAGCACATGACGAATGTCACCTCTCCAAAACCGTCCATAAATTGAGACATTCGTGCAAACTGCAGCGGACCGCTATACACTCCAGATTACACAATCCACGCAGAAACCACCGCCCAGCCGCCTGCCACCCCTCCACACTGCCTATCACGCGCACTCAGAATTCCTATTTAAATCAATCCGTCTCCTATGCAAATCGCAAACGGCGAGTTACTGCCCGCTTGATTTATGACTGCTTTTAGCGCGTTGCCATGATACACTCGTATCAGTCGTACTCCATGACACACAGCACTCGCCTTCAGACACACAGCCACTCGCTCCTCCGGAGGACCATGTAACTGAGAATCAAGCTCCGAAAGAACCGGAATGCACAAAACCGAAACCTCTGCGGATTGTACCAGTTTCACCTGGTCACCTGTTGCTAAGACCTAATACACCAATTAAGTAATTTGTATCCTATTACTCATAAACTCATTCATTAAGAGCACCAATTAAGCGCCTTCTTTGATGGGTAGGCACAGCAGCAAGCGACCGTCTCCGGGAAGATGCATTCACCATCGGCAATTGACAGGTACTCTCCGAAGTTCACTTTTCAACGTCAATCGCAGAGGCGTTACCCGAATCACGTTAACCCAATCGTTTCAGGGTCGGTCGGTTTCAAAGCTCCCAGCGAGAGCCGTTTACGAAAAATTTAAATAGTCCCCTGTACCTGATGGATCGCTGCCGCTGCTGCTGCTGCTGGCTCTCTAGATCAATTATCTTTTCCGCTCATCATGTTCGGTCGTCAAATTTACGCCCGGGACCGAGGGTTTGTGACGGAGAACGAGAGAGAGAGAGGCAGTTGGCGCCACTAACTTCGGCGCCGGTTACCAGTGCCGCCGCCGACGCCGCAACCACAAGGAGGAAGAGTGAAACGCACGACTGGGCTGCTTCTGTTGCTGGACAAGCATCTTCGTCGATCATTAATTTTCCGCTGTGAGGTGGATGGATTTTTGTGAAAGTCCCTGCACAGATAAAAGGTTACCCTGCCGCTGTTTAACTAATTCCATCAATTAAAACATTTCTCTCCTTCTTCCACTGCGGCCATCTCGTTCCTTCCTCCGGAAAGAAGATCAATTACCTGATCAGCTTGAGGTACGTCGCACACAAGGTGGCGTGAAGGAAGGTCCACTGCGACCCCGGGATTATTTGACCGAAAGGTGTGCAATTATGGGTGGATCTGGACAATTAGATGCATTGGTATGCAAAAGTCCCCAGACAGTTTTAAAGGGATTTGCGAAATGTTGACGCCGCTGGAGATTCATTTCATCACAGGGGTGGTTTTCTTTTTTTTTCTCTTGTTTCTCGAAATCCTATTAAAATATCATCACCCTTCGTCGAGCAGGATTTCTGCAAAACCGGAACGAATCACTGTAAACATTTGAAGTTTCATTACCGTCATGGTGCAAAACCAAAGCGAATCTGAACTCGTGTGGCGACGGAATGGAAGGGACGAACGGCGCTATGGTTTGATGGGAATGTACATGTACACATCGAGAAATGGGGTGTTAAGGAGTTTATGGCAACATGCATGGAAAGTGTGGCTAAGGGCAGCGAATGAGGCAGTTTGTCGAGGAGACTTGAGCGGCCCTTCAGTGGAAATAGTCAAGGATTAGAAATGTGTGGATGGTGGTTTTCTTTTCTTATGTTCGAAATTTGTGAAAACCTTTTGGAACAAAATGGAGAAATCATTAAACTTTGCTTTTCAAATTGAAGTGTGAATGACTTGTAACTCCGCTTCCAGTTCCCAGGCCATGAGTTCATTTGGTATGGGAACCCACACAAAAAGCATTGAGCGCACTTGTTAAGAACACCCGCTTCAAAGCAAGTGTCAGCTTTAACAAGGCAAGTACAGCAAAAAACGTGTAAATGGCGTTCAACTCGTTGAATCTGAAGAACATTAAAATGAAGCAAATGATCAGAGTTCAAGAATCTTCTGTAAACAAGCAACGTGACTAAGACGAGGGAAAGAGAAAATGCCGAAAAAATACTTTATTTTCGCCTAGCTGAAGTTACGATCAGATTACAGACAGATAGATCTGCTTAGTGACCTAGTCGTAAGAATGACTTCTGGTGATAGCTCTCGGTATTGTATAGTACGTATGTTATGGCTCTTTGCGTCTTATTCATCGCCGACAAGAAGAACCTCCTTATACTCGTACATATAACTACGTATCGACGTTCAAAGTAAGCTTTCAGAACTATTATAAAACTAAAGTAGGTGAAATTTCGAAACTTTCGAATATCAAAATCGAACGAACTTGTTAATAAATTTGTACTTTAGATTGGAATTAAGTCTGGTTGATGTGGCCAGTGCTAATTTTCGAAAACGTTTAAGCGTTGAATCGTAAATGGAAATTCGGTCCCTTAAGTCGTATATCCAATCCATGTGGCTTTCTTCTCCTATCTTCAGATTTCTTCAAATGGTTTGAAACTGTTGGATGACGAATGATTCAATACCTATCAACATCCACTCTCCTAACATCTTAATCTTGCCCAACATTACAGTGATCGCTTGGTCTTAGTGAGGTGTATCCTTAACACCAAAATTATAAATAAGTTGGATAGCCCTACAGCCAATAAGGGATCAAGCCCCAGTTTCTTGAACGTGTGCTGTAACGCGATTTATTTTTTCTCTAACTAGGTCTACAGCTAGATTTGCAAAGTTTTTCATTGAAAATGAGTGTTGTCAGCACACTTAGAAGGAACTGGCGATGTGCAAGGACTGCACGACGTTCATTCCAGGAATGGAATGAGGAACCTTTAGCGTGTGAGTCGACACATGCCGACGTAACCAACTACGCCACAGTAGCGAGAACATCAAAATGTTCGAATGGGAAAAGCATAAACCACATCGCTGCTATTTTTCGACTTCCAGCATCGTCTTCGTAAATCTTACAAATTTGATCAGCAGCCTGCAACGTTTATAGACTTCTTTAAAAAAATTCTAAAAATGTTCCAAATTTCGACTCGCTTTTAAACATAAATAACTTTTCACGCAAAGACGCGATATTAATGAAGTCTTCTAACAAAACAGTGCTTAAGATGTCACTGTTCATGGAAGGTATGGTAATGCCAGATTCTCAGACCTACTACATTTTGGAGCCACCTACAGACAATTTTTCCGATTTTTTTCTCAATACAAATTTAAAATCTTGAAAAATTTTGCATTTTATTGCAGAAATTCAGAAGTGACACATTTAGTAAAAGAGCATGGGCCTGAGTATATATTGGTAATTGCCGAAAATTTGTCGTAGTAAGATAAGAAGTGACATCTTGTAAATGGCAAATATAAAATGTTGTAATTGTACAAATATCTCGGATTATGCGCCCACAAGATTCAATTAAATTCATAATTCAAGATGCGTGGCTATTCGCTTCCCAGCTTGGGCTCTAAAGCAGATTGAATTGTATACCAATCTCAGGGGAGCTACGTAAACAAATAATATTATGCATCTGCGGCTCATTGTTGATAAATCAATGCTGTCACAGAAAGTGACAGATTGGGTCAGAATTTTAGAGTTGTATAATTTTGCTTGATATATGAGGCTGGGCACAACAGTTCAGTCATGGCATTACAGAGCTAAACTAAACGACGTTTTACTCACTGATATTGCAGACAAAGTTTCGCACGACGTTTTCTTATGCTCCACAGTTTCTATGCCAAACCAGGTAGTCGATGTCAGAATCGATCTTTTGCACACCAGATTCGAAAATCTTCGCCTTGGCAATCTCAATTGGCGTCCTCGGTGCTGTGTTAGTTTACTCCTTTGAACGTTTTTTTGTAGGAATCAATGAAAGTCTCATATAATGTCAACATTTCTGAAACGATTCAAGCACTAATCGACCAAGAAATCCGTGAGCTCTAGCCCGAAATCATTAAGAAGGTCATGTAAGAATTACGGTGCTACTACTACTTACAGTTTTTTTTAGGAAATGTGTTTTTTTGCCAACTCTGTTTATAGTTTTGTTTGGATGAAGGAGCTGTTAATAGTCTGCTTTTTTGAACACCTTTTAATTTAATTAAACAAGGTCATGTGACAAACTTAAATTTGTTGCAAATCAAATAATGATGGATTTAGGCCTTCTTTATGCGAAGATCAATCTTGCGTAAAATGTAAAAAAAGGATTTGAAATTTACCGTCCCTATTATCAGGGCCGAGTAAACAGCGGATATTTTCTGTATGCCCTGTTTCCGCTTATCTTGCTTTTGTCTTTCATATTGCAATGTATTTTTTATGCCAGTACAAAGATGTCTCTCCACAGTAAACCATTTTTTTTTTTTTTTCATTTGAATCGTTGAGAACAGAAAGTTTTTAGTTTCTCAATCTTTTCACAACATACATCAAAAACACAGTTCACCACAGCAATGGTGGGCGAAAGATCACAGCAACTCTGACTTCAATGTCTCTCGAAAGTATACAATTACACCCAGCTTTTCCCTGCCCATTTTAAAAACTCATTTCTATTCATTATGTGCAAATGAATTCCTCCTCTTCACCGTCATGAAGAGATCCAACGTCACGCCCATACTCCAGGCCCACCATTGTATCCGAAATAATTCAGCCATTTTGGGGAAAATAATTCGCTCAAATTAACCTGTTTTAATGCCTAACCTCAATTATTTAAATTTTCTCAAATTAAACTTTATTGAGCATTGTGCACGTAGTCCGCAATGAACGTCTGAGAATTTACTTCATTTCCAGAATGCATGCGCCTACGATGGTGAAAAGATCACAAAATCTGTGCATTTCTGAAGACAAATTCACAATTAATTAGCAAAACTCAACACATTTCGATGCGCAACAAATCTTTCCGTCTGACTGATCTACCAATTACTTCATCCATCAAAGCATCTCCGAATGACTCACTCACCACTCGAAAATACGCAAACAAACACAACGACGAAAAAATATCTTTCATCGTTTCGCGCGCGCAGAGAGCGAGAGAGAAATTCGATCATCTGCTGAAAGCAGCACTCTAATGAGGTGATCATTAAACGCCAGCTAAACCCGCCTTTTATTTGCGGAACAATCTCAGCAATCACATGAAAGAACCGCACAGCGAATAGTTGAAACATCACCACAACATCACCTCCGTGTAAAGGCGGCACGGAACGAAGATAAACATTGCAAAACGAGCGGCAAAGAAAAGGAAACGATTTCTTCTCTGACTTTTAATTCAATTTTATTTGCCTGTTCTAAGCGCTTCCTTGTACTCCCCCGCCGCGCAACAGACTGCCAATCGTTACACGTTTAATTAGCGCAAGGCCAAGAGCGGTTTTCACATAGTCACACGTTTTCGACTCGAAATCGGTGAACCCGCACCCCGGTAACCGCACTCTAATGTGTGCTGGATAATTTTTATTAATGCGATATAAATGGTCGCGGGATAGAATTCAAGATGAACCGTCGAAATGGGGAAAACCGACGCCACCGACCGACGAGAAATTACCGTGTTACCTCATTTGGAAAACGAGAATTATTACTGCGTTTATTGTTTGATTAATTTGATGATAAATAGACGTATTAATTTTAGATACAAAATAGTAAACATCTCCGGAATGAAAGCCACCGCCATCGCGCCGACGCGCCGGGGCCTAATTGACAGTTGAAGTCGGCGGCTGTGGCAGCGGCGGCGGTTTGAGGCTGCGCAAAGCGATCTGAAAAATGCGGTGGTTGATGAACGTGACGCATTGTGTGCTCGGTCTTCCATACGGCGCGAAACCCATAATTAGTCGACATATTCTGACGAATGCGCGGACAGGAAGTAAGCACCAGATTCTATGATTATTCCGATGGACGCCGAAGAGTGCGGCGCGGCGCGGCGCACACGGGAATAGACAACAATTAATCATTGACAAATTACAGCTTGCAATTTGACAATTACACTCTTGGACGAGAGCCGGCTGAAAGAGTTCTCCAATTTCCACTCGACTGAGTCGCACAAACGAATCGAGACACACACACACAATTTGTATCTTTATTACTAATTTATGCTAATTGCAGATGCGTTTTGAATTGTACGAATGCGCTGTGGTGGAAATATTTAAATTCCAGAGTGGAATGAATATATATTTTATAGCCGCACGTCGTTAATCATTTTGTAAGTGGTGTTGAGAGCTAGGAATCAAATAAATTTTATTTTCTGGTTGACGTAGTTCGAGTTTCTCATTTCTCGGCACATCACCCGTCGCATCGGAGGTCGGCCGCTCCGAGATAAGGTATTTATGTCAAACGAAATGGACTAATTTTCGGGAGGCAGCATACATTAGAAGCTGGCTAGCAGTTGGACAAGTCATTAGGGGGAATCTGGAAAATGAGGTGGGGAGCTATTAATCTTGTGGATTAATGCATGTAGAACACCGGGAAACCGTTTGGCTGTTTGTTTGAGCGATATTTAATGAGTTTGATGAGCGGGTAGGCCATCGGATCAGTCTTAACGAGGTGGACGAGGTTTATGGACTGGCTACTTTACGAGAACGATCGTGACTGAGAGACTGACCTCTGTTCGATCAGCATTCCAGGGATTCCACGTGAGGCTTTGCCGAGGGTATGGCTGGGTACTTAAGTGGACATCAGAAGATGGGTGTTGAAACGATCTATCGATCGATCGGTTTTTTGGATCGTGGTGTGTTTTCTGTTTTCGGTTTTTATTGAAGTAAGACATCACCACCATTGGTTGTCTTCGATGTTGAATGGCTCCCTACAATGCCCTCAAATAAGAATCACTTTAACGAGCTCCCTTACAATTTACACGTGAAATTCTACAAATCCAAGACGAAGTAGTGACTCCATTGGAGTCATCTTTCAAGCTGAGCATATGGTTTTGGAAACAAACTGACCAAACTTTGTTCTTATAAATTAGAAGCGCAGGAAAGATTGTTTTAAGTCAGACGTCTAAGATGGCCAGGCTATGTGGAGTAGATAGATAACCCTGCTTCGGTCAAAAGAGTCTTTGAATTTAAGCCAATGCAACGGATGACCATATCGCCGCAGACTAGTGGAGAAGAACCTTAACTTTAACTTGATGTGTGAAATTGTAGGCTAATGACCAGAGCTAGACATGCTGGATGAGACCCAGGTCCGCCTCGGACTGTAATACCACAAGAAGAGTAACCAGTCGTTTGCGCATATGTCACTGGAACGTGATTCCAAATCACATCCGTAGTACTCTAATCGGTGTCATCGGAATCACTGATGATCTCAAAAACCATTTCGCGCGATGCGATCGAGGCTTCCAGAACCAGGTGTTGAGGGAACTTAACTTGTAGTGACCCTCTTGCTCAGAGGACATATGTATTCTGATGCCACTGGAGGTCAAGGGCCAATAGGACTTGTTTCAGACCAAACGTGCGATAAGTCCCCTTTTGGAAGTATCGTGTTGGCTGTGATTTGAAACTCACTAAGAACTAAACGCGGACAGAGCCAAGCTGAGTGCACTGTGCTGGCTGGTCTGAAGATGTCCTACTCACTCAGACCACTGGATTAAGAGACTTTCCCTGGTCAGTATGGAGTAGCATTGGCAACCGAGTGCTGCAACCCACCATAAGGCGGAGGTGTTAGAAAGGCCTCACCCTCTACCAAGGTGGAGTGATTGTCCTTGGAGTATGAACTTAGTTAGGTACTTGAGTAACTAACATGTCTAGTCTTCTGTTATCAACGACTCACGTTAATCCAAGTTCCTCATCTGTGGCTTGGAAAGGATTAACACCGACTCGCGTATAAACAAAAAACTTTGCAAGGCTGTTGGTTGGATTATGGAAATTTCCACATGCACTAGTATTGGGGGTACTCGGAGCTACCGTTTATTGACGACTGCGAACGGCGAAATTTGAAGAAGGTAAGAGATAAATAAATAAATTGGTGTACAGGGTCTACCAAAATTAAAACATTATTTTAAAGGCAGTTTGTGTTGGAACGACTGGAAACCGAAACAAGGAGGAAACTCAGAAGAGTTGGTGTCGTGAAAAAAAAACGGGTTCAGTCCAGGAATCGAACTTAGAACCCCTCCGTCGTTTAAGTTCACTTACCCAAGCTTGCCCACGTGGGCAACTGTGTTATCCTTTGAGATAGGTCTCTTAAAAAATCAACGCATATCGTTTTTCCTCTTACATCTCCTTCAAGCATTTTCCCAGACACACACGCACACAATACCCCCGCTCATGTAACTTCAATTTTCCTATGAATCCCACAACATTTTACATCACAGTCTCAGCACAGTTCCTGAGAATCTCAACCCACAATGGTCACCCAATTGTCTCCATTCGTAGTGGACTTCAACTCCCCCTCCATAATTCATAATCTCATAAACAAATATCTCGACGATAAACCGATTTAAACGTCCCCCCCCCCTCCCCCCGTGAACATCCCCGCGTTGCCCTTTCACCAACCCACCTAGCTCCCGGACGTCAACTCATCCGCGCGCACACTACAAACAACAATTTCTTAATTTTATTTCATTTGTTATTTATTTATTCATCTTAATTTTCACTTCCTCAAGAAGTTGTTTTAACATTTTTTTTTTCGTTGATCGGTTCACCTTTCTTTGCTCGGTAGCAGCACTCACCTCTGTCGTCGGTCGTCGTCGTCGTCGTTGAGCGTCTCGACTGTCGATTGATCGTTGAGCGCTGATCGTTTCCGATCGATCGTTAGACAGAGTGACACATTGAAAAATCATCGAAAAACTATCGAGACACGTTGTGTTTGTTTGTTGTTTTTTTTTTTTTTTTGTGTGTGGAGGGGGGAAGTTGGTTTTGTTGGTGCCTCTTGTCGGCTTAAATGCGCGTAATTCGGTCAATTCATTCGAAACTTGCTCGCGTATATCTCTAACGAGATACAATCTTGAATTGTGAACTCCTTCAACTGCCCCGCTCCCTCTTTCACCCACGCCGCCGCCGTCTCGCTGAGATGTGGCTCTCTAATCTCTAATAGACCATTATTGAGAGATTTTGCCGATGATCGATAATTACAGCCGCCAGATACATGCTGTATCTTTCCGTCTGCCGCTGTTGATCGTTTGCGATGCGTAATTAATGTTAAGTGATTAATCTTCACCTGGTGACCGACAGTGGAGAGGAGGGGGAAGGGGGGGCTGCTTCAATTCCCCCCATCAATGATAATCAATGGATGCAGTGCAATGAATGCACTTTAGCGTCTAATTTATAAATAATCTGTATCGTGGATTTTTGTTTCCCATTCATTGAGCGTCTACCGGATCCGGTGTGGCATTGTGTGTTGATTATTATAATTTTCGTTTGGCATTCATTCCGTGATTCGTTTTTGGATTGATTCAAATGGCGTGATGGCTGCCGGCGTTTTGGCTACTGAATTGAAATTGTATCTTTCCTGTGGAAAATAATTTCGTTCCTCTCTCTCTCTCTGTCCCTCTTCAAAATCCTATTGATTATATTTCTCTAGGATGGAAATGATTCGAGAAATTAAATTGTAGCGAACCGCGAAGCCCCCGGGGGCAGCGTTTGTATACACGGTAATTAAGTACACTTTTGAAGAACGCTCAAGCGGTATTCTCCTAATTCAGGGAGCATAGCTCGGGGGCAAAATTTTGTAGTGACTGGATCCGGCGGTTGGTTGGTTGTGAGGTGAGTGAAGTTAACAAATGTTTGTCCAGTTTTGTTAAGTGTTCGAGATTGCGAAGACTGTGAGGCGTAATGAGTTTGTGAGTTGATGACTGTCTATGCCTTTCATTTTGGGTGGTCGAGTGTGGTGCGTCACACTGACGATTGTCAGTGTAGCTGTACAATCACTAGTTGACGGTCGACGATAAGTGGAGATTTCTTGATTTGTTTGAGGAAATCTAAACGATTTTGTGAAAAATACAGCGTGCTTTCAGATACGATCAATTTGATGGTTATTATCTAAATTTGTCTGAAACGATCGTGGATCATTAAAAGGGGGGATCTTTGGGCAGGATCGTGTAGCAGGAAATTAACGAAAAGTAGCGGAAGTCTTTGGATTTGGGACTGTGAAACAACGCAATAAATGCGGTAAACATCACAACTTGTTGTCACTAATCAAAGACAGCTGAATATTTTGCTTTATGTTTTAATTCATTAGGGGAAAAGAAATTGTTATAGAAATAAATGTTTATGTCTGTTTTAGAATGTCGCGAGTGAGCAAGACAAGAGCTAGCCATTGACGTTGGCCGTTGTTCTTGTCACAATTGAACAAGGCAGGATACCGAATTTTTACACACCTTATTCAGAACTATCACGAATAACTTGACGTCTTAAGTTTGACACTCGGGCACTGAAAAAAGTGCGATGGTACTCTTCGAGTGTCAAACTTAAAATCTTAAGCTATTGATGGTTACCCTGAGCCGCAATCCCCTAAGAAGACTCATCAATGCAATTGGCAACGTCACCAAAGTTCCTTCGACATGGAACTTTGCACTCCTACCTTGACCACAGCAAGGAAATGATTCGACTCAAGGTTTGAAAGCTTCGGTCATTGAGAAATCTGCTTGACTTCGGTCGCAATTCGATCAAATTGGCTAATGGTTGGTTGATTCGCTTAATGGATGCTCATGGGTGGAAACCTCCTGCTAACAACAGAAAGGTTGAACCCCGAGGTGCAGTTTGCGTATGTGATATCGTGTAGGTGGTCACCATGGTTTGCCAGCTGTGCCTTGGAATCTCCAAAAACGCATTTTTCTCATAGCTGGCGCATATATGGTATTTTCTACCTAGGAGAACATAGAAGCTATCCTTCTCCTCTGCCGAAGCTAGGGCGCCCATCTGAGGGACGTTTCCAAGTGATGCGCATTGATACGAGAAGTTCGCTTTTTAAACAGTTTTGTTAATCATAGCGGGTGCGGAATGGAAAAGAATAAAGATGTCATGGAGGTCACATTAATCTCAGACAAGTGCAGTTATTTCATACTTTTATGAAGTGAATTTATTTCCCAGTGGGTAAAAATTTCATCGAACATTTTGTGACATTATTGCCCACCCACCAGATAAGAGAAAAAGTTTACTAAAGAACTTTGTCCTCATATAGGTGGAATTAGGAGGATAGAGTGTAGTGTATTTTGTGTCAAAAGCGTCGAAGTGGGGTACACAATCCTCCAGCATTTTCACAACAAGGATTAAGGGTATGTGCAAGATTGGGAGATTGTTTTTCTGTTAAACCCATTTCTTGGTAAGCATTAACATTTTGAATATACTTAAATTGAATTGAATTTACTCAACTTCGGACATTTTCCAAATTTTATCTGCAGCCAAGTAGGGCGGTTGCAAGAGGTTACCTTCCCTCCCTTCAATTCAAAACAAAGACCAAACTATCTTTAGAACCTTATACAAATGACTAAACTGTGAAGAACAGTTATTCCTCACCAAAATGTGAAGTTAGCACCCACTTTTGGTGTGAAAGAATTTAATTTTTCAAAAGTGATCGTATTTTTAACTTTTCTGAGGTTACTCTCCAAGTTCTTTTTCCTGCACCCTGTTGAGGTACCAGCAACAAGTCACCTTTTCATCAGTAATTTTTTTTTTTTAATTTTCTTCCACACAGTTTCTTTCTGGATCATTTGTATAATTCACAATTCAAGGAAAACACGACTTGGCGTGACAACGAATCCCACGTCATTTTCAAATACATATCCTTTGTTTGGAAATCAACTGACAGCTCAAGCCATACTCGCTGACGTTGACGCTCTCCAGCCACATTGTGAAACAGACATCAGTCGAACCTTGAAATAGTCAGTATCTCCGTCACTTTCAACAAATTACACCAATCTACGCGTGAATTTGACCAAAATACATGTCATCAAGCTCCATGTTTCACCGCCCCCCATTCATATCTAAACACATTCCACTCCTAATCAAACCCAATTTTAAAGCATAAAAACAGACACTCACTTATCTGCCCACCACCACCACCACCAGTCATACATATTCCCACATATTAATTGAATAATGCAATTATCACATTTTCACAAGGCACACACCCGATGTACAGCAGCACCCAGGCAAAGAAAAAAAAAAACGTGGAAACAATTTCCAGCAAACCATGCTGAAGACTGATAGAGACATTTGCCTACAACAATGTGCCGCCTGCCTCAGTGCTCTCGATTTCAGGTTTTCACACATAAGACACACACGTAAGCTGCTCGCATATCGAGCAGATAATTGATTTAATTGCAAAGTCTTTCACTTGCATTCTATGGACTTAATCCAATTTTTTTTGTTTCGTTTTTCAAATTCAAATGCACTCGACTCTGCAACGGGCAATTAAAGCCAGAGTGCGGTAGGAAGTGCTGTGAACTGCTGTTCAGCTGCGTTTTGTGATTGATTGTGTGGGGTAGAGGGGCGGAAGGGGGGACGGGGGTTATGTTTTTCAAAGTTCGTTACACATTTCAGGGAACACGAAACGGTTTTTATTTCGATGGGAGAATTTAATTGGCAATCTAATGGTCGGCAGAGGTGGCGGTGTTGTAATTATGTATCTCTTAGGTTTGTGTTTTTTTTTAGAGGAGTGCACTGATTAGGAAGTTATGGCCAGTAATGAAATGTAAGTGAATTCGTTTTACACTTTTAAGGAAGGCAAATTGATATTACCTGCGCTGGGGAATGAAGCACGATACTCATTTACATTTGCAGCGATTTTCTGTTCGCCATTTATGCTAATCTGTCGGATAATTCTTCCTGGTCATGAATGCCTTACAGAGTTTTGTAAAAATGTATATTCCCTGGTAGGAGGTGATCATAACTTCATTTTGGGATTCGGTTTGCTTTTTGAAACTTTGAGGTGGTCAAAGATTTTGTGCACCCTCCTGATGTGTATAGATAGGGCCAACGATATCAGAAATCAAGACCAGAGTTACTTTTGTCAATCGTGTTTCTTTTTATGGGCTCAAAAGTGATTGAACCCTCTCGCGAAAGACTTAGTATAGCACCTCTACCGACCCAATCCTCCTCTATGGCGCAGAAACCTGGAACTTTTTAAAAGTCCTGCATGAAAAGACTCCTTGTCTTTTCGAGAGAAAAGTTTTCTAAGCAATTTTTTGCCCTGTTTGTATTGGGGCATCGGAAGGAGTCCTCATTGTGGTACATGAATCCGGGAATTTTATCGACCGCACGGTGAAACGTCTTCTAATATACTCCTTAATATAAGCATACGCTTCTCAACAATGCACCGGCTTGAAGAATCTTAGAATAAAACCCACTGGGACAACGCAAAAAAGAACGTTCTCGTCTTAGACGATGTAAGAAGTTGACAAGGACCTTAACCAATTTGGGTCTGTGATATTGGATGGAGGGACATTAGTAGCTGAACAAATTCAGGCCCAACCACGTTAGATATGTCGGAAATTACAAATTGGATAATTTATGTCGAACTGGCAATTTGTGACTATTTCAAAGCACAAACAATTCTCGACTTGTGACTGACTCATGAAGTTATGTCCCTTTGAGCGAAGAAGAAGAAATCACTGAAATGATATATTCGAAGGTTATAGGATCACCTCTGTGATGGACCAAGTAGAGTTTGATGTTGATATGAAAAAGGTCCTGAAAAAGTGCTACTTTGGTTTAGTCTACAAGTGAAATTGGGGTCTTGCACATAAGAATTGAGAAACAGAGTCGACGACGAGGAACAGAGTTCAGAAATGTGACTTTGTGTTGGCTGACGAGGATACTACAGCTGAGTTTAGAATCAGACGATGCCTAATTTGTGCACCCGTTTAGACAAATCTATTCAGACAAAACCTAGTCAACTTTGTTCAGCACCTAATAGGCCATTCTCTCCTTTTACTAGAGGTAATTGAAGTTTTTCTTCATAGATCCCCTGTTTCTTACTATTGTTCCAAAACCAACCAAAAGGTCCGCTTGCATGCAAAGGTCCGCTTGCAAACACAATCATTTCCTTACAAAAGGCGAACATTGACGAATTTGTTCACCTTCTTGAAGAAACTGAAAGAAACTGAATGGTTTTCCGAATGTAACTGTCAATAGTAACAATTTCTTTGCATTTTTCCATTCACGAACTTTTTGTAAATTCATCAAACATCCCCATCGGAGCTAAGAATTTACTCAAAGAACTGTCAAATTCCACAGAAGAAAACTTCAACACTTAATTGTGCCATAAAATTAGGCTTGCAAATTTCAAAATTCAGTGGAATGTTGTATTTTGCGACAAACAAGTTTATCGTGATGACTTTTGCGTTCCTTCTTAATTGGCCAAACATGAAATCCGTCACATTTTAGAAATGTCAAAAAAACCTTGACCACATTTTACATATTTTTTGCACGCCCAAAATAATCATCTATTTGTTTAAGATTGAAATTCTTCTTTTTAAGGTGCAATCAACAACTGGGTAAGCCGAAAGAAAACCGCCTTTCATTTGAAATGTTTTTAATTGTGGCTGCTGATTGTGGTTTGGTCATTTGATGGTGAATAAGCATCTTTCGCAGATTCTTTTTTTTATGGGTTTGGAATTTTAAAGAGTTAAGATTTTTGGCAGTTCGTTATTTTTTAATTCCGAATTTCTCTTCGAGTTTCTTCCCTTCTATTTTCTTTCTCAAAATGAAACAAACCTCAACTCAGTTATACGATAAGTACCCAGGAAATTTACACCACTGTCATTTGGAGGGAGAAAAACTGATATTAAAGTCAGCATCTACATCGAAGGGCCAAAATGAAAGGCAGTATTGTCGCTACTTAAGTCCACCCCGTGGATGGCTTACCCTTCTGTGATCGTGATGGGTAATTGTGCCATTGACTATGTCTATAACAACTGCTGTGGAAACTGCATTAACAATAAAAAGCTAGAATATCTTAGATACCAGCTGAGTGGTGTCACTGCCAGCAACCAGAGAGTTGCAAGTTTAGGGCAGTGCAGCCTTAGAAAAACTGAACGATCTGCCAGATAACGAGCTAAAGATCAGGGCGGCACTTTAGTACATGGTACAATTCATCAAGTAGGTATCACGAGGAAAGGTAGCTCTACAGCACAATGAACTCGATCTGATGGTCACGGCATTGGCTGTGAGGGCCTACCAACATATTAGCCGTCATAGAGCAACTACACTGCTAGTTATGCTCATTTGGTTGCCGTTGAGTGTTCTTAGCGTGTTGCTCAAAATAAGAATGTAGAGAAGGACATAGTTACAGCATTTTTATTTTCCTTTGTCATGTGCAAGACCACAATGTCTCATATCTCAAGAGGAGGCAACCTGTTTGTATGAAATGTCAAATTTGTCGGAAAAAAGTTTGCCTTTGAAAAAAGACAAAATATAGCGGTAATTGATTATTAGTGTAATGGAAAATGAAAATATACGTCTGGATAGGGCTGCCTTGGTGTAGCATGCCTTCACCGCTTCCATCCCTTACCAGTGTTGAAAAGTTCCTCAAACCCGACCTTTGAAGTTGCCATTAAACTGTTGGTCACAAGACGACTGATTTCTAAGGATGATATGCGATGATCTGTCATGAACTGTAGCGTTGCCCTTAAATGTAACTTTGTAAAGAAAAATTTAGTGTCCATCGGTATGCATGGACATTTCAGGCTAGATCCAGATGAGTCCCCAAAACAGTGAAACACTTATAAAAACTTGATGTCTCACACGACAACTTAAGTCCTTAGACTGTGCCAAAGATATCTAACATTTCTTTCCAAGCTAAAGTAAACTGAATTGGAACATCTTGAATGATAAGCACTATGCTCCAGATTGGGGATAAATATCCACCACCAGAGAGAGTTCCAACCAACCAAGTGAGATGGAAAAAAACGGGAAAAAATCACAAGCCTTAAAAGTTAGTACTTATTAAAAATGCTCCATCTGTCCTCTGATCCCTGGCGAATGTTCCCTTCAGACAAATCTTCCACACTTGTCACAACATAATCCCTGATCACCATATGACCTCCAGTCCCACCACCACCACCTCCGATGACTACAATCGATTAATGTTTCCCATAAAATCCAGAAATGATTTCTCTGTTTCCCCTTCAGACCCCCCTTTTCGTTGACTACGTCATATGAGCTTCCAGTCTTCAATCATGACCCTCACACGAACAATTGAAAGGAAATCCACTCAAAGGTAAATCAGTATCTGCCCAACATGAATAGAACGATAATTTCTCACTTTACTCTTGTTCGAGATGTGTGAACTTGTTACATTCCACGGACGGTTATTGTTCGTTTAAAAGAACACCCTCCCTTACCCCTTCACCATCTGTCTGTCTCCACCAGCACTTCACAATCAGAACAGAAGGAGTACGAGATCCATCCCGGGCGCACAATCAACAAGACTGAAGCACTTCACAGAGATGCAGCATAATGATGATTGACCATTGAATCGGAACCCACCAACACATGTGTATTCGTATGGCAGCTCCTCTCCACACAGTCATCCACTCAAAGCGGGATCCAAGCAAAGTGGAAACCATTAAGTATTTAAACCGAAATGAGATTGGCAATTTAGAGGTTCTAGCTTTTATTGCTCCCGGATTATAGTTTCAACTTGATTAGATGGCTTAATTACGGCAGACAAGAAAATGGGGAGACGTGTGTGTGTGTATCTTTATGGGCTGGTCAGTTAAGTGCTGCTTACCTTCGATTTTGGTACCAAGTCTTCACTTGAGTATCACTTAGTCCTAATTTATTGGCTAGCTCCATTCGGTCCTGTACACTGAGGTACTTTTGTCGCTCGAAGGACTTCTCTAACGTCTGCAGTTGATGATCGGTGAATGCGGTCCGGGCTTTGCGTTGCTTTTTACTCAAGCCAGACGATCCGCCGAAGCCCATCCCGCTCTTTATGCTATTACCGTCTTCATCTTTGGCACCTGAAATGTGAAGAAAAAAACAAACAAATCATTAACGATTGTGGCAGAGAGAGAGGAGAGGATTTAATGGATTTGAGTTGTTGGTAATGTGATATGGCAGAGAGCAGTTGTTTGCATCGGATCGCTGTGTTACGTGGAGGACGTGGAAGTTTTAATGGGGTTCTTGACAGAAAGGATTCATGTGTCCAACTCCTAGTGAGTGAAAATTGACTGCGAAAACGACGCGAAGTCACGCATGGTCAGGAACTCATGTGCGTTTCGCGAAAAATCAAATCAGCATCGTCGTCGTCTTTAACAACCGGAAAGATCATATATCTAAGTACTGCCCCCACATCGAAACAAGCCACAATCGTGCCCCTACTCCAAGCAACTCCACACCGCGCAGCAACGCATTTTCATACGAAACGAAATGCAATGCGCCACAGTGCACCCTGCTTACGCAAAACAATTCCACTTCCCAGCGTCAACGCGATCCACCCAGAGCCCGACTGCGTTGACTGCGCGCAATTCCCAAGCCACAGTGGGCTAATTCATGACATTTAGTCGTGTAGCCAAAGCAGCAATGCGTCCCGATTATACACGATCCGTCTCGCCCCCGCCAAAGGCAACTCAATAATAGATTCCACCCATAGACAAGCTGCGTTTTTTTTTTGTATTCTCCCCTCGTTGGCACTACCTGACGCGGTGCGCTCTCTGCTGCGCACATCAACCACCACGTCAAGTGACCAGAAGTGAGTTAGGGGACTGTGCGCTCATAACGAAAATATGAAATACGAACACACTTGTATCTAAATACTTGTCCGTACACCATTTCATGGATTGATAAGTTTTTTTTTTCACCAAGTGAAAGTCTGTGCACAGAGAGCCAGAAGTCTGGCTGCGAATTTATAATTTCACACAGCAGCAGTAGCAGCAGCAGCAGCAGGAGCAACAACAATCGACGAGGGGCATCGAGACGAGAAGGCTTTTAACGTATCATTGATGTTGATGGACAGGCTTAATTACGTGGCAAAGTAAATGCATTTAGCGCATGTCTGTGCGGATAATTTTTGAGTTTGTATCTTTATGCAATAGCTCGTGCATGCAGTCAGTCAGTTGGGCATTGCCTCCGGCCAGAAACGGAAACAAAATAGTTATGACGGAGCCGGGCAAAAATATTATGGTCTCGTGAGGCAGGTGGAATTCGTTGCGTGGTGGTGTTTGGAGAGGAGCAAACATTTGCTGTTGTCACTCGAAACCGGTCAGCACCACGGAAGTGATAGTTTTCAATTTTGTTTTCCCACATGAGTCACGGTGGTTGTCAGAACGTGTGTTTAGATTTAATGCCATCGAGGGGTCGTTAAAGGTGTCACTATCGGCCAGTTAAGATGCGACTAAAGAGTCGGATGACGAACTACCATGGGAACCAACTGATAAGGGAGACTTTAAGTTTATGAGCCTCGTAAACTTTCTTTATAAGCGTTTCACCGAGCAGTAGTTATCTGAAATTGACAGTCGATGGAGGAGTCTTTTGTTTTTTAAATCAGGGGAATAACAGGGCAACAACTAATGAGAAGGTGAGAGACTGCATAATCGCAGTGGAACTAGATAGAACAGAGATAAAGCTTGTCATGGGACTGTGGGAACTGTGATGATTGTTGACTATCTTTGTCAACCTTTGGACCAGGAGTCCCTATGTCAGAGAAAGAAAGCTTCTTGGAGACGAATCGAAGTCGGAGGAGAACAGGCGATCTTATGTAAAATATTTTCACACAAACTCTTCTTAAATCGACGGAATTTGATGCCACCCAGCAGTGTCACTTGAAAAAGAGTCTGAACACTCGCCGTGAAGGAGATGTTTTCCAGGATGTTTTCCAGGAATTTTCAGTTTTGAAGGGAAATCTTGATCATTCTTTAAATTTGAAGAGAAACCGTATCTCTCCACTATAGGTCAAAGTAAGAAGTAATCACGAAAAGTATTCAACAACGGAATTAATGTCAAATACGGAGATCGAAGACGATTTTTCACAGTTTTCGGGCCAAGTTTTGTGACAATCGTATTGATAAGCAAGGAACCCTAGATTTTTGATACAGTCTTGTACAGGAGATTTTGATACAGTTGTCATCCAGGAGATTTTTTTGCAGACCTTTTAACATGATATTGCAGCCGTACAAAAATGCGAATGTTTATGATAGCAAACGAAACTACTAAAACGAACATCATCAGATGAGGATGCACCCACAAACTGATGCTGTTTTGAATTTTGAAGCAAGGTGTTCGTTGATCAGCAGGACATTTAAGTACTAGTTCAATTTGAATATTTCCCCTAATTGAAGATAAGACGAACCGTTCTAAGGGCTAAGCAAACCCCCCATAGGATCCTTTTATGAACGATCACAAAAATCGTCCGATTTACAGTCACTTGTCACTCTTTTTGTTTCCTGAATTTGAGGATCAATGTCAACAAATTCCAATAGACAAAGCAAATGGTTTAAAATCAGTGAATGCAGGTCTTGTCGAATTGGCTTAGTGGGTCGGTGTGTCGACTCCTGGGGTAGCAATATACGCTGGATGCCTGAAATGGATTCACCTCTTTCGACCTTCAAGAAATTGCCCTTCCGAAGCATTGTTAAACCGTAGGTCCACTCGTATGAGAATAGGAACAAGTGCAACACAACTGGTTCATGTAAAAATGGGTGCTGCTTCTTTTTGAACTAGAGCCGGTGAGTTGCAATAAAGTGGAACCCATAGCTATGATCGAACTAAATATCGGGCATTCATTTTTTGTTTTCGAAAATAAGACTCAATAAAAGACATACAGCGATATAGTTCAAATCACAGTTATTAATTTTTATAAAGCTTCTATGTTGCCATTAAGTAAACCAAAATCATATAATTCAAAAAGTCATCTTGAGATGATTTGGAGCATGCAGCATACATTTGACTTTGACTACTTTTGGCGGACTATGGGCGGTATCCCACAATACTTAACCATTGTGGATATTTAATGTTTTCTTTTGTCAACTATGAAGTTGCACAAGGTTTTCAATGTGATCAAACCAAATATGTATCAAGTATGCCCAATCACTTTAAAAGCAATAGGTTACACATTTTGTAACCGTCTAGTCGTACGACAAAAATCGTTTATGGGAGAAAATATAAATAATAATTAATAATAATTGAGTGGCACTACAGCCCATAACGGACCAGGGACTAGCTTCTACAACACCTACTCGTGTTGTGCGTGTTACTGTTCTCTCACAAGTAGAAGGGTCCTACGATTTTTTGCCGACTCCGAACGGCGAGATTTGAGAAGCTTTCCATAGACAATTAATACTCTTTGAGTGTTGTCAGCAACTCGAAAGAGGTGGTGCCGTGAAAAAATGCTAGGTGTCCCGTCCAGGAATCGAACCCAGACTTTCTGCGCCGCGGTCGATGCACTTACCACTACGCCACGGGGACCAGTCTTATTTTTCGGCTTAGATGGCCTGTGCGCTGAATTACACACCCGACTTGTCAACCCGCTTAGAAAACCTTTTAACTCTTAGCATACCACTCATGAAAATCATTTACTCGTTTTTTTTTTCCATTTTTCATTCAGCTCTCTCTCACTCAGTTTGACAGTCTGAGACACTCTAACATTAAACGCCTTTCGCCACGTACGTAGTAACTTTGTCTATTGTACAGTAGAAAACAACAGTCTTTAATGACATTCTTCTACATAGCTGAACGGCAAAAAAAGGCGTGCACTGGCTTATTTTGCCATCTCCTTTCCGATTCCACTCCTGTTCCTTTGGCTTATATTGAGAGGCCGTTTGTTTGTAGGAAATTACTGTCTCCAAAGTTGTTTTACAAGACGAAACTAATCTCAATGCGACTAAGGCTTGGTACGTCCATGCCATTTTTGTTGTACGACTATTCAGTCACAGAAAGGGGAACACATACTTTTCAACTTGAACATAGTGTCACATGTGTGAAAATATTGGGTTCCACACTTTTTGACTGAAAAGTTGCACGACAAAAGTCGCATATGTCGTTCAATACGATCAAACAATAAATTGCGTGTGCTCGATCAAATTGAAAGTAATGCGTTCCACACTTAGCGACGACAAAAGCCGCATTTTTGCACCTGACCTCTGGAAAGATTTTGATATCAGAATGTATCTGTTGGTTGCAATTTGAAACTTCACCAGAACCCTACTACAGTCCTACATGAACAGCAGTGACGCTAGGTTTGAAACGTCGAAATGGACAAAATGGAAATCCCTGTGGCATTCGTCTGAATGTAACCTCCTCAAAGTGAAACTTCATCGACCACAAATTCAATGCCCTGGAAAAGGCTTGCATAAAGACGATTAACCAAAAACTAAATTAAAACTAAGTCTCGAAGACAAGCAATGTTTTCAAAGTCTTCCCCCAGCCCGTGCGCATCAAGCCATCATCAGACATTCTGCCTTTAAACGCCGCCGCATAAATTATCAGAAATTATTAGACAATTCCTGCACAAGCCGAACATTATCATCATGCAAGTGTCTGAGACGATAATTTTATCGCATAATTTTTTTTTTTCTGCAAAATCATTAAAAAGTAAAACTCGAAGCAGAAGAGAAAAAAAACGCAAAACACTCGTTCGGTTAGGCAATTAACTGCCATCTCAAGCGTGACGCTCGCATTGCATAATTGATTGCGCACACCAGTCGAGTCGTCCAATTTTGACGGACAGACTCACGGAAATGCACAAATAAAACGTTTATTCCGTGCCCCCCTCTCCTCCTGCCATCCCCTTGGCGAACGCAAGCAATTTGTTCCTGTCCGGAGTCCACAGTCCAGACCGGCCAACCGGTAGGTAACAATTAACATTTAAATTCATTACACACCGACTTCCCGAAAACCGAGTAGGGGGGCAGTCTAAGTGAAAAACATTCTAAAAGTAGCCAACACCAACTGAAAACAAAGGCCAACTAATCTCGCTCTTTCAATCTCCTTCTCTCCAAACTGGACGCGCTGGAGTGTGATAAAGTGTCATGCGGTGGCGTTGTTTCACTTCCCCGAACAGGTAACAGCAAGCGAAAGAGAAGCACTCTCCTTGAAACAGGTTACATGGCCAAGCCCCAAGGGTACTCGAAAATTAAATTCAAATTAAATACGAAATCACAATGACAAAAACCCAGCGCTGCGAGATGTATCTTAATGTCAATTTAACACCTAAACGTAGGACTCATTAAAATCTCTTATTCGGATTTGACGGCGACTGTGCCCCGGATAAAGTGGACGCAGTCGAGCGTACGGCACGGAGTGTCCGGTATGCGCGCACCGCACATATCTCGAAAGTCATTTGTCCGCGGCCCGATAGCCAGATAAGGAACCCACGCCAAGCTTTTATCTATGTCATCAATTCGGTTTCTAGACTCCCGCCAAAATGGAATAAAATTTCAATTTAGCCCCGCACTGGCACACTGGCTCGGCCAGGGGCACACCTTACACACATTCGAGAGCATTTAAAAGGCTATGTTCGAATAATTACTCTTCATCCCAGTCCCTGGACGGCCTGCCGCAGTCCCTGCCCCTGCCCCTGCCCCTGCCCCTGCCCCTGCGCTCGGCTCCCGCACCGGTTTTATGTGTTCCATTCGTTCGGTTTTAGTTTTATTTTTGTTTCGTTTCTTTTATTTAGTAATTAATTAAGCTATTAACTGGTCTAATTTATGAGGATGATTGGTGAACGTAATTGGTGATCTCGCAAGATGCTCCGAGTGTCCACTCTCAGTTCGTTTATGGTGTGGTGTGGCGGCGCGCACCCATCCGTCCGGCTATCTGCCCATCCGTCATCGTGTCTTGATAGTGCCACGGATTGATTTATGCCGCAGTCACATTGGAATTTCAAATAATTGAATCGAATTTGAATGGCGAACTGGCGAACGGGCGAACGGGCACGGGCCGAAGTTTTTCTTCGAAACACAAAAAACACGATAAAAGTGAGTGCCCCCCGCATGACTGACTTTTTGATGGATTCCGTTTTGTATCTGTCATCACATATGGCTGGCATCCTTTGATTTGCCTAGGGCACACATCCACTTGGAGGAGCTGATATGTTGTGCACTGCTCGCATGCCATCCGCAGGTATTCGTGTCACGGGAGGCTGTCATGGGGAACTAAGTACTTTGTTGCATAATTTCATGAGCATTTTGTGGAACGTTTAACAAAGTGATTAAGGAGAGCAATTTTGTTGACTATCTCTTGAATCTAATTTATATAAAGTTCTCTTTCGAGTACCTCGGGTGGCTTACATTTTTTTTTCTGTAATGAGTTTGTGGGACTGCGAAAAATGTCGGCGCGTTGGAGGGGGGAACGCCTTTTTCTCACACGCTGCTTAATATTGGCGTGCTGCTGATATTTCTAAATAGTTTGAGAAACGTTTTATTGGGGTTGCAGGTCGCAAACTTCAAGTTTTCCATTGGAATGGTACTTGTACTCAAAAACCAAAATTTGATCTCAACAAATATACCAACCTCATGGTCGTTAGCGCAGCAGAATGAGAATTTCTCATAAAAGGAGCACTCCTGAATCAATCAGCAATCAAAGTTGGGTATGATATAACTTTCCTAATTGCCATCTGGATTCTATGCAGGGTGACGGTTCTTCTAAGATGGTCATTGTCAAAAATTGAATGGGTAAGTGTTAACGTGGTTGCACACCGGATTTTTGATGAACAACGCCCAAGTGCTCCGAAATCATTACCATAACGTGGTAAACATGCAGCAGTGCACGAGATAATTGAGACAGAAAGTAACTCAAAAGATTGCGTGCGTTATATTCTGTGTGGGTCATTCTCACAACCGTTAGAGCAATTGGGTGTCGCATTTGACGTTTTTTTTAAGTAAAAGGAGTTTTTGAATCGTTTCATTGAGGAAACATGGATCCACTGGTACAAACCAGAGACCGAGGCACAGTCGACAAAGTGGACATCAGCCAACGAACTTGGTCGGAAGATGGCGAAAACTGTCCCATCAGCCTAAAATTGTCACAAATTTCTACAAATCATTAGTAATGATCCACATCGACAAACTAGAGATATATTGGCTGAATCAACGGAAAATTGCAGAATAATAGGCGAAGAAAATAGTGCTGGACAGGCTGGTATCCCTGCCGTCGCCATGGATAAATGTGTCAAATGAGAGTATCGACTTCTAGCAATTCTCCACCAAGGCTACGTATGACTTCTTTGTATTTCGAACTTGAAAAAATCCCTCGCCGGACAGAAGTTTCAGTCGGAAGCGAGTCTTATCCTTGTCACGGGGCCATACTTTGCAGTCCTTTGGAAAACTTTTGCTCAAACTTTTGGCTCTACTCGTACTATATGAAGCTAAAAGAAGACATTTCTTATGTAGGCTTAGAACTATTAGGGGACCTATCATACAAGGTACTTCACGTCTCTTTTGCCTCTCAGTTTACCTAGCTAATTGATAAACATCGAAGATGCTAATTTTATGACATTTTTAGTCCCGGAATAAGGCATCTTGGATGTACGTTGGGGCCACGAGGACCCCTAAACTTACCGAAACAAGGCTAGTTTAGCCGTGTTGTCAATCACACTTGTAACCAAGGGCGCGTATATGGAGAGCAGATGGGCATGATTTTCATGGTGGTTTGCCCCCCAAACTGACAAAATAACGCACATCTCAATCACTTGCGACCCTCTTACGTGGAACAATTGACCGACATCTAGTCCGGGCAGGGTTGCGCAGAAATCTTAGACAAGGAAATTTCCTCGACAAGACAGATAAACATGTGAAAAGAAGAGTAACATAGACTGGCATGATACTATGGCAAATTTAGCGAAGGCTGGCACGTGTCGGAAAAACGGATTTAGGTTGAATGAGGACTAAGAGTCGATCACGCTTGAGCTGGTTCTGTATCGCAATCATACACATGTACCTATCAACACAACTGAAGAAACATTCTTCTGGCCTCTTGATCATTGCCTCAGTTCAACCAAAAAAGGTGTCTACAGAGATCACTCGTGTTAAATTTCGAAGAAGAGGAATCTCGACAAGTGTGTAATACGACAGCATGTAATATGTTAGCCAGCAGTACAAGTGAATCCACACGCCAATATCACGATTTTCGGTCGACCACTATCTCATTGGCGCACGAAATGTACCAAATATCTCAGATTTTCAAACGTTTAGCCATTTTCTTCGCCTTTAGCCATTTTCTTGTGATAGTATGACAATCCAGCGCTGCCTTAGGAGATGGCGCTTCAAAGATCGTTGGTCAGGCGTCGATCGTATTAGGCGGCTTTGAAAATCCGTGAAAAGGAGTTTCGATATTGAATGATAAGTAAACAAGAGTTTTACAGAGCAAAGGTTTTCCAGAGTGCAGCAAACAGATCTAAGGAAAGTTTTCGTAGTGGGAAGCATAATGAGTAGTTGGCAAACAGTCAGTAAAAACATTTTCAGAAGCTATGGTAAATATGGAAAAAATGCTAATTTCCCAAAAAAGATACGACACCACTGGCGAAATGAGAATCAAGCTGGATGAACTTTAATGGCCATGAAATGGGCAAATGGCCGCCGTGGTGTAGTGGGTAAGTACCTCAACTCACGTGCAGTAGGTCCCAGGGACGTTTTCAGAAATAAAGACTTCACATGTTTTCACTGTAACAACTATTTAGAGTTACTTAAATCTAATTGTCTATGAAGAGCTTCTCACACTTCGGAGTCTGTAATGAACTGACTGTCCCCTCCTATCATGAGAGATCAAAAACACGCACAACAGAAGCAGTTCTTATAGGAACTCCTGGTTCTGATCCTTTGTGAACTCTAATTCCTCGTAATAATGATTATAATAATTGAGTGCACTGACAGGGCCTAGCTTCTACAACAACTACTCGTGTTGTGCGTGTTATTTTTCTTCGAGATAGATTCGAATCGCTCCTTCTTAGACAATTGATACTCTTTGAGTGTTGTCAGCAACTCGAAAGACGTGGTGTCGTGAAAAATGCGAGGTGTTCCGTCTGGGAATCGAACCTAAATCTACGGCGTTTGAATCGACGCACTTACCTCCTACACCAAGCAACCACAAAGTTGTTTATAATTAGGCATGTAAATGGGGCGTTAGCAAGACCATCCTAACACGTGCGCGTGATGACCGCGTGCCATTGTCAAGATAACAATTAAGTACGGGCTTCTAAGCCTACTAAGGATTAAAACACAAAAATCAATTCTGTGAATAATTGTTTATAATTGCATGCTAAAACATTCTAATTCACAAGGAATTTGCAAGATTGTGTCTTAACTTAAGCCAACCTTTAAGCTATGAATTCATCAAGACATTTAAGATTAATTTGATATTTTAATTTGTCGCTAATAGCTTGCGCAATTTAAAAAGAGAACTAAGTAACTATTTTGCATCCATTTAGCTGCGATTTCGAGACACGGCATCAAGCAGCTATTAGCTTTCAATTTGTTAGTTTGTAAAAATTTTCGTTACTTGACAATTAACATTCTTTATGAATTCATAGTTGCGTGGTGTAAGGAATACAGGGTGTGCTTGAAAGTTTGTCAATCGAAACAGTCATTCTTTCAATTTGTGACATCTTTGATACCTTCTGGCGAAAATTGTAAAGTTCTCATTGCAATTGAAATTTTTACATAGAAGAGTGAACAGTTAAAATGCCAATAAGGTTTAAACTTGAGCAGTAACTTATGGAAATAATATCCAGGGCAGAAAAAAATTAAGAAAAGTGGAATGGATGCAGTTAACTTAAAGTTTCTCTTTACTTGAAAACATTTGCAGAGATCACCAATTCCATACTTCAAACTGACGCAACATTATGTCACGTCCCGACCACTCGGAACAATCAAACACCGTGTTATCCTTAAGCCAGAGTGGAATGAAAAACAATGGACAGAAACGATAGTGGAATATTTCAAACACCATTTGACTCTACCAAAAGTGCTAATTTATTCACTTTTCACTGCACATTCAAGAAAAAAAAACGGTGCAACTCTTGCACATAAAATGCACATCCTTCGCCAATTCATTCAACTTTATAAACTCCACTCACCCCCTTCGCAAAAAAAAAAGAACGCAAATCCATTTCCCACGACCATAAATCACTCAAATAGAACACACATCTCGTAATAATTTCAAAAGTTCACATTCCACTCTGAATGAAATTGTAGGTTAATCTATTTTTAAGAACATCCATCCCGGCGCCATGCCAACCACCTTCACGAAAAATAAAGGACATCTACATACGCTTCCAATCGAAATTCAAGCCAAGTACAAACTTCTGGCCAAATGGTAGCCATTTTCTGCATGATCGTTTCTATTTTCCTGTTCACTTTTTTTTCTTCGGGCCCACAAAAAAATAAAATTGAAATTAAAACCAACGCCGAGCACCACCCCACGATACGCCACTCACCCATGCTCAGACACACACAGCGAGTCAACCCAATCAGCCGCCGAAGAAACGATTTCCCCCACTTTACGCTTCATTTAGCAGAACTCTATTCTATCCGCACACACAGGGCAAGCACGAAGCAAGAAACACACAAAAAACAAGCATAACGAGCAATAAACGTATCTAGATACACACGAACGCCATTGCGCATACGTTACTTTGGTTTTTTTTTTCTGTTTCTGTTTCTGTTTCTCGTTCTCTCCTTCTGTCGTCGCACACATCTAACTAACAGACACTGTCGCGGATTCGACTTGGAACATTAGAGGCGTGGCCTCAGCAGCCGGAGAATCTTCAAAAATTGAGAAAACGATACATTTCGGTTGACGGGCTGCGAGAGCGAAAGTAAATAGCACTCACACACGCGACAAGCCGCGAGTTGCGTTGCCAGTCAACTACATACATGCGCAGCATCCGGTCTAGACTGGTACTTTTGTGTTTTGTTTCGCCTTCCGTCTTCTTCTCCCTGTCGAATTCGCGTTTCTTCATCTTTCAGCAGCATCGTGGTGAATTGAAGATTTCTTGTGGTCCCCTACAGCAGCAAAGTGCACGCCCCCTTGGTGGAGATTTCTGTTTTTTTTTCGGTGTGTACTGAGGTGGGGTGACGAAAGAGATACGAGACAGAACGTTAGATGGAGCGAACTTGCAGTAATGCCGTGTGGTTAATGAAACGTGTGGTGAACTGGCAGCCTCCCTGTTGAGTTCGGGCAAATGGATGCTGGTGACTTTGTTTTTGTGTTTTATTTTGTTTTGCTTTCAAAAAGCTCTTAATAGCATGACACTTCTCTTTTTTTCTGGCTGTGACTTCATGGTAAGTTTCGTTTTCTACACGGTTTAGCACAAAACATAAATCGCCAGACAAAGAGAATCCCCAACGAAAATTGGCATAAACTTTGCGCGATTGAGATGCGAAGCGGGGGATGCGCAAAAAAATTGAAATATATTCACTGGGTGTTACTGCAGACGATTATGTATGTGCGGGGGGCTAGTTGGAAGTTTTAGCGGATATAATGCCGAATGGGGAATGTTTTTATTGATTTCGAAGACACCCGCACGGTTCTTGTATCCCCAAGTAGATATTGATTTTTTCATGTGCTCTGTGTGAGAGTGAGAATCGCTTTAAGTGGGCACAAGCGGGCTTGAATTTTCTTGGGGATATTGTGAGAAAATGAAGAATCTTGTGTGGTATATACAAACAAGTACTTGAGAAATGAATGAATGGCCAAATGAGTGATTGTAGTTCAGCGAGGCGTGTAAACTTTTCAAATTCTATGCAAAATACAATTTTATGCAAATGCAAACTCATTAATGTCAGAATTGGAGAAAATTTGCTGGTTCCTATGCACGGTCAATGAGGTATTAGAGTTCAGATAAAGGGGGTAAGGACCTAGACAATCCATATACGATGATCTGGTGATAGTGGAACAACGAAGGGCAAGCCCAAAAGTTGTTCATTCTCAGTTGGTGCAAGTAATTAACATTTTACATGGACTTGTTCCAAGAAAAGACTGAATTTTACTAGATGAATATGGTTATGACGTCATTTTTCACACGAGTTGAGTATTGCGAGCTGCAATTAATATTACTAAGGGTATCACATTTCAGCGTGGCCCTCGTAGCGTTGTAAGAAAGTGCATCGACTCACACGCGGAAGGGCCCAGGTTCAGGTCCTTTCGATCGGAGTCGGTATGAAACTGTATGTCGCCCCGAAAAGATATCGCGGGTAGTTCCTGAAGAAACTACACCCTGGTTCCTTGTATGTAGTGCCACCAAATTACTTTTAAGTGCAATCTGATAGAAATTTGTTACCGAAATGCCTTGATCATCGAATAGATCATGTCTACGACACATCATTTGCAAATTATGACCTTTCGTCAGAAAATTTTTGATTTACAAAAGAAAGTGGAAGTAAAACAAATAAATTAGGTGGTACTACAAGTCCACAAGGCAACCACCAAGTTGTGGATTTTCTTTCCCGAGTGCATAGTGGGAGGCATGAAGTGTAAGACCGGCTGTGAGGGACAAAGTTTTAGAGGCTTTTACAAGACAGTTGAGTTAGTAACTCTTTAAATTATGCCATAACCTCAATGATGATGGATCGTCCAAAAGTGTCAAACAGGAAGAAAAGTTTACATTACGAATCGAACCTTCACATCAAAAGAAGAGGCATTCAGTTTAAAAAAAAACTCCTTAAGCCTTAACGTTTAAATAAAATTTCGGAGAAAAAAATAAAATTGGAAAAATATTAGTGGCCTCCAGGGCTAAGTGAGTAAGTTTGTTGCTCCTGCATGGAAAGTCTGCACTCGAACCTTGAACAAGCATTTCTTTCATCTTTCATCTATCCACCACCTTTGAAACCACTCAAGGAGTCCTAAATTTGTCAAAAAATGCGCTATCATCATGCCATTTGGAGTCATCATAAAACGGCAAGTCCCTTTAAAATGCAGAAAGTTGGACCCTGATCCCATGTCTACTGTAGCACTGTAAAATTTTATTTGAACTTAAATTCCATTCTGTCGCTACAACCTCGAAAGTTTGCCTCTTTCTGTGAAGAAAACACAACACAAGGGTGAATGTTGTTGACAAACATGTCCCAAGCCATGCCAAGCCCCATACAATGCCATGACTGACAATTTACAACCATTAAGTGATGACAGGCGGAGGAGAATTTGGCCCGTAAGCTGTTTAATCTCTGCCGTAAAGGATGGAAGACAGCTTAGATCCATGTTCCAACTTTCAGGTTACCTTTTGTCGGTGGTTTACAAGGTATGTGTTACTTGCACTAATTTCAATTTATGCACACTCTGTGTACATGATCTCGTCTGATTTCAATTTATGCACACCCTATGTACATGGTTCAGAAGTGAAAAGGTCACTTTTCATTCGGGTCTAAAATGTGTGAACCCTTTATCTCCCAGCTAACTAACTCTATTTGTAAGACTGTGCTAATGATAATAAGAACGCTCCGATTTAAATTAATGTTGCTTTTTTGTCATGGTCACTGATAAGGAAAATAGGGTGTGCTCATCGTTTTGAGATTTTCTCGTGTGATCAATTTTGACATATTTCTTCAAGCTATCATTATAATTATGGCTTATGAATAAAACATTTCAAAATGGACAAAAAACATTGAATGAATTGAAAATAGGTGAATTTTTAAATTTGACAATTGTTCCGATCAGAAAATATGACACTTGACTAAGTAAAGGAACTTCTGTGCGAAATTTTGGTTTCGAAAAAATGTTTTTAAAAGTTTTACAGGATGTCATAACGCTGCGCCCACATTTTCCATTTCTTAAAATCATTCATTCGCCTGTCTGTCAAACGGCCCACATCTCATAAGCTTATAGATTTTTATAATTAGATTCACTTGACCCCTCAAAAATTGCAGATGACTCCAAAACATGTTTAATCAAGACGAAATCTTACTTTTTCGTCCTTGTGACATCAAAAAATGTTAAGACTTCTTTTCCTTCCATTTTGTTACAAAGTATCTTTACAGAGGCACTGATTTACAGTTTAATTTAGTCATAATCGGATTGTATTTTTTATGACATTGAATTGTGAGGTCCTCATCAAAATGTCACATCAAAATTTTCCAAAAATATTAATCACACTCCAAAGCAACAGTCTTGTTCCAGAGCTGATTTAGAACCTTAAAACAATTAAAGGGTTATCTCTGGCCTCAGAAACCAGTTTCCAGCCATAAACGACGATTTAGGATTTCTAAACGTCTGCTTAAAAGGTTTTTTCAAATAAATTATACTTTCCGCCAGTAGCACTCACAGTCGTTTAACAGCTGTCCTACACCCTATTAGTAATTTAATGGCCGCTGATAGAGCAATGATGTCACGATTGTTTGACAGAATCGATCGTAGATACACACAATCATGACGTAATGCATCGTAAAACGAGCTCCACTAAAGTGACACCTAAATGGTTGTTCAAATCCGTCCTACTTGACAACTTTCTAAAAAGAACAACAAACTATATTTTTACTCATTGCTGGTGAGTGAGTGGTCAGTTACCACTGACTGTGGTTAAGTCGATGACATCAGACTCAGACTCAGAAGTGAGTAATTAAAACGTAGTAGTTGTGGAATTTATTTGAAGGCTGAATGTTTTTTTTTTCGCTTAGATTCAGGATCTTGTGTTTATTGTATCGACATTGCAGCGTTTTAAAGGGCGGTTGGGAACAAAATCTCATATTCCTGAAAAATTTCTGAAATTTGTTTCGAAAAACAAAATCCCTCAAAAAGGTAAAATATCTTGGGAACCCTCTTGACCTTGTTTTCAGTCGGACTTTGGGGGCATTTGTCACCCCCAACCCTGCAAGATCATCGAGTTGTTTCACTTTCAAACCTTGGGACCTCAAAATTGACAGATTGTACAACCATCATATTTTCTGATCAATTTCTCTTAATTTTTGAGAATTCAAGTTTTGAACTGAGATTTCATGATGAATTTGAAATTCCTTAAAAGTGCAAAGCCATAGAACAGATTTCATTCACCCAACCCACATTGTGTTATTAATGCCTATCTACAGAAGTGTTGATACGGGGATTTATAGGCAATTGTTGTGTAATGTAGTTCCGCCGCGATGGGTTAGATTCTTTGAAACAAAGCAAACTGGGCGGACGGATGCTTTAGAAACCGTGATTCAAACCATTATTTTATTAACGAGAATTATTTACACATGTGAGCGAATATAATTAAAGACACGCAACAGGGAATGCAACATTGTTGCATTGTTGATCACTGCCACACGAATCTTCTCTTACCTCACTGTACATTGTACAGTTAATCAAAGTTTAGCATCGTACAGAAAAAAAAACGCTTACTTAAAGTTTAAGCAAAATGTAATCCTCTCATCCAGAGAAACCACATGTACATAGGTAAAATGTAAATAAAAGTGTGAATGATTTTAATCACAGTTAAATTGCCAGACCAAAGATATATTAGCTCATGAATTCGGAGCAACAGAAAACAAAAAACGGAATGACACAAATTAAAGAAGCCTGCCGCGGAGGGAAAGAGAAAGAAAATTACGAACACAATAACAACAAAATGGGGAGGAGAAAAGAACTCAATTTTCCGCAATGTTGGAGAGAGGGACCGCGTCATGTCGGACCGATTCGTTGTTGACGATCGACGGTGACGGCAGCGGTGGCGGCGGCGCAGCGCGGCGCGGCGGTGGTGACGGACAACAGCGTTCCGCGTTCCGTACAGCAGAAAACGTTGTGTTATTCGTAAGTACTTGTATCTGCAGGCAAAGTTGTATCGCGTTTATCTGCACATCTGGCGGTTAAATGAAATGCGCATGTTTAATGAGCTTCAAATCGTATTTTAGATTTCCTTTAGCGCAGCACACAAACAATTTACACCGAGCTACGGTTGCTACGGATGCTCGACTTGTTGTTGATGGTGTTGGTTTGTGGTGCTGCTATTCCTGTTGATGTTGTAAGTTGTATGCCTTATTTTTTTTTTTTTTGTTGTTGTTGTTGCGCTGTTTAATGTCTATACCAAAACACTCGAATGGGAAATAATTACTTATGTCTTGTATTTAGCAGACCGCAAACGGTGATCTAGGAAGTAATTTAGTGCGCTTTGTTGTGTGTTTGGGGGTAATTTACGGTAGAATCCTCTGCGAACACATAAGCCTGCCTTTGCGTGCACACTCACAGGCACACACCGACCAGACCTCCCCGTTCGCGTTGCTGGAGAATTGATATTCACAAGCAGTTAATCTGTTATTTACACCGCCTCTGTGAGATACAAATTCAACTGTTCACATCGTTTAGATTGAGGATACGAAGATGGTTTTCCGTTTTCTACACAGATTCTTCACGTTGTTTTGTCGTGGAATTAATTGCGTTTTAATGTGGATGGCAACTCTCTGCTGGAATGTTGTCACTTGTGTTGGGAACGTTGCAGTGCTGCGAAATTTGTCAAGTTTGAGGAGCTTAGAAGGGTTAGCATTTGAATTTGAAATTCACCATAAAAAAGCATCTGATCTAATAACCTTTAGTCTGTCCTGGCGTAAACTTTTACTTTTCCCAACAGGAAGCTATGTCTAATGAAATCAGTTGCGCAATCGCCGGCTAGATTGTCATTAAAAAAGGATTACATGCACTAATTAACCGGTGATGGACTAATCAAACGGAAGCATTTCAGTCCTCAGCAGTTACATGCAAATGATCCCCAGGCAGCCATCAAAAGCCTGCAACTTGCACAACGCACAGAGTCACCTTTCACACAGCTCACTCATTGTTTGAAGTCTCTGTGTCAGATGCAAATTCAGACACCCATTCATCTACAAGACGGAGCAGCCGCCGACTCCATCTGCACTATGAGGAAGTGAAAATTGAATTAACTCATATCCATTCGCAAGGTAGGAGTATCCATGGCTGAGAGAGGCCACATCGGACGACTCCTGTAACTGCTTCTTGCGCTACTACATGCTGCTACTTCTGCTGCAGCTACAGACGATGATGATGATGATGAAGTCTTGATGTGACTTCATAAGTAATTAACCACTATGCAGCGACTACGACTAAATAACACACTCTTGTTACTTTAGTTAACTGCGCGCGCTTTCTTGGGTTTGTTTTGTTCGTGCTTCGTTAACGAACCGTGAAAGAGCATTTTAACGATTGTTCTCTGTGTTGTGTTTCTTGTTTTTATTTTCCTCCTCAACTGTCTTTCCGTTTTCACCTTCGCATTCTTCGGTGGCGCGGCTCTCCCGCAGCTGAGAAAAGACGACATGAATGGGTGAAGAACGCAAGGATTCTGTCACCTTTTTTTTTTGTTGCTTTACAAGTGGGAACGAAGAATGTCCGGTTGCGTCATAAAACGAGCTCAACCTATTATTTAATTACGACATGACTGACAGTTTATTTATTTTGCCTTAATCGGTCGTTGGGAACGTTTGGGCTAATTATGAGAGAGTGAGGGATTTGGGCCGATTTCCTGTGTTGCGGAATGGAGAGAGTGAACGTTTGAAGGGCAAATAAGAGACTTTTGAGCGGAAGTTGATTGAAGATTGGCTTGGAAGAGGTGGTGGACACTTTTTGGTACAAAATTTTGACGTTTGGACTAAACGATAACATGGCCAAATAAATAACTTAACGACGAGAAAAATTTAGACACTCAGGATGCAATTAAACACAATCTTGGAATTTAGATTTATGAGAAGCTTAAGGCCCAGAAAAATTCTAAGAAAAGCCTAAATTTGAAACCAAGAGCTCCTTTGAATTAAGAAAAGTACAACATATCAAAGTTTTAGGATCCCAAAATCACAATGGGCTTGCAAAAGTCGAAAATTTGGAAAATTTGAAAATTCCAAAAGTCTGAAATCTTAACTCCTGCCTACACTTTATCGAAAAACATTGAAATTTCGAGAATACGTAACCTAAACACGAAAGAAGCCAAAATTCCGAAAGGAAAACAATCTCTAACAGGCCTTAAATTTTGAAAAACTCAGAACTCCAAAAATCTAGAATCACAGGTGACCAGAATCTAAAATTTCAACAGATCAAGAATTCTGAAAATGCCCTCCACTCTGGTAGAAGGCACCTAAAGCTGTATTTTTTGCAATTTTGGCTTTCTTATCTAATTTGTGGTACACCGCGGTGACGGAGATTTTCTTAAACCATCGCAACATGTAGAATTTCTTCGGATTCTTGCAATTCCCCTCAAGTCCTTTCAGTTTAACAAAGTCACTCAAAGCATACCTCTTAGATCAAAATCTTCCCCAATCGAATTTTCTAAAACCTCCTTTTCTTCATTTCGGTTGCAACTGCACATGAGAGACCCTATCAAATGGACACATCTTGACATTCTGACAGATCTCCAGACACATCTATCGATGCATGAAATTACGGCTACCCTAAACCATACCAACATTCAAATGGACATTTTTATTTTAATGTTCACACTTACGAAACTGGATCGAAGAACGTTTCTACTCCCCGGGGACACACCTCGGAATAAATTAACCGCCAAGTAGCCCTAAGATGTGCCCACAACAAACACAAAAAAACACCTGCCAGCCGAAAAAATTTAAATTTTTTTCGTCTATCCACTCCACTGACTGACCGTTCATTAGGAGCAGACATTTATGCACTCCTGGGTAATTTTTTGGGGCAATAAATCTCAACTCTCAGCGATTATAAACGAAAAAGGTGTGAAAACATCCAGTGGATGTGTTGACTCGCATAATTCATCTCACTCTCCGCTTATGATTTCAATTTGAATACCAGCCCCAGGCGCATTTTCCAGCCCATCTCTGAGACAACAGGAACGACCGACCAAGTGAACCGTTTATGTGGTAAATGAACTAATTAAGTGCACACCTGGAGCTGAGCAGAATGGTAACTCAATGCACTTCGCAGTGCATTGTATTACAATTCTGAACTATTTTTGCGGGGCGCACACATAATGAATGCGCTTTCCTCCACGGCACAGACCGCAACAAGTCACCGAGGACGGAACGAGCTATAGGGGGGTTAGGCTATACGAGATAGAGAAGCCACTTCTCGGAAGATGAGGTAAAATGAGTGCAAAGTGCTCTTTGAATGAAGGAATAAAAAGAACGCGGAATCTCTGTGGAGATGCCGACAAAGGCGTAAAACGATCAATCTAAATGCCTACTTTGGAGGTGAAATACACTCGTGGTTCTTCGATGGTGTTCCAGGACTGCATGATGGGGACTTCTACGCCGGTCTCTGTGGTCAACGGACGAGCAGAGGCGACCGATGGAGGGGGCACGCTCTGTGTGCTGCGGTTTTCGTAAGATCATTTGAAGCGATATCAATTGTAGGAACGTAATGAGGCATGTGAAGTTGACAAATATAAAATTGAATTCACTGTCTGGATGAGTGGAGAATTTGGTTTTGAATATTCACAAATTTTTTGAGTTTAAGTATTTGAATTGATTTGCTGTTTGTACGTTCGAAATGCCACCCATGTGGGGGTAGTCAAGTACAAGCGGCATTTTGAACTTGGCATCATATATGAAAACTCAGTGCTTTGCTTGTCTTTTAATGGTTTTTGAGAAGCACGACTGGTGAGATGTTTGAATATAAGTAAATTCTTATTCGAACATTGTGGTGGAGAAAACGTTGTTGCAATTGGTGTCATCGACAATGTTCCGAGTTTTCACTCATTTTTAAATATGGATAACTTTTTAAGGACGAATGCGGCTTGAAAACGATTTTCTAATAAAATTTAGTTAAGTACCAGAGCAATTACGATTCAGAATCATTTGAAGACAATTTGTGACCGACATTTTTCGAACACCCAACAGCCATTTAAACCTCATAATAATTCAGATACAAGGTTGTTAACTCCTTTAGGAGTATACAGTCTTGATTATTTTTAGAAGCAGTGGCTGCCGTGTGTGTAGTTGAGTGCGTTGATTCCCAGGCTTGATTCCGAGATTTCACGGCACCACGAAGATTGTCAAACGCGTTTGCAACCTGCTTGTGGATTCCAATATAGAGCTTCTGTTGTAATGTCGTAATGAGATTAGGGAGTGGACTTCCATGTGTACCTTCCCCGTCTACACCCAGATGTAGGTGTTTGTGATGGTGTAGGGAAAGAAAATGAGCATGATCTTCAGGAGACTACGCTTGACGAATAGCTGTTTAGCACTTGTTTTTCTTGTGAAGCCGTATTTCACCTTTCTCAGTCATACGGAAGCGCTGACTTGAGGTCCAATTAAAATATTTTTGGATATGCTAGGCGGTTTTCAACCTTCTCTAGCCGTCAAAGACGTGTCGACCACTTGATATTGGGTTCCGTATATCAGATGCTAAGCTGCTATTCTTCAGCACGATGCTGCCAAAATAAAAGAGTAGTTGCTGAAGAAGCTAGACCTCTGGCCCTTGTGGGCTAAAGTGCCACCCATTTGGATTTATTTCGTTTCAGAACGGGTTTACCGTTTCCAAATTATCCCAGCAATGGAGCATCTGATTCTCTCCTTCAGACATATTTTTTATGCTCTTTGAAAATGCTGGGGTAATATAATATATTCAATTTAGTCATTCACATTTTTGAAAATAATTTCACTGAAACGTAATTCGGTAAACAGATTGATTCTCCAAACCACCTCATTCTTCTTTCAGCCTGTAATGGCTATAATGGTCAATGAAGCCATTTTAATTTTTGGTGTGTCCTTCTGTCCAACTGAATGTCTCTCACTTTCCATATCTTCCACTCTTCGCTTCCTTCTGACGTATATGAGCAGGTGTAACCAAATACAGAACAATGTTCTTCACACCAACACTTCTACTGACGCAGTACCTACTGCAAACTTATTCGTCGCGGAGACTGAAAATAGCCGATGCATCACCGGCAGCAAATAAAATGAAGTGGAATTGAGTATAAAAAGGGTACAAATAAATCAGTCAGTCATTCGAAACATTCAAGACTGTTCTTTTGCTAATTCAACTCGATTGGTCCCTTTTCTTTGACGTGCTTGTTTCATAACTCTCAAAAGTATTATCAAGTTTTTGCGATCAGCTCTGAGGTTAAGGAAGAGCCTCCTCATAACTATATTTATGAATTGATTTGCATAAATTGGATGCATCTTATGACACGAACAGTTTTGATTTGGGATGGATCCCTTTGGTGGAATACGAAAAACAAATTTCATCCAACATGTGACATATTCAACTACGATCGGTTATAAAGCTTCAAAGTTTAAGAAAAGTACCACCCCTTCACAAGTTTTAACATTGATGTACCTAAAAATCAAAATAGAACAAAACAAACAGAACTATACGCGAAAACTATTTGACCTTTGTGGTCTAAATTTGGTGACCATACAATTTCAAAATGGAGACTTAAGAATCTTAGCACATATTTTTGAAGATTTCTTCAGGCACATTGAGGAGAATTTAAATATATATTCTACTTCACAGCAACATTGTAAAAAACCCTACTTGCTTAAAATACCATTTCTTCACAAAAAATCCTGGCTTCAGAGCACACATGCCACAAGATTCTTAAAAATTTAACTAAGCTAGAATTGAGTTTTTTGGCTATCGCAACGCAATGAAACTGTATTGAATCATTGAATGCGGTCAAAAGGAAAACCCGCTTAACACCCAATTCACAATGGCGCGTTCGTGCAATCGGACTTTTGCATTTAATATGCGAACCCATTGTTCGCGAAGTGGTAATCAGTTGCGAGCTACCTTCTACTTAGTCGTGGGTTTGGCGATTAACAATTGTCTTTTATAACTGCTGTGGCGACCATTAGCGTGTGAATACTTTTGGTTTAAACAAATATATCAATAGTTTAGCTTAGAGCGCCCGCATAGAGCCAGTAAGTAGTTATAAGATTTCATTTCTGTCGTACCTAGGTTAAGCGTTTTATACCTAGTTTTAAAATACCATTAGATAAATAATAAAAAAAATGCCTTTTAAACTAAACTAAACTAACTTTTGGTTTAAAATGTGTCTGAATTTGATTTAATTTGATTGAAGCATGCGTTGACATATACACACCTCACATAAAAGTGAAAAAAACGTTTAGCAATGTCTATCAAAGGCCAACTGCGCGAACTTGTTGGGATGATTTGGCTTCTAGTTGTTCATCGAAAAGTTTATCGAAAGCAAGTGTCAAATACTCAGTTCACAATAACGCGTTCGTACCCATGGTCTTTGACACTTTCCGTAAAAATAAATGAGGCGGTTGGACGTTGATAGATCTTAGATCGTAATATCGCAATTCCTACCGATACACTATATTTATTATTTACTTGTGGATTTGAAGTATTTGTGAGATGTGAGCTGCAATTGGCGAAGGCTGTAAGATGAAAGGTTAGTGTTGTTCAATGCGTTTTTAAAGGGATATTTTCGAATGCTCGAGTCTCGTTCCGATTTGAAGAGCTGAAGATACATTGATAAAACGCGTACCAAAGTCTGTCAAAGCCCCTCTAATTATTCTTGGAGAGTAAAATCCATCAAAAAAATTATGAAAACTATAGCAACATCTTTCCCCTTTTAAAAACCACAAAATTTTGACAGCTTTCTGATGTTTTCTTTAAATTTTTTCTTTGTGAGTGCAGAAATAATGGAATAAATTATCGATTTCCGAATGATTTTTGAGTATAGCATTCGCCTTGAAATTGGCAAACCGCAAGCAACACATGTCTTCGGCCAATAAGGAAGCAGATGTCTCAGCAACACCTCACGAGACCCTAATTAGCCATGACAGTGTAATACGCGCGCACACACACTCCAAACCTGTTCAACTGTCAATTTTACAAACTGTCAACTTCTCAGCGGAATCAGAAAGCAATTTCGATTCAATAAAAGATGCAAACGTGTTTTTTGCCCTCACTTTGGCGACAACAAAAAGCCAAGCAAAACCCCATTCACCGTCGAGCGGCGAGGCCAATGAGTAAACTGGAAAACACACATCACATCAGTTTAACGATAATTTCCACACCTCAGGAGTGCACATTAATTAATATTTCAAAAAAAAAAAAAATATCCCCATATCCCCGCTCATCTCTGTCGGGCGCCTGTTAAAGTCGAACCCGGTCTGAGGACATACCGCACACCTACTGGACTCGGTGAACGCATTATTCGATATGCAAATTGCTCCTAAACAGTATTAAGCAGTGTTAAATGCGATAATGGTACCAATTATAGGCGAACTCACTGCCACCACTAACAATATCTCATAGAGATACCTCTAGTGCGCTGGGTGGCTTGGGCGATTGGCGCTTTCGCTGCGTTCCGTTCTGCGTCGTCGTCGTGTGGATAATGGTGGCGGTGTGGTAGTGGCGTCGTCGTAGAGGCGTTTGGAATTTTATGACTCGCTCACTTGCTCTCTCTCTCTCTGTCTTCCCAAATCTCTGCACTTGAATCGATACATATTTGGGTTTTTTTTGTACCTCTCTCCGCTGCGTTGGGGCTGTGTGGCGTTTAATATCCGTTCGACGGGATTGGCAATATCTGTGTCAACTAAATGGATTATGTTCAATTTTATCGCCTGTTAGTCGGTGTAATTAAATGGTATCGACTTCATCAGCTGAGGGTTCATTAAAGCGTTCTTTTTATTAGGTGTGTGTGGTTGTGTGTTTGTGTGTGGACCAAGGACCCCCAACTTCAAGCGTCGAAAATTGCCAATAAACCGTGTGTCTGTGTGCCGAGGTCTCATTGGGGAGCACCGCAAAAAATCAAACCAAAACAAAAAAAAATGATGAATGAATCAGAATCTCTTCTCTGCCTCCACCTCCGCCACCTCGTCTCGGGTGGAGAAACCCGTTTATTTGTTGTTACAACTCTGGCCAATATTCGTTGTTGTTCATTTATTAATTGCTTGTATGGTTGTTTACGTTCTGTTTTACCTTCGGTCGGTCCCTGGTCGGCGGATCTTTCTGTGGTGCTTGCTGGCTGACTGACTGACTGACTGGCTGGTGTGGTGTGCGGTGTGTCCCGTGGCCCAGAGTGTGCTGTAAGCCAAAGTGCGAAGCGCGATAAAGACCAGCACATGGCACATGAGAGGCGAAAGAAAATTCATTTGAACACGAGCACGCGGCTTAATTGAGAGGCCGAGTTGCCGCCGTCGTCGTCATTGTGGCCGGCGTTCGACCGTCCGTCCATCGACCGTGGGGCTGTGAGATATTTTGTATAACAAATACCGTGTCCCGGTATTCAGCATACCAGATAGGAGTACACACACAAATATGAAGATACAATAAATTCCATCGAGTAGGAGGAACAGTATCTCGTCGCTTGCGATATAAATTTCACTCGAACATGGATTTTACATTTGGCAATTATTATTACTCTACATGTGTATGTGTGGACGCGTGCACCCATTCATCTAGGCTTGTTGGTGGGCGGTGGGGGTGGGGTGTTCAGATTTTATTGTCTCAAGTCACACAGTGTGACATATTAATTGTCAGCCGGATTGTGAAGGACGTTAATGAATAGCGAAGGATGTGCCATCACATGCATCACTGCCACTATGCTGAGCGACTGTTAATTGATCCGTTCGTCCACGTCCGTGTCACGCTAAAGTCGACGTCGTCGTCGTCGTCCACCGAGTGTGCATGTCCTCACCTCGGAATTAGTGAAACTCTCGTCGCACAGGACATTGTTGCAAAATCGACGCACAGCGCAACATCAACAATTTTGTGCAACAAATTATCGATCGTGAGAGATTAAAACCGATATCCGAACGTGAATCAACGTCAATTTTTATTCGGATTGCCCAAGCTACGGTGCCGGGTCGGTGATGATGATGACGACGACGACGATGATGATGATGATGATGGTGGTGGAGGCTGTCTACCTTCCTGACTGCCTGCCTGCCTGCCTGCAGGCCTTCATTGGGAATTCTATGCCCCGCTCTGTGCTGCTTTGCCACGTTCAACGCGATCAATTCGGTGATATGTCTAAGACATTAATCTCGTAATCAGATTATGAGAGCAGCAGTTTTTCTTGGCTTTTCTCGTTTTTATTTCGTCTTAAAATTTTGTTTTGTGTTTAACTGAATGAATGTGTGTTGTTTGATGGTTGAAATTGAATTCTTTCTTCGTTCGTTGTTCGTTATCCTTCTTTCTCATTTTCACTTGATCGGCTTCCCTATTCCTGGTCAGTTTGTTCTGTTCTGTGTGTGTTGACATTTCCGTTGGGATTGGAAAGGCAAATGTCAACGACATCGTTTCTTTTTGCTTTTCTGTTATTTTGTTTTTTCCTTTTTCTTTTTCTTTTTCTGTAATCAATCTGACGAAAGATTGACGTGCCCTTTTGGTGGACAGAAGAACAGAAGTCGTCGTGCGAGAGGGGTGTGAGAGGGAAAATACAAGTTTTCATTTTTAATTAAATTTTCCTTCGTGTATTAATTGTTTGACAGTTTAGAGAGGCTGTTCATTGATTCAATTCTGAAGTGCAGCCATAATCACATTGTGACTTCTGTTTCGATTGGATTGACTGTTGTCGATTCTGACGCTAGTTGTGTGCATTGTGTGGGCTGTGGAATGAGGCTTTTGTTTGGTTGTCATATTTCTATAGGGGGGTTGGGTGGAGGATGACTCCGACAGTTCCAGAATTGGCCTCAAGAAAAGATCTCAGATCCAAGTTTTTTGTTAGAAACAATGCTCCATCTTTGAAGAAGTTTATGCGGTGCCATTGGGCTCGTGAAGGAGCGGTTTGTTTGATTCCGTTCCAAAAGTTTTGCAGTTAAAATGAAACGGCCTGTCACTGAAAACGGCGATGAAAATTTGCAACTGATGGAGTAAAACCAGCATAGAAGCTGTGAGCAAGCTACTCAAAGATGCCCAATGTTAAGGTGTCACATAAGATTACGCAAAGAAATGGAATTTACTATCTGCGCTACTGCTGTGCTTATAATAATAATAATAATAATAATTGAGTGGCACTACAGCCCATAACGGGCCAGGGCCTAGCTTCTACAACAACTACTCGTGTTGTGCATGCTATTGTTCTTCACAAGTAGAAGGGACCTACAGTTTTTTGCCGATTCCGAACGGCGAGATTTGAGAAGCTTTCCATAGACAATTAATACTCTTTGAGTGTTGTCAGCAACTCGAAAGAGGTGGTGCCGTGAAAAAATGTGAGGTGTCCCCGGCTGGGAATCGAACCCAGACTTTCTGCGCCGCAGTCGATGCACTTACCACTGCGTCACGACGAAGCTGTGCTTATACGCAATGAAATTAAACAATTTAAAGGGATTCATAGGAAACTAAGAAAAATCGATTCGAAAATGTACAGGGCAAGGGATCAGATCATGGGCAAGCACCGGTGAACGCATACAAACTATTTTAAAGCCTGGAGTGAGGACTTACAAGGTTAAGTAAAGTGTTTGGAGGGGTTGAAAAGATTCTGAGCGAAACAAACAAATTACGAAACGAATAACTTGGTCTTTGACTGTGCAAAATTTGATCAATTGAATGGAGAATTCAAGAAAGAGAGACCAGAATGGGAGGCCATACACATCCTTGATGACCAGGAACAAATTCAATTAGCTTAGTGGGGAATAGTTGAATGCGTTCACCATATACAGAGTCTTGACGTTGCGCCCTATGTTGACAGTGAAAAATTGGTCGACCGAAGAGGAAGTGACTTGGCCAAATTTTCCGCTGATAAGCCACAGAAGTTCTACACCGGTGGAATCATGAAGTAACACAAAAAATGGCAGAAGCTCAAAGATAATATCAGTCAACAAGATTGTTACTGAAATTTATCTTGAATATTGCCTTTTTTTAAAAAATATTTCAAAGATCCACAGAGACTGATATTAACACAGCTTCCAAAAAATTTCACAAAAAACCACGCTACTTAAAGAACGATATGAGGTATCAACACTGTCAGGTGGAGAAGTCTGTCCAAAACTATCAAATTCAGTTCAAAACTTTCAAAGTCTGTCTAAAACTTAGTTACTTAGCAGTCTTCAACTCCATTCCTCTCTCTCTCTCCCTTTTTCTTTCTCTCTCTCTCTCTCTCTCACTCGCTCTCTTTCTTTCTCTCTCTCTCTCTCTCTCTCTCTCTGACAATTTTTCATTTTAAATGAGTGGTATGAGCTCACAAAGAAACTTATTCATGCGAAAACTTCAAATTCGGTTCAAGTTGGCACGACCGAATTTGCCAGAATATACCAGACACTGCCCAAATCTATCAAAATCTGCCCCAATCCATCAAAATCTATCAAAAATTTGTTCAAATCTATAAAATTTATCAAAACCAATAAAATTTGTGGAAAACCATTAAATTAGTTAAAAAACGCTTAAAATCAGTCAAAACTTTCACCGAAACAGCGGGAAATTGGCAAGATTTTATTATAAGACGCTAATTGAAGCACATGCTGCCTTCATTGTCATTCATTAGTGGGTAAAACTACGACCACTTGACAAACCTTATAACCCCAACAGAAACTCTTTCAACACCCAAAAAAAAGGAAAACTCCCCCAAACCAAAGCACAAGTTAAGAGTCAACTGTTATGCTCTCAGAAATTCCATTGATCATCTAAGTGACAGCCTACAGCACATTACAAATCAATGAATCTTCACATCAAATTAAACTCAAACTATCGTTAAATTTCGTAAAGTCTATTTAAATTGCCAAAAAACTCTACAAAAAAAGAAACACCCACCATCAGAGATCCAACCGAAAAAAAGTCCATGAGGTCCATATAATTTATATAAGACCTGTCAACCATAACTCTGATCTGACAGCTGATCATAAAAGTGTTTATCGTCCCAAACTGAGGCGGAATATTTACGAATATAATATTCAGATGAGATACAAATACGAAATGTATCTTTTACACATCACAATCATTTATGCAAATTGCGCAAAAAAAAAAAATAAAGGTAAGCCACATCGCTTCACTCCGGCCGAGTTCGGCTGTGAATGCGCGCGAATCCGCAACACCCTATGGCTTACACGCACATATTTCCTTACTCGTCAAGGAACCGATTTAACGACGCAAGAAAGTTGATTTAGGTAAACTTCGAAATTAGGCCTTAAATCAACACAATAGCCGTGCTCTATTCACGAAAATTTACATTAACTGCTTGACGTGCTGAAAGTTTTAATTACGAAAAGATTAGATTGGCCCAAAAATGTCATTAGGTAGTTGTGGGCATTTGCATAATCGTCCAAGCCAACGAAACAGAGAACGAGAAGGAAAGAGAAATATGTTTAACCAAACATAGGCTCTTCGAATTCGATGTGTTTATGATTTTGTGACGATTGTCATAACGAATTTGTGGAAACTGGTTTTGCCAATCGTACTCATTGACATTTGCCAAGTTGATTTTTATGACTGTGACTGTTTGTATGGGGAGGCTGTGTTTTTTTAAATTTGGCAAACAAGGCTTTCTCCGGGAATGAGTGGAAATGAAATTTAGAATTTAAATGCTAACAAATGTCAAACTTTTTTATGAACGCATTAAAATGGAATGATTTACGCTACAATGTTGATTTGATGTCACAGAGTTTGACATGTTTGTCAATATTTTAAAATCGAGTTGGTTTCTTAACGAAGGGAGAGTGTCGGAACGTGAAAGCGGATGGTATACATTTTTGCAAGTTCGAAGACCGACAAACTCCAAAAGTGTGCTTGTTTCACTCAAAGAATGTCAACGTCAATGATTTAAGACAAAAAAATCCGGCAGTCATTTTTTATTTGCAAGGTGTTAAATGTTTCGGGATGCGACAGAATGCACTTATAAGTAAGTTAAGTGACAATATGTATGCACTAATAAATTTTTAAGGAGTGCAAATAATTCATTCAATGACAAAACAGATTACAGGCACATTTGATTAAATTTATCAGCACTGTCACACATTTCTTTTGTTAAAACTGGTGTTGAACATGTTTAAAGCATCAAAGGGAGATGCATTGATGCAAATTTTTTCTTCCAAGTAGGATATTCGATTGTGCTTTCACGAATTACAAGTCGAACAATAATGCATTCGTTTGTGTATTGTTCAGCCTCTTTTTGCGATATTTTTCCGACATCAAAGTCAACCTTTGTCTTGCTTTTGTCTTTGTATAAGACATAAGTTATTTATAAACCGATTTCTTGTTTCACAGTGCAGTGCAGCCAGCTAGAAAACGCCATAAGCATTAACATCTTGTTTGACTCAAGTCTAAAAAGTCTAAAAGAGATATAATAGCTGGAAATCAATGCCCTCTTATTGCAAAACCCAATGCTAAGATTCCTATTTTCAATCTTAGCCAATATTTATTGCAATTTATTGACAGTCCATGGTCGCTGTGGCGCAGTGGGTAAGTGCGGCGACCCACACGCCCAACCTCTTTCGAGTTGCTTACAACACTCAAAGAAACCCATTGTTTATGAAAAGCTTCTCAATCTCGTCTTTTGGGGTCGACAAAAAAATGTAGAGCAGTTGTTGTAGAAGCTATGTCCTGGTCCCTTGTAGGCTGTAGTGCCACTCAATTATTTATTTTTATTGACAGTCCAATCATCAAGTTGTTAAAGTCATCATCAGGCCTTCAGGATCTTTTAAATTTAATGCCATTGTTAAAATGAAAAATTTTTACTTTTCAATCGGGGTCAAAATCTCTTTTACAATTAACATCCTTTTTGAATTTTTGAATTTGGTAACTATACATTGAATTTTAGACTACTTTCATCAAATTTTACACACATGACGTTGAAAACAAGGGACAAGGGAAACTTGTGAAATTCTTCAAATAAGAAAAGTCACTTTACCAAAAATGAGAATGTTCAAAGCATTCAGTTGAATTCCAGCCCAAATGAATATTGAATGTCAAATTGTTAATTTTGTGGTCGAAAATTTAGCCAGCGGATAGAATCCCGAAATCCGGACAGATGTCTAAATTCCGGAATTCTAAAACTCAACAAAGGCGAGTCTTGCACATACCCCTAATCCTTCACCAGTCCCAAACAGAGGGACAACAGGGGACGTCCCCCATACATACTTTTCAGAGGTTGTTCTTTAAGGATTTACTCGAAAACTTCTAAAATCTTGTAATTCAGAATTGGCAAAAACGATTGGTCCCCACTGCTCGCGACAGAACAAATATCACACACAAGACAAGTCATTGCTGAAGAAACTAGATCTAGAAAATTCCAAACCTTGCCAAATATGTTCAAATATGTCAAAATCTGATCAAACTGAACTAAACAGATTAAATATTCGATGGATCACAAATTTGTTTTATTTATTTTCGATTTTAAAGAATTGGACAAATATGCGCATACTGTATAGTGACACTTTGGTTTTCACAAAATCTTCTTCAAAAATCATCAAATTGAAATTTTTCGAAGATCAAAATTGTGTGGTAATGGAAGCACGTTGCATTTCGGCAGACAAATTTAGTGCTCGAAAAATGTCGGTGCCAGATGGTTCTGAATTGTTATAAATCTGATCTTATACATTTCTTATAGAAATACTACGGCTTGTATAAAAGGTGTCATCTTACGCTTAATTTTTTTAAGAAGACATGACACGTTTAATAATGGGTGAAACTTTTTCAACATTTTCGTCAAATTTTGTTGTAGTAGAGGTACGAAAGTTTATGTCGAATATTTGCTGTCGCCCAAAAACACAATTTTCAAAAAGTCGCCCTTAATTTCTCTAAAAAGCACGTTATGTTTAATTTCCGTCATCATCTGCATCAAATTTGACAACAAAAACCCACAGAAAAATCCCCCAATTCCCCTCTGAAAAATCCACTACCACTTAACCCTAATCACCCACACTTTCCACAACACACACACCCACGCAACTCCACCTCACCGATCACACCGATCTCACCTCAAAGTCGCAACTCGCAAAATAATCAAACTCTAATTTATCCAAATTGCATATGCATCTGTCACGGACAGGGAAAAAAAACCCGCACTGAATCCAAATTACAGTTCTCTTTCGTCAATTGTCTAACACAAAAGCCTCTAAACGCAAAACATGGCGTGTAAACTGTTAGCTACAGCCAACAAGTGCCCGCAACAATTTACCAAAACGATCACCAGCAAATTGAATGTTTGTCCATGCACTAAGTCCCATACGGTTACGCTAGCTTTTCCGGCATTAGACGCCAATTTACACAAATTTACTGGTCAAACATTTAACTTTTGAAAACGGAGAGAAGCGAAAGACGGCGTCCTAGTCGCAGCACAGCACGGGAATGTGTTCGTTTCGAAAATTGGCAAATCATTTCGGATGATGAAACCGGGTGCGTTCTGGCCTGGCCTCTGGCAGCGGGCTGACAGCCTGGTTGGCTTTTATGGTCACACAATATCATTTTCACGCATTTTAAAGGCATTAATTGCGCATGGAAAAGTGAGTACGGAGCGTTGTGGCGCGTACGCGCGCTACACAACACACACCACGACGGCAAATCTCATTACTGTCACAATTGCTGTTGTCATAGCTGTTAGCTGTGTTAGCTGGGCGACTCCTAACGAGGCTTGTTGCGCGATGTTTTCCTGCCTAACGTCTTCATGGCTCCCATTGTGCACAGAGACATGCCACGATTTTTTCGTTTGTTTGGCTTGTTTGTCATACGGATTGGATTGCCCCCCGCATTCAGGTCCCCGTCTCTGGTTGATCGGGGGGCTGGTGGCTGACCGTCAGGGCACAGATCTATTCTGACAGACATTGTGGTGTGGCACAGTGATCAGTAAATTAGTTTTGGTCGCATTTAATGTGATTTCATCAATTATAGGCATTGTTGTCGATTTAGAAACGGTTAAGCGTGGTGTGCTAACGACATAACGAAGGCGCTTTGCCTTGTGAATGAAACTGGTTACTGTACCGCTTTTGTCGCCCCCACTTCGGCTTCTTACTCCCTCTCTCTCCCGTTGCCGTAGTCTTCGTCTTCTTCTCCTTGTGTTGCTGCCGTTGATGTTGATGTTTTTCTTTTTGTTGTTGGTTTCCTCGTTTTCCTCCTCATCAACAGCAACCTTCTTCATCGGCTTCTGCTGCTTCTGTCATCCAACTTATGTTTGAAATCGTTAACAATTTGAAAAGTGATTACACTTGATTGTGTATGGGTGGCGGTGGGATTTGGGGGCAGCGCAACGATTGACATGAACATTCAATGTTTGTGCGGTTGTTGTTGTTGTTGCTGTTGTTGATGGCGTTAAGTATGCTGCCGTTGGTTAATGAATTCCAGGAAGGAAACATAACCACAATGAAATTATTATAACCACCGCACCACTGAGTGAGATGATTATGTGAAGGTGACAACACACCTTAAATGTCATTGATAAGGGTTGCCAAAGCGCTACGCAAGGATTGACATCAATGTGTTGTGACAATCGGAAAGACGTCATCTTAATCCGTCACCGTTAGCGAAGGCATCATAATCTTGAAGTGAAATGTCAAACAGATCACAAAACCAGCACATTTAATTAAGTGCCTGCATATTAAGGAGAAAGCGTGAAATATCGGGATATTAAATAAAATACGAATTTGAATTTAATGCAAATGTGATGGCAATTCATTATTTATAAGAGAACTATTTGGCAAGTTAATGGCTTGTTTGGAAGTGTCAACTCGAAGTCGAACATAAAAGTGAACAGTATGTGTCAGCTTACAAGCAAATATTTGGCATTTATCGTCAGGCATGTGGAATACTAATGGAGACATTTTTGCGAAGAAACTGTCACTTTGTGTCCCATTTGGCACCTTAAGTAGACAGGAGTCTTTTACGAGTATGATTGTCACTTTGAAAGTTGTTGTTTATGTGGTCGGGTATTTTTAAGTTCTGTTTGTTTTCTATTTGAACAGGGAGTGAATATGGATAAGAGAATGGTGTGGGTTTACATATTTATAGGTGAGGATTCTTAAATTTTGACCCGAAAGTGTCGTTTTTGAAATAAAAATGGTCACAAAATTTATGTTATGAATTTTAAATTTTTATCTGAAATAGAAAATGATCAATCATTTGAAAGTTGGTAAAGTTTTTAAAATGGTGGATGACATCTGTCAGTGCAATGACCGACAGGGTGTTGTGGAATGAAGTGATTTAATTTGAGTTCAAATTTTAAGCAGATGAAGATTCTTGACTTTTATGAGGTGAATACAGTGGAACCGTTTGAATACAACTGGAATTAGCAAAATGCATTAAAAAAATAAATGAACGTTACAAAACTTCGAAGGGAATGCACTTAACGGTTCAACATATTACTTTCGGAAAAAGAATCAGGAACATTCTGTCAAGACGGAAATTTGCAAGAAACCTACACGTACATATGTGACATATCTTATGATTGTCAAGTTGAAGTCAGTTTGTGAAATGCCAGTCAAGCCTTCAATTGACTTTAAGCCTGCTTTTGGTATTTCAAGACTATCTGTATCTTGTAACACTACTCACTGGAAATAATGGCTCAAGGTGTTTACCAATATAACTCCTTTCCTAACTGTCAAACAACAAAAAACAGTGCTGAACTTGGGCAGTTTCTATGCGACTGAAAAAATTAAATGTACGACTGGTGTCAGACTCTGTAGTTTGTCCGCGTTTGGTACAGTCATAGACCTATTGGAATATTTTACATCATTCAGTGTGATAAATGACAATGATCTTGAGACAGAATTACAATGACAATTCGGACAGCGAATATGTGAAGATTTGGAAATGAAATAGGTCGTTTTAAGGAAGCCGTGTAAATGATGTCACCTGTCTCCAAATTGTTTGAACGATTTCTATTTAAAACAACTTCCCACCAAATACAATTCTGTAGCAAGAAATTGTCATTTTAATATGTACACAATCCTATCTTTGACAACTGTCAAGTGCAAGACGGTCTTTTCAGTCTTCAGCTGAAGCTTGAGTTCCCTCATTCCGCTGAATTGAAAAAAACATTTTGACAGATCCTAAAGCTAAGGCCATCAAAATTTTAACCTGGCAATAAAAGCAAACTTTATTTTGTGTTGCTGAAGCTACTCTCGAATGATCTAGTGATCATTTTCAGAACATCGGTTCAATGCAGAACTTGTAAATCAAAATGGCGACAAAAGAGAACTTGAAAATCAATCAGAACTAAAAGAAGACTAACTTTGGTGTTCGCGCTTACTTCAGTGGGCACAAAATACCGTATTGGGTTTCCGAAAATGACAAGAGTTTTGTTTTTCCAAAGTTGGCACTACTGTCACTGATATTTGTAACGGATTTCAGGCTGAAATACTCATTAGTGCTTGAGAAACACGCCTTTTCGGAAACAACTAAAAGAAAATTCTTTGTTTTTTTTATAACGTAGGAAACCATTTGGACAATTCCCATGGAAAAATATTGAAAATACTGCAGGAGGCCTTCGTTGATCGATATCGAAAACACGATTTTATGAAAGGTACAAAATTGGGAAATCATAAGATAAGGAATGAAAACGAGACACCGTCACAACGACCATCAACATAAACCCATGATGAAGAGGGAATTCAAGGATACACAAAAAAGAACCTTACTGTATATTTTGAAAAATGGAAAAGACACTTGACCACACTACAATGAAGTGGCTTTTATTTGGGCCACAAAATGGCGTTTGAGAACAAATGGGTGCGGTACCAAAACTTAAAGTCAGTCAATTTACGCTTGACCTTAAACATTTACTGCATGTCACAAGTCATGCCAAAAAGTACACAAATTGTTGTCAGAATATGTTCGAATGTCATAACTTGATCTAATTCTTTATTTTTTTTTTCTAATATTAATTTGGTTGAGTGCAGTTGCTCATTTGTTTAGATTATGTCAGTTTGAAAATTAAAACATGTCAGTCGTGAGTACGAAACAAGATCTACCCTCGAAACGAGTGTTCACCTCCCATCCACCTTCCAAGTTTCTGCAATCTATTCATTAAAATTAACCACAACACGAACTACCAATTCCAAATTGCCGTCGGAAATACTCGTATGTCGCTTCATGACAACCTCCAGTTGGCGTCAGAAAAACCTCTCTCTCGCCATTTCAAACAAAATAAATTCCAATTTGATAGGTGAATCTACTGCTCATTAGACGAACACAAAGGGCTGCGTCCACTAAACGACAACAGTGTGAAAAATATCACTCGACCATTCGATGTCACTCAGATACTGACTGCAACAAGTTAATTTGCACAGCAGAAAAAGCAAACCTCTAATTATACCATCACGACGAGAATTGTTTGACAAAAATCGCAATAAGACTAATTGACACTCTGAATGAATAGACCGCTGCTCCGGTTATCCTCATTTTACAATTCAAATAACGCGATTAAATACCTAAAGCCGTAATCACATGAAATTACGGAATGTAAGTGAGCTCTCTGCGATAAGCAGCACAAAGGCAGCAGCCCTGGCATTTAGATAAGTGGAGAGAGTTAAGAACCCAACTGACACGATGCCCCTTTATTTCTATACACCTAAGCACATCACTTCCGCCTTGAAAACGTCTATGGCTGGCCCTTAATCCGGCGGACAATAACGAGTCCCCGCAGAAGGTGTCTCAATCCAATTGAGTATTAAATTTGTAATTCACTGAACCCACTCGTCTGTAATCGGCTGGCACTTGACAAGTGAATCACAATAAACCGTCCCATTGACAAGGTGTCATCTTTCACTCCGGGACACTCGGAGTTCTCCCCCTTTGGCAGAGGCACACTCGGATTGAGTTACGGTTCGGTGGACAGGGGACAAAAGGAATTGAAAGAAAGGATTTTGATATCCTTGACTCACCATTGCTACAAATGCTGTGACTGTCCAGGTTCCCGCTGGAATCACTGTCGCTGTCATCGTGAGTGCTGGCGCGACCGCCGCTGCTTCCTCCGCCCGGCGGCACGCTGAGATCCCGTGGCCCCTGCGGCGATGGGGACCGTCCGCTGCGGTCGTGTTCGTCGTCCAGATCCCGGTGCGCTGAATTGTAGGCCGCCGCCGCTGCGGCTGCCGCTGCTGCTGCCGCCGCATGGTGCTGCAGATGGTGAGGATGCGCATAGTGGGAGTGAAGACCGTTTGTGGGACCATTGCTACCGACTACTCCGACGCCAACGCCGCCGCCACCGCCACCACCGCCGTGAATCGGATGCGAGAGCGGATGCTGCAGGTGCGGATGATGCGAGGTGAGATGGTGATGGTGATGCGGTGACAAATGGTGGTCACTGGAGTTGTCACTGCCATTGATGGCGGCGTTGGCTGCCGCCGCCGCCGAAGCTGCGGCAGCTGCGGCTGCAGCGCTGCCTGCTAAAATATCCGTAATCATGAACCGCGACCGTGGCGGTTGGAGGACCGCCATCGAACCACGCTGAACGGGCACCGTCATTGCCGCCGCCGTTGTGTTCGTCGTCCCTTCACTGTCACTGTCGCCGTGGGCGTCGCTGGTTATTCGTCCGGTGGCCGTAATTGTGGCTGCGTTATAGCGTCGTTCTCGGCTCGACGATGATTCTGCAAATTTCAACAGTGTTCGCTGCTCGTCGCTGCGTGCTCACAAACTCTCGCGAACTGTCCGTCTTTGACACAAAACACTAATGACAACTGATCGATGAGAGCATCGGACAACAAGTCATGCACGAAAACAAACAAAAATGACACTTTGACACACACTATCACTTTTGACACACTGGGTTTCATTCGATCATATTTCTCTTTCTTAAATTTTTATTTCTTGTCAGCACTGAGAGGTAACGGTAAGTGAATTTTCTTTCTTATCAGAAGACTAATCCAAGGAGGCGCGCTCACAAATCACTCATTCGAACTCTCCGTGTAAGTCGGTGGTTGAGAATCAACTCAATCTGTCATCAGTCCACTGAACTAAAACAAAATAAAATCCCTATTCAGTCAAGAATTGACACCCAACATGTGACAACCGAACGGGCACGCTGTCGAATCGACACTAACAACACGCCGAGCGAGCGAGCCCCGATCATTTCCAGATTCGCCCCGTTTCCACCACTGCCACTGCCAGACCAAATGCTGTTCCACTCGTTGACCCACTGTCAAACAGGAAGGCAACTACACCTCTCCCGTTCGCTCTCGCACACAGCCACCCTCCTCGTAGACACATCCCATTTAGCCAATGAATACATTAGACCGGAAAAAACGTTACACAAAAAAAGAACACCAACCGACACCACCACCATCATCATTTATGGAAAACAAAAACTCCCAGTTAAACACAGTCTCGCCTTACACGGCCCAGTCAATAGGGGCCACTGTGCTGTGCTGATGCTGGCTGCCGTCTCGTCCTCTCTCCGGCGACGACGACGACGACGGATGACGGCCGTCTCTTTCTCGCGCAGTAATTGAAAGTAAATTCATTGATGGATGTGAGGCCGAACCGGAATGTGTCAAACTACCTGTCACTGCAGCCAATCGAGTCCGAGGGCTTCATGGGAGACTGGCATTATGGGAAAGCCAGTGTGCTGGGTGGTGATTTGCTATAAATTTCACGTTCTCTCACCAAATCGTACTAGATCAGCGGCGTGGAGTGGAGAGCCGAGCGAGCGCATGCATTCGCCCGTAGGGCGGGTCTTCGTGCGGACGGGTTTCTCTCGCTTTCTCGCTCTCGCGACAGACAGTTGGGCGAATTTATTGCTACTCTATTACACAGTAAGCGGTTAATCTGCACCTCGCGCTCTGCATATTGGAGAGGACTACGGGCGCATTTTAATGGCAATTAAAACAATAGTCGTTATTCTGGTTTGTGATGATATGCTTCCACTGGAAATGGCATTGGATGTGGTGTGGATATGGATGTGGATGTGGATGTTGATGTGAATGGTGATGTGGACGGGGAAGTGGAAGTGGAATGTGTCGCCCCCTGTGCGCATCTCATTTGACATTTGTGTGCGATGATGATGGCGGCGGTGGTGGTGGGCTCTAGGGGGGATATCTTATCCTATCCACCCTTTCGAAAGGAAATTTGCGCTAATTCACCTTTTGTTCGGTTTTTAGAGCTTTTTGACATTTTATTTTTTTCTTTTCGCCCTCTCTCTCTCTTTCATTCATCCGTCATCGTCCCTCTTGTGCGTGGGAAGTATGCGTCACTGTGTGTGCGAGTGGTGTGGATAGCAGTAGCTCAGCAGGCCCAGTGCTCGGGGCGAATTTGTAATTGGAGCACTCTAATTAGTTAGCTCGTTAGTAACTGTTAATAGGGTGGTATTGTTGTTGCTCCTTTTTCATGGAAACGACCTCGCATCATCCACCTCGTACCTTTGAGGAGCTCTTTGCGTCTTGTCTTCACCTCACATTGATCGTCACTTTGCGTCGGATGGTCTGTCGGTGGCAGGGGCGAAGACAACAGAAATTGGTTTTCTTCTTCTCCATTGTTCATTAGTGGAAAATGGAAATGGTAACGGAAACTAATTAAATGAAATGGTAATTGCTAAAAAGAGACGAACAGCAAATGTATGTGACTGACAGAGTGGGAGATGGGAATGGCAGACGTAAGAGAGTCTCATTAAAAAGTTTTCTGAGAGTTTTAACTAATTTTTAGGTAGGTATGGCTGCAGTTAAGTAACGCGTTTAAAGTTGCTTTTTTTTTAGACTCAAGTGAATTTGAATTGGAATTGCAATTGAAGTGGAAGTGAGTTGGGTACAATTTTCAAATGGTGCATGGTTTTTGGAGGTGACAGTTTGTTCTTCTTTTACACTCAAAGGCCGTAAGAAGGATAGTGATGTGTGGTTATCAGAATTGTTATGTGGAATGGAAGATGTTTGTGAGTTTGATCAGACTATTTATTTCATAAAAAATATTATAAACAAATTTAGGTATTATTTCAAAGTCTTATCTTGGATTCTCCTAAGGCCGTCTACCAGTTTTCCTCTGTCCTTAGCATTTGAGGCAGAACTAGTTTTTGTAGTCTGTCCTCTTCAATTAACCATAACCCGTACATCATACTTCCAGTGAACCTTTAGTACTTCGAAGTTATTAAGCGTTATACCTGCCTCAAGTGGAGTTGAATGAAGTTCTTTCATAGCCTAACACCTACCGTGCAGGCCTCTCAAAATTACATCGAATTTTTCAGTCACAGGCCGATTAGTGTGGGGTGCACTATTAACATCGAAATTATGAAAATTGAAGCAAACAAACCACTCGTGGTTTCGGCGTTGGTTCATAGCATTCTCACTATAAACTGCAAACACCTTTCGGCATATTTTTCCAGCGTTTTACTCTTTTTGTAGATATCCATCATCGCATTGTATTTGCTTAGATATTTCACTTACATTCATATCAGTACAAGTTTTAACTCGCAGCGCCCTTGAACTAGCTAACTGAGAGGAAACGGTACTGTATGAAGAGTGTGACAGATATGTCGGACGTACACACAAAATCAAAACTAAGCAACAGAAATTGTTGTGTGCAAGTAAGTGTGACTTAAAGTCGTATTCAGATAGAGCAGGCTTCATTTTATAATGTATGTTTAAAATTATTTTTTTCCATCCTCTTTTAAGGTTCCATTACTACAAACGTAACCCTTATAATGTTGGTGCATTTGTCTGTTTCTCAGCTATCTGTCACACTTTTAAATACTCCTACACATGCAAAGCGATTAGATTGAAATTTTTAAGCGAAGATGCACTTCACCGACCGTTCACTCATGATGATAAAGAATTTGGGGCCTGTTAGGGTTAAGTCCCTTATATGAGGGACAACATTTAAAAATTACACCCACTACCACATGCAATGTAACAATCGAGAACGAAGTCCTTTCAAATGGAGTGGACCCTTGGCAGACATTTAGGTATAAAGTTCGAAAAGTTTCTACACCGCTGAATGTACAAATTTAAACAAAATCACAAAATTAGCTTTTGATGAGAGCGTTCGACAAATAGTTTTGAACTTAATAATAATAATTGAGCGGCACAACAGACCACAAGAGACCAGGGCCTGGCTTCTACAACAACTACTTGTGTTGTGCGTTCTCTCACGAGTAGAAGTGACCTAAATTTTTTGCCGACTCCGAGCGGCTATATTTGAGAAGATTTTCATAGACAATTGATACTCTTTGAGTGTTGTCAGCAACTCAAAAGAGGTAGTGCCGTGAAAAAATACGAGGTGTCGCATCCGAAAATCGTACCTAGACCTTCCGCGTGTGGGTCGACGCACTTGCTCACTACGCCACGGCCACCACAGTTTTGAACTTATTGACGATTTATTGACTTATATCAACAACCAAAGCGAGCATTGAATATCTAACGCAGGCTTGAAAAGCAGATTGTGAGCAATAATCATAAGTATTAGCATATTTATTTTTTGAAGTACTATAAGATATCAAAGATTTAATTTATTGTTGGAAAAGAATTGTACTCTGACATTGACTAATCAGATGAATGCCAACGGCAGTGTCCCTCGAAACAGATTTCAACCCCTAAAGTACCCACATGCACTTCCCAACAGCAGGCATATAGAGCTGATATGTTCCCCATTCTGGAAAGAGGTAAAAATTTACAATATAAATGCAAACTATGATGTGTGTGCGTTCACATGGACCTTCAAGAAGTTACTCTGTAGTATGTTTAAGTGATTGCGTTGTTGATTCCTTTCTATAAATTTGCTTGTTCTTAAATCATGAAGTGGAATTAGCGAGGGACTAACTAACTCTAGAAATTGATGATGTAGTCAGATTAAGATGCGCGCTCTTTGAGAATAGAACGGAACCTTCTATGTGCGAGAACATACGAATTTACCCAGTTAATTTTAATGTTATGTATGTAGAATGTGATCGCAACAAAAGGGAAATTCCTACAGAAGGATATTTCAACGCGATAACTCAAGGGATGAAAAAGACAGAAACAAAACGGCATGTTCTAAAGAATCTCACATTACTTTTCTATTTTCTATATTCTTAACACGGACAACCAATTCAGCTTCTTTAACTTGTGGAGTTGTTCTTCCCAACTCGATATTACAATCTACAGGGATTTTCAGAAGCATGTGCATTCTCTACAGCTAAGACGCTAGCTGTGTTCGATTGTGATCGATATCTCGTTAGCACATGGATATTATAAAAAAAAAATAAGTCCAGAATGTCTAAGTTTAGAGTGTATGCAAAAAAAAAATTTATTAGACTAGAAACACTTTAAGAAATTAATGAAAAAGCTCTGCAATGAATCGAGTAATAGAAAAATTCGACCTAAGGAAGTTCGTGTGAATAAAGACTAAATGGAATATCAAACGTCAATTAATAAGTCCATTCACCGAACGTCATTGACTTTATTCTAGAAGTGGGACATGACTTGTGAAATATTTTTAGTCCATGTATACGTTTCGAAATCGAAAATATATCAGACTCATCATCATCATCATAATTGAAGTATATTTAAAACATGCGCTACAGGTACATTGACAAAGAAATCATTTATTCCGTGGATTTGGTTGCTAATGACAATTCGATGATTAGTCTAATCGAATTATATTTGGGGCAATTAGTTTCAATGCGGACACTTTAATTTTTTTTCTATTTTCGTCTCTCAACATTTATGAAACAGTGGAACGTGCATAACATACACACCCAATAGGAGGCAAAAACTTTGGCTCCTGAACTGAAAGCAATAAGCAAAGAATAAAGAATTTTGACTTCGAATAAAATTAGTTTGAAATCTTCAATTCCCGCCACACACAAGCAGCAATTTTTTTATCCAGTAACGATCATGAATAGATTTTCGTAGTTTTGCGGAAGCAAATCGATAGTCGTACACAAATTATACATTTTAAGTTTTAAGCTGCCTCTGCGACAGTCGCTACAGCGCAGTAGAAGAGTGCGGCGACTCTAACCCAGGTTAGATTTCTGTTCTGACTGTTCATCTCACATCACGGTGCCAACTCCTTCGAGTTGTTGACAGCACTCAAAGAGTTTATGAAAAATTTGACAAACTGTGGGTACTCTCTTTTGAACGAAAAAAAGCACGCTCAACATGAGTGATTGCTGAAGGAGCTAAGGTCTAGACAATTCTGGAGTGAAGCGCCACGGCCGCGGAAAATCTTACTGTACAGTTCGATCTAAGAATTGTTAGTGAAGCGAAATCAGAGCTTGATATTTTAGTAAGTGAGAGAACTGTTCGATGAACACTGCAGGAGTCTAACCTCAATGGATTGTCAATTAAAGTTTCCAGTACTGTGAACAGAATCCAACAAGGTGCGTTTAAATTTTGAAAATGACCTCCTCCAATGAACAGGGCCAGAAGCAAATACAAATTTATTTATTTAATAGGGTCTGCAACTGTTAAAGTACTGCAGTAGCGTTGCTACACCCTTCTTTCTCTTCTGTTTCGTCCTTGATTGGCGCTATAATTTGCGGTGGACAATGGCTGGCATCTTCTCTAGACAACTTCCTCTAATTATACACGTCAAGCTAATTGAGGTCTCTCTCGACTTGTGTATGCCTACTCGGCCACAGACGTCTTTACTTCGTTGGCCGAATGTCTCTTTGGCCTGGAAGAGTATGTTTTATAAACTCTGAACCCGAAGCGCATCCCAAGACGCTTGACAGGGCGCAACCCATACAACTTACAGACTGCATCGTTGTATATTCTTATCCAGATGCCTTGAAAGCAAACACGACCAAAAGCGTAGAACTTTGGTTTCAAATAGACATAGGGCTTCCTCATACGTTTTAATAACGTCAAGGTCTTGTACAAGTAAGCTTCGTCATTCGAGAGAGGGCTTTATTGTTCCATTGCCTCTTCGGCCTAAAGAAACAATGATTGGCAAATGATCGCCCATTCTGTTCGAACTGTATGGGCTGTACGGCGGCATGAGCCTAGTCAAGCGTGTATGGATACAACGCTTAAGGTGGCTAGGCCATGTAGAGCGGTTGGACAACACTGCTCCGGCCCGAAGAGTCTTCGAATCCGAACCACAGGGACAACGCAACAGAGGACGTCCTAGACTGAGATGGCACACACAAGTCGAAAAGGACCTGAACTAACTTGGAGTGCGCAATTGGAGGCAGCTGGCAAAAGATCGTGCTAGCTGGAGAGGCATGCTGGTTGAGGCCCAGGTCCACCCGGACTGTAGCGCCATTTGAAGAAGAAGAATTTTCCGCCCATTCTGATGCTCTGTCAAAGACGTTGATCTCCATCAGTTCTTTACTTGTGTGTGTCATTGGTACCCCTCTTTCTTTCTATTTGTTTGGCGCTACGGTCCAAGTTTGACTTTAGCTTTAGCCAACATCTTCAAATTTCTAGTAGTCCTTCTCTACTTGTGTGCGCCTTCATCCTCTTATGCAATGTTTTGAATGGGCCGAATTCGAAGAGTTCTCTGACTGTTTTGTTCAGAGGCTCTAAGCGTTGTGCCAATAAACACTTGAATAGGTACATTTCACCGTATCCTAAATTTTTTGACTATGTCAGTGTCCGCAGTCATCAACTCAAATAGGAACAACAATCTTACGCAGAACTTTTTCTTAAAGCTTCCTCGTTGTCATCCATTCGTTTTGAAATCCATTAGAATTCCCCTAATCCCCCTCTACACAATTCCTTTCTTAAAAATTCCGATTCATTATTCGCTTTCAAGGCATATCCAATTATGTCTCAGAATTACATAAGGTGTGGCAGGATTGTAAAGGTCCATTCTCAAAAGAAGACCATTACCTGGATAAACATCGCATTGTTGTGACTATAAACTAATATTATCAGTGTTTTAGATAAATGAATATTTATTGGAGAGCACCTCCAACAGAGATTGTCACCTCCTCCCAGATCAATCCACCACAAACTGATTGGCTCACTCTCTCATCACTGCCTCAGCTCCACATTAACCTCCCCACCAACGCCCAATAAGGGTCAAATCAGTCGGGGACTTATCTTAACAAGCGTGCTGAGTGAAATCAATTTCATGTCCCCTATTTGAACAAATAAACACGTTCCCCGCCCTAATCTCCAGTTGACAACAACAAATAATCCGTTGGCAGTTTTACGAGACCCGTCCTGCATATCGGGGCAGTCAAGTCCAGAGATGCTCCAATCTCCGATCCAGTGTTCATAAACACAAGCTCGCCTATCGCCTGACAGCCGTAAACCGATTAGAGAACTTGAACTGTCCTGCGCAGACGAACTAGTCGCAGCTCACGGTGTGGTGCCTTATCACCAAATTTGTGTTTTAATTCATTCACCGACTATCGATGTTCCATTCCGCAGCATGCCCGTCTTTGACTTGTATCGCCCCGGCTGTCAGCTCTCACGTTCCACATTGGACCCGCCGCATCAAATTTGAATTCTAATAGATACATTAAGATACCAAAATGAAACTAATGCTTGATTACGTTTGTCTCTCGCATAAATAAGCCGCGGCCGGGGGTGGGCATGTGAACAGCCAGACACACGGTGCTGTCAGGTGGTCTTTTGATTTCTCCTAATTATCGCCATTTTGCCTAATTAGTCTTTTAATTTGTCCAAACGATCGCCGAGCTCGTATCTCAACCTGGCCACGATGTAATTTAAATACTTCTAGCGATCAACAAAAAAAGGAACTTGCCAGCAGCAGGCGAGGCGAAAGAGCAGCCAGTCGGCATAATTGCATGAGACGCAGTCTTGCGTTAATAAAGCGATTTTCCCAGCAACAACAACAAACGATAACGATTATTAAAACGATTTTGAGTTTGTTTCTGCCTGTTGTTTCTGTTTTTTTGTTTAAATTGTTTTCGTTCTGTGAAATGTCGGAAAAGAGGCGAATGGCTTCCCCCAAGTGTAAAGTGGTGTAAGAACGCAGTGACAAAACGTCCAAACGGAGGTGGCAGCCATTGAGACAAATTATCGAGATGTCGTTCATTAGTGGCGGCGCTGGTAGGGTGTGCTGGGTGAGGTGCTCATTTTTCGAAACTTGAAAGTAGCGTGGGGAGAGAATTGTATTTTGAAAACGGAAGTTGTTGATCTTGGGAGATTATTTTTCCAGGTTGTACCACATGAAATGTCCGATTTTTTACAAATACTCAATCAGAAGCTGACGAGTGAATATCTGTAGAACAGAGTGAATTCTTTTTGCATAAAATAAAGCCGCATCTGTATTTGATGTGACAGACTTATTTTTTTTAAAGTTATATTACAGTCCAGGGTAGACCTGAGCTTCAACCACTTGTTTCCAATTTCGCAAGTTGGTTAAGGTCATTCTTCACGGTGTCCCAACGGCTCGTATTCAAAGGGACTCAAAGACGATTTGGGCGGGTCCGGTAGCTCTACATGATCTAGCCTTATTAAGTGCTGTATCCATAGACACTTGACTAGACGCATGCCGCTGAACAATCCATAGAATTCGCCGTTAATTCTTCTCCCTCTGGTGCAAACAGGGTATACAATAGGACTTTCCTCCTGAAAAGATCAAGAGCTTCCCCACCCCCTATTAAGAACGTAAAAGTTTTTGCGCCATAGAGCAGGACAGGGATAGTCAAGGATTTATGTAAAGTCATCTTGGTCTTTGTTACTCAATTGCCACTTGAGCACAGAGAGAAACAACGATTTACAGAAGTGATTCAACACTTATTGTCATGGATCCAAGGTAGACACCACCTGTCCAGGATGTCGATATTGTACGTCCTTCGTTGATAACTACTTTGTTTTTCCCCTGTTCACAGTCAGGCGCTTCCGTTTGAATCCCATCAAAAGCCTCATTGAGTAATTGCTGTGTTGGTACAAATACTTCACATGTTATCCGTGTAAGTCACCAGCTGAACGGACTCTTGGAGGATCGTGCCTCTTGTATTAACTTGTGAGTTTCGAGCCCAAGAATAATGTTGAAAATGCAGATGACAGCTCGTCGCCCTATCTAAAGTCTAAATTGCCATTGAAGGTTGCAGTAAGACCGTTACCGACCTTTACAAAAAAAATCCTTTTCCATCGTCACAATCTGAGGAGTTTGATAGGAATTCCAAAATTAAGAATGCCAGGCCGTCGTATGTGGTGTTGGAATCGACAAATGTTGAATTGCACTGCTTGGTTCCTATTTTGCTAAATTCTTTTTTCTAGAAATTTCCATATCATACTGCCGTCGGTGCATAATTTTTACGAGATCAAATGGGGACATACTGCATCTCTTTAAAGCAAGGACATAAATGGTGTATTGCAGAATATAGCGGTGAAAGAACAGAACATTTGGCGTTTGGTTGGTAAGTTCCTTTCGGAAGAACTAAGCCCCGAAAGCGAACCGAGTGGAAACTGGGAAATGGTAGTTGACGACGTCTTTTTATAAGAAATGGTCGACGCAATACCAACAAATATTTGCGTTGAACGCAAAACAGCAGCTTCTCATATGGCATTAGCCGACATCTAACCTAAATATGAAAATTTGAAGAAAAAAATCGTTAAGTGGGTAGAATTGAACGAGGTTTTTCTTTGGTAGCACTACGGCAACTACTCGCGTTGTTCAGAAGGAATCTACTGTGTTTTGCCAACATGGGAAATTAGTGAAACGTAGCCTGCGTTGGCAGATAGGCATATATCCGATCATGTTGGATGATATCGCTACAGTTCAGATTTTAATTGCTTTCACATGCACCACATTCGCTTGATGTTTCTTCGAAGGAAGCACTAAGCAGAGATAGAGCTGAAGCCTTTTAATACCCCCTAGCTTTTTTAAATCAAGCATTCTATACAAGTAAATAATAAACTTTGTATTGTATCACCTGAAAAATAAGGTTATATTTTGACGAAATAAAATAAATAAAAAACAAATATTGACTTTTAATTTTATACAAAAAAATCTTATTGGGTTGATGGAAAGGCGAGTCTCTGCTACATCCAGACTCCTTATTCGAATCCCGCATAGAAAAATATTTTCGTCACGATTCTACTACTATTCAGGGTTTGGCTTTTCACAATGTGCCTTCCAGGGACAATGTCATTACGAATGTGGTTGCTGAAGAAGCCACCTGTGTGTTTTTGAGTAAGTTATATAGTTCTAAATAAAGGAAAAGAAAGATTTTATTTTATAAAATTACTCTTTCTTCTTCTTCTTGTGGCGCTACAGTCCGGTGTGGACCTAGGCCTTAACCAATATACCTCTTCAGCCAGCACAATCTTTCGCCAGCTGTCGCCAGTTGCGCACTCCAAGTTGGTTGAGGTCCTTCTCCACTTGTGTGTGCCACCTTAGCCTGGGCCGTCCTCTGTTGCGTTGTCACAATGGCTCAGATTCGAAGACTTTTCGGGCCGGAGCAGTAGGGTCCATACGCTCTACATGGCCTAGCCATCTTGTATCCGGAGACGCTTGACTAGGCCCATGTCGCTGTACATCCCAAAGAGTTCTTCGTAAAATCTTCTCCTCCACATGCCATCAACGCAAACAGGACCAAAAATCGCACGCAAGACTTTCGCTCGAAAAGACTAAGGGCTTCCTCATCCGCTTTTAGTAATGTCCAGGTCCAGGTGTGTCCTTCCTTAATGTACACTTTAAATGGTCTCAGATTTCGAAGGAAATAAAGCAAGAGCTTACGAAATAGTCAGTAGAAACACAAATGAATTTCCACAAGCTTCCTGTTACCCAACATTTTCTTACTTGATGGTGGGGGAAGACCTCGGAAAACCAACGTACGAGAGGATCCCACAATAGTCCAGGTAGTTAAAAAGGATTCATTCATATCTGCAAGAGCGATATGAAGTGAATGATTCAATTGAATAAATCAAAAGTCATGAAATTCTTGAATTTCCATTAACTCAGGGTCACATCCTACATATATTACCACTCTTGCACCATAGACTACAAGGCCCACAATGGCTTACCTACGCAGGTCTGCAACCAAAGGTGCTCAGCTGTAGTTTTTTTCAAATTAAAATCTGTTTTGACACGTTTTTCTAAATGATGATGTCACATCGTCTAGGCCACTGAAAAGAAAAGAACAAACCTGTTGTCCCTACTCTTGTCTGCACATGTCACTAATTTGTGTTGAAATAATAAAAGGGTCAAATAGTGAAAAGCAGCCATTGTCACAGAGCGCAAACATCACGTAACTAGTTCTAAGCACCACCACCCTTTACGACCAAATTCAACATCAAATTTCCCTTGAAAATCGTTAATTAAAAGATTTTTTTTAGACCAGTCCTTTGTTGATATTTACCACACAACCCATCGCCATATCAACATGGCACCGTTCCGCTAGCACCAAAATCAAATGTGAATTATTGCCGTCATTGTTTTTCGGCAATCGCCCACCACCACCACCGCCGCCGCCGCCGTCCAGCACCCTACGGGCAGAGGCTAATATATAAAAAAGGTGAAAAAAGACAACAATTGCAGCCTAAACACGTAATGGGCAGCTTTCACATGAAACGCCATTGCATCGCCATACCGCCCCGTACGTCGCATCACGACGCTGTGGCGTAATGAAGAGTGCACACTCGGGTGACACATAACGCCGCCTATTTATTTTCTGTTAATTAAGAGCGAACGAAAATGAATTAATCATCATCATTCACATCACGCTCTAGAAATTGAGCCATTGGACGGCGCCGCGTCTTGGCCACTCGATTATGCGTCCGTTCTCGGCTCCGATTTTCGGTTTTTTTTCCTCTCCGAGGCGGTACGACACAAGGAATCAATTAACACATTCATGTCCGTTATTATATCCAAATTAGGCTTTCGATGTCGCAATTAGATGGCAGCGACAAGTGCGCCGTACCGCACCGCTCAAATCCACTGCGGCATGTCCTCCGGCCGACTCTCGAATTAATTACCCGAGATTTCCGCGTAATAAAGCATTTTTCCGTGGCCGGCTGTACTGTGGGGTGGAAGAGCCGAAGGTCTGTCACTTCGGTCGAGTGTGGATTTCAAAAGGTTTCACAGGTGAAGTGTCCGAAAAACTGTCAACTGGCCAACGGACCGTGCCCGTGAATTGAAACGAAAATGGCCGAAAAGGTTTTATGTTTCGTTATCTTCACAGTCTCATCTGGATGGCAGTTTTCTTTTAATTTTTAATTAACTGCGCATAATGGCGGAATGGGACTGTGTTATGGGTCAGTGTGGTCGTGGCGCGTTAACAATTTAACTGATTTGACGAAGTTGACAACGATAAGGCCGGAACGGTGATGGCGATGGTGATGAAAGTGGGCACAAGAAAGTCAAGAAGGCTGAATGAATTGACTTTCGAAATGACAATTAAAATTAGTTAGCGAATTATGGAATGAAAGAAATGTTTGTGACTATTTTCCAGGCCACAAGTGGAGGTTGGTTTTGGGTGTCCCAAATAAAAGGTTGGACTGAGAATTCCTTACTTTCGCATAATTTTATTTCAGTGTGAAATGTTTGATACATTTACGAGGCAACAGTTATTCGACCTGTTCGTTGTGAATAAACATGGTTTGACATTTCAGAATGTATTTTTAATTCTTTTTTTTGGAAATCTTGCCTGGATTAACCGTTTTAAAGACAAAAATATCGTTGACTTAAACAACACCTTTGTCAATCGCTGTACAGATTTGGCTTGTAAGGAAAAAGTGTTTTAATTTTGGTTTTGTTTCCTTTAATTGATATTTGTTGACAGTCTGCAAGTAACTAGGACCTTAATTCCACTTTAATCTCTCGTTTCCCATTTGCTTTTGTTCATGTTACGAGTGGAGGCCAGTTGCAGATTAAAATCGACCCGCAATGACGACGTTTTTGACGAACAGCAAATTATCTCATCTTCAATGTCTGTAAAGAAAGCTGAAACAGTTAAGTATGAAAGATGATTTTCTTTAGGGTGGAATTCAAATTCCGTGTAGACATACATGCCAGTAAGTTGGCCAACATGTTAATTTGGAGAGGAAATATATTTATTCTTCTCATATCATTTCCCCCAATGTTCTAAATTAGTAAGCAATACACTTGTACCAATGATTTCCTCGATTGTCATGCTGCAAAATCGTCTTCCGAAATTTCGTTATTGAAATGTTTCACATATTATCATTAAGAATGAACTTTCCCATTAATTATGAAATACAACTTTGTTCAGGTGGCTACTTCGGCTATCTTAGTAGCGCATTCTCTCACTCTAATTTTCCAAGACCTTGTTAATGGTTTCGGGCTCTAACTCAGGATTTCTTGAATGATGGAATCTTTTTCGGATTGTTGGCACAATATTAAACTTTTTACGTTTCCACGAACCAAATTTCAGAGGGGTCGAATCGTAGGCTTACAATACGATTTGGTGCGACAGAGACCGATTGTGATGTAGCATAGCGCGCCATCCAGCTTGTACCATACGCAGTCCAAGTCTATGTAATCTATTCCAGATTAAATATGGTGCTGATAGCCACCCAGCCTCATTTTCGAAGAAAAATTATCGAACGATACCACCACTCAACAATTCGAGACAAACTGTCACTCTCCGTGGATTTATAGACTTCTCGATGTTAAAGTTCGGGTTTTCTAAGCGTCAAATGCGGCTATCGTGGTCACTGAAGTGCGTCCACTCACACGCCATGGCCCCAGGTTCGATTCCCAGACAGAAGAACTTGCATTTTTTCACGGCACCACCTCTTTCAAGTTGCTGACAACACTCAGAGTACTTAATGTCTTTGAAAAGCTTCTCAAATCTCGCCGTTCGGAATCGGCAAAAAACTGTAGGTCCCCTGTACTTGTGAGAACAATAGCATGCATCACACGAGTAGTTGTTTTGGAAGCTAGGCCCTGGTCCCTTGTGGACTGTTGTATCACTCAATTATTATTATAATTATTAGATGCGGCTATTTTGTTTCTTAAAGTACACGTCGAAATGAAAATGCGACTCGTCAGAAAGGATGATTTTTCACTCCAAATCGCTGTACAGTCAAGCTGCTGGCCCAAGTTGCGAAGTGATGAGGAAGTGGATAGTCGGGCGCCTTTAAGTGCTGAGTCAATTGGTCATTGTAAACGAGTTATCGGGAAACATTTTGTTTTCAGAACTCTCCTCAGCTAGTGTGTGAAATATTAAAGTGTTTGGTTCAACGACGAGTTGGTGTTTCTGAATCCCATAATCTCGCGTCAACATCTGTGTGCCCCGTATAACGAAATTGATCATTAATGTTGTCCGCTAGCATGGACTTTTTACATAAACTTACGTACAGCAATCGCGGTGGGTGTTCTATTTCCGTCAAAAGTTATTTTCCAAAAACGCACTCTTTGAGCATAGCAGTCACTTCCGAAATCGGTTTCCAACCTTTCTCAAAGTTATTTAAGCGTAAAAGGATTAATTTCGGTTTGGGAAGATAAGGTAATGACTTTTTGCAAAAATTTTAAGCGCGAAGCAGCTGTCAGTTTCAAAATCATATATGATTAAAAAAAATGGCCGATTATTTCATAATATGTGGTTTAATTTCCCATTTAATTCCTAAAACCGTTTTCTTTGCTCTCTATCACGTTTTCTTGATCCTCTATAGCTTTTCCCATTCACAGGATCACGAATCTGACGCGATATGTTTTGCACAAAGATTCCATTTTGTTCATCGTTCCATATTAAGCTGCAGGTAACAACACTGATAATATTAGCATCTCATGGATGCATCTCATCGATCGTGGATCTCATTGGATGCATCTCTGTCGATTCTACGTCGGACTCTACTGGAGTTTCCCTCGCGATTGACTCTCTGCACCTGGTCAACTTCATGAAGTGATCGTAGAGAATAACTGAGTGTTTTTGTACATACTTTTAATGATGTACCACAAGAAGAAAACGTCAAACTAGGCACATTTAGTGACGACACACCTAAGTTGGGATTAGCCAAGACAGTGAAAGATGCGATACCAAACTTTCATCGTCCATGGAATACACAAACATTTGGTGAAGAGCATCTTACGGACTGTTATCGTTTCAGGTTATATTCTTAATTCTATTCACATTCTTTTCAGTAAAGAAACGAAATCTGTTTCTGTCTCTTGAAGTAGAATGGAACAAAATTCCTTCTACATATGCAAGCAATGCTAAAACTGGACGTTTGATATTAGACTTTGAGGTTGTAGTAAAGTACATCCGATCCTTGACGGAACAAACATCTTGTCCCGAGTTCAGATGACTTAACCTTTTGATGTCTTTTACTTTCAATTTCAAAATCATTTTTATATCAAAATCAAAAAAGACCTACCTGTATGTACGTTTCTTAACCACCACACGAATCCAATTCAAACCTGATGTTGTAGTAAAACAACTTCCATCTGTCATGCGCTCTACGCGGAGTGCATGAAACACTCCTCACTTCTCTTAAGACAAAGACAAATGAAATTTCATTGCAATCGCGACTGTTGCGTACCTGTCACAGCGTCACACACAATCCCAACTGAGTAGAGTTATCCAGCAAACAGTAGCCAACAACAAACGAATTAATTGACAAACAAAAACCCTTTCTCCGAGGCTAAACCCTTCCAAGAATAAGATACCGCAACGATATCATTTTGATGGATGAATGAATATTGAAATCCAATCTTTATTCCATTCACACACCGCACTGCCGCACCCACCGCGCCGCCAAACGCCCGTCAGATGCCAGCTTTCGTGATGCGATAAATTCTTGAGGCATTTCCTTGGCCAGAGCGTCTGAATGAAGCAGAACTGGACAAATTACAAATAAATAGTCCCTCTGGCTCTGAGAACGGTTGTTTCCTATTCGCCGTCTACCTGGCGGGCAGCAGAAACAAAACTGTGAACTCTTCAAACGACATCACACTCATTAAGGACACTTTCGGGTGTGTTTTGTTTTTGCTCTTGCTCGGTGTGTGTGTGTGGACTGGAGCGACACATGCGATCCAGCCCTGGACTCACATCACAAATCACCTCTGTGATGATACCGAACAATTATGCTCTCTAAAGAAACCCGGGCTGCCGTGTCGCCGCCACTGCCATCCACGGCCACTGTCGCTGCTGCTGCTCTTGATCTCGGTCTCCGTCTGTCCGTCTGGAGGGGGTGGTGACCGTAGTCGCCAAACTTATGGCCAAGCGGAGCGTCGTAGGTCAGAACACGCAATGCCCTGCTCCGAGGCGAGTTCCTTAAATGTCGACAGAAAACAAATTATAATTAGATTATGAGGCATGATGATCCTTTAATGATCAGCGTTTAGCTTCATTCATAACCTCGGTGGGATAATAACCTTGAGATAGAAATTAGAGTGGAAGAGAGTGTTTGTTAGTTTCCGGCCTTGCATAATTAGAGCGGACTGTCGGTGCGGACTCGACCTCGGAACGGATGTTTAAAAGATCATTTTCTCTATTTAGGGTGCCGTGTAAAACTGTGCGAGCTGCTAGAGATAGTGAAGCAGCAGCGGGGCGGCGGCGGCGGTGTGCGGAGGCCGAACCGTGTGATCGGGCTGGATTGCTCATAATGACGATTAAATTGAAGAGTTTGTGTTGGTGTTTCGTGGGGGACGTGCTACGTTTGGACTATTTGTGGATAATTATTGGAAACCACTTGAACTCGATTTTTGTCTTCTCTGCTTCAATAAAACGGAACTAAGACGAGTAGCGGGATGTTTGCCCAAAGGGGGCGAGTGCAGTAGAAGTGAGAGGAAATTTTGTGACCACGAATTATTCGGATGATGTTTTGAGAAGGGCTTTGAATTGATTAATATTTTGAAGATGTGAAGAGAATAAATATTTGGAACTTCTCTAGAAATATTTAGTATTTCCTGACCAAGACTGGACAACAAGAACCATCGTAGGTAGGAGGTAGGAATACCTTTGAGCTAATTTTAAATTAAAATTCATTAAGACACAATTTGCAAAGTTAGCTCATTAACTTGAATGTCATTCGATTTTCTGTTTCGAAAGTACAGTTGAATAAAACACACAAATCTACATACTTTTGATAAACATTTCAATTCCTTATAAAAATCGGACTTAGCCATTAAATTTGAAATACAACATTATTCAATTAGCAGTCATCGAAACATTCGCAGAATTATACTCTTTTCAGGTAATTTTCAACAACTTTTTCGCACATTTCGGACGATACTTCTGTCATAACTTGAATAATGTGCATTACTATTGGGAGTAGAGATTGCAGATCATAGCATAGGCCCACAAAAAAAACCGAACGATATCTAAACGCATGATCTTTCTGACCCAGTGGATCACAGTTAACGTAAAATTTCGATGCCAGAAAATTGTGTACTTAATAAATCCATATTTGATAGTGTTTTGCTTGTTGCCTTGTCACACATATCAAGCGTGTTTTAATCTTCAATCACCAGCCAAAAAATATAGTTTCGATTATACTGACTGTAACCATCCGCCAATTGACACAATGGAAGGAATACGAACCAATGATATAGACCATAGACAATTGAGTGCACCAAATAATTATTTATTTTGAATGAAATGACACCTTTCCGATTAATTTTTGGTCTTCTTAAGGCTTACTACGGCTTTTCTTGTTGGGGAGGGAGAAATGGGCCTCATCAGTGAAGTAAAATCAGTTTCTATTGTATGTTTTTCCAAAGACTAGAAGGCGGTGTTATGAATAGTTAACGACCTTCAATTCATGCGGAGAAAAGATAATGATGCAAATTCAAATGAAAAATGTGCCATACTGACGTTAACGACACGTCCAATTGCCGTCAACGCCTGGAAATCGATAAATTCTAACCATCAGCAACACTTGCACATAGAGCAGGAATATTTTCAACTGACGATAATGCACAGTGTTCCCCTCCAATTTTTCAGTCTTCAATACCTACTTTTGTAGGTAAATGTTTCGAGTAAGTTTTAATAACATTAACGTCTTGATCGGTTATTAAGCGCACCGTACCCATAAATGGCAGTCATTTTACTAATATTTCAGTGCTTTGAATAACAGTTGAGCTTGAGAAGGTGTTAAGTGAAAGCGCTACTAATATGAAAACACAATATGAATGACCCTGTGTTCCTCTCGCTATTTCCTTCCGTCATTGTTCTCAGAGGATGAGTGAAGCTGTTCACATAAATGCACTTATTTACATTTATGCTGTTTACACCCAGTCGGTGCGGACGTTTCTTGAATTAGGCGATCGCAGGAATGAAGCCCTATCCCGAGAAGAAAAAACTTCTATAAACCGAGGGTTATGCATTTTTTTTGTCATGACCGAAAGAATTAAACAGATTTCTTCCCTTAGTTAATTGACTCAATCGGCAAAATGGTGTAAGTAGCACGACCATAACTGAAAGGCATAATTTTGAGCAGCCACTGAGTGGTATAACGCTTTGATTTTTTGGTTATGTTCCATTCATCTCGACTTCCGAGATGTGCTTCTAATTGCATCAGGTTCGAATTACTGCGCGCCGTTACAAGTTGCTTAGGAGGCTGTTAGTTATTTCGAATTGAAAGTTCTGTTTGGTCAGTTTTGTTGATGTACATTAACAACACATAGAACTTAATTGATTTTGGATTTGGATTTTGGACATGAGATGTGCAAGGTACCAGGAAGATGCCCTTGGTTGCGACGGAAGAACATATATAAGTGGAAAGAAACCTTAACTACTAGTGTATAAGACTGACTGTGAGAAGCGCATAATCGATGTTAAATGGATAGGTATAACAGCAGAAATGATGTCCTAAAGTTAGAAGAATTTAGAAGAACCATGCTAAAAGAGAATTTCGCCTGCCCGACGTAGACAAAGTCAAGATGCTTTATAGAGACGAGCCTCCAATGAAGCGTTTCTTTATATAGAAGCGGAGGCAGGCAAAATGAGTCTAAAGGTAAACGAGGCCAACGTCCAAATGGGCAGTTAAAATTTCGAAGTAGTGAAGGACTTCATTTACCTTGTATCCCAAGTCAACAGAACAAACAACTTCAGTACCGAGATTAAACGCAGAATAACTCTTGCCACTCGCTGTTTTTAGGGTTCAAGAGGCCATCTCTCGAACGACCAAGCTTACATTATATAGAACCTCGATCATCCCTGTCCTGCTGCGTTTGTTTGCGTTGATAGCGTTAGTCAGGCGTCTACATTTTCAACGCCTTAGATGGTTAGGCCATGTGGAGCAGATAGACGTCTGCTTCTCTAATCTTTAACTCTGAACCAGTGCGACGACCTTAAAGAGGACGACTATGTACCCGATGGCACGCAAAAGTGGAGAAGGACCTCAATCAATTTGGAATTCGAAATTGAAGGCAGATGGTTATGTATATGTATGTTGATCGTGCCAGCTAGAGAGTTTTCTTGGTTGAGCCCCAGGTCCACCCCGGACCGGACTTTCAAATGAAGACGGAGACGAAGAACGCGGTATACTCAATTGATAACAATTGGTAAAAGACCGAACTGTTTGTAGAATTTCTTTTATCTGAAATTTTGAAAAGAATAGACACACAGCCGCAAAGTTGTTTAATTTGATCACCGCGTGAATACAAATTGCCATCAATGCTGACAGAAGTAAACGCCATCTTTTCAATGATTACCATTGAAAGCAAAATTTGTTTTTTTAAGAAATAAAACTTCAGCCACACCCAGCCGCAGCTTTTAAGTGTTATTATCCGCGGATGCTAACTCCTCTACAATTGAGAAAGATATCTTTCACATCTGACGATCACGAGTTTCTCGCAATAAACGACACGTTTGGCAAGTCGAACCTGAAATTCGATGGGAGATTAACGATGCCGATAAATGATAATTTGCCACACACAAACAGCGAACAGGTGCGACTTTGAATATCCAGTCTGCCATGTCGTGTTCCTGTGAAATTCCCCAAAAATTCTGCTCTGCAGGATCAAGCAACAATTTGTTAAGTGATTTGCCTACGAAGCCACAAATGAACTCATCATCAGTAGTGAAATCAAATGCGAATTCCTCGAATTTTTGCCCCTGACACAAAGCGACAACCCACGTTGTTGCCATTGTTCTCGTTCAAGCCAACTTCCCCACAACAATAACCGCTCCGGTTGAAAGCGAAGCCAAGTGCCTGCCCGTAATCCGTGTTCGAGATCTATGAAGCAAAACAAAATTCCGCCGCAACCGACAGGCAGTCATTAGGAAAAAAGCGCATTTTAACATATAATAATTCGTATTTATATTTATTTAATACAAGAGGAGATACATTACGACATCACGGATCAATTTTCTGACCAACTGCACCCGACCGTTCAGCTACGCGAAGTGGTGCGGTGGACAGAGGCCACCAGCCACCAGCCGCCAGCCGTCTCTGGTGAATTTAATTGCGCCTAATGGCTTCACTTGTTCATGCACCAGCCGAGGCGAACAGGCGGCAATGTCGGGGCGGTGGTGGGGTAAGCCCACTCAACTGCACGGATATTATCAGCAAAACAGTACACAGTCGACCAGACCAGGAACGAGCCTCGTAACAGAGCAGCACCCGGCCGCGCCACGCCGCACTCCATTCCCGCAAATGGCCGCAATTGCAACTGCAACAAGCGAATTATCAAAGCATTAAAGTAAATTAATTAAAAAAAATTAAAAAAAGAGAAAAACTGGGAAAAACTGAAAATCAACATTGAGAGTGCAATATGGCGTGACACGATTGTTGGACGTATTGATTCGCGCGATGCAATCAGCAGTCACATCCCTTGACCAGCGCGGACCAGCGCGGACCAGGGCCTGGCTGTTTACTCTTAACGGGCAACTAATTACGGTGAACGACGGCTGCGGGCGCTCGGAGAACGGGGTGAAATGAGACTCATTGGTAAATATTTGACGCATTGTGTGGATCCTGGGATATGGTTATTAATTTGGCAAATGAACGCGTGTGTTTTGTAATTCTCTTGTTGGATGTACGGGGCAGATGGAGCTTAATGATGGCGGGAGAATGCATTTTTATTCCTTTGCCGCCCCCGCCGCCCAGTTGGCTTTGTCAACATATTTGTAGCAGGTTGCACGGCTGCATGACGTGCGGTTGCATTGCATTGTAATAGAAGCGGAAGCGGTAGATTGACAGTTTGTTTTACTTTCTGCATTATTTACGATTCCAAACAAAGAAGGCCATTGTGAGACCGTCCTAAGTGGGTTTGACTATTGCCGAGGTATTTGTGGTGACTGTGAATGCGATGGCTGCTAAAGAACTGAATAAACTGGCGGTTTCGTTAGAGTGGTGAATAGTTCTGATTTCATTTTTGATTAACAAGTAAATTACAGACTGCTGCTGTTGTCTTTGCAGAAACAAAGAAAATAAGTAGGGTGACCCACATTTCATTTATGTTGTGCTTGCTTTCGTCGTCTCAGGATTTGAGGGAGCCTACAATTAAATTGCAAATCTGCTTTTGTCACAGTTGATATCCCTCACTGTGCTTGGAGTAGGGCAATTATCGACCTGAGGGCATGCGAGATAACACCTCTTTTTCGGTTCAAATCCAGTGTTAACTGATTTCTGAAACTGAAATACAGAATGTTTGAAACATAAGTTGTAAGAAATGGCTCCGAAGTTTTATAAAAAATAAAAATAATTTGTATAGTGCTACAGTTTATAAGCGAAAAGTACATAGCTTCTTCAACATCTACTCGTTCCTTGCGTTCGATTGTACTTGCATCATAAGGGAGACCTATAGTTTTCCACCCAATCCGAACGACAAAATTTGAGTCCGAATGTTGTCAGCAACTTGAGGGAGATAGTGCCGTAAAACAATACGAGGTGTTCAGTCCAAGAACCGAACCAGAGACTGTCAGCGTATGAGCCAACTCAATATCCCAAAACGACACGTGTTTTAATTGCATCCGACAAAACTGAAGCTGATGTAAAGGACATCCTTTTAAACTTAATTTTGTTAGAAAACAGTACAAAATTAGTGCTTTTTCGTGGAAATGTGTTAACGTTCAAGAATGAGTGTAAATACGGAATGTTGCTTTTCTCTTATAGAAAGGATGATCACCGTGGTATAGTGGGTAAGTGCATTAATTTACACGCTAAGGGTCCCAGGTTTGATTCCGAGACTGAACACCTTGTATATTTTCCCACCACCAACCCTTTCGAGCTGCGGACAACACTTTAAGGGAATTAATTTTCTGTGAAACGCTTCTCAAATTTTACCGTTCGGAGTCGGCAAAAAATATATGTCCCCTCTTCTTGTTATGAAGCAACAGCATCCAAAGCACGAGTAGTTGCTGAAGATGAATGGTCCTTTGTGCCGAAAATGCCATCAAATTTCCTATTTTGGAAAATTTAAAAAGTCTGCTAAAAAGAATTGAAGGATGAATGTCCTTTTCCCTAGCAACATTTACGCTGTTTATTTGGCTGTCTCACCCAACTTTTTTCATAATTTTATGAACTTCTGCAGCGATCAGTCGACCAGAGCGATGTGCAAATTGGACAGTAAATTCGAAGACGTGCAAATCCTTTTACTGCTGTTGCATGGTTGAACCATCGTCTAAACTTCAAAAATGCTACCATGTACTACCTAAAAAAATGTGTTGACGATCTTTAATGTTTTAAGGTAAAAGTAAGTAAGTTTTTTGCATTTCTGTTTTGTATTAGAAACATAATCATACACTCGGATATGCTTGCACATACCCAATTGTCAGTAAAAGTCACCCAATGACACATATTCAACGCATATTCGTTTTATTTGGCTGTACTTGGATTTCATTAGCATTTTTTTGGAACTCATAAAATTGGCTTAGTGGGTAAGTGCATAAACTCACAGGCCGATGGTACAGATTCGATTCTCCGATCAATCACCTCGCATTTGACCATCGTTTCCATTCATTCTATTCATTTTCAATACTAATGGAAAAGAAATGCGAATGCATTACTCCTATTTCTAGGGCGGGCAACAGTCAGTAAAACTGTTTGGTGGTTCTTTAATGCAATTAATAAATCGAAAAATGGTTAATTGTCATTTGTCCTCTGTTTCTGTAACAAATTAACATCCATACCCGTTTGGCCAGGCGCATGGCACTTTGCAGCCTATAAAGTTCCACGTTGAATCTCCTCTGCATGACGCCATGAATGAGAAGACTAAAGGCTTCCTAATCCGAACTCCTTGATCACCTCGAAGTTTCTGCGGTCAAGTGGTAAGCTCTGTCCGACACGTCGAAGTTGTGTTTCCTTCCTTGATGACAGCAGGTTTGCCCCCATTTAACCACCAGACCCATTTTAGTTGCTTCCACATCCATGTCAACAAACCCCTCCTTAACGTCTCGCTGTGTCGCCCATTCACACCAATTTTGTCGACGTAAGACAACAGTTGACCGGACTTTTGGAAGATCGTCCCTCTGCTGTTGACTTTTGAGTTCCACACGATTTTCTCAAGAATGATGTTGAAAAAAACACATGAAAGCGTCTAAAACCGTTTTGAAATTTAAGGTTTCGGTGATCATGTTCGATCCAGGTTCGAATTAATTCGCTACCACTCCTGACTAAATTTAAGCTCAATTTAGAGGGTAATTCATGGTGAGGTTTTAAAATGTAAAATAAGACACATAAATTTCAAAGGAAACCCACGATTTTTATTATGGGCTAACAGAACAATTCATGCCAAATACTTTTTTAAATAATACCATGAGAATATTGGCCACGACATCACATCTGAGGTGGGGTAAAAATGGGCGACCCGTTCCAGCATAGCGACTAGTATCTTGCGCATAACACGAGTAATGTTAAGTACTTAAGCGTCAATCATAGCTAGCTTATATGCAACTAGAAAAAATAGTCATGATCTAAGCGACCAAATTACTGTAGGCAAATGTGAAATAAACCGTAGTACCGCCTTGTTGAAAGTCGAGCCCACCAAAACTATACCCATGAATTTCAGGAAGCACATAACATGGCCAACTGCTGCGAACGACGACAAATTGGATGGTCACTGCGCTTCGTTTACATTGACAGCTACAGCTTCTAGTGTCTCTTGGCTATATGTTTCAACTAACCACGCGAGTACTAATGTAAACTGGAACTCAAATTTGCAATAGGACTATAAGCACCATAAATTCTTCGAAGTGAGTCTTGCGGTGTGAGTCCTTCCACGATAACTTGACAAGCGATGCTAAAAAAAAATGACAAAGCAGTGCGACAGGAGTCATGCATGATCCGTCAAAGAAGGCTTTCTGAAAATTGAAATTCCCGATGGATCATCCTTTCCTTTCGAGCTGCTGACAACACTCAAAGAGTATCAATTGTTTATGAAAAGCTTCTCAAATCTTGCCGTTCGGAGTCGGTAAAAAACTGTAGGTCCCGTGAGGGATAACAGGCACAACATAAGTAGTTTTTGTAGAAGCTTGGCCCTGGTCCCTTGTGAGATGTAGTGTCACTCAATCATTATTATTAGAGAGTATCTTAAATCCAAAGCCTTATTTTAAAATGCAATATGTAAGGATTCCATGTCTAAGCCTTAAAAAAATAAGCCCTTGGAGCTTGAAAGACCCTGTTTAGACAATTCCACGACACGAATGGAAGTGGACCCATCATCCCTTTGTTATAGTGTTTAAAGTATTTTAATTTTTGCAAAGCCTATCTCACATCAAATATGTTCTCATTTTAAATTGGACTAAACGGGCCAAAACGTAAAACTTAAACACGTCACATTTTCGCAATCTTTCGATAGAAATGAAAAATGTCATCTGCATGATCTCTGTTGTATCTCTGATGTAAAGCTTTTTCTGTTCTCATTTACGATTAGGCACCATACAGAAAAAATCATAAAATTCCAGAGTTTAAAAGTACCGCGAAAGATTATTTCATTTTCCTATCAATTAAAGCAACTCTCTCATGGCATCCCAAATTCCAGCACCCCGTAGTAGAAGTGCACTGCAACAGCCACGCAGACACATCAGTTATTCGCTTCATTGCCCCGGAGCATGCATACTTTCGCTTGTTTAAATTTTCATTTCGACAATTTCAAAAGCATAATCGCAATTACACGTTTCACACAGTAATGGATTTGCAAATGCCCCTCCATTAGGCGATGAAAAATTCATCAGTCATAGTGCAGCACTCCATTGTCGTCACAGCCCTCCCCCGCCGGCAACAACGACGACGATTCGTCGCTCCCACTGAGAGAGGGAATGCATTTTTGAACTGTGCACACCTCCCAAAGTGCATACGGCGCCAATGGAAAGACGCACCCCATCTCCACCCCAACGGGCCAAGTCTCATATAATGGAACATTTCACCATTATTCGGCATAAAATCGAACAGCACAACTCAATGTGGCGCACAAAAAGTTAATTTAATCACTCATTTGACAGTTAACCGTGTGCCCCGCCCACTGCCACCCGGTCGAGTCGATCTGCCGAGCAAAAACTATCTCATCAACTGGAACATTATTCTCATTCCGAATTCATAAATAATAACAGCGCCTGCTGGCGCTGAGCGCAAAAAAGGATCAGATAGGATATAATTGCGAATTATTATTAAGCACTTTCCATATTTGCTACTAATGAGGACTCATTATACCCACTTAGCAGCTCGACTGACGACATATGACGTGGAAATGTGGAAAATTCCGAAAAAAACGACGGATTCGCGCGCAAAAATACGAATAAACGTCCACGTGAAATCCATTATTATGGTAATTACCAGAGGCAATGGAATGAAGACGGGCGCGGGCCGGTGGACTGGGACGCCCTGAAGGATGTAAAGGGCTGGTGTCCGTCCATTTGGGGATGTAGTGGTGTCAGTGGCAGTGGGTGTGTTTTTTTTCGCTTCGTGTTTTTTTTTTAATAGTAATTGCTTTATTAATTGAATATGATGTCAAACTAGCTGGTGGAAGGGCTCTTAATGTTCGATCTTTGGGTACCGTGCTATCATTGGGGTACTTAACTGGGTTTAGATACTGGGCAACTTTAAAAAGAAATCGAAGCGTAGAATTTTGAAAATTCAAAACTCGAGAATGTCAGAATTCACCATGTGTACCGAGTCCTAAAATGAATTCAGAGAGGAACTGACCGTAAGACTGTTACCCTCTATGCCTCAAAATTCAAACAGTCTTCTTTAAACTTTCTTTCTGGAAAATTTTCTTTTCAGAAATGTCGTTATTCTTTCGGATTCGGGTTTTGAAGACCTTGGGACTTCAGGATTTATGGCATTTAGGATATCGGCTCAAAGTATTTCAAAATGTTCTCTCGGGATTTTATATTCTGAAAACTAAATTTCTAGAAGCCTCGTTTTCGACATACAAGATTTTAATACTGCAAGTTTTTGTGTACTTAGAATTGTGAGCCTTCAAAATTTAGAGCTTCATAATTTTGGTTTGGGTTTTTTGGTTTTAGGTCTTTAAAAAATCGGAGCATTAATATTTCAGACCATCAAATCTTCAACCTACTGGATTTTGAGTTTGCTGGTTAAGTTAAGGACCGCTTTTCAGTTTTTTGGATTTGGACCTACTTAATTTTTCTTCCTGGTTTTTTACCTTCTAATTTTAAGGCTTTCTGCTTTTCAGTCATCCTTGATTTAAGCTCTTAGATTTTTGGCCTCCTTGATTTGGTTTTTAGGCATCATACTTTTCAGGTCTCTTAGCTTTTTGCCTCCTAGATTTCAGGTTTCATTGAATATGGCCCTTCTAAATTTCAGTATTTTGGGCATCTTGGATTTAAAGTCTCTAAAATTTTAGGCCTCCTTCGCTTCAACCTTCTGGATAAAGAGCATCCTGAATGTTGACCTTCTACTTTTTAGACCTTCTATTTTTCAGTTTTCCTGGCATTGTTCCTCCAGGTCTTTGGAGCTCTGGGATTTTTGTCCTACCGTATTTTGGCTTTCAGGTTTTTGTTCGTCCTGGCAATCGCCATTCTGGATTTTGAGATTCTTGAATTTTGGCATTTTTGTACTTGAAGTATTTTGAGCCTTTTGGATATAAGGCTTTGAAACTTAACCAGTTCTTCTAGATCTAGTATTTGTGCATTATGGATTCCAAGCCTTTATGATTTTGAACCTTCTAAACTGCAACATCCGAGATTTTTGATCTCATGAATTTCGGCCTTTTGCCTTTTAGGTACCCTCCTTCTTAGGGCTCCTCCATTTTAGTTCACCTGGCCTGGAATGTGAGCCTTTTGGATTTTAGTATTTTGGGCCTTCAGGATTTTCAGCCTGTAAGACCTTAAGTTCTTAAGCCTCCTGAACTTGAACCACCTGGATACTGAAAGTATGGCGTCCACGATTTTTATCCTCCCGAAATTAACACCTCGTGCTTTTTTGTTTTTTGGCTCCTCCCGGAATTTAGACCTCGTGCTTTTTTGGTCTTTGGTTTTGAACCAAGTGGATAATGGAGCACTTAAAGTTTTGGTTTCTTGATTTTTGTCTCCGGATCCTAAGCTAGCTGCATGTCCTATTTTAGTTCAGCATTTGGGACTTCTGGATTTTATGCCCTTCAGATGTCTGGATTTCTAAACTCTAACCTTCTAGTATTTTGGCCTTTTGGGACCCTCGCTGTTCATTCCACTATCGGCCTTTTAGATCTGGGCCCTCATAATTTTGGCCCTTCAAATTTTTGGCCCTCTAGCAATTTAGGCCTTCTGGCTTTGGGCTTCACGTTTCTTTTGCATTTCAGTATTTTAGGCCTTCAGGAACTTTTAAGATATTATGCCTCCTGAAATCGTGGAATTTAAGATGGGTGGATTTAAGATCTTCTGGATTTTGGGCCTTCTGCTTTTCATAGCTATCCGCTTTGGTATTTCTGGATTTCCTCCCTCGTGAGTCTAGGGCCTATTATATTTTGGGCCCCCTAGGACTTTAGTCGTCAGGGATTTTTGTCTTTCCGTAACCCTTCTAGCGCACTCTGTTCATAGTCATAAAGAAGACACATCAGCCAATCATCCCTCATTCTACCGCCCTCGATGTCAGAAACGTGATTTAATTTCACCATCTAATGCGAGTAAAGCAACACGATTCTTCTGATGTATGAATTAGGCAATTCCATTTTTAAGTGCGATTACCATTTTTCTCTCATTCACCCTCCTTCCTAGCAGTCTGTTAAGCAAATTCCATCTAATGTGTTTCTTCCCTCACTCTGCGCGCCAGCGACGGTAAAGGAAAATATGTAAAAACATGAAAAGAAACCGAAAACACATTTACGAACATTTTTCTCGCTTTGACACTTTGAAAATGGCTCACAACGATGAAAGAGAATCTCAATTACTGAGACTGCCACCAACGCCACCCCCCACCCGACACGGCGTCAACTAGCGAACCCCCTCGAAATTACTCCGCAGGGACTGGTTGTTTTTGGCACTTTATGTGTCAGCATTATCACACCATTTTCAAATTATAAATGTGTGATAAAGTTGCCAGATAAACCACCCACTTTCGGGCAATCAACCCCAGGTACAGACACCCTTCCTTGCTCTGCTGTACGACTATACGTGTTATGTACACACATTCAGACTCGAGTGCGCTTCTTCTCGCTGTATATCCATTTCGAGAAGGAGGTGGAGGAGGAGGAGCGGAGGCTAGTTAAAACTGCTAACAGCTTGTCAGCGACGACAGAAGCGAAAACGGTGCCGGATCTCATCATCTAGCCATAAAAAGAGTCCGCAGCCCGCTTATGAATACATTATTAACTCGACATTTACGGGATGTGCGCTACACTACCCTAAAGCCCGAACCAGGACCCGGAGAGCTCACTGGTGTCACAGTGTGGGTGATGCCGACACACAGAAACAACCCCTCCGCCGTGGCCGCCGCTCAGTCGACAGCAAATTAAAACGAAATCAACTTGCTTACTTTCCACTTAAAATGTTTACTCGTCTAATTGCAGGAGGGTGTGCAAATTGACGGGGTGGATTTCACCTACTACGGAACGTAACTGAGAACAGAGAGACAAAAAACATCCCAAAATCCGACTACACCGGCGGTTAACTTGCGCACGAACCACACCGGGGGTTGATGCGCCATTTTGACGTTTTTATGTACAAATTTGCCTTCAAAACTCATTGCATCCAATGCCGGGCTGTGCTGCTGTGACAGTGACAGTGCGACTTGAGCACGACAGAGAGGCGCACATTAAAAAGTGAAAAAGAATTTAAATGCAAACACTTTCTGTACTAATGTCGGGAACATTGGGAATCCTGGCTGCGAACACGAAAGCCGTGGTGAAAGGGAGGGGATTGAGAGGCGCCGTTTGAGTGGAGCTTTTAGGACTCAACTTTGTGGCACTTCTTTATGCAGATAAGCAGCGATGGCAACAACAGCAGCAGAAGTGGCAATAGTCTGGGGGGGGGGGCTGGGGCACGGTTGGATGTGGAGAGAGAGAGGGCTGTTGGGGGAGGGGGAACATGGCGTTTTTAATGTCAGGAAAATGTATGCAAATTGTGTTCTTTTTGAATATTTAAGAAGCGTGTACTCCTGTTGGGAGTTGGAGGCAACTTAGGTAGAACTCGGTGAATGCGGGTCTGTGTGGTCGTTGTCGTTGTCGGCTGGGAGGATTCCAGATAGGAGGGTGGGCTGCAAAAGTTTGAAAACTTTTTAAAAGGTTCCCTCCTCGAAGCGTGTAACAGGCAAAGTGAGCATTTATGAGTCCAAGTGATGTTGCTTGGGGACGGAATATATGGATGCTGTAAAAGTTGTGCATTTGCTTTTGAAGACATCGACTGCAGAGTTGGGTTCCGAAATCGAATGTATTTCTTAAATTTTTCATTTTGAGACGCTGTAGTGAATCTGACACTAAATTTGGTTAAATCACTCCAGTAAGATGGATCTGCCACAAGTCCGGTGCGAATTATTTGTCTGCCGATGTCGGTTAACTTCAAGGCTAGCAAATGCCAAATTCGATGGTTCGATGGGTTCGTTAAATCATGCCAATCTCATTCGCGTAAACTAAACGGAGTTCTGGAAGAGCATGCCTCAGGCATTGCCTTATAAGTTTTGCACGATCTTCTTTAGAATGATGTTGGCAGTGCCACAGAGAGGGCATCGCCTTGTCTAAAGCTTTGCATTGAAGACTTCCGTGATTTTGTTACCAATCCACAACAAGGACAGTTCTTCACTGCCGTCCACAACCTGACGGGTTTGGTAAGGATAACAAATCCAGGCATGGCACTGTAAACCTTGTCGGTACGCTGACAGTTATGTACGGTCTTGAAATGGATAAATAGGTGGGAAATGTGAATCTTATCCACGACCCAAGTCGCGGTTTTTTTTTCAAGAATCTGTGGCAGTGTTCTCCTGTCATCCGAAACCACTCTTGAAAAGTATTATCTACTTGTACAGGTGTTGTTTCAGATGATCACATGAAACAACACAGAAACAGCTTACAAGCGATGTTGAAAAGGCTGTTCCGTCGGAAAGTTGCCGAAATCGAAAGGACCTTCTTTCATTGATGTGCAAGCCGATGTTAGACTCTGTTCATTTAACATGTCGTTACCAACCTACATTGGCTGACTACTCTCCACATGGGGGGTAACAACAAGCATCGATTTTTGGAATTTTATAAGGTGTGAGTGTCAAAATGTCACTCACATCCTTTCAAGTGATCTGCCAGCCTGTCTTTTCACAGACAAAAAAAAAAACCATTCACAGCCTTTTTTGATGATTGATCCAAATTTTGTTTGGAAGCAATTGTTCCAAAAACGTTTAGTCTAGCCATAAACCCTCCTACCTTTATATTCTCAAGCAGATCTCTTCACATAAGGAGTGGTCCATCCATAATACATGATTGATTGCATGTGATTCACACCTTAACGTCAAGTTCTATCCTCCTTCTTTCCATAGCGCTACAGTCCGGGGTGGGCCTGGACCTCAATCAACATGCCTGTTCAGCTAGAACGATCTCTCTCTCTAGTTGAGGTCCTTCTCCGCTTGTGTGTGCCACCTTAGCCTAGGCCGTTCTCTGTTGCGTTGTCCCAGTGGCTCAGATTCGAAGACTTTTCGGGCCGCAGCAGTGGTGTCCATACGCTCTACATGGACTAACCATCTTAAGCGTTGTATCCAAAAACGCTTGACCAAGCGCATGCGGCCGTACAGCCTATATAGCTCGTCGTTGAATCTTCTCTTCTAGACCCCATCAACGCAAACAGGACCAAAAATCGCACCCAGAACTTTTCTCTCAAAAAGACTAAGAGCTTCCTCATCCGCTTTGAGTAGTGTCCAAGTTTCAGCGCCATAAAGGAGGACTGGGATGATTAGTCTGTTGTACAAAGTCAGTTTAGTCGGTCGAAGATGGGCGTTCAAATCGCTTGTGTACTTTGTAATATTTCTTGTCAACATAATGGTCCAAACGGATTTGTTAATAAGCAAAATTGTCGAATTTAGACAAATGAAAAACCACAACCGACACATTCACAAAGTGCAACTGGCGCATTGGAAGACAACATTGAAGCATTTATTCGTGAGATACCGGCCGAAATGTTGGAAAGAGTATGTATAAATTGGACTAAGCGGATGGACCATTTGAGGCGCAGTCAAGGTCAACATTTGCATGAAATAATCTTCAAACATTAAATTATATGGACCGAACTATCGATTCAAATAAAGATTTCATGTATTTTTCTGAATTTGGACCACCCTTTAGAATTAAAATGCTTTCAGAAGAAGTCTTTGAAAAGATTTCTGTTACACTGAATTGACCAACCGCCTGAATTTCTGGCACACATATTTAAATAGAAGCAAAACGTCTACAATGCGCAATTAAAGTTCCTCTAACGGTCCCTCTAACACTAATGATTTCTATACGACACATGGTTTTGCATTCAAATACTGTTTGCCCAACTGTTACAGCGTCTGATAATCAAATTTGTTTCTCATAAAAACACAATCAATCAATCAGCCAGCAGAAGTGTTGAAAAATGATGAGTCGGCTAGTTGCCGTGAAACAAAACGGGAAGTACACCGTTCCGGCATAATTATCCACGGTACGCATTTTCCAATTAACCTCAAAATCAGACAAATAACCACCACTTCGAATGTGTGTGTGACGAAATACTCATATCCTTAAAATTTAATTGTATCTCCTTTCAATCCAAATGCTTCGGCATTCCTCACCGCTGAAGAACGAACTGTAACATGCCGGCGGGGCCCACCAGACCAGATGATAGGGTCCACGCCAGCACACACCGCCTGTTATCCTTTATTTGTGGGCCGTGGCCGTGCATGAGCGCACACTTCCAGTGCGCCGCAAATGAGCACCCAAACACAAAAACGAATTCAAAATAATTCAATAGTAATCGAATAGAAATTAACTACTCCTCCCGACCGCAATGGGACGACATCCTGCGGTGAGTTTGGTGCCTAGCCCTGTCGACTGCGGCCGGCCGCAGGGACCGCAGGCGATGTGTGGTGGTTTTTCGATTGTCAGCTCCACATTTAATTCGATTATTACACCCGAATAGAAAATAGAAGCATTTGGACAGCAGTTTGGTAGTCATACGGATTCGGTCTCATTTGAATGGAATTCGAAGCGTGCGCAGTTATTGTTGCAGGACACCGCACAATGGCACACAGGAGGCAGCGAAAACAAGGAATTTTATCGCTCGACATGTCATATGAGAGTCCGATGTAATTTACGATCAGGCTTGAGTGATTTCGAACAAAACCGCCTCAAAAATAACACAAGATACAAAAAACACAGAGAAAGAAAGAAACCTTCCCGGTGAATGGAAACAACAAAAAGGAACGGACCGAAAGGTGCCGGACCGGTAGTATTTATGAGACACCTACACACGCCGCCAGGGACAACGGAAAGGACCCTTGGAGTGGCGAAGGCGAGTGGCAATTAAATTACACCTGTCCTCTGCGGCCACTAGATCATTTCCAAAATGAGATACACAGTGCACTCGAAATGGTTTGTTTTGTTTCTCTCAGTTGACTGCTACGTGCTATCCTTGTAATTAGAAGAAAGGCCGTTTGACGATAGCAGCGAATGAATTATGTGCCTCATTAGGACTTACAGGGTGAGAAAGTCTATTTAAATTGGATTGGAACATGGGTTTTGATCGCTTCAGGACACAGGTATGTGGGAGGTTGGAAATATTTCATAGGGAAATTGGTCTACTGTGTTACTGTGGAATGGGGTCACGAAGGTTTGTTGAAGTCAATAAATCTTGTGTGTTTCACCCAGCATTTAAAGAAGTTTTCGGGAGAGACACTGAGTTAAGTTCATTCAGAGATGTCTCTGGGGATCCCAAACGTTATTTCAAAAAAAATGTTGATCGGAATGACTTGATAGGGTAATCGCACGTTTTCAATTTAAAATTTGGAAATGCCAGTGCAGGGTCAGTCATTTTTTCGGTTTTTTTTAAACCTTTATAAAGATTTGCCATGAAGTGTGAACAAGATTCGATATATGCGATTGAGGTATTTTTAACAATTTCTGCTCACATTAATGGCAACTTTTCTGTCGAGAGCTGGTCGAATATTTGCGAAAAGTGTAGCAAAGAGAAAAGTCAAACGGTGTTAAATCGCATGATCATGGTCGCCAATTGACACTGCTAATTTCGCGACCAGGGAACCCCTTACGTTGTCTTGGCTTGTTGCCTCGTTCTGGCACCACTTATCAGTAAGTCATAAAAGCAAAATCGCTTCCACACTGACTGAAACCATCCGCCAACGTCAATGGTCGACGAAATACGAATACGAACCAATGACAACTTTCGACCATAGACAACGCTAAAGGGCCATTTTGTGTGAATACGACGGATACTCAGGAGACGCGAAAGTGATCGCAGTTTCGTTGTTTATACCGAGGGAGAAATATGTCCCATCACTGACGAAAATGTTCTTAAGAAATTGGTCTTTGTTTTACGTTGTTCCGACACCAAAGAAGCACATCCACGGCGTTATGAACGGTCAGCTAGGATGGCTTCAGTTCATGCTTAGAAAAGATGGAGATACAAATCCAAACAAATAAAATGCCTACTCCTGAAAATCGATAAATTTCAATCATCAACAACATTCGCACTTACTGCGGATATATTTTCCATTGACGATGATGTACAGGTCTCACGACATCAGTAATACTGTGAGTGGAAGTTTCGCCACATATTTAACTATTACTTCCGTAGCTACTGTTCTCTCACAAGTAGAAGGGACCTACAGTTTTTTGCCGACTCCGAACAGCGAGGTTTGAAAAACTTTTACATAGACAATTGATACTCTTTGAGTGTTGTTAGCAACTCGGAAAAGGTGTTGCCGTGAAAAATGCGAGGTGTCCCGTCCGGGAATCGAATCTAGACTTTCTGCGCGGCGGTCAACGCACTTACCACTACGCCACGACGACCACGATTATAACGATCATAATTATCGCGTATTTTGCGAAAAATGGCTGCGTTTGAATCATCACATATCATATTGTAATCAGTGTTAAATATTCGATCCAGCGTCGTAAATGGCAAATATTTAAATATTCTTTTTATATATTGAGTGATAGATCTGTTGAGCGAATTTCAAATGCTAGAGCTACCAACATAAAACCACAAAATGAATGACACTTGAAAAATACCGCAGCATTTTACAGCAATTTCCCATTCTGTTCGAAACTTAGTTGATTTAAAAATATGTAAGCATTCGAATGACACAACTTGAAATGTTAATTTTGCTATCGATATATAATCTGCTTACAAAGTTTAGCAATAATTTATTTCGCCGGACAGAAATTCTGATTTTATTTTTAAATCAAAAAAATTTGGCACCACTCCACAAAGTAATGACAATGAAGTGACAATTGATATTTTAGGAAGCGCGTTGTAGACTATTTTCCAACAGTTGTTAAACTGAAGCTGTAAGGGAATGCTTTTAATTCTTTTTTATTCTTCCTTCCTGATGGAAACACATGAACTAAACAGATTCTTAATTATTTCTTAATTCTCAATCTTGCTTACTTGGATACTTAAGCGCCTTTTCCTGCCATAGTATTTTTGTCTGTTATTATTTATAAAAAATATTGTTAAAAAGAACCGGCATGCCCCAACTAGAACGTAAGACTGATCTTCTGTTAACCATTGTACGTACTACAATTAAATTAAATTAATGAACATCTCTTCGCACGCTGGATGACCTTAATCTGGTCAGCGTATAAGAAAACTTGAGACAGAATACAAGCTTTACCTCAAGTTGCGAGAAATAGGAATGAAGGGTCAGGCACTATCACGAATTCTGTTATACTATAAACAGATGGAAAACATAAATACATCCAAAAAGATGCTGAAATGCGATCCTTCCTCCGAGTCGAACAGTGAGACCTCTGTGAGTCAGTTTTTATCTACCCAAGGGTCAATGGAATAATTTCACCAACTGGTCTCGATAGAATCAAATCGGAATCCCATTGCCAGTTTAGTTGCTTGAGTTAGTTATACCCCTCCCCAGTGGCAAAGAAATCTCCTCTCAGACCCCACATTTATCCCTCACCACCGATCCCATTCCAATTGGTGCAATTTGCGGTACTAAATCAGAACGAAAATAGAATTCTACACAAGTCCACAGGAACGGGTTTGAAACCCGTGTGCCCGAATCGAACCGCATCGCCGGCCACCAATCTAAAACGATGAATCAAGAAATGCGGCAAAAATTAAGATAACAAATTTGTTGCAACAATTTCGAGGACAAAACAAACAAATAAAACGCGACGCCACGACACGCTCATGTAATAATTTCCATAATACATCTTTGGTCTCAATACGAAAAGTGCGATGCAATGCGGCGGACGTCGTCTCGTCGTCATGTAACGTCGCCATTGTTGGCCGGCTGGCCTTCGTCCATCGGGGCCCTAAATTCATTTCCAATGTTTCGCTTAACAGAAGGCATAAATTCCCCTCCCTGGGTGCGCGTGTGTGAGAGTGTGCCATAGAGAGCTGGAGGTGTTAAAATTCATGTGTTGCTCTTATCTAAATTGCTCTGGTAACGCGTTCCTCGTTCCTTGGAGGATCCCGCTGGAATTGCATGCGATGGCTGCCGCCATCGTCGTGGTCTCCGTGGTTGTCGTCGTCGTCGTCCAGATCGATGCTAGAAGCTGGTACTGGAGCGACCAGCCAGCCAGCCACCTACGTTTCAGCTGGCTCTTGGCGATCTTGGCTCTCCATGGAATTCATAATTTGCGTTGCATGAATGGGATATGTATACTAAATAAATGAAATTTGACAGCTGGATACTGTCCTCAAGAGGTTGCATGATGGTGCGTAAGGGCAAGCTGTCTGTGAACCTGTCGTTCCATGCACGTACGAGAACGGTAAACGTCGTTACCAAGGATTTGAACTTTCTCACACACTTTATAACTAAGTGATCGGTTAGTAAAGGGCAGCCTTGGCGTGTGCCCAAGGGCATGAGCGAAAGAGAAGCATGCACTATATGTTTCATTCCATTTGAAAGGGCTAAGCGGCGGCTAAAGTCATTCGAAAGAGTTGGCACTCCAAAATCATTGACCAATTGACCTCGAGAACATCATTTTCGCCTTCATGAGAGTCCATCTAACGGCTTGGAAGTTCTGGCTCTTAGCACGACGCCGTGAACCAGCAACTTCTCCGAAAATGGTCGAATTCATGGGACGCCTGCGAAAATGGTAGAGTGACCCTCAGTTTCTTCCGAGACGTGTCATTCGTGAATTTCATTCGTGGCCTCACTCTTAGCATGTACTAGAACTTCTTGCTTACAGGACACGTTTTCTTGAACTCCTATCTGTTCAGGGAGTCGCTAAACGAATCAGAGGTGCACTCGTGAGCATATAGTTTTGTGGGATGGTGGCACGCATTGTGCGGATGACCATTATCCGAGCCATGAACATACGTTCCATTGACGGGAGATCTTAAGATGTGAGTTGGTTCTGGTTCTCTAGACAAGACAAGTTTGGACATCATAAGGAGCTTTGCTAAGAAAGTGTCTTGCAAACGTTGAGTCAAAGTAACTCCTGCTCTTGAGGCAGCACATAGCTCGGTAGGGTCGTAAACCCACCGGTCCTAGGTGTTAAGGAACCCAACCAGGAACAATGTTCATAGTTGCGTAGGACGATCGAAAGCTATATTCTGGTACCACGGGTGGTCAGGGGCCTTGAAACTTACTTTCAGCCTGACCGAACTGTTGCCTCTAATGTGGGAGTATCGTGATGGCTGTGGTTTAAATTCAAATCGCAAGGAAAGTTGGGATGAATAAGCTGGACCCACTTACTGGACTGAATCGGGTCATATTGTTACGGGGAATTTATTTCCGACTCGATGTTGAGTTCTATTCATATCTCATCCAATAAACAGCAGTGGTGTTAGAAAGCCCTCGCTCCTTACCAAGGAGGAATGCCTGTCCCTTCAGAAAATTCCCAAATTGGAACTGGAGATAACTCTACAGGCGTTAGTCTGCGTTTTCCTCACTATGAGTCTACGGGTCTCGTACCTCAATGGCAGGTGATTACATAAATCTAAATGCATATATATCTTCAAGAGGTGGTTGTATGGGATATTTACAAAATTGATCTTTGTGTCGTTTAAGGACCAGAGGAGTAAACAAATTTTGGTGAGATTTGATGAGATTGGAAACAAATGAAATCAAACTGATTGGTAGGTGGCGCTCATCCGCACGTATGAGTAGTTGCACCAACGTCGCTTCTGTTCGTTGTAACTTTACTCACTTAGGATCGCCTTAGATCATTGATTTCTACAAGAGTGATTCAAAGCAAGCCCTACCCCTCGTCTCCTCCCAAGAATAAAGCGTCCATCAAAGTGCCTCAAATACAACCGCATCAATGTAATGACCCTTCCAATCGATACTGATCTCACTATCTAGTCATAGTTTACGAGCCGTGCCAGACACTTCGACTTGTGGCGTTACAACCAGAACCCCATCCATCCGCAGGTGACACGACCTCCTCCTCCTCCGATCATTTAGGACTCCGTATTTCCCTATCTCTCACTACAATCGGAGGGCGCATCTGATCTCGAGCACTCCAATAAATTCCTTAAGTGTCCCGGCACAACACCACGCTACACAACGGCATTTCACTAATTTGAATTAATTGAAACATAAAACACGGAATTGCTTTCAGTACGGATGCGGCATCGCGCTCGCCACACAATCCATACGCCATCCAAAGACAACGAAGCCAAACGCGTCCAATAAGCCGAAAAGGGTAAACAAAGATCCGTCAATTCATATCAGCATCTAACTGCTCCACATTATCGCCCAACTACAAGGGACTTAAGTTGATGTTTCTATTCCGTTTCACACCGAGTTGCGCACCTCCCTTGGCCGGGATGCCGTATGCGCCGCCGCTGCCGCCGATGACCTCGCCATGAGAGGCCCATGAAACTACCCGTGTAGTACCATTGAAGAGTCCCCAACCGAATCCGAATCAGAATCCGGGCGGTGGGCACAGCCAGCGCAGAGATAATGCGCCTCGAGAGCCGTTCAACATTTCCGGCTCTACACGGAATAATTCTATTAAATATGAACACGGGAGAAGGGTTGCAGCGGCCCAGCAGCGTAGGCGCGTCCGCTCGAACACGGAGCATAAAACATTAATTTAATCTAATTAGGTGGAAACAGATCGCCTGGCCATCACGGGCCATTGTTGGGCGTTTGATGAATTTTCTGTGTTCGGTTTTTGTTCTTTAAAGGCTTTACAACGATGGCCGCAAGACGCGCTGCGACGCAACTACGGACCGACACAACTGCGGCCGATATGGTGGTACGTATTGTCATACTGAGTAGTCCGCGCCCCGTCGGAACAGATTAGACGGGGCCGATGGCAACATTTGAATACCCTTTTGTCCTTTTATTCTGAATCGAGTTTTCGTGTTTTTGTTGGTCGTGTGTTCTGAATTTTGACATCGCACTGACCTTGATCAAGCCGACGCGGCATTGTGATTTAGTGTTTTTTTGGTTCTCTTCTCGTGCTTCCACTGTGATGTGAAGGAACACACACGTGCTATTGTTTGACTTATTCTGTGTGTGAAGCCGATCCTGTAGAATATATTTCCAAAGTTGGGCTTTTGTTCAAGGTGCTGCACAGTAGCGGGTGTCAATTTGATTTAAGTCAGTGGTGGTCTGAATTGAGATCCGTTTTCAGGGATTTGCATTCTTTTGATTTATCATGGTGGTGGCGAGTCACAATTTTATGCAACAAAATGCTGACGTTTTCTTTAAGTTGTTTTGTAAATAACACGCTCTTAGTAAATCGAGAAAAGTAAAGATGAGAGATTATCGCAGGGCGTAGGGGAAAGTGTGTGGCTGTCGCACAGTGGTCAAAAGAGAAATGAACTGGGTAAGTACGAGTTACACTCGAACACGAAAGGTTTGGTTCATTAAGTTGATGAAAGCAATCCACGTAAACTTTTCCATATCCAACCGAGATTAAATTCAACCAAAGTCCCCAATCGCTTGCACTGCGTAGCCATTCGAATTCGAATTCCTTAAGTTGTACATCGCTGTACTGTTTAGAAAATATATAAAAATATAAAACCTTACGATGAGTTTGATTTTTAAAAAGATTTTTTTGACAGATTACGTGCGACTCCTTTCAAATTGCTTTCTCAATTTTGTTCAGTATCGTTTGGCAAGTCATCGTGGAAAAACTTACAGAACAACACCGTCTCCAAATTGTTCAGCTGTATTACGATTTTTTTTTTTGTTTTTAAAAAAATATTTTCTTGTCATTAGATTGCCAATACCATTTGCAAATTTGAGTCCCAGTTTAGTGGATGAAAATCAACCGGTTAAACAAAATCTATCACGTCTTGAAGAGACTTTAGCAGCTGTAGCTAAGAGTTTACGCAGGACGAAACGATTCGTTCTCCTTCTCAGCAATATTCTACGTCAGGATTTTGGCCAAAAAGCGTACAAAACGGAACTTGTACAAGAACTGAAGCCAGACGACTTAGATTTGCGCCATATTTTCAGCAAATTAAAGTCAAGCGTTTTATCGTGAAATTTTAAATATCCAATTTTTGGCTCAATGGATACGTTAATATAAAAAATCGTTGTCCTTGGAACCCGAAGGGTATCAAGAGCTATCATTACATCCATTAAAAGGTACGGTTTGTTGTATCCTGTGGGCTGGTGAAATCATTGTTCAATAAATGTCCAAAAATAAGGCAACTCAGAATGTTTCTGTCAATAAAACCGTTCTCACGATATATTAACGGATTATGTGCTAATAATAATTTTTAATTGAGTGTCACTACAGCCCACAAGGGAGCAGCGCCGAGCTTTTACAACAAGTACTCGTGTCGTTCGTGCTACTATTCTCTCACGAGTAGAAAGGGGCCTACCGTTTTTTGCCGACTCCGAACGGTGGGATTTGAACATTTTTTAATAGACAATTGATACTCTTTGAGTGTTGCGAGGTGTTCCGTCCGGGAATGTAACCTAGACCCTTCTGCGCGTGGGTCAACGCACTTACCCACTACGCCACTGAAACCACATACGGATTATGTGCTTCCTAAAGTTCAAGCACATGCTCTGGGTGAGGTCTGGTTTCGACGATACGAGCCACACAGTGTGTGAAACAATGAAATTGTTGAGATTTAGTTTTGGTGAGCTTTACTTACCAATATCACTTTTTGTAATAGTAATTTGGCCAACTAGACCATACAATATCACACCTTTGGATAATTTTTTTCCGGGGAAGTATGTTTAAAGTGCCACCTTTTCAGGAAGAAACCTGCTACTTTTATCTATACTTGATTTGAAAGCAGACATGATTCGTGCTATACGTGAGATACCACCCGCTATGCTCAAACGAGTCACACAAATTCGACCTTTCGGATGAACCACTTATCAAAAACCATATGCCATTAATTATGCCTTCAAAATATGATAAACATTTTAAGTTTACTTCCAAATTTATGTGTTTTATTTAACACTATAAATCACACCTCACTATGCATCATCACTTGCATGCCTTTATAGTTAGGTTATACAGGGTGAATGACTTGAGCTCCAACTTTTTTAAAATGCCGTGTATTTTTATTTTTGATAAATTGTAGTGTGCCAACGTTAAAAATTTTACAAAATACATCAATTTAGAAATAAGTAAAATCAGTAGTTTTCAATATATATACCGTTGGCGCTAATAACAGTCTTGAGACGACCAAAGAAATCATAGCACGCTGCACGCAAGTAGCTCTGCGATATTTTGGTCCATTCCCGGTGAAGTGCTTGTTCTAAATGGTCCAAGCTTTGGTATTTCTAAGTGCTAGCTTTCAAAATACCTTCAAAATAACCCAGACAGAGAAATCCAACGGATTCGCATCCCAAGAAGTTACAATCCATTGCGTCGAAGAAATGAAGTGTGAAACATTGTTTCTCACCACTCTTGGTTGACGCGCTTTCTGAGACGGTTACAAGCTTTGGTAAAATGTCTAGAATATACGTCCGAAATGTTTGTTTACTTAAGGCTGCCGCTAAGATGGTTTCACGGTATACCGTTGCATTCATTTTGACGCCACAAAATACAAGTGGAGAGCAACTTGTAATGGCGACCCGAAGCATCACCATAGGTGCAGATTGCTTTCCGGTGGCCGTCTGGAGGTGTAAATTTTCAAAGGACCTCTGTGGCAAGTGACATTTTGCTTGCCGACTAATTGCTGGATACCAAATAATTACTCATCAGAAAAATCAAAATCGGCCACTCACCATTTTCGTGCAAGCCTTTTTCATCTCTTCTTCTTTTCTTCTGTGTTGTAAGATCGTGTCCTTTTTGGAACTTCTATGACTTGAACCCAAACTCATTTTTCAGTATGCGTTCCGGGATATACAACATACTTCCAGTATCACGGTAACGAGCTATGGTTTGACACACAAATTATTTATTCATGTTGATGTGGTGAAGGGCTCTAACGATAGCTACTAGTGGTTTTCGAGCCAAATATAAAGCAAGCACGCTTGAATCCCATGGCGGATAAATATTTTGAACACAACTGAAACACAGAATATTATTAAATAATACAATTATATGTCATGTGTCAAGGTCAGCGTTTTTATATTATATACACTTATTGAGCTCAATGAGATTATGCAGATCTTGCTGGTATTAGCAGTCTCCAATTCCCCAAGTGCCCGAAAAACCCTTAATCCTGAAAAAGAAAATTAAAGAAAACGAAATTTTGAAAGAAACATTTTAGAAGAGTTCGTATGAGGGACATGTTTTCCCCCTGCAACCCTTCCTACATGTGCTGGAAGGATTGCAGGATACATTTTCCACAGAATTTTAATTTCGTCATTTTCAGGATTTCGGAATTTTTGAGTTTTTGAATTCTGTGTGTCTGTGTGCCAAAATTAGACTCCTTGCTAACAGCTCCAAACAGTCCTTTAAATTCCATGTCTGAACAACTCAAAAATCCATAATAAACACACTGACCTCTGATTTCCTGGCAACCACCTCTAATTTTATGTTTACCTTGTCGAATACACAGAACTTCCTCTCTGCACTCAAAATTCAAAGGGTACATCGCAAGTATAAGTTGAACAGAAAATTATTGGCACGAACACAAATGCCACCCCTCACCCTCCCACCAAAAGGCCACAGTGTATCTCCTCTTAGCCCAGTGTTTAGACATTTCGGAGGAGAGCAGCTTCGGTTTTGTGGTAATAGAATATGCAATTTAGAGGCTTCCGGTGTTTGTACGGTTACTGAAATAATTGCCGGGCTTGCCACGCCATATCGGCGGCGGGCCATTACAAACCGGAAGGGTGTGTGGATTTTTGTATAAACGGATGCTAATGCCGGCAGGTATTATGGGCAATAAATCGATAGTGCATACCACGTGTATGCAAATTTATGAAATAATTTTAGACTTTCTGGCGGAGTTTCGGAGCGTTTGCTGAAATTCGGGGCTGGAGTGAGGGGAAAATTGGAACAAATTGCGGTGCTCTGCTGCTGTTCTCGATTAATAACACTTTTCAGTGCAATCAGATGTGAATCTATCGGTTAGACTACAAAATCATGAGATTATTGAAGGGATTTTTAACGTAAGGGAGGTTCATTCAACTGAAGATTCGACAGGGGTGATGGTGCTCAAGACTGGAAATGGAAAGCTCAAGGATAGATGGGTAAAAATAAAAATGTGTTGCGGCCAAATTAGCTGCTAGGGAGCTTGGAAGAACTTAGACATGGTTTTTCAAACATTTTTGAGCGTTCATAAATTTTAAGTTCCCTTTCTTAGTCACTCAATGTCCACTGACGAAGCGATTTACACTAAATACTAAAGGACTAAATGACATTGGTGAATAGGGAAATCCAGGGGAACAAACCTGCCAGCCTAAATGTGATTGCCTATTGACAACCAAACGCTCCAGCCTACCCTAACCTATACGACAACAGCTAAGCCCGTCAAATAAAACGTTATTCCCACAAAACAGTTCTTCATGACAAGTAACATTTTAGAAAATGCAACAATGTTGCTGGTTTCCTTGAAGAACTTGCTCCAGTTTTGCTGCAAAATATACATTCAACTCATATGTCATCAACAGACAGCCTCCAATCCACCACAGCGCCACGCTTGTCCCCAAAACCTCCAATTTTGAAATCCGCATACCAATTTGCGCCCAGGTTTGACACCCTACGCCAGCCACATCCGTGACGCGGCGTGGCGTGCCCTATAATACATTTTATTATCTTGTCCTGGATTTGTTCGTCGGTTTTGTCGGTGTGGCTCTTGCGCATGGCTAAAAGGAAACAAATCAACGCACTCAACACCCCAGCATCTTCCCAGTATGGTACGGTTCCTTGTGCTCCCTTGCTCTCGTCATCCAGCAGCGGCGCACACAATCCCAGACATCTTGGAGCACCACCACCACCACCAACAGCATCTGGACCAGCTCCAAATAACAATAAATGCAGCCCAGAGCCGGGAGAAAAGGAAAAATCCGACTCCGACACTCGGGACGCAGGAAACAAAAACGACGAGACGACGCGCGAGTGAAAACGATCCAAAACTGCTGCCCTCGGATAATGGTCGTGTTTTGTGGACAATCAAATAAAATAACTGATCGTAGTTTGTGATAAGTTAATTTCCTTTTTATGTGTTCTGCTCAAGCGCCTTATCTCGCTCCAGATCAAAAAGAGGAGAGAAAACATTGCGCCCCTGTCGCGGCGGACGACAAGTCAGCAGAAGGAGTGACGCAGCACAGCCCAACAGGCAACGCCAACTATACGTGGCCGCGTCCACCAAACCACCAAACCGATCAAGACCTCGCTGACGCGTCTCGCACCCAAGGCGATCGACACCCGGACCGAAAGCGATGGGTGGAGGGGAGCCCAGAGCCCAGGCACAGCCCAATGTGGGCATGCCATGGGCGGATACTTTATATGGGGTCCCAGTCAGATTTATTGGTGGACTGTATTAAAAAGACATAAAATTTGTTATTAATTCAATTTGAGGCCCAAATTGGTTTCTTTAGGGCTAATGATAGAGATTTAAGCTCGACCCGGGAACACTGCGGTTGACACCTTTTACCAGGTATCACATGTCGCCATCGGGTGGGGGGCAGTGAAATCCATAGGCTTGAGATCCGTTCGATCTTCCGACATGATTGAATTTTAAATAGTAGGCATGCCTCTCCGCTGCACAACGGTTTGACGTTGTTTTTTTTTTTTTCTTTTTTTTCGGGGGGAAAAATGCCCGCACCCGAACTGCCGTCATAATGTCTGAGTTTCTCAGGAAAACCGAGTGTGAAACAAAGAGATTACGCTGTCCACGATCTTGGGAAATGCGATCTCTACTAATTATACTCATCGGGGCACATTAATGAATGCATTTCCAGCGGATTTTATTTTTCCCCGAATAAACTTAAGTAGACTCGTCAAACACTAACAATGTGACAACGTTGCGATAAAATGAAAATGTTTCCAAATTACTTAGCAAATAAAAGAGTTGCCTGTTGGGGGGGAATGGGACAGGGGGAAGGTGTGCACAGAATTTCATTGAATGACACTTTATAATGGCGGAGAGGAGAATAAATCAATCGCAGACAAGACTTGTGACAGGGGACGTAAATAATTTATCGCCCGTTGATCGCCCATATAATCCTTGTGTTAACACCTTGTTTCAAGGACTTTTTCGGTGTGTGTCTTATGGATTTTGAGATGTGTCGATGCATTTAAAGTTTTGTGGCACACTTTGCTTTTGACAACACTGTTAGACAACGTGTAATGGCTGCCTGTTGAGTGGGTTTTTTGTTATTGCCTTCAGAATGCTTTAAAGACTTTTAACGTTCCCATAGATGCGGGATAATGTTCAGGTATTATTCGCTTTTAATACTGCCATGACACTAATTTGAATGGTCTCTTTTTGACATTTGAAAATGATTCAACTTAAGCTAGGAAGACAATGGTGAATGAAATGATGATTAGATCAGTTCTATGAAATTTGTCTTAAATTGCTTGTTCTTCTACTCTTTATATGGGGCTATTCAGGAAAGAGCATTTTTAAGACTCTTCTTATTGTAGACCTGACAACTATCACCATTAAACTAAGAAGACATAACGTACAATAGTATGTAGACTAATTCCATCACATGTCTTTGGCTGTATAAAATATTGTCGTTAGTAACAGTTTGCTGTCTTTGGGGAAATGCAATTGAAAATTGAATTCCTTAACGAAAAGTACATATTAATTAAGAAAAACGTCAAATAAATAAAATATTCCCATAGTTAAAGAATTGGAAGATGCATTTCCCCAAAATGGGGTTGTGCCATTAAAACCAAAACTACTTGTTACCCAAACAGATGCGACAAAATAATCTCACATAAGGCAATAAATTTAAATAGATTTAAAAAATCGCTGGCACTGTATACAATATTAAATAAAAAAATACAGATAGCTGACGAAGGTCATACTTTAAAATCGGTAAAACTATTTGGAAGAATACTTCAGGTCTTATTGGTGCACGCTTAAGGGATTGTTTGTTACCTTTCTTCTTCTTTTTCTTTCCATGGCGCTACAGGCTGAGATAAACCTGCTTTAACTAACTTCCCGCTCAACACATCAGCTTAGAAAAGCTAACAAGCGTCCAGTTACACACTCCAAGTTGGTTGAGGTCCCTCCTCCAGACGTTATCGACGCAAACAGGACCAAAAATTGAATGCAGAACTTTTTCCTCGAAAAGACTAAGTTTCGGCGCTGTAAAGAAATGTTGTGATGATCGAGCTGTTATACACAGCCAGTTAAGTCCTTGAAGAAAGCCGCTAAGCTGGCAACACTAACCCGATGCTCACCATGCTTCAAATTAGCTACACGCCACCACCGGACATTTTCCACAGCTGGATACAACTTAACCCACTAATAACCAATTGTGTTATCAATGGGCAATGCACCATGAGTACACATACCCGCAGACTAGGTCTCCTTCCCTGAAATGACTTCTGCCGAGGATGATGCGGTAACCAACTCAGATCTTCTCTACTTATTCGAAACCCTTTATGGAAGAAGGAAATACAATTCTTCTATGACTTGAGTGACCTAGGTGATATCAGAATCAGTCAACTTGCTAACATGCTAAACAGCTTTCACTTCAAGAATAAAAGGAGATCTCTGATCCATGTGGAATCACAAGGTGCATAGAGGGGATTGACCTCAGTGCCTAGAGGCGACCTCTAGGATGTAACTCCTAACTTATTACTTACCTACAACATTGAACATATTGAACTTACTTTAACTAAAAAAAATCAGATTTGGGGAAATTTTAAATCCAAAATATCTTAATGTTCAAAAACCCGAAATTAAAACAATCTTGAAAGCTGTAAGTCCCCAAGTGCCCAAAATTCCGAACTACCAAATTCCGAATTGTGAGGATCCATCCCTAAATCCAGAAAAAGACATTCCCAAAAATGATCTCCCTAACGAAACATTTGAGAGCAGTCGCATTGAAGGACATGCTTCGCACTTGCAACCCCCCTATGCTATGGTCTAGAACGGGTTCACTCACAAGTGGAGAAAAACGTCGATTCCAAACGGGTAGATTCGAAAAGATTTTTTGACAATAAATACCCTTTGGGTGTTGTCAGAACCTGGGAAGAGTAAGTGACGATAAACATGAAATAAGGCGAAGAGTCCATAAATATAACTTTTGACTTTCGGCTTATGTCCAAAGTCGACACACTTAGTACGGCACGGTGCTTATGTATGATATTATCCAGCAAAGATCTCGTGTTAAAAAGGATTTAATAATCAATTATTTCAAACTCAAATCAACGATTTTTGACGTTGTGAAAACCTATGTTTTTTACTGTTGACATTAAAAAGAAAAGAAAAAAACTCAAATGATTGATTATGTTAGTGAAAAAGTCATTGAAAGTATACTTAAATTTAAAATTTATTTCATTTCAATGCATTGATAAATGATGAGACATTTCTAGTTGATGACCATGGTAACACATATATTTCGTAATTTTATTTTTCTCTGTATTTTAAAAATTAGCTAGCTCGTAGAATTATATAGATTCTTAATATAATTCATAATATGATTTCTGAAATATGGTCGCCTCCACTGGTTCGGCGGTAGTCTTATCTGGAAGTACAATTTTAACTTTTTCCAACGTTGCAAACTTTTGTCCTCTAAGTGATGAATCGTTCCAGGCATATCCAGACATATCTCCGCCTGATCTTGGAGACCAATTCACGGGTTAGCAACTTAAAAATATGCGGCTGCCAAATCAATTGTGGCATGAGCTCTGTAACATATTGCGCCATCTTGTTAAAACCACTACTCATCCTGCACATCTTGATTTTTCAATTTATAAACGAAATAATCAGTAATCATGTCTCTACAGCGGTCACCATTGATTGTAAGGATCTGGCCAGCATCAAAGAAATAGAGACCATTTATTCTACCCACCCACACACCAAACAGTATGAGTGGATGTACCGGTGTCTCAACAACAACTGTCCTCACTACAAAAAAGGCTTAAAATTAGGATCAACGGCAATCTTGTCTATTCATGCCGAAGTACCAAACCAAATTAAAAATAGATCATTCGAGAGCTTACAAAATAGTAATAGTCTTAACAACCTAAGATTCAATGCAAACAAAACAACCGCCTTATAATCAATCAATAGATATTTTGAAAATAATTTAAACGTTGCTTTCTATTTTTTGTTTTACTTGAAATGGAGTCACCTAATCCCTAACTTACTCGTAAACGTGTTGTAAACGTATGAAGATTGATTGAAATGATAAAGTAAGTGTACACAAATATTCTATAAAAGCACATCAGAACGTGAAGAACATCGGAAAACATCATGCATGTACGTTAAAACAATTCCAAAACTGGAATTACAAAAAAAAAAACAACCTGCGATGAAGACCCACATTTCTGCACTCACTTAAGTCAGCACACAGCACACACATATGACAACTTCATAAAACGACACCCACTAAGTTGCGGGCAATTTACAAACTCTTCACATTGTGTGGCCCGCCCTAAAAAGCCATTCAAGCAAATCGGATTGATTTTCGAAATTAACCTCGATTTCGAACAACTTGAATCGTAAAACATCCCTGAACCGTGTAATTATCGATCATTTATAATGCAATTAAGACCATTGGCCTGAAAACAAAAAGGAGCCAGCCTCCTGTAAGTAATTTGTATCCGACTTTACAAGGTTTCCAATTCGAAACAATGTGATACCAATAAAAACCGAAAACACTCACTGACCGGACTGGACTCACACACAGGCGCACGATGGTCCCCCTGCAGCCGACGCCGCCGCCGCTGCAATCGTTTGGTTTGATGGGGCAGGTGATGATGATTCAGCCGCTAAACACTTTGGCAATAGGCTGTAATAAAATTAATTTCGACCCAGGGAGCCACACAAGCCACACAGTGACAGAGCGGCAACACAGCACTGCAGCAACAGGAGAGAGCCAGACGAGTGCAGGAGTAGCGTGAGCGCACAGATGAATGACAATCCGGAGAAGGAGCCCGCTGGACGATGGCCAAGGGGACGCATGGCGGAGGACGAGAGCAATTTATTTTATCGTCAGAATCGAACTTGTTACTTGTTTTCAAGGCACACTAACAGGACGAAGCCATAAAAACGCTGTTCATTGATAAACAGTCGTTTTCATATCGCGGCGCGGCTCTCCTCGTCGGTGGATGAGTCCATTCTAAAGTTTCTTCCCGCGGAGTCATTTGGGACACGTTTCCGTAAATTTATAAATAAATTGTTGTCCTGGTATTTACGCTAATTTGTGGATTAGTTGCCTTGCAGTGATCAGCGGAGTGAAGCGGACTGTGGACCGGACGCTGTTAACAACTGTTTTATGGCAGAGATCTCAGCGTTTCAGCGCGTGGAGATGAGGCAAGGGGACTGCTGCAATTGTATTGCATACACAAGTCGTTTAGATAAGGAAGCCGTTTGTGATGTCTAATTTGAGTTTTATGCAGACGACGATGGGCAAAATGAGTCCAAGCATGCAATGTGGCTTGTAAAACTTGCAGACTGCCTTACTGCATCTCTCTTGAGGATGGCTGCCTTAAGCAGAATTCGTTTTGTTGTGAAGCGACAATGTAAAAGAGACACAGGAGGAGCAATAAATTTCATGACCGTTGCCAGGCTCTGTACGTTGTTGTTCATTAGAATAGTAAGGTTCTTGACATTTTCAAAATTTCGCAACTCAATTTGAGGATACGAATAGGCGATACCTGAATTTCCGTTACCAATGATCTGTGGCGCAACATCCTCTGATGATGTACTTGCCCATTCCAGTTGAATTTCCATATTTATTCAACAACCCAGCATTCATTGAATTGCAAAAGAATTCCCGTCAACATCCGGTGCTCCGTTTATCGGTGACATCTCGCGAAAACGAGCCAACAACTAATGGACCCGTAGGAGGAGGATGCCAATATGCCAATCATCGCCTCAACCGGTCTTTTCCGGCCAACAAAATAAATCTCAAAGGCTAATTGCATATTTGTGTTCGATTAGAAACCTAAACGTTAGATAAATAACGACCAAAACCATTTAGATAAAAAACAAATTGCTCACAAATCACCACGCGAACCCTCCAACTATCTCGACCGCCACATCGGCATAGAGCACCACTTCATCCTCGCGGATTTAAATGCAAATTTTGTTTTCAGCCAAACCGCACACACAAACACCGCCACATTCACATCCGATTCGCGCCACTCCTACCCCACCACTCCGGTTAATCTGCCGCTAATTAAGTTGAAACATTCAACCCAAAAAAAAAAACAGAAAAGAGAATAAAACCCACACCAAGAGGAAGGCGGAGGAATATAAAATGATTATAAAAACCCACTTACGGTTATTGGCGTTAATCGAACACCAATTTGGCCCGATACATATTTTAGCACCCAATTAATTTGCGCGACATCCAACAAATGGCTGATCACAGATTTCCTAATTTGAATTCCCGCAGCCCGGTCCGGCCTGTCCGTCCAGCCCGTCCAGCCCGACCAGCCCGTCCAGCCCAACAAAAGACATCTTGTCAAACATCGATCGGATTGTGGATTTTTGTCGTATCCGATATATGGTTTATTGTTTTTTAATTTTTTTCAAGTTAACAAATGCTGACACCAACTGGGAATTCGGGACTTGAATCTAGAATCTCCGATCTTGGGAACTGGGAACTGAAAACTGGGAGTGTTGTGTAGCGTAAATAAGCTTGATGAGTCGAAGTTGATTGTTATTTAACCACGATCGGAATACATTACCAAACTCCGACCAGTTATCTGCGCCGTCTATCGGAATATTTATCACCTTTTTTTTTTTCTCAGTTGGGCGTCGTCGTCGCTGCGCTGAGAAATTTACTGTGTCGATTAGACATTTAAATCTTTCATTCCCATAAACATTAATTTGCACACACATAGCAGTTTTGACAGAATGGCTGCCATCGCTGATTGGTGAGTGAGTGATCGAGGAGGAAGTACTTTATGCCTGTCAGCTCTCACTTAGCTGCTGGGGAGTGGGAAGTGCGGAGTGGGGAGGAGGCCTTGAAGTCACCCCGTTAACCCTGTTCTGGCGATCCGTCTTTCGATTCAGACTTCATTAACGATTTTATTGCACACAAATGGGCGATGGAGATTAGGTTATTTGTTAGGTTTTACGTGCGAGTGCGAGTATAAGTGAATTCTTTTGGTGAAAGATCTTTCATTTGATGACCCGGAATATCAATGAAAACTTAGTGTTGACGACGTTGTTGATGATGATGTCGATGATAGTGTTGATGGTTGCGGTTCGCTCGGAACGAGCTAGTGGTATAATCTTTAAGGTTGCAAATTAATTAGGGACGGGCATTGTATGCATTTAGAAATTCCTAATCTCTTCACACACGTATATCTGGAGGAACGGATTCGACCGATATGGACGTCCTTTTACTACCGTGAGTTAACGGCTTCATCTGCTGAAACTTATGTATGAGATGGTAAACCAGCATAACTGTCTACAATTTGTATACTGTTCATTCAGAGGAAAATTCTTGACAAAGGGGTCGTATATAAAAAACAAAAAAAACAGTTCTCCGGTTTCACCAATAAAAGCGAGAAACTTTCAGATCACCCAGTTTCTTACGAGCGCTCCTTATTTCATGGGAATGCATCGTAAAAGGTTTTAAAATTCAATACTGTTCGAAGTTCTCCAATTTTGTCCATACGCTGCTTCGTGCTCTTTAAAAATGAAGAGCAACGTGCTACTTATCGGGAGGAGATGACAAACGCTTTAAATATGGTGTCAATATAATTCATAAAAACGGATCAGTCATTGAAATCGAATTTCCAATACCAGGTGACGAATAATTAATTGCGTTAGTTTGTTGAAGCGAGTTAGATTCTCCCTTGGACTTTAAATTTTTTTGTTAGAACGTTAAATTCTCTCACCAGTGAAATAATTGGCATAGCATATGATTGGGCACGCTTATGACTTGGCCGCGTACAGAGCAGCGTCAAGGATTGAGGTCATTAACATCCTCTTGCAGTGTAACTTTGAAAAGATCCAGCGATTTTGTGACCTCTGGAAGTTGAAAGTCAACAACCAGAAGAGTAAAACCATCCTTTTCAAGACTTCGTCATGCAGGGCCTCTTGGGATCCGTAAACAAACTAGTGTAAGTTTGGCATATAGGACCCACCCGGGGCGGCCATTAACAGTGAAGAGTGTAGTGCGATATCTTGGCATTATGTTGGTAATATCCATTCAGCTATCGTACTGAAGAAATCCAAGAAAGCCTTTGCTATGGCAAGTTTGTTGTTTTATAGCAGCCAACTTGACTCCAAAGTTAAGGTGATCTGCTACGCGGCCCTTGTTCGATTAATCACAGTGTGTGGATGTCGAGTGTTGTTCGAAGTGAGTCCTTCCCAGATGGAAAGAATTACACCGGTATTAGTTCAGTAAATTTGTCTTGGGAATTTACTTAAGTAGTACCAAAAAGTACTAACATACGATTTCCTAAAACATTTTTTTATGAAAAGTATGACGGGCAGAAGCCTGCCGTGATGAGACTGAGACAACTTATAGTGGAATTGTTGACTGACAAACGGCAATGGCGAGTCAAATACCAGTGTTAGACAGAATGTTCGATTCAAACTGGACAACGATGAACAAGAATTCCACCCTCCTCCGACTTAGACAAAGTCAAAATGGAAATATTGAGACTAAAGTCGAACAAGATGGATGGAGCTCAGGGACTATCCGGAGAACTCTTTGAGTTAGCTGAAGATGCCCTGATGGAGTACATACACTGGGTCATATGTAAGATGTAGTCGGGGAAAACCATGTGGAATCTCAATGTTGACTGCGGGGTCCGCAAGAAAGGTGACCCAAACAACTGCCCCAAACATTGAGGGACTTATCTCTTTAAAATCAAGTACAATATTCTGCCTGTAGTCTTACGTGAACGAATAAACTCATTAGTGAACAATCTGAGAAGTCCTTATAGGTGTGGTTTCAAGCCAGAAAAAACACCATAGACCAGAGTTTTACACTGCTGCAGATCCCGGAAAAGACTCAAGAAGTAAAATCGGCATTCACCAAATATTTGTTGATTCTAAGGCCACATATGGTACCATAGATAGGAACGAACGACGAACTTACCGACACCTTCAATATCAAAAAAAAGGTTTAGCGTAAGCTACAAAAAAAACTGTAGGCTCCCTCTACTCGTGAGAGAACAATAGTGCGCACAACACAAGTAGTTGTTGTAGAAGCTAGATCAATTATTAATTATTAAGCGGGTAGAATGGAAGTCAGATGTGTAAAGGGGCTACAAGTTTTTCCAACATGTTTTTTTATCGAGATGTCAAGGCCCAAAATTCCGAGAAGAACTTTGGGAAAATATGGAGTGGAAGACAACGAGTTGTCCAAAACCATCCCCATCAAGTTACGTCATCAGCTATAATTCTATAAAGAAGACCGTATAGACGATATGAGAAAGTGTTAAAATTGGTTGTCAACATGGTTGGCACCATGAACTTCGCGTCAGTCTAATGGAAGCTGAGTAAGAATTCGATTGTCAAGATATTTGTTCCCGTATCAAATAGCCAGTTTGTAATTACTACAAATGAGCAATCTTTATTCTTGCGTACTAAGAAATGTTTATCTATTGTAAATGAGAGCACTAAAGAAAGTGTCGTGAATTTCACCAGACAGACAAGGAACAGTTGGGAAGTCTTTGAAAACAGTATTATCTGTCAGATGTGAGTGATCCTGTTGCTACCTTTCTCTACTTTTTCACTATTTTCACTCTTTTTGGTAATATTGCATGTACATATTTTATTTTTACGAGGTAATTTTGATTTTTGAACACAAAGGATATTGCATTGGAAAAGCATTTCAAGTTATAAAAAAGAAAAATTTAAAACATACCTTGATTCACCCAGTTGATTGAGATTTGAAAACGTAACCCTCAACCATTAAATAATTGTTAATTTAATCACTTTAATTTTTCGATGAATATCCTTCTAAATTGATTCTTCCGATAATTTCCATCCTATCCACAACAAATCTTCATTAAACTGATTCATAGTTCAGTGACTCAACAAATGTTTCATTTGTTGATCTATCTTCTCCTGCCATCGCCCGTCTCCAACTTCCCACCCACAAAGATATTATTCTCTCTCTTACATAAATATGTACCTACATATATGGTTATTCATACATCACACATTGCTCTGCAGCGACATTTTCAGCCCCTAAATGGCATGTCAACTGTGCAAATCAGTTCAAAATAGGGCAATCAATTATACCGTTATACAGCTATGATTCTAAGAGGTGCAATTACAAAATTGTGCTCTTAAACCGTCGATAACAAAACGTAAAATCAACCTGGAACACTTAATATTCCCTCCACATGAAGGGCGCCGCCGCCGCTGTTGGTTCCTTTCCGTTCAGTTCTTCACCCATGTTCGTGTGCGCAACAGAGACTCTGTCCCGCATGCAAGGCGATTGCAAGGCGAATTCATAGCCTCGTCATTCAATGCGAGAGGGGGGAGAAGCGGATAAAAGCGACAATGACGACTACAACGTAACGACTAACGGGCATTTCATAACTGCAAAACGGAAAAACTGAATCTAATAAATACTTTCGTGTCGCAATCTTGGGGCGCGGGCGTTTTTTAAACATACAATGCAAGTAATTGACTTTGCGTGCGTTCAACACACCGCAAATGGTATAATGGGTCCTTGCATAACACTAACACTGTTTCAATCATATTCGCATGTGAATATGACATACGGGTAAATGGGAACTGATTGGTTGACGAGGGGGGAGGGGGAACGGAAAGGAGCTAGATTGATCTCCGCGGACAATTGCGCCGTACACACACAACCCATTTTGACTAAAGATGTGTGCAGGCCTGACTAAAAGGCTTTACTGCGGATTCATGTTACACAGTTCGTGCAAAGCTGAGAGTGTTGCTGTGGTCTGATTGAATGCGTTGGGAATGTACTTTAATGCATGGAATTAGATGTGCGGTTGTACAACAAGGACGGCGCGATTCTTTTAGTGATGTGTTTCTTATGTGGCACAAGTGTTATTCAAGTGAAATGACAACCCACCCCTGTCTATTCCTTTAACCCAAATCCCATTTCAAAACTTAGTGATGTCAGCGATATGTAAAGTTTTTCCCGGTGACAAGGAAACGTCACTAGTTCTCCAGCATAGATCAAGGGATAAGAGTTTAGTTTGTACCGACTTCCAGTAATAAGAGTTTTGTTTGTACCGACTTCATCTTTCTTTGAAATGAAACTGCTTTGTGGTTCTCTTAAAATAACGCAGCAAACGGTGAAATTTTTAGTTTAAAAGGCATTATTAAAATTATCCTGACGACGACTCAAGTACATAGCGTCATTTTTAACGTTTGACTTTGCGCTGAGGAATAAACTGTTTGCCACAATGATCCTGCCAATGACAGCCAGTCATCGCAACATTACCCTAAGCACGAGCTTTAAAGTAAATCGTTTATCAATTGAAGGGACATATTGATCCTTGACTTTAAGAGCAAATAGATAAGAAGCCCCAACAATTTAACCTTAAGCGTCCAATAAAAATTCCTCCCACAAACACAAACTGCCTTGGCAACACTTTTATTTTTATTTAAATGCAAACGCAAAAATCCAGCAAAGTGTTCGCCACCCCTCCATCTCACACTTAGCCGTCCGATAACGATCGTATTCGCTAAACTTTCCACTCGAATCAACGACATGACATCCGTGTTGTTGTTCCTACGCGGTTCGTTATTTTTCACATCACCGGGTATCCTTAACTGCACGGTTTGCTACTGCGCCTCCGGCCAATAGCTAACGCCAACCAAGCACGATTCGCCACAAACCGAGCAGGTGAGGTGAGGTTACGTTTCGTGTGAGAAGTCCTTGTCCATATAATGCCACCCCATATTCGATACCACAACAACGACGACAACAACGACGACGACGACGACGCACGTTTGCTGCTTAATTTATTTCATTTTGCCATTTTCACTGAACGTTTGTTTTATAAAATAATTGCGTTCGTCATATAATTGTCGTAATTATACAAGCAAACGTTAATTTTTGTTAATAATGCTAAGCGCTTTCATGGTGAATTCGAGGCGCCTCTATGCAGAGCGGGCTTTAGCCTTGAAATGTCCTTCTGTCATGCGATGTCGCTTGGCGGCGATATAGAACGTTGCCAATGGCATTGGGTGTAATTTCGTATTTGTTTTATTATTAGTTTTACTTTTTGTCATGAAGAAAATTACAACGAACTGAGTTTAGCACAGCACAATTAAAAGGTTTTAATAAGTGGCCACATGTTGATGGTCAAGTTAAAAGGATTTCTGTATTATGGAGCTGATACTGAAAGGCAGGAAAACAATGTGAAATCATGCCTTAGTCGAAGCACGAGAGAAAACTGTTGCGGATACACAATTAAGGGAACGTCAGTTTACGTCGGGGCAGTAATTAGTCGTTTTGAAAACCTTTGTGAGACGTCGAAGTTTTCCTTCTGATATATACAAGAGAGACCATGCTTCTTCAACAACCACTAGTACTGCGCACATTGTTATTTTCTCATTGTCCGAGAGAACCTACAGCGTAATCGGTGTCAGCACGAGAGTAAGGGGAGGTGGCGCTGTTGAAAGCATCAATGAAAGATGAAGTCAAGGATCGAAATTAGAGCTCCGACGCAGTAGTCTAAGCGCTTAAACACTACACCACGGCGGACAGCTTTTTAGACTTTTAGGTCAGCTCACCATCCCGATTGGCACTCTCGTAAACGGCTGCTATAAAATCGGTCTCCTATTTTAACAGCGTGTGTAAGCAGGCGTGCTTACAGTCATCCGATTCTTGGTTTTGACGAGAAATCGCTTAGCGAAAATAAAGCGCTGTCAAGCAAACACGTCTGCTATGAAGAATAATTGGCAAAAATCCACGATCTCGTATTGCCAAACCGAAGTTTGAAGGTGCGCGAGTTAGCTGAGAGAATGGGTCGCTCGGAAGAAAGTGGTAATAATAACTGGATGCAGTTCACAGTGGCAGTCATCAAGGAAGGAAACCCAACACCGACGTCTCGGACAAAGAGTCACACTAGGCAGCAAAATCTTCGAGGAAGTCAAGGAGTTCGTCTACCTCGGTTTCGCGGTAAATAGCGACAACACCACCAGTGCCGAAATCAAACGCAGAATCAGTCTTGTTAGTTCCTGTTGCTTTGGGCTCAAGAGCAATTGAGTAATAAAACCCTCTCTTGAAGGCAAGCTTAGTCAGCTATAGCGCGGAATCCTGAACGTTACTAAAAGCGGATGACGAAGCCCTTAGCCTTTTTGAGAGAAAAGTTTTGCGTGCGATTTTTGGTCCTGTTTGCGTTGATGGCTTCTGGAGGAGAAGATTTATCGACGAACTCTATGGGCTGTACAGCGACTTGCGCCTAGTCAAGCGTCTTCGGATACAACGCTTAAGATGGCTAGGCCATGTAGAGCGTATGGTCACCATTGCTCCAGCCCGAAAAGTCTTCGAGCCATTGGGACAACGCAACAGAGGAAGGCCTAAGCTAAGGTGGCGCACACAAGTGGAGAAGAACCTCAACCATCTTGGAGTGTGTAGCTGGAGGCAGCTAGCGAAAGATAGTGCTGGCTGGAGAGGCATGTTAGTTGAGGCCCTAGTCAACCCCGGACTGTAGCGCCACAAGAAGAAGAAAATGAAAAAAAAGAAGAAGAAGAAGAAAAAGAAGAAGTTCACAATGGATCAGGGCTAGCTTCTTAAGCAACCACTCGTGCTATGCTTTCTTTTGTCACGAGAAGAGGAGACCTACATTTTTTTGCCAACTCCGAAGGGCGAAATTTGGGAAGCTTTTTATAAAGAATAATTACTCTTTGAATATTGTCAGCAACTCGAAAGAACGAACGCGGGTTGTTTAGACCCGAAGTCAAACCTGGGACATTTTTCGCATGGGGCGAGAAAAAATATCTTGCATGTAATGTTGAGATGTAATCAGTGCCGCATTTGCTAACTTCGGATAACATCCACTCCATCTATCTAATGAGACTTCAGACACTTCAAAGTATTGTTTCACGCTGCTACCTAATTGCTAAATTTTTTTAATCCGAAGAAATAGCGATTAGCAGTTGTGGCTTTATTTTTCAATGTCAGCACATGTCTCATTTACGGCTCGCTGCGTTCATTAAATCACATTAATGTCCACCGCGCCAGCAGCTGAATGAAATTTTCGAAGTTGGTGCTTGTCTTAACTTGTGAGTCTTGTTCAGAACGATATTGAAAATGTTGCATGTCCGAGCGTCGTTTTATCTTAAATTTGTTCACATTGAAAGTCTCGATGAGTTTGGTACCAATAGTGGCTGAACAGTGTGAGTTCTTCATTATCATTCTACACAGTCTGACGATTTTGGCAGGAACGCCAAATGTAGACATACCAATATAGAACTTATCCCTATGCACGTTGACATATATGGATAAAGATAATGAAATGGTGGGTGTAGATCTAAATTTGGCGGACGTTGCCTTAGCCCTGTCGCAGTGTGCTCCTTTGGTATGACAGCACGCTGAAACGGACCTGTCAGATAATTCACCAATGGTTTCGGGCGTTGTCTGATAGAATTGTCTGCTAAATTATGTCTAAACGGTCAATTTGAATGAAGCAATCAAGAAAGAGCGACCAGAATTGGCCAGAAAAAAAGGGATTCACCACCAATGTTGTATCGGTCTCCGCAAAAGTCTTCTGAAGGTAAACAATTGGTCAATCGAAGAGCAACTAGGCAAAAGTTTTCCGCTGATAAGCCACAGAAGTTCAAAGCCAATGGCGTTATGAACGCTTTTGGAAAATGGCAAGAGGTCATAGATAACAGGCTTATATTTCTTTGATTGAAATTGATTTTGTATAAACATTGTGTAAACATCATTATCTGTAGCCAAGGTCTTAACAAAAATCAGTCATGTAAAAGAGTTATGGAATTTACCTTCTTGTTAAGATGGTACAAATGAATACAAGACAAAGACAAATTTTGGCACTCAAAGCAGTCAACAATCTTCCACAGCGATGTTTCAACTCCCGTAATTTTTTGGACAGTACACACGTGCAACTTCTACGTTCAAAAATCATGTCGTCAAGGCTAACACAATACCATGGTAACAAATTATCGCAATCTCACTCACAACAACAGCTTAAAGTTACCAGTGCTTAGGAAATATAATACATCCTTATAAGTAAACTACAAATTAATTCCTTCCAATTACTCTCTGCCCACACAGCCTGGACAAACATAAATTGAGGCCATTCAGCAGCGCATTAACATAGCGCCCAACTGGACGGAGAGCATGCTATTTGAGAATTGTCCCAACACTCCACTCGCTAATATGTGTTTCTGCTCAACCTGCAAATTGGTGTCGCCCGCAGCGTTAAGTAATCTGAAGAAAAAAGCTACTCGTAAAAAACGAGAAGCTGAAATCCTAACTCCCCCATTATCCATTTGAAAGGAAAACAAAATCAACCCTAAGTCGCGAAATTATTTTTTTACATGTCATGGCGGTGTTGATTTGCCTAGTCGATGGGCGCGGGGCGCGGGCGGCGGCGAAAGGGACGCTGGCCAACGACTTAAAACGGCCTTTCATGTCAACAACAGAAATTTTGTTGGTCAAGACTTTGAAATGTTAATCTGATATTTTGGCATGTCCTCATTTGCATGCGGGCATTTTGTGAGCGGTGTGGGTGGCAGGGGGAAGCGGTGCTGTTTGAAAAGGAATTCAACCATTGTAGGCGTTACACGGGTATGTGTTTCGATTTAATGTGTTTACTTAATTTCCCGTAAAGCAATAAATTGTTTGCGTTTTATTTTTTTATTATTCGAAGCATGCGAATGTGTGAGCATAAGTTAGACATTAGCGCTTTTTGTTATGTTCCCTTGGGCGTTTTTCGCTATCGTGACTGAAATTAACTAAAGCTGTGTGGTGGGAGTGAGGAAGAAGTAGAAGGAAGTTTAAGTTTTGTTGCCTATTTCAGTTGACATTTTCAGTGAGATGGCTGACAAATATACAATTGATGTTGAATCTGTCTACAAGCGTCCTTTTTGTATTTGCTTAAAAAGACTTATTGTTGTTGAATTTTCCGATGTTTCTATCAACGATTTTCAGAATCCGTGGTTGTTTCATTTATATGCCTCGAAATGCAGTGAACTTAGAGAAACGCCGAATTTTAACGAAATTGATAATCGAGAAAGTCGCAAACTTTCAAGCGGTGGTCTAATTTTACAACCTTTTTCGTTTCTCTTTCGGAAAGTCTCTTTTTGCAAGCTACAATGTACTGAAAAAACGCATAAAACGGACTCAAAGAATGAAATCTTGGGTCACTCGTTTTCATGCGCAGTTCACATTTTAATGGAACTCAAAGCAACTGCAGTATGAAGGCAGTAATTTGTGTCTGTCTCTTAAATTATTTGAGGGTGTTAGTTCAGCAAATTGACTTTAAGAAGTGTCGCTTCAGATAGGGGTAAACCAGGGGAACCAACATGCCTCTTCAGCTGCGTTATTCACTTGTGTGCGCCATCTTTAACAAGGACATTCACTGTTGCATTGTGACAACGGTTCGGTTTTGAAGACTATTCGGCCCGAAGCACGGCGATTGCACTAAGAATCTATGTCCTACTTTTCGTCGACCTAGTATAAATTCGATCCTCGTCGTGTAGGCTAGTTGTTCTGGGCGAAAGACTAAAAAAATAATAAGTGCTCTCCAGCATACTGGGAGACACCGTCGGATTCAATGACATTTCACTTAACATTATTCTCTTATGTGACATTTTTAAAATATTAAAGTTTGTGCAAATGATATTTCAATTGTCCTTCCAGCCTAATGATGCAATAAATGAGTGGCACTACAGCCCACAAGGAACCAGGGCCGAGCTTCTACAACAACTACTCGCAAGAGGCGGTGCCGTGAAAAAATGCGCAGTGTTCCGTCCGGGAATCAAACCTAGACCCTCGGCGTGTGGGTTGATGCACTTACCCACTACACCACGGCGACAAATATGATGTGCTGTTAAAAACACCACTGTCACTTTTATTTATTGTGGAAGATGTGAGTATTTAAAACAAAGTCCAAATCCCATAAGCTTTTGGAAAAAATTATCTCTGTCAGCTCAGAGATGTAGGATGAAAAATTCCTCGGATGTTCGAACTAACTCACATATATTCACAGATGCTACAGACGCAACAAGCTGCACAATTTGTTTCAGAGGCAAAGGAGTCTAAAGGAGCGTGGATCGTATAATTCAACGTTTCGTGATTTATCGTCCAAGTAAGTATTCAATTGGCAATAAAAACACATTTCATTTCAAGTTGAAGCCACCAAACCGACATTCAAATTTTAGTTTCTTTTCATTACATGGCGCTACGGAGCCGGCTATTTTTTGATTTTAGAGAAGCAACACCCCGTTGCATTCATTTGCTCGCGTTGTCCCAAACGAAAATGTACTCTTACTCTTAATAAAATTCTTACGGTAACGAATCACTGTAGTTATGATTTGGTTCTTTATTAGTATCTTGTCACTTTAAGGACACAGCAGCACAATGGTCGGTTTCGATGTTCTGTCACCGGCGAAGGACGATTTGGTTTCAGAATTGAATGGGGACCAGAAATTGTCTATATGAATAAAAGCCAACTAAATCCATCTAATCCTTTTGAATTAAACGAAAGGAAGACAAAATTTGGTATCCTTACACAGTGTGCTGACAGTTTAAATATTTAATAGGTACGAGTACATTGGATTGTGTTACAGTGCACAAGGGCCTAGATTCTACAAGATCTACTCGTTTTGTGCGTGCTTTGGTCTCTGCAGGGATAGTGGGGTCATATTGATGACATAATTTGAGAAGCTTTTTCATAAAGAATTAGCACGAGGTGGCCAAAAATTAATCATCCGACTGGAAGATGTTGTAATTTTTGTAATTATATTCGACATTTGATAAATAAACCGATTCAGTTTAAAAACAGACAAGGAATACAATTTCAACGTAGATTTCTTAACTGTGCTGCGCCAAGTTAGCAAAAACTCCGGCGCTTAGACCGACTCAAACAGATTCGAACCATGTAACACTGGACCACCAAGCCTACCGGAATGGTTGTAGATTCCGTTGTAACCGAAAAGAGGGTAAAAACAACAAGACGACTGGCCACATGTGGCAGACACTACAGCGAGCCTAAGTGAAAGACTTTAAAATGTTCTTATACGAAATAGAACCAGAATCATAAATTCCTGGGTATGAATTACTCTCGATCGAAAAGGACGACTTTATATCGGAAGTCATCATTAAAAATTTCCTGAAAATCCATGTGTGATGCACGTTGAGCTATGCAATTCTCTCAAAGCTACAATTTGGTGCAGCGTCCACGGAGAAGGAGTGGTTCGATCTCAATTCATTGAGTACGGAATCGAAAAACAGTCACTAAAGCTACGAAAATATGTTAAACTACTTCTTGCTGCTGGAATTGATTGAGCCGAGCATTTCTTCGTTTAGCAATTTAAGATTATCTGTGTCAAGCATCCCACACTTCTATCTCTTCTTCCTGTCTATGCCAACAATACTCAAGCAAATGCTGCCCTTAGGTGGAATATTTGACTGGTAAGCGAACAATCAGTACCGAAATTCTTGTGGAAAGTCGGGAAAATACAACAAAAACGACCACAAATGTGTATGCAAAATGACAGCCGCCACTTGGTGAATTCACTCTTTTCCACGTAACAGAAAAATTTGAAAGACTTGCGGCTCTTAAAATTGTATTTCTTTAATAAGAAGATATGTAAATTTTGCCCCATGCGTTTGAATATTATCGACAACTCAAACTAGAAAAATTTGCGCGAAAAAATTAGGAAATAAAAGTGCTGCCCAGCTATCAAACCATGGACCGATGGCGCGTGAATAGACTCCCTCATCCACTACGCCAGTGCGTCGAACAATTGCGCATTTAATAAAAAATAGAAAACGCTACTTCGGTGACTTATGTCATCTCATGACGTGTGTGCTTAAATGAAAAATAAAACATTGTCCTTGTTTTTACACCGATTGTGGTTTATTGTCTGTCTTATTGACAAATCAGTTGAGTTTGAAATGGTCTGCAAGAATTACCGAAAACTATTCAAGTCACTCTGTGAAACTTTTAAAATTTTCTCTCAACATTCGGGGTATGATGGATTCCATTCCCAAGATTGCACGCTTCAACGTCAACCCTCTTTAAAAAAAAAAAAAAACTTTACAAATGAAATACGCGTGCAACTCGGCCGATAAGTCAATTCGTAACCCCAAGCTCAAAAATTAATGAAACAAAACGCTTTGACACTTCATAGCGTTCGCCGATAGCACACGAATGTGTCGGGGCATTTTGTGTGTTCGACTTTTGCAGATTATGGAACGACTCAAGGTGTCAGCTATCGAACTGGCTGACTAAGATTGCGAGCTCTAATGAAACACATTTAATGCGAGGAGATTTATGGCCGGCCATTCGTCGGCCAAAAAGAGCCACGACAACCGTTCCCCGGTCCCCCGAAACAACAAACAAACAAAAAGTAAAGTGTCGAAACGACGCGACAGAGAGCGGTCACAAAAGGTGTTGCACCTTAACGATGGGAACAGGTGAGAGAATGCATCATCGGTCGATCGTTAAATGTGGCGCTTGATGGTGCATCGCGATGCACCTTCCGTCCCGAGTTTCTCCTGCGCATAGCCGGAGACCCAAATAGTTGTAGTTGTGCTGCTCTCTCAATAGGATTTACGACTTTGACTGTTTCTGTTTTATCGTTGTCGTAGCATCATCATCGCAGGGAAACCACATTTTCGAGAATCGAAGAATTATTATCGCTTTCTTGGCCATTTAATGGGTTTTTAATCGAATGCACGAGGATATTTTAATGTGATTTACTACTTCAGTAGATGATTGGTGCGGAGTTACGTGTGGATAAAGCACACTGCGACGGCGGCTGTGCGGGAATTTCTCTTTAATTGCCCCGATAATTGAGACTTGAGAGAGAAAAGGGAGTCCAATCAATTCCGGGGCACTGTCGATTATGGTCAACTTGTTGATTAGACTAAAACGCTTTACGATTTAAAAAGGACAAAGGAACACTTTATGTAGGCAGCGGCAAGGCCCGGCAGCAGCATCCACTCCGGCGATAGTTCAGTGAGGGTGGTTGCCCCTCAACTCAAAATGGCGACGCACAGTGGAGGAATGGATCTGAGGGACGGGTGAAAGCGGGTTGCGGTTACATAATTGTGGGCAAAATTATGTTTTATTATCTTTCCGGTATTGTGAAACGAAATTTTCCACCGCAAGTTATGTGGAACTTAGTTTTGAAAATACCCATCAAAGGCGTAATAAAAAATCACGATGTTTGCGGAAGTTGATGTTGATGTTATGCGGACGTAGTCACGGTTTAATGGCCTTGTGAAATAACTTCGCCTATTAGTTGCTTTTGAATTTTGGATATCCGATATTAATCAATTGGGGCAAATCGAAGGTGACTCAAGGTTTTACAATTTAAGTCTCTTTTGTCTTTTAAAGGGAATACAATTTTCTTCTCGTGGTCACACTTTAGTTTAAGCTCAAATTTTTGTTTAGAATTCGACACTTATAAAGTAAACAGTGATACAATTTGGAAGCATTTATTCTTCTCATCTTTCTCAGCATGAAAGAGGTTGAAAATGAAAAAATTGCTGAGACCCAAGTCAATCCACAAACTTCCAGTAAAAAATTGTCATTCTTGTCAATATAATTTTTTGGCAGTTTTGACTGATGATGAGGAAGCCCTTAGTCGTTTGCGTGTGATTTTTCGTGCGATTTTTAGTCCTGTTTGCGTTGATGGCATCTGGAAAAGAAGATTCAACGACGAACTCTATGGGCTGTACAGCGACATGCGCCTAGTCAAGCGTCTTCGGATACAACGCTTAAGATGGTTAGGCCATGTAGAGCTTATGGACACCACTGCTCGGGCCCGAAAAGTCTTCGAATCTGAGCCATTAGGACAACGCAACAGAGGACGGCCTAGGCTAAGGTAGCGCACACAAGTGGAGAAGGACCTCAACCAACTTGGAGTGCGCAACTGGCGGCAGCTGGCGAAAGATCGTGCTGTCTGGAGGGGCCTGTTGGTTGAGGCCAAGGTCCACCCCGGACTGTAGCACCACTAGAAGAAGTAGAAGAAGAAGAATTTTGACTTATTTCGTAATTACGAATATGAATGAAGTTAGTGCACTTTGCAATCGAATGTTCTTAAGACTTAAAACGTTTATATCGCCTTGGAAACCAGTTTGCGTGATGTCTAACTTTTTCTGGAAATTGGAAAAAAATTATGAGTTGGAAGAAGTTTTCTGCAGTGTGAGATAGTTTGAATAACTCGCAACAAATGATGCCGTGAATGCAAAATTGAATAAAAAAAATTTTCAATTTATGAGTTTTGAAATCGCGGCCAAGAGAGGCTTTCTTTTATGTCACATTAAGACGGTTTCATGCAAGGGCACCCAGGGGAGAAACGACATCTTTTACAATTTTCTTAAAATTTAAACCAAATTTCGTAATGAGGAACTACTTTTTTTTTTGCGTTTTCAATGTTGACATTTTTCACATGTGGCCATGTAAGCAACACGGGTGATTGATCGGTGAACGAGCCTCTAAGATACGAGTACCTAAGATACCTCAATTAAAGCATCAAATAAAAACGCTTAATTATACATATATTTTTGGCTTTTCTTCTCTATATCTATCTAATAAGTACTTTGTTGGACCTGCTCTTACTTGCCTCTACGGCTTCAATTCGGGGAGACAATAACTCAGATTGGATAAGATCTTCCATTGACCTTGGATGCTCTTTCGCAACCTTAGGTTTTATTATTGGTCAGATATTCTCAATTGTATTCAGATCTGAACTGTAGGGGGTCCAACTTAAAACGTCGACATTATTTTTTTCAAAGTAATTTGTAACCTAAGAAATAGAAAAGATTGCAAATGTTACTTTTAGTCATAAAAGTTTTCGTTTGTTTAAGGCTTGATATTAGAGTTTGTAAACGCATTTTCTAGAACCGAGGTAGACTTTTGAAGTGATTTCGATTTTTGGAAGAAGAAGTTCAGACTACTTTTTTCATCTCCAGAGATGCATCCCACGTTTTGTGATTATCTGTAAGGTGTATTCAGATCCACCCATCCTTAATATGCATACTGAACTTCTTCTTTGGATCTTTAAAAAAAATTAGACTAGGCTTAAATGATTACAGTTCAGCTTTCATGAGCCTTTTCCTGATTAGAACTTGACGAAATTATTTTTCCAGTAGCTCGACACAGGTCATTTTTAAGATCAATCCTAGCCTTGAAGCAATGCCGATAGTTAAACATAACCAGTGGAGTTGTCTTTTTAACCTTCCTGAGCTCTTTTTCCAACAGCATTGTAAATTACTTTCAAACTTAGAATCACTTGAGCAAAATTCATGGATTCAATTAATGAATGAAATGGAAGCAAATACAACTCCTCATTTTTGCATAACTGATCAATTTCCTCCTTGGATCTTTGGTCCTGCTTTTATTGATGCCATATAGAGCACCATAAGCACCTAACACAGCTCTTACCTCTTGCCATTGAGACGAAGCAACAGAAAATGCCAAAAGATTATACTGCGCATTTAGCTCAACCAACTTGCTGGGTGTAATTAGAAGAGTCTGCCTAAATATCTTGCAGCCTAGAGAATTTGGTTAGTTAAGGGGTTTACAAACCTGCTTCATATATTAGGCCCATTCCTCATATTTCTCAGTATTGAACAACCACTGATATTTGATTGGGAGGCGGGCAAAATCCCGAACTCCAAAAACAAACTGTACACCTGCTCCATACCATACAACGATCCCCAGGGTGTAGTTGGGAAAAACATCCAAAAACCCCCTTTTCAGACCCATGACTACTTCTCCCAAATGTTTCATTTTGCACAACGTCGGGAAGGGGCCTCTTAAGATTTTCGGAATCTTAATAATTTTAGACAGTTGGACAGAATTTTCCGCGCTTCGGATTTCTGTGAATTTTAAAGTTTGTGAATTTTAGGCTTTTTGGTCATTTCGATAGTTTAGGCTTTTCGGGATTTAGTGCATTAGGAGATGCTTGGTTTTCGCAATTTTGAGAGATTTAAGGATTTGCGAATCTTGTACTTTTAGGGACTTTAGACATTTTTGGCATTTTGGAATTTTTGGCATTTGAAACTTTTGACATTTGAAGATGTTGTTTATCGAAATTTTGCACTCGACCCTTCATAGACGCACAATTTGATTGAGTAACACTTTTCTCTCAAATGTTGAGGCTCTCTTCTTCTTAACCATTAAAAATATTGTCGTACCGTTTTCGTGAATGATTTTGTCACCAAAGCTTCTTCTGGACCTGGTATGTATCTGCTTTCGCTGAGCAATGTTCCTGTAACATAAAAACGTTTGGGGCTCTATCATGAAGGACGAAGTATAACTAGATCAAATTGCGCTCGAAAGCCAGTCAAATAATTTTCACGCCCTTCTTCGGCACATCCAACAAGTGTAGACGGAGAAGTGAATCTCACCCATTCTCATTTTGGCTCGTCTTTCTTTCTTCCACCACACCAGAGCGCACGTGATATATTGCAATCACATATGATACCGTCTCGGCTTATTGAAACTCACCGTCACGTCGCGATCGTCGCTGTTGCTCCTTTGTCGTCCTCCGCTCGCACACACAGCATCATCGCAACATCATCACACCACACCAAAAGACACAGATAACAAATTTAGAAACAAGCAAATTAAAAGGTTTGTTCATTTAGAACGATCATTAAGTGGGGGATCTCCAGCGCACACCGTCACTGAAACCGACACCAGGCACCGGGCACCAGAGACCGGTTGGCCCCATCACCGTCGCTGCGCCGCCACTAACCTCTGTTGTGCCATATACTCGTAACCTGAAATTATTTAGTAGAGCCTGTTGTCGGATCGTTTAGTCACTCATTTGAAGAAGATTTACACCGATGGCCAGCTTCCTTTGGGACCGAAACCGTATGCCACATGCTCTCCGGCCCGAGAGCACTTAAGCGGACCCTCTTTAGAGGGCTAGCTACACCTCGCGCACACTGGTGTGTGCGTTTGATGTCCGATCGCGGTCCGGTCTCTTTCTTTGGCTTCGTTGCTTTTGTTACAAATTTAATTGCCTTCAACACACTCGACGGCCATTCGGGGGGTTTAATCACTTCGCAACGCATTCAATAAACCAGCCGAAGTGTCCCGGGCCATATCTGACATAATTGAGCAATAGAATGAGAATTTAGTTAAATGCTGTCCATAAATAAGCCGGGAGTGGGAAGATGAACGATTGGACCGAGCGGCGGTGTCAGTGCACGACCCGTGCTCGCCCGATGTCCCCGCACATCGATGACTCTTGGCCATGCCCTGCCCGGCCCGCGTTGCCCCCCTCCGCAGGATGAGCCCGAACGGTTTATATTTAAATTTTAAATTCACTTTACATGTAAGGCTGATATGAATTGGGGTAATAATTTTCGTCCTGATCGCTCGGTCGGCTAATTTGATAAAAGGCGATACACAGTGAGGCATGTGTTCCGAGATATATGGATGCGGTGCTTATCTTGTTAATCGCCGCATATTCGGATGGATGTAGCGCGAGAGGGATACATAATGGAAAATCGCTCGTTTTAAGATATTTGATAAATATAGGAATGGATGTATAAATTCCGATCGGAGCGGTGTAGGCCGGTGCGGTGCGCCGAAGAGGAGGACCAATTAACGCCTGGCGTTTTGTTCCTTATCAGCGGTGTGGATCTGGCGGTGTGGTGCGTGTGTGCGTTGCCGGCAGGTCTGGGCGAGTGTATCAATTGCTATTAGATTGTGTGTGTTGTGTGGTTGTAATGGCTAATTAGGTACGAGCGGTTTTTAAGATAAGCTACGCGGAGCGTTAAGCGATCGAGTGGCAAGCTAAAAGGCGAATGGGTAAGTGCTCTAGATGAAATTGGATATTTCAATGGCCTGGTCACTCGATGAATGTCCACACAACTGATTGAATTTTAATGACTATTGTGTTATGTAACAGTGTTTTGATTTTATTTCAAATTGGTCCTCTCGCTAATGACTTGAATTGTGATTGTTGCTTTGATGGATATTTCTGGGCTAAGGAAGGCAAATATGTGCACATTTCCTTTTTTTTTTTTTGATAAAATCTTTATATCCTTGCTTACATCCACCAATATTCATTTGTGGGGAAAAGAAAGGATTAAAAACTGCCTCTCCTTTATCAATATTTTTTCAATTTGGTCAATCGGACTGACATCCTATATTTTTAGAGCTTCCTGTAATATATTTGAGGTTGTAGCCTTAACCTATTGAACGACGTGCATAATTCCCCCATCCGTTCAGAAAATGCATATCTTCATACCATATCCTTTGAGATTATCTCTCTATTGTTAGTTTCTCAATAATGTATCATAGAGCATATGGCACCATTCGCAGCAGAAAACAGTCACCATCATTGGCAACCTCGCTTTGAGTGAGCTTTCAGGAGAACACAGCGGATTGTAATGGAGTTAACACCAAGCCCGAAATGAACCTTAAACTCCTTAGCGGATCAAAACTTATTAAGTTTACACGTTGGGATTAGCAAAGCTTTATCTTTTTCCGTTAATTTTGCTTTGCATCCTCTGTTCTCTTATCCTTTCTTCTTATTTAAGACATCAAAGACAATCTTTGTGGCCATTGAACTTTATCCGGTAGAGCCCTGATGGTCTTGGCTTCGTCACGAAGGTGGTCTTTTTGCTTCTGTACAGTACTTTGCCCTACCCATAATGTATCTGAAATTTCCTAGAAAGGAAACTAAAAAATTAAGAGAATAAAAAAAGTCCTTGTCATTTGAATGGCTACTGATCCTGAAACATTTGTTTTCGCTTTTGCACTTTTTTTGAGCAGTATGAATATACCGTTAGCCCTGTAATAAGCAGACACTTGTTTCTATTTTTATCACAGCTGTAAACATGGATGGAAGGTTCTGACATTTGATTGTGCTAAGAATGGAAATTTCGCTAAACTCCAAAGATTTTCAAATTTTCTGTGGATTACCAGTTGCTTGAAATATTTGTAGATTGTTTTTAAATTGAACGTCCCTTATTTGGGCTGCCGATAATACAGAGTTAGATATTCCTCCCCCTTTCAGCAAGTCTTCACAAAATATAAGGTTGTCAAATATCTCCGCTTTTTTGCTCTTCATTCAATTTGCGGCACCCAAACATCAAGCTTTTTTTGTATCCAGCTTTCTGCAGATGATTTAAAATGGTTTGGTCACTAACTCCCATCTTCTGGGCGATCTCACGAGATGCCATATGCCGGATTAACCCGATAATTTCCATGATTCGATCTGTATTCCTCATCACAGATTTCCGCCGGCTATCGCATTCACCGGCTCTGAATCGTCGAAACCATTCCTCCGTGGTTCGAAGTTAAAGAGTAACATCCCTCATAACACCATTAATCTCACGGAACGCTTCTCTAGCGGATTTGCCTTTAACGAAGGAAAACTTTAAAATTGCGCGAATTTCGGCGTCTATAACTGTTGCATAGTTTGGATATTGATATAACCTACAATCGTCGTTTTGTAGGTTATGTCAAGACCTTTCAAATGATGTATAGTATTGCCAGATAAGACTTTGTGCATAGTCGAAAACTCAAAAGACAAAAAGGCAGAAGATATGTGACAAACTTATAAATAGTCGCTTTAGGAAGACATAGGTTTCTGCTTAGAAAACCGACGCAAAATTACCTCTCGATGTAACGTTTGATTTTGTTACCCTAACGAAAACGCCATAACCCGACCATTCATTACACTTATAGTTATCCATGAAAATTGAACTACAATCCTTTCCAGGGACAGTTTCTGGACAGTCCTGAATTCAGGGAAAGTCGACCCAGTATATGCGTGCATCAGGCGGCATGTGCTTGAGACTAGATCAAAACGTGTCTTTTTGGTGATAGGTCCTATTTTGTCGAAAACTCGCTTACCCTATGAAGTGTCAAGCTCCTATTTTTGGAAACCCTCAAACTGCATTTCGACTATGTTGTAAGGGATATGGGGATGAGCCAAGAGAGGTTACCTACATAAGTTAATGCTTTCCACAATGCTGCTTAATGGATGAAAATGTGTCCAAGAATGGGAAAATCTAGCAGCACAATGTGATTTTAATCTTAAAGTAACACATAACATATATCATCTAAGATATAAGTTCTACGCGCTGTTGGAGAAAACAGGACATGGAATCTTCAAGTAATTTGTGTATGAAGCCCATTCTTCACATTTTAGGGCACACTACAGCAATATGAACGTAACGTTAACAAAACATATTTCATGGCTCAAAAGATGGTGAGCTGATAAATTTAAACGCTATTCCGCACCGCCCAGAGCTGCATCTCTCGTGTAACGGTTACAGCCTCCAAGAACGAGAGGACTTATTCCATTTCATGGCCATATGCCCCATTTTCAAGGAAATCCGGGCCATATTCTTTGAAGCGCAGGTGCTTTCACTTGAAGAAGTGATATATGTATATCTTAATCTATTCACGAGGCTAGGACCTTCTCCTCAAATATACAACAAACACACTTCGTGATAGAAAAAAGTATTGCCGAGGAAAGAATTTTATTTAAAATGTCAATCTGGTAGGACGACTTAAAGCAAACCATATAAACTAGGATTACTTTTGTCAAAATACATTATTTCTGTAAAATTCACTGAACTTAGTTAATAACTGTCAACATTCAACATTTGTAGTTTTCGATTCAATCAAAAGGATTAACTCTCACAACAAGTTGAAACAGATCCTCTGAACACACATATACATATATTCAGTTTGTCAAAACCGGCATGTTGTGTTTTTTTTTTACGATACCGTTTTTGAAATATTGCTTGAGCTCCTATTGCAATTTAAAATTATGCATTAAATTGATAATAAACGGCAAAACTTTAGAATCAGTATGTAGTGCGTAATAATTTTGAGGAAAATGGAATAAGAACCCCCGTGACTGTGTTCCCCTAACAAATCTTCATCAACTCATGGTTAGAGGAGGAATGACATTGAATGACTAAACATTCAAACAAATTAAGTTTTCATCCACTCCTAAAAATCGCAATCATGTTTAAATTTCGCATTCCCTCCATCCAATCCAGAGAAAGGTTCAAACAAATTCACTCTCAGCCAAAAACGTGGGTAAACCGAATTTATTTCAAAAGTAGTTAAAAGCTGGTCTTCCCCGTACTTAACTTTCATTCAAATTTTGAATATTACTTTAATGGAGTCTCTCTCGTTACAAAATGAGTTACGGCTCTCCCGTCGAAAATGTTCGTGCATCAACAAAGACGCTGAACACAATCTAATCGCTCTTGACCTCCACACCCTAATGGCTCGCCACGATACCAAATACAACCGTGGCAGATCAGAATAAATTACATCAACCATTCCCCCGAAAATCTGCCGCGATAAGTGGCTTACTTTCGCACTCGAACATGCGTAAGGTTTCCACGCCAATCACGATAAGGACCTCCCCAGAGCGCGGCCGAACAAAATGCAAGCGCTAATTACCATGCTCGTAAAAATTACTAAAATAAATGGAGTAAAACAACTTCAGGCGCTCGCCACTCAGTTCCAGATATGCAAATCGTCCGTTAGCCCCCACCGCTCGGGCGGCACAAGTGGCAATTCGCGGCCAGAACCGAACAAGTTTTCACATCGGAGCAGCCCTAACACACCGCCACCACTGTGTGTGCATGGCCAACAATGAAAGCTGGAAATTAATTCAGCATTCTGGTCTGCGCGGCACTTGGACATTCCTTCTAATCCTTATTGCGTGTGGAAAAATGTTAATCAGGAGAAATTTTATGAATGCCTTTTTAGCGTTACTCCGATAGCGCCTAATGGATACAAATTGCCTTTTTCATACAGAACCACCCTTGGAGTGACTTGCGTTGAGTTGAGTCGGCCGCCTCTGGCCTTGCACGGTGGGGGTGTGCAAAAGGGTTGTTTATGCGCATATGATCGCGTCATTACTGGAGCGAATATTTCCGTTTGCCCTTTATGGCCTTTAAGGAATTTAGTGTTTTACTTTTGGTTTTTATGGGCGACTTTCGAGGAAGTCGTTGGGCATTGAGAAGTTCATAGCTTCGCGGTTATCCAGGCTTTCATTATGGTTTCATTTTCGATGACGATCTCCATGGGCGTTTAATGGGGAATTCGATGGAGTTAGAGTTGGAACAATGGGTGTAGGTATGCCTTCGAATTTTCGGTGGCATTCATTTATCCCTTAAATGCTCCATAAAATTATTGACTTTGGTTGTAAAAAATAAACATCGCCTTCTACTTGTTTTCATGCTGAAAACCATGCCTTGGAGCTTTTAATTGTTGTGTTTATAGAAGAGTAGGCTAAACCTTTTGGATCAATAAAATACTTTGCAAGAGGAAAGCAGTCAATTTCTTAAAACCAATTCTTATTAACGTCTAAACGTCTTAATATTAATTACCGTATGTACACATAAAGGTTTTAGTTTTTAAGTTAACACTACTATCACAGAATTTTTTGCAAAATTCGCTTAAATTCACTAGTATTTGAAATTTGCGTCCTTTTGTTAACTGCTTAAAGTGATTTTTATAATGTCTTAAGCTAATTTAAAAATGTTGGCTGGATCAGCGAGCACTATCGAAAACACAAAATACAATATTTTTAAAGAGGATCTAGAAATTGTTGAAGATGGGCATGGCCAGGACGATAAACAATATCAACTGATGGATAAGAAGGAATTGAGCACTGTTCAAGAAGAGGGCTTTCTAGCATATTTCCAAAACTGCGGAAAATGTATTGTATCCAAAGGAGGGTTAATTGAAATGGATGTTAAGAAAAGATATTTTTGTTTCTTAAATAAATTCCCGGTAGTATAAAGTTGGCAACAATATCAACCATCAATCAATCAATCAATCTCATCAATTCTCGTATTTTATCAGCATCATGATCCAATTGTGATCCATTCCAACAACATGAGGGCTTTTTGTGCCGCAGTTTTAGAGAATGCTTCATATACATCACGAATTGCAGCAGTGTTGTTAATTGTTTATTATTACTTTTAATGGATTTCCACAAACCACTTCACTCCACTCCACAAACCACTCCAGCTAAGATTGTCTTCGAATCCCAGTCTCCGGGTTCGAGACGGAAAGTCAGGCCGAACCTCCGGTATTGAGACCAGGTGATTGCGGACGTTAGAGAGCTCGGTCTTGACAACTGGAAGCAGCCTGTCCGGGACTGTCAAGAATGGAAGGCAACTATAGCTCAGGCACAGAGCTTTCATGGGTCACAGGCCTGTTACGAAAGACTCCAAGCTCTGATATTTCGCCCTGTTTCCGTTCTATCATTTCTCCCATAAGAACTTAACTTTCATAAGATGAAAAGTGTAAACAAAATATTGGTTCGAATTAAATATTGTTTCATATTAGGGATGGGAAGTGCTTTATAGTGACATCTACAAAAAAAGCAAACAGTTAACGGTATGTTTTAAGTAACTTTTGTACAAGGGTAACACGATGTTATCTTCAGAGGAATGATATACTCTTTAACATTTTTAATCTAGTTCCTATGGAACCTCTTTCTTTACTTTGTTTATGCTCGTTATATCACATTTCCAATATAAGAAAAAATTAAAGGCTTTAGGTATATTGTATATCGTGCGCGACGTTTCAGTCCTCAATCGGAGGACCAGAGTCTAGTTTCTTCAACAACCACTTGTTGTGTGTCTCCTTCGAGTGAAGGGGACCTACAGATTAATGCCGATTCTCGACGAAATTTGAGAAGCTCTTTAGAGTCAATTTTCATTCTTTCAGAGTCTTGTCAATAACTCGAAGGAGGTGATCCAGAAATCGAGCATACACCTCTGTAGTGTTAGTAGACGCACTTAACTACTATTAACGGCAGCTCATGCAACTATGACAACCTGAAAATGAAATAAAAATTCAAACTACAATATACGGAAGATTATAAAACTGGCTAAACTCACAGTTTTCTACTTCTACTGTGGCTGTAAGCTGAAGTCTAAGTCTGAGGTCTGAAGTTTAAGTCTAGTTTCCAATGCATTTTATTCATATTTCTCAATTTTTTTTCTTTCATGCTAGACAAACAAATACTTATAATTTCACCCAAGATTCTGGTGTAACCACCAGTAGAAATGCCGTTCTTTGGCTATTACTGCTCTATCGTTGGCAGTTATCGCTCTACTGAACCGTAGGAGACCCTCGTGGCTGCGAGCGACGTCCGGCTCATATTGAAGTTGCATTTCTACTTTTCGGCGTGCAACGTCCCTATCTTGTAACAGGCCTTTCGCAACCAGATAAAGGAGCGCTTTAGGCGGAATGAAGCCGTTAAAACGTCCCCTTTCATGGTACATTTCATTTGGGTAGTAAGCCCCAACGATCAGACTGTTGGTTGAAGCCATGACTCTAGCAGTGTGACTCCGAATCAATAATAAAATTATCTATTCTTATAAGGTTTGCCTCGTTGCGCAGAACCTCGTTGGGATAGAATATCTTGTACAGAGATTCTGGTGTTCGATATAAACGAAGACAGGCCCAAAGGCACCGCCTCTCTAACACCATCATCTTTTCCATTTGGGAAGGACTTACGTTGAACTACACAGGACAACCATATACCATGATTGGCGGGATGAGGTCCATGTAGCAGATCACCTTCAACCTGCTGTAAAACAGCCCTCTTGTCATAGCGAAGGCATTCTTATCTCTGGTCAGCGCTGTATTTATATGAATACCACCATATAGATACTTGTCAAAACAGATGCCTAGATACATATCTTACTACACTTTTCACGGTCAATGGTCGTTTCGATAGGTCAACTATGCCGAACTTACGCCAGTTAATTTTTGTCTCCCTTGAAGCCCTGGACAACGGGGTTCTGAAAAGGATAGTTGCACACTTCTGTTAGTTGATTTTCAACATACAGTCGTCGCAAGATCGTTGAATTGTATCAAAGTCGCTCTGAAGCAAACCGTTTATTTGTTCTACCTTCGGACCTGATCTGTACGCGATTAGATCAACGACAAACGCTATTATGTTAGACATGACCATATATGTATCTGACTTGATATTTTTCTTTCGCAGGTAACAAGGATCATGGCTCCCTAAGGCATGACTGGTAAAATAAATGCGTTTAAGAGTAAAATGTTGACCCAGTTCTTTTGACAAACCGAAGTATCACCGGTTGCCAATGGCGATTCAGGGAACTAGAATGTGATTCATGGAGTTCACGTTTGCCCTGATAGATACAAACCTCTGTACTACTTCAAAATTTAAGTTGTCTATAGAAATGTTTTGGCGTTGGTGATAAGTGATTAAGGGTTCTTGCTTGACAGTATATACTTTGTTTATCCCGCACTTACCTTTCTTTTTCTCTTATCGCGGTGAAAGCTTCCACAACGGCGCGCATATCGATATCCTCTGCGTATCCTAACATTTGGACTGACGTTTCGAAGATAGTGCCTTCCTCGTTTACAACAGTCTGCCTCACTATCTTCTCCAATACCAAACTGAAAAAATTACACGACGTCTTCTTGCCGAAATCGTGTACAGGTCTTAAACGGAAGGCCTTGAGCCGAACTGAACGATGCGTGGCGTATGTGTTAGCTGGTACGACCGGATTAATTTTCCAATACCGGGTCTATTTGGTTAATGCTGTGAATTTTTTCTATTACACCGAACTACGTTGAACTAAATGAACTATGAAAGAACTAGTTCAGCAAAAAAAACTTAAACTAAACTGAGCTTCATCTAAGGTGAACTACAATTCATATACAGAATGTTTTAATTTTTCCACAAAACTTAGTAGTTTCAGACAAGTATTTTTGAATCAAAGAAGCTCAGCTTCTTCCACAGGGATCATCAAGTTTTTATAAAGTTTGTTTAGTTTGTGCCTCTAAAGATGCACGTAAGATTGTCGTCCGATGTGAAAATGAGTCTACTCCCATTTCATATGTTTAAGAAAAAAGAATATATTGCAAATTGGATTTCCTGCCATCACAGGAACACATAAATTACACACCAAGCGACGACGCTGCTGGTTTCCTAAGCAAAAAAATAGAAATACTCGTAATCTCATTTTATCGCGACAGAAATGAAGAATGTAATTTGCAAGAGATTCCGTAAGAAAACTGAAGAAGAACGCGACATTTTAATTCACATATCAAAAGGCGTTGCTGTGCACAGTAACGGTATGAATATTGAATCACTTCGCAGCTTCCCTTTGGTCCATGCCCGGAAAGGGGCTTTCTCGCGGATTCTTAACGATTTCGAAATGACATTATCTCATACACTATCAGACATCAGATTCCAAGGCTACGTGTGCAATGCAAATCCAATTTCCCCTCGCCCTCACATACACATACGCATTCCGACTTAATGGACTTGCAAATGCCCGCCACACACACACACAAGCACATTGTCGTCGCTGCCAAAGGAGAAGCCCCAAGATGCGACTCACCCGACTCCGCACCTAATTTCATAAATGGGAAGATCTCACTCTGACGTAAGTTGATTTTGTGATTTGTTTAAAACTAAATAAGGACATCCTCGACAGGACTAGTGCTGGCACTGGCTTTAGCCCGGGCAAATGTAATTTTAGAGCACATGTAAGCAGCTCGGCGCACTCCCATTGGTAATCATTATTCATGGGCTGGGATTTCTATGAATGTACGATTTGTTTAGTGCGCCCTGTTTACAAGGATTTTAACAGGACCGACTGCCGCTGGTGCTGACTGGAGGGGGGTGTGCGAGTGTGTTTTGTAAGGAGACGCCTGTTACATTGTTGGCATATAAATTTCAAAAATTTCCTCGTGTTGTTTTGAAGCGCAAAAAAAACGAATTTGCACAATCCAATTTATTGCTCTTGGATTGAGGATAACACTTTGGTGGGATGGTGCAATGAAGCACGGGTCTTTCCATTGGCTGGAAATTGTGTCCGGCAACATCGGCTCTCATCAGCATTTGAATGTCTTTTGATTTTACAGGCCATCTGATGACTTATTCACTGGGGTATAAATTCTTAGATTTCCGGGCGTCCAGTGCTCTGTCAAGTGTTGTGAGTAGCCACACAACCTATTTCCAATTCGAGTTAGCTAGAAAATGCTTTTTTAGTGAGTCAGGAAGGAACTTTGAAAATGTGTGAACACCTATGGAGCCACTATGTCTATGAAGACGTGCTTGATGCCCAAAAATAAGTTCTAGACGACACAAAGCTTAAGAAAAAATGGCAACGGCAGCTCACTCCCTAGTTGGCACCACCGAGAAATTCCTTGAATGCGAAGAATACCTTTCTGGATATCGAAAACAGTTTGACAATGTAATTGAATTACAGTGCACTTCTTAATAGAACAATTCAGTCCAAATAAGGCATCCACCGAATTACGAGAAGGTGATCTCGAAGCACACCAAAATGGGCGTACTCTCTCCGTCTTCCATTGGTTTCTGGCGTTAGAAGAAATTCAACCAGAATAAAAATGCATTTATTTATCGCAGTCTACTGAAAGTTTTTACTTATCCGGATGTAATGAACTGGGGTGTAGGAAGGCCGCCTAACTGGACGAACAAGGTCTTACTAGGCGTTATCTCTTCAAGACAAAACTTCTTACTGTTCACAAGGAAATACAAGTCACCCCCACGTAATGCACCCAAATTGAAAAATTAAGAACTTCGATTAAAACTACAGGCCAAGAACCGAATTACGCGTTCGCCTCGATAAACAGTTCCACCAAAAAAATCCTTTTTCCTTCTATGCCGGTTTCTGGACCTAAGGAATTCTGTTCCGAGCTAGGTCTTGGCAGGGTAGTCAGTATGAGAAAATATTTACCACGTCTATCCTCAAAATAAATGAACGCGCCTGAATATCTTCCATGTAGGAAATTGCTGTAGGTTGTCGGGTACTGGTGCACTTACAATTTACGGTCACATTTAAAAAAATTGTGTTCGTCAAAACTTGACTATACGACTGCCGCTTCACACCCGATACAGACCGCTGATGGATTGTCTCCTTTAGATGCTGTCAATTTAAATACTTTCAATGATGGATAGTTTACCTAGACTAAGTCGAGCGTCTTCTCCTCAGTGGTGATGTGAAGCCATGCACGTCGGCAGCAAATTCTTTGAACACTTTGCAAAACTTCCATTCAAATACGAATAACTTTATAACCAACAATCCCACAAAAAAATACCCAGAAGTAATAAAGACAGTCTTTACTTCAGAAAAATGAAACTGCAAAAGTTGGATATGGGAAAAAGTCGGTGGTCCCTTAAAGAAACCGACTCTTTTCTTCAATCTCCTTGCACCTCCTTTTCATTAACTCCAGTAAAAATTATAGTACATTTCTATTTTATTAATATAAAAGCAATATCAAGGTTGTATTCAATATTTATAAACATTTTATTGATAGTATAGTTCCAAGTTCATGCCGTCGTGGATTTCATCTGCAAAAAGAACCAATTGAATTTCAGAATTCCACACTCGGTAATATGGTGAACTTACAGTCACATAGCCTGATTGGATCTTTGTAAATTGTATACCATTTTTTGAGAACGATTTTATCATATTTTGTCCCGGTTTGCGCTGCAATCAGCTTTTTCAGGTCTCCTATGGTATCATCTGGATTGCATTTTACTCTGACCTGCAAACAAAGTTTTACAATTTCTGTTAAAACAATGTGCCTAAGTTATTTACCTTTTTACCCAATCTGTCGTTACAGGTTATTTCAATCATTTTATAGAGTTATATGTGTTTTTCTTGATGAACTGTCTAGAATATGAGAGATTTAATCATAAACAAGCAAAACAATAACCTAAGTGTTGACAAATGTCAGCAAATGTCAGTGGATATTTTAGTTTAAGAAGCTCTGTAGGAATAGTGCTGACACTTGTGAAATGCATGTTCGTGTTTGTCTAGCTGAGTGAGTTAATTTAACGAGATAATTGGTCACTGGGTATGGAAGTGAATCACGAATGTTATATTACTGAAATTGTAAATATCTTGGCGATAAATTTTAATTTTTTGATAGAAGGACAAGTTACGCATATGACATAAAACAAAATCACATTATATGCTTCTTTTGGAAGAAAACACGGGATTAGTGTTGCCATATGAAAGTAATTTCTTTAAAAACAACGACATAAGCGTTGAATATAAAGAATCTATTGTATCAGTCATTCAATTTCGAATTCCGGAATTTTCCATCAACTATACCAATTTCTAATAAAAGGAATACGAGTGGATACACAAAAGGGAACTTCTAAAACAACAGTTTAGATAAGGATCGGAAATTCGGAAAAACTTTATATATCTTTGAGGGTTACAATGCCTGTGGCCGGTACCTTGTCGACATCTTATATATTCGTTAGTATGTGCATTCAAACCTGCCCCAAATTAAAAAATTGAATTCGTCCCATATTACTATTTTGTATACTTTCACGACTGTTTGTGAGAGAAACTTGGCAGCACTTATTACAAGAAAAAACTGTCAATTGACGATATCTTATGGGTATAAACACATTTTCAAAAAGCATGTTCTCTATGAAATTATTTAAATATTTATGAAATACACATTTGTACACCATTTTACTTTTGATAGGAATGAAGTTACGTCTAGAATTCTGCATTTTTCATTACGAAAATGTCTCGAAATAAAGAATTCGTAAGCAAATAACATCAAATCGAAAAGAATGTAATGCAATTGCGACTGCACGCAAAGTACAACCACCTGTTTTGTAACGCATTCTCTGTCACTTGTCAGCAAAGGGAAACCCCTCTGGTTGTCCGTCAGTCGGTCGTAGAAATGGGGTCCAATTAGATGTGATTTTCTCTTTTCTGTATCAACTTTTATTTTCCAGTTACATATCACCTTTGTTGATTTCTTATCATCTATTTTATAAAAAAAAAATGTATACACCTCGTTTTTTGAAGTGTTGTTAAATAAAATTTGGATTTGGGGTCACGTTTGTTTATATCCCAATTTGTGTCCATGAATTTATATCAAGCATTAAAGCGATAAGATAAATACGTAGTTTTACCGCTTTTTGCATACATGTGAGTGTACGTGTGTGTGTACATTGATACTTATCGGGCATAGTTAATTGCTCATCCATGAAGACATAGAAACGTATTTACTCACTTAAGTTAATCCGCTCGTGAAAGTTGCATACGATGGGTGATTGCTGGAAGAGAATTTTTCTGCTCATCTGCATTGCCGAGAGTCTTATTTGCATCGATGCTGACGATTTGGGAATATGGGGTGCAAAATTTACACCGGATAACATAAAAGTACACATGACTACAGATGCGGAAGTTACATTAGATCTGTATGGTAAGATGTGCAACAAGAATTTAGATTGATGAACAACTCGAGGAATGTTGTTGTTAGATAATCTTTTGTGTATTGACTGAATTGACTTTAACAGTGCTTAGTATATGACACTTACATTTTTGAGGTGTAATTAATTGTAATAGCTGTAATAGTGGTCGAGAACTTCACACCTTTATGAGCACCGCGTTCTAGTGCAATTAAATTTATGACACACTCAGTCATTTCAATGTACATTCATACACCTAAGCAACCACTTGTAGTTAACTATTTCTGGTGACTACGCAAACAGCCATCTTAAATCAGTTAACAAATCAACAGCAGCCGAATCTTTCCCGAATAGTCTTTTTTGATTTTAGAATTACTAGAGTTACTTACCTATCACAAGGATGGACAATTTCCTAAAAACAGAGGCAGATGGAGAGAAAAACTTCGGTTTCAATTGCTTTATCAACAGAAGATGCTTTAAGAATTGACCTGCAATTTACGCTAATGCACATTAGTTCACCTTTAAGTTCACCTACTGTTTTGTTCTTTAGCCAAACCGAATATACATATAAAAGGAATGCTCTTCCCAACTCAATTAAATCTGTTCTCCGCTGCCTCCAGCTTAGATCAATCTCCGCTCATTTGTGTCACCTCGATGAACATCGTCCTCTGTAATGTTAACTCCTCGCGCTAGAGCAAGGCTGTAGAGCATAGATTAGAAGCCAACATATCAACCTTAAAATACCTTTTCTTCTTCCTAAAATTTTTTACATTTCTCCTTTTACAGACATCGATCCAAAGCAAGTGGAGAGCATACGAATTCAAAGTGAGAATCCAAATTTGGCAATAAGTGAAAATGAGATTGACCCCCGTCACATCGTCGACGGTCGTTGGAATGGCAACATCACCGTTACAGCCATCTTCCTTGGAAAGACGAACCTCTTCGTAGAAGTGATCACCAAACATAATGTGACGCAAGTCTCCACCAACGATCTCTCAGTGATAATCATCCGTAAGGTTCGTGTAATTGATCACATCTTCACGGGATCCGTGGCACTTTTGGTCTCTCTGCTGTACATCAATTTCGGTGCTGCGTTGGATCTGAGTGTGCTCAAGGGCCTCCTGCGACGACCAGTGGGACCAACTATCGGATTTTTCTGTCAATACATGCTGATGCCTGTGTTCAGCTACGGTCTGGGATGCTTACTCTTTCCGGATTCGGTGGAAATGCAATTGGGTCTGTTCTTCACCGGTGTCTCGCCAAGTGGTGGTGCTTCGAATATTTGGACTGTGCTCCTTGGGGGAAACATCAATCTTTCGGTTCTTATGACAACAATCAGCAATTTTGCAGCGTTTGGAATGATGCCCTTGTGGCTGTTCACCCTGGGAACATTAATTTTTGATCGTGCGCAACTGGGTGTACCATATAGTAAAATCGCAACATTTGCGGTGTCCTTGATTGTCCCCCTAGGGATTGGGGTCTTCATTCAGAAGTGCTCACAGAGGACAACTCGTGTTTTGGTTCGCCTCTTGAAACCCATATCAACACTCCTGATACTCTTCATCATCATCTTCGCAATTGTGACCAATTTGTACCTTTTCAAACTGTTCTCCTGGAAGGTGAGTCTCATTTTAAAACCAAAAATTCATTTAAATCATTTCTCAATCCCCGCAGATTGTCGTCGCGGGACTAGGTCTCCCTTGGTTGGGTTACGGGGCAAGTTGGATTGTAGCAAAGGTTTTGCGACAAAGCTCACAAGACTCATTAACTATCGCCATAGAAACCGGAATACAAAACACTGGAATTGCAATTTTCTTGTTGCGCTTCAGTTTGCCGCAGCCAGAAGCCGATCTGACGACGGTGATACCAGTGAGCGTTGCTATAATGACTCCGTTCCCTCTGCTGGCTGTATATTTGTACAAGAAAATGTTCAGCCGTCCCAATCAGTCGGACTTGGACAATGTTATTGACAATGAGACAAGGTCAATATGTGAATGATAACCGTAAAGATGATTTTTTTTTTATTTGTATTTGTAAATAACGGAATTACTTAAGTGATCATTTGTTGTGTATTATACATAGTGATATGTAAAAAATGTTTTTTTATCTTTTAAGATCGCATGTGAATAAAGTAGTTTAAGGCACGGATTCGTGTTCAAATGTTAAGTGAGACACACCCCATCATTGACAAGCAGTGGTTTGCCCACATTAGCTATCAAAAAAGGAGCAGTGAAGAAACTTATGCTCCCGACTGTTATCAAGATACTTGGTGAAACAGGGGATTATTTTGTAAAAAAGTCAAAAATCGTGTATCTCCATGGAAAATTCCAAGAATGCGCTTTTGGAAGTCAAAGTTACTACTAACTCATTTACGAAAGTTTTGTATTTCAAAATCATCCTTACGAATACTCTTTCAACTTCTATCTTGTTACTGCATCGTTTGCGCTTGAGTTTCTTTAGACAATCCCTTATAACAACAACAAGAAAAGTGTAGGCATTCTACAGGTGTTTTTTATTGGCACAACTGCACTCTGCACAACTGATGTGGCGAACGTTTCCTGAACGTGTGGTAGGAAAGAAGAAGAAATACAATCAATAGAGCATCTCCTTTGCCAAGAGCAACGGCTCATTCATTTGAATACAAGGTTCTGTTATGAGCACAGCAAACTGGCTCAAACTGGTACAGATCCCTTTCTTCATGTAACTTATACTCAAATAAGGATAACTTTGGTAATCGTGTACTGCCTCATCATACGCCGTGGCGTAGGGGGCAAGTGTTTTAATCCACACGCCGGAGGTCTAAGTTCGGTTCTCGGACGGAACACCCCGAATTTTTTCACGTCACCATCTCTTTCGAGTTGCTAAGAACGCTCTGAGAGTACTAATTGTGTCTATGAAAAGCTCCTCAAATCTCGCTGTTCGGAGTCGGCAAAAATCTGTAGGTCCCTTGCTCATGAGAGAACAAACAGTAGCACGCACAACACGAGTAGTTGTTGTAGAAGCTCGGCCCTGGTTCCTTGTGGTCTGTAGTGCCAGTCAATTATTATTAACTATGCTGTCTCAGCGATATCCACTGCTCAGCATGAATCCATTCACAATGGACCTTAACGATTATAAACTGTATTTCATACTTTCGGCCAAAACCCTTCTAACCCAACTTAACCTGCTTTTCATTGTTTTAACAGAATTGGTATATTTGAGCGTTTTATAACTGACTTCAGTCAATCTTTATATTAAATTAAGTAAGACTTTAAAATTCTCTTTAAGTTTCTCGCAAATGCATTTTCAACATCCATAAAAACCCAACTTGGTTGATTTTACGAGAACATGCAGCTTCAATGCCGTACAAACTTTGGTGTGTACATACATATGTATATAATTCATGCGCGGATTAATTGTTGCCCGATCTATTTATAGTTCAAACGATATGCCAAAAATTGTAGACAAGAATCTTACAGCTTTCGGCAGATGCAATTCAATATCACACATACATACATACCTTCGTAAATAGGCACATACGTTCTAAAACTAAAATTCAATCGACACGCGATTTCCTTTTTTATGCATTATTCTAATTAATATTCTTTTTTAAGTGCCCTTACACTGTTAACCAGCATGCCGCTCCAGTGAGCACGTTCCCTCGCTAGGTGCCCCCAATTTGACACCCACTTGTATGCGCCACCTCAGACAAGGTCGTCCTTTGTTGTCTCAACGACTGATTATTACCGACGATCATTCCATTTTCTAGACAATTCAGCTTTCGGAACTTAAAACTTGGCATCATTGTAGTCAATTTCGCAAAGGAATACGAAATTAATTGAATTGGACCGGATTTCATTCCCAAATCGGAAAGTCATTCAAAATTTGCATTTTGGCGTACTCAAAAACAAATATACCTAAATCTCGTTCGTTTTCACTTAAACTTAGCGATTCCTCGTAAACCCAACCACTTCCCAGTTCCTTTCAAAACCACTCTCCAAAGTGATCCAAAGTCTTTTGTCACCTAGTAAGATACTGATACCACAGCCCGCAAACTTTGGTCTCTGACTTGTACGGAAACAGACCTTATAGGACCTCCGAGTTGTTGTCACTTTCCGTGAATCAACTACACTGAGTGCGACAAAAACCCGACAAGTGTTTGAAATTTGTACAGAAATTACTCATAACCTGCAGCGAACGGCAAATCAAATTCCTAAAAAATCCAGGACACATCAACTCTTCATCACCCTCAAATATAAAGAACTTCAATTTCGAGATGTTTAGAACACTTTTTTTATTTCCTTTCAGAAGTATTCATTAGGTGCCATAAGAATTAAAAAAAAAACTAAATAAATTCCATAATCCAGAGTTTCACATCCCCACTTCCAGACTAGTATCTGTAGTGATCCGGTTTGAAGGGCCCACTCTTGGGTACACCCAAGTACTTTGCCTGCTTCTCCGACAACTGGGTAAGCTTCACACCCAACTTCTCCAAATGCAAACTGGCGACTTCTTCGTCCAGGATCTTTGGCAGCATATGCACACCGATGCTGTACTTGTCAGCCTTTGTCCACAGCTCGATTTGTGCAAGAACTTGATTGGTGAATGAGTTCGACATCACAAAGCTGGGATGTCCGTGGGCACAGCCCAAATTAACCAAACGACCCTCAGCCAAGAGGATGATATGGTTTCCATTCTGCAATGTGTAGCGATCCACTTGGGGCTTGATGTTGATCTTCTCCTTGGCGTTCTTGTTCAACCAATCAACATCGATTTCACAATCAAAGTGACCAATGTTACACACAATCGAGTCGTCCTTCATGTTCAGGAAATGCTGTCCGAGAATGATGCTCTCACAGCCGGTGGTGGTGACGAAAATTGTGGCCTCTTTGGATGCTTCTTCCATGGTGGTTACTTCGTAGCCTTCCATGGCGGCTTGCAGGGCGATGATTGGATCGATTTCGGTTATGATAACTCGTCCACCGAATCCACGAAGAGCTTGAGCGCAACCTTTGCCAACATCACCGTAGCCAGCAACGCAACAAACCTTTCCAGCGATCATGACATCTGTGGCACGCTTGATACCATCAATAAGCGACTCGCGGCAGCCGTACAAGTTGTCGAATTTGCTCTGCAAGTAGAGGAAACGTTTTTAAATCGACAATCATGGATCGGAGTCAGATCGACATCTTACCTTGGTAACGGAGTCATTAACGTTGATTGCTGGCACACCGAGACGACCCTCCTTGAACATTTTGTACAGATTATGCACTCCAGTTGTGGTCTCCTCGCTCAGTCCACGGATCTCCTTCAGGTATTGCGGATATTTCTCGTGAACCAAGTTAGTAAGATCGCCACCATCGTCGAGGATCATGTTTAATGGTTTGCCATCCTTGAAGACCAAAGTTTGCTCAATGCACCTGTCAAATTCAAGCAAGATTAGATATTTTTGAAATGTGAAACAGTTGTCGCACAAATTACCATGAATACTCCTCATCAGTTTCCCCCTTCCATGCGTAGACTGGAATGCCAGCAGCAGCAATGGCAGCCGCGGCATTGTCTTGTGTGCTGAAAATGTTGCAGCTTGACCATTGAACCTGAGAATTAAATTTAATTGATGAATTACTCAAAGACAAGTTATGTTAATGAAGCCAATAAAAATGAAGCCTTTTCGACTCCAACTAGCTCTACTCCTACCGGTTGGCATTGTTCCTATTTCGCAATAAAGTGTTAGAGTACGAACTACATGCGAAGTACTTTCTCCCTTCAATTTCACAACAAGCATCCAATTTACGCCTTCCAGTGAAACCCGTCTCCGTTCCCGGCAGTTTATTTATATCCCTCACAATCTCTGGTTGCCAACAAAAATTTCACAAATTTCTTTCCAACTGATAACTCCCCAGTCATTAGCATGATAATCAAGCAGTTTATAATAAAAATAGGCTTAGACCCCCTCAAGAGCAAAACATAATACTAAGCACTCCGTTATCTTGATCAACGCAATTCCTCCTCTTCAAAACATCATCGCCCGACAACTATCTCTCGTGACCTCTTGACCACTATTATCTGGCTTAAGCTAACTAGGCATATGTTTAACTTATGACTTCGCTTTACAAAGCGGTAGATAACATACCTCAGCACCTAACTCCACCAAAGTTTCAATGAGAACAGCTGTCTGCACGGTCATGTGAAGGCATCCGGCAATGCGAGCACCCTTCAGCACCTTTGATGGGCCGTACTTCTTGCGGCAAGCCATCAGACCAGGCATTTCATTTTCAGCAATAATAATCGCTTTACGTCCCCATTCGGCCAAGCTGATGTCAGCTAGAATAATAAATCAAAATCAATGATAAGAGATCTTTTCGAAATAACCTTAAAATCGGCATAGTACAAGAATTCACATGGCGCAAAAATAAAAAGAACTTACCAACTTTGTATTGTGGCTTCGGCATATTGTTTGGATGATAGTTAATAAATATTAAGGCAGTAGCAAGTGAATTTTATCAACAATATGCGAATTTCAATTTAACAGCCGGATGAAGACAAAAACCGACCGCATGCAAGGAGACTGGAACACAAAGTGATTTTTGGGGCACAAGCGGGAAATATTTATTTATATACCGCACTGGAGCATCTCCAAAAATCTGTCAACACATTTTCGATTTTTCACAATGTCATCGAAAGTGCTATCGATAACTGCTATGAGTGGTACGTTCAAAATTATTAAATTAAAAATGAATAACTAATTCACAATGACGCGTTTGTGTACTGAGGCTTTAAAATGTTCAGGAAAACATACGTGTATTAATGGAATCGGCTGTTGCGTGTTGACATTTCTTAGATAGTCTGTTCGAACAAGAAGGACTACTCTCTTCTCTGTCGGTTGGAAAATATTTCTTTTATAATCCACTCGTGAATTTGAATTTAAAATGAGCTCACACTACTGTTGTGAGCTATTAATAATTTATGTTTATTTTAGTAAAAACAATTCAATATTATAGTTGTAAGATATTTTCAGGATATAAAACTCTTTTGAGGGCATGCGTTTCGATTTGAAGAACTAAGGAAATCGCGCGTTGAGTAAAATTTACAAAAGCCGCCTGTTAAAGCCCGATTGCGTTGTTGCTGTTTACCCTTATTGAGTTCTCACTTCAAAGCTGATAAAGCACATGTAGTGCTAATTCAGGCATTACAATATAAGTTTAAATTGTTACATAAGGAAAATCCTGCAATTCCTTTCATTGGCATTGTTACCTTAGCGTGCTTCAACTACGCACGTTTTACGACGATATGAGTTTTTCAATGTGGACGAGAGTACAACAAAAATCTACCGAACATCCAAATCGAAGTGGAAAGAAAAGTAAACTGTCCATTTCTTGTATCCTCAGTTTCTTCTGATCTTTGTAGTGGTTTTGTGATGAATACACATTGCAAAAGACGCAAACACTATCTTCCCCTCTTGAAATTCTAAATCAAATCATTCGGATCACCTAAAAATTACGCGTGGTTAAAGCACCCTTACGTGCTAGAGAGCGTTCTTATTATTCATCTGCCGACAATAAGATACAAAAGCAACATGATCCCACTGCGTCCGCTCTGCAGAAAAGAAATGAAAGAACAGAAAACTAAGAAAGGGCGCTTGTGGGGGCGGCATGTCCCCCTTCCTACGTCTATTTAACTGTATATACGCAGTTTGGGAAAAAATATTTTGAATTTGAATGTTTATTTAATCGGACTTAGCTAAAAATCCAAAATTACCACAAAAGTCCGAGTTAACGTGAAATAAAATGTTAACAAGAGCATTGTCATTTAATTTCACTTACATATCTAGACAGACAGACAACATTTTTAATCAATGATTTCGAAGTAAATTATTATTAAATTGGTTGGAACTTGAGTCCTCAAGTTACCAGCGCCTTGTTACTCTCGTTGTTGCTACTATTGTTCTCTCATCCCTTAAAGGGACCTACAGTTGCCGATTACAAACGGCGCTAAATTTGAGAAGGTTTTCATAGACAATTGAATAAGAAGTGCTTGTCAGGAATTTAGAAGAGGTTGTGCAGTGAGGAAGCGGCTGGATATCCGACATGTGAGTCGACACATGGACCAATACTTTTTAAAGTCAAGTTAATATCAAACAGAACCACTGTCACACTTTAGGGCGCATCTGTAACAGAAGCTAAGCAAGTGAAAAAAATTGAATTTCAAGGGTGTAGGCAGTTTATTATTCGCACATTCAGATGCAAAACATGTAGGCTGCAGTGTCACCCAAAAAAAGGAAATAAGATGCACAGCTCCCTCGTCTCCTGCCTATTTTCTTCAGCCTTTTAACAGCAGCAATGTTTGCATAACATTGTTGTCGCTTAGCAATAAACTTAATCTATTGAGTACGGGAGTCTGCATTACAGGGGCCTTTCGTTCCACACCTTCGGCAACAGTGGATGTACTGTTATATGTGTTACGTATCGATATCAACAAAAAAGGACTAGCCTCCCAGGTAGCTTTTGACGGCAACTCTGAATGAAAGGAAATTCTCCAAAAAGCAAAGCTAGCAAGACATTCTGAAGGCATCATTACTTACTGAGACCTTGAAATAAGGCATAAAGCCCGAATTCCAAACAGAGAAGTGTAGGATAAGGATACAGTTAGAAATCCAACTGCTTTTGAAATTGATAAGAATTAACCCAAAACGGAGGAATAAACACGCGGCACCCTTAACTTATTTATTTTTGCCAACCTGACACCGACTATTGCAGTGCCTTCTGAGCAAAAACCGAAGCTCGTTTCTGTCAATGGAGCCCAATTATGCCTGGAGAGTGGTGCGTGCTTTACATATGTGCAGAAAGTCATCTGAAGTACATACGTCTGATTACGGGTGTACTCCCTAGTAATACTTAGGAATCTGCCCATCTCTTGCACAACTAGAAAGACCAAAATCGGAAACTACTTGTTCAATAACGTGCACAAACAAGGCTCTGTCAGCGAAGAAAAAGAAACGGACTTTCTCTCTCTTACCCAGAGCTAGTACAATAATTTGTGATCTGCCCATAAAAAATTTATGATTTTTCTGTCCATATTCACAATACTTTTAAAATTGTGAATCAGCTCTGCATCTCCTTCCCTACTGGTGCCCCTTGCAATCAACGAAGGGCTCGCTTTAAGTTATCATTGAAAGCAACAAACCATGTACACAAACCGGCCAATGTGCACTGCTATATCCATGAGATATGTGTAAATTCATTTTCGGAGTCTTTTGAAAGACAAATGGGGATTTCTTCCCTTCTATGAATTTTTCATGATCAAGTATCAAGGTTCGTGCATTTGATTTATCCAAGAACTTTCCATTCCTTTCAAAATAGTTTAAGCACAGGCTTAAGAGTGGTTCTTTCGTAAATTGGAATAGACTTTTGAAAGTCCAGTATTAATCTATTGTAGTTACTTGAAAACTGTCTAATCTTTGGACATTTTTAGCTAGACAGCCTTCAAAATATATGCAAATGCCTTCCATACTAGTACCTTCAACAACAAGCAAGAGCTCTAAATAGTTTTTAGTTGAATTTCCCGACGCAAAAATAATTGTTCGAGGGTCATATCTGAAGAGGCTTGTGGTTGACTTTTAAATCAATGCCTTGTTTACGTTGATTTGGCAGCACTCAGCAGGTGTTTCTACTCCAATTTGAAATCTACCTAGGTTTGAACCTTAACTAAATTAAACATGTTTGCAGACAAAATTTTGACGCATGTACACACACACACATACACATTGCAACAATTCGCTGAATCCGACACTTTGTGCAGGTGGTTAAATCCAGCCACAGCCGCCAAACAGAAACAGAAGTCAATTCCGAAACCAAATCCAAAACCGTCAAGCAGAAGAGACAGAGAGAGAAATAGGAGGCAACAGAAAACCGAACCGAATCCAAATGAAATGGGACATTCATCGCAGCGAAACCGCATCGACGAAGTAAACGAAAGCGAGCGAGTGTAGTGAACGGACGTCGGCGTCGGAGTGTTTTAAACATTTCTCTCGGTGTGTGTCTCTTGTGTGATTTTGGTTTTTGATTTCCTCACTCTGCTGCCACTGTGCCGTGTGCTGTATTTTCAAATCGTTGCGACTATGGCCAAAAGGAAAACAGCATAGCTGAGCACAAAAAACATATAGTGTGTGTGTGCAACGCCGCGCCCATATTCATAAATAATTACACTCTCTGACCGCGACTCTAATTATTTATAAGAAGAATAAATATTTTTTTTTTTTTCAAATAGAGTTTAAATAATTTTCTTTCTGTTGTTTTCTTTCTCTTCTGTTCTTTCTACCGCATTCCCAGAAACGACAATCCAGGAACAAGGAGAGTTTTTCTGTATAATTAATTCCGAATTACTTCTCCTTCTCGCTTCATCTCGTGGTGTGTGTACGAGTCGTGCACCATACATGCACAACTAAAGTGAAACGTGTTCCTCTTGGGTGTGTTTGTGTTAATTAAGTGCAATTTTTTTTTATTCGTTTGGTTTTGTTTTATTTGAAAATTACCTTCTAATTCAGAAGAAAGCTCGTAGTTTGCAGACACTGTCGCATTCCTTCAGTGCGGATGAAGTTGAAGTTCTACAAAGGATAACGAGAGCTGGGAGTCCTACAAGGTGGGTATTTCTTTTTTATATCTCTGCTATGCTTCTTCACACGAAAGAAGACTGCATTTGTGTATCGCATCTGACAGGTGAAGTTAGAATTTTCTTGGACGGCGACTCTTGTGCTTAGCTTGGGAAGTTGGTTTCGTGTTCGGTTTTGGCTCGATATGTGTGTGAGGCTGGCTAAATGTGAGACTGAGAACGCGGCCAGTACGAGCTGACGTCATTATTAAATTTAGTCAGCCAAGCGAATGGCAATGGGAGTGTTTATTTTGAATGTAACATAAAAAATATGCTTTCTCCTCGAGAATTGATTGAAGCAATTGGAATTTGTGTCCGGCGAGAATCATAATTCTCTTTCAGCATCGAAGGAAACAACTCATTAAACGAATGTGGTGATGATGAAACACGTATACGAGTGAAGAGAGCTGGCAGTGTCTCACACTCGCAAGATTGTTGTGTCTTCTTGGCTTGGATCGGCTTCTCGGGCGGAGAAGGCTGAACAGAACGTTTGATTAAGATGTGCTAATTGTGTACTGATCTTTGGGCCTTTCTGTGTGTTTTTGTGTCTGTCCGCAAGCGAAGCCAAAATTTTCGAAGACTCACCGAACTTGCTTCGGTTGAGATTATATGTATGATATTTGAGAGACAACATTTTTCGATGGTGTTCTTTTGTAGCGGCAGTTGACACTTGATCTTTTCAATGACTCAAGTGAGTGAGGCTGTAAAAGTAGAGCGGTCAGAACGGAATAGACTAGATGGGAGGAAGTAATTTAGAGTGTGAATAGAGACTATAGAATTCGTAAGTGATGACAATTTTGGGCGTATTATTTTCTTTGTCTTCTTTTACAGATCAACATGATGTTGAGGTTAATTTAATGATAAAGTAAAATGCTAGCGGTTCAGTTGGTGCAGAAAATCGATCAAAGATTTGATAGGCATGGGATTGTTATTAGAGAATATCATTCTTAGCCCAACTGTCTAGAGAAAAGTGCATACTTATGCGGCCCACATTACTTTAGAAGCAAAGCCTGTGTCGTGCATTACAATTTTCCAGACGGTCTGTGTCGTGTATGTGAAATTTTCAAAAGGCTTTATTTGGATTGCCTACACAATTAACGCCTTTTCAAGAGAAAATGTAGGTCTGGGAATATTACTTTTGGAAAACGATGTGGAAATTTTTAAAGCAGCTTCTTTTGTTGAAATGACCGTATAGGAAAATTTGTCGTAGACGCCCTATGTTTGGAAGAAATACATTGGTTTTTCGTATTTATTTAAACAGTAACCGGTTTTTGACCCACACAATAGAATCATACAGAAGTGAAATTTGCACGAGAACTGCAAACTTGTGTCGACGCTCCTAAACGCAGTCGTTGGGCATACGTCTGGTAAAACTGTTGCTTAGATGATCATCTCCTTCAAAAACTGGACAGACAAGCTTTTTGGTAAACACAAATTTGTACCCCAAACTTATCATATACAAATTTAAAAATAAAAACGAAAAAACACAATTAACTTAAAACCAAAATTTACCAAATAACTTTTAAACACGACACCCCACCTTTAAAGCACAGACCGCAACGCCCAAAAATTCAAATGAATGACGACTTACGTCATCTGTCATCATATCTGTGCGGCAGAGGTGGTGGCTCATGAAACTCACTGACAGCATGATATTTTGTAATTCGAACATATTTCCATATGTTTTCCTATACTTACTCTATCACCCACCCATACACCACCAGCATATGCTTCTCCATACAATTTCACACTTGTTTTGAGTTTTCATGCCGATAGTGTCTCATATCAGTTATAATGAGCTCCCAGCTCTGTCATCCAAGCGCGGCTAAAAAGTGATTGAAAAACTTGACATATTAACCCAGAACGCACTCGGACTTTTGATTCCATACAATGTATCATGTTAATCACAATTTTTGTATATTTGATAAGTGTAATTAGTTCTTTGATGACTAAGTGCCTATCAGAACATCGCGAATAGCGGTATAATAAAAGAAGAAGTTAATTGGCGCATGCAATGCCTGATGTCACCTTTTCGGTGCCTGTGTATACTTGAGATGTCATAAAATACATAATTTCTTTTTCATTTTGATGACTTCAGTACGTGTGAACTTGCTATAAAAAGAATACATACCTATATGTGTGTACTCACATTTTACGCTACGAAAAAAATAAAAAAAAACAACAAATCTGTCATCAAATCCGTACGCACACATTCGGATGACAACTGTTGACGCTAGATGTGACACTTCTAAATTTGAGCACATGTTCACAATCTCGAAGCGGAATGACGATCAATCAAAATTTGGTGAAATTTTCATGTCTTCCTTTCTCTCGCATTTAAAGTTAATTGGTTTGATATTTGTTTGGATCTCAAAAATTACATGGGTACACCTATTGTACTTTGTCATTTGACTTTGTAAAGATGACCTTTTTGCAAGAATTTCGTAGTTGGCGACACTACATGCTTAGCAATTGTATGCAGGGCCTTTGCCAAGTCTCACTCTCTTTGATAGACGTTTGAATAGTGCGTGCCACTGCTCTATGCTGATTCACAATTTTTGAAGAAAAAGAAAAACCTTTCGTGACAGAGCGTGGGGAGCGTGAAAAAGTAGGAGTGACGGATTGCGTCAGAACTGTACGGTTTACTTCCTCTTCCTGTGGAATTCGAGAAATGAGTTGCAGGTTGATGAATGAATCAACGTCCTTTCATTCTGCACGAAGGTATAAACTGATTTTTGTTTTTCTGTTAGTTTAGTCGTTGTGGATCATTTTTTTCAAGCGTTTAGCGCTTAAGACAGTGGAAGAAAATACAATATTACATTTCAGTGGTATCCTTTCTTTTCGTCAGGTGTTTAGGTGCATGTGTCGACAGTGTTCGTTGCGGTAACAGATTATGTCTTGTACTGTCAATATCTTATCAATTTCAATTTCTAGTCTCGGATATTACGCTTTAGATAGCTAGAAGATGTAGAGCGTATGAATACCGTTGCTCCATCACGAAAAGTTATTCGAATCCAAACCATTGGCACAACGCAACATAGAACAGCCCATGGCGCTCACAAGTGGAGAATACCTGACAAGAGATCATGTATGTTGCCCTGGTTCAGAACCAGGACCACCACGGACTGTAACGCCATTAAAAGAAGAAGAAGCTCGCTCAGCTCGTTTTCAATAGATTTCTGAGGACAAATCTCCTCGTTCAACATGATGTGTTCGTTCGGAATTCGATGTCTGTGACCTGAACTTCTTAAGTTCTTAAAAATTATTCACGTCTAAGTTGTAGAAGGAAAATTAATTTTATTCCAGATTTTTGGCAGAGTGCCTTATTGTAGATCTCTGTTGTTTTTCTTTTTTGCGGAAAAGTAAAAAAATAGGTGAAGGTGGACCAAAAATATTAGTGTTTGACTTTCATTTTGTCGAACCCTTTTCAGTTAACAGTCTGGTGGTTACACAGTTAACAATATGTTTAAGGCACACAGAATTAACTTTAATAATATATTGGGAGATCGAACTTTCCAATAAAAAGCATTTAATCTGTACTTTCCATTTCTGTTGAAAACAGCCTCAAAAGCTCTGTTCTTCGAAGAGGGATATTATTATCGCCTTCAAATTATTCAAGTAATTGGTCGATTTCGACAGTTAACAGTTTTTCGGTTCAAAACTATGCCATTCTTACCTTTGTATAAAAGTAGGACTTTAGCCAAGTTTTTTTTTTTAAATTTTCGTGGTCTATAAAGTAAGTTAACTTTAAGATTTAAATAAAAATAAATAAAATCGGACGCCGAAAGGCATATTAAAATTAAGATTATATTAGCTTAGAGTACCTGCATAGGGTCAGTAAGTTAGGCTAAGAACATTGTTCACTTAGGTAAGCTAGCTTTAAGTAATTTTGTCTAGCACGTAAGAAAAGAAACTGAATTAAAATGAACAAATATTGCAAAAAAAAAAAACAAAAAAAGTAGGAATCCAGAGCGTCGTCTCGTAGCAATAATCGTGTATAACTGCCTCTTCTTACATTCCATAGATTCTCCCTTTCCCGTCAACATACATTCCATATATGCATGTATGGAAATACCTCTGTTCTCATCTTACGATCGACAGCGTCTCCTTTATTTTATAGAACAACTATCGTTCTCAGCCCTCAGATCGACAATGAGTATACAAAGGAATTCAGGAATATACATAAGATCGTCTCTATATAAAATATCTATCTCCGTCCCACAGAGTACAAACAATTTTTAATGTGCAAATCCACAAAACTTGCTAAAATTGTTGTCCATCAACATGTACTTAATTTTGGTTCCTGTGACTTTCTGGAATATGGCGTACCCTATGAGTTTATCTAAAAATCTTATCCTGAAATATTACAACTTCCTAAGGTTCACACGTCTAGAAATACATTATCATAGTTGATCTGAAGTACGTCAAGGCCTACGTCCAATTCCTGGCGTTAAGTTACTCCGCACTTGTAAATCCATAAAAGGCAAAAATCCTGAACACTACAGCAACCAGAACCAAGTGCATCCTATATTTTTTCGATATCTGCAAAACACTTTCAGTAGGAAAGACAACAGACTCGATGTACTATAGCTGCGCACAATGATCAGGGACCACAATTGCTTAATCAAGTGTTTAAACATGTCGTGCGTACAGTATTAATAGAGTATTTTAACGGAACTATACAGGTTTTAGTGTACATACTTGCCAGTCTTTTATAGTCCAGTCTACTCATAGCATTGTGCATTGTAAGCGAAGAACTAAAAGTTCTGCTTGATCCTCTAATTCTGTTTCAAGGAAAGTGGCAAGCAACTTTAAAATAGATTTGTTTTTCAAATGTCTGTAGTTTGGGCTCAAAATGCGTTCATTTTAAGAGAGAAAGGCCCCATCACCTCTGGGGGTTTGAACGATTTTAATCCCTCAGCCAAGCCAGACTTCATTAAGTATCTTCGCAAAGCGATTCCGTGTTTTTTGTTTTCTCTTCCTTTGAGATATTATGGAGTCGCAAAATATTATTTTTTATATTCTGCACAAACGTGTTTTTCCACTTTCGTCAACTCCACTCCACCCACCAACATTTTACGCGACGAGAGACAATAGATTTAAGTCCGTTCATCACACTCATCACTTAACCTAAAATCACCCATTACCCACCCATTTTCGAGTCAATTTAAACGCACTGAAAAATACGTCACCCCAGAGAGGTTGTGTCAACACCAAATCGACATCAAGTGTGACATCGTAAATATTAAAATACTCTTAAGCACTCCTCGGCCATTGTAACTATCATCGTTACGTTTTAAGCCCCAACCCAAGCGACTGTGATATGCACTTGCTGACTAAAATTCACCCTCTTTTCACCCCCTGCAGTTGGGGGTTGTTTCGTGATGAGTCAGCTTGCAAAGTGAACAGTTTTACCCGCCCCCTCTCTGCAACTTAACAAGTTCATTGCTAATTTCAAGAAATACCCATTAAATGGGTGTGTTTATGGGGACCTGTTATGTTTTTATCTCTGCAATTTCCATACACATATCTGATTAATTAAAAAATGGGAAACCTACCCCCAAATTGAAGCAATGACCGGCAGGTCTCTCACCCTGGTCTGTAATCCATATGGACTAAGCGAAGCAACGATCTCTTGAGAGTCCGCAGTCAATTACAGAACGAACTGACGGCGACTCAGCAAGCAGCCAGCACATCGTTGCAATAGATTCAACGTACCCAGCCGTGACTCAAATAATGCAATTATAATCCATGGCTATTACAGCAAATTAAATCACTCTTCAAACCGATATTACTTCTCCTTTCACTGATTGCGGACGATTGCGGGCGGTAAGCAATGCTTGAGCACTGGGTTAAGGGATTCACTTGACAACTCGCCAAACTATGGCAACATAGTCGACAAAAAATTAAGGCGTGGTATTGGCTTAATTAAAGCACTCATGTCCGTCCGCTCCGCGTGTAGACCACATCGCACGCAACGTAAGTTTTTGTAAAAATATATACTTTCTCTTGTCTTCTCTAGCTCGACTGGATACAAATGTATTTTTGAACCGAAAAAAGTTGCAAAAAAAAAGCACAACGAATACATTTCGAGATTCTTGCCGAGAATGATATCATCGCAGCACGGCAAGGTCCCGCGCTCCAATCCAATCCCAAAATCCACAAGGAAAGAAGCGCTCACACACCAGACACAGCCCTGAACCACCACCACTCGCAGTCGGTGTGTGCCAACCAGTACGCTCACGCATATTGTCTATTTCTCTCTTCAATTTACGATTGCTATAATGTTGTTGTTATTTATGCTTTTGCGAGGGTTTTGTTGTTGTACATCGGTGCCGAACGATCAGCGAGACCGTTTATATACACATTCACACTGTTTTTCAATAGAAGTTGGTTGGATTTGTTTTTTTTGTTTTTTTCATTTTCCCGCAGTGTGCCTGTGTTATGCTCCCTATTCTGTAGCAAATTTTTCGAAAAGCTTACGTCATGAGTTGAGCTTTGTTGTGTTACTTGTTCGTTCTCAATTTAAATTGGTTAATAATATATTCCATGTGCAAGGAGACGCACAAAATGTTAATGAGCCAGCGGATAAATTTAAAAAATCTCTCTGTGCAGATAAATTGTTTCTATGGGTCTTGTGGTGGCACGACTTTGTGACTGGCATTCGTCGGCTTAAATCGGCAATTGCCTTAGAATCTGGAATTCAATTGAAATCCTTTTGTTTTACTGATTTTTTTAAGGGCAGAAATTAAATGCTTGTCTTCGTTTTAATTCAGTCTCGAGAGCTGGACTAAATCACGAGTGAGGATGAGTCCTCTTAAGTGAGATGGTTCTACTGATGAGATTTTACTTGCTGTTAATAATAATAATTGAGTGGCACTACAGCCCATAACGGACCAGAGCCTAGCTTCTACAACAACTACTCGTGTTGTGCGTGCTACTGTTCTCTCACGGGTAGAGAACAGTAGAGAACTTGCTGTTGGTTATGCAATTAAAATGCGTTCCTTTATTAAAGGTTAGGCTAAGTTTTATATATTTTTAAACAGGACCAAGCGTAGGCATTTGACTTCATTAGCATTACACTTCAGAAGGGTCTGCAAAAACTCGCAAGGCGAAATGAAAGGCCAATCATCCAAAAGTTTATGCTGACGGTGCTATAACGTGAAAGAACACTGAGTTGTTAATGAAGCGTTTGTTGGCATTGAACCGGGAGCGGGAAAAAAGGGTATAAGGTCAAATCAGGAAATAACAAAATGCATATCTTTGTAGATCCTGTCAACCGACATGTCAGACGGGGCGTCACAATGCGCAACAAACAAACATGTAGTCAAGAACTTCGTCTGCTCCGCAGTAAATAAGACAGTACCGAAATTAGGCGTAGACGTGTTTCCAGCAAAAGCTTATTGACTTCGTCTTCCTTGGATCCGCAGTAAATAAGGACATGATCTTGGGGAGTTTGAAAACACTACAATATTCAAAATAATTAACTTCAGATGAAATATATCCTATTGCGTTCCTTTGAAAATTTTAATTGTATTGTACTACCATTACGCTTGCACCGATAGCAGCGTTATTTTAACTTTGAGATACCATTAACCGACTGGCTTTTGCCACCTTTTACGACAAGCAATCCCGTTAAACACTTTGAATATTAAAATATGCTCTTTATGTTGTGTTTGTTTTTGGCTAGGATCACAGAGAACCACTGTCTCTAATGTTTAGTAAGTACACAATATTTGCTCTAACTCTCTGACATCCTTTTTTAAACAATCTCGAAAACGTACTATATTTTCGAAGAGATTTCTAAACAAATAAAAATTAATGTTGAATCAATGCCAGGAATGCAGCAAGAAATCTATGCAAGCCCTGCATAAAATTGGACTGAAACGATTTTAAAGTCTTTGCTCTTTCAACATTCCATTGTGTTGGAAGAGATTTTATAGACAATTCGTTTATGCGCAACGGGATCTAGTGTGTGTTCTACTAAATTTTGCAGTACTCCTCTATATGAAGAGTAGGACAAAGAGGTTTTTCATCCAATATGCATCCGCACAGCTCTTGTTGTAAGTGCACACTAGAGGAATTCATATTCGACAATCTCTACTCACTGAGGGCACATGTGGAACTGATGAACCACTTTGAGTAAAACATGTCCTTTCTGTTCTGTATATGATTTATACAGGAAATATGTAACATACATAACAAATATGTCTCAATCTTTCTTTGTTTGAATGTGGAGACTTTTCGATTTAATGGTCCGATCAGATGGAACGATACTCAATAGAAAATTTAGTTTGAGTACGCTACATTACAGTGACATGCAAAAATCATACCTCATTTAAGTTAATTGCCTACACATGTAAATTGCATAATTTTATAAAAAGATTGGGCTGCCTACAAAAATGTCCAGGTTACCACTCAGTATTTAAATTAATGTCATAAACGCGTCAGTTCAAATGATCTTTAAGACACTGATTTTCATGATTCCCCAATTTTTATGATTTCGTTCAAAAACTAAACCATTATACAGTCAGTGCGTCCGTTTGTCCGTTTGTTCGTCTTGTATAGTCTCCTATATCTCCTTCATTTATATTGTCATGAAATTCATTTAGCAAGCAATGTTTGAAAAAAAAATATGTGATTGGAAAGCCTTCATCATGTCATAAGAAAAAGTTAATATAAAGATATTCATTCATTGAAGAATCTCGATATCGGAGATTTATGTTTGATCTATGTTTGCGCACATTAAGTGACGTCTCACGCATTGATTTCGACACCTTAACTCACACTGTCAGTTTAAGATGGACTGCGTTTGATAGGTGCGATATCGGTACGGCCGCATTGGGAGAATCGTATGCACCACTAATATGAATATTGAACCTTGAAATTCGGTGCATAGCAGCATGATTGAATCATGCCATATACATATGCATGTTAGTTTATAACTTAATATTTGATTGATTGCTTGCCTGGCAATTTTAAGATGTTCCAGTGAAATAGCTGCATATTTAGTAAAATTCATTGGTTTGTATTGATTGTGTAAAAAAAACGAAACCATCTAAGTGTCACTCACAGTTGTTAAGTTTATTTTTTTTTTTTTTTTCAAATTACTAGTAATTGAAATTTTCTTACATATGACTACGAATATTGACCCCTCAGCCTACTCCTTGTCTTTTCGACCAACTCTCATCATCGATATCTAGTAGCCATTAAGAATATTTCTGGATTTATACGCCGTTTCTGACAAAGACAAAGTGGTCGCCGAGGCGTAGTGGGTAAGTGCGTCGGCTCACACGCCGAAAGTCGCAGGTTTGATTTCCGAACTAAACAACTCGCATTTTTTCACGGCATCATCCACTTCGCGTTGACAACAAAATGTTCATACCTTACTACTGCTAATGTTTCGATCCCTATTAGCTCGTTTGGTCAATTCAATATTCCTTCAGTTCTCTCCTTCAAGATTTCTGGCACAAAATATTCAATTTCAGAGATCATCCCCACATCTCTTTGGGATCGTCTACCATATAAGCCAACAGATGGCTCTTTAAATAGCCTACCTTTCCTTGACGGTTATGTTCTATTCAAATGAATTTAAATCCTTCTTCAAGTCAAACTTCCAACCCATTGTCTGATGAAGGGTGACAATAGAATGTCAGGTTTACTGACATTCTGTCACGCTTAATGTTCCAATAACCACTCTGAAATTAGCTTAAGATGAGTGCCGAAGGCGGAACGCAAGGACATCAAAGGAATTGGGTCATCGCAAGGGACGTGAATAAATCGAAAGTGTCCTCGAAAATTGTGATGCTCAGGTCTATCAGTTCTGCCTCTTTTTTTGTTCGTTTTTTTTCTTCTGCTCTCGTGCCGCTTTCTAGGTCAAAAGTAATCTATGAAGCAACAGTCGCTGCGCAGACACCGGAACCGTATATAGGCTATTATGTCTACTAGTCCAGAAACTAATCTATTTGTTACATTGCTACGTACGAGTACATGTGAGAGAGAGACTATGTGCATGCAGGCGAGTTTCACTTGGGGGAAACATCGGTGAAAAACCACCGACGGACTCTGTGTATTTACTTTGGATACCTGGGCCGTGGCATATTCTGTTCTAGAATTGAATGAAACTGCACGACATCCAATTGCCTTGATCCGAAATGGGGTCATACATTGCTGTAGTCGCTTTATGGCCTTCCATCTGCGGCGGTCATCGAAACTAGTTTCAAAATGCGGGAAATTCTGCAGAACTCGGAATGATTTATTGAACGGCGCGAAGAAATGAGAGGGGCCAGCGGTTTCTAGGAGAGGAAGTAATTATTCTTGAGAATCGTGCCTTAGCGTTTGCTTAAAGAGGTTTCTCGAACTGAAGTGGGTTTGATGGAAGCGGGCACCTTAGGAAACTCATAGAATTTCTAAGGAACTGAAAATTTACTTTCAACTGAGTCACTTCCGCTTTCTTAAAGAGTTGACTTACCAAAAAATCGTCTGCTTGTTGAGGCTGTACATGAACAGCAACACGTTGGTAGACTAATTATGATGCAATGAAGTCTGTCAGAATAAATTAAATGTGAAAACAAAATTATGTCGCAGCAACCGATAATTTTCCTCCGTGGACTCTGAAGGGAAATCAATACTTTTGTCGGTTTCATTATGACTCCCTGCAGACAAGAGACTCCAAAGGAGGGCGAGCGGTGAAGAAGGATATCGATTTTTTGGATGAAAAGCACAAAAAGCCCCCGCCGCGCACATATCCTCCGGCAAAGACATCACCATCAGGATAACGCTTGGCTGTTATGTTGGTTTTTGTTTTTTCGTTGAAAGCTTGTGCGGAAAAGCTTCTCACCCCCACACTTACACAGTTTCTCTCTCTTGCGCGTTTGCTGGTGTATGAATGAAATATGTCAAACACATGTGTCACGACGACAATAAAAGCGACAGTTCATAACCCCGCGCAAGTATAATGACATCATCGTCTTGCGGCCATTCTCTTGTTTGCTGGTATTTTGTATTTTTCTCCTCTCTTTAAAAAGAAATTCCTGCTCGAGCACAAGCCAACAATTCGATGAAGATTTCTGAATTGAAGGCTGAACATTTTATTCGGATATAATGACAGACGACGCTTCTTTGAGATGATGTGATTCGGCATCGACGTGACTGCTCTGTATTTAAATTGTTTTGAGTGCCGTGGAATGTGTGCGCCTTTCATAATTAATTTACGGCGAATTGTGGGCTTGAAGGATGTCCTGAAGCTTGAATTCATTTCTAAATTTAGGCAGTTTATTCGATTTCATTAGTTTAAATTTGTTAATCACGGTGAGGAAGTATTCTATTGCCAGCGTATGTGACATAATTTCCTATGGATTATTAATGCGCACAATTTTGTTTTTCCTTGCGATAAAAGTTTTGTCTTAGTCTTTTGGTTTATTTTTATTTTATTGATTGGAGATTGTATTTAAATAATGGGCACCAGATGAACGGCGAGTCTTGTGCCGCCTTCGAAGAAGATCATATAGTTGAGAATGGCTGTTGTAAGCTTTAACGATACTTTACTAATACTACTAATAGCTCATTTTTGTGCAGGGACGCAGAGAGAGTCATTAGTTCTTGAATCTGAGGCATAAGACATTTCTTCTTCTTCTTTGAGTGGCATTATGGTCCGGGGTGGACTTTGATCTCAAACAACATGCCTCTCCAGCTAGCAAGATCTGTTGCCAGTTACCCCCGATTTTGCACTCCAAGTTGGTTAAGCCCCTTCTCCACTTGTGTGCGCTATCTCAAACGAGATCGTCCTCTGTGAGGTTGTCTCAATGACTCGGATTTAACGACTCTTCTGGCAGTTGTAGTATCATATCCGCTTTAGACGCTGGATTAGGCGCATGCCGCCGTACAGCCTATAGAGTTCCTCGTTGAATCTTCTCCACTAGATGCCAAAAAATCGCACGAAGAAGTTTCTAAGCTTCTTCATCCGCTTTTATTAGCATCCAAGCTTCTGCGGCATGCAGCAAGACAAGGATGGTCAAGGTGTTATACAAAGTCAGCTTGATCTTCCGAGAGGGCATTTGAATCGCAATTATTTTTGTTCTTAACAGTTGTTGGCTCAGGGCCAAAAATGTCAAAAATATTTAGGGAGATGCGCAGAAGAAGGTTGGGTAGAGAATGGAGTGTTTTTGTGTTTTTAGTTCGTTAGTTAAAGAATCTAACTTCAGTCGGTAGTATCATAGTACACACAAGCTTTCTTTTCATCTAGCCTGTAAATAGTTTAATTTCGATGGGTAGGGTCTTAATGCCTTCAAAAACTCTGCAAGGGATGATTTGGTTGCGCGAAAAAAAGAGAAGTAAACGTAACAATTGTGGCATCTCCAAAGATCTGTTTTAACTTTGACGATGAAATGAGCTCACGTCCTATGCCTGAATATCAATATTTTACTTTATAAAGTCTGGTTTCTGGTTCAATAAGGTTTTTGGTATCAGTCCAAGCCCCAGTGTGACAGCAAAAATGTAGAGACCTAAAAATGGCAATAGACGTTCCAAATAATGCCAAGAATAGAAAACGGGTTAATAGAAAACACGACGAGACTTGAAAATTAAATAAATGTAAATAGTATGGTGCCACAGTCCACGAAGGAATAGGACCTAGCCCCTACATAAACTGCTTGGGAAGTGAATACTTTCTGTCTTTCTGTATTATGAACAGCGTGAATTGTGAAGCAGCTGCATTGTGGACAAAAAAAAATCGGTTAACAACCTACTCCAGAAAATAATTCAGTACCAGTTGAAATCGTAATGTTATTGGGCTGTGGTTAACTGTGCCGATAATGCGTGATCTCATAAATTTTCGAATAACAGTAAAAACCAAATTTGTAAAACATTTGCTGGTGTATCAAATTGCTCAATTCTATCCCTGTAGGAGGCAAACGTGTCCGTAATTGCGTCTATAAAGAAGCGGAAGGCAGTTATTGGCAGTAAGGATCTAACACAACAAAAGGAGATTACACCATTGATGCAACAATTCATTCTTTCCATTGTAAAAAGACTACATTATACAAGTCTATCCCGTTCCAATCCCAGTCCTTGTCTCGATTCCATTTCCCGTACCAGTACAGACCATTGGTGTCTATGCAACATTCCCTCCGCCCCACTGCCAATGAAAAAGTCTCAGTCGCTAATTGTTATTCCCCGCAGCAATCTTAATTCCAGTCCTTGTCCTAGTACCAGCACCATTATCAGATTAAGTCCGTACTTTGACTACAATATCGGTCCCTGATTCAATTCTTTTTCTAATCCCAATATATTAGCCCAGTCCCCATATATATTCCAGTCCCAATATCTGTTTCAGTTCCAGATTCAGTCTCGGGTCCTGTCCCAATTCCAATTTCATCTCCGCACTACAGTTTATCGACACTATTTCGAAATAATAGACACTTTGAGTTTGTCACGAAAACTTTTTAGTTATTATTTTAAAATCACACCGCTTTGAACTTCATGAGTCCAATTCGGTTAACTAATTGCTCGTCTCAATATCTTCGAACGTTTACGACAGCACAAAAAGTGAAATGTGATAACAACACCCCCGCGAGCAAAACGACGAAAATATCCAAGTGCACAGTCATCACAGCGGCACATTTGCCGGCATGTATAGTCAACGAAAATCTGCTATTTTTTCGCAAATCTTCCACGCAAAACTGTTTACTTGGCTTATCGATCTGAAGATTTCGCTGACATTTTCATTTCGTGTCTTTCGCCTGTCGGACTCGTCAAATTCAGACGTTCCTTTATTTACACTTCGGATAGTGTACACACACATAGTGCTTATGGATGGCGGCACGGCTGTGTAGTGTTGACGGACATAAACCGATCGTTGAACTGATCGATGGGGCATTACCCTAAGGCAAAGAGAAGAGGTGTCAAATTGCACAATGATTTCTTGTTGATTTCATCCACTCTTGAGCTGAAAGAGATTTTTCTGAATGTCTGCTGTTTGGAAGTTTACAATAGTTTGTCAGTCATTTTCAAAGCAAAATTGCTCAGCAGTTAGTTGCATTAGGATGAATTCTGTGACACAGAAGTGTTGCGTGGGAAGTTATGTGACTCACGTTTGAGCTGTCATTTGTTGCAAATAAGTGACGCGTTGCAGACGTGAACATAAGTGAAATGATTGATAGCAAGAACACGTACACGAATGTGTAAGCCGTCGGTTGACGTAATGTACGCTTATATCACTGGGAATGATCTCCAATGGCGCGGTCACAGAGTCGCCCGTCATAAAATACTCTCAAAGCGAATTTTAATGTATTTTATCTGATTCACATTTCTCTACCTTGAAATCTATTTAATTAATTAACTCGGGGTGATGTCGAATACGCAATGAGTTGGGGTGTCTACAAATGTATTGACAGGACTAAACGAGAATTACCACTTTAAGTCGGCTGTATTTTGTTATTTTTAGAATGCAAAAGAACTTTTATATTTGTGACTCTCTCTGCTTCCAAACAATCACCGATCAAATTGAGAGATTAAGGCCCATTGTAAGCTACGAAAAGGAGGAAAAGATCCGCCCCAAAATTTTACACATTACAATGGATGAGCAAATAATTCAATGACTTAGGAAACAATAGGCAACTTTGAGTATTCACATGATTAAAAATTCCACATACGCCACCAAAATATTGCAAAAAAATCCGTTGTAATTGTAATAGAGATTTAAAGACACTGAAATGTGATAACACAAGTTTTGTGTGACATTAACAGAATTGTCTTTGTTCGAAAGGCACAGTAATCGCCTACGACACCTGGTGTAGTGAAAAAGTATGTTAACTTACACGCTAAAGGTCCCAAGTTCAAATCCCTGACTAAACACTTATTTTCACGACACGAACTCAGGGTACTAGTTGTATACGAAAACTTTTTAAATTCCTATCTCTCTCTCCATCACTCTACTTGTGATAGAATGCTCATGCCAGTTATAACTGGATAAGCTAGGTCCTTGGTCCTTATGGGTTGTAGTGCCAATTTTTGACGTTAAAGTACGTGGCGTGGCATAACATAGTGACAACGTTCCAAGGGGACTAAGCAAGGGTTGGAATTCGGTAGGGTCCAAGCATTGACTTAGATTGTGTTGATTTCGAGAATATTGCGGTATTGAAAGCAGCCTCTGCACAAAAATGTTTGCCTTCCCTTTGTATAAATCCCTGCGCGATTCTTCAATGTAGGACGTACATTTTGACGTTTGTAGCGCATATTGTGCGTGCCTTTTAATTCGGACAATACAAAATTGGTTGCTTTAAATCATTAGTCCTCCGCGTTCTGGATATCACGCTATTGTGGGCCTATGAGCTTAAGTTCACCTATTGAACTAAATTTTCGTTTCTATCTTCAACTTTCAAGGCTTTATCTCTCTAGGGAACCTTTCCGATGACGTTCAGGGAGTATGATTAGCCTAGAAAAGGCTTGTTAGATTTCATTATTCTTCGTTAGCATTAAACTGGAGATCCTCTCCATCTATATATTATTGTAGTTTGGTATTCATTGTCGTGAGTGAAGAGATTTGAAAAAGGCATATTTTAATGACCCCGTCCAAAACATGCCTCTAACTGAAACGAGATCCATTACTACATAATAGACTTCGTGTGAGTAGATATAGGTAAAGAATATGTGACACTCATTGTTAAAAGAAGATTTTCCGATCAAAATTGACTTTCTCTTCGTAACAGTCTTTGAGTATCTGACCTTATTGGGCGAGTCTGGATCCGTAAGCAAGCAGACGTCGCAGTATTTGTGTATGACGGAGAGATGAGCCCCGGAATTCCCCCTGGACACTTCTTTGAGTGTATACTTTATCGGGCGATCCGTTAGATCTTTCGCTGCTGAGCTACTCTTATATGCTCTTAATGTCTTTTCATGACATTGACATATTTTGGAAAATTTTTTTACGACACAAAGCAAACTTTTTTAAGACGCTTAAAGCTTACAAATCTTACTGTCTTTGTGACAGTCTGTCATATCTAAGAGTACATAAAAATCACGGTTCGTAAGATATTATGTATCACAGAGGTGTCTCAGACTAGGGATGTAAAATTAATTTATCTCCAGTTCAATCACTTTCCTGTCCTTTGTCGACTCCTTTATAATTTCAAATTGTTATTACTTCGAAAATATGCTAAATGGTCACTGAATTAGATCACAAGTTAAAAACAACTCTGATGCGTGCAATTTAAAAATTGGCCAATATCCTTCACACTTCATAGGATAAGTTCTTCTTCACAATACCAACAACAAATGATCTCCATTCAGGAAACAGAAGAAGAACTAAACATTAAATTTCCCCGTTGTCTTCATTTCAACTCCTTCCAGATTTGTTTAGAAATGTCTACCTTAAATAAATTTGAAATACCCCTATTTACACAGACAAAAAAGGGGTTGCTCAACGCATGTTCTTTTGCATAAAATTAAAACCAACGACAGGTTCAATTGACATTCAAATATTTGCCCAGCTCCACATGATACACGGCATTTACATTGTGCACAGACTCTTAGGACGAATGCGTCGTGAGGAGCGTAGAAATTTATTCAAAAAAAGGCTTACAGCGTATGCTAGCTTAACTGCATGTCATGATAACAAGCATCAAGGGGATCTGCGTTGGATTTTGGCGGTCCCTCGCGTGTTTGCCTTTTGTTTAGTTAAAATTCAAACTGTGTATGGATTACTTTGTCTCATTTGAATAGAGCGGTCCGCAAGGTTTGCTATGAATACCATTGCATTGGATGTTGATGGGGATATGTTATTGGGTAAGCAAATGAATTAGAAGTTTTTTTTCTAGTTTTCATTTGCAATCTTGATTTGTTTTGAAAATGGAGGAGGATTAAAGCAGAGCAGGAATTGAAAAATAAAAATGGTGTTGGGCATGAATATAGTAACAAGACAAAATTCAAAAAGGGCAACCTGCAGTCTGTACAAGAATGTTGACTTCGACCACTATAGGATTTCAAGCGATCAAATTATCCATTTTGATATTCTTGCGTTTAATGGGTGCAGAAAGATGACGGGGAAAGTAAGTTTAAGCTGTTATTGCTTTTCCATAAAAATAATATTGCTTTTCAAAAATTTGGCGGCTCTCCTAGTCACTTCTTCTACGGTTTCACATGATGACTGACTTACATTAGTTCAAAAGTGGTACATACATATGACTGAAAGCGTGGTTTCTTTAATAACTATATATATACAACATGTTGAAAAAATCAAGCATGTTATACTGGATGCATCTCTTGCAGTGACTTGTTTACTTGACTGATTTTGCGCCAATCTTTTCGTGAGTGATTTTGATTTTTTTTTAAATCAAATGAAGCGAGTTAAAATTGTAGACAATCGCTACACTCTGCTAAAGCATATGTTCCCTTTACCAAACCAACGTCAATGAATCAACAACAGTTGCCGACAAAGCAGGAAATTTTCGAAACATGCAGTTTGCTATCCCTTCGATTTTTTCTACTACACACTTCGCCTCTTCCAAAGCACCACCTCTTTCGAGTTCTTAACAACACTCAGGAAAAACTTCTTAAATCTGGCCGTTGAGAGTCAGTCCGCTTCTTTACCCTTAATCCCCTCTACTCGCGAAAGAACAGAAAAGAAGAAAGGCTCTGGTACCTAATGAGGTGTTGTGTCAGTCGATGACGTTGGTGATTCCTGACGTCAAAACGAACATTTTTCGGCACATGTGCTTTCCAGTTACCGTGATTTTTCAATTGCCGTGATTTGCCCTTAATTGTGATTTTACATTCGGCGTGATTTTGCGATTACAGTGATTTTCCAGTCACCATGAATTTCCAATCACCGTTTTGTTAATCAGATCATGGCTTGTAAATCGGGGAATTCAATAAACTAAGCTAAGTCTGTAGCAACTCGAGATATTACATAGAACTCAAACAAAAGGAAAAAATTGAATCATGGCAAACGCCTAGATTTATACAAATAATAACTGGGATTGTGTTTGAGCGTCCTTCTTACACTGATTCTTATTCCAAAGTGATTTTGTTGCGGCACCTACATGAGCTGCTCGCTTCTTTAACTGTAATTTGGCTCCAAACAGTGATTTGGTTTCGCTCCCTGACCGCTATTTTCACTAGGACTTGAGCAGCCAGTGACTTTGTTGAAAGCGTCGCCAGCTGCTTTGGTTATGATTTTACCAGTGAGCAGTGATTTTTTGCGAATCTTAAATACTCTCTCTTTGAGGCTTCTATTGCGAACGCCAATAACGTTTTCATTTTGATCTGTAATCGCTGACTGTTCATGTGAAACATGGTGATTAAATAAGCGATAGTGACTTGCTGCTTTTCTCTATGAATTACTCATCTCAGAATGACTTAAAATTCTTTGATTGTTGATGACAGAATTCATTCATATTTGAATTTGTCATTTCGCACTAATCCAATTAATTACACTATCATTTGTTTTCCTTCCGGGCGGCTTGCCTTTAATCCTTTACTCAGGATGTGGGTTGTCTTAAAAAGCAATTAAACCCAATTTATCCACTAAAGATAGAAAAGTAGAGATAAAACGGTACTAAACCTCTATCAGGAAGTTTTTTTTTTTAATTTCATAAGTGACCAACATATCAAACTCTCTCTCTCCCTCATAGACATCTGCAAACCGCAAATGAATACCCAACATGCGGCATACAAACACTTACAAATGAACTTAGAACTTGTTCTTGCGACCATTAATTTCCCACCAAACTGTTGTCGTTCTTCATTTCTGTTTTTTTAATTCATTAGAATACCGAGGGCCTTAAAATGTTCCGCACGCATAATTGTGTTGACTCATGCAGGCCTACAGGCCACATCAATTGTGTCATTGCTCGGGCGAAGAGTACAGGCCAGTGTCCAGAATGTAGGAACAGTGAACAGAAAAGAAAAAAAAAACACATACTGACTGAACACATGCGGGCACAATTTAATTTCGTCTAATTTCATTCGTATCTGTGTACGAATGTGAACTCGTCGCCTTGGGCAATGTCTAGAGAGCACGAAAGGCCCTACACCAGGCGGTGGTGGTGTCACATCATTCATGCAGCGGCAGCTATGCGCGTAGCCAAGATGGCAGCAGAGTTAATTGAAATGGAACTCGTGAGGAAGAAAGTGGACTGAGAACGTTGTTAAGTCGGGACTTAGGAGTGATGTAATTATCTAGAATAGAAGAGGACAATTTTTCGGACTTGAACAGCTTAAGTTGATCGTCGTCAATGAAGGTTCGTGGCAACCGCAGTGGTAACAACCAATTAATGAGCGAATCATTTTACGTGACGCTTCCATCTGAGGTTGATCGCTTTTCGGGGCGATATAATCTTTTTGAAGGTTGTGAATGAGAACTTAACGAGGACAATATACACGCGCAGTAACAAACAATATCTTTTAAATCCCCGCCAATGCCATTAGGGTCAAGCAAGTTGTAATTCTTACAAGCAGGGTGCTTCAAAACAGACATAAAATTTTGTTCTACAATAAAAATCAAAATTGAATATCAAAAAACTATCCTCCCGCATATCTCGTCTCGGTTCTCATGCAACTTTTGTCATGTATTTTTCTTGATAAGTTTATTTACACTTAAGCCATATGTTAAATTATTTTCTAAAGAACTTTTTCCTCCTTTCTTTGCAGTGAGTTCATTTTTTCTTTGGATTCTGTATGGTTCTGGTGCACTTTGAGCTGCTCCATCTGAAAGTGGTAAGTACTTGAGAAAGTACCGAAAACTTGTCGAAACTTTGGAAACGTGACTGTCAATAACTTTGTCGGCAACCGATGGTCACTTCAAGTTTAAATTAACGAAATGCATGCATGATGCACAGGCGTGCATTTCGTTCGGCGCACATTTGAAGGTGGTCGGTCCACTGTTGAGTGGAGCTGTTTGGAGTAGCGGGAAAGTTTTCAAGTATTTTCCGTTGACTGTGTCATTTCCAGATGATGGAAATAACAACTTTACATTGGATACTTGTTATGCAAATGTAAAACACTTCAGAAAACTTGTTTTTTTGTATTATTTGGCAATGGAGCTGGGTCTTTATCATGTCATTGATTCGACAAAATGTCTATTGATTTCGATTTTGATCGAGGTCTGTAGACGAATGTTTAAAAGGTAATTTTTGTGCATAACGACATTATGAAAAAAAAAAAAAACAAAGAGAATTGAGCAAAAAAGAAGTTCTTTGAGATACTTTTTGTATAAAAAGCTAGAAATTCTTATCGAAATTTTTTGGGTTACAGATTTTGAAGTATTTAGGGAAATGTTTTCAGTTGCGTTCGTTACGCTTTATTGGGAAGTCAAAAGATCTAAAATCAATGTATACCCGGTTAGGTTAATAGATTCTAGTTTCAGGTTTTCTATTATATTGTCAGTGAAAATATTGTAGCTTCACATACGGGGAAAACTTTCTGTAACTATAAGCAGCTACAAAGTATTAATAGATCTGGTGCGCGTAGCAAATAATTACTTTCAAGGCTTCAATTGACAAGCGATTTAAACTATTTCCTTAAAATTAGGCCAAAGTGATCAAACCGAATGGCCTAGTTAAGAAATTTACCAGACTAAAATGCTTAATAATTCAAGTCCAATATATTCCAAATAACGGTTGAACTTTTTACATGTTTGAATAGCATGCTACGCGTATGATAGAATTGTCGAAGAAAATTTCATTTTTAAGTGGAAATACTTTTCATTTGATCATCGACCGTTTGTGAACCATATTCAAATTAGTTGATCATCAAAAATAAGCTTGATTTTTAAAAAAAAAGAAAAGAAAATGTTGTTCTGTTCGTAAAAACAAATTTAAGGTTACGTCTGATACATATACAGTTGTACTCGTATTCTGTGTGGCAAGTACCACATTCCTTTTGGAAACACATGTCAATCACGTTAAGCAAGAGCCTATCTTTTAAGAAAAGTTCAGATTTTATAACCTTTAAGCAAATAATGTCTTTTCGGAGGAAGAATAGATTCATATGAACAACTGTGTTTTATGAAAAGCACGCTGTAAAAATAGCCTATTGGAAAGGTATAGTCAACTACAAAAGATTTCTGATTGAAGATCGTTTTCAATTGCTTAGTTTTTTTTGTCTCTACTCTAAGCAAGCCTTCATTAGAAAGGATGTTCTTGAAACATATCCCAAATGTATATGCACATTTCTAATGCCCCATTCACATTGCTGTATTATTGTGCCGGGTCGTCTTTGAACACAGAACACATTGAACAACTCCATTGCAATCATAGTCTTATGCACTTTCAGACATTTAGAACAACGTTAAGAAGAAGCGTCGCCCTCATCGACCCAAAATGATTTGTACGTTTGACACTTTCTGCTTGAGGGTGGGAAACGGAATTGGTGTAAGTGTATCGAATCACACGCCGATAGCACTTAACTGCTCCATCTCGCATTTTTTCATGACACCACCCGTTCGGACAACACTTCAAGAGTATTGGCAGTTAAAAAAGCATCTCAAATTTCACCGTTTGAATTCGGCAAAAACCGTAACCCTCTCCACTTATCAGATTACAATACCACGCACAACGTGAATATTTGCATGATAAGCTAGCTTAAGTGATAGGGAAATATAGCGCAATTATATGATTACTGTCAACAAACAGTCTCACTAAAATTTTATTTGATTTTGCTTCGATTTTTTTTTAATTTGTTAAACATTTGTGATTTGTTCCTACACACCCTTGTACTTTTCCCTCTTTTCTAATTTAAGCCAGCCGGGATCACTCTACAGCTTGTATACTATTTGCTCATTTCACATGATTCACAGAGTGAAACGAGAGTTATGTTATGTAACTTTTTCATAAACATAATCATTATTGAGACACAAGAAGAAATCCTTAGGATTTTTATGAGTACAAATACCCTGAAAATGAACTCATTTCCCAAATTGTCAACAAACTAAACGTACAGACGTATGCTTTACCAGAATGCAAATCTACACTTAACTTACTTCTCATCATGACATATGACGTCCTTTTCTTGATGAGCCCGCAACACGGTAAAGAGCTTCAAAAGTTAAAACCCAGTCGAAAAGAATACAAAAATGAATACCTCACAACTGTGTCACAAAAAGAGGTGCGGTTTAGTTGTAATTAAGGCGAGACTGCTTAATTAATACGAATGAGTCAAATCCCTAATGAGTTCCAAACCCACAATCTACGCTCGACCTGTAATTAAACGAACTACTCCCACTTTGCCCAACTTTTGATGAAAAGTTTTAAAGCGCACTCATAGTTTTAGCAACGAACAGAACTTTTTATTCGGAAAGCAAACAACCAACTCAAATCGATAACTGTCAAAGGCCTCAAACATTTTGACTTGTTCTACAAGAGAGACGCCGAATGTTTGGATGGAATCTCCGTAATCTCTTAACCGGTTGTAACTGTTTGTCTGGTGTGTTGCATCTCAAGAAGAACAAAACTGTTCCGACATATTTTAAACTTTAAACGCGCACCAAAACGATGCGATGGAGAGGTGTCGTGACAAGATAAGTTTGTCCCCCTCCCCCCACAATAACTTATGCACTTAAACTCTTAATAACGGTAAAATTGGATTTTTCTTTAAGTGAAGAAGTTGAAACAAGAAGGCAGACGACAGAGAAAACACACCTTTCACCTTTGACTGCCGTGCCTACGTACAATGTAGACGTACAATGCACTAGCAAGTTCACTGAACTCAAATCGAGTGCCTATGTAACGCACTTTGTTTAGTTTTCATCGATCCACTTCACAATTATGAATGCAACTCGAAGCGGCAAGCAACTATCGGAGGCAGTCATCAGAGGCGCGCTAATCAACGCGAATTCAACCGAAAGTAATATCACACAATCCCCGTCATGCAGATATATTTCAATCTTCGCTGTCTCTGCGGAGAGTGTGTTGGTGTCATCTGCACATTAGGCGACAGTTGGGAATAACGACAACTGCAGAGAGATGGAAAACTAGTTTTCCCTTCAAGAGGCAGACTGTGAGCAGGTATACTTCGTGTACTTCTCGTATACCTACCTAGGAATCAGTTAGGAATTCAATTAGACACACACACATACAGGGAATGTTTTGAAGTTTGTGTGCGAAATATACCAGGTGTAATCGTTTCCCTTCGCGACCTAGCCACCCCTTTTGCAGCTCTCGACCGAAGGGATGCGCTGTGCGGCACGATTGTGGCATTCGGGCTTGCAACAATCGAATTTGTGTATCTCACGAGTCCTGAGTCGACGGCTGCTCCTGCAGTGACGCCAGTGCAGCGGAAAAAACTAATCCGTCTGGTGCAATTCATTGCAACCTTATTATTTTAATGTTTTTCCATTTGTCCCACTCTTTCGTTTGCTCTTTCCGCTTTCATTCTCATTTCTTGGTTTTGCTAAGTTTTGTTGCGCCCTGACAGTAGATCTTGAATTCAATGCCCTTTCGGGTGCGGTGACTACGGTGGGCTGGCTTTGGATAATGATTTGTAATTATGCTGCTGCCTCTTCCTGCCTGCCCGGCTGGCTGGCTGCATGGTCATTAATATTTTCATCTCTCTGGTTGCCCTGTCTCAACTTATTGTTTGTTTAAATGCATCGAAAAATAATGTTTATCCCAATCAGAAGGGGGATGTGTGCTCGATGCCGTAACTACGCGGAGAAAAGACGACGACGACGACCACGACGGCAGACAAGTATGCACATACTTCGGGTTGATTTCCCGTCGAGACGGAACCGAACGAATCATAGGAAGTGGTATGATGTAAGAGAGATTCTTCTCCGGGTGGGATCCATTGGAATTCGTTTTCATTTTCCTAGTGCATGTTCTTGTTTAGAGAAGGCGACTGCGACGGGTGCGTGGGTTGGGAATACGTTGGGAATTCTTTGCGCGGTATTCTCTGACGTAGTAGAAGTTGCGGTTGTGGAATCCCTTTGTCCCTCATCTATTCGTATGGAACTCTGCATTCCTCATCCAGGCTGGAGTTGAACGACACCGCTGAGATACAAACTTCCTTAAGGATTTGACGAGAAAACGTGATAAGTGTGTATGACATTGATTGAAGTCTGCGAAGGGAGCAGGGAATAGTTTTGCAAATGTCTTTCAGGAGATTCGTTTCCGCTTGAGGTAGGCATCGTTATTGCTTGTTTTTTTGTTGGTTTGCTTTAAATTCGTATTTTTCCTATTTATTGTCTGACTGAAGGAGGTAATCAGGTACCCATTCTATTTCGCTGTGGAACTTGAAAGGATTCTGATTGAATCGGAAAGTGGTTGTGGGTTGATAGGTACCCACCGGCAGGAAATTCTTTAGCAGTTGGTACCTACCTTGTTTTTTTTAGATGAAAACAAAGGGTACCTTTGAATTGGAGTTCCTTCCCAATGGTGCAGCTGTCGTCGAATATTGAATTTTGGTTTCGGTTATTGAATTTTTTCATTCTATGTTATTTTCTTCCTTTGTTTATGATTATATTTCCTCTTCCGTTGATTCTTATATTTACCGTTTATATAGTGAAATTGGCCTTAAGGAAAATGTGTTAATAAGTCGACTTCATTCAAATACAGTACGGCTCGAAAAATTGTCCAGACAAAACAACAAATTACAAGCTTTAATAAGAATAGAAACTTTATATCATATAGTACAGTTTTTTGTGTTTTTATTTGTTTGTAATGTATTTCAATAAGTCGCGGGACTAATCAATAAAAAAATATTTTCTAGACAAAATTCGACTTTATTTATCAACATACATAGTTTCCTTCAAAACTAATACAATTAGTCAAAGAACGATTTATCTTTGGCCTCATTCGAGTCATATTTTTTTCCGGTGAGCATCTTTTTGAGGTCTGAAAAGAGGTAGAAGTCGCTGGAGGCCACATCTGGAGAATACGCTGGGTGCGGAAGCAATTTTAAGCCCAATTCGTGCAAATTGGTCACGGGAGCCAACGACTTGTGACACGGTGCGTTGTGTTGGTGTAGGAGAATTTTGTTTTCTTCTTTATATGGAACTGTTTTTTGGAATTTCTTCCGTCAAATGCACCAATAATGCCATGTAGTATTCGCAATTGATTCCTTTGCCTTTCTCAAGATATTCGATGAATAAAATTCCGTGCGCAATCCAAAATACCATAACCTTGCCAGTCGACCTTTGTGTTTTTAGACACTTTGGGCGTGGTTCACCGACTGCTGTCCACTCTGCTGACTGCCGATTTGACTCTGGAGTGTAATGGTGGATCTATGTATGTTTCATCCATTTTGACATGCAGACGCAAAAAATTCAGTTTATTCTGGCGAAACAGCTGCAACTGCAGCTCTCAGAATCATCGATACGCTGTTGTTTTTGGTCTATTATGAGCAAACGCGGCACCAATTTAGAAAATAGCTTTCTCACGGATAAATGTTCTTGCAACATAGTATACACACTGCCTTTTGATATCTTTAAAGTGTCAGTTAACTCACGCAATTTGATTTTCGGCTTTTCCAAAACGATTTTGAATTGGTTGTCAGCATCGTTGGTGTCTGTACGGCCAACTGTACGGTCTAAAATCGGCATAGCTTCGATAAATAATGGAGCAGAGTCTCTGTAAGACTTTTTAAGCCATTGCCGAACTTGCACGGTATTTTTTCCCATCAAAAAGCTGTGTTTAATAAACACACGAAATTCTGCGTTTTGCATTACAAGTATCGTAACTTCTAACCTAATAATCAGATTGTCATGAAAATTTGTCAGGTATCATTTGAATCTTATATTTATGTTATGAATGTAATCCCCTATATGTCAATCCCTGGACTTATTGAGTGTTTTTGTTATATTTATATATGTGTGGAGATTTAATACTCTATCCGCCCTTAAACTTTAATTTTGAAAGTATCCAAAATGTCTGTCCCAATCTAGAAAAAACTCTGAAAAAACGAAGCAGTACCATATGATTTTAAGTACGACATCGACCATATTTATCTCCTACGACGTACTTTAACTATAATTATGCAAATTTCAATGAAAACCATTGAAAACTATGAGCAAGTGATGAATAGTGGCTTTAAATTTCCATAATATCCCAGAATTTCCGTGAAATGAGATCACAGATTCAAGTCATTCGCTAATTCCATGTTATGTCGCTTCTCTCTGTGAACACGAACACATTTGCTGCTGATGACACGGCGCGACGTCCGAGATTTTCCGCTTGCCTGCAGACAAATTGCTTATGTCCTGTCATGTGACTTCACCTATGCAACACCTGCATGCGTGCTGATACGACGATGGTGCGACTTTGGAGTGTCTGCAAATGGCAGCCACGTAATTGATCACTTTCTCTACGCAGATCGTCTCACCGTTTTTAGCTGCCGCTGATCACTGCGGTATATCTTTGAAGTCTCTGTTAGGTAGGATGTGTCAACAACATGTAACAACTTCCGCCAAGGACTGAGGCGTGTTCAAATTCAAGTTTTGTTTGAAGGAGTGGATGGATTTCGATTCTTTCCTGTGCCTGTAATTCCCGTGGTCATGGTTTTATTGTTTTTCTCAAATTGCACAGTAATACTTTGTCCATAGCCAGTTTTTTTTTCTTTCGGACTGAAAAGATTTGACCTTATTCAGGAAGTGAATGGGTAAGCGGGATCACAATGGTCAGATTATTCCCCTCTCCTGTCAATTGACAGTTGTCTTCTGACATAAATTCCAAACCTATGTCAATAAAATCCCACTGAATTCAGCAAAACAAGAAACATTCTCTTGTCATTGTGTGCGGGGACTGCATTGACACAAATCTTACCCAATTGATCCGTACCTGCACCTTAACGCATTGTTATGTCAATGCCCTGCGCAGCTGCTGGGATAACAGCTGTTCCTGCCCCGGGCACGTTCCTTGCAGTATTTCACCCATCTCTCCCCTCATTTCATAATTCACAAATGTTGTAAACCCCATTTATGGTACGCACCGCCACCATTTGACCCGGACAAACACCGAGCGCGCACACACACACAACAGCCAGCTGCAAGCGATGGTGGTCATAAAACGCATTTAATGGATGCTGAATATATTTGCTGGCAATTAACAACGAAATCGATCATCTTAGGTTTATCTCTTGTGTCAACCGAGAAACATAATCAGAAGCTCGAGTGTTTGGTTAGGATGTGCCAGCATTTAAAGCGGTCCACTCGTACAGACTTTGTTTGACTTGTCCTCCATGCGGATGTGTCAATTCAAAACCAAGTGCCATGTGGTTGACGCCGTGACTACCGAAACATAATCGGTAGTACTCCCATGGTGGCAGTGAATGCGAAAGCAATTCGAAGGGGACCGACATTTGGGGGGTGACCGGGGCTAATTGGAAAACCTTTTTTGTCGCATGACTAATTCGAAATCATTTTTTAACGAAATTATAGGGGTAGCAGTCGATGGCAGACTGCAGCACGACTGCGACTACGACATAAAAGACCGCCGTCAGGCCCACATTCACGTTCGGGAGATTTCGTCTGCACGGTCTGGTGGTCGCTAATTTGAAGGACTTTGTCAACGTGCCCGGTACGACGTGAAGTACCAGTATTTTGTGGGATGTGCTGCACTGCTAATAATCCTGATTTATTCGATTCTTTATTGAAATTGATCAATTGAATGCAGGTTCAGTTTGAGTGAGTTGTTTCTCCGCCGCAATCAATTGTGTGCTTAAAAGTTTGAGAGGTGGAAAGTGGCTCTTTGTGTAATTTGTGTTTCATAAATATCAGTTGAGAGCTGGAATGGGAAAGTGAACATTACATTAAGGGTGTTCAGCAGCGTTTTAAAATTGCAGAGTAGTTGTGAAGTCATTCGTGAAGATTAAATTGCAGTGATGTACTTAACTCTTATCAATTTGTTGCTTAAATTCGAGACTAAAGTATATCATAGGGATAAGGACATTGTTTTTCCGTTTGAAGAAAATTAAATAAATTGCTAGCTTGCACTGGGGCATCATCGTAGAGCTCTGTCACAGAATATATGAGGTCGATTCGATAATGAATCTTAACTTTAAAGGAAAAACGAACATTTTGAAAAAGTCGATTATTTATTTGTGCCAATATGCACGACCGAGGGATGCCCCGACTTCTTAAAAACTCCGTCGGACCATGTCGACGCTCTTTTAACCAGTTTTTAATGTGGACTCATCCTACACAGTATCCAAGTGTGTGATTTTCCTTTCGAAAAGATTACTCGAATCATCGATCGATATTCTCATTTTCGATTCCAAACCAAATTCCCAGTCCAGTTCGGCATAAGTATCTGTCTGCGAGAATGCACTTAACTTAGCGATTGTGTGTGGAACCATCCGGTATTTAGGCACTCACCGTACCGCCCTCGTAGACATCCAAGCACGCAATCGATTGGAGAACCTGCGACAAAAAATGTAAATTGTCAAATAAATATAGTATGTGGTTGGACGATCAACAAATCGCCTCGCAAAATTATTCTACTGTTAATTAAAATAATACACGAATCTATGAAGAACAAATTTCAAATTACTCAAACAATTGGACAACGGAAGATTGAGTATCTTGTTATCATGAAATCAAAATTAATGTCTTCCAGTTCGACGGAGGCGCGTACTATTGACACCAAGTAAATAGAATCCATCAAGTTAAGCAAACAGGAGTGGAGAGTTTCACGATTTGGGACTGTTTCACTTGACAAAATTGATACAAAGGAGCGAAGGAGGGGCAAAAAAGAAGCGTTTTTGCATAGACAAAAACTGTGAAGCAGAATATTTATTCAGCGGAATAAATCGCTTTCCAAAAGAATGGACACCCCAAATACACATTCAAAAATTGAGGAAAAAGGAACTTACGGAAATTGTTGATGTAAATAATGTTGCGACTTAGAGAACACACACTTTTTAAACTCATAGGAAAAAATTCACTAAAGTCCTTCCATATTTAAGGGGAGTTTGAGTTAATGAAATTAAGAATAAAATCGATTGGATGTGTAAGTTGTGGCCTCTCTCTGCATCGTGTAACTGAACCTAGAAGACTTTAACTTTAACTTTTTATTGTATTTTCATTTAAATTTTAAATTCCTTTACTTATATACTAGCTAAAAATACTTAAAACTAGCTTATACTAGCTCTTAGTTAATCTACTTTACATTAAATTTGCGTTTCGACCTACTCTATCTTAATTTAACCCAGAAGAATTATGGATTGAATGTACTGACCGACATGCAGTACCGGGTCAAAAAAAAATTATTTTTGTACTTTTACAACCCAGATTTTTTTTTCATGACATAGAGGCTAACGGCGTCGACTTGCACGCCAAAGATCCCAGATTCGATTCCTGAACTGAGTATGCCGAATTTATTAAGCACCATCAGCACTTTTGAGTTATTGACAATACTCAAAGAGTATTAGTTGCCTATGAAAAGTTTCTTAAATTTCGCCGTTCGGAATCGGGAATAAGCGTAAAAATTTTCAAGAATTTACCAGGTTTTAAAATGTTTCTACTTTTCGCATTTCGGAATCTTAGATTTCGGGATTCTATTCTTCTGCCAAATTCGACACCACTATTTTAAAAGTCAATCAACTAACACACCCACGACATGCGGTTTTAATAAGTTACATGCCAGCAGCATCTCATTGGACACGGGTGTTTAAATAAGACGGTCAGGTCACAGGAATGTGCTGTGAACTGTCATCGAAATCAAGTGATTTAAAGCCTTTATCTTGTGGGGTTTTCTAAAGTTAGTACTTTAACAATAAGCATAAAAGCACAGCTGTCTGATTTGTGCTCCAGAGTTGTTAAAATTTGACATTTTGGACTCATGTCACTCAGAGTAACAAAGGCGTAGATTTTGAAGATGTTACTCTCCGTGGATATATTTTACAAGGTTAGGTTAAGTTTGGTTGAGATGGTTGAAACTGAAGCATTGAGGATATAAAATCAAATTATTTTCTAGCCAGTTTGTTTCCTTAATAAATGTCTTGATCTTCTTGATCTTATTGAATTTCTTGATCTCTCTTGTATCGTTAGATAGATACGCATTAGGCTCGATTATCATAGATGTTCCTAATAATCATCATTCTAACTGCTCAACAGAGGCAGGCACTCAGGTGAAACGTTATTGAAGAACGGTCTCTCCCTCATACTCAGCTCAGCAAATCCTATAGGAGTCATTATACAGGATGATAAACCTTCTTACATGGTTTCCCATCACACAGTGTCATGCCTATGTGAGAGGTTCAAGGCTCAAATCCTTAACTGAACGTTAGTTAAAGAGCCATTTTTTACCCATTCACATCTGTCGAGTTGCTGACAACGTTCAATCCGTACTTATTCCCCAAAAATAAAAAAATGTTTTTAAATTGTGTAATGTAATGTCCTTAAAATCATTTCATCTCAATGATAACGGTACCACTAATGACTCCATCTATGGAACTTTTCAAAAATGTATCCTTTTTTCAAAAGATAATTCTCGGTTTTAACATGTTTAATACTTTTCGAATAAATTGTAAAATGTATGCTACTTAGGTATTGCTTAAATCTTCTTAATTTACAAATCAATATCATCAGAATTATTAATTTCAGAAGGTGAAGATCATAAGATGAGATATTTTCTTTTTTTACTTATTTGCGCTATCTCTATTAAGAACGTCTTCTTTTACCTCATTCTTTCGTATTTGTAGACCATTAAAATTGCTTAAATATCACGACTTAAATAAATCCAAAAATTAAATATAAATATCATTTTAGAAAACTATGACGCATACATTATAACAAATCTATAAACAATTTTTAAATTTAAGATATAAGAATTTCACAAATCGCTTTCTAAAAACAATAAATCCTTTTTTTATTTTATTTATTCAATAAATTTTGTTTTGTTGGTTCCCTGGCTGACAATAAAACAAACCAGGAATGCATTAAAATCCTTTTGGAACTGTTTAAAGTGATTCGTTAAATCCTGGGCAATAAAGCAGCGTCAACTTCATTTTCTGTTCGTCTGTGTCTATTATCGTTTGACAAAGCGACGTTTTTTTTGCGTTCTACGACTAATGAGTTTTTGTAAACGTCACAAAAAAACAACTTTTGTTCATCAATTCACTTGGCGTAAATATCGACCGTTATCAGCCCGATGTTCCCAACTAGACCCGAAAGTCTGTCGTGAATTACAATTGTTTCCTCCATCTCCAGTTCATCAGCAGCCATTGTCCCTCCATGTTGTGGCAACGGTCCCAATTAAAGGCTCAACTCTGCAATACGCCAGTTGTATGTGCATTCGCGCACATTTTCATTGCCAAATTCAGTTGTGCCCGCCCATTCCCTCTTAATTTCATGGTCATCGCACACATTGGCCGTCGCCCAAAATGTCCTTCCGTCGATAGCGCTTTCGCTTGTGAGTTCATTTTGGTTTCGCTTTCCGACAAGCAAAATACACAATTCGCTTTCACTTTTAAAAGATAATCGCTTTCATTGTCTGCAAAATTACTCAAACAAAGAGGAAAAGTTCTTCACATGATTATAAGAATTCAGAAGCAGTGGTCTCCTCTCACTGAACACATCCATTGTCAATTGACGTCTGTCATTATTTACGTTCTGTCAGACAGAGTGGGTGTCTGCTTAGAATCTACACTTTCTCCATTTATTTACATATCCACGCCCCAAGCTGCCTGCGGCTAAGACGTAGAATGGGAAAATAAACACCAGCCCACGCTGCTCGTTTCGCGTCCACCTAGACCAATTCATACACAAGCAATCTTCCCGATAAAATCTTTTAATTTACACAGCTAGTAACAGATACATATTCACATGACTAAGCACTCAATCGACGGCGCAGCTGAGAAGCCTCCTCGCCTCAGATCTCGATCGTTTGCCGGGCGGAGGATGACGATTCGCCAAAGGAGTAGAAGTTATTCTCTGCAAAGATTAAGTGTTCACATAATCGGTTTCAGTGAGTGGAGCATGTGGGGCACTTACCTTCATCACTTTCAAAGGAATAGAAAGTGTCATCGTCTCTTAGCGAAGATCGATTGGAGAGGCGTCTGCAGGAGTGCAGCTGGTCCATGGTTTTTGATGGGAATGCCGTTGCGACTGGTGATCCGTACTCAGAGCTTATAGAAACGTCTTCAGAGAAATACATTGATCCCATGGGGGAGCCGTATTCTGAACGGGAGCTCTGGATGGAAGCGTTGTCTAGGTTTATGTGACGAGGTGTCTCTGGTGACACGGAGAGCTTGGGCTTGTCCTGCTTCACTTCGGAGTTCTTGTTCACGTCACTGGCCTTGGTCTGGTTGTCATTGCCGTTATTGTTAAGTTCGTCGGTGGTTTGGATGGACAGTTGTTTTGGAATCGGGGCCGGTCGCTTTTTGCTACCGTTCCTGTTGCCGTCTTCCTTGGTCTTGACGGGCGGCTTTTTCTCTTCGACTTCGACGGCACTGACCTCCGCCTCGATTGCAGCTGACGAGGTGTGTTCCGGAGTGGGGTTCTTCTCAAACCGCGATATGAGCTTGTTGACTTTCCCCAGATCGCTGGGCTCGAGGTCCTCCGAAAATGGACGTCGCAATGAGGCCTGTTTGACCAGCGGCCTGGCAAGTCGTACCATTGATTCGTTTCGCTCGGGAATGTTTTTGGGTGGCTTACGGAGTGGAAGTGGTGGTGGTGGCGGCGAGAACGAAGGCGGAGGAGAAGGTGCGGCGGATGGCGGAGCGTCGTCGTCGTCACTGGAGTTGTCGTCGTAGTTCGCATCCAAGCTTTCCTGGCTGTTTCCGATTTTTCCCTTCGACATGTGTGGACTTCCGCGGCATGCTTTGGTGCTGTCCATACTTTGCTGGGTCTCGATGGCTGCTGTCGTGCTCATCAGTGACGATGGTCGCTTGAGACGAGTTACTCGCGAGGAGTTGTCGTAGTCATCATCGTCATCAGTGCTCTCAATGCTGTCAGCACTGGTCGCCGCAATGCGTCTGATTGGGACGTTCTTCAGCTCGTCGTCGAAGTCCTCGAAGGCGGTGTCCTCACGTTTGGAGAAAATATCGATGCTCTTAGTTTTGAAGAGTTTCTCCTCACTAAAGACGCTATGGACCTTCCACGGCTCCGAGGTCCTGGGTATCTTGTCCAGCCCAGCTGACGTGGACGCAGCGCAGCTCTTGTTTCGGAAGTTGTCCGGTATCCAGGAGTCAGAGTCGTTTGAGTCCATTGACCGCTTCCTGAAGTGGCCACGACTAACGTCCAAGTGCTTGACAGGAGCTGGTGAAGAGGTTATCTCCAGGAAGCTGGATATTGTGTTCTTATTGGGTATGAATTCCGTTTTCGGCTTCGTCCTTGGAGGGATCTCCTTTATGATTGTCGTCGGTGCTGGAGGAGCTGGTCGGGTGACTGCAATTATCAAAGTGGATTCGTAGTGTTCAGAGTTGTCCTGGTGGATGAGAACTCGCGGCACTTCAATGTCGTCCTCTGACTCCAGTGACTGCGACATTAGCTTCTTACTAGCCCACATTGCTGCGGTCGGCTTTGAATACTCGGCGTCCTCGTCATCCGGCTGCTCTTCAGAGCAGAATCTGTTAAGTTGGCGTGAGTTTTTCTCTGGGCTCTGTTGCTCGTCGGAGATGAATCTATTAAGTCGACGTGGTTTCTCCGGACTCTGCGTTCGTCGTTCTTGTTTCTCTGGACTGGACTCTGCAGGGGAGTCTCTGGACTTTCCCTGGAATTTCTTCATCTTTTGCATCTGGGCGTTGACTTTCTGCAAAGCCTTATCGCGCGCTTGTTCAAGTTTTTCGCGGTTGTTAAGCTTCGGTTTTCGCTGTTCGTCCCCTTGTGAAGACTCCGCCTCTTGGTCTCCATCTTCGGAGTATCCTTTCCTGCTACGAATTTGATTGAGTTTCCGCATGAGTGTTTGTGAACGTCCCGGAGGAGCTTTTGCTTCGTCTTCTTCCACTGAAGACGTTGCTTCCGTTGGTCGCTTGAGTTTTAAACTCTTCTTCCAGTCCCGCAGTCTGCTTGTGGCAGTTGGCTGGGGTGGCTTGCCGTCATCCTCGTCAAATGAAATCGATCGCTCTCTCATCTTGAGCCTTCTCAAACCAGCTCTTAGGTGATTGGACATGTTCGACTTCGCAGTCGGTTCAGACTCTGCCTGATCCATTTCAGACTCTTCAGAGGGCTTGCGTTGCCTCAAGCGCTTAATGCTCTGCTTGATGGTGCTGAAAGTTCCTTCAGGGCTGGATGATGCATGCAATTCACTGGATTTGTCGGCGCTGTCTCTACGCTGCGCGAACTTCTTTCTGGGGATAGCCCCCTTCTTTTCCGGTTCCGAGTCATCTTCCATAGAGCCTTGTGCTTGCAAATCCCTCCTTGACTTACGTTCTTCCTCAGAGGCGAACCTTGTGCGGATGTTCTTCAAGCTCCAAGCACTGTCACTTTGTGCCAGCGACTCGCTTGGCGCCTTCTCTTTTCGGGACTTTCTGAATCCTCCCAGCTTGGAGATGCCCGCTCGGTACGACGGGAGTTGGCTGTCAAGCGCATCTTCTGTTGACAGGTGCTGGTTGATGCCCCACAGGCTGCTTCGGTTGGGCTTTCTCGGTGGTTCGTTGCTGCTTTCTTCAGACACTGATCTCTGGATCCTCGATCTCGGTAGGGATTCATCATTGATGGCGTTTCGCCTTCTAGCGAGAAGCGGGGGAGGAGTTATACCCCTCTGCAAGTACTCCATTTCAGAGCGTAGGGGAGTTGGGACACCAGATTGGTCTGAGCCTAACGGGCTTTCACTGCCAGAGGACTTCGACAAACGTCGACGAGCCTCTTTGAACTCGAATTCATAACTTCCTGCATCGTCCTCAATTTCATTCTCCTCTCGCAGCTCCCTCTCGTACTGGCGCGCGTACACATCCACTTCGATTTCAGTCCTCCTCACCACGGTTTTCTTGGCGAAAATATTCTTCAGTTTGAACTCTGTCAGGTCCTTGTAGGTCTTCTTGCACTTGTCCCCAAAGCGCGTTGCCGCGTTTCCAGTCTCCCTTTCAACGCCATCTTGCTCATCCGGGCAGTACTCAGCCTCGAAGGAGCTCGCTGTCTTATAGGTCGAGAAGTCAGGCTGGTGCTTATCCCTGAATCCTTCGTGCATACTCATCAAGGACGACACTGTGGATATCCTCGTTGGTGTTCGATCGATAAACGCAGACGGAGGTGGCAACGACAGCGGCGTCAAAGAAGAAGGCCCACCCACCATCATACCCCCGGGGGTCGGCTGCTGCTGCTGCTGTGATATATCCTCGCGGGAGCTCTTGAAAATCTTCCGTGATTTTATTTTCGGAATTTTTATGTGCGGCAAGGGCGGGAGCCTACCTGCGGAAAAACAAATTACGAGAACGTCTCGCAATCAATTAACGCACAGACACACAAGATGGCGGAGCCTTACTTTTAATGTTGTCCACATCGATTTTCTTGTAGAAGCTCTTCAAATCCATGGCTCCTCCTCAGGCTCGGGCTAATCGAATTTTCATCTGGTTTCGCGATGAGAACTGGTTGCTGGAGCCGTGCCTCTGGCGGTGTCGATGCGCGTGAGGCCTTGACGGTGAAAAGTTGCTTGCAGTTTAAATTAAAAAATTTAATTGGAAACTAAATTGTTTACATCTATAATGCGTTCAGATACGTGCTGCGCTGGGGTGCAACTAGACGGTGGCTGTTTTGTTGAACCCCGATATCTGGTTGTTGTTTGCTAATTGAATTAGTGTGCATTTCTTATTTGCTGTTGGCTGGTTTCTCTTTTATATGTTTTTTTTCGCTGTTTTTGAATGAACTTGTGAAAGGGGTGACGGCAGTGATATGTACGTTGATAGAAAATTGATTCTGCCATTGGAGGGAGGGATGACGAAGCATTTTTTAAGTTGTGTCAGGAGTGTCAAGGTTTGGGGGGATATTTCATTCGATCCTCATCGATGTTTACTGTCTGCTATTTTTGGAATTTGATTTAAATTAAATGAAACAATAATTTTTAGAGTAATTACGTCCATCAGAATTTAAAACAAAGTAATTTGAAGACCTGAAGTAATTTTTTTTTAATTATTGGAAACAAACAAATGAAATGATGGGTTCTGTAAAAGTTATCGTCCACCTCCACCGCCTTATTCAACCTGCATGCACACGAAAACTGCCTCAATCGCAGCCATAAATGTCAGAACCTCATCGACATCGTCGTTCTTTCGGGTACACAAAACGGTGTCGATGTCAACTACCCTTTCCACCACCAAAAAATTGACTACGTCTTCCGCAACATTTGGGGCCCGAGCGATGATTAGATTTCTGTCGCCTCAACTACTGGGAATCGATTATCCTGGTGAGAATCATCAAAATTGCAATAATCGGTTTTTCTCTGTCTCGACTGCTCTGCCGAAGTACAGAAAATCCTTGACTACCTCAAAGTGTCTTTGGTTGCCCATTGTGACGCTCGATCCGTGATCTCAATGTTTTGGATCTTTTCGTAATGTTGGCGTATATGTACTTTGGTGTGCCCTTACTTACCGCCTTCCAAATTGTAGGCACTTTCGTTTATGTACCAACAAACGCCAATGGCATCCAATTACATTAATGTTAATTGGGTAAGTCATCAAATGAATGGAACTTTTGGGAAATCGTGCCTCTAAGTTTTGTTTCTGAGGTGTACTACATACAACAGCACCTATTTTGTTAAGATTGCAGTTACATAACCGTTACAATTCAAATGTTTCGGACTGCAATTGTTACGTTCGCTTAAAGGCAGCACTGACATTCCAGTGAAACACGCTTTAATGACAACCGAACCGAAGAGAAAGGCTTAATGCATTGCGACACAAAGAATTTTAGTTCTGCAATTGATGTGCTTCACAGTCGTGTTAAACCTCACCAATAAAGGTATTTTTTGTGGGAAGCAAGCTGGCGTCATAGCTCAGTCTTTTACACATTTTTATAAATTCCTTTTGGACATAAACAAATCTTAACGTGAAAATAGAGCATTCATTGCTCAAATTTTTCGACAGATCGGTATTTTCTGTCACGAAAACGAATCCATTTTTGGCGTATTCTATGTTTTTAAATAGTTTTTCGAATCATTTCAAAATGGACTGGACTTTAGAGACGAAACAGTGGAGCTAATATGCAATGAGTTTCTGCTAAAATTCAGATCCAGATATTTTACGTAAAATTAAGGTTTTTTCAATAAGGCTTGTTTTCTGGCTTGACATTGCCGAATTTGCAAAAAAAAAAACACGTGGCACCGCTATGTTCTCGAATCACTTTTTCAATTGTTAAATGTTTCAAAGTGGAATTCCTCCTTCAAACTTTGTAAAAATCAGTTAATTTCTGAATCATGTTCAAATGCAATATTCGGCAAGCTTGAATGTTATATAAGCTCCTCCTCCAAAGACCTCCTGTGCTTGATGTCCTGTAGTTTGGAATAAGTTGCATACTAGTCTCGAATTCAATCTCCTACCATTGAAGAGGAGACTGAGAAAAATTGGCAGTCAAATTAACATTTGACAACTGACGAAGTTCCTTTTGTTCACTTTTATCTAAACTTCTGCTCAAGAGCGTTCTTTTCCATGGTGGCAAGTCAGTGATGGATGTGACGAACCCAATCAAATAACCATGGCTGCCGCAAACTGTTATTTCTAAACCCGTTTCTAACGAATATAACATTTATGTGCAGTGCGTTGCAAAGATTACTATTTTTAAACATATTTCAAAGCTTAATTTTTCCGCTTATTAACGTTTTGGACGTCAAAATGACATTGCTCGCCGAATATATTAAAGAAATGACGTTGCCTGACAAACGAATTATTTTTCAATTCCCATTTGCAGCGCATCTAATTATCATCGCTTTAATTGCATTTGATACAAAGCAAACAAACAAATTGTATACTTGCATTGTAATTTTTTCAAAATATGCTCCCATCAATTCGCGGCACACATTTTTTCTTTCTTTTGTTTTCATCCTCGAATGAAGCTCATCATTTTCTCGTCGTACCACTGACAGTGAAAACACAATTTTCATCATTTGAGTTTCACTAAAATGAATTCTGCATTTTCTTTTGAGTCACGGTTCACATGGATTGCCACCAGTTCTCTTGTTATGTTACAGGTTGAACTCATCGACTGAATGACAATCATGCGCATTGTTATTTGACGCAAAAAAAAGAAACGTAAAAAACAAGAGTTTTCTCTTTGAGGTGAACATGCAATGAGTATCTTTTGTGTTTTTGATGCATGTTTTCGCTTATGAGTCGCACATTCTGCTGCCGCAATGCACGAGGGTGAAGCTTCAACTTTGTCCCAAGCTACCGACCGGAGCCCAGTTTGCCTGATTCTGGTGGAGTGCGTGTGGCTGTGTGCTTAGAGAACTATGTATGCCACGGTGAATGATTGAGTGATTGTTGTTATTCTCTTATTTGTCGTAATAACGCCATTTATAGAATGTGACCTAAAATATCCATAAATGTCTTGTGTCGGCTTTACATAGTTTTCCACATTTTTTTTTTCGCTTCTGTTTGGTTTTTGGTATTTCAGGTGATTTAGGTGAATGTGTCTAGTGTGAGTGTAGATGACTTTTGGGTCAGTGACAGAGGGCACTGACATTTTGGTCGTCACAAACATTCTTTGGTTGCTGCTGCAGTGTGGTATAGACTTAGCACACTATAAACTATGTTGTGAATGTGAATGTGTGCCAGGAGATGACACACGTCAGACATTTGACGTACATGCACTTTTAGTTGCGAGTTTAATGGTGTAACTCCTTGGAGTGACGGGTGCTTTTACTTGATCCTCATGCAAGAGTGTGTATGATTTTCGAAATGTATATTTTAGTGTCAAATAAGTCAAGTTGACTGACAGCTGTCAATTACTGCCTTAAAAAAGTGATTATCTGGTGCCAAATTGATGCACATCTGTGCCTATATGTATATGGTGGCTTTTAATGAGCCGCTGTATCTTGTTGTGGCGCGAATGAAGATAGAAACGGTGTATATGCAAAGATTGTAATTTTTGTCCCTATCTCTCATTTTATACACGGTCAAGAGAAGAAGTTCATATTCAAAACGTATTTAACGCACCATCGTCTGCTTTTTAGAAATCTGATGTTGCAGGCCGAGAGAACCTATGGGATTCCTTATGGTATGGCAGACGTGTCCAGCCTTGCATATCGGCCGGTGTTTCATCTCTCACTCGCCTTTATTATTTTTATTTTCAAGACACTTTTACATAATTAGCAGACTTTCTAAGGAGTTCTTTCGTATCAGAGGATTGAAGATCTTAGACCAACACCAGTGCGCAAACTCGTTCACGTGACTAAGCATCACACTGTCTATTGCCGCAAAAACAACAAATGCAACGAGCTCATTTTTTGCAGTACGAACTCTGTTTATTCAAAATTATAAAAGCAAAGTTCCCACGTTTCAAAAATCATATTCTATTTGGTACAAAGCTGTCTGTTCACAAATGTACTCGGGATAGGATGCATTGTTTGTTGGTTTTTTTTTTACTTTTGAGTTTTAATCAGCATCATCATTTAATTCGTCTCCACTCTTCGTTGTCTTAGAAGGGCGCTCCTGTTCGAAAGTGAACCTGGGCTTCAATCAACATGCCTCTTCAGCTGGAACGGTCTTTTGCCAGCGGTTTTCAGTTGCATAAACTTAGTTAGTTGAGATCGAAAACGCTCACTGATAGATTATCAAAGTGAATCACATTTGTCGGCACTCTTGCAGAAAATGAAACTGCGTTTTTGGCATGTAATGTGTGCTAAAAAAAAGCCGCCTGCAATTCTAAACCTTAAATTTTCAGCCTTCTACCGACATCTGTGGACATCTATTCCACTAATTTCTACGAAAATCCCCCACTTTAAGACCGAAATCACACACAGTAAATCATAAATGGGTAAAAAAAACGGCTGCCAAATCGCCACTCCGTCGGCAGACACTTCCGCAATTTCCTTTCACCACAATGTCGTCTACTGCACCCTTTTCTCACCTGTTAATACAGTCTTAAGGATTATCCTTTGCTTTTTGAATTGTATACATTTTTTTCAACTTTGTAATAAAGTACTTATAACAGTTTTCTTCTCTCTTTTTCTCGTTTACAGGATAAGGATTTTGACTAGACACTAGACGTACGGATACTTTTTTTTTTAAGTGGACGACGCATCAACCCTAAACGCATTGAAGGGGAGGAGAGGAGATAGTTTTTTCTCTTTGTAATTTCTGTGAAGGAAACAGTGATATAATCTGCTCCTGGCTGGGGCGTTTAATTAGGATCAAGGAAGCAGCAGCCCACTAAACGAAGATGGGGCGGCAGTCATGTACGTTTGCCGTCCTTATGGTAGCATTTTTAAGCACCACACAAGCACTGAGTAAGTAAAAAAAAATATATTCATAAAAAAAACTATACACAAGCAAGTGAAAGGTTTTTTCTGTGTACTGGAAGGGCGTACTCAAAGGTGAATTAGACTCTGTTAAGGCGTTGCTTTGAGTTGGCTAAAATGAGAGGGTTTGCTTAAGACTTCGAGGATACCCTTAAGATGTTAAAGATGTTTTCTTGCTATGTACATAGGATACTTAGGTGGGGACAATGTTCTGTTTGAGTTGAATGTTTGAACGAGATAAGTTCAAAATCAGATTCTCTGATAGGTGATTCTGAGATTTTTGAAACAAACTAAACCTCTTAAAGAAGTGTTTCTGTTTAGTATGATATTCCACTATCTGCGGATAATTTTTGAATTGTTTTCAAGTCTTTTCTTCTCACAAACTTTCATTCGAATGGAAATACTTAAAAGAACCTTGTACTTACCAATATGGTGAGTATGGTGGTCTGAAATGGATCTATTTTTGTAGGCCATTTCAATTGCTTAAATATTCGCTCACGCACCAACAAAGCTGGTATTCGTAACCAATTTAAATTTTATTTGTCGCCAACTATTTTGCATGCGGCGCCGATGTGAAAATAAATTTCGTCCTTGTCTGTAATACTCATTGCAGGCTATAACAATTTACGTATTTAGTGAAATCATCACACGTGAGTAATAAGCAAATAAATTTGACTTAACGACACTTAATGACAAGCATTACTAGTTTTTCCGCATTGGAGATCTAGGGAAGCCATCACTCTTTAGAACAATTCATATTTCAAGACTATATGCCAATGCTTTTCTGCCAATTTCGGTCGAGTTCCACGCAATATTTGACTGCATCTATCGTTTCCCTAGTTGACGAAAAAAAATCGGTCCTGTCGATGTCTACCAGATTGTCGTTATTCCCTTTCTGGGTGAAGTCCAAGTTTGTGGTTTGGGTTTTTGTCTCAATTCCACTACTGCACCGATCTTATTTTTACGAAATTTAGTTTTTGTTACATGTAATTAAATATATCATTTCGGTGCCTTTGGCGCAGCAGTGCACAGGTTTTCAAATATGTACTTTTTGGGTCTTCGTCCAGTTTTTGGCTTGGTGATACTCCCATGCTATGTTGAGTCTGCATCCATCGTAAAACTGAGTCTTCAGTTTCCCTTTGGATTTTTTCGACGCTGTTCGTTTTCGAGGATTAGATCATCTAAACGGAACTTACTGAATTAAAGCCGAATGCTGTGATCTTTCACTGCCCTAATTGCAAATGCGTCATTTAAGTTTATGTAGATTTTGTAGGTCTTAGAAGAAGGCGAAGTAAGGTTTAGCTAAGTCTTCAGTCAGTTAGACTAAAGTGACAGACCTTTCAATATGAATATACCCCTTATGAATGGTGGTCTAACGAAAGCACACAAAACAAAAAGTTTTCACAGAATTATCTTAATATTATTAATTATGATACAAGGATCTACGACAATTATATGTGAAAGAAAATATTGGCCAAATGCTCACCACAACTTCGATGCCATACCTTATTCCGATTGTTCATATTTTCAATGACTCTGCGACATAATCACGGTTCAATGTTGTTAAGGCGTCGTATTATCTGTTCCTTTAGCTCTTGAATTGCTGTTGGCTTTGTGGGGTACACTTCTTCTTTTAAATATTCCCAATGAAAAATGTCAAATCACGCAATCATATAACACTACCATTGTAATCTTTGCCGAAAAGAGTCATTGCTTCGTTGACTGTATAACTAGTGGCGCTATTTTGTTATAAGCACATGTAGTTCAGATTTATATCCTTAATTTCTGGCCTCAAGAAGTCCGTTAACATCTTGGGATAGCGAATACTATTCACGTTAACAGCTTGGCCGACTCATTTTCGAAGAAGGACATCTCGATGATGCCGCCAACCGATAAACAGCACATCTTTGTAAATGCATCGACTTTTCAGCAGTCAATCATGGTGGATTCTCATGTAATGAAATTTTCGCACATTTCTACCGATTGTGAACGTATTTGATCGATTATGCTGACAAAAAAATATGATAGAGTGCATGAAATACATTTTAATTTAAACCCCCATTTTTGTAAAATGCTTCAATAATCTTAACGCACTGCTCAAGATTGAATTTACCAAACACTGAAACGTCAAATTAAGTTCAGCAGAAGCACTTTACCTTAAGGTGTAATAAACTACTAATATCGTGCATTATGGTTGGACCACCCTTTACAAAAAACACTTTATAAGCATTCCTTTTGGGAAGCAATTTGATGTTTGAATCATGGGTAGATTGGCTGATTTTATTTAGTTTTTTGCACTCATAAAAAAACTTACAAGGAAAGTTATGACGATAAATGGATGGGTTCACAGATAACTTCTGTTAATGCCCCTTTTAATGAGTGATACGTTTCTTTCTTATTTCCGGAAAGGAAACTTTGTCTTCACCCAAGATAAATGTTTGCTTAACGTTTAAAGCCGACACAAACTGTCAAGCAAACGTGAGAAGAATACTAGATTATCCCAAACGAAAGTAAAAAAAAAAGTCGTCTGATAACTCAAAAAAAAAAAAAAAACAATATATGTGTATCTCGAAAACAAATTTATCGGGAATGTATCAAGAAAAATATTGATCCTGTCAACCCCGTCAACTTTCTCAATTAGTGAGCTCGTAGAAAGATTTATGCGCATTTGCGAAAAAATACAAATTTCATAAACACCGCCACCGATTTGTCATAAAAAACACAAGAAAAATAGTCTTCTCGCCAATATCTGAAAATATAAATAAAACCGGTGACTAGTTGCAACGCTATGCTGTCATCGTCGTAAAACAAATGCTGATGATTTGAAATGTCACTGCAATGATGCCGCTATTGTGAGTCATGAAAAAGTAACTTCAGAGAGGCAAACTATTTGTGGGAAGAGAGGTATGAGTTGGTAGAGCTCATCGAATAAACGTCAAAGATCACGTTTTTGCAAAAATGATTTCCTATGAATCGGCTTAGTTATTCAATTCATAAACCACTAACAAGTCTTAAGGGCATCACTTTAGTTAGTTACACAACAGCCGCCACAGTGCTGTTAGAAAATTAACTTTAAATATGCAAAGCAATCAGGAGTGATTGAGTCCAGTTGACTTACGTCGTTTATTCTAAGTTGTCAGCTCGACGACGTCGACGGGAAGGAGGAGGGAGACAACATTCTCTGATGAATCAATTGCAGATGAATGAAAGTGTAAGCGAGGCAAACCATTAGAATGCCTGTTCGTTCTTGGCACTGTCATCAATCTTTGTTTTCTCTTTTGGCCGAAGAGGTTCATCAACCATCGTGGGAATAGAATTTAGAAGAAGATGACAGTTAGTTACACATTTCGATGTGACAGAGGTTTTTTTGCGAATAATCTGTGGAAGTAATTATGTGATTGAAAGAATGTATTAGAGCCATTTATCATCATTAGGATAATGATGCCAGCGTCTTTGTTTATAGTAAAGGTCCTAAGGTAGCCCTGACATAGCCAAGACGTCGTTGTTTGGTGTTGATTTCATGATTTGTTTTCTTTCTCATATTTTATATTTCTAATTATTTATTTTCTTCTTTCTTTCTTCTAGTAAATTCACCGCCACGTATTATTAAGCAACCTCCCACAGATGAACTGCTCTTCAAAGTTGCTCAACAATCAAAAGAAAGTGACAAGCCATTCATCATTGAATGCGAAGCCGAAGGACAACCCGACCCAGTGTAAGTGCTCCCTAAACCGCAATTTTTTTAATCCCTTTAAGACGCTCATTAAAATGCAAACGAGCACTTAATCTCTTCTTAACGGTATTTAGACATTTTAATTGTAAGTTCAAAAAATTCTCACTCCGCAGTGAATTGATGTTTTCAAATTAAAAGTTATCTCAGTCTCTTAGCCACTGGGCGCGACTCGTGTAAATTTAGCGGTATTTTTTTTATTTTATTGTATCCACAACTCATTTACAGCAACCAACTGTTCGCCACTGACTAACAAGAAAGTGTGTGCGTGTTGTTACAGCGGAAGAGACAAAAAGTGACACAATTCGGAACCTGCAAACAGGTCTATTTAGAGCGCACACACTCTCCGTCTCTCCGCTGGGTGATCTAAAATTAAGCGGCTATTTTCGAACTGTGTCGATGTCGTCGCGGTCTCAACTCATTCGCTTAAGTAAGTCGGAATTTCTGGCCGACGTCGCGTCGTAACAAATTTCAAGAATTTCAAATGAGTTCACTAGCGATTGGATTCTGGGAAAATGAAGATGGGCTGAACTTCGTTTTCCCGTTTCTTCTTTCCTTTTTGCGGATATTTATCTGATTTAATTATAAACATTTTTGTTTTGATTCAGGAACGCACTTAAAATTTGTTTTGAGTTTATCAGAGGATGTATTCACTCTAATTGGCTTCGAATGTGGGCGGGGAACAGTGAGGTCGATCTAAACCACACACTGCATAATATTTGCAGACATCCAGGGTTAATCAAACAATCTTTGAACTGTCGGCTAATGTGTCAATCAAGAGTTTATTGCTACAGGTCATGATCGGTGCAAGCGAGCTTCACATTCCTTCTCATAAAAATACAATTAATCGTGCGTAGGCACTGGCTGACTGACTGCAGACTGGTGGGATATTTTTGGACGCACATTCGGCTGATATGTGGAGGGAGTCATTTTTAATAGGAAGTTTAGGGGCGGCGTCATTTGGAGAGTGATGAATACCCAAATGTATGGTCATTACGTTAGAAATCACGTCGTCGTTGAGGGTTATGATTTTCTGTCGCGACGGTTGCCCTGTGGAACATTTAAAATTTCTGGAATTCTTACACTCTGGCTGACTTCAATAAATTTTAGCGTTAACTAGAGTGTTGAAACTGTCAAATGCAGAAAAAAAAAACTCGCGCCGCACTCGTAAAAAAGGGAAAAATGTTGTTCCCTTGGCAATAATTGCTGTTTTATTGTTCTGTTTTTTTTTCGGAGATAGTGTACATATGTTATTGACTATAGGAACACATTAATGACGACACCAAGGTCAAATAGAATCACGAGAAGGGCAAAAGAATCCCTTATATAAGCCTATAAATTAAAACATTAAATCCGAAAGATGGATTAATCTGTTTTGAATAGAATTTGATGTCAGCATAGAATGCAGAGTATGCGCATTGAAACGAAAAATTTGTTCTAAAGTTAATTGTATTTTAACAACAGATCCTTCTATGAAGCAATGTTCCATTACATAACGTTCTATTGGGCATAATGCGTTTTCGAAACGAAACTCAGCACGGAGTCATACACTTTTTAAATAAACTGGGCAAGTGCGAGTTACAATCAAACATGTAAGGTTTCGTTTTTTATCTTGCTACCTGCTCTCCACATTCGACAGAGATTCAAATTTAAAAAAGCACAAACCTACGACAAAATACTATCGCGACCGTTTGATCTAAATTTACGTACGTATTCATGTACATGGAAACGAAACCTTAAAACGCACAACATCATCATCTAGACTTCGACATTTGATATAAAATATGAGTAGTTTATAATAAATATTGATACCAATCAAGATGAGTTACTTACCACAACATATTAAGTGAAAACCTTTGTGTTGGGATTGAATGATCATTTTGTCATGCGAATATGGCACGTGCTGGGTGGAACATAAAGCTTAGGGCGTGCGCTATTGAGAAAGGGAGAAAGAGAAATGGCTGTCACTGGTAATAAGCGAAATGACTTATTTTCCTGCTTCTATCAGAGTTCTTCTATCATTCGTTAATGATTATAATTAAGTGACATTACAGCCTATGAGGGACCATGTGAATAGGTTCTTCAGGAACTACTCGTGTAGTGTGTAAAGACGACTAGCTCTTTGTCGACTTCGAATGGCGAAATTTGAGAAGCTTTTCATAGACATTTAGTACTCATTGAGTGTTGTCAGATACTCGAAATAGGTGATGCCGTAAAAAATAAGAGGTGTCCGGAAATCAAACCTGGTACCTTCGGCGTGTGAATTGAAGCACTCAACTACCACGCCACGACCCCTCTGCAATTCGCTGTTCCTTAGAAATTATGAAAAATCAAAATACTTCGAAAGACACTTTTGTAAAGCATAATGAGTTCTATATTCTTTATTTGACATTTCAGTTTTAGATTGCAGCTATCAAATTGGTTAAGGACCCTTCCACTTGTTTGAACCATCTCAACCTGGGCTGTTCTCTGTTGAGTTTGGAAAATTCAGCGGGTCGAAGCTGTGTGTGTCATGCGCTCCACACGCCTACCCCACATTGCATCTGCAGATACTTAACTAGGCACACGGCGCTGTACAAAATATGAAGTTTGTGGTCGAATATTCTTCTTCAACTGCCATCAACGAAAATCGGACTGAATATCTTACACAGAACATTCGTTTGAAGAATACGAAGAACATCTACATCCGCTTTTAACTTGTCCATGCCTCTGCCCCACATCTATCATATAAGCTAATTTTGGTCTTTCGTGACAGGAGGGCCCTAATATTCCTATTACCTCTTGAGCCCACGGAAATAGCATTTGACAAGAGTGTTTCAATGTTTTATTTCGGTACTGTTGTTGTTCTCCGAGTCCTTGACCACACCGATGTTTTTGCTGCCAATTGTGACGGTCTGTTCCAGATATCGATACTAGCCTTAATTATATGGTGCCAATTATGAACCTGATAAGGTTCCAAGAATTTTTGAAGTTAGCGTTCATCATTTGTGAACAGTGCTCTATGAATTTTGTTTATTCTTTTCCGTTCGGCTGCTGCGCATATCACAAACCACGTTATATCGTCAATTTGTCATTGTTCCTGCCGAATCGAATTTTATTAGTTTTGGATATTATTTACACATTGCATCCGGGGCACATGGGTGACCTAATTGCATCCGAAAGACAATATATTTTGCGAAAGAGAAATAAGAAGTCTCTGTATTGCCCTTGAAAAAAGTCCCAATCGTAGCACAAAAATCCTCAGTTCCCCACTTCATTCAAACGAGAATACATCGTGATTCATGCAGAATAACTTGTAATTCAAATCGTTTGAGACATTACAAGTACCACGTCGTCTGAACAAGTTTTATTTCCGCTCCAGAACTTGTGCAAATCATCATTCTTGTCGTTTTGTACCGGAAGATCATAAAATGTCCCTTCCTCCTCTTTTCGTGTCTACGTACACCTCTCAATAGTCTAACGAACCTCTCGCAAAAACTCCGTCAGCTTCGCATCTCTTAGAATGCCTGGCAAATTGCTTATTAAATGATTGTCTTCTCGAATAGACCCGAGCCGATGTGACTTAAATGAGAATAGCACTTGAATTAAATTAGCACAGCTAAATTGTTGTTTACTGCTTCCTTCAGTTAGCGCGGTGCTTTCAGAAACCGCTGTGCGGTGGTCTGTAAATCAGTGGCACTCCCTAATTAGATAATACTCTAAAATAGACGCCTTCAAATAGCCGATCAATTAATATCTGCAGCAAATCTAATAGATGTCGCTCCAACTCCGGACTGTGTTCGCAAACCGCATGCTGTATCAGTTGGTGACGACATTCGCCTATTTGTGTTTTATTGAATCACTTCGCCATTTGTCCATGAACGAATACATATTTCGTCTTTGTGTCGGCTGTGCTAAGTGAAAGATAGACGGGGACGATGAGAAGAAGAAAACTCGTTGTGGATTTGAATGGCGTTTTCAAGTTCACCGACACACTGTAGCTTTACACCGGCTCTGCTTGAATGCGTGCGTTTGTGTGTGCTTAGGCGTCGAATGAATGCTAACTTAAATTTCTACAATTACGTAATCCCACTTTTATTTGCTTGACAACGTTTTGCTTTTGATTCTCTGACACAGATAAAAATTGGTCAGGTTAAATTGAGTTGACTAATAAAAAGCCGACTTTACCCTACTGTCAACGAGGTGGGTGACTCAATCCTCTATTCACATGTGATGTCGCTCCCTAAGGGTTTCTTCACCCTATTTGTGAAATTTGAGTTAACGCGAGGATATTGAGTTTTAAGCTAATGGATTGGAGAAACATAAGGCGGGTGCACAGGAAATGAATGTTCGATTTCGATTTGAACACACTGCCGTACCGACGACGACGCCATCATAGGTGATGTCACATTTCTGCAGGTTGTGTCATCGAATAAAGCGTCAGTTCATGAATTCAAGTTCACACACATCGACAAATGCCGGCTTGTCAATGAAATTAATAAATTATGCGAATATATCGAGAGTGAGAGGGAGTTTCTCGGCGCAATTTAAAACTGGAATTTAACCAGAATGTGGTGGCGAATTGAATGAAAAACAATTTTTGTTTTGTCTTTTACGTCGTGATGTCATTCGCAAAAGGCGCCAGGTCAGCACAGGGCTTACGTATGTATGTATGTATGTGCTCGAAAAAAGGGTCTGATTTCGATATGCCGAACAGACACGAACGTGTTAATCAATCATAATGTACGCGAAAGTCCTTCATGGGAAATGTGTAATAATGTCAACTGCAGGGTACAGTAATGAAGACATTTGATGATGATTATAGGTTGTGTAAAGCGATGGCTTCATTTCATTTATGACACGTGCTGGCACACATCGATATCATGCGAAATTCTAACAAGACGTGCTTAAATAAATTTGAATTAGTCGGTCAACTAGGTTGAAATTACATCCGTTGGAATTGATCACAAAAAGTCGGCATTCATGTACGCGCGCTTATAAATCAAATTTTGTCGTGCGAGTGTGACACACTGGGGCAAGATGGTGGTGGAAACTAGAGGCGGGATTTGTTAGAGAGAATGATTTTGATTTGTAGTGGCGGACATTGACCTTCATTTAATTTTGTTTGAATTATACCGTGACTTGAGAATAGTAGGAACTGTTAGAATAGTTACTGGTAGGAAATTTTCTGTTTAGTAATATATTTTTGACATTGCAGTTCTTAAATGAAATGCAACTAAAGGGTGGGTTAAACAATTACAATCGAGAGTATTAGAATTAGATTTTTTAAAGAAAAATGAAATTAAGTAGAGCTTGAGTGATTTTTAGTACACAAATTAAACAAGGGTGAAGGGTATCACCCCTGAAAAAAGGTTAAAATGTTTAAAATTTAATCTTTAAGGGAGTAGTTTTGGAGTCTAGACGGATCAGTTTAATGTTATAAAAAGTCTGAAAAGAAAAACGGAAATTCAACTTGAAATATAATCCACCTTTATGAATCGGATAGAGCAGTGGAAAGAAACTCGTAAAAGTTGATCAAAATGTCCCAGTTCTTGTCAGTTTTTCTGTAAAGTCAACTTATTTTTGTAAATCTGTAGTATTGGAATTCATTATTTTAGTTTTCATCCATTAAATCGATTTTATTAGTAGGCTCGTCTCCGTGGCGTATTACGTAAGTAAATCAACTTACACGACGAAGGTTCCAGGTTCGATACCCGGTCTGAACACTCCTCATTTTTCAATCTCTTTCGAGTTGCAAAGCTTATCAAATTTCGACGTTTAAAGTTCTATTACATGTAATAGAACAACACAGAACAATGCAGGCCGCGTGAAGCAAACTAACCTTCATTATTTTATTTATTTTTTTTTCCTTATTTCTTTCGACTACTGCGCATTAGGTATCTCAGGCACTTGATCCAATCTCTCATTTAAGGTTCATCAAACCACGTGGTCGCTATTTTGCCATGATTCCTGTTCCAAATCGAATTCCCTTTGTACCCACAGCTTTCCATTCGCTCCAGGAATAATGATCGCAATCAAAGATCATTCAAAATAAGACAAAAAAAAATCAGTTCACCACTTTTTTTCCTAACCTTGAATTCAGTCAATCGAAATCATCTATTCCAAATGTGGTCTTCACAAAGTCCAGTCGAATCGCTCCAGACAAGACAAAGCAAAGTATCTCGTAAATCTCATTTTAATTAGTTCAACCCGCTCAATTTTGAAAGCCATTCGAATGTGTAATGAATCTCTTTTCATGAATAAACCACAAACCAGCCACGTACCTATTCTTACTCGAGGGGATCACAATAGATGACGAAGCAGATCGCGTGTGGAGGGGGAGGAGTCCACCTAGTCACAGTCGCCGCCGTCATCGTCATCATACACAAAAGGGAACCGGAGAGGGAACGCGCGTTCAATCTGATATCGAAATGCGTTTCTGTGGTTTTTATTCTGCCTTAACCAGCTGTGGCTACTGATACACCAGAGGGTCATTTATACACGCAAACACACACACGTGGCACGTCTCCCTTATTGTATTGATTTAACTTTAAGGTGGATAGACAGCACCTTTATGTGAAAGAATTGTGTCACGGATAAGGTAGTAGATCGAGGTGATTAAATATCCATTTTATGGTTTTGCTCATTTGGCACGAACGCTGAGCAGCACTACGTATGGGGGCTGTGAACACCAGTAGTGGTTTTTTGGTTTTAATTCCACTTCTAAGTGAAATTAATTTCAAAACACCAAAGCTGCGTCACCACAAATCACCATGACAATTGTCCCTATTCGATTGGAAAGAGTGTTATTTTATTCTATTCAATTCTTTAAACTCTGGTCCTTATATGTTTAATTAATTCCATTGCCTCGTTAGGCATTTTTATTTCATTCTGTTAAACCAAATGCTTGCCAAATGTGTCAGCTTCTAAGTGGAGTTGCGAAAGAATTTGTTTGTGTCATTGTCACGCAAGTTGTGCTGATAGATTTACTGAACAGAGTTTCTTATTAGGGATCCGCAGTGGTGGCGCCACCTCCTTCACGCTTTGAAGATTGAAAAAAAAAACACGAGTTCACATGTGGCTATGCTTGCGGCATCATCTAGCTATCAACGGCTGTCAAAATAAAAACTCAACCTGTCGAAATTCAAAGGCGAGTGTTTAGAAATATTGACATGTATCACTTAATGTACTGGCGTCAAGAGTGTCTGTCAGAAATATTGAAAGGTTTGTTATTTTCGTCTGCAGTTTACTTTACCTACATCTTTCAATATCTCTACATCTCTGCAGTATGCAAATTTTAATAATTTCATCCACGCCTTGCCTTGAAAAGAGAACTATATTCATACATGTCAGTTAAAAATATGTGTCTCCATTCACCCCAAACCACAGAAAATATTCCAAGAAGCTCCCATGAAACATGTCAGGCATAAGGGAATAATTTACATCACGATTTCATATGAGCATTTCCAAGTATTCGCATTCTCCTTCCTTCTAATTCAGACGCAAAAACAAAACAATCTGCAAAAAAGCTCTTCTCTAAAGCCAGTGACTAACAATTCAAGCAGTAAATGCAATTTGCTTGGGAGTTTGATGAGTCATCTTTCAGACTCTCATCTTTGCAGTCATTTCCGAATTTAGCTTCCATCTCTCTCTTTTCGTGTCATCGATTACATTCTTTGCTCCTCGACCGTGTAATAGGTATGTAGGTGAACAAGGAGTTGTCAGGTAGTTGTTTTTGTATATTTAACCCCATACGACAAAGTCTTGTGACAGAATGTGACTCAGAAAGAGGTTTATCAAACCACCCAATCGTCAAACTAGACACGTCCGCTTGGGAGGGAAATTAAAGACAGGAAAAAAAAAAACGGAAAAGGAAAGTGGTTGAAAGGGGCATTATCGATTTATCCTTGGTAGCGAAATGAAGCCTTGGGAATGTCGATTAGGCCAGAGAAGTGTACGACATCAGATTCGTAATGGAATTTTGAAGGGCACACACAAGTTTCAGCATGTGTCACATCGACATAATTAAATTCGCAGGAAATGAGTTCAAGTGGGAAAATGATTAAAGAATGCGAATGGAGGATGAGGTAAATTCGTTTAGCACGTGTGGCCTGAATTATGTAAGCCCGTTGTTGACATGTAACACACAACTCACTAAGTTTAAGGATATTTGAGTGTGGAATTATTTTAAAGACACGAATCGTACACCTTACTTAGTTTGCGTTTCGAACCACTTTGTACGTTGTGACATTTTAATGTTCTTATGTAGGAAAGGACCGAAATTCGCAGTAACGAGCACTTGCTGGTTGATAGCCAAATGTTTTTTATCGGCATTTGGTGTGGAATTTAACATAATATTCATTCAGAATGATTTAAGACAATTTTTTCCATCCTAAGTCACAGTGCTTGGCCATTCCATTTTAGCTCCTGGGTCAATTTATTGGTTATTTTCTAACGGTGCAATCAAATTCTTAATGTAAAATTTAAGGTCCACAAAAATCCGCTTTGTTCTGATCAGCAAGAAATGCGTTGTCTCGTTCTTTTGTACACACGTTTACAGACAACCATCTTACATTGCTACAACAGATGAAAGTTGACTGATTGTTTGACGAACCAGTTGCCGTAACTGGCGAAAAAATAGTTTTTGAAGAGCTCTACCTCTGAAATGAGAAGGACGTAGCATTTGCGCTAATTGATAGTTATTGCAACAATAAACCTTAATCATTTGAACGTGCTTCGGAATTGCATAATTTGTCATCACTGCCAACGGATTTAAAAGACACCGCCAGATAAGATCGTGATTCCTACAGACTATTACCATCCATCGACCCTTATTGGAAAAGTTTCTACTTCGTTTTGTTCGGCAACGCATACTATAAATAAACAAACAGTAATGAAGTGTCCCTTATCGTATTCTTGACTATTTGTATACCGGACTGCCTATTCATTGCCGAACAAGTATATCTCATATTCTCCCGTCTTCTTGTACCCTCCTGCCTATTCAGAGTCAAATTGTTTTACATCTCTTTTTGGTGAAATCGTATTAAATTCCAAAAAAGAACACCCTCAACCGTTTTCATTTGCAAATAAAATTCATTCATTCACTGTATGAAATTATTTCCTCGCTGTAATTAGCTGCCAAAACGAAACTCTTAACAAATGGATTAACTGAATTTGATATGGTCTTATATGAATGGCAAATGATATACGAGAATAGAAAATGAGTCCTAATTGATTAAATCCAAGACGTAGGCAATGCGAAACTGACAAGCTATCGAAAATACTGACGGTATCCATAAATATGAAACTCTTGCGTTGGAGTGACGCTTAAGGTGTGGTTTTGTATGATTATTTAAGAAGTCTGACCTTTTTTGCAATTCAAGAGACTTCATTTGTCTAGACAATTTCTTCGAATAGGAAATGAAAAGACATCGCCGAAAGTGTTGAACTTAGAACGTCACTTTTCAAAATTAGAAAATCTATTTTTAATGTTGTCAGGCGCTATTGACGCATGCCAATTGTTTTTTTCCAACGCAACTTGTCATTGACCTTAACTTTGAAATTTTTAAGTTAATTGAATATGTTTGCAATTGTTTATGGCATATCACCGGAATCCGATCAGACGCGTTGTATTCTGATCAACATTTCTACATTATGTACGCTGAATGCATCCAATCGTTAGAGATCTACATAAGGGATGCGTTCAGTGACTTAAATGATCCACAAATTTTGTTATAAAGGTAAGTAAATTACCGAGTCTCTTTCCCACTCTACTCTACGTATGTAATTTGAATACGAATAGAAAGAAAGAAAGAAATAAACAAAATCGAAAACAAATGACTGACCATGACATTGTGTTGCCTGTTTCCTTTTCTGGAATCATCGTATAAGGTTTTTCGTGTATATTCTGTCACTGTCAACGGGACGAAATAAAAACTTTTCGTCGAATGCGATGGTTAAACATCAGTTGTTCCGACATTTAAAATACAATTACTTAAACGTGCGGCGATTGATAAATTTTTTTGATCCCACAAATAGCACGTCACATATCCAAAAATATATTTTCGTTCTTTTGGGACTGAAATGCTACACGATGAATTACAATTAGTTAACTATACAATGATTCAGTTTTTGGTTTTGTGCAGAAGCAATTGGTCAGCAGTTAGAAACACTTGGTCGTGTGGAATTGCAGTTCCCGGCAGGTGTAGAGGAAGTGCATAGAAAGTAACAGATTTGGAAAAAATGCAGTTAATCGATACTTTAAGTATGCCAATTTGTATGACTTCTTATAAGGGTTAGATTGAATCATTTGAATTTGTAGAAAATATAGTATTTGTTTGTTTTGTTTTTGTTAACGTATGTATACTTTCCAAGATGCATGATGTCGTTCTCATGAATCTATCAATCAATTATCTTGTTTCTCTCGCATGGACAACCGTTACAACATAGATCATTTGTAGCGGTCAATTGATGATTTGGAGTATTTGAAAAACGCAAACCATTAACATTTAAGTTTTTCTAAATACGCCTAATGCATACAATTAAATATTTTGGTATAAGAGTATAAGAGAACCTACAACTCTCTTTACTCTAAAGAATGTTGTCTAAAAGATACAATTTTGACTAGACCTTAATACCAGTTCCGACTCTATTTAATTTTCCGAATTTGTTACATTCATCTTGCATTTTTCCACCTCAACGTAAAACTCAAGATTTTTGTACACGTTGTTATATTCAACAATGTGAAAAAATAAGGACTGATTGCAATAACCGCCGAGTCCAAAAAATTTCGATCATATTTAACGTCCTCCTGAACGTATGCAAAATTCTCTGGATCTCCCCTTGTACAACTCGGTCATGTTGGATGCGATCAAAAATGTGGCGAACCAAAGTTATAAACAATCGTCAGTATGTATAATGTCGACTTACTGATGGTTATAATATTTACCGATCATCCATCAAATTACTTCAAAATAAATTACAAAAAAATGATTATTTGTCACCACGAAAGACGGTCGACAAGTTCAGAACTTACGGATAGAGCTGCGACTCTCTAAGGCCAAAATATTTATCGGGCACATTAAACAAGGTTAGAAAATTTACCTCGTGAGACCATGTGAGCTTTTCATGAATTGAACATTTTACAAAAATGAATTTCATGATTTCCTATTTCTACATGCATTCTCTCTACATTAACCAGATCTGCAAAAACAGACATTTCAAACAAGTTTGAGTTTATCTGAATAATTCTCAATAATCGCACTGCTGTCGTGTGAAATTTGGTTTGACAGATGCCTGAATTCAGATTCGATTAAGAAAAATACACTCTTAAGGAATTTATTCAACAAACAAACTTTTTAAATTAATCTCCACATCTGGAAGGCACGCGTGGAAAGTTAATCCCTCCATAAATTATTTTCGAAATTAACAAAGTTTGTCTTGCCTTAACTTTCTCACCGTTACACCGGAAAGCACATTAACTATCACTTAACTCTGTGCACACACTTGAAAAAAAAAAGTAAAATAGTTATTTATATGCGAAAACTCCCACAAAGTATCCCCGTTGATTTTTTGTTCCGTTTTTCAACTTTTTGATGGCGGAATTTTTTAATCAAAGCAAAATTGTGTTTCAAAAGTTCTCGCTTAAAGTTGATTCTCTTTCGTTCATTCTACCAGCACGCAGAGCACCCCCATTTGCAACGCAATCAAATAGAGACTTCCAATTGAAATGTAAATATGTATTCATATTAGTATGCACGCTTGTGGACCTGTTAAGGCTTGTTCCTCGAACTGCACTTGTAGGCCTCTCAAACCCCAAAGGATTTGCAATGCAAATAAAAAAAATGCACTAAAGAAATGCACCGCTGCACAACTCGGTGCAAGACGCAATCGTTCACTTCTGTGGAAACGCTTTCCCGCGCAACCTGCTGCTCTGTTTCACCTGCAAACGGAATGTCCTGCACCGCGCGCAGATGTGAACTTTAATAGCATTACCCAAAGTTTCCGCTACATGGACATGTTTTTTTTCTTTTCGTTTTTTCTGTATGCGCTTAAAGTATTTTCACACAAGCATTTTATGCACGTACACAGCCCAGCAGTCACTCCCTCCAGTGGAGGGGTCCACGGCCGATGTTCATAGGACTGTTTGTTGGTGTGGTGTCCTGTTGGTATGCTGCGTTGTGTCTCTGCCTGAGTCTTGTATCTCCTGGTCCACCGTGCACGTTAAGCATATTTGAATGGCCTGCTCTTTGCTTTTACTGATCCTGTTTGTAGGTGAAGCTTATTAAATTTTCAGGACATCATTGTCCTCAATTCTACTGCACAGGAGGAGCCGCATCCAACTGATGCGCTATGCATAATTAACGCTCCAGACAGGAGAGAATTGTTTCTGGCGCAACCGAGGAGGGTTCAAAGAACTGTCTTACATTATTCAATGAACCGGTTTCTTGTTTCGTTTTTCCTGAATCAATGCACAGAGCCTGGCAATGGTGAGCGAAGGTATGCCTAAATGTTTGCCGTTGAGTGGTAAGGATTTGAGGTAATTCAACTCAAAAATGCATGCAAATGGAAAAAAGTATGCTGCGAAAATGGCCGGGCATTGGTTGAAGTTGGCCTGGAGAGGGAGCATCGTTTTGCTCGTTTATTGGTACTCTCATTCTACTTGCAGAGGATGAGGAGCCTCTCTGTAAGGTGCAATGAATTTCGAAATTAATGTCGATGAGGTTGTTGCTCCCGTGGAATGGTGAAATAATATTATTTTTTCATAGTATGAGGGTTTTTATGTTTATTCGTCGGAATGCATGTCAAACTCTTCAGAAACTCTTGCAAGACAGCATTCGAAAGAAAACGAATTGTATATACACATAGATCTAAAGGATGCGAACGAGAAAAATCGGGTAGAGAATTAAATCTTTAGGCAGATCGTGGAAGTAGTTTGCAACTTGAACATTGTACGAAAGTTTCCTTTATCGCTTGTTGGTCAAGTGACCAACATCCAACATTTTTCCTTCAATAATCCTATTCCATAGCGCCACAGAATACTTAATAAACCGGACTCCAGCTCTGTTTATTAATTCACGTGGACAGCGTTTGAAATTCAACCATCCTTCGGAAATCCACATTTCTCAAGAATCAAGCAGAAAAGGTGCCAACCCGCAAAATATTCCTTACAACAACAAAAGCAACCACCACTCACTTCAAGTTTGTTTCCCTACTTCAACTTCCAGCACATCACAGTTGTTCAATGTGCGCTCACATGACGGCACAAAAACAAATTTAAAGTGACTGCACGTGTTATCTACGCCCTGGCTTAGCCAGTTTCCTAAAAAAAATCATTGAATTCGCATGCCTCGGCTGAGCTGAGGACTGCTGGTGGTGCTGCCGCCCTTACCCTTGAAACGGCAAAATTAGGCTCGAATAGCCGCTTTGTACCCGTTTACTCGTACGAGACTTGAACAATTGTCTGAAACAAACGATTCCAATGTAAAGTCTGGACTGGATGATTATGTAGTCTCGTATCCGAGTGAAGGGAGAGTGAAATTGTCGCGTGTCACTTGTGTACGGTGTAATAATTTCTATCCACCCTGTTTTGTGTCTACGCGTTCTTTTGACTGCACGCCGACCTTATATGGCAGTCGACATCCATTCGCACATAACATCTTGTATATGTCTAAAGCACTGAATGGGAGTGTATATTGCAAAAGTATTGTGTCAGCATCCCCCTTAATTTTTCATTAAGCTGGCGTTTACTCTATATATACGTCCAGTCTATTGTTTTCATTGAAATGTAACACCAGGCGAGGGTCAGTGACGACAGCAGAGCTGCTGGGCTTTGCCGTGCGCTGTATGATGCGTTCGTGGGTGTGTGTGTGTTCGTGTGCCCGCCACCCTTGTGTATTCTTATTTAACGCAATACAACCCATTTAATGACAAACAAAAATAACGATGCATTACCGACTTTGTCTTTGTCTTCTGGTCTCGCATTAGCAGTTACAAGCTTTTCAGTACTTTTTTGTCTTTTTTTTTGTACCGCATCGCGAATACTTAAAATTTATATTTTTTTTTGTTTTATGCTTGAAGGGGAGGAAGAAGATCTCTACCGTTAAATGCAGAGGGTTCTTGGTGTGTAGAGTCGGACCTGTAAGGGCGACTCATATGCAGTGAGACTATTGGGGTATTTTTTTAGAGTTTAAATGATCTTTGACATGGTTTAATTCTACCACGACCAACCCTTTTCTTTTGTACTTACGTACATACGCACTTGTTTTCTACGTTTTCCCTTTGGAAGCACTTCCGTTGCCGTTGATAATTTGCATTGATGATTAGGTATGCAAAGCCTTTTAATTCCCACGAGGAGCAAAATCGAAATTTAAATTGCTAATCCAAGTTTATTCCAAAAACCATGCCCCCACAAAGAGATCCTTTGGATAAGTGCACGTCATTTATTGTTTTCTGCTGCACGACGAATGCAATTTCTTTAAATAATGAATGCAGATATATTTATTAGGCTATGCAATCAAATGACATGTATGCGAAACTATTTCTCAGGTTTGCTTGCTTGCTGACTAATATCCATCTTCCTCATTCGTTTTGTTTTTCGTTGTGTATCTGAGTCCTTCATGGAATGCGTCATTCTCAGATGACCGCATAAGTATCATCGAATTCGGTTTTGGAAGAAGTTGTTTTCGAAAACTAAAAGGGTGACTAAAGTTGGAAGCTTAAGTTTGATGTAGCATAGTTCGAATATCCCAATCTATACAAATTATGCGCAATTTTGTAATTGCCCATACATCTCTCTTTTGCAAAAATGAACTTTCCTGGACCATATCTAGGTTCCGGGTGAGTCCAGACCTAGCTGTTGATGTTTTTTTACAGAAAATTCTATGTAGCACAAAGGACTTCGAAGATTTTTGCAATTTTAAACAAGTCGCATTGGTTTCCTTGATCGATGCTTTAGACGATTTTAAATAAATGCTATTTTTTCTGCCAGGTGTTGCCAAACACGGTCACCGCGGCGTAGTAAATAAGCGCGTCACTTCAAAATCACTTCAATCAATAAAAAATCCAATTCTTAATGGGTGAGGGACGAAGCTGACGGAGTTCGCACCGAGTTACTATTGAATTGTTTAACTGCACATCATTGTGACCTAAATATAGTATAAAACAGAACGGTATTTCGTTTCTCAAATAAAGCGTGCGTTTTCGTCTTTATTGAGAATATTTAATTCAGCCATGGGTCTGATAATGTCCGTGGGCACTGTGATGTCATGTCAAATGGACATAAAAAGCTCTTCACTCACATGGAGTAGAACTCTTTGGGTTTGAAAGAGAACTATCAAAACGCATGCATATGTTTTGGCGCGTCGGAAACATTTTGCGAAAGAGACTTACATAATTACCTGAGCGAGGATATTTGATATTTTTCTACACAGCACTTGATATGCCAAATGTCTAAACATTATGTGTAAGCTTAAGCATTATAAAATTCTACAAAACACTCGTACTTGAAATGTTCCGTGACACAAAAAAAATAAAAAATTGTTTGAATTACTAAAAAATGATTTCCAAAAGTGTTTGCTAGAGTTTGCTAATACTTTCTAAGTATTGGTCTCCTGCTTTTTATCTTTTCTTCAATGAAATATCATATCCAATTCCTTTTTCCAATTGTTTCCAATTGTAATTGCAATATCCCCGGAATATCTTCAGAAATGCAAATGCAATCGAAAATTCCCATAGCACACGACAAACGTATCCTTCAGCAGCTGGCACCCAAATTTCGAGGTAATCTCTATATCTGAGGAATAATCGTATAAGCTAAATCTCCAATATTTCTTAGATCCCTGTTCGAAGAGACATTCTCATTGAAGCATGAAAAATAAGACAAATTCACGCTTCTTTAACAATAGTCAATAAAATCAGAACTTCTTAACAACTGTAAGAAATGTCGGCCTCAGTCTTAAGGGAGAATCCGGACTGTAATTTCGTGTTATCGCTTATGTCTTATACCCCCTACGCATTATAAATTTTCTCCCCTCTTGTTCAAGATATGCAAAATAAAAAGCTATCCCTCGTAAATTCACCCTTATTACAAGCAATGAATTGAAGACGAGCACGTAAAGAAAAAATACAACAACTAAAGGAAGCAATGAAAGACATGGGAAACCAATAAAGAGAGCGCGAAAGGCATTCTACGTTCCGTATCCTTTTGATGTAACTTAGGGGGCCAAGCTTTCATTTTTTTTGTCTCCCCTTTTGAGGCAGACAATCAATGAACCTTTCGCTTTGGCCAATTCTATTAATGACTGTCTTTCATCGATTTATTACAAGTAAAAAAATGATGGAAAGGATTCGGGGATAGTCTGTGTACCAGTCGTCTGAAAGAGAAATTCTATCAGTCTTCAAATATCCTTTGTCCAGCATATAATGAAATTATTCAATATTGTAGTAAAGGATTATTTTTTTTTCTCCCAATCATTTTTAAAGATGACGTTGCACGTTGCAAATTAAATTGAATGGTGGTAATGCAGTGTTTTTTATATAAAATATTTTTAATAAAGTTTGTTGAAGATAGATTGAAAATAATGTTATTTTTCAATATTCATTCTTCACATAAGGTTTACTCAAGTATAAAATTGCAGTTTCGCATGTGCAGTTTTAAATAAGAAGACTAGGTTCAAGATGTAAAAGATGTAAATGATAGATAGATGTGAAAGAAAAACGGAACGATTAAGGTAAATGTCTATGGTAATTGTCGGATTCCTACCAGATTTTTACTTGTTCCTCACGAAAGCGAGAGAAACTGAATAACTTAAAATCTGAAAAAGGATATGAAATTCCCTTAATTTAGCTTGCATCTAAAAGAATTCTGCAACAGATTTAACTTACACATTACCCGTGAAGAAATTCCTTTTCACGGAAAATCAAATAAATAATGCACCAGAGAAACTGTTTCGTATAATCCTCCCGGCCTTTGGCTAAACTTAATAAATATACCCACTGTTATTCCCACCCAGAATCGATCCAAACAACGGTAGGACAAAAAAGGTACAAATAGAGGAGGTTGGGCAGCAGCCATAAGAACATTAAGGTACACTATCACTTCCCCCCATTTACTGGGTTTCGCAAAAAAAAAAAAAAGAAAAACGCAATTTAAGGCGCCCAACAAAGAAAGTCCTTGTACATGAAACTTCTTCCTTCGTCTATCGATCGGCGTCAGCATAAGGAAGATATTCTCTAGAGTAAATAAGATTCCATGGTCTGCAGGACACAGGAGGCATACTCAAGAGCACACTGCACACTGTGCTTTTGGTTTACTTTGTTCATGCCGAAAATGAAAAAGGATATCATATTTCGTTTGATTCCATCATTCCGACCAAAAACTGATGGTGCGGTATTTCACTCGTGTACGTACTCATGTATTATCCAAAGCAACAAAGTTTAAGGGGAGAATCAATGAATTTTCCACGAGTTCCTCTGTTCTCTAACAATGATGATTTATTTGAAAAATATATATTCTTTTTTGAAGCACAATGGCAGCTTTTTTGTGGGACGTTAAAATGTTTGAATTTATGGACATCGATAAAGCCAATAAGAATGAGAGGTTACACATCGTGAAAATTGGGAAATCCCCACAAAATTTATGATTCAATTTGGCAAAGGAATCGCGACGGTCACTGTATGATGCAGACCATTGAGTTTGCTAAACATTAATTAAGGAGTGGATGGCTTTAATGTGAAAGAAATCCACAAAAGGGACGAACAAATACCACTGAATCCACTTAGATAAATTAGGGGACAGCAGAAAGAAAGGGTTATTGGTCATAATCTCTTAGAATCAACTGCTACCCACAAGGGGTAACTACCGCTGTCTGAATGGATGGCGGGCGTTATCGAAATGTCAATCGTATTTGAGTGATGGTAGTCAGACATCCATGTGATGTGTCACTGTTCGGATTAAAAATAAATTATTTTGCCATTATGAAAGGGGTTGCTAGCATGTACACCCCTTTCGCGTTTGATTAGAACAGCAGGCATCGCGGTGTTAAGAGAGCAGATTGTGTTTTCACATAATTGAATCAATTAGGCTCTAAAATTTGTCAAGCAATCAGAAGTTAAAAGAGCAAACGATTTCCGTAAACTAAACACTTGACCGTCTCGTATTCGAGAAGGGTGAAATGGTACGACATCGCTGGGAAGTAAAGCATTTGTTTGGTGGATTTTGATGTTTACACTTTGAGAAAAGTGTATTAAATGTCACATTAAAGCTCTTGTCATATGAGGACAGACGCTAACAGCTTAAAAATGTGGGTGAGTTGTTTTTGGATTAGAGAATGTCAATATGAATATGTGAATCAGAAATTTAATGTCAGAAAATAATCTTAGACACGATTGCACACTGTCTCTGATTTGTGCCATATTATGATCAAGCGTTGCCCATAGCTCAACACCTCTCAACAATCCTCAAATTGAAAAATTCCTAATGAAAGAAAAATGTGAAACACATCATCTCTGACAATGTATATTTTCTGCAGAAACCGAGCTCCGTTCCGCTCGACATAACCTCACAACATTTCCCGATGAGCACAACTGGGGTACTCAAACATCTCTCAATTTACAACAAATCGATTTCCATCATGCAAAGTATAAAATTTCAGCTCCAACAGGAACATCAACAATTCCAAATAGTTATCCTGAGTGTGATTTATTGAAAATTCTCTCTAAACAAAAGCTAAAAGCCGAAATACTTTCAAGTGTACACCACACAACACCTGATGTCACGGGGGTAAGCATGACGATGATGGCTGGAAATTCAACGCCATTTCAATTCATTTACCTATTCACCACACCAAAGGATAGCACATTGAGTGGGAAGGTTGGGATGTGGAGGCAAAAAAAGGGCACGAGGATTTAAATTTCACGAATCGTTGAACGATGGGGGCATTGAACTAATGACACTAACATGGGTGCTCCCAAGTGTCTGCGTTTCTGAAAGCATACAAGAAGTGAGTGACGCGATGGGTGCCTCGAACCAGGAGTACATACGTTCGGAGGATACTAGATGGTGAATTTTTATGTTTTTCTGCGGTTTTTGTGGATAATTTGAACACCGTCGTTGTCATTGCATTGTTTGTTTTTTTTTTGTGTGCATTTAGGAGAGTGGTTTTGTGTGTTTTGCGAAACGATTGTTCCATGTTTTTGCTGGATTTCTGTTTTCAGGACAACTCTGAAGCAAGTCGGCGTCTTGTAAGTGGTTCAAAGGTTTTTTTTTCATTGCACTTGTTTACATTGCATAACATTCAAGCTGTTATTCTTTCTAATCTCATTTCAATTGACTAAACATAAAATAAAAACAAGAAATGAGTTGAGTGCCACAATAGCCGACGGGGACTACAGCATAGCTTTTTAGCAGCTGTGCGTGATATTGTTCTCTCAAAAATAGAGGCGAGCTCTGAATGGCGAGACTTAAAAAAATATTTGAAAATCAGAACTCTTTGAGTGTTGCACTTTCAATCAACTCGAATGGGGTGAAACTCACCTTCAGCGTGTGAGTCAACGTACTTACCTAACACGTTATGGTGGCTATGCTCCATTTATTTGCCATGAAATTTTAAAATTTAAATAAATTTATTTCAAAACGAACACGTTAGCAGCACCTTCACAAAAGGAAACAGTGATGCCAAATTATTTCTCGTCGGACACAATTTATGACAGCAGTTAAATTTTTTTACTGGTGAACATTTCGTGATTACCGGCTGTATTCATGTGAAGCATAATTACCAACGGAAACTGGTAAAGCAAATCAAAGACCTCCAGGGCAGTTTTCACTGTTCTTAGCCACATGAAAACTTTTCATTCAACTACTCCACGTATGCAAGCCCAGCTTATTTGTAATAATCTGCCATTTGGGAGAAATTATTACGAGCAACAAAGGAATGTATAGAGCACTCCGCAGAGTTTGATAGCTTAGCAACAACACCCAACCTTCCATAGATCCATTAAAGCGAGCGAATCGATAGTGGTGTGCTCAAACCATACTGGTCCCATTTGAGCAATTTTTTTCACTCTCCCTATTTCCGAGGACTGCCGGCATTTCAGGGTTCTCATGCCAACAACATTAACAATTTCCTTCCCACTCATGCCATCAGCTGTCGTGGTCGTGCATGAGTCATCATCAGAGAGAGAAAAAAAGGCGAAGTGGAGAATGGAACTTCCAAAACGTTTCGTCATTGTAAACATTTGTGTTGGATGGCATAAAATCGCATTTGAATAGCATGGCGACTGTGTGTTCATGCATGTGTGTGTGTACGGAAAATTATTGTATAAAAAAGCAACATTTGCATATACAATGCCTTGGAGAATTTCTACTATTTATATACCCGACACACGTATACTTCAGAAAAAAGGATGTAGACTACAGTCCTGAGGTTGGCAGTGAAATGTTATCCAGTCCGGTACACTACATGTGCAGCAATTGCTCATCCTTGATACTTAATCATCAGACGCAATAAAAGAAGAACATCGTCTCGTCGGACTGCTACGTAAAATCGATAAATGTCGGCAGAGAGTATCGCCTACCGCTTAGAGGGAATCCTGAAATTGAATGAAGTTAGAGACAAAGGCAACGTATGCGAGAAGGAAGTCAAAAGTTCCTCTTTGATATACTGAAGGGTGACTGTTGGTGTGTGTGTTTTGCAGGAACGTGGATGCAATGCGGCGTGGAAATTTGTGATGTTTGGATATGATAGTGGGTTGGGATATCCTGGAATTCGAGTGAAATCTCATTAGAATTCTTGTGGTTTTGATCTTGGTAAGTGGGAATCAAACATGGGTTATGTTTGGTCCAATGGCCGACCGGGGACAGCAGACAACACCACTTTATGCATCTCAGTAGCAATTCATTTTTTATTTTAGGATTAATTCTTTGATTGCCGTTTACCGAAAATTAAGAAAATCTAAAGAAACATTTTTTACTGGAACTATGGTTATCTTTAAATCTACAATTATTCATTGTTCCATCACGTGGAGAAGCATATCAGGAAGATCATCAAAGCTTCTCGTGATAAAATGACTTTGGTTTTGGATCTGTTGTCAAAATAAATCTGTTTCATCTTTGTTAATTACCTATAGGGACACTGTTTTTTTAACTAGAAGTGTTGCCGATGGCATATTTTGTTGTGAGACTCATCTTGTAGGTGGACATTATCATATTGTTTGTTTTGAGCTGGGTAAATTCATCTGCCTTACAATGCCTAAAACGCCTCTGTATCCTGGCATTGAGAGGCATGCGACAATCGTTTACGTTCTTGAATTATGTAAAACCGAATCCAGTGATTAAACGACTCCCTATAAATAAAGATACAAATATCTGGAGCGGATTTTCAAAATAGCTATGATAGTGCTTCGATGATTACCGTTATTTCCGCTTGACTGACGTTGCACTGGTCTATGTATTAGACGTATGAGCTGATTAATTGCTAAAGAATCAGTCAATCAGCCCTGCCCTGCCCCGACTTAAAGCTATCCATTTATGTATAGGGAACATAATCTCCAAATGGGAATAAATTGTTATTGTACGAGTAGGGGTTTGGACTTAGGACATCGAAATATTTTTTTGGGGAAGGGAGTTTTAGACTGGTGCAGTCTAACGTTTGACTCTTGCAGGTCAACCGTCATTAAAATATGCGGGTTCAACACAAACAAACTTTTTGTAGAACCAATATGCAATGTAGTTTTGATATTTATTCCTAGCTAGATCTGGAATTTCTTCTTTCCTTTTCTTCTGAAAAAGCCTTTCGGTTAGATATTGGTATGAAATTAGAAACATTAAGATTGAAGATCGCGAATAATTTTAAACCTAATGATTCTTTTCCCGTTGCATACTCGAATTTACATATCGTTGCCTACAAATGCCCTCAACGTAAAGATCCCGCTAACACGCCTGTAGTTCACGCCACTCTGCTAAAGATGCGATCGTACAAAGCAATTAAAGCATGATTGGTCCAACTTCCCCGCGCTGTCTGATTACAAGTATCCGCGCACAACAGAATAATTATTCTTAATTCAAAAATTAGCATAGGCCTTGTGGAATGCGATTCAGGTCATTTGCGGTTCATTGTTCTTTAATGTAAATTCCCTCGGTTATTAGACCACAAAGTTCGCAACCACTCCCTTACAGCCGGCAATTAGCAATAATCTACCCCAATGAACTAATCGCAGCCACACCGTACGACTTGCAGATACACGAGCAGCAGCTGACCCAAAATCTAGTCCATATTCTTCTTAAATCAATTTATCCACTTGAGATACAGCTTTGCAGTCAAGTCAATTATAGACACTTAACAAATTGAAGGTGTCTAGACGAGTGCTCTTCTGTGATTCTAATTGGACTTCTATTCTTTCCTTTCTTTTCAGATACCGATGGGTGAAGAACGGAAAAAAATTCGACTGGCAGGCGTATGATAACCGAATGCTACAGCAACCCGGTCGTGGTACACTTGTAATCACATCGCCAAAAGATGAAGATTTGGGTCAATATCAGTGTTTCGCTGAGAACGAGTTTGGTATTGCCACCTCCAACTCGGTGTTCGTACGCAAGGCTGAGTTGAACGCCTTCAAGGATGAGACGCCAAAGACTATTGAGGCAAACGAGGGTGATCCCTTCTCACTGCAGTGCGAGCCTCCAGATGGTTGGCCAAAACCGACTGTGAACTGGTTGATTCAGCAATCCGACGGTGCAATCAAGAGTATCAACAACTCCCGTATGACATTAGATCCCGAAGGAACGCTTTGGTTCTCCAACGTGACCCGTGACGATGCCTCCGATGACTTCTTCTACGCCTGCTCAGCAACTTCAGTCTTTCGAAATGAGTACAAAATCGGTAACCGAGTCCTTTTGGATGTGAGACAAACCGGAATCAGCGCAGCTCAAAATAAGCACGAACCAATTCGCCAATACACCACCCGTAAGAATGAAGTGGCGCTGCGTGGAAAGAAAGTGGAACTGTACTGTATATATGGAGGAACGCCGCTACCGCAGACGGTGTGGATGAAGAACGGGCAGCCTATACATTGGAGCGACCGAATAACACAAGGTCACTATGGTAAATCCTTGATCATTCGCCATGCGACATTCGAAGATGCCGGCTCGTACACTTGTGATACCTCCAACGGCGTTGGAAACGCACAATCCTACTCAATCAATCTTAAAGTTTACGCCACCCCCTATTTCACAAAGGAACCGGAGATCCAGAATGCCGCCGAAGATGAGACTGTTGAATTCAATTGTGAGGCAGCTGGTAATCCAGAGCCAACCATTCAGTGGATCCACAATGGTAAACCAATTGCAGAGGCTGTGCCGAATCCTCGCCGAATCGTTCAAAACAACCGCATTATTATTCGCGACCTGGTTAAGGGTGACACTGGAAACTACGGTTGTAACGCAACCAACTCCCTCGGCTACGTGTACAAGGATGTGTACTTGAATGTTCTCGCATTGCCTCCAGAGATCCAGGAGGCTCCACGAAAAGAGGCTACTGTCGATGGAAAAAACGTGACAATGCGGTGCCGTGTTTTCGGTGCACCCAAGCCAAAGGTGAAGTGGATGCGCAACGGACTTGAACTCACCGGAGGACGTTACACAATTTTGCCATCAGGTGATCTAGAGATCTCACAAGTTGGGTTCGGTGATGCCGGTCAATACATGTGTCACGCGTCAAATAAATTTGGCAGCAAGTCAGCGAATGGCAGTCTCATTGTAAAGGAGCATACTAGAATAACTCAAGAACCACAGAACTATGAAGTCGCTGCAGGACAGTCGGCAACATTCCGCTGTAATGAGGCCCACGATGACACACTAACCCTTGAAATTGAGTGGTGGAAGGAGGGCGAGCCTATTGATTTTGACAACCAAGTTAGGTTCGTCAAGACAAACGACAACTCACTCACTATCTCAAAGACAATGGAACTCGATTCTGGAGAATACACCTGTGTGGCCCGTACCGAGCTCGATGAAGCCACTGCCAAAGCTCATTTAATCGTCCAAGATGTTCCAAATCCCCCAAGTTTAGTTGGTATCGTGTGTAAGGCCAGTGAGGCTGAAATCAACTGGAAGCCTCAAGGTGACAACCGCTCCCCAATTCTGCACTACACCATCCAGTACAATACCTCCTTCACACCACAAACATGGGATGTGGCGTTCGAGAAGGTGCCCTCAACAGACTTCAGCTACACAATTGGCATGACCCCATGGGCCAACTACACCTTCCGTGTGATTGCTTTCAACAAAATCGGACCCTCAACACCCTCAGAGCACAGTGACGTATGTACTACGCAACCGGACGTTCCGTATAAGAACCCCGACAACGTTGAAGGTCAAGGCACTGAACCAGACAATTTGGTGATCACATGGACCCCAATGCCTGAAATAGAGCACAATGCACCCAACTTCCAGTACCGCGTGTCATGGAAGAGAGACATCCCAGCGGCCAGTTGGGAGAACAAGGACATTTTTGACTGGAAACAGAACAGTTTGGTTGTTAAGGATCAGCCAACTTTTGTGAAATATCTGATCAAGGTGATTGCAATAAATCAGAAGGGTGAATCGAACGTGGCGGCCAGCGAAGTCATCGGTTACTCCGGAGAAGATCGCCCTCTTGAAGCGCCCACAAACTTCTCGATGATTCAGGTTACAAGCAGTACTTCCGCCATTTTGGGATGGAATCCAGTCAATCCGGAATCAGTACGTGGTCACTTCAAGGGTTACAAAATCCAAACATGGACCGATGACGAAGGCGAAGAATCTCTGCGGGAGATCCATGTTAAGGGAGACGCTAACCAGGCCTTAGTCACACAATTCAAACCGGATTCGAAGAACTTTGCTCGCGTTCTTGCATACAACTTACGATTCAATGGTCCACCAAGTGCAGTAATTGATTTCGATACCCCCGAAGGTGTTCCATCTCCAGTTGAGAGTTTAGAGGCATATCCATTGGGTTCATCGGCATTCTTGTTAACATGGAAGAAACCATTGAATCCAAATGGTAAACTCACGGGATACAGGATCTACTACGAAGACGTCAAGGGCAGCAATCTGGGTGATCGACGCGAACGAGATCCACACATCGAGGATCCACGAATTACAAGAGCGAAGTTGGCTGGTCTTAAGCCAAACACGAAATATAGGATTTCAATAAGCGCAACCACTAAAATGGGTGAAGGAACAGAGTGAGTTCTGCTTAGCATACCACTACGGGGAATGTCCTTAATTGTATTTTAATGAATTTCCAGAAACTTCATTGAAAAGAGAACTCTGGGAGGAGCCTACCAGGAACCAGCTGTACCAAACTTCAGTTGGGAACAACTGCCATCTGACAACGGTTACGCACAATTTAAGGTGAACTGGCAACCAGCTACCGATGGTGGTCACCCAGGAACTCACTTCTTCACAAAATACAGGTGAGTAACTCGATACGCTCTTTGAACGCACAGAAAACAAGTTTCTGAAATTTCCTCTGGTTGATAATTTTCCAGGGTCAAGGGCGAAACTGAATGGAAAACGACCAAGGAGGAAATGAACGAAGATTTCCAAATTATCCGTGGATTGGATCCAGAAACTGTTTATGAATTCCGAGTGGTTTCTGTTGATGGTCATTACTTCAAGGAGAGTGCATCGCAAGAAATCGATACAAATGGCATCGACGGACCAATAATGGTGCCAAATGAGAACGTCGCCAACGCCGGATGGTTCATCGGAATGATGCTCGCATTGGCAATCATAATCATCCTCTTCATCATCATTTGCATTATTCGAAGAAATCGCGGTGGAAAGTACGACGTCCACGATCGGGAATTGGCCAATGGACGTCGTGACTACCCCGACGAGGGTGGTTTCCACGAGTATTCCCAACCGTATGTGTCACAACAGCGACATAAAATCTTTCATATGTATATTCAAACAATTCTTTTCTCAACTTTAAGCAGTTTGGACAACAAGAGTGCGGGTCGACAATCAGTGAGCTCTGCGAATAAGCCGGGTGTTGAGAGCGATACCGATTCAATGGCCGAGTACGGTGACGGTGATACAGGTGAGTGATAAGGATAACCTGACTTTGATATTGACTTGTGTATTTTTCTCTTATTTTCATTGTTATGTTGACAAAACAAAAATCAAAAACAAAAACAAACAAACATTATGAAAAATAAATTTGTTGGTTATGTTATGGAAATGAGGTCGGAAAGTTGAAAAAGCAGTCAAAAAATAGAAAATACCGGAACAGGTAAATGATGAAAGTTGAACTCGCTATATCGGCTACGCAGTCAGATAAGATTAATCCAAGGCTTAAAACAGAACTGAAAGAACATTTTTTTCTCGAAAATCTTGCTGGCAGAAACATGTGCAATGAACTGAACTTTGTTTTTTGTGTTTTTTGTCTCTAATAATTGCGTTTTTGACTAACCTAATCACCTAATGTATGAAATGAATGTGCATTTTTCTGGAACGTGGTAAGCACAAATCGTGTCGTGGCTTTTGGTGAGGTTTGTTTTGTGATTGAATTAACATACACTTGTTTTTAAGACGTATATGAGAGAATTTTTTGCTTACTTCGATGGTTGAGGATGCTTTTGTTTTTTGCGATGATGTTTACTTGGGTCATCAATTTGCTAGGTACACCTTTGGCGCGTACGGGGTTTTTTACGTGTTTGAAAGAGTCTTCCGGAAAAGAGTCTGCAGGCCAGAACACCACGACGCCCTCACACCTTGGTGAGAGAATGTTATCTCTACGCGTGACTTCCTCCAAGACTATTTTAAGCCGTCTTTGTGTCATTGAGCAAACAAACCAACGTTTGAGGCTGAGTGAAGGTCAAACTTGCTGCCTAAACGAACACATTTAATTTTTTTCTATAACACTTGCGCTGCCATGTAAAGAGTCAAGCAATATCAAAAAATTCGTGGATTCTACCTGGATGGAAACATGTTTCGGTGCACATATGTTTCGCCATAAAATTCCCCATTACTAAAAGACAATCTTTGGTTTATAAATTAATTTGAAATGTTGTTGAAAATCGTGTTTTTTTATTTCGGTATCAGTTGATAAACAGAAAATCAAAACCTTCGAAACTATTTTTTCTCTGTTTAAATGGAATTCAGGTTGAAAAGACGTTAAAATTAAACACTCAAAGCAAATTCGTCATACGTTGACCTTTTACATAACATTCATGACGTTCAACTCCATTAATTTTCACAAAATCTTGTGTGCCTAAATAAAGCACAAGCAATTAACAAACCATTAATCTCCAATGCACGAAGAAGACCTGACAAATCTTCATTTCAATGTCTATCAATTCGAAATGATTGTGCTCCAATGTTCAGATAAACGCCCAAGAATTGAGCGAACTTAGTTGTTTGATGTAATTTTTTGAATTCATTGAATCGGAAAATTGCCAATACATAATTTTTAATCTTTATCTATTGTGACACTAGATGAACTGTCTCCTACTCAAGAACTCATACAAAGCCTGTTACAAGTTAAGTGTCAGAAGATGTTAACGTTTAAATAGAATTACATCAAGTAATTGTTGTTGTTATATAATGCTGGTCTATATTTGTTAGCGGCATAAAGAGATACAATGCTAAACTCGCCTTTGGGAAGTGCATTTACTTAATTTAAACTCTTTCCTATTAATAAGTCGTTTTGGACGTGTTGAAGTGTGAAATATGAAGTTGAATTTGTGGTTAGGCGCGCACAAGTAGTTTACTAAGTTTTAATGTCACTAGCTGTCAGATTCTATCATCTCTCTGTAGATTTAAGATTTTAAATATCAACACTTCGATCGTATTGTAAGGAAGAGATAATTCCACTTCAAAAAGCAATTAAAACTAATAATGTGTGTAAACTGCATTCACCGCACTCATTTCCATTAACAAAACCAAATCACAATAATAAGTATATTCAGCATACGATGCTAGAGCTTAGCGTCTAATTAAAATTTAAAATCATCCATGTTTATATAATTTTGTTTTCAGAATTTTCCTTATAAATATCAACGATGTAAATTATAGAATTTCTTGCACATTTTTGTACTTTTATTTTATTTTTGCTTTGTTCATTTTTATTAATCATCACTTTTTCTAGAAGGCATGAACGAAGATGGCTCATTTATTGGCCAATATGGACGGAAAGGACTATGATTCCTCTTGTTATACCTGTACTTCATTTGTCTCTTTATTCTTAATACAAAAACTAGAATTCAAACAAAAATATTGAACAGTAGAAATAAGAAAGAAAACAAAATCGAAAAAAGAAAAACGTATTTTTGTACCAAGTGCTTCTCTACATTATTGCCTTCTGTAAACTACATTCCGACATTGGATGTCTATTTTGATATCGGCAATTTTTCCGTTTCATCTTAGAGGTAGAGTGTTTGTTTTACAACTCATCAAAAATATTCTACTATACATACATACCATATATATATACATACATATAAATGTTTTAAATGTCTTAATCTTCAGTATAATAATCTGACTTGGTTTTTTGGTGTTTTTTTACGATTACTATGGTTATGGGCCTTCTAACTGATTTTAAAATGTTTTTTTTTCACTTTTCTTTATAAACTAACATTTTTGTTTAATTTGTCTTAAGTACACATATGTGCGCATAAATATTGCGTGAACAGTTTTTTTCTGCAAGAAAATTATAATAAATTGCCCATTACAGCGCGTGTATTTTGTTCTGCTTCTGCCTTCAAGAATTTTACGAAAAATACGAATATCTGGGGAAACATACATACATATGTCCATGCATAAACTTGTGGCTTTCTAATTATCTTCAAACATATTAACTTACTAGACAATGGGTATGTTCCCTTACATGTCACAAACAACACAAAGCAACGCAATCATGATCACAAACCCATACAATATAACAGACCTTATTATTCAGCTACAATATCTTAATCTTACTAGTTGACATGGTCGTTCTAGGATGGTCATTTAGATTCACGACTCAAATTAATGTCTACGAGTTGCCATCTGGTACTAACCGTCGTCCAATTTAATTCATTCCGTAATCCATGCAAGACGAACTATATTTTTTTCTGGAATGGTTTCTACATACAAATATGGTGTGGCCTACATTGCAACATTTTATTGCTGAAGATTGATGTCGTCATAATAGCCAATAAGATTTTGCATGAAATAATCTTTTAACAATTTAAATTGCGTCCCCTTAAAGTTTAAGTAAGTTTTTCGCTTCTAAAATTCATTATCATTCGATCAATTAACCGATTATGTTACTAGTGGTTTAGGGGATAGAGCCTGCGTTTGGCGCGAAGAGAATCCCTATCGCATGAATTAAATCACAGTCACAGAGAGCGAAATCCCTAGCATTTAAATTTTTTGGTCAGTGAGTCGCCGTTTTTGGAACTTGATTTACGTTCCAAATTATATTTTTTAACCAGCCATAATTTTATTGTGATAATCAGGGTGGCGACGGTTTCACAAATACTAAATATATTATACAATTTTAGTGAATCTTTTCCCTAAACGTAAGCAATTCACAAGTCAAATTTTATATATTTGAACTGCTACTTCTCGACATTAGCAGTCGTTCAAAATCGCTTACAATGGCTAAATTGATTCTTCAACAATTCGTTCTGCCAGGAACAAATTCAAATGTTATTTTTCACTATCGGCAATCCATTTCGAATCGTGTGACGCTTGTTCTCTTCGCTAAGGCGCAGTCGAAGGTATTAGATGCTTTTTTTAAAAAGGAATTGCTTCTAAACAACATTCACGGAACTAAAATTAAAACAACGTGGATCATTTAAGAAAACAAAAAGTTGTATGGTCTTCCCTAACCAAATGAACATTTCATAAACTTATACGTGTAATTTCATCATTGCATAAGGAGGCAGGCTATGTTGTTAAGGAAAATTAACTTGTGGGCTACAAACTTTTCATAAAATTCATTCGCTTATGTAATTTTTTTTTTGTTCTTTTACTCATCAACTCAATAACATATCCATATATTTATAGCATTACTAATCCTACTAAAAAATGTTACCAAAGCCTACCACTCTCTATTTCAAGTTGACTAATGAATAAAATTTAATTTTTCAACAGGACAATTTACCGAAGACGGCTCGTTTATAGGTCAGTACGTTCCAGGAAAGCTTCAACCTCCAGTAAGTCCTCAGCCCACCCCACATCAGCAAGCGCCATCCACACAAGGTTCCAATGCTGTAGCTACTTATGTTTAAGTTTCCCCTCCAAAACAAACAAACAAAAAAAAAACAAAACAATTAAACAGAGCAGAGATATTTTTTAAAAATATTTCGATAAATCTTTTTTCTATAATTATTTAAACAAAACAACAAAACAAAAATGATGAAATGAAACAAAAATAAGCAACTAATATTAATATATATATATATATAGCATAAATGTAAAAGAAGCCTTTTTTTGTAAGTTGAATATAGTTTATACTTCGATTTATTTACACGATCAATATACAAGAGTCTCATTTTTTGTTTCTATTTTTTTTTTTGAAAATTGTCAGCGCAATCGCAAAAACCGAGCAGCAAGAACAACAATGCTTTTGTTAGTTTTGTATTTCAAAGATAATTTGCAAGTGAAGTTAAACGCATATACATGTGAAATGTAAAAGTAAAGTACACTATATTATATGTTCGCTTTTAATTTAATTTTGTGTAAAGAAAATGTATGAAATACATTGACATTAACAATTTTAAACGATATATATAGTAATATATTGAATTTACTTTTATATATATGTATATGTATATGAGCATAAATATATATATATATACGTGTAAGTGTAATTAGCGTTCTATTTTTTTGATTTAAGAACAAATTTCAATACAAGATAAACGATTTCCATTCGAATGGAAACACTGCAGAAAAAATATTGTGTTCAAAGAGCATAAAACCAATGTAATATTATTATATTTTTTTTTGTTCTCATACCTACGCAGCTATTGATATTCACAGAGAAAATAATGAAAAACGAATCTTTTGGAATGCGATTTATGTTTCAAAAGTGATAAATCAACAATGCAGGACTCACATATTAAGCAGCCTTAAATTTGAGAATCTTTTTTACTGCATAAATTTACAGGTCAAATTTGTAGACAAAGAAGAACATATTAATATGAAGAGAAAAAGAAAAACGTCCATACAAAAGTATTTTGTTAAAATAAATCCAGTTTTCATAGTTTATTTAAATTATTAATAAGAATGAAAAAAGTTTTGTTTTTTCAATTATCAAACAAACGAAACCGTACAGATTTAAACACTAAAGTTTGCTTATGTTTACTTTAATTTTTAATTGTTTATTAGAATTAATTTAAAGCAAATTTCTTTTTGTGTCGATCGGCTTTTTAACTTGTACGTAGAAGGAACTATTTCGAATATTATTTTCTAAATGAAATGTTGATAAGTATAAATAAACAAAAAAAAGAAAATCCTACATCACATGTTTTTGGTTGTTTTTTATTTTTCAATTTTTTCTTCACCTTTTATTTCGATTCATTTTCGTTTTCATCTGCTAGACTTTTGTTTTTATAAATGCACATCACAATTAGCACGGTATAATTTAGGTACAAGTGCAAAAAGGAAATTCAACTGAGCAATGTAGAGCAATGTAGTTATTGCCCGAAAGTTCAGAACGTTTGGAAAAATCACTTGGTAGCCTAGAGAAGACTAAGCTCGTTAATTTGTCTGTTGGTGTATAGTAAGTAGTGTAATAAAAAATACTACTTACAAGTGGAATAAATTTTATCTTAAATATTCAAATTTTATGGGAGTACGTAACTTAGTACCCTCCAACCAGCGCCACATGGAAATTCGTTGGCATTCGCTTCATAGAAGACTATCTGTTAAGGGACCGACCCTTAGCAAGTGCATTCTTCAATCTAAGGCAGTCCTTAGCACGATCTACGATAATTTAATCATTCGGCCCGAGATGTGATTTTTTTTAATCGAAAACCAAGGACTGCGACTTGACCGCGGTAGAGTAGTGGGTAACACGTTGGAGGTCCCAGGTTCGATTCTAGGACTAAACATGACATTTTTTCACGTCGCTTCCTTCGAGTTGCTAACGATACTCAAAAAGTATTAATATTCTTTAGAATGACCTGAATGTTCATGTTGTGAGAAAATAACATAGCAATAACAAAAGACAAAAAAGATTTCGAGTGTCGGGTCCGACTGACGTGATTGGGGTGAAATTTCTCGTACCCGTAACCCATGAACAGGGTTTGCTGGACCTTTCCTTAGGACCGCTTTTTTTTCTTAACTTAAAGCTCGAAACAAGAAGGTTCTAAGCTTGAACTTATGCCGTTTCTATCCACGCAAGTACACTATGACTTATGGACCTAGCTGCAATACTTTCTTCGGCAGAAAATAAAGACAAATTAATATAATCTTAATATGGGCATAGAAATATCAATTGATGCTTTCTAGCAAAGTGTTTCTAAACATTGCGTTACGGACGCCGATTGCCTCAAACGCCATGGGTTTCTTTGGACCAAGATGATATTTTTTTAATCGAAAATTAAAAGAAATATTAAATAGGCAGATCTTTGTGTTGTTGAGCTGTTTTTGGGCTTAAAGGGAATTCGAATTTGGTTTTAAAGAGATTTTGTGTCCAACAAACTCATACCCATTTATTCACCTCATGGCTTAATATATATTTCAAGTATGTACCATTTTGAACAAACTCTGTGTACCATTTTATTTATTAATAGTTTATGTTGCAGCCCAGAAATTGTATGTAGTGCCTTATTTGGTTTCTGCTATATGAGTTCTTCATCCCTATATCATTCAGTGAATTCCCCCTAACTTTCCTTAAGCCAACTATGCTAATCGTAGTTTCCATTGCGAGAACTTATATTCTATTTTATTTCAATTCGCGATGAATTAAGTCGATTGAAATGTTACGGTTTTTACAAAAATTTCGACACAAATGCGTTCAAAATCTACGAGTTGTAAGAGCAAATTGCGATTTAAGTCGAAATCGATAGTGGGACACGACCTATATAATTGCGGTGATTGACAAATATACAACACAAAGGAATTAAAACATATTTGTTCTGTATTTCTACAATTTCTTTCATTTCAATTTATGTTAAAATTTTTGTTTGGTTTACTTAAAAAATATATGTTTTGACTAAAAATAAAAGTTGTAAACATTGTCACAGCGAATTTTATGTGATTGTGAATGTATAACATTGATGTTGTACAAAATAAATACAATAAATAATCCACAACTAATCTTGAACATTTAAATAAAAACAAAACAAAGAGATGATCTTGCATATAAGCTTAATTTGAAGGCTTACATTAGTACTTATAAAATAGAAACAAAATGAATCAAAGTTGCAATAGAAACGTTATCCAAACCATAATTGATTGTAATCTTATTGAAGCACAACACAGATTAGACGAACGAAAAACCATGAGTTCACTTATGTATCTTCAACATTACATGTTGTGCTTGCAAATTAACGTATGTATTTATTTAAAAAAAATAAAACAGTCCACACAATTTGCTTATAAGCCTATTGCTAAGAATTTAAATTTAAACATGAAAAAACAAACGCTTTGTGTTCACGAACGGATAATTATTTGCTAACTATTAATCCATTTCCATATTTCTCACGCAAATTACAGGGTCGTTTAGTAAAATTTATTTAAAAATAAACTAAAACAAACTAAAATTATAATTATATTTATGAATCTATATGTAGTAGTCTATACAAGAAATCTCTCACCTAACTATGATAATATATAATATATGTATATGTAAAGACAAAAGAAAAAAACACACAAAGGTAATGTAAAATAAGAAAAGTGCTTGCTTATTATTGTAACGGATCGATGGCGTTGATAATGGAGAACAACAATATTGTGGTGGTATTTTGTATAAGATGATGGTGAAGGATATGTGAACATACGCTTTAAGTGAAAAATCTTGTTTAAATATTATATTTGTTTAGATTATTTTGAAGATTTGTATTTTTATGTAATAACTGCCTATGCCTAATTCTATGTTAAATTGCTTTAATTTAATATACATATGCGTGTATGTTTGAGTGCTTACAATTACTGTAGATCAATTATGGTAGAAAGAGGTCTATGAAAAAACCGGTTATAGAATAGTTTTCGTGGCTTACAACATACACACACATTTAGGGAACACAAAATGCGGAGGTATTTCTAGACAAATGCTTTGATTATTTTCGCCTGCAGATTCTTCTTCTTCCAAACTTAAGTAAAACGAAACGAGATTGTTGTCAGTCGACAGGGTAAACGATTTCGCAACTCACATGGTTCATAGCTACGAAAAGGTTAAGACTGTAATGTGAGCCGTAGGTGTTTAGTACTTTTACTGGAAAAAAAAAAACTTTCTCTATTCTATCGCTCGATAACACATTTGTTCATTTCATCATTCAATAATGGAACGGAACAGAGTCTCTGGTAAAAGTTCTTGCTCATTAGCCGTTGACAAACAATACAGAAACTGATATTATCAACGTTCGAATGCAGGTTGCACGCGTTAAGCGTTAGGTATCTTAAATGAATCCTAAATCAAAATTAGCTTCCACTTCTCGTCACATTCTAGGGAATATGCGATTTAAGTCACAACGCAAGAAATTCTAGCAAAACATTTGACCAACTCTGATTAGAAATTTCTAAGCAACTCAAAATGAAAATGACTTATTTTCAACAAGGGGATTATAATCGAGTTTGAACCATTTAGAAGAAATGCAAAAAAAGAAACATAAACTTTCACTGCCGTATTACGCTCTTTGGGGAATTAAGAAAAATAACAAAAACAAAAGGAAATGCTAATCATAAGGGATACTCAACCCACTTACACCTCTATCATTAAGAAAAGTGTTAAATTTCCTAACCACGTAAGCCAAATCTAAGAACAGAAGAAAACTCTTAATTCCATTGAAACCACATACAATTCAATTCTCTTAAGCATAAGTAAAAAAGGAAAACAAAAACAATAAGAATTCAATATTTAAGTAGATATATTTATATATACGGTATAAAAAGTCTCCGCGGTTTTTTGGCAGAATTTTGGAAAAATATGTCTGTTCAAAATCTGTTTCCCAGGAAGGTTTATCGGTGTAAAACTTCTGTCGTTTATCAGCAAAAGCGCGCTTTGGCCGGCCATTGTTTTTTTTACCAAGAATTGAACTTTGCAGAGACCGAAAAAATTACAATCAGGAGGTGCAATGTGGACCACTATCACCCTTTGTGTAGGAAAATTCCGGTGGCTCTTTTTTGATTCTTTAAACCAAACGGTCCATTTGTGAACCGTAGAGGTTGGAATTGGCAGATTCGCCACGCTGAAGCAGTTTATAATTCTATTTCCTTCCAATTTCACCAACGCAACAAAACCCTATTTGCCGATAATCCAAGCTTTGAAGCCGTCTGTGTTCGATCACCAGGCTTTGGTCATGATCGCTTGCTTTGATGTTCTCGTACTACATCCATTTTGTATCTACCGTAATAAATCCCTTCAAAAATGGTTCCTTATCGTTTCGTTTTAGCATTGTTTCCTTGATCCGGTGAATTGAATTTCTTTGCGGTAGTTTATTTACCACCCTAAAATCGGGCTTCTCTGAGTAGCTTGCTCATTTAGGATGATTCCCGACTGTCATACGGTCGATGTAACCGGCCGATCACGGAGAATATCGGCACCAGAAACGCACAAACGACTTTTGAGTCCAGTGTTAACTGCATATTTTTGTAGCGTTTTAACCTTTCTAAAGTTAAAACAAGCTTCACATAATGTATATCTGCAGATATTTCTCTCACATGCAAATAAGTATAACTGTTAACAAGAGCAACGAATTAAACAGCCATTTCCATGAAAAATGTACCCTGACAAGTCAAAAACGTACCAAATTTGGAACAAATGGCCCTTCCTGACATGGAAATCGTCGTTTGAACTGATAGTCAATCAGATTAGTGTTTCCAGATATATGGACCATCTAGTAACAAAAACCCGCGGAGACTTTTTAAATGACCAAATATTTTCTCAATTAAAACAAAATATTGGTTTTCATATACATGATAAAAAAATATAGAATACTTGAAGAAATGTCTTGTATAAGTGAATACAAGTATGTATATGTAAACAATTTACACTTTCTGCTTAAATTATAAATTATACACAATGTTTATACACGTTTACTGTACAATGTCTATTTCATTTTACAACTAGGATTAGAAGATAAACGAAGTAAATATGTTTTCTTATAATCGAAAGACAGGATAGTCAGAGATGGGTGTAAAATTTTGGATAAAGTTGGAGACAAAAATGAATAAAGTGAAAGGCATTTAGATGAGTAAATGTTAGAGACACAACAAATTGTGAATGATATAAAAGTTGAATGAAATAAATATAAACTGAACACTTTTGAAAAAAAAATCGTTTTTGTTTTTACTTCTCATTTAAGACAGGTCTGAAAGGTAAGGGAGTTAAAAGAAAATGCGCAGACACGGATTTCAGAATCAAGTATCTTCATACAGATGCATTACAAGGCTGCATAGCAACGGCGCTGTAGAATTTTCCAAAAATTGATCTAAGCCTAAAAGTAGAGAAAGTTCTAACACCCAAACCGTATCTTTTGTTTTATACCACAGTGAGCAGGAAAAAACATTTAGAAGAGGGGTAAGATTCTTTACAGTTTCGCGAGGCTCCGTCGTAAATCACTATTTATGAAACGTTGGTATACATGTTGGGCAAGTATAATAATATCTACGACTTCTGCCTTTATATCTGTACCTTCACCGTTACGGCGTATCTACCTGATGATAGGATAACACTAATATACAAGTCTCGTCCTGAACAAAATACTGGTTCACATTTTGAAAACCAGCCGAGAAAAGCTTTTCATAAATGAAAACAAAAAAGCACCAGGAAAACAACTCGGTCGGGTTTTTATTGGTTACGTAGAGTCAAATAAGCTCTGTTGTCATCAAAATAGATTTTAGAAGGTGAAAGACATTTAAGGCCTGGCAATACTCGTACAACATATCCTACAACAACCACTCGGGTAGTGGGTGTTTTTTTGTTTTAAATATATGCGCTGTCAGTTTTATGATCCTTCTGGACGCCAAATTTTAATTAAAATAAATTTTTTGCTAGAGGATAATTAACAAACATTCGTTTATACTGTATAGTAGTACTTTTATTTTATTTTAATATAATTTGCACTTGACACTAAAAATTTCTTGAATGTTGTTTTCAAGTTAATCACAAATTGCCTATTTTCGATATTTTTTGGTCTTGAAATTTTCCTTACTACTGTACCTTTTCAAACATTCTGCGCTATTCCCCCATAGAGTGCACCATTATCGTCTACACTTAACAAGAATTGTAAACGTCAAAGCACCTAGTGAAAAAATAATTGTAGTCATATGACATTTGTGTGGTGGTTGGTCGATAAGAAGTGAAAAAAAATTTTCTTTAACAAGTTTTCTTGTGGGATCCTCTACGCAGTTTTTCCTTCTTAACAAATTCATTAAGAACTCAACATCTAATCCACCCACTTTTAATAAAACCTCTCAAAAGTAGACATGACTGGTTTTATGTTCAACATCGATGGTGGCTACCTTGAAGGACTTTGCCGTGGTTTCAAGTGTGGAATTTTAAAGCAAGCAGATTATCTTAATTTGGTTCAATGCGAGACATTGGAAGGTAATTGTTCAAAATATATATTTGCTTTCGTATTTTAGTTATATTTCCTTGTGTGGAGGAGAAATTAACAAAAAACAGCAACAACTTCGAAAGTGGTCATGTGACAGGGCGAGTACAGTGAAAAAGCACTAACACCAATTGAAATCTGATAAAAAGTGTCATGAGAACCTATCTTGTGACTGATGAATTGTTTAAAAGCAAAGACTGGATGTTTTTGCATGTTGTTGCAGTTTGCAAAATAGAAGAATATCTACATGTGATTGCAGGTCGAAAGTTTACTTAGACAAAATTATCGAGTTATCATATAAATATCCCAATTAGACTACAAAATTTCTTAGGAGGATGCTGGGAAGGTTAAGTAGTTTATCATCTGTTTATATTTTTCAGATTTAAAACTTCACCTTCAAGGTACGGATTATGGTTCATTCCTTGCTAATGAGCCTTCACCTCTATCCGTGTCGGTCATTGATGATAAACTGCGTGAAAAACTCGTCATTGAGTTCCAGCACTTGCGCAACCATGCTGTTGAACCGCTAGCAAGCTTCCTGGACTTCATCACCTATGGCTACATGATTGACAATATTATTTTGCTAATCACTGGCACCTTGCACCAAAGGCCAATTTCTGAATTGATCCCAAAATGTCACCCATTGGGCAGTTTTGAGCAGATGGAAGCCATCCATGTCGCTGCAACACCAGCTGAGCTATACAACGCTGTTCTTGTGGACACTCCACTGGCTCCATTCTTCGTTGATTGCATTTCCGAGCAGGATTTGGACGAAATGAACATTGAAATCATTCGTAACACTTTGTACAAGGCCTATTTGGAGGCCTTCTACGAATTCTGCAAAAACATTGGTGGATCCACTGCCGACGTCATGTGTGAAATCTTGGCTGTAAGTTTAAAATACTCTCTACGTGAATTTTATCTAACACATTGTTGTAATGTAGTTTGAAGCCGATCGTCGCGCCATCATAATCACCATCAATTCCTTTGGAACTGAATTGTCCAAGGACGATCGTGCCAAGTTGTACCCACGTTGTGGCAAAATGAATCCCGACGGTCTGGCTGCCCTTGCCAGAGCCGATGACTACGAACAGGTAAAGGCAGTAGCTGAATACTACGCAGAATATGCTGCTCTTTTCGACGGTTCCGGCACCAATCCAGGTGACAAGACTCTGGAGGATAAATTCTTTGAACACGAGGTCAAATTGAACGTATTCGCTTTCTTGCAACAATTCCACTTTGGTGTGTTCTATGCCTATCTGAAACTGAAGGAACAAGAGTGTCGGAACATTGTTTGGATTGCAGAGTGTGTTGCACAGAAACATCGCGCGAAGATTGACAATTACATTCCAATCTTCTAAGTGACTCAGTTAAATCTTAAACGCAAACAAATATACACACATAATTATTGGAATTCGTTGTCTTTTATCGAGTGAATATTTACAAACAAACAAAAAGTTTTTAAACAATTACTTTCTGCATCCTTACATTTCGTCAATGCGGAAACGCGGATGCAGATGCAAATAGTACAGTAACGTAATAGGAATTGGCAAAACCGATAAAATAACGTATCCTTTAAAAAAATATATAATTTCAAAAGTATTATTCGGGAGATCATTGTGTCATCGTTCGCAGGTGAAATATGGAATGTAATGTTATTGTTTGTTTACCCATATGTTCTGTTTTATTTCTCCCTATTTGTAAATACATATTTTAGAATGTTCACATATGCAAGCATGTAACTGTGAGGACGGATAGTTAATAACATGATATACACACTAAGCCAAGCCAGGAGTACTTCTGGTTCCGTTTTTTTTCAGTTTTGATTTATTCTTGTGGTGGATTAAAAACTGTTTGCGTTGGAGAGGCATTGTTTTGTTATTCTATCTGCGGGTAATAAATAAATCATCGTGTATAAAAGTTACATTGTCTCATATGTAAAATGTTAATGTATAAAATTTAACTACAAAATATTCAATAAAACAATATATTATATTTAATTGTATTGCGAGAGTTTATTTTGTTAATATTTCCTTATAACGCTGAATGTACTCGGGTGGCTTTAAACGAAATGACATGCAATGTAATCAGGTAAGCGAAAATTTCGACAATTAAACGGGCATGCCAATGACTGCGGTAGGAGATTTGAAACAAGATCGCCTTTAGAAGCTTGCATTTTTTTTGATTGTGAAAATTTGAGATTCAAAGGAATCATGTATTTAATCAAGACCAAGTTTATGAGTAAGACAGCAGAACAGGTTCTCAGAACTTAAGAAAGACAAATTCTACGTCGTATGGAAATGGAGGACAAGACAGATTCCTGAATTCAACCCTGTGTCCAGATGTTGATGTAGTCTGACAAAGGAGCGTCGATTATTAACTGAAACACATTGACGCAACTAGGCTTCGCCAAGATGACCATCGATATTTAGTTTTGGATGTAGTTCGGCAAAGAACCGTCGACTGCGAGCGCATGAACAACAGCGCTCTAGCCTTAGAAAAGCAGATTTCGTACTAGAAAGAGAAAAGTAAAAACAAACTCGGTAAAGAAACCAAATGATCACTAGACGCTGGACTCGATTACGGGAAGCAAATTGCCTTTCGAAGATCCCTGGTCTTTCAATTAAATCAATAAGGCACGTATATACACTTATGTGCAACCGTTTATGCTGAATTTCAAACTTGTTATAAGTTTGTTATGCGTTCGAAAGTCGTTATGTATCTACAGGAGAGGGACATACCAAAAACGTAAATGAAAGAAAAAAGAAAATATCTAATTATGAAATCCAAGCATAGCGCTTCCCATCCGCGACCTAGATCTGCTTTCCGTCCATATCTGATTCGGTCATTACCCTAATTTATCTTAAATGCAGACAAAAGCAATGCTTATTCAGAGAAATATGTAAATGGAAACGTACACATATATCAACATATATCTACACTCATTCCTCTTATGAACATATTAACTCTTTATTTTCATAAAATAAATCGTTCCTCACTTACCCTTTGAACATACTCGAGCTAGTTTTTTCTCAAATCTTAATCCAATTGGTACACCTGTTTGTCTGTCAAGAAATTAATGTTTTTGCATTGTTGGCAACTTCGCTCATAAAATGTGGATGCAAATACACACACATGAGACAAAAGACAAAGTGGGAGGTGATTCTTATAAGAAACAAGTGTGCGAAAGAGTTGACAGCAAATATACACTGCTTTTCTTTATTTTTGTGGTAAAAGTCCACAGGAAAATCCGAGCAGATTTTCTTTTGCGAATCCAAAAAGGATTGTTTCTCACTGTTGTGAACAAATCCAAAAACACCGTGAACAATTCCCAACACCACGAAACTCGCAAAGTCTAGAAACAGTCTGCTCTAAATCAAGTGAAAAAACGTGTAAACTTCTACTTTGCTGTGCCTCCCCTTAGTCATCAACGAAAAAAAAAAGAAAAAAAATAGATTTCTTTTTGTTCTCAGCAGCAAGAAGTGTTTCAGTATTAATTGTGTATACTTCTTCATTTGAATACTATCAAAAATCGTACACATCTTGTAAATAACATAAGAAAGTTCCTTTTTAAACACGAAAAAAGTGAGTTAGATTCCCACATCTCAGTGAGAAGATGGCGGTGGAAATTGGCACTCAAATGAATGGTCTTACATTGGGTTCGAAGAAGAAGGATGCTGCCGAAAAGGAAAATCTATGGTGAGTTGTCTAAAGTCTTTGTTTCCCGAAGGGAAAACAAAACAAAATTGAATGAAAACGCAACGCCCTTGAAAAATTTGTAATTCTGTGCGGAGCTTTTGTATTTGCATTCAAATGGTGTTGCATGACTTCATTTTTCTCTCCCTAAATGGAGGAGGAAGAGATGGGTTAGGTTGGTTAACTGTCAATTTTAGTGTGACACCACACCTCAGCTTGAAAAGGTGAGGAGGTGTTGCCACTTGGTCTAAAGGCTTAAGAGAGAAAAAAATATTTGAGTCATTAATAACCCTTGAGCCGGTTAGCCTATGGAAGATTCATCGTATCTGACATATTGCATAAACACATTGGAATTTGGAATCTTAAATATACAATATTTCGGCCGTCAACGAAGGTGTTTTATTTTTTTTTTTTTTTTGCAAGCTCGAGTTTCACTAACACACTTTGTTTGATGACATCAAATTACGATGATTGCATGGGACAGTGGGAGCACTACCTGTCATTCGCGAACATGCAAAATATTTTATATTCAAAGCATTGATAGTAAATATTTACTCTTGATAAATAACAACTTTTGTCTGGATTCACGTAAATTGATTGTGTAACTCCTCCTCGGAACCCATCTATTTGAATTTTTACCTATTTTCTTAGTTCATAATGAGTCATACATCTAGGCAAAACCAGAAGTTCTGAAATTCTGGGGAGTTCTGTTTAGCTATGTTAATTTATTTTGAAGTTACTTTTAAAATTCCAACAGTACCCAGAATTGCGTTTTGCATATGATTTAGCGTATACCTACATATTTGCATTTACATATAAGTTGTTAAGTATTTTATTGCCTTGTCAGTGGAGAGTTTTACTTGTCAGGGTACCTTAGAGTTTTGGTAAAGCTTGCGCACCTATATACTTTGCTATTGCATTTGCACAGCAAAGAAATTAACTGATTTTATCTGATAAAAGAACATATGCGGTTGCAATGCTAAGTGTCAATGGGTATTTGTAACACCCACGTACAGCCAACAAAGCGATTTCTTACTACTCAAGCAGACATGAAACTTTTACCCTCCAATGATTGATTTATCATAGACAATAATGAATGCGTTCCTATTTGCACATTATCCAGTAACTGCCCTTACTTATGTATGAAGGTATGTCACTGTCAGTGGAAGGGAACATATGCTCTTTTTTTGATTTTATACAAAATACTAAAGACACTATCCATTTTTGCTAACTTTTGAAAGACGTAGAAAGAGAACCTAATATAAGGGAATATTTTCAGTCCACTTTTCTCTTGTTTGTGCAAACGTATACAGGTTTTACGACCGCAATATTCAAGTCATAAAAATAATTACCGCGCATGCTGCGTTACTATCTGCTTAGGTGAATTTGATTACTCCCAAATTTATCAAACGTTCGCTATCCGAGCGAATCAACCAAATTAGGTCTTTATTCATGAACTCATTTAATGCCGTAAGCACATAACTGAGAAATTCACAGAATACCTAGCTTCACATGCTTATATACTTGTATTTACGCATTTAAACTATTTTTATTTCTCTCCTCATCCAGGTCGGCGATTTTAAGTGAGGTACAAAAGCAGGGCAGCACAAAACTTCCATCGAACAAATCCGTTTTAGTATTAGGTGACAATGCCACAGGTAAGACAACACTCATTGCCAAGCTGCAAGGTGTTGAGGATCCAAAAAAGGGTTCTGGTCTCGAATACGCTTACATTGACGTCAAGGACGAATATAGAGACGGTAAGTTTTATCTCCTCGCAATCTGCAAATGCCAATCTAACAATGCGACTTTTAATTTTTCATTAGATATGACCCGATTAGGTGTTTGGGTTCTTGACGGTGATCCAGGTCATGTGAATTTATTGAAATATGCCTTAAATGAAACAAATTATGCACACACCTTGGTGATACTCACAGTCTCAATGACTGCGCCGTGGTCATGGCTGGAGCAATTAAATCATTGGATCAAAGTGCTAGCTGAACATATTGAAAGCTTAAAACTTGATCCAGAAGAGAGCAGGGATGCTCGCCAACGATTGATTACATCTTGGCAGAGTTATTGTGAAGTGGGCGATGACATGGATCCAGGATCTCCTATAAAGCGTAGTGTTCGAAATAATTCAGTAGATGATGATGATCTGCTGCCCTTGTCAGAAGGAGCACTTACCACAAATCTCGGTTTGGATATGGTTGTGGTTGTCACAAAAGTATGTCACTATCAAATGACGTGTTTGCGTTCTTTTCCTAATTCTGTCATCCTATATTTGTCAGACTGATTATATGACGACATTAGAAAAGGAGTATGATTATAGGGATGAGCATTTCGACTTTATACAGCAGTGGATTCGTAGATTCTGTCTGCAGCATGGAACATCTCTCTTCTATACCAGCGTCAAGGAAGACAAGAACTGTGATCTCCTCTACAAATATCTTACACATCGGATTTACGGTCTGCCATTCCGAACACCTGCTCTAGTCGTAGAAAAGGATGCTGTACTGATGTAAGTAAATTATGCACTAAACTATTAAGTTTTATCATTGACCGTTTTTTTTCTTTTACAGCCCCGCAGGTTGGGATAATCTTAAGAAAATAAGTATTTTGTATGAAAACATGCATTCATGCAAGGCAGAGGATTACTACACAGATATTATAGCCCCTCCTCCATCTAGAAAGGTAAGCATTCAAATTCAGCATCGAATTACTTTTAGAAATAAGACAAAATATTTTCGAATTTATTTCATTTTTATTAAATAGGTTTTCACATGGTTTTGGACAATATGCGTTTCAATTTCTTTGTTGCATCAGCGCACTTGGTAGTGATCGTTGAACGTACTAGCTGCTGACTAACATTGAACTTGGAGCATATTAAATGCGTTATGTCAGCCGTTTTCAATGGATCCAATTGTCTCTTGTGGGGTCTTTCGCGCCCTCGAAATGCTGGTGACTGATTTCCGGTCAAAGAATGTGTAGCCAGCACATCGTCACCAAAAATGACGTCGCATAAGAAGCGTGTTGCTCCAGGTGCACCTTTGAGTTGTAGTCCTTCGTAATGCTTTTTTTGAATTGTTGTACCATTCGGTCCGATAATCATGAAATCCTCCGCAACTATCGGATATTCGTTCGTATTATGTTTCTTGTTTGTTTCTGGTCGTATCTGGCTTAATTTTCTTTTTTTCGGCACCGACCTATTATTCTTTGAGACTTCTAAGGCTATTGGATTCATCTGTCCATTTTCTTGTTCGCTCATAATTTGTTCTAACATCGTTGGATTCTTCTGGCCGGTTTCTTTTTTATTTAAGACTCTTTTTAGGGACACCGCAATGTTCTCCCCAGATGTTTCCAGGTTGTTTGCTGTCATTTTTCCACCTCCATCAGCTCTTTCCAATCCTGATTGAGTGCTATGCGTTTCCTTAATATTTTCATTTGTTGTTCCTCTCTCCTTGCTTTTCTGGTTCATTGCAGATGTCTTTCCTAGCAAGTCCAATTTTGTGGTCTTCTTTCTAACGAAAATGTTGTACTCCTTTGGATCATATAAAGCGCTGAGATTTTCCATGGTTTTCGAAACTTTGTCAAGCAACAGGCTGTAGGACACTTGAAGTGTCTCAAGACGATCCAACAGTTTACACAATTGTTCATTTTTGGAGAAATTTTTGTCGTCTTGTATTTCATCGAGGCAGGTATTTATGAAGAAATAAGGAAATTCTTCCTTTAAATTAAAGTCGACTGAAAAAGTGTTGCAGTGCCTTTTCGAAGGCAGATCATTTTTAATCCTTGGCTTCACGCTTATTTCCAATGAAAGTTCTTCCAAATCCTCTATGATATTCTTTAGGATTTTCTTCATGTCGTACCCACAATAGTGATTTAAATCTTCGGCTGACTTCGGAACTGGATTTTGTGCAGCAGTAGCTGAATATAACAATGACACTATACTTTTCATATTTTGGTTGAATATGGTTTAACTTTTAAAGATTAAATGGTCAATTCAGAGGAGATGATCTACTTTTTATACATAATTGGTTTTATGAAAAGGTCGCAAGCAATTACAATTTGAAGAAGCAATTAGTACCTGGGGCTGGATGCTGCCCTGTGCTAATTGCTTTTAAAGGTACAACAGGTTATAAGCCCCGGGTCATAAATATGAAAAATTGTCAACCTTTTGCTGTCTAATTACAACGAGAGCGCCATTACAAATGCAACTAGAATACAGCTATTATTATTTTATTATCCACACAATAAACTTTTAACCTTCTTTACAGACTGTCTCCAATCGTGAAGCAGAAGTTCAGACAGAGGACGAACAAACTTTCCTTCAAAGGCAGCAACAGATTCTACAGCAGGGACAAGGTCAAATCAGAGGCGAATCACCATTACGATCACAGGGTGGTGGTAAAAATGTATCAAGAACTCCGGGCTCTACAAGTCAGAGTTCACCCAAAAAGGTATTACTTCGCGTTTCCACTTTCAAAGTGACCAGAAAAATAATTATTTTTTTCTTCTACAGATGGACGTTAAACTTAATCCCTCTACACCTGGCGGTGAAGGGGTTCTGGCAAATTTCTTCAACTCACTATTGCACAAAAAATCTGGATCACCAGCAACCCCGCCCGGATCGCTTAGTTCACCTCGCACAGCAAATGGAACTGATGTCTCAATTACACCCGATAAGTTTTCAGTACGCACTGATGCAGCTGCAGAATTAGATAGATTGGCTAGAAGTGTGAAAAAGGAAATGGACTTTACCCAAACAGATTGTTAAATAAAAGACCAGCTTCATGAGAGCGCCCCCTTAAAAGCAGAAGAAAACATAAAACAGAATCGGTTAATGTAGAAATATTCACAAAACAAAAAGAAACTCCAACTTGAAGATGTAATCCCAATTGTTTTACTAAGAGGCAGTTCTTAAAGCCTGCGCAGATATAGTTTCAGCTTAAAAATAATTAACTTATTAATTTTTATTATAATAAACAAGAAAATTGTTATAATAATCAAATTACGATAACTTTCTATTGTATATTTATGTCCAATGAAACGAGATTAAATTTCCGTAAGATACAATTTTAAGTTTTTATTTAAAATTATTATTTGGTTATAATTTATTAACGAAGTGTAACGGAATAAGTTAAACCGCGATCTCTCGACTATTGGGAGATTGACGGAGGGAGGTTTTTTTCAAAGTGAATGCAATAAAATAGTGTATTATGTTGACGTTCACTTTTAATTGAAGTATTTTATATTTTCCAATCAATAACCTTTGAACGAAAAAATACATCACGCTGCTTTATCAGACCAACAAAGCACATTACTGCAGTTGACTTTATTTGTATTCTTATGTTGAAAAAGCGTTCGATTTCTGCCGCCCGTAATCACACGAGTGTTTTTTTATTTTAAAGCGTTTCGGATGTAAAAAAATGGTCAGGATCTCTTGTTTACATTCTGTTTATGGATTTTCCAGAGGTTGGAAATCATAATTGAAATGATTTTGTTTAACAGGTGGTTTTCCGGATCTATGAAGCATTTCATTCACCTTTCCTTAGTCATCTACACAATGCTACGTTCACACAATCGCACTTGACATTCCAAACGATCGACGTAACGCCAAACACCTCACATTCCATACAAAAGTTGGTATACGTTGAGCTTTTGCTTTGGTCTGCCAGGTAACAGCTGTAGAAGTGTGTAAATAAACAAAGTTTTGCCGGTAACAACAGAGTTTTTGTGAGTGAGAGGAAGTTAATGCGTGTAAAGTGCGTGAGGGTTCAATGCTCCCTGCGTACTGATATTTCTGAGTCAAAACAGCTGATTAGATTATGTTGTAATTCTACAAAAATATAAACTAGATTCAGAGCGCTGACGTCATGCGTCAAAGGTCGCACTGGAGGTGCGGATTGAATAAGCTTTCTCTTAATTATGGCCATCAGTTATTTCAAATCTTGTTTATAGGGATGACTCCTTATTTTTTTTCAAATTTATCTTTTTGTTGATCTCTCTTAATTGATCCGAGACTGTTAAGTCTTTCTGCTGAAGAGTTGAAATTTATCTCTCCCACTCTTTATTTGTCTAAAATGTATAAATATTTTTTGCGTCACAATACCGTCACGAATTCTTACCATTCTACGTCGGGCGAATGCATACATATGTACATATAACATTAGCGAAATTTCAAGAGCACTGAACAACTCGAAGTTAATCCGAAAGAGCAATGCACCATACAATTTTTATTCCACGTCATTGCACAGTTAACATATTATCTAGGCCAACTGCAAATCGACCGTGCTATCTCGATCTACATACGTATGTACATGTGCTTATGTGGATTCGTATTGATAAGTGAATGCTTTACAATTAACATAAGACATTTAGAGCAATGTGACCTAAAATTGATTGCTAGCGCTCCGATACGTTTTTTTTTTCATTTAAATGATCCGCATTTGCAATCAGCTTTATGTCGAGGACCGTCAGTATGCAATGCACGCAATATGTAGATAAGAGATCCTAATGCGATCTAATGAGTATACTAAATTGAAACTAACGTAAATGTCATAGTCCTCCTATTCTCTCTTTGGCATCAATTCCTACCTACACAGTGCAGTGTACTGGCGCAATTAATTTTGTCGCGATTATTCCTTAGCCTCATTCTCTATTGTCCGCGTACAATCTACAACTGCTTAGTTTGAACCGGTATTCCAACATGAGTCTGAATTTACCGTCAGTTTCCATTCACGGTGATAGAAAATTCGTTTAACGTTCATACACTCAATGTATAGGTTATGCAGCAGTGCCCATGGAATTCTAAATCAAATGATCAAATCTAATTCCGGGTGTTCCACACTCGGGATAGCGAAAACACGGATCATTTGACGACCCATACGTTCATGACATTTCATTTCCCATAGTCAGGGAAGATGATGATGCAGCTTTTGGTGGGTAAATAACGGTTAAAATGATCCCTACCACACCCTAACTTTCAAATCATTCAGATATTCTCATTATTTCAATGTCGCCAAGTTGAAAGGTTGCAACGTTGGCTACAAGCTTTTGTCCATTCTCTTGCTTTTTTATGATTTTTCCATGATCCTCGTTCAGCAGTAATGACACACTACACACATTACATTAATACATAATTTTATTTGTTTTTCATCCATCGTAATAAAATAAATAAGTAAGCCCCGTTTGATCAAAACTTCAAACGATTTGGCTTCAAACGACACTAAGAGACCACAACGTTGTGGCACGCCACTTCGTGTCCACACATGTTGTGACTACCCACGGTGACTTTTCCATTTTGCGTGTTTTGGGCACAACACGACTGGACAGAAACTTATGCATCAGCACGGGTGAAGTGATTTTGATTTCTATTTTGATGATGTTTCTCATCTAAAACAAACAGTATCTTTGCAAAAAGAAGCTGTCTTTCACCTCCTCGATGTTTTTCTAATATCTCGATCAATTCCAGAATTAACGAAACTTAACATGAAATAAAATGAAAAAAAAAACAATGAAATATGTTTAGCCAGTTTTTATTAAAGCGTTACAAGACATTACATTAAATGGACATGCATAGGTTTCACATGGTTTTAGACAGTATGCGTTTCAATTTCTTTGTTGCATCAGCGCACTTTGTAGTGATGGTTGAACGTACTAGCTGCTGACTAACATTGAACTTGGAGCATATTAAATGCGTTATGTCAGCCGTTTTCAATGGATCCAATTGTCTCTTGTGGGGTCTTTCGCGTCCTCGAAATGCTGGTGACTGGTTTCCGGTCAAAGAATGTGTAGCCAACACATCGTCACCAAATATGACGTCGCATAAGAACCGAGTAGCTCCAGGCGCGCCCTTGAGTTGTAGTCCTTCGTAATGCTTCTGCTGAATCGTGGTGCCATTCGGTCCGATTATCATCAAATCCTCAACAACTATCGGGTACTCATGCGTATTCTGTTTTTTGGGTGCATCTGGTTGCAAGAAGCTCAGTTTTCTTTTCTTGGGTATGACGGCAACATTTTCTTTTTCAGGTTTCGGGACTTCGGTCAAAGGCAACGGATTCTTCAGTCCTGTTTCCTTCTTATTTAGAATTTCTGCCAGGATCACTGGTTTCTTTTGTTCAGTTTCATTCTTATTTAAAGAATCTTCGAGGAGTGCGGGAATTTTTCCCCCAGATTGCCCGTTGTTTGATGTTGGGGGCAGGTTTTTTCCTGCAATTTGTGCATCTCCACCGACTTTATTTTCGCCCTCTGGTGGGATGGGATGAGTTTCTTTCATATTTTCAATTGTTGATCCTGATTTTGCACCTTCCTGCAATTCTTTTTGGTCCATTTCAACGGTCTTTTGTCGGGATGCCAATTTAGTAGTTTTCTTGGTGATGAAAATGTTATACTCCTTCGGATCGTACATGATCTTGAGATTGCCCAAGGTTTTTGAGGCCTTCTCAAGGAGGAGACTGTAGGACTCTTGCAGTACTTCGAGCCGATCCAGCAACTTATTCACCTGTTGACTTTCGGAAATATCATCTGATGATGTTTCCTCGGGGCAGGCATTCAAGAAGAAATACGGAAATTCCTCTTTCAATTGAAACTCAACTGAAAAAACACTGCACTGGTTTCTTTTCGGTGAATCGTCTTTTGGTTTTGGCTTCACAAGTATTTCCATTGAAACTTCTTCCAGGTCCTCGATGATGTTCTCCAATATTTTCTTCATATTGAAACCGGAAAAGTCCTTCAGTTCGTCAGACGATTTTTGAGCAGCATTATTTGCAGAGGCAGTTGAGTATAACAATGGCACAATATTTTCCATCTTTGGATATTTATTTGCTTGAATATGGTCAAGAAACGGTTCGACGTGTTAGGATTGACTGATAACGGCAGTCCAGAACTGGCCGCCTTTTATACGTATCTTTGTGTCATAAATAAAAGCAATTATCAAACCATAAACGGATGCCGTGAACTAGCTACCTGTCGGTAATTACTTCCAAGGAAAAAAAGGTTATCCTTTGGGAAACATAAGATTACACCTTATAATTACTTGTATACCAACTCTATTTGTTAATATTTAATTTAATAAATTATAATAATTTTATCTAAAAGGCGAGAACGGGAGAAAAAAAATCGGGACATAAGTACGTTTGAACATGTATATTTATTAAAATGAAACACATGATACATATTTACAGGCTATGAGATCTAGTTGAACGACGTCTTAATTTCTTAACAGCGTCTGAGCACTTTATGCTGATAATTGAACGAACCATTTGTTGGCTAACATTAAACATGGAAGTGATCAAGTTTGTGATGTCGTCTGTCTTTAGTGGATCCAATTTTTTCTTGGGTGGTCTTTCACGGCCTTTAAAGGCTGGTGACGGAGTTCCAGTTAAAGAATGGGTTGCTAATGTTTCATCACCAAATATAATGTCGCATAACAATCTAGTTGCTCCATTTGCACCTCTTGGTCTTAATGCGTCGTAGTCCTTTTGCTGAATTTTTGTACCATTCGGTCCAATAGTCAATAAGCCCTCACTTGTAGCTTGTGGATATTCGTCCACATCCTCCTTGATCGTTACTTCGGGATATAAGTGATTCTCCTCAGAATCATCATCTTCTTGGTCCTCGGGTGTTAAATCCGGATTGAAATAAACAAACGGTTCATCTTCTGATGATTCATCAAGCTCATCTATTCTAGGTACAATTTTGGTAACGTATAGGTCGTACTCGTTTTTGTTGTACAGTATACGCAGGAAGTCTATTTTTATTTTAACGCTTTCTAAGAAATCTGCATACTTCTGTTGAAGTAACTCACAACGGTCTAATATTTTACATACTTCTGCGTCTTTAGGCATATCCTTATCTAAGTCCAGAGGGGAGTTTTTTATACTGTCTACTAACTTGTACTCGAGCGATTGAATTGTTTCAACCTCGCTGTATTGATTTCCTGGTTTGGTTTTGACCTTTATTTCTATCACTGTTCCCAGTACACATTTTAAAAGAGTTCTTGACATTCGTTTTATGGTAGCATTGCTGACGTTGTCTGTACAAAACTTGAAATGGAAATCATCCATTGTTGCGAAAACTTAAATCAGTTATTTTTCCGAAATTAAAGCTATTAACAAGCAAGGGTTAAAAAACTGTCAGTAATAAAAACTTTTTTCCTTTTTTCTTTATGTATGCATATGCCTCTAATCAGGTGATATTAGGTAAATCGAATGTACCCAAGCCCTGTATTAAATTGAACACGCCTCTTTTATATGGCAATGTAAAAGAAAAGGGGGACAAAGTCGCAATAGATTTAAAATTTTATGTTAAAAGATACTAAACACACATATTTAACTCTGGAAGAATACACAACGTTTTAAAATGTTCTTCAGAAATTTAAGTTCAATCAGAAGGTGGGCTAACTGTGATTAAATGTGCTGACTTAACTTAAATGTGCCCAGTATGGTAAGTGAAGTAAAAGTTCTAAAGTACAGTAAGTGGCAACATTTTAAGATTATATATGATAAATCCTTTTTTAAAGTTATAATCATTTGTCATGCTCAGACTAATACAACTTACATAAAGCGTAAAGTACGTATGTAAAAATTTATAATTTCCCTGTTATGCAGGTTTCATGTAACATTTATCATTGTTTTGTTTATTTTGAACAAAAATGTTAAAACACGTAAGTGACGTAAAATAAACAATAATCAAGTCACTGCTTGAAATATAACCTATGCAAAAATAAAACTATCAGCACAATCATCTTTGTAACGGTTGATATTTTTTTTATTTTTATAATTGAGGCGCGCTAAAGGGGTTATATACTAAGGTGACCGGGATTAAGTCACAGCACGGACCTGTGTCCTTAGCACCATTTTTGTCCGACAAAATGATATATAGTGATTTTTTTCTTATATTACAAAAGAACTGATCATTATATATGAATATCAACATTTGTCTAGATTATGAAGGTCATAATATTTTTAAAATTCAATCGGCTGTTAAAACCGCCACTGTTTACTTAAAATAAGTACAAGTACTTGGCAGCACATGTATAAATGTATCATGCCTAATGATACTGTCACATTTTCTCTCATGCTATAAGTGTTCTGAAAGCCATGGCGAAACGTCAAATGAGCTCGTGTTTTGTTTACTTCTTTTTACAAGGAATGTGATAAATTAGTGTGAGCTTGATGAAATTTACCAACATCCTTTTTAAAAACACACTTCATCAAATTAGACGGAAAATATACACACAAACAATGGCCTGCAGTCGATATGAATATGTGAAAAACTTTGAATTAGATGATACGATATTGCCTAACGTGTGGATTGTTATTCGTCTCGATGGAAAGGGCTTTCACAAGTTTACCAAAACTCATGACTTTGAAAAACCCAACGATGTAAATGGTAAATAATTTAATCATGACATCCAGTGTAATTATTTCGATATATTCACAGCTTTAAATGTAATGAACAGTGCTGCTGTTGCGGTGATGGACGAATTCCGAGACATTGTAATCAGTTATGGTCAGAGCGATGAGTATTCCTTTGTATTTAGAAAAGAAACTAGTGTGTATAACCGTCGATCGGCAAAACTACTGTCCTATGTTACTAGTCTCTTTAGCTCTGCATATGTGTACAATTGGAATGACTGGTTTCCGAGTAAAAAATTAATGTGTCCTCCGTCCTTTGATGGAAGGGTTATCCTTTACCCCTCTGATCAAAATTTAAGGGACTATCTGAGTTGGCGCCAAGCTGATGTACATGTTAACAATTTATACAACACAGCGTTTTGGAGTCTTATCCTTAAGGGTGGATTGACAAATCAACAAGCGGAGGAGCAACTACGCGGCACTTTTTCTGCGGACAAAAATGAACTGCTTTTCTCAAAGTTTGGAATAAATTACAACGAATTGCCAGCAATATTTCGAAAGGGGACGATTTTGCTTCGAAAATATGTTCAGGTCCCAGAAACAGAGAAGAAGAGACAGTTAATAGTGCCACTGCATGAAGATATGATCAAAGACAGATTTTGGAGGGATCATCCGGAGTTACTTGGGAAATATACACCTGCCGAGTATGTTTTAAATCAATCTGTGAAAAAATGCGATGCGAGTGATGTTTTAACTAAGCAATTCGAAAAATGTTTACTGACAAAATAAATTAGCACACAAACTTCACTTTTTTGTGTTTTACTTTGAATGGAAACATCTGCGGATGTCGGATAAGACCGTCATATACCCTATTCAACTAACAGATGTTCAGGCCAAATGTCATTTTGGTTCTTGTCAAAATAGTCTGCCTTCTACCTTGTTTTGATAACAAATAAGGAGCAGGATGAATCTTCCTTTTAACATTAATGAAAGTAAGTGATTTCGTAAAGGTGATGGTTTGTTTCTAGTAGTTCTATGTCGTTATTGCTTACGCAACATTCATTTGTTCGCATGAGGCTGTACTATCACTGACTTGTCTAACTTTAAATTCGCTGGGAATATAATACTTAAACAATGCCCTCAGCTATAAATCGTATCCGAATAAAAAGATCATAAGTACTGATTGGAATAGTTTTCGCAGCCCCATGTGTAGATTCGCTCACACTTATCAGCAGTATCCTCCAAAAGGTTATCACTGAAAGCACATTAAAACACATGAAGTACTTGGCATCTTTGCCGATTGTATCGGCCCCCAAGCGAGAACATTTAAAGACGTTTTTTATTTTTATATTTTTACAGATCTCAGTTGAAGAATACTCGTGTCAGTGTTAAGCCAGTTTAATTGAGCTCAGAAAAATGTCTGCTCACCGTGCCATCTATACGCTCACGATGGGAACATCTTGTGGGCGATTGAAACGATCAGCGGCGAGCAACTTGTGGTGGATAGGATATCGACATTGCTTCAGTTCATTGAGTGGAGCGCGTAGAAAAACACATGTAAACCTCTCAGCGTGTTCAGCGGTAAGCTTGACTTAAGTTTTCATTGAGGTTAATTTTCCGCACATGAGTGTATTATTTCTTCATTTGTGGTGTTTATAATCTGTCTGTCATATTTTCTTAACAATTTGTCGTACGGTGGTCTACTAAAAGCAACTTTCTTCAAGCGTGGTCGCTCAGGAAATAAGTGTATGTATGTATTTTAATCGAGTCACCGCAAGTAATTGCGTGCGTTTTTCAAAATAATCAATTTGCTGTATATAGTGCTGATAAGCTATAGCCTAATCTCTGTTTGATCATTAAACAGTGGTAAATATATTTATCGGGGAAATTTTGGAGTTAACACATTTTGATGAACCCCCTTAAGTGCTAGTTCTCCTACTGGTAGGTGCAAACTGAGTCTGAAAAATTGTCGCTTAAAATATTCGCAAAAAAGTTGTTTAAGAAGGCTAAGCCTGTTATCTCTTGGTAAACATTCCATTTAAACTTGTTTATGTATTTTCCTATTGGCATATATTGTTGACCTTAACATCCGCTTCTTGAGTTTTACTAATTGGCAGATAATGCCGACATTAGAAAAGTAATCACAGATCAGTGTACAACATAATTATATTTTCTTGTCCCTGAGAAATAGTCTTTATTTTTCCATTCAGTTGTAGCGCGATCATCAAAACTTTGAGAACATCGCAGATAATTTTCTAAATAAATTGACATCGGTACGATATACCAATACTTCTGATATGAATACCTAGAAATAAACACCCATGGGATTAGAAATTTGATCAGACATATAAGTGCATAGTTGGTGTCATATAATTAACCATACATTTCACTTTGAGTTGAACCTGTTTGGCAATAAAAATCGTGTGGGCTCATTAGAAAACAAGGCAAGGTGTTGTGTTATTCGCGTGGTGGAGCCATTTTTGATGAATGTGTTTAGATAGGGAATTAATGATTTATTTTCACGAGGAAGTGACGTTAGTTGCTAAGTTCCATAATATTCTAGCATCTGAGGACGTTGATTACTTTATCTCGTGTATACGCCTAATTATAGCATTTCGTTGCAGAGTGGCTCCCTGTTGATCGTCCTTTAAATTAATCATATTTACGAACATAAATTTTTACAATTCTGTCATTAGTATCAATAGATAGCCCCAACGGAAGCGATATCTAGTCGATAAGTAACGATTTTCAGTTATATGCCAAATTTTGATACACACTCACTACCGAAGTCTATACAAGTCTTCATATTTTTGTTTGCAACACACAGAATTTTGCTTACGTATGTTTGTGTATGTTTACAACATCCAAGACTTTGTTATTTGCGATAACTAAAGTTTATTGATTTGTGCAATAATAACCTTATCTCTTGCATATTGAACATTATCGCAACTAACTCTTAACCTCTCGCTTACAAATATGTTGATTACGATCCCCGGGGGGCTTGTGTCCACCTATAAATGTTCATATTTCCATTTGCTTTATTCAATAGAATTTCGTTCCCCGTTGAACACGTCTCAAAATGGCTAGCTCTGTAAATTGATACCTTTATCATATCCGTTACTTTCTCTTAATATATTCTCCCTCGTTCTCTTCTAGAAAATGTCTGGAAATGCGAAAATCCTAAACGAGAAGCTGGAGGTTCTGGATCCTGAACTAACCGACTTGATCAAGAAAGAAAAGAAACGCCAGCAATGTGGGCTGGAAATGATTGCAAGTGAGAACTTCACATCAGTGTCTGTCCTGCAGTGTCTCAGTTCGTGCCCTCACAACAAATATTCCGAAGGTCTCCCCGGAAAAAGGTATATTAGAAAATTGCACAACATGAGATAGTGAAAAAATAACATGTTTTCGTTCCAGATATTACGGTGGAAATGAATTTATTGATAAGATTGAATTGCTCGCACAGAAGCGAGCGCTGGAAGCATTTGGACTCGACCCAGAAAAGTGGGGAGTAAATGTGCAGCCGTATTCAGGATCTCCTGCTAATTTGGCAGTCTATACAGGTTTGCTTCAGCCACATGACAGAATTATGGGCTTGGACTTACCTGATGGAGGTCATTTGACGCATGGTTTTATGACGCCAACGAAGAGAATATCAGCCACATCTATATTCTTCGAGAGCATGCCATACAGGGTGAACCCGGAGACCGGACTCATTGACTATGACTTGCTAGAAGCGAATGCAAAACTTTTCAAACCCAAAGTAATTGTCGCAGGTATTTCATGCTATTCTCGCTGCTTGGATTACGAACGGTTTAAGAAGATCACCGAAGAAAATGGAGCGTATTTGTTTTCGGACATGGCACATGTCGCGGGATTGGTGGCGGCTAAACTCATACCGAGTCCATTCGAATATTCAGATGTCGTTAGCACAACAACGCATAAAACTCTCCGTGGACCGCGTGCAGGCATGATCTTCTTCCGCAAGGGCGTACGTAAGGTTAAACCCAATGGTGAACAGGTTATGTACGACTTGGAAGAACGAATTAATGGAGCAGTATTTCCAAGTCTTCAGGGCGGTCCCCACAATAATACAATTGCAGCTATCGCCACTGCCATGAAACAAGTCGCTACTCCAGAATTCGTTGAATATCAAAAGCAAGTTTTGTTGAATGCCAAACGACTTGCCAGTGGAATCCAGGAGAAAGGATACACCGTTGTGACTGGTGGTACAGATGTTCACTTGGTTCTCGTTGATCTTCGCAGTGCCAATCTAAACGGTGCACGTGCGGAATATGTCCTTGAAGAGGTGTCGATTGCCTGCAACAAAAATACCGTACCCGGAGATAAGTCAGCTCTCTTCCCATCAGGTATACGCCTAGGAACACCAGCTCTCACCACAAGGGGACTGATTGAGAGCGACATTGACAAGGTGGTTGAGTTCATCGATCGTGGCCTCACTATTGCGAAAGAGGCCAGCAAGTTGGCAGGACCCAAAATCGTTGACTTCCGTAAAGTTGTGCATGAAAATGCGGACATTGTTGAAAAGATGAAAGGACTTCGTCAAGACGTCGAGGATTTCAGCAGTAAGTTCCCCCTACCAGGCATTGGAGACTTGTAAAGGGGAGGAAAATACAAATTTACGCATCGTAAAGTATTTATTACTGTTTTCATTTTTATACATTCAACATCAAATTGTTACTCACTGAATTGGTATCAATAAAAATCTTATACATAAAAGTGTTAAAACTAAAATGTGTTACTTCTATTATTGAATTAAAAAGAAAATACTTTTTACCGTATATCCATTTTTATACACTCCTTGGCGGGTCTTGCCATTCTGTGAAATCGAGAGTTATGCGTTGATAGGGACCATTTTGTTTTAAAGCTCTTGTTGCACATGGTACAGTCATGTTTCTTGGATGTAATTGAATGCTTGGATGCGCTGTGTCTGCGTAACGCCGACATCGACTGTAGCCTTCGATTACAGATCTTACATTGCAGTGATTGCTCTGTGGAGACATACATAGGTTTGTGTTCAGCAATTGAAACCACCGATACTTGATTGTATGGTTTTATTAGGGTTTATGGTTTGGTTTTGACTTTACTACAATTTGAAAATAAATAAACCGCACAATGGTGTCTTAACAGCTATGCATGTATTTCAAAATTTTCTCTCTTCACAACTAAGTTCTATTTTTTTCAACAAATGATTTAAATTACTTCCATTCGTTTAATAAGCACTAATCCTAAATCTACTTTGAGTTAATTTTTTTTATTATTTTGTTTTTAAAAAATATATTGAATAAGAAAGAGAAATTTCAAGCAATGAACAAAGTTCAAAATGAATCTCGTGTGTTGTATTGCTTACAAGCAAGGCTACAGCGACATACCTTTTTCTGTTTTATCGACTTAATCTAGACGTAAAATATAGTTTCTGTATTTTATGTACTTTTCTTTAGAAAAAATGTTCTCGTTTCTGATTCAGTAAAACGGGAGTTATATATATATATGTATATGCTTCTCTTAAACTGTTCACGTTTGTTTTCTTTATTTATTTTGTTTGTTTTATTTGTTTGGACGCAGGTGGCTGGTTGTAAGTGCTCGAGTTTTGGTTACTTATGAGTTATCACTCCGGATTGTGATCTTTTGCTCGTGGGATATTCGTATATGCTCCCGTAAGCTGTACTTATTTTTGAAGTTCTTTTGACACATTTCGCACTTGCGGGGTGGCTGCGGAGTGTGCTGAGTTCGAATATGTCTCCAAAGATTTACGGTTGTTATAACCATTTTGCAAAACTGACATTCAGTCCATTTATTATTTGGCAAATCTAAAAGTATAACAAAATATATTTTGTTAGTATCGGTATTTTATTATTTTGTGTTCTTTTGTTTTTTTGTCTTAATTTTGAAATTTTATAAACAGATGGATGGTGGTAAACAATGCTATGCTTGTCCATATTTTATTAAAATTGATACATAGTTCAATTTTTCAAAACACATCATCTTTTGGAGACATATTCGGAAAAGTTTGTTACATACTTATATACATTTCGTTTCTTTGTACTATTAACGTATATTTTCTGATAGAAAATCTTTTCAAGTGCTTATTGGTAGCGAGCAAGCCTGTAAAGATTCTGCAAGAATTAGTTACTTAACACAAAAACAAATTAATTGTGGTAAAGGACCACCGCAAATGATCTACAACTTTACAAACTAAATAGTACCGTAATCTGTTTCGGGAGGAACTATGTGTTTTGAAAAGTTTACAACACTCTGAAAGGTATCTCGCCTAACACAATGAAACGCTCTAAGTCTGTTTTTATAGTTGCTCTTATGCCAACAGATATCGTCTATCGTAAATAAACCTCATGAGTGGCACAGAAGTCCATAAGGCCAATTTGAAACGTCGTCAAAAAATGAAAAAAAAAAAAAAACGAGACGAACGAAAGGCCAAATGCACAGTTAAAATAGCAATCGTTGTCGAGACAATGGATAACGCTGGCGCACTATATTCCTATGTGCAAATTAGACTACTTAGAGTGATCCATTCAACTCATTTCATTTTGTGCAAATTTGCTCTGTTGTAACTTGTAACATGATTTCTATTCTTCTAAAAAAATAGAAGAAAAGAACATTTTTCTAACACAATACTAGGCTAATTTATAGATTGTGATATACATAAGTGAGTAAGATATTGTTTTGAGAGATCCCCAGGCCACTTGATCCTACACCATTGACTCTTACTCATCAGAAGCTATGTCTCAGCGTTTCAAATTTAGTAACGCCAAACATCTCATTCTGGGTGTGTTAAATGATAGCCTCCCTCATGGAATTGCATTTAAAATACAGCTAGAAACTGACCCGGTAGAAACATTCGTGTTTTTTTTAAACGAAAGACTAAGATCAGATATTGGAATAACAGTGTGTTTTATAAGGGCAGATTAAATAAGGAAAGATGGAAATGGATGGATACGTGATGCAGTCAGTGGTTGAAAAATAACGTGAACATCTTGCGACCGAATCTAATTGTTAACTAAAACTTAACTTTCGCGATAAGAAAAATATTACGGAAAGGGGCAGTTACAGATTCCTCAGAGCACAATTCGAGGCATTTACTGACAAACAATGCATAAAGCTGGGCGTTTTCCCTATTTCCGTTTCTACCTCATTCGTCTAAGTTTCGTCTTGTGATTTTTGTTACTTCATAGCTAGTAATTCGAATTATGTTATTTTCTATGAAGATAAAGACACAGCTGTGAATTGTACAGGTTGTTCAAGTGGATGTGGCCTAAATGCCGAAACAGGACAACTCGTCACTGATTCGAACGATTAATACCTCTTCAAAAATCTTCCTTCCTTCACAGCCCACAGCAAAAACCTGCGTTTCATGGACGCGTTCCCTCATATGCTAGAATACTTAGTTTGAAAAACACTTTGCCACTTGGTGACTAATAAGTCTCCAGTCACACTCACTGGTAGATGTTCATGTGATTGTGTAGTTCTGTTTAGCCTCTCTCTATTAAGTGTTTTGTTTCGATTAACTTACTACCATTTGACAAGTAAACTCAATGAAAGCACAGCTCTACGAACTTTAAGCGTTAAATATAACAAACTCAGCAATTGGTCCTGATTTTTTCTCATTAGTTTTTGACTTTTAAAGGGCTCGGCTTATGACCTTGGCCTAACTATCTAAGAAAAAGCAGTGTTTCTACGATTAAAAAATACAATATCTATATCCTCCTTTATACGATTTTTTAAAAGCAAACAAGGAAGCATCATGTTTTGCAGACATGCTAGATGATCTATAAATACACAAATCGTCGCATAAAATTTCAGTTCATAACCTTACTAGAAAAATGCCCTTTCGTTCATTAAACAAACTAGCGATTTAATTTACAAAAATAAATAATAAATTCGTTTTGCTCACCTTGTATTGCAGAGTTTCCTTTCTCATCTTTCCCACCGCTATCTGTACTTGCTGGCTGAGGCAATAGTCCACCTTTAAAAATCCAATGAAACTGCTTTCAAATCTAAGTCTACGAATACAAGACACACATGCACCTACCCATCGTAATTGTTGTTATTTCTGTGGTATCTTCCGATTCGTTTTGGAACTTTTCTTCGATTTCCGACTCTGTCAGTATTTCATACTCTGATGTGTACTGTGCAACATTCTGTCCACCAGTTTCCTGAGTGGCCTGATGAGATTGTGTTACTGTGTCGTTGAGTTGATTTGCATCGGCGACGTCTATATACTCAGGTATGTCCATTTTAACCGCTGTCGGTAAGTAGGCTAGGGAAATAAAAAGTTAAGAAAAGTTCTATCAAAATGTAAAAGTTTTCTCACCTTTGACGGTTGTTCCTCCTTCCTCTTTGATGTAGTCGACAGTTTCTGTAGAGTACATGTTATCGTCATCGTCGGAAAAGGTTATTTTGCGCTTTTTCACTGCGGATGGACTGGTTTGCTGTTGTGCAGTGTGTTGTTGCGTTTGTTGCTGTGAGATATGATGGGACTGTTGTGTTTGTTGCATTGCATGTTGTTGAGTGATAATGGCTGTTGCTGGTATTTCAATTGTCTGCGATGACTGAGTAACATTTTCTGTAACTGTACGTATTGTGCTTGGTATTGTCTTGATGATTTGCTCTTCTGTTTGTGTACGCGGAGTTTTTGGTTTCTCCTTTTCTTCCGATGTAAGCCCTTGCACGGCAAGTAGTTCGGCAGTTTGCAAAAATGACTGCAATGCCTCTTGATGAACATTAACTTCTCCCTAGATAAAAATCAATCTCGTTAATACGTCAAAACTACTTCGAAAAAGGCCTAGGTGTAGTGTTATCAAGGCGATGGTTTTGTTTGTTTTTTTCCAATAAGGAATATATATAAAATAGAATTGGAAGCCCGTGCAGGTCTTTTTGGTACAAAACCAAACAAATAGACGTTTAAAATTGATTTTATTTCATTCGGATAATGCAAAAATGTGTATGCATATGGGAAGCATCGTTCGACTTCAATGCCAACATGTTTTCCCGCGTCCATACGCGTGCTACGACGTCTGATAAAAATCGTACTCACCTGGTACATAAATTCAATTATTGAATTCAAATCATCGAACTTAATGAACTTGAATATGATAACAGGATGCGGATGGGGATTTTCCTTAAATATTTCCTTGAAATATCCACTGCACGCTGAGAGGAGCACCTTATGCGCTTTGATTTTTTGCCCATCACAACATAGCGTAACATCAACGAATTCATCGTTTAACCTCAATGAATCAAAGGCATAAGTGATATGTCGAAGATAGTTATTCCACCGTAGGGAATATTGCTGCGATGTGGCCATATCTTCTTTCGCGGTTTAATAATTTACGGGCAACAATGAAAATTTTAGTTTTATTTTCAACACTATGCAAAAATATGAAGAGTTACAACTTTGTGTCGATTACGTTTCAAGGACCATACGAAAATAAGCAATAATGAGGTCCGCAGCTTGTATACTTTGTAATGTTTATTTAAAACAAGTTTATAGAGGCCTAATATTTATGAATTATCGCACAATCAATATAAAATATTAAGGAAATATTTCTCACTTGCACTGATACGTTTTTTATGTCAAACAAAATCGTGGAACTACCTTATCAAGTTATGACGCCATTTTGTTATACATCGCGGAATGCGTTCACAATTCACATTTTTCGAAAATTCTCGTTTACCAATATTTAGCTCCATTTATAAATATATATTTGGACTAATCATTTGTCAGAAAAATATACATTCATGAGTTATTAAGGCTTCATTATATTAAGAAATATTATATACAAGAATTAAATATTTGTATCATATATTAATTTGAGTGAATTTACCAACTTCATATTCATCATACTATATATAAGCGCAGAAATTTAAATATTTCTTATAAGTATTTAGCAAATAAATAAGTGCACATATCAAATAAGTGCACATATCAAATTATGCAAGTTAGAATTACCTATTATTGGACAGATTTAAATTTAGAGGACATTTTAAAATGATCGGCTTGAACACACCTATTCGGTTAGAAAATGTTCAACTTATACCATTTAGAAGAAAATGTATAAATATTTTCTGTCAGTGTCATTGTCATAGAGAGTGCTCCACTGTTTAGCACAAGAGGTAACTAATGGGAATAACAGAGTGATGGATGAAATAAAAACAAAGTTTTTGGATTTACTCCACAAACAGGTATGTTAATTTTCTTCATTACGTCCCAGCATATATGTAGTAACAACTTTTTATCAATACAGCAAAACAGACAAATGAAAATTCCAGCAATGGGATTTTCTGATTATTTCATCCAGAATGTTACCACAGAACCAGACGTTGCAACCAAAGTGCAGCAGACTTCATCACCAACAGAAGAAGAGGAAGATAAACAACAAAAATCTGATCAAGAAATACTTGAAAGTACAGAAAGTATTTATTTTGATCCAGACAGCAATCCCAGCCTATACGAATTGCAAGTGAGCAATACATTTTCATATATTGATTAGAATTGGTGAAATGTTTAGAATGCTAATTACATGTTTTTAGAAAGTCCTCAATGATGGTGTCAACTTGGAGAGAATCGACGAAACTATGAACACCTTAAAGATGCAACATAAGGTTTTGTCGAAGCAAGTATTGCAAAATATCTTGGAGCAACGAAGTGCATGCAATGTAGAACTCGCGGCAATAAATGATGTACAAAAGGAGCTTGAAGAATCTCTGTGGACGTGTAGAAAGGCCCGTTCGTACTTAAACTACGCAAAAACAAATCTGACAACAACCAGTCTCGAAATTTTGGCAGCTTACCGCAAACGTGAGGTTTTAAATGAATTGCTTAAGTCATTAAATGCAATTAAAAAACTTGTAAGTATCGTTCAGTGTTATATTTTTTGCTTTCTCTTGTTTTGTGTTGTACATATTAGGATTTCTTGAACAAAATTGCTGATTTGATTTGACGAATCAGAGAAGTTACAATGGTTGTTAAGAAACGCAGTAGGGTACCTTGAGCGAAGCGCAGCGTTTCATTGACACATTCGCTTGCTTTACTATGCAAGATATAAATAAGGAATTGACAATCATATGCAGATGAAAAATATAATATGTAGACAGGATTGAATTTCAAGTAATTTTAAGCGTAAATGTGGCATCGTGGCAACAAGCAAGTTCATTTCTATGGAAATGAAGTAATTTAATGCGGGGTAAGCGAAAACAGACTTACCCACAAATTATATATAAACGAAGAAGACAAATTTGAAATAAAATAATCTTGGCTTCAAGCTCAGGGTCACTGTAGCATTGTAACACACAGCACTTCTTGCATTCTCTTGATAGAAGCTTGCTTAAGCGGGGACATGCATGGTTTACATCTTGCCATCTCCGGCATTTCATATGAGATCTTCATATTTTTTGCTCTTGAATCAATTTTCCGAAACTTTTCACCAATCTGAAATGGCGAAGAATAACAACTTAAACCGTCGACCCCACATTTTTGAGACACATCGGTCATCAATTTTGATGCGCCTATCGCGACATCGTTTTCTTTTTCATTTCAATTATTTTTATTATTTTTCAATTGCAAATAAAACTGGTCGTGGTGGCGTAGTGGGTAAGTGCGTCGACCCACACACAGAAGGTCTATATTCGATTCTCGTGACACCTCGCGTTTTTTCACGGCACCACCTCTTTCGAGTTGCTGACAACACTCAAAGAGTATGAATTGTCTATGAAAAGCTTCTCAAATTTAGCCGTTCAGAGTCGGCAAAAAACTGTAGGTCCCTTCTACTCGTGATAGAACAGTAGCGCGCAACACGAGTAGTTTTTGTAGAAGCTAGGCCCTGGTGCCTTGTGGGCTGTAGTGCCACTCAATTATTATTATTAAATAAAACTTAATCAAATCTAATTTTAATGCTGAAAACGGCTCTGCTTCATTTTCCATTTTCAGAAATCAACTGACGTCGAAGTGCAAGCTCTGTTAGCAGATGGTAACTATTCCGAGGCAATATGTTTGTTATTAAAATGCAAGGACTCCGCTTCTGAGTACACGCAATACGATAGCGTACAATCGCTCACAAAGAAATTACAAGAAACACTCTTGCTGACAGAATTCCAATTGGATACTGTTTTAAATGAGGTAAGATTGCAATGAGCGATCACTGAAGATCCACCTCTAATTCACAGCTCTTGTTACTTTTCCAGATTATACTTAATTTTGATATAAAAAAATATGGAAAGCTTCAAGAATCATATAAGCTTCTGAACAAATCACTCTTTGCTATGGACCAGGTAAGACAAACACTTTCACATTCCCTAAAATCCTTATTGACTCTCTTTTTCTTTCCAGCTCCATATAAATTTCATTTCTGCAATACATTCATCAGTAAACTCGGTATTGCGTGCATATAACGATCCAAACATTGATGAGAATCTCAAGTATTTATTCGAACAATTGTGTGAACAAGTCGCAGCCGACAAATACATTCCATGTCTAATAAGTTTGTGTAAAACTTGTTGGACAATTTTAGCATCGTACTATCAGATTGTAATGTGGCATCAAAACTATAAGCTATGTCCAGAGGAAGAGGAAGACTCACCCGATACATACATTCAAGAGAAACTGAAAAAGGGCCAGTCTCGCATATGGAACGACATACAGTCGAAGATGTGCGTCTACTTATCCAGCACCAAGTTGAGGACCCTGAAGCACGAACAATTTATACAAGTTCTGTCGGTGATTCAGAGGCTGCAAAAAGTCGGCCTGGAATTCTGTGGGGAACATTCGGAGAAGCTGATTGCAACAATGCAAGTGCAGAGTGAGGAGTTCTTCAACAGATACCACGTTTCTTGTTTGGAAGAAATATGCTTGTTTTTGGATAATGAATCTTGGACAATAATCGATTCTTTTAGTAACATTCTTCAATTACAAGTAAGTCGTTTGATCTCTCAATTGGTTTAGTGTATGCCATTGATGCAAGTTTTGATTTTAGGAGTTTCGTTCAGTACGCAATACCCTCCGTCGCCACAAGTCTCCCAATATCGCGATTCTACCTACAGACTCGAATAATAGTCCTACGAGCAATAACAACTGTGATGAACTAGTATCGGCACATTCCCATGACGGCGGTAGTTCGATATATGGATCTTGTGGTTATTTCTTAAGATTCTCGGAGAAAAGTTCGCCATTTGACGGTGGACTAGATGCAGCAATGCTTGAGGAAGATATTCTTTCGGGCATTGTTGACGAGGCCTCTTGTTATTTTTCGGAAGAGAGCGACGATGACAAAAGTACGCGGAGCAAAGATGAAGAAGATGGCAGTGGCGTGAATCAGTAAGTCGGAAATGAATACAATTGCTTCATCGTGTTGAAAGTTCTTTGTCTTGCAGGCATATGGTTGTAAACAACACGTCACTGAACGTGCTGCGATGCATCGGAAGATACTTGCAGATGTGTAAACTGCTTCACTGTATTTCGCCAAAAATCGTCTCAAGTATGTTGGAATTAATAGACTTTTATTGCTACGCAGTTCACGAAATATTTGCTAAGGACTCCGTATGTTTATGTTCGATTCCTTTGTTTCAAATGCTGATACTCTTGTTCTTTCAGAATGTACAGATGGACAATTTTTATGACAGCAAGACAGAGACCAAGTTGAAGTCAATCGAGGAAAAAATTGTTCCCAGTATCAAGATATGGCCCTTAAACTTTACTTCTTTGGTAGAATTTGCAATTACTTGAAATTGACCCTCATTTCCAAACCTAAATTCACAGATAAATAATGAACTCGCCAATCCAGACACTCTCTACGGACTATCGCTGCGCATAGTCGCTATTGAGAGTGGTGCCTCCATGACCCAGCAGTTCCAACAGCTGAGGAACTACTTAAACCATCTGCTTCCCGTCAACGAACGCAGTATATTGTCGACATATTTTGAAAACGCCGACTTCATGTGCAACATTGCAAATCCTGTCTACACTTGTGTGACATCAAAAGTCATTGATCTACCGGGAATCCTTGCATCAATGGCCAAAGTAAAGTGGGACATCAACCATGTGAGCTGTCAACACAGCAGTTATATCGATGTTATGAATAGGGTATGTTTTTGAAATTAATGCCCAATTCAATAAATGATTGTCACAACGTAAATTACAGAATGTGCAAACATTCGCCATGAGATTAGAAGAAATTGCGAAAGAAGTTCCAGTTCCTTCAGAAGCAGTCTGGAATACCATGGCAAGAGTTGCAACTCACTTACTGGTTGAAGGGTAAGCAATGCAGCTTAATGCAAGTTCCAAAAAACGTCTGACTTCCCCTTTTAGATTCTCGAACGCAAAGAAGTGCTCAGCTGGCGGAAGGGCTCTCATGCAGTTGGACTTCACCAACTTCATGTCGATCATAGAGCTCATATCTGGACTCAAGTTCGTTGAACATCGCTCTTACGTGGATGTCTATCTGAAAGCGTATTATTTTCCCGTTGAACAATTCGAAGAGTGGCTTGAAACGCAGAAATCTCTAGGAGTTTACTCCAAAAAACAGTTAACTCAGCTTATCATGTGCGTGTGCTCGGGCAATAAGCGAATAAAGCAAAAGCTCTTAACTTCCCTAGAGAATCTCAATGCTAGCACAACATAATAGAATGCCCATTGATTTATAGAATATTACGAATAAATGTTTTATAGTCTAGTGCTGGTTTATCGAGGTAGTTCAATTTATTTTTATATTTGTTAGTGTTCCATAATTTAAGTAAACTTAATCATTCCAAAATTTTGCTTTAACTACTCTACCCTAAACCTTGACTAACGATCTCTTTCTCTCTTTAACTCTCAGTAACCCTAATTCTCTGTTATTTCCGCGCACACGAATATTAATAGGTACAAATCAAGTGTATGTATGCATGTGTTTAGGTGTTTAGATGGTCCATTTTTGATACAGAACGACATTTTTATTGGTTGATTCATGACAAATAGGAAAAGTATTGTATACCTGTTGTATTTGGGCGCGTATCTGACTATAACTCTGACTCTTACTAACTCAAACTCAAATGAACAACTTAAAATTAAACTGTGTTAATTATTTGTATTATTTATTCAATGTTTAGTAATTGTATTGTAATATACTATTATTTTAAAGCATACAAAGTGTGTTTGATTTTTTGTTTACAAAATGCTAACTATAAATAAAATGTTTTCCAGGGAACTTTTAGGAGAAAAAACTCGCCAAAGTTGGCGTTGTGGGTAAGTTCGATGACTCACTCGACGAAGATCCTAGGCTTGATTCCTTTACTGAATATCATGGATTTTTTGACGGTACCACCTTTTTCGAGTTGGTGAAAACACTCGAAGAATACCAATTTGTCTATGAACAGCTTGTTCAGTTTGGAGTCGGTAAAAAACTGTAAAAAACTCTCTTCTGGTAAGAGAAAAATAGCACGTATAACATGAGTTGTTGCTGAAGAAGCTAGGCCCTCAGAGGAAGCAAGGAACATTTGGCACAAACTTTGATTGGTTATCTCACTTAATGAAGTCTGGATGAAAAACTTCCAAGAAGTGAAAAAAAGACGAAACAGTACAAAGACGAGATCACAAACGTCTCACGTAACACTTAAACAGTTTTTAAAGGCTGGTTAGGAAACTTGATTTTTAATATACCCTGACTTTCTGAGAAAGTTTAAGGCTATCCTCTTACCATTTTCTCTTGCAACATTGATGTTCTTCAGTGAACATGAACAAGAATTGGGTATATCTGTAGTGATCACGGACTGTTTTTTTTGGAGCACGTGAATATATTCAATAAATTCTCGGTTTTTGTCCTGCCTTTTTCTATAGATCCAATTTGGCGGTTAATTTCTAAGAATTTAGTATCGCACATGATGGCATTTGGCACAATATTTGTTATAAAATAAAGTTCAGTCAGGTGCATCCCAACAAAAATAAATTTGCTTCACTGTACGCAACGATTACAAGGTATTCAGAACCTTCATACCGTGTTGAATGTTACTGCGCATGACTTGTAATTACGTCGAACATGTTTCATACTGTCAATCAAAAAGGCCGCAGTTGTCAGTTGGATGGTGCGTAAACAAATTTGTTATTTATTGACTCCTCAACAAGTGCATAACGAAAGTCGTCATCAAAACAAATAAAAGTCTGTTCTAGCGAACATCCAGGTAACATATTCAAACGGAATCTTGAATCAAGTTTGCTTATCATATTAGCAGTTTGTTCAATATTAAACAATGAGTCGCCTCAAAACGCAACCGGAAGTAAAGCATTCTGTAGCATTATTAATAGTAAACGACAGTAAGCGATAGTGAGATTGTTTTATATTGAAGCAATCAACTAGTAGTGTGCACAAAGACAATACTAACATAGAAACGAGGATAACTAAGTTTAGAAAAAGACTTAAAAAAATAACACACGTATAGTGGAAACAAAATAAAAAATCTCAAATAAGGTGCATACGGTCCATTACTCAGCGAATCTTTGTTTAAGTTTTTCCAATCGCGCCAAAATTGGTCTAATATCTCTCATAAACAAGCCAAATACACAAACAAATCAATTCCAGTTGCATTTAATCAATACAAAGATATTAAAAATCCCTTCTCCGCCACTTGTACCCAAAGACTTGACCCACTAACAACAAGATAAGCAAACTCAATACCATTCAGTTTCACGCTCGCCTACCGTATGTGTCAGTCTGCTGTAGGTGGTACCGAATACCATTAACGTGTTTTCAATAATAATTTGCACCCAAATATTTATGCTCAGCGAACGATGTCCAGTTGGATTGAGTATACGCCTCCAGTATGGCGCGATCTGCAAATGAGAAATCTGAAAGTTGACCAAGCATATCTAGTCCCGAAATCTGAAAGCAAAGTTTACATTTATTCACTCTCGGAAGAGTGTTACACAGTAAGTACACAGTTCTCTGTTTTTGTTCAAAATAATTGTTCATATTTAATCCGTCAGTGCCCGTATACGAAAGTGAAAGTGATAAGCCCCGATGAGATAGTAGAACCCCTTAAGTTGACTGTAGACCATTCAATAAGTTTTAAAGTTTTCGATCATGATGTCGGGAGATATGCCCCAGAAAACATGTAAGATGATCAAATTCGACTGCATGGCACGTACCGCTCATTTAATATTCCATACAGCACCTCAACGTGCACTTTACAGCCATCAATGCAAGAGTTCGGAGTTTATAACTTCTCGATATATTCGAATGGATCTTGTGAAATCGTCACCGACAAACCAGGTGTAAATGTAAATCTGTGTAAGTGCAAAGTTGCATCATGAAAATCATACGAATTCAATGTTGTTGATTCCAATTTGTATGGTAGCGATATTATCGGTGCTGTTGATCAGCCTTTTGTTGTATGCAATAACTCAACTGTCACTGTTTGGCTACAAGAAATACCGATCGTGGTCATCGACCGAAATTGTCATCAGCACAGCGGGACCTGAGCAAGTAGCAACTAAGCCTCCTGAGAAGAAACGAATGCGAAGTTTGGATGCCTTCAGAGGGTGGGTCAGAGTTTGTTTCGAAAAATTAAATAAGTTTTCTATTTGTACCGCAACCTTTGTATTAGACTCGTGATTGTATTAATGATCTTCGTTAACACCGGCGGTGGAGGTTACTGGTGGATAGAGCATGCAGCATGGAATGGTTTGCATTTAGCTGACATTGTTTTTCCCTCGTTCCTGTGGATAATGGGAGTTTGCATTCCGATTTCCATTAAGTCTCAGCTTTCAAAGGGAACAACGAAAAGATCTATTCGTAAGAAAATCATTTGGGTAAGGATAGATAAACTGTCTGAGAAGCATCGCATACTTTATCTCATTTTTCATAGAGATCAATAAAAATGTTCCTCATCGGAGTTTGTCTCAACTCAATGAATGGACCGCAAATGTCAGATTTGAGAATAATGGGAGTTCTTCAAAGATTCGGAATAGCATTTCTTGTCGTGGGGTTGATCCACACTACGTTTGCGAAACAGGAATACATAATGCCGCAGGTAAGCATTTGGTATATAAACGAATTATATAACAAAAAATTTGCAAACCTGTTTTTCAGTCGGGTTGTAGGCGGTCTATGTTCGATTTGATTTTGTTGAAAGAACAAATAATCATCGTTGTGGCATTGATTGCGATCAGTTTGGGAATCACTTATGGGGTTGATGCTCCAGGATGCCCGAGGTAACACACAATGCTGTCTTGTTTTAAGAATGCCTGTACAAAAAAGAAATGTTTTTTAGGGGATACGTTGGACCAGGTGGAAAAAACGCATATGCTGCTAATCCCGATTGCATTGGTGGAATAGCTGGGTATATTGACAGAGTAATTCTTGGGGAATCTCACATTTATCAGCACCCCACTGCAAAATATATATACGACTCGAAAGCTTTCGACCCGGAAGGATTGTTTGGTAAAATAATGTTTGTTTCTACAAGATTGCTTTTCATAATCAAAGGATCGTTCATTAGGTTGCATCTTAACTGTAGTCCAAGTGTTCTTTGGTGTCATTTGTGGAACCATTCTTATAACTCATACTGAGGCTTTGGGACGAGTTAAGCGTTGGTCAATATGGGCTGTTGGACTTGGACTTTTGGGAGGAATATTATGTTTATTTTCAACTGAAGTCGGATGGATTCCCCTGAATAAGAATTTGTGGTAAGTTTTTAAAGAAATGTACATCATCATAAATGTTGCTTTGAAAGTTTACCAAATGAGATGATGCAGTAAATTATCATAATTTTCCCAATGTACCAAATCTCCAACATATTAGTTTGTCCTTCTTTATCTGTATGCTAATCTTTATAATGCTAAACGACAAGTAGGCATCACTATCCTAATCTAACCCCAAATTAATGTAAAACGAACTAAAGCTCTCAAAAAAATTCTAAAATGTATACCGTTGTGGGTACAAGTAAATTAGCTCTAAATTTAGCGGCTTCTATAGATAAAGAAAAGAAAAGGCAAGTCTTCATGTACTACGCAACTATTATATATATATCGCCGCTAACTCTTGGAGTAATTATTACCTGCATAAATTGAGTTCTAAGAAGTAAACTCTTCTCTGCAACTACACCGTTTCATCGCACGCGAAAGCAAGCCGTCATAGAACAAATTCCTAGTATCCACGTGGCTTAATAATCGCCTGGCATTAGTCCAAGTATGTTTTTGAAATAAGTTTTCCCTCGATTATTTACCGAGGCAATCAATTACATCATGCCAGTTATTTTACAAGAAATGCAGTCCACTCAGATAATACTCAATTCAATTTGTTTGCGCTTGCTACGCTTCTCTAATCATTCCAAACATTTTTCAGTTTAATGCCAACCCCAAATGTTAATTTTTAAGACTTTTCCTTAATTATTAAGCTATCCCACAAGCTGACCACTCGTTATGCCAAATAATTTCTTTGAATTCCAGGTCCTTTTCATTTGTGCTGGTAACATCTTCAATTGCATTCGTCCTCTTGAGTGTTATGTACTACATAATAGACGTTGCACAACTATGGAGCGGATATCCATTTGCTGAATGTGGAATGAATGCAATAATCTTGTACATTGGGCACACAGTATTTCACAAGATGCTTCCATGGCACTGGACAATAGGTGCGATGAACACTCATTTCATGCTCCTGTTAAAAAGTGTTTGGACAACATTCCTCTGGATTGTCATTGCAGTGTACCTTCACACCATCCAGTTCTACTACACCCTCTAGAAGTGTATAAACAAATTTATCATTATTTAGTTCGTAAGACAAAGAAACAAATTGTTGAATATTTTGTACGCAAAATAAAGTTTTTTATTCATTTCGTATTTAAATAGAGAATATTTACTTTTTTTTTTATAAATATCTTTTAATTTCTAAGTAGACGCTCGAACGCCGAATAGCGTTCAATGGATAGTTTACATTTAAGTAATACATAGATTGTGAATCTTATTTTGGCATTTCTAGGAGATTTCTGATTTCTGTAATTCAATATGATGTGTCTTAACTGCCATGGAAGTTAAATTATCTCTAAATTTGTATAAAAAATGTGTTTGTGTTAATGTATGCATGTTTGTTGTGTGCGTTTGCTGGGATTTTGGGCGATCGTTTACGATATTGTACAGTCACAACACATCAAAGTGTAGTATAAGCACTTTACAATTTTGTCCTCTTCATCGTCGTTTGGAGAGTTTTTATTCTTCTTCTTTTTGTTCCTCTTTGTGTAGGTGTCGCTTATTTGTGAGATATTGTATATTCCATCTGGTAAATCAAATTCTGAGTATTTAAGTTTGCACTCACTTACACTCTCGATTGAGTTGATGTCAAGCTGAAATGAAATCAATTGAAATTTGTTGGTTTTAATATAAACATCAATTGTCAATAATTGAAAGTTATGTTATTCCTTATGTAATGAAGTAAAGGAAATGCAGAGCGAGTCTTTTAAAATTAATTAACCATTGTTACTGAATACAAAGGGCTTTAAAGGTTAACAAGATACATGGCTGAGAAAATAATCAGAGAAGGGGCATTTGGTATGAGTTAACCTAGCGTATGGTATATCTATAAATAAATCTGAAATATAAGATTTACAAATATTCGTATACACATATCCCAATAAACGGCTTCGGTATTAAGTATAAAGACAAGAATAGTTTAAAACATTTACGACTTGCTTGTCGGAAACAGATTCAGAGGTTTAAAGCAAGTCGCAAGCATACCGAATTCTAATTTGCTTCTCTTCCTCTTGAAAGTGTATTGCTTTTATTTTATAAATTTCTTTGCAACGAAGTAATTTTGTTTCCCTGAAGGCTTATAATAAATAACCGCCCATATATGTATATGTTGTAATTGACAGTAACAAACTTTTTATATATGACTCAAATTTATGCATGCCACCAATTTGATGGAATTTTCAGTTCTTACTGTGTACGCAAAATTGTATTTATTGAATTCAACACGTGCGTACAAAATTATGGATCTCAATGAGAATATAAAGTGTACAGTAAAGCATGAGAAGAGAAATGCTATTATATTCCCTAGAGTAAAAGATTGTCAAAAACTGGATTTGGTTTGATCACTAAAATGCAAGAAGATATTTAAATCGTCAAGTCAAAGTTTATGTAGTATTAGTGTACATCGAAGTAAATTTTGTGTACAAAAGCACTGTCTACATACCTCCAATCTCAAGTAATTAAAAAAAAAAATAATATCATCATCACGGGTATAAAAGTAAGTGCGATTTAAATGGCGACTAATTGAAATCTTTGTTATGTTTATGCAACCCAATGATAGGTTGTCTGGTTACAACTCTGATACCGAGTGAAAGTGAAAATGGTACATAAACTGAATTCACATCAGCAAGACCTGAATGATTAAGTACATTCCCAAACAAACGGAGAAATACAATAGAAAAAAATGTACTCTTAAGGCGCTTTACAAACAGCTACAATATAAACAGAAAACAGACTTTAAATTCGTAACAGCTTGTATTCCAGTGCTTTTAACGACTAATCTTCAAATAAATACTAAGTACTTTATTTTGCCAATAAATAATTTACTAAGTATCTAAGCTTTAACCGTCTCAACCTCAATGCCATTCAACTCAATTAATTCCAAAACAATAGTTCTGTTCGGATACAAGTCCCTTAAACGTTCTCATATTTTAGGTATGAGTTGCTGCCCAAAGTGTAAGAATAGCAAATAAGTAGAAGAACGAGAAGAGTGTCCAGAGCTGGCAAACCAAACAAATCCTGCCAGCATGGGGAAATATATGACTCCTTAAAGAGCGTTCTTTTGGGAAAGTACACACAGAAATGTGACATATTTGAAGCACACAAGTTGCATAACTATAAATTTATCTTTTTTTTTAAATATCATTCCTGACCCTTCTTTATTATTCATTTTAATAGTAATGTTCTGCTGCATATGAAATGTTTGTATTCATGAGTAAAAACAACTCTTGCTGAAAATTCGGGATAAAAACAATGCAATAATACTGCTCCAATAAGTTCAGAAGTGGCCAAGAAAGCAGATCGGGAACAAAATAAAAATAAGAATAACCCTTATACATATATACAAATGTATACTAAAAGAACTGTGGTTGCCATGGCGTAGTGGTAAGTGCGTAAACCGCCACGCACAAAGTCTAGGTTCGATTCCCGAACGGGACCCCTCGCATTTTTTTACGGCACCACCTCTTTCGAGTTGCTGACGACACTTAAAGAGTATCAATTGTCTATAATAAGCTTCTTAAATCTCGCCGTTCGGAGTCGGCAAAAACTGTAGGTCCCAACGAGTAGTTGTTGTAGAAGCTAGGCCCTCGTCCCTTGAGGGCTGTAGTGCCACTCTATTATTATTATGGTAAAAGAACAAAATTGATTGTTTGTGGGGATACATGTACCAGTAAAAATATAATATTTAACGCCGCAAAATGTTTCACGGTTTCGTTTCAGTGATTTCTAAGCGAAAAATTAACCACACTCTTGTAGACCAATTGTTAAAAATGTCAACTAGCTATATATGCTATATATACCTGCATTGTTTCGATCACTCATAATCTTAGCATTTAACACAAAACTCATTGCTAATTGATTAGGCGTCAATTTAATGTAAAAAATAAAGCAATCATGTTTACTGCATCTAATAGCTAATCTCATTCAACACAACTATGGATTTTCCAAAGAAATACAATTCACAAGTGGGTTAAGCAATTTTTAACATACCTCTGGACGGTTGTTACTGTTCGGTTTCTTATTATTTGAATTCACATATTTCTTGTGCGGACTGCCCTCACTGACACCACTACTGCTGTGCTCATCACAGCATGGCGGTGAAGGCAAGTCATCTTCGAGATCTTCGTCAATTTTCTTTAAGTTGTGATTGTATGCTGAATTACTGATCAATTCACTTGCGGAAATATGATTATTTCTCGCTTCACATTGTTCATTGCTAGTTGGTGGAGATGGAAGATCGAAGCCCTCTTCAGGTTTGGCTATTGCAGCGAATTTATTTTCCTACAAAACAAAAGAACAAATTTACATTCTCAACATTAACACGTCAAATTTATTGAATATACCGCCAACGCAGGCATGTTGGTGTTGGCAGTTATTGTTGGAACTCCGGCACAAGTTAGTGGTAGTATACCAGATATGGATGGGCCGCTGTCGCCGTCAGCTTCCCTGAAAAACAAAACAAAAAAAAAAAACTTTTGATTTTGAAGTCTAAAATGAAATGTGTGAGATCCCAAAGAGAATGTAACCTGCACTCAAAGTTGTGTCAGACTAAATCCCATCATAATTAAACTAATTAGTGTCCCATAGTCACAAACTCAAATGAACTTGAGTATGAAGTTCGATTTACGTGCGTGAAATCAACATTTTACGAAGAGTGGAAAGTAAGTGAGAAAAATCGTGATTTACTTAACAATAGCTTACCACGACCAATTAGAAAACCGTGTCACGATCGATTGCATTTTTCGAAAGAATGTGTTTAGGTGTGTGTACTTTTATTCCGGCACCGATGACAGTTAGTACAGAATGATTTATAAATGAGGATGATGATTTTTGGGTATTTTAAATGAACGTTCCACTTTTCACAAACCACAGTCTAGAAGGCAATACAAAATTCGAATGATCTTACATAATCCTTTCAGGCTTTGAATGCGCTGAACGTAATTAAAACCCCATGTTGTGTGGTCAGAAGTACGTTGCAGCTTAGAGTGATTTGCTTCGGGACTTGGCAGCCAATAAGTGTAATAGCACGATCGTTGTTTGTTATGATTCAATTTTCCTACTAAGTAAAATTTATCCGTATTGAATTTGCACTTGTTCCTTCTGGGAATTTCTCCGCAATGATAACAAATGGTTGATATCTTGCCATAAATACTGCACATATACACAGCATTTGAATATTTGTATGGATTGAGATTTAGTAAATGAATTTACGCATACATGGGCAAGTTACCAGTTTGCATTTAAAGTGTTGCGAACAGTCGCACGTTGAACCAAGTTAGAAAGCAATTGCAGAAATTAAGGATAAACCGGCTTTTGTATCTTATTTATCACACAGAGATTTTGAAATACAATTTCGTGAAGCTGGGTTTTAGTTATATGAATCTGCGCCTGAATAAATTTTAATGTTTTAATGATTACAAGGTTGAGAAAATATTGAAGACAGATTTCGTATCCGCTGGCAACGGTAAGTGAAGGTTAAGTAAATAATGGACGAAATTATTCATTATGTATATACTCTGCTGCTATATACTATTTGACAGTTCGTATTCGTTTTTCAATAACATTTATAAAAACGTGCTTAGCTTCACAGAGAGTTGATTTCGCCGAAGTAAATTATATAGGCCACCTTAGGGAGATATGCATATTCAGCCGTCTTTGCCCCTAAAATATATTTGCCTTCAAAGAGCTAAGAGCCTTCACTTCCTACTACTCTGATGATTAGATGAAATATTTTAAAACACTTAGATTTCATCCGGTATTTTGAGTACTGATAAAGAGTATTTTCCTGTCGAGAACGCATGTGTCTGTTGGTCTCTGATAAATAGCATGGCTTTATCCCCGATAGTATCCTTGAGAGTTTAAGTTAGATGGACCAATTTAACGCAGCTACGCTCGTTGTCAATCTCCAATGTGAGGGCAGACAACTATGTTCATACCACCTAAATCAGCATTTGGTCCTTTGTGAAACGACTATGAACCACAGGTACGATTAACATCATAAAAATAGGCACCTTTAAGATCAATCGTTTGATACACTTTTGCAGTTTATTTTATTACACCTGATCATAGAAGCCGCAATAAAATGTTATCCCCTCCACGAACTTTTTTGTTGATGCATGAGAAACTTTTAACTAAGTTTCAGAGTTTCTGCCTATTTAAATTTCTTGAGTGTATCCTCTTGCCGGAACGCACAACATTTAAACTGAATGATTCAAAATAAATAGGGCTCATTCAAGGTATAATCTACGTAAAAATGAACTACTCAGCTTCTGTTCAATTGAAACAGACGACGCATGATGGTTACACTCAATGATTTCAACTTTTTGGACAAGGAGCACAGCGCATCATTGATCTTAGTATTATCTTAAAGCTTGATTTTGCCTATTAAGGTGAAAAACTATGGCGGGATTAAAGTAGAAAATTACACCCTTCAACGGCAGATACTAAAAGCACAAAGAGATCCATTTACAACACGAGGTACATATTAAGAAAGTTATGTGTTCCATGGACTAAATGATCTTCTTTTATTACACCAGATATGTACAATGGTCGTATGTATATTTGTATAGAAAAACTTAACTGTAGTTGTTAGGAATGATTGAAGAATTATCACGATTAAAGTCATAGATGATACAGTGCAAATTTATGTTGACCCAAATTTCGATTTTGCGAAAAGGGATGAAGAAACTTACGCTTTCAACAGGTCTTTTTGACCCTTACTGCCACCTAGAGACCACGGTTCACTCTTTTTCTGCCCTGTATTATATGTAACTCGTTTATTTGTTACATCAAGTCGCCCCTTTGGATTTGCTCGCTTTCTTCCCGGCATCCACAGATAACGTAGTCCACTTGTTTTGCCGCCATTGCGTGAAGACGCCATTTGTTATTATGCTAATTAATTACTGTCTGTTCGTATGGAAATAGAATTGACATTTTAATTTCAAAACGCTGTGCATACTGCATGTTTGAAAATCTGAAAACAAGTAAAGTTTTGTTTTCAAACTCTCAAGTATTCTGAAAACTATCGCAATTCATGCAAAACAAAAGCCTCTTTTAGTCCCTCCCATATCTCTCCCTCTTAACTTGAATGAAATTCATAGTTTTTTCCATAATAAATAATTTAGTGTGGGCAAGTTAGTAAGTAGGCGAAAATTTCATAAATATTCGGAGTGTTACGAAGGAAAACATTTTTGCGTGATTAGATTAATCATTTAACACCTAAGAAGCGGGTCTAGTGCGTTCATTTTAATGCCTTACATTTAGTGCTTGTGTTTACTTATTTATTCGAATGTGTGCACATGTGGAACTTCAGGGCGTTATTAAGTGTGAATAAAATATTGGTAAAACAGGTAAATTTTGGTTCACAAAATTGTGCTAATTGTGTCCAATTAGAGAACATTGTGGAAGTTAAGTCCCTTTCGGGAAATTTCTTATGTGTTCAGCTGAGGGTGTCTTTTCGCTCATTTTAACTACGAAATCGTGATACTAAGATATGTAGTAAAGGGTGGTTCAAACGATGTTGCACGATGATAACTGTGAGTCGGACCTTAAGGCCAAGATTTTTTTCTCAACTTAAATGGACTCAGAAAGTGGGCGTTTTTTTAAAGAATTCCTTAACAATCAGATTTGCTGCATTTAGGCAAATGAGGATCAAGGAGTGACTGTTGAAAAGCCGATGCGTTTACAAAGTGGGACTGTTTGGTGAGGTTTATTATGACTTAATACATCGGGTTCCAAATAGCCAGAGTCAGACAAATGCAAAACGCTTCCGTCTATCCTCAGTACCAAATTAAATCCCCCTTGATGGACAGTTATCTCTTATCTCGGTGTAATCGGTTGTCATGTAATACCACACAGAACGGGAGGTAAGATCTTCATAACTTAGATAAATAAGAACTGTGTCAAATTTAATGACATGGTACAGTTTATACCGAAATCAATCCGTTGTTTGGGATAAAGGCACTAGAATATTTCTACAAGGAGATTTGACGGAAGGTCAGCAGATGCTTCTGTTCAATCTGGTACTTCTAGTCAGGTTTCTTAAAGTCAGCAGCTTGTCACCATACCGATCCAGCTTGCACCAGATACAGGTTAATGAAATTTTAGCTAACATCATTTGAATCAATAAGCCCAACGTGTATTATTTTTTTTTTTTTTGTAAGAGTCACAAAAGCACAACAGTCCCGCATTTCTGCTCTATTTAAAGTTACTTTAATGTAGGTTAAGTTTAATTGCTCTATTAGCATTTTATTTCTAAATGCGTTACTCACAGTTCCTTTTGACTCAAAGCAATTAAATCCCTCGGCTCGGTTTGTTAACTAATAAATGATTGTTAACTGATAACTGATTGCTCAATGGCGCAAAGGCATGAACGTTACTTTCGAAAGCGGATGTGAAAAACCAAAATATGCTATGTTATGTTCCATACATTTGGATTGATGTTGGAGAATATTCGACGAATTGTCGTACTACGAGTAAACTGTTAAGTGCGGCGAATAATTTGGTAAAAGCATGTAGACCGTATGGACACTTCTACTCCGGTCCGAAAAATCTCTTGTAAGTTGGATTGTAGTTCTAAAAACATTTCTTGATTGAGTTTTACGTCGAGCCTTATTTGACATATTGACATGTGTTTGTCAATTGTGTAGGAAATATCACATCTAAATATATAATTTGTTCATATCATATTTATTTGACTATCACCACTAGTCAAAAATTTCGACGAGCCTATTACCGTTCCTTTCTAGATATGTTAACAATAATTGAAAAACTCTCATTCTGAAAATCTTTACTATTGGACAGATTGAGGAAAATATGTGTGTGTACTTTTGCGAATTTTGTAGATTAAAAAACCATATTCCTACGTAAACGAACATATGAACATTTTCCAATGCATAAGTAACTTACAAAAATAGCTTCTAAAATCTTGAATAATCTTCTCAAGATGTTTTTTTTTCTTATGACGGCTGAGGAGTTATACAACTTACGCTTTGTAACATTTTCTGTTTTATTTCATTACCTGCTGCGAAGATATGGTCACCCAATGAAAGAGATGACGGAAATTGCAAAGAAGAAAAGAATGTGTGTGGAAAAAAGTCTCAAGATCCAAACCAGTTTTAAGTGGGCCGCGTAAAGGACTGACTCAAATTCCTAACAATTGGCAGTGCGTCAGATTTTGCCATCATGATAATCTCGTATGAAACATGAATTTATGCAAAGCGCGTTTTGCAAATTATTTTGAAATCAAATAAGAATGAGCAAAAGGAACAACATCTTGACGCACATGCGCATGAGTGTGTATGCATAGGTGTTTGGGTATGAGGTACTCTCATCGTTGAAAGTCAAGTTCGATGACTTACTTGTTTCCATAGTCGTACCGAACAGGAAAGTCGACGCAGTTGATTTTTTTTATTTCGAATATTTTGTTTATTATAAGTCCGTGAATTTGTATTCATTTGATCTTTGTAATAAATGTGAGTTTCATTACCAGTTAGGTCTTCTTCTGTTTGACCCCGCGGTTGGATAATAAAAACAGATATCGTTGGCTTACCATCTTTTTACATAGACCTTACGCAGGGGTAATTGACCGAAAATGTCAACATTTTATTGAATAATTAAAAAATTTAGTATTGGTCCGCTTAACATTTGGGCTGTTATCGAATAAATTGTTGAAAATACAAATGCCTATGATTATCGATAAGGGAACAAAACGATCATTTTCATCTAATTACATACTATGTGCGTTGGAATGGCATGTACTTATTTGAAGCAGCAACGCGTGAAATGTGTTAATGAACAAATAGGGTAGTAGGACACTTTTTCATTGAACTACTCAGATGTTCAGTACGACTTTTTCCAGTTAATTATCATGACATCGTTGCGCTGTCATTCAAGGGATATCTGGAAGTTTTGATGGATGTTTATCTTATGTTTGCCTTTTATCTCGAGAAAATAACCGAGATGCCAGTAGTTCTAAAAATAAAAATGACTACCGGAAAGTACTTGAGGTTAGCATCATGCTTTGTCTAAAGATTTGGTTTCTTGGCGAAAGTTAATGCTTCCGTATTTATGTTCATACATTCGTTAATGAAGGTTCTTTTAAATTTCATTTTTGTCGTATTGGACGCATTTAGGAATAAAGCTGAACCATATTTCAATCACAAAAACTTAATTTTAAACTAGGTAAATTATGGAAATGCCACTGATACCTTAAGCAAGAGGTTCTTTGTCTCTACTATTTCTACTGAGGTTTATTCACAGTTTCTTAGTCCTAATTTATACCAGGGGAGACATAAATTTTGTTGCACCACTTGACATGAGTTTTCGAAAATGATAAGACAATCTTCACAACATGTAATATAACGAACTTGACCCGATTCTAGATGTACGATAAGTATTCACATTAAGACATTCCTAAAAACTAAAAATCGTCTTCAAAATATATGGGCCGATGAAAAGGGAGATTTGATGAAATGGGCAGCATTAACAGTGAAATCAAAGCATGGTTGCATGAATTATGTGAATGCATTAAGTATATAAGCGCAAAGATGTTCTATGTCAAGATAGCTGCCATTCTATAGGGCCACAAAACAAACAGTCAATTGACGAATGGCAATGTGAAGTGCAATTCAAGTGTTTCAACTTAACTACGGTTTATTTAAAAGGTTATGCTTCAATTCATTTCAATTATTTGAAAATTCCGTTTGCAGTTGTCCAGTGACGATCAATTTTCTTTTAGTAACGTCATCATTTAGTTGACCTGATAACATAAAAGAGCGAATATCTATCTACGTACATCAGAATAAAGCTTGTATCACTGACCAAGAGGATTCATGGTTACATCAGCACACTTTGGTTGATAGTCAATTTTGCACAATTTATATTCCAGTTAAACGCACACTCGGCCGTGGTGAAGTGATATTTGTATGTATATGCGTACATATGTATGTACGTTGAATCTGATGTATGCCACCCAGAATGAAACATGAGAAGTCCGGTTTGATGTTGTTTGTTTTTAACTACACAAAAACGTTCAGTATACGGATCAATATCTGCTGATCATTGTTATGTGGTGCTTGCATAGACTGCTGGAAACAAAGGAACTATAAACTTGTGCAACGAACCTAGCTTAATGGAGTGAGTCAGTTGTTAGCAGCACACCTTTACGGCTAAATCATTAAAAAAAAAAAACATTACACAAAATTCAGTTTGAATTCTTAACAAACTGAACACAAAGCCACAGAAAATTTCACTTAAAGATGTTCATCAATTCCATACTTGGGTGAACTGTTTTGCACATAAATATTTTTACGGTTTTCCGCCAGCATAAGCATGTTTGTAAGTGGGATGGCAACCAAAAGTGATTACTATCAGCACACGGTGTCACACAGGTTTGCTGGATTTACCAGTTTTTGTTGTGACAATTTTTCTTTCTCTTTATTCTCACCGAGCTCAGAAAGCTAGCGCTTCGGTTCGAAGCGCAAGATAAACTTTTCTCAATTGAGTAAACCTTTCGTAATAATACCAATTAAGAAGTCAACTAAATCAACCTTGAGCGCAACTTGGAAGCTATTACTAAGAAAAATATCCAAAATAAGATAAGTAATTGAAACTTAGCTTACTTCTTTGTAAGTAGACTACACCAATAATGGTCTAACGAATGGAACTCACAATGAGAACGTGTTCAAGTATTTACTTGAACGATTACACTTTAGTATTCGAAAATTTTTATGATTAACCGAACTCCCGACAAGTATTCACTATACAAGCAGCGTCTTTTATAATTTTCACACACAGCCACTAAGTTTTACAAAACAACATTCCGTGGATTCCGACTCAAACGAACTTGCCTCAAACCGTTCATGACTCCGCTGTAAAGAAGAAATGACTAAAGAAAATGTCAGATATGTTTATTTCGGAAAGTGCGTGCGCTTGTGTTCTTTTGCGTTTTCCCCATTCCATCTTTTTCGCCTTTGCAAATGTGGAAGATGTGCGCAATGGAGGAATGTCAAAGTGCAGCAGTCAATTGGAGTTGTGTTATCGATTGTCTGTATGCAATTGTCGATAACTTGTAAGGTAATTGAAAAAAATTGCTATAAAATAAATTCAAAATTTTTATAAATTTTTGATGATTACGGTTAAGTGTGGAAAAGAATAGTGTTTATTGTGGATGGAAACAAATATTTTTTTTGCCAAATTTAGGAAAAACTATCGTAAATTTGTCAATTATATTTATTTTCAGAAAGCGCTTGGGAAAATTTTGAAAATTTGAATATAAAATGCACAAAAAAAATGCGCATTTTATGTGTATGACAAGAAGCTAGTAACAGGCTTTTTTTTTAAAGCGAGGGAAAAAAGTAGTGTAGCTTAAAACGCCAACAAACAGAAGCCAAAGATGAGTGTGACGGCGGTTGTAATTTTGTCAGGACGGTTTAATTTTACAAGACTATATTTAAATAGAAATATGCTGTATTGTATAACATACGTGTATTCTGGCCCTCCTCAGGCTATCATTGGGTATTGTGATATTGGCATGCATACTAGTAGACTTCGCCAACAGGACTTTGTTCTTAGCTGTACGAAAAAGAAAGAAGAAATAAGCATCTCTCATCGTACGCATTTCATGCGTAGGCCTTTCATGATGACCAGTATGCGTGGGCGTGAACTGAGTGAAACTATCTTCAGTCAGTTTGGCAAGGTAAATACTTTTTATACGCTATTGGGTGAATTTTTGCCAATTTTTCAAATCGCAAACTAAAGACAATTTTCTCTGTTATATCTCAAGGGTATAGATTAATGTTCAAGCTATTTATTAGCCTTTAATTTTTTTTTGAAATTCGCCACCCATACATTTTTGCAGAAGAGGCAAGAAAGCGCTTCTTTCAGACTATTTCTGATGACTCCTTGGTACTCTACGTATGATTAAAAAATGATGTTAATAAGTTTAAGATTCACCTTTCAGGAGAATGAACAATAAACGTATCCTTCGTTTTTGTACTAAAAGCCTTTTTTCTATGTGCAGTATTAGAAATTAAAAGATCGTCTCAACTGCATTTAAAAGGTCGGATGATGTGATAATATGAAAGTAAGACTCAAAAAAATAACAAAACAACTATAAATATATTAATCTTGTAAAATGTAAACAATTCAAAAATATAATTGTTTGTGTATAATATAAATATAAGTGTAGAGGTAAGTTTTGTAAATATATTGCCATTTTAAAACTACTTGTTATTTGAAATCATTTTCGTTGATCTCGCAGTGATCTTTGGATGAAAGCACGTATAGTACATTATCATACAACAAATGCCTATGTAGTAAAACGCTATGGCCAATACGCACAAGGGATAAAAGTACGTCGCTTCCTGCATACCTTCATCAGAGTACATAATGAATACAGCAACACAAGCTATATTCTCCAACGAGTTGAGGGTGTAGTAAAATATGTATTTATTTCGGGTTCGTCCATCCCGAGCGGTGATGTATGTGAATATGTACACCACACCCATTAACATACAAAATAAGAAATTTCCAATCGGAAATGTACAAAATTTTGGTCGATCAACGAGTAATATCCAAACTCCAAAAACAATTGCATGAATTGCACATCCGACTAGGGTCCAAAATGGGAATAAGCTTGCCACAAAGGCAATGCATAGCGTACGTGATACTGCAAAAAAAAATCAACTTTAAAAGTGACACAAGCATTATTTTCCAGAATACAAACCTGAAACGCAAAAATGCCAACAGAGCTGAAGAATGAACCCTTGGATCTTCATGTTGTGTTTGTCGATTTGTGAATAACGAATATAACGGTGGTATCCCGATAAGCACCATGCCATACTGGCAAAGTATGAACAAATTGCTATAATTTGATTATCTATAAAAATTGCACATGAATTCAGAAATCATTACAATGTAATATTTGATTTATTTACTTGACATATCTTCAGAGAGGTTTAGCACAATTGATATCTGCAGAATCTTCTGTGGGGCGGCTTCTAAGAAACAGTCAAATATTCGGATGAACGCCACATCACTCTCTTCGCGCATTGTTAAGGCATAGAATCTGAGAAACGGTAATGCAGGTAAGATATAATCTATTTTGCTTAAATATCGTTTGAGCCTTCGTAAGAAACTACACTTACTTTGCTTGTGTTTCAAAATCCCCTCTATTCTCAGCTTTCTTGCAAGATATTGCATAGCGGAAGGATTTCCAGTATCTGCAGCAAAATGATTATTAATAGCTTTTTCAATTTTGCATGTCAAGCTTCTTACCGCAATAAGAAAGATAACAAAAACATGACCCACATCTCCAAGTAGCTTTGATTTCTTAGATTTCCATCCTGCAGACACCTGTTGAACACAACATTCGTTTGTTTACTTCATTTTCTCATATCACCTTGCTGTGCACTTACATGTTAGCGTCAATGAGCATTGTTATTATCATTGGGATCAAAATGCAACCAGTAGTCCATAGAAAATAGTTGATGCTACCTTTCTGGTAGTAACTTAAGGCCAAATAAATATTTATCAATATGGTTATCACTCGCATGAACATAGATGAGGCCGTTGAACATATCTCATAGTGTTTAATCCTTTTTTCTTTTTGTGGAATGGTTCGCCCTGTGATAAGAATACTTTCTTGCCAATCGGTTTGATTTTTATTGGCTCTCTGTGAGGTCTCCATCCCATCTTCCATTTTATTTCGCTTAACAGCTCTCTTTCATACTAACGTACGATTTGTGAAATTAATTTAACTTAAGGAATGTTTGTGAAGTAAAAAAAACAACAAAGAACGAGATCTATACAACTTGGGTCATGTAGCTTTTAAGAGACTGTTAAGGGCTATTTTGAATGGAAAAATAAATGTATTTTGTATAAACCCAATTAGATGCATGAAGAGCAGTTTCTTAAATATTTAAGTAATTCCCTTTTATCTAAATAATTGTGTGAAATGGGACTGAAATATCACGTAAGTAACTAATTTGATTAAAAACATTTTCAGAAAGTTTGACGTTTGACAGGTGACGTTTGTTGATTAGTTTCTAGTTCAGCCGGTTAGACGAAAAACTAAAGCGAGGACTACATGAGACAGTTTGATTTTCCCTGCCTATCACATATTTTAAAGAACAAGGTAATATAAAGTAAGAGTAGACTAGAGTAAGTAAGAGCCATATTAATCCAATAACCAGGATGAAGAACATTCTACTGATTTACTGATTTTAAAAATTTAGCTAAAAACAACTATTCCTATTACTGATATATATCTCTAAAAGAAGATTTATTTAATATAAATTTACTGAAAACAAACACATATATTGATAGAATTTGTTTTAATGAAAGGAAAAGATAAGATAAGATAAGATAAGATAAAAGTTTCAGAAGTTTCAACATTAGTCAGAAGTATAAAATAGATAACATCTAAGAGAAATCATAACTCTTGCGGTCAGTCATGTAGCTTTGAGTGCGTTATTATTTTTGACATTTCTTATTATATTTCGATTTCAGTGCGAATCGAAATCAAATCGATGTTTCTTATTTTTTTTATTTGCGCTTTTTTATTAATAAATGTTTCTAGTCTAATTACTTAATTCTAGGAAAATACTTAAGACTAGCTTTTTCAATCGTAACAATAGTTTAAAATCTAACTTACTGACCCTACACAGGTACTCTAAACTAATTTATATCTATTGTAGTTACAAGTGCCTTTGAACATAATGGGCGGTAAATTATTTATTCTTGTATGTTCATATGATTTAACTTTGTCCCAAGAAAGGTTAAAGTAAAATTAACTAAAACTAAACTAAATCTTTTCAAAAACTATTTCTTCTTCTCCGTTTCTTGTAACTGAACTGGGTTGTATTTGTCATATTTGGTTAAGCACATGCGACTGTACAGCTCGTATAGTCGTTCAAATTCCATCAAAGAAAAGACCATTCACTTTTCATAAAGTGTTGAAAAACAAAAACAGCTTTTTTCATTGTCCCCAAAATACAAGGAGACAACGATTTGCAAGAATAACTCTGCTTTAGAATTCAGTACTGCTGTTGTTTCTATTTACAATAGTGGAATTTATACGAAGTCCTTATCATAAGTCTTTTAGTCCAATTCTTGTTGTTTCAATTCCAGTAAATGGTTCTTTAACTGTTTGCTGTTTTTGTACAATAACGTCGATGTCATCCACGTAAGTTAGCAGCTAAACGGAAACACTTTAAACTGAAAAGTACTTCGCCTAGCCTTGTTAAGGCATTTTCTCTGATTACGTAAAGGTTGCTGATTTTCCTGATCGCAAAGAGTTCTTTGTGTTAACCTATAAATCTTGACGTAGGAATGAGATGGGGGATTGGCTCTTTTTTGTGGACCGGATAAAAACACAGAGGTTGTTGAATAGTTCCATCAGACGATTCACCTAACGCGAACATCGGCAGCTTTGTCAAGAAGTATTATTTCAAAGTTGCTATACTATCATTATAAGGGGAGGTGCATATGCAGATATTGCGCTCTTCCAGTCAAAGCCGTTGTTAATTAAAAAAATAGATTGGTTTCAATTTAGCAAGGCAGCTAAAAGCCATAAAGGCCTTTTTTGTTTGCCTTCAGTGTTTACATATATGTTAATCTTAGTTTATCCCTCAACTTTATATTTGCCTTATCCTTTGGATTTGAAAAAGGAATGTAAATATTCTTTTTTCTTCTCCTGTTTGTAGTTGTAGCAAAGAAAGTAATCGCCGTTAGCGCCCCTACTACAAGTTTTACTTTCTTTCGGTATAACTGCAACCAGCTACTTTCCAAAATCGCCTCAACTGGCAGTTTTGAGATAACGGTGTTTAGGGATGAGGTCAGGCTTTAGCCTGAAAAATTATTTCGGGGTACCCCCATCATATGTATATATGTAATAGGGATTGGCGTAAGCTCGAGAGGGTAACATTTCTATAATACCACCCGTCCTAACCTTAGAAACCTAGTGGCAAGTCTGCTTTTGCAGTTGATAGGAAGAGTAGTAACAAAAGGAAACCGTTAGTGGCGGTCCGGTAATCCAGAGGCGTCAAGGCATGTTCTTCTTTAGATTACAGCCGAACTGAAGATATTTCTTTTACAGACTTTATCAACAGGCTAGTAAGCCGTATGTTAGAATCGACTTTACCACTGTCACGTGCAACCGGTATACCACTCCCACGATCTGTCAAAATGCGCTTACAGATATGAGGGGCGGCACAAGGTATTCTTTATGTGTTCTTCGATATTGTTCTCTAGATGGGAAGTAACTTTTGTCTATCGTTGTGTTAAGTGGCCAGAACATCCTGCGTGCGGTATTTGAAATTTCCGTTTAACATGTGTAAGTGATACATTCGTAAGTTATTGCCTGAATCCGTTTTGCGCCCAGAATCCAACCGCCTAAGAAAAAGTGTGATAATTTTAAAGTTAATCTAGTTCAACCAAAAAACACCCAAGGTTATATGTATATATGAATACAAGAGTAAACAAATGTCAAGCTACCAACCCATAAATTTAGATCTCAACAGCGTACATTTGAAGCAACCCTTGAATTTCTTAAAATCCATAAACCACATTTAATGAGACCACAAATTTTATCCTTATCGGTTTGTCTTTAACTGTGCTCACATCGCCAACAATTTACTCTCGTTTTCCATCCCCAAAAAAAGGTAACATTTTGTCTTTTCATTGCCAACCACATTGTTTTAGAAAAATTTTATGGGATTATTTTCCATTTATTCTCCGCATTGGTTAACCTGAATGAGGAGCCCCTCGTTCTGCAATTTATTGCGTCACAATCTTTTCCTTTCGGTTTCACAACAGAATTATTGCAATGAATGCCCGATGGTATGGACTTTCCCGGGAGGGGAGTTGATGACCTTTGGGCTTCCCTTTAAATCTATTGGGACGTGTCCCGTATTTTAGTTTGAATGAATTAATGTTTCGGTCTGTTGAAGGTAATTCACTTCAGGGGATTTACTGCGTACCCTGGAAGATGAGAATGAGGATATGTCCACATAACTGTCACAAATTTGACATGTGACTTAATTAAACACTTTAAGCATGAAAAGATTATCCTGTATTAATGGAAATCTTCACACGTAGCTACATGTACCGTCATGAAGAGTTATGATTCCCTTGGGGTAACTTATTTCATTTCATCTAAAAGGCTTTCGTGTGTACATACCCATATTTTCAATGTATGTGGACGGGTATACGAATTCAGTTTGTCACGTTTTCTTCCACTTTTAAAACGTCACTTAAAATGCTGGATAATAAGGACTGGGTGTCTTGATTCACCCTCTGAGGGAATTCCTCGGGTTTGATGTTGGTTTGGAGCACAAAGGAAGGAATGTCTGTTTTATCAGAACCACAAAACAGTACATTAATTTGTCTAGAATTATTTACACATCAAATAAGATGAAACCCAAAGTTTGTTCTTGTTATCCCTCACAGAACACTACGTTTTTTTAACTCTCAGTTTTACACACGGGAGTTTGCTGCGCGACTAAGGACAGCCCTCAAATTTGTCTCTTGTTAGCGTTTAGACTAAACGTAGAAACGATTCGAATATTAAGATAGGAAAATATTGGTATCACAGGCTCCGATGGAATTCATTTGCCGTTAGTTCATAAAAAAAGTTTTTTTTTTAAGCTTATGTGAATGTGCATGGTTTATATACACCTTTTAAATGTGATCTCTGGGCGTATTGGGTAAGTGCGACGACAGCGTCTATGGTTCGATTCCCAAATTGAACTACCGGACTTTGTTCTCGGTATCTCCTCACAACACTTAGTGAGAGAGACTAATTGTCCTTGAAAATCATCCTAAATATTGCCCGTCGCAATCGTCAAACAACTCCAGGTCCTCTGCTTGTGAGAGATTAAGAGCACGCAGAACAGGTGAAGTTGCTGAAATCTTGTTTTTTCCCTTTGGATAGTTTGCTTGAAACAACTATCAGCGATGCAGCGTTTGGGATCAAAATTGAACAGATTTTGTTTTATACCCGATAGAAGTCTTTACTTAAGATATAATGAAGGTGTTTTTCAAAATTTTGTACGTGTAAGTGGAACTAGTGAAATGAGCGAAACATTTTTTAATTTCCAGTTTTGTTTTAAATACATTTCTTATTTATTTTTTTCCTCTTAAAGGGACACCCTGTTATGTTGACAAAAATTCCGATTCGGCTGAAGCTGTTCCAAGTTATAGGAATATCAGCAAATGAACCAGGATTCAGATTCTGAATAACAGATATTTGGTAAATTTATGCCAACCTTCACACTCATAAGTAATTTATTCCAAGTCTGCGGAAGAGGTTACAAAAAACAGAACACCGACCGTGATGTCTTGAAGAAAACTTCACAATAGACAAATACAATTTCGAGATAAAAAAGTGCTTTGCCCACCAATGTCCTGCAGTAAGCTCCGGAAATGACAGCATCACGGAGATAAAATGAAAGATAAGGCGGAACAATATCAAAATATTAAATTATTGTATATTCTTAGTTGGTTTGAGAAAAAAATCCCTCGAGTTATATTAAGTTTTATTTCGGCAGAAGGAGGTTGGAGGACAAAAGTGAACAGCGAGCTTCAAACAAACTTAAATGACTTGACTCAGTTGTCGGGGTCATGTAAACCGGGTGAATACCAACGTTTTGGGTCTTGAAGACGTTAAGTCTAACCCTTGAATGAATGAACCCGCCTTATTATTAGAAAGACCGTAACTTTTAGGTAATACTCAGTTGCGATAGCAAATAGCCAAACCTACATACGAAAGCAGTTAGATGAAAACAAAAAAATAACATAATATTTTAACAAAGTCTTGATGCCCTTGACCTAACGATGTTCCAAGTTCCGTTTGAAAAAATATGTTTTTTTTAAATCTGCAAAGTATTCTTCCGTGGCGGCAATATGCCCGTACATTGACATTAAATTTTGATAGAAAAAAAAAAGTAAAAAAAAAAAAACAAAAAAAAAAAATATATATACATCCTCTTAAGATAATCGTTTCTTACATCAATTTGCCCCTTTCTCAATCTCCCCTCTACCACCCTCCTACAAATAAGCTGTATTGTAGATTGTTGCATTTAAATACAAGTTTAATTGTAAATCACGTATGTAAATTATTCGGAAATGAATAATCTGTTTTTGTTTAAAATGCATCTACTCCTTTATTACGCGCATATCCTAATTATAAATTTGGTAATATTTCATCACGAAATTAATTCTATTTAATTGCAAACATAAAGGTCGTAGTACAGGATGCAATGTGTTTCGTATATTCTTCGTAAGGACACAAACCCTTCTAAGGGCAATTTCAATGGATCATTAATATCTCTGCCAAAATGTATGCAACAGAAACATAAAATAATTTTCAAGAAAAATATATTTCTAAGAATTCGGGGTTTTCTTTATATGGACTTTTTTCAGTTTTTGAACACGAATACCGTCTAAACTAAGCCGATTAGACTCCCCCCCCACCCATAAAATTTTTTCTTCGTCTCATTAAGATCTACAAAACTGCATCACTCAATCGGGGGGCCGCATGTATCGGAATCTTGTCGGAGGTGATGTGAACAGTCTACTAAGATCGAACAAATTTGATTCTCCTTGACCTTGTGGGGTTTGCTTATGGCACAAGTCACAGAATGTGGCACAAGTCACAGAAACTTTCTCCATTTATACCTTCGACTCGCTCTGTGCCTTGAATTCGGACACCGATGGCTACTCGCAGTGGAATGACTGGGCAATGATGACGATGACGTTGTACGAAATCGTTTTAGGGATGAAGAACTCTGTAGGCAATTGGGTGCCACTTCAGCTTGCTACCGCGGTGCGATTAAGACTGACTGTTCCCTCGAAAGTGTTTTTTTTTTCAGAATGCTACCTCGGCTTCAAGTCCTGTGTCTGCGGACTATCTGTGAAAGAAATGCAGTTTAGTACAGCTTTTTTGTCTCTCAGGAATGTCCGTGATTCCTGCACAGAGCTCTTGCACGATATTTTTGGAATTTCAACCTTCTTCTTGCGGCGCTACACTCCGGAGTGAACCTGAACCTCAACCATCACCCGTCCTAAGTATTTTCTTTTATTTGATGCACTCGCGCTACCCCAGGAACAGTCTTTTTCTCTCTTTATCACCTTCATGACTCTGACCTTGCCCTTGATTTCCGATCTCCAATCATGACTGCAAGCGAATGACACCTGTGAAAGCTCCTTGCATCCCATTCGAGAGTCCCCGTTGCCGTCATCATACTTTTGCTTTGAGAATGCCTTCACCGATATATTTGGCTTCGACGTAACCGAATGTTTGTTCGCCTCCTTCTTGTCACTATCCCCCGATCCTTGGATTTGTTATTAAAGGGTTTATGCCTCCGTTTTCCCGATCTTTCCGTACATCCATCATCCATCACCCACAGTGACTTTGTTTCCCCCTCTATTCTCTCTGCACAATTTTACAACACACAGAGTTCTTTCAAAGTGATTGAATTTTCAAAGTCTTGGCGGCCATTCCTTCTAGTGTGTGCATGCTTTAAGTTTATCTGCGATATGGTTCTCATTATTTCAGTCGTTGTCGCTTTCATCCCGCTCACTGTCTCTGCAGCAGTCGCTGCCCAATACAGAATCCTCATCTAAGACACGGGTGTTAAATCTGGCAGATCTCCGAAGTGTTAACTGCCCCCAGAGCCATGTAGACGGACTTAGAGTACATCAGTGAACGTTTTGCACAGATTTTGGCTCAAAGTGTATTTCCCATGAAACTCCCAACAGAGAACGTACCCTGTTCTATTTAAATCACATCACTCTATCTTTGGGACTTTCCCTAGTAAATTCACACTCTTCCCTCTAACAGATCTCAGCCTAAGATTTTGCTCTAATATCGCATATCGTCTGGGCACTTTTGGTGAGTGTACTTGCTAGTTTGGTTTGGTTAATGCAGTTTGGAAGTGTTTCTGGGTAAGTTTGTTAGGTTTTTGATTCTTTTGGCGTTGACGATATTTAAAGAAAAAAATTCAACAAAGAATGGATTTTGTGTTGCGAGTGTCTAGTGAAGTGTGGACACATGAAACACTTAAGATGGAACAAATTTAGCACGAGGAGCCATTCGAAAGAGGTGCGTCAACCGATTTGGCGATTTAAATTGGAAGTGAATGGGAAATTATTTTGGCAGCTGAAGTGCAGCAGGTTCACCAAGAAATTTTAAAGCAAATAATTTAGAAGGAAGGATTGATTCAAGTACTCAAATAAAGGCTTGTCCTTTACCATTTAACCCTTTGAGGGACGGTCATTAACAAGGGAACTCGGGCGTTTAATTTTGCTGCCGGTATTGTTGTCAAGATAGACGAGACAAGGCTTCTGACAGAATAAGCTTTCAGTTGAATTCGAAATCGTTCCTGGTGTGAAATAAAGTTGGATGAAAATCAATTGAGTTCAACTCAGAATTTGAGCTACGAAGTGAGTGAAATGAGTGAAATCGTAGAAGTTAAGTTTGATGGCGTATATCTCGGGAATTCTGCGTTCGAGGTCCAAGTGATCTGAAGGACTTTTGAAGAAACTTTTATGGTCTGTCGAATGATGGGAACTTCGGGATAGTTGTTCCCCCTTTTCAACGTATAGAATTATGAAGAAAAACAAAACGCCTTTAAATACAGTTTCTTGTGGCTTGAGATAAATTTTTGAATCGGTTTCTGTGGTCTCTGTACCAATTTCTTTTTCATAAGACAGGCAAAAACTCCATCAAACGAAAGTCGCTGTGCGATGGACCACTTTCAGTTTGATATCAATTTTCGTTTTCCAAGAAACGCGCTCCGATAGAACAAGTGCTTCAAAATGATGCTCCTTACCGAACTACTAAGTTTTGACTAAGCCGGTTTCAGTCATCATTTGAAGCAGCATCTGTTTGCAATTCAAATCTCCCCTTAATATGAGGAAGAATAAGGGGATTTTGTGAATCACAATTTCAATGTCCTGCTTTAGTTGCAGTTAATGCCCTGAAAAGGACATATTCCGACGCATTGACGGCCGTGATAGACAGTGTTTGAGACAAGAATGATGGTTATGAGTGCAGATTTAGATTCGAAAGTATCCTCACCTGCGCTAGGGACTTAGCCTTCGTTAAATAACGTCTTTATTCATTAAATTTAAAAGTCGCATGTTTTCTCAAATTTTCGCGTTATTAGTGATGCTTAGAAGTCAAGTGAGTCATCAACTGATTCCTCAAATGAGTCCACAAGTGATTCCTCAAGCGATCCGTCAAATTGATTCCCCAAGTGAGTCCTCATATGAGTCCTCAAATGAATCCACAAATGTACGAGACAAATGCTTCTTCAACTGATTCTTCAATATGATTTCTCAAATGGTTCCTCACAGATGACTTCAGACTTGATTCTTCAGATGCTTCCCCAACTGATTCTTCAATATTGATTCCTCAAATTTAACGCAAATTTAAAGCAAATTTAAAGTATTTAGAAGTCAAGTGAGTCATCAACTGATTCCTCAAATGAGTCCACAAGTGAATCCTCAAGCGATCCGTCAAATTGATTCCCCAAGTGAGTCCTCATATGAGTCCTCAAATGAATCCACAAATGTACGAGACAAATGCTTCTTCAACTGATTCTTCAATATGATTTCTCAAATGGTTCCTCACAGATGACTTCAGACTTGATTCTTCAGATGCTTCCCCAACTGATTCTTCAACATTGATTCCTCAAATTTAACGCAAATTTAAAGCAAATTTAAAGTATTTAGAAGTCAAGTGAGTCATCAACTGATTCCTCAAATGAGTCCACAAGTGAATCCTCAAGCGATCCGTCAAATTGATTCCCCAAGTGAGTCCTCATATGAGTCCTCAAATGAATCCACAAATGTACGAGACAAATGCTTCTTCAACTGATTCTTCAATATGATTTCTCAAATGGTTCCTCACAGATGACTTCAGACTTGATTCTTCAGATGCTTCCCCAACTGATTCTTCAACATTGATTCCTCAAATTTAACGCAAATTTAAAGCAAATTTAAAGTATTTAGAAGTCAAGTGAGTCATCAACTGATTCCTCAAATGAGTCCACAAGTGAATCCTCAAGCGATCCGTCAAATTGATTCCCCAAGTGAGTCCTCATATGAGTCCTCAAATGAATCCACAAATGTACGAGACAAATGCTTCTTCAACTGATTCTTCAATATGATTTCTCAAATGGTTCCTCACAGATGACTTCAGACTTGATTCTTCAGATGCTTCCCCAACTGATTCTTCAACATCGATTCCTCAAATTTAACGCAAATTTAAAGCAAATTTAAAGTATTTAGAAGTCAAGTGAGTCATCAACTGATTCCTCAAATGAGTCCACAAGTGATTCCTCAAGCGATCCGTCAAATTGATTCCCCAAGTGAGTCCTCATATGAGTCCTCAAATGAATCCACAAATGTACGAGACAAATGCTTCTTCAACTGATTCTTCAATATGATTTCTCAAATGGTTCCTCACAGATGACTTCAGACTTGATTCTTCAGATGCTTCCCCAACTGATTCTTCAACATCGATTCCTCAAATTTAACGCAAATTTAAAGCAAATTTAAAGTATTTAGAAGTCAAGTGAGTCATCAACTGATTCCTCAAATGAGTCCACAAGTGATTCCTCAAGCGATCCGTCAAATTGATTCCCCAAGTGAGTCCTCATATGAGTCCTCAAATGAATCCACAAATGTACGAGACAAATGCTTCTTCAACTGATTCTTCAATATGATTTCTCAAATGGTTCCTCACAGATGACTTCAGACTTGATTCTTCAGATGCTTCCCCAACTGATTCCTCAACTTGATTCCTCAAATGATTTCTAAAGAATAATATAATACCGTCGCGTCGCGCCCGCCTGAAACGAAATAAGAAAACCTGAAAAGAGCAGAGCAGAGGCCTATCTAGCCTCAGGACACCTGTTTGGGTCCTGAGGGGTCCCCTACCTAGCCTCAAGGACACCGGTCTGTCACTTGAGGGTTCCCCTACCTAGCCTCAGAGACAGCTGTTTGCCGTCTTGAGGGGGTTAATTGGAAATAAATTTTCCCGAGAAATGTATAGTTTGGTATGCATGCTTTCAACCGAGAACCGAAGTGAGTAAGGTAAAGAAATAAAAGAACAAAAATTCTTACTGATTGTTTTTGTATGCACCGAAGTGCCTTACCCTGCATTTTTGTGCCACGTAACTGGAAAGCTGCAGACATTGTTGGACCTCTTCTGGTCATCGTACGAAAAACACTTTTGGGCCCTTACACATATGCGAGAGATTTGGTAGATCGTGAGACCACTTTCAGCCTCCTCCCAGAGGGAAGAAGCCACCACATCTGCTTGCAACACACAACACTTCACTACTGCTAATCTGGTTCTTGGGATATTTCTAAAGCGCTGCCTGCCATACAGGATCTTGAGGAATACAGCAGTCAAACACCATCGCGAATGTCTTCGACAGCGAGGAGAACCCGAAAGGATCGCGAATTTCTTGCTTAAGTCTCTACAGAACCGACTATAGCAGCAATAAATTCAAAAAACGTCTGAAATCGGAGACGAAAGTGGATCACGATCAAAATTCAAATCGAGTTTCAAATCGCAGACGAAACCAGAATCAAAATCAAGGCAACATCTTCTTGACCTGGCCCTTGAAGCGAGGTGCACATTAAGGAAACCTTGGCCATTACCGATCACCTCAGACGAAGCAGTGAGGTTTTCTTCGAACTCTGCGGACACGAAATTGCAATCAAAAGCAAGTTTTTGATCCGAGGATGAATTAAGTATCAAAAGCGCGACTAAACGAAGACTCTCTCGAGGACAAAACTGTGCCCAAATCAGAAGCCACAAAATAGACCGAAATCTAGAGATCGTTCTCAGTTTGGAGGAAGACCGATGAAACCGATGAAACCGATGAAACCGATGAAACCGATGAAACCGATGAAACCGATGAAACCGACGAAACCGATGAAACCGACGAAACTGATGTCCCGGCAATAAAAGATTTTCCCCAAACTAACCCCAGGAGACAGAAAAAATTCACGTTAAGTAGAAGAGGCTCGAAAAATTAGGGATCCCTTCCAAAGCCCCTTGTGCAAAGCTAAAGCTCTAGAATGAAAAAAAAAAATGTTTCTAACTTAAGAGCGTTCGCTGTCTATACTAATCTATGCAGAAACTCAAACATCACTCTAAGAAGCGCCGAGGGGCTGTTCTCGAACTGCCACAGAATCAATCAATAGTTCTAAAAGCCGATCGCGCTTTAATCAATTTGAGTTCCTGCACAAGAACGAACAAAGCCAAAGCACCCGTTCGTTGTCTACTCTACTTCAAAGCGAAGCCATTCTCGTCAACTCCAGCTCGTCTAGCTGCAACCACCAACTTCGGTGAACTATAACCTTACACCGGGAAGTGGGAGCGTCGACGAGCACGAAGGAGAAGTCTTCCGACTACGACTAACTACTGATGCTTACTGCGAGATTTCGAATAGTTGCTAAACCTGAAATCAACTACAAGAAAGAATCTACTGAGAGGTAACCCAAACATCTCTAAGAAGCTCCGTATGACATTCAAACTGCCACAAAATAAATTAATAGTTCTGAAAGTCACGCTAAAAGGAAATCTGAGTCCCTCTGCAATCTACACTACGAAGGGGGCATACGATTGTCCGTCTTAAGTCGAAGGCAATCATCTATTTGCTATCTTGGAGGAGCACCAGTTTGTTTACAGTCACGAGCAACAACGGCGAAGGCAACTTCACATGAAGAGTTGAAGGCCCAGACAGGCTAAGAGGATGGCGCTTCCGATCGCTATGAACGAACAGGATGTTGTCTATCTTAATTTGATGCATATCATCCGTCCGTCGTCTACTCTACTACTCTACGAGGGAAGTCTCAGTTCAACGTAATTCAGCGGAAGTCGAAGGAGAACACTTCTGACTCATATGATCGAACAGGATGTTGTCTATCTTAATTCGATGCATATCATCCGTCCGTCATCTACTCTACATTTCTACAAAATGGATGTTGTCTATCTTAACACTCAATCTACAGCGAGCGGATCAAATGACCCAATTAGATTTTTTTTTTCAAACGTTCTTGCAACTACTATCCCACCACCATAAAAAGAACGTAAGTTTGCTAATTCTTGTAGCTTTGGATTGGGCCACTGACCGTGCGGTAGTTGTAGTGTCATTACGATGCATATCATCCATTTAATAAGCTAATACGAGAGAAGTGTCCATTCCATTCTAACTTCGTTCGACTGAATGCGCTGAATGGCTTCCAACTACTACTAACGAACAGGATGTTGTCTATCTTAACTTGATGCACATCATCCGTCCGTTGTCTACACTACGTTTGCGAGGGAAGCGCCTCAACTCTAGCTGCCCGAGCTCTATTCAAGCGTCTTCGGTGAAGTGCAATTCCGCACGACGAGCTCATTGCGCAAACAAGCCTGATGCTATCTACCACAAGACTGGCAAGGGAAACTAAATACTACTAGGGAACTAAATACTACTAGGGAACTAAATACTACGACTATCATCACGACTCGCCCGGAAAGTTGGACCTAAGACGAAAGAAAAAAAAAAAAACTGAAAGTAGAAGAACAAACCTGAAAAACGATGAAACAAGCAGACCTGAAAAGAGAGAGAAGTGAGAAAGCCCTACCTAACCCAAGAACACCTGTTCGTGTCTTGAAGAAGATTAAGAACCTAAGATTCGACGAAGCGCGCCTGCCCGCATCATGCTAGCATGTAAATTTTCGACGCGGGAGTCATGACTCAAACGAATGTATATGTATGTGCGCATATATAATATGTGTATATATTAAAAAACTATTGTGCATAGAAAAGAAATACTTAAGTATACTCATTTGAGCAGATCCCACCAATCATCAAGCCACTTGTAGTCCGCTTCTGTCCGGCACCTTCAACCATGTCGGCTACCATCCATCTTCAGGCACCCTCGAAGACGTCAGTCAATATCAACTATCGCAGATGTGAGGTAGCATCGCAGATGTGAGGCACCATCGTAGATGTGAGGTACCATCGACCATGTCATCCACCATCCAGGAAAGGAGGCACCATCAACCATCTCAGGCCACATCGAAAACATCAGACACCACCATTATTGCAGCCACCATTAACCTTCGCAGATGTGAGGCATCATCGCAGATGTGAGGCACCATCGACCATGTCATCCATCGTCCAAGAAAGGAGGCACCATCAACCATCTCAGGTCACATCGAAAACATCAGACACCACCATTATTGCAGCCACCATTAACCTTCGCAGATGTGAGGCACCATGGCATATGTGAGGCACCATCGGCATCATCGCAGATGTGAGGCACCATCGACCATGTCATCCATCGTCCAAGAAAGGAGGCACCATCAACCATCTCAGGCCACATCGAAAACATCAGACACCACCATTATTGCAGCCACCATTAACCTTCGCAGATGTGAGGCATCATCGCAGATGTGAGGCAGCATCGACCATGTCATCCATCGTCCAAGAAGGAGGCACCATCAACCATCTCAGCCACCATCGAAGACGTCACCCATCATCAATGACATCAGCCACCATCGAAGACACCAACCATCAACCATCAGACATCACTGGTGGGTAGTGGTGACCCCAACATGCACCCGAGGACATGAGTACCTGGGAAAAAAAATCAGTAGACCCCAATTACCTCCGATGTACACTCTAGAACAACTCACGACAGACTAAACTCGCTCCCGCGCCTGGACCCCCTTATATACTCTCGGAGCGGCCTCTCCGTCCGCTCTTAATTTTCCGATATTTTTTCCCTTTTTTCACCTTTTTCCCTTTAAATTTTTGTGTTTTTCGATTTTTCGCACTGTCGGAGACTCAAAAATTGCTGCGGCCATATGCAGGGAGATCTGCCTAGTGATCTTAGCCATTTTTGAAAACATTTTTAGGTGATTTGTGACAATTCGAAGTGGATTTTGGACATATTCCTGAAATCTGAGCAGATCTTAACACCTGGACCTGGAAACACCAAGACTTACATAAATACGGAAATCGTGCCGTTATCTATTGTTTTGTGCAGTTGACGGAATGACATGAATAAATATAATGGCCTTTCTTTCACCAATAGAAGGTATTCCTTTCCCTACACTCTTTTTTTCGAGGCATTGATCAGGGCCAGTGGCAGGCGCCTTCAATGGGTTTGCCACACAACACACACTCAATGGTCCTGCTACACTGGAGAACGATGTGAGAACTTTGTCATCTCATGTGGAGGTGATGTGAACGGTCTACTAAGATCGAACGAATTTGATTCTCCTAGACCTTGTGGGGTTTTCTTCAGTCAGAAGTCCAAGCGAATGTGCCACAAGTCACAGAGACTTTCTTCCTTTATACCTTCGACTCGCTCTGTGCCTTGAATTCGGACACTGAAGGCTACTCGCAGTGGAGTGACTGACTCTTCTCTGAGCAGTGATGACCACTTTGTTGTACGAAGACGTTTAAAAGATGAAGAACTCTGCATGGCGGTTGACAATTGGGTGCCACTTCAGCTTGCTACCGCTACCGTAAACCACTTCATCCCCATCACCATAGTAACATCCCCTCTCAGTATATACATCCTCTTAAGATAATCGTTTCTTACATCAATTTGCCCCTTTCTCAATCTCCCCTCTACCACCCTCCTACAAATAAGCTGTATTGTAGATTGTTGTATTTAAATACAAGTTTAATTGTAAATCACATATGTAAATTATTCGGAAATGAATAATCTGTTTTTGTTTAAAATGCATCTACTCCTTTATTACGCGCATATCCTAATCATAAATTTGGTAATATTTCATCACGAAATTAATTCTATTTAATTGCAAACATAAAGGTCGTAGTACAGGATGCAATGCAACGTATATTCTTCGTAAGGACACAAACCCTTCTAACATAAAATAATTTTCAAGAAAAATATATTTCTAAGAATTCGGGGTTTTTTTTATATGGAGTTTTTTCAGTTTTTGAACACGAATACCGTCTAAACTAAGCCGATTAGACCCACCCCACCCATACAATTTTTTCTTAGTCTCATTAAGATCTACAAAACTGCATCACTCAATCGAGGAGCCGCAAGTATCGGAATCTTGCCCGAAATTGTATGCAGAATATAACTCCCGCGATATTTTCAGAAGCTGCTCGTCTATATCACGCATCTTCAGTCGGCGGTCTCTCAATACGAGATTGTGCATTTTTCTAAAGTCTTTACTCCGCGGTACCCGTATTCGGGGAAGCTGAAGGCGGTTCATTTGGCTAGGCCATGTAGAGCGTATGGACACCACTGCTCCGGCCCGAAAAGTCCTCGAATCTGAGCCATTGGGACAACGCAACAGAGGACGGCCCAGGATTAGGTGGCGCACACAAGTGGAGAAGGACCTCAACCAACTTGGAGTGCGTAACTGGCGGCAGCTGTCGAGAGACCGTGCTGGCTGGAGAGGCATGTTGGTTGAGGCCCAGGTCCACCCCGGACTGTAGCACCACAAGAAGAAGAAGAAGAAGAAGAGAAGGCGGTTCATTACAAACTGACGAACGGCCACGTTGTAAGTTTCTAAAGCAATTTTTTAAGGGAGGAGGATCAGTTCTTAGCTGCGCAAATTCACTTCACTTCACTTCGAATCCCCGATCGATACTGCCTCGATTTTCAGGTTTTCTAAACTCCGAGGACGCGCACCTTTAATAATAATAATAATAATTGATTGGCACTACAGTCCATAACGGACCAGGGCCTAACTTTTGCAACTACTACTCGCTTTGTGCGTGCTACTGTTCTCTCACGAGTAGAAGGGACTTACAGTTTTTTTGCCGATTCCGAACGGCCAGATTTGAGAAGCTTTTCATAGACATTTGATACTCTTTGAGTGTTGTCAGCAACTCGAAAGAGGTGGTGCCGTGAAAAAATGCGAGGTGCCCCGTACAGGAATCGAATGCAGACTTTCTGCGCGGCGGTCGACGCACTTACCACTACGCCACGGCGACATGCAGGCGCATACATAATACTTTACTTGACCCTCTCGTATATGCTGCATTGCTCGCAAAAAAGGAAGAGAATTGAAGCCGAAAAGAAAATTTTTTATTTAATACCAAACTTGTTAGTCAGGCTGTATGTCGTTAACCATTTACCCGAAAAAATAGATGCAGTGTTGAAAGACATGCAAGCACTGTACGTTATTATTGACACGAAAAACAATTTAAGACATGACAAATAAACGTGACGGTTAAAGTTAATTGAAAGAAATCCTCTTGAGGATCCCAGTTAATCATTTCTTTCCCCACCGCTTCATAGATTGACTTAAATAACTTCACGCTAGCCAATCTTTTTTATATAATTAAACGTCGGTCACCTTTGCGTCTGCTTAAGAACGTTTTAAATCCTTTACCTGTCTACTCAAACACAACCTTGAATGAAATTTTCCCAGAGTTATAGAGTTTTACATTCGCCACTTCAATCAATTTCTCATTTACTTGCAGTCATTCATCACATTCCCCCCATGCGATATTCGAAACCAATTTCGAACTATTGACGACCAATTAACACTCCAGCCCTTATCCGGTAGTCCGATTTAAAACGCTTAACCACCCAATTTACTGACCAAAAGAATTTCAATCATCCGGACAAGATGCTTCATGTCCCATGACGCCTGACCCCGCCCAGCCCAGTCTACTCAGTCCTGCAGATTCAGTGATAAGAAGCTTCCATGCACGTATACACGTACATGCGGAAAAGTCTGCGTCGGCACTGCTCTATTTACTTATTTTGCATTTCTGCCATCGTGTATATGTGCAGGCAAAAAACTTGTTGAATCCCTCTCGATCCGTGACTATGGATATCTGCCCGTCTGTCGCTCGCCCGCAGTCCGCGCCCCGTCTCACCACTACACATGTTGACAATAGGATACGTTTTCTTGGAGGAAATCTGATTCCGAGGAGCATCCCCAAGAGCTTTCCAGTGGCTGCAGAAAGGAAAGCAAAAAATGTGTACACACGACAGGAAATTCATTACTTGTGGATTGTGGTGTTTCGGTGTTTGTTTTGGGCCCTCTCTTATACTTCCTGCAATATCTGCTACACATCTGAGGCCGGACCACAACGAATCAGATGCCAAAGGGACTCTGGATCCTGGTTGGAAGCGGATTTCAACCCCCACCCCTGCGAACGCTTTCGAAGAGAGCTTTTCATCTCGCTGTAGTGGTGATGACAGAAGTCAAACAGATTTTCATGGTTTTTCGTCGAAACTTACGCAGCCAGACGCTGCGGCTGCTAACGCGATGAAGATGAAAACAAAACATTGGAAATGTCATCATGCCAACAAGTTGTAGCGTGGTAGTATGATTTGGTCCTTACCATCGTTACTAGTGTGCTCTCGGTCCGTGAGCAGCTTTGGCTCCGAGTAGAGTTATTTTCCCTGAAGTGAATACGTATCCGTACGAGTGCGAGTGCGAGTACGAGTACTCGTGTATCGAGTGTCGATTGAAGTTGTTGTCTTATCGGCTGGCCTTTTGCATCCTGCGTGTGAGTGTGCTCTTGATGCTAAGTGCAGTTGAAATAAAAAGTTATGAGAGTTTTATGCTCGAAGGTTTCGCCACGATACAGTGTTCATCTTTTGGATCAGTGATTTGTGTGAAAAGCAACGTGAGCCTTTGAATCCCTGTAAATTTCAGTGAACTTTTATAGCAGCTGTTTCGTTGGGCACGGTTTTTCTCAAGTGGTAAGTCACACTTACGAGTATTATTAGTTCATCAGCTCTGTGGCCTTTGTGATCGCTCGCACTGACGTATTGACAGTAAGCATCCTCGTGGATAGGTGCAATTTCGTTTGATCTGGGACGATGAGAGGAGGTGGCATAAAGGCCAACGAAGGAAGATGTCCTCTCCTAGATGTGCAGAGGACACACATTCCATATGACATGTACACATGTGTAGTGGGACTTGTAATAAAAATGTTCTACTTGTCGTTCTTCCTTTATTGATTCCAGCCACCCTTTCAGAGTCGTACACTTTTGTGCCGGCCGTCTTCCTTTGTCTTCGAAGTGTCTCTACAGAGGCTTACATTGAGTGTGTACGTGAAAGCATGAATCATGAATAGTTAATAGATTAAGGACCGTAACGGCAAATTGCGTACGTGCTGCATATAAATTCTGTGATTACATTTCCTCCCTGTACTTAGTATTCATCGTGTGATTGTTGAGGCGATGAAATCGTTCTCGAAAAAATGCCTGCAAAAAAAAACGTTAATTGGGATATATGCCCAATGGTTGGGTAGCTTATCACATAATTAAATTAAGGACGGAAGTACAGTGTGTCGGACATTTGCGACATAAAATAACGCAATTACAATAAACTCCTCAGAGCGAGCTGCTCGTACTTAAGAAGCAACATAAAGTTAAGTACACGGATTAAAGACAGTGCTGCAATAACTGTGGACGGGTTAATTGGTACGAGTATAATGAAGACACAGCTACATAATTAGCCGTCACGTTTATGTTGGCGTTAAAAGTTTTGCCATCAAAACTTGATAACGCGATCCTGTGGTCGAATTAAAACATTCCCCGGATGATGTAGGGATTCTGCCGCTAGAAGTGTCGAGAAAGTTAATTTGCGCTAGTTGAGAAGACTGTAATTGTAGTTTTGCGGTTGGCCAAATTGTATCGTTCCAATGTATTACGTGACATTCGAAGCCTGTCAGGTACACTCGGATAGATGACCGGCAATTGTATCATCGGGGCTGATTGATTAAATGGGAAGATTATTAATAATTATGTAGGAGAAAGTGATGATTATCTACATACCTATCATACATCTATAGCTGATTAGCTATTCCTGTAGGGATACCTACAAATACATGTGTTACATGGGGAGGCGACATTAATCCCAATTCATTTGAATTAACTTCCAATCATCAAGCAAATCAGAATTACTTTGTCTTTATTGGCCTGTACAGTGAGTCTTACTACGAGCCACTTTTCTATCAAATTAGCTGCTATTCAGCTATCAATGCGGGTATTGTTGCCTTTAAAACCAAAAATGTACTCTAGTTTATCGTTTAATTGAGTAATTCAGCTCATTTCAATAAAAATAAATTCTAAAGGCGTTAAATCATTTCACAATAGATCCATTGACACGTTCGCTTCGCGGCATGTAGGGTAAATGTCTCAATAAAGGCATACGAGTAGCTTTTAGGGTTGTTGCTACATTTGACAGTGTTGCCAGTGGTTAAGTTTTTAATATTTTTGGAAAATATCACAGACTCAGTAGTGGTGTAATGGGTGAGTGCGTAGAATGACTAACCGAAGGTTTAGGTTCGATCCCCGGACCAAATACCTCGCACTTTTTACAGGACTACATCTTTCGAGTTTCTGAAAATACTCAAAGGGTACTTATTGTCTTTAAAAAGCTTCTTAAATTTCGCCGTTCGGAGTTGGCTAAGAACTGTGGGTCCAGTCTACACGTGAGGGAACAGTAGCACGCATAATATGAGAAGTTGCAGAAGCAGCCTTACTCTAGTCGCTTGTGGGCTGTAGTGGAAAAGTGCTGTATGATCGAGGAATGAACATAAACCTATATGAGAATACACAGTATAAATGTGATTTCTTATTTTTTAAATTGTGACTTAATCTATGCATATACTAAGAATTTTTTTCTAGTTTCATTTGAGTCATACGAGTATGTTATAGAGTAACAACGTATTTTCCGACAGACAGTGTTTTCAAAAAAAAGAAAGGAAAGAACATTTAGAACTTGCAACAAGTTCAGTGATCGCTAATAAAATTAAACCAAAAAGGTGTGAACGTTCTTAACAAAATCACCGGTTGCCAAAATCTTCGAAACAGAATCACTGTTCGTAGCCAAATCATCATGAAGGAAGCAGATAGTACTCTCAATAAAATCATCACGATGTCACAGCCCAGACACAAGCACAATTATCGCATGCGTCAAGGCGTTTCTGATGTTTTAAATTTTAGATTGTCATGATTGAGTTTCATTAAATATTTTGTGTTGCCAATTTTTTAGCTATTTTATAGAATTCTCCTATTGATTGAAAAATCACTTTCACGGTAAAAAGCTGATAAAAGCTGATTCATCGTGAGATTTGATTTTTAAACGACTTTTTTAACAGATCACGCGTGAATCCTATCTGACTGCTTTGTCATTTATGTTCAGGATTGTTTGGTAAAACATCATAGACAGACTCATATCACAACTGCGTTCCCAAATTGTTCAGTTGTATTACAAAAATCTGTTTGCTTAAGACCAAGCAGCTGTAGGCGAATACGAGAGACGAATCGATTCTTCGTAGTTTTCAGCAGCTTGCCCATATTAATGTAATTCCTGAAATTCAAGCACATATTTTTACTGAGCTCTGTCCAGCACAATATCCTTGTTGAAATATCTTTCTGGTGAGCATTTAATTTCACGTATTGCTATAGGAAATTGGCTGCGATACATTTGGACTATTTTCCTAGTTATATACGAATTCTCACGTCTACCGGAACCAACCACCTGCGATTGATGCTTTAAAAGCTAACACTACTTGAGTTTTCAGCTATATACCCGTTGCTTTGCTCGTACAAGTAGCATATAAGTAAGTAATTGGAGATTCCGAGGTAGCATTAGGTAGAACAGTATATGTAGAATCTGGAGGGAAAAACATAATGAGTATAACTTTCGTGTTAAATAAAGTTATAATGATGCCTCGCATGCAAATTTTGAGAAGCAAACCTCCACTTCAAAAAAAAAGTTCATATTTTTGGCGGATCATCACAAACAGCTGGTTTACCAACATTCTCTTTCCTGGATATTAAGAGTATCATATTATTTCCTGTTCCCGTTTCTTCTTGTTCTTCTTCTTCTTGTGACACTACAATCCGTAGTGACTTTGGGCCTCAGCAACTTCTCCAGGTGGTAAAATCTTTTGTCAGCAGCTATTATTTTGCAAGTTAGTGGAGGTCCTTCTGCACTTGTGTGCACATCCTCCGTGGGCATCCACATCCAAGTTGTCTCACTGGTTCAGATTTGAAGACACTTCGGCCTTCAACTCTGTTTTAAAAACGCTGTACATGATCTAGCCATCTTAATCCCTATTACATAAACACTTAACTGAATGCACGCCGTCTTGCAGTCTATACAGCTCTTCGTCGAATGTTCCAATCAAGAAACCAATTGATAAGTTTGAACGCAAAACTTCCTCTCGAATAGGGCTTCCTCATCCGATTTTAGTATTGCTCATGTTTTCGCGACATATCAATACAGTGTAAGTTTCTTTCTCTGAACTATTTACAAGGGGCGAGGCTTTGTAGATGAAACCTCGAAGCTGCCTACGTGAAGTTCTGACTCTAGTCCGTTCCTGCCTAGATTATATTTCAGAATACTTATTGATAATGGATATGCAGGACGGACCTAATTAAACCCAATGCTTTAAATCTTAACATCGACTGTAGTTTGTGTGTATTGCAAAAAGGCGTAATTAGAGAAGCTCTGGAGCTCTGGAGCTCTGGATCTCGGGAAATTTCTATGTTCATGATTGAATGGATGTTCATATTCCATTTCAGTCATAAATATAATTCTTAGTCATTTTACGTAACGGCCTTGATAATTTAAACTTCTCTCACGACATGACGCGTGATATCACGAAAACGAAAATATACTACTGCGTTCACTTAATCAAGTATATCCTGTATTCTGTTATCGCAAAGCAAAGTCTGACACATGATCGGTGATTTTAAAACGAAACCTTAATGAGCAGTCTTTCATCGGCATTTCGGTATTGTGATAAATTGCCCCAATTGCAGGATTTCTATTTTGAACTGGATTTAAATGAATTTACATTTTGTCGACCTAATAACATGTTTTGGACCACAATTGCAATTTGTTCGTTTTTTCTTAACGTCGAAATGGATATGGTTTCACGGCAGTCAACATTAACTGTCAGTGCTTAGAATCTTGCCACTCCTTCAAGGAAACATTTATTTCCTATGATGCAAGCTTTTAATTTGCAAGATACACAACATTTGCGTTGAATCATAAGACTTTATTGTTGGCAATCACACTCCAGCGCCGGTAAAATGCGCTGTGTAAAACATCAAGTAAACAACTCATTCAAATGATCATGACAATTTATTTTTATGGCAACCCTGTTATTCGCCGTGCTATTAACGTACTCCCTATTTCCAGCCATCAAATGGTTTCTCTTTACCGCTCCCTGGGCATGTGTGTGTTCGCAGTATATGCAAAAGGTCATGTATTTTGAGTAAATATTTAAATCTATCGGCGGCGGGGGAAGCTAATTTTACTTAATGGTTAGTTTTTTCTTCTGAGTGAACAAACAAGTTGATTTATTTGCCCATTTGCGCGTGAGTGCGTATTGTGCTGAAGCGAGGAGCAGAATAATGTTCACACCATCTTGCTCATTCTCTGTTCACGGCAGTCGTGCGCACACAAGCGAAGGCGGCGAAGGCCTCGCACACATCCGAAGGATATCCGACAGAACGCACGGTCTATTGATCCTCAAAAATGGTCGTCGGACGGTGAATTTGAATTTCCCAATTGGAAATGAACCGTTAATAACAAGCGAATGGATACCATCGATAGGAAATGCCGCCAGCTGGTGAGCAAAATTTAAATGATGAAAGGGCCTACAGCGGCAGGTCGGTTTGCTGTTTTTGAAGAGCCAACGGCTTGCACCCGCTTCGAGCACGTGTATGGCCATGTGAAGACTTGGTGCCGTTGACTTCTTGGCGTGACATTTCTGCGGTAATAGCTGAACGTTTGACACATAATTTGTGCATGATGTCGCCTATGTCGTCTGCCGGATCGATAGTTATCGTCTTTGCTGGCGATTGAACGCAATTGACATTGATGCTCGTATAGGCAGTCATCTACAGTAGTGCTGTAGGTGGGTGCGGGAGGGAATTGCTTCTTGTTATTCTGCCTTCTTGTAGATGCAATAAAGTGGTGGTACCATTCGATTTCACCCAATAAAAGACAATTGTTCCGTTTTTGCTTTTACGACAATTTTATCATGCTTCCACAGCGTCTGCGAAGTCAGGCGAGCAGATGTTGGGACAATTCCCCTCAGATGTATTGGCATCTGTCAGGAAAAAAAGGATAATTCAATAGTCAAACGTTAACGATAAAAGTACACAAAATCAGGACGAAGGAGAGAAACGTAATAATAAAGTGTATTGTCTTGAAATAATCATAACCAGAAGTGGAAGCATTTCTTCTCCGGTTTCCTTCTTTTTATGGATCGAACTGTTGTACGTGCTCGGAGTGAGTGTGAGATGGCTATGAAAAATTTAAGGGGCTTTAAGGGTAATTGCCGAGGAGGCTGCCTTTAGTAATTTCGTAGTTTATGGACTCCGTTACTTGGAGTATTTTAACTGCCTAAGCATTGATGCGCTTCCGCTTGTTGATTCCTCAATTGGTAGTTGATTTTAAACTGCGCTTTTCTGAATTTTGGAGTGAAATAAGATGGGACATAATGTGGTTGTGTTCACAATTTAAATACTCGCTTAATTGTAGGTTTGGTGGTTTCTTCATTTATTGTTTTGTGGTGGTAAGAGTGACCTAGGGTAGGAGACGTATCAGATATCGACTTTTTTCTCGCATGACAGGATAAATTATTTAGCCCCTCATCTTATAGGGAAAATGCTGCTGAAAACAGTTAAGTCTAATCTGTTTAGAATACGAAAGCTAGGAAATATATGATGATATAAAAATTGTCGTTGAGAGATACTGCAAGAACTTGGTTTTTAATCCAAGACCTTGTTAAAAGAAGGGCGATTTAAAGCACAAGTTTGCCGATATTTATTCGACACTGGGGATGATTTTTGTTTCTTGTTCTTAGGCCAGTTTCTCCGGGATGTGACAGAGTTATTAAAATTATTTTATTTTCGACTGCGTTGCAATTTGACCTTGACCAGAGAGGAGATGAAATTAATTTCTTCGACTTGCGAGTTCGTCAGCTTTCTCATTACGTGGTTGGCGTGTCCAATTCAGGGTCTTATTATGGTTGTCAGCACGATGATTGATACTCTCATTGTTTTCATATGATGATTATCAATAATCAATTTTGTTGATACAAAGACATTTCAGCTAACAACTATTGTGACTTCAGTAATTGATACAATAGTGTTGACTATTGTAAACTATCCTTTCATGATAGAGATTTATTATGAGTGTCTTTACGCTTAAGAAACCTTGATGAATAGTGAAAACTTATTTCCAAAGTAAGTGCTGTATCTTGGCGATGCCCATTTGTCGCCTTGAAACTACTATTTGGAAACTTTTGACATTTTTGTGGTGGGGAACCGTGAAGGAACGATATAATTTCAACAATCCGGAAACTATTCAAGTGCTTAAGACGATTGTTATTCAAGAAATCCGTGGGCTACTGCCTGTAAATATGAAGAAGGTCTTTAAGGGTTGGGGTAGCAAAAACAGAATATTGCTGTAGATATTGTATTTGTTATATTACCACCTAAGTAGGCAACGGTGTTTCATTCTGACTGTCATATTTTATATAAAAAGACAAAAATAGAAAAATCACTTATTTCATGCAAGTAATTTAAAATTATTTGAATCATGAAGTCCAACAGCTGATCCCCACAATGCAAACTTCACTTATTTTATGAATTGTACAATCATTCACAATAAAGTTAATTATGAAATGTAAAACATAATATCGATAAAATTTATGATTGATAACATACATATGTGTCAATAATCAATTGTCAACGAGTTGACAACAAGAATAAGGCACACCTTTGTCAGGTGTGCTTTTTGGTAAGCTGAATAACTTTGAGATAAACACACACCTAGCGTGCATATGGGATTTAAAAATGTAATTTGGCAGCAATACGTAATGACATTGCATAAAGTAAGTTGTTTTTGAATAAACGAAACTCTATTAACTTATGCTTCTTGTTTTTCTGCGATTTGTAGTTGAACTTCAAAAAGTAGAATAAACGTCTTTATGACATCATGAAAGTGATGTAGTATAAAACGAGTTGATTGTTATAGTAATATTAAAATCATATATTATAAAGGCTTACTACGATGAATTATTTATATACTTCTATAAATAATGTTGACATCACATAATTGTTTTTCGATAACATTCTTAAAAATGTGATTTGGCATCACAGAGAATAGAATCGCCTGGATGGTTTCACCCTGGCTAAATGTAATTAAGAGAGACAATATTTATCGTGGCTATTTTCAATGCCAATCCCTCTCTTCCTCTATACCTTCGGCCCATGCTGTGTCTTAAATCCAGTCACTTAAGGGTAGTCGTAACCACTTTAGCGCGCGCCAACTTTAAAAAAAATTCGAACGCTCCAATTAAAATATTCCAGTACGGAAGTCAGTTCCTTTCAACAATCCTTTCTGATTTATGCATTTTTATATGTAATTGGCAATAGCTTCCTGTTTTTACTTAATAACTCTTATTTCAGATAAATCGAATTTCTTTCTTATAAAAGTAAAGGTTTGACTTATAGATGTGTTATTGTATTTTGTCTAAGTCGGCTAGATTTAAGGGTGAGACAGGTCTCGCAAACTGCCTGAATTTTATCTTAAAAGACTTTGGATTAATTCCGCAGCATAATATAAATGGCAAAAGCTCTTATTGTTCTGGTAAGGTACAGAGTATTATCCTGGACAGGACCGTGGACAGGATTGCATAGACGTCCGATGTTGTTTTACAAAGCATTAGTCGATACATACTAGTTTCAAGCTACTGGTAGTAGTCCTTAAAGCCAGGGGCAATATCCTGCCACTAGTATGTATCGACTTCAGCTGTGAAAAGAGCATCGGACGTCTATACAGTCCTGTCAAAAAATGCAGCATTCAACAAGGACTTACTCAGCTTGATATCTTCTGTTTGTAAGGCGTATATAGGGCTGGCATTTTAGTCTTCGAGTAGTTAATTTAGTTAATTTAAAGACAATCTGGTGCATGCTTCTTACTGCTACCCTACACCGTCGCTGTTTTTAAGTCATTTCCAGTTATTCAGTTTTTTTTCAGTAACAGCAACAAATACTATTTCATTAACTAGAGTTGGTATTCCTTCATTACCCACCACTCTCTCCTTCACAAGTTTGAGCTCAAATACGCCAAGAATTCCCAGTCTGTCAGTAAACACAATATACCTTAATAGCAATGAAGCTGGCGCGACTGCCCCCAAAGACTTTTAGACTTTTAGCCTTTGGAATATTCGACAGCAATTTTTCTTAGGGAGCAAAAAGCGGAATTCTTCCAATTTGTATGAGTTCCAACGATTTGACAGGGGTACCAACTGTCTCAATGCATTGTTAAATTGAGTATCTCTAAATTGAATAATTAACTTATAGAATATTGCATTTTTGTACCTCTTCAAAAACTATTTTCCTCATCTTCAAGTGTTTAGTTTAGTTTAAAAATGTATTTTTTTATTTTGAGTTTCATTTCATCTTCAAGTGTTCACGTCATTCGATGAACATTTCATCAAGCCATTCCCCCTTCTTCCCTTAATGGTACTGAGCCATTACTTAACTCATTCGAGAGCAAATTAGTCGTCCCCTATTTGCAGACTTAATTAAATTAAAGTTACACCCGCAAAGGCTGACTTCTCATTCGTATTTAGATTAAAGAAAACTTCCCCCAAATTAAGTTCTTTTCCAAAAAGAAGTAAAGGAAAGAAAAACAGAAACTGGAGCGAGCACAAAAGTGGTCAACTAATCTATGTCATCCACTTAAGGCGTAATGTCTCTCCAGTATCAGAGTGTGGGTGTTCTACGGTGGATCCATTCCATTGATCACAATAACCTCGAAGAGTGCCAACGCAGCAGCAGCAGCAACAGCAAGCACAGCCTTTCGGTTGTCACGCCCCCGAAACAGTCTCATGTAAAATATGCACATCGATACTTCCGGGTCAGATGAGATTTCCTCATGGCTGTTGATTTCACGAAGCACTTCATTATTGTTTTGAGGCCGTAGTGCCCAAGTGAGCGTGGCTGTGCTACCAATCGGCAGCCCACTCCTTTCTTAAGTGGCACTGGAGCCAAGTCGTAAGTATCGACCCACCCTGTTTCGTATAGTCAGTGCTGGCAGAAAGGATATTTGGTCATCCGAGCATAATTTAATGACGCCTTTGGAACATCCAGCACTCCAAACCGCAAGGCAACCGTTGCGGACGGGAGGGATTGCGAAAGAGAGAAATTCTCGTCTAAGCAGATTACGGTGTCTTTTGAGTGAAATATTCAGCGTCCTTTGAGGGCATTTTGAAATTCGCATAGTTTCGGATTGCCGCTGTCAAGAAGCGCGTCAAAAAAGTCACAAGTCAAGAATACTCCTCATTCCCTTTTCATCACTCTCCAGTCTGTTTGCAGGATGCGAACGGAAGAATGATTAAGAAGGAAGGGCGGGTGAGAGTGCGGTTAGAGCGACTGAAGAGAAGTAGTCGTCTTGGGTTCCCCCAAATTGCTGAGGGCTATTTCCCTGGCAAGGGTAAGATTGTGTCCTTTGTTAAGGACCTCCCGTTGTCGTCGTCGTCGCCGTTGCCGTCCTCATGTAAACCTGCAATAAAGGAGGGCAAGTCAGCAGGTCTGTGGAGCACAAAAAGCCCAAGGAAGTGCGCCCAACAATAACACACTTCGACGGGGATGAGGGACGAGTGCGCCTGGGAGGTTTCCTCATTCAGCATATCTCATAAAATCAACGATATACATATTTAATCCGCCCATTTGAGACAAATTCCTGTCACGACGATGCCTGTAATCCGAATATTGTGTGCTTTAATATCCACACTGTGGCACTCACACTGTGGTCTGAAGCTGGCGCAGCACACTTAATGCTCTCTTTGTAGTTTGAACAGTATCAATTTCAGGACATGTGTGAAGACGTATGCGGTTCATTTTGATGAGACAAGGCGAGAGTGTGAATGTCATTTTCGAACAGGGATTATGCAGGGTTTTGCTGAAATCAGGTTGCAGGTCTTTTGGAATAAATTAAAGGATTATCGGATTTGTCTTTTTCTTTTGCAGACGGTGTGTGTTTCCTTTGTGCTATTTGTTGTTTGAAGACACAATTATGTGGAATCACAGCTTTGTGCGGATGATGGGAAAGGAACTTTGTTTTGTCTTGGAGGATCTTGAATTCGGAGGTTTTTTGGATTCCTCCGATCAATATGGGGATAACAAGTGTTGGAGTGGTATACGGAAATTGTAAAGTCGCAAGAAGGTGAGGGAAATGGACTTGATTGCGGACTGCTTGGGAGTGATTTTAGTAGAGGGACCTTGTAATTTAAAACATGCAGAAATAAATGCTTTCGAATAATAAAAGGCTTATATGTTCTAAGAACAATATTCAAAGCTAAGGCCTTGCTTTAAACTGATAAATCAAGAAAATAGATCTTTGCGATCGGCGTCATTTATCGAGGGATTGGGTCCTTAAAATCAGATAAGAAATCAACGAGACGACAGAGAATTCCGTGTGCACACCTAAATCCGTTTATGAATAATCTGCTAGGGACTTATCAGTGTGTTAGCCTGAGGCAGAAAAGTCCACAATATTACAAATCTTCACACTGCGCCAGAATTTGAAAAATTTTGACTTCAAGGCCACATATGACAGCGTGCAAACCGGCGAGCTAAACAGTGCTAAAGTTTACTACTGGCATCTATACCACATTCGGCAATTGGAAAGGATGGCAAAATTCTCGCTGCTTTGTCAAGGGCGGTAATGTTAGAAAGATCTTAAAAAAGGCGCGCTGTTATGCGACTTTTTAACGCAATTCTTAAGAAGATCGTGCAAACCGTACAGGTCAAAACTAGAGTCACGATCTTTCGAAAGTCTGTTCGAACTCTGGACGAATACAGCGAGTTGTCTGTAAAGTAAAGTTTAAAGATGGGATATCGCACGTTCTCTGTAGACATAGCAAGACGTGAAATAAAGTCCTCAGAAATATGATTTCTCAACAAGTCCTTGTTTCTCGCTCGTAGCGCCGTCTTATTGTAATCAGAAATTCCCGGAGACCATATGTGATTCTCACCGAGATCATGTGTTTAAATTTCAGGAAGCTTATCACATTCCGCGATAACGATTTGCTTCATTTTTGAAGATTCCACCAGCCCATAAACCGGGCCATATCCTTGCTTTTAATGGATCTAATGGCAGCTCTTAGTAGTCTTCGTGTTGCTCATCAGCCTGAGTATAGCAATTTGCTTTATTAACATATCCATTGAGCCAGAAATGGGCATCGTGACTGAACAAAATTTCATACATTTTTTTATTTTTATTTTCATTGGGTATTTTGAGAACAGATTTACTGAAACTATTCTAGGTTGTCGAATACGCTAAGTCCGCCGCTAAAATGATGTCGAATTGAATCGTCTACAGTCGCTTTACCATGTCCTGGATGTGATCAAACTGATCGGGAATCATGTGGTAATATAAGCTAATATAAGCAACTATTATTGACAATAGGTAGATTATGGTCGTAAGTTGCTCAAAAAGCATTCCTCTCATAACGCACTGGTTTTCGTAATACAGCTGAAGAATTTGAAAAGGCATTTCTGATTTGAATCTTTCTACGATGACTTGCAAATCGATACTAAACAAAAATAAAGAAGCAGTATGATGTTTCTTTGGGCCAAATTGAATTTCATAGGAACTTGATCATCTCCTTCATGTGAGGTAGAAACCTGTGGTTTAATAAAATCGGATGAAGTAGTCCTTGCTCTTACAAACCTTACACAACAAAGGCAAATCCTCGTCTAAGATGACGTTAATATGTGGAAAAGGACCTCAATCAACTTGGTGGCCAAGCGAAACTGTCAAGAGTAGTGGCTGAGGCCAAGGTTAACCTCAGACTATAATGCAAACCCTAGCAAAAGGGGAAGAAAAAGAAACTGCCCAAATGATGCAAATATTTCACTCAATTGTTTCGGTTGCATTTGGCTTTGCTGAAATTTATAGATTCCAACGAACACCAAAAGAGGAACTCATAATCGCTCTGTACACTTTCACATAATCTCATAAAATCAAAAGTAAGTGAAAAACGCCCCTAAAGGAACCCCTCCAGCTCATGTGGCGCAGCAATTAATAAAACAAAAAATTGTTCTGTAATTAAATGTAAAAAGCCCAGAAAACATCAACGAAAATGCGAAATTTAATGAAACTGCAAATGGATGGTAATTAAGGGGAATGATATTTCATATTCTTCCACGAATTTGCGCCGCGCTTGAATATCGCAAGGAGTAATGTAAAATGCTTCACAGGAATAAAATATGGAGGTGCTGTATTGAAATATTTTTTAAGGGTCATTTGCCTTTATGAGACACAATTAATAATCCACTAATTAGCCGAGGGTGGTGCGGGTGGATCATAAAAATTCAATATGCTTGACATTACCTGTTGGGATCGCATTCATTTCATGTGATACATCGTGACTTTCTCGCTTGGCGTTCGCTGGTCATGATTTATTTGTTTTAAAGCTCAGTAAGGAGTGACACTGTTTTGGTGTTCATGAGTGAGGAAAATTTGAGTTAGAAATCAAGTATAAGAGTTGTCACTTTTTATTTATTGTTATTTTGGTGTTCTTGTATCAACACACTTTTCTCGCATAATTTTCGAATCTTAAAATACCACTAGATCAATAAACGCCCATACTATAGTATTTTGTATTCATATCAGTTTAACAACAGTGATGGACATAATCAAACAAATAAAGGATTAGAGCAATAGAAGGTCGGAAAAGTTGTTTCAGAGCTCCAGAGCTTCAAAAAATTAACTTTTTGAAAATTTCTGAAAATCTTTGGACAAAAAGAAATATTTTTGTTCATCTTATAATTTGTACGCTTTGCGACATAATATAGGACTGTCCAACGACTACCACGAACATCGTAATAATAATTATTGAGTGACACTAGACTCCACAAGGGACCAGGGCCTAGCTTCTGTGTCGGCTACTCGTGTTGTGCGTTCTATTGTTCTTTCTCAACCCGAAAGGACTCGACTCCGAACGGCGAGATTTGAGGAGTTTTTTATAGACAATTTTTGTACTCTTTGAGTGTTGTCAGCAACTCGAAAGAGGTGATGCCGTGAAAAATGCAAGTTGTTCATTCCGGGAATCGAACCCGGGGTCCACACACTTACACAGTACACCTCGGCGACCTAAAGACCTAATTGGACCAGACAAAAGTGAAGTACGCCTGTTTACTAACTGGACACTCCTATCAAAAAAACGTGAAGGCAAGCTCTCCATACAATAACTTCTGTAAAGCTTGGCGAGACGAGGAGGTGTAGATGGCTATCCTTCACTACCTTGAAATCAGTCGATCTATAGGAACAGTTGTGAAGATTACTATCATAAATTCTGTCTACAATAATGAATGAAATAAGCTACCTGATTCAAGAGCAGGAAAAACAGGGAATTCCTTAAAGAAATAAACTGGATGAGAGACAGTAGGTGTTTCAGGGAGGGATAGGTTTTATGTGGGCATCATACATATATGAGAAACAGGTTATCTTAGCAAGATTATGTGATTCAAAGAGTGGTCATGGAGTGGTCTTTATATTACTGACTTTGAGCAACATTTCTTTATTGAAGTTCTTGCCCAAGTCCTTCCTCAAAGTTCTGCTAGAAGTTCTTATTCAAGTTGGCTTCAAGACTCGAACTTATTAAAGAGTAAGTTGCAATTCGTTGTTCAACCCCCTCCCTCTATTCACATTATATTATGCCCTTACAACTTTTTATGTCCCCACCAAAATTCAGTTCAAATTAAAACCCCATCGCCTCTCAAATGAAAACGTTACCCTTTTTTATAAAATTCGATTTCACTTCGCAAGGATTGAATTTTGGCTAAGAATTTTGGAACAGCGCTTAAGAAATCGCCTCAGCGCATATTCTAGTCACTCGCAAAATAAAATTTGAAATACAACGAAATTAATGGAAGTACATACACGTTCGACTGTCGTAATCCGAGGGAGATTCCCTGAGAAGCAAAATTAATACAATTAAAATGTAAAATCACAAGCCAAACTTTATTCAAGCCCATGTACACAATAATACCAATTCCGAAACCAGTCTAACGACGACGACGTCTTGAACGAGATCGTGATCTCCTACTGCGAGCGGCACGTGAATGCCGTCGTCGACTTAATCGTCGGCGCCGACTGCTTCCGGTACACATGTCTGCCGGTTCCTTTATCTGCAAGAAATGTAGCTAAACAAATACATATGGATATTATTAGCAACTGCTTCTAGAGTCTAAAACGTTTTCAACTTCAAATACTTTTGTGTGTCTTAATATTTTCGGTTCATCGTCAGATTCTTCTTCATCTTCGGGGAAAAATAAATTCTCATCACTCTCGTTTCTGCTTTCCCTTGCTGCGTAATCTGTTTCTTCTTCATTTTCATTATTTGTCACTTCGGTCTTTTTTTGAATTTGCATTTTATTTTCCTCCTCAGCCATACTAGGAATTTTGGAATGTGAAGTTGATATGGAGCTTCTCGATCGACTGAAAATATTTTCGTATTGATGTCTGAAATTTAAAACTTTGGGACTCTGTTTTTTTTTGTTGCGGAATTTTTAAGTATTTTATGGGGCAATGGATTTTTAATATAGTGTTTTATTCTTAAAGTTCATTTTGTCTTCGTGGTTTCGTAGGCCATATAGATCTTTGTTGGTTTTGATTTCCTTTCGGGGATTATTCACCGAAAGCCAAGATACGCTATAGTCAGGCTCACCACAAGTTTGCTGCGGAAATGAATTTGAAAAATTCGGATTATCAGTAACACTGCACTTACAGCAGAAATATTTTCCACTGACCATGTATTACGATGATGCATAGGCCTTACTTCGTCAAAAAAGCTTGCATTACCTTAAAATTTCCGTAACATTTTACCGATATCTTGCGTAGTAGGGCGATTGTGATGATCATAATTATCACATAGTTCGCGAAAAGTGGCTACGTATTGTCATCACTTTTGTAGTAAGTTTCAACAATTTTAATGCGTTATTCGACTGTGAAACTATCTACTATCGTATATGGCACTTATTTAACGAATATTAAGACACTTCAAATGACAGCTTAGTGTTGCAGGTGTCAAATTTCAATGGTACCAACTTGAAACCAAGATTTGCTTAGTATTTTATTGGAATATGTATGTTAAAGCTTAGAAACGCAACCATGATTCAAATATAAATGCAACAGTTTGTGTTACAAGATTCGAATCACCCTTTGGTAAATTTACAGGGAGGGCAAAATGCAACCAAAATTAAATTTTTCTATGTGTTACTATTTAGTTACAATAAACGTTCCCATTAACAACGCCTCGTAGCACATTCTGTCATTCCAATTATCTTAAACCTTATTGATGGATGGTGTTGATCATAATACTCCGATTGAATCATTTCCATATTATTGGAACAATATCCGTCCTTCCCATGAAACTAGTCCAAAGAGGTCAAATCTCACCTCCGAGGCGGTGAAGCGACATCACCAAGATGGCTGGTAACACGATTTGGAAAAAATCGACTGTCATCCGGCATGAACCACAAGAAAAATCGTCAAATGATACCACCACACCACAATCCGAACGAAACCTTAACTTTCTGTATGGCTGTCTTATTGAAATTGATGTGTGCATTTTTTGTACTTCTGTTTGGAGAACTTTGCTTCGTCGAAAAAGATGATTTTTCGCCGAAAATGGTTTTTGAATTTAAACTGCTCTTAGGCCCAAACTGTCGAGTAATTACAAAGCAAATGGTCACGACTCTAGAAGAGCCGCTGTCAAGTGGATGTTGTAAGTCAAAAATCCGCGATCGTTGTCTAATGCGTGGAATATTGGCCTATTGAAATCGATGGCTAGTTGATGTTGGAGATCCGAGTCTCATAATTTGCGGGCACTGTACGACGATGGGGGGCATGAATACTGACAACTAGCACACTAGCCTTATGAACGTTTTGCACAAACCTGCGACCATCAGTCTTGGTGGGTGCTTCATATTTGCTAAAACTATTTGTTCCAAAAATTCATTATTCTGGGATACACTGCACTGTCAGAGGTATGAAGCTGACTTTCTGTCAAAGTGTCGGGCGGGAAACATTCAGTAGTGTCTAAGAAAGCATCAGACGCGCCACCCTGCTTGTCTGTCTCTTTTACAAACATCGCTTTGCTTTATCGAAATACATCAATTGAGAGAGAAAGAAAGAATTAATGAGTTAAGGGATTGTGATGGTGATCCTTTTTTAATATTCCTTCTTCTGATTATTGACTTACGGCAGCAAACAAATTTTTTTTTAGAGATTTAGTCCATCCAGCAATAGAGAAACAATTTTCGTGGACGAAAAAGAAAAATGCTGTCAATCTTCGTTAGACAACTTTAAAGTGCACTCTATGCTGACACCGAGAAAGGATATACTAATTTATCACCCACTTTTCTCTAAACGACGAATGTAATCGCACGTCGTAAACACTGGTTTTCAGTATCCCAAAAGCACCCGCTTGTTGTGTCATCGCATCTTATTTTCGAAGTGTTGATGCTTTTCTTTGTTTCTCTTAACTGTCAAACATCAACGTGAAGTGCATAAAACGTGTTCACAGTTTCTTATGACGGCTTGCTTTATACCCTGTATTTTCATACGAGAAATTGCCCTTCACTGCCAACCAAAAAATCAAAGAAAGCAAACTCAATGAGTTCGTCTTGAAATCCTATTGAAAAGGTTCAATCATTCCCAGCCACAAGTCGAACATAAACTTGACGTTTCACCGAGTAATCCTTTAGAGGATAATCCTCTCGAATCAGCTTTAAAACGCTTCCGCATTTATGCGAACAGTGAACTCAATTGAGAACGTAATTCCTTAAGCTAACCACAAGAATGGCTATGAAAAAGGCGCCACCATTCCCTTGCATCCCGACATGACATAAAGCAACAGAACTGCCACAAAGAAATGTCAAATAAATGATTTACACACACAATCGCAGTTAAGAAGGATATTCTCGATTTATGCAATAAAATGTACCAAATCTTACAAAACCAAATCCTGGGAAACGGATACAATCATTTAAACCAGTCAAGGAAAGAGAAGAACTCATTTGAATCCTTAAAAATGAAAATGAAAAGAATCAGGAAATGCCAACAAAAGGCAAAGGCAATGTATGTGTTTGTGTGTCCGTGTGTACGTCCTTGGTAAGGAGGAGTTCTTCAACCGCAGGAGCGGTATGTACATAAAGGAGCGAGCACGTTGACAGAACATCCAGCAGGACTGCGTTCTGTGTGCAGAGAGCGCGGTGTCGTGGTAATGTGAATTAATTAAAGCTGGATCAGTTCTAATTTGAAAAATCAACATTATCTTAAAATACGATTCATTACAACGGCTGCGACGTTGGATGGCTTTAAGAGGTCCCAGAGTCCTTTTAGCGAGCATGATGAGTTTTTAATTAACACATTCCAGCCGCACACAAAGAAAGAGATTCCTTGACGTGGCGCCACTTGGTCTGTTGAAAGAAACAACTGGTTGTTCTTTTTTCCGGTTAAAAACGAGAATGTAAGGATGGAGGTTATTCGTTTCGCCATTTCGGAGCAATGTCAACTGAAGTCCTTGAATCAAATGGACGTGGTCAAAGGATTTACAAAGTGAAGTAAACCTTAGTCGGAGCACAGGATAAACCGAATGTGTTCGAGTTATGGAAATTTACGCTCGTCCAAGCAAATAGAATAATTGAACTTAGAAAGGATACGGATACGGAATCTGCATGTTGAATGACACAGGTTGCGGGGCGAATGAGAAATGGGGTTAGTTATGTGAAAATCTCTTCACTGATTTGAAAATTGCATGCAGACAAAGTAAGCGAAAACTTGCAGTGGTTGTGTGCACATTTAGTCTGCTTTGTGGGTCGAGAAGGCTGTAATAGGATATCATGTTCTCCTTGTCAACTGGTAGCTTGTTTAAGTCCACAAATTGTATGATGAAGACTGTATTTCGCAACGAATCTTTTCATGTGTGAATTATATTCGAGGAACATAGGAATAACGAAAAATTTTATCCAATTTGTTACATCATACTGTCAACGGTTTACTGATTTTCTTTTAAATTGGACAAAATACGCCTCTGTCAGCAAAGAATATAAAAAAGCTTGGAAATAGCGGTGAACGAATGACCCCTTTAGTGTTGATTTGGTAAGTTTTCATAGGAAATCCAAGACACGAAAAAAAACGTGTGAAAAAACTGGAAAAGGGTGTTGAAAACTTTTTTTATGGGAAAGGATGTATTGGGGGCCAAGAAAAACTGCGTGTGTCATTACACACAGCATGAGAATATCCCTAATGACAATAATAATAATAATTGAATGGCACTACAGCCCACAAGGAACCAGGGCCTAGCTTCTACAACAACTACTCGTGTTGTGCGTGCTACTGTTTTCTCCAGGTAGACCTGCAGTTTTTTGCTGACTCCGAACGGCGAGATTTGAGAAGCTTTTCATAGACAATTGATACTCTTTGAGTGTGAGTTAGCAACTCGAAAGAGGTGATGCCATAAAAAATGCGAGGTGTCCCGTCCGTGGCGGTCGACGCACTTACCACTTTATTTCGCTGGTTTTGCAATGGCATGGATGTCCCCTTCTTCACTACTACCGGGGTCTGCCTTAGATGCAATTTCAGCAGGTAGCTGAACGCTTGACAGGCCCAGGGGGAGATGGTTGGATGAAGTCCATAAACTCGCTCCTGATGAGTTAGAGTCGCCCTGGGGGTCTCTCGAGCGTGCATTGCCTCCGCGACCTCTTTAGTGAAATATGCGGGTTAAAGAAGATGATGATGATGATGTCAGTTGTAGGTTCACTTCACACTAGAGGGAAAGCACCTATTTTGGGCACAGATGCTTCACTGTAAATACAGTTCTATGTATACCTTTGACACCCTGAAGCAAACATTCCCAATATTCCCAATGCGTGTCCTTTAAAAATGTCCTTAAATAAGCTTAAAAAAAATCTTCCATTTGATGCAAACGAGTCCATAACACCGTACAAATTGCTGGCTTCGGGTTAAATGTAGCCCAAAGTAATTGTGTCTCGTGTTAACACATATGCTCGACAAAAAAACGGCCAATTCACGAGGCGGTAGTCCCCGCATTAAAGTACTTCTCAGTATTCTACACCATCCGCTGTGCCGGTTACATTTGAGGAGGCCTTGAGGCTTTTGGATGTTGCTACTGACGTGACATGGTTCTGTGCAAGACAGCAGTTGCCATGAATTTCAAAAAAACGCCTGAAGCTCGTTTTCCATCACGGAGAGAGAGAGAACCGGCTAATGGCGTCCATCAAAAAGGTCTGCGCATCAAACGTCACTAAGCGTACGCCCGACTTTAATTCATTCAACATTTTTAAAAGCATATCCATTCTCGTGGAATAGTTTAAAAGAATCGGAGTGATGCTTCCCGCAGGAGGTTCTGGCCCAGGATTCATAAAATTCACTGCTTGACAAGAATTTGCATGCCACTGGGGTGCGGTGTTGCTGTGTTGCGCTTGTTTCAGCTTTTTTTGTTATGAAAGCAAATCCATTACTGAAGTGAACTGGATGTACATCTGTTTGCACATGGTTAACCCTATCTTTGGTGTTTGTTTGTTTTTTCTTTGCTCTGCCATGGAAGGATGGATTTTTTGCCGGATACCGAAACCTCTGTGGAGGAGCAACAGCGCCAGCTACAGCGTCGCGCAACGTTCTTTAGACAAGAATTTATTGGTTACCTAATTCGGTAAAGCCACCATTACTTTAATGGTTGGGTTCAGGTAGCCTCTGTCGTGGTCGTTATGGGTTTTCTGAATTCTGTGAAAATATTGTCTGCAGCTTTATGTGAAGTTTCGCTGTTTTTTTAATTTAAAATTTTATGAAGATGGCGAGAAGGAGGTGCTGAATGAAAAAGCGATGTTCCTGCGGATTTTATTTGTACTAGAGGATCAAAATAATGTTCCCTTACTTTTTGTGAACTGCTCTAACAAAGTGTTATGAATATCTAATGGAATGTGAAAACTTTGTGTTAAGACTTATGTGGTGATATTAAGAATACAGTTCTTATTGGTTGCGGTTGGGAGATAGAGTGCGTTCAGTACTTCAAGTCGTCTCATAAGGGAGGGTAGGTAAAGTCGGCTTACGGTAAGGCACTTATTTCTGTGTAAAACATTATGATGTCATATTCTGTTATGTCGAAAAACCTACAATCTTTATAATAGTGAAACGTTTGAAGACGACGAGAATCATCAGGATTTCGATGTCGTGAAGGGCTTTGAGTGACCTTGATCATCCCAGGCCTGCTTTACGGCACAGAAACCTACTAAAAGCGGATGAGAAAGCCCTTGGTCTCTTCGAGAGAAAAGTTTTGCGTGCGATTTGTGGTCCTGTTGGCGTTGATGGCATCTGGAGAAGAAGATTTAACGACGAACTCTATGGGCTGTACAGCGACATGCGACAAGCGTCTTCGAATACAACGCTTACGATGGCTAGGCCATGTAGAGCGCACGGACACTACTGCTCCGGCCCGAAAAGTCTTCGAATCTGAGCCATTGGGACAACGCAACAGAGGACGGCCTAGGCTAAGGTGGCGCACACATGTGGAGAAGGACCTCAACCAAATTGGAGTGCGCAACTGGCGGCAGCTGGCGAAAGATCGTGCTAGCTAGAGAGGCATGTTGGTTGAGGCCCAGGTTCACCCCGGACTGTAGTGCCACAAGAAAAAGAAGAAGAAGAAGAATTCTACTTCTGAGGCCTACTAGTGACGGAAAGCATAGACTGCCTAGTCTTGACTGCATGTACACTAATCAGACAGTACACTTGTACAAACAGGCTGATGTACTATCTAAGCCAGTACTATCTCTAAACAGAAACTCAGCCAAGAAAGGAATGTACTTGGATTTTCTAGGACGTCTCAAAGATGATCGGCACATCTTTAGGTTATTTCGCGTCGGTTTTCGGACGGTAATCTTTGGGATCCTAAGGGTCGAACTATATTGGGGAAAACAGATGGTAGGGGCGAAATATTTTAGTCTGTAGGGACAGTCAACTGTGCTTTAGGCTTTAATCAACTCTCTAAGCAGTTTCACGATAGTTCAGAAATACAAGTTTTCCCTTAATTTGGTCGGCACTTTAAAGTTGCTCAGACTTGTCTGGGGTCCATGGACACAACGGTGTCATGGGAAATGAAATTGGTGATGAACTTGCTGGGCAAGGATCAAAAAAGGCACTCATAAGGCCTGAACCCACCGTGAACTAGCTGCATACTTGGTCAGGTCTTCCATCGACAGTTGGGTATCTCGACAGCACAACCAGAGATGGCATATGTCTCCAGGATACATGCAACAGGAGGCACATATATTCCGCCAAATATCGTTGACTTTATTCCAAGTGGCACCACTTGCCATTCAGCAATGAAAGAATACCCCCTTGCTTGAGGAATTTACTGGCCGTGTTCATCTCACGTCATGGCGATGTTAATTAGCGACAACGGTCATGATGGTTGGACTTCTTTCTTTGGCAAGATTTCAAAACTTTATTTTTCTCAGACATTTCTATCGTCTGTATAATTCTGATCATCAGGATGAAGATATAAGCTTGAATTCCGTGCTGGCTGCCCTTAGGAATAAGATAATGTCTATCTCATCAGAGGGTAACTACTAGGCGCTCTTTGTTGTATGACAAGAATGAAATTCCGCATTACTCTGCGATATGTAAAAAAAGCTTCAAATTCAAACACCGTACAGGAAACTTAAAAATATTTCATTACGCCTACAAAACTAAAAAGAAAAAAAAATACCGTCAAATAAACTCAAGATGCATGAAAAGCCACCACGAATGCCTTGATTACAACCTCAATGGTGTGTAAAGAAATGCTATAGCTTCTAAAGTGCTCATCACTGCGTTCCGCATAGTACATCTCTCCGTCTCTCTCGCTCTGAGTTGCCATGGGTGTCGCAACGGAGGAGGCAATTTTTTCGCCTGTCGCCGTCTTCATCATCTTCGAGAATTCCTTCATTTCTCATCGCATCATCAATTTCTAAGCCGTTCATATAAAAGCCGCTTCAGCCAGTCACGTTCGGTTGGAGTAATGGGTGTTAGAGGGTTAAACACGAACGTATTATATTTGAGAGAAAAAAATAAAGTTCATACTTCCCTCTTCATCTTTCTTCTTGCAAGGAAATAATAAAAATCCAGATGTGGGGCGGTGTGGCTGCAGTGCCTTTAATCAAATTGAAAGAAGTGTTGCGTGTATCGGTCGAATGAAGGTCACTTAAAGGCGAAGGAGCCTAGACGATTGGCTGACGACTGGACTCTGCCATATTTAACGACAGATGTTCCATAGGGGCGAACATTTTTTGAAGGCTAATGAAAGAAATCCCTGTGGGCACTGATGTATGTGTGCACTTAAATTTGCGTACGCATGATGGACATGCTACTGATGTTGAATTTGATTAGAGACGATTGAGTCGATGAGGGGTGAAGGGGAAGGAATTTAAGGCAAATTTGTAAAATTTAAAGTAGAATTAAATTTGGAAAACATGTTCAATAATATCTGTTCATCACGATTTTTAAGGTAGGCTTACAAATTGGCACGGATGGTGTTTAAAACTTTAAAATGAACAATATTAACCAATGTTTGAAAATTATGTATAGTCGTACAGGGACCCTCTGAATGATCTCTACGTGACTCCATCTTGTGCTACTCTAGTCACATCCGTCGGGGATTTGCCGCTTGTCAAGAACATTGACATTCTCATTGATCGATTTTCAAATTTAGTAAAGTCGATCTCGGTTGCACATTTCATGTGATAATTAAGTAAGGGTCATCTTTGCAATTGTCGTTTTTAGTTCAGGAAGGATATGGTCTCAACTCAACTCAACTTTTAAAGTCGGGTCAGATCTAAATCAATAAAATTCTACGAAGTTCCTCTTGGGAGCCTTGAAGATGTATTTCAACTACTTATTGATGGAAATTTGAAGCTTGTGGGCAATGATTGTATTTGTATTTTATTTGTCCTATCAATACTGTATTCTAAGTGAATATGGAAAGCTTGAGAAGCCTGACTGGACATCCTGACATTGCCAAGTAAGAAGTCATTATGACGAGTCAGTATTTAATCTTAGCACAAAGTGCTGCCGTGTTAGTAGAATCTAGTGACACCCTCTAGGCACCTATTACGCCTCATATTTGGAGCCAATACTCATTAGAATTGTCTAGAATACGTTGTTTTTTTATATTAGTTCGTCTGGCGTTTTCAGTACTTTTTCATAAGTGCCGGTAAAAAAGTTGTTAGGCGGCGTATTCGAAGTCGTGGCATTACTCTTACAAAGCGACCTTACGTGCATTCTAGAACAAGATAAAGGACATTGATGAACAAGAAAGGTGCTAATATGAATTCTTGCATTAATCCATCCCTGCTGGGTGGGGAGGCGCAGTCCTTACCCTTAAAGAGTAACTTGCAAGAAGCCTTCCGCTGTAGCTCTTGCATTAGGTCGATGCATGAGTTAAATCGGAATGCTTAATTAATTTTGAGGGCTTTTAAATAGGTTACAAGTCCTTGCTTCATGTTATTTCTATAAATTATATTGGTATGGGAATTCAATTTATTCTGTATCCTCCTAAGGAACAGTTCGTAGCCACAGCGGATTCGTTGGCCTCGTTAAATGTAAATTCTTCAGCAACTACTCATGTTGTGCGTTCTTTACCAAATTTTATTGTAATCCTTGAAAGCATTCTCTCAACATTTTGCTGTTGTGTCTCATTCCGTTATTTCTATTGTCCATTAGTGTAAACTGTTGTTTAGCCTCAGAGAATAATAACAAATATAATTTAAACAGACAACGTAGTTGCCACCAGTTCGCAAGAACTAATTGCCCCTATTAGAGATGCTTTAAGCGATATAACCATTTCAATTAGGTTGACGGTTAGATGACGTAGGATAATGTACTAAGCAAAAGCCAAGTTCAAATTAATCAATGCTGTCGAGGAGCCCACAACATAAATCTCAGCTGGATTTCTGAATATAATTAGAAACGAAGTCGATAAATTTGTCAGAAATTGACTCGGGAAGAACTTGAACAATTCTATCTGAATAATTTAAGAAAGATGACAAGACTTAAGAGACTATAAGTAACAAATGGCGAAATGGCAAATCTATGGAATCTTTAAACCTACATGAAGATGTGTTAAAGTAGATGGAAAGCAACAAACACGATACCGCTCCCTCGAATTTAAAGACTGGTCAGTTTGTTTAAGGTACTTTATTCAAATCTAAAAAATAAACACTTGCGACCTTTTGCCTATTCAAAAATTCAAAAAAAAAAAAAAGTTTTTGGTGGAAAAGCGAAATTTTCTTCTAGGAGACGGCCTAAAGTAAGTACGGGCAAGCACATTCATCCATACCGGGTGCAAGGCAATGCTGCAATGCCCTTGCTCTTTGACTATAGAAAAAAGGGTAAGAACCGCTTTCGCAGAGGGAAAATTAAAGGTAAAAGAGATGGAGAGGTCTTACGAAAGACATGAAGTCTGGAAATTTTACTAAAACGTAAACAAATTTGTTTTCTTCTTCTACTTCGGGTGGCACTACAGTCCGGGTGGACTTGAGCCTTAATCAAGAAGCAGCTCCAGCTGGCACGATCTTTAAGCAGCTGATTCCAATTTTGCACTTCACGTTGGTAGAGGTTCTTCTCCACTTTTGTTCTTTGTCGGCTCCGTTCACGTCTTTTATTGTGTTGGTCTACTGGGTCTACTACTACTCTCTCTGTGTTACAGTCATTCGGTGGATGTTTACTTTGGACCTGAACCTGCGTTGGTGAAAGCGGGCAGTAGAGTCCCAGTTAATACTGAGAATTGGTAAATCTCACATCTGCGAACAAATGCGACGTAGAACCAAATATGTCAGGCAGAACGCTCCACTCCATTTGGACAACGAAGAGCAGTAACTCTGTGCTCTCAACAAAGACGATGTTAATATTGTAAAAGACTTCTATACTGAAGACTCAAAAAATTGCTGACGCTTGAATTCTTTAAAGCAGCTAGAGATGATCTGGTTGGGGGCATGCACAACCTCATCTGCAGGATGTTGTTTTCTAAGCATTGCCTAAAATATCCTTTCTGCCCTTTTGTGTCAAATCCTGAAACATTTTTTTTTCTCAACAAATGTATCAGTGTACTCTCAGTCCAGGGAAGTTCACTATAAATTAAATGTTCACTTTTAATAATGTTCAAATTGTCGATGGGCCGTGGATTACGATGATGCACAGACCATATGACATCAGCGGCTTCTTCCTTTTTTTCTCTCTTCAAATTTTTTCACAACTATATCAAGTGGTTACGTAGTCAGGTTTTGAAACCTTAATGCATTGCCCGATTGGTAAGAGATCCATTATTGTAAATGGCAAACACCAAGGTATAATGTACCACTCCAACTTACAGCTGAGTTTGGCAGGTATCAAAAAAGAATGCCTTCAACTTGAAAGCTCAAAATGAAAGACCCTCTATATACAGTAAATTTTTATAAAAAACATTATTTTCTAATGCTAAATGCGAACTAAAATTTGTCAATTGTGACGCTATGTTATCGCTGTTAGCGCACTTCGATAGAAAAAGATTTTAACTGAATCAAATTTCAAGGGTCTGCCCATTAGCATATGAAACACTGGGTAAGGTGAAATTTAGAATTTTGCCCCAACAACGCGTGTAAAGCAACTATCCCCATATATTGCCCAAAATAAAATGCTGAACCTTAGGTGATGGATTTCTCAAATGCATCTTTATTTGCAATGTAGTGAAATTTGCTTCATTTGGTCGGGATATGTAGAGACTATGACGGACATGAAAGACTCTAAAAATTCGAACGGCCATCTAGGAGTGTCCTTCCCAAGAATACACCCACAAAGTAAAAATCAAATCTGTACACAGTAAAAAAACACGGCAAAAATAAAGTAGCCGCATATTAAATCGACTTCCTAACTGTTGATTGCTTCCTACAAAGTTTACCCTTTGCCTCAATTCAGTGGTGAACACATCGTAAAACCGTATCCTTCCCCACCCAGCGGAAGGATTAAGGTGAAAGAAAAACGTTTGGCTTATGACCTGCGACTGCATTCAAAGGCCGTTTAGAAAGTATACAAGATCTGAGATTGCCTTTGGAATGAATTCAATAAATCACTCAAACTTCTCAAAGGGATGAAGTCCAACCGTCCTCAGGCGGGGCTATTAATCAACGTGAATACTACATTTGAAGGACGGAGTGCATTGCTTACTGGGTGTGTGGTGGCGACCCAAAACTTGCGAAAGTCCTAAGGCTAACAAATTGCGGTAGGCATGTGTGTGTGTGTGTCTGTGGGAGAGCCTTGTCAGTACGGTTTCTGCTTTCTGATGTGCGGGGTTAACCTTTTCTGTGGTCTGTGGTCTGCCATGTGAATGTGAGTTGAATTTTAATTCAAAATTCTGTCCTCGATCCTTCCTGAAACTAATTCGAAATTAATGTTTCAAGTGTTCGATTGAAAGGAAGTTTAATTTGACGCATCTCTCTCGTTTTGTATTTGCAGAGTATTGCGGCACCATGCAGACCAACGTTCAAATCGATTCGAAGAACCTTCGATCGGGACCCAGTGAAAACTATCGCAGCAGAGGACATCATGTAACCATAGAGGTGAGTGCAATGTTGTAGGGAATGGGGACTTATTCCACGGTGACAAATTCGTGTGGACAGACATATTGCTCGAGCAATTGGCTTTCGAAGAAGGGAATTTGTCGATTGAGAATTAATCGATTCACTTGCAATTCCAGGGGTTTTCAATAAATATTTTCTGACAAACAAAATTATCTGTTCGTAGTGTGGTTGATTGTGTGTGTGTGCACGGTTCGTGGCAATTCGAAAGCCAATTCCGATCCATTTAGATTAAATTCAGTTCCTGTGGAAAATAAATTAAGGACATATAAATTTATGACACAAAAGAGGATAATTGCTTGTAAACAACAGCTTGATAAAATGTTTTATTCAATTTGAGTCAAAGAATTAAGCAAAATGTATGGGAAGTGTTTTAATTTTCATTCTAGTGTCATTTCCCTCATTCTAGACAAGTCGTCGTTCGTCAAAAACGTGGTCAATTTAAAGGAAAAAACATTTTTATCTCTTTTGTGTGCATTATATCGTTTATCTATGTTCGTGACTGAAACATCGATAGTCGATAAATGTCTGTGTGTGTTGTCTATCCTTGGGGAAAATTATTCGTTCCACATAGTATGACTTGCTTACGCCACCATAATTGGAGTAAGATCAGTTTTTCACCGTTTCCGCAAAAAAAAAGTTCCAATGAAGCATATCAATTGACACCGCATGGATGTGTAGCGGTTGTATAGGCATGCAGCACCATTTTGCATGAACCAGAGGTCGTTTTAAACCACAAAAAAAATTAAATATTAAGCACAGAAACTAGCTTCTTTTTACGAGATACCAGTAAAATGTTCGTGGTCCTCGTGGCGTAGTGGGTAAGTGCGTCAACCCATACGCAGAAGGTCTAGGTTCTATTCCCGGATGGGACACCTCGCATTTTTTCACGGCACCACCTCTTTCGACTTGCTGAGAACATTTAAAGAGTATCAATTGTCTATGAAAAGCTTCACAAATCTCGGCATTTGGAGTCGGAAAAAAATTGTAGGTCCCTTCTACTTGTGAGAGAAGAGTATCATGCACAACAAGAGTAGTTGTTGTAGAAGCTAGGCCCTGGTCCCTTGTGGACTGTAGTGCCACTCACTTTCTCAGTCTCTGTAAAATTTTTGAGTACTCGAACAACTGATTCATTGTGAGGCTTGATTTTTCATAGGCTTGTTTGGATAGATTACGTTTGACGCCTGTCAAATTGCTTTGTTATTGTTTGTCGGTGTTATTTGGCAAGCCATTTTTGCACTCTTACAGCGTCTCCATTTGTTTCAGCTGCATCACAAAAATCGGTGTTCCATGGGAACTTTGCGGTGCGCATAATTATAACTATACTATTAATACAGATTTTGTGCTTTTCGAAATTCAACCCCTAGTCTCGGCGATCTCTAGTTTCCACAAGACGACGGTATGAGTTAAACAGCAGTTCAAAGAGTGGACTTGATTCATTTTAGCGCACACTTAATTTCACGTTTTGCTATGGTGAATTGTCCATCTAGATCATGCGACAAGGTCAACATTGCAGCGAGACACCACTAGCTACACATAATTGCTTTGTGTGTCTATTAGCAACAGTGCAAATACTTAGTGGGCTTAAGGTTTGTGTCAATTGCAAAAGGCCTTTGCCATGTTTGTACAGAGATGTATCCATCATAGAGAAGTCACTATCAAAAGCCAGTTTTGTTGTTGTTTGATTGGGGTGCAATGTTCTCAAGGATCTATTTGCCATTTTGTACTTAAACTGGACATGTCGCAACCGTACCACTACAACAAAGCAGAACAGTCAATTGAGTGGTACTCAACCATTTGTTTGCCAGTTGTCTTCCAAGAAATCAGGAAAACCAAGCGCCGAAGACGGATCACTCTTCAACAAGACGGTGCGAGCTCTCACACATCGGCTCAAACAACTGCATTTTTGAGCACTCAAAACATCGATTTGATGAGTAATCCGCCACATAGTCCTGACTTGGCACCGAATGACTGATTTTTATTCCCGTATGTAAAAAATAAAATGAGAGGTGAATCGCTTCTTAATGATCGGTAGTATGGTTGTCGCAGCAAGCAGTACACTGGTGATCTGAGCACATTTTTTACTGAAGAATTGAAACAACCCATTGTGGAAGGGTTTTTTGCTTTTAAAATTTCAAAGTCATTTGTCAGAGTCTGACATTAGGGTTTCTTGTCGAAAAAGCGTGCTTAGGGCATGGCTTAATTTTTTTTCTATGGATTAGAAGTTTCCTTTCGAACCGTTGAATGCAAGTTGTTTTGAATGGCTTCAGGCATGAAATCCACTGTATTATTGTTGCTATTCTCTAGGGCTGTGTTTGATCTCAAATACTCTTTATCATTTTTTCGTATAAATTTGAATCCAATTCAATCGTTTGTTGATGTTAGTACCGTAAGTTTTTCATATTCGTTCATTAGCTGAAGGATCTCCCCTTCGGTGGTAGCCTAAGCTACTAAAATAGGCCGATACGAAAGTACTTTTAAAGCGATTCATTAATAATAACAACAATTGAACCTAGACTTTCTGCGTAGCGGTCGACGCACTTACCACAACGCTACGGCGACCACGAAGCGGTTCATTACCAATGATAAAAAATGGATTAAAGGCAATAATGTCCAAAGGAGTCAGAAGCTCAAAAACTTTTTCAAAGGCCGGATTCACAGCAAAGAAGGTTAAGTTGAGTATTTGGTGGTATTTAAGGTGAATAGTCTATCATGAGCTGATTCTTTACTTGCGAACAACTCGACTCGCATCCTTTGGGAGTTTGTAGTTTGGTTGGGAAGTCTGAATGCATCCACTGTATACCCGCTCTAAATGACATTTCGTTGAATCTCTGCAAAGCTCTCTTGTCGAAAAAATGGCCAACCGAAGAGCCAGTGAACATAACTCAGTTTTTCAATGATAAACCACATAAGATCTATACGGATGAATTTATGTAGATACCTGGAAAATGACCAATATGTACATGATTGAAGTTTTTTTTAAATAAAAAAGTGCGCCATTGAAAAATCTTTTTCACGTTTTTTTTTTATAGACTAATGCTCATTTGTTTGACATAAAACCCGTTCTTCTCAGTTCGTGGTTGGTATTAAACTGTGGGTGTGTCCCCCTAAAAATAACAGCTCGTATAACATGAGTAGTTGTTGAAGAAGCTGGACCCATGTTATTTGAAGTGCCACACAACTTATTTTATTATTGTGAACGAAAAGTTAGATGTATGCAGAATTTATGAACTCCCTGTATTTGTCAAAAATTCTGACTGATTTCCGTCGATTATTCGCCCCTTTAAGAACTCGAAATTAAGTTTGCTTTCAGCGTGAACTTAAAATTCCTTTTCACTGCTTCATTTTTAATAAACGCCGCTAAGAACGATAGCGTGTTGCTTTTCTCATATCAGTATCAATCAATGTCTGTCTAATGTCACACCATATGTGTCGGTACCAGCCAAATGTCATTTTCATGCCTCAAAAAGTACATCAAGCAACGCGGTGTACAGCATTTTCCAAACGACATACACTGCCTCCTTTCAAAGAAGCGAAATAGAATGTGAGAACTTTTAGACAAATGGAAGCAATTTCTTTACAAGGACAAACGGCCTATTCGCTGCAGACAGTATGAATAGAAATGAGTTTGAAATGGACCTTTGTTGACGACAACCTTGGCAACCTTCGTCCCATGCACGCTTATGAGCAATTCCTTGTGTGCCTGAACCAGTAGATGGTCTCGCAATAAAGAAAAACACTTTATTTACCTTCAGCTGTGCAAAACTTTTCACACAATTCCTCCAAATGTCTCAGCAGTCTGCGTTCATCTGCAGGCAACACTGCGGGCAACTGCATACCAAGGTGGGTCACATCATAGATGAACGGTCAGAATAATTTCCTTCAGCGCTTAGGTGGTGAGGGCACCACATCGTGCAACTTAAAACCTTACAGCAACAAGGGCGTACCACCCTTCCAAGGTGAACCACTACCACATCACAATTACCACAAGCTGACACAAGCGCAACAGGTGCTTTACAACGAACGGCTGTGTGTACGCTGCATAACTTTGGAAAGTGAGATGTGTTGGAATGGGGAATAAATTGACAGACACACACACACACATGGCAACGCGCTGCAAGGACCCTGAGCCAAATGAGTTGCTCACTGGCGTCGTATTAACAATTTATAAGCGATGTGACCGCATACACTCCTGCAACGGATGGGGGGATGATGCCATTAAAATACGATGCGGTTTGAGATAGATGTCTGGAATCAGAGAAATCCTCCATCCGGTGCTGAGTCACCGTTCGAATGGCAAAAGCTTCGGGGTAATCACATAAGGATTAGATAAATCTTTGAATTCAATTACTTCCTATCTGTGTCTGGCTGAGGAAAATGTTACGGAAACAAGTTAAGCTGTTATAAAATCCAATTTATATTTTTTTTGTTGAACAAATCCTAGAGAAGCTTGACTGCCTTTTGTTTTATGGTGTCAGCAGTGGTCAGGCGACAAAGGAGACGTGCGAAGCTGGGGCGTAGTGAGGACTTCCCATTGGGTGCGTCTCATTCAAGACAATCAGTATGCTAATGCCAAAAGTTGTTGGCTAAGGAATGTTAAAAAATTCTGTCATTTACATTCATTAGGTAGCAGTGAGCTATTCTCCGGAGATGTGTGATGCTTATAGATGTCTGGGGATTGTTTGGACAACAAATGTATGCGAATGGATGTTGGTTGTTGGATGGATGGATGGGATGCTTATTAATGCCGTCATTTTATGTTATATTTTCTCGGATATTGAGTGGCGAAGGGCTAGATATCTATATCTTCAGTTTTTCTAAGTCGAATATTAAGGGTTTTACATGAGTGGTGTGCACAGCTGGACTCCTGAAGCCTGGTTTTCAGGATTGTCGAAGATAGAGAAAACAGGATTGAGAAAGTCACGCTGTGACTTAAGCACAATCTGGCATTCTTATGGACATGAGCGGATATTGGACTTTAATTTAAAATGTGGTCTATCTCTCAACGGGATGTCCATTTGCAAGAACGTTATTGTTTTCTTCTTCTGGGTGTGTATTCGCATTCACTCTTAAACGATTCGGACCACTACTTTCACACAAGCATCAAGCGGACAGTTTAAACATTTCTTAAAACTACAAATAAATAAACAAGCAACAGCCCACGAGGTTCAAAGGCATCGCTTCTTTTACATGTTTTTATTCTCTTCCAAGTGTAGTTGTTTAACACCATTAAAAAATACACATTTCAAATAAGAAACCCGAAAAGTTTTTCTTCGGCGAGTAATTGCCTAAGAGTGTAGCAGAATTGCGATCCAGGGGAATCATTTAAGAAGATAATTTGATTTATCTCTCGAATTGTGAATTGTCAATAAACTGACGTCTGCACCAAACAGCCGCCACCTGGTTCGAGCAAAGGCGGGACATTGACAAAGAAAGACCTCTGCAGTGTCTTGACTTTCTACACAGGCATCGCATAGGGTACCATCACTAACTCCAAGCATACTTACTGTAAGTTCTTAGCGAAGGTGAAGTGTTCAATTTGTATGCCAACAAGTCGTCTACAGTCTCTCCCGTCTGGAGTGAACAGATTCGTAGATTTCATCGTGACGTGCAACCTGAAGAGGCATATCACTTCTGGTTGTGCTGGCGAGTGATCCAACTGTCGCCCTGACCCCCAAGGATGCGGGTAGTCCCAATGTGAGTTCAGTTTCAGTGGCCCTACCAATGCCTCTGTTCTTGCCTAGCAAGTTCATAAGGACGTGGGTAGTCCCAATGTGGGTTCAGTGGCCCTACCAATGTCTCTGCTGATCCTTGGCAGAGGTCCTTCTCCACTAGTGTGCGCCACCTAGGCCTAGGCCGTCCTCTGTTGCGTTGTCCCAATGGCTCAGATTCAGAGACTTTTCGGGCCGGAGCAGTGGTGTCCATACGCTCTACATGGCCTAGTCATCTTAAGCGTTGTATCCGAAGACTAGGCGCATGTCGCTGTACAGCCCATAGAGTTCGTCGTTAAATCTTCTCCTCCAGATGCCATCAACGCAAACAGGACCAAACATCGCACGCAAAACTTTTCTCTCCAAAAGACTAAGGGCTTCCTCATCCGCTTTTAGTAACGTCCAGGTTTCCGCGCCATAAAGTAGGACTGGGATGATCAAGGTGTTATATGAAGCAGCCCTAGTCCTTCGAGAAAGGACTTTTTTACTCAATTGCCTCTTGAGCCCAAAGAAACAGCGATTGACAAGAGTGATTATGTGCTTGATTTCGGTACTGGTGTTGTTGTCCCCATTTACCGCGGAGCTGAGGTAGACGAAGTCCTTGACTCCCTCGAAGTTTCTGCTGCCTAGTGTGACACTCTGTCCGAGACGTATATGTTGTGCGTCCTTCTTTGATGACGGCATATACTTCATTTTGCCCTCATTAACCACCAGACCCATTTGAGCCGCTTCTGCTTCAATGCCAGCAAATGCCTCATTGACGGCTCTCTCTGTTCGTCCAACAACGTCAATGTCGTCGGCGTAAGTTACATATTGAACTGACTTTTGGAAGATCTTGCCTCTAGTCTTGACTTGTGAGTTACGCACGATCTTCTGAAGGATTGAAGATTAGTTAAAGAAGTCACATGACAGCGCGTCGCGCTCTCTAAAACCTTTTGACATTGAAGGTCTCGGTGATACCTCCATAGTTACCTTTAATTCTTCATTCTGTCATGGTTTCTCTTGCAGAGCTCTCTCTAAATTCCTGACGGACCAGGCATTTCTGATTATTTATGACAAATTCCCGACAAGTTCGCAACTTCAACTGTTCCTAAGATGCCACGAACCAGTCTTAAACGTATTTTTGGATGTGCGCAATGGATGTCTGTTCTTTCATTTCAACTTCAATTTGCTAAACAAATTTTCTCTCCTGCCAAGAATTATCAAATTGAGTCCTTAAATTGCGTGCTTCAATTTTGTTGCTTTCCTGCCTCCTGTGGTTTTACCGGAGTAAAGATTGCACTCAGAAATGGCCGAGGGGGCTCCTACTTAATTTTACGTGCCTTTCTTCTTTACCGCAGTTGAATTGTAATTCTTCAATGCCATCTTCGTCTTATAAAAGACAATTCAACAACTTAATTGTCTCTCGGGGGAGGGAGGCAAAAGAAGTATCTTTCGACTTTGTTGCGTTAACTGCGGTTTTATTCTCTTTACTTTGAGTGCATTGAAAGTATGCGCCCATTGTGACAACGCAGAGTCCTTGGCCTTGGTCCTTTCTCTCTGAATACAATTCGTGTTTCAAATTGTTTGTTTTATTTTACTGACTTCCAGCAACATCAAGATATGAATTACAGAGACAAGGAAAAAAGTGTGGAAGGATGAATGTCTCCAAGCAAATCCAAATCCAAGAATACAGTGATGATGCAGACACCAGCGTCGATTAATGCCATTACGTTCTTGCTCTCCCCTGAAATCAATTATTGATGGCGATGCCTTCAGCCAATTCGGGCGATCAATATTCGTTGAATTAAGGAAGTGCGTAATTTCGAAATCAAATCTCATCTGCCCGTCCCAATGAAAGTTTTCTCCGAAATTAAATGGAAAAGCGTGCCACCCAACTGCGACTTGCAAAAGAAAATATTTTATTTAGAAGCCATACTCTTCAGAATTTGATTACACGCGTGTTTTGTATTAATGGGGTTCCCGTCCCCAGAACATGTGGAAATTTCAAAACCAACAACTCGAAAAGTAGCATCGTCACCTAAAAGTTGACGCCCGCGCCGCAAATAAGTTCACCACCACCACCAAGCCGCCCTTCAAAACGCAAACCCAATCGTCTGGAGGTGTGTATGGCAAATAATTTTGAAATGTTTCACAAACTTTCGGTGGCAAAAGTTGGTCGTTCCTAGATTGACTCAAGTTGATTTAGGTCGCAAGTCAGCAAATTCACCGCAATTCACTGCTCTCATCCTTGCAAACTTTTTCAATATTGTTTTTTTTTCTGAATTCATTGCACGGATGGCGTACTTTTTGGATGAACACGTGTTTCTGCTTGAGATTGGATTTGTTTTATGACCCGAGTTTCGATAGGACGGGACGGGATTTTTGGCGCCAGGCTTACGTTTCAAACACACACAGAAGTGCGGTTCACTGTCAAATTCAAACCGTTGTCGCTGCACAACTTCCCCAGTCGCACTCTCTCTTATACTTGTCTGCAAATAGAAAGAGAGAGAGAGAGAGTGCATTAAAAGCTTTTCTCACAGACAAGAGAAAGCTTCAAATCAGCTGATACGTTAGCAACCATCCTTGCTCCCCCCCAGCTGTCACACACGACCACCACAAACCGAAACTTGCTTGTGTCCCCAAGTCACCTTGGGGTGGATGCTATGTTTGGACTTTTATACCATTCACTGCATGCGACTTTGTTGTTTTTTTTTTTAGTTCATCTGTCCTGTGGAGGAGGATTTGTACGAATAACACATTGATGCCAACAGCTGTGTGTACAAGTGTGATGAACGAGCGAGCGCGTAAGCACAGAAATGCCAATACGGGAACGGCAAAGTTCACGTTCAGTATCCTGCTGATGATTGAAAGGACTTTTCAGTCGAAAGTTATATTCTCGAGCGTGTTGACACGCCATTTTGCTTTTTAACGCTGTTCTAAATCGAATCCTTTCATTTTCTTCTATCTTTGCTTCTTTACACGGCTTTTTTGTTTACTTTTTTGTCTTTGTTTCGGTTTATTGCATTTCGGTTAGTTTGTTGTTGTTATTGTTTTTTTGTGGGTGTATGTGTGTAAACGCATCGGTTTTATCGGTTCAAACAGTTGCGTGCTGCATTACGTTTCGGTTATGTTGTTGTTGATTTAAATGCGAACAGATGCAGAAGTTGAGTTAAGTTCGAAACGAAAGGACATTGTTTTTGTTTTCCGTTAATTTGGCAAAGAAACGGGAGAAAGCGAAATCAAAACTAAGTGACAAGCGGAGAATCAAATTAAGTGGATTAATTTAAATGATGTTTAAACACTGTTTGTTTGTGTTTGTTTTATAAGACGGCCGCGCAAACGGAAGCACAGTCTGAGACGAAGACGGACAGACACACACAGCGAGAGAGAGAGAGGAGAGTGAGGAGGTGGAGTTTTTGTTTATTTTTTGTGGACTAAGTCATGCAAGAGTAATCAAAACACACAACACAAAGTACGTTGGTTCCGCTTGAGCTATTTTTAAAGCTCCATTATCCTTGGTCGTCCTGCAGTCATCTCGGCAATGCTTTCATTTAAATTTTAACATCCCACTTCACGATTAATCAACAATCTCTCGCTCTTCCGTAGCCCTTCACTTCTTGGGAAAGCCTCTGTAAATTCCCAAAAGGATAACCTTTTCCTTGTCTCGTTTTACAATTCCCCCCTCACCTCCCCCCCCCACGGAACCACCTCACAGCAGACCGCGCTCACGGGGGAAATTTTCAAAATAAAAGAAAACACAAAAATCTCATTGAGAACGAGACAATAAATCCTTGAAATGTTTTTAGTGTAAATTATTTAAAGAGAAGAAGAATGATTGCACATGTGGGTGCGTGTACATCACGTCCTACCTCACATTCGTGCGCGAACACCGAAAGGAGGAAATGATTTGATGCTCCCCGAGGATAATCGGTAATCACATTTGTATCGCTGATGCTGGAGGAATTGAATTGAATCGGTCCTAAGTGCTAACGGAAATGAGACAGCTTTTGATGGGGTCATCATTGTGTATGCCATCTCCACATGCGAGGACAATAAAAGCGGAATCCTTTTCAAGAATCTGCCGGTAACAAGGGGCATTGTTGGGGTGTCAGACTCGTACAAGCGATTAGTCTCTCTCACTGGCTGGTCGGGTGGTTGTTTTTATTAGTCTCACGGCTTGAAACTAGGGATCCGTGTGTTTCCCTTCCACTCAAGCGATCCCTACTGCTGTGATTGACACTCTAAATTCGATGGCGAGCATTTATGGATTGTCTGTCTGGGGCGGACGGGTGCAGAGACAATTGGTCGGTTCAACATTTGACGTGGGACAGGTGATTGGCTTGTCTATTCGTTGCAAATGAGATGGATTCGAAGTGTTTTCCCACCCACCTCTTTCGTGTCAGTCTTTCACTTGTGACCTCCCGTCACATTCACTCCACGGTGATGTTTTAATAAACTCTCCAGCTGTGTGAAATGCTTTTCGGTCAATAACTCTTGAAGTCGCATTGGTTTCAGCTCCTCGTACCTGATGAGTGTGTTTTTTAATAGCGATGAGCAGGAATCGGAAACTTTTCCTTGCTGCGGTTGGGTGAGAAATTGCATTACTACGGTAGAAGAGACCGTTGGCCTTGTGCGCGAACGGGGGACGTGTTTGGCTGGGTGCAATCTTCTTAAAAGGTTTTCGTTTATGGTCATTGGTTGTAATTGAGATTTTTGTCGAAGCGCTGTGGTCTGTGTTTTCCAATTTTTTTGGGGTCTTAATCGCTTTGTCTCTCTGCAGGTGCTTCTTTGTTGGTTCCTTGGATCAGTTTCGATCAGTTTGCTATTGGGGAAGGTTTCAACTGTCTGTGTTGTTATTTTTTACATGAAGTGTTGAGTGTACCAAGTGAAGTGTTATGTATGTGTATGGCGTATACGTAACATTTTTTTCATTCTTATTAATTTGTGTGTCAACCAAATTGTGTGTGAAATTGAAAACAAATTAAAGCAGTTGACACGGGAGTAGAAACAATTGTGGGAAACGTTTTTGTGTGTCTAAGATAAACAATTTCAGTGTCAATGGGTGATTTCCGAAGCAAACATTCTGAGTGCTCTCGGAAGTTGCATTGATGTGGGTTCGCAATCAACTTGCATGTGTTATTTACGCATAAATGAATAAGTAAATAAATAAATTTCCGTTCATCTTCACGTTTGTGATGGGATCTAGTTGTGAACAAAAGCACACGGAAAATAGTGGCTGCTTGCAACGTGTCAGGGTTGATTTCAAAAACAAATTTATTTTCCATTACCTCGCGGGTGAGCATTTTGGTGATGATATTCAATTCCTTTGCACTCAATGGTAATGCGGGAAAAGCTTAATAATATTTAAATTATTTCAGTCGATTGCTATGATTTTTGGAAAAAATCGAGAGAGTGCGTGAGGTTTATAATTCGTTTAAACTGACTGAGTCGACAAGAGTTAGTTGTTAGGATAACCTAGGGTTAGTTTACAAGCAAACATCGCATGACATACAAAATTGTGTACAAGGAAATAATGAACTGTCTTAAGTCGTTTAAAAGTGCTTAAAGTTACAGTGGTTTTTAAAAATAAAAATTTAATGTTAATGAATTACAAATGAGTGCCACTACAGTACAAGGTCTAGCTTCTGGTGCAACTGCTCGCCTTGTACGCATTATTGTTCTACAATTCTTTCCGATTCCGAAAATTGAAACAATTAAGCTTTTCATAAACAAATAATGCTCTTTTAATGTTGTCAGTAACTCGTAAGAAACCCGCAATCGAACCTGGGACATTCAGTGTGTCAGTCGTTTTTTCTTTAAAAAAAAATAAATTGGATATCGCTACAGTCCATACGCGTCCTTTAGTTCATGTGGTGCCCTACTTACTTACTTCGTCTAGAAGGTCACATATTTCGAAAATGGCTCGGCTGAAATATTTCTGAATTACAATTGAGAAAATGACACGTACATATGCTGATTTCAAGGGCTAGTGTGAGAAAATTAATACCAAACTTTCCTATCCCCAGATATTAATGATTTCGAAGGAAGAAAAGTAGTGTTGAGCAAAATTATGTGTTTAAACTTAATCTTAAATAATGAAGCCTTATTAAGAACTAAGAGAAGTAAAAAAAGAAAAGAAGTAAAAAGCAGATAAAACACATTATCGGATAAGAGTTCAATTTGAGGGTGACTGCTATTTTGCAGATAATACGTATCGCTCCTTTACATATAACTTGGGAAAAAATATCACAAAGTGTGATATCGAACGATCTAGGTGGCCAATTTAATCGAAAGAAAGTGAAATTAAGTGTTCATTGAAATGATTTCTCAACAAGTTCATTGTTTCATGTGCTGTATGGCCCGTAGCGCCATATTCTTCAAACTAGAGCTCACCGCAACCATGTGCTTGAATTAAGGGCCAAATTATGGAACATGTCAAGCCAACCAACAAAAAATCGACTCGTTATGGCCTTTGCGTCCACTTTCAGCTAAGATTGTTGTTGTCTTTTCACTACATCCAAAATGTTGTCTAACCCGTCGAGTATCATCCCGTAATATAAACTGGGACTCAAATTTATGAATGATGTTTGCAATGTTGGTTTCAGAAGGCAGAATACGCATACCGGTATCACACGAAATACTTCTCACAGAATTCTGATTTTCGTTATATAGCTGAAGAAACTGATGTGATGTGAGTCTTTCCACGATGACAAGGAGTTTGATTGAAGTCACTAGTGATCTGTTACAAAATCTTTTAAAAATCAAACAGTCTTATAAAACAAACCACTCATTGGGCAAATTTCTTTTGAAGTTAGAAACCCTTAACTCTACGAGTTTAATAGTTATTTTAATAAAATCTTGAGGCATTTAGTCAAAATAAACTTTAGATATAATTGAAAAACATATTCAAAATATCATATCTGTTTTCGAAGCAACCATACATTCAGTAACAAGTTCAGTCATATCTTAATGTTTCTTTCGTTTCCATAAGTCTTTCGTTTGTTACATGTCCATAGGTCTGGATTGAGTCAAAAACCGAATTCGTCAAGGTTTGACGTACTGTTCTTTTTTACAAACTTCTTCAGTTTAACTGCCCTCTTACTGAATAAAAAGCATTCAACGTTTTTGGCAGTTTACAAAATTTGAGTTCCCATTTAAAGACATACACTCCCCTCAAAAAAGAAGTGGCTGAAGGTTTAAAATTCTTACCTATTCCTTTTTAATACATATAACCTACATGTTGGTTGTTCGAAACATTTCGATAAGACAAGTTCGGATTATGGTTTTGAAGTATAATTTTAATAACTAATAATCATATTAATTGCATCTGACAACACTACAGCTTATGTAATAAGTGCTAAAAAATTACTTACGTTTGACTGAAAATCCGAAACCTTTTTCATATTTTTACAACATTGTTTTACGTGTTCCAATTTCAATCCCTAATTTTTTCCCATCAGAAAAGTTCGATTTCGTTCTTTCCATTTTAGCAGAAAATTGCAAATTTAAATTGTTAATTCATGTGACACAACCACTCTGTTTATCCAGCTTTCTGTTTGTTGATGTATACCTAGTATTCTAGGATCGTCCACACTGGATGTTTTCAACAGTTTTAAGACGAAAGCTAAACAAGTGATTGTTACGATTGTTACTAAAAAAGTAGCAACATTTACCTCAAGGCTGACTGGGGTATTGCGTAAAGCTGGTTCAAAATTTCAGTTCTCATCATTTCGCATTTCTATGAGAAGTATTTCTAAAATCGCCCTTCTGAGTCAGCAATACCCTTTGAGAGAGCATTAGTATGAATTGTCTTGCATTGACCGTCTGATTTGAGAATATGATACTCTATATTTAATTAGCATCAGCTCAATAAAATGCTTTTTTAGTCAAATTGTTGAAACGACGATAGTGTAGTCCTTTGTTAAATTAATTTTGCAATTCTACACCACATTCCATTCTAAATACAACACATACATAGTTCACAAGTTTTTCATAATTCCTTTTCATCATTAACAAATTTGCGATGTTTCAGTGCATTGGGAAAGCGAAAGCTATCCAGGATTTCGGAATACAAATCAGAAGCGTAATTAAGGCATATTTATGAGAAGTGGAGAGGGAATGCTGTCTATACACAAAATATGTTTAGTGTTGTTTTCTTTGCTACGAGCAACTTTAACCACCATCCCCCGTCGTCATTCCAACCTGTGGTTCATGGGGTAGGTCAGCAGATCTCTTCACATTTGTTTGTTTCATTCTCAGACTTCAAAGTTGTTGGTTGGTTTCTCTTATTTAGAACTTTTTATTTTTTGTTGTGACTTATTTGGGCAAATTTAAGAAGTTGAACGACTTCAATTTTGACAGCATTAAGAACTGATTTCATTCTAGCAACGTTTGAATGTACACCATTGAATTGAAAAACCAAAACAAATTCATTTTAAAATCTTTTGAATATTGGTTTCGATTTGTTTCTTTTGTATTAAGGGGGGTCCTTTGGCTTTTTTTTTTTTGTTTTTATGAGGACCAATGAGCTTTTATAATTTGTTTAAAGTTACAACAAAAGAAACAGCGTTACTGTCTCGAAAAATTGTTCACTCCCTTCATGAAGGCTGATTTGCTTATTTAAAACCGAAAAATTTCTGTTTTTAGATTAAGCTTATACTTTAAACGGATTATTACGAAAAGAAGTTTTTAAAAATTTGATTTTGACTGAAATTAAAGTTGACTTAAGAAAAAAAACATTTTTTGTTTGTTAAAAAAAAGTTGAAATCATTTTCATTTTCGGGTAATAATTCACCATTCTATGTGTCTGTATGTGTCGAGTCGAATCTAGAGCATGAAGTCGATCGTCAAAGTATAATTATTTTAAGACTCTTAAATCTGACATAATTAATCTGCCATGTCTGGACTCTAGAATGCACCCCTTTTCGACTTCTGAAAGCCTTTCATAGAAGACATTTATAATTTTGCTGCATTTCTGGATTTGTAGGTTTTATCACTTGCGCAAACTGTCTGGAGTGGGAGGTTCACTTTTTACTATGTTTTTCTTTGTAAGCGTAAGCCTGCAATACTCTTAATTATTAATTATCATTATTGAATTATTCTATTCCCTTGAACCTTTCGTTGAAAATTATAACTTCCACGATGTTAAAGCCAACGTCTCAATAAACGACTGGAGGGAATGGTATTGCTCTACGTTTCTGAACCTGAACAGGCGGTCAACAATACACCTTTACACAAAATTTAAAATACATGTTCAATTACTTTTAAGACTTGGGTAATAAGGTGGATTGTCGAGATGAAGTTACTTACGCATACTCTAAGCCTTCACCTTACGCCATTCGCAGCGGCAGCTTTTCCCTGGACCATATTAATGCTGATAGGTTTTTTCTATGATTTTTCGAATTCATTTGCCAAACGCTGCTGTATATTCTGTACCGGGTGATCCAAATACAAGTTTTCTTTTAAGGACAAACCTTTCGAAAATGTAATAAAATAAACAAAATTATTGTTTTCTTCAGGTACAGCTTTATTAGTAAGAACAAACATTCCCATTAATTATGAAATACAATATCTTTTCCTTCTCTGACTTCGCAGTAGCCGATCTTATGGCTTAAATTTTCCAAGACCTTGATGACAACTTCGGGCTATAGCTTCGGGATTAGTCGGAAGATATTGGCCATAAGCAATTTTCTCGTTTCCAGATTGTCGGTAGTTCACTTTTTCCCACAAAGAAATATCTAATGGAGTTAAACTGCAGCTTCGAGGCGGCCATAGCATAGCATTAATTTTGGATGTAAGTTTTTGATGTATGCCACAACTCCTCAAGCGTAAGGCGACTCATTTCATTTCGCAGGGTATGATGTCGTCTTTCTTTGCTGTCAGTGTCAAAACGCCCTATGATTATAAAAATACACTCTTTTTATATGTTATATAGTGGGCCCATATATGTATGTATATGTATATGCACGAGTTTTCTTCGAAGTCAAATAAATTTTCTAACTCCCATTTTTCCTAAATTTCCTCTTAACTTGTCTGTAGTTGCATTAAGAAACATTTGCTCAGGTATGAAGGCGACAGAACACTGTAGGGTCAGATTAACAGCGCCTTAAACATCTGCGAAGTCGTTGTAATTTGATGCACAGAAACGCTAAATTGATTCAAAACTGGTATTCAGTGTTCCACTTCATCGTTAAATGTCTTCTACTGCAGCTTTCTAAAACCAATATCGGAGCTAACGACTTAGATTTGTCACTTTTTGGGATTTGTTGTCTTTTACGTAATTTCTGCAATGAAAACATTAGTCCCATACTGCTGTGTCGTTATACTATGTCATCTTTTCTGTTCTGAGTCTTTTTTGAATTCAACCATGAAATGATGCGTTGATCTGCTGTTCTGACACTTGGACGTCTGTGAGACGGTAAGTAAATAAATGCGAGCAATTCGAGTGCATCGAATCGTTCAGAGTTGATTTCATTAAATAGTGAATTTTCTAATGTTGCAGTCTAGATAATTTTGCGCTCTAAACGCCCAACTATTTAAGTACCAGGAAAGTTGGTAGATACTTCTGCTACAACTATGCTGGGGATACATTCATCCACTCCTTTAATAAAAGAATTAAGATGTTATGAAATTTTAGATGTTTAAAAAACATTTCCCAATTGTTGCCCTCTTGCAGCACATACAACAAACTCATATGCTGTAACCTTTAAACAACACAAAACTATCGACAAGTTCTTGTCTTCTCCTCGCTGAATGCACAAGTTGTACAAAACTTCATTCCCGGTGTCTCTTTAACAGAAGTTTATACAAACGAAACAACTTCCTTCAATAAAATTATCAATTGTCGCTAAAAGTTTCTTCTGTCAACAGAAACTTCCTTGTAGTTTATATCACATCTAAGTTGAGGATACACGTTTTCTGCATGCAAACGCAGTTCAAGCGTATTGTGCAATATCATTTGCGGAAGCACATAGTATGCTGAGGTAGTTTCAGCTACAGAGATGTATGCAAATTTGAAAACAACATTTCATCCATTCAAACTAGAACTACATAACAAGAATATGCTCCCAATTCAACTCGTTCCTACATCGGTGTCAAGTTCACAGAATTTGAATTTCTAATCTGGTCTCTGTGGACACTTCATTTCAAAACATGAGCACGCTCAAAGTTTAAACACACATCTGTTCAAAACGTCAAGTGCCAAGGCTCCAACAAGTTGCTCACAATCAACGTACGTCGTGGGTGTTGTGAACTTTTCTCCAAAAATAACAATTTTTCCCGACGGGAAAAAAATCCCGTTAATTGACGTTCAAAGAACTGGTTATGACAGCCCAACTTTTTAAATCGTTCCATCATATATCATTTTGAGGGGCGAGAACCAAGATGTTGTGTCCGCTACGTGACATCTGCAATGCGAACTGGTCATCTCCACTCACAGGGGGGAACACGAAACAAACACTCCTTTAAACTGTCAACAAAAGTGCAGCCGTCACTTGCAGCATTCGCGCACTTATTGCATCTCGACTGGTCCTCAATACGAGACGGTCAACCTGAAGCCGGGTGTCATTCAAGCGATCTCGAAAATAAAATATTTAAACAACAGTCCGCTGACACACTCTGGCGTATACGCAACATTTTCTGTATCGACAGACTGCAAGTCATCCCTCCGCGGGTGGGAGTGACATTTTCAGAAGACTTCCGTGACATGTCATTACATTTCTGCAGAAATTTAATTAAGTGGGGCAAATATGTTCTTGGAGTGGCAATCTTTATTGAAATGCTAGAACAAAGAAATGTGGCTCAACGTCCTTCCGATGGCACATGTGTGCGAGTGAGTGAACTGTTGAAAGCTTTTGATGAATGCCACACCGCCATACCTATCCAGACGACGTAATAGAATTTTCTTCGATGAAAAAATGACGCCGAAAACAGAGGCTTCTCCTTCAAATGATGCGCGCTGGAGTGGGGTAATATTATAAATTGCAGACATTGCTTCAAGGCAAAGGTAGTGGATGTTTTTCTTTTCCGTCTCTTTTAACCTATGTTTCCGTTGAGGGACGTTCCTAAAAGTGAAAAGAATAAAAATAAAATAAATCCACGTACGGCAGAGCTATTCGTGATTGCTTCCTTTGTGCGCTCTGAAGCATGGATAATGAAGTTTTCACGAAATAGGCATCTGCTGGAGAGCGACAACGATGTGGCCGGACGTTAAAAATTCACAAACGCCGCAAGTCTTTCGAATTGGCGAACTCTTGGTGGTGGAGGGGGGTGTACACTTAAGAGGTGTGTGCGTTTGTTTTTTTTATTGAACTCCAAAACAGATGTCCATAATGACAATTAAGTCGTTTTGGTATGCTCTTATCCCGGTGCGGGGTGTGCAGATTTGTTTTTCTGTGTTGTGTAGTTGTTTTTGAGTGTTATCACGAGAAGAGATTGAGTAATTCGGAGCCTATCCATATTGCGGCACTTGACTCAAGAGATATCCCATTCCAATTCTTATTCAAAATGTTTTTAATTCTGAAGGACATTTGCTTACTTCCCCTTTGTATCTGAAAATGTAGAGGATTATGCGGTCAGTTGTTCTTGGGGAACGATTCATTTTTTGTTGAAAGCTCTTGCATTCCAGCTAAATTTCAGTGAGTGGTGGAATGTCCTTCTGATATTTTTTGCTTTGTCATTTCATACACTTCTGAAGTTTAAGCTTTCTTTTCGACAATTTGTAACTATTTAAATTAATGTGACTACCTTCGCTTGGGGTCCCTTCTTCAAGATAAATTGGCTGATTGTCCTATAGCATTATGTTAACAGTGAAGCTAAATTCTTTGTAAGATGTTCCTTGACTTAATTAGAACCATTCTGTAAAGGTTAAATATTTCAAAGTGCCTCTCAGCTCCATTTCGAACAGATCCTTGCCCAACAACTTTACCTAGAAGTTGTAGTTTCTGCTTGACGGATGTTACTTTTCAGTTCAATTATTTAGTAGACTGTGTGTAGAATGAACAAAGGTAGTTCATGTCAACCACTAGCTCAATATCCTCCAAGCTCCTCATTATACTTCCTTAAAATGTTTCTAGGTACAAACTCTTGTAATAGATTCTCTGTCTGAGAAACATATTGCTTTCAGGTTAAGAATCCCCTTCTGGCCGACGGGGCGTAGTGGATAAGTCTAACCAGCCACAAACCAAGAGTCCCAGGTTCGATTCCTGTTCCACTCGCCATGTTTTCACGACACCATCTCATTCGAGTGGCTGACAAGACCCAAAAAGAACTAATTTTCAATACAAAATATCTCAGACCTCATTGTTCGAGTGAGCACTTAACCCTAGGACTCCTCTGTTTGTAGGAGAAAAATTGCACCCGCAACAAGAATAGTTTGTCAAGAAGTTAGGTCCTGGTTAGGGACTATAGCAGCAGCCAATTTTATGTATCATTTTCAATAAGAAGTGTTGTTTCGCGTCGAGTCTAGTATAACGACTAAAATTGGTCTAACTATAAGTGAGGTATATGTTGTCGCCAAGAAAGGACGCACAACATCGACGTCCCGAACAGAAGAGCCACAAAAAACTTTGAGATAGTCACATATTACGAATCGAAAATCTTCGAATCTGAGCCATTGGGACAACACAACAGAGGACGGCCTAGGCTAAGGTGGCGCACATAAGTGGAGAAGAACCTTAACCAACTTGGAGTGTGCAACTGGCGGCGGCCAGTGTGTGTTGGCTGGAGGCTGTAGCGCCACAAAAAGAAGAAGAAGAAGAAGAATTCCCATACCACACTAAAAAAGGACAAGAATACCAGTACTGATATCAAGCGTAGAATCTCTCGTGCCAGTCAGTGTTTTTTTTTAACTCAAGAAGCAATTGAGTAATAATTTTCTCTCTCGATCGATCGAGCTCATTTGATGCCTTGGTCACCCTTGCCTTGCTTCATGGCGCACAAACTTTGACATTGTTAAACTCAGATGAGAAAATTTTTGAGAGCTCTTTGGTTCTGTTTGCGTAAAAAATATTTGAAGGGAAAAATTTAACGACAAACTATGAAGGCTGTACAGGGGCAAGTGCCGTCAATCGTCTTTGGATACAAGCAGTAAGATGTCGAAGCCATGTAGAGCGAATGGGTAAAACCGCTCCGGTCCAAAATAGATCCATTGGGGAAATGCAACAAAGCACAACCTAGTCTAAAATGCCAAACAGAAGTGTGGAAGGACCTCAAACAACTTGAAGTGCGAAATTGGAGGCACTTGGCAAGGGAATGTGCTAGCTGGAGAGATACGATAGATGAGGCCCAGACTGTAATGTCTCTCAACGAAGAAGAAGGTTGCAGGATTCTGACATAACCACGTGTCAAGTCAAGTGCCGCCATATTTACCAAGGACCTATCTAAGATCTGTAGAAGAAAACATTTAATCGTTTCATCAGATGCTGAAGTAAAACTTTAATTTCCAATCTATCCAGTTGTGTACTATCCCAGTCATTGTTTCTTTCCTGTCTTCTTTTCATTGGGAAAAAACTGTTTAGACTCCAAACTAGCATTTCAACTAAGGCGTTTTCGACTTCAAAACACTCTAGTTTGACACAAAAAGAAGGTTCACAAATCAAATATCGCGCATTCCTCCATCGTGTTTGAAATTTCTTTCTCCATTTATCAACCAAATATTTAGAAATGGTTCCGCTTTCTCAATACTTTTCCATTACATTATAAAGTGAGCTCTTCCTTTACTTGTGTTTACTTAATTCCTCTATGGAAGAGTGACAGATCCAAAGCTAACCAAACAGTGCAATGAAACCCGCTTACTAAGCATGGCAGGTTGCTTGGCGCTGCTAGGATGACGTGCCGCAAAAAAATTGAAAAGAAAGGACTGAAAGCGCTCTTCTTTTTCTTCTTCTTGTGGCGCTGCAGTCCGGAGTGGATCTGGCCCTCGACTCTAAGTGCTGACCCAAATGATTTCGCTTGTAGTGCCATCTTGTTGAAACTAGAGCTTGAATTCGAGGAATCTAGTGGTCAAGCTGCTGGAAACGGTGACCAATCAAGTCGCCACGGTCTTTGCTGAGATAGTCTTTTTACTACATGCTGGATGTAGACTTACCGGTCGAGTATCATTCACTTATGTTAACTGGGACTTGCAAATGGTATTGGCAATAGTAACTTTCAGTAGGTCCATTATGGGCACCGTAACTTTCTCACAGAACGCTGAACAATTTGGAGACGATGTTGTGATGTGAGTCTTTCGATGATGACTTGCCAAATAATACTGAACAAAAACAAGAAAACAATTTGATAGAATTCCCGCGTGATATGTCAAACGAAGCCTATTGAAAACCAAACTTCACGATGAATCACCCGCTGTTTACCAATCGCTTTTTCTTTTCTCAAACTTCTTATTCAATGCTCTTCGTTATCCCTGTGCGAAACATTCAAGATCCTGCTCTATCTATAACAGAAGGCGAAGTTTTCAAGCGAATTGGAGAATTTTCTGCGAAATTAATACAGACCGGCACTTTATACAGCAGACAAAAACAATTTCGATCAAATCTATCGTCTTTGAGATAATAGCCTTCTAATTACTCATTTGCACACACGATTATTGGCAATTATCCAAAAACAAAAACCTTTCAAGATTAGCCCACACGACGCGCTAAGGGCCAACTAGAACGGCATTAGTGTCGTAATAATGAACTCCTCACCCCCAGCACCCCGTCTCACATACAACCTATTATCGAGTCATACACAGCAGCGACGGATGCATGGGTGGGGCAGGCAAAGAGGTGAAACCAAAAATCGATACAAAGCACTTGTGCCGGTACTCGCATCTAGGTGCTGTGCAAAATAGGGACGCAAATAAATAATGGTGAGTGCGCCTCGGTGACAGATCTCTGTGAAGCGAAGTCACCTTACGCAACACATTCACCCCGCCCCCACTGGGCTACAGTCGAGTAATAAAATTAACATATTAACACACTCATTGGAGCACGAAGACATGACGAACTCAGTCATGCCAGAGACGAAATTTACACATGCCCCGCGCCGGACGGCCGGACGACCGCCTTAACTGGTGCAAGGCTCATGCGAGTGTGCTGTGCGTACACTTGTGAACGATTGCTCAAGGAAATTGTCCAGAGTTTTACAAGGAAAAAAGGTCTCTCATAAAACTACACATACACAGTCATCGGAAATCCTGTCCTATTCAGCCGCCCAGAAACCACAAGTCGTAAAAGTGAATGTCGAGCTCAACGGTCGTGTTATCGTTGGAAAAATGATGTTTGAAAGTTTTCCCTTTTCTGTGCAAATAATTTGGTCTGCAGAAAGCAGACCCCCCCCCCTTTAACTGCTTTTTAAGGGACAGTGACACATTTTAAAATCAAAAATGTATATGTACTTTTGAGCAGCAGCACGGTTGAACGACTCTGATTACTGTTCGGGTTCGGGATCAAAGCGAGGAACAAGAGCTCTCTGCGTCCTTTCGCACATCATGGCCGGCTGTTGAGTGAAATAAGTTCTTCTTTTTTCATTTGGTAGATTGTTTCGATTATCGCGTTTATTTTCAGTTTTTCGTCATTTTTTTTTTTCTTTCATCTCCTTGATGTAAACGGATTCTGTTGAGCCAGGCGTGGATTATAAGCAGAAACATTTGCGCCCAGCTGACGGTTTTTCCATTGAAAAGGACTCTTGTTTCTTGTCCAGCTCAGTACCTATTGATGGGATTATATCCTTTCATATCGAAAATGGTCAACTCGAATTGAGTGATTCTGTAAAATGGATTTTAATCGGAGTGGTGGAGAGGTGCAGAGGAGCGGAGATGGCCGGATGAAACAGAAGCCATCACATCACTTAGGGAAATTACGTATGCGTTGGAGATATGGAAATTGTTTCGCCTTCAGAAAGAATTTGGAATACATTTGCGATGCTGTCGTTTTGAGAGTTTCGAGCAGAGTTGCTCGAAGTTGATTGAACGGCAGCATACATATTTATGAGCTGTACGCAGATTCGTTCGTTTTGTAATTAGTTGGCTTTGTGGCTCAATTAGACGAATGATGTTGTATTCCAGGTCCTGATTTGTCCTTGGGAGTGACTGTTGGCTGTACTCCGAGAACTATGAAGGATGTTTTTGTTCGTGTTTGTTTTATAGCAGGGGTGTCTGAAATGGATGTCTCAACATGTTGCTGATTAGGTTTGGGATTATTTTAAGGAGAATCCAAGTTTGACTGGAAGAGTTGAAGACATAGGCATGCTGACAAGATTAATTTTCATTTGCGTGACAACATCCAATAAAATAAAGTTCTATGTGATTTCCTTGAGGGCGGCGTCTTTACATTGCTCTATCTTGGGAATGTGATTTTTGAAGAGAAGTTGTTGTTGGCGGAAGCTAAAGATCATTCAAAATTATTTATTTATTTAACTTTGAATAAAAGAATCTTGAAGTTCCTTAATTGTGTTGCTCCCCAATCCTCAATAAAACAGGGTCCAACGTCTTCAGAAGTAAGGTATGTGATGCCTGCCATTGTTTTCTGGAAAATGAAAGTGATCAACAGTCTAACGTTTCCTCGAAATGTTTGTAAAAGTTAATGATATCTGGATGTGGGTAGCATATCGAGGGAAAAAAATGAATAACACTAACAGCATTAGCAACAACTACTTGTGTTGTGCGTGCTATTGTTCTATGACGAGTTGAAGGGACCTACAGTTTTTTTCCGACTCCGAACGACGAGACTTGAGCAGCTGACAATTAATACTCTTTCATCGCTGTTAACAACTCAAAAGAAAAAATGCGAAATTTTCGGTCCCGTAATCTGACCGGAGACCTTCAGCGTGCGACTCTTCGCACTTATGCCTTACGCCACGGCAACCGTCTAAAAAAAGAAGAATCTTTGAAAAGTAGGAAACATGTGCTGTAGTTCTGTGATCGACTTACGAGTGAATGCCAGGTGCCCTTGATAGTGAGCTTTTATTCCTTTTCCAAATCCATGTTTGTGATCCATTGTTTCAAACCTTTTAGGCAAGTTATGAAAAAAAGTTGTGAAAATTTGTCACATCTTCATAAGAAGCGAATTTCTGCTTAGCAAGTGCGTGTCCCATTGATGCAGCAAACAAGTGATAAAACGAAGGAGCCAAGTTTGGTGTGTTGCATGGGGCAAAACTTCCCAACTGATAGCGTCACACATGTCACGAACCGGTCTTGCTGCATGTATCGTAAAGAATGTTACTTGGTTGCTTGCCTCTTTCGATATTTTTTCCCCTCCTAGGGAAAAACTTGTCCAAATCCATAAGTTGCTTTTTGAGAATTTACCATTTCTCTAGGTTTCAAAATTTCATATGAGACCACACTGCTCAGGTTCAACTAAGACCCGAGAAGCATATGTCCGCCCATGACTTTTTAAAATTCTTTGAATTAATTTGGGATTCTTACTTGTATAAGAAAAAGTCGAAATTGACGAGTGTTTATTTTGGGAAGACGAAAATCATTTAATGTCCTAAATTCAGAAATTGAAATTCTTTTATATTGAATAAGTGCAATTCTTAAATGTGCAAAATGCCGAAGTCATAAGTTTTGAAAAATTCGGTAAAAAATAACATGGGACAATTTGGCATTATTTTAGTTCAGCACTCACTTCAAATCTTTCAGGTTGCTGACGGCAGCATAGCCCATCTGTCCTCACCTACTACTATATTATATATATTATATTATTTTCGGAATATATTTATTTGGCATTTTGGTTTTTCGGGATTTTTGTTACTCGCATTTTGGGAATCTTAAAATTGCGTTTTTTAAACATTTTGTGTATTTTGCGATTTTGCCCTTTCGAGATTTTGGGCTTTTCAGGATTTTCGGTATTTCGTGCTTATAGCCGTTTAGGAACTTTAAACAATTTCCGAGCGTATGCATTCAGGATTTTGTACATTCTGTGTTTCTGGAATTTTGAGGTTTTTTCCGCGGTTTTGGATGTAAGGATTTTCGGATTTCTGTGTTTTAGAATTTTGTTGGTTTTCCACTTTTCCATTTTTCCTTGCCGTCAAACTATCGCGGTATCCATCTATCGGACCTTAGATTTCAACCCACCTCTTATATTGTATTGATGGCAGATAGTTAACCAACACCCAATGGCTTAGCAAGTTGTTTTTCTGTTTGCGAAACATATTGGTTCGAAAATGCCTATAATTCCACATTATTGTATTTTTCAAAGGTTTTCTATGTCTAAGACATTTGCGGTTTTGTAAGCATTCAAGACATGACTTACGTGTGTCTTACAATGGCGGATGTTAGTTATGACCTTCTTGAAGTAATTGGTCGATCAGCAGTAGTTTTCTGTAAAAAAAACAAAATGTCCTTTTTTGGTATAATTTTCGACAATATCGAACACAACAATACGAAACGAATCCTACACTTCACTTCATTAGTCGTTTATGCAAATAATAGAAATTTCTGCATTGGTAGAAATCCACATCTTATATTGGTGCGCTTACTAGACCATAACTTCCGTCAACAAAATTATACGCTAGCCACTTCTTCGTACACCAACGTAAGCTTATTGCTAATCAGATATTTTCTTCCGATTTTAGGATGTGTAGGGAATTTGCTAAGTGTCATATTCTGATAATGTACACAAATAACACAATCTCCTGCTCACAAATTTTCAAATACAATGTGTTACACATAAGAGCAGTCACAGCTAAAACGGAAGAACTAAGTCGTGCATTTCTATCGACCTGCTCTTCATTCGTGCATTCTGACACCAACACATGTTTCTCTAAATAAAGTAGCTGCCATCGGTCTTCTTTGACACCTTAATTTAAACTTACATGCTGGAAAATGTCAAATTCTAAGCGAAAACTGAAAAAAGTGTTCTTCACACCGGCACGTAGGTACCCGCATCAGAAATAGAGTTGACAGCCCCACATCGCATCAGTCCTCAATTCTGTTTGCTACCCATTTTGATTTGAATTTTCGTTTTTCATTTTATTTCCTCAATTTCTATTGGCAGGTGTGTGGCTGTCTCATCTCGAATTTCGAGAACCTTTTTGATAGCGCCATTCAAAAGGAGCGGACCAGTGATGAATAATGTGCCTTTCTAATTAGTCCTCCTCTGAATGGGAATCCAGTTGGGAGGATGATTAATTACCGAATCGTTTAACATCGTAGTCATTAGAGATGCGAATTTTGATCTCCAGTCATTTTCGCCAACGTCGTGGTGGCGGATGGTGGACGGTGGAGATTTGAGCGACGACTGATGTCTGTGCTGATTTCACGTTAATCTATTTGGGATGAAATCGTTGTATGGGAACGTGGAATGTGCCTCTGTACCTGATGAAATAATTCAAATGGGCCTGAATATATTTTTTAGGAGAACGTCCTTGTTTTAGGAATTCTGTTTATGTATTTCTTAAAAGTGTATGGAAAGTGTATATATGTGTATGGACAAAATTAAATCAAGATTAAATTAAAATTTAAATCAAGATTTTATTAGGCACAACGAATTTTCGAATCCCACTTATGTGAGTCTTTTCCATCGCCATAACTACGCACTTTGAGTAGCGATCCTAAGCACTCAAACCGTGTGTATAAGAAGTACAATATTTGATATTTTTTCAATCAAGTGAAATACGCACTAGATCAGATTTTATAACAGATATCATTTAAATGTTTGTACTTCCTAAAAAATAATATAGATTTTTGGTTAATGGCGCCCCTATGTGTCAGTCCCGGGGTTTATTGAGTGATGTGTTAGAATTATTGGACCGATAGTAGCAAAACATCATGTGGCCATCGTGTCGTGGTGGGTAATTGCGATGCCTTATACGCCAAATGCCTCAGGTGCGATTCGAATACTTCAGTTTTTACATGTCGACACCTCCCTAGAGTTGCTGTAAAATTTTGTTTTTAATTTTGCCATTGAGAGTCTGCTATAAATTGTAGGTCCCCTCCGTTCGTAAGAGGAAGGAGTATCATTTAAGCTTACGGTCGCTGTGTACTAGAATCCAATTTTGTTTGCTAAGGGAGGGTCTTTTCCATATACATGAGTCTTAGCAAAAATAAAAACTACACCGTACACCAGCATATAACTTGAGGCTTAACCGCTGCAGAGGAAAAAGGTCTCAAAGTCAACGAATGTTAATCGACCTCTCCAGTTTCTACACCTGATGTACGTACAAACTAAAAACAAAATATCACAAAACCTTGTATTCGGTGGAAAGCTCATACAAAAGTTGTTTTATGCATTTTGGCTCACACAGCTTGTCTGGAGTTGGTCACAAACAAACAGAAAGTCCTCAATCACAAATATTAACCATCGGAATATGTACTAATTGAAAAATTACATGATATCTAAAATATAAAGAACATGAGTATCAAGCAGATAAACCACAACGAATCGCTTTAGTATCGACTACATCCAGATCGTGATTTTATTTTTGTTTTTTTTGTTTTTTTTGTATTCCCAAATATATAACAAAGCTTGAGCTACAAAATTAATATCTTAAAATAGAGATAAAAGAAACTCCACGTAAGATGTCGGTTGGCCTTACAATATTAACCTACATTACATTAACTTACATGAAGACAATTAAAGATCTTCGAAGCCTGTAGGCTTTTCTGCAGAAGATTGTTCAAAATGTGTGTTCAACCTACAAGCGAAAATCGAACACTGTATAGTTGAAATGAAGAGTTTCGACCTGCTGAGGGTATAATAATATTAATTGAGTGGCGCTACAGCCCACATGGGGCCAGGGGCCTACAGTTTTCTGCCGATTCCTAATGGCGAGATTTGGGAAGCTTTTCATAGATAGTTAGCACTATTAGAAAGAGGTGGTGCCGTGAAAAAATGCGAGGTGTACCATCCGGAAATCGAACCTGGGATCTTGAAGTCTGAGTCGACGCACTTGCCCACTATGCCGCAGCGACCACTGCTAAGAGTAAGATGCGCGTAAATGCGTGGAGGTCCGACCTGCCGGATAAGCATACCTATGCTTATGCGAAGATAATATTAATTCAGACTCAAAGGATGCAGCAGTGAGTGATTTAGATTTCTGCGTTTATATATCAACCTTGGCTGAATATGGAAACTATATCATGTTTCATTCAAGAGATCACTCAATAAGTCCGAGGACATTAAGCCACTAACAAAAATTATTAGTTTGATATTAATTTTTTTTGTTACTGACGCCCCCTATATATCCTGGGACTTATTGAGTGATGTGTTAAGTGAAAACAAAAGTTGCTTTCTAGCCGCCGTGGCGAAGTTAACAAGTGTGTCAAATCACACGCTGAAGGTCTCAGGTTAGGTACCGGGATAAAATTTTTTCTTCGAGTTGCTGACAACAGAAAGTATTAACTATCTTTGAAAAGCTTCTCAAATCTCGCCGTTCGGGGTCGGCGAAAAACTGTAGGTACCTTCTACTCCTACAATAGCACGCACAAGACGAGTAGTTGCTGAAGTAGTTAGGTCTTGGTCCCTTGCACATATCCAGTTTATTCCCACTGATGTCAAGCGAAACGGATTAGGAGGGAACTGCCAAGCACATCAACTGTGTTTTGTACACTCTCAAATGATGTGATTGGATTTATGAATCGCATGATTCAAAGACACATCCAGTGTTATGGATAATCAGTTCCAAAGAAACTGATGAACCTAAAGACCATTTGGTGCGATAGCGAATACCTCAATGATAGTAAAAGCTTGGCTGTACTCTGGTGCAGCGATAGGTCAAGAGACCCCGAAAGTCGCTTCAGCCTGACGGTGGGGTAGGCCCCTTTTGGGAGTATCGTTCTGGCGTGGTACCCAACATCGTCGGCAGAGCCGAGGTTAGTGTTCCCTGCTGGCTGGCCTGAATAAGACTACCAGACCAAGTCTTTGTGGAAACTTTCCAGGCTCAGTGTGGATTTGCATTCCAAACAGGTGCTGTGACCTAAAGGGCTGTAGAGATGTCGGAGAGGTTTCGCTTCAAACCAAGGTCAACTGATTGTCCCTCAAATGTGATCTCAGTTGTAGATTGATTGGGGGAGTTGTCAAATCTTGCGTTACTTGGGACTTTCGGGAAAATGCTTCTTCGTGAAATAAGATCGGTGGTTGGTCAAGTAAAACCAAACCTCGCATCTGGACTTTGCAGATTTCTCTATAAATACTGGGAGACCGATTTCGACACAAAAATATGTCCGAATGTGAACAAAATAACTTTTGATTCATAATGATGACCTGATATCGATCAAATGAAGTTTACACAGTCTTCTCCATGCCTTTCTATTTGTTCGAAATATTCCCTTGAAATATAACATTAAGGGAAATGATAGAGCATCATCAACAACAACCACAAAATTTACTGCAACAAATTTTATCGAATTTCCATTATAGCTGGCGAAAGAAAACTCGTCGCCGACAGGTTCCTCACTTTCTAACTACTGCCAGTGGAAGGAGGGCATAGGGAGGCCAAAATAAATACCAAAATCTCTATATACATCAAGCTTTCTAATTACGGCTATCAGAAAACCCAATTGCACGTCTCTTACGAATCTTCTTCCATCCAACCACACACTATCTGCGATGTTCCCCTTGAGGCCCGTGGCGGGTTCCTCGGCTAACATCTCTTAAAACTTGGCACAAGACCTTCGCGAAGTTTTAATCAAACAACTGGAAGTAACACTCTTCACAAATGTGGGCCAAAAACTTTGTACAATTTAACAATGTTATAAGCTTTGATCAAAATTGATTCATCCAATTAGGATGGCGAACACTCAAGGAGGAAGCGAGGGGGCTGGGCGAGAGGAGCGAGAGATGCGGGCTGCCTGCTAGAGGCGGCTCCTTGAGGATGGGGAAGAAAGCAATGTTGTGAACGTACAACGTATTTGTTTGATGCAAATCAATCACCGAATGTACTCGGGCACGAACGGTGCGGAGTGCGCATTTAAAAATAGCTCAAGGACACGGGGAAATAATGCGACTTTATATTTGTTTAAGCGGACTACAAATGAAATCAATTGCCTAATCGATAGAAAAGGAAATAAACAAACGAAATTCTCCAAGGACCAAGAGAAAAAAACAGAAAGTATCCTGAAACTAAATGTCAATAGAGAGCTTTAAACTTATTTGTACACATATCTGACTGCACATCATTTAAAAGTTTCTCACTAAATCAAACTATTTTTGTACCCACCAACACTGCTCGCACGCGAGTTAATTAAAAAAAAAATAAAACACAAAAACCGAACGAAGGAAACCAACTATTTCTAGCAGAACTGTCAAGTTGATCATTAAAATAAGAAAATGTCAGTGGATTTGAGCAGTCAACCTGAACCAACTATTTCCATAGTCACAACAGTTCCGACTGTAGCGCAGAATGGCGGTGAAATGGATGCTTTGCTCCTGGGACGCATCGGGGTGAGTTATCGCATATTTCCGTGTGTTTTTTTTCTCCCTCTATACATCCTTTTTAGCTGTTTCTTTTTCTGTTTTCATTTCACTGCTAATGTTCCAATTAGTTTTAATCTAATATGTTTCGTTAATTAAATTACATTTTCCGCTCGTGTATGCGTGTGTAGTGCGCTGTAGATGTGTTATGCATGGAATTTTGAGTAAATACTGTTTTTCCGCTTGATAGGAGCAATGGACGAAGGCAATTGAAACCACCCCCATACGAGAAATTGGTTAGTTACAGTTGAACTTGTTCCGCTGCGCCCAAAATAAACGACACCCAAGTGTGCGTACATTCATTCATTTAGTCGCTGCCTTTGGATGGAGTCGGGATGGTATTTCATGAGGATTAATAGTTGTCAAGTGTGATTTCGGTTGTGTGTCTGTTGTTTTAGTTCTTGTGTGAGTTTCGGCTTCTGTGCACGGTATAAAACCAATTGGTCGTAAAAATTGTAGTAATTGTGGTTGATAGCATAAAAGTCAGCAGCAAGAGGGATTGTCATCGAACTGGGGAAAATTGAATGGAACCGTATCCGGTAATCTATTTATAGAAATTCCATTTTTCGGCGAAAGCAGAGGGAACAGGATTTTCTCTGAGCATCTTTCCTCTCACTTGGAGGGTGAGGTGTTGTGTGCTGTTAAGGAGTAGCGAAGGAGAAAATCGCACATCCATTTGTTCAATATTTCGTGTGGCAGTTTACCTTTAAACGTGTGTATCCTTTGGTGGGTTTTACCCAAGAAATTCAAGTTTCAGGGACTTTTATAGCAGTTTGATGTGGGCTCTCACTAAGACCACATTCCATATGTCTTGACTTCCTGCTACACTTAGGAAAGACGACAGACGACAAGAAATTTTGATCAGAAGTAACGCATAGTGATATCTGTGGCGTAGAGGGTGTCCTCCCTCAAATTTGGACATACACATCAAATTCAATTTTTATTAGTTAGTTTGACTGACGGAGAATCTTCAGAGAGTTTTCTGTAATATATGTTTGCCACTATCAAGAAACTGCTCTCCTGTCGTTAGAAGATTGCTTAAACTATGAACTACATTCATCATTCAGGGGGCAAGGAAATTAACTTCCTCCACCATTCTGGGCGGGTGAGGCTTTGTTGTTCGGATAGTTCGGTGCGAAGAATCGCTGTGTCCTCGAGACTTTGTTTCAAATGCTTTAAGTGCATTATTGCATTCGATAAATCACTGGTTAATTAAATAGAGCAGGGCTAATTTATGGAGTTATTCGGCATCATAAGCCACACAGCGCTCCTGGTTCAAGCTGCAAGACCTGGCATTTCGAGCAAAGGTTGCAATTCAAAAAATTTGAATAGTGAATATACTAGCATTTTCTTTGTTCATTTTGGAGATTTTTAAATACAAGACTGCCGAACTCAGACTAAAAAACTTGTCCATTGCACTATCAGCAAGAAACAGTGGCTTTAGTTTTCTCATCCTCCGGAGGTATACCAACAAACGCTTTTATAAAAAGAAGAATTTGTCATCAGCTCTAACCACATCTCACGTCTGGCATCTGATCCGAGGAAGACGAATCGGTGGCAGTTGAAGTCCTCAGCAGTGTCCTCTCATCGCAGAGGATTTCGTCACTAAGTCGAAGCACACTTAGGTGTACAGCAAAAATAAAGTGGTTCGTTAACACTGCGGTAAGTCGTCTGCATTCACGGATCTCTTACAAACGTTAAGGTGCATGTGCTTGCTTTGATTACATCCTTGACAGTCTGTCAAGAGGCCATACCATCAATAAAAGCTCAGAAGAAGGACGTGGGTTCTCTACCTAATCTACGGACGTACTGATTATTGTCCGACAAGTTCATCGGCTATTTCATTTCCCGTGATCCTGTAATATTCCGGAATTCAAAAAAGTTTTACAGAATTTACACTACCGATCAAATTAAGAGAAGGATTGTATTCCTGAATTTTCAAAGACGTGGTTATACGGTGAAGTAAGTAGGCCCTACAGATATAAATACTTCCCCCTGCTAATCGCAAATAGTTCTCCACTTAGAAACCATCACAGCCTTAACTAACTAACCGTCTAGTTTTATGTCGTCATCCTTCTCGCCGGCACTAGAATTTTTCTTGGACTTGAAACTATTCGTAAATGCTGAATCTCAGACTCCCGTGGCTTTAAAATGGGACCGAATTGTCCTGGCTGTAGTTAACTTAAATGACAACCACTACTTTCTGATCTACTGATGGTTCACAGTTCAGCCACCCCTTTTGAAGCCTTTTATTTAGGATATCATCTAATTTTGATTTATGTTCGGGATTCGCAGGTGTTGTTGAAATTGTAAGCAAGTCTATCGTATGAAGAAATAAACTGAACGAGAGCAAGTTTAATTTACTGGGAAAAGGTTTCGTTCTGAGTGCCCAAGAGATTCGAAAAAAGTAAGCAGAATGTTTCTCAAAACTTCTATATTGTATGTATATTGTCTGTGTCATTTTACAAAATCGTTAAATTTACACATCATTGGATAGAGTGCAACATCAGTAGGTATAAACTTTAGCACATCTGCGCTTTCTCCATACCCAATTGTGCAAAAGGCGAGGAGAAAACTACCACAGTATGCAAAAATTTGCTGCACCAGTGTACAACCATTCTATCATGCTATTTATCGATGTAAGAGATGTTAAATTTTAATGAACACTTACCAATTTTTTACACACGTTTATCTTAGAAAGTTATTTTTGATAAGGAAACCTTTCATGGGACTTTTTAAAAATAATACTTGCTGAGGAATTTAAAGTGCAGCTCTACTTAATTGTTTCAAAAAGGACTCTTATACCTTTCTCTGCCGACCTCTTACGCCGAAATGTGATAAGCTTCTCGTAGACAATTAATAAAATCTGAATGTATATATGAAATTAAAAGTGAAAAATCAAAACTCAGTTTTAAATTCGAACATAAACCTGCAGAAATCTAAATATTTACAATAGCTGTCGAATCACTTTTCAGTTGAAACATTCGATTGGTGTGTACACATAAAGGATATTAATATCTGATTGAAAAGGCTTCTGTGTCTTTTCAAGTGATATTGTGTTTTGCTTATGAGAACAGTCAACTACAAACTTTGAGAGATGAAAACCGATATGAGTACAATAAGGCGTCAATGCCAACGAAAAACTTGAAGAATTCTCAATGCCGAATTCGATATGGCAGAATTGAAATTGTGAACGTTTGTGTTCATAGAGACGCTAACAAGGTGAATCATTCACAGCTCAACTCTTAGAATGGGCATCAAAGGGAGTGTTCTTGATCGGATCACGTGACATTCAAGACATTGAAAACTTCATCGCGCATATTTAAAAAAATAAACTGATCAAGTTACACTCACAAAAACATGGTTTCGCTCTTTTTCTTTTCAACAGCATTTGATACAAGTAACCCAAGTAAAGAAACCATACAGTAAATCCAACAAACAAACATATGTTATTCAGGTCCCTATTGGGTTTTCGTATTGTTGTATTGTCTCTGGAAAATTTTGAATACCATCTCTAGAAAATGAGTCCTCTATGAGTCATTGAGCCATTCTTCAATTTCTTCAAAAGATCCGAACCGGTGACCCCCAAGTCATCTCTGTTTTACATCCGTTGATGTAGTCGGAAGAAGCAAGGCCTAGAGAATAGGGGTGGTTTGGTATGACCTCAAATTTCAGCGCTTCGAGGTAGTTTTTTACTTCTGGTACTACAGGCATGTGAGGCGTGGAGCGTTAGAATGTTGCAAATCACCTTGTTATGCTTTTGGGTCGTTTCTGACTGTTTTTTATGCAGTGCACGGCTTTATTCTGGTTTGTCTTGTAGTCGATAACGTTTCGCATCAATGCTTTAACTGGTTCTACCAGCTCATATTCCACTGTTGTCTGACGGCAATGTAGACGATGATGGAACTGGTTCACCAAGCTTTGTGTATTTTTTTTTTCTTGGGTCTATTGTTGTATATCTATTTTTCATCTCCAGTCACGGCCCGATGCAAAAATCTCATCCTGATGTCTTTTAAGAAGCAGCTTAAACATTTTGAGATGGGTTAGACGATCTTTGTCTTCTTTTAAAGCGACGAAACCACTCTCTGCATGATTTATAAATCGAAGCAGATTAGCCATAGACTTATACAAGCATTTGATGGGCTTCAGCTGCACTCTTCTTCCAATTATGTCATTGGAAAAGGAAAATCAAAACTTTCTGCAAATGCTGTTTACTTAAGACAAATCCAGGTATTTTCGAAGAAGCAAAGAAGAATGTTGTTGTCTAAAACAGACGCTGATGCACACTAAACAGACGCTGATATCACACGTCTTCATAGAACTAGGTAATCGCTTCCAAGATCAGCCACAACTGAGACGGGTGGAGGCATCTTTCGAAAACGGCCGATTTAGTCCGTACCCCTAACAATTCTTCTTTACAACTGCGTTTTAAGACTTTCAAAACTTTAAACTTTCTTTAAAATTTCCCGCCAAAATATATTGTCATCGCGAAGAAACTGATAGGGGAACAAAATTTGTTCGACAATGGAACCTAGAAGCTCTGTCCTATCAAAGGAAAGCCGTTTTTGCTTGGTCTAAGACGAAATTAATTGTTTTTACCCAACTTTAAGCCGTGAACTAAATGCACGAAATGCACTTCGCTTCATAGGTCGGGAGACAAACATTGTGTAGCAGACTGTGACAGGCAAACTAAAATTATAAGAGTTTCTTCGTTTATTTTGAAACGAAACCCTAAATATGGGTTATACTTGTCCTGTAGTAAATACTTGTCTTTGTGTTGCATCCTAATGATGGCCTCAATTACTAAAAGACTTTACTACTGTTCTTAGTCCTTATTGTTCGACTTATTGCATAAAAAAAGGTTTCGATTTCGATTACAATCACAAAAGAAAACTCTTTCGACAGGATGTTATTGAATTTTAAATAAAAAACACTTTCTAATCAAATGTGTGAAGCATAAATAAATACGGATCTTTTCAAGTTCTTTGAAGCCTTAAATCGTTGGGTAACCTTCAATTATTGCCTATTCTTCTTTCTCGTCGAAATCTAGGACAAAGACCTTGCCTTGGGGCAAGACAACTGATTAATATTTATTGCGTGAAGTGGTTCCCCCTTCGATAATGAGTAATTGAATTTTTAATATTCCACAAAATACCTTTTGAATACCTAAACGAGCATTGTGACGGAGGTGGAAAATTCATGGATCAATTCGCAGAAACTCGGAGCGCTTTTTATGGCATTCCTTACATGAAGCCACTTTGAGACGATGGATAAATTGAAAAAAGGTGTTTATTGTTGTTCATGGTCTCGGTTTATTCGATTTCAAAGAATGTGTGTCCTTGGCAGGTCTTTATGGGATATTATTCAAATGAATCCATTCTAGGATTGCCTAGTTATCGCAGTGTGAGATATGATCTCGGTTTTTAATTTAAATTTCATTATTCGATGGAACATCAATGCCTCTGCATAATAAATCGCTAAGCACCTGCCTCGGCTGCCTGTGCAGACCAAAATCAATTCTCATCCTGTTTCGAAAGCGACTTGTGGGGAATTTTATGAATTCACTCGGGTGTTTGCGTTTTTTACGAGTTTTGTGAGTCGATGATATTATCTGCTTGACCAAAGTTTATGTGGTTTTGAGTGTTTACAGAATTGGCAGCATTCGCAAATGAATGGATATAGAGATGCACGTGGGAAGGTGGTGCACTTATTTGTTCCACGTACGCATACAGCTCCCCGGTAAGGAAGTCTAATCAAACAAAGTGCTGGCATACAACATTTGGTTTGGAAGCTTGAATTATATGATTGATCATTAAATCATGTCGGTCATATATAGGTTTTGAAATCGAAGCAAAGTTGTACTTGCTTGTGATTGCGAATGAAATCTTAATGGATGGTATGCTTTTCCTTTGCGAATTTTTCGGATAGCTTGCAACTCATTGCACCAATCGAGGTAAAAAAAAGCTTGTAGTTTTTTTTTTTTGAAAATGGGTAAATCTCGACCTCGAATAAATAAACATAAAATTAGACACTAGCCACTTCTACTTCTCAGTAAACAATTGTTTAGAGGTTGCATTGTGCTCGTTCATGAGTTGAGTGGGGACTTCTTCTTCTGCTTATTTCACTGGTGCTACATTCCGGCATGGACCTAGACCTCAACCAACATGCCTCTCCAGCTGGCACGACCTCTCGCCAGCTGCCTTCCATTGCATACTCCAAGTTAGTTGAGGTCCTTATCCACTTGTGAGCGCCTTTTCAATCTCGGCCGACCCCTTTGGGCTCGAGCAGTGGTTTTTATTCGCTCTTGTATCCGAAAGCGCTTATACAATTTATCGTTGAATCTTCTCTTCTAGACGTCATCAACGCAAACGGGTCTAAAATGTACACCCAGAACTTTTCCCTCGTAAGACATCGGGCTTCCTCATTCGCTTTTAGTAGCGTTCAGGTTTCTGCGCCCTAAAGGAGGACTGAGATGATCAAGTTGTTGTATAAAGCCAGTTTAATCCTGCCTCTCCAGGCCATAGAAGCAGCGATCGGCAACAGTGATTCTGCATTTGATTTCGGTACTGATGATGTTGTGAGCTAAGGTAGACCTAGTCCTTGATAACCTCAAAATTTCTGCTGCCAAATGGTACGCTCTGTCCGAGACGTCGATATTGTGTTTCCTTCTTTGATGACAGCATACAAATACTTCGTCTTGCCCTCATTTATTGCTAGACCCATTTTATTCGCTTCTGCTTCTATGCCAACAAACGCCTCTTTAACGCTCGCTGTGTCTTCTAATCACGTCAATATCCTCGGCGTAAGCTAACAGTTGAACGGATTTTTGGAAGATCGTGCCTATTGTGTTGACTTGTCAGTTACACTTCTCAAGAATGATGTTGAAAAATTCACATGACAGGGCTTCGTCTTGTCTGAAACTTCTGATGGTTTATTGGGATGGAGCCATAAAAAGTAGGGAAGAAAGTCTGGAAAATCTCTAATATAACAAGTCGATGGAAAGCGTTCGCTCTGTTAACGCACCCATTTCGCCAAGGTGTTCGCTTTGTCAAGGCACTCACCTCGCCAAGGCGCCAATTTTGAAGGTGCCCACGACATCAAGACTGTCAATCCGCCAAGGCGTTCGATTCATCAAGGCACCCACTCCGCTACTGCGCTTATTCTGCCAAGGTGTTCATTCCGCCAAGTGAAGGCACTCACTCCGTCAAGGCGCTCAATCTGCCAAGGAGCTTATTCTGCCAAGTCGGCATTTCTTCAAGGCGCTCGCTCCGCCAAATGGTCTGCTTTATCAAAACGCCCACTCCACACACCGTAACGGCACCAACGAGGAACATAACCCTGCCACAGACAACGACACACATCCCGGCGCTTATTTCGCTAAAGCCCTCATTTCTTCAAGGCGCACAATGCAATGCACCAAGGCGCTCACTCCGACCAGGCACACGCCCCGCCAAGGCAACCACTGCGCCAGAACATGCTAAAATGGATGACACTACTGCCCTCACATTGATATTGTGGGTTGTGCGTGCTATTGTCCTCCCACGGCTAACAAGAAGTTTAATCTTAAGATCGAACGTAAGACCTTTGGCATATGAGTCTGATTTAAAGTTGCCCCTAGTTGATATCTGTTCTGAGTTAAGCTTCCAAATATGCAATTGAGTTTCAGATACGCGTTGTAAAGAGCTATAAGAGAAGTTTTGAGAGAAGTGTTTTCGTCTTGCAAAATGTCTGAAGATGCTCAATCATTAAGCAGAAGGCTTAATGAGTTGTCGGCATTTTTCTTGCCAAACGTCCTAACTTAGTATTGATTTAATGCACATAGGATGGAAAGGATTTCGGTTTCAAAAATACAAGTGCCATGTATGGATAAGCGCTTATTATTTCGAGAACGCTTAAATGCAAGTAGACAGCATTGTCTGAACTACATGTATAATTTGTCTCAACTCTAACATGGTTGAGAGTCTGATGTGGTATATAAGTTGAAAATTGCAGCTTTAAATAAATATTTCATAATTCTACACCCTACTGGGAGCAATTGGTGTTTGAAGTCCAAATGGACCCACACACGACCAATGGGGACAAAATATTTGAATGCTCAGACTTTTGAAAATTTCAAATTTCAAAATTCCCAAAATCATGGAAAGCAAATTCTGGGAAAAATTAAATTACTCAGAGGGTGAAAAGTATGGGTATAACAATACATCCGTCAACCCCGTCAACTTGAGACCGTTCTGTGATTGTAATTTCTAAGAATCGTTTACTGATTTTTCAAGTTTAAAGGCTTCAAAATATTGTACACATCATAATTTCCAGTAATTTTGGGTATTCGACAGTTTCGGAACCTTCGACATTTCAGCATTTTCGATTTCCGACTTCTGTTCGTCTCCAGAACTTCTTCATTATATTGAACAAACACCCAACGCCGGCAATTAAAGCCAAAAAGTCAAGTGAAAAAATGGCAAATACAGCCAATTCTACTACAATCTTGAATGTTCGAAATTAAGTAGATTCCACTAATGGCGTTATAATCACCGCCAAACGGCGAAAAACTGACTTTTAATTAACTGTTGATTATGGTTTGATTAGACACTTTAACGAGTAGACGTGCGTGTTCGGCTTCTGAATTCCGCCTCAATTCTTGACATTCCTAAAAGCACAAAACATTCAAGTACCGACACAAAAACACCTATCTTACTCTTTCGAACCATGCCAAGGACATGTCCTTGACACGCATTTCTCACGCGGCGACTAACGCCGAATACTTGCTCAATGCCGACGAGTGAAAATCGTAAAACGATTTGCTGTCTGCTGCAATACACGGAAGGGTTATCCTTTATACCGGCATCCATGATGCATGAAGAGCAAGTTAAATCGATGGAAAACCTAACGAGCGTTTGGCATAACTCAAAATCCGATGGAGCTCGCTGAAACGAAAGCACGGCCCGCATCAGCATTCAAACACTCAAGCAGCCAACATTCCAGTCGGAGATGAAGTTTGTCGATTTACATCGCTCGTCCGAGCATGAATATGATGTGTTGCCTCCCCCAACCTCCCCCACTACCTGCCCCAAATGTACATCCGTACGGACAGAGTGGAGCATTGCTTGCAAAGACCGACCAGCAGTCATTTTCTATTGCTTGCAGAACTCCCTCGGGGACATTCAATCGAATGCCACCATGTAGGCAGATTGGGGCTTTGTCTTTCTGCACAGCCTGTGTCCTTGTACATCCGATGCGATTACGTACGGCCGAGTTACATGACATCTCTGGTGTGGGGGGTTGGGGACTTATTTCTGTGCAATTGACATCAATCGGATTAATATTTAAAAATAACTGGACGATCTCGGGAGGACGACGACGGAGGTTATGATTAAAAATGAAGGACTACCGCACGTAGTCCTTTCTGTGCCCAGTTCGTATGTGCGTAAACATGTTTAGTTATTTTTTGCGAGACTCTCCCCGAGTGTCCGCCTGTGGGCATGATTATTTAATTAACGCCAGAGCGTCGGTGGATGTGGCTGGGGGAGAGCACGATGCTGCGGCGATTGGTATCAAATTGGCATGAATATCTGGCAAATTGTCATAAATAATTACGACTGTGTGCCTTTGCGTCCTGTCATCGACAGTGCACGCTCGCTCGAATGGGTTAAACGTCTGCCTAAGTGCTGAGTAAATCTTCAGCCAGCCGTGCAGTTGCGACCTCAGCCATGATGTAGGGCATAAAATTCTTAGAGGAATAGTAAATAGAGGGATTTACTTATGTTTCCGTGAGTGCGGCTGTAGGCAGTTCTTTATTGATCCACTCGTTTTGGCAGTTGGCACGTTGTGGGTTCATGTGAGCAGAAGAACGCCCTGAAAGAGGGACAATGTGGTAATAATCGTATAAACGAAAAAGTAAGTCTCTTTAAAGACTTCTTTATGTGCCGCCGCCAGTTCGGTGCGCGCAAAGATAATAAACTTAAGCCGGCGAGTGTGGAGTAATTGCTTCTTATACGATAAGCGGTACTATACATTTAGGGCTTCTTACGAAAGAAGATTTCCACTTAGATTTCATGAACTACATTTCTGTTGCGCACTACAAAGTAAATGCTTATGGGAGCGGGAGGAAGATAAACAAAATATCTTCACGTGCCGATTTGAAGTCACGTCGCTAGTTCCCCTTGGGATTGAATAGAAAAAAGGAATGATTCAAAAAAAGGTTTTTTTTGAGGTTTCATCATTAAAGAAAGTTTACTTTGAAATACGAAGTTAAGTCGAAAAATTTAATTTGAATAATTTTGAACTGTACAGGGTGGACCATCTAGCATCACTTTGATATAAAGAAAACTGCTGCTGAAAGTCAGCGTATTTTGGTGAAAGTTTATGGTGAACATGCCCTAGCCGAGCGAACGTTCCAAAAGTGGTAAGCACGATTTAAAAGTGGTGATTTTGGTGGGGAAGACGATGAACATCCTAGGAAGCCAAAAAAGTTTGAAGACAAAGAACTGAAAGCAAGCACTCTATAAAAATGATTGACAAACACAAGAAGAGCCGCAGAATCTTTGTGTGTTACTCAAGCCCAATTTCAAAACAGCCGGATATATTCAAAAGCAAGAAATTAATTTCCATATGTAATCAAGACGTCGAAAGGTTTCGTCCGAAATGCTGCTGGAACGCAACAAATGGTAGTAAATTTTGTATCGGATTTTACTGACAACCCGAACCGCAAAAAATCATATGTGAAACCTGGCAAACCAGCCAAATTAACGGCAAAGCCGAATATGCATGACGCTCTATTTCATACTCTCTATTTGGTGGGATCAGAAGAGCGTGCTATATTAAAATCGGGTGAAACCATCAATGAACAACGCTACTGAACTCAATTAATCCGTTTGAAGAGATCAGTAGCCGAAAACGCCTGGAATATCCGACCAGACACGAAGCAAGAATTTTCCATCATGGCAACGCGCGGCCGCACGTTTCTATTCCGGTTAAGAACTATTAAGAAAACGGTGGATGGGAAGTTATAGCCCAGACCTTGCCCCTTTTGATTACAATTTTTCCGGTTGATGCAAAGCGTGCTCACTGAAATATGGTTAACATCAGAGCCGAACTGACTCAGTTCTGCCGGCGCAGTTCTTTTGGGATGGAATCCAAAAATTTTCAGAAAGATGGGAAAAAGTCACATCTTCAGATGGACAATAATGTTGAATAATACTATTGTACCTATACATGTTTTTCTTAAATAAACGTTGAAATTTAAAAAAAAGCCGGGCGAATGAAGTTATGTACCCAATAACTGATCCAGGTCCAGGGCGGTTTTTGAAAATAAATTTTGGCCGCACTACCATCCTTATCGTTGCGCCTTTTTTGGCTTAGTGTAGACTAAGGCTTAATAGGAATCAGGGCAAAAATCATGCTTTCTAACGAGGCGTAATTTCGCAGGACAAACAAAATTGTCGCATCTGGGGCTCACGCTGTGCTGTGGTTGCATCATTAGTCCACTTTTCGTCAACGTTGCCTTCTTGTCTGACTTTTTTTAAAGTAATTTAATGGTCTCTGAACTACTGGTTCATGCAGAATAACGTGCCATGGCACATATCCCGCTCCTCAATCGATCGAATTCCAAATATCCGAAATCAAGTCTTCAGTCGTCTTGGAGACCACAATTGGCCGTCTGGAACTTTGAGCCCTTTTTTAACTTTTTATTGATTATAGTGATAGAGCGATGTTATGGCAGAAATTATCAAAGTAGTTAATCGTTTAAAGCTAATATCATTGTTAGCAGCCACTTGAATGACGCTATAAAGGGTGACTCATTGTGAGGTTTGATTTATAATGTAAAATAAAAAACACATAAATATGAAAATTAACATAAAACGTTTACTATCGGTTAAAGGAACATTTGATTACATTTACATTAAGAAAATTATATCATATCTTAAAACTACCCTTATACTAATAAAAATTGCGCATCAAATGTTAGTGATTTTATTTTCAGTAGTAAGATTGTAAACTATCATATCTCTATGCAAGGTGTGCTTTATTATTGTAAACAATGCATTTTACTATGTACAATAAAATATCTATTCATCTATCTATCTGAATATATCATGTAAATGTTGGCCACGACTGCGTCCGAGGTCAGTAGGTCCAATATTAGGCTACTTGTTCGAGCAAAGCGACTGGTATCTCACTCAAGACACGTGTAATATTAGCTTTCAAAGCGTCAATCGTAGATTTCTTATTCTTATAATACCTTATCCACAGAAAACAGTCTAAAGGCCTGATATCGAACAATTTATGCGGTCAGTTTACAGTAGAAAAACTTTAAATTACGTCCTTACGAAAATGTTTTCTCAAAAAGTTCCTTGTTTCATGCGCAGTATGACTCCTAGCGCCGTCACATTGACACTATAGCTCGTCGAGGCTATGCGTTGGAATTTCAGTAAGCAAATAGTTCGCTAACGTTTCGTGATAACAGTGATGGCAACATTTTGATTTGTGGTATTTTTGAAGAAATGCTCGTATGGAACTATGATTCCACCTGCTCATAAATCATACCATGTCGTTGGTTCTAGCAGATGCTGTGGTAGCTCTTTGTACTCTTTGGGTTACTAACCAGCCAAAAATATGGCAAATTTGTTTATTAACGTATCCATTGAACCAGAAATGTGTTTCATAACTTAAGAAAATTTTACCACCAAAAAGCATATTTTCATTGAGCTTTTCCAAACTTGATTTATTGAAAATATGATGCAAATCCCAGTCGCCTGGCTTAAGTTCTTGCAAAAGTTTAACTTTGTACACTTTTAGGTCAAGATCCTTACGTTAAATACTCCAAGTGGTTGAATACAGCAAGGACAACGACGAATCGATTCGTCTGGTCTTCGGATGCACTCTCAGCTCTCTTCACTGCATACCGGGTGTGCTCCAACCGGTCAAGTATCATCCACTAATGTGATATGGGACTCAAATTTTCAAATGTAGTTTTTCGAATCCCAAGACAAACATTTCTCTTCGAACGCTCATTTTCGTAATACAGCTGAACGATTCGTAGACGATATTTTGATGTCAGTCTTTTCACGATGACTTGGCAAACTTTGTAAAACAAAAATAACAAAGCAGTTTGATAGGAGTCACGTGTGATCTGTGGAGAAATTGGTGTTAAGAATCAAACCTCAGGAAGGACACCCTTTTTGCTATAGTTCTAATTAATCATTTGCTCATTTTATTTCAATTCTAAAAAATCTTTAAACTTTAAAACTTTAAACTTTAAAAATTAATAAAATTGCTCTGGTTCCCCCTTCATTTGAAACAGTATGTCTACCGAAGACTGTTCACTTTGCAGATGAAGAGTCAAAGTTTTAGCATCACGGCTTAGATTGTAACTTTGTGTGTAACTAAAGTGAAGCGTGTTTGAGACTTAATCTGCCGAAACGAAGCATTTTAATTGTTAGGCTACTTTTTCAGATACAGATCTATGGACCAGTTTCGGAGTCTATGTGTTTCAGTGTAGTTTTCGATCAAAGAATCTAGGACTGAAGTCATAAATAAGTGACGTATAACGTATTTTGAAAATCATTTTCTTGAACCTGTTTCTTAAATTTTTGAGTCAATATAACAAACACAAACTGCTCGTTTGTGACTCTACAAAACTCTAGAAGATTAATTCACTGTTTAAAGTAATAAGCCATTACCTAGTCTGCATGGAGTGTTATTTGCTACAGGACACTGTCCACTGACAACAGTCATAAAAAACGACAGCTTTTGAGGACATCGCAGGGACAAAATCAAAACCAATAAAAAAGTCACCAAAAAATTCCTACCATATTTGCGAAGAGCAGACAGACATTTTAATTGTGCGAGCAGCTTAACGCAAATCCTTCTCAAATATCTGCTAATTACATTCCATGTGAGTTGCGTTTGAGGCTTAGCTCCCGAGAGATTTCCACGAAAATCACCTCCCCCATGCACGGGGGATAATTATGTATGAACCGATATATGAAAAGTGCTATCAACAAAAGTGGATCTGATTTATGAAACCGGGACAACCCGAATGAGATATTTCCATGCGGCTGCCATAAGCGGATTAATTAAAGCCGAAGATGCCAAGTTCATATTTTAAGAGGGCGTCTTATCGAAAGCTTAATAATGAGTTAACAAAGACTCCCGGAAACGACTGTAAATCATCTTAATCAGTTTTTACGGAAGGCCGCATTAATCATTGAAACATAATTAAATCGTAGATAGCTTTGAAGTGATTTACTGACATCGCCGTCTCTTAGGCAGGTTAACGTGCACAAAAGCTGTTTTCATAGCTGGATCCTTTGAATTGAAGACACATTAAAGAATGATTGATAGGAAAGTAAAAGTCCAAAAGGGTGTGAGATTAACGACAATTATGCACAGATTCGAGTTTAAAAGACTCTCTTTGAAATTTTTAATTCACTGTGGAGAGGACAACAGACTTTGTGTTTCGGTTTTATGTTCCGATAAGATATGCTGCAAGATTGTGTCCATAAACGTGTACGTGCCTATGGATTCTACGTGAAAAAAAGACGAATCGGTGTGATTAATCATTGGCATTGTTCGTTATTGACTGCAGCTAAATAATGAAGTGTGGTGAAGGGGAAATTCTCAATAAAAAGTATTAAAGATTAAAGTGTTGTGTGACTTAGGGAGATACAGGGTGAGTCCTTTTCTCTTTAAGGTTACAATTAAATTAAAAAAATCTACATTTCTGATAGCTCACCGTTCAGAGTCTGTAATAAATTGTAGATCCCCTCTACACACAAGAGCACAATTGTACGCAAGCCCCGAATAGTTGGTGAAGAAGCTAGGTCCTAGTCCCTTGTGAAATGTAGCGCTATCCAATTTATTTATTTTATTCATAAATTGAGGACTACTCAACCGAACAAAACAAATTTTTTAGAGTGCGGATCTCGTGGAGGTGGCTGTGTTGAGTTTGCATGAAATTTGTGGAGCCAGTCATAAAATATGACAGAATATGGAAATACATCATTAAACACAGACGCATCACAATATACATATCCTACGCATATTTTGGAAATTAAATGAAGACAAGGAACATTTTTAAGGTTTCCTTTTGCGTTGCAGAATAATTTAACCAAGTAATTAGAAACAATTTAAATGATTTTGTTTTTTGGTCATTTGAGTTTTTTTACTAATGACTGTTTTAAAACTGAATAAAGAAACCTGACTAACAGCAATAGACTTTTCCGCCAAAAACAAGCTTCCTGGGACCTTATAATTTTTTTAAGAGTATCAATTCCAAATATGAAGGGTTTTCTCATATCGACTGGACAACTGTCTTTTTAAATAAAACGAGATATATCAAAAGCATTATTATAAGCTTGAAATAAAATCACAACTTTTATAAGTTGAAGTCGATTTCGTTCATGTGGCCACGGTGGGCATGTTTGCAGCGTTCATTTCGTTGAACCCAATTTTTAATGACTCCGCCCCACATTTCGCGTTCTATTTTGAGTTCTTCCAACGTTGTATGTTTGTAATGACTTAGTGTAGCTCCACAGAAAATATTATAGCGGCGTGAAATCCCACCAACTTGACGGCCAATCGACTTTCCCATTTCATAAGATAAAACCCTTAGCATACTTACTCTTCAATAAATCGATTGTAATCGTGCGGCTTGTGATACCATCCTGTTGACACGCATATCTCTAAAGTCCATATCTTCAAATTCGAGCCAAAAAGTAATCGGTAATCATGGCACGGACCGCTGGAAGTTAAGGAACGGTCGTTATCGTCGAAGAAGAAATATATCTCAATGGCGCCGCCACAATGGATAAAGTGGTGAATCATGAAGCACATGTGGTTTTTCGATTGACAAACCCATTGAGTTAAAAATGAGCTTCGTCACTGTGGATGATTTTGCGATGAAATTCATCATTTTGGCGCATCTTCTCCAAAACACAATCCGAGAAGTAACGTCGCTTCAAATAGTTCATCGACTTTAGTTCTTGAGTCAGCTTGATCTTACATGGCTGTAACCCAAGATCCTTATGCCATAATGTGGTTAGAGCAATGCGTAGTTCTTGAGAACACCGTTGAATTGACTGATTTTCATCGCTTCCTACGGACGCCTGAACGGCAGAAATATTTTCGACACTTCGACCAAACCTAATGTCTCACTGACACGGCAACATGACAAATCGAATATGTAGACAAACATTTTTGCACTACACTTATTATTGCCTGGCTACTAGGGCGAGGATAACGACATATGATTGTAGTTAACGCTCTTAGATTTGCGTTCACCGACTTTGAATTGCGGTAGAACACTTTAATAGTTTACAGACGTTGGGTAGTGCACCAATTCACAGGAAGCCTAGACCTAGCCTTAGCAACTACTCTGGCCTTAAATGCTATTGTCTCCTTACGAGGAGAGGGGAGCTGCAACATTTAAAAACAATTTAAAAAGGTTTTCATTGACTATAAGTATCTCTTTGAGCCTTATCAGAAAGTCAGTAAAACTTGTCCAGAAATCGAAAGCAAAAATCGTCGCACTTAAGCACAATTCTCTGGGGACCACAAGCTGACCAGATACCAAAATTTAATGGAAGGGTAAATGGGACAAATTTAACTTCACAGGGCAAGGACGGAATAATACTGTCCTGTGACCTCTAAAACTGCCTTCACATTTAATTAAAAGTCAACACTGATCTTGTATGTTGCCATCCATTTGCTAATTATCCCTACATTTGTGAGCATATGCCGTCATAGTGTTTGTGTCAGCTTAAGGTACATGTATGTTTTGATTTGGTTTGTTATAAGATTCATTTTTCGAATTCGGTGCCAAAGGGTGATTCAAACATAATGTACGATGGTTATTGTGAGTGAGAACTTAACGTCAAGTGTTTTTGTCCAATTCAATTTGACATTTCTTTGATTCAGCGTTTAACAAACTATGGAAAGGTTCAAAATGCGAAGGACACAAAACAGCGCCTCAAAATTGTTTAATCCTTTTACCAAAATGGGAGTTCAAATCAAAATGTATTTCGTGAACTTTGTGAATTTTTTGATCAGCATAATCGACCCAATGTGTCCACAATCGGTAGAATTCTGCGAAAATTTCAGCAATTGGCAAAATTGAAATTCACGAGTAATTGCCAAAAAGCCGATGCATTAATAAAGATTGATTTTTTTGGTGCAGCTTATGGGCTGGCAGAGCCGGACTTCTTCGCAAAAAAAGCCATTTAAACAGTTTTCGTGAATGTTGTTCGCTATCGCGAGATGGTGACGGACTTCTTGTGGCCAGAAATTGGGGATAAGGACCTAGAAGGTATACGCTTCCAACAGCCGCTTGTTACACAGCCAACGAAACAATGGCTATTTTGCGCGGAAAATTCATTCATTCGGTCGTGTTATCTCACGCCGTGGCGATGTTGAGTGGCCGCCACGATCATGTGATTTGACCCTTTTGCACTTCTTTCTTTGGAGATGTTTAACGGAAAGACTGTACGTCAACAAACCAAGAACAAGTCAAGAGCAAAAGCATGCGATAATTCCGCACATTACAGACATTGAACCTCGATTAGGTCTCAGAGGCAGTAAAAATATAGACTTTCGGAAAACGGTATACCATATAAACGATACCGAGCATTTAGCCGATATTTTATCTCACACATTATTATCATTGCATCCGCGCACACGCAGAATGTCTAGATGCCCGGACGGGGCACCATGCATTTTTCACTGCACCACCTCTTTCGAGTTGCTGACAACACTCAAAGAGTATCAATTGTCTATGAAAACCTTCTCAAATCTCTCCGTTCCGAGTCGGCAGAAAACTGTAAGTTCGTGCTGCTCGAGTAGTTGTTGAAGAAGCTCGGCTCTGGTCTTTTGTGGGCTGTAGTGCCACTCAATTATTATTATTTATTATTATTACCATGGATCTTTCTATTATAACAAAAAATATTAAGACAATTATTTAAAATTTTTGCATTACATCATATGGTTCGTTTTCGTTGAACAACCTTTAAGCATCGTTCTTGATACTTTTTGCACCTAGAGGCTAAAATTTCCTCAGTCCTTACTTCCTATTGCTAGACGATGAATTGTGATCACAATAGGGGTACAGTTTAAAACAACCATACGCCCCAAAATTGTTTGTGTTCTACACTATCAAATGCCAGATTTTATGTCGTTGTCCTTCTGGACACTTTCATGCTTTGGTTAATCTCACTCATCGATTTCATTAGGCTCCCAACCATCACGCTCCGAATGCATCGCTGTCATGCGACAATTTTCCTGTACACGTGGTTCATTTTTTCAGCTTAAACTTGGAATAGTTTTCAAGCTATTCCAGTTGTATACCGGGTTCATTTATCACTTTGGCACACAATTCTATGAAAAAGTATGTTAGCTGTTGTATTTTGCCGCATATGCGTATCTTTTCATTTTTTCTGTGATCACGATACTTTGAATTTTGAAAGACAAAATTCATTTCATTTCGAGTTTTTTATTGAATTGAATAGTTGCAAGCACACGTGTGTGAAAAATTTGCAAGCACACGTATGTGAATTCGCGTACGTTGGAAATGAAATTGATTTCTGGCAGGACAGTGGAGACTACAAGATGAGCTATACCGTGTCATTGTGAAGGATGACGATGACGAACTCTCTCGCTGTTCCATCAAGGCCAGGAATGAATTTACCAAAAAGTTTTTTGACAAGGCGACGAACCTTTTAAATGGAACTGTTCGAAACCCACAAGTTCAACAACATCTTTCAAAAGTCTGTTCAGTTGCTGGCTGGTGCGGATATAATTATAGTGATTTGACGAACACAGCGAGCTAGCAATACACCGTTTGCTGACAACGAAACTTTAAGACATAAAATGGGTCTGTCTGTAAAAGAGGGAACAACTGTCTTTAAGAAAGGACACACAACATCAACGTTTCAGAGAGAACATCGCAATGGGCGGAAAAAAACTTTCCAGTAGCGAAGACCTTCATCAATATCGGTTCCATACTAAATAGGGACAAGAACATCAGTCCCGAAATTTAGCTTAGAAACGGTCTCTGCAATCGCTGTTTCTTTAGGCTCAAGGAGCAGTTATTGTATTGGCTTCGTACACTACCTTGATCATCTCTGTTTTTCTTTGTGAAGTGGAAGACTGAATGTTTTAAAACGCGGATGAGAGAACCCGTGTTTAGGGGAGTTCTGTGTTCCATTTTTTGCCCACTCTGTGTCGATGGCATCTAAAGTAGCAAATTCAAAGACAACCTCTATAGGCTATTCGGCGACATGCCACACAGGTACTTTGAGATTCAATGCTGAGGATCACTAGGCAGTGTAGATTAAATGAACAGCGCAGTACCAGCTGAACAAATTTAACGCAAGTCATCTGGCCATCCTTGCCAAGATGGCGTATTCAAGAAGTCCTTAACTTACTTGGTACACCAAGATAACATATAGCTGACGATAGAATGCGCCAGTTGACGAGAAAAGTTAATTGAGGTTCAGCTCAAGAAAAAGAAGCTATTCCACTGAACCATTCTTCGTGCGTCGGTGTCAAAGTGCTCAAACGAGGGGGCAGGTGTTGCATTTTCTCATATCTTCACGTCATAATCTTTCAGTTTTCATGTGAAAAGTTTGAAAATTCTTGTTTGCATTCCGTGCCAGACACCTACCAAAGTTTAAGAAAATTTATGCATTCGCCAAACAGCTTTAAATTTGGATCAGGACCTTGACAACATCCATCATCCCGTTCACCTTGCTACTCCCTCACGAAAAACCAAAAAAAGAAAGGACACCTTTCGTTGACAAAAGAATCTTTTCATATGCTGCTGTCGTGTTCTTAAGGCGAACCCGAAATTATTTAGGAAAGGTTTTTCTTCTTTCTTTTCCTTTCATGTTCCCAGTTCTTGTGTATCCATGCCGTCTATGTGAACTCGTTAATTATGACATTAAAAGGAGATGAATTCTTTTATAATTAACTTAACGCTCTGGGGATTATGTTGTGGTGTGCAATGTATCCTTACGCGTATAATGAGACTGACAGATAAACATACAGGCGGCGGCATAGTTCTTTGCGTGCACGTGTGTGCGTGGCTTTGTGTGGCGGAGACCTAAATAGGTTGTGTGTCGTTATTACTTCATTGATGTGCTGACTACACTAGCTGAAAGGACCGACATTTTTTTCTTTTTAATGAGATAACATGCGAGAAGTTGTTTCTTTCTTGTGGGTGTCGAAATAATACCGCCCGGAAGGTGAACATGAGCCTGAACCTAACAAAGGAATGTACGACAGTCATTAGTTCGTTGAATTCTCCGAATTGTGTAGTATTTAAGTGGGAGCACAGACAGTTCCTGCAGAGATTTACGACATGGGACACTGGAATTCAATTTACTGACCGAGCTGTGTACAAAGTTCGAGACGACACAAACTATTGATTATGACAGACGCACTCTCGTCCGGTTGAGGTTTCTGAGATGGCAGACGAAGTTCGAGAAACTCTTAACGAACATCCCCAACTTAAGTTGTTTGCAGTTTTGGCAAAGTTTCCCCCCCTCACATCAAATACCCAGAGAAGGGTTTTGGTTTCAGGATAGAGCTTGCTTAAGTTGTCAAATAATCTGCTAATAGCCGTCTGTGCAAGAGGTGGGCATCGTCCTTGTGCTGAATCACAAGCGCTTACCACAAGCAATGGCAGAATGAGAAAATCGAATCTGTTTGCAAACTTCGCTAGAAGTTTGACTTAATCAAACTGTAACACGTACTTGTGTATGGCCATGTTCATGTGTCACTTTGACACTATCAAAGTGTGTGATAAATTTTATTAGAGGCGTTCTTTTACGATGATGGTGACAAGGCAAAATGGGGGAGCCACAAAAATAGATGTAGAAGAACGTTGTAAAAGGAAGTGAAGACCGATGTATGAGAACGAGAGCTATTACATTTCAGGGGCATCTGATTGTCTTTTATCGAAATTTGGTGTGAAAAGTATAAGTCGTGCGAGCAGTTTTGTAAGATACACACAATTGAGTCGGTTTAACGTGGCAAGGATGGTAAACTAAATTTAAAGCAAAGGGATCTTAGAACCAGATTGTAAAACTTTTCTGCAATTATCATTCAATTCTATCAATGGAAAGCTCGCACTACTTTTACAGTTCTGTTCTGGGTACAATTTTAAATTGCGTTCGGAGCTTTAAAAATACATCGGAATGGTTCCCACCGTGATGTTAATAATCCAAACGATGGTGGTGTCCTTAAGCCCGTTCCAGTCAAATTTTGTTTGTTCTCCATTTAGGTTTGAATGACAGCTGTCACTTGTCATTTAAGAATCTTGAGGAGTTTTTGATTAATAGCACTCAACTTTAAGATATTCAATTTCCTTACGCGTTTCCGAAAGTTGGTATCCCTGTCCCATCGTTGAATTTTATAGAAATCTGCTGTCAAATTTTATACACGTTGTTAATTTATGATGGACGTAAAAAAAAAACACAAAACAGAAATGCGGTTTTTTCCGTCTTCCATGTTTTCTATTCTTCAAAAAATGTGTTCTAAAGCTGTCCTTTATTTAAAAGTCGCACTCTGTCCATTTCTTTCTGATTAAAAAGTGCAAAAAGGAAAATTTGTCAAAGGTGTGAAAATTAATGGAAAAACGATTGCTTTGTGTGGGACGGGAACATGTTGTTTCAAACCGAACATAAACAGCGGAACGACATAGAAAAACAATCATCAGAGCAACAGAAGGCAAAAAAACATCAGGCCCACTTAATGGCGTGCTAGAGCGGGACGAGGACACTCTCCGCACGTGTACTTGTGCAATTGCAGGAAGTGGAAACATGCGATCGCACTGCCAACCAGCGCAAAGATATGTACGATCGTACAATGTCTATAGGCTCATACCAGCCAGACACGATCGGATGGCAGACAACAAGTAGAGGGACTACCGGTCAGTCGTCAGGCAATAGCGACAGAGTCTTTTCACCCTAGGACAAGAAAGAGTGAGAGAGTGCAAAGACAGCAGAATCAACACAAACGAGAATTTTGAACACGAGCTACGTGGGCGGTACCACTGAATGGCCGAGTTAGATCGCTACGAACATGGACAAACCGGTGTCGCGGGTGTATTAGGGCCCACGATTTAAGAAGCAATTTCATTGAATTCCTTTAACTCAAATGCTACTTGTTGGCGGGCGACTTGTTAAAATATTCCACATCGCCGTCATCACAGATCGCAGCATGGAGGATTGGATAAAAAATGGAGAAGCTCTACTGCTCCTACTGGAAGTGGAGCATATGGATGAATATTAAAGACCAAAACGACGAGGCACCCTAATAGACGGAAGTTGATTGATGTAGTGCTGCCTACCGAAACAGCCGGACATCTTGGAGCGAGTTTTACTGAGAGGTTAAAGTTCAATTGTCATTGACTTTTCGAAATATCAGTTTCGCTTTTCATTTCACCTACCCATTGATGAGAAAAGAAAACAGACTGGTCCAGAAAACGAAGCTGTGAATGAACAAAGAGTTCAGTAGAGTATGACCTCCCTGCGGGGTTCAGCACCTCCAAGATCAGCATGGAAAAACTCTCGATCTTCGAATGAAAGATACAGGAATCAGTCTCACCATCAACAACAATTGCATGACACGCTGCGACAAGAAGCTCTACGCATTATCTGCCTGCAACACTAATTAATGCATAAGCAACTAGACGGCTGGAGCTTATTTCAACATAATTATTAGGAACTTGAGGAGTTAAACCCTCGGAACTCGATATCTCAACGCAAATGGCATGGTGAACATCCACCGAATGCGAGCGGTATCACTTCTACTGAACTGGCAGATACAACTCTATACCATAGAAAAACATCATCGACATGTGGATCTGAACACACCGATGAAAAGATAGAACGTGGCTAGATGCTAGATAATACACTTGTACAAATTCAAAAATTATGTAAGACAATTGTTCATCCATCGGGCCCTTGTTGTTAAGCTGACACCTATTTTCTTTATAATCTTAAACTTGAAAACTCTCAAATTGTAAATATTTTATTTTAATTTCTGAAGGATTTTTCCGATTGGACAAAATATTGCCAACTTTTCGAAAAGAAAGAAGTGCTCCATTTGCCTTCCATTGTGATACAGTTTTCCAGGTATAAACCGCAAAACCAAGGCGATTTTGAAAAGTTTTGTACTATTTGGGGTTAAAACACGTTTTTAAAAGAGGAAAACGCCATTTGTTCTCTTTACTGGAAAGTTCATAAACAAACACTGTCAGTTGACTGCTTATTTCAGAGTGGTTTGTTGAAATGAATGCGTTTATTAATTTCAAGATAACTCAAGAATTGAGAAAGCAAGGCCACAATAGAAATAATGATACACAGTGCCTTGAAGTAGGAAGGAAGGATGCCGAATATCCAGTTACCTTTACATCTCGCACAAAAATTTACAATACTTCCCCCGTGCTTTGATAAAATTCTCCAAGACAATGTCAGTTTATACTGAATGTAAATAAAACGACATAAAACGCGCAGGGAAATGACCATGAACGGTGATGAAATTGGAGTATTCGAATTTTACAGGTCAATATAGACGACCAACAGTTAAAATAAACGAAAAAGGACAAACATTTATGAACGGCGAAATAAATTCGATTTGATTGGCTTTGTTAATAATCAAAATGTCCTTTATATTGGAACCAGTTGGTGAATGCCAAGCGGGATGTTCGCTTTTCAGCTCACAGTTAACGGAGTGTGTATGGTAAGCAATTTGGTAGGTGAAATTGGAAGCGAGTGGTTGTTATATTTGGAGTATTGATCTATCTCAGAAGTTTAATGTATTTAACAGTAAAATGCACAAAATCTAAGAGGGAGCCTTGGTATTCCCCTCGTTGTTGTCAGTCTTGTTGAATTGTCTTTTTTTATGTTTTGGCTTAAACTTTGTCAATATAAGATAAAGAGACAGGGAAAGGGTATAGAGAATATACTTCATGCATTCATCAAGTTTTTTATATCTACGAATTAAAATCAAGGAATAAACTCGGATGACATTGAATCATGTTTGATGGCAGTCAGCAATGCTTTTGTGCCTTACCCCTTCAGTAAGAGTAATAATGTTTAAGTATCCAACTCATTTTTAAGCGTTATTAACTTTTTACGGAAAGATGCCCGCTCAAAATGTCATGATTGTGTCAGACAAAATTATCTTAAGCTTAATTTTGTCGTCTTTAATTTAAGCCTTAGTATAGCACAGGCAGCCAATATGACCAATGGTATTCTAGAGCCAACTGCCAAAAATTTGTTAAGAAAACAAAGTACGAGTATGTGGCACTGCAGCCAGCGGAACGAAGTTTTAGGGCTTACTGAAAAAGCCTTTAGCAACAACTCTTGTTGAGCATGCTATTCTGCTATAATTGGTAGAAGGATCCTACAGTTTCTTTTGACTCCGACTGGCGAAACTTATTTCTGAGTTCTGTCAAAAACTCCAAAGAGGTAGTACCATTTTCTTCAAAGATCGTCAACTTGTGCTTAGCATCTAACAACCCGGGCCACTTCACCGATGGGTTGTGTTCAAAGAGATTCACAAATCTCATGTTATCGTTGGTCAAAGCTCAGGTTATCGTTGGCAATTTCAAATAATTTCGCTTGAGATGACCAAGACTTAGAATCACTTGTGCAGTGTGTTTAGTTAAGCTGTAAGGGAAGTGGAACTTTCCTAATGATAACTAATTAGCCATCATACTTTAGTGTTCCTTACCATGGCTTGACCTTACCTGTCGTCTACATAGAAATAAGCGGCATTGATACCCTTAACTCAAAATCCACCCAAAACCTGACGATTTCAGGATTTATTGGGTGCACTTGGCTCACGTGTAAAATGGTATCACTCCAAATTTTATAACTTTGCTATCTGACGTACCGATTTCTTCAAAATCACCCTCATCGATTTTTTGATAAAAATTGAAGTCAGCTTTCAGCTACTTCATCTCATTTTCTATCGTGGATCTCTCAGATCTGGGGTCAGTTGAGTGTTTTTACACCCGAGCCACGATGCAGAAGTGATGATTTGGAACATAATCGAATTTGCAGATTATATCTTAATAGGATTCGTGGGTGGTTAAAGATTCGATTCCGAAATTCCAAAAGTAAAAATCGTTCACACAGAGGTTGGAGAGTAACCATTCGGCAGAAACTATATGTCCCCTCTAAGCTTTAGAGAGCAAAAGCACTTACAATACGAATGATAGCTGAAGAAGGCAGACTCTCCACTATAGAGGTAAATATAAAGTACAAAAAACAAAAGAAGCTGTGAGATCTGCATAAATTTTACATAATCACTCATTTTGTGGTTTCAAGTTGATTTTTAACGCTACCAAGCAATGATAAACTAAGGTGTAATTTAAAGTGCTACGTTTATATTTTCGCCATTGCCATTTACGATAACTGATTGCATAACAATGAACAACGTGTTTAAGTTATTAAAAATTACTGCAAAAGTGGTTACTCAAATGCTGCCACTTTTGGCGTAATATGCCAAATATGCGATGATTGTTGTCTTCACGTTCTATCCACTATGCAAGCACTCGGTTAAATTGTGAATACAAAGAGTGGAAGCATAACTGTAGGACCTTCAATATATTGCATGGTCAATTGGAAATATTGCTGCCGCAACTGTTACTGTGATATAGGTGTAGATCGATTTCCGGGCGTCAGCTGGAGTTCAACGTGTCGTACACCTCACTATGCCATATTTTGAATTTTGACTTGCGTCTCCATCCTATTTTTCACATGTTTTTTAAACGTAATTCTTAAGTGGGGCACATTTTTCATTCGTGGTCGGCGTGGCGTAGTGATAAGTGCGTCGACCGCCACGCAGAAAGTCTGGGTTCGATTCCCGGACGGGACACCTCGCATTTTTTCACGGCACCATTTCTTTCGAGTTGCTGATAACACTCAAATAGTATCAATTATCTATGAAAGGCTTCTCAAATGTAGCGGTTCTTGTTTTTTGGCCTGAGCCTGAAGACTATGTCATGGAAAAGAAGACGAAGCAACAAGCCACAAAACACGACCAATTATTGCTTAATTGTATTAGAAGTTCCCTCATTGCATAATATCAGCAATATTATGCAAATACACACAGTTCAATTTTTGTCTGTAGGGGTACGCAACTACAGTCAATCCTAGAACTCTAGACGCGTTTAAAAAATATATCTTAATTTATGGCAGAAACCTGACATAAAATTTACCTCAGAGGAATGATTCCGAGGCACCCGTTTCAGTTGTATTGTTTTTCTAACTAAATGGCAAGGTCTAGCTTAAAAAAATATTTTCATAAAAAATTGATTTTTTTCGGGACTTACGTTAGAACCCGAAAATTGAAGAATCCTCATCCTCAGTGCTTGGGTTCACTAAACAGAGTCAAGCTTAAGTATTTTCTTCGCAGATCTCTGTCATTTCTTGTAGTGTGTGTTATGTACGTTATTTTCGGCAAAGCTTTTACTTTTCCAAAAAAAAACTTTTTTTTGTCGTTATCTCACCTTAAGGTTTTCGACTTAACCCTGGGATGTGACTTTTGTTTATAGGTATTAACTGAGCTTATGCATTTCATTCATCTAACTTTCGGAATGAACAGAAGTTCTATTCCTAGAATAAGAAGACAATGTAAAGTAGGTTTAGTTTAGGATAACTTCATCAAGCTTACTGACAGAAAATAAAAAAATTACCGAAATTTTAGGCCTACAACACCAAGCGGACGCAGGAAACTGAAGGAATAAACACTATACAAAAAATCCACTGCCGCACAAAATACTTTTAAAATACGTAATGAAAACAAACAGAGTCCCAAAGTTTTAAATTTCAGCCATCAATACGAACACATTTATAGTCAATCGAGAAGCTCTATTTCAATTTCACTTTCCAAAATTCCCAGTATGGCTGAGGAGAAAAATAAAACGAAAATTCAAAAGAAGACCGAAGAGACAAATAGTGAAACTAAAGAAGAAACAAAATACGCAGCAACAGAAAGCGGAAACAAGAGTGATGAGAATTTATCTTTCGCCGAAGATGACGAGGAATCTCAAGATGAACCGAAAAGATTAAGACACACCAAAGTATTTGAAGCTGAAAACGTTTTAAACTCTAGAAGCAGTTGCTAATAATATACTTGCATTTGTTTAGCTAAATTACTTTCAGATAAAGAAACCGGTGAACTTGTTAAACGCAAGCAGTCGGCATCGACCCTTAGACCGGCGACGCCATTTACGTGCCGCTCAGATTAAGAAGATAGAGTACAAATCTCGGTCTCGTTCAAGAGGTCGTCGTCGATAGGCTGGTATTGGTATTTGTTTAATGGTGTACTTGTCCTCAATAAAGTTTGGCTTGTGAAATTGATAGTTTTTCTCTTAGGGAATTCACTTCGATTATGACAGCTACAAGTGTTTGTTCTTCCGTAAATTTTTTTGTGTTCAAAATTTTCTTTTGCGAGTGACTGGGAAACTTTTGAATGGCTTCGTTTTCATGTGAAATTTTTTCTTTTTGCTTGGCACGAAGTGATTTGTAGTAATCTCTTGTAATGGTGTTCCCTTCAGGATCAGGATTATTAACATTTCTTTACTATGCTAAAAAGCAGCCGCTGCTGTTTCTGAAGCCAGCAGTAATGTTTTGACTGTTTTTTTTTTCGGACGAATGATTGTGTATCAGAGTTTCATCTTCAGTAATTATTGCGCCAAGAAGGCATTAGAAATATTCATTCGAACACGTTTTTGGTCTAACGTCCTTTCGGTCCAAAGAGCGAATAGGTCTTCCTTGCCTAAATCTAAGTTTAATAAAGGACTGTCACATCGACTCACTTAAAGACTGTTAATTGCTCATGCAAAATGGCTGACAGTTCGCTAAGTATCAAAATTTGTTAACAAACACCGACTCTGAAAGTGAATCTCTCGTATCTCCATTCAAACGTCATCTAGTTCCAACAAATAAAGCTTCATTTAAATTGCTTCTCTAAACAACTACTTCAAATGGTAATTCCATTTAAGCACCACTCCATTAGAAGGGAGCAATTTAGAGGCAAAAAACGGATTTGTATGCAAAGCTCGATTAATTATTAAATCTTCAAAAAGTGTGAAAGTCCCATTGAGTTTGGCAAAACACCAGCATTAAGCTCCGGGTGTATGTAAACAACATTTAATTCGAATTTCATAGACTTTCATTACGTATGCACGCACCAGGCTGCTGACAATGTAGTTAGCAAGTCCTTGTTCCCAACAAAACAAAGCAAAACAAAAAAGAAATAGAAAACTTCTGTTCGTACGAACGGATCAAATCGCTCTTCGTATTATTATTCCGACGCCGTTTGGCATCCGAAACCAAATCGATTCCGAAGGGAACGCAACAGAACCTCCGAGCAGCTACGTGACGAGCATTTCCAAGGAAGCCGGCGCATTCCGGTTGCTTTTATTCAATTTATTCTGATTAAGAGCCTCAAAACCAGCGTCGTCGCTATCGACAGACTGCTAAGTATGATTTACTGCTTTGTGGCTTAATTGTTGATTTCACTCCTGGCGCTGCATGCATTTCGATGTTCAATCGATTTCTCAACCTTAACCCCAAATTTCACTCCACACCCGTCCCATTCCGACTCATCACTCTCAGCGAGCAGTCCCATTTGAGGGGAGATCAAAATTTTCGAATTGACCGCAACTGTGCCTTACGCTTGGTGAGTTGGGGGTGAAAATTTGCCTAATTCCGACCGTGTGCAAACCTGTCGACTGTTGGTCCTTGTTGGTGGTCGCTCGTGGCCTTCTCTCTCAGTGGAGCACAATGCGGACTCACCCGCCGCACGAATGTTTTGATTTACGAGCGACTTTAATGAATCCGAAGCCTAGCGAAATAAATTTCTATCACACAGCCGCCCGGTATCATTCGTATGTGCTGTCCGTGCTGGGGAAGCGCGTATCCCTCGGGCGGATTTTTGATTGCGAGCGATGCTCATGTGGATTCTTTTGTTGTGTATTTTATATTACCACCACTACGTGCGACAATGTGCGTCCCCACCCCCACCCCCACCGCGCTTATCTCTCAGTTGTTTGTGTGCTTTGGTGTATCGACTCTGCGGTAAAGGATACAAATTATTTTGTACAAGTTTGCGTCAGTTGAGAGTATTTTCCAATTAAAACCAAAATCGCTCAGAGCGAAACGTTTTTGTTTCAAGGTCCCGGGTCGCAAGGTCTCACAGATTTTATTGTCTACCTTTTCGGTACGAATCTGCAGATCGTACGGATATATTTTACATTCTCCCGTAAGTGAACAATACGCTCCCACTTACGCTGTGGAAAATGATGACTGAATCATTTATCGCGGTACATTAACTTTCATGTTTGTCGCGTGCATTTCTGCTTTATTCGAATACACTAAGGGGGCGAGGGTGTGGGTGTGGGTGCGGTTGCCTCGGGGGAGACATTTTTGTGTTTTACAACTCGTTGAAGTTTTTACGGGCGCCTGTGTGTTCGTGCAATGTTAACTGATAGTTTACACCCGTGCAAAATGCACGCCATTGCCGGATAATAGTTTGCAGTGCAAATTATAACGGTTTTTGTGTGTGAATGATTTATGGCCCATGATGGCTGATTCACTGATTAAGTTGTTGTTTAAACTGTCCCGTGACGGGGGGATTACTGTGAAGGACGTTCGAATAGTGTTCTGTCATTTTTGATCCACCTGCTAGTGAAAGTTACCCGAATCAATTTACAAATGTCCCTAACCCACATGATGCCCGGGTACGGTTGCTGAAAGCCAATTCTTCAATCCGTCAGAAGGACGTTGGCTGACAAATGAAATGACGCGGAGAAATTGAGATGTATCCACGACGTGTATTGAAAGTGAAAACGTGAAGGAAAGTGAATTTCAAATTTGAATACTGCTACGTGTGTCTGACACTGATGATTCATGAGATATAGCCTTGTGAAGGGCGCTGTTTTTACACACTGACTTTCATCATTCAATTAATTCGAATGACGGGGGAGATTTTTTCTAAATTTCATCCGTCTGTCAGGTTTTTTTTTCCTCTTGGAGGGTTAATGCACACGTGTAGTAAAATTGTGTGATCCGAAGGTGATACGTACACCCTCCCCCAGCATTGACATCTCAAGTCAGAGAGTTCAAAATCACTCCTCAAGACCCAAAGATTTAATACTCGATTTGACTTTATCATGCACAACAAATCGGCAGGCGTCCTATAAAGAGCCGCCTCCATGCATGAGTGGGTACGGGCGCGTTCATCTTGTTGGTAAATATAATAATTTTTCATTTGCAAAATTTTCTTTCGCCCATCAAATTCAGAAAACAATGTCATAAGCAGCCATTGACATGAAATGCAATCAACTGTTTAAGTGTTGACACAAGTCAAGTGCTGCCACTTCCTCGAGAATTCATGCCGAAATGTAAAATGTGCAGACCCACACCCCCAGGCGCAGCCGGAAACTCATTCGGAATTAATGGGTGAATAAAATGGAAAATTACTTTTTGAAAAATTCTGAATGCCTGAATAAATTGCATGAGATTATGAGCTTTTTGCGTTTTTCTTCTTAGTTTTAGCGTTTCTCTATCATTAGCTGCAAACATTAGGTTTGATTGTGTGAATGATTGAAGTGTCTGAATTGGAAGCGGTGTTTCTTCACTTTTTCTTCGTCTTAGCAAAATAGAATTGTTGTTTTGTTTTAGCCATGAGAACGTAATTATTTTTCGCATTATTTCGCAGATGGTAGAACTAGTTTTCCATTAAGAGGTATTATTTTCAATCGCAGTGAAAGAGACTGAGTTCTGCGTGATTGCAAGTCACAATTTGTTGAACAGACAGAATTTTAAAACAACTCATGGCCTCCTTTGAGTATGTCAAGCAGGTGGAAGATTTTGGAGATCCCCCATTACCATGATATTGTCTTGGAAAAGGGTGTATGTCTATCTAGAAACGTTCTTTGTCATCCTTAGACAAACCTTCCATTGTAACGTAATGATTTATTATGGTAATGCACCGAAATCTAGTCTAAAATCAATCCACTTAAATCCTGCCACCATGTGGCATCACAGAGATATGATAATCTCGTGAAATAATGCAAGGTGTCCCGTCCGGGAATGAAACCCAGATTTTCTGCGTGGCGATCGACGCACTTACCACAACGCTACGCCAACCCTTTGTTAGTATAAAAAATCCCAGTAAATGGAGCAATACAGGCTACGACATATCAACTAATTTTTATGACTCCTCGTTATCTTATCAATATCGTAAGCATTCTTGCCTGAGTTGGAATCCGGCCTTATTAGGTCCCTCAACTCCTGGGTGCGTTTTCACATTCCACCAAACCTTACTTAGTCAGGGTGCAATGGGCAAAAGTAGTCAACGTAAAATCATTTCTTATCCTAGATTTGATTCAGTCCAGTACCGCATGATGCTTATCCACGTTATCTAATTGGGTATAAAGGTTTCAGATTAAACCCCATTCGGAACTTTAGCAAACTTGTTGTTTTACGAATAGTGACCGAAGCAATCGCAAGGAGGTAAAGCATAACTTCCCCACGTAGTTCACTGTTGAAAGTTAAGTCATAGACAAAATGCAAACGCGTGGCTGACCCTCAGTGCACAGACAAGTTTCAAAAATTGCAATAAGAGGGGTAAATTTAATTAAAAAATTTCTTTTGTTTTTTTCCCCTTGCAATTTGTACATCACACACAAAACTGTTCAACGTGGAAAGAAAAAAAAGTTTCCGATGAAAATGAAGCGAAAAGTTTCAGTCTGGGAATATTTCCCAGGAAAAACTCAAGGATTCGCATCGCATTTTAGCTTTTGTGGAACTCACCCTAATTTTGAGCTGTTCGGCAAGGTTGCTCTCTGTACAAACGTCAAGGAATGGACCCTCTTGCGTTGAACCTTTTTGGTGTACATTAGCTCACCGCACAATCTCTATTGTGAGGCTTATCCGGGTACGCTCCGAGGAGGTCAAATGTAAACTTGACTTGGGCTGGTTGAGAGCAATTAATAGGGTTTACCTTGAACGTCCTTAACTTTGGTTCACGACCTAAGACTCTTGTAGTTTCTATTGGATTCCAGTTGCTACGTCGTTGGGTTGTTTGGCATTCTTTCATCTTGCCTGTAAGAGCTTCCTTTTATGCTTTGTCTACGCAGTCTTGAAGAATTCATAAGCAACGCGTGTCATATCCTCCTTTAGACGTTCAAAGAATCATCGCACGTTGCATCCAAGTGGCTCTCCAGTATTTTGACCCATTCCAAGCAAAATTTTATTTTGAGGTGGTCCTTAGTAGTGATACTTTTAGTGCCAACCTCCATTTTTAAAATAGGTCAGATGGAGCAATCTAACGGCTTTGCATCCGAAAACTTTGCAATCGATTGTGTAGAAGAAATTAAGTGTAGAACATTGTTTCTTAATCAATCTTCGTTGATGCGCGCTTTGTAAGATCAAGTCCCACTGAAAGGTCCACGGTCTCGGTATGGCCTCTAAGACAGTTTTACGGTATACGGCAGAATTAATTTTAACTCAACGATCCAAAAATATGAGCAGAGAGCAACCATCGGTGGTTATGGAGATCCAGATGGAGAGCAACCATCGGTGGTTATGGAGATCCAAATTTCCTTTTTGGAGGCCGTCCGAAGGTATACGTTTTCAAAGGACTTCTCTGGCAACTCCTTCGGTTTTTTAATTCGAACTTTGATCATGTACTTATTGGGACTTTAATGGGTTGAGCCAAGCTCATTTTTCAGTAAGTGTTGCATCTATTTAAACGATATGTTGAGCTCACGAGCAATTTTTCTTCCACTTCGATGGGGATTTCGCTCATTCCGAGCTTTTACTTTCGGAACTCTTTCAACCCTTACTGAGACTTGTTGATATTATGACAAGATTCGATTCGTAATTAATTGCAAGACTTAACGAAAACATAATTAAGTACATTGTACTATGTACATCATATTTTCTTAGATAGTTCTTGTGACGGAGTGGATACTTGCCTCGACTTAAATGCCAGGGGTACTGCATTCGATTTCTCGACTGTAAATCTTTCATGGAATTTTTACAGTTTTTTACCTTTTCCGAGCTTGTTCACAGCACGAAAATTGTCAATGCAAAAAAGAAAGTTGTATATCACTGTACGAAGTCGACAATAAACTGAAAGTTCCCTCTATTTGTGAGAAAACTACATATAGAACGCACAACATGAGTAGTTGTTGACGTTCCTAGTGTTGTATAGTGGCTTCCGACGCTGTAGTCCGGGTGGAACTGGGACTTAAGCAAAAAGACTCTTCGGCGAGCATGATCCCTCGCCAGACGCCTCCAGTTACAGAGTTCAAGTTGGTTGAGATCCTTCTCCACTTGTAGGCGCCATCTTAACCTAGGTCATCACCTGTTGCGTTGTCACATTGACTTGGATTCAGTGACTTTTCGGGTCGGAGCAGTTGTTTCCATACGCTCTTCATGGCCTAGCCATCTTAAGCGTTGTATCCGAAGACGCTTGACTAAGCCCATGCCTCCGTACAGCTTATAAAGTTCGTTATTGAATCTTGTCTCTCAGATGCCATCAAACAAGATCACAATTCGCACTCAGAACTTGTCTCTCGAAAAGACTAAGGCCTTCCCCATCCCCTTTTAGTAACGTCAGAGTTTCTGTGCCTCAAGGGAGTTCTTGGATGATCAAGCTTTTAAACAAAGCGAGCGTGGACTTTCGAAAGAGGGCTCTATTACCTCTTGAGTTCAATGAAGCAGCGATTGACAGGAGTGATTCTGCATTTGATTTCGGTACTGATGAAGTCCTTGACTTCCTCGAAGTGTCTGCTGCCTACTGTGTCCAAAATGTCGATGTTGTGAGTCCTTCCTTGATGATACAATATCTTCGTTCTTTGCTTGATTTCGGCACTACGACGGCCTTGACTACCTTAAAGTTTTTACTGCACACTATGACGAACTGTCCGAGTTGTCGATGTTGTGTGTCCTTTCTTGATCACAGCGTTTACGAGTACTTTTGTTTATCCTTGTTTACCAACACATCTATTTTATTTGCTTTCTTCTCAATGCCAACAAACGCCTCATTGACAGTTCGCTGTGTTCGTCTGACCATGTCAATACCGTCCGCGTAAGCTATTAGTTGAATGGACTTTTGGAAGGCAGTGCCTCTGGTGTTGACTTGTAATTTATGCAAGATCTTTTAAAGAATGATGTTGAAGAAGTCACGCGACAGTGCTCCTTGTCTACAACCTTTTTCGACATAGATGGTCTCGGTGAGTTCATTACCGCTTTTGATGGAGCAGCGAAAGTTCTCCATCGTCAGTTGTTGTGTAATGCCCTCACCTTTTTCATTTATTGTTTTTTTTTTTAAGGGGAGTTTGCCTACATTGTACGTGTTATCAAGAGGCCTTAGTGGTTTTGTTGGCACTTTTTTAATACCATAGCCATTATTTATTTTCATAATTCCATCTGTAGTTTAGTAGCGAAAATCTTGGCCGAGTAAGTTCCAGGGATTCTTCGGGTCGGCAAATTTGTTACCATCAAGAGACTTTCGCAGATATCGCAACAAATGGTAATCAGATACTTTAAGGTCCAAGCTATACATCCTGTGCGTAATGGTTTAATTTGTGAAAACGTTTGTAAAAACGAAACCATAAAAATCTAAACGAAAACCGTCACTTAATTTTTTAAATTTGAAAAAAAAAAAAAGAAAAAACTTATTTTTACCTTTGGCCTTTCGTAAAGACAATTCTTGCACCCCTAGACATGATGCAAAAATGGCTTACGAGTATGATTCAAGTGACTCCATTGAAAGCCGCAACAAGTGAGCATTCGGCTGTGACGTTCTCATGCCTTGCCAATTTTTCCACAGATTTGGTTTAAACATGACATGTTGCCAAATAAATCAGATAACCTCAATTGTGCCTGTATTTCTTTTTTTTTATTGCTTTTTGAAATAATTATTTTCTCAAAAAATCCTCAGCATCTCTCTTCACTTTTCACCACTCTGCAAAATATCCTTTCTAACACTCTCATCCCACTGGCACTTCCACAACTAAGAAATAGATGATAAGCAAAAATTTTAGCCTCTTAATGGAAGACAGGATTTCCGTTCGCTTTCACTAGACACTTTTTCTCTATCCTTCTATTTGGTAGTGGACTCGCTAAAAAACAAACAAATCTTATCGATCTTTAGCCTAAACTCTTTGTATCTTTTTGCTAATTTTTTTTTTGTTCGACTAAACATCTTCACCGCCGTGGCATTCAAAGTATCATACTTCTTCATGATACCACTCTCATCTCTTAGCGCTTCCTTTAGATAGCAGCATTTTTGGATTCAAAAAAAAAAATTATATCCATTCTTTTTTAGAACCCATTCCGCTTGGACTCTGACAATAAAAAAAAATAATTTATTTTGTTTTTCTTATTCCCACATTCAAACAGCATTCGGTAAGTGCCTTCCTTTTATCTTTCTGTTTTTGCTATTTAGAGAGGATAAGCCTGTTGGTGGCGGCGCGACGGTGGCGGCAGCGGCGGAAAAACGGCGCAAAAGGGAAAGTGAATTAATTTTTTCGTGAATTTTATGAAATAACGATGTAATGTCGGCGGGTTTTTATAGCAACGCTGTGGCGAGCAAGCGGGATCGGTTTGCCGGTTTGGATGGTGGTTGTAATAATAATTTAACGGTGTCATTCCGAACGAAGGTGCGGCCGCACCCCGCACGCACACTCGCGCGGAAATATGTTATTAGATGCGATGCAATGTGACTTCAGTCAAGTGTGTGTGCATGTGACGATGATAATGGATGACTCTGCCTTAAAGGACGTTGGAATGCAACGAGGGCAACTGAGGGCACGACATTCTTGTACTTTTTAATTATTACACCTCGCTGCCGCCTTGAGATGGTTTCGAGGAGGTGAAGTTGTATCGCATGCACCACGTGTAGTTGTCGTGCAGTGGCTGTGGGCATTTTGTTCTTGTGTAGTAAGTATAGACTGCGGTTGGTTGGGTATGGTGCATGGCCCCATAAGTCTTTTTTTTCCCTTTTATTCGCTTTCACTTCGTTTTGCCTATTCGGACTCTTTTCGAGCGATGAATCCTTAAAGGAATTATTTTTTTTACACATTCTTTTAGGTTGTGTACGTGTGTATGGGGGCGAGAGATTGTGTGAAGAATTGTTGAGTTCTGTTGGGTTGGCAGATTTAAAATTGAGGGCAGGCATGCGAAGGCGTGTTTAAATGTTTCACGTAATAATCGCTGAGCACATCAGCAAGCAGCTGACTATGGATGACATGCATTATGTATGTCAGGATGTGTTGGATTAGCATTTTGATTCGGGAAATGTGCTCTTTTCGGCTCATGCAAGTCAGATGAAGGCTGTGAATATGATAATTTTGTAACGTTCAATAAAATTTATTTGAACGACGCGTGGTGCGACTTTTAACATGTGTCCCTTTCCGAGTGGGGGCCTGATGAATTCAGGGCAGGTATTAATAGCGTTTTGACGTTGACAATATACGAGGAGTTATTTCACTTGCATTCGATTATTTAAACCGAAACCGTGTGTGTGTTGCTTGTCATCTATAATTTAAAAATGCCCACATATGTTTATCAGGCATAAAGGGTCATTTAATTTGCCGATGCACTGTTTGGTTTTTGGCGTCTGTACGCGGACATAAATCAAAAAATCTAGTTGGCTTATTCGGAATCTGAAAATGATGAGGAACGGCGAGTCATGAAGGCATAGTGCTGGTTGCAATAATCTCTCCCACACCACTCGCTCAAAGTCGAACAATCAGTTAAAAACGGGAGTTTTTTGGTGAAATGGATGGTTGGTTTTTTTACTTTCTGCGTGTTGTTGTTGTTCACAATGACATATCATACTGATACCATTTTTAAGGAGAGGGTTTGTTCCTTTCAATCAGGATTGACACTTTACTTATGAGTTATGAGCGGAGTTAAACAGATATATTTCAATTTTACTATTACTGATATATAAGAGCCAAGCAGTGCACCAGCCTTTGCCACTTTAAGAATTAATGAGAGATTCATCTGAACTCAGGGAAAAACTTAAGAACTAGAGAGACTCATTAACGTATTAATTTACTTCTGTGAGCATTGCGATGGCGGCTATGATGAAGGGTCTATTCGTTAATGAATACCAACACAAGATGGATGATTTTCCAAAAATTCGTGCATCCGAGCATCGACATAGGCGTGATTGGTCGAACACAGCGAGTCGTCAATGAAGAGTTTTTTGGGAATGAGGCGATGTCGGCCCAAATGTGATTACCAGTGAACGAGGACAAAACGATGCTGTCACCGAGAGGACGCATACCAGCCACGATTTTGCCAGAAGTTCACCTTGGGCTGCTTTAAGTTCGAGGAAGTGAAGTACTTCATCTACCTCGGCTCCCAAATAAGCACAACAAACAGCGTCAGTACCGGGATTACATGCAGAATAACTATTACCAATCTTTCTTACTTTGGCTCAAGAGGCAACCGAGTACTAGAGCCCTCCCTGACAGACCAAGTTAAGTGTCCTGCTGTGTGGCACAAAAGTTGGAAGAATCTCGAGAGCAGATAAAGAAGCTCTTGGCATTTTTGCAAAAAAAGTTTCATGTTAAATTTTTGGTCCTGTTTGCGTTAAGGTGTTTTGACAAGATGATTTAACCACGAACTGTACTGGCTGTATAGCGACATGGCTTTTGCGGACTCAAGACCAATGATGGCTAGGCCATGTAGGGCGCATGTACAACACTGCTGCTGTCCGAAGATTCCTTAACTCCGGACCAGGGGGATTAGAGCACGCTTACGACCTTGATGACACAACCAACTTGACGTGCGAAATTGAAGGCACCTTGCTAAAAATCGTGACAGTTGAAGAGGCTTGTTGATTAAGGTCTTTGTCCACCTCAGAGTGTAGCACCATATGAAGAAGAAGAAGAATGGCAAGACCAATGATATGATGTCAACGATAAGAAGACTCAACACCGACGTCATATACAGAATGTACGCAGCTATAATTTCTAGGTAATTAAAGACACTATAACGAAAAAACCGATACGAATATAAACTCAGACAACGACACGAAGGATACCTCTTGTTAACGGCTGCTTCTTTGGACTATGAAAACAATTGACATGCGAGCAGCACCCTGTTGAGCAACCCATCTAACTCTCGACATAGTGCAAATCAGTCAAGTCCTGCTATAAGGCGCGGAAGCAATTATTTTGTCGAAAGCGAATGATGACGGTTTTGACCTGTCTGCACAGATGATTTAATAATAAACTGCAGTAGTACTGACATAGCCAGAAGACTACGTCATATAGAGCGGATGGACATCAATGCTCCGGCCCGAAGTGTGTTCGAATTTACACTTGAGAGAAGGTGCAGTTGAAAAAGACTATGATACAGATGGCAGATGCAAGTGAAAAGGGACCTTAATCAACTATGCGTTCAATACTTGTGGTAGCTACTCACACTGAACTGAAGTGCCACCTCACGTAAGTGAGACTAATTTTTGATTTTTCTGATTCTAGCCAGAAAGCAATGGATTGTCTTATGTTCTTATGTCCACGAACTACTTTGTGAAGAATAGTTGGAAGGAACGAAGTTGTTATCTTTGCACGGACTTACTTGGCTAACCGTGTATCCATAACGCCTAAGATTATTTATGAATGAAAGTACTTTTTTAATTTCATCGCTAAGATTTGTTTGGCCAAGGATCAGAAGACGGGGTATTCTCAGGTTCCGAAGACGCCTTAGAACTTCTATCGGTGTTTGGGCCTCTCGAAAGGACAAAGACAGATCTTCAGGATGCAGGAAACGAAGCGCATGTTACTAAACGTCTGTAAGAAATTCATGAGGTTTTTGTTATCCTTTAAAAGAAAACACTGTAAACGACAACAGACGTTAAGGAAAGAAGAAGAATTTTGCACCACCCGTGTAGAGGTTAAGTACACTGCGGCCATTGTTCCGCCTTTACTTCGATCAGGAAGCAGATATTTGGCACTAATAGGAAGAGAATTCTTTATGTAAGAGTAGACTCCTGATGATGTCAGTTCTTCAGAACTCATAATGATGTGGGTTATATTGATGTGTGTTTCTAACGATGTATAGTAAGCTTGCGGCAGCTTGTCCAGATGGTCTATAGAAAGGACAAGATATAACATTTTATGGAGGTTACTGCCTTGTAGTGCCGGGGAACAGTTGCCGGGTTTGTTCCAGTCTAACGTAGAGGCTTAATAACCTTCGACAATAAAAAAACTGATTCAGTTATTCATCAAGGAGGACTTTAACGTAAGTCGTTGTTTGCTGCACATAATCTTCCAGTAAAGTTCTTGTCGAAAATTCGTGCTTTTTGCAAATGCCCATATGTTTTGGAATTTATTAAGTTTTCTTCATTTTATTTTGGATGGGTTCGAGATTACCTGATACATAGATAATGGATAATGGAGATCAATATTTACCAATACCTCCAATCCTGTTCTCCATCTTTCAATTTGTCCCATCCGGTAACTTGATATTAGTCACCTCTTCCCCACATCAAAAAAATATGTTCCACATACGCCCTCGAAAAAAAGAAAACTTAAACACATGGCAACTCTGCGATTGAGTCTTGCCGCCAATTTCAAGTAATGACATACGTTTCTGCGATTTGCCTTCCTTCCATCCTTCGATAGGTATGCACATGTCATTTAATTTGTTTACAGATTACAGCTTTGAATTCTCACAGGCAATCGAATTCATCTTACTCATACTCGTGCATGCGCAACAGCCCCCTCCACCAAGTCACGTCAGAAGGGGAGCTTTTTTTTGCCATGAAAGTTGCTTTGAGTTGCATTAAAGTTGTGAAGTCTCGGAGCAAAGAAAAAAAATGAAAACAAGTCTTCCCCTGCTTAGCATAACGCAACGACCTTCGTAGCAGTATTATGCTCCACCGAGGAAGGGAACTCTTGAAGTGGCTTAAAAAAAGTCAATTCTATCCGTTTGCTTTTGTAAGGGGGCAAGAACCAATTTATTTCCAGAGAGGCCATACCGCCCCTCCCCAGCAGAAGTGCAAGGAATAACGAATTCGAATTCATACATCAAGTGGGATTAGAAACAGAGATGAGCAGTATGCCAACTTGATAGAAAATCCAACAACAATGGAAAGGAAATATGGATTAACAGGGCGATGGCGCACATCGGTCGACTTTTGATGACTGTTGCATCCACCGCGGCGACAAAGTGATGAAGTGCGAATTGAACATGCATAACAATCACTCAATTAGTTGATGCATTTCCCAAGTGAAACGTCAGCAACCGCATTGGCATTCCTTGTGTGTCTCGGACACTGAGAAATGCGGGAGGGGTTGATGGGAAAGTGGGCGAAAGGGCTACGAAGGACTTCTATTACTTCCTCGTCACACCACTTTCTGCACTGTCCTGCGGATGTGCTGTGCATGCAATTGCTTTGTGAGATAATCAGTAAGAACTTAGAAGGGAGGATGTCTGCTTTACACACAAATACGTCTTTCCTTTGGTACAGTGGGGATTAAAAGGTTGCTGTTACCAACACAATTTTACTAGAATAGATCAGTAAGGACAGTAAGGACAGGCTTTTAGACGTTCTTATTGTGGTCTGGATTTCGAGAAGGGATATTCTTTAAGGTTTTGGAAAAATTAAAACCGATTTTTTTTGTGATCTGAGTGCATGGAGCTTTACATTTTGAAGAATAACATACCTCTCACTCAGGACACTAGAAATTCTCCTAGGCCTGGATCGGTTAAAAGTGACATATGTCCATGATACTATAAATGTGCGAAACTATAAATCTGATATCTTTATGGATAGCCAGGCTGTCTCAAGATCTCTTGTCGTCCCCTATAAATATAAGATAATTAACTTGACTATTATCTTTGTATGGTACCTCCAAATACATGTGATGGGTGCTAGGACATGGAGATGTAACATATTTGATAAACTTGGTATCCAGTCCGTTTGAGGGACAGTTAAATATATTGTCTTTAGTTACAGGCCAAGAATCTTAACCTTCTTATATTCAAACCCAGAAAGATGAATGACAATTTGCCAGATATAAAAGCAAATCTTGCCTCATGTTGGCTCGAAAAGTTCACGTGGTTTGATATCCTTGAAGAGATTCAAGTTTATCACTGCAGTGGGTATAATTACCCGACGCTGGGTTTTCAAAAAAAATGCTTTGAATATTCTCTAAGAAGGAAGAAAACATTCAACACATTCTTGCTAATTGTCTTCTACTCGCTTCGAAAAAGAAGGTTCTACTAGACGCATTTCTCTAGGTTTCCTTGTCAAGCTTCTTAAAAACATCAAGAATTGTAGGGAAGATAGACTATCAACCGTAGCTCTTTCAAAGACTTAACCCTTTCAACGTGGCAATTCAACGAACCACATTTGGTCTAAGTGAGTATTAGCTAACTTTAGTTGCCTACTCTAACACCCTTGTTGGCCTTGATGACACTGGGACCTTGTTTTCTTCATCAAACAGACACCGAGGGCTTTGTTCGCTCAAATTATATTCAATGGTCGCTATTGCATATTCGGTAGGTGCATCGTTAGGAGTCGGCAATAAACTGTAGGCCCTTCAGGAGGCATAACATGAGTAGTTCTTAAAAAGGCTGCGCCCTGGTCCCCGCAGTAAACTAGCGCAGTGCTTGTCAATATATTTATAGACTACAAAGCCCTCCATTACTTTTCACGAGCTTCCGAAAATTTCGTCAGTTCAAGATGATTGGTACAAGAGCTTCGAAAGAGAGAGTTTTTGGCCCTCTACTATGTTGCTCTTCACCAGGGACATACGTCAAACCGAAAGTGTTGCTTACACATCACTCAATACGTCCCGGGACTAACCAATAAAAACAACGATTCTAGACAAAATTTGACTTAATTCATATTTTCCTTCAAGAGTGATACAATCAGTCTAACGACGCTCAAACATTTCGATACCTTTTTGTATAAAACGGCTTTTCTTTGGCCTTAAAAAAGGCTTCCGTTTCAACGATCATCCCATTATTCGAGCCAGTTTTTCTAGGCAAGCATCTTCTTAATGTCTGAAAAGAGGTAGAAGTCGCTGGGGGCGAGATCTGGTGAATACGGCGTGTGCGGATGTAATTCAAAGTCCAATTCGGGCAATTTGGCCATGGTAGCTAACAACTGGTGACACGGTGGCACGCTGTTGATCATTTTGCCTTTCTTAAGATAGTCGATAAATAAAATTTCGTGCGCATCTCATAATACGGATGCCATAACCTTGCAGCGGACCTTTGTGTATTTGGACGCTTTGGGAGTGGTTCACCGGCTGCTGTCTACACCGCTGACTGGCGATTTGACTCTGGAGTGTAGTGGTGGACCTATATTTCATCCATTTCGACGTACTGAGGAAACAGCTGCAATTATTTCTCAGAATCATCGATACGTTGTTGGTTTTTGTCTATTGTGAGCAAACGAGGCACCCATTACATTTGTCGATTGCAAAGCCTATAATGCGGATCTATGACAAAACTTGAAATCGAAAGACACTGTGTCAAGTCCTTCCTACGGAACCTCCATTATTTCTGCTGTAGGAGGTATCTACCTCATGTTGTGAGTGATTCGTCAAGGATACGGCAGTCATTCCGAATCTGTAAAAGAAAATTTATAATTTAATTCGATTTTTGTAGGGGAATTCCAAAGAAGTGTGTTTAGTCCTCTACGTTTTTAAATCAGAGTGTTAAAGTAGTTTCGTTCCTGCAAATCTGTGGCATGCTTATACTTCCAATTTGGAAGAGCGGATATATATTTCCAAAAGCCCTTTCAATACCCTTGTCCTTTTGGAACTTGAATTCGAAAAATGTTGTGTTTAAGCCGAAAAAGAAGGGAATTTCATTTCTGGCAGAACGATGTATTACAAGGTGCTGGTCTTCATAGCAATCACTATTCTAAGTTCACACAGACGATGAGACTTATTTGTTATTCATTTTATTTTTTGCAAAAATACTGCTCAAACTTTCCAAACAGACTGTATTGCAAGTAAAGAAAGTAACCGTTGAACCGTTTTAAAGGCACTTTTGCAAGTTCTAAACTTTCGTTTTATTAATTGAAAAACTTTCTGCAGTTGCCACACAGTTTATTGTGGCTCTGATTACCACGCTTTAATTATACCAATACCAGTAGAAAATACAACGCATTAGTTCAAAGTCTTCCACTCACACTGTCTGGCCACTGTTGCCACTAAATTTGCAGTTTTCTGCATCGAAGAGGACTTGAGAGACGGATAAGTACCGAATTGCATTAAATTTTATTCAAACTTCTGCAATATGTATAAACTGCAAAGATGTGTGAGTGTGGAAATTTTTCTCAGCAAAGTCACGCACACTACCGGGTGGGGTGGGGCGCTTGGGCGAAGGAGTTGTCGGTGTAATGATTTCATTTAGTCATAAACTGAGATGTGCAGCAGAAGGGATGTGTCGCTCAGCATACATTTTTCGATGCAAAAAGTTTTTGGTGTATTGTGCACACCTTAAGTGCTGACAAGGTTTCAGTGCGATGTGGCATCTGGGGAACCGATGATGGCAGTAAGATACGTTTTGTGTAATTTAAAATGTCTCCCTAGAGCTAGGGAATGCAGGATGAACATTTTGTTTGCTTTTTTCAAGTGCAGTAGGGCATGAGAGAAGGACAAAGTGTATGTAAGTGCTGTTGGGACTGGTACCTGCAATTGGGAATTTATTCTTGATGAGGATATTCTGTGGAGAAGAAGAAGGCAAACATCATTGTCATTGGACTGGAATATATACAGAGACGAGAGATTGCATTTTGTGAATACAAGGACTTTATTTTTATCGATATTTCCAATTTAGAGGGGACAATGATTCAACATCATGGAGAGGTATTACTTGTTTACCGAAAGGATTCAAATGGCAACAAATAAAAGCATCCCACATTTATAGTTCTTTCTTCTTTCAGTGGGTTCTACTTGTCCTATTTTCTGTTCATGTTCTTTTCTGTTCTTTATGGTGTGAAGGGTTTCAAGGGTACATTTCTTGCTGGTGTGTTACCTCCTCTGCAGGTCAGCTATATCTTATATCAACCGTCTTAACTGTCAAGAAGATGACAGCAATCCCTGCCAGCACGACTATAATCAAGTGAACTTGTTTTATTATTTAACTCAAATGACGAAAGGAGCTGTAATCATCATCAGAAATCAACACATTTTGCAACTTTGTAATTTTGAACGAATATATGGTCTTTTCTGCAAGGAAGGCGAATGGAGGAGAAAACAAAAAGGCTTAAATACATAAGTCGACTGCAGTGACTCAGCCACATCGAGCGAATAGACAACAAGGCTCCAGCTAAGAGGGTCTTCGAAACCAAGCCTTCGAGTTCAAGAGGGAGAGGAAGGCCGAACCTCCGGTATAACAAGTCCAAGTGATTGCGGAAGCAAAATAGCTTAGTTTTAACAACTGGAAACACTGTGACCTCGAGTATTTAATTCACATAACTCATAATTTTCAACTTCGAAAGAGTTGCTTTTCTGAATAACCCAATAGTGAAACATAAGAATGAGTCGTTCAGTGATTTTCTAAACCAACGGTCGTTTTGACACCAGCAACTGTTTCCTGGCCAAACTTATACTTCATATCATACTTCCACGAAACGAAATAAGTAGCTTAATGATTGAACAATGTTGGGAAGTTTGGAAAACTCAATTTCGAATGTCAGGCTGTCATGTCAGGCTACTATGCCAATGAATGTAACATACTCTTTCAGACTCGGTATCCTTCACAATAGTTTTTGCAAAAGCTGCAGACACGATGAGGAGAAAGACTCTGTCTTTCATCTCCTTGCGATAGATAGAAACATATAGCGAAATAGTTTTGACATTCTAGGCGACCTTAGCGACATTAGGGTGAGACACCTAACAAGCTATAAAGCTTGCTTGAAGTGGTTTCAAAGTATAATAAGGAACTATTCGTGGAGTGTCACAATGGGCCCAATGGAGGCTAGAGTGCGGTTTCTTCGCTGGTGGCAACTGAATACACTCATCGGGAACAATTTTCCTTGTGCGCCCGTTTCACAGGGCAGCTTTAAAAAAAAAATTGAATGACACGCCAGAGGGTCGGCATTTAAAGGTTTTCGTTTCGCTGTTTGGTCCTTAAAGTAGCTTGATTTGTATAAGGCGCATTATCCCTACCTTGGTGGCTACGCTAATGATCAAAATTGTAGCATCTGGTGCTTGGAAAACCCGCACGTCGGGAAGCCAATGCACTCACAGAGAGTTTCGGTTTGTGGCGTATTGTAGAGTGGTGGCGTCGGACCAGTTTTCTTTGAAAGTTAGGCAATGTACGATTGAATAATATAACATGTGCTCTCATTCACATTGTGACTGAATAGTCAAACGACAAAATACGCAGACATGTGCCCATGTAGCTAAGATCCTCATCGGCTGAATAGACTGAATTGACCGGTAAGAGGTATTCATAATAAGATCATATTAAGAGCCATCTTCTGGTCAAAGCAACTATTACCGACTTTTTTCGAACAGCCAATTCATTTTCTGATTCATTTGGTTCATTCTCATAACAACATCATTAGGAAACATTTTCAACGCAAAGCTCACCAAACAGAAATGTAATTGCTGAAACTTCAATCAAGCACGATTCCTACGAATTCCAAATCCAATTCCCTCATTTGAATTGCTAGGGTGGAAATTACGAAGTGCTTGCTTCAATTAAAACGCAGACACAACCACTTACAGTTGCACCTTCCCCTTAGGGAGCATTGCAATTAACCAGATGTTGATGATTTTGCTCATTTTCAGTTAAGCCATCAAAAGGTTTAATTATGAAAGGGGGTACCCAGTCACTGAAAAACCCCTTAAATCAGAGTAAAATGCGAGCACGCATAACTCACGATTTCCCACCATCCATCAATTGAAGCCAATCGAACTGAGTGAACCAGAGCGGAGGCATTTTCATTCATTTTTGTTATTACTTCTTATTTACACGTGGGAAAGTCGCCTCAATCTGGAATTATCATAAGCCGCGTGTATTCGCTTAATTTTGTGGGAGGAGCCGAATTTATGAATGGCTTTCGAATACACATGTGTGAGGATATGTAAACGCATAATCAAATGCCCTGGCTCTTATGTACCCATGAAATCAGATTCAAATTCGAATTTACATATGGACGTATTTGGTGCTGAGAGATTTATTCCTCTTCATCTCTCACACTGAAATGCAATAAATCTCCTCGGGGACCTGATTTGCGGTGATGGATTGGAAAAAGTGGTTTGTATTCAAATTTGGGATTATAATAAATTAACCCTTTCTTTCGAGCAGTCGAAGGTGGGAGGGGTTCACTATTAAGAATACTCAAAGTGACTAAGTGAATGTACTAGAAATTCTTTGTGAGGGGTTTTACCTTCAAATGTCATCATCATCATTATCCATACTTTTCTCTTATGATATTGTGGCATCCATAGGCCACTCGATTCTGTACAATATTTTCTCCAATTTATCAGGAACTATGCACAACCTCAGCGGGAAGATCTTTTTTGACTTGGCCCAAACACCTCGTCCTGCCAGGTCCACTTTAATTGTAATAGAACAAAAGCATGCATAGCACTTGAAGTTGCTGAAGAAGTTCTTCATAAACTTTTCAAAGAAGTGAACAAAAGCTGGGAAATCATCCAATACTACCCAGATATTTTAGGATTGTCAAATCCACTTTTCTTTACAAGGATCTCTACAAGGATTAAATATTGCAAAAGCGGTAATTTTCGATGCCCTATACTCAAAGATGCTCACGACTCTAAGCAACGTAGTTTTTGAGTCTTGCTCAATTCCATGTGGCCCCGTGTAGTAGTGAGCATATGTGCCTACTCAAGTGCTGTAGGTCCCAGGTTCGATTTCTGAACTGTTCATCTCACATATTCCACTGTACCATGTCTTTCGAGTTGCCGACAACACTTGAAGAAAATGTCTAACCTCGGTGTACGGAGTCGGCAATAAGCTGCAATAGCAGCAGATCGTAAAAAAATTAGGCCCCGATCCCTTCGCTGTCACTTTTAAACTTTACTTTTACTTTATTTTCTCATTGAGATAAGCGTCAACTTGTGGAGAATCGGACTTAAAAGTAATTCATTGTGTGTTCACTTAATTTTGTTTTGTTGGCAAAATATAAAAGAAAACAACTTTTTTCTACCTCTCTGGTAAATTTCGAATACCATCTCTAAAAAAATATTGCCTGTCTGGCATGGATCCAATCATTGATCCATTCTTCGATTTGCTCAACAGACCCAAATCGGTGACTCCCCAAATCATTTTACATCCATCGAAAATGCCAATAGTCGGAAGGAACAAGGTCTGAAGAACAGGGCGGGTGAGATAAGAATTCTAATTTAAGCATTTTCAGGTTGTTTTTTACCGCAACAGCCACGTAGGCCCGAGCGTTACAATGTTGCAAAATTCCCTTGTCATGCCTTTCTGTCATTTCTGGCCGCTTTGCATAGTAGTTTTTTCTTCTTGGTGTTATCATAGAACACCACTTTTCATCTCCAGTCACGATCAGATAGTTGATGTCCTCAAAGAAGGAGTTCTGAGGTGATAAATCGCCCTTCGACATTTTAGAGTTTCAGTTAAGAACGGTTAATTTCTATAACCGAACGCAAATTGTTTGCTGAGTAACTCCCAGTGATTTTGCGAGTTCACTTTGTGCTTGTCACGAACCAATTTATTCCTTCAATTCTTAATTTTTAAACTTCTTGGGCTGGCCAAGAGGCTCTTTATCCTCGACGCTCAGCACCTTTGAAGCGTGGAAACTATTCCCTGCGTTATATATCGATCGGGTCTTCGGATACAACGCTTAAGTTGGCTAGGCCATGTAGAGCGTATGGACACCACTGCTCCGGCCCGAAAAGTCTTCGAATCTCAGCCAATGAGATACGGCAATAGAGGACGGCCTAGGCTAACGTAACGCACGCAAGTGGAGAAGGACCTGAACCAACTTCGAGTGTGCAACTCGAGGCAGCTAGCGAAAGATCGCACCGGCTGGGGTTGGTTGTTGGTTGAGGCCCAGGTCCACCCGGACTGTAGCGCCACAAGAAAATGAAGAAGTTTCCTGGACCGTTTCATAAAAATTTCATATGCCTCGAAAATCGAAAAGTTCAGCTTTAAGTTTTACAGAAAAAACTTCCCTTTGTTGTGCAGATGTTCACTTCCATTTGAGTAAAACATCATGTAGTGCGACCTTATGATTTTGTTTTTGAATTTAACGGTGAAAGCTTTTAAGCAAATAGGCAATGTTTTCCCCAAAAAAAGTTCTCTCTTTATTTCGTATTTGCCTTAAACCCAACCATTGTGTGCTTAAATTTGAAAGCTGTTCGCATACTCAACAGATAAGTAAGATTATTTGAAAATATTCTAAGCCCTATATTGCATTTTCAGAACTTAACGAATCGACCAAAAAGCTGCTAAGTTCACACTATGTCGAAAAACAAACTCAGTTGTATTGACTGTGAGAAGATAAGCTTTTGTGACAAGTTCATCACTCCTGAATCAGAAATCATCCAATACACCTACCGATTAGGACAAACAGTTACTTGGATAGCTTTTCTGATAAAAATTTAGTACATCATATCAAAAAAAGCTTTTAGATTACCAGATGATACTTGAATCTAAATGTTATCCTTCACGTAATGTCCTGCTGCTGAGTTATGTAGTAGTATACATCAAAACACATAAAACGAACCATTCCAGTAATACACTCAATAAGTGTGGAAGAGAGTGAGACAGAGAATATGCAAATCAGTTGAACTTCAATTCAAATAAGGCCTATTCAAAGTCAACTGTGTATAGTTGCGGTCATGTACACGTTTGGGTGTATGTGCGATTAAGGACACACTTTGGTTAGTCTCTTCACGGCAAGCGGTTGCCGGTGCGGCTGAAAGGATGTTATTTATACGTTTTTCAAAGGAGAAAAATCTAGATGATATTCATTTCAGTCCTAGCATTAGTTTTAAAATTAATTCATTTAAAGATGTTGTACCTGGGTGACTTTTGATTGTTCTTGGGGGGTGGGAATCGTTTGCTTTTGGGGGGAGTCGGTGACAAGCAGTTGGTGTTGTGTGTTTGTGGTTTGATGATTATTCAGACGTCTTGCGGTGAATTTTTTTGCTTTTGAACTATAGGAGAGAGAGATATTCAAATATTAATTGACTAGTGGGTAGATAGGAAGGATTAAATATAAGTTGAAATATCTTATACACTCGGAACAAGTGCGCCGAGGTGTTTTTTGCCTCTAGACTATTCAGTTGGACGAGAGATATTGGGCGCTGGTTAATCTTGATAGAAATAACTAAATCAGAAAGGCGCGCTGGCTCGGTAGGATTTTTTGAAAGTGAATATCATTTTGAAAAAAAAAATGTGTAGTAACAAATTGTATTTGTTCAGATATTACACTCGGAACTTTTAACGTGACATATCACTTTTCCAAAACAAAGAAGATTCAAGGTTTAACATCACATCTCCGTCTCGAGTTTAAGCAATGAGTTCAAATGGTTGAACAGTAGAATACATGGGTATTTATTGCACAATCTCCGGTAGGGTGTCGAAGTGTTGTGAGCACATCCCTCCCCACCCGGCAAAACAACAAACTTGTTGAAAGTAATGGTTGCATTGCTTATTTGATTAAAATTTATTCACTCTTTTATGTAATTAATAATAAAAATGACACACTTAAAATTGCAATAATTTGTAACTGAAAACTTTCTTATGGTGTTTACTTTTAGTTGTGACAGAACAAAATTGAAAGTGGAACTCAAAAGTAATGAGAATGAAAAAACATCGCTTTAATTTAATACTTTGAAGCTGCTGAAACGAAATTCTTGCTTATTACGGAATCAAAATTTACAACCTCTATTTGTGAAATTGTTCAATAGAAAAATGATCAAGTTACACTGGGACTTAGAATCAATCTTACAAGAATGATGCTAACACAAGGCTTCGTCAATTTTTTTAAATTGGAATGTATGGTTTCAATGAATTATTTACACCAATAGTCGCCACAGTTTCATAAGTGCTCAAATCCATGAGTAAAAAAAAAAATATTTATCGGTGGCAATACTCGGTTCATAATATAACGGTCTGATTAACGCCAATGCGCAACCACCCCGTACTGATTTAAGACTCTGCCGAATGCTTAAGAGACTAAGCGCACGTCCACGTCATTGTGGTTTGGCCATAAGTCATTCACTGTTTGTTGTGAAGTTTTTCCGAATCAAAAGCGAGTAATTTCGTCGAAAGTTTGGGATGTATTGCCTGTGGTAGTATTAATTTCATTTGCTTAGCTTTGGGACGACATCGTAAGCTTCTTTCTGTCAGACATAATAAATTTGATCTTCCGTGAAAATTAATCTGGGTTAATAATCTGGTATGTTGGTTGAGGCCAAGGTCCACCCCGGACTGTAGCGCCACAAGAAGAAGAAGAAGAAAAAATCGAAACACTTTATCAGCTTGCTACGGCTTTTCACCTTTTCTATGATAGAAAAGCAACAATAACATTCCGAATTTTTACATATTTTTGAATATAACACGAAACACCTAATTAAAATGAGATCAACGCGTCTTTGTGAAATTGAATCTCTGATCTTTGGTTCTTGTAATTTGCTTTTAGTTTAGTAGTACGCTCCTTAAATTGAGGTTCAATTCACAAAAATTGGAACTCCCACAAAGGAAAAGCGAAAAGAGAACACCACTGTCTAACAAAAAGAGAACACCACTGCCTATGAAATTACCAATACTCAGACAGTTAAGAAATGAGTATCAAAGAAACATCTGTCAAAGGCCAACAAAGTGACTGATATTCATTTCTCACTTTCCACTCCTGGGCGGTACATGCCATTCTGTCAGTAAATGTTTCCATCTATTATACGCAACGCGACGGATTCTATGTGCAGGAAACTTAAGAATTGCACGTCGTACAAAATTCCCGCAGCTGATGTCTTAACAAAATTTCAACAAACAAACGATCGGAAAATTGACCCAGAAACGGCATTCAAAAGCCCCGATTGTGATTAGAAGAACTTAGATGCTTCAAAGCACTGTCCGTGCTTATTATATGTGACTCACTTGTTAAGACGAAAGACGGATAGAATCCCTAAATGCAAATCCTAGCCAATAGTACTGAAAAGCCAAAATGCTGAAAAACCGAAATCCGGACAGGGAAAAATGGCGAAATGCACAAAATCCAGAAAAGACAAAAATAATAAAACTTGTCAATTTCGTTAAAAGATAATGTAAAAGAATTAACCTAACTGTCCTAAATTAGCATATATTTACAAAAAACCCTACAGCGACCACAAGCAGAGGGATTATATACCCCTTCTGAAATGATTTATTCGGTTTTCTTGACTGTTTTTTTTTTGATTTTCAACTTTCAGGATTTTGGGCATTTCGAAGAGGAGATATTGTTTATTTGACTATCCACCAAAAAACACCAGAAAATGTAAATTTGATTGTTTTCGTTTTTGCATTTAGATTTAGTTTTAAGTTGACACCACATTCAGTTACATTTGAGCCGAAGTTTACGTCAAAAAACTTTATTAGCGTTTAAGATGAATCAGTTTTTTCGTTTTCGATAGTGTCGAAAATTTCCACTGTCTAATTGTGAAAAATTTTGCAGATGGCATTTAATGAGGAAGTTCTTTCAAAAGTAAAAGATCTTACAAATGCGAATGCTGACAAAACAAAATGTTCAAGAATGGTTAAGAGTGCGTTGAAGACAGGGCGTGGCCATAACGACCGACATCATCAATCAGTGGAGAAGAAGGAATTCAAGGCTATACCGGGTGACGACTTTTCAGAGGGTCTTGAAATTCGTAAAAAAAGATTGCAGTTTGCAAGTGTCGAGTGGAGATTTCTTTATTGCGTATGAAATGGATCTAGAATTTAATAATCAAATTGCCGTATTTTGGGCAGATTAGCATGATAAAGAATGTCAGTACCTTAGTATGACATATGTTTGCCGAATGGAAGATGAAGAGTATCCCAAAATCCAAAATTCCACAATCATAAAACTGACACTTCTGCAAAATGTAAACGTGGCGCAAGTTTTCATCATCTGAATTCAGCCTCTTATCTTCAGTTACCCTTAAATTTGTCTCTAAAATGTTTCTTTCGGTATTATGTTTTTCGAATTTTTTGATTTTCAGAATTTTAGGCATTTCGGGATTTTGAACAATTTAGGTGCTTTACTTTTCGCGGTTTTGATCATTTTGGAGTTCAGGCCTTTCGGGTTTTGTAAATTTCTAGATTGCACCTTTTGAACTTTTGGGCATTTCGAAATTTTGTCTTCGGATGAGCGTTTTTAAGAAAAACGGTGCAGTGCAGAAAAAACGAATAGCAATGATGTCCGACAAGTCAGGCCTAACATGATGATACAAACGTAAATAAATAAAATTGAATTCAAAATATTCATGGCTTAAGTCCACTCCCTATTTGAATTCCCATCAAATTTGAATTGCTCATTAATTTCAGCCTCATATGTGAAACAATTACCTTTCAAATTATGTTCAGTCAAAATGAAATTTAAATCAAACTTAATGGCTTATAAAATACATTATTCCCCCGACAACAGCTGATCGAGTAGTCGCCTAATTGGAAACATCAGCATCATCAGCATCAGTCAAATTCAAAATCCATTAATCGATTTCCAGTTGATCTAGGTCACACTCAATCTGCGGCCTCCTTTCATCTCCGCCTGTGTATCACAAAATAAATACTCGAGAATTACCAGTGTCAACTACGTCCTTATCTGATGTCATTATTAAAAGGAATCACATGCGACTGTTACACAAAAAAGAAAAAAAAAAAACTCTTCCCAAAAGCCACCCTCCCCCCGGACAAACTTACCGAACATCTTTTGTTACATGAAATGGAGAGATTCTTTGGACTCAAAGCCATAACACTAGGCCATGCAAAGAGACAGACACACGCACATGAGCGCCGCTCTGTTCTGTATGGAGAGTTCGAGTGGTTAATGCCGAATTTTTGATTGTGGCCATGGCTAGACTGTGGCGTTGTGATTTAATCTCAAAAGTTGTCGGCCGCACAAAAATTGACGAACGTCTAGAGATATAGCTCTGCTTGACTGTTTACATTTCACCACATCTCTGCGCGAAAATCGACCCTCTCCCGCACACGCTCTTAGTGGGCGCATTAAAGTTGAATTAAATATTCATTCGGAAGAGGAGAACTTAAATGCGAGATGAACGCGAGAAAACGAGAGAATCATTCATTCATTGCTTGATGACAGTTTACACAGAGACTTTGTGGGTGGGCGCTGACATTTCTGATGTTCGCCGAAGCAATTATTTGTCTCAAATGTGAATGCTTAGTGGTCCAGAATTTATGGGCCATTGCAGCCTTGAAAGGGCGGGCCCCCTTTCGTGGCGTATAGACAACATTTTCATTTAAGGCTCATCCTGAATATTCATTTTATTGGCAATTATCCTGAGTATAACCGCTACTTTCGGCATAAGCTCACATTCATGCGGGTAGACCATGTGGCGGCGGCGTCGTCGGCGGTGGAATCGGTGTGTACTTGGAGCATTTCTTGAATAAACAACTTGTTGCTCATAATTTCGACATCTCCCGGAAAGTTTTCCCCCTCCCCCAACCCCACCCCACTGTCCTCCGTGAGGCTAATAAACATGCAAATTTATTGAACTCCAATCCATCGTCAATGTCCGTGTCCTTTGACATAAAGGCGAGAAACAAGATAAAACTCTAATGTGACAGTGAAGTGTTTTTATCAGTCCGGGACTACGAGACACTCTCACACCGTCCTCGCTTTCAATTTTGGAGGGAGGAGGATGATGCGGCTGAACACCTCCTGTGCTTTTGCGGCTACTACTACTACTGCTACTGCTGCTGCTGCTGCATCTCTCAACTCGCAAACTTCTCTCCACGAAAAAGCTCCTCCGTATCTTGTTTAACTTTTAACTCGGTTCACTTCAGTCTAACGATTCAGTTCGTTAGGAGCTTTCTTCAAATCCGGTCCTCTCCTTCATTGCTTCGTTCGTTGTTCGGGCGCGGCTAATTCCTATCATTCTTCTCGCTGCTCAACAGGAAAAAACACCCGAAAAAATTTTCACTGACCTGCGAGACACTGTCAACGCTGTGCATTCAAAAATTTCATAAAATTCTCGTGTTTCTGCGATGAGTGACGGAGTGGTGTCGGGGAGAAGATTTCGAGAAACGTGTTTGAAATCTGCATAAAGATGAATCTTACGTTTTCTTATCCTCGGCATGGATAAAATTCGCAACGCAAACACCTTCGTTCGCCCTGGTGTCGTCCGAGTCGTCGTCTGACGAGAAGTGGATACACGCAATGCAGCATTCCTCTGCAGATAAAATCCCGTGTTTCGCTTCGTTTTTGTATTCGCCCTCCTTCGTCCTGGCGGAATAGAGACACGCCGCCGCTACTACTTCTGCTGCTACGGCTACTGCTGCTGATTTTCTTCTTGTTACTGTGTGTACGCGGCATATACAATGTGGGTGTTGTTCTAATTGGTCACTTTGCAAATCGGTTATTTTCTTCCTCCCCGTGTCTTTTTTTTTCTGCTGTTGTCCTGTCCCATCTCTTAAAACCGATAAACGGTCTATTGTAGGCGAAGGCTGTTTATTCCTTCATCAAACTTTTCATCAGTAAATCCTCGGCTGAATCCTTCGGACATTTGGCGTTAATTACAGTTAAGGATTTTCGTCGCCGGGCACCCTTTTTCCCAGCACTTCCTATCCCGTGCCGTGCGCCGTGTGTGTGCGTGTTGTGTGTCGGATTGTGTTTTTTTTCCGGTCGCTTCCAAGGACGGTGTGAACGCCTTGAACGAAGACTCATAAAAGGACTCGTGGTATTTTCGAAATGACGTGATTTTTAGCGGAAGCTAGATATGTGCAAACACTATGTCATGTGCGAAGTGTAGCCTGTTAACACACACCCACACTGAGAGACAGGGGTTGAATAAATTGTGTAATTAGTGAGCGAGGACTGAAAAGGAGGTTCGAGCAGCAGTCTGGAGTCGCAGTGTGTCCCGGTCGGCTAACGTTCGGCTTGCTTCCATCCACAATTAGAGACAGTCTTCACATTCGTCTGTTTTCCTATTTTTAATTGCTCTCCTTGCCTGTGCCCTGCTGGAATAATTGTTCTTGATTTTAGTGTTTGTTCCCTTGCCATTTCGCTTAGACATACATTTGATTATTTTTGTGCTCCTCCTGGTGTTTGCTTGCGTACGAACCTGGTGTGACGATGAAACTTAAGCGCGAATAAATGTTAAAAGGGACACGGGATTATGTGCCAAAAGGGGAATAAAACTTAATTGGCACAGATGTACGTGATTCGTGGGCATTCCTCGGCAACATCCTGAGTTATTGTTGTATCTACCTACCTTCCTCTTCTTCACCACTCGCGCCCACTACTTGTGCAAGAGAGAAAACAGACAACAGAAGTGAAAGCTTTTGGACTTTTCGCGCGCGGGAATCTCAATCGCCTACAGTTTGTCTTATTTTTTTTTTTGCTCTGTTTTGCCTTCTCCGGGAAAGTACATAAGTCCTGTTTGAGGGGCGACAGGGGAGTATGCACCTCCCCAACACATAGTGCTCAGGCATAATTTAAGCAAATTAATTGAGAACACAACGAGTGTGAAATTGAATGCACACACCGAAAATTAAATGATAAGGATATCTCACGAGCCAGAAACGAGACTACAGGATAAATATTTGGGGGACAAAATTCGCGCGCGCTCGAGGGACTGTGTGTTAGTGTAGTGATTTTTTTTTGTCGTTGTGTGTGTTGACGGTATAAGTAAATTTGCAAATAATTAAAATGAACGCTGCACAGAGCGGAGGACACACCGGGTCGTCCATGGGGAAGAAGGGCTCTCAGATGGAGGTAAATATGAATTTTTTTCTCGTTTTCCTGACATTCGTCATGCTCTCTGGCAGCAAGCAAAACCCGAAAACAAATGAATGAAAGACACACATTTGGGTCGTTTGACATTCTGTACATGCGACCCGACGCATGATGTGTGTGCCTGATTTGTTTCAAATCTTCGCCTGCTGTTGACATCTGCGGCGATACAAGCATCAAAGCGAGTGGAATTTCTCTTTTGGGGCCACCAATAAATGGCGGTGCGTCTGTCCCGATGGTGCGTGCTTTGCTTTCGAATTAACTAAAATGTTTTAACTTTTCGGGGTGATTTTTAACTTTTTTTTGGAGGGCGTTCGGCAAAAGTTTTCTGCCTTTGATAAAGTCTCGTGAGTCAGCGATTGTTAACCACTTAAGATGGTTTCAGCTGACACGGGTCGGGGGTGAAGGATCGTGAATGCAATTTATCAAAAGAGAATGACGGCAACTTCCTCTATGCGAGAGGGCATACACCCGTGGGGTACGAAACACGAACTCTTTATGTGAGGAATAGTGTGCTGGAAGGAAGAAAGAAGCGTTGTTCCGGTGTGAGTTCAGCTAGAGTGTTGGTTGAAAATTTAATAAGCACGTCGAGTTGATGCTTGGTTGTCGGGTGAAACACGATGTTTACTTGGTTCGGAATAATTTCGTATTACAGCGAGACGGCGGAATTGGATCTTTCTGGTGTTGAATTGGACATCCTTAAACACTAGCCAGCGGTTTTTTGGCGGGTTTTCAACTTCATTAAAAATTTATCAGATGGATGGGCTGATGGGATCATTATTCTTAATTTAAGTTTGCGTTTCATTTTTGCTCCCATTCATGTCGTTGTGAATCATCGTAAAAGTATCTCTATTCAAATTAAGCTGTTTGTTGGCTATAAACGTGTTAGGTGTAGTGTTTGAGGAAATTTTTATGTTTTGTTTTATATAACTGGTCGAGTGGTTGGCGTGAAGACGCGGACCAATTGCATCTCACAAAGGTCCTTGTATTGCCATTGCGATGTTTCGTTTAAGAATGTTTAGCACGGGCCTTCGTCTAACTTAACTCGAGATAGTGGTGACAGAAAGAAACATGAAGCATATGGCTAGGTACATATGTCGTAGCCCCACGCAACTTGTGTTGTGTGTGCTACTATTATCTCACGAGAAGAAGGGATCTACCGATTCCGAATGGCGAGACCCGAGAAGTTCTTTACAGACCATTAGTACCCTTCGAGTTTTGTCAGCAACTCGAAAGAAGTGGTGCCGCAAACGTTCAGTTCGTAAATTGAACCTGGAACCTTTGGCGTGTAGGCCGGCGTACTTATCCACTACGTCCCGGCAGCTATAGTTTGTTTAAATGGGATCAGCAATACACAGCAAGCCAAAATGCATTCCGTTACATTCGGAATCTTTAAGCTTGACTACCCTCTTCTGCCCTCAGGATTCCGTCTCAGTATTCGCTTCTGTTCTTTCTTCCTTTCATCCCAGCTTCCAACCACAAGTCCCTTTGCCTTTGGTTATCCTTGCACGCAAAGTGTGGTGCATGCACTGAAACAGATGAACTTCGCTGTGTTCTGAGAACATGCAGTATCCTCGGAATCAACAGTTTAACCTCCCTCCCCGATCATCTGGAACTTCCTCCAAGATGGACTCAAGTCGCCTTTCTCTAGCTTCGAAATGCCCATTTCTAAACTTCGCACCTTATTCCTGGCACCAAACTCTTTGTGTTCCTGTCTCCCCTTACAGTTCTTGACAACCCTTAAAGTTCATGGAAACCCCCAGACACAATTCACTGTCTATGAAGAGCTTCTCAATTTACGACGTGTGGAGTCGGCATTAAACTGAAGATCCCCTCCACTCATAAGAGAACAATCGTACGCACAACACTGTAGTGTTATCGAATTAATTTATCTTCCTATTGACGTGTCCCTCACATCAGGGATTGCGAAAGAAAAACACAATTTCGACAGATCTACTCAAAACAGATTGTCCATATCGATTTGCTCTTATTCGGAATCACCTTTCAATAACTACCCCAATAGAGAAATTCAAAAGATTGAAAGAAACAGAGTGACACCTGACCCCTTCCGCTCGGAGTATGACTCATTTATCAAAAGGATAGGCAGCACTTTGTGGTTCCGCATCAGAGATGCTTTCATCAACAACATTCGTCATTCGTGTGATTTGTGATAGAGAAAGAAACGACATCATAGAGGTTTCTCGGAAAATATTAATTTGCCGTCAGTTCTTATATTCCTTCATTTTGGGTTGAATGATGGGACTCAACTATTTTTCGACATTTAACCTATTTTGGTAGTAGTTCAATATGACAAGCATCAGTTCATATGGCAATTGATTAAATAACTGAGCTTCTTCTAGGAAGAAGTAAAGTTTGTGTATCATGATGATGAAAGAATCAATTTGGCATTAAAATGTCAATCTTTAGACAGTTGTTTTTTTAGTGTTCCATGATGGTAAGGATTGGCGAATGACGATGATTTGTCAACTAAACTGAAACGCAATAAAGAATTCAAATGAATCGCCAATAGAGTGGTGAAGTGGTTACTCAAATTCATTTCTGGTTCCACACTAGGAAATGTAGAACCACTTTCGTAACCCTGAACAATCGATGTTGACATGATGGACCACACAGAGCCACTTTTGAGTCACTCCAAATGAATTCAGTGAGTTGCTTAAGCATCCTATCGTATGACACAAAAGAATCTTCAGAGATTGTTTTGCCTAAACAAACAAGAAACTTGATTCCGTTTGTATTTTGGCCAATCCTTTCGAAACGTTTCATGGAAGTGAAAGAAGCAAAGTTTTGGTAGTTTGGGGTTTCGGTAACTGATTGCAGTCAAATGTGTCGGAAATGTTATACATTAGCTGTTATTAATCGCATCTGGCAATGCAATAGCAGCTTGTGGGGAAGCTGACATCTTAGGTTTCACTTTTGATAAGGACAAAATTAAAATCTCATTTTTCGGTGGAAAGCTATTTACGTTTGAAAATTTGGCGCATTGTCGAAATATTTTATTTTTAAGTCTTAAAAATTATACGAAGCGTGAGCGCCTGTTGAAAAATTGTTTAAGTTTTCGAAGAAGTCCCAAAAAAGAGTCTAGTCTAACACTAGCACACACCGGTAAATATTCCATTCTAACGCAGCATGTGGAATAAAGCGAAGGCACGGACCGAAGGCACATTTGTCTGTGTATTGTAATGAGAGGGCAATCACTCACTTAACATATGAGAAGTACTCCAAATTCGTGTGGTGCGGTTATAAAGCGAGTTTCTAGATTTAACCGTACACATGAAAGGGATCTTAGAGGTAAACTGATGGGCATTTGGATGGAGGATTGCAGCTGACTTAAACGAAACATTTCGTCTGTGTTTCAAATAGTCCATATTTGTCTCCAATGTGTTTTATTGCTCACTTTTGGATTCTATCCACTAGGTGAAGAGAGGTCCTTGGATCATCAAACCAAACTGGAGCGTTGTACTTGAGCTTAGGTCGTATATAGGCCGTATTCATATGGTATTCGTATAATATTTCGAGCATTATTTAAAGAAAGCTTTAAGAAATAATGTCACAGCAAAATACGCGATCGTGTTGAGGCCGTACACAGATGGATAAAAGATCCTTCGATTTCAACTATATATATTCATCCACGGACAATAATTAACTACAAGTGTTGTGCGTGCTATTGTTCTCTCCCGCGTAGAATGGGCCTACATTTTTTTTTTGCCGACTCCAAAAGGTAAGACAAACCTGGACATTTGACGCCGTGTGTCGATTACGCTACGTTAACCACGGATGATGGGTGATTATTTTGAGAACGATTGGCTGATAGTAGACAGGATTGGTTTTATCTTTTTTTGATTTGTATTGTCAATGTCGAAATTTAGTAGACGTAACTGTTCCTAGTTTACAACCGAAGAGGACGGACAGCGAGCAGATCTGATGGTACTAACAGCAATTCAGTATTGGATTGGATTAGAAGTAGCAAACCAGCTAAGTGCATCGGAGACATTAAAGAGCCCTGGGAAACAGCAGCATAAATATGATGGGCATCAAATTTTTAAGCGGTTTGATTAAAATATGTCGCGATAGAGTTGGTTCTGACGCTATGATCCACTGGGACGTACATATATACATGCAGAAGGGAATCGTGTTTCAAGGTGTTACGGGCATAAATTACAAAAATTATGAAGTGACTAAATCTATTAAACACATTTCTTAATAAGTCCCGGAACATATAGGGAGCGCTACTTAAGAAAAATAATATTAAATAAATCATTTTTATTATTATTATATATCACGGGACTTATTAAGTGATCTGTTACATAGCAGACTCCTGGACGAAACTTAAGTTTAGGTTAAACTTTATAAGAAATTAATCTGAGGTGTCTCCTTATTTTTGATATATTCCGTCATCTTTATGTCAGGCTGCAGTCCGGGGTCTCAGATAGTGCGGTCTGCTTCCAATATGAACCCACTTCCACACGACAAGTCAGTTTAAATCTTTTCGCACTTGCACTACCATCCATGACGAGGTTCGTATTCGCATATCTCGCTTTATTGTTCATTTCGTTTAACATATTCCAGCTAACCTATCCTTTACATCCACGGCCGCTTCGCTAGTTATATGTCGCCATACAGACGATGGACTTTCTCTTTGAACTTTCTCCTACAGTTGTCATCACTGCAAAGACGACCAATAGTCGCATGGCAAAATTCTTCTCTCAAATAGATAACGAGCTTCTTCGCCCGCTTTTAATGACGTCCATGTTTCGGCGCCGTAGAGCAAAATAGGAATGGACAGGGTGTAGTCCACAGCCACATTTTTCTTTGAAGAGATGACTTTGTTACTTAATTGCCTCTCGAGCCCAAAGAAGAAGCGATTGACAAGATTTATTCGGTACTTGATTGTGGTACTGATTGTTGCTATCCAAATTTGCTGTAGACCCGGTGTCCTTGACTTCCTCAAAGTTTTTCAGTGCCCATTTCGATATGACGTACTTTCGTGGTTCGTTTTTGCTCTCGCTTGGCACCAGACCCATTTTCGTCACTTCCATTTCTATGCCAGTAAGCCCATAATTGATAGATTACTGCATTCGCCCAAATTACGGTTATCTTTTGGAAGATTGTGCTTCTGGCGTTTCGCACACTCTTCTCAGGAACGCTGTTTAAAATGTCACCAGACAGCTCACCGCTAAACCTCTTTTTACTGCGCGGTGTGTTAAATGGCGATTTTGACGGAGCAGCGGAACTTCTCACTCGTATTCCCTGACAATTTAAGGAGTTTGGTAGATATGCTTAAAGCAGGAATGATACATTATAGCACGTCTCTGTGCATGCAAGCCTATGCGGACTTAGACTCGTAGTGGGTGCAAATTTGCACTTCTTGGATTTTTCTCTCTACGGCAGTATGAAAATCGAGTGTATACTGAATCTTTTGCATGTCCTACTGTAAGACAGTGACGGTTAAAGGCAAGCACTTTGTCATATTTGGAAGTAAGATTCTGTACACAATGTAAAGGTGACTAATAGGTCGATAATAGGGGAATAAGAGCTGCTGCACTTACATTCCTGGTTCATGCTCCCAATCAAATTATCCGCGGTTCCCTTAAACAACACTGCTCCAAAAGCCTCCTTCGAAATCAGTCTCTTTTCATGCGATATTCATTTCTAAGAAAACCTTCTTGACTAAACAAGATGAATCATTAAAAGCGTCGCTAATTTGTTCTGAAAAAAGGCCTTCTGTGGGGACAAGTCGCTGCCGCACACCACAAGTTTTTCTTAAAAAAGTTACGTATACGCCACAGAGTAGCAATTATAGAGTTTAATAAAATGTTACAAACACGAGTTTGGAACGCCAGTTCAAGGAAAATTCTAATACCCATGAGTAGAATACTTCGAAAGATGATTCCCAAACTGCGTATAAACAGTAAGTGGGTGTAGTGGTGTTCGCTGTGACCTTCCAACACCCCCGCCTGACCTCGGATGGAATTTAAAGTGGGTTGTATGTTTGCACAACGCGGGGTTTCTGAAATTTGCTATTTTGTGAATGCTCATCCTTGTAGTCACCTTTCGAAAGTATTTCTTTGCAACATCTATGCTTTAATGCAAGCTGTGACGCGTGATGCGGTTAGTTAAATCATTCCTCTCGTTCGTTTAATGAGAATAACTTTGAACAGGAAGCTGTTCACGCTTTTCATGTTGTTCACATTGTATAGAGCTTAGTTGGAGGGGAGTTTTTGTGACAGGAATTTGGTGCTCGGTAAAGGTGAAGACAATGTTTCCTTAATATCCTTATCATGCACACCTATTCTGCTTTCAAGTTTTAACTCAAGGGACGTCCACAAGTATACACTGGCCGAAGTAAAGCAATTCATTCATTATTCATCCTTCGTTCTCCCATCCAGTTCGTTGTCGCTTAACAATCCTCTTGCAAGGTGAAGCAGTTGTTGTGAGTTTTCCTAGTACTTAACCCGATATCGATGCAGCGTCTGTAACCAAAAAATAAAACAACGGTTCTATTTTTTTTAATTCGAACAATTGCTAGAAAAATTCATCTAAAGATGTGAGTCTATGTTGTTCAACACTTAAGAACATTTTGTTCAAATGCTGAGATGAGGAGGTTTGCGGTTTAACGGATTGTTCTTCCATGAGGACTTCACTCACATCAGAGTCACAAACTTGCTGAAGAAGCGAAGGATAAGGAACAGTATGTAAGCTCATGTAACACAATCCTTACTAGACATTCCAACCGAGATCTCACTTTGAATCCATTTTTCATGCTTCTCATTAATATTACAGGACTTTTGCAAATCTCATCTAAATTCGATGTGCAAACAGCTTTGTTAACTGTCTCAATATATTCCCATCGCCAGTGAAAAGCTTTTCAAACCCCCTCGACCCCCACCCCCACGACAATCCATAACATATGCTCATCTCCGCAGAACGTATTCCGCCTTTGAATACGATATTATTACAAAACAAAAGAATCACGCGTAAATACAATGGGACGTGTTTATTGTTCTGCACCGTTAATCTCCGAGCAAACGAATGTCGTGTACCCATTTCAAAAATTCAAATATAAAACGTGGGCTTTTTTCGCATTGATGTTATCAATTTTTTATCAACCTCAGCTCGTTTGACCTTTATGCGATTTTTGAATAAGATTTGTTTTACGGTATTTGCGGTGATTTAAGCGCGCAAAACTGCCACGGGAGTCATTTAAATAAATACGTAATTTGATGGAAGTAAAAGTAAGGGGCTTGACGTGAGAATATGATTAAGGGCGGACTGGCATGTCAGTTTTGTTCAAATTTACGACTCAACCTAGGAAATGGAATATTTAAAGTAAAATATGGAATTGGATAGATTTGCAGTGGGTGTAGCTTTTTTGGTTGTACTTGGGGTACATCCAGGACATACTCAAAACTGAGGTACAATTGTACAAGACGATACGGCTATCCTGTGAGTTGGGATCTTGATTGAATACGCTACTACAACGAGTCTTTAAAAACAGAGAAAAGTTGAGCGAATTGCTCTTAATGCGAACAAGGGTCTGCTTATGTTTTTTTTATAGAGGACGCCTACGAACCGAAAGCCGCTCACGTAAGTGGAGAACGACCTGAACTAACTTGTCGTGCGAAATTGGAGATAGCTGGCTAAGGATTGTGTCAGCTGGACAGAAGCTGAGGCGTGGTTGTGAACTTGAATATGATGTGATGATTAATTGGTTGCTGGATTAAGACTAAAACATAGCGTTTTGAACTGAGACAACATTTTGAAAAACAAGTTTCTATGCCTTTTAGAAACCTCAAATGTTTTGACGTAGTCAGCAACATGATGCTTTCTCTTTATTCCATGAAATAATAATAATAATGATTGAGTGGCACTACAGCCCACAGGGTACCAGGGCCTAGATTCTTCAACAACTACTCGTGTTGTACGTGCTACTGTTCTCTCACGACTAGAAGGGACCTACAGTTTTTTGCCGACTCCGAACGGCGAGATTTGAGAAGCTTTCCATAGACAATTGATACTCTTTGAGTGTTGTCAGCAACTCGAAAGAGGTGGTGCCGTGAAAAAAATGCTAGGTGTCCCGTCCGGAAATCGAACCTAGACTTTCTGCGCGGCGGTTGGCGCACTTACCACTACGCCACGGCGACCATTCAAAGATATACCTGCTCTTTATTCTGCAAGACTCCTTCACATTGAGAGCTAGTTTCTTTGCCTACAGGGTGTTAAAATCAATATGACTCGAGACTGTTTTTTCTGTACACAATAGCTAAAGAAAGGAGTACCTCAGGGTTCAATCTTGAGACCAACTTTATTTTGTGTGTTTATAAGCAACATGCTCACCATTCACAAATTCGCGCGCCAGCTGTACATTTGTTAGGTCCCCAAAGCTTTTACCTCGATTGAGGTAAACGAAGTCATTCACTAACCCTAAGTTTTTGGTACCCATTGTGAAGTTCTGTTCAAGACGTCGATGCTGAATGTCATTCTTTGATGACAGCATTAGCTTTGTCCTTTACCGATAGACTGCTTCATAGTCTGCAAGCACCTTTTTGACAGCTCGTCATATCACGTCAGATTTATGCGTGTAAGCAAGCACTTGAAGGGACTTATACACGATTGTGTCTCTGGTTTAACTTGTAAATTTTGAACGATCTCCTCAATAAAGATGTTCAAAGCCTCATGCGACAGCGCGTCGCCTTATATAAAATCTTTTCTGACACTGAAGTTCTCGTTGAGATTGTTATCGACTTACTTAACACACTGTGGCGAGTTTTGTAGGAACGTCATATGCACGCTGTGATATGTCGAGGATTATAATAGTTGTCGATTGTTTGGATCTGCCGCAGTGTGAAAATCGTATCATTGGTGGAATTCCCTGGCCCGAAACTAGATGATAACGACCTATAGATTTATTCATAAATGCGTTCAGGCATTCATACAAAAGGACAGAGGTGATCCTGTACGCGCTGTTGGGAAGAATGATGATGGCGACGTTGCGGTCCTCTTTCTTATTTTATTTCTTTACATAATTTTGGTATTATAATTTTTTGTTTTTCGTTTTATGTTCTTTATTGTTTAGTTTTAAGGCTTCTTAATTTTTTTACCCTTAAAATGATCGTACCCCTACGCTTAAACGTATAAGTTCAACAAACGTTCCCGTTGGCGACAGCTGGGTAATTCGAATTTAACTCTTTTTCACTCTGTACTCTGTTACGAGCCTAGACTTCACCGAACTCTGGCTTCTATCAGTAAAATAAACCGGAAATTATTTTTAAAGCAAAAATTTGTTACACAATCTTCTACAATCATTTGTCTCCTTCGAAGTAGTCTCAAAGTAGCGGCAATCCACTTGCGTTATGTGTTTATTTTGTGGCGCTTCCAGATCCTCAATTGCATTTTTGATCACTAATCGTCTATTCTATTGACAGAAAGCTAGCACTCACATGCGAACACTTTTCTCGTTTTTCGACGATTGGAAAGGCGAAGAAAAAAAGATATTTTCAGTGTGGCGAAAAAGAAGTCCTAAGCCTGTTCCATATTCTCTTTTGCAGTCGGTAAAAATTCCTCAAACAGTGCTGTTTAAAATTTAACCCTTGTCCCTGAATTCTACAATTGTCAAGAGGTAGTCAATTTAAAAGACCATGTGCATGCTTTAATAGAAAGCTTTCGGAAACTTTACTTTTTGAAGAAAAATTCCTGTCCTCATGGTTGGTTTCAACTGTACCAGGGATTGATCTGTCTCATCCTGCTAACAGTCTGACTTTCAACCAAAGGAGTGGCAGTTCTTAAGAAGACTAAACGTGGTCTTTTATGCTGGCCATCAGATAAGAAGATATTATGAGAAATTGCAAGTGCCTGAGTCACTGATGGCCGACAGACGTAGTTTCCTACATTTCACTACATGTCACCAGGAATGTAATTTTAACAGATATAGTTCCTGCTAATGAAAGCTGAAGTTTTTCTTGAAACCTTTTGTTTTTGTTTTCTTAATGTCATATATCATGTTTCCTGTTGATTCCAACTGCTAAGCACTCCAATCAACGTCTGAAATACAAAAAATTTGTTGTCCCACAAACCAAACCATTCAGAAATAGAAGCCAAACTCTTCTGATTTGAGGAGGATTTTACCTTAAACATAAATTTGCCTCATTTACCTTGACCAATCCTAGTCATTTCATTCTATTTATATAATGAAAAACTTTTCACACGCGATTGTTACAAGGTGAACACGTTTTTATATTCTTCCACAAGCTGACCATACCACACTTCTCAAAAATTACTCATAATTTTTGTAATGTATGAGAAATTAAGGTTTTTGTTTGAAATTTATTCCTTCCGTCGGGTAGGCACATACTCGTACTCTTGAAGAATTGACTCTCAAAATTTTCATGCAGTGTCGGATTTTTTCGTGACATGGTCAAGTTAAGGGACTTCAAACCACTAACCGGTTTTATGTTTATGTAACTGCTTGCTCTAAACAGTGTTTTTGTATGTTTTTTGCTTGTTAATTGGTAATAATATGCTAGTTCGTTGGACTTGAATGAATTGGGCTTCATACAAACTCGTTAAGAATTCGAGCACGTATGTCCGAAAGCACTTCTTATGGTCATGTTCATCGAAACAAATTTTACAATATAGGTGGACCAATAAATGTCTAAAAATTTAATTTTTCAATTCAGTGCTATGCAATGGAACAGAATTTTTATTCTGAGAAGTTTCGAACTCTATACAAGTCATCATCATCGTATTGTGGCAACCACTAGCTCGCAACCTATGCCGCGCCAATTTTATGTTTCAGGTGCTTGCTAAAGAAAGTTTGTACAGTATCGTGAGAATTGATTCTTACCAGGCTTTTCGGATCAGGAGTGACTCTGACTGCTGTTTCGTATTGGTCACTATCCAGTTTACGTTAGTTTATGATACTCGTCGTGTTCGAGATGACCGTGACAGATCCATTTGTCATTGTTGCCAGCAGCTTGAAATTCAAACGAGATTTGAGAAGCTTTCTGTTCAGTGCTCTTTGAGAATTGTTAGAAACTCGGTATAGCGAACAGCGTATAAGTCGACGCATTTACCTCCACCGCTGACAACATTTTGAAATGTAAATAATAAGAAATGTACTAAATAGATGTTTCTACGTTAAGAGCTAAGTTCGGATTAATGAGTCTAAGTCTGTGTTTCCACAAGTGTGAATAAAAATGGTTTATCTTTGCTTTATATTTGATATCTTGTTGTCCAAAACTTAAGAGTCATGAAAATTCTACCGTCAAAATTTGAAATGGCAGCAATGGGTTGAGATTTACCAAATCATTTTCAAATATTCGTCCAATATTCGATCGTTAGTTCGAGACATATTTTCTCGTAATATGCCTCAAGGTTAATACCACGAGAATGCAGTTCCAGATGGACTATTAAAAAACAACTCATACGTCATCGCAACAAAAATCATCTCGAAACTGTTACGTATACGCCACCGAATGCTTTTTGTGTTTTCTTTGCACGTCTTAAAGGTCTCTGCTTGCAAATGTGACTCACTCAAATGTCGGCAACAAATTTTCTCTTTAGGAAAAGGACACGTACTCGGGTTCGAATGCCAATCATATATGTCAAAAGTTCACGTAAATCAAAATGTTACGTATACGCCACAGTTATTTTTCATTTATGTACGTTAGGTTAGGTTAGGTTAGGTTGGAGTGGCCAGTTGTCAGTGGGTTACCACGCGTAGCCCGTCATTGGGCGCATTGTTATACCACGTGAAAAGTTCCCTTGCCCTCCCTTAAAGCCGCAGAAACTTCCTTTGAGCTACCCACTTTAATGTCGCTGGGTTCACATTGGTTGGCAAAAAAGTGTTTCCTTAGATGTGTCTTTCTTCTTCCCTGGTAGTAAGAGATGGAACCTACAATTTCCTAGTTTCTGCAGCTCCTGCAGAAGTCATTTCGAGAGATGCCAAGTCTGGAGGCATGTGTTTCAACGGCGTAGTGGCCTGTTTTGGTCCGAAATCGCATTTTGTCCAAATTGACTACCAATACGCTATAGTTCACACTGTTCCTGGATAGGGTATTCCTTGGACTCTTCACTAGACGATGCGCTCGGACAGCACGCACGTTTTCACTTGCGAAATCTCATGACTCACACAAAATCCCAAGAACCGCTTTGAAGTGAATGCTGCACTTGGGTCTATTTTTATTTACGGCGGTGCGTCAAATTACCTCGAGATGTTGTTTAACAATCGTCATTCAGCACGATCCGTGTATTCACTGATTTGTAAATTTTTCAAGATAATGCTGACGAACTTTACAACCTTAAGACTCCTTCATTCAGTTCTTCACTTAAATACATTTTCGGATAAATCCTCGCATTCATGTGTACGAAAGCATTTCTTTCATACAAACTTGTGTCTTTTACGTCAACTTTATGCTGCTAATTATATTCATTCAAGATTCAAGATTGCGACACAACTTACTACTTCACAACTCTTACCGGCTTTAACAAAAGCATTGCTTTATAGCCATCTTGCCATTGCATTATGTCCAACCAGTCTTCATCTATTGCTTTTGTGCATGTAATGATGTCATCTGAGCCTCCTTCTCTACTTAGACACACGCCTAGTATACGGCTCGCGAAAGAAATATCTCAAAAGGAAGCTTTTAAAAGAAACTGAACGAACTAGTTCAAAAGGCTATTTTATTTCAGTTTTCTTGAGGATTTCAACAAACATGTGTGTGTTGTGTGTTTCTAATTCATTCATTAAGAATCACTGAACTAGATCGAACTATATTGAACTAAACTTTATTTGGGAATCGATATTGTGCACATTAGGTTTGTTTTGTCGAAGTCCCAGCACATGGAGCATAGCACCATTGCTAGTGATTACATCAAACGGATTGTCAACGTGTCAACGAATGTGCACCAACATACGAAAAAAGGCAGATGCTATATATTATTATTTTTTAGTGTTATTGTTTTCAACAAATTGAATTTTTGTTTATTCCCGTACAAGTACCGTGGATATAAGGGGAAGTTGAGAAAAACAAAACCGCTTTCGGAGATAAAAGAAATCGCGTATGCAGAGTGCGCGTGTGTGGGAACGACTTGAGTGTTTCTACAACCCCTGCCCGATTTCAGGGTGTGTGATTGAATGAACTATTAAAGAGATTCCTCCCCAGGTTTTGGTTCCATGAATAGTTTGTTTTTTTTTTCCTTAAGTTTTGTAACAGCACTATAACGACTCAGTTCTTGGAGCAGTGAATTACATTAAACTTACTCAACTAGAAGAACGAATAAGTTCAATAAACAGATTTCAAATATTGTAAAATAAGGACTCTGTGAAATGTGATTGAAATCAAGATCCTAGTGACATATCAATTCATCTGTGTATTTGGTCATATTTGATTTTGAGCTGCTTGCTGGGTGAAATCATACAAAATTGAATTCCTGCAAAGATGAACTTCTGGAAAGGGGGACTCCTACAAAGGAACTCCTTCACAGGGTTAAACTAGCTACCTCCTGTACTATGTTTTCTACATTCTTTGTCACCATCATCTTCTTACAGTTTGTAAAGCCCTACAAATCTTTACAGAAAAGGAAAACATTCCACGGTCTTCCCATAGACGTGGAACTTCTGCTCCATTGAAGCGAAGATGGAAATACTATATGACGTTAATATTTGCAGCAAATTATCGTTTATTACAACACTCCAGAGACATGTATCAAATGTGTGAAATTTAAAATCCGAATATACTAGAAGAACCACAGAGTTTCGGGGACATGTAATTTTTTCTCCAAGCGAATATATCACTGGAACATTATAGCTCCGCGCTTCCGTATACAAGGAAAAGTTCCGCGCTTACTCCGGAAGAATCTATTGCAAGCATACGTCATAATTCCTGGAATGAACTAGTACAAAAAGCATATTTAATTTTTCAAGAGAGCAGCACTTTCTCGAAAGTCGAACAGGATACTCAGAATATTGTCGCCTTCTTCTTACTTTTCGCCTTTCAAAGTTGCCATTTAAATATTCCTGGAAGCATATGCAGGATGAGCAGTAGCTTAAAATGGAATAGTAGGAACAAAGCTCCGTCATATAAGGCATGCACGCATGCATGTTATAAGATGCAGAATGTCTGTACAGGGTGTTTATTTTTAATTACAGCTTTGACACTGACAGCTTCACAGAAATTTAATTCGCGCAATGAAATGGGTGGGGATATACTTAAAAAGCATTAAAAAATCGAATGTCGAAAACAAAATATTTTCAAAGTGAGTGGTGTCTGCCGTAAACAGTGCGTTTTTTGAAAAGCAATTTTGGCTGAAATGAGACTGTTGCGGAAGTCATCAACACTCGTGGGCTTCCGTCATCGTACTGTGCGCACAGATGAGAATGTTGCTGAAATCAACTCGCAATCGATCTCAACAGTTCTGCATTTCACGCACAAGCCTGAGGAGAAGTCTGCACAGGGCCATCAAAATATTTGCTATCAAGGCCCACTTCACTCAGCAATTGAAGCCGCGCGACTATCCCCTTTGTTACCGTTTCACAATTCAGACCTTAGTGTATGGAAGGATAATCACCTTTTCGGACAATGCGCACTTTCAACTCGGCAGCAGATTTATCAAGCAAAATAGCCGCTTTTGGAGATCAGAAAACTCGCCTGTTATCACTCAAAAGTCAATGCATCCCGAGAGAGCGGCGGCTTAGTGTAAATTGTGAATTGCCGGTATCAATGGAGTATTTTTCATCAATAATGACCCAGAGCTATGTTAACCAACTCTTTTTTCACTGAAATTGAGAACAAGGGCTTGAATGAACTTTGATGGCCACGAAATACCAAATAGCCATGTCGAAGCCTCGGAGCTGCAATTCAACCCCTATGAACATTTTTTGTGCGAGACCGTGAAGAACCGATGTAATGCCACTAACCTGGAAACGATTCAAGGCCAAGTTAACCTAGGCAATCCGTTTGTGCAGCTCGCAACCATCAACGAGGTCATTTAAGGGTTGGAGGTGGAGGAATGCGGTACACCGAAGCGAATCGAAGCACCCACTTGGACGTTGTTGTGCTTCAGAGTTTGTTCTTACGTTATTTCATTTTTTTAAAGAGACTTGATTTTGTCCCTCCCTGTGTATTAAAGTTTCTATTTCTTTCCTCTTTGATCCGTGTAAGAAACAGATTTCAAGCAAAACGCGAGAAAAATGTTGTGGAAAAGGACACCTTTTGAATTTTTTGGCAGGACAATACTGGAATATTAACATTTAAGGTTTATTTAAAGGCATGATCATGGTATACGTAACGTGAGACGCTTTATGATAGAGCTATCTGGGTGGATGGAATGTAAGTTTGGTCCAGTTGATTAATTTTTCTGTATTTTAAAATTTTGAAAAATGTTTAAGATTGCCTGAAATAATAGTAATGGTAATTGATTGGCACTACAGCCCACAAGGGACCAGAATCCAGTTTCTGCTTCAACTATTCGAGTTATGCGTGCTTCTGTTCTTTTCACGAGTAGAAGGGATCTACAGTTTTTTTCCGACTCAAAATGGCGAGTCTTTTCATAGACAGTAAGTACTCTCTGAGTGTCGTCAGCAACTCGGAGGTGGTGCTGTGAAAAATTGTTAGTTGTTAGTCTGGGAATCGAAGCCGGATCTTCGGCGTGTGGGTCGACGCGAACGCCACGGCGATCAGATTGCTTGAAGTATTTGTCTTAAATTTTATGCACTTTAAGTGAATTAGTCGTACCAATAATTGTGTCAGTTGATCTGTATTTCAAAGAAAAGTGTTTTTCTTCAAAAAAAAAAAAAACAAACATTTTTTTGACCCAACTTTTCTCCCCTATATTTTTTAAAGACATCAATATCCCGGCCCATGAAATTGTTTGGTTTATCGGCTATCCACAAACGGATCCAATTCCGGGCTTCGTCATAATTGGAAGACATTGGTGTCCATAAATACGGAAAATCTAGTCCAGTTGTGTCAAACGAAATAGACTTTGAGTGTTGCCTTGTGAGGCTAGATTCTTCGTGAAGACAGCTGTGTAATTTGTTGCTATGTTAAAAGTTGAACTGGTTTGCATATTAGTGACACATCCAAAGTAATACCCTGTGTGGTTATTTTTACTAGTGGCGGAACCGTACAAAAATATGTGTTTTTAAGTGAGCGGCGGACAGCGGCGGAGGAGTGTTTTGTGCGTTTCCTTTCTGTAAATGTCAATGTTAGGATGATGGATGACTCTAGTAATGGTCGGCGCTAAACTGAGAAAAAATCGGCAAAGATTTGCAGATGATAGAGTAACATATATGGACACGAAACACTTCAAATTATCCGTAAGACAGTTCGGAATGATCTAAATCAAGCAACCAACTCAAAGAAGCGCGTTCGTGATGAGCCACATGAATCAGCGAAAAGCACCTTTGTTGATCGAATAACTATCAGTGAGATAATGGCGAAACTTAACGAATTGGAACCATTTTTAAAGCGACACTTTAAGACTTCATCTCGAGAATATCTAATGCAAGCAAGTCAATGGCCCACGACCGACCTCCAACTACTTTAAAGCCTGACTTGGTGGCAAACAAGATTATGTTGATTGTTTGTTGGTACTGGACGGGAATTGTCTATTATAAGTTGCTGGAACTTGTTAATCATCTAATGCGCACAACTCGGCAATTTAAATTCAAGAATGAGCGAAAAGAATTGGCCGGCAGAAAGAGAGTTACTATTCACCAAGTCTGTGTCAGGCAGCACCCATATTTAGTGACTCGGAATAATTCAACGGAACTCGGTTGAACTTCCCAGAACTGGCAATTACACTTGATCTCTGCAAAACTATTCTGATGGGAAAAAAATTGTCCGAGCCATGAGCTCACGTTTTGTTTTTCAAGGTCTACACTGATGAAACTATGGAGCTTGCCGGAAAATGACAAAAGTTGTTTAGATCTTAATGGCCAATATGTACTTCAAAAATTTGAATAAATGAAGTCACTCAGTAGCGCACACTTAATTCAGTTAAGCCTCTCCTTGCACCCTGTTCGCAGGTACACTGTTTGACTGTCAAATATCTATTCGCCTCGTTAATTTCGTGTTATCCACTTCCTCACGATTTTCCTGTTCATATAATGTGCCCATCACGAAAGTACTTCAGAGTACTTTGGCTGCCCGCCTAATAAATGCAGTGTTGAAGTATCCACGCCACAATTTTGATTGATAGACGAACCTGTTATGACAAATTGTTTCTAAAAACGCGATGTTGTTTTTCACAAAATTCACAAACTGCTCCAATCAAAAATTGATTCTCGCCACTCTCATCATCATCAATGATACTTCAAATTTTCTTGATCATAAACATTTATAGTCCACGTTGGTTGGGTTTCACTTTAATTCACGAAAATAAAAACAATCTGAGTGGAACGGACGGTTTTGGACGTCATCGCCGTCATCGCAGCCGTAAAATGTACGGTGGCGGTAAATCGCAACCAAATACGACAGGCTATCACATTTTAAATGTTAAAACGTGAGTAATGGGGTAGCACATAATTTTGTTATTCTTTCTCTGCTCGCTGTCGTTTGAAGCGATTCCACTCAGCCAGTTACGTTGCCGCTCTTCCGCAGTGATGAAGAATGTTCTTTTTATCTTGACAGTATCTGAATGCAAAGATAAAATGTGGACGTCCTCACACGTGCATGTTTGTGTAGCACACAGGACCTCAGTATTTGACTATCATTAATCTTGGGCATCATTCCTCAACATTCGTGCGGCTTGTCATACTTTCAATGAATCACTTCCCGGCGTGCGGACCAGAAGACATGGTGGCCAAACAATTACGATTCAACGCCTTATTAACTATGAGGACACACAAATAGTCAGGGCCGACGTGGATTGATGGATTGAGGGGACACACTCATTACAAGGCACTGATGGAGCTCCGATCACCAGCCTTAGCCGGAATCGAATCATCACATGACATCGTAAAACCGCACAGAAACTACCCCAACCGCCGAAGCGGAGTTCGACAAAAAGCAATGACACATTCCGCCGCAATGAATACTTCGAAACTATGTTGCCAAATAAAGAGGCATCCATAAACCCAATAAACACAATAAATCATCCAACCACAAAGTGCTGCTAAAAGTTCCACAATAAAACGCCATGACACACCCCCTCGTCGCCCTAATTATCTGATGAATGCCACAAACTGGTGAGAATGATGCCTGCGATGATGCGAGAAGCTCTTAAAACATCTAAACTTAAGCAGTTAACGGCGAGAGGATAATTCGAATGTCTTACCCCGATACTGAGTGAGTACATTAACCAGAGACGCCTTATTTCACGTCTGATGCGCACGAAGTCGTACCACACTCGGATCCGCAGCGGCGTGTGTGTGTGTTTGCCTGCTTAGCGGCGACAAATATGCGTGCATTAGCCCCGAAGGCAAGCACATCCAAAATGTTGGATTCCAGAATTTCAATTTTATCTGTGTGTGTGTGTGTGTGTAGGGGCAGGTCTTTATTAAATATTTCATGAGGCACTCTTACTCACCTGAAGGACCACCCCTCCATCAGCCCATCATAGGAATCTCGACGCCATCGGATGGGTCCTTATTTTGCGGTTTAAGACTTTGACATGTTCCAAAAGGATTTTTGTTTTTTTTTTTGTACCACGAGTCTACCACCGACTTCAGCACCACCATCGTCATCTTCAAAGGCAGGTGAGTGCTTGCGGAGGATTCAAAGGACGATGTATCCGAGCACGTAGAGGAAACATTTTGTAAAGCATTTGACGAGCTTTCACCCTTACAGCGTAACCCGCATGAATTTTGAAAGAAAAAAAAAAAAAACAGAAAATATGCAAAGACAGACGCAGTGGCGTCCGTACGTGGGGGTCCTTTGGAAAATTCATTTTATCAAATGAGCCCGCTCACACAGATCCCACCATCTCGGCTGCTGTCCTTCTCGCAATTTAGGTTAATTGGTGTTACACAGCGCTCAAGACGGGGTGGAGCTGGAGGAATGGTGTGCATGGAGCTCAACAACTTGAATGTTTCATTATTTGGATAGCGTGTTGTCTTTAACGGCGTTGGGTAAACTTGACAATCTATTAGGGAGCCCGCCATTCATTGTCGTCGGTGCCTCGCTTTAATTGCGTGCGCCAACAGGTACCACACACACAGTGGAAGGGGGAGCTGGGACTTGGGAGGTATTATTTCCTCGAGAATGATTTTGAAATTCTCATTGATGGTGTGTACACAGGGAAGGGCGTTCATTGTTGAAATACTTGTTTACACTTCTGTCAAGAAGCTGTGTGACGACGCGACGACGGCGAGTGGAAGCTTTGGAGTAAATTTGTAACTTTATTTTAAATGTCTCAATTCGATTGTCTTTTGTAGTGCGATACGTATTTAATGAGCGAGTGCACCTGCTGAGGGGGAACGAAATGCTAATGTGGATGATGACTGTTGTTTGTTTTGCGATTTTACGAGACTTTTTCAGTTTGAGAGAGTTGAACTGGAATCTGAATTTTGCATTTTAGGGGTTCTTCTTAATAAGTGGGGGAGTTTGAGGACACTATCTGTACAAAAAGAAATCTGACTCTTAGGCACATCTCTTTCTTTGGTCTTTTATTCAATGAAGGAGGCTGAATAATTGACTTCCACCATTCCAAATCTATTCCCCTAAAGCACGATCAATCCAAAGCCAAAAGTGTGTATATATGTGATATGAGACTTGACTAGACTCACATTCGATCTGACCAACTATCGTATTGAACTGCCAAAATGTTCTCCCGGAGCAATTCAAAATTTACATAACTTAGCACTTTGGCGTAGAAAAACGAAACCTAAATAAAACCAGCATACTCGTCTGTCGTGGTCGCCGTGGCGTAGTGGCAAGTGCGTCGACCGCTGCGCAGAAAGTCAAGGTTCGATTCCCGGACGGGACGCATTTTTTTCACCGCACCACCTCTTTCGAGTTGCTGACAACAATTAAAGAGTATCAATTGTCTATGAATAGCGTCTCAAATCTCGTCGTTCGGAGTCGGCAAAAAACGGTAGGTCCCTTCTACTCGTGCCAGATCAGTAGCACGCACAACACGAGTAGTTGTTGTAGAAGCTAGGCCCTGGTCCCTTGCTGACTGTAGTGCCACGCAATTATTATTAATTATTATAAAATTACCCTTTTTGATTTTGTTCTCGGCTACTGCGCATAAATATTTATGCGTGGTGAAAGAGTTTCTGTAAAATTACCTAGTACCCATTGCCTTAAATCAGATTTCGTTCATTGAAGTCAGTGCATGAGGTACCTCATCTCTGTTTAAAGCATGAAACGGACCTGAAGTCGAGTTCACTACTTCTTAGTCTATAAAGTCGATTTCTAGATCCTCTGGATGACAATGTTTCGAAGATACCAGAAAGCATGCACGCTTTAAGGAAATTTTTTTGAAAGGACTATGTAAATGTTCTGTTCCTTGATTTGTTCTCCAAATCACAATAGTCCAGTCTTCTTCTGCGTACCATTTAGCGAACGCTAAACGATGAGATATATGATCAATTTTGAGAGTCACTGTATATAAGAAGTTTGTTACATATCCTCAACTTGGAATGTCGCCCGAGTAACGAGTACATTACATAGTTTGGCGCGTTTCTTTTTTTATTTAGCATTGAGTTTTACTTGGACGGCATCCAGGGACATTTGGCTTCATCTGCGTACAGTATAAGTACCGAATAAATAAGGACGGATAAGTTGTTTAGTTCTAGTTGCACTTAGTTTTTGTTCAATCACATATTCAATTCAAAGCTTGTTGCAGTTTTTCAGTAACGAAGTCGATTGTGTCTTTCGCCGCCAGAACTCAAAAAAGAAGTCAGAATAGACTAGGGCAAGCAACATTTGCTTGTGGAGCTCCGACGATAATCGCCTTAAACACAAAGTAGTCAGTTTCGCGTTGAACTCTGAAAATTCTATTAAGTCGTACTACCAAGCAGCAGAAACTTCGATGTAGTCAAAGACTTCGTCTGCTTCATCTCCGCAGTAAATAGGGAAAACAACGCAAAAGTAAATAGAGTAATTGAGCTCATTTAAAAGACTTAACTGTTATAACGGCTTATTCATATCAGTCCTCCTTTACGGCGCGGAAACTTGGACGTTACTAAAAGCGGATGCGGAAGATCTCGAAAGTTTATTGCATTCTGAGAAGAAGGTTCAACGACAAACTTTATAGGCAGTACGGGAGCATGCGTCTGGTCAAGCGTCTTCGAATACACCGCTTAAGATGGCTAGGCCATGTAGAGCGTGTAGAAAACACTTGTCTTTAAATTAAAGCCGGTGGGACAATAGAGGAGACCTAGGTTGAAATGCTGGACAAAAGTGAAGAAACATCTCAACTTGTTTAGAGTGTGCAACTGGACGCAGCTGGCGAGAGATTGTGCTACCTGAAAAGGCACGTTGGTTAAAGCCCAAGTCTACCCGGGACTATAGCGCCATTAAGAAGACGCTGTAAGATTTTGGCATTCTTCGGAAGAAGCCTATTTACTTTAAACTTTAGCCCGTCTTACCAAATTTTATCAAGGACCTGTGGCAAGTCAAATCAATGCTAAAACAAACTTTTTTCCCTCTACTTATTTTTCAATATCGTAACTTATTCCGTAAACTTCGTCAATTGTGGGGTGCTTCGCAAACTAATGACCAGGCGATTTTTACAAAAACGTTTTTCTCCAAAATAATTTATTTTTTGGATTGTTCTAAGGTCAGTAAATAGTTCACCCTTCACTCAGCATGTGCATTTCCCATGCGAGCACACAGGAATACCATCTCGCAACTCATGCATTCACTTTTTCGCATAAACAGAGATAAATGCACATTCGACTGTTGACAAAAGTCCTTCGAAAGCACCATTGAAGTAGTTTTGTTTTCCTCGGAAAGTCATCCCTTTCCCTTCTCATCCTCCCTCAAATCTCAGTGAGAAATTGCTTTTAATTTATATCGTAGAGTAGTCTATCCGTACTTTATTGACATTTCCATCATTTGTCGCCTTTTGGTTTCCCCTCAGGGAGATTAGTGACAAACCAGTGCGGCGAAATTCCACTCAGATAATCATTAATCCCTTCACTTCATCTCGTGTAGCATCATCGGGCATTACTGCCCCACTCTGCAGTTGACCTAAGAGGTTGAGTAACAATCCTCTGACTGTCATCCACTGTATCGCCCCCGTGATTTATCATCAAATCCGTTTCCAAGTGAAGCGGACATTCCTCACATCGGTTGCTTAAATCATTATCCTACTCACACATGAGTGAGTGCAGGGTTTTACAGTGGTCGTGTAACCATGAGTGTGTCCTTGCCTCAAAGCTGTGTCCATAGAAGCAAATCTGGGTTCTGTAAACTAAGCACTAATCAAAGGCGGCAACTTCGTGTCCGTGTTTGGAGGGAAGTCGATGTAAAGCAGTCACCTTGACTTCATTTGTTTCAATCGCATTCAGTCCCTCGGAGCGGTTCTCATTTTCGCCTGGGTTGGTAAACATCCTTAATGAACCTGAGAAACTGCCTTTTTCATTTGAGAGACGCTCCTCGGACTACATAATGGCGAAGAACGGCGTGAATGAGTGGATCAAAGAAGCCGCATTCGATTCGGTTTGTTAGCGAACGTTACGTGACACGACTGGGGTGCCGATTGCGGATACATTCCAGTGCCAGTGTGGTTCGAGTGGGCGGTTAATAGCAGTTCTTTGCAGACATGTGGATGGCACATTTAATATTTAAAGAGCGACTGATGTGAGCAAACACCGGATGCGGAGGCGAGTGTTATGCAGCCAATTACTTCAATTGCTCGAATCCTTGCGCCATTTGCGCCAGAAGTGATGTAATAAATAATATACCATTCGGAGAGTGCAAAAATAAGCGACATAGATTAATATTAATAATTTCATCGGAAGTGGGTCACGGTCGCTTGGATCAATGGGAATCAGGAGCACTCAAGAGTGCCACTCTTCTGTCCGAGTTCGCAACTGTCATCAGGCCGCTGCGAAGTGGGACCATAAACGGAACAATAACACAAAAATAATTGTCGCCTTCCTCCGATGTCTCTTTGTTGACTTTTATTTCACCAACCCCCCACCCCATGCCGGAGGGAATATCCGCTCAGCGGAGGCTTGCGCAAAAACTTTTCTTTGGCAATTAAAAGTTATGCATTGCTTTCTGTCAGAATTACAAAAGTGTGGCGGTCGTGTTGTCGCATAAATCGTTTGATGTTCAAAGCGATTTTCAGGCATTTGAAAAGGGTTTCTGTGCTTAGGGGATGATTTCTTTTTGGCCGTTTGTGACGTGCTTTGATAGTGTCCCTTTTATCGCACGCCGCTACCCGAAGATGTGTGTGTTTGTTAATCGTGCACGTTTGTTGGCATTGTGCGTCACATAACCCTTTTTATCGCTGACCTCATTTTATTACAAAATTGCAGTTTATTTCGTGTTCAATCTCAATCTGAGTTTGAATAAATGTGCGTTTGTTGCTCAGCGTTTAGGGGTGTAATGTCAAAGATGTAGCAATCCGATTTTATCGGCCGTGATTCAGGGCCGGACACATCAGCAGGAGGAGCTAGTTTGCGAGCACATGCGATAGCGCTTTTGCGTGGCATTGAATCGAGGGTGTAAATCTTGGATTTACAGCGTGCAATGAAACGGGGATCAGAATTTGATCAAATTTTGCTTGGTTTGCCGTTGACCGGATATGAGGAAATTGAATGCGAGATGTTTATGAAATCACCCTTAATGCTGATTTCAATTTTATTGGGTGCGAAAGTCGAAATTCCATCTGAACTATTTGATAAAAGAACTAAGCTCCCCAAGTGGAAGTTACATTCAAACACAAAAGGTTTCGTTTCAAAAATGTAAGTTTTTTAGTTGTGGTGTGTCTGCGGCAGCTTATAACTTCTGAACTTATGAATCGTATTTTATGTGAAAATAACTTTGGGTGATGATTGAGGATAAGTCCCTGAAGGCGAAGCGAAATTAGTATTCTATTTGAATAATTGTGTTTTATGAAACTGAGCTTTGGTTAACATAATTTTAATTTTAAGATCTATAACAGATCTGGGAGGCGGAACATTCTTAAAATTGCTCTCCCCCTCTCTTTCTTCAGTTTTAACACAGACATACATCAATTCAGGAAAAGTCCTAACATTTTTCTTGCAGTAAATATGTTAACGACATTCTGGGGCACAGTCTCATCGTCATTAGTCAAAAAATTCAGTCAGTTCAGAAAAGCCTAAGGAGAGCCGCTAGTAATGGAAGCAATGAAGGAATACTCTCGTTGAAAGGTTTAAAGAAGTGGCTCATTTAAAGAATGTTATTTTTTCCCGCCTAAAGAGAATATTCATCATAAACACACTTTAATTTTCAAACCCTAACGAAGTTCCAAATGTGGCCTTGGTGTAGTGAGTAATTGCATTGACTTACTTGTCCCGAAGGTCGCAGATTTGATTCCTAGTCTGAACACAAAGAATACTATTTGCCGCTAGACCCAGTCTCAAACACCATATTGACGGCCCCTTGTGATTATCCCATCACGTCATATTATGTCCGTATGTCAGCAGCTGAACGGACTTGTGGAAAATCGTGCATTTAGTTAGTCAGTTTTGTGCGATTTTCTGAAGAGTGATGTTGAAGAAGTCACACGTCCTCGTGTCGCCTTGTCTAAAACCTTTTTTGACATTGCAGGTCTCGGTGAGTTTTTTAGGGATCTCAACAGAGCATCGGGAGCTCCCCACCGTCATCCTACACAACCTGACGAGTTTGACAGAAATTTCGGAATTAGACATGGTACATTATAGCTCGTCCCTATGCGGCCTAAAAGTCGACAACAACGTGGTTGGTTTCGATTCTTACTTCTTGGGGCTTTTTCAAAATCAGCAACAAGGTGGGATTGGAATTTAGGGTAGATTTCCATGGCCTGAAATTTCACTGATAAGGAACTAGCAGACCGATCACATATTGTATCGGAAATGCACGGCTTAGAGGATCTTGTGACCGATGTTCAGAAAACTGATTCATCGATAGTTGTCGTAGTTGTACAGATGTCTCCACTTGTGGACTTGGCAGACGACACAAAGTTTCCACTCATCGAGCATGCTTTCCTCTGATCATATGTTACAGATGAGCTCTTGCATGCGCTCAAGCAGATCATCCTCTCTTAAAGAGTTCTACGGATAGTCTTGCAGCTCCAGCAATCATGCAATTTTGAATTCGTCTAAGTCGGGTGGACGAAATTCTTGATCATAGTCATCTAGATTTACTGGAACATTCTTCAATTTCCTTTCTAACTAGGGAGTTTTTAAACATACATTATTTCATAATGCCCGTTATACAATATAAGAAAACTAAGTAAAAGAAAAAAATTACCGCATTTTTCTACTTCAAAAATGTGGGATATCATTTATACAAGACGTAACAAAAAAAATATGTGAAAAATAGAAATAAATTTAAAGTGTATCCCACATATCCAAAGAGAACTTCATTGCCAAGGTCTACATTACCGAGGAAAAAAGTTTTTTAAATCAGTAGAATAGAACATGCAACATAATGCGGTGACAAGGATATTATTTTTAAAAAATAATTTGTTTAGCGATGAATATATCTTAAAATTGAAAATTGAAATAAAATTGGTATTTTATTTTGTTAGTTGATGCAAAAAGGTGTCAACTTTCTTTTGACGCTCACTGTCATGTACCGGGTGGCCCACCAACTTAATCATAGGTTCGACATCTCAGTATCCTATCTCCATGGAACGATATCAGTGGCATTATGCTGGAGCAACGTTGGGACATATTAAAAACGTATATTCAAAATGAACGCGATGACTTCAATTAGCTGCCTCGTTGCTGCGATATAACTTTGAGACTTTTCCTTTTGTGGGAAACGATGAAGGTTCAATGATTTGTCAACAGTCTAAAAAAGGATTGAAGCAATTAGTGCCACAATCTTTCAAGTGATCCGTAAGTTCCAGGCAATGTTTTTTAGGGGTTGAGAAGAAATGGGCTATTGTGAAGCCAGTTAAGGCTTGAACAATTATGTATTTTAAAATTAGTAGGAACTTCAGGAAGAACGAAACCTTTAGTGTTCGAGTATAAAATGCGAGTCATTTGCACATTTTAAAAAGAATCTGTCAACTGGTGTATCATATCGCTGGAGAACGAATTTAATCAAACTATACAGAGCGATTTCTAAGTTTTCCTCAAAATTAAATTTTCGCATAAAGACAATCGTCACTCTGTTAAATACATCTGTATACGAAAATTCATAAAAACCTCTTAATAGCTATAAACAGTGTGACAGGCATAAACGACAGATGGACGGACTTACAAATGCTTCCATGCTTTCATCATTCTTCTTGTGGTCAAGCAGTCTGTCCTGTTTCGCAGACTGCAATTGAGGTCTGCACGTTCTGCCAAGTACTCAGACATGTTCGCATTTCCCCCTGCTCTGCCTACACAGAACACAAAAAAAACGTAAAACCTTGAATTTTAATTGCTTCATGCATAACTACACCCGGCAGCTACAGACCTGTCTTCTGACTGCAAACATCAACATTTCAACATCACCACCCACTCGTATAATGTCTGAACTACATAGAATGGTCTAGTCCTGCACAATGCACAGTTAAGTGTCATGACATATAGAGGTCAAAATAATTAACGTATGTATTAGCATATGTGTGCCATTAAATTATTTCCCTAGCACAATTGAAACCGACATGAATTATGTTTTGTTTCTGTTTCGCCAAGGGTTGCAATTACTCGCTCAACAATGAGTAAGACCTCTTGCTGCGAATTCTGTAGAAGCGGAATATTTAATACGGCCTGAATTCGCATGCTCCTTGCGTATATTTAATTTCTGCATTCCTTGTGTGTAATTTGATAATTATTAGGGCACCACGTGTATCCACTGAAGAGGGGTTTCACGTGTTATTTCGGAGGTGTCTTCTGCAGAAATTGCCATTCCTTCTGTGTGTATCCAAATATTTTAATGAAATCAATATTTTGTGAAATATATCGAAAAAAATAAATTATTTTGGCTTTTTAGGTACAAGTATCGTTCTTTCGGCATTTGATACTCCCTTAAGATGTGAAGTTCGAATAAGAAGCAACAATGAATAAACATGGGGAGGCACTTGGATAAGACGGAGGACAACTCTGGCCAACTGCAGTGTCTTTTGGCTAAAAGATGGCAATTAACAAATAAAGGAAATTTACGAACCTTATTATTAATAAAACCTTGAGTGTCCGAGTTCCTCTATATGGCGGAAAATGAACTGCAGATGCAGTGATTTTTGATCGCCTCCAGATCTTCCCCATTATATTCTGTTCCGTTTGCGAAGAACTAAAGAAAGTTCATCGCGCGCTTCTTCCATTTTATGGTCAGTTCATTTTTCGCTCAACGGGTACGTAAGTAAGCAGAATTGTCGATTTTGGAGTGAGTATCAGCCAGAAGTATTGCAAGAGCTACCAATGCATCCAGAAAAAGTCACAGTTTGGTGCGGTTTATGAGCTGGGGGCATCAATGGACCGTACTCCTTCAAGGATGATGCGAATCGTAAAGTAACTGTCAATGGTGAGCGATACCGTGAGATAATATCCAAATTTGTTTTGCCCAAAATGCAAGAGCTTGACTTGCATGACATGTGGTTTCAACAAGACGGTGCCACATTGAGAGGCGAGTTCGGTGAAAAGTTTATTTTACGTTCGGGACCGGTCAATTGGCCGCCTAGATCGTGCAATTTAACGCCTTTAGATTTTTTTTGTGGGGCTATGTTAAAGCTCATGTCTATACAGACAAGCCCGCTTCAATTGACGCATTGGAAGATAACATTGAGCATTTATTCGTGAGATACCGGACGAAATATTGGAAAGAGTATGCCAAAATTGGACTAAGCGGATGGACCATTTGAGGCTCAGTCAAGGTCAACATTTGCATGAAATAATCTAGCTTTTAAAAGATCACCCTTTAGTTTGAAGGAGAAGATTTAGCAGCGATCTTGTCAACCTCATCAAAGGATTTAGAATTTCTCGACGTAAATGCCCATGTCATGAGGAGCAAATGGACGCTTACGCTCCAGCTTGGAGAATTCTCGAATTCAGCCCCGATGCACAACGTGGCATAAGAAGACATCGCCTCCATTGACGTATCTACTTGGAAATGCATGTTAACCAGTTGGCCTGAAGGCTCCTACCGCATGTCTGCAATGCATCTGTTGAAAAGTTTTTTGAGTGAGAACTTCATTTCACCTTTTGGTTCGGTGAATTTGGCGCCTAGATCGTGCGATATTACACCTGTGCTGTAGTGCTGTGGAAATATGCAAAGTGTCAGATCTTCAAGAATAAACCAGCTACATTTGAAGCATTGCACCAGTCACTATGCATGATCGAATTACCGGAAATTGGATATTTAGAATTACCCACTTCCAGCGAAGTCATGGCCACCATTTAGACGATATGATATATTCCCTTAAACGATAAAAGCACGATGAATCGCTTTTCATATTTGAAATTTTGTAAAAATCACTTTATAAAAGTTAAGGGTCGGATGTATAAGGTTCTCCTTCCGCCTTTTTGTCTTTTGAATTTTCCAGCTATGAACAAAGCGCTACAGAGCTCGTATCTGGCAATTCTATACATCATTTGAAAGGTCTTGACATAACCTACCACTACGACGTTAAGCATGATTAGTTTGGATATTGCGTTCAACAGTTGTAGATGTGTAAACATGGAGCTCACCAACGCCGAAACCGCGCTGTTTTAAAGTTTTCCTTCGTTAAAGGCAAATCCGCTAGAGAAACACTCCGTGAAATTAATGGTGTTTTGAGGGATGGTACTCTATCACTTCGAACCGCGGAGGAATGGTTTCGACGATTCAGAGTCGGTGAAAACAACACCATGGATAAGCCAGCTGGCGGAAGACCTGTGATGACGAATACCGATCGAATTATTGAAATCATCGAGTTAGACCGGCATGTGGCATCTCGTGACGTCGCCCAGGACATGGGAATTAGTCATCAAACCATGTTAAAATATCTGCAGAAGGCTGGATACAAAAAAAAAAGCTTGATGTTTGGGTGGCGCATAATTTGACGCAAAAAAACCTTCTGGACCGAATCACCGCCTGCGATATGCTGCTGAAACGGAAAGAATTCGACCCATTTTTGAAGTGGATGGTGACTGGCGACAAAAAATGGATCACATACAACTATATTAAGGGAAAACAGTCATGGTTGAGGGCCGGTGAATCGTCCCAAACAGTGGCCAAGCCAGGATTGACGGCCCCGAAGGTTTTGCTGTGTATTTGGTGGAATTGGAAGGGAATCATCCACTATGAGCTGCTCTCATATGGCCAGACGCTTAATTTTACCATCTACTGCGAACAATTGGACCGCGTGAAGCAGAAGATCGACCAGAAGCGTCCAAAATTGGCCAACAGGAAGGGTGTAGTGATTCACCAGGACAGGGCCAGACCACACAGTTCGTTGATAACTCGTCAGAAGCTACGGGAGCTCGGATGGGAGGTTTTATCGCATCCACTATATAGCCCAGGCATAGCGCCAATTACTACCTGTTCCCGAACGCCCTTGGTGGTGTGAAGTTGAACTCAAAAGAGGCTTGTGAAAAGTGGCAAATAAGGTGGGGGGTATTATGAAGTTGCCGTCTAGATGGAAACAGATTAGCGAACAAAACGGCGTATAAACTAAGTCCAATCACATAACCATTTTTATGAAGAATTGAATGAAGAGCAAAAAAGCGGATGGGAGATATTTGACAGCCTTATAATAATAATAATTGAGTTGCACTATAGCCCACAAGGGACCAGGGTTTAGCTTCTATAACAACTACTCGTGTTGTGCTTGCTACTGTTCTCTCACGAGTAGAAGGGACCTACCGTTTTTTGCCGACTCCGAACGGTGAGATTTGAGAAGCTTTTCAAAGACAATTGATACTCTTTGAGTGTTGTCAGCAACTCGAAAGAGATGGTGCCGTGAAAAAATTCGAGGTGTCCCGTCCGGGAATCGAACCTAGACCTCCGGTGTTTGAGTCGACGCACTTACCCACAACGGCACGGTGACCACACCACATCCAGGAATACCGATTGAATGGGATGCTAAATTTTACTGGTATCAGTGTTTCCTTTATTAGCCAACATTCATCAAATCACATTTCAAGAAGCAGCCAACGTTTGATGGCCACTTTCATCCGTAGCAATTTAACGAGCAAAACTCCATTCGGCTAAACAATACTTTCGCCTATTACTCGCGGCGTTAAAAAGCAATTCCATCGGCATCATTTCAGAAACCTAACAACAAATCGAAGCCTAGGTATGTTATGTGCGCCGCACATGATGCGGTAACAGCGAGAACCATTTATAAGAAGCACCCATTCGATAAGAATTCCCTTCAATCAGTCGCACAGCCATACACACATTCGCCATCAATTTCCTCCGTCGTGCCTATCCTCAAGTGTTACTTGCACATTTCTTACGAAAATCAGCGCAATAAAAAATAGAATTCCCTTTAAGCATTCGTTTAATTTTCTCAAAACGACATAACTCAAAAAGTGAGTCCCGCCCCCCGCAAGCACACACGTCATAGGACGTAACCAGCATTTTGCAACAATGAACAGCTTACTCTGATTGAATTTGAAGTGTTGCCATAAAATCCTTCTCATGAATTTCAATATCAATATTTGAAATGTGGAATCACAGTCATGGTGATTCAGCGTATCCTTGTAACCGGCAAAGGTATCCAGTTGCCTTGCCTGAGTAGCAGTGGTAACGTCTACGTTCTGTGGTGCGGCTCCAAAGGCACATGCAAACATGATTGATTCAGTGTCATCTTCCTGTGGAAAATAAACACGTTCACAGGTGAGGGAGAGACTGCAGTCGCTTCCCGCGTTCGTCGCCTGCTGCCCCAGTGATGTGTTACAACGATAAAGTTATTATTTCATCGAATAATTCGATACGATGACACAGTCGGGGTAGGGGGTGGCGTGTTACGACAAAGTGAGTTTGAGTTTGAAAAATTTGTGGATTACTCCGAGTTCAGGGGCTTACGTAAGCGCACTCGGCCCATCCCCCGAGGCGAAGAATAAGATAAAACGAACGAGGATTACGTTAAACTTGTGTTCTTGAGTGTAGAAAACTTTTCTTTTTTTTTCGGTTTTCTAAGGAACCCCCTCCACGCCAGAGAGTCGTGCGGATGACATGAACCACATATTGAGCAATAACCCCCCACTGCTTCAGGTTTTGTTTTCTGTTTTCGTCTCAAAAGGCCCTCCATTCGTCAAGTCTCAGCAGAATTCTTGAGAAGCCAGGCGAAGCATTGTAGTGAAAACATTTGCCAGATTGAAACTAGATATCAGCGGCAATTTATGAGCATTATAAACAACAGATCCCCGAGCAGCAATTACATTTCACAGCGGTCCCAAAATGAAATGGGAGCCCGGCAAACAAGGTTCAACACTGAACGGTATTTGTCTGGACCCGGAACACAAGCGTATGCACATGTTACGGGGTGGCGTATACATAACAAGTGGCTGGGATGGCCTGCCGCTCGATTGAAATTAACCCACGTTTGGGGGTTGGCTTGTAACATATGCAAAGCAATTAAAATCCGGCAAAAAAAAGGACAGCCCTCCGGCTCGAAAAGACATCAACACAATGTGGCATAAAAATGCTGGTTCGGGATACACGCCGCGACATGGAAATTTAAGTAATTGATCCAATTAAGAGAAGGGATGCGAATGACGGCTGTTTGATGTCTGCTCCCGGGGGGTTGCTCTGAATTAACATATGCGCGCCGTGTTTGTGTGCGAGTTTTGCTTTCGTTTTCATGTGCTTTGCATACGTATGCTCGATTTAGACGTCCTGGTAAATCTGATGCCGTGAATTTAATTTCCTAGATTGAATTGACGCAATTAAACTATGATTGAATTTAAGCTATTCCACGTGGCAGGACTACGTGTGTTGGCAGGGAGCGGCTTCACAAGGGACAGAGAGATGCCATTTGCATACATGAATCGTAATGTATGTGAAGGCTGATTTTATCCTTCGAAGGACAACAACATCGTGGCTACGTCTGGAGTGGAACTGTGACTTATGACGTACAACGAGTGCTCACATTTAAATCCAAGAAGACATTTGTATGATTCCAGCAAGACAATGTTTACAAATTGCAGGAACATGACGCAACTGTTTCGCATTCAGTTGGAGATGATAAGCTCTCGCGCAGTGATTTTACCGCACGTCCAAATGATCAGATTAGAAGAATGAGCGTTTGGTGGCGTTTCGTTGTGCCACCTTTAGGATTCTTCAAGGTTAACGCTTTTCTGGGTAATAATCTAGCTCTTGCGAGTCAAAGGAGCAAGAAAAATTTTTGAGAACAGCACCATCGCTGTGTGTAGGGGGATTGGAGGCAAACAATTTCTTGTGATGCGCAACTACTCAGTAATAGGTAAAATTTGCGTTTTTTAGCTTTAGGCTCCAACATATAGATGGATGGTGAGTCACAGCGAAATTATGTTTTGTGCCATGCACCGTACAACTACCATTCAATTCACACCGACTTCCCTTAGGAAGAAACATGAATTTGAACTTAGACTTCACAACACGGGTCCTATCAGGACTCAATGCAAATTATGAAATTTGAATTTCTTGCCACGGGCTTCCAGCTTAGTTACGGAGAACAAGGCTCTGTAATGCTTCTGTCGTAACGTATAAATATTGTCGCACCGGTGACAGGGACAGGGGCCGTCAAAGGATGATGTTGTTGTGAAAACGTAAGCATTTGAGTGCATTTTCCATTAAGAAATGTTGAAATGTCAAATCTTAGCCTTATTGCTTGTGCATGTCACACACCGATGCAAGTGTTAAGCAAGTTTGACGAATCGCCGCAGAGCTCCGGGGTGGAGTACTTGCAAAATTGTGGAGCTGCCTGTGGAAACGGTTAAAAGAATTTAAATTTAAGATTTATGATTGGAAAGGATGTCTTCTAGCTCGTGAAACAACTGCAGATTAGTTTTTGACAAAAAATTTCAATAGGCCCTGCATACTATTCATCTTGCACACCTTTTCTTTTGCGACGAATATGAGAGAGAAGCTTTTTGCTGAATTCATGTAGTGAATTAAAAAACAACAGAGGCCTTGTTACAGAACAAAACTGCAGTGAATGGAGTGACGATAACCCTCAATAGTATGTTCAAACACCATAACATCCACAAAAACTGACTATATGTTGTTATCGGGTTGGTTGAAAAATTGGTCAGTACTTTTTAAAAATACTGGCCAGAACGTTGCAGTCAATGGTGACCGCTAAAGAGTCATGATTACCGAATTGCCCGTTCATTGATTGAGTAGCCATGATCAGCAGGAGCTGTAGTCTTAAGAAGTGATTTATTGAAGGAAACGTTTGTTAACCGCAAAGTTTCACGTAACAGACTCTTGAATCGACCTCCTGTTTGAGTGTTTTCTGCTGAAATATGTGAAGTTGTTAGTCTACGCAGAAATTCCCCAAACGATTGACTACTTGATGATGACAGACCTCCATGCCCACTCACTTTCTTAGTTACTTATCAGGCCGGCGACCCATGAAGGGTCAGAGCCTGAGCAATTGCTGCCTTCCATCGCTGACGGTCCTGGAAACGCTCCTTCCAATCATCAAGGCTAAGCTGTCTTACGTCCACGATGACTTGGTCTATATACCGGAGGTTTGAGTGTCCTCATCTTCTCGAACCAGGAGGCTCAGATTCGTAGACTCTCTTCGCTGGAGCGTTCCTGTCCATGCGTTCGATGTGGCCGAGCTCCACATCCTGGTACTACATCCACATCCTGGTACAGCTTGTAGAGTTTGCGGTTATATCTTTTCCTCCATTCACCTTTCTCGCAGACAGGACCATATATCCGATGTAGAATTTTTCTTTCGAAAGCACCAAGAATCAGCTCTGCAGACTTGCTTATCGGCCAGCTTTCAGCTCCATAAAGCAAGACTAGCAGTGCCCACTCACGTATACGCAAAATCTGATCAGAAAATTATTTATTAGTACCTGAAGAGTTCAAGTCGGAGTGCCAATAAAATCTCTTGTTTAATATTATTCCATGGAAAAAATCTGGTGTGGTCAGATGACCTTGGAGGGCAGCGAAATGTTCAGCTTCCCAATAACCGGTTTGGCTACCAAATACCTAACCCAAGTGCTGTTGAAATGGATACATCTAAGTAAAAATAAACAACAAAGAATTACGCTTTCACAGAAGCACCCCCATCATCAAAGAACTTAGAAATTAATAAAAAAAAATACACACAACCTAATTGACTACTTTTTGGCTTTCTATCCAACTTCGCACAATTTTCTTTTATAAAGCAAAATCACAGAAATTCCCCCTTCTTTCTCCACTTCCATTGATTCCGTTCCCTTTGAGCGTTGACCAAACAAATCTCCAACATCTTTTAAAAAAAACGGTGAATGAATGAAATATTTGATGTTGCACAGCCTGCCCCACAATCCGTTTCGATGAAACTACACCCCACATTGTAACACGTTCTGGGCGCAGTACCTGGTGTATTTCTGGATTACATTTTAATAAATTGGTTAATTCAGAGGGCTTAATAAATTTAATTTTTTACGGAATTAAGTCTGGGTCTGATAAGTTTCGAGCCGAAACGCTTGAATGAATTAACAATGCTAGAGCCACAGTTGTTTCTTAAACTCTGTGACAGGGATCTTGATGGTACGGTCTTCATTCGATGTTTCTAAATTCGAAAAACCTGTTTACCAATCGACTCGGACGCGTTTCGGAAAGCTTCCTGCAGAATGTCCTTGGACGAAAATAAAGAACAGCAAGGCATGGTGCCACTGCAGTTTCCAAATCATTCTTTCGGTATCACAATAATTGTAATCAGAATAACTAGGTGCGAAATATAAAAGAAAAGACGAAATTATTCCTTTTTCTTATAATGACTTCAGCTCAACCCTGCACTGAGATTTTTTTCACACGTAGATGGTTTCGTTTATTTTTCTTTTCTTTCTCTCATATATAACCAATGTCAGCATATGATTAGAATAAGGGTACTAAATAGGCATTTAATTTATTTATGTTTAATACGCCGCTATAACTCAATGTCGAAGCAGGCTGCCAAGCACCGAAGCTAAATGCTCATTATGGAAGTTTATGTTACCGTTTTTGGCCAATAACGCTAAATCTGTGTGACAAAGAATGCCTTACACACTTTTAACAGAAAGTTCCCGAACACAGCACTTTGTGATGGTATTTGATTTATTGGAGCAACGATGTGGCATGCACCAGCTCATCTGTAAGATATGGCCGGAGAAAAGCATGCATGATTAGTGGAATCTCAGCTTCGTTTGTCAGGTCCACAAGAAAGGAGATCCCTTCGACTGTGGCAACCATCGAAAGATTAGTCTCCTCAACATCACTTACAAGATCCTCTCTGGTGTATTGCTTGAACGCTCGAAACCGTTCGTCAACAACCTGATATTTGCTTATCAGTATGGTTCAGGCCCGGGGATTCCACAATAGACCAGATCTTCAATTTAAGGCAGATCTTGAAACAGACCCAAAAACTATAGATTGACATGCACCACATATTCGTCGATTTTACGGCGGCATATGACAGCGTGCGTAGAGATGCGCTACACAGTGCCAAGTTTTGGCATTCCCACCAAGCTTGTCAAATTATGCAGTATGACAACAGCGAACTCTCACAGCTTCGTCAAAATCGGTAACGAACTCACGGATCCCTTAAATGTAAATAAAGGTTTTCCACGAGACGATTCGTTGTCATGTGACTTCTTCAATATCATTCTTGAGAAGATCGAGATATAGGCTTGGCAAGACACATCAGACTATTTTGAAATGATTAGTCGCTTGGTATGTATATGTATGGCATGTGGATATACGATTTCAATACTTTTCCGCCCCATTTTATGCTTGTATCCAAATGTCTCTCGACATTCATTGTCCTATCCAAATATTGCTTGTAAGATAATTTGCGTCTATGTCCGACATTTCATTCAATGCGCTTCATATACATATGCGGAAAGTATGGAAGTTTGGCTAAGACGAACGAATAAACGAACATGTTAAATGAAGGTGTTTTCATTTTGAACGAAACTAAAATTTTGGTCAACAACCTATTTCATATCAAAAAAAAAAAGGATGAAACTGGATTTAACCATTCGTGCTTTTGGGCCCTTAACCAGTCACCTAACCCTAGCAATCAATTGATTTTAACATCAGCAACTGGAAAGTTAATGATCCTTGCAGCTGAAGCATTGCCTTCCATACCCTGAATGTTCATAACTGAAAAACAAGCATAATTTGATCGGCTTGCATGAAATTGCTAAAACGCACATCTCACACGTAGTGGCTCTTTAGAGTTCGAAACCCAGAGTAGGAAAATCAAATTTTTCCCTTTCAGTGAATTACATTTTCTGTTTAGACATGCCCTTGTTGGCTGAATGACTGATTTCTCTGCATCTAACATTCTAGAATGTCTAAATGAACAAACAGCGTATGCAGATCTTAACGCTAGTCAAACTTCTTACTGACTGACAATTTGCAGTTTCATTGTTAAATTAAGTTCAAATGGTGCCAAATTTAGGTAAAAACAAGTAGAAACGCCATGACAATCATCTACAATCAAATAACAACAGGAACAAAACCACAAGTAATCGTCATGCCCTTCAATCTTGTTCCACGGTATTCTCAAGTTATCTTCCTTATCATACACTGACGAAAAAAAGGGTAGCAAAGCGATAAAAATGAATTCCAACGAATTATGCATTCACAGAAGCAACCACGAGTCATCAAACATCTTTAAGATAAATAAGAAAATATACACGTCCTAATTGACTTTTTTTTTCCTATTTCTTATCCTACTTCAGACACTTTTCTTTATTAAAGCAAAATCACAGCGAATCCCCTTTGTTTGCATTTCCCTTTGTGTGCTTTGACAGTTTGACATTTGCATAGATACTATGGTGAGAGTTTTTTTTTTTTTTAAAGAAATCCGATATATCGCATACAAGGCGGGAATAGAAATTTAAATACAAAAGAATGACGACAGGGCTGGGCGATTTGCGAAACTGGGGTGTAATTGTAATTTTCAGAATTGCCTCTTTCACATTCAAATTCTTTACGAAAAGGCTATGCAATTTGCTGCCAAAATAAATTCAGTGCTGTTGGAGCCAATAACAATGGGAAGTGGAGCATAATTCGATGGCAGGGCAAGTAAACAACGGAATGGAAATATTTGAATGGATGCATTTATTTTCTATGATTATTTAAGAAATGGCACTGCAACGAATGTATCCATTCAATATTTGGATCTTGAAGGAATAAAAATATTCACATGTGTACACACTTGTGTATGAAACTTTAAGGTCATGGTCAGACTTGATACCGTCAGTTTAAAGGTTATATAAAAAATTGAGGTTATACACAAAGAATGTGCTATGAAGTACATTCTATGTGTACTTCAGCCAACAAATGTATACGCTGCCAAAATATTCTTGCTGGCTATAGATGTTTTTAAAGTTGATTGGACACTCCTGGTTAGGGTGTAGCCACATTTACTGCACTTTGTCTGTTGACCAGCTTATCTAAATGTTTCTTTAGTTGAAAATTTGAGCTTCCCAAATTAGCGCAAACCTTTAAAGAGACAAACACATAAACAAATAAATTGCTGAACAAATTTTGAAGCAACCAGGAGTTCATGGCACACACTTTTATTCCTACAGTTCTACAACTCAACAACGTTAAGGCTTAAAGTTGGGTCTGTATGCATTGTGACGAAAGAAACAGTGTAACTTACATTAATCGACTGTGCAAGCATGGCCCGTGAAAGATTCAAAATTATAAGCTTTTTCTTCTTCTATTAATGGCGCTATAGACAATTAATATGCCCCTCCAGCTAGCATGAACTCTGGCCAGCTGCCTCCATTTACGAAGTTTATGTTGGTTGAGATTCTTCTTCATTTGTGTGCGCCATCTCAATCTAAGCTGTTCTAGGATTAGTGGTGTTCATACGCTCTACAAGGCCTACAGATTATTCGTTGTATCCGAAGACGCTTGACAAGGCGCATGCCGCCGTACAGCCGAAAAAAATTCGTTGTTGATTTTTCTCTTCCAACCGCCATCAATGCAAACAGAATCAAAAATCGCAAGCAGAACTTTTCTCTAGAAAGACTAAGGACTTCCTCAACCGCTTTTTGTAGCGCCCAGGTTTCTGCGCCGTCAGGGACTGGGATGATCAAGTGCCAGATTAGACCCAGTTTAGTACAAACCCAGTTTAGTTCTTCGAGAGAGAGAGAGAGATCTATTACTCACGTCAAATCGTTCGCGTAAGCTAGTAGTTAAAAGGACTTTTGGAAGATCGTGCCTCTAGTGTGACTTGTGAGTTACGCTCGATCTTCTCAAGAATAATGTTAAAGAAGACACTTGACAGTGAGTCGCCTTGTCTAAAACCTTTTTGAAGGTTTCGGTGATTTCGTAACCGACCTTGATGGAGCTGCTAGAGTTCTCCCTTGTCATCCTGCGTTAATTGATAGGAAAGCCAAAACTGGACATGGCATTGTATAGCCTGTCTCTACCCCTTACGGCCTTTAATCAACGAAGAGGTGGTGAATGTCGATCTGTACTTTTCGGGTCTCTTGCAGGATGTGCCGTATCGGGAACATTGTAAACTGAGGGGGATACTTTCGCGAAGTCCCCTCTAGAAAAATGTTCAAATTTTTAATGATCTCCAGGATGCAGGCTGACGAAGTGCATACTCCGGAGTACAGAACACTTGTCGGCGTACAAACCGGACACTTTTCCTTCGTTAAGTACCTTAGTCTACTTGGGCTTAGCGAAGACACTCTCTGCGACGTCTGTTGCGAAGCTGAAGATACTTCAGAGCACTTTCTTTGTCAATGTTCAGCCTTTGCAGGTGGCGGCTGTTTGGCGCCGATGTGGTGGGAGCTCAAAACTTAAGCTCTTTATCATAGAAACTACAGTAAATTACAGTTACTGCCTGGTAGTACAATGGACCAGCTTTTGAGTCTAAGCGCTCTAGTGCAGTGTATACCAACCTCCAACAAAAAAAGAAAAAGATCCTAGGCCAGAAGATGGGAGTGCAATAGATCTTTATGGTCATAGTACAAGTTTCTCTATGACACACCCCTATCTCTGCAAATCAATGTATTTTCCAACCCTTTGAGGAAAGCTCGATGGTTGGATAAATTAACAGTGAAAAGTTAATTGGCCAAGTTTCCAGGTGCAAGTTCAAGTAGATAGAAGCCAGTAGATAAATACCATATATCTATTGCATACACAATTCCAAACACACAAACTTTTAAATTTATTGTTTTCGCAAAATGTTAAAAGAAATTCCATTGATTGCCAAAAGAAAAAGTTTAAAAGTAAATTTAAATATTCACATTCACGAAGGACTTGTTTGCCTTTGCGAAACTCAAACTCGTTTCCCACTTGCAAATGTAAACAAAAGTAATTGACATGCAGACAGAACTCAACACACCAACACCCCCCAAAAGTGTGAACGCTTTCGAAAGCTTTTCAAAAACGAATTTGCTTTGTGCCCAAACCAAAATCAAATGTACTGAAAGCTGAACAAATATCCAATTTCCCATAAAAAGTCTCAACTCTGGTGGCGCACTCAACAAAGCACATCCTTCAACCAACTGTGTACCCAGCCAGCACCTTCCACAAATTCAAACAAGAGAGAAAAAAACCGTGTCTTCGCAAGCTTTCACTTCCGAACTTTCGTTGCTTTCCAATTTCGAAACTATACACTGCCTGCCGTGTTTATCTTTCAAATACACAAATCTGTCGTCCTCCCATTCAGTTGCGTTAGACATTTTGTAACGAAAATACTCGCCCGTCGAAACTATGCGTCTCCGCGCTCTGTTTAGCAATCATCTGTGCACTCATTAATAATTTTCATCTTAATCAGCCTGTGCCCCGAGGTGCAATGCCCATTTTCCATCGTGTGACTCGCAGAACTTCTCTCGTGCGCCCATCGAAAATGTGAAACAATCTCGTTTTTCCATACATACGCACATGCCAGAGGCACTCAATAAAAATCAATGTTCGAAAACATCATCGTCAAAATTCATTTGCATATGGTCGGTGATTTGTTTTTTAAAAGAACCAAAAAACCTCCCCTCTCCCCGCAACACCGCCGACGCGTAGGTTCAGCACAACCAGCCGCACAAGAACCAGAGTGGTGGAGTGGCACGGCTACGAGTGTCTATTAGGTTCTTAATTGAAGTGCAATCAGTGTGTGAAATTTTTTGAAGTTGGCAACATTGATTAGTGTACACTTTCCAGTAAGTGTTTTGGTGCGTTTTGTTTTTGTTTTTCTGTTCCTTCTTTTTTTTTGCGTTCCTTTTGACTGGGCAGTAATAAAAAACAGAGATACACGACCACACGTACTTGTAAATGTACTTCACAGAACTGCACGCCCAAACGGAAGGAAGAAGGAATGTTACTCGACAATAAGTGATTGATTTATATGCACAGGGACCACAACTTTGTGTGGCTGTGAGAGAGTTCTGAGAGGTGAACAGCAGCTCGTCCTCCTTTGTTCATCTGCAAGGCTCCTGCAAGAACCACGCCAAACCATTGCCTCATCCGTGAGCACCGTGCGACAGGAGTTGGCGTGCGTGTGCATATTTCGGAGTGTGTGTGTGTGTGTACTATTGTGAAAAATGGTGGAGGTACAGAAGGGATCTTCTGTCATAAAACTACCATCGTCATTGAAAAGGGAAACCGTTGTTGTTAATGCGCCAATGAAAAAAGTTACTCTGGTGCCAAATGACGAGGTAAGAAATACAAGATGTACATTTCAGTATTTTCAAGGTTTCAACATGATTGTTGTTCGTGGAAGTTGTTTGCATTGTTGTCGTTATTGACACTACCACAGTCTGTGTTTTTTTTAGGAAAGTTCTCCCCCAAAACCTCTGTGTGTGGAATCAATCAATTTTATATGAGTTTGAGTTTCATTGTCGAATTAGATACGCCACGCAGATACATAGACACGAAATCGAGGCAAAAGACAAAGCAGGGAATTTTTGGTAACTGCGTGTTACTTTGACTCCTCACAGATCGATTGGGTATTGTGACTATTGATGGCAGGGTCACGCTACCGCTGCCACTCGTCCTGAGTGGCTGTGGTGGCAGAGGGTGTTGCTTGTGCTGGTGCTTGGCATTTCGATATGTGCCTGTGCGGCCTGACACCTCGGGGGATTTTCAAGTTCATTAAGTTGTTTCTATGGCCACTTCGGACGGGTACCAAAACCCCTCGAATGTCTTGGGAAAATAAACATGTTCGTCCTTTCTATTGAATAAAGAAATAATTTACATAATTTATTTAAGCAGAAATATTTTGACCTACATGTCTCACAAGCTGCCACTCCTTGAAATTGCGAGAGAGCTGCTTCAACTTTGATATGTCACAGGAGGGGGCGTTACACATCGGAGCAGGGCCACGGGTACGAAAGAGCACATTCGTGCGATATGCGAAATAAATTATAATGTATGCAAAATTTCCACCACAAAAAGGGGGTTAATTAGATAGATGAGAGCGAATTAAGGACTGATGCTTATTACAAGCTTGCGGTCGGGTTAATTAAAAGGATTGGATTTGGAAGGAGAAATGCAAAAGCAAAGTTGTAATTTATGGTTAAAGGTTTATGGATTTATTTTTGGTTTTTCTTTTGTCGAATAAAAACTGCCTGCCAGGTGCAAGGTGAGCCGGGGTTCCTTTTAATGCCCCCAGGTTTAGGGGTAGTTGCGCATCAACGTTCACATGTGTGTGTTTTAATTCTCAAAACAAAATCTAGAGGACTTTATGCGATCGTTTCTTTTATGGGAAAACTTTGAAATTGCGTTTTATAATCTTCCTGAGCGACACTCTGCCGCGGATATTGGTGAAGTTTATCTTCGCTTTTATCATCGATTCGATCTTTATTTTAACGATCCCCGATTTATCTTTATGCCTGGGGGTACATTGAAATGCGTCCATCATACAAGTTGGAAAACAAATTGAACTGAATGGCTGTTGGATTTGTTTACTCACACGTGACATCATCACTTTAAGTTAATTAGAGTGTAAAAACTTTGATTAGATCATCTGAAGCCCCAATTGGGAAACACCACAAAGGACATGCTTTTGTTTTCGATTTGATTATCTGTCGTTCCTCTTATGCTGCTCACATTTGTGATTCATTCTACAGTCGGTTCCGAGAGAAACATATATTGGCTCGGTTGATGGCGAAAACGGACAATGACATAATTGATGTTCAATGTCGTTAATGTGCGGAATTATCTCGTCCTTTACCTCTTATTGGCGTATACCTTCTATCTTAAAATGCCCAAAAAAAAGGAGTTCAAAGGTTCCATATCACATGGTCGTAGCACCCAATTAACACTGCCACGACGTAAGATAACACGCCCATTGAATTTCTCGCGCAACAGAGTCATTGTTCCGTTAGCAGTGTACAATCATGTTTTAAGCACAAATCGTCCAGATCCTTATCCTCGATTCCTGGTCACAAAAATTCCGTTTTCGTAGCGCGATAAGAAACACCCATTACGGGAACTGCTAAACCGAACTCATTGTGGAACAAGTACAGCCCAATGACGCCGGCACTCTTTTTGGATACATCGGTTCTTCAGCAATCATTAGTGGATTCTCATTTGTCCAAATGAGACAATTCTGTTTGTTAAGGGATTCATTAAAGTTAAAGTGTGCCTCGTCGCTGAAGATGATTTCCCTTGTAAGGCACGAAAGGCATTTGATTTGAACGAACATTTTTGTAATAAGCTACAACAGTCTGAACTCGCTGCTCAATTGTGTGTTTCCCCACGGCTGAGTTTGTCAACACTTAAAATGAGAAATGGCAAATTAAGTTGTACAAAAGGTAAAGTGTCCAAATCAAACATCGTTCATTATGGATGAACCACCCTCTGGAATAGCCCTGGTCATGTTATTTGCATCTGACTATACTAAAGCTTGTGTGAAAGACATCATTGGGATACATTTTTTTGTTAAAATCTTTTTTTTTCTGTCAAAGTTAGGTATGTTGAAAAATGATTGAAAATTTGGAACATTTGTTTTCTGTTTTCTATCATCGTAAATGTCAAAAACCATCCCTGAGTACTACCAGGATGATGGGTGCACACAGAAAGCAGAACTCTTAGATTTTTTGCGCAGTCTTTTTTGACATGCATTGTTATGTTAATCTTGGACCATGTTCAGCATAATTCTTAATATTCGAATTATTTGAGATGACATACCGATCATTTTAAATTTGAGACAGACGTAACATCGTTACATGCTACAAAATCAGTAAGTAAATGCGAAACGATTCGATGGGCAAATGCAAGAAAAAGAGTTAATTTACTTTTCAACATAGTCTTTTAGCTTGATACAGTTTTTGGAACTTGTTTATCCCGACTAAAAGAAGTCTAGTCCCGAGTTTCTAGAAGTATCTAAAGAAACCATCCGTGGTGACGGAAAGTTCTTATTCGAGTCAAACTTCTGCTCGGCGAATGTCTTTTCATGTTTGAAAACAAAAGAATTCGCATAAGGTCAAATCTAAAGGAGACGGGAGAAGGCAGTCATCCGCGACCAATATGGCGCCTTGTCATTGACTTTTTTATTTCACCGAATATGCCTTTTTTTCTACAATTCATATTCGAGTTTTCTTAATAATTCGGTATAGTAGAGCACTGCTTCCGTAGTTTAAGTATTTTATATCTAGATTTAATGCAAATGAAACTCAAAATAAAAAAAATACATTTTAAACTAAACTAAGCACTGCTTCCGTTTCGCCCTTCTTTAGATAGTACATGTAAAAAACAGTTGTCTTCACCTTTCTGTCCTTTTGCCTTTTATGAAAGGACCGATATTTATGTTTCAGCGAATTCATGTTTGGACAACGGTTACGCAAAGATGACGAAACTCCTTTGAAATAAGCTTAAATACTACTCTGCAGTGGTCTCAAGTTTGCGCTTTTTTTCTTGAGTTAAAAAATGTAGCAGGCATTGCGCAGAAGATTTTTTCCGCATGCACAATTATTTCATGGAGGATACTATACACGCGATCTTATCTTAGATGTCTTCTTCTTTACTTAGCTGTCAATCGCGTTAGTGTATTATTATATTGTTATTCTCAGTAGTAGTCGTTTTTAGCGAGCGATGCCCAACCACGTTGAACCTCGTCATAGACAGAGAAGCATCACTGTACAAAACATACAAGCTATCTTCGATTTCTTCTGTTTTTGAAGCGGGCGATCAGATTCACCCTCAACAATTTCAAGTACTAACCTGATTGGAATTTTGTACAAAGACTTAGAATTTTTCTCTTGCAAGGTCCATTGGTCCCAGTAATTGGGGTCGTAGGATTATCCGCTTAATTACTGATTCGGCATTAAAGATGCCCTAGGCGAATTTACAATTTTAAGGTTACGTTATTAAATAAATCTGTCTAAGGTCCGAAAACCAGCGCGTTATCATTGAAAAAACCAATGCATCCACAGAGAGTGATAGTTTACTACGAATTGTGGAATAGTGGCATCCTTGTTGCAAGTCATAGATCTATGTTAACTGAACCTCTGAAATTGAGGACATGAACACCGCCGCCCTTTGAATCATATAACCTTGTCACAGAGCCTATGTCACAATCAATCTTTTACACACCAAACTCCCAAATCATGTTATAAGCTTTCTTGGCGATGTCAGTGGCCTTTTTGGAACTGCAATTTGATCCTCTGGGCTTTCTATTGCTACCAACAATTCGAAAACTATTCAATCGTTTAAGAAATGCGTTCAAGAAATACACAACATATTGGCCGAACCCATCAGTAAGGTCGTAGCACATCCTTCAGCGTTTATTCATATATTCATAATTAACGGAAAAGTTTGTTCTTACTTAGAAAGACATGGTCAAAGAAATATATTCCCTTCTATTTTGTAGCCTTTCTAAAAGCTTATTTTTGCCTCACCTTGTATATCTATTATGCAAAAAAAACTACTATGCAAAACTCGCTTAACTTTAACTTCATCCCTTGTCACATTTGCAAAAGAAAAAGTTTTCACTTACAGCGTAGTATCCACTGCTGTCTTAACGAAATGTCTTTTTTAAAAGCCACTAAAAGAAGAAGGGAAAGAACTTTTCAGAAACCTTTTTTAAGCTCTAAGCACTTAATTAAGATTACGCCTTAAAGGCCGGGGCTACGTTCTGACGATGACTGCCCGCACAGGGGACATATTTGTTAGCAATCAACCACAGTCAAAGAGGTGTGTGACGTCGCTAGGAAAACGTTTACCGGGCACCCAGAAATAGATTCCAGTGTAATCTGTCCTGAAAACACATTGCCCACAGCGACTAGTGTAAAATTGAAAGGACGTGGTTGTAATGGGATCCACTTGATAACTCTTTCAGCGAATCTCCTTAAAAGTGAACTGGGGAAGTGTTAAATAATTCCTTGGCGTCCTTGATGGTTTGTGAAGAATCTGAAAACTCGCCAGTGGGTGCTTGAAAATAAATAGTTCCCACGGCGTTAAATGTCGCTTTTTCGAACTGTTTTGTCGAATCGGTCGAAAGGCGTCCCCAATGTGAGTCAGTGGGGCATGCAATGTGCCAAATAATCCATTGGAGTGGACGGAAAAAAAACTCTTGGCATGACTATTCATCCAGTACGAACAGTTTTTAGGAAGTTTGCTATTTTCGTAATGTTGTCGTCAGCAAGAGGTAAATCACTGTCATCTGTAAAAAGTGAGACGTTAAAACTTTCGAAAATAAATTGGTTTGGCGGTGGGTAGTCGTCATAAATGCATTCCAAGGGCGTGAAATCCTTTCAACTGCATTTTTGAAATCCCCCCCTCCCCCCAGTGGCAGGAAAGTATTTAATGTCCTTTGAAAAAGGAAACACTATCGTGAGTTGCAAGGTAAATGTGTGGTCCATTAAATCGAACACAGTCAAGTAGCACGTTTTCTCTTTTACAAACCACAAATTTTCCTTTCTCTCTACCTCTGATGTCCTTGAAATACTGTACAAAAAGAAAATGCAGTGTTCAACAGTTTGACGACCGATTTTGAATCGAATGAAATACGTGAAGGGTACCTACTGCAAAAGGTCTTCAAAAGAAATAAGAAAAAAGCAATCTCTTCGTCGCAGAAGAAGTTAAATATCCGGGCATAATGGAAAGGAACGCTACAATAGAAAGTACTTGTATCGCATGAGTTTCTAGATGAGAGTGGCTTACGTAAAATAAATTCAGGAAGATGTATGGGCATATGTACATATTTCTTTTTTCTGCATAACGGGAAGACGGTTTGAAGTGGAATAATGAAATATGTGAATCTTCAAAATTTGTGAGTGTACTCAACAGTGAAAAGGAGATCTCGAAGAGGGAATATAATGCTTCTTAGTATGTCTTTGGGATTAAATAAATTTTTCTTGTGAATTTTTTTTACAGGATTAAGCTTATACATTGGATTGAAGGTTTTCTTCTTTTTCTCGATTTGTTAATTTCGTTCATTCATTCCGTGGATGTCTGAAGGCAGCGAAGAGTGGTACAATGCTTTGGATGGAAAGGCATTTGACAGAGTCTGGCAACAGGCTCTCTTGTCAGAAATCAGTGCTTATTCCATCGATTAGTCTCTTCTTCTATTGGCTTGGAAGTTACCTTTATAGCCGTTCAATATAAGTTGTTTCGAATACGTTCAATAATCAAATGGGGCAAAAGTCAATTCTATCACTATCATAATCAGCTCTTAGCCAAGATTATGAGATATACTATTAAATTTTCGAAATAGCCCTTCACCACATTACGTTCATTATAGTGCGTTTTTGAATTGAAATACCATTTTATTGAATTTATTAATTTAATTTAGTAAAAAAATAGGCTAAACACTTGTTACATTTGTGGCCGCGTAGCGTTGTGGGTAAGTGCGTCGCCGGTTCGATTCTCGGTCTAAACACATCAAATTTTTTCACAGCACCACCTCTTACGAGTTGCTGACAACCGTCAAAGAGTACTAATTATCCGTGAAAAAACTATATGTCCTCTCAACATGAGTAGTTGATGCAGAAGATAGACACTGGTTCATTGTGCGTTGTAATATCACTCAATTATCAATCACCTTACATATTGAATGTAAACGTTCTGTTCAAGAAGCATCAATTAAATCCAACATTGTACTGCGTCTATGTCTACAATAGACCTGCTTTTTAAATATTTTTGTAGACTGAATTCTTGTAAGGGGAGTATACTCACTTATTAAACCGCATGTGTCTTCGTTCTTTTTACATTTCACACTTTGCCTTGACAAATATAAATTCTGTCTGGATTAGAAGGACATTGTATATTGCAGGTATACAAGGTCTGTTCAAAAAGTAAGCTGAATTTGTATCTTTAACAAGAACTATTTATCTATGCATAAATATCTATTTTGTGCCCTTTAAAGTAGTCTCCCTCAGATATAATACACTTGTGCCACAGTCGCAGGGGGTCAAATCTGGTCAATACGGTGGCACGACTACAGTATTGTTCTTGGGCAAAAATACGATTACAAGCAAAAGCAAATTCGGCAATTTTGGAAAGAGCATCGCTGCTACACGCTTAATGCCCTAAATTTCCGAAAAAATTGCATGGCTTGATCCAACCGATAAGCCGACATCTTCAGCAACTTTTCTAATAATGATTCACACGATTCTCCATAACCACCATAGCCACATCCAAATGCCCCTCGATTGTATCCAAACATTGCTCTCTACGTGAAATGTGATTCATGCATATTTCTTCACAACAGACTGAGATATAAAGAGTGTAGCAGACAGAAAAACAGTTATACTAAAATTATAAAGGCTTCGTTTGTGGAAACGAAACCATAAAATGGAGATGGAATACAATCTTTATTCTTCTTCCTCTTTTACTGGCGCTTCAGTTAAGGGCGAACCTGGGCCTTAGCCAGCATGTCTCTCAAGCCATCTCTTGCCAGGTGCCTCCAATTGCGCACTTCAAGTTGGTTGAGGTCCTTCTCCATTTGTGTGCCCCATCTCAGCCTAGGTTGTCCTCTGTTGCATTGTTCCAATGGCTCGGAATCGATGCCTTTTCGGGTCGAAGCAGTGGTGTCCACAGCAATCTTTATTTGTGAATAATTAAAAAAAACTTTCTTTTCAAAGAACTTTAAAAAAATAAAAACTTAAATAATCTAAACGTAAAGTTCGTCCTCCTCAGCAGCTTGGTGTCGACTCACTCTCTTTTCTCAGGAAAGAGTTGGTCATTCCCTCTGTTTATCGTCCCATCCTTCTGTTCGTTTGTCTGTGCTTAATGGTTCTGGTACGTTCGCACCGTTTGTGGTCTATTCACACTCCACACATATGCAGGCAAAACATAAATTTTTCAAGAGGAAAATGAGCAGAATCGCGAAAACATAAGTTCCAAAGCGTCCACTACTTGGAAATGGCCAAAACATGAAAACTAGAAAACCCAACAAATCTAGGGAAAAAAATATACTGTGGGAGTTTGCATTATCCGAACTTGGCACCTCCTTCCGACCGCAAGGATGGTGATTGTAGAGGGGCAGCATAACAGCACAACTTGTTAACTTACTTGGTACCTATGTAAGGAAAATTTTTTATTTATTATGTTATAAAGATAGAACACACTTAAAGCAAAATGCTGAAGCCTCTTGTTGTCCTTTGGTATATCTGAAAGTACTTCGTTTCGTTTGATTTTAATGAGTTGACTGGAAAGAAGTGGCCCTTATTTATTTACAATTATCAAGTGAGCTCAAAATCCTTGGCGTGAGCTCTTATTACAAATTCTCCAATTCGATTTGTGCAAGGACGCATAAATTGTAACCTCATTGGCAATTTTCACATCCAGAGATCAACTTGAAGTTGTACGCAAAACACGATGACGGCAAGGACTGTGGTTCACATAAAATAACTCAGCCATCTATGAACACTTGACATTAATGAAACACATCACCGTTAATGTGATGAGCAATGCCTACAAAACGACGTTGTTATAAAACACGTTATACGTAAGATGTCCTCGGAAAATTCCCAATAAAAACGTTCACATTGTAGACTGAACTGGCATTTCTGTGCAAGCCCATAAATAGGTCGCCAGTACGCTTAATTAATCATGAAAGCTATTTCAAAGGAAAAAAAAACACCAAATAAAAGAGATGATTAACTACTGGTGAAGGAATGACGGGCTGCATAAAAAATTCATTCAGTTCAACACACTCCACTAGGCTATCTAAAGCTGGCGCACAGTTATCGCTGTCATTCCGTTTTATACTGCGCTAAGATTACACGGTTCATTACGAAAGTGCATAATTTCGTTTTGCATTTCACGATGTGCGCTTGTCGGAATTAACGCAATAAAATATATTTCAAATGCGAAACGGAAAAAGGAGTAGATAAGTTCTTTTGTGAAGTCCGTTCGTTAAAGTTTCTCATAAATTTTTTTTAGTATTTCAACATCTGCCAAAGGGGGTGGGGTGGAGGAGCTTTTACGATTTATCCAGTCAAGATAAGAGATACAGGATGTCTTATTTTATTTCGCTACGTCGATTGTTATTCTTAATAACTTTTAAGTTTATATGTTTTATTTTATGGAAGAAGGTATATCTGGCAATAAACTTTGAGCATAGTATAGTGTCGGTCTTACTTTTAAATCTTTCATATCTCAGCGGGGCTACTGAATAACCATGAACAGGAAAGACAGAGAGGGGACATGGATATGAAGATGGAAACAGATGAAAAGATACACTTCCAACCGACTGAAGAAGTCAACACAGCTGTTAAAATGTTGACGAACAACAGAACAGAAGGATGAGATAACTAGTTTAAAAGAGTCCTTAAAATGATGATAGGGTAGGGAGTGTGAATTTCAGACTTGTTTTGTTTATGAACGAAAAATGGCTGCCGACTACCTCCACTGTGATGCAATGGGTACCTGTTTTGAAGCTTTCCTGCACACAGGTGATGTCAATTAAAAGTCGCATTGACTACTTTTCGATGAATAACAATGTAGACAAACACCACACAAAATAAACACTGAGAATATTTTTGCTTGAATAGGAATTTTCCGCCTTTTGCTATAAATCTTAATAATAAATAAAAACATATGCACAGACATCTTGTCTCGGTGATTACTTTTCACAAAACATTGACAAAGATAACTGATGCACATTTAACACTATACAGGGTGAACTAAGTTTCTTTTAAATTTTCTTGTTCCTTTCTTACGCCTCCATGTGTAAGAACAAATATTCCCATTGATTATGAAATACAATGTCGATCAAAAAGCTGCTTAACAGATCGTATTCTATCATCGTAATGTCTTTAGAACTCGTTCATACTTAGGCTGTAGCTTATGGAATACTTGGATGGTATTGAACTCCAAAAAAAAAAAGAATCCATCAAACCGCAGCTCCAGAGAACGATTGCGACATGCCGCACTATCCTGCATTCAGGTCTATATTCCAAAAGAGTGGGTAACCATGGCGTTGACCAAATATTTGTTCCCAGCTACATTTTCAAAGCCAAACTGTCTAATGACGCAACCACTTTCCACAGTTCCCAGTAATCTACAACTCTCTGTTGATGCCTTGACTTCTCGACAAAATTTGGGGCTCGAAGACCCGCAAATTTCTTTCGAGTTCCACAGTTGTTTATTTACGTAGCCGCCGAGATGAAAAGTTCCTCGTCAGAAAAGATGAACTTTTACTCGATATCATTGTCCAATTCGATTTGTTTAAAAGTCCCAACTGCAAGGAGTTATAAAGCGTGTGGTTGCTCGCCTTCAATTGCTGCGTCAATTGGACCTTGTTTGCGAATAGCGATCTTTGTGCAGAACTCATGCCAGTGCGAGATGTGTTAAGCTGTTTAGATTGATGGCAATTTTGAACTCTTACAGTTTAACAGTCTTGGCCCCAGGTTCTATACTCTCTATGCGAATCGTACATCCATGGAGACCATGAGCTCATTGGCATACAAGCTGCACGATCTTTTTGGACAGACTTACATCGCAGTTTCGGAATCTTCTTCCTCTTTGTTTGGAGCTATTCTTTGGAGTGGACGTGAACCTCAACCAACAAGCCTGTCCAACCACCCCCAAAGTTCTTTCGCCAGCTGCCTTCCGATACGTACACTAAGTTGGTTAGTTCTCTGATACGTTGCTCCAATGGTTCGAAATTGAACACTCTCCAAGCCGAGGCTGTCATGTTCTCTACATGCTGAAGTGTTGAATTCGAAGGCGCTTAACACCCCATAGTGTTCGTGGTTTTATTCATCTTCTTCAGTACCACCATTTTAAATAAGCCCAAAGATCCCACTCAGGTTTTTCTTTCAAAGCGACCAACGACTTCTATCTCCACTTAAAATAAGAGTTCATGCTTCTGCGTCATAAAGCAGTACGAGGATAATCAGAGTGTTATCTAAAGTTAGCTTTTGTCTCTTGAGCCGAATAAAGCAGCGATTGGTAGAATGACTACCCCATAGTTTCTGCTGCTTTGTCCGAGACGTCGATATTGCGCGTTTTTTAGTGATGACAGAATGTACTTTCTTTTGCCCTCATTCATCTATTTTAGCAGCATCCGCTTCAATGACAACAAATGCTGCCAGCTTGATGTGATCATCCAAGCACGCCAATGTCATCCGCATAAGCAAAGTCAGCTGAACTGACTTTTGGAAGACCCTGCCTCGGGTGGTGATATTTGAGTTTTACATGACACCGTTTGTCTAAGACACTTTCGACATTAAAGGTGTCGCGTTCGTTACTTCATAGTCACCCTACATAACGCTTTGAGTTTGACACGAATGTCAAAACTAGACATGGCATTGAATAACCCGTCTCTACGCTCACTGTCATTCGCAGCCTTAAAATTGACAAATGTCATTTCCAGAATCGGCCTCAGGTTTTTTGGCAATGGTGGACTTCTATTCCCGGAGCCCGCTCTGATTAGGACGTACCAGGTTATTGAAGAATGGTTTCAGACTTTCACATAAAACAAAATCCTGGTCAGTGTATTCTGACTGAATCTCTAAGGCCGTCTCTCTTGCATTATACCAATACATACTAGATGCAGCCTTAAGTATTGGAGATCAATCGAAGATCACCTTTTCAGGATACAACCTTATTTTGGACTTGGTTTAGTTTGAATCAAATAAAAGGTTTATAATATCACAAATCATAAAAAAACCAAACACCAATAGTTAACAACTGAAATTTTTGAATAAACAATTTTTTGCGGCATACTCCTCAAAAACATAGTTTTAGCGATATAAGTGCACGTTATTTATCTCACACGGAAATAAGAAATCAGCACAGCCAGTGCGAGATACATTGAGACACAAATGTCTCGATTCTTATTTGGATTGGATTGGATTAGCTTGAATATGTTAGAGTTTCCAAATCCAGCTGAGTGTAAAAACACAAATTTACATCGTAAGCCCCAATCACTTACGCTGCCTTGCCCTTCGAATCTGTATTTCAACATACATTTGTATGTATATAGATGCTCACTGAGGTACATACCTAGGCTTGCATAAACATCAATATGCTCATCCGCCACATCATATACACACACCATACTCTCAGCATCAACTGTTTGTATGTGTGGGCGAACTTTGTTTAGCGATTGAACGCAAAGTGAATGTGCCGGATGCCACGGAGATTTGTATTGATTCATCTGCCTAAGTGGAAAAGAATCAAATTCTTTATACCTGCGATTTTTTTTTTATTTTTCAATTAATGCACTTTCCGGTTGCCATATCTTATTGGACTTATTGGGCCTTTTAAAAGTGAATTTCGAAATTCGTTGACGTTAAAGTTTTACGGATTTTTAGCTAAAATCAGGTGCTAGAATGGCCGAAAGAAATTAAATTAAAAGTCTGCATAACATTTTTGTAAGATTTGTTTTTATATTTATGGTACAACGGGGTAGAAACAGGAGGTAGAGAGAGAATGGAGGCGCCAAATTTATAACCTTGAGGCTTCTTCGCCCTGTACTGAAATTTAAAACAAAAAATTAAAGAGAGTAGCCTAAATTCTAGGAGATAGTTAAAGGGCGTTAAATCCCACGATCTTGGAGGCTAAACCATTTTCCGTAACTTGAAACAAGGCGTTTGGCAAGCGTTTCCTTTAATAAATTATTTACTTATCATTTCATTCGGGAGCTAGAAAGCTACAAGTAAGACCAGACGTCTTGTTTTAAGCCACAGGCCCAATCCATCATGGTTGTTCACTTGCTGAGCGAAGAAGTCAGTAAGCATGGTTCTATAGTGGTCACTATTTCCTGTATTGTTGTGACCAGTATCCTTTTTATTAAGTACGGAGTAATCTATAAAGCACACCAAACAGTCAGTTGTTGAGGATACAACGATACATTTAAGGATTATCTTTACTTCAAAAACAGCAGTTTTCTTTATTAGCGCATCATTCCAAACTTAACCAAAAGTGAGCCTCATCGCTAAACAAAATTCGCTTATGAAAATTGGGATCAGCCACAATTTTATTTTGAGTTCATTCGCCAAATCTACGTCTTGTTAGGTGTCTTTGTGGCTTTAATTCTTGCACGAATTGAATTTGGTTAGCACGCAAGGATCTTTTCGCAAAATTTTCCAAAAACATTTCCTGCTGTCGACAAAAATCGTTCAAAGAATTTGCTACAAGCTTTTGAAAGGATGTCGAGGAGATGTGAATGACGATGCTCGCTCTAGTAGCCCCAGCACATCAACAACCGATCAAAATATTGATAAAGTGAAAAAAATTGTTATGGAGAATCATGGAATCACTTTAAAATAAGTTGCAGAAGATGTGGGCATATAACACATCACTTAATAAGTTCCGGGACTGACATATAGGGGGCAATCGATATTATTTTTAGGAAGTACAATCATTCAAAACATACGTGTCGATTGCCATGACATTCTGATAATTAGGTTACAAGTTACAGTGCTTCAAGTGAGGGTACTTTTGAAATTCTTTAAACAACGGAAAAAACAGAATATCGCTTGTTGATTAAACACTACTTTTTGATGGGAAAAAATACCGTGCAAACTCAGCAATGGCTTGAAAAGTGCTACAGGGACTCTGCTTCATCAAAAACAAATTCTTGTCGGTGGTATGACTGACCCTATCCAAAGATGCTGAACCCTCTGGAAGGCCAATCGAGGTTACACCTGAAATCGAAAAAAAAGTACACAAAATCGTTTTGGAAAACAGCAATGTGAAATTGCGTGAAACACATTGAAGAAATCAGAAGGCAGTGTGTACAATATTTTGCAAGAACATTTATCCATGAGGAAGCTGTTTTGAAATGGGTGCCGCGTTTGCTTACAATGGACCAAAAACAACAACGTATCTATGATTCTGAGAGCTGTTTGGAGCTGTTTCGCCAGAATAAACAGGACTTTTTGCATTGATATGTCACAATGGATGAAACATGGATAAATCACTAGACTCCAGAGTGGGCAACAGCCGGTGAACCACGCCCAAAGCGTTCAAAAACACAAAGGTCGGCTTGCAAGGTTATGACATCCGTATTTTGGGAGGCACATGGAATTTTATTCATCGATTGTCGTGAGAAATGCAAAAGGATAAGTGGCGAATACTATGTGGCATTATTGGTGTATTTGAAGGCAGTAATCGCAAAAAACGGAAGAAGAAAAAAATGCTCTTCCATAAAGCCAATGCACCGCGTCACAAGTCGTTGGCTACCATGATCAAATTGCACGAATTTGGCTTTAAATTGCTTCCGCATCCACCGTTTTCTTTAGATCTGGCCCCCAGCGACTACTACATCTTTTCAGATCTCAAGAAGATGCGCGCCAGAAAAAAATATGGCTCGAATGAGGATGTGATCGCCGAAACTGAAGCCTTTTTTGAAGCCAAAGATAAATCGTTTTACAAAGCGGTATCGAAAAGTTTGAGCGGCGTTGGAATGATTGTATAACTCTTGAAGGAAACTATGCTAATAAATAAAGTGGAATTTTTTCTAAAAACTTTGTTTTTATTGGTTAGTCCGGTCGGCTATTATGGCTCCTGCTATGCATTTTTTTCAAAACATTTGGGCATAAAATGCGTGGCAGCGAAGTTTGCCTCCAAAATAACTGAATTTTGGCCAAAAAATTGGCGAATGAGCATCGTTCGGGAAATGTTGAATGATGACAACGGGCATCCTCAATCAGCGCATTCACCAGATTTGGCCGCTTGCGACTTTTTCCTGTACCTAAGATTGAAAGGACCGATCGACCAATTGAAAGGACGGCGTTTTGCGACAATTGAGGAGAAAAAAACCGAATAGCTGAGAGAGCTCAAGGACATACCAAAAAGTGCCTATCAGAACTGCTTCGAGTGAATTATATCTGAGGGGGACTACTTTGAGGGGAATAAAATAGAAAATTATGAATAAGTGAATATTTTGTGAAAAAAAAATTTACCTTATTTCTTGAACAGACCTCGTATCTGTTGACTGATATAGCATACGTTGGCGTACCAAGAATTAAACCCCACCTTATGCCTATGGGAGCTACCATCAAATATTCCCCAGACTCAAATTTACTTACGCAAATATAAACGAAACCATAAAATCAGAGGACACTCGTCTGCTGTAAATGTCGCATCGACTATATTTTCGAAAACAATCCGGGGGAAAAATGTTCCGCTATGCCTTCACAATAACTGGAAGGAAACACAAACTTCTCAAGAAATTCATAATGAGCCTCATATTTGCATAACTTCTCATACGTCGTAATGATTTCTTGCTCATTCCAGACACCCTCACCATCATGTCTCAGAAATATCGTCGGTGATTTAAATTTGGGTGACTCACTGGCATTTCAAAAAGGTACAGCTCAAAGTATTTAACAAAGTCCCCCTTTCGTCAACGTCGACCATAATTCATAAATGAAAATAACTTTATGTCCTTGTGGAACTGCTGTGTCACCTGTCATTTCCCATGTTTACGCACTTCAATGCTGAATTATTCATCAGTCAAATAATTACTCTATTACCTTAATGATTTTGTGTTCTGGTGTGACAGGGACATCGGGTAGGAGTAACTGTTTAAATTTCGCAAATAAAAATCACTTCGTGCCATGAATATTCGCATTCACTGCCAGATGTTGCTGGCAATGATCCTTAAATGTTTTTTTTTTTTCGTTTTTATTAAAACAAAGAAAACTTTTTTTTTTGACTTTTTCACCTTAGCACAATCTGTTGCACGCCATCGAAGCGAATTTAATAGCTTCCTTCAGTTAATTCGTCGCCGACGTCTATCCAAAACAAAGGACGGCCCCGTTCCAGAAATAATCTCCATCTCCAATCCAGATCCCATTAAAACTCAATCGATGAAGTATTTCCAGAACCAAATAGCCTTGGGTGGATGACGATTCGGCTGGTTATTCCATTCAATCTAAGAATGTTTCCGGATTATATTTCATTTAGTTTACCAGCCCAGTCAGCACACAGTTGCCCTTCTGCTTCCCTGAGTTCCTATCAGGTTTTGTTCATTTACGTAATCGTCATCGGTGGGGGAGGAGGGGCACAGAATCCTATGTCCTTCTTCAGACCGTCCAAATACGACACTAATCACATCGGGACGTATTTATAGAAACCCTGTTTGCATTCCCATCCACCTTTGAGTTGATACGAATTCTCACATTATTCATTTCCATTCCACAGGAGCTCGTCGCGATATCGCCAGAACGGAGGAACTGGCGTGGAATTTTTATTGCCCTTTTAGTGATAGCGGCTGTATTCAGCTTAATTATTTTTTCCATATTTCTACTGTCACCAGGTGAGTTGTTGGTTGGCTGGCGGTGAGCGCCCGCAAAGCCCCATCTTTCAAGTGCACACTTAAATTCGGTTTCTCTTTGTTTTCGGCCAAACCAGAGGATGAAGGAACCAGAATACGTGGCCGGCGTATTGAGCTTAGCGATGTCATTGGCAATAGCCTGGAGTGGAAGTCGTTCAATGGCACATGGATAAATGGTATGCAATTATCTTAAAATCACACACACACACACGTACTGGTCGGTTACATGTATTTTTGTGCATATGCAGACGTCGAGTTGGTGTTCCGAGATCCGACCGGTGGACTATCGATTCTAAATTTAGACAATTATACCACTCGAGTTCTTATGACGAATTCAACGTTTGTAAGTATATTTAAGCTCTTGCAACGCTTCTCTTTTTTTGTTTTCTATTCTTTCCCTTTTTTCAGAGACAATTGAATGCTGAATCGTTCTTAGTGTCGCCAGACCAGAAGTACGTTTTGCTTCAATCCGATAGCAACGAGGAAGGATCGAGGTATGATTTATTGAAATTTCATTTAAAGGAAGGAGTGAGATGTGTGATGAGTGCACACCATAAATTGCATGCAGCACTTAGCCCCTTTTTGAAAGAGTTTATTTTTGGAAGTGCAGTTTGCATCTACAGAATTATTTCCACGACTTAAGGTTTGGGCCTGATATTCTCATATATGTATCTCTATTCTGTGGTTAAAGAAATTGTGGCTGTTGAAGGGTGGTGGGTAAGTGCGTCGTCCTAGTTTTCGGGCACTTGCACGCGACCACCTTCTTTCGAGTTGCTGACAACAATCTAAGTGTGCTTATTGTCTATGGTTTGTTAAGTTGGATTAGGCTAGAGCGGCTGGTAATATGTGAAAAATCCATACTCAGGCCGCCATTGGATCCATTATGACGCCGTGCGGATAATTCACTTTTGTTCTTTAAAGTCATTGTGTGCTAGATGTTGAGATGTCCCACCTCAATGTCACTAAGTTCACCCATGTTGTTCCCTTGGTGTTTCTTTCTTCCTTTTACAAGAGCATTTGATGTACTCTGATTCTAGAGTTCTGTATTTCTTCAGGCATGCCGCGCGACATTATTCATCGAATACACCAGACGGTGTGAATGCATTTATGAACTTTATTATTCAAAATCACATTCGTTACACTTAAACAAGAGTTAAAAGAATAACTGATGGAACCAAAGACCATTTGATTCAATGGTGGCTACCAGACTCACGTGTTTAGGGAACCTGACTGGTAATGATGGCTTAACCAGAGGCTATATTCTGGTGCCCCTGAAACATGTTCCAGTTCCTCCAGTCGGGGAATATCGCGGTGGCTGTGGCTTTATTCCTAATATCGCGGGCAGAGTCGAGGTTACTTCATTGTGTTCGGAAGCAGATTGTTGACATTACTGACTGAGACAAGACGCTGTTTCTCGGTTTATTGTGAAGTTGCATTTTCATTCCAATGCTATGACCCAGAGAGCGGTAGAGGTCTTAGGAAGGCCCCGCTTCCTATGAAGATGGATTGATTGTCGCTCAAGAATGAAATCAATTTGGTACTTGGGTAATTCAGGCGTCTAGTCTTGCATTTTATACGATTCTTGGCAAAAAGGACCCCGTCGTAAAAGACCTTCAAGGCAGGTGATCAATTTAATCCAATGTTTGTCTCTCGAATGCCCTCATCTTTTCCATTTATATCTACCTACCCGAGATATCCTCACACCAGTTACTAACACCTGGCATAATTAACCTCTTAATTGTTGTGATACACATACCAAAAATATAAGGGAAAGAAATAGCATTTATAAATTATAAAAAGTAGTACTTCAATCTTAGAAGAAATGAAAAAGGCCATAAGAGATGTTAGATGTCGCGTTACTGTGATCTATTCCCGATGCACTCGGTAATCATCATTTAACTTCATATGCATAGTCCAATTAAATTATAGATTTTGAAAGTGTTTTGAAGGTGTTTAAGCTCACATCGATAGATTTTTGATGGAAATTTTAGTTCCTTATAGATTTTATCATTAAATATGAAGAACAATACAGCCGCCTCGGATAGATTCGCAGCTTGCTATTAACGTAATTTTTAAGTGTTGGTTTTGATTGCGTCTAGACTTCGGGTACTATTCGCAAAGTCAAAGCCCATTATAGAAAATTGAACAGTGTCACTTTGTATGATTATCGTGGTCATTTGATGTCGTCAAAATGTAAAATTACATTACCAGGAAACTTCTTATGCAATAAAGTGATAATTTGTCGTATTTGCGGTTTATTGCTCCATCTTTTTGGATCCACAAATTGTTCAAGTCATAATGTTCAACCGCCTCCGTTTGACTGTAATCAGTTCGTCTATTGGCATCTTAAAGGAAATATTTACCAATCCAAACGTATTATGGTCCGATACGGGAACACCAAACAGTCACTTTACCCGGATGCAAAAGCCCCTCATCGATTTTTTGGGTGTTTTCCGATATGCCATAGACGTCAACTCAGTTTGCTTTAAATACGGGGTGAGAAATATTCCTCATCACTAAAGAAAATGTTGTTCGAAAAATCGGTGTTCATTGCCTGTTGTTCCATCTAAGAAGCGTACCTACGGTGTTTTAAATGATCAGCAGGCAGTAATTGTTGTGTAAGTTGTATAAGGATGGAGTTGAAAATCGAAATGCAAAATACACCTTTCTGAGATGTACAACACCATCAATTGCTGCGAACGTTCGGAAATCGAAAAATTCGGATTAGCCATTCTCATCATTTTTTTTTTCAAAAATTTACTGATTTCTTGCTTGTTACAAAAAAAAAAAATTTTAACTTCATGGTATATAACCTAGATGTTTATCAATTATGTCGGTATTTTTGAGCCAATACTTCATATATCGGTTCGTTTTTGTGTTCAAAAATGTTTGAATTGTAAAAACGTAAAAAGCAGAGGCGACTATTTTTTCCCCATCTCCATGGTAATTTTCGAATACCATCTCTAAAAAGTGAGTTCTTTCTTTCATCGATACAGTCATTGAGTCAGTTTTCGATTTCCTCGACCTGAACTAGTGAGCCCCCAAATCTTTTTGCAACCTTCGAAAAAGCCAGTAGTCGGAAGGCACAAGATCCGAAGACTACCGCGCGTGGGTTCAGACGCATTTCAGCATGTTCAGGTAGTTTCCGACCACTTTCTATAGTTTTTGACCGTTTTTTCCCGCAATGCACAGTTCAAACGCATAAGTTGTAGTCGATGATGTTTCCCGTCAATTGTTTCGCCTGCTTTTAGAAACTCAAAGTACACCACAACACCCTGGTCCAACTATACCGTGGATGTGTTTCTTTGCGGTTTATTTAGACGATGAGTACTTTTACCTCTTGTGGTTATTGTAGTGTATTCAGATTTCAACTGCAGTCACTATGCGGTGTCCCTCTCCTCTAAAATTTAATTCAAACTCCAATCGCTTTCCTTCCATTCTTCCACAAGTAGAATTTCGTACGCTTCTAGGCCGAGATCCTCAAGTAGAATACGCCAAAGTTTAGAATCCGCTAAGCCAGCCTGCTGGAAATGAAAACGCGATGTTTCGACGCAATCTTCGCGTCCGCTATCAGCACCTGTTGCTGGCCGGTGGAGGACCAGCCACAAATGTAAACTGGAACAGAAATTTGCGAATGGTATTGGCAAAACTGGTCTCAGTAGGTCAGTTATGCGCACCGTAAGTTCTTCGAATCGGAGGAAAGACATTCTCACAGAACGCTGATTGCAGCAACACAGCTTAACAATTTGAAGATGCTGTTGTGGAGTGAGTCTTCCCGCGATGACTTGCCAAATGATTCCAAACAAAAGTGGCAAAGCAGTTCGACAGGAGTCACGAACGATTTGTCCAAAAAAGTCTATGAAAAATTGAACCTCACAATGAATCAATTGATATTAAAAACTAATAATATCTTAGTTTGATAAAGAAAATGCAATTTAGCATCAGAATCGTTTCACACGTTGAGTAAATGAGGTTTTACTCTTTCGAGTAGGCGACCTTAACATATTTTCATTAGCACGCAAGTGTGACATAAACGCACACAAATCAAATCACACAGGCGTCAAAGGCATATCATCAGCTCATCAGTCCCAAAGGGCTTCACATTATACACGCCAGTTATCAAACAAAATCCACAACCTACATTCATTCTTCAAAGTGAAGTTATTCGTGTACAACTAATATGTTCTCCAACACAAAACCACCTTCAAATTAGCATAAAATCGGAACGAAGCCTTCGCAAAAAAAATCTTTGATTTCGATTCCCCATAGTCCCTGAATACACTGCGTGAAGTCTTCATTCTCTCTTTCCTCTCTTTTTGAAAGGCATCACGTTTACGAAGTTCTGACGAGAAATACGTTCCCATTGGGACCAACAGAGAACAGTGCCGAAGCTCCACATCTCCAGCACGTGGAATGGGCACCCAATTCCCAGACGGCATCAAACGTCAAAAATTCCGCAAATCAGGGTATAGCATTCGTCTATCAAAACGACTTGTATTACAAGCCAAAGGTTCAAGGCGATTTGGTTTGTCGAATAACCGCAACAGGTGCGTTCAGACGATGACAAATGTGCTGCTGCTGATTTATTCATTCGTTCATTCATTTTGCAGGGCGGCCGGGTGTGATTACGAACGGAATTCCAAATTGGATGTATGCGAATGTGCCCGAGCTGAAGAGCAGCACAATGCTGTTCTCCCCAGATGTACAGTATTTGGCATTCCTGACATTCAACGACACCGAGGTGCATGAGTACAAGTAAGACGAGATTGGGTGACATTTAAGTAAGAGAATGTGACATAATCAGTGTCTGATTGGATTTCAGGTACACGTGGATGGGAGATGGACTCAAGTATCCCGAAATTATGTCGGTGAGATACCCCAAAGCCGGGACGACCAACACCAACGTGACGGTGAACATCGTCAACCTGACAGTGCTGAAGTACATATTTCCGAGCCAGGTCAAGCTGCCCGCCAAACTGGTGAACGGTAGTTACATTGGTGGTCTGACATGGGCATCGGCCATCGATTTGTCCTTGACCGTCACCGACCGGGATCAGACGAAGGCAACGACGGTCCTCTGCCGGGCGCCAACATTTGTGTGCCAGGCCATTCACACAGAAGTAACCGTCAGCGATGGCTGGGTGCTGCCTGCTGAGAAGCCCATATTCTCGTCGAGAATCAGTGCGCAAATAAATGCACAACACAGTCTCCATAGTACAAAGAACGGTTCGGATGTGCTCGGCAACGTCACTGACGGCCAGACAACGTATGAGATAACAAACGGCGGCTACCTCCTGAAGCGCTTGTCAGTGCGCGACGGTGCACACGGTCACTTCCGACACGTGGTCTTCATATCGACTCTCGATCGGCGATGGGTTCCCCTCACCATGGGTCGCTTCGAGGTGACAGAGATTGTCGGTTGGGACGAGGCGAACGAGATCGTGTACTTCATGGCAGCGCCTGAGAAGAGGCCTGGAGAGCGGCATCTCTACAAAATAAGCCTTAAGATGAATGTGACCACCCCAAATCGCACATATATCACGTCCACGCAGCCCACATGCCTCACCTGCGACAACACTCCCTCCACATTCAAACTCATCAACCCCTCGACGGACAATCAGACGGCGACCGTGTCGGAGGAGTGCTGCTCATTCGACATCCCGAAGAACTGCCTCTTCAACAAGGTGTACTTTAGCAAGGACTTCTCGTACTACGTGCAGGAATGCCTGGGTCCTGAGTCACCGTCTGTGTACCTGGTGGAGACGCAGTCCAACAATAAGATCATCGTTCTTAACTCCGGCTCTGAACTGAGGCAGAAGCTGGCTCAGCTGGCACTGCCCCAGATCAGAACATTCAATGTGGAGATTCGACACGGTTTCCATGCCCAAGTGCGGCTATTCCTTCCACCGGGCATGCGGGAAGAGGAGGAGAATGCCTTCCCACTCATCCTCCAAATGTAAGTGCAAGTTTGTCACGTTCTGTCGCGGAGTTTATGTTCGTTTTCCATTCGCAGAGACTCCTCGCCAGGATCCCAACTGGTGTCGGAGAAATTCAAGGTTGATTGGAACTGGTTCCTCTGCAGTCAACGGTCCATGATCGTCGCCCAAATCGATGGCAGAGGCAGTGGCTTCCAGGGAGAACTGTTGCGCACACAGGTGCACGGCAGGCTCGGCACAGTGGAGATTGAGGATCAGCTTGGAGTTCTAACGTATGTATCTACAAACTCACCACCACACATCAGTTTGACAATGCCTTTTCCAACAGATACCTCCGGGACAACCTCAAGTTCATTGATCCCTCCCGCATATGTGCCTATGGCACGGGCTATGGTGGATTCGCCACTGCAATGACCCTCATCGAGGACTCACAGCAGGTATTGCAATGTGGCATCGCGATAAATCCTGTTGTTTCATTTGGATATCACTGTAAGTGTACAAAAAGGGCATTGTGTCAGAATTTTTGAGGGATTTCATTTCTTTTGTCTTTTCAGACTCATTCTTCACCGAACGCTATATTCCTTTGAAGGGAGACTACTTGCGGGCACTACAAGAAGCCGATCTCACAATGAAGGCCGGCAACATTAACAGGCGCAACTTTATGCTAATGCACTCTACTGCAGACACACTTGTTCACCAGGAGCATTCACTGATGTTGGTCCGAGCCTTGGTGGACCAACAGGTCAAATTCAGGCATCAGGTAGGTACTTTGTGGCGACTTTTGTCCCTTGAAATCTTGAAAAAAATGCTATTCTGATCGGAAGACATTAGGGTGTTTGTGTTCCAAAAACGTTAATTTTTGAACCACATCAGAAAAACTCATCTGCAGGGAAAATGGCATCCCTCAAAAGGTAGATTTTTTGGACACAGAAATTGCTAGGACGTCTGGAAAGTTGTTTGAAATTGTCAATTTTTGGTCGTTATAACTGAGTTTTTTGAAATCGGTTTCTCCTTAATTTTCAAAAATATTTTAGTAGTTTCGTTGCTCAAGGAAAAAGCGTTTTGAAGTTCATAATCGTAAAATCACGAATCTCTGAACTCCAACACAATCGAGAAATAAATCAAAGGAGCCCAGCCTGTGCAATTGTTTGAAACATTTCCGAATTAATTATGTCAATATTCACCCTGGAGTGGCGTTTTAGTTGATCGACTCATGGCGTTTTATGAGTCGAGGCGGTTAAGTGGCGTTTTAATGTCGGAATTACGGTAGCGAAACGTCTTGTGTCGTTTTACTTACGTTCCACGTACATTCCACAAATAAAATTTACAACTGACAGTTTTATTTATTTCATTTCTTTGGGTGAAAAAGTAAGTTTTGTGATAAATATGGACAGCATTTTGATTATTATGCCATGGAGTAGTGATGAAGAAGAAGATAAAAGGAAAAATGATCGTTTAAGCAAAGATGCATTCCTAAAACAGTAATGCCATTTTCTGTACCGACAGTACTTAAGCTTACTGAAACCTTGAGATTCTTTGCTGAAGGTGGCTACCAAAAGGGTGTAGGAAATGATTTCGTTTTGGGTTTAGCACAACCTACAGTAAATAAGATTTTGAAAGAAGTTTTTGTCGCATTGAAGAACTTCATTTGTCCGCAATGGATACAATTTCAATCCCCGAAAAAAAAATCAAGCCTTAAATGACGCCAAAAATAGTCGTTTTAATAAGCGTTTCGCCACACTAAAACGACAGGCAGAATACCGATAAACTTACGTTCTACAAACAGAAACGCCTTCTAGAATTCCGTTTTCGTTCATGACAAGGCGTTCAACGCCACTCGTAATAAGGCTGATTTTCTTCTCACTTTTCACAGACGTAGATCGTTGCGTCCCAAATGTAATATTTTGACGGTGCAATACAAATTTCACGAGCTTATACAAGGTGTAACCTTAGCAAAGTGAAAGTTTCGCAGACTTCCATTATCTCCGATTGGAAAGCTTTGGAGTAGTCAAACAGACGTAATGAGTTGTCATGAGAGTCAAAAAAGACACAACTTTTTGTTTTTTCCCGTTTTTGATTGAACTTAACGTAGGAGATGATGTTGACATAGCGCTGTTCTTTGTCCAAATCAGATTTTCAAAGATCTACGAGTCATTAGGATATATGTAGCGAATCAATACAATAATAGGCGGGCCAATGATACGAAGGCAAACATTTAGCTAATAGGTTTTGTGTAACTTTTTTATGGTTTCGTTTTTACGAACGACTATTTTAATTTAGGTTAATCTGTCACACTCGTTGATCATCAAAATTTTTAGAAAGATTTCTGTGAAATTGTTTGTATTTTTTGAATACGAAAGTTCAAGTTTGGGTTCTACTTGCAGTTGGATCCCATTTTAATATGGTAGACTCAAAAAAAAAAAATCGCCGTCCATCAACATACGCTACAGCAATAAGGATGGGTTTCAAGATTTGCCTTCAAAATTATGATCCGCTTCAGAAATTGTATTGGTTATTCTGGCCCAAACAATTTCGGCATTATTCGCTAAATTGGAAAATATTAAATGCAAGTTTTGAGTATTTAAAAATGAATGAAATATGAGATAATTTCGTAAGAGGTATATAAAGTAGGCATCCGTAGCAATATAATTTCCTTTGGCTAATAGGGTTGAATTTTCTACAATTTGGTGACGATCCGGCCAAATAATAATTCGCCATAGTAAATCCTTGTGTGCGCTTTGCCCTTCTCCAGGTAGTCGATGTACTATTAAACCTTAGGAGTCTGTCAAACAGGCACGAAGCACGTTCGCCGACTTTTTCTTGGTCTTAAGTTTGTATCACTAGATCCGTATTTCACGAAATAATGCAAAAACTCAATTGGATTGCACGTAAACAGTGTCAATCAGTGCTTGGAAGTCCGTTTGTTGTCCGGACTAAGCAAACACGGCACCCATCGTGCAGAAAACCCCATGCCCAGTTCTTCATGCAAGTCATGACCTTCACGATCTTTTCAGATTTTTTCTGTCTCAGATATTTATTGGAAATTCAATCTTCCATCACGCAATACGTGATCGTGGTGTCCGGCGAGATAGCCGTTTTCAATGCAAGTGGAGATGGGTCAATAAAATCCTACATGCAACCGCATTGAAACTCTTTAAACTAATTTTTGCCGGTCGAACGTATTCCGCAAATTCCTCTTCCAAAACTAAAAACGAATTGACGGACAAATACTGCTCCTGTTTCATTCGTTTTTTCCTTAAATCCATGAACACGCTCGTTTCCACAAATTACATTTTTCTTCTTGTAGTGACGCCATAAGGCAGTGATCTCAGTAAGTACTAGGTGTAACAGTGCTAAATAAGCGAAGCCATTAATTTGTGAGTGAAACGGCCAATTGTTTGTTCGCCCTACTTTTGTTTTAAGCAACTACCAGCATTTAAGGAAAGAGGGAAATAATATGAAATGCACCTTTACCTTTTTCCACACATTATAATCTAAAGTGAAAGTCGAAAATCAATAGCGAACGTAAGAAAGTAAAGGAGATTATAATGCGGACAGAGAACCCTAGGCATCAAAGAGATAGAGACCGACAAGTTTTGAGAATTTTCACAGACAATTTATAATCCCAAAAACCTTGTCAGGAAAGGGAGAACTACTGAGTCGTGAAAAATTTGAGGGTATGTACTTTAGTTGTCCCTCGACTTTCTGTACAACCTGAAGTACCTAAGTACAGGAGACCTGGGCACAACTCGTGTGATACATATTACGTTTTGTCCCGAATTTAGGGGACCTACTCTTAATTGCCTGTGACGAAGTATGGAAAGCTTTTCTTTCAGTATTGAGGTAAAAGTAGTCTTATGAAAAAATTGCGTTCAATAACTAAACCTAGCTTTCGCGTGGTAATAGTCTCCCTCATTCATTACGTCAAGGCTCCTACGTGTGGGCAACCAACTGTAATTTACAATGTGACACGACGTTAATATTCTTTCTTTTCCCGTCCTTTTATTTGCTTTTTGAATAAATTTAGCTCTACTATGTACAATCGCAACAAATACTCCCCCAAACCTGGTATTCAAAACGAAACAGACCCATTTTCACGAAACACCAAACTTTTGCGTAAATTACTTGCTTAATTTTGCCAGAATTTGTGCAGATTTGGGTCCAGAATTCGAGCAGGCACTTTAAATCTTTCCTTTATCCAAAGCAATTTCTCTCTTTTAAAAACTCTTCAAACAGGATAAGCGCTTAAATTTTTATAAATTCATATTTTGCAGGTTTACACTGATGAAGATCATGAAATGTCCCGATCCCTGTTCCATGTTTACAAGACCATGGAGGGTTACTTCGAGGAGTGCTTCGGACCAACTGAAGACAACTACTGGGATCCGACGGGGATATTTGTGTTTAAACAATAAAATTTTCCGTTTTTTAAGTTTTTTTAAGTTTCCACGCGAACGACTAAAACGGAAAACAACAGAACGTTCACACAATTGTTTTCCAGTTTCGGTGAAATATTCAACGTCACGTTTCGCGTCTGCCTTAGTTCCCCGTTATGAATTTATTTAATTAATTTATAATCTTGGTTCAAATACTTTGTGTTACATTTAAGTTTTCACAAAAGAAAAAAGAGAAATACATCATGTGTGATTTAAAACCGAACATTGACTGAAAAAATGAACTCATCCTCTCATGTATCGTTCAACAAGGAAACGAAATTAATTTACTGATGCAACATCGGTATTAATTTTTTTTTTAGAAAAAAAAAAGATGTGTGTAGACGAAAAGATGCAAAATAAATTGCTAATTATTTTGAATGACTGAAAATTCGATGTAATTGAAAAAAACAAAAGAAAAATAAGAAATCAAAAACAGAAATTTAGTTGTAATGTCTTTATATGGATCTATGTATGTATAAATATATATGTTTATTTAAATGTATGTTCATGTGTGTGTGCTTATGTGCGTGGGCATAGTTTATCATAGTCTACAGAAAGCCTAATGATTCTACCAGCTCTGACTGTCAGTCAGCATGGAGATCATTCGGATCATTCTGCCGTTACTAAGATGTAGTGAGACTTATTTTGTAAACTGCAATTTATTAACCGTTCGTTTCAACAACAATTCTGATCATCAGTCAATAGAACAGTAAGTAGAATAAGTATTTTTCAAAACGCAAAACAATTAATGAACGACAAACAAATAATTTAATGTAAGTAAACGTAATTGTGCCTAATTTAAAATGATGTATGTCTAAAATAATAATTTGAGTTCATGATGTAATTAAGTCAAATGAAACAATTCAAAAGAATACAAGATTGTTTAGCTAATTTAATTGAGTAAGAATCATTTAATTTTTTAAATGATATTTTAACACAAACAAACAAATCAAACATGTCTAATTTAACAAAAATTGTGACACATTTAGTGCTAATTGAACTCCCATTTTATTCAAAATTCACTGTAAACAAACAGAGAATCCACTGTTTGAACAATTTTCACTCACTTAAATATAGTAATTGTGTTGTAATACAAAGCTTTAAATGTACAACGGGGTTTTTTGAGACAGACCACACATTAACTGTAGACCGCATTCAGGGAGATTTGTTTTGAAACCCATTCTGTATGTTATTGTTGTAATTTTGAGCAAGAAAACAAAAAAAGATCTATATACTATTGGCGCCAAAATTCTGTTAAACATATCTAGGAAAGCTAACTAAATCTATGTCCAGCAGCTGTCTCGCTTTATGTCACCAGAATGCGGTCCAAGAACATGAGATAAATCACATCTAATCATCTAACCAGATATGAAATTTTCGAGGAAATTTCTTAATCACACACAAGGAAACAAATAGAAGGACGTATAGTAAATTAGATAAAATTTATTAAATTTATACACTATATGCTCAAAAACCAAGAGAAAAATGAATATTTAACAAAAACGCTTTGTTATTAGTTTTGTACATAGATTGTAATTCAAAAGCTTTCAAAGTGTAAACAATAACAGGTAACAATTTTCAATCCCCTTTGAAACTCCCTAGGAGGACAACACTACTATAGTTCACATACAAGCCAAGTATATAAATACAAAATATATATATATATTTTTTTTTTTTTGTCAAATAAATATAAATATTCAGCATATTGTTGTTCAATATCCAACGACCCTCTTTGGTTTCATATATTCAGAGAAATTTCCTCAATAAATAAAAGTTATAAAAAAACAAATAAATAAAAGCTAATAAGGAACACAAAATAAAAAAAAAACAAGAATTAACGAAAAAAAAGAGTAAACTAATATTTTTTACTAATTTGTTATAAGTGTTATCTATATTGTGGGTGTTACGTTTGAAAAAAGAAAATAAAACAATTAAAAAAAAAACAGTGAAACTTAATGAAAACTTAGGCAAATTAACAAGAAAAAGAAAACATGAATAACTGATAAACGAAAACAATTATGTAAGTGTACACAAAGGAAACAAATTTTAATCAGAAAATAAAACATGAAAGAAATTTGTTTAACTTTACACTGAACTAAATTTATCAAAGAAGTAAATAAATATTTTCAACAAGGTTTTATTTGCATTTTTAACTGCCAAGAGTCATTTCGACATACTTCTAGAGTTAGCACATACGTTTTCCTGTCAGCTGTCTTCAAGTTGGATGAGGGTTCTTCTTGCAATGATATCAACACCATGCACCTTTTTCCACCAGCGGCATTCAAGTTAGCTTAGAATCCTTCTTTACTTATGGGCGCCATCTTTGACGTCTTCTGTTGCGTTGTCTCGAATTTGATAGCTCAGCTCTGTAAAAAGCGGTTTTTTTTTACTGCATACTGCTAGCTTCTAAGGAGAGGAGGAAATATTTCTACGAACTCAAATATGTAGCTACGTTTTTGTATCACAGTGACAACTCAGTTTAAAGATTACAAGGTTCTTAGAGCTCGATGCATCTTTCCAGGCAACGTTTCCTGACAGCGTTGAGGTTGACAAATTAACAATTACACGGTTGTTCTTTTTTTCAAATTGTAATATTATGACTTGTGGTCGCCATGGCATAGTGGGTAAGTGCGTCGACCCACATGCCGATGGTACAGGTTCAATTCCCGGGCGCGATTACCAAATTTAAGAATTAATTCATGGACCAATATCATCAATAGCGAACCTCTTTCGAGTTGCTAACAACAATAAAGGAGTAGTACTAACTGTTAATGAAAAGCTGTTCAAATCTCGACGTTCGGAGTCGCAGAAAACTGTAGTAATAATGTAATTACTCACTTAAACAGAAGTTACCGTTGTGGGAATTGTGCCACTCAAATATTATTAATATTACGACATCCGTCACTCCCGAGATTATGGCAAAGAATAAGAAAAAAAGAAAAGGACGGAGAATAGCGATTCGGGATCAATCACACATCACAAGGATCTGTTGAACATGGGGTGCTCTCATGGCGCACATCAAATGAATGTTTTCAACAAGAATTACTCATTTATAAGAAACCAAAAAATTGTAACTAGTCATGCTTTGGTTTCCTAAAGTGGAGCGATCATTTTGCAGACCATCTGTCCAGAAAGTTCTTCTTTTAACGAAACGCGAAGGTACAAGAATGTATCTGATATGTTTATGATATTTTAGAAGCATTTTTTTCAGACCACAGGCAGTCTGTGGCAAAGTAAGAATTAAATGCAAATAAGGGCATGCGAAGTGTACAATTTTAAAAAGATTCAGGATGACAATAATATATAATGTTATAAATTCAATGTTTACATGAGAAATACTACAACGTCTTGTAATATTAAAAATAAAATAAAGGCCGTCTTTAAAAGAGACATTTTGTGGTCGTTGTGAAAAGGTAACAGTAAGCTTTCAAAATGATGAACCTTGAATTCACTGTCTGTAAGAATTTATATTTTCCTAAGGACCGCAAACCAGCATAAATATATTTAAATGAACCACTAATTGCGTTACAGAAGGTCAAAGAAGAATCAGGAGTTTTGCATGCGATTTTTGGTCCTGTTTGCTTTGATGGCATCTAGAGGAGAATATTTAACGACGAACTCTATGAGCTGTAGACCGACATGCGCCTGGTCAAGCGTCTTTGAATAAAACGCTAGGCCATGCAGAGCGAATGGACAACACTGCACCGGCCAAAAAAGGCTTCGAATCTTAAACATTGGGACAACCCAACAGAGGACAGCCGTGTCTAAGGTGGCGCACACAAGTAGAGAAGCACCACAAACAACTAAAAGTGCTCAACTGGAAAGACCTTGCTGGCTGAAGAGGAATGTTGGTCGAGGCCCAGGTCCACCACGGACTGTAGCGCCACAAGAAGAAGAAGAAGAAGGTCAAAGAAGAGTTAATATAATGATATTTTACGTTATTTTTAATTGAGATTTTATTGCTATTCAGAACTATCGGGGAGATGCCAGAAACATCAAAAAACGTCGGTTCATACTAGACTAAAATCTATCAAAACGTAGGTGCCAGTATGGAAGATTTTAACGATCTACCAGTCTGATCGGTTGAGAGGTGACGGACTTGAAATACATAAAATACATGCAAGTACTTTAATACTGGAGAGCACAATCGAGTACTTTCTTTTATTTGTAAGTACTTGAGATAAACATGGAAGTTCCTGAAAAGGACTTGTAAGTAAAAATTAAAGTAATAATTGAGTGGCACTGTAGCCCACAAGAGACAAGCGCCTAGATTCTGCATTAACCACTCGTATTGTGCGTGCTATTATTCTTTCACGAGTAGAAGGGACCTACAGTTTTTCGCCAACTCCGAACGGCCAGATTTGAGAAACGTTTGCGAATTGGTACTCTTTGGGCGTTGTCAGCAACTCATTAATGTGGGAGCCGTGAAATAGTCGAAGTGTTCAGTCCGGAAATTGAAACTAGAGCCTTGGCGGGTGAGATGTAGACAGACTACACCACGACGATTACCAAGAAAAAAAATTATTTAAATTTGTTTTGTCAAGAACGTACTTAGGACTTTCTTCAAGCATATATATTTACTTGATAATACAGTACAAAAAATTAAAGTTTTCGTGTACTTACATCCCGAAATATTTCAACATTTCGCAGCTCTAACACTAACTAACCCCTCTTTCCTTACTTCCCTTTCACTATACACTTTAAAACCTCCAGATAGATATGATCTCTGGCTTCTATTTAAACTGAGACATTTGATCATGGAACAAGCATCCCAATTAACAGTTATCATATCTTTTCATTATAAGTGTTTCCCAGTCTGCTTATCATTTATTCGTCTTCAAGAGTTTTGAAAAATTTGTTTAAGTTTTCCGACTAAAAAAATTCCCCACGATATAGTTTTAAATGAAATTTTAAATCTGTTCAGTCGAAAATCGCCGACAAATTTTCAAACTTTCCGTTTAAAAAAACGCTCTGCTGCGTTGATATGATTAGAACGTCCAATCTAAGAGAATAAATTGATTTTCATGCTTTTCCAGCAAACTTAAGAAAAGTTCAAAGAAAAATAAAACATTTTCAAAAAATCAAAAAAGCTCTTTAAAGAAAATAAAAGTTCCCTGTTGCGTTTTTTCTTCAAAGCTTCCTTCCTTAAACAGTCTCACTCTTTCATATTTCAAAACAGTAGGTGAACAACTATACAGCACTCGTGATCGTTGATACACCATACCAAAAAAAAGAATCAATAAATTTCATTCGAAAAGTAAAACGCAGCCATACACTTGGATTTTCCGTTGATCTCATCCGACATCACCTCGCGTCATCTCCTCGCACAAAACATTAATATTGCCTCGCACATTGCACTTTATCTGTAGCGCGATTTTCGAAAATGCCCACCTTGAGCCTTGTAAAATGTATAAACAATCTGTGAGCATATGGCAGCGTTTAATCCATCGAGTGTGTAATGCGTATCCATGATCGTCGGCCTGGTGTAAATTGTGTGTAGTACATTACTCGAAAATAGAGTCCAAGAGTGAAATGGAAAATACCAGGAATAACTCAGCTAATAAAGGAAGGCAAACCGTTGCTGCTCGCGTATGCGCACAGCTCCACTAGACGTTTCGGCAGCTCATGCGCGCAGCGTCAGCGCAATTTTGTATCTCAAAATTTTGTGTGTTTTTGTTCGGAAGAATTTGTAAATATTACAATTTGAACTCGTCCTCATCCGCCGAGAGTGAGAGAGAAAATGAGTGTTTCTCCCAGTCCAAAAGTGCACGTCTCAAGAGTAACATTTTCGTGTGAAAAGGAATTTCAGTGTTACTTGCGCTCAGGTATTTTCCTGGGGCGAGGCAAAGTTCCATTCGTTTTCTTTTGTGTTCTATTCAATTAATTATCCTTCTCCCCCTTTGATTCGTCGTTTTTGTGGCATGTTTTCAATAAAACAACGCTCTCACGTCATGAATTTATTTTCGTTATCCAAACTAACAGAAAGTTGCAGAGCGAAAAAAGTGCGCTGCGAATCAACGGAATGTGCAGTACGTGAAATATAAATTCTGAATTCATCCCTCTTTCATACACATCCATCGCTCGCCGAAATGACGGTTACACGGCTCTGTGTCGGTCGGACGTGTTCGTTTATCATTTCGTTCAATTTTAATTCGAAAATAAATCACTTTGTTCAATCCTCGCTGTGCTATGACCCAAGGAATTTCCCCCAAAAATAAATAATTTTATTCACAGAACCAGAAAAAAAACATGTCTAAAGAATAAATAAATTTGTCTATACATACGTTCGCAGTGCATGTGGCGAAGCTTTTATACCCACATGTCAATTATATTTTGAAGAAGTAGAGAAGAAAAAAAAACGAATCAACAAAATAATAATTATATACACTTGTATGGTTTCCATTAAAAGAAGTAGGTGTCTTCTGGAAATACTCGGTGTGAATGTATCGCAAATAAAGTATAAAAATCTCACTTTGTGCATAACACGTCCACGTCCATGTGTGTAAACCAAACTAATTGTGTAATAGCCGTGGTATTGTGTACAGACACACCGAACACTGAACGAATACCCAATTGAGTGTGTGCGTACCTAGGAGATACCTGTCCATCAGTGGAATGAGTACCCTTACTTGCCGATCATCATTTGATATTTAGCAAAACAAAATTGGAGTGTACTTGCAGAATTCACTTTTCCACCCCGCTTTTGTTCGTTCCCAAAAATCGGACTCTCGATAGATGGAGGTAAGTGTGTGGGGGGAGGGGGAGAAGAAAATTGAAAAGTCCCCATTAAAACAGTGTATGCTTGTCTGGATACGTCCCTCCATAAGCCTCCTTGCGGTGTGTCGATGTTTTCGTTTATTTCTTTTTTTTTTCGTTTTCTTAACACATATTTTTGGGTGACTCAGAAATTTTAAAATTACATAGCCACTTAGTAGCGTAGAGTCACAAGTCGAATGCGAGAGAGCGAACATCATTTATAATCGCACCGAGAATCTAAAAACGAACTTCGGTGCGTTGGCTGGACGAGAAAGTGCGGTGGGATCTAATGTTGTTCGAATTTCATCGCACTTTACCTCCAATTATTTAAAAACGAATAAAATAGCAAAATAAACAAATTTTCATAATAGTCTCTCGAAATAGAATTTGTTTATAATTATTGATAAATCCGGCGTTATTTATATAAGTTTGAGGGGATGTATGCAAAATAATGAATTTCTTTTTGACTTTTAGTGACATCTGTGGGTTGTGCGCTTTGTTGTAGAGTGCCGCTGTCACAAAACAAAAATATATATATAGCTTACAAAATCTTGAGATATTATGACAGTTCATATCAATTATGGAGGAGTGTGTGAACGGCATTTAGGGAGGGACGATTGTATTTGTATCACTTTCTGTTGTCACCTGTTGAGCATATCCTTTAATCCTTTTTTTCTTCATCTAAACGAATTTTTCTAATATAGAAAATTTAAAATTTTCAATTCAATCTGCAAATGAAAGAGGCACAATAAATTTTCAAAATGTTAAATGGCTGTTTGATCTAAAAAATGATTCAGTCTAAAAATACCCACAAACGTGTTTGAAAATTGAATTGTTTTCAGCAAATACAATTTATAGCTGACACTCATTCAGATACTCTGCTTATTTGGAGAAAACTGTTTGCATTAAATAATAAAAGTCCAGCCTCATATAAAGAGTACCGTCTCTCATCTTCTTAGAGTCCGCAAATTTTAAAAAGCCGGTATATTCAGAGATTTTTGGGAAAATTGAAGGGCCAAAATGCAAAGGAAAGGAGGTCAAGTGTCAATTTTTCAGTTTTGAGATATAGACACTTAAAGTTTTGAGAATACGTAATCAGGATCGTGGAGCTAAGCCTTTTATTTAGGGATAACTTTGTAAGTAAATACAACAGATATATTTTGATCAAATCGAGAATTGATCTCTTCTTACTTAAGCAAATTATTGGGAGTTACTAACAAACTGTCGATAGATGTCTCTGAAATGTAAGACCTCTGGCAATATTTATTGCAGGTGGAAATACTATAGCTTAGAGAAGAAGTACTAAAACCTTCTTAAATCTCGCCGTTCCGAGTCGGTTAAAAAACAGTTGGAACCTTCTACTCGTGAGAGAACCGTAGTACGCACAACACGAGTACTTGTTGTAGAAGTTAGGCCATGGTCCCTTGTGGACTGTATTATTATGAGCACGATAAGTTGTGAGAAAGATGGTTCCTTAAGCTCCATTTTATGTTTTAAAAAAAAATGTATGACTCTGTTGTGAATATATGATAATGTATCGTATAAATGAAAATACAGGCCCGGCAGACGTCAATCACTTCAATTGACTTATTCTGATGTACGGAGGTGTACGCATTTATAACTTACTGCGGTTCATTCATTCATACGTGGTTTTTTACAGTACCATTAGCTTTCTGCTCGAAAATTTGACAGAAAGTTGGTCTCATAGCTCCGCTGGTAGATTTAAAAGCCTTTCTTTACCTTTTCTAAAGTAAATTGTGTGTCGCCCAAACAGTACCCTCTTCGAAAAGAAGTTTTGGTCAAAATTAAGAGACCGCCTTACGGATGTTTCTGCAAAAGGTTCATAAGAATGGTATGCCACAGAATATGACACATGATGAGAATGGGTTACTGTGGCCGACATCGCTTAAAATTACTAAGCCATATAGAATGCATGAAAACCACCACTCCGGCCCGAAAATTCTTCAAATCTGATCTAAGGGGACAATCCAACAGAGAATGTGTTGAAATGTCGCACACAATTGAAGAAGGACCTCAGTCCATCTGTAGGCAGATGGCGAAAGATTGTGCTGGTTGAAGAGACATATAGGTGGAGGTCCATGTCCACTTCGGACTGTATCGCCATTAAGAGAAGAATAAGAAGAATTCGCTATCAATCTCAAGAGCTCAATATTTCACTTAATGTCTGGGGAGATTTCTGTACAGGGATCTCTAATTATTCGCTTAGGAGTTCCAATTAGGTCATGACTTAAAAATGTGCAATCGCGCCGTGACGCTGTAGATATGCGTATCTTTACGCACTGAAGGTCCCAGTATGAATTCCGGATTAGAACACTTAGTTTATTTTCACATCAGTACTTCTTTCGAATTGTGGTAGCGTCGACCCACACACCAAAGGTCCAGATTCCCTTTCCGAGTCTATACACCTCGCGTTTTCCACAGCACCACCTCTTTCGATTTACTATCAACACTCAAAGAGCACTCAAATATCTAAGTTTCGAGTCGGCAATAGACTATAGATCCCCTCTACTCTTTAGAGAATAATAGCATTTAAAAGACGAGTAAGTCGCTGAAGAAGCTAGAGGCCTGGTCCTTTGTAGGATAAACAATTCTCGCCATTATCGCTTTGCAGTCGGCTCTTTAAACCATATCCATAATTTTTACGAATTACACTTTCATCTTAATGGCTTCGTTTTCAAACAAAATTACCACATCCGAAGCTCGGAAAACCAACACATTTTGCCGAAAAGTCAATGCATCCACAGAGAGGTTTGCAATGTGGCGTGGAGTTCTTATAAAAAAAACCTAAGAACAACAACCCGGTCAACTGTCCAACAACATCCCGGTCACAGATCCATCTTAACCCACCTTTTCTAATGAAAATTAAAGACATGGGCCTGGATGACTTCTGATTGATGCTGAATGTCCAAATAGTGACTTTCCGGTGATGTCAGTTAGCCTTTTCTGCGGATCACTCAATTTAAATCGATAACAGATAGACAGATAGATAGAGACAGACCTTGAAAACGTTCGTTCAGAAACAAGCCTTCACTATTTATTACTTGATGTCTGATATGTTGACCATTTGCCAGGAATACTTGAAGGAGTCAGATAGTTAGGCGAGTATGGGTAACAGAGGCACTCATCATCGGAATAAAGAGGCATTTTGTGTTTAAAAGTTAAGAGGCTAAAAACGTTTGAGCTTATTTTAGATAACTTATTTTCAAATAATGTTCTTCTAAATATATATTCTTCACTGCTGTTGTTGTATCGTAGTTATTCTACTCTCAAACATTAAACAGACTCCTTGTTTCACGTTCTCCATTGTTTTTTTTTTTTTTGGTAATGCATGTTTTTTTATTTATAAAGAAAAGTCCTGTTGGCTAGACTTTATGTCGCTTAAACTAGCTTACTGTCCTAACTATGTTACATAACTAACTTACTGGCCTCTTTCGGGCACTCTAAGCTAAACTTAATCTTAAATCTATGTCTTTCGACCTATTCTAACATATATTTAATCGCTTGGGGACTGGAAGTAGTTATACTAATAAAATTCCGTTCTCCATTGTTAGAGACACTTTGTGAGACAATTGTTTTCATTTTCTTCAACCCAATTTGGGACCGGTACAAGCTCCGTTTTCTAAATCCTTTCTATTGCAACTTGCAGAGTTTTCATGTTCTTTAAAAGGCACGACCTCCCTAATAAAGACTCATTGTCCTATTCAATTATGGATTGCCCTATTTTCAAGTAAATGAATCGCATGATTTAGTCGCCATGTGTGGTTTCAGTAGGCTCCTTATGCGCATCTTAAGTTCCTCGAATCGCACAAACGCTTATGTTTGAAGAACGGTCCATCAATTTGGAGAATCTGTAGTATGAATCTTTCCACGATGACTTACCAAGCGATACTGCATAAAAATGTAAAAGCATTTGTAAAGGAATCACGTGTGATTCGTCACAAAAAGGCGTTTTGAAAATCAAAACTCACGAGGAATCACAGGATACATGTAAGACGTTGCGGCCACCGTAGGTGATCGTTTCTTATGAATACAATTTTTGTACATATATATGAATGGTGAAATTTAAACAAATTCCAGTTAAAAGTTTGTTTCATACAAAAAACGAAACCTTTTGTATTCGAGTGTAAGTGTTATAAAAAGGCACATGATGCACTCCGACTTTAAAACGGATTTAGTTTTTTGACATATTTGTTCATGTTTAAGTGAATAGAATTAGAATATCCTTTAAAAGCTTTCCGTAGCCGCCAAGTTTTTTCATTATTTCCAAAATTCCAGAAGTTCTGTTTGTTTTTGGGATTCCTAAGGAATTTCCACTGAGGTTGAGAATCCTGTGTTCATTTACAAAACATGTAAAAACATAAAATCAGTGTAGGGTTGTCCAGAAAATAAATCAAAAGAATTAAATTCAGAAAGCTAGGCAGGGTTTCTAGAAAGATAGGATACCCAAGCAGCAAACAGCGCAATCCACTTAAACCAACACAAAAGATCTATTTAGCTTCGTCAGAAGTGTATACATCTGAAAGTGTTTCAAAACTAGTTTAAACTCAACTTCGTTTATGAAGAATAATTTACATAACTTTGAAGCCAACACGTACCTGAGAGATCTTATTTCCATTTCGCACTGCAGTTTCAACAGTGGTCGCTGTGTGGTGTGCCCCAACGTTAAGCATTGGTGCCAATGACGCAGCACCCTCACCTCGTACATCTAGTACATCCTTTCGCTTTAGGCTCAGCAGCGACATGCTGGATTTGATACCCTTTAGAGGAATCTCGACGTGGACGCCATTTCAGTGTCTCTCCATCGATTTCTATTTCTACTCTGGTCTCGATCTTGCATTTTAACTGGCATAGTGAGGTGTGGGAATACTTTAAGGCCATTTTCAATAGGAAGTCCATCCGCCCTCTCAATGCCAAAGACCCCAATATTTCTCGATGCCAAGCTGAGTGTAACTGTGTTAAAGTTTCTTTTGCCCGTTAAAGTTCCTTGTGGCCAGTTTGGAATTTGGTACAACTAACGCAATGGCAACGTTTTGAAATAGCCGCTTGACAGTCGAAGTAAATAGCAATGATCTCACTAATCGGATTGAATTTCTTGAAGGAGATGCTGATTCAATTTTTGGTGTCACCTCCGCCTGAAGCACAATTCAGTCCTCGTTTAAAACCAGAGATTTTGAAATAGGTGACAGAAGACCTCTGTGCTGAGCCATCTATGAAGAGGACCATCTCCCTTAAATCCACAGCAGATCATTCACTTCTGGTTAGGAAACGTGTTAGAAAGCGCATCCGCTCCTCATTGATATCTGCCAACCGCTTATTAACCGCTTAACGTCAATCCTTTTTCCATTTACTCACATTTGGTATTAATACATTTTCTTAGATATTCTATTTTACATTTAATTCAATCAACAACGATGTCTCAACAAAAAGCTGACAATAACTCAAACCTGGACTGAGAAGCAACGTTTTGAAAATGATGTTCACAGGCGCCCATGGGCGCAAAAGAGCAAATGGAAACTCAAGTAGTCAAAAACCTCGAAATAATCGGCATCATTATGGCGGCGATGTAACTATATAACAAAATTAGCATCCCCCTTTTCTCTCCGTTAACACACATTTCTTTTTGCAGTCAAGGCATAAGAGTAGCAGTTCAACAGGGCGTATTGTACCACGGGACAGCACTGTCTCCAGTGGTTACTACAGTGACAACTATAGTTCATCATCAGCGCATTCCTTTAACGTACCTCGTCAGGGCTCCAAGGACGATGGATACTGCCAACAGCCGTTCGCGGACAGAAGGACGAATCCGAGGAGCATAACGAACCGACGGGGTGCCATTAAGCAGCAGAAGTATGTAGTTGATGTATCTAATTTTGTTCAATGAGTGGTAATGGTTTCTTTTATTCTTTTGCAGAACTCATGATTATAACGGTCATCGATTTGTGGCGAAATTTTTTCGTCAACCGACATTTTGCGCATTCTGTAATCTGTTTCTATGGGGCTTTGGAAAGCAAGGATATCAGTGCATAAGTAAGTTTATGTTGACATTTTATTGCGGGAAATTAATTTTTATTAACGTTGTTAGTTTGTTCGTCAAGGAGTATTGTTTCCTGTGCTGAGAACTTAATTCTGTTTTCGAACGCAGGTTTCGTGTTGAGTATACGACAATTCGCAAGTTACTTACTTTGCCTAGACTGCATAAGACACGCGATACGTATTCCAGATTTTCTCTCTGTTTCCCATCGGCAATTAACTACGCATATCAAGTATTCGGCATCAATAGGACGAACTGCGTGGGCGAAGAGAAGAGAAGTCTGGCAGTAGTCAACGAGAGAATTGGCCACGTATGATGTCTCGTACTAGGTACTACTACGAGCAAACATTTGTACAAATCAGAAGATCTGCACGGCGATATCTGTGAAATACGTTTGTCGTTTGATGCACCAGTCTTTGTCAAAGCCTTTTGAATGACTTTCTGAATGTTTCATCATAAAGTATCAATTTTAAGATTCGTCTTGGTTTGCGTTGTATTCTGCTTTGTAAATATCTTAGTAGTGGGTTTTCGAGCAATACAATACGCACATGGAAAACGAGTCCTATCAATGAAAGCTCACATCCTTCTTTTTCATTTCTTTCTCGCCTCATTCCTAAGCATTTACAACACCATCAATGTATAAAAAGGTTGAAGACAAGATAATACGCTCTCGTACGAATTGTTGAACATCGTTCTTGGAAATATTATGTAAAAGTCACAAGACGACACCAGGGTCACGAAATTTCAAGAGTCCCTTTAGCTACAGATTTATGCGGAGGACAATGATGTCATTGGATGAACACAGCAAGCCATCAATGAGACGTTTGTTAGCATTGGAAAGGGTATGACTAAAATGAGCACAACGTCGACAACTCATAATGGGCACTAAAAATGTTGAGGTAAACAGGGAGAACAACATCGGTACCGAAACTAAACGAAAAATCACTTTTACCAATCACTATCTCTTTAGGCTCAGGAGGCAATTTTGAAGCAAGGCTTTGTCTCTAAAGACTAAACTGGCTTTGTGTAAAACCTTCATCATTCCTATCGTGCTGTGTAGCGCAAAAACTTGGACGTTGTTAAAAGAAAATGAAGAATCGTTTGATCGTTTCGAGAGGAAAGTTCTATGAGCGATTTTTGGTTCCCATTGTGTTGATAGATTCAATGACGGTCTTTAAATATTGTACGCCGGAAAGCACCTAGTCAAGTGTCAGCGTAAAAGCGACATACTAAGGTTAAGCCCATAAAGTCTTTGACTTTGAACGTTTGATGTGGCGCAAACAAATGGCGAGGGATCTCAACTGATTAGAGGTGAGAAATTGGAAGTGGCAGGCAAGAGACCGTACTAGCCAGAGAGGAATATATTTTAAGGCTCAGAATGTAATGCCAAGAAGAAGAATAAGACGGGGGAATATGAATATCAGTTGTCGTCTTAATATGTCAGTCTAACAACACTTACATTAGTAGCAAACTGATGAACTTAGTTAATGTTGTAGCCAGTGCCATAATGCTTTTTTGTTGAAATATTTAAGTTGCGTTCACACCCACACTTGTGCTCTCACTCCACGGTCTTGCTTTCCGTCACAAACATGGTATACCTAAATTCAGTGCTTCACTGAATTTTAATGACGAAAGAACACTTTTTTAAATAATGATAGGGCTGATTCATCGAAAAAAAAAATATGTATAGTCTCAGATACGCATTCCATTTTGTTTAAAGGCATTTTTATTAATTGCACTGAAAAGCATATTAAAATCAAAGAATTCACATGCTATGCACAAACTTGTATTTTTGAAGGAAAACTAAAGTAAGTGGCACTACAATCTACAAGGGTCCCGTTTCTATCCTGTACCCTCGCGAGCATAGTTGAACCTACAGTTTTCTGTCGATACTGAACGACTGAATTTGAGAAGCAAGTAGTCCTTAAAAGTGTTGTCACGAATAAGGTGTTGCCGTGGTAATAATGAGCGCTTTCCCGGGAATCGAACCTGGGATCTACGTCGTGTGGCCGACGCACTAACCCACTACCCAAGACGGTCACTAAAATCACTTTTTTGTTGAAATATAACAGTTATAGATTAACCCATATAGCATTTTGTTTTTCTTTTTTAAATTAATAACAATCTTGACACCGGCAGTTCGAAAACGTGACAAACAATCAATATCATACCTCCGCTTTAAGAAATGCCACGTACTCTTAATGAACTTTGGGAAAAATTGTGAAACTCATTTCCAAGGTGAGTGCGGTATCCTTGCGGATTTTTTCTTTTTTCATTTCTCTTGTTGTATACTGTATTATACCAAGGAGGCAAATTTCATCGAAGCAATCCTTAAGCGATGGACCGAATTAACAAATTCTTTATGGACTGGGGTGACAGAACACGCACCTTCAACCAGCCTGTCTGGGACAGTAGGAATGCTGTTAATTTTTACTCTTTTGTTCTGTTCGAAAAAAAATTACGCATTATTTTGTTTTTCTAGGTACATGCAAGGTACCTAAGTTACTAAGAACACACAGCTTCATGACTTACTATATTCCGATTCAAATGTTTAGTCACTTAAGGGACCTTTATAAATTACTGTCATCGAATGTGTCAACCCTGCTTGAAAAAGATGATATAGTGTCTTCAGTATTACTATTCAAGAACTGTCAATGATTTGTAATAATTCTATAAAGAATAGTAATATGAGTCGCATCCGGTTAGAACCTTAAAGACTTGCTTAAGATATATCAGGTTGTATCCCGAGGACTTTATGAGCAACATTTCGTTCAGATGCAAGTGCAAGAAATATCTATGATATGTATTTCTCCTCCTTTAAGTGGCATTAAAGTTCGGGGTGAACCTAGGCATCAAGCTACATGTCTCTCCAGTTAACACTGCCTCTTACAAGTTGTCTTCAATTTCTCACCCCAAGTTGACTGGGTCCCTCTCCATCTCAGACGAGATCATCCTCCGTTGCGTACGAATGCAATGTCTTCCGGGCAGGAGCCTTCATAAAGCATATATATGTTGTCACATACAAAAGCCCTCCTAAAATTAGCAGGTAATTAAAATTTTTCTCTCAAACAGATCATTCTCATCCCTTTTAATCACGTCTAATGCACCACAAGCAGGGCGCGTGATCAAGGTGCTATGAAAAACCAGCCCTGTCGTTTGAGAGATTTTTGTTACTCAATTCTGTTTCAGGCTTAATGAAACAGTGATTCGCAAGAGATTTGAATTGATTTCTTTACTACTATTTTTGTCCTTTCTTACTGCGGAGGTAAATAGACCAAATCCAGACTACCCCAAAATCTTTGCTATCAATTGTGCCTATTACTGTGCTTCTTTCCTTAAGAGTAGTTTGTTAGTTTTCACTTACTTACTGTAAGTGTCGCTTAATCATTCCAATGTCATCCGCGTTAGTTAGTTGATGGAAAGACTTGAAGATGGTCGTACGTCTGGAGTTGACTTTTGAGTTTCTCACGATCTTCTCGAGGATTTTGTTGAAAAATTCATATGACAGTGCGCCGGTTTTTTAAAGACCGTTTTTGACGGAAGATATGATGCTAAGTTCGTTGCTTACTTGTACGAGAGTTCTCAATCGTCATCCTTTACAATCTGACAAGGTTAATAAGAATGCCAAAATTGGGCTTGTCCCTCTAAAACAACATATAGCTGGTAGATGTCGCCTTTTAGTATCTCAAGTACATTTCTTCTCCAGGATCTGCCGCCGTGTGAGAATCTAGTCTATGGTAAACTGAAATCTCTGGACTTGTCAGATTGTTCAGGGATTGTTTCATGCGTCCACATAAAATTACAGAGAGAATCTTGTTCGCGACGTTAAGGAAATAAATGTTTCGATAATTGGGCAGAGTTGTAGGGGACTCGTTTCTGTTGGACCGCGGAGACCATCCTGAGATTCCAAACACCACGTCCTTTTTTCTACAAACTTGCACCCAACCAGATCACTTTCTAACTGTCTTAAAGAATTCTGCTGATAATCAGTTAGCTTCAACAGCCTTGCAATAATGTATTTGTATAGAACAGGATGGCGGGCTTCTTGTGTTTGAAAAAAATTGTCTGAGAGCAATATTTGGATCCACATCGCAGTTTAACAATCGACAGATGTATTTTTTTTAAGTATTTCGCCTTGAGTACGTCTCTTCAAAAGCTTAATTTCAAATTCCACGTAAACTTCACCGTTGTAGAAAAAGTTCACATTTGATACAGATCCTTAATTCAACTCTCTACTCTTGAAGATAACTTTAGTGTTTAATTTCTTTGATATATACCCTCTGTTTTTAAAGAATTTTAATTAACCCTGAATTTCCTTTGCAGTTTGCCAAACCGCAGTTCATAAGAGATGTCACGAAAAGTTGCTTGGCAAATGTTCCGGATCGACTTTCAATTCAGCAAGTACAATAGTAAGTAAAGTTAAAAAAAACGTAAGTTATTTTTTAAGACTTGGTAACTTATACCTATGCATCCCTCATATTCGTTTGTGGTAAACTGCGATTTGTACAGATTAAATTATGATTATCTCTTTCACGCGCTTGTTTTCTTAATCGCTGAAGTCCTGCAAATATTTCATAAAATGACAACCACTTAAGACACAATCTGCATCCACTTTGAGCAGCCATTTGATGTCAGCAAATTACCGCAAAAATGCTACATATTTCAAAATAATGGCAAAACGCGAATTTTTGAAAATTTATTTGTCATCGGATGACGTCAACGCATTAATTTTATTTAAACCGCACCAATATACATTTTAATTCAAATATATGGGAAATTAAATATATTTTACGCAACTCAAACTACAATATCCGCTCATCGACCGCTCAGCGATTATCATAAATTCGTACGAATTTATTTGATGTCCTAAAAAAATAATTTAGTTAATAGGAGATATTAGGTTAAGGCAAAGTCCAAGCCAATCGCCTACCAGCATCCACGTTTTAACGAGTTCTTCCAGTTGAATAACCTCTCTGTTTATATTTTCTAGTTTCTACGCAAAAGATTTAATATTAATGTAGCTCATCGGTTCAAGCAACACACGTTTATGTCACCGACATTTTGTGACCACTGCGGATCGCTGCTTTATGGATTCTTTCGACAAGGTCTTAAATGTGAAGGTAAGAAATATGTTATCGTTTGAAATGTGGGCGGTTCACGATGTTTGGCTTGAGTAGGACTGCTAAAGTATTCGATATGCTGAAGGAAGAAAGAACACTTTATTTAACTGTCCGACAGAGTTTGGGATTAAGTTGCTCTAAACGACTTAAATTTTTTATTTCTATGCAACATCACTCAACATAACTTTAAGTACACTCCAAACTAGTTTTTGAGTACAACTTTATAGTGAAATAAGAAAATTCGATAAACCTTTAAATCCAATTAACAATCTATAATAATTAAAATAGGCGATAGCTTTAAGATGGACACTGGTGTTATACACATTGCCTTAAGAAATATTTGTACCCCCTGACTTTTAGCTTTAAGACTGTATAATTTAAAGAATTAATTATCAAACTTTAAAAAGGTACATTATAAATTTAGGGAAATCAATGCTCTAACAAAATCTGAAGGAAAGCAAGCATGAGAAGCGTACGGTCAGAGGTCAGAGATTAAGAGGTTCTATGATAAGTACGAAGTCTGAGTCTAAGTCTAAGGAAAAAACAGATATTATATGAGTATATGCATACCTATGACCGAAGACTGTCGGAAAGTGAAACGCAATCGGTGCGTGGTCAACGTGGCTTATTGGGTAGGGGGTTCCAAGTTCGATTCCCGGACGGAATACCTCGAATTTTTCACGACACCACTTCTTTCAAGTTGCTAACAACACTCAAAGAGCAGTAACTGCCTATGAAAAGCTTCTCAAATCTTGCCGTCCGGAGTCGGGGAAAAGCTGTATGTTCCTTCTACTCGTGAGCGAACAGTAGAACGCACAACATGAGTAGTTGTTGTAGAAGCTGGTCCCTTGCGGAATGTATTAATTAATTACTAATCGGTGTGTGGAATTAAAAGGAAAGCATATCTGAAGATTCTGCGACAGCGATGACGATCTTAATTCCGTCATGAAGCAAGATTTTTCATTCAATTTGAAAAAACAGAGGGCGAGATTTTCGTTCTCCGACTTAGGCGGACCGTATGCTTAATATGGAACATCCTAGAGGCTTACTCATAAATGTTAAATAATTAAACAATTTTTTTAAACTTTGTTAATTAATGATATGAGAAAAGATATTTATAATCTGAAAAAAAACTGTACACACTTCTAAAAGTGTACTCTGCACATTACTTCCATTTAAAAGTTCACTTCTATTTTATAGTTTCTGCAGCAAAATGCAATACCGAGTTTGTGATCAACTTAATTGAACTTGTTTTGATTTCCTATGCTCACCTCTAAGTTACACGGGTTATTTTCCATCATTTAACGAATATGTGATCTGTCGATGATCCGTCGAATACAATCCGTCTATCGTGATGGTTAAGTTCATCGACTTCAACGCAGTTTACATTTGAATGCGTAAATCGGCTGACAAGCTTGGAACTTATAAACTGTCTACGTAAAGCTTCTTAAATTTCATAAAGATCATCTTCATCATCATCATCACCATCTTTTGTCTGCTGAGCGGTCACCCACCTGATGGGATTGCATCTAAGGCACGGCTCGGAAGTCGTGAAATAAAGCCCTTTCCGTCCGAAGAAGTAGATGTTCAACATGAAGTTATCCCGCTCTTCTCAGACATTCCCGGCGAGTAACTCCCACAACGGCACAGAGAAATCTCATCTCTCAATCTGTATTCGCTATCTTATTCTTTCGGCCAATACCAAAATCTCATGGGCTCTCATAAGTGAGAGTAGGAACAAATACTGATTTAAAAGCCGATAACTTAGCCTTGACACCAAGCTCGGCTTTTTTATTTCTGATCTAACAAGCTGCTTCAAAATTGATCCAGCCTGGCAAATCCTACAAAAAGTTTAGTGTTCCAACTCCCATCACTCGTGAAGTGACGCTGAGATACCTTACCTTCTCAACCTGTTTCAATGGAACTCCACTCATATGTAGAGTGCATTAGACAGGCCTTTTGGAAATGACCATTACTTCGTACTTGTTCACGTTCACCTTCATTCCAGCATCAGTACACACGACCACGAACCTACCGAGCGCGCACTGGAGGTCCATGTGGGAGGATCTGGGGACAACTAAAGGAAAGAAAATTACTTATTTTCAAATCTCACAATGTAATACATTCCTCACTTCGGTCCATATATAAAATGAATAGAAGAGGTGACAAGACGAACCTTTAGCTAAGCTAAACGCCCACGGTGAAAGGTATTGATTTACTACCGTTCACCCGAACACAGCTGCTGCAGTTGGTGGAAAGAGATTGAATTGGGTTAAACAGTGGGCCATCAATCCTATACTCCGAGGATCACTCCAGGTTTTTCCAATTTCGCCACAAAAATCTGGCATTAAACTAAAGGCCCTACCTTGTTAGAGAACAGTAGCACATACATTAAGATTAGTTCCTGAAGAAATTAGGATAACGTCGCACTCAAAGAATACTTGTCCTTGAAAAGCTTCTCAAGAAACTGTGGGTGCCTTTCTTTTCGTGATACAACAATAGCAGGGACAAGGCAAGACTCTCGACGGCTGGTAATGTGTCATCCAATTTATTTATTTTATTTTTTAATACTCTCACTTGTTTTAGAATGTATTTGAAATTGATTGACAAAATTATTCTTGATGTTTTACCTTTACTCTTCTTCGTTGTAATCAGTCTCTTTTATACTAAGCCATACACTTTCATTGCTTGCAAGAGAAGTATTTATCATTCAAATCTGATTTTCGCTCCAAACACTGCGATTAACTCAACTCAAATCACATGATCAAACCGTCAAAGGAAACCTTTTTCTATTTAAAAAGCCCTAAACGGAAGGATGCACAACGTCGTTTTCTAGGACAGAGCTGTACGATTTTCAGCAAAAATTTTGAGAACGTAATGGACTTTATTTATCTAACCTGGGCCGAAAATGGCAGCAACATCAGCAACACCGAAATCAATCGTAGAGTCAACCTTGCTTTGAACTTAAAAGTAGGTAAGGTAATAGAGCCATCTTTCGAAAGCCCTGGTTGTCGTTTTCAAACACCTTGAATATTCCTGTCTAACTTAGGAATGATAAAGGCGGATGAATCTTTTCAAGAAGAAAGTTCTACATGCCAGCTTTGTTTTTTTTCTGTGTTATTGGCATTTCAAGGAGAAGATTCAACGACAAAGGCTGTACGATGGCATGCGCCTAGTTAGGGGTCCACGGATGCAACTCTTAAGATAGTGAGGTCATGTAGAGTGTATGGACAACAAAGCTCTTCCCCGAATTGTGTTCGAAGCCGGGGCATTGGGAAAACTCAAAATATGGCAACGTCATCTAAGATGGCGCACAAAAGTTCAGAAAGACCTCAATCAAATTGGTGTTTAAAATTGGAGACCGTTCTTGCTGCAGATGCATATTACTTGAGATCCTGCTTACCTGTGCTTTAAGAAAAGAGAAAACAATGACAAAGATTTCTTTTGTAAAATTGTAACGTCTCTGTAGACAAACTTCACAATTTACGGTAGTTTCAAAAATCTGAACCTGGAAAAGGACCTCAACCAACTTGTAGTGCGTAACTGGAGACAGCTGGTGAAAGATAGTGCTGGCTGGATGGGCATGTTGCTAGAGGCCTAGGTTCACCCCCACTGTAGCGCCACAAGAAGAATAAGATTCCTTCCTTCAAGCAAATCAAATGATTCAGACCAAATCTTGTCGACCATCTTAATTTCCCCGTTTGAATTTCTTTTGAAGTTCAAAAACTATGCTTTTATGCGACTTAACCGCATAAAAGACACCAATTATACATCTAACAGAAAAGAAATTTCCACTTGTTGCAGTATGAAATCACCGCACATCTCTGCCGCAGCAGACAAAACTACAAATTTGAAAAGCAATTCATTTCCACCCTCTATTGTGTCCTTAAAAAAAATATTTCTGGTTTCCTGAATCATTCACTCGCTCTAGTTTCCGTCTATTTAGCTCAAGATCTCTGCGCTATCACTCACGTTGACCTGACCCACATTTTGCTATCGCACCTGTCATGATCACCACCTTTGACAGCGTCGCTTGACAAATGTCCCTAATTCCACCCAGCTGCCCGGTGTGAAAAGTCAAGGCAGACACAGCCCACATTCACAGCCACACGCAAGCAAACCTGTAGGCAGACGCCTTTGTTGTTAATGTCATATGACGTCCCAATGACGTATGCGCCCCGTAACAAACAAGATCGATCCCCGAGCGATGTTCGTCTTGAATTGCGACGTAACGTCGAGTGGTTTTTGGCTCAGCACGCGTCTGGTACGAAAGTACAAATTGAAAAGAATGATTTTCAGGACGGTCACGGGGTAAAGTAGGCCAGCACCTTGCATCTCCTGCTCTCTTGGCCATACGCTGCGAGAATAAATTTAAATCTATCGAAAGTGCACTCAGCAAAGCTGTCAAAAAAAATTACAAATTTCAACAATTAAGGAAAGTCATCGTAAATAACGACACACGTCACCCACTGAGTGACAAATGTTCGGAATTCGTTTCGAAATCATCGTCATATTCGAGAATTAATCTGCTGGGGTTGCGACACATCTCACTTACTACAGAGCACACGCTTCCCCCAGTTGGGGCGACTTGTGTTCTCGGCCAGCGGCACTTGCATCCAACAGGTATACAGGAAGAGAGAGGCCATCTCCGCATATGCCCACAGTCAGGCCGGCGGTGGTTCTCTTTCGCTTGGTCCGGTCTGGTGAGTTTTTCCCCCCAAATCCAAAGAGAGGGAACATTTAAAGACCATGATCTCACCATGATCGACCCGTCTGTGCAGATCGCTTGAAAGTCTGCTCGAAGGCCTCGTTGGGGAGATTTTTGAAAATTTTTCATCATTTTTTTCGTGGCACTCAGTGCGTCTGCCAGCTACCCAGTCTCTGGGAAATTCAGCATCAAGGAAAATAAATTTTCAGTTCAGTCTGTAGTTCCCCAGCAAGCGGTTGCATAAATTTCACATTTGAATTCGCCACAGTCCTGGGGCTTAATTAATCGAGTTAATTGCTACATCGAGCGTTTCCCACTGGAATGGAATCGAGATATAAATAAATTTCAGTGCGAGTGTTGTTCGTGTTTCTAATTCGAATCGTTTTCGATTTTTGAATTCGATTTCGCCTCCTCTCGTCGTGCCTGGGAAGTACTCAAAAAGTGTTGAGGTGATCTCTCAAGTGTGTAGGCATTCTTTGTAAGTTCAGAGCAACAACAAAACAACCGATTACATAATTGAAAACAGGCAAACGCAGGCGGGCAGGCGAGTCTGAAGTCGTACTGAAAATAAACTCGCGACCCGACAAATATACGCTGTGTTCGGGCTATTTATGTGTTTGGAAAATATGTGTACTGCTGACAAGTAATCAGTTTGTTGTGTCTCAGAGGTGAAGTACAATTGATAGATACGTACAGTCAAAACAAAGTGCTTTGTGCAACAGAAAAGTGAAAAAAAAAAACAATAATGCCACTGTATACGGATCCTGGATACTCCTACTACAGCAGCAGTGGGGGCAGTATGTACTCCCCTTACTATTCTGCCCCAATGTATGGGTCATCGTCGTCTTCGTCCAGCCCTTATGCCCCCTACTCGTCAACCTACAATCGAGCGTATAATGGTACATACGTCCTCCCATCCACACCCAGATCGACGCAATATACCACTCTGGTGTCGAGATACCAGCCGAAGCTGTCGACGATAACAGAATCGCCACTGGCGTCTCGCAGTAACTTTATGCCGCTCACCCGCATTCAGTCGCCAAAAATCTCCACCTATACACCGGTACTCTCCACGAAATACATATCCTCCCGTCCGGCTCGTCCAAGGACTATAAACACAGCCGACATAGACGTATCGGCATCGTCCCGCTATGGGCGACATCATCACATGGAGGAACGGAAGCATGAGGAGGAGAAAATCGAAGCAGAGGAAGCTCAGTCAAACAATGACAGTGACGCAAGCAGCAGCATTGTTGATCCAAACTCCCCATTCATGCCGAGGGTCGACGGAACCGACACCGCCCACCACGCCAGATCGACAATCAAGCGAAATCGTGCTGTGGTTAGGCTGTCCATCATGCGACCACGGAGTCGAGGTGAACCAAAAAGCAACAAGGATGCAACTACCGATCCGGACAACGAACCTGAAGAGCCCGCAGAAAAACAGATTGACAGAAAGGACTCTCTCGAGCGCTTATACATTCATGACAACGCTAAGGAGGAGGGACTTCAAATAACTGTCACCGATATGGCACAGTCACAGGCCGGCGAAAGTTCCCAAAACGAGATGATAATAGAAGTGGATCCTATCACGCACACCGTGCGCCGTTTGAGCGTGCCCCAGGTGCCCAGTTTTCATGACATTTGCGAGGATATATCATCGGACAAAATTGACGACGATTTGAACGCTGGAGTGCTGAGACGTCGTGCGTCCATCATCCACGAGCAGGAGCAGGAAATTCTGAACGAGCTGCAAAAGGTACAAAGCGACTCAATTCAAGTCATCCACCTGGAGCGCAACAGCAGTCAAGATGACTGCCGCAAGAGTCGAAAATCAAAGAAGACCAGGAAAATCCGCCACAAAATCACCGCGAACGTGGATATAGAAAACAGCCCCACGGCTCTAACTCCTGTCATTCAGCAGACAATCGAGGAGGACCCAACCAGTGCATCGAATGTCAGCAAGGCGCCCAAATTCTCATTCAGTGTCGAGGATATCGAGGAGCACAAGGTCTTTAAGCTGCCGCGAAAGAAGGTCAAAAGCGTCAAAGCGAAAAAAACTGATGAGGGTGTGAAGGAAAAGGCCTTAAAACCCGCACCTCCCGACAAGAAGGAGGAGGATAAGCTCATCGTCACAGATGAGCCAAAGGTGGCCACACCGAAGCCGATAAGAAAAATTGAGAAATCCGAGAGTGGAGAGGACTTCTGGTCCCAAATCGGTAGCAGAGAAACCCTCTACATGAACAAGCGAAAGCAGGCTCTGGAGAAAAGTCAATCGAATGAAAGTGGTGAGAAAGATTCGACGGAGACAACGCCCATCAGTCCCGAATGGGATATGACATCCAAATCTCCATCATCGCCTCTGCAATGTTCCTCGTCGTTGTTGAAGAATAAGGAAACTAAGTCTTCAAATTTTTCGTTCGTTTTCGATGAGCAATCAGAAAGTTCACCAAAGCCATCCAAAGCAACTACCACTCTCAACAAGACTGCATCTGCCTCATCGGTATCTCAATCAAGCACTCCACTCACCCCGAAATCTCCCTCCGCATTTGCTTTCGACGAGCAGAAACCAGTGAAGGCTAAGGAACCATCTTCACCCAAGAAAGCCACAAGCAAGGTGTCTCCCTCCTCCGAAATCCAAAAGAAAGACGATCAAGTCAAAAAACCACTCACCCCCACCAAGCTACAACCCCTCGACAAGACGCCAAAGCTTGCAGAAACAAAGAAAGACGATCAAACACCAGCAACACCAAAGAAAACGACAAGCAAATCTCAAGACTCACCCAAGACCAAAGGGGCACCGAAGTTGGCGGCTAAAAAGAAATCCAGTCCCAAGAATGATGCCAAGGAGGAAACGCCCGCACTAGAACGGACTTCTAAACCGAAAACAAAACCAAGTGCATCCACACCAGTGACAACGCCAACAGCAAACGAAGATGCCTTCTTCTCGACGAAAATAACTTCTGGCACCGGCGCCAAGTCACCTGAGAAGAAGAAACCTGTCAAATCTGACACCACCGCAATCAAGCAAAGCATCACCACCAAAAGAACCGTCAACAACGCACCAACGAAAGCGGACGAATTGAAGCGCAATGAAATTCCAGAGAAGAGCAATCAAAAAATCTCTCAGATTTTCATACCGATTCAGGCAACGACCCCGATCGACGAAAGCCCCGTGATATGTGATAGCAAACCAGGAAAGGACGCCAAGCAGACAGCAATCACCGCTCGTACGTCACCGAAATGCGAGGCGTCACCGACGGCCGCGCAAATCCAAGGCGTCACGCCACCGACAGCAGCGGCGACACCAAAAGCTCCAACATCTGCTCAGCCAACATCACAGGTATCAACACCAACTGCTATCACCACGACCGCATCAACGACGCCAAGCACCGCCGAAAGCAGTGTCCTCGCGACCAGCACCAGTAATTTATCAAAGTTCGCGACGATCTCTAATTTGGCACAGTACCTACTAGACGTAGACGCCGAAGTAGAAGATTATATACCCTCCTCAGCTGAGGAGACAGACAGTTCAGACGATTCGTATAGCGGGGACGGTAGTTTAAGTGCAAGCATGAAGAAGAAAAACAAGCAATTGAAGAAAAAAGCAAAGGAAGAGCAGCAGGCGTTCGACCCGAATAAAAAGATCAAAATCGACACAAAGAAAAAGTTGTACGTGAAGGAGGAGGCCCCGAGGTATCCGCTGATCGCCACACCAAGGCCCCTCTGGAAGCGGGAGAAAGTCGTGTACGAGGAGTCATCGAACAGCAGCAGCGAGGAGAGCGAAAGCGAAAGCGAATGCACCACATCGGACGAGTACGAGGACGAGCTGAGTCCAAAGGATGGCACCATTCGAATGAGCACCTGCAGCAACGATTCTGGATTCGATGGTGGTACAGCACCTTCGAGCTCCAAGAAGGCGTTAGGTAAGAGATTTTCAAACGAACGGACATTTGCAAACATCTACATCTAGCCCTGGAACAGAGATGGTGTGTGAAAGTGATTAAGTTAGTTTCTCTGTAAAATTTTACGATATTTTCAATGTCAATGAAAAGTCAGAGTGCCCCCCTCATCAGCATCTGTAAGTCGCGTAATCGACAGAAACAGGTGATGCACTGCTTATTTTTATTTGGAAGCACAGCAGTGTGCATTTGCATTTAATGATAAAAGTTGCCTAGTGCGCAATTCGCGATAATTCATGTCGATTGAAGGTCTTTGCGCCTCGAGGCTGCCTCTCGTGAGAGAAAAATTTGAAAAAAAAAAAATTGCAGCAAGAAAACACTTCTCAAGGCGTTCAAGTAATATGCACTCATGGGAAGCGAAATGCTGCTCATCCGTAGCCTAGATGTCAGCATTCATTAAATTTTATTCACGCTTTGATAGCCATACTGCCTGAGAAATAAGCATGTCGGTAAGGTGGAATAGTTCTAAGGTGTAGAATCGTTTATTTAGTGACTTGTAATTAGTAAATGTGGGGATTTAAATGATTCTTCATTTCATTCAGACAATCAAAAGGGTGTGTGATTAAGTTTGAAATATTTGTAGATTAAGACGGACTCACGTGTTGAAGGCCCAGACCGTGTAACTAGGCACTGTGTGTCCGAAAACAGTTCAAAGTAATTTTAGGTATATATTTTTCACTGTAACACTCATTTATTTAAATATACATTTTGCAACGACACGAGAAATCGCATTTGAAAAAAAATTTGCTTCTCCCTTTGCAACAAACTGATATTTCAAAGTTATTAAAGTTAAGTTATTAAGTTATTAAATCTGAGATTTAGTCTTCACTCTTAGGACTAAAACGAACTTTCTGTGCCTCAAAAATAACCTTAAAAAATGGAAATGCGTGGTATGAAAAGAATTTCGACTCAATTGTTCGGTTCGAACAGGAGGCCTTTTTACCGTAGCCTTCAGAAATGATTTGCAAAACTGATTTTAGTTACATTTCGTTCATTTTTAAGCCTATACAAAACAAATTCTAATTAGATAAATAATAAAAAAATGCCTTTTAAACTAAACTAAACAAAACAAATTCCGTTCAATTCAAACGGAATGCTTATATTTTGTGCTTGAATTTTGACGTACATTCATTTGACACTTTGAAAACAGCCGTTAAGTGTTTGGTTCTTTGTTAATAAGACTTTTTGAATTCTTGATTTTGAGATATAAACGAGTTTACACTAGAAATTCTAATTGCCAGCAAAGCAGCGCACGGTCACGTGCTTGATTCATAATGCTGCGTCAGCATATAATGAAGTGGTGCCAATTATGGTTTTGTCATCGCTTCTTACATTTAGGACACATTTACAACGATGACTGAAATGTATTAGGTTGTGCCACAATTTTTGTTTCTGTAAAGATTTTGAAGTCAATATTTCCTTTTTATAAAATTGTGTATTGTTCAAATTCCATTGACATCTATAACTGTCTTCCAAGGTATTTCAAAGTCCTTTATTATAGTTTCATAGAAGACTTGATTTTTTAGACTTAATAGTTTTCAATTTTCCAACCAAAAGCTCCGCTTCGTTTCAAAACACCTTTCGTCGACTCCGTAAAAGATTATAATTCGTTAGATAAATATCATCAGAGTACTGTAGATGCAGAAGAACTCGCCATTCCAAATATACTAGCTTCTGCGCCAATGATTGTAGTGCATGGGTTCAATAGTTGTCGTACAACAGGATCGCACCATTCAGTCATCAACGCAGGCTTCTTTTTACTAAATTTTATAGTTCAAAGAAATGCCTCAGACTCAGCGATACACAGGTTAAAAGACATAGTTCAGGGCCTCGTTCAACTCATGTGGTACGTAACATACCTGTCGATTGTTTTTAGTATTCAAACGTGAGATAAATATCGACTCATTGTCATCGGTGCCACTCCTGTGTTGTGTACAAAGCCCGCCTTGTTTGTTGGTTTGCAACCACAGTTTTTTGCAAAACTAAGCCAACGCCGAATAACACATCACTCAAGAAGTCATTTAATGAATAATTTTTGTTAGTGGCGCCCCCATATATCTCGGGTTTGTTTCGTTGGTTTGGACAAGTAGTATGAATGTCCCCTTCATCACGACTTCCGAGGCGTGCCTCAGATCAGAATATCATCAGGAAGGCGACCAATCGGTAGTCCCAGGGCGAGGTGGTTGGATCAATTTCATAAAATCGGCGGCTTGCGTTTGGGAACAGCTCCTAATGAAATAGAGTTGATGGCGGAGGTCTCTCGAGATTTTTTTTTTTCTAAATTTCAAAATCCGATTACACGGTCAAAATATTATCTACTTAAGAATAAAAACTCATATTGGAAAAAAATGTCAAATGAATTACGATTCACACATGTAAAACGTCAGATTTATCAACCACTCAAAAACGTCAACAGTTCGGTAAGCCGTTTGCTGCCATGAATCTTGATGATCTCGTTCTTCTAGTCTACACTTCACTTCATACTTACAACAACTTGATCACATGATGTATACCAAGTTCGAATTCTACAAATCAAAATAGCAAATGATATAAAGAGTTTTGTTAAACCGGCTTACATTGGGGAACCAAAACACGAAAATGTAACTTGGCAGCAATGCGTAATGGCATTACATAAAACAAATAATTTTTGGGTTTATGATGCCATTCTCGCTTCGGTGAGCATTGTATTTGAATTTCGTAAAATAGAAAGAATATGTCACAATAAAAGAGACTTAATATAAAAGTTGATGGTTGGTAAGTCTTGTTACTTGCATAAAAAAGATTTCATTATATTTTGTACCCCTTTACCAGTGATAATAAATGATTTGAAAGTATATTTATGCTATTCTTACACAACTTTACCCTCAGCTTAGTCTTGTAGTTCTCTGTGAAATAAAAACGCCTAAAATGTTTTAGAAATAAGTGTGCAAACTCTAAACAAGAAAACTTCTAATAAAGTTAAATAAACAAACTATGTTGTCTCCACGATATCAATAGAACTAACAATCAATAGCAAAAACTTGCGCAAGAAAATTGTTTTTATTTGTCCACTCATATTTATTGAACTCTTAGACAGTCATCATGCGTCAGCAGACTCACATACGCCAAGAAAAATCACACGTAGTTCGGTTGTCATCCCTTTCGATTGGAAATTTTCCAATAATAATTGTTTTCAAATACAAAACACTTCGCAATAAGCCATTTGTCTGACGTTAAATTTATGATTCGATCATTGGCAAATTTGTACAGATAAAAAGTTGACGAACGTGTAATTTTACACAAGATCTTAATTTTCTTTCACGAGTTTTGGAGGATGACTAAGACTATCCTTTGTTCGTTTTCAATATTACTTTTTCGGCTGTTGTTGAAAAAAATACTGAAATTTTATGAACTTTTTTTTCTTTTGTGTTTAAAGTTATTACACTTGATCTTTCCTGTCATTTACTGCAGCTACATTTTCGTTGTCATTTTCCGGTTTATATTTTAATCCTACATGCGTATGAGAAATACACTTAAATTTTGAATACTTTGAGACAATTTAAAGTTAATGTTAGTGACTTGACAGATGTCGTTATTTGTCATTATCTGCCCTGCAACATATATTTAATCCAAGTCAGCGTACTAAAAAATGTGTCATTCATTTTGTATTTTCTAGTTAGTTGTGCTCGCATTTGAAATATGCCAAACCCAGCTGTCACTTGAAGCATCACGGTATTAGTTGAATGCCTGCCATTTGCCATAATGGAATACTTAACAATCAAACAGTTCCCAAAATTAGTACAAAAGTCATGAGTCACAAAGACTGTGGTCATTATAATAGACCGACTACGCAAGCGGGCATTAAAATTGTAAAAAAAGTTAAAAGAGTGACTGATGTCACAAGGCCTTTGCATCATCCATATGCACGGTCAATCAAAAATAATGCGGCTGTAGGTGATGCTGGTGATCCAAATTTGAACTTGTAGTACACATCACTACGATTTATTTGGCATTAAGATTTGCATATTAATTTTTATAAAATTAGTCTTAAGCAACAGCCCGCTGACCATTCACAATGGCGCCTGTTTTTCGATCTGAGACTTTGTTCACCGCTGTGACACATATGCGTGAGTATGTTAACAAGCTGAATTGCCGCATATGGAACAAAACCTACTAGTGATCATAAAGGTTCAACATGCGGACAAAGTGGTTATTTTTTCGAAAGGCGTCGTTGGACCGGACTTATGAGCTCAACAATACTGGGCAACCTGCCACATAACACGACGAATTATGTTTTAATTCCATGCGAAATTTCCTGTTCGCGTAAATTCACGTTTTGGAGACGTCAATCCTTCACGAAATTCATGCGGTTCGACAACGTTAGACCTGTTTCTATGGAAAAACACGGTGCTTACGTAAATAATACAGAACTCTTAACGCATAAAAACAGCATTGGTTAAGTTATGACCAAGACACTGTCCAAAAGTGACCAAGTCACCGTTCAAAAGTGAATATAAATTACCTCAAAGGAATCGCATGCTGTGAATCTTTACAGGACGGCCACTTTGATTTGATTGTCCTCTGAGATTAATGGCGAAGTCCATGTTATATAAAGAATTAATATGTTTTTCAAAAAAGTATTTCCATATATGTTTTGTAAAAATGTACTTTCGTAATCAAAAAATGAATACGTGGACTCAAAATCAAATCGAACACCTTAAATCATACTGATACAACATGACGGCAATCTAAGTATACACATTATATGAATATGATTTATCGCTCCATTCTTTGATAAGTAAATTTATCTAATCCACCTCATCGCATCATTAATCCAGTCATAAAAATGTTTATGACATAATAAACCTTAAGACAACACCCAAATTCATCTCATTTCTTTTGGATATCGTAAATATTGCGGTAAATTAAATACACAAACACATTTCTGGGGTTGTCATCGGATCCCGTCGATAATGCTTTCCATGAAATGTACCATGAATTATAGTCTAGATATGTTGCAACCCCAAGGGTCTACGAACAATGCACTTGAAGGTCACTTGCACGCGCATTGTTCCAGCGCCATTTTCACTTTCACCTTACCCAAGTCCGAACAGGCATTCTTTTATTCTGTTTACAACAAATACTCGTATTCTTGGTAGAAACAAAAATAGAACACACTACTCTTTGTTTTCGCAGAAAAACAAAACTCCAAGAATTGGGATCTCCACCTCTAAACAATAGAAATTCATGTGATTCTCAGTAAAATAATTAAAAATTTTCAAAGAGAGATTCCCTAAACGATTCGCAACTTCAGTCATTCAAACGTGCACCCGCCTCTGCAATGCATATTTTCGAATGCACTCTGTGCGGCAACGGCAAAGCCGAAACCGAATTCGAAATGTGTACCCGTGCACAAGTGCGTCATCGGTGAGCGACCTACCTATGGCGACGTTGCATCGCTTATATTTAGATACGTTTCGTACGTTTATGATTTCACAGATGATCACGCTTTTAAATTATTCGCACAATTTTTACGTCTGACACCAGAAGTCTGGGCGTACACATAAATAATGTGTAAAATATTTTCTCTTGCCTTCTGGGTGCAATAAGTTATTATTACATTTCAACAAATTACTCTTCACTTAGGGGCAAATAAATTTTTTAATAATCCGCATGCATTATGCACAAATCATATGCGCGAACCAGCAATTTGCGCGAGACTCGAAAGGGAATACTTGGCGCCATTGACATTAGCAAATATTTAGCTTTGTCGTAACCTATCTCGCCGGTGTATCGTTGGGTTATTTTAAACGCAAGCGAATTCGATGAAAAAAAGAATACTTTCTTTGGGTCCACCGATTTAAGTCCGTGTGACTTTTATTTCCTTTTTTCGTATTTTTGGCAACGATTTTCCTTAATAAGACGAAAGTGGAACATTACCCACGAGGAGGGGTGGACTTAAATTCGCCATTTGCTCAACCGAATTAAGCTTTTACGTCCATGCCCGTGTATCTACGTAAAATATTAAAATTTATTGAATATGAATTTTTTATTGATTTCTTTTTTTAATTCAAAAGACGTCTGCATTTGACCTTATGTGTCTAAGAAAGAAAAAGGAAATATAAGTTTTCTAAGACGCTTAATATCCAACTTTCCGTCATGATAAAATACACACCGTACATATGAGTATGTTTATTGCCTAATTATTTTAGAGTTGTTACGTCAAACATAAACTTGGAGGTACCTCGAGCACACATTTGTATTTTCAAACAAGAGTGCAAGTTGTAGGGGAAAAACCTGAAATTAAGATTAAGTTAAAATAAATTTTGGAACTGTAAAATCACTCTTCTTCATCTAGTGGCAAAACAGTCTCTCCAGCCACAATTCTCACCTCCTGCCTCGAAATTTATACCCCAAGTTGGTAGAGCTGATCTTTCCTTCCTTGATATATTTTAGACAAGTTTACCCTTTCTTTTGCTTTCCCAATGGCTCAAACTCAAAGACCCTGCGGTTCGGAGCAGTTTTTTTCAATCGCTCATTTTGATGGCTTTTTGAAATAATTGCAAATCTCGAAAGTGTCGTTAGGCGTCAAAATTGGCTAAAAGCGTTTATCATCCTATTGTTTTCTTCTTAATAATATTACTCTCTGTCGAGCTCGATCTTTCGTCTGCGAACTTCACAATCTAAGTGGATTAAGATCATTTGTTTACCCCACCTTAGAAGGTTGTCAAATGCACTGTCCTAATAATTTGGATTCAAAACCTCTTCGAGACCGAGCTATGTAATTGATTTGCTCTTCATAACCTAGCTTTCTTAAGCGTTAAATGCGTAGAAGCTTGAATAGGTGCCTGCTGCCGTTCAGTCTGTAGAGAGCGTTGTTGACTATTCTCCTTAAGATGCAATCAACGCAAACAAGAATAGCAGGCAGAAGGTCCCGTGATAGAGAACTTTGTAAATAGATTTCGTGTTGAGCTTAAAAAAAACAAAGTCTCGTAGGATAAACTGTTTATGCAAGGACTGTAATAAGCAAAGTTTAAAAAAAATCCTTAACAGACCCACTCTGTGAGTGCCCGTGTCTTGCCAGGACTATGAATTTAACGTTAAATAAACACTTCCTCAATTCATTAAAAGACATAGTGGTATTGCAGCCTCGCACGCAACAACAACGCCAACACAGCCATCCCTAACTTAGCTTTCTCATTTAGCACAAGTCTGATATTCATTTATAAATGAAATCTCTAAATCTCTAATCTCTCAAAACAGTAAAACTCTCTTCAATCGACCTTAAAAATCACATCGCAATCAAAAACTAAAATTTCGTCAGTCTTTGCTATCTTTGCGACAGAACTAACAGGCGACATTTTAGGAACATTTAAAGAAGTTTAAGCCTCCTTTGGTCATGTACGTGGTATTTTTAATTAGATTAAGATAATCTCCATCACTATTGAACAATTTCTAATTTTCGTTTCTTCGATTCGATTTGGATATATTAACACAAAGCAGTGAGCATGTCGTTGATGTTATCTCATCCTTTAGCCCTCGAATAGTGTTTGACTTATAGACGTGAATCTTTTGTTTTAATTATTCCCAAAAAAGACGTCTAACGGTGTATAACACGACCATCGCTGCCAATTAATATCGTCACGACGTGAAATAAAACAGCTATTAAATTTTTTACACAAAAAAATCATTGTTTCGTTCGTTATGTAGCAAGTGGCACCATCCAGTTGGAAGCACATATCGTCTAGGCCCATATCCTCAATTTCTGGCCACAAGAAGTATTATCATTCTGCGATAGTGAACACCCTTCTTGGTAACTGCTTGGACGGTCTCATTTTCGAAGAAGTAGGCAAACAATCACACTTTGTGGATGCATTTAATAATCATTTCCCCAAATACGACAATTTTGCTTGATAAGGAATCTATTTGGCTGACCAAAAAAATATCACGAAGTGCATGAAGTGCGTTATGATTTATTTTTTTTAAAAGGCTTCAACAGTTTGAACGCGCTGCTCAATTGCTTACCTCTCCATTGGTAAATTTGTCCATCACTGAAACAAGGAAATGTCAAAGTCGGATAAAAAAGTTTGAAGTTAAGATGTTACTCACAATGAGCATTGTGCGATATGGCTAGACCACCCTTCACAACGATGTGTTATCCTCGTGCAAAATGTTTTGTTTTTCAGACGAACTGTTTCAGGCTAACTTTTCGTGACACGTAGTCTATATTGATTATCTTATCTGGTAGTAAAAATTCATGGTTAAGAATTCCTATGTAATCCATGAAAGCTTTGAGCATTGCCTTTCTTTTAATGAAAACGACGGTTTTTGTTGGTTTTTTTCTTTGTTATTCCCACTAGTAAGCAACTGTTGCTGTTTTTAGCGACTCGTCGATGAAACAATTTCCAAATATCACCATTGTCTTCAAAAAGGTGAATCCAATTAAATACTCGTACCAAACCAAATAAAATATATACCCGTGGTTCAAATTTAATTCCATTTTACACAATTCCAAACACGTACTTAGATAAATATACTCGTCCTTAAAAAGAGACGCAACTCTTACAAATATCAAGCCTTACGGCCAAAATTTTGACAGAGTACCAACGACAGGTGTGGCAACCTAACAAAGTAATAACTCCTTGATTCTATAACGAGTCGCTAACAATTCTCGAAACTGTGTGTTTTCATTCAATTAAAAAGTATTTTTGACATCATTTGACGCAGCAAAACCCAATAAAGTGGGAAATAAAAATAACTCTCTTAAAGTGTCTTTAAATGCATTCTCAATAAACACTTGTATTTGTGGCAAAACCTTGTGCTACTTGATTTATCATCCAAATCAAATCACACATTCTTCCTTTGATGCTTCTGTTGCCAAAATGTTCACACAAGCGGTGCATGTGAAGAATTTTGATTTGTCTAAGATTTAAATTAAAACTCATTATGCTCCTCTGAAGGTCGTACTAACAAACCAAGTGTTTCTAAAACAACGAATGGTTGTGTCTGAGAGAGCGTCATCAAGTCAAATCTGCAAGCAAATTGATAGCATTCATTATGGTTGGATTCCACTTAAGTGAATGTCTCTCGATGTCTCACCACAGCACTTATCACTTTAAGACTGCCACGTTCAAAGTTCAAAAACTTTCCAAAAACTCACATATTTGCTTCTTTAATAATTGTTTATTAAGAGGTTCTAAATTTTTTGTCTAGATTTTTAAGACTCTTCTCAAGAGTCTATTATTAATTACTGAAGCTAAAGATGTTTTGAGTTCGTTCTTTTCTTTAATTTCAAAGATATCAGTGGTCTTTCTTTGCATTCATTGATCATAATTCACAAGATGAAAAAGGTATAGGCGACAAAAACAAACACATCGAACAAATTAAATTGGTTATGATTTAGTATTTCAAAATTATTCACCAGCAGAGAACAAATTTTCCGTCTGCTTGTCTATTCATTGAACTCTATTTTATAAACCAAGCAGAAACAGAAAAAAAAACACACACACCAAATTGACATCTATTTTTGTTTTTGTACAGCACGTGCAAAAGTTGAATGCTAAATATATCGAATTCAGTTTTGTTTGCAAAAATGATGACGCTTGGCGCGTTCAAAAATTTATTTCATTCTGTTTATGTTTAACATGCACGTACATATGTGGTATGTACACGATACTCAAAAAAAAAAACTTTTTTTCTGAATAAAACAATTTTATTTTGGTTTTATTTAATTTTATTTTCCCCCAAAATCACATGCGGGCACATTTTCATCGTTTCGCTTCATTTAATCTCTTTTAATGGCTGCTGCAAGTAATTACTGTATTCTTAGCTGATTTAGCCTCATTTCAAATCAAACTCGACTTCTGCGTATTTTGAATGCACGTAAACGATAAATAAAATTTTCCCAAAACGTGTGAGAGGTGAAGGTGACTAAAAGGAGGGGATTTTAGATGCAACAGCGTTTCCTCTGTCTTGCCCGGCCAGATAAATGGAAACCTTCACCTCTTTGGCTCTCTCTACCGGAACTGCATTCAACTCCAAACATTCTGTTATCAAAATGCGAACTGTTTTCAAAGAGATAGCCATTCGGATATTACCTTCGATTTTTTCGAAGTCATAAAATATAACGAAAAAGAATATGTATACAAATTCTTGGCAGCACTGCTGGTGTCATTAGTAAATAAATTTTTAGTTATTCTACCATGTGACAGAATTTTGGCGAAACGCAGCGCATTTCTTTAAATAGAATGGAAATTTTTTACTCATCCTGTTATCAAAGTGTGGAATTTAGCTTCAGATTATACGGTGACAGTTGGCATCTGATTCGAATTTATGCAACGTCTATCGAATAGAACTTGACTACACACTCAGGTTCGTAAAACAGCGAAACGGATTTGAATCTTGACATCTACGGGTACGTTCAGTTCCTGTCTTCGTCTTTGTCGTCGTCGTCGTCTTTGTTGTCTATGCCGGCATCAATCGTCGTCGAATTTCGTACACTCTGTACACGACTATCCTTAGTAACCCATTTGTTATTTTCAGCAAATCTCAGCACTAAAGGCGAGCAATGAACTTTTAGTTCACATCAAAACACCGTCTTCCGATCGTTCGGTCTCGGTCCCATGATAGGTACCCGAAATAAATTTTGATGCGGCACGAAATTCCTTACATTTCCTATGACATCCGCAGTGTGTGTTGGCCCCTCAGGAAGATTGTCGTATTTTTTCGATCGTAAAAATCAAGGCAACTCGTGACGTTCATCTCGGCATATATTCGATGTAAACAAGAAAACAAATAACAGATACAAATCATGATCTCTACATCACACCCGATCGTATTATTGTTTTCAGAAAATGCGTGCCACCCTACCCACTGAAATGTCTCTCATAACGTCTGCCGCTAATTCGGAAAAATTAATAAAATATATTTTATCACATAATACATCAAGACTTGGTGGCATTACACAATCACAGATAGAAAGAATCACTTGTCTGCTTATCAAGGTGATCTGTCTCGTTTGCCAAAGCGGATGCAGTACTTGGCTAATTTTAGCGCACTGTTTCTGACCTTACTTGAAATGTTATTTAAATCACACACTCGTACACACCTGATTTCGCAACAAAACTTCGAAACAAGTTTTGAAATAGTTGTGGTGTCTTTCGAAATGCTGTCAACTTCACAGTCAGGAATTTTTGAGAACACGAATAATGCGCTGTCTTTCAAAAAATGTCTGTGAGGATGGCAAACATAAATTTTAAAGAATGTCTATTCTCTGACTTGACATTTGATGATTTTGAGCAGTTCCAATTTACTCGTATAACAAAAAAAACAGAAATATGAATGCAGCTGGTCAAGTGAGAGGAATGTGTTGGACCAGCTGTAGGTCCTGGCATTGACATTCACTTAAAAACACTCAGACACTCGGTTGCTTTTACGACTTCCATTAAAAGAACCTCGTGTGTGCACTTTTTGTATTCTCTAGTGCTTAATAGTCCGAATAGAGGAAAATCGAAATAAACTTTCAATAACCTAAAGCAGACGCCTCAGCACACTCACAGCTGGAGAATTGAACGCAAACAACAATCGAAGAAATCGCGGATAATCTGGATACTTTGTTTCCCACCGCTGATGAGCGGGTGTTTTGGAAAATAATCATTAATCTGTTGGTCAACAGGGTGTTATGGGCATCCGGTATTTTCACCTGCTGTTGATGGGCTGCAGGCAATCTTGGCAAACAAATCTGCTTTGTTTACAATTATGATCTGGTGAATGAGAATCGAAGAGATTGACGGGTGTTATGAATTTGTGTTGGCAACAATATGTTAGAAAAAAATTCAAACTTTTTTGGAAAAGAGAAATATTTTTTCAATTGACCTTCAAGAAGTTGATTGTGCTAGTTGAGTTGTTGATGTTGAAGGGGATCCGGAGAATTGAAAGTAGAGACTTCTCTCTAGATAGCAGCAAGAACCTTCCGCTTGCTAACTGGTGCTGTTGTAGGTGTTTGTATGTACATATGTGTGAAATGACAAAAAAAACCAAAGCAACAGCGCTCTAAAAAAGAACATGAAACTACAATAGTTTTCCATATTTAAACCGAATCTGTTGAGTTGGCGAACTTCTTACTTGATAAGAATTGTTGCATTTGTTTGCATTTGTATGAACTGACAAGGAAACCCAAAGCCACAATACTCTGAAAAAGGAAATTAAGCTTTTTAAAACGAATCTGTTGAGTTGGTGAAAACTAATAAATCATAAATGAATACTTCTAAAATTCCCTCAAGAGACCTAAAGATGAAATTTTCTAAGAAACGGTTTCAGACCGCTGCATGCGCATTGGAAATGAAGTGCCGTCCCTTTTTCCAATGGTTATGAGATATCCCTCTTAGAAGGATGTTCTGCAACAAGACAGTGTCCAGTGAAAATGCCAACAAGGCTGGCGACATCGATTCAAGTCGTGAGGATTTCTGTTGTGCTGGCAAGATTGTTGTTAAGCCAGATGCACCTAGATATGATCATGTTATTTAACCTACTCCATATCCGGCTCGCTAACTTCGGAAAATAGTCTGTTCTTGCAACCTTGACTTGTCCTCAAGGTTTCAGTACTTTGATAGAAGCAGCAAGATGAGAAATAACCTCCCGTCTAGCGAGTTCATTGGTCTCATTACCGAGTACCAAGACTTGTGTAACCCTGAACTTTACTGCCAGCTCGTTCCGACATTTTATTATGAATTTTAAATTTATGTAGACTGACTCAATGGCAATGGAGGTAGCTCTCGAGAGATCGTGCCAGCAGGGGAAGCATATTGATTAAGGCTCATGTCCACCCTGGAATGTAACACCATGTAAAGAAGAGGAATCAGAAGACTCAATGACTTGAACGACATTAAGTCGGTCAATAAAAATACATATGCGTTGTAAAGGACTGATGTTAACAATACCAGCAAATCACATCTCAGTATCGTGTGTTTTGCGTGGATCACACTGGCATGGTTCATCAGCCTCGGAGATGTAATCATACAATCAAGTTATCTGTCCCAATTCCTTTATGTTCCTTTGTTTTTAATACAAGATCAGTAAATAATGTAAATTTAATTTATATGGTGGCTAGAGGTGTAGCGAATGATGGTTAATGGCACTCAAATTAGAAAAATTTCAAACTTCTTCCCAACCTGTCTCTAATGATAATTCGAAATTATTCTTCATAAGCCTAGTATCCTTAATCGCTTGCCATACTGTTCACAGTAAGATCTTCCTCTCCAATATCATCAAAACCAAGATCTTCCTCCTCTCCTCCAGGTGTTATCAAAAGAAACAGGACAATTTCTTCATCCGTTTATAAAAAATTCCATCGGCATCGTAGAACAATAAAGTTTTATTTATTTTACTAATTGCTCCCTGATTCAAGAGAAACGTCGACTAACAACATTTCTGTAGAAGAGAGAACACTTGTAGTCTTAACGCATCTTAAAATTCAACGTTTAGTGTCGCTGCTTAATTGTGGTCGTCTTCCATTTGTAAGAGAACAAAAGCACCTACAAGAGTGATTGTTGGAGAAGCTTGGCCCTGGGTTCAAGAATTCTCTGGCGAGAAATGGAAAACTGTTTGCAGTTCCGGATTTAGACTATATGCACTATAAATCCGACAGCTCTTTGTTAGATGTTGAAGGATTGAAAAAAACTTCGTACGTATATTCTGATTGCGCCTTAAGATCTTCCGTATATGTCTAGACACACTCTACGCCCGCCATGTCATTAAAACTGATACACTTTTCCTTCAGCCACACCACTTGACTTTTGAATAGCCTTTATATCTTAATAACAAACCAAAAATCATCTCCGTGTTCACAGCCTTGGTCACACCTTGCAAAATGTTCAGTTCACACTTGTAACAAAACACATGGGACTACCAAAAATCAGCAGTTATAGCTGAATGCTCAGATTGATCCTGTCCATTCTCATCTCGATTTCAATTTATAACCGGAAAATAATAAACACACAGAACCACCTCCGGCTAGACATTGGCAATGACAAGTTGTCAGACAGCGCTGTCATACGACTGTAGGTCACCTAGCTGTGGCAAAGCCACAACCACCCACTGCCCGATTCATCGCCCAAGCCGGCAGAACTCTCTTTATCAGTCGCAATAGCCAAGTAGTAGCGAGGGTCAAAAATGACATATGAATTTTTATGCTACAACACAGCATTTAAATATTTCTCACACTGTGGCTATAAATATCCCAGCGAGAGAGAAGCATGTGACGCTAAAACCACCCCTATTGGAATTTATTTAAAAACATATTATTCATGGCTTAGAGCAGGTAGCAAATAAATTTTGTAAATTTTCACACCATTTAATAAACGTTTCGCTACAGTAAATATTGGTGTAAATGGCTAAAATATTCTTGACATAAATCAGGAAGAATGGTATATCAATGCTTAGGGAGGCTGTGCGGTGTAACGGTAATGGACGTGATGCAATGTCAAAAACGGTTGCCGATGATAGCACGATCTGATCTATTTCTAATTTTAATCACATGTGCGAGTGTGTAAACAAGTCGATCTAAACAAGCCAAACGGAATTTTGAATAAAATTAGACTAGAGATAAATTGCCTTTGTGTAGCTCATAAAATGCGTTTTATTGAGGCGCACGAAAATCACAGAAATGTAAATACAAAAAAGTGGTTAACTTAAGAGACTTCTTCGTATGCATTGTTTATATTTATAAACAGAATAGTGTATGATTCACCAATGTCTGCGCATATCGTTCGAAGGAATTTTGTTTGTTATTTATGCAAAATCGAATAAATGCCGATTTGTGTCAATCAAATTGATCGGTTGATAAACATTTTTCATTTTTTCGCCAAAAACCGAAACGGAACTTGAGCTGTACTTGCAACATATGTGCAACTGGGTTATGTTTTGATTTTCCAGTCGGAGGCTTTGAAACAATTCCCTAAACCAATCAGACTAAATAACTTGTTCATTGTACGGACAGTCAGCAGTCTACATTTTGATCTCATCAGCGCTCATAACGCTAACACCAAAAATTTGACACTTAATATGAGCTAACGCGGGACTGTGAAAGAGCAAGTGATCCACACTGTCCTCAGCCTCTCCACAAACCTCGCAGAGTGGCCTGTCTCTGCATGGATATGCAGTCTTTTCTGCGGATTTCAGTCGCTAGGGAAAGTGCAGTCGGTTTACCTGCATCCTGTACAGACATGCCACCTAGAAATGTGCTTCCCAGAAGTCTAGCCATCGATGAAAGTCGTAACCGAGGACGATGGCAGTTGGTATTTTAAAAATATCTCCTTTGATCCTTGACTGGTAAGTTCTTCGGGACCTTAATTCCTGTGATAGCGTGTTCACCTGCGATACAAGCATTCAAAGTGTCATTCAAATTCAGAGAATATTTGCATTCTTGAACTATCTTGAAAGTTGGTAAAGGGATGAACAAGGTTTTTAGTGCAGCTTACCTTTCGCTACAGACACAAATACTTTACCCCTTCTACCTGCTCTTTAGGTGACGCGGTTCACCATGGCACAGATGCATTGAATTCTACATCAAAGATATCGAAATCGATACATAAAATGAATCCCCTCGTATCTTTAGACTACAACAACAAGCACAAGACCGGTAGTTGCTTAATCGTATAAACTATGCTTTTTTGTAGATTGTAGAATACCAATATGTTTTTGTTTTTGATTTTTTTTTGCTTAAAGAACAATGCATACAGCGCATGATACAATGCACTTGTTAGGAAATCATTTTAGTTAGCCATTATTTTCACGTCAGGTTTAAATTGCCGTCTAGATAATAAATTGTACCACATAGAACTATATAATCTGGGGAAATGTAAAATCAAAGGTCCTTAGGAACTACAATTGACAAATGGCAAGTCAACGTAACTCTTCTTTAGTTCTCTTCTTTTTTTTTGTGATTCTACAGTCCGGGTAGAAGCTGGGCCTCAATAAACATGCCTATCCAGCTACCACGAACTCTCGCCAGCTTCCTTTAATTGCGCTCCCCAAGTTGATTGAAGTCCTTCTTCACTTATGTGCCCACCTCAACCTAGACCGTCCTCTGTTACTTTGTCCCAATGGCTCGGATTCGAAGACGTTTTGGGCTGCAGTAGTGGAGTCCATACGCTCTACATGACCTAGCCATCTTAAGCCTTGTATCCAAAGACGCTTAACCAGGCGCATGCCGCCGTACAGCCCATAAAGTTCGTCGTTGAATCTTATCCCCCAGACGCCATCAACGCAAACAGGAAAATCGGACGCAGAACTTTTCTCTCGAAAAGACTAAGGGCTTCCACATCCGCTTTTGGTAGCGTCCAAGTTTCCGCACTGTTAAGTTGTTGTACAAAGCCAGTTAAGTCATTCGAGAGGAGCTTTATTACTCGCGATATACTAGTCGGTAAACCCAAATTTCAGCTTTTTAAAGTGACCACATTAAATGTAGTCGTGGCAAACATTTACATGGCATTACTTTCAAAAAGTAAATGCCACGAATTGTTTTTTCATCCAATAATAAAAAATGTTTGTTTAATTTAAAATTGATGTGTCTTATTTTACGTCTTAAATCAAACTTCAAAATAAAACCCCCTTTTTAAGTATCGAATTCAATATAAACTTTAAAATATTTCAGACAACTACCTATTTTATAATCTTTATTTAAGTACACCAGTACACATGGTTGTATAGAAAAAAAAAACGAAGCCTTCTACGTTTAAGTTAAACTCGCACTTTCCCAGTTGCTAGTCATATCCTTAGTAATTCTTTGCCAACGAATATGAATAAGCATATTATTGTAGATGCAAATTCGAATTCATTTCATGTACAGTTCTGTTTGTTTTTCCTCTCCTTACCCTTTGCACTTATTACTCACCACAAAACATTTGTCTTACAACCGTCACTTACACCTGTCAGTGCAATTTCAAATTCTGACAGCCTTAATTATGTGGGTACTTGTTGCTACAAAATTGTACACAAGTGGTCGATTCATAAGCAATTTATAAATTGATTTAAGTCTTCTTACACATGAGTGTGTCTCATTTAAATATCTTATAGTCCTTGGAGTATATTGTTTTTAACTCACCCAAAGTCAAATCAGTACTAATTCAAACTCTTGTTCTTCCTTCACCTATCGAATAAATGTAAAACAATAACAAAATGAATTTATCTCCATCTCTATCGGAAAATAAACAAAAGAAAAATGTAAACATGATGTTATTTTTGAGAAGAGCAAAAAAAATGGATTATCTTCGACACACCAGTTTGTTGTTATACGAGTATGCATGTAGAGAAAAGGGATAGTCCCAGCCAAAAAACTCAGCCAACATCGTGTACCTATTTACAGTGAGTAATTAGACAAAATCTCACTACTCCTACATGAGATCCCAAAAAAGCCAAAATACGTTGCTAAAGGACTGGTCTCTTCTTTTCTAGAATGTGACGTTAATTGTCATAAGAAATGTGAAAAATTAATGGCCAATCTATGTGGCGTGAATCAGAAATTAATTGTCGAAGCTCTGGCCTGTCTCAAAAAAGGTATTCCATATGTACTAAATTGTATTCGCTTACATTGCAAAATTAATTAAATGTCGTTCTGCTCTGTTAATTGCCCTACGATTATATCAATACGGAATTTGAATTGGTGAACGGCGTTTTTTTTTTTTTGTTGTATTCATCCTCTTGTATGTTTTATACTAATCGTTTAAGTATTGTGTGTTGTATACGTAAAGAGTTCTAATTTAGGTGTCAAAGAAACGTCTAAAAATACCGCAACGCTGTCTGCGATGGGATCTGACGGGATGGTCAGAAGATCTGATGGTGGTTGATTTAGTTCTCTTCTGCGTCATCTTGTTCTTTGTGATAATTATCGATAGAGACGATTTTAGATTGCTTCTAGGACAAATACAGTAATAGGTTGAATACGTGAGCAAAGATATCTGTTATCTCAAATGTTTTCAATGAACTTTGAAGCATTCTATTTCGAATGCACATTCGTGTTAAATTTACAATATTCATTGTCATGAAGGTGAAGGCTATAACATGTTACAAAAACAGAGGCGACACTTCTGTAGCTTGTAAATCGATGCTACGCAGATGTTTGAAGAGAATCAAAGAAATCATACATGAAGACAAACAAATCTGAGAAGTCCTGTAAATAATATAAAATGTCCCAACAATTGCAACAGAAGCCAGCACTTAAGCGCGAATGCAATTGAAGAACTTGAGGAAGTTGTTTTGTTTGAACATGCGCATTTGAATGGTTTCCATCGCGTTTCTTTATAATTTTATGATTTTAGTGTGAGTTTTGAGGTTTCGAGAAGCAGTCAAATCAGGTACCAGATCCCTGCCAGATGGCTTAACATAAAATTGATCTGAATATCCACTCAAGTCGTGGTCGCCGTGGCGCAGTGGTAAGTGCATCGACTGCGGCGCAGAAAGTCTGGGTTCGATTCCCAGCCGGGACACCTGGCATTTTTCACGGCACCACCTCTTTCGAGTTGCTGACAACACTCAAAGAGTATTAATTGTCTATGGGAAGCTTCTCAAATCTCGCCGTTCGGAATCGGCAAAAAACTGTAGGTCCCTTCTACTCGTGAAGAACAATAGCATGCACAACACGAGTAGTTGTTGTAGAAGCTAGGCCCTGGCCCGTTATGGGCTGTAGTGCCACTCAATTATTATTATTATTATCCACTCAAGTCCTTTAGGATGTCAGTGAAGTAAACGGAAGTAAAAGTGCTTAAGTCGTTTCCGTTTGAAGTAAGTTTTACTAAAGCATACCAAAACATTTACATACTTTAGTTTTCTCAGCTTTTTAAGGTCGATTTTATTTAAACAATTAATTCGATGGAGATATCAGGAAAAAATTAAAGAGTAATATAATCGTCTTTACGTTTTGAGCACAGAGGTATTTTAGTTTCTGTTGACATTTCAAGCCTAATAGCTTTACGCCCGACTTAAAGAAGGCCTCATCCGACTTTATACAAGACTGAAAAAGTCGATTATTAAAAGCCGATATTGCAGGAAAAAAGTGGCAAAACCTAAAATAGCTTATGTATAATTCGGATGCTGATTCAAACCTGGATAACAAAGCTTTAAGTCTACGGGAAATCGAAAAAGCAAACCATGAAAAAAACTTTAAGACTTTATTGTTTTTTTAATATATAGTCCATTCGTGCATGTTACAAAAATTGTAATTTGTCTCCTTAACATTTTTGTTAATCACAACCGTCAACCGCAACTTATCATAATCCTGATAGCAGTCCATTTCTTTTGATTTTGATCAAAATTAGCCGCAGCTTGACTTTGTTTTGCTTCAGACCATCCCCTATTTGAAGACTGTAGACGATCGGGAGACAGCATTTGAGATTGAGTTAACTTATATAACATACATCACAAGTCACATGAGATGCAAGAACGATTCCTTTTTACTGCACTCTAGTTGCATTCCAGACGTACAAACCACTTCTGACACATTCGCTGTGTTTCCACGTTCAGTTGCCTTTTTTTCATTTTAAAATATTGAAGAAAGCCCCGCCGCAAAACCACTTTATTTGGCACAAGACTCAAAATTCTCAGTGAATTCAAAAATATTGTTGTTTACGCGTCAAGTAAATGACAGATACTGATTCTGAAACCATATGACATTAGCTTTCCAACAAATATTTGGAATGGCGATTTTCTGGAATATTATTCAAGTTACGGCATCTATTGTTAAACCGCACGAATTAACCGATTGTGTTAACTATGCAATTGCAACATTGATCAACATGGATCCATGTACTTCCCCACATATTCCCATTCACTCGTGTTATTCTCAATTGCCCCAGTTGCATTTTTACCCTAATTGAAAAAGACTTATCCTAGTTATGCCGTATTTTTTATGTATTTCTTTAGCTATCAATTTAGAAGAAGCTGTTTTCTTACAAACACAGATTTTCTCCAGCTTCTTCAGGAACAGCTTTAATTCGTCTTCAGCTTCTTTGTGTCATCTTATTGTCAAATAGTAACTTCTTGAGATAGCTTTAGTATCAAAACTGGCATCCTTTACGATCTTCAGCCATAACCCAATAATTCGGTATATTACCCCTCTGTAAGCATTTCGAATCTCAGCAATGACGCGAAACAAATTTCAATTGCCACCTGAAATTTTTTCCGAAATATTTTTAATGCAAAACCTCCTGTCAGATCCATTAATTATTTCTCTGCGACACATCCAAATTCAAATAATCCGTAAATACTTTAACGAAAATATAAAGCATACTCGAGAAGGTGTGAAAAATGTAAAACGTTTAAGATAAAAATACTCATTCATCACTTTTTACAAAAAGGAAAATTGGAATCAGCGGACTCACTTGGTTCAAAGCACAGTCTCAATGCTGCCTACAAAATAGAAGAAAACGACGATGGTATTTATATATATTTAATTACTTTTTTTTAATTTAAAAGTATATTTATTTCTATACACAGTAACAGTATTTTTTTAGATGTTTGCAAATGCATAATTCTTAAAAAATTAATATATAAAACAGAATTTTTAATTTTCTAATATTTCACCATTTATTTTTTTAGAAAGTTCTTACACTTATTTACAATTCCAAAAATCGGGACGAATCACAGCTCCGGCGACAACAATTCCTAGGTTTAAGAAATACTCAGTGGAAGATTTTCACTTCCTGGCAGTCCTTGGCAAAGGCAGTTTCGGAAAGGTATGAATATTCAAATTTAAAAGAAAAACCATCCTGAATATTTAAATATTTAAATTAGGTGCTCTTAGCTGAGTTACGAAACACAGATTTTTACTATGCAGTCAAGTGTCTGAAAAAGGACGTGGTTCTCGAAGATGATGACGTTGAATGCACTCTTATAGAACGAAAAGTGTTGGCTTTGGGTACAAAGCATCCATATTTATGTCATTTGTTTTGCACATTTCAAACTGAGGTAAGATACATTTTTTTATTGATTTGAAAGATATTTTGACAGGTTGAAAAAAAATTTGAAAAGAGAAAGGACCTTGCATACTTTACAGAATAAGCTGAAGTTTATAATTTTTCAAAAACGTTTAAATAGTTTTTTTAATTTCTGTTTGAAAAAAACCTGCTTGACATGAAACTCTTAAGCTAAAGTTCGAACCGATTTCATTACAAATCGTTGGGGGCAGCTAACAGGAGCGGAAGGTCCATTCAAGCCTGAGAACGTTCATGTTGCAGTTGTCATGTTATAGACTTTTTTGAGTTGCTGACAGCACTCCAAGCGTACTGTCTAAGAACGGAATCAGTAATAAAGTGAAGGCCCTCTATTCGGGACAAAGAACATATACATGCAGTTGATCCCTAGTCGCGCACAAACATATGTCGTTGTTGAAGAAGTTAGGTCTTTGTCCATTATGGACTGTAAGAACATTGGAAAAGTTGCAATTGAGTTCTCAGAATAGTTTCCTTCCAAGCTTCTCAGAATAGTTTCCTTCCAAGCTAGAGACTTGCTGCGTCAAGCTGCAACTTCTTAACTCTTCTTCGCTATAGTCCGTGGTGGACCTTGGCCTTAGCCATCAAGGCTCTCCAAATGACATGATCTTTAGCACGTCAATTCTTCTCCACCTAATGCACCGTCGGCTCGGTAAACGTTCTCTACTGCACTGTGCCACTGGTTCGGAGTCCCTTTGGACAGAAGCAGTATTGTCCCTGGTCTCTAACCTAACCATCTCAAGCATTAAAACTTCTTTAACCCCTTTGGAATATACGTTTACTCAACTGTTAAAAGTAGGTTTCTGTGGCAGGTCTGTGTCATTCGACTCAAATTTTTGTCAAGCGAGTGAATATTTCTTGTTTGGAAACAAAAATAAGTCCCGCCGATAGTTGCCTAATTCGACGAATATGACAGTGTTGGAAGAATATTTTTACCATCACCTTCACGGGATTCGGTATCAAACCGTCCAAATAATTTGGTATATTAGATGCATGCGACTGTTTACCCTTCTATAGGGAGGTGGGTATCCCAGAACCAGGTGGTTATCAATTTTTCGTCCAACAGAGCAGTCTTCGCTTTCTTTGGAGCAAGTTTGCCAGGTGAAGTCCACTTCTTTGACTTGATCTCTGGTATGTGCCAGTGGATTCATGATTTGACGGTCCTTTGGATTGTGCTTTACCAACATGAAACACTGCTCGGATGTGGTTTCACTGTTGAACCGAAGAGCACTTCAGCATCTGTCCTGAATGAGGAAACGCATGGCTGACAGTATGCCAAAATTGTTTGAAAAGGTTTATTTAGATGACCTATGTCTTAGTTATCTCGAGTACCTTCAATTGGCTTTCTGTCAATGGAAGATCATGGATATTTAGCACGTTTTCCTCGGTGGAAGCTGTTTCTGGGGCAAGAGAGCGAGAGCTTCCACATGCAGTCAAAACAAAACTACTAGACCGATTACTATGCAATTTGTACAGTAGAGGTTAAGTACTTATCAAACCACTCCACTACATACATAAAGTGCTTCAAACAATCACTTTTAGTTGTAGACCTGCTTTGACCACTTTATGCTCCTACATAGTATTTATTGGACTTGTAGTAATTACCGGCTTTACAAATCTCACTTTTCGGCCAAGCTGAAGTATTAGCAGTTTAGACATTTATTTTGCCTAGTCCTGAATTTAATTTAGTACAACCAACAACTACGACCACTAAGACGAAAGCATAGGGCTACCATCGAAATTGTAAAGACGGTATACAGATCATTGACTGTAAAATTGGGGCTGAATTTAGGGTGTCGCAATACTCGCTATCTCAGCCCTACTCGTTATCTCCACTCTGTTGTCATAATAGCACCCAAGGACCTCGGAGATTTTTTATCTCGACTATGATCCCACAGTCGATTCCTTGCTATTTTATGCAAGGAAATCCACGTGTTTAGTTTATGTCTGAAGACGTACCAGGCCTTGAAACAATCTTCTAGAAGACTAGCCTCTATTAACGAATCCCTGCACTTCATTAATTGTCCACTTAAATTTTACAGAGTCATTTATTCTTTGTTATGGAGTACCTGAATGGTGGTGATCTCATGTTCCACATACAGGAAAGTGGAAGATTTCCTGAAGACAGAGCCCGATTTTACGGAGCAGAAATTATATCGGGCCTTAAATTTCTGCACAAAAAGGGCATCATTTACAGGTAACACCCAGCAATACGCAATTTCTTATTTCCCACATTTACGTTTTCACGCCCCCACAGAGATCTGAAGCTGGACAACGTGTTATTAGACTTTGACGGACATGTCCGCATAGCCGATTTCGGAATGTGTAAACTTCAAATATATCTCGACAAGACAGCAGACAGTTTTTGTGGTACACCAGATTACATGGCGCCTGAAATCATCAAGGTAAGTCGAATAGCTCAAAAGTCAGAGAGTTCCTGTCTGTCACGCCCGATGCCTTGCAGGGCGACAAATACAATCAGAATGTTGACTGGTGGTCATTTGGAGTGCTGCTGTATGAAATGCTAATCGGACAGTCACCGTTCAGCGGATGCGACGAGGACGAGCTCTTCTGGTCGATATGCAACGAAATACCATGGTTCCCAGTGTACATCACACAAGAGGCCACAAGCATACTGAAAGGCGTAAGTGATGAGAGCGCTCTGCAACTTAAGATACTATTTAAGGTTTTTTTTTTGCAGCTTTTGGAAAAGGACTACACGAGACGTGTTGGTTCTCAATACAGCCCAGCTGGTGATATTTGTGATCATATATTCTTCAGGAGTATCGATTGGGGTCTACTTGAGAAGCGACAACTCCCGCCGCCATTCAAACCTCAAGTGGTACGTCAGCCACACACACTAACAAATTCTTATTGCTAAAGACACCACCTCTTTTTAGAAACATCCATTGGATACACAATACTTTGACAGAGCATTCACCAGGGAACGGGTGCGCCTGACACCGATCGACAAGGAGATCCTCCAGTCAATGGACCAAGAACAATTTCAAGGATTCTCCTACACAAATCCAAATGCGACGCTAGATTAAAGAATTCTCCGACAGAGTATTAATAATTGTCTCACCTTTATTTAGCCCAATTCACATGGAGTTCAATGAAATCGAAGTGAAATGACTTCACAGACGTGGACTGCGTGAAGAAGTGGTCTCACCTTTTAATTATACTTGAGATAGATTTTCATTGTTGTTCATGATTGTTGTACATGAAGTGGCTCAATTTGACTTGGAAGAGTTTGCATTGAGCAACACTAGGCTTAGATACTCGGATGCAATGTACGGATTGAATTGAGCTATAGTCTTAGTTTATAGATACTCCTTAGGTACATTTCTACTCTTAAGTCACAGCACACAACACTCACTTACATATAGTAACCGGAATTTGATGTGAACAATATGTATGGGAAAAATATGCGTAGTTGAACGTTTTATCTAAATTATTAAGCTTGCAACAGATTCTTAGACGGACAAAACTAAGCTGAACGATGTGTTGAAAGTGTCAATATTTTTATACAATGGTATAGCCTTAATAATAAGTTAACTAGTATGTTAAAAAAAATTGTTGTTTTGTTTTATTTGTCGACGCGAGAACATAGTCTCGAAGAAATCATCACAATGATCAAAATAAACCTCAAACCTATCTTAACACTGATAGTTACTATAGTGCCAGCGCCAAAATCAAATGTTAAATGGGATTTGGATTTAGATAAGGAAATGTATCTCAACTTGCCTGTCTCACTAACTTAACTGCAGTGAGTGGAAAACCCTACTGGTTGCGACGCAGATCCAATACAAACTGACTATGCAGCCTTGTTCGTAAAGAGAAAGAAAGATTGTTTGTTGTCTAACCTAAAACTGGGTTTTTTAGGTACGTGCCTCCTTTAACGGACTACATGCCCTACTGGTGTAGTACTCGTGTAAACTTATTCTTTTTAGACACATTGCCTGCCTATTAATAACTTTTTTGAGCTCCTTTTGCTTTTATTACAGCTGCAACATCGCCCAAACATTGATTCAGATAAGTTTTTCCACGCGTTCCAAATCAGGATAAAGTAAATTTTTGAGGTTTTCAATTGACTTTGGGCACTTCTTCACAACCTTAAGTTTCATTATTGACCAGATATTCTTCATTGAATTGCATTTGGAGTGCAGAGAGGCCAATCGACGCTATTTGCAGCGTAGAACTTTTAACCCTAAAAAGTAGAAAAACATGCAAATACTAGTTTAAGCCATAAAAGTTCACGTTTGAAAAAGTTCAAAGTTTGAAAAGAACAAGTTCATGTATGCAATTTTTGTCGTATGGTAATGTACATTGTCCAGTTAAAAAGTAAATCGGAAAATGTTATCTAAAAAGCCATCGCAAGGGGCTAATTTCAATTATAGGAAAACTTTTTTTTCATCATCAAACTCTTACACCTTCATTCTAAGGAGACATCCGTAAGATGCATTTCAAACTCAGGTGTTCCTTGGGAAAGTAAGCAAAGCAGTTATCAAAAACCCATCGCAAAGGGTTCAATACATTTGTTAAAACCCGTATGTAGACTTTTAAAATAACTTTCAATTCTGTAACGACCTGTCAAGAATACACCCATCTGCATCATGCAGCTTAAACTTTGATTCGTCCAAAAGATTGATTTTTCTAAGACACTTTTCGAAAAAAAAAACCTGCGTTCAATACCCACTCAGCTTGAGAAATTGTTTTTCTTGTGACTCGATAAGGTAATTTTTAAGATTCACTAAAACCTTGAACCGATCCCGAAAACACGATCTTTCACTTGGGTCGTCCTCTTTCCCCTTTATACCGAATCAATCGCAGAATCACTTTTGCCAATCGCTGCTTTTTTTGGGCTCAAGAGGCAATTGAGTTATGGAACCCTTTCTCGAAGGACTAAACTGGCCTGGTATGACATTTGATCATCCCAATCCTCCTTTACGGTGCGGAAACTTGGAAGTTACTAAAAGCAAATGAGGAAGGCCTTAGTCTTTTCGAGAAAAAAGTTATACGTTCTATTTTCGTCCTTTTTTCATCTGGAGAAAAAGATTCAACGACGATTTTTATACGCTGTACGGTGGCGGGTTCTGGTCTTCGGATACAACGCTAAGTCATGTCAAGCGTAAGAACACCACCGCTCCGGTCCGGATATTCCTCGAATCCGAGCCATTGGGATAACACAACGGAGAACGGCCTTGCTTGAGATGACGCACACAAGTGGAGAAGCACCTCAACCAGCTTGGAGTGTGCATCTGAAGGCAGCTGGCGAGAGATCGTGTTAAGGCATGTTAGTTGAGGCCCAGGTACACCCCGGACTGTAGCGCAACGAAAAGTAGAAGCGGAAGAGCCTTCCGCATTTAAGCCGCATGGTTTTACGATATTTTTTTTGTTCCATGCCACAGTTTGGTGGCCGCTATTAAAACCTTTAGAAATTGTAAGTGTTACCAAATTAAGTCATACGACATATACACTGCGCCGGAAAAGGCCTAAAAATGTTTTACCAAAATTGTTCGTTAGCACAGAAAATTCTAAAATTAAAAAATGTAATTTCATCGGTGGGAACTTGGAACTTTATATGTTCATTTGCCCAGGGGAATCCATTATTGGGGTTAATATATATATTATTTTTATGAATTCGATCTTATATTTGTATATTCACAGTTAAAGTAGCTCGGTTAAAGCACAGGTTAAAGTCCCTTCGAACATGAGAAAGATACGGCCAATACAAAACATCCACATATTTGCTTGTAAGCCAATTTTTAATTCATGTTGTTGTATGAATGACTGTGGGGCGATGTACAGAATCTCGAAATCTAAGATTCCAGAACAGCCCGAAATGCCTCAAATCCCGAAAACCCGATTTTAGAAATCCCAAAATGCACCATGGTCAATAAGTGATTGTGTAAAAAATTAATGTGAGATAACTTGTCATTATTCATATTTATCACCTACTCAAAATTATGCAGCACAAGGGAGGGTTGCATTTAAGCCGCACGGCTCTCATAACTAACATACTCCTCTGAAATATTCCTTTCGGGATTTCGTTTTCGAGACTTGAAAAAATAATCACACCGAGAATCAAAAAAAGGTGTTTCTTATTAACTGGAGCCAAGTGGGATTGTCCTTCTTAATACAGGTACTTCTTCAGACGAAAAGAGCATGGTTTGCCCACATCCGGGACATCCGTCTTCATTACGACCCCCTAGGTTTGCCTTAAATGCATCAGGTAGACGACCACTCAACAGACCAAGGGCGAGGTGGTCGAATTAGTTCCATAAACTAACCTGATTTCGCTTGGGAATAGCTTTTGATGAGCTAGAGTCGAAGAGTTACATGTGTCTTCAATCCTTATAAGAAGTTGCTGGATAAATGGGGTTGAAAAAATAATTTTCCTGATTTTCCGACCAGGACTTACAACATAATCTTCTATTGAAGGCTTGGGTATAATTAGTATGCCCCATTGTTGTATTTCGGCACGAAGTATTGCCTTAACTTGGTCCTGACTGCCTGAAAAAATGTAAGACTCTCTTTTTCAAGAAATTGCTATTTTTCAGCTTCTAAAAACAAAATGTTGACATATGTATTTCTAGTGAACACCATTGACTAATTGATTAATTGATACCTAAATGGTACATGAACAGACCTACTGTTGCACATGTTCGCGTCACCTAGTATGTAAAACTTGCTCAAATACGAGTAGTGTAAGTGGAGTGGAGTCAGTGAACGAAGACTCAACCGTCCTCGTTTATTCAATTTACAATCTTTTAGGAAGTAAAAGCAAAATGAAGAGGAACAATTTATAAAAACGAATTCTTACTTACTAACTTGACTTGGTGCGCACTATCGAACGAATTAAACGTATCGCTGCGGGACGTTTACGTTGCTGAGAATTTTTCGCACTGTGTATGGCAATGTGTATATTTCTTCTTTAAAATGTAAGCGATTAGAATTTTACGGAGTATGGCGGCAGTTGTTCTAACTGCCATCAAAGTCTGAGAGAGCCTATTTCAAATTTTCCGACGAAATATTCAACTTAAATCTTGAATTTCGCGAGATTATGACCTGCCACGAGTATTCATCATTTATCTAGGAACTGTTGGTTTTCTCTGATAAATGTTATACAATGAAAATAAATAATAAACAAACCACCACAACCTAACTCAATTTCAAATCTGATAACTATATTAGGTTTTCATTGCACACAACTTACTTCACAAATTTATCGATCCAATTTTAAGAAATAAAAGTTCTTACAAAAATTGCACAAATAATAAACGAAATTATTCACCCATGCATTGCTGCACTTAGTCCACATTTTCTCCCTAAAAGCTAAATAACAACCGTCATTATCCATGAAACACAGAAAACGTTTCTGTAATCGAAGATAATTGCCGCCCAACATCAGATAAAACTCCTGTCATGTGATTTCTATTTTCCCGATTGTTCTCTTTCTTTCGATTTCATTCCACGGTTAACGTTTTAGAGTTCTCTTCGTACAATTCCCAAAAACCAAAATGAAGAAGAAAAAATTAAATAAAGAAAGTGCATTTGAAACTCTTGTTCTATTTCGTCGGAGTCTGATATATCAAACGAAGGAGTTTTTCCAGAATTCCACATTACATGGTGTTAGATACATTGCAGAGAGTGGACGACCACTTGGGGAAAAGTTCGTTTCAGCGACACTTCATGGACGACAAGCTATTTATTTGTTTCTTCTTTTTAAGGTTTATGTGGTTTTGTTTTACTGCAGTGGGTGCTGTGACAGCTTTAATAATAATCATGAGTTTGTGGGAGAAGTTTCAAACAAATCCAACCATCACAGGTTTGACTTTAAAAAAAATACTTGTACCAGTTTGTGAGAAATATTTAATTTTAGGCTTGGATACGGATTTCCAAAATCAAAAAGTTATATTCCCTGCCACAGTGGTTTGCCCGGAAATTAGATACGACAGAAATAAAGCCTACGACGTGGCATACAAAAATTTGGCGTAAGTAAATCGATATTCGTCTATCTTTATAAGTCATTATTGTTTTTTCAGTCAATACGACAGCAATACAGCCAATCAGATAGTTCCCTTTCTAAACTCACTAACAATGTTGTCCTTTCAATCTCTTCACGAAACGTATGAACTTAGCAAAATGTTCACATCCACGTACATATCGAAGAAGTCCCTTCGGGCCTTGGCATTTGACGTGAGCATCAACTCGCAAGTTTTCCTGACTAATTCATTCCAAGTCTCTCGTTAGGTTCACGTAAGCTGTGAAGACACTCTCGTCGAGTGCAAGTACAGAGACGAACGGGTCAGCTGCTGCTCCCACTTTGATCCAGTCTACACGGAATACGGATTTTGTTACGCTTTTAACAGTCGTTTCATTTCCCATCCAGACTCAGAGTATGTTTGCGCCTCATGACTTGATGGAGACTTAAGATCTATTCTCTTTTTAGTGAACCCGCGCCATCAGCTCACGACTTGTACGAGACAGATAAAAAGTGGGCGTTGCAGTTTATACCCAATAGCACAGCGAAAATATTCATATTCTCACAGGAGGAGTATTTCAGCGAAGACATGAAACCTCAACTGGAGTGGAAAGAAAATCAAACCGTTGAAGTGCGAATTCTGAAGAGGAACACCTACACAACTGATGATGCCAGACAACTTACAATTGGGTAGGTACATATGAGCACAGCAAGGATTCTCAGAAAGAAACCAAAAAAAGAAATGCGTATATGCCTCCTGTGAGGATTGAACTCACGACCCCTGGTTTACAAGACCAGTGCTCTGCCACTGAGCTAAAGAGGCGCATGTTGAGTTTGAAACGTGTCTGAGTTCCCATCCCCTTTCGAACTTCATTAGCTAATTGTTCAAGAATCGGAGACGTGTTATCACAGAGATTGATATGATGTCGGCTGTGTTTGCTTACTGCGGTTGGTTGTGTCTGATTGCTACAATAATGAGATTTTCAACTTCAAAGCTGTGATTCATCTATTTTCCCTACAGATTTTGTCGAAAAACTTAGTAATTAATTTAAAGGTCAATTATCGACTGTTGTATACCTTTTTGTTAGCCAATTAACTTTAGGGGCAGTTATGTTGTTGGAAAACTTAATACAAGACGCTTTTAATTGAGACCGAGTTGTTAGAGTGGTAAATCTGACCACTGCGTACGAAGAAACAATGTTCAAAATACACAATGAATGCAAAGACAGAAGAATACATTCTAAATGACTTTGTAGGCAAGCCTGAACGTAAAAAATAAAGCCTCAAGAAGTTTAGGGTTGTCGCAGATGATGTTTTTCAAAACATTAAAAAAAAAACCTTCCTTTGAAGCTATCAATAATATCGAAGCGTTCCAAAATATTCAATCGTTTAATTAAATTGAAACATAAAATTGACTTAACTTTTTATAAAAATGAAGCATATCTCCAATCACAAAGAATAGCAATTTTCAAAATAAGGAGAACGATCCTAACACCATTCAAATGTTTGCACCGATTTAACTGACATTTCTTCTAGATGTCGATCGAATTTCTGATAGGTTCATCGTTAACACACATGATCCAGAATGTAGAACTAAAGTTTGATGGAGGTTTTGCTTTATTATTATGCCTAAGGATAAAAAAAACTAATAGAAATAATTATTCGTTGTGAGGTTCCAAATTGTGACATTTTTTGTCACCAATAAGAACGGTGCGTTGTCTCGTTAAATCACAGACCAAATATATCGATGTTCTCAAGTCTTGATCGCAGAAATTCATAAACATAAATGATAACCGTTTTTGGTATTACTGTATCAGAAACTGCACTAAGCTTACGTCACTATCCGTGCGTTGGTTGGTTGCGCGTTGCGTTGGTTCGACATTTCCATCCCTTGCTCATTTTATACCGCGGTTATGCCAACTATTACCCACATAAGAGAGCTCTTCTCAAATTTCTTATTTCTTCTTGTGCATTTTGGTGGATCGGTTGCAAATTAAAAAAGGAAAAAGGTGATTGTGACAGAAACGTTATACCAAGCAATTCTTGGGAGCAACCTAGTCCATCGCCCAACGCACACATATAAAGCAGATATTTTTGCTTGGTGAAACCTATGTGGATTACATTCGTTTCTAAGAGCCCACTGAAAGTCCAACTAAATACTTAAATCTAAGATCCCAGAAATACAAGAGCCTTAAAACTCTAGATCCCAGAAATCCAAAATTTAAATTTCGGAAAGCAAAAATACCGAAAACTAATTTTTTTTTAGTAAGTTTCTTGAATTATTTTATTTGCCTCTGATTAACTTTTTCTTTCGTATCTGTTTATTTCCCAATGTTGGGCTTTTAAGATTTTGGATTTTCGAGAGATATTGAAAATAGTTTTTAATTATAACAAATAATAATAATAATTTATTGGCACTGCAGCCCACAGGGGACCAGGGCCTAGCTTCTACAACAAGTGGTTCTCTCACGAGTAGAGGGACCTACAGTTTTTTGCCAACTCCGAACGGCGAGATTTGAGAACTTTTTCATAGACAATTAATACTCCTTGCGTGTTGTCGTGAAAAAATGCGAGTCCGGGAATCGAACCTAGACTTTTGGCGCACTTACCCCTACGCTACAGCGACCACTTTTAATCATAACACAAAGCATTCAAATATCCAAATCGCAATTACGCAGTCACAGACTCGATCTGTGATACCTTTTCTTAAATGAATACTTCAAATCGCAATTGGGCGGTCGCGCGTTCGCAGATTTCATATCGTAATATCGTACGTGCGACCCGGGACCATCCCATCAGCCGAGCGTTTTGACAGTTATGCGACTATTTGTGTAAGAATTTAAATTTTGATAAAGATTGTGGGTAACAATAATTTAATGTTTTCCTTACAAGTAAATAAGTATTTTTTGAAGACGCGAGTTTTTTTCCGATTTGAAACTGAAAAACTGAAGACGACGCACTGACAAATGGTTTTGTAAAATTGATAAAACGCGTACCAAATGAAGTCGTTGGCAGACTTCGAAGAATAGCAGACAGAGCTGAATATTTCGACAGATGCAATAACTTTAGCAGAACATCAAAATTCAGTTATACATATCTAGTCACCGACCAATGTATTCTACATTATATCAGGTTGAGAAGTTTAAATAAATACATCGGGGATCTTTTCACAAGAGACCGGCGGAACAATTCTGAGCTAATTTGCAGGTTTGGCCAAGCTTGTTCAATTTTCAAGAACAAGCAACTAGTTTTGAACTCGGTATTTCTTCAAACTCTCACCTATGAGAGAAATAAAATGAAATTTGGTTTAATCACAAAAACAAGCTGACATTTATTCACGCTATTATGGGATTAACTCGTCGGATAAGGTGATAAATATGGAAGTGTGTGGGGAACTTAACGCTGAGCAGCTGCTTCTTCAAACGAAACGATCTTTACTTCAATGGCTTGGCGAAGTAACATCATCACGATTATCGATTCGTGCTTTAAATTGAATTTCATCAAGAATGTGACCACCTGGCAGACCCAGGATCAAGTCCTGAATGACGCTTGGAAATAATTCCTGATGAGTTGATGGTCATGGCGAAGAATCGAATGGCCTGGAGATGTTGCATTATCCCCTCGACCCTTCTAACGGATATTTCAAATGATGATGACGACGTTTATTCTTTCTTTCAGTCAACGAAAGTGTATTTTTTCTGACGAGGTAAAACTATCCTATTTTACGGAGGAGTACACATTTACAGCTTGCATGAAAGAGTGTCGAATGAAGAAGGCAATCAAACTCTGCAAGTGCTTGCCGCCGTTCTACAAGCCTGTCCGTAAGAAAAAAAAGAACATTCTCAAAACGTTGCTCGATTATTGTCATCCCTTCATTTAGCAAACATTCCGATATGCAACCTTAACCAGTTCCCGTGCCTTATTAAGTATTCGTCGAATATCACCAGCATCAGGGACTGCCTCCACTGTGAGTTGGGCTGCTCGCAAACAGTGTACAACATCGAGAAGCTGAGCAAAATGTAAGTTTCAATATTTCTTACCTATACATCTTAAATTTCTGTTCGCTTCTTAAGAAACGGGGATCCTGGAGAGCAGAATGTACTTGTTGAGTTCTTAACATGGCCAATCATCTGCTTCAAGCGCGAAGTGCTCTTTGGATGGGTGGATTTGCTTGTATCGTTTGGAGGAATTGCCAGTCTGTTTTTGGGCTTCTCGCTGCTATCAGGAGTGGAAATAATTTACTACTTCACATTGCGAGCATGCTGTATGGTTTACAGAAACAGGGTAACCAGCATGCGTTTAGTTTTCGCTTACATTCATAAATCATTATTTCATGCAGAGTGATTTGTGTAAAATTGAAAAGGAAATCAAGATGAAGCCTCCGCCAATGATTGACTTGTCCCTGGTACCGAAGTTGTCAGAAAAGGATTCATCTCTACAACCAATTTTGAAACAAAATGATTCAACGCTGATGGATAATTCATGCCAAGTCAGTCGGCGGCGAGGAGATAGAGTAGGAAATGTGATGCCAGTGTATTTCTTGTTTCATGTTTAAATTTTCTTCATTTAGAAATATTCGGGATTCAGGAAGCCGCTGTACAGAAATCAGAAGACCTTACCAACAGTGAGCTATCATTTGGATGGTGGTTATGGGGGATATTTACCATAAAAACAAATATTACTGCAATATCAATGAATTCGTATTCTATGTGCAATAAATGTAAGTGGTATTAGTTTCCATTGATTTTGAACTTTGTTTTAATATCGAATTGGAAAAATGTGCTGATACCAGGGTTTCAATGGAGCGAAAGTGCGATACGAAAAACGCTGTCACCCGTTCTGTTTGCAATATTGTGCTGCTGCACATAGTACCACCTAGTTATGTTTTGTGGATCAAGAGGTGGATCATAAGATCTCCTGAAAGAGAGAGACAGATGACATGCATCATACCGTAAAGAATGTCAATTCTAAATGCTTTTGTATTTTGACAGATGTTTGTTTTAAAATTCACATCAATAGCAGAGACCAATAAGGAGACAGTCGACTCCCTCGTCTCCCACCCGTGGGGAAAATTTAACAGCGTTTTTTATAACATTTCCCCTCCTTGAACAGCTGATTCGAGACAGTTTCACAGACAGGGTTTTTTTTCTCTTGACTGAGAATACGTGTGAGTTGCGTAATCGGCTGATTAGTTTCCCGCGCAAACTGCTAATGTGAGTGAGGGAGATTGGGAAGTTGACTGTCTCCCTTACTCAGAGATTTTTGCTAAAAATTCCACCACGAAATAATGGCCGACATTGGAGGCGTTCATAAATTGTATCATTAAGGCAGTATTTTCATTAGTTAGGCTATAATGTTAAAACTTTATAATAAATTTTGAAAGAAAAATACAACACGAATTTATATTGAACACAATAAGTAGACAAATAGTATTTTGGATTTCCCAAATAATTACTAAACTCCTATCACTATCTTTCACTGTTCTAAGACTCGTATTCTAAAAACTAATATCTTTCACTTATTGTTGTTAACAACTATTATATTTGGTTTAGCAATCTCTATATTTTGATACTTTTTTTTTTAAAGAATACTAAGAAAGTTACTCAAATTTGTAACTATGCGCTTTTTTCGAAACAGTGCAGTATTTTTATTGAGTTGTTATATATTATTTATATTACAAAATTATATATTTTAATTGTCACTCATAGGCGTTTTTAGTTAGGTTAACCAACGTGAAGTTTTAGTGAAATATGCTGGAGGGACTAATTTATTAATTCGTGCTATTATTTCATATTGAGATTCCATATTCATAATCGAATCATATGTTTTTCAAAGCGAAGGATTGTATTTAGCTGGATAAAAATTTTGTTTCAAATTATCTTCATTTAATTTTTATTCTTTAAAACGATTGCCTGAACAACTATCACCGACGTACTAGGTAAGGTTTCCTTATGTTTTTCAGTATTACACTTTTCATAATGAGTGATCGAAATTATAACTACAAATTTATTTTCTATTACTTACATATTGCCGAATAAGTAGCACCAGAATTACAACAATCTTTATTTTGATTTAAGTACACCCAACTCGGAATACCAGATGGAAAGAAATTCCTCCGTACTGCTCGATTTTCAAACATGCATTGCTGTTTTAATTATGTACATATTTCTAAAGTCATCAGGAATATAAGTTCTAGCACAATAACTTATTTTTAAGTAACATACTATTTAAAGTGTCGGCGACACTAAAATCATAAACAATTTCCTGTAGTTATTTACGAACGCAATCTGTTGAATATATAACAAAATGGCTGACGAATTCACGAATTGTGGGCAATTTACGAATGTTTGACACTATTGAGGGCAAACATTCACGAATTAGCGGCCATGTTGCTTTTTTGGAGGGGAAACGTAAACAAGTGTGAGTAAAATGAGAAAGTGTTCGATGCTCCGTAAATGAGTTCCGGAAAATAAGGGCTATATCCACCACAATTCGTAAATAACACTCAAACGATAGATGGACGAAGGGGAAATCAGCTGTTTAATCAGCTGTTCAGTCGACCATCTCCTTCCTTATTGGTTTCTGATCAATAGTTACTGGGCGTTTTTTATTATACAGAGACGATCCTTATTAGGTCTTTGGCATGACATAACAACTAGATATCAAATTTAAAGAATTGATTGTGTCTGCTGTTCTTTCTATCAAACTTCCAATAGACGTTTGGTATTTGTTATGGCGGATGTTCCCAGTGCTAAAAATATCAATCATAATTATGACATTTCAGAGCCAGAGGGATATATAGCATTTACGGCACTCGGTGGAAAAATTAAGAGACAACGTGAGCAAAAATAGACGTTCATTTGTTGTTTCCAAAGAATTATTGGGAAAAAGTATGGATACATTAGTATTAGGGGCTTTCATGTATTGAACAATCTGAATTAGAAATCGAAATTTCAACCGAATTTCTTCAAACAATGTACTTGCTTCAAATTTGCATTGTAAGTAATAGTTGAGTGATATTTCCTAAATCCGAGCATTTTACAAGAGCCTACTTGTCCTAGAGAGTAAGTGTGTCGACCCACACGCCGAAGGTCCCAGCTTCAATTCCGTGACCAAACATTTCTCCCTTTAAATTGTAATAGAACAAAGCATTCACAATACAATTAGTTGCTGAAGAAGCCATGCCATGCCAACACCTGACATTTACATAGATAAATAAAGCGTAGCTTTACGATATTAAAGTCGTAAGCAATGCCGGTACTTGGGGAGGATAACAAAAACATTGTTTATATACTTGTGCCGTGGCGTTGTGGTAAGTGCGTCGACTGCCACGCAGAAAGTCTAGGTTCGATTCGTGGACGGAACACCTCGCATTTTTCACGGCACCCCCTCTTTCGAGCTGATGGAAACTCTCAAAGAGTACTAATTGTCTATGGAAACTTTCTTAATTGTCGCCGTTCGAAGTCGGCAAAAAATTATAGGACCCTTCTACTCGTAAGAGAACAGTAGCACGCAAAACACGAGTAGTTGTTGTAGAAGTAAGGCCCTGGTCCCTTGTGGGCTGTAGTGCCACCCAATTATTATTATTATACACTTGTGTCAGTGTTTTGTCCAATCCTGGAAGCAGTTCTGTTATGCACTCTTTAGTATGCCCTTGAGTTTTCTCAAAGATTCGGTTTGTATATCCTCAATTGTCGCAAAACACCGTCCTTTCATCGGTCCTTTCAATCTTGGGAACAGGAAAAAGTCGCAGGAGTGGTGAATACGCTGGCTGAGACATGATAAGGGTGTCTGGCCAAAAAAAAAATTGTTTGAAATGATCTTCGCTGCGACACGCTTTATGTCCAAAATTTCCAAAAACAAGCATGTCATGAGCCAACCGACATGCCAACATCTTCAGCAACTTCTCTAATAGTGATTCGACGATTCTTCATATCAATTTTCTTCACAATCTAAACATTTTCGTCGGTAGTTGATGTGCTGGGATGTCCAGGGCAAGCGTCGTTATTCACATCTTCTCGATCTTCTTTGAAAGACTCAGAGCAGACTCATCGTATGTCACTGCCAACCTTCCAAGTGTTTTTGCGCACTTTATTCCATTTTTCACACAAAATGTAAGGCAAGTTCTTTGATCCATTTTTTCACAAACAAAATGAATATGCGAGTGTGTCGATAATCGTATGTGGGCCGCAAAGTTTGAAAATTCACCAAATTTTTTAACAAACCTCGATTGTATGTTTAGCCTGAGTATAATTCAAAAGCAATGCTAAGTACGAAAGGGACTTATTTAAACAAATATAACAAAAACTAAATTTGCTGTGCGTTGCCCAGATTTTCGTTTTTTTTTTTTAATTTCAAATTTAAATTGACAGGTAAATTAAAACTCTCAGTTGAAGTAACAAATAAGTAGACATCAAAGGCCAAGTCAAAACGTCGCGTTCGCGCGCTCGAGCTTTGCCAACGCGCGACTTCATTTTTCAACAAATTTAATTTAATTAATTTTAAAAATGAATATTCTTTCAGATTTTAACATTAGTTTTGTTTCAGTCTAGGAATACATGAGAATAAGATACATTTCAAATAGATACATAGTTTCTAGAAATTATACTATGCTTCCTGTAACAGTGTGCACAGCTTGAAATTTCAATTAAAACGAAATTAGCCGTAAGTTGCGCAACACGTTATGCGTTATGTCCGACATAACTGCGGATAGCCAATAAGAACTTGATTGTGATCCCATCTAATGGTAATGTTTCCTCTTACTACTCTGTGAAGACTGGTGAAGAATACGCATGACATCTGCTCGTTAATTTTTCTTCCCGCTTTTTTTATTCCATCGTGGGCTGGCAATATCCAAAAGTGTTAAGTTATACAATTTATTTTTGAAATCATCGAAACTCTTTGTTTTTAACTTAACTGCAATAACAGAACTTTGACAACCTTTTATACTAGAATAATACGTAGTTAGAGTAACAGGTTTTACGTACGTTCATTCTTCCGAATTTGCAACAGTTCGCGATTCGATCGGCCTTTGGCAGACTTTTCAGTGTGCGACGGAATGGATTTGTCTGTCAAAAATCTACATTTCCAGAAGAAATATGTCACAGCAAACATTATTGTTAACGAAAACAACATTTGCTCCCACCCACTTTTAATTTTCTTGAACATAACATTTGTCTACAGAAAATTCATCAAGTTTCTCACTTGGTATTCATCATTACAATGTAACTCCACTCTGAACGCACTCATTTTGAAATTCACAGGTTCTGTGCATGTGGCTGTGACGTTTACACAAGAACTCTCCGAATTCATTTTCAGCCCTGCAGTGCGAATGAAACACACCGACAGTGTATCGCATTCACTCATTCACTTTGTTATTCACCGAGGTCAACGTAGCAAAATCGAAAGCAAGTGCAGAATTTGACAGACTTCAAAACCTCACATTCTGTTCATTTCAATTTGTAATGGTCTTTCTGATCAGCAGAAAATGCTACTGGTCAGTCGCAGGTTTCCGCGCATTTATTTTTCCATCAAAAACACTTGAGACAAAAGCAAAATAATATTCGGAATACGTCCGCAACTAAATAACAAAAAGTTTTAAATATTTTCGCATCGTGTCATCGAAATAGACAACGTTAGAATTTGCGCACCGCACCGCCCACGAATTTGGTATTTTCGCTGTCACAAAATTCATTTTTCTTCGTATTTTTTTTTTTTGTTGAACACCCAACTAGAGCTTGAGCGTGGTGAATTGCTGAGACGTGTTCTTAAGCGGCAGCAATGAGTGTGGACACTTATGGGCCGAGTTCCCAAACTCTGACTTTCCTCGACACCGAGGAGAACGACTTGATCGGTGCCGATACGCAGGCATCGGATTTTGATTTCCGTGACTTTACAATACCGTCGCAATCGCAGACACAATCATCACAGTTGGATCCAATTGCGGCACCAAGTCAGGTATTTCATCAGACTTTTTTTGTTTTTGTTCTTGTCTCAATTTGACGACTTAATTTAAAGGGAAATGCTTTCGGTCGGAAATTGGAGATCCAGTCAAAGCTGCCAGGCATCACAAATGGCATGGCTGCATTGCAGTTCGAGGAGGACGACGAGGATGGGGCACTTGCTGTGAGAGAACTGCCGCCGCACGCTTGCAAGTATTGCGGGATCCATGATCCAAGTACAGTTGTAATGTGCAACAACTGTAAGAAATGGTTTTGTAATGGCCGTGGTAACACCTCCGGATCGCACATAGTGAACCATTTGGTGAGAGCCAAACATCGAGAGGTAACCCTGCATAGTGATGGGCCACTGGGCGAAACTGTCTTGGAGTGTTACTCCTGCGGAGTACGTAACGTTTTCGTTTTGGGTTTCATACCCGCAAAAGCTGACTCCGTCGTTGTACTTCTCTGCAGGTAAATATGGATCTGATCAAGATGTGCGATTAAGACTCGCTGATAACCTGACGGAAGTGAATTTCTTTTAAATTTTACTTATCAGTTGAATTTTGCTTGTTTGTGCCTCCGCAGAAGAGACTTGTTCACGCGTAGTAGTGCCTTCCTTCTCTTCTCTGCTCACTCTATCTCTGTCACCTACTTTGTTTACATATACCACTGTGTGGGTTTCAAAAGTCAGCACAATTTTACATTTCTACTTGTAGGCAACCATGTGCCGCTCAAAATTCACTGAAGGACATGAACTGGGACCAGGAGCAATGGAAGCCGTTGATCAACGATCGTTGCTTTCTGGCTTGGCTGGTGAAAGTGCCCTCCGATCAAGAGCAGCTGCGCGCACGTCAGATATCGGCTGGACAAATCAATAAACTGGAGGAACTCTGGAAGGAGAACATTGAAGCTACTTTTCAAGACTTAGAAAAACCTGGAATTGACACTGAGCCAACGCAAGTGTTGTTGCGCTACGAAGACGGATATCAGTATGAGAAGGTGTTTGGACCGCTGGTGCGGCTCGAGGCGGAGTATGACAAGAAATTGAAAGAGTCCCAAACTCAGGAGAATATCGAAGTACGTTGGGATGTGGGTTTGAACAAAAAGACAATCGCATACTTTACTCTGGCCAAAACAGACAGCGACATGAAGCTGATGCACGGCGATGAACTTAGGTTGCGCTACGCCGGAGAAATGCACGGTCCATGGAATGAGATAGGCCACGTGATTAAGGTGCCGGACAACTACGGCGAGGACATTGGTCTGGAATTGAAGAACAATTCCGGAGCACCAATCAAATTCACTTCAAACTTCGCAGTGGACTTCATTTGGAAGTGCACTTCCTTTGACCGGATGTTGCGTGCGCTGAAGGTGTTCGCTATGGACCGCAACTCCGTCTCACATTACATATATGCACATCTGCTGGGACATGGTCGCCCAGATGGTTGGGATGACGTCTTCCGCGGTCCAGTTCCGAAACTGTTCAGTGCTCCTAACCTTCCCGACCTCAACCGCTCTCAGGTGTACGCGGTGAAACATGCCATCCAACGACCCTTGAGCTTGATTCAAGGTCCCCCGGGAACGGGAAAGACAGTGACGTCAGCCACTATCGTTTACCAGTTGGTGAAGCAGAACGGAGGTAAGGTTTTGGTTTGCGCTCCAAGTAACACTGCCGTGGATCAACTCACCGAGAAGATTCATCGCACGAACTTAAAAGTCGTACGCGTCTGTGCTAAGTCGCGTGAAGCCATAGACAGTCCCGTGAGCTTCCTAGCTCTGCACAATCAGATTCGCAACATGGATACCAACGTGGAGCTTAAGCAACTCCAGCAGTTGAAGGACGAGACAGGAGAACTGAGCAGAGCCGATGAGAAACGCTACCGGATGCTGAAACGAAACGCCGAGTTCACGCTCCTCGAAGCTGCCGACGTTATTTGTTGCACATGCGTTGGGGCAGGTGATCCCAGACTCTCAAAGAACATTAAATTCACATCCATCCTCATCGATGAGAGTATGCAGTCTACGGAGCCCGAGTGCATGGTTCCCGTAGTGTTGGGCGCGAAGCAACTTATTCTCGTTGGTGATCACTGCCAACTGGGTCCGGTGGTAATGTGCAAAAAAGCAGCGCGAGCTGGACTGTCCCAGAGTTTGTTTGAACGTCTCGTGGTTCTTGGAATCCGTCCGTTCCGTCTGGAGGTTCAATACCGCATGCACCCAGAACTGTCGCAGTTCCCTTCCAATTTCTTCTATGAGGGAAGCTTACAAAACGGTGTCTGCGCAGAGGATAGAAAACTGAAAATTGACTTCCCTTGGCCACAGGCCGATCGTCCGATGTTCTTCCTCGTTACACAGGGGCAGGAGGAGATTGCCGGATCAGGAACGTCATACCTGAACCGTACGGAAGCTGCAAATGTGGAGAAAATCACAACTAGATTCTTGAAATCAGGCGTAAAGCCGGAACAAATCGGGATCATCACGCCCTACGAAGGGCAGAGGGCTTACTTGGTTCAATATATGCAGTACCAGGGCAGCTTGCATTCGAAGCTGTACCAAGAAATCGAAATCGCTAGCGTGGATGCGTTCCAAGGTCGCGAGAAGGACATCATCATCATGTCGTGTGTTCGATCGAACGAGCGTCAGGGCATCGGCTTTCTTAACGATCCTCGCCGTCTTAATGTGGCCTTAACCCGTTCCAAATACGGAACTATCATTGTCGGCAACCCGAAGGTATTGTCGAAGCAACCGCTTTGGAATCACCTCCTGAACTTCTACAAAGACCGAAAGGTGCTGGTCGAAGGCTCGTTGAACAATCTGAAGGAGTCGTTGATACAGTTCCAGAAGCCGAAGAAAATTGTGAACACGATGAACATTGGAGCTCATTTCATGAGCACCATGATGTGTGACGCTAAGGAAGCCATGGTGCCAGGCTCCATGTACGATCGTTCGGGAGTGCGGAACTTCAATAATTTCACTCCTGGATCAGGAGCATTCGGAGCCATTGGTCACGGCCTAAATCACACGGCTCAGTCCATGAATGTTCCCCCCATGGGGCCCTATCAACCTCGTAGCATTGGAATGGACTTCTTTGGAAGGTCACACCACGACTCGATCAGCTACATCTCGCCGGAGCGCGCCCAAGCAGCAATGAACAACATGCCCGTCCCCGTGGGAATGTTCATGAACATGAGCAACATACCACCACGATTCTACAACCAGCACCAGCAAGCAATCCAAGCCGCGAAGCAGGGTCGTCGCCAAGCGGTGGGTGAGCGTGTGCCGCCAAAGACCTCGCGCAATGACAACGCTGGCAATAACAACAACGACAAAATCTCCCCAAAAGCACGCAACAGTCAAGGAGCCGCTATCCCCCTCACGCAACACCTCATGTCGCAGAATATGTCACAACCCGGCTTTACCCTCTCCCAACAGCACGACCTCTCACAGGACTTTGGACAAATCTCTCAAATGGACGGGATTCTATCGCAAGATGTTGCTTTTAACGTAAGTCCTCCCCACATAACCTAAAAACCATTCAAAAAGTTACGTCCTCCATTTCTTTTAGGCACCCGTTGGTGATCGCAGCAACATTGGCTTTAACAACCAAAGCCAATTTTCACAACCTTATTGATAATTCGGGAGAAGATTAAAATAATCTAACGACAACAGAGACAGCATCCAGTTGCATTCAAAACGTGGTAGCTGGTATACGAGTACATACGAAGAAGATGATAACGTGTTGGGAAAACAAAAACGATGCAGCAACAACAATAAAAGAAAAATCAGTCAACAAGCCAATTAGAGTAAACCAAAAATCAAAAAAATACAAAATCAGTGACAAACGGACAAGAGTAAGGACAGACGATAACAGACAACAGATGACATACAATGGTCAAGTGAGCGCTACGCTATTCAACGCGTCTCAGAAGTTTGATCACAAACCAACAGGAAAACACACACACACTCCATACGCGACCAAAAGCAAACAAAGCAAGAGTTGAAATGACCGAAGCTTCAAAACAAACAAACGCTCCACCCACCATACACACAGCGAGCACATCAGCATTTGGCCAGCGAAACTGAGCACAAATGATGATGCATCCCTCGCTGAGTCGCGGTGTCAGAGTTAGCTTTACCGACGACAACGCACCAAGGAGTAGTTGAATGTCTTTCGCACCCCTTCGGTGGTCCAACGTACTATTGTTACGGATGAAACAATGAATCTGATCTTACTGTTTGAGGATTTCGTGTATGTGCTGCCGGACCCAAGGTACAAGTTGGGCGCTGCTAGAATGCTGAATCGATTGTAATCTCTTCCCGGATTTGTGTCGTGCGTCGGGAAATGAATTTTATGTTAAATAAACAAAAAGAATGAAAACATACGATTTTTGAATTAGTTTCTTCTGTTTTTCTCTTGAATTGTTCCATAGTCAAATGTACTCGATTTAAAGACAAACACACATGTTTATGGCAAAAAAAATCTTTCTTTCTTTCTTTTTCAAATTAATAAAGTTTTATTTTGTATATCTACAGAAACGGGGTTTTTTGCTTGAAGTGTGGGTGATGGGTGATTTGGGGACTCCTTCAACTTGTTTTATGGCGCCACGTCGCAACGGAGATGAAATAATTTTCATGACCCGATAGAAGAGATTTTTTAATTTGCAAAATATTAAAACCATCGCCGTAACGTAGTGGATAAGTGCGTCGACACACACGCAAAAGGTCTAGGTTCGATTCCCGGACGAGATACCTCACATTTTTTCACGGCGCCACGTCTTTTGAGTTGCTAACAACTCCCAAAGAGTCTATGAAAAGCTTCTCAAATCTCGTCGTTTGAAGTCGGCACAAAACTGCAGGTACCTTCTACCCATGAGAGAATAGTGGCACGCAAAACACGAGTAGTTGTTGTAGAAGTCAATTATTTAGGAGCTAGTTGTTCTTAAAGTCAATGAGGAAAGGGCAAAATACAAAGGTTGTCTAAAAAGTTTTCGAATAAAAAACATTCTTTCTCTGGTTTTTGTTTTTATTTTTTTTTACAGTCTCCTTGTAAATATAACAATTTTTACTTCCTAAGATATTCCAGTCAACAATACTACAATCTTCCGCAAGGCATTGACACATCTTTCGCAAAAAAAAAATGTCCAATGTTGCTTTACTTAAACGCCTTGCTTTCCCAAACTGCTAAAAAGTGGTTTCTAGTTTTTTAACCAGCCATAGAAAATGTTGTAAACTCTCAGCTCCGGTTTACTTTCTCATTGTATCATCTCTTGTAGCATTTTTGTTACAACCAATCAAACATTGAAATTGAAAGTTAATCCAAAAAGTTGGTGGTCAACGTGAAATAAAGCGGCTGTCGAAGTTTAAAGGCCAAATTTAGACAAATTTAACATTTGTTTCTCCTTCATCTTCTTTTAATGGTTTCACAGTCCGGGGTGGATCTGGGCTTCAACTATCATGCCTCTCCAGCTATCACGATCTCTTACCACCTGCCCTCAGTAACGCACTCCAAGTTGGTTGAGGACTTTCTTCATTTGTGTGCGCCATCTTAACCAAAGCAGTCCTTAGTTACGTTTTTCTTATGGCTCGGATTCAAAGACTTTTCGGGCCTGACTAGTGGTGTCCATATGCTCTATACGGCCTAGCCATCTTAAGCTTTGTATCAGAAGACGCTTTTTTAGGCGCACGCCTCCGTCGTCGTTGAATTTTTTCCTCCAGGAGCAAAAAATGCAAGCAGAACTTTTTTCAGTACTTCCTCATCGGCATTTAGTAACGCCCAAGTTTCCGTCCCGTAAAGGAGGACTGGATTGATCAAGCTGTTACACAAAGCCAGTTTAGTCCTTCAAGAAAGGGCTCTATTACTCAGTTTTGAACCCCAAGAAGCAGCGATTGGCAAGTGTGCGCAAAAACATTAATTTCAGAAGTATTTATTGCGACATCAAATTTGCTTTTATAAAAACATCCATTGTTCTAAATTTCAAAGTTACCACTTTGAGCTTACGGTACACGAAATTTTAGGCTTTCTAAGCTTTTAAAAATAATAATAATAATTGGGTGGCACAACAGACCTGACGTTTTTTGCCGACTTCGAACGGCGAGACTTGAGAAGCTTTTCATAGAGTCTTTGAGTGTTGTCAGTAACTCGAAAGAGGTGGTGCCGTGAAAAAATGCGAGGTGTCCCGCACGGGAATCGTGTGTGGTGTGTGGGTTGACGCACTTACCCACTACGCCATGGCGGCCACTTGCTTTTAATTGCCGTAAATATTTTGCTACGACACGTTGGGAACGGGCAACGATAAACAACTTCCCCAACAAGACAAACAAATCTCACTCCAACAGACGCCTAATCTTATTTCTTCTAGCAATCGGAAGCTATTAACTTACCTTTGACAAAAAGGATAGGAAAGGATGACAGGATTGACGCAGCTTCGCTAATCCTACAGTGGAGATCTGCATTACTCAATAACCTATATTGTTGCTATAAAAGTTGCAATAAGATACCGCGCCTACACTGACGTTGCTTTCATCTGCTTCTACAAGGATAAACTTCTTCAATGTTGAACTAAAGTGGTGGTCATCGTAGCGTAGTTTGCTAGTGTGTCAACTCACACGTCAAGGTTCCAGGTTCGATTCCCGGAGTGAGCACCTCGCATTTTTCCCGGCCCTTTCGAGTTGCTGACAACACTCAAAGACAATAAGTCTAATTGTCAATGAAAGTTCGAAGCAAGCAAAAATCTGTAGGTCCCCACTACTAGTGAGAAAACAGTAGCACGCATAGCACTAGTAGTTGCTGAAGAATCTTACGGCCTGGTCCCCCTGTGGACTGTAGTGGCGCCCAATTCCTATTAATAATCGTCTTACTTTCCGAGGAAATCGATGTAAAATTTTCACCATAAGTTAAACGAATAGACAAGTGGCTTAGGTGTACTTAGTTACAACAATGAAGCACTTGTTTGTATTTGTTTTTGGTCATCGGGACAATATTTTCCCAGCAACTACACACAGCGTCCTAGCAACAATGTCAAAACCAGAAGCATCCTTTCGTGTTTAGATATATCGTACGCCTGCGTAGAAATTAGGATGTTTCTTCGTATAAAGCACAATGCCGAGAATAAAATATTGCTGTCGTAATATCGTTTATCGGTGACTAACCTTATGAAGCAAAGTCATCGACATCATCGACAGTGTGCAAACCGGTTTTCTACCAAATCCGCTTTATGTGTGCCTTGTTTTAATAAAGGAAGGCGGATGTTAAGAATTAAGGGATGATTTAAGCGAAGAAAAAAAATCAGCAGCGGTTAAGCTCCACTTGTTCTTATAATGAGAGATTTCCTTCCGTCACCTTACAGCACAAATGCTCATTAAAATGTTGCCAGACGCTTTTGAAGAACATACTCGTAGCTGTCGCAAGTTAGTGATCAAGGCTATCCACACACCTGCATTCTAATACTCCGATGTGAAACGATACTAAGTGCACAACAAAACCCTCAAAAAAATCAATTCGTTGTTCACACACACTTTATTTAAATTGAACCAAATCCATTGCTTGTGATACATGTTGTTTTTTGTTTTCCCTCAAATGCAATCCAAGGCCAATAGATAATGTTTATAATTGATTTATTTTACTACGAGTAAAAAGATTAGCATGGTTGGGTCTTAATCATAAAACATTCACTACTGCCGTCCGAAGTCAAATGGCTATGGGGCGCGATAATGCGATGAGAATGCTTCTGGCGATTAGTGACGACGGAAGAGAACTTTGTGCAAGGCATCTATGTCGATCTCGAGGGGAGTCTTCCCTGGTGGTGCTCTGCTTGAAGAGCTAGAGCTGCTGCAACAAACAAAAAAACAAACATCACAAGGAGCTCAAACCACATTCTGCGTGCAAATACTTTACCTCATCATTTTTATGGCAGGAGCCGTCGGTTTGCTGGAAGAGCGAGGATTCACTAACAAGCACTTCATTGGCTGTCCATCAAGTTGACGATTGTGATAGGTCTCCACGGCCTTTTCGGCGTCTTTTTGATTCTTGTAAACCACTTCGGCGATGCCGGGACGCACTAAGCGTGAGTCAAACAGCTCACCCAAGTCTTCGAACAACTCCTTGATATCGGCTTGAGTGACACTTGTGTGCAAGTTACTAACCACGATTCTGTACCCCGAGTTGGGGTAGCTAGTGTTCTGTGACTTCAGTGGATTTGAAAATATTCCCATCGAAACGTTGCGATCAGGAGCACGCTCTAGCCGCGATCGCATTTCGTATGATAAATGTGAAGTCTCTTGCGGAACGAACCGACGCACGTACGGCGGAGGGCTGACTTGCCGGATCGTCCTGGACGGTGGGAGATCCGGAGACATTTGCCGAATTTGCCTTCGAATAGACATGTCTGGCACAGCGTCTGACGGTGTTCTGTTTATTGGGATGTTATACAGCTCAAATGGGTCATTTCCATTTGAATCCCAAGGAGTCTCATTTCTGAATGGCTTGAAGGCCAAGTCATTTTTTACCGCTCGGTTCAGTTGGGCCGCGTATTCCTCTGCAATGAAAATAAAACTGCGTTACTGAACTGAATTGATTCACTTAGAAGAGGAAACTTACCTTCTTCCATTCTCTCCATATTGTCATAGTCCACATAACCTCGGGGCACTTCGATAACATCCGCCAAACGGTCGACGGGATACTTTGCATTTCTACTCCTCAAAACTGATGCTTTCCTATTGCGATGACTGGCACTTATGAGACCTTGTTTGCGAGCTAAACGCAGCCGAGCATCACCACTGGACCGTGTGATTTCGGCCAATTTGTCACGAGCATCACGAATTTTGGCACGATTTTTTTCAATAATCTTTAGTCGAGCATCTTTTATCCTTGTATCTCTGACGAACGGTTTGCCAGATGGATACGGAACACTTCGTCTGCAAGGTGAGCTTAACATTATCAATACCGAACTGCAGACGCACGCCCAATACAAACTACTTACGGAGTCAGTTTCCTGACTGGTGCCTGTGGTCCAATTTTCTTAATTTTAATAATTTCATCTAAACTCATATCCATGGTGTTCTCTTTTGCTAGTTAATTGAGCGTTCTTTAATTAATTATTTGACTGAATTTTACTTGGCTTTATTAACTTGATTGGATTATTAGTACAAAAAAAACGAAGCAACTTTGACACGAACCCTCGAATTCACCACGGGAAAATAAACAGAAATGCTTGCCTGTCAAATGCCTGGGTTCACCCGAAAAATTTCCGCCATCAATCGATGAAACGAAATGGGATGTGAAACTTGCAGAACTCATTTGCATGGAATTTCAAATGAGTGCGTCCAGTAATTTGAAAAATAAACTTTGACAGTAATGAGAGTTGATTGTGACATAAAGTTAAAAATTGGGAATTAAAAATTTCAGTTCTATGACTAATTACTGGTAATTAAGAGTTTTTCAGAAGTTAAAAGGCATTAGAATAAGACGAAAAAACGTAACTTTCACATTAAGAGTAAATGCTTATAGATTTTTAAATTGCTTTTTCGACCATCACTTTACTGCCATTTCATCAAACATGTTTTTTCTTGCATATAACATGGAACCTTTTTCATAACCTCCAATGCCTGCTATTATTTACTTTTTAAATATTGCCAGTAGAGTCAATAAAATTTACATATGTCAAGCAATTTAAAATTCGTTGAAACTTGACAATCAAGACGTCTCTTATCCGTGAATCGCAAGAATCAACACAGCGAGGAGTTCTTGCAAAAAAAATTTATAAACAGTTTCATATTCATTCCTGTGTGATTTGCCATTTTGAGGTCATCCGAGAAAAAATCGAAACAGGTGCAGAAATGTCAGGCCTTGGACGCACTGTGTTTATTACTGTGTGTCACTTTGTGTTGAGAAGAAGGAAAAACTAGAAAAATAAGCAAAAGATAAAATTTTGTGAAAATAAGTACGACGGTACGATACGTTAACGATGTTCAACTGAGTAAATATCTCAAAAAATTACCACAATCAATTTGAAACGATCAAAACAATCAAGTCAGAGAATCAATCGCAATCATAAATCCACATGTGTGTTTATTATTTTAATGGAAAGTTCTGTAGTGGAAAATGAACAGGAGCCCCTTGAAAACCCAGTAAAATCACCGAAATGTGAGTCGGGCAGTCAGAGCACCCTAAGCATTCGCCAGGTAATCACAACACATGTTCGGGTAAATGTATTTTCGAATATTATCTCATTTCGCTGGTTTGATAATTGTTTCAAGATCCGCACTACACAATTTTGCATGCGCGTCAATATGTGTGTTGTTTGACGAGAAGCGAGATCCCTTTCCGTCTGTTTGCTCACCTCATCAACTTTAGGAATAAATAAAAATCAATCAAAGCGCCTAATCGTGCCTGTTATCTCCCCATATTTGTGTCAACGTATAAGGATGTGCTGCACAGAGAGATTTGCTGCTAGAAAAACAACTTTGAAGTGATGCGCAGTTTTCGTTGTTTGGATTTTCGAGCAAAATTTCGAGTGTCACGATTATTATTGTATAAACAGATTTGTTGTAATACGCATTTCGCATCGATGTGTTCTATGATGGCTGTGAGAAGTTGTGCGTTTTACGGCCTGGCAGGCGTTTCGAACTCTGCATGGGGCATTGGGTCGGTTGGTTTTCCTTGCGTCAAGGACGCCCTACAAGTGTGATGCGAGCTGAAATTTTCTAACGAAAGATGTTTCTGCGAAAAGTCATTACGTGAGGAGGAAATATTTCACATTCTTTTCACCATCAGCATGTGATACCAAGTTGCCACTGAATAAAGTGTGGAATACTTTCTGTGGGTAATTGTCGAGAGCATGATAACCTTTGATTTAAAATCGACGAGGGAGCTCCACATCGGTATGGAACATTTTGAAATTGTGAAAAAGACATGCAATCGGGGGCAAGAGTGTGATGTGGTCGTGATGAATTTGTTTGAAGGAAGGTTGTTAGGCGACAAGTTGTTGTTTTTTTTTCTTCTTTTTCTTTTTGAATCAAAACAGTGCTGGGTGCTCGCGTGTTAACCTGTTTCCATTAGAGTTGTGCTTTTCATTGTGAATACTGATTTGTAAAGTTTTTTTTTTGCTTCCGCAGCGAAGGGAATGTCTTGCAAAATTTGCCATACAAAGTAAAAAATTTGGATCCACATATGTATGTACGTGTGACAGTTAACAATAGACAGATCTTGGGGACATTTTTTGTTTTGCCTCCTTCGGCGTTGACTGCCTTTGCAGATTTCTTCTTTATGATATGAATGGAATTAAAATTAATTAAAGCACCGCCACGATAGAGTTTTTTCATTAGAAAGTGATTCACTCGGATGTGATGAGGACTAAGGCGCTTAGTCCATTGTGTGTCGTATTTGTCGTTTGTTAGGTTCTTAAATTGTGGGCAATTAATTTTTAATTCATCACGTATGCACTTGCGGTTTCCACTTGACTGTACCCAATCATTAATCAGTGTTCTTTCCTTTCTCTTACAGAGCTCTGTGTGGAGTTTAAACAGTTGTCTGAACAATTGCTGGACTCGATCACCGCGAAAAAGGTCACAAACGTAAGTATTGTTGATGAAGTCCTTTGTGCTTAAATTCTTATCCGCTTGTATACTCTGTCATTTGTTCGTTAAGCGAAAGCATTCTTAGATTGCGAGAGATTTTCATAGTTGCAACAAATAGTGAATTTTCTTCACAGAGTACTTCCCAGTGAGTCATTGATTTCTATTCCGGGCACTTAAATAAGGAAGTTAAAGAAACACAAGAATGGACAATCGCGAGTGTTGGTGTTTGCATCAAAAGTCGTGCCTGTTTGTGCTGTTTTGCATTCTTTAGACAACACGTACAGGATTTCATTTTTAAGTAAGATTCGAACAAACAGACGAAAGTTTTATCCGTCTTCAACCTCAAACCAGCTGGCGTTACGTCCCATAAAGAGCCAGAACCTCATTTCTACCGCAAATGTTAGGTTAGGTGATGTTAGAAGAATTAAATGTTTGAAGAAGCGATGACAATCAGTTGCCGTGAAGGTTACCTGCGTATACCCCGTAAGGATGCATGGTAAGCAGCGGATGTCGCTGCCAATTACTAAACTCAGCCCAATCTGAGTTTTAATTTCTTGAGGTCAAGGATCTGGATCTTGGACATTTCGCAGATTTCATGAAAGAAGGCTTTCAAATGAATGAGACCTCTTTCTTGAAGAGGTGGCAAAGCCTTTTACTGATTCTATTTCTTCTTCGCCCCTACAATTCCTACAGAAGTTTCCATTTCTTTGCCATTGCTCAAATCGTTGAGTGACCACTTAGAACATCTGTTTGAATGTTTTTCTGTTTTTTCTTATGAAGGATTTGGCCCTGTTTAGGTAGCACTTAGGCTAAAGCAATGGGATATGAAGCTGCCAGAGTGGCCACTGTTCTCTTACCAATGACATACGTATGTAGATAAAATCTGTTTAATGAGTCTTTTGGCCAAGTTAATGGGAGTTTCATCGGTGTTTTCATCACCTTCAATGCCAGAATGTCTAGGGATAGAGGAGAACATAATTTTGTGTCGTTCCAGGCTTTAAGCTCATTAATGAAGTCTTTGCCGACGAGGAGGTAATGCGATCGGATTTCAATGAGTTATGAGGCGTTTGTCTGTAGAAAAGCCATTTCTATTTTTTTTTTAACAATTTGAGCGTGCTAAAAATATTTCGAGCATCCTTAACTTTTCGGCCTCATGTCACAGAACGAATCAGGAATGTCCATTTGTTGCTAATTCTTGTACCTGCTTTCTTAAGAGTGTAGGGAATCTACAATTGAAGCGAATTCTTAACGCCTGAAGCTCTTTCGAAACAGCTGATATATTCGGAAAGTTATTAGTAACACAAGATGTATGTAGCATTGAAAAGTATGAAAGTCGTTTTTCTCAGTAGTTACTTCGTACTGCGACTCTGCAGGAGTCAGCAGACAATATCACCACCAGAAACGATCTAAGCCAGACCACGTTATACTCAAAATCTGACACACTGTGTTCCGATTAAGTACAACGGTGCCATCTCCATCAGATATTTTTGATTTTGTCGATGGGTCATTGCCTTTGTACTGTGTTCATATTGCATGTCGTACATCATACACTTCCAAAATATAAATACTACACCTTAATTATATCAAAGTGGTTGAAGTCTATGCTAACACCACATATCGTATGTTGTGGATGCCAATTTATCAACATCGATGTATGCGGATGTGAATTTTTGAAGGTTCACATTTAAGTCTAAATGTAAACTTTATACGACTACCAAGAGCATCGCAAAAGTATGTTAATTTCTATAATTTGATTAGAAAATCAATAAATTAGTAGTTAAAGACTTAAATTGGCGCGTTATGTTTAGTAAATTAGAAAACCGCAGCCTTTGCGGTCTCTTATCTGTTTCACAGAGATTCGTAAGTTAAGTTAACCCAAATTAATATCTAGACGCATTTGTTTGTGCTGAAGCTAGAAATCTACCAATTATTCCAGTGTATCAGTACAAGCGACCAGCCATTTAAGTGGACTATACTTGATATTGAATCCTTTTTTGTATTACGATTTGACATCATTTCCTTCTTCACTTAAGTTTCAGTGGTACAATTTTGTTGTGTTCTATCACATAGATCTTCAATTAAAGAATCCGTCGTCGGAGTAATAGTTTATTTTAGGTGCAGTTTGTGGACTGATCTTGCTTGTTTCATTCAAAGAAATCTGTCATTTTTCTATGTATACCCCCTTCATTATGCAAAGATTTGGCCGGCGTGACGTTAAGGATAAGTGCGTCGACTGACACGCTGAAGGTACCAGATTCGATTCACGGCCTGAGCACCTCGCCATTTTTCTTATTTTGTGCAATCACATCACTTGAGTTTCTGACAGCACTCAAAGATCACTTGAATCACTCACTCACACTCAAATCTTCTCAAGTATCTTGTCGTAAGGAATCTGCAAAGAACTGAAGATCCTCTTTATTTGTAAGATAACAATAGCGCACACAACACTAGTCGTTGCTGAAGAAGCTAGACTCAATATATTATTATTCAAAGAGTCTGGAATCTCATGCTTAGTTCAACGGATGTGAAAATCCATGTGCAACAATTCTAGTGCGACCTACAAGTTTCTACAGATTGTATTTGTATCCGCCATATACTTGTACTCCAATCGTCGTGAAAGTTTCTATAGTTTACCCTTGTGGGTACATCACTGCGCATCTATTAGACTGATTCGTGGAGTATATTTAATATCGAGACGCACTTGCTACTTGATGCAACCATGTTTCCTAAAAAAAATCTCAAGTTTCAATCTCACTCTTAATCCCAACTCAGTCCCAAATCCAGTCCCAGATTTAAATCCAGTCTCAGACAAATTCCCCTCGAAGATCCAAATTCAGTCCCAGATCCAAATCCACTCCAAATTCAGTCCCAGATCCAAATCCACTCGAAGATTCAAATCCAGTCCCAGATCGGAATCCATTCCCAGATCCAAATGCAGTCGAAGATCCAAATCCAGTTCCAGACCAAAATCCAGTCCCAGATCAAAACCCAATCTCAGATCCAAACCCCGTCCCAGATCCAAAACCAGTCCCAGATCCTAATCCAGTCCCAGATGCAAATTTAGTCCCATTCTTAGTGCTAGTCTGAAACCCAGTCCCAGTCTTAGTCCCAACTTCAGTTTCATCTTCAGTAGGACTGTCCCAATCTAAGTAGCTGTCAAAACTCGTGGCAACTGCAGAATAGATCCCAGATTCCGTTTCGTTTCAAAAGCAATCGAAGTCTCAGTCTTAGTCTGAAACATACTTTAATTCTTTTTTATGAGTTTTACAGCCTTCCCTTGTCTCAATTCTGGTTTCAGCAAATCCCAATCCTAGTCTACGACTCGATCAGTCTAAGTCCCTGTATTACTTTTGTCTCCCTTCTCAGGTCCCGTGGAATGTTTACGTATGACAAAAAAAACAGTTCCAATGTAGTCCATTGCTGAAAAGTACTTCATGGAAACATTCTAAGCTTTAAAAATCTTTCTTTTTATTTTCCAGTTCCGATATATCACGCTCCCAAGCAACTTGGCACAGACCGGTCACAAATTGCATTTTCGATTCGCACTTCAAGAGCACAAGCCGAATCGAGCAATTTAACATTGAGCAACTAATCGCTAAAGGTGCTTTTGGTTGTGTCCTGAAAGTCTTTCCAAAAACCCAAACGACAGCCGAGGCTTTTGCCCTTAAGTCAATACGAAAATCAAAGGTTTGCTCAAATATCGAAACATCCCTTCGAACATTAATTATCTTTGATTTTGTTTTGCAGGTGATCAGAAACAGCTGCGTACAGCAAATAAAGGACGAAGCAGATATTCAAAAACTCTGCGGGCACCATCCCTTCATTGTTCAGCACATTGACTCTTGGCAGGATCGGCGTCACTTATACATTCGTAGGTTTCGCAATCATAAACAAAATGCCCACACTGAGCTCAACTCCTTTCCCGTTTTCAGTTTCGGAGTACGTTGCAAACGGCGAACTCTTCTCCAAAATATGTCACTTCACAATTGACCTCATCCGTCTTTACGTAGCCGAGATAGCCCTAGCCATTGGTAAGTCCTGCACGCACTGTCTCAAAACTCATGTGAAATGTTTCTATTTTTCTGCCGACAGACTTTCTCCACAACGCCGGAGTGATCTACCGCGATGCGAAGCCAGAGAACATTCTTCTAACACACAACTATCACGTCAAATTAACGGACTTCGGTCTGAGTAAATGGTTGAAAATAGGCGACAAGACACGGACGATGTGCGGCACTTATCAATACATGGGTATGGTGATTTAAAGCAAAACCAATAATTCGAAATTCCCATCCACGTCTCACCGTATTTGTTGAGTCCAATTTGATGTTCTGTCAAGCAGTTGTTGTTTCGTTCACAAGCACCAGCACCAGGAGCGCAGCACCCCCAAAGCGACCGCGCTCTAGAGCTGAAATACTCGAATTTTGAAAGTGTTGTGTATGTGCGAGAAGCAAAGGTACGATGAACGCCCGATCGCAAGTATTCGATTTGACTATAGAAGGTCGGCAGGTGGATGAGGTGATTTCGAGCATCTTCCATACGGTCTTGTTTCACCGCAGCCTGGGCAAGTACATGTACACCGGCGACGCACAATACTCGGTGGGCACGGTTGGTTCAGTGGACATCGATTGTGACTTCATTGATTTCACGTATGTTTGCTGCAATTCAGACACCCTGCATCGAACCGTAAAACGCGCCATTAACTCGTTCAGCGAGAATCTTCGCAGCAATGACAGCAGCGGCTCTGGTCAGATTAGCTTAGAGTTCTATCAGAAGAAAAAGAGTCGCTGGCCCTTCCCACAGGAGTGCATTCCCTGGGAGGTGTGGACAGTGCGCCTAGATCTGATAAAATATGAAAACGAAGACGATCGCCAGCGATCGCGGGAGAACGTTAGCGATCTGCTAACGGAGAAAGTAATCTACATCACGGATGTGATGAATCGACATGACTATGTCCCCAAGACGCCAAGCCAAAATGAATTAGATCTAATTTTCGACACATCCTATCCGGATGTGCAGCCGTATTTGTTTAAGTTTGACTACAATACGTCGGGCTCAAACACCCCGTCGGTGAGCAATACTGTGAAAAAAATCCTAAAAGAGACCCTCGCTTTATGACTGACCAATGGTGTCGTCGTCGGTACAACGTCCAATGATGTGAGCCGCCTCCTTGGCTGTCAATGTTGTTGGTTATTATAATCATCTGTCTGTCGGTGTTTTGTGATTAAATAGGGAACGTACATACAATTTTTCAAATTTTCATACATTTGGACTCCGGGGAGTCGCAGGAGTGCACTTGATTTGTATGATTTCATTTCGAGATGACATTGCAACAGAATTTGGGTTTTATTTTGTGACAAATACCTAGCAAACAAATAAAACAAATGTTCATATCACAGAGCGAAACGAAATTTACTGCTATTAGTTCATAACAAAAAAAAAAAAACAAACAAAAAACAACAAAACTTTGTTTACTATTTACTAGTGGTATTATTGGTATTGTAAGTTAAATCGATAAACAAACAGCAAACAAAACCGTACACCTTACAATAGTGTAAAACTTGTTCATAGCTTAGTGTCTCTCTTTTAAGATTTTTTCAACATCATCTTTGTATGTTTTGTTTTCGGATTAGGATTAGATATAGCGGTGTTGATATGTGTGTGTGTGTGCGTCTTTCCCCTCTACCCTCCCTTCCACCCTTTCCCCTTCCCTTGACGGGTTTGACATTGAATATCTAAAATGTCAGGAAGTAAAATCTTGAAAAGCAAATTGTGCGTATTCTCCTAAGAGGTGTACTTAGAAAAGGAATCCTGTCCAGAGAGACACCTTCCTCACTCACAGAACATTTTGATTGCTTTATTTTTGATAACTCTAGAGCACAATCTAAAAACAAAACGTGATAATAAAGAAATAAATATTGAAATAGATTGTGTTGTGTGATTACAACAATATGCGTCTGTGGCAGGAATACACCGATGGCCATTCAATTATGTGTTAAGCCATAGATCTAGATATTAATGTTATGTTAATCTGTAATGCTATAAAAAGAACATTTTTTTACCTGTATATAACATGTACATAAGCTAAGTAATAAATAATTGATTATTATTTTTAAAAAAAGAGATTTCCCATTGTGTTGCAAGGAGCTGTGTGAAGAAGGAGTAAAATGTGTTCTATTTTTTTTTAAGGATAATGGGAGAGAAGAATCCAAAACCTATTTCGTAAGCACAGTGTTTGGTTTGGTTAAACTATGTATGTATACCTTTGTATAGAAAGTCCGAGAGGAAATTGATTTTAGAATGCTGATTGGGTATGTTGAAATGTGTGTGATGTGTCTTTGGACAGAGGCTAGATTTGCCAGTTGAAATGTGGTGGTGGTAGAGGTATGGACAAATGATTGCTTTCAACAAGACTTAAGATGAGTTTAAAGCTTAGCTGACAATTGTTTATTCTGGCGATTTCAAGATTGTATAACTTCCAACATGAGTCTTTTTAAAGAATCTTTCTGATTGAGGTTATGCCAAGGAAAGTTTTTGAAACTCACTACATTGTCATTGCAATCAGAACTGTATGGAAATGGCATTGATGGAATTTCTGTGAAATTCTGTGCTGCACTTGAAGAGTATTTCTCCTTTTGCATGAGAATGTGTTTTTTATTGTTTATTTGAAGATAGGTACCATTTACAGAGCCGGACTTACGTATGTGTTTAGTTCAAGACGCAATTGAAGTTGCCATTCAGCAACCAAAACCTAGCTCATGACTTTTTTGCACGAAACCCAATTACATGAGTAATCTTTACATAAAATTTAAGAGCGAGTTTTGAAAGCTTCTCCTGAGTGTGTATTGTGTTATTTAACAGGGGAGAAGTCAGACTTGCATCAAGTCAGAAGTCTGCAGATGCAACTGAACAAAGCCTTTTAACTTACTTTTGATTGACGACACAAAACAAAAAACACAAGAGCAAGCAAGTTGTGCAAAAAGACGGGAAACGAGTTAGTTACCTCGTCAAAATTCAATCTTCCGCCTCTTTTGCAGCTGTAAATAAGAGTTACTTTGTTCATTGACCGACAGTGGTTTTTCTTTTTTTTTTCTTTTTTAAACACATTTCCTTTAAATTTTGTTCGACGTCGGTGTTGTAAAAATAGATTTTCAACTCACAAAATACACTAATGAAAGTGTATGCAATTTTAGCTTACATTTCCATTGATGAAAAAATAAATACATGTACATATGTAAAGAATTTGCACGTTTGAACGTTGCCTCAAACTCAGATCCTCAATGCTTTGTTGGCTTTAGAAATAAGTCCATGATAAGGACCGTCGCTTTTGAGTTGCTGACAACACTCAAAGTTCGTCGACTCACCTGTTGAAAGTCTTAGGTTTGCTTCGGGGAATTTCGCATTATTTCATGGAATCACCTGTTTCGAGGTAATGACAAAAGCTTCTCAAATTTCGTCGTTTGAAGTCTGCAGAGAACTGTAGGTCTCTTCTAGACGCATAGCACGAGGAGTAGAAACAGCTAAGCCTTGAGCCCTTGTTCGCTCTAGTGCCACCCAATTTATATTTTCTTTCTGAAGCGTTGATGGTAATGCACTTTTGGGTACTGAGACTGGGTTTACTTCCCTTTAAAAGATTAATTGATTTTGTACACCATTATGACCACAATACGTCCAGAGAAGATGAATGTGCCTGCAAACAAATTGTAACAACAAATTTTCTTGACCAAAATATAACTTATTCTCTTGACTCCTGCTTTGTGAAGGAATGCAGTGTGTTAAGTGCTTGAACTAACTTGTTATTGAATACGGCCATCGGTGTACTATTGATTCTTACATTTAACTCTTGACCAAATCTTGGATTGAAAGTACACACAAATGTTTTTATTTCTTATCACTTGTACACGCATAGTTTATAAGATTTTTAGTATATTTAAATTTTTTATATTTTCTTGTCTCAATCCTCTACCTCTCTTTCTTGTAAATTTTGTTAAAAGCGATAATTTAAAAAAAAATACACGTATATCAATGCCAAAATAACAATGCTATGACAAATTCGTTATTCTCATTTCTTAAAAAAAATTAATATATATTTTTTATTAAATAAAAACAAAATACGTTCTTAGATATTTAATGCAAAAGTGAAATTTCTAAATACTTGTGTTGTCCGTTTGTGTTGAGCGATTTTTCACAAACTCTTGATATAAATATACAATATAACCGTAAATAAGATCAAACAAAGCCTATACTGAATTAAAAAAAAAACAATCAATTATAAATAATAGAGAAAACAAAACAACAAATGAGAAAAAAAACTTTATAAAGAAAAGAAAACAATCTAACGTGTAAGTGTAAATAGAAGATATGTTCGTTGTGATTATTTTATATAAGAATTTTTGAAATATAAGTAAAATATATGTGAAAAACGTACAAATTGTATTTGATTTATAGTAAAACAAAAGAAGCAACATTTGCTCATAAGTTTAGTTTAGTTGTTTGCTGTGTGGACATTTGTAAAAATCGTTGTTGTATTTAAATGAATGTTCCTGTTAGTCTACATAAGTGTGCAATGGGAAAGTCTAATCCAGACTCTTAAAATAATAAGTGTAGTAAAAAGGAATGCATTATAAGGTTTTGTGCGGTATATTTAGAATGACTCCAAAATTACAGATTTTGGACACTTGCCACATCAAACTAATTTTCGACAAGCCAGTTATGCATACGAGGTCTGTTCAAAAACTATGATACATTTTCAAATTTCGCCGGTTACGTACTTTCGATTTTTTCATTTCGTTATGTTGGTACACCTGTCTCGAACATATGATTATATTTTCAGTTGTATAGCATATATATTTTTTTGTGAGTGTTAGACCTGTTTTGCGTTTTCGGCGATTTGTCGAAACAAATAGATCAATGAATTCGCGTTCAATTTTGTGTTTGTAAACACATGAAATGTTAACTCTGTCATACGGTAAAAAAGAAGATGTCGGCATATCGGTTGGCCCATGACATGCAATTTTTTTTGGAAATTTTGGACACGAAGTGTGTCGCAGCGAATTTTGTTTCAAAATTGCCAAATTTAGACGTAATTTTTTTGGCCAAAAAGAACACCATTATCATATCTTAGTAACCGTATTCACCAGATTTGGCACACTGCGACTTTTTCTTGTTACCAAAATTGAAGAGACCATTGATACGAAGGCCTTTTTACGACGATTGTGAAGATACAAAATACAGAATCGGTGAGTGAGCTCGAGGACATACTAAAAACTGGATATCAGAACTGTTTCGAGGACTGGAAAATCCCTGGTACGGGTGTATTATATATGAGGTGGACAAAATAAAAACTGATGAATAAATAAATAATTTTTGAGAAAAATGAAAATTCATCTTATTTTTTGAACAGACCTCGTATAGGAACAATGATTACTAATTTATTTTTTAATGAAAAACTGACTCATCTGCGAATACATAGAACTAGAACTTGCGTTAGTGGTACACGTCGGATGTTAATACAGGAGGACGTTCATCTTCCTGCTGCCTTGGGTGGCTTCTGATGGTTTAGAGCTGTTGTTCACGGAATACTGGCATGATGTTGGCCTTATATGTTTGAATCGTGGTCGCATTGTTGGCATAACATCGGCCGTTTAAGGCGCTCGGATATAACTCTTAAAATTTAATAAAACATGCGGAGATTTTTTCTGAAAGGACAAATGTCCGCCTGTATTTCTCATCTTTTATGAATTCAATATTTACTTATTAGTTAAAGCACTAGATGAAAAAGCTTAATGCTATAAAAACTATATTCTTTACTACACTTAATATTTCTAAAGATCTTATTGTAAGCTAACATAAGCGCTCTGCACACGATAAATGTTCATTTGTAATGTTACTTGACGGGGACAAAAATCATGAATGTCTTTTTGTGCCATTTAATGTTCTTATCAAGAACTTTACTTAATTCATGAAAATCAAAACTTGTTTGATGCTCCTCAATGTTCATTGTTAACTTGTCAATGCGAACAGTAAACGTCTTTTTATATGTCTAATTTTTGACAACATCTATACGTATATGAACTAAGATTTAAAACCAAATTAGCAAGAGAAATTCCCGAAATAACTAATTATTAGTGAATTCGAATACATTTTTGAATAGAGTTGAAAAAATGATGAATTTGAAAATTCCAGGTGCAAACAGGGGAACGAATCGTATTATAGTTCCTTCTTGCGTACACATATGAATTAATTAAACAGAATTCGCCTTAAGTGAGGTACACGACTGAGTGTAGATACTCTTAAAAATTATTCTTACATCGAACAACAACTTTTACTGACCTAAAAATTTCCCGAGTACTTTTCCATCTTGAAGCGAACGAAATGGAATAGGCTTGTGCTTATAACAAAAGAAAAAATTAAATCGTCTTTAATAAAAAAAACATAATTTAATCGAACACATCTCTACTCCTGGAGCATCAAGTAACCTCGAGGAAGTCGAACTGACTTTAATAAACAAAATTTTTGAATCTACTAAATTTCGTGCAGAAAGCCATTATTGTGAACATGATTAAGAAGTACATGCAGAGATGATAATGTGTCCCCAAATATTCAAACAAGAAGGTTAATCCTCCAAAATCCTGCTTTATTAGGGAACGGGTTATGTTAAGTGTTACAATGTTAAGAACTTCTGTGTATTTTTAAGAATAGTTGCTTGGAACGGGTTTTTTACGAATTGTCGTTTGTAATTTTGAACCGCGACGACTTCGTTAATTCTCCACCAGCAAACTGCCGTCTTCAATATTTTTCCTTATTTCTCCATGTATGTGGAATACATTCCTTAAAAAAAGGATATGTAAAAATATTGTGATAATAGTCTTGAGATATTTCTTAACAATTGAGCACCTACAAAGGTACGTGCTAGAATTCTCTCTTACAGCTAGACAATTGTTTCACTCCCAAACCCCTAAGTTTTCCTCTCCTTTGATGAAGTTTCCTTAAATAACAAACCGCTTTTTTGCAGGTAAGTTAAGTAAAAACAAAAATATTTTTCTTTTTCAGCTCCAGAGATTTTGCGAAATGAACCGTATGGTCATTCGGTGGATTGGTGGGCACTCGGTGTTATTGCTTGCTTAATGTTCATTCAAAAGGTAAGCAAAGAATGATTTAAATGTAAAGTACATTTAGGAATGTCTCGTCATAGTAAAGATTTTGTGATTTTGCATACAGCGTGAAATTCTACAACTCTACAAGTGTTGTATTGTTTGGTTTTTTTCTCGATGTATATATTTTGACGTCATCTTAATCGAGGGAACTAATTATAGGTTCTTCGTTGTGTCCAAAGTGAGTGAAATATTCTGCCTTATAACAACATTTGTATTCTCATAGGCCGTTAACAACTTTCAAGCGAACCTTGTCGACAAGAAGCATATCAATTCACAACAATGGCGAAATAACTGTAATTAAAGCACTAAAATTATCATACTTAATTTTGAGATAAGTGAGAGATATTTAGACAATATATATTTGGGTACCTCAACTTACAAAATATCGCGAGACTTTGGCATATATGAACTAACCACCAGTTTGAATTTGATTTCTCTAAAATCTGTTAAAAAAACACGTTCAAAGTCAAGCGCCTTCAATGCTTAAGATAGCTAGACCCAGTAAGACATGTGGACACAACATTTACGGTTAGAAGAGTTTTTATTTGGAGATACCACAACAGAGGATCATCATTTATCAAATCAAAATCAAATTAGAGGCGAGACGCAATGTAACAACCATAACTAAATAATTTGGGTAGTACTACAGTTCACAAAGAAGCAGGAGCAGGAGCTGCAGCAACCCCTCATGATACACTTACAATCTAGCCGGGGTGGATTTATACATACATAACTAAGTTGAGTTAAAATTTATGCGCACTTTAAGGAGCTGTTAAAGTACGTACTTCAAAAACAAAACACACCTTTGGGACTACGAGGAGGAATTAAATGTCGTTTGAGGGCTTTTGAGGCTTCGTTTTGAAACATATTTTCCCCAGCTTGAAGTTACACTATGTTTATATCTCCAAGCCAATCTCCAATATTTTTTAAAATGAAAACGACGTTTAATTACGAGTACGCAAGGAGCGAGGTATAAATGAAGGCGTAGAATTAAATGCACCTACACACTACGCCATGACTTAAATACGGTAATGGAGTAGCTGACGGTTAATACTAAGAACAACTTAAAGTTGTCATTCGTGAGTTTGTATAGCTTTCGTTGGCTACGATAAGGGACAGGAACATCGCCAAAAATCGCTGTGCAATTAAAGTATTCCAATCACCGTTAACCAGACCGTAATTTTTAAAGTTTTTCCGTGTGTTTCCGCGAGATATCAACACCATGCAGTCTTATATTGTGCTGGACTCGTTGATACAGAGGCATTTCAAGAAACTGTTAAACAGAAGAGTTGCATAAAAAACCTTGAAAGACAAAGATCTTAGAGCTGCTCTTGTGAGACATGGAGAAACCCAAGAAACCCATATGCAAAACAAATGTAACCAAAAATGGATATAGGAACTTTCCCCCTGATCAAAATGAAATTAGGTTTCAGGGTATGAGACATTGTGCAATGGGTTGACACAGCGCAAGCTTAGCATTAACTCCAAAGCAGTGGAATTACTTAATAGAGCACGCCGACGGATCGGCGCATATACGTGCAGAAGGGGGCAGCTGGTTAAATAAGGTGTCAGTTGCAGTATCTTGTTGGTTGAGGCTCAGGTCCATTTCGAAGGAAGAAGAAGCTGTAAAGAAGAGAGAAAGGACACACTGCAACTACGTCTACAGGTGCCCTTCAGTCAACACTAAGTAAAGAAAGCCTAGAAGATTTTAAATGACATGAATACATAAGAAATTGATACAAAGAAAAGATTGCTGAAAAAATCAAAATGGTTTCCTAAGAAGCAATCAAAAGGTGGCAACACAATGGTCGCTCTGGGTCTAAGTGAATCCATCGAATATGATGGAAACCACCATATCTAAGTACCTACCATTGACAGGGTATGTTCCACGGTTCCAGTATATTGTGACCCCCTTTGTATGCATGCTTGTGTGCCCCCTTCTAACTGGTATACCGTTCTCTCTAGAGTGGTATTGAAATACAAGACTCCTTTAGCATCCAAGAAGAGAAAGTATTCTACAGTATTCTCTCTAAAACTAATATGTTCTTTGAAATCTGGAAAAAAAAGTTTGTTCGAGTGTCTGTAATTGGTGTGTTTGCCCACATAACTAGTTCTCCGATTATGATTCACAAGATCCAATTGCATGCTTTGGGAACTTACTTGGTCCACAACAGAACTTTCCCTTCAACTACTTCAAGCTTCTTAGGGTACTCCCAAAGCCTCTTTGGGTATCACCTAGAGCCCCAAAGGGAAGATCACAAAACCACACTCAATCTAAATCAATGATATTTGCCGTTTTCAAGAAATAAAAATCAAATTTCAGTTAATCTTAATCGATTTTATTTTCTTTTCAATCCTTCAGTCTATAAAAACAGTGGAGTTTAACTGTCCATCACTACCTCCGCATCTTTACAAAAAAAAAAAAAAATACCCAACAAGTCAACAATCCATCTAACATGCCTTCGAATTCCCTTAAGAGTTAAGAAATTGTTAAAAAATATATATATATATATTAATCGTATAAGAGCCTGCCGTTTCCACCGTTTATCAATATTTTAAGACACACTAATGCATATATGTACATGGATAAATTTGGGTGGGGATGGGAGGCCGTAAAACATTAACCGATACCTGGTCTTAAGGTTAGTTTGTATTTTTTTTTTGTTTTTGTTGCCAATTGTTAGCTACGGCTTCGAGTCGCGGAAACCGCATGAGGCAAATTTTTGCTGGACTTGTGTTTACTTGGTGTTGGAACTCTCATTGGACTCATCGCTTTCTTTTGATTCCGCGGAGTCGTCGGGCTTGTTGTGCTCGGAGCTGTGTTCGTGTTTCTCCTTTGACGCTTCCGACGATTTCGACTTCGCACTTGACTTGTCAGATTCCTTAGATTCTGTTTTTGGGGTGGAGGTGGAGGAGGAGTCATTTGCTTTCTTTTCCGCCTCTTCAGTTGGCTTCTTCTCAGTCTTCTCAGTTGGCTTGGGTTCGGCATTTTCAGCTTTGGGCTTCTCTTCAGTGCTGGTCGAGGCGGAGGAATCTTGCTTTGGAATAGATCCAGCAATGGGTTTCTCGGTGGTCGGTTGGGAACCTTCCTCTGGTTTGTCTTCCGTTTTTTCTTTAGTTTCTTCAGCGTCAGGAGTTGATGCACTTGACTTGGATTCGCCAACTTCGACGCCTTCCTTGGGCTCCACTCTTGCACCGGCAAACAGTGGTACTACTGCAGTTCCCTCTCTGGCGGTGACTGGAAGTGACTTAGGCTCTTCCTTTTTGTTGTCATCGGGAACACTGGTTGTGGAGACATTGCTTTCAGTTGGCTTTGCAGTCTCGGCGTCGGGTTTTGTTCCATTCTCAATTGTGGCAGCAGTTGAAGTTGAGGGCTCTGGGCTCTTCACCAATCCATCGGTCAGAGTAGTAATGACAGTTGGAATACTCTCTGTCTTAAGAAGTGTGGACACCTCTTCATCGGGTAGCGGCACGGTTAATGCGCATGCCACCACGGCAAGGAAGATCACTAGATGAAAATTCATTCTGAAACACAAAACAACAAAACAATTGGTCATTAATTTGATTAAAAACTCTGACTCAACTTAAACTAATTAAATGTGAGTAGTCTTTGGAGGATTCAAGGTCTCCGAATGTATACTGCGACGTAATGAGAGGTCGCTTAATTGAGTTAAATTGTCTCAAAACACTGATTAGCTCATTCACCACAATCAAGCGGTTAGACCACGGAAAGTAAACAATGTACGTGCGGGAATTAGGTGGAACCAGAAATGAGAATATCTCCCAAAATTATAAATGGATTCACTTGTTTGTGTCATCGTAAATATTTCATTATCTAGAAAAAAAAGAAACTGGCTTGATTATTCCTCGAACGCTGCTAAAAGCGGATGAGGAAGCCCTTAGTCTGTTTTAGAGAATAACTCTGCGTGCAATTTTTGGTCCTCTTTGCGTTGATGGCGTCTGGAGGAGAAGATTCAACGACGAATTCTATGTGCAGTACGGCGTACGGCGTGGGCAAGCGTTTTCGGATACAACGCTTAACATGACTCGGCCATATAGAGCGTATGGATACAACTGCTCCGGCCCGAAAAGTCGTTGAATCCGAGCCATTGGGACAACGTAACAGATGACGGCCTAGGCTGAAATGGCGCACACAAGTTGAGTAGGACCTCAACTAACTTGGAGTGCGCAGCTGTCGAGAGATCGTGCTAGCAGGAGAGGCATGTTAGTCGAGGCCTTGGTTCACCACGGACTGTAGCGCCAATAAAATTAGAAGATAAAGACCGAAAGTGATTAAGATATTAGCTTAGATGTAATGTAACAAAGAAGCGTGTACTTGATGAGAATATATGATTGGTGGCACGAAGATGCGACGTCTTTTGAAGGAGATATCATAAATAGAATAGCTTGGACATAGCGTTCACAGAGAGAATAAATCTAGGGTCTTCATAAGTCGTGGAGACTGATACTATAGACTATTAAATGCACTGCGATAAAACATTGAAGAAGTACCAGTGTACGAGTGTTTTTGACAAGAAGATTGACCCTAAAATTGAAAAAAATTCCATAAAAGTTCAGCTGAGGGAAATCCATAAACTCATAACAAGACCGACTTGGTTTATAAACACCGTATACATCACGAGGGAATTATCTTGCTACTTCCAGGGAACCGATCTCTGGATGGATCTCTTAGGGCACCGTCACTGAAGTCAAAACAAAAAGATATAGACGTTCAGAACGAATACAAATATATCGATTAAATTATGTTCCCCTATAAGGGCTTCGCTCTCTGGCGTGGCTTAAATCTATGAGGACTTACATCAGCTATTTGTTGCATTTTCATGAAAAGTTAAGATTGAGGATATGTCTGTTAGAATTTGCAAGTTCCCACATCATCCAGTAACTCAATTCCGTTCAGATAATCTAATAAGACTCCTTGCCCGAATGTAAAATAATGAGAATGCCCCTTTGCATGACCATTTGCATAATAAATGGCTAAACAACGATATACTTCCCGTCAAGCAGCGGTCGAACAATTTTCGAATTTCCTTAAATAACTAATATACATACATAATTGGCCAAACAATGACAAACAAAAATAATCTAAAGTCTGGTCGCGACTACTAAGTGCTACATACACTCACACAATTATTCTATAATTTGACCGTAAATTAACACAGACGCATACACTGATTTACGGATACTGGCGGGCGACTTACGGCCGTCCACTTGCATAGTCTCCGAGTCTCGCCGACTCGGACAGCGGAAGTTTGCAATAAAAGCCTCGAATTTTCAAGGGTCCTCTCTGCCTTGCGGACGCGCATAGATTAGGAAACACTGCCGTTTCTCATGTTTCCAAAATACATCATTCAAATACAGGCATATACAAATATATGAAATAAATTAAATTTACACTGCACAATGAGACAGCAGAGCCCCGAATCACAAACAAACGCCCGGAGTGGGGTTATCAATTTTCCTAAATCAACTTGGCCTGTGTCCGCCGCACAAAACCGGGAATGGATTTTAATTTGCTTAATAAGGTCTTTATCGCCGCGTTTAAATGAACGCTGCGTTGGCGCACACAGATTGCAGGAATTATTAGTTCAAATTGTTCGGGCGTCACATTATGTAATGTGCCTTGGAGTACATTTGGAACATATCAAGTGATCTTAAGTGTTGTGCACAATGTTTTTTTTTTGCTTCATCTTCCCCTGTAACGATTAAAGGAAGGGCAAGTAGAAATGTTAAGTCTATGCACGTTCTGACATTTAAAGCCACAAGAGTCAGGTTTAATGTCAGTTGTTGAAGTGAAGGAGTTGCACATCGTTGATTTGATGATGAAACAATCGAAGTAATTGCAGAGCCAGTAGAAAATCTTAAAGTTGGAGCTTGAAAGGAAGCTAATTGTTTGAGAGATGCAAGCGTTGCATGGTAAGCAATTATTGTGTTGGCTTTTTGTGGGCATACAGTGAGGGTCAGTGAAATAGAGACATTTACTAAAAATGATTTTGCATTTGATGGAACAGTGTTGTCTTGTGAAATGCGACCAGAATTATTGGATGTGGATAAGATGCTGAAGTAAAACATAGCCATTTGCAAATTTTCATCGGATTTTCAGTTCTCTAAAGTCGCTCTTGACTATTTACATTGATAATTTCTAAAGACATCAGTTTGCAAAATCACTCAGCAATTCGTCGGTAAGACTTGATTGTTCAAATGGTTAAGAAAAACACGTTATATGTCAAGTCCAATTCAAGTTCATTCAACTTTCTTTATAACTTTAATTTTTCCGAATAAGAAAAGCAAACAGTTTGCAATGCTTTCCTGCACGAAACAGTATGATTCATAAGCTGTCCATGATCGATTCGAGTTAGAATTGGAGTGCTAACTAGTTCCTTAAACAGTCGAATGTATGACTTGAACTGTTGAAATAAGATTTCTGATCTTTTTGAAAACATTCCGCATGCTTTATGAATCATACTGCTCGACTTGAATAAATATAGTTTTTCAAATACCCATCGAATGACATGAAAGGTTTTGGGTGAGTAATAGAAAATTAATTATTATATCAGATGTAGAATTACTGACTGAACTTTTATTCTAATACGAACAATCTGATGTCAGTTAATTTTTTAATTGAACAACAACGCATAGTCGGTACGTTTAAAATTGCCCGTGATGTCGGAGAGTTGAGTGTCTCAGAAAAAAAAAGACAGATTTCACAATATCACTGACAGCATTCATCTGCGTGTCGCTCTTTGAATAACAATTTCACTATGAGCAATTGATAATTTTTTTTTATTCATAAATTTACTTGCAAATTACGAAAAAGGGAGTGCATCAGAGGTTCTATAATCTTGATTTGATGTGAAATTTTTCGCTGCACTTTTAGTTACGTGCCCCGTGTGCGAATGACATCTGTAGGTACGAATAATAAATAAGACGACTGGTTTCTTTTTTACTTTGTTACTTATAACTGCCGGATTTGTTTACAGAATTTTTGATGAAGTGCATTGGATAGGATTTTATTTTACAAGCTGTACAAAATGTCCACCTTAAATTTATATTGCTCAGACTCAGAAAAATGTGAGAGTCCAAAATAGACAACATGAAGGAGTAGAAAATATCAAACCCTTCTTAGCAAGGTGCATTTTTGTGCCAAATGTGGATGTAGCCGAAGTCTAGATAAGAAAAGTTCTTAAGCTTTTCAACAAGCTAGTCTGCTTTAATGTTCTTCTATTTAAGTAGCAGATATCGTTTCTAAATATTCTGAGAAGTGAACTTTCCGAAATACATATTAATGTTGGGCCATTTAGTGTTTTTGTTTTTTATTCAGTCAAAAGTTGTTCGATGTCTTGATGACAGAATGGCAGTATCATATATCAGCAGAACGAAATGAGGAGCTTAACACCTGAAATAAAGTCGGAAAATATTAAAACCTTATTTTTTAAGAGAGTGCTGTGCGTTAGCGACGTAATTGAACTTCGATTTGCTCTCTTCAGAATTGTGTTTTTTTTGTGTGGAACCAATTCAAGCACTTTCTGCTAATATCATCTAATCGAACCGCAGCCCGATACCATAAACTAAGTTTTGGAAGAAACAACATTTGCTTTTGCCCCGCCTTGTACTTCTTTTCTTATGCCACAGTATACGGGTCCTTAATTTTTTCAACAACTGTTGAGCGCGACATGTGATTGTTCCATCACAAAAGGAGGTGAACCTTTTCTAGAAAATTAATACTATTTGACCTTTGCCTTTAATGGCGAGGAAGAGCTGTGAAATAGTGCGGTAGTTTTAACATATTCTAACAATATTTTACTGAAGTGTTTTTTAATGCTATAAAAGTTGAAAAAAGAGGTTCCAAGGGAGCATTTTTGTTTATATTTCTTTCAGCCGAAGGTTCTGTAAGTCGATTTTTTGAGAGTGATGGCAATTCCGGTTGGAAGTTATAGAACATTTGTGGTTTCCAATTTATTGTACGTGCGAATTTAGAACAATTGACTCTAAGCCTTTGTGACTTTTTTTGCAAAAAATTAAACACAAGAAAACAGAACATATACCCCTACTTCGATAAATTTTTTGTAATCCTCATTAACCCTATGGTGCAAACAAAACCACTTGGCTTTTCGCATTTTTACACATTTTATTTATTATATCGCACTCGAAATGAATAAAACTTTAATAAGGTTTACATTCTATAGAATACAAAATAGTACACTGACCTTAATGACTTTGTTCTTTCTTTTATTTACTTTTTGTTTTCAATTAAAAGTGTAAAGCCTTGAATCTTCTTTTTGCAAATAACAATGAGTCATGCGATAGAAGGTTTGTACCAAATTTTGGAAAATACTTAAAATCTGGCTCAATAGAGTTTTTTCATAGTTTTCAAAACAATTTTAACTAATTTCCTGCCTTGCAGTTGTAAGAAGTTGCCATAATTTAGAGGAGACTTAGTCGATTTTTCTTGAACTCTCTCATGATATTTTGAATTCATTAGTTTAAATTCAATATTTCTGTTTTGACTCAATTCTTCATCCAAATGTATTTAGGAATCATAACCACTCTGGAGTACTTAGAAACTTATTGCATGGAGAAATCAAGTAAAGAGGAATAGATAGGCTAGCGATGAATTAGTGATCTTGTCCTTAAATGCGAAATAATTAAGAAAGGAAGGACATCAATTTCCACGTTCACAGTGCACCTGTAATCTTTCGTTATGGTAAACCCGAAATTCAAGTGGAACGGAGTTCAATTGGGTGGTTTAATTAAGATGAGAAATTATTAACATTTCAAATAATCTCGTTGAAAACAAATCAATAAACATAAAATTGACAAGTAATTAAATATATCGAAGATTTCTTTAAGTTCTGAATATTTTCTGCTTCTGAAAATTTAATTGAAAAATGTAGATACGTAGTATTATTTAAAATAAAAAAAAAAACAAAACATAATATTAATTACAAGTCCAAAAAGTAAAAAGAAAATTTCACGATTAATTCTAAATTAATATTCCTAAGCCGCAAAAAACTGTCCACTTGAGTTTAGAAGGAAATTTTTCTAAGTTTAACGGTAATTAATCACTAACTCAAATCGATACGCAACTATTTCGAAATCGATTATTACGGTAGTTTTAGAATTTGCCCTAATTCTTTCATATTTCCTTCAGCTTCAACTGTAGTTTATTTAAAATATTTTTAACATTAGCTGCTCCTTAAATCACTATCACTCAGGCTTAAATGCATCACTTAAAACAGTCCATTATTTCGTTGCTCTAGAAATATTTTACAATCGTTTTCTTTTTAAAATTTATTTATATTTTATATCTTTTAAATTCACGGATCACTTAACAAGGGATAGGACAAGCAACAACAACGGAAAAAAGGAAGAACCATAAAAGAATAGAGATTGTACACACTTAAATCACACAAGTGGCTTGAACTCACCCGTATAAGAAATTGTAACTACAAATTACAGATAATATCAGAAAGATTGCCTCCAGAATGTTCTACTACACTGTTGTATGTAGCGAATAAGCGCGTAAGCTGTGCTATGCAGTGCACGGTAGTCGGTTTATAATCCGTTTGAAGAGATTTTCCGCTCTAAGTCGGTATATATACGCCATGGATCTGTGGGGTCTTTTATTGTCATACCACATATGCTGTGGGGCTCTTTGTTGGCTGCTATTGATTAATAATGCCGTGTACAAGTACACTAAAATGTATATAATATACCAGTGAATGCAGATGTATTCAGTGTGGCTTGTGATAACGCGAGAGAACTTATTAGGTGAATCTTAGGCGGTTGGTCGTGCTCGTATCTTTTGGATTTCAGTGAACGAGAGTGGGGACCGGCTGAGATTTATTTTTTTTCTTTTCGCTTTTATTTAACGATGACTACAAGTAGTATATGTATGCCTTAATCATCATCCACTTTAAGGTAAGAATACGATAAATTAGCAGAGTAGGGAGGGTAATCTTAATGCGTACAGAATGTCGGCACTTACGTGGAATCCACGAAAAATAAATCCGATTAGTGTGCATTGCTTCTGGGTTGCATCTGAATCGCCGCAGGATGAAGAAGCCGCATTGTAAACAGTGGATTCGGTTGCTCTTTTCATACGGAGTTCATGCAGCAAAGGTCACGTGGAGCCCGTAAGTCGTAACATTTTGTGGATAAGTAGCGCGCCTATTGCAAATTGAATAATGGCACCCGCACGTAGGGAGGTCAAAAAGTTTCCGTCATGACGTAGAACTGACACTGGTATGCAACTTATTTTCTTATTTATTGCATTCAATGGAAATTAAATAATCTGATGATGTTTGCTGGTGCCTGTGTGTGTGTGTGATTGAGTTTATTCATATTTTGGGCGGCTGTTAAGGAAATTGAGAACAGTCTGGTGGTATGTACACATGATTCAGAGCATGATTTAAAGCGTGCTGTCGCTGACTGGATTCGGTTTCTTAATGGAATTTTACTTCGAAACGTGCGTTTTGATAGTTTCGATAAGGTTAAGCAGATACTCTATAATCTTCCTCGAAACTTACGTGCTGCGCATTGTCAATTTGTATGCATACATGATTTAAGAATATATATGACATGATCTTTTGTTTTCCTTGAAAGCGGTTTGATTGTGCTTTGTTCCGGAGTTTCCTAGAGTTGATGAGTTCATTTTGATGGATAATACTTTTTTTAAATTGATTTTTTTATGAAATACTAGGAATGAAATTTCAAAAAATCTTATTTAACGTTTCTATTGGTTGTTTCAAAAAATGTCATGAGGGCATGTTTTTTAAAAGTCTTGTGTTGTAGAACTTCTTCGGTTTGACCAAGTGATTCTTAGCGGCTCTTTGACAGACCAATTTATTACCGCCAAGACAGATTTGTATAGACCGAATCAAATTGTTTTCAGACAACACAAGATTCGGACCTTACTTTGTCTGCATCAAAACTTCCCACCCAAAATTGCCTGGGTCATGTGCATCATCTGTGTTACCAAGCATTGTCTTGAGTGAAGGCATTTGACTTTCTGATGGCTAATTCTGGTCGCTCTTTCTTGATTGCTTTCAACAAGTGGATCTGATCGATTGGGCGGATGCGCCACTCTCTGGCAACTTATACTATGTAAACAATTCCAGTCAAATCACCACGTAACACAACTTTGTTGGTCATCAATCCAACCTTCGAAGTCGGTTGTGGTTGGTCACTGGGCTTTGACCATTATAACTTTTTCATCGTCCATAAAGAATTGTTTCAAAAAATGGTTTCATTTCGTTACGATCAAGCAGCGTTTCACAAAATTCCTCATAGAAGTATTAATTTTTTTTTTTTCATTCACAGGTTCCAAATACAGAAGAGCTTATAAAAGCGCCTCTATCAACCGATGAAAAAAGTTTTAGCATCAAAGAGTTCTTACCCGATGAATTCCAAAGCATTCCAATTGAAGGAAGAGACATGATTCTGAGACTGTTAGATGTCAACCCCAGGATTAGACTACATTCCGTCATGAATTTGCAAAGAATAGCAATGTATAAAAATTTCAAAGTTGACTTAAACAGTGTCCAAAACGTGAGTTGACTTTAGTGTTTTGTTATAACAAAAAAAGGACGATGTATAACTCTATTTTCTGGTTCTATTTACACAGATCTCTCCGACTGATATTATTCAAAGGGACGCAATTCCAATCAAAACTAACTCCGATGAACCCAGTATTGATTTTGATTTTTGATATGTCCATTTACTACATAAAATTTATTACTGAATAAAGTATTTGAATCTCTTACTCAGGTTTTTTCTTTCTTAAGTGCTAGAGAAATCGCTGTCTGTGATTAGAAAGGCAGAACTTAGCCATCTTCTTGCCAAAACAAAATAGTGAAACATTTTTTTTTCAAATTTTGCAACAATCACATATTTTGAATAATATTACTTTTAGAATGTTTAAATTTGTCTTTTGTGATCAGGGGATCTTAACAGATACTCCTCATTTCTAGGGATAAATTGATTTATTGGTGAAGTGTTTTTATTGTTTTCCTACTTTTGTCAGTAACATTCGCTTTTTAATTAGTACCTATTGAATCTCCTCTTGTTTTTCTTGCAACTGCAAATCTGGGAGATATTGACCCGGATAGGTATTTCAATTTGGAAACAGGAATGCTATTGCACACAGGTACAGATAAGTAGATTTCTTGGGTCTTCAATTGACTGTACGCTTCTTCGCAACCTTGAACTTTATTATTGACCAAATATTTTGAATTACATTGAGATCTGGACTTAGGAAGGCATACTCAAAACACCGGCACTATTTCCTTCGAAGTACTTCTTAAGCTAAGAATTAAACAAAACAATGCGAATATTACTGTTCGTGATCCAGCAATATTTCTCTTACCTCCAACGTGCAGCTTAAACTTTGATTCGTCGTAAAAAAAACAACGTTGGTCCAGATGCCTTGAGTTCAATTAAGAGCAAAATCCTTAAACCTGCTTTCATGAGCACTTTCCTTACTGAGGTCGACGAAATTATTTTGTCTGTAGCTTAACACTGGTCATTTTTAATATCCTTCTGTTTGTCTTTAAACGATTGACGACTGTGCAGTAGGGTCCTTTTTTTGGCTCCTTGAGCCCTTCTTTCTGCTTGATTTCGTTTCGTTTGCGACTACTATAACGAACTATACTCATGCGAACTATACTCGTACAACATCATGCTTTATGTAATTTATGAACAACATTTAGTTTACTAACCGAAAAACAAAACAATAGCTCATAAATTCCAAGAAGTGCCCTGAAAAAGGGTCAATCAAATGTTTGTGTATGTTTACTAAAGTGAATTACCTTTTCAAGTATCCCCTGGAATGTCAAGGCAATTGGTGTCAGAGTCAGTGAGATTTTTGCAGAGGGTTTTCGAGCTTAAGTTCAGTGTTTAAATATAAGACAAAAGCGACACAATTTCATCGTATGTGGTGAAAGTTTAATTGTGACCCAGTAAATGTGTCAGAGGTGTTTTAAGCGGCTTAAGAGTACTAAGACTTAAGACACACAAAAAATGGACAAACAAAAAATGTTAATATAGAGAATTGGATGCATATAGATTCGTCACACATGAAAGAAGAATTTGCACATACACTTTGGGTCGCTCAAAAAAGCACTTCCGATTTGTTGTAAAAGAAGAACGTTGGGTGCCGTATGAATTAAAGCCAATAGACGCTGCTTTTAGCAACAATTTTGCATGTTTAAAATAATCCTTGAGCGTTCTAAATGATTATTGTTTTAGCTTCGGAATGTGATAAATCTATTACGATAAACCAAAACGTCGGGTACCAAAGATGTCTTTGGTGTATTAGGACCTTTTGCATCCGAACCATATGCGAGCTCTATAGATGAAAATTAATTTGTTCGAGAAAAGCTTTGAATTGAGAATGGCCGGAAATGGTCACAAAATTCATAAACTTATTTGCAATACGACTATACCCAAAACGTACTTAGAAGTCCTAACCCACTTGCTGTATAGCTAAGACCTGGCACCATCCAATTACTCAGCACTTTCCATATTATGACGAAATTGAAGGAATCAAAAATCGGATCGATTTGTGAAAGGCCGATGAACTTGCCGAATGGTTTCAATACTAATTCATACACAGCCAGAAAAATGGAATAACGTTTTGTCTAATAATGTCTAACAGCTTTCCTGTAGTGCCCACTCACAGTCATCACAACACAACTGGATAGCCATTGTGAGGCGAATTAATGCATGCAGTGATCGCAATGGGCAAGAGGGTTAAATTTTTTGTGAGGGCGCGTTGTTACCCCTCACATAAGCGTCAATACGTTCCGTATTGTCCCGGAACATATTGGGGGCGCCCGGGACTTATTGAGTGATCTGTTACTACGGACCGTATTGGTGCTTATGCGAGAGGCTAAAAACGCACCCTCACAGAAGACGAGCTCGAACCACGCCGACAACGATATGGTGCGAAATAGGATCACGATCTACGAAAGTCTTGAACTTAAATTCTGTATGCATAGGACAAACGCTTAAATTTGCTAATCCTTGAAACAAAGGCACAGTTTTCTAAAAAAAACATGTTGGCACAATTTTGCCAGGGATTGCATTTGCTTCTGAACCAACTACACCATTGGAAGATTATTGAGCAGTCCGCAAGGCAATAAGCCAAAGCTTTCGGAATTAACCGTTCTGAGCTGGCATTAACCTGAAGTTTCAATGGCAAGAAAACAAAAACACTCATAAAACGTGTGGTAAATAAAATATCTAGGCGCAGGGACCGCTTAGAAATTAAAAGATTTTAGTTATCTTGCTGCCTGGTAGTAAATTGGGGCATTTTTCGAGTCTAAGCGTTTTCCAACCTCCAAAAAAAATACCTCGACAAAGTTTGAAACTCCATTATGAACCAATGTCTCGACTGTTGCTGCTTACCACGATTCACACAAATTTACCAACGATGCATAATTTGAAAAATCAGGAAGTAGAAGATGGTAATACAATACATTACGCAGCTGTCACAGATCTACCAAGTGTGCTATTTGCCAAAAGGCGCATATGTTTATTAATTAATCATTCCTCATTTACGAACTTTCAGAAGTACACGTGGGTACACACATTTTCAAATGTTTCAAATGTTTTATTCAAAAGCCAAGATGTGTAAGTGAGACACTTACTACCAAAACAAAAAACACTTTTCTTTTGATAAAGTCATCTCAGCTAGTGTTTGAGAGTCTTCAGAAACTTCCACGAGTTAGTTACTCATCCAACAGTTTGGCAGCGACTTGCTCCGCCATCGCAAGGATGTACCCCTCTGTTGGCCTTGCTTGTGGATCCTATTTTTCCCACCGCTCATTAACTTGAATTTCAAATACCACTGCAGTGAAAATCGCTACGTATTAAGGACCGTTTTTCATCATTCACCTTCAAAACATGTACTCCCGCATCTCACATAAACACCAACACACACACACACAGGCACACCATGTATAAATAAGCAGACTAGTGGGGCTATCACACGCTTAAGAGCCATTCATAGACCGCACTGATGTTCACCAGCACTTTAGATCCCATTTTTGTATTTTTTGCTCGTTTTAGGTTGTTTACTAATTGTTTCGTTCATTCTGAGAGTCCCTCGCAAATGGCCAAGACTACATCCAGACAAAAGAAGCACAAATTACGCAAGTTCCTCGCACGAAACTCTTGCACTGGAAGTATGTTTATTTCTCCCAAATCCGTCCGGAGAGCGGATGGCTGGCGAGAGTCACAGAATGATTGCTTATCGGTTTCGCCTGTTCCAGTGTTTCGCTGTTGGATTTATCATGTCAGCAATCATCTGGATATCTACGGACAGGCGCACTGTCTGCAAAATAACTCTCGAAAGCATTGCAAAGACCCATTTTTTTGTTTTTTTTTTCTTTTGGTAAACTGAGAAAAAATCAGAGTTTTGCCTGGAATTCGGGCTCCGCTCTCTCTCGCGCATAGGATGTGCGCATCGTCAGTGAGCATGTTGCTACGCAAGAGGCACTCCGACAAAAGGCAGAAAAAAAAGCCAAAATTATTTTTCCATTAAATAGATACAAATTTTCCAGGCCAGACCCAGTTCGAACAAAAATTCTTCAATAAGAAGTCACTCGGTTAGCTGCAGCTGTTTACGCGATGAATACCCTTTAACAAAGATTGAAGTTTATTATTTTTTTCCAAAACTTTTCTTCCTTTTTCTCCTTTTTCATCTATGAGTTTTGTTGAACGAAAATAAAAAGTATATCAAATCGAAAAACTTAAATAAATCCGCCGCAGAAAGTGTGAAAGAGTTCGCTTATAAAAACCCTACAATGTTCGAGTTTAATTTGTATTTGTATCTACGGTGTGAAATGAGCAGCAATCGCTGGATCTTTCTCCCTATTCGAGAATGAATAATAATGCGCAATTCATATCTTCATTTTCACATTTTATTTTTTCCGTTTTCACGTTAATTTTATTCAGTTCTTCGGAAGAGAAAACTTGAATTGGATACAAAAAAAAAAAAAATAGAAATTGTGGATGGCATTGACATATAAATGTGATTTTGATCTCAAAAGATTACTTGTCCATGAAATATTTTTTCCCTCAATCACTATCGCGGTTGGCTGAAGATGGATACAGCCCTGTGATGGTTATTCATTGTGCCCAGAGTTTCCTGTTCGTTCGTCCAAAAAGGACACAAGCAATAATAAGACAGTAAAGAAAACTAAAGATACATACTTCAATACATGTCTATACGCAAGAAGATTTATGTAAAAAAACGAGGAATCCTAAGCTCACATATATCCGCACATTTATCCACGGGAGAGCCTTGGTGTATAAGCACATGTATATGGCGCATGTCTCTCTAGAAATGTGTGTATTTAAAGAAACTAGTGAATAACACAATTATTGACTTGGAAAGCTGTTAGTTTGTGGCTGAGATTTTGCTCTTTTTCAGTTTTCCTCGTTTTTTTTTCCGCTGCCGCTGTTTAATTATGTTAAAAAAAAATAATGAAAAAGAAAGAATCCGCAACCCACACACGCATATACAAACATGGCAAAACGTGTGTGGGGAAGAGGCGGGGGAGTACCTTCGGATAATGAGATTATACAATCTGCAATGTGCACGTACACACTTCCTAGATGCAAAAGTACGCGGATACATGTATCCTTGCTGCCTGCTAGTTATGTAGGAGGATCAGCAGGACACATCCTCCCTGAATATGTGTTTCATAACCTCAACTTGAAGCCTAATTCCATTTTTAATTACAACCGTGAACTTTACTTTGATTTTGCCTTCCAATTTGTAATAAAAAAAAATTGTGTGCTCTCTCTCTCCCACTCTCTCTTTCTCTCTATTTCTCTCTGCCACTATGATTTTCATGTAGCTGCCGTCCACAATTGAGAAAAGGAAGATTTTTTGTTTCCAGCACCTCTATCGAGAAAACAAATGAACTAGGAGTTAAAAGAGTGATTCAAACGAATAAATAAAATAAAATTTAAAATGAAATAAATATACGTGTCCACCAAAGAAAGCGTGTTCTCGGGAATAGTTTTCATTTAGAAAAAAGGAGTTTTAATGAAGCCACTGTGAGGTGAAGACAAAACAAAAGAAAAGAAAACAGAGAAATCAGCAAGACAGGACAGGGACAGGATCAAGGAAAGCATTTTTAACATAAAGCATACATATTTGAAATACATTTTGTATGGTGTGAAATACAAGGGCCTCGGATAGTGTCCACGGATCAGTCAGGCTGGCTAATGGTTGGTAAGTTTGATGCTGCATATCTCACGATATTGTTTACATTAAGAAACGGATGACAAGTTCATTGATTTTCTTTTTTCTTAAACTTCTTTTTCTTCACAAAATTGAGCCCCAGATTCCTAAATGTGCGCGTGTGTGTGTGTTTGTGTGTGTAGGGTAGGTTACTAAAACGGAAAAAAGAAAAGTGTAATGCACTATATGCCATATTTCTGTTTGCCTGGCCTTAACCTTGTTAGGAGCAAATTTTGAGTTCTTGTATTTAAAGTTATAAAATTTCTATTCTTAATGGTATTATTTTTTTTCAAAACAAGTTTTAAAGGTGTCCTTGAAGGTCACGATATAAATTGCTTCGGGAAGATGATCAACATTTCTCGTTTTGGTGATTTTGTGAAAGGTTTGGAAGTCCTGCAAGAGTTCTTTTATCAATCAGTGATTTCTAAGGAAATTAAAATGTGAAAAGCAGCAATCAACGTTTTTTTATCTTATTCTTTATTTTCACATTGTTAATCACATTTGTGAATGTGACAAACAACGCATATTTTTCAGGTTGAAAGACAACATTAATAGAGCCCCGTCTTTTTTGGATTCTTAATATAAATGGAAGATTAATCGACAATACCAATTATATAGTCAAATTAAGGTACATCTGCCAATGACCTTGTTAGGAATGAGACGCGAGATAAGGAGTGACAATGTTCATATCAATTGTATTTTTTTCATTTCCAAGAATTATACACAAATAGCTAAATATTTCGACATGCTCAAGACTTTGTTTTGATTAATTTCAATACATCTGTTCGATGTACGTAATGAGATAAGATTCCGTTCTTTTTTTTAAATTACTCTGTTGTGACTCATACACATAATTGCGGAAAGTTTCATCATGAACATAGACTTCAACGCATTGTTTACTGTTGTCTGTAGTTTTGGGATTTTTCCCTCAAGCGGGTCGTATTGTAAAACCAACTCATATTTGAATAGTTAATACTGTTAAGCAAGGAATAAATAAAACGAATTTAAAAGAAAAATTAAAATAAAATTCGAATTTGTATGAACTCTCTCTATTGTGCTACAATTTAAAATTGTAAGCCTCTGCTACCTATTCTTCAAAAACAGAGGAAAAGACACATATTGCTTTCTTTCATCGGGAAAAATACACAAATCCATACATTGTTAGAATGAAAACGGTAATAGTTTTTTTTTTTGGACAGGTGGCCTCCACATTTTAGATCACTGTCAAAATTAATTTTTCGTACTTCCTTACTCATTATAAACAAAATTATTTCACTCCGAACTAGCAACATGAGGACTCGTTTTTTCAAGAGCTGCAATTTTCGAAAAAAAAGGTTGAAATACATTTTCTGACTGTTTTAACATTACCCTTGTGAAGATCGTGCGAAACCCAAAAGTCAAGACTAAACGGACAAAATCCGTTCAGCTATTGACTTACGCGGATGACGTTGACGTGATTGGATGTGCATAGTGAGCTGCCACTAAGGCGTTTGCTGGGGTTGAATCGGAAGCAGATAAAATGGGTCTGACGGTAACTGAGGCAAAAACAAAGTTATATACTACTATCAAGGAAGAATACAGAAATATCTACGTCTCAGACAAAACGTCACAATGGGCAGCAATGAAGCAGTTATCGACTTCGTTTCGCTCGTCTCCGCAATAACATCAATACCGATCTTTGAATACAATGCTCAAGTTGGTTAGGTTGTGTGAAGCGGGTGAATAATACTGTACCTGCCTTCTAATCTTCGAATCCTAGCCATTGATAGAACGCAACAGAGGATGATATTATCTGAGATTGACCACACAAGTCAAAAAAAGCTTAACCAAATTGCATAACATTGAAAGGCAGCTGGCAAGTGATCGTGCTAGCTCGAAAGGTATGTTAGTTGAGGTCAAGTTACACTCGGGACTGTAATGTCGCTCGAAGAAAAAAGCATTTTACCTGCTGATTTGATATCGAAAGATGTAGGACAAAATAAACTCGAGAAAAGAAGAAAGGCGGTAAATACACACCATTTATTTGTAATTTTAACATTCGGTTAATATAACACAGTGCGTCAACCAACAAGCGTCTCCAGCTGAACCGACCTTTTGCTAGCTACCTCCAGTTTCGCACGCATCGTTGATTATGGTCCTGAGTTGCGGTCTTCCTGTAATACGCCGTCACTCAAGGTTACAGTCGCAGAATTTCCAGACGGTAGTATTGGTGTTCATCCGCTCAATTAGTACTAGCACTACAGCCCACAAGGGACCAGGGTCTAGCTTCCACAACTACTTACTCGTATTGTGGGTGCCACTATTCTCTCACGGGTAGAAGAGACCTACTTTTTTTTGCCGACTCCGAACGGCGGGATGTAAGAAGCTTTTCATAGACAATTGATACTCTTTGGGTGTTGTCAGCAACTCGAAAGAGGTTGTGCCGTGAAAAAAGTGAGGTGTCCCGTCCGGGAGTCGAACCTGGACTTTCTGCGCGGCGGTCGACGCACTTACCACTACGCCGCGGCGATCACATTCCATACATTTGTTAAATGTTGTTCTTCACTCGGCATCTATGCAAACGAACATAAGATCACCCAATTGGATTTTCTTCTCGAAACAGCCACGAGTTTCCTCGTCCGCCTTTTACAATTTCAATGCCTTTGTGCCATGTAGCTGGGCTAGAACGAAAAAGGCCTTACAGAGGCTTAGCTTAGTTATTCAAAAGAGGGCTTAGCTTGACAATTTTGAAAATTGTTTTTAGCCTAAAGGAGAAGCGGTAAGCAAGTACTATCCTTTGTTTCTATTTCAACGCTGGTGTCCTTTACAGTTGCTGAAGGTAGCAGTTCTTGGGTGTAAAAAGTACCTTCAAGTTATGTATATGCATCCACTATGACGTTCTGCCCAAAACGTTAGTGTTGTATGTCTTTCCTTATTGACAAAATATACATAGCCATTATTTTCCGTTTAACCCATCTTCGTGGCCTCTATCACAATGCTTATAAAATTTCCATAGACCTAACTTTAAAAACACTTCACTGTTATTGCAAATAGACCCCTGTGATTAAATACAGTTGGATTCAAGCGTGGATAGAAAAGCGGAAATGGAAATAATGCAGTTTATTGAGTTCTGTTTACTCTGCGCGATGGTGGTGCGTTTAGTTTCACAGACAATCACGTATTTTCAAATCATGGCCATCATTCTCTTTAGACTTAACAAATTTCTGTTGCTGGATAGTTGAAAATGTTGAACAAAGCCTTCGGGGAGCAATTTCTGCCCAAGTAAAAATTTAAGAGTCACACAACATTTTTGACGAGGTTTGCGACAGCCATGAAGACGTGTCAAAGCCAAGACCCCATCAACATCAACTTATAAAGAATGAGTAATCGAAGAGAATGTCGGAACAGGGTTCTACTTGATTTATAGGAACTACAGCCCACAAGGTGCCAAAGTCTAGCGTCTTCGTGCTTGATATTGTTTTCTCTCGCAAGTAGAGGGGAATTACAGGTTTTTTGACGAATCCGAACTGCAAGACTTGAAAAACTTCCGATTGATAGTTAAAACTTTGATAATCCTGTCAGTAACTGGAAAGAAGTGGTCCCCATTGTATGGTGCAAACCAAAAATCATATTGTATAGTAAGCCATTTCAAACGTAAACACGCTTTCAATTTTAAGCCAACAGCTTATAAACCATATCTGAAAGTTTTTGAATTTTATTCAATAGTACCGTCAATGTGCTTCTTCATTGGAAATAAATACGGTTACATGCCATATATGGTGGTTGGTCCAAACGTCAGAATTAATTTATTTCTCCGAAATCAGCATGTAACATTTTCTCTTGATGTTTTTTTATCTCTTCATTGAAAAACGTTAAAATTAAATTTTCCAATAACTCTTCACATCATCGTAGATAGACACGTAAGTGCGCTGAAAAATTCTCCTCCCCCACTCTGACGTATGCAACAGAAACTGAAGAAATGCTTCCCTGAATCACGAAATCCCAACTTTCCGAGTGAATCATACATCCCGCACAGATATTTTCGCTCTTGCTCACCTCGCAAAAGATACTCGTATAAGGTGCAACAGAGACGCAAAAAAAAAGAAAACAAAGAGCAAATTCTTTGCGGGGCCTCTATAATGGCGAACGATGAGGATTTCTGTGACTTCTGGATTTTGTCAAAGTAACCGCACTGAATTGAATGCAACTTTCATTGCTTCACCACTCGTTGTTTTTATTTAATTTGGCAGCACCTCAAAGGCCCACATTCGTTCATGTACACCCGCAGCACATTTTGGGAATCTGGATCCTTGCTCTTTTAGACTTGATTTGAAAACACTGAGGAGAGCTGTGTACGTCATCAGACAGACAGATAGTTGAAAAAATAAATGGATATTCTTTTTGATATTGAAATATGTTCTACTTTGTATTTTCTTAAGCACTATTGGTAGCAGTTAGGTTTGGTGCTGGCTAATAAAATGTCTGCATTGATCAACTGCTTCCCTAATTACAAAATTGTAGTTTGCAAGGAGTATTGTATTTTCTATTTAAGAATTATCAATTTTAGTTTTCTGTAATTTTGAACTATTGACGAACGCATTAATAGTGCCGAAGGATTAAGACTTATTGGGTCATTTAAAAAGTCTCCCGTTTTTTGTCATTTGGTGGTGTTGATATATATATATGAAACACTTTTTCGATTGTGTCAAGCGAACACGTGTCAAATAGGCCACACGGCAGGCTCAATTTTTTTTGTTTGAAGTTTTTTTGTTGAAAGTTGAACTGATTTAAATGTGTGAAATATCTGAAGAAAGGAAGAATGTCTAAAAATGCTAGGGTTTATGATGAAAATGTTGCGAGTTAACGCTAGAACTACAATCAGTTTCTTCGGTTCCATTCCGTGGTGAAAGATGCACCTTGCACCCTAAAGTCAATGAAGTTTAAGTGATGAAACTAGACCGGGAGGAAAGCTATCGGGAGATAGCGGAAACATTAAATATCAACCCTATTACACTTTGAAATGATTTAAACGAGCAGGTTACTAAAAGAATATGAATGTTTGGGTGACACACAAATTAAGAAATTAACTGATCACTGAAACACTGCTAAAAATTAAGAAAATTAAACCATTTGTAACATGATTTCGGGAGATACAAAATAGATTAAATACTAGAACTAGATCCAATGCAAGCGATCATATGATCAAAGGCCTATGACCGACCATAAACGATTTCAAAGTCTGGATTTATATTGGAGGTAAATTAATTCAGTCCGTTTTCAGAAGATTGTGCCACCATATGATTATGCCGCCATGTCTTGGCTGATCTGGAAGCGATACCTACTTCATTGAAGGGTTTGACATTTGTCAACAATAATAAGTGTGCATCGAAATCTGTTTTAGACAACAACACTGTTTTTTTTTCTCTTCGAAAATATTCGGATCTGTCTGAAAAGCGGGTATTTGCGAAATGTTTTCATTTTCTTTTGGAAGAAACATGCAGTTTAAGCCCATCAAATGCTCGAGTGATAAATCATGCAGAGAGTGGTTTGACGCTTCAAAAGTGGTGATTTTAGCGTCGAAGACGAAGACCATCTTGGTCAGCCCAAAAAGTGTGAAGATGAGGAATCAGAGGCTTTACTGAATCAAGATCCGTATCAAACGCAAACTGAATTCGCAGAATCGTTTAGAGTGAGGCAGTAAACAATTCCGTTCGGTAAACGTTTTTGAATTTATTCAAAGCAGGGAAATTGGATGCTGTGCGAATTGGAACCGAAGGATGTAGAAAGCGATTTTTTAACTTCGGAACTGTTTCCTTAGATAAATTTCAGGCTTTTTTTAAAGAGTCGCGACTGGATAACCATACGATAACCCTAGAAAAAAAAGTAGGCAAGGCTTGGTGAACTAATTTCATCGTCTACATCGACGTCAAAGGAAAACATCCACGTGGCTGTAGCGATCAAAAAGGTACCTGGAATATGATTTTTTACATTTCTGTTGAGTTAACTTAACTTGACATACATTCTTTTCGCTATATATGCAACAGGCTAAGCAAAATGTTGATATTGATTATAACCGATTTTTTTTATGTCTGAACTGCGTATTTTTACTACAATTTTAGGTTAAATACTTTTTCTTACAGTTGCGGAAAAGGTGACTGTTGTGTTACGATATTTACTCAAGTTGTTAGAAAAATCTAAATTCAATCTTTATATGTACATTCTACTGTATGTACACACATAGATACATACCGTAATATGTACCTCCATACATGCCTACATATGTTTTCTGCTCGATTCGCACGCAAATCGTTATCAGATTTATTACATTTTGAGTGGACGCGGGTGATAAGTGGGTGTAAGTGAGCTTACGTTCGACCTCTGCGAAATTAGATAGAGAGTTAGTCAATGAACGTAGTCTAGAAGTATGAATGGCGAATATTTTATTTACTATTTCAAAGATTTTGCTTTCAATTCGATTTAACTTCCATATGAAAATTATTTTTTAATGAAAACTGAAATTTTTAGCCGCATTTCAAATCTCGTCGTTTGGAATCGGTAACATACAAGGCTCGTGAAAAAAAATGGAATGGACAACGCAAGTAGTTGCTGAAGAAGTTAGGCCCTGGTCCCTTGTGAGCTGTAGTGTCTCACTGCTTATTTTTATTAACAACCATTTTAAGGGCACGTATGAACTTTTTTCAATTATTTGTTCAATGTTATACTGGAGAACACTGATTGCTCATTTTTTATTCCCGCAAAGCTTTGCCGTTTCTACTCTCAGTTTCGGAACACTTTTGGTGTTGGAGAAACTAACCCTGTCTGAAGTCCTTTCCTATGCGTATTTTCTTAAGAATAAATCCGTTCTTCACATTAAGCAGTAGTGGGTTAGTTTGGTATTGTAAGAACACAAATATTTTACTTGGAATGAAACACAACGTCGGACTGCAGAAAAGAGTCAGTTATGTTAACACAATGTGTAGTTTTCCATATTTGCGAAATCAGCCTTTATTTACGTTCCTGTAGTTGAAGAAACTTCGCTTTACAATTATAGAAACATTGGGTGTAAGTAGCAGAACGCGGGTGGCTGGAACTCTAATAAACCCTAGTAAAGGTAATTTCTCAGTGTGGTTTTTGTGTAGGTTTATTGTTGGATAAATCGATCAGCTATTCGCACACTTCAGTAGCACGTATACCTTGTATACCTTTTCGATTAAGATGGAGAATTCTCACCCCTCCATCAATGTGGATAACTTACAAAAGACGGTCAATGCCGGAGAGCGTGCCAGAAAGGCAGACATCCTTCTATGTATGTTGTTATCTCAATTTTTGAGAAGAACGTGACAAACTCATGACAATGCATTCAAATCATTGAAACTTACTATAAAAGTTGTGATTCAAAAGTAGTCACTTTTTGCACATTTTATGTTGCTCATAATTGACCGACTATGCATGCAAGAACAAATTTGATGAGTGAAAGCTTCACTCATGTCTTAAGGCTTGTACATCTTCGTTATACACCATCAGTCGGAAGTTTCACCCCTTAAGTGCTAGTACTCCTGATGATCCGAATCTATCGATGAGCGCAGTAATGAAACATGTCGCTAACCTTATCATGGCATATTTTCCATCCTTATGAACTTCAACTTACACAAAAAATGAAGCCTACCGACCACTTACAAAGTCCTAGATATAGTATGTTGGGTGTTAAGACAAAACACGAACATCTTTTTTTGCATCGATGGAAAACTCGGTGGGTGTGTGATAGAGGAGGTGCTGGGTATAATTGTGTGCACCTTGGGTTTGGTGTGTTCTTTGGTGGCAAGGTGTCATTAGTTCATATTTTTGGAAGATCTGAATAAGCGGATGGCTACACTTAATACGGAGCAATATGATCGAATGATAAACGAATTTTTTTTTTTCGAGGATTGAAGAATATGATCTAGACTATATGTGGTTGCAACAAGACAAGCCAACAAACCACACAGCACTGCCAATTACGGCTTAATTCAGTCAGAAATCTCTTATAAAAAAGAAGAGATTATGGCTTAATAAGAAATGTCATTATATGTATTTCTTCTAAGTTTTATAAGTTTCCCATTCGAAACCAAATGGTATTCAACGATCTCCTCTTTTATTTGATTACGTTACGATACTATATCTTTCTCTCACTCGTGTTTTTTTCATTTTATAACCTGTGGGCTTATAAGTCGGAGGCTGCTGTTTGTATTTCATATTTTATTTTAAGTTGAAGATCAAGGTGACCAAACTTCCACTAAAATGTGAAGTAATCGGTTATCCTCTTCTGTTTAATTCTGTTTACCTCTAAGAAATTTAACTGTTTTCCTTAGAAAAAGTAATATTGGTTAAAATGACTGCTCGACTATCATGTTGTAGTGGATAAGTGGCTCTACTCTCACGCTGAAAGTCCGCTGTTCAATTCCCGACACAACAGCATTCATTTTTGTGGCACCATCTCTCTAGAGTTATGCTCAAAGAGTTTGAATGAAAAGCCTCTCAAATTACGTTGGTCGCAGTCCGCATATGTAATTCCTCTTCACTTGTAAAAGAAAAAGTTTCAGCAGGCACATGCACTTCATACACAAAATTTTCCATTCACTATTTCAATGCGTCAACAATTTCTTGAGGGTCATCTAACCACAAAATTTTACAGTAGTTTATGCAAGGAAAATTCGTATTATAACGTATTATAACGTAAAAAGGCTTAATTTGAAGTATTTGAGTCCCAGATTCCACTTTTAGGTGCAGTTGCCTTGTAAAACTCAAAAAATCAAATATATTCAAAAGTTGCAAAAATATTCTCAGTCACTAATGATTTTTCGTATTTTTATTTTTCAGATCTCATGTGGAAGTAAATCAGAAATGGGCCAGGGGCTCGATCGGGAATCAGCTTATTGTAATCTCTTTAGGTCGCAGCCCCATTTCTGCGATTACTTAACAAACAAAACGTTGCCAATATTCAATAAAAATAATTGTGCACAGAAAACAGACAACGATATAGTTTTTCTTAAAAATGCGGCACTGTAAGTACACATTCAATTTAATAATTTGTTTAAATTTACATAAATGTTTTTTTTTTCGTTTTGGTTGCAGCAAATATTTTTATACACAAAGATACGATGGAATTCGGCTAAGAACCTTTTCTTCACTTTAATTCCCAAATTGTGCCAATTAGGGCGCAATTGTACTATCCCGTGGTCATGGAGCCACCTGGCGGTGTACCGTCAGATAAAGATAAGCAATTAGTAGTACATCAACAGCCAAACTTAAGCCTTTTAAAATCTGCAAAACATCAACCGCAGCAGCAACATTCAGCACTCATTGGCATATCCGTTGGTAGCCAACAAACTATCGAAAAACTTTCTCGTCCTATGGCATTTGACAAGGTGTGTTAAAAGACCTAATGTGGCGTGTGGTTTAATTTGGCCTTATGTGTTGTTTTGATCAAGACCATCTAAAAACTGACAATTCATGTTTAATTGCATGATTTCTTGCATCTACATCATTTTAAAGATTTTTAAGGAAGGAACAATGTATCTTAATCCACGTTTTACTCCTTTCGTTTTTTTACAATATTTCATAGATGGAGTCATTAGTACGAGAAATGCAAGATCCCGAACACGGAGTACCAGTCAGGCAACAGAAAATGTTTTTAACATCGATTCCCTATGCATTTATGGGTAAATTTCTATTCAACACACACGCACTCACTCAGAAGCGCAAATTCTCACATACATCCTTCTCATTTCAGGATACGATTTAATCGAATGGCTAATGGATCGTTTAATGATTGAAGAATCTGAAGCGCTAAATATTGCAAATCAATTGTGTCTGCATGGTTATTTTTTTCCTGTTAATGATTCAAAAACTCTTGTGGTCAAGGACGACTCATCACTCTATCGATTCCAGACACCATACTATTGGCCTTGGCAACATAAAGCACCCGACAACGTTGAGTATGCCATTTACTTGGCGAAACGATCTCTACGTAATAAACAACGACACGCACTCGAAGACTACGAAAGTGAAGCTCTGGCCAGTTTGCATAAGAATCTCAAGGGAAAATGGGATTTCATTGCGATGCAGGCCGATGAACAGGTTCGATTGGCCAAAGAACGCAAGAAAGGGGATAAAATCGTTGGAGATTCCCAGGTACATCCTCTTAAAATATACAGAAGTTTTGTTAAGGTCTCTAAACTCGAACATCTGCTTGTAGGAACGTGCTTTTTGGCGTGTCCACCGTCCACCTCCCGGTCAGTTTACACCATTGGAACCGTGCCCGGTGCCGTCGCGCGATCGTACTGGTAGCAAATCAAAAAAGAAGACCGTCGAAGATTGGCAACGTGAAGTTGAATATTTACAAAAATCCCTAACGCGCACCAGAATGAAAATGTCGCAGGCCTGCGAGAGTCTAGTCAGCTACTCGGAAACTTTTGCTGATTATGAATTTTTTCTACAACCAGTCCTTCCATCGAACCCATGGGTGTCAGAGGATACCGCATTTTGGCAGCTGAACAACGCCATCGTGGATATTCCAACCGAAAAACGTGTTCGCCGCTGGGCAATCTCAATAGAGGAGCTTGTCTCGGATCCTACCGGTCTCCATGAGTTCACCGTATTCCTCGAGAAGGAGTACTCGCACGAAAATATCCGCTTTTGGATTGCTGTGAATAGGCTAAGACGTTCAGCACACTCACAAGTTTCCAAAAAAGTCATCGAAATCTATGAGTATGTCCTGCACATGAAAACTTGTTCCTGAATCTTTCACATTGCCGCTTATTTGATTTTAGGGAATTTTTGAAACCCGGAGCACCCTGTGAGATTAACATTGACGGCAAGACGATGGAGATCGTTCAAAAGGGTCTTAAGAATCCCTCACGCTTCACATTTGACGCAGCAGCGGAGCACATTTACATGCTGCTGCTGAAGAAGGACTGCTACCCAAGGTTTATTCGCTCGGAGCACTATAAGAATTTGCTGGCTACGGGAATCCAGCCTCTGCATAAGAAACGATTTTTCAACTTTGGTGGAGTCGGTGTGAAGAAGAAGGCAACTACGAATACAACAGCGTTGTCAACTCAATCGCACCCGAGCGCGGCCTCGTGTTCCAATGCTCCAGTACCTCTTCCCGGACATTTGACACGTCGACGTGGTAGCGACAGAAGTCTATCGGGATCAGTACATGAACTGGCTGTTATTGGAATCAAGGATCCCGGCAGCAAGGTGCCCCATTCACATAGTCAAAGCAACCTGTGTGAAATTGCCTATAGGTATGTTCTGTGTGAATGATGCTGATGACTGGGGAGGGACATGTTTTTTTCTTTTCAATGCTGGGTTTACACTTAGTGCCAATAAGTACCACTCAAACGGCTATCGGTGTTTGAGATTCAAAAGTAGACCGTAATTAATTGATTTTTTAAGAACTAGAAATAGACAAAAGGGGTTTAGTTTGAAGGAGCAAGTTGTTGTGTGTTTTATAAACATTTCTTTGCGGCACTAAATATTGTGTATGTACTGTGATGAAGGGGTTATTAAGAGCCTAGACGAGCTATAAAACGAATCAGTGTCAAAGAACTTATAGTAGTGTTATTTTATCCAATATGAGACCCTTATCTTTAGACACTTTCTTCGATACGATACGAACGATAGAAAGAATTTACACCCGATGGAAATATATTTATACACTGCATCGAGGAAAGTGTAAAGGACCCCTTATTTTTTCCAGATTCTGTTACTTTCCTCCATGGCGTAGTTGTTTAGGCCTTCAACTTATACGTCGGAAACTCCTCAAGTTTCATCGTTCGAAGACAGAATTTCCATTCCCGCAACTTGTGCGAGGATTTAGAACAATGATTTTTGAAGAAACTAGCACCTGAAATCGTTTGGACGGTGCCACTAAGTGATATAATTTTGTTTTTATTTTTATTGTTCTAAAACATTCGAAGACATTCCGACTGCTAAATGTAGTTTGCCAGTCGGTAAAGAAATTCTTTCAATATCTACCAAACCAGGTCCGTATTGACTACCGTTCGATGCATACAGTTTAATGGATGTACTAAACTCAATATGCAATCTAACAAAAGTTGTTGGCGGTGTCTTTAAATTTGTGTTGTTCTTTTTTGTGAAAATATGTCTTAAGCGATGTCCAGTTAAGAACTGAGACTTTTAAAGATTCAGAGGCACATTTTGAAATCAAAGGATGACACACCTTTTTTCTCTAAATTAAAGCTGATACAAACATATTACGAAATATTTATTACCAAATAATGCCTAATAAAGTGAGATTAAATGTTAAGGAAAGTCGGTAAAACATTGAATTGTTACTTGAATTCTTTGTTATTTTGAATGCTTTTGAATTAATTTAAACCCAAATTTAACGCCGGGTATACTGTTTGGGATTAATGCCTCAGAAAAATTCATTAGTTAATTTTTCAAAAGTTCAGATGGAAAGCCGTTCCATCCATTTATTAATTTATTATACTATTTTACCTTCAGTGCGGGAGGTAAAAATTAACATTATTTTAAGCCTTTATTGTGGAAAAACTCTGTTATTTCTTTAAATAGCATTTTTTGGCTCCACTGGGATTAACTTTGTTGACTAACAATCTTGATATATATTTACTCAAGTGGAATATAACTTTAGTTTTGAAAAATTAACTTATTATTACAATTAAAACTTCTTTAACTTGGATCCGTGTTGCCCAAGATCTAAAAGCTTCTTCAGCAACTACTCGTCTTGTACGTGCTATTGACCTGCCAGGAGTAGAAGGAACCTACAGTTTATTGCCAGCCAGTTTATTATGGCCAACAACTTAAAACAGATGGTGCCGTAAAAAAATGCAAGATGAATAACCGAGAAATGGAATTTGGAACCATATTCATATAAATCGAAGCCACTATTTCACAATTAAACGCCACTGCATAATTTTACAATCTAAGAGTGCAGGCAAATAACTTGATTGATATTAACTTTACTCGGGCAATGGCGTAAGACAAGTGAGAATTTGGATTTTTTTAAGGATAAGTTATGATCCACTAACGACTGTAATGTCTTCACATATTTGTAAGGAAAAATGTATAGAGAATTTTTTTTATTTATTTCGAAGTTGATTTAAGTGGAAAAAAATTGTATCAAACCTCGTGAAATTGCTTCCCACATCGTTTTTGAAATACCTACGCTTTTAAAAACTCTGAAGGTTATTATCCTAGTGGCGGTAATACCCTTAAAATTATTACCCTAGATCTTAATAATCAAGCTTTCGAAAATAAGAAATGCAAGTCGAAAGAAAAGACAGTTGACACATCAATCAAAATCAATACTCAGTACTAGAACAAGATCCTTTTTGTCTGTTTAATGGAGAATTACACTATTCAACCTTCTTTACAAGTGAGCTCATCCACAATTTAACTCTTTTACAATTCATATCTTTCACAAATGGATTGAACTTCCCAGTTTCTTGATTACCAAGCTAAGTTCTCAAACCTCTTCAAAACGGACGCTAATTTATTGTTTGACCATGGCCTACCATCGTTAAAACAATTTTGTCCGTTGCCTGTCGTTTGTCTCTGATTCTCATCATCTCTTTATTTAGTTCGTCGTCCATAACGAAATTGCTAAGTCCACAAACTTTATTTATATTTATGTCTAATGTCCAATGAGTTCAAAACTCATCAAATAAAAGGTGACGGTAAGCTGAGTTTAATAATAATTGAGTGGTACTATAGTTCACAAGGGACCAGGGCCGATCGTCTACAACAACTAATCGTGTTATGCGTTCTACTGTTCTCTCACGAGTAAAAGGGACCTACAGTTTTTTGTCGACTCTGAACGGCGAGATTTGAGAAGATTTTCATAGAGAATTGGTACACTCTGAGTGTTATCAGAGGTGGTGCCGTGAAAAAATGCGAGGTGTCCCATCCGGAAATCAAACCTAGACCTTCTGCGTGTGGGCCAACGCACTTTCCCAATACGCCACGGCAACCACTGAGTTTACTAAATGTGCAATAATTTCACGAAGCGCCGTTTTTAAATCCACAGCACGTGCTAAAAGTCGTATCTACCAGGGACACGAAAGCTATATAAAAATAGGGAGCATTTGTTACACCTCCAGAAAAATGTAAGATTAAAATAATCTGCTTAGCCAGATAAAGAAAGGAAGGTTGCAGCAAGCAATGCTACAGGTCAATCCTTTTTGGTCACACTTGCTCTAACAATTTTTCTATTGATACAACATTTTGGGCTTTTTCTTGTCCCCAATCGAAATGAACTTAGCAGTCTGCTCATTGACAAACTTCATATGAGCTTAGGTTGATTAAACTTTCACAGGTCGAAATATGTCCCTGAAAGCCAACTAGTATAACTTTTAAGCCTCCAATCAAAATAAATGTTTATCTCAGAAGAGAGGAGGCTGGAAAAATCTTTGCACAATCCTAACACTATTAATATGCTACACATCTGTGTAAGAATGGGAATACTAATTTTATCACTTCTACTATTTTAGGGAAGGTTCAAAACCTGTTGTAGATAAATTGGAAACGACTATGGAATCGGCGAGTGCCATTTGCCCTTGGGATGAAAGCGAAACAAATCAAAATCCGACTGCGACATTTCATCTTTCTGTTTGCCCATGGGAACAGGAAGATACTCAGCCTGTTAAAACGACACCAAAAAGACTTCCAAGGTATCGCAAATCAAATTATTCCCATCTAACTGCTTTTAAATCGATTCATTATCATTGCAGTACTTCGTCGGATATATCTGATGTTTCCGATCGTATGAGGCGATCCTGCGGTTTAAGACAGAACACTGTGGACAGTAGTGAGTATAGCACTAAACGATTAATGCCGAATTTCACGGAACAACGAAGAGCATCGGTCACCTTAACACCAAGGTAACTTTTATTTAATCTCTCAGAAATAATTAAACGATTCTTGACTTTGTTTCGCCGTAGGATATCGGAGTTTGCGCGATCACTGAAAGCCACGTCTTTGACAGTTCCGATATACACTGAAGATGTTACATTTATTCCGTCATCCGAAGAAACAAAAGACTCTCCTAAAATTGACGACGAAGAAGATTCTGTTGTTATGGACAAACCTTCGGATACAGAGACGACAATCTTGCCTCCAAATGAAACCATCACTTCAGTTGTCACGCTAGACGATGAGAACAAAATAACGCCCGAAGACAATCCCGATGATGAAATTCGAGATGTTAACAATTTACAAACCGAAGTACAAATCGAACTAATCCAAATGGAAACCGTATCCGATGCTCCGGATATTACTGAAATAGCAGAAACGATGGAGAAATGTGACGAAACCCCCGAAATGCCAAAGCCCGAAGTCGATAGCGCAAAGGTGGACAACACGCCGCCCGAAATTGACATCTCCGCCAGCACCTCAAAGATGGCATTAGAAGAAATCCAAACCGCAACGAATAGCTGTAAGATCGCAAAGTCGGTGTCAAGCAATTGGCCGGCCAAGGAGCAGCCATGCTTGTCGAACAGTTCCGCTAGTATTCTAGTGAAAGCCCCATCGATTCAGATTGATACTCCCCTGGAACCCAAAGAGCAAGAAACACCTCAGCTTGCAATTAAACTCGAAACCGATATGGTGGACATTGCCAATTGTCCCGATCCGATTCAGGCGGACATCCCAATTGAACTACCCAGCAATGCAGCACCCCCAACAGCATCAAATGCACTCTGCATAGTGAAGAGTGGCAAAATCGAACAGGACACCACAGTGACGCCCATGGAACTGAAGGAGGAGGAGATATGCGATGAGGAGGCGCTCCTTCAGGAGGAACTATCACCAACCACAGACGAGTACCACGAAGGACTGCAGTTCGAAGGACGCACCGAGTCGTATGACTATGACATTGATGATGTCATAACACCAGGATGTGTTGCCCCGGCACCGACACCTGCACCTTCACTGGCGCCACTAGCCGAAATCGATATGGATCCTGTGGAAGATGAAATTGAACATCCGCCAAAGAAGTCAGATACCGAGGAAACGAAAAAGAAACGAAAGAAGCACAGCTCTGAAACGCGTAAGTCTGAAGAAAAGCCAACAACAAGTGGCGAAGTGGCCGTAACTGCAGCACAACCGAAGCCGGAAGGTGATGCAGATCATAAAACTGTATGTCCTTGGGAAGATGAGTAAGTAGAAGAACTAGTTTAGTTAGAGGCAAGGTACAGGGTGTCACTTTTATTTTTCTTTCTGTGTTGATGATTCTGTATGACAGCTTGAATAAAATGTTTTCGTTAGAGTCGAATGTCCTTTTGAAAAAAGATATTCAGTAAAAAAAGAGGCTCTAAAAAAAGTTGGTACGGTAAAATACACTCCCCCTTCTTCTTCTTTTATTGGCGCTATAGTCCGAAGTGGACCTGGGCCTCAACCAACAAGCCTCTCCATCTACACCAATTTCGCACCTCAAGTTGGCTGGGTACTTCTCGACTTGTGTGCGTCATCTCAGCCTAGGTCAGGTCTGTTACGGTGTTCCAATGGATTGGATTGTGCAGTGGTGAACTTTTCTCTCAAAAAGACTAAGCGCTTCCTCGTCCGTCCATGTTTCTGTGCCTTAAAGGAGGACTGGGATGATCAAGCTGTTGTACAAAGCCGGCTTAGTCTTTCTAGAGACGGCTTTTTTACTCATTTGCCTTTTGAGCTCAAAGAACTAGCAATTGGCAGGAATGTCCCTTTTAACCACGGAGCCGAGGCAAATGAAGTTCTTGACTACCTAAAAGTTTCTGCTGCCCAGTGGTACGTTCTGTCTAAGACGTTGATGTTGTGTGTCCCTCCTTGATGCCAGCATGTACTTCTTCTGGCTGTCATTTATCGCCAAACCTATTTTAGCCGCTTCCGCCTCAATACCATCGCCTCGCTGTGTTCATCCAATCGCGTCACTGGCGTGAGCTAGCAGTTGAACGAACTTTTGGAAAACAGTGCCTCTGTTGTCGACTTGTGAGTTACAAACAATCTGCTTAAGAATGATGTGGTATCGCCTTGCCTGAAACCTTTTTCGACATTTAAGGTGTCGGTGAGTTTGTTACCGACCTTGACGGAGCAGCGAGAATCCTCGATTGCCATTCTACACAATCTGACGAGTTTGGTAGGAATGCCAAAACTAGACATGGCACTGTATAACTCATCTCTATGCATACTGTCATTTGCGGCCTTAAAATCGACGAATGGATGGTGAGTGTCGATCTGCACTTCTTGTGTCTTTTCCAGGATCTGCCGTAGTGTGAACGTTTGGTCGCTGGTGGACTTCCCTGGCCTGAAACCACACTGATAAGAACCTTTCAGTTTGTTGACGAACGGTTTCAGGCACCCAACAAGATCATCACCAGCTGCTTTAAAGAGTTTTGCTGACAAACCGTCCGCTCCAGCAGCTTTGTTCGACTTCAGTATCACCCTACATTCTACTAAATGACGTTCGTGGTTGAGGCTTCGAAAAATCAAAAAAAACCTAAACCAGTTGCCTGTACAAAATGTTAAAAATTTGTGGAAAAGATTGCCTAATCAGAATTCTTAGACATGGCTAATGGATGAAGATGCTAGATCTTGATTCTATGCCCAAAAACTAATTTAATTTCTGATTCACGTTTCTTTTTCTTCTTTACAGGGATGTAACTTCCAGCGACACAACATTTGTAAAAACCTACGCAACACTTGGTTATTTGTGAATAAAATTGTGGATTTTTAAGAAAAAACAAAAATCTAAAAAGCTTGCATCTCGCATGCCTAAAAACACATTATATGCATTGATTGATTCTATTGTTGTATGTATGTCTAATTTAATTTACGGCATTTATAACTTCAATTTTGTATATGAGCCCAGTTTAGCCAAAACCAAAAACAAGAAATTAAGAAACAAAAATACAAAGAAAACTACTTTAAAGTTAAAAGTGAACTTTATTCTTATCTTTTTAAACAAGAGCATAATTGAATTATCTACTTAACGCTTCAATTTGTAATTCATCGCATATTTCTATAAGGTTATATAAGATGTGTATGTTCTTGTTTTTTGCATTTTAAAATACAAAACATAAGTGAAAAACTATGAAAACAAAACTTACTAAACATAAAATAATCAGGTATCATAAAAGAATATAAGGGAAAATGAAAACACAGATGATAAACTATAAACGAAAGTTTCTATTAAATCTACCTTGATCTTGTTCAAAACATATAATCAAAACAAATTCATGTGCTTTGTTCTTTTGAAAATATTCTGAGAGGTAAAGTTTAAAAAAAAAAAGAAAAAAAACAACAATTACAATGGAAAATTTTACTTGCTAGGCATACAAAAACAACTTGAGCCCCAAAGTGTATACCCAGCAGTAAAATTTAATTAACCAAACAATTTCAGATTTTTTCAGTTGAAATCAATAAGTGTTCACATGCGTTCATTTTATTTTCTGATGTGTTTTGTTTATTTCTAATAAACATAAAAACAATACAGAATAAAACAAAACGGTAGGCAAGACATTTTTATGTGAACACAAAGAAAAATTATATGTGTATAATGAAACATTACCGAAGAGAAGCATTTGCAAAAAATCTCTTTACTCTAAAACAAAACAAAACAAGAATTCTAAGTAAATAAATAAAGAATATATACTAAAGCAATTGATGTCTATTACATAGTACATAATGGATTACTATAGGCGTTTTGTGTATATTACAAAAGAAAACATATAATTTGATCTTCCATGTTTTTACTTGCAAAGAATGTTTATTGTAGACAGGGAGTAACTCGCATAATTTTGTGAATTTATATTTTCTCCTATTGTTTACTGGGTTTTTGGTGACTAGAACAGTAGTCTTATCGATGCAAGAAATCATAGAAAAACAATAAAGCTTTCAGTGCACAAATTTTTTAACTACACATTTCTTTGTCTGAAATGAAAATTTCAAAAACCAGTTCCTTAAGGGCATCAATTTCTTTCATTTGATCTGCTTACAAAATTCAGTACGTGATATACTTATATTCAATGGAGAGAGTCTGTGCAGAAGAATTTAATTTACACGATTTTTGACAAAAGTCATCATCATCATTCTACGTAAGAATACCTTGGAATGTGAGGGATGATGAAATGTCTTCCATTAAAATACAGTTCTCCTTAAACAAGAAAAACAAAAGCAACAACAAAACAAAACAAAACTAAAGTATATCCTTCATGGAAATGTGCAATGAACTACCAGCGCATTAATTACCTCTTCATTATTTCAAACTAATTAGTTTGTCTCCTGCAATCCTCTATTTTCAAATCAATAATTATAATGGAAACTAAGTAAATCGTACAAAACAAAAATTATTCACAACATCTAAAGATCAAAATGGAAATTACACTTAACAATTAAGAGCATACAAAGCATCCTTTGAAAAGAAAGCGAGCGTCATAAATGTGGGCGACATAAATGTCAGATTAAATACACAATATAACATAAATAAACACAAAATCAAAATTATTCTTAGACTCAAGAATATATCTATACACAATGAAGATGTATAAATTATAAGTGAAATGAAAAACAAACAAATACAAAGAAATCCGCACACAAATGCATACATGATGTGTGATGCAAGTCATATATGAATATGTATATTTTTTAAATTATTTTTTTTGTAAGATCTTTTGATTACAATGAGACCACCGGTTCTTGGTTTTTAATTTTTTTAACCAACCAACAACAACAACAGCAACAAATCTTTCCGCATCTAAACAAATTGATAACTAATTTAAAGAATGAATAAAAACAGCATTTTTCAACAAATAATTGTATGAGAGAAAGGAAAAGAAAACAAAAAAGGACAAACAACCTAAAAACAAAGTTTGAGAATGATAGAAAAATAAATGAATATATTATAGTACTTTCCAAAATCGTTATACCATTTTGCGAAAGCATCCATTGTGATGTTTTTATTGCTATTATTAAACATACAATATATAAAAAAAAGAAATGTAGAATACATACATACAATTGTTTAGTTTATAGTTAAAAACAAAGAATAGCAAAACAAAGATGAAAAAAAAACAACAATACAATTGTATTAGATAATATACATTTATAAAGAAATATAGAAAAAATAAAAACAAAAAACAACTGAGCTAGCAGACAAAAAAATGAAATAAGTATAGATACCCGATTATCTATTATACATTATGATATATTATATTGAAAATGAAAAAATAGTGTATGTTGATTATATGCAAATAAAATAGAAACAAAAAATGGATAATATTTAAATCTAAAAGTTGTGCAGCATAATGTTAAAGAAAATAAATAGATATATTAAGATGATATAATGGTAATACAAAACAGAAAAAAATATAAATAAAGTATATATATACAATTAACTATATATATACATATATTAAATGAAAAGAATATGTTAAAAACAGTACTATACAGTTATCGTTAATTTTACTGAAATAAAATATATTGTAGAATGTATTTAATAAAACGTGGTACAATAACAAAATAATGTTTTATGAATCAATGCTCATTAGCTTACTCATTTTTTTCAGATTTTGTTTAACGCGGGAGTTATCGAGAACTTGAGATCGTCCCTTCGGGTGATTTCTCTTTCCATGAACAAGGACTAAAGTGATATTTTCTTCAACTTTTTAATCAAATTTTTTAAATCAGAATGTGATGTATGCATACACACAAATAATACATGGCCCGGATTCACAAGTATAAAGAACAAATAAAATAAATTCGGTTACTTTACGGTAGTGGTCGCCGTGGCGTAGTGGTAAGTGCATCGACCGCGGCGCAGAAAGTCTGGGTTCGATTCCCGGACGGGACACCTGTCATTTTTTTCACGACACCACCTCACACACTCAAAGAATATTAATTGTCTATGGAAAGCTTCTCAAATCTCGCCGTTCGGAATCGGCAAAAAACTGTAGGTCCCTTCTACTCGTGAAGAACAGTAGCATGCACAACACGAGTAGTTGTTGTAGAAGCTAGGCCCTGGTCCATTATGGGCTGTAGTGCCACTCAATTATTATTATTATTACCTTACGGTATACATGGGCATAGGGTCCTAAGGCTCAGACACATACAGTGGGGTGCAGAAATGAGTACATGTTTGTACTAATTGCACTTATTATGCCATAACAAGAAAAAAACAAAAATCAAATTTAAATAAAAAACAGATCCTTATTTAATGTCCAATTCTAAACAAAATGACATACAATTCAACACGGAAAACAACAAGTTCTAAAAAAAAAACAACTAAAACAAAAACAACTCCAATGTACTCAATTTTGCACCAAGCGTCGTTTGATATCTTTTCCGCGGACATATCAAAATTTACAGTTAGAACTGTAGTTATTTAGTTTGTTTCTTCGTGCTTTATTGATTTTGGTTTCAGATTACGTGCGGTAAGATCTTTTTTTCAGAATATTTGAAACAATTTCATAAACTATTACAATAATTGTAGAATAATGAAGAAATTATCCCGAAACATTGAAGATAGTATTGTGAGTATGACGACGAGTGGCTCCTCGACACGAGCGATAGCTAAACAGCTTAATATTAGCCAATCAGTAGTAGTAAGAGTCCAGAAAAGGCGTGGAACAACGTCTGCAGTGTCAATTAGAGGCCGTAAAAAAAAATTATCGGAAGCGGACGCACGTCTCATGATGCTCCAGATGAAGAGAAACAAGTTCTTAACACCGAAAGATGCTTCCAAGGCAATAAATAAGCCCGTTAGTCGATGGACCGCAAGTAGGGCTCTTCACGACATTGGGTACATCTCTGCGGTCAAAAAACAAAAACCGGCATTGTCAAAAAAAAATGTTGAAGCACGGTTGAGATTCGCCAACGAGCACAAAAATTGGACAGCAGATGACTGGAAACGTGTAGTGTGGTCAGACGAATCGAAATTTAATCGATTTCAGTCAGATGGAAAGCAATATTGCTGGCGTCGTCCTAGAGAGACCATCCAAAGGCACCACGTTAAGGAAACAGTGAAGCACGGTGGAGGGAGTGTCATGGTCTGGGGCTGCTTCACATGGTGGCACGTTGGACCACTACACAGAATTGAAGGAATAATGAAAAAGGAGGACTATTTGCAAATTTTACAGACTCATCTTCCCGATTTTGTAGATATGAGTGCTTATCCTGAAGAGGAAGTAATTTTTCAACAAGACGGCGACCCAAAACACACGTCCAAAATTGTAAGGAAATGGCTTTCTGAGCAAAATTTCCAATTATTGCAGTGGCCAGCCCAAAGTCCCGACCTCAATCCGATTGAGAATTTGTGGTCAATCGTGAAAAGACGGTTGGGACTTTACCCATTAGCACCTAAAAACATAGAGGAGCTTTGGCAGCGAGTATTGAGGGAATGGCAGAGTATTCCAAATGCAATAATTGAGAACTTGGTGGAAAGTATGCCAAGACGTATTGAAAATGTTTTGCGAAATAAGGGGCTATGGACAAAGTATTAAAAATAAGCTCTATCGGTGATTATGTTAAAAGGTGCAAAATTGAGTACATTGGAGTTGTTTTTGTTTTAGTTGTTTTTTTTTTAGAACTTGTTGTTTTCCGTGTTGAATTGTATGTCATTTTGTTTAGAATTGGACATTAAATAAGGATCTGTTTTTTATTTAAATTTGATTTTTGTTTTTTTCTTGTTATGGCATAATAAGTGCAATTAGTACAAACATGTACTCATTTCTGCACCCCACTGTAGAATTGGTAATTTATGTTCAATCCGCAAAAATTTCATTTTCCATAATCAAAATAGTCGACACTTTTAATTCGCTTCATTTAAAGTTGTTTTTAATAAGAACTGTATGCAAACACACACAATTTCAGGAATTCATTTTCATTTCGACCTCATTCATTAGAAATTGAAACGATAAACAATAAGACAGGTTTTGTGACTTAATGATTATCGCCATTGACGGTACTTCTGATTTATAAATGCTCTCTGCTTCCCTCTCATAAGACCTTATGATCTTCCCATGTGTCGGAGTCTTTCGACCTGGAGATTATTATCGGGAGTCTTGGTGTCTCGGGAACTAAAATTCTCTCATAACGATGCAAAGAAACAACCAACGCATTTCATGACAAAATCTGTACAAGGTACTCTTATTGTGCACATCATGGTGACAGCAATGAATTGAGACAATGCCCTAAAGGTTTTTGACGTGAAATTGAAATCAATGCCCAATTTTATTAAGAACAAAATTTACAGAATGTAGTTGTGACAGTTTGATTGAAATCATTTGTAATGGCTGAATTGTTTATTTTTTCTCCCGGCATAAATACTTTAATACTGACTTTTGTAATTGTTGCCTATAAAAGAATTGCACGAACGCTGTTTTACCATCTTCAACAAGAACTGGTGCTGTTTATGCAATGCAACTCTTTTATGTGTGGAAGAGACATACGGTTTAATACCATGTCCAAAAAGAAATTTCAGAAGATTCTTATACACACTCCGTATGCAGGAGCTAAGAGAAAATCAAAAGAATCCACTTTGAGCCTTGGTCAAAATGTATACATATGTATCTTGAGAACGGTAAGTTAATAGAAACCAATAAATGACATTATAAGTTGGATTTTTGGTTGCGTTCGAAAGAATAGAAATGAGCTCCAATTACGATTTTGGGTGCTGGTGGTCATTTTTTGTCTCAAAGTGGCTATAAAATGTATAATTGTGATTGGTATGGGTACAGGTTATCGGTATAAATAAATTTGGGATGGGAGTTCGGCGAAGCACATTTTGTAGGTCCATCTAAAGTCATATCCATGTCTGTTCCTATGTAATATGTCTGTATATGAACATTTGAAAAATATTTGGAAATATTTACTTGTTTTGAAAATTCCATGATTCTATCCTAAAAACAACAGGTAAGAAAACAAAGATAACTTGAGTTTGAGTGATACTACAGGCTAGATAGACTAGGACCTTACTTCTTATTAATGAGCATAGATTTTCTGTGACATTTAAGTACTTGTTTCGTGTTTTGAAGTTCAAATTTAAGTTAGTTTCAGTTAATAATTTAGTAAGCTAAACATGTCCTCTTTATTATGCATGTATGTGTTAAATGCCACCAATGTTTAGAGTTAAGCCAAAAGCCCCCAAACTGAAGAATTTTCCTGGGTTTATTATCGACATCTTCAATTACGGATTATGAAATTATTATTGGATTTGTCGAACAAACCTAATAAGATGTGCAGAAACACTTCAACTTGGGAAAGGTCAAATAACTTTTAAGACAAATAATTTTTTACCTACCGCTCGAAATATTCGTTACGTTAAATAAATCTTAAAGCAGTAATCCTTGCATTAAACTCATTGAAAAAATATTAAAGTGTAGCTGGACTTAAACTGGAAAAGCGTAATCCAACAGTGCCAACTTAAAAGTTAAAATATTTGTCCCCACATGAATTCCAAAACAAAACTCAAATTTTCCGGAATTTTTATCCACGTATGTACCCTTTAACTTACGCAGACGACATTCGACAACGAAGTCAACTCTTGCCAATCCCTGCTTCGTTGGGCTCAACATGCAATTGAATAATACAGTCCTCTCTCGAGAGACGAAGCTCACTTTGTATAACAGCTTGATCATCCCAACCCTGCTCTAGGGCGCGAAGGCTTTGACGTTAAAAAAGCGAATATGGAAGCTTTTAGTCTTTTAGAGAAAAAAGTTATACCTTTGATTTTTGGTTCTGTTGCATTGATGCCATCTAGTAGAGAATATTTACCGACGAACTTCATGGGCTGTACGGCAGCAAGCATCTTCGGAAACTACTCTTAAGATTGCTAGACCATGTAGATTGTATGGACATCATAGCTCCAACCCCAAACATCTTCAAATTTGTGGTGAAGTTAAACAAATTTATTCTTAACGAAGCTATTACACCTATTTTAAGTGAAGGCCCAGTGTGCATGCCCAATAAGGTTGCATGCTGAGTAGTAAATGTCACTGAGACAACACACCCTCCCAATCTGACTATAAATTTGAGTCAGGAAAGTCAGGGATTTGGACCTTTGCCAGTTTACTGAGGTCTTCATGACCCCCCAAATGAAACAGCTGTCGTTCTTCAACACTGGACAGTGACAATGGAGACTTCCATTTGTTTGATAAGGATTTGGTTCTGGTTATGACGCAACTAGAGTGGCTACCACAGTTTTTCTTTTTTTTTTTTGAGCTGATGGAAGAATGAATGACATGGTCAACAGAAGCTGCACTTTAACTTGAACTAGGCCGCATTTGTCCACGGATTAAGCAGAAAAAAACGGTATGACGTTACAGACTTTTTAACTTCTTTATTCAGTCTTTGACTGACTTGGACTAAATGAGATGTAAGTACAATGTCTACAGGGCTGCAAGATTTTCTCTACAAAATGTGAATTTCATGTCTCCATACTTATTTCTTGCGCAACCTGCAGTGCTTTCTTGATGGCAAAGTTATCAGAATACAAGTCATGGCATTCACGAAATCTGATCGCTGATTTGGCAATAGTTTTTTTCTTGTAAAGGTTAATACATCGTTTCGAGACTCTCTTGTGGGTGGAAACACGTATGCTTCAGTTATATCCAAGCAGACTTTCTTTTGTACTTTATTTAGACTACTTCGGTAGGAATTATTGTTTACTCCTTCTCACCAAGCAGTGCATTCATAGGTAAGGATGGACAAGTGGAGAACGTGTGGTCGTAAGGTCTATCTTTTGGCGAATATCTGTTTACAGACTTAGAGGATGATGAAATCTTTTTTCGTTCGTTTATTAGTGCTCCTTTCCCAGCTTAGTTTGTAGTCAAACGTTACTTCCTTGAAGTAAGAGAGGGCTCAAAGTCTGGTATATCTTCATGAACAGAACCAGCTCTGTTCCACGTGAAATCATTTTGATGTTACTGTTTTCAGCCCAAGACAAGATTGCATAATATCATTCATGGCTGGTAAAAATTTGACTTTTATCAGAATAGTTGTCATTGGCAAAGTTGACAATTTTTATAGCCATGTTTTTCGAGGGATTTTTGGATTTTGTTGATAGAGATGTTGCAATGAAGGATTGATAACATGTCACCTTTTAAGGGTTACTCTTATAATATTTTTTTTCATTACGATACAATTTAGCTTAAGAACAGTTGTATCAGATTATATTTTTGTCATTATCGTATCGTTTCCTTGTGGTAAGTAAGAACTTAACTTCCACCGGTGTCAAGCTACTTACACATATGTATGTGCAATTAAACGATTTTTGCAGACCATTTTCCATTTTGAAAAAGAACCTGTATTTAAAAGACTGAAAATAGTGAACAAAAAAAAGAAAAGACACTTTTCAACTAATGCAAAATTGATGAAATTTATTTACATAGTCTTAACAAACAAATATCGAGGAAAACTTAACATAATCATAAAACATCTGCAATATTTCATTAGATCGTATTTTCTTTTTTCTCATTTCAACCATATAATTCTCAATACAATAAACATTCGTTCACATTAAAATTATTTAACAAAAAGTAAGAACACATAATTTAACACTTCGTATTAGTTGTTGACTCTCTTCTGTTGGCATTGTTCATCCTTCCTGGGTTCTTCTGGTTCCGATTCGAAAAAAAAGAAGAAAAACAAAGCATTCACTGCCTATGATTCTTAGGTTAAAAAATACAGTCAACCCATAACAGTTGTAACAACTTCACAATTTACTCCTGCAATGATTTGGTTTAACGATGTGACTTGATTTCAAGACAAAGTTCTTTATCTCTGGGTGCTTATGTTTCAATGACATATTTCTTAGAATTGTCTTTACTTATTTTATTAATTGAAACCATATGTGTAATATAAAAACCCTTTTTCTTCCCTATATTTTCTTGTTGTTGTAAATTTTCTAATAAACCAAATTAAATTATTGAGAAAATCTCCACTCAAATCAATTGAAATTATAAAGCATCAATTCATTTACAATTCCATTAGTTTGCAGGAAAATAATTGGGGGAAACGGCTTTGAATGTATGTAAGTATTCATTGGTTATAACATTTTATTTGATAAGTTCGTAGTGATTGCTTTTTGGCAGTTTTTGTGTTATTTATTTAATTTTCGATTTCTGTGTGTGAGTGTTTGTGTTTTTGTGTAGTATTTTGAGATGAATTTAAGTTCTTTATATTTTGATTTTCTTTTTTTTGTTTAAGAACAATGAAGCCAAAGTATTTGAGAGAATAAAGAGGGAGTACCTCTTTTTTAGTATTCCTTATTTGAAACAGTGCGATATAGTGTTTTTTAGAATTTTCAATCTAAAGTTGTTTTCATTTCATTATTGGGATGTGTTTTCTTCATATCTTAAGTGCGATAGATGGTGATATAATATTTGTTTCTCATTTTGAATCTTCAAAAACTGTTCAAAAATTATATTTATAAAGTAGAAAAAAAGGATGTTATTTTGAAGGACTTTGTTATGGTATTATTTTTGTTTTGTTATTTTTTTCTGAGAGCTCACTTATAAAACCATAATTTCATCATTCTCCTGAGTGTTTTGATTTCAAACATTTTATTTTACTCTAATTCTTTTTAATTTCTAGGTCATTCAAATAAACAAATGAACTTAAGTAAAAAGTGAAATTAGATTCAAAAACAAAACAATAAACTAAAATAAACTCTATTAAAGAAATATTCTTAACTTGGAATATAATTCTCCTGTATTAAGCAAGGAAGACAATAATCTTATGTGTAATTTTTTGTTTTGTTTTCTTTTTTGTAATATGTTAATACCACCGAACCTGGGTGTCGTGTTTATTTTTTTTTTATTTTTATGTTTTTTTTTGTTTGATTTTACGTCAAAAGTACGCCCAAAAATGTTATCTCTATTCTACAATACAACACTTTGTATAGACGCAATCGAAATTCGAAAACTGACTTATGATCTATGAGTTTTGAAGCCCCATGTTTTAATGTTGTCTTGTTTTTGTTTTCTGTTTTCATCAGTAGTATGTTTCTTCTGTGTTGCTTATTTGTGTCTAACAATATTTATGTCAATATGACATAATGTTTCAACCATAACATATGTTTGATTCGTTATAAAATGTTTAACGGCTGATAACATTAATTTTTTTATGTATATATATTTTTATTTACGTTTTGTTAATTAGTTAACTTATGATAGATTGTTATTATGTTTATCAATTGTTTTATTACTTGTATGTATATCCTATCACTTAAACTGTTGACATATTTTTATTTGTACAAATTCATTTTCGTACGTTTTTTTTTATGTATGTTTGTTAATTAATGCTTGTGGTTGGAGAACACGTTGAACAAATTGAACACATTTTTTATAAGACTTTTAATAATTTTCCGCAGTTTAGTGGTGAAATAGCAAGAGTGGTTGATATAAAAACAAAGAAAAGTATATAAAAAATAACAGTCCGAATATGCTAACACATGAAATAAGGACATTATGTTAAATGCATCAAAGACCTTTCAAAAACCGTTGTGATTTAAGCTCACTGAAAACGTACATTAATATAGCGGTTGCAAGACCAGTTTTGAACTCCCAACTTATGTCAAGTGGTATAGAAAAGTAAAACCATTCCCCAAGACATATACGTATACTAATGTGGGCATAAAATACCGAATACCGAAAATTTATTAATAAATCAGAAAACCGTTATTCGTTCTTTGAATAAATTTAAAGAATAGTAGCAATAAACTTGTTGAAAGGGTTTTTTTCTTTCAATTCTTTTCCGGAACTGATTTTTTGCATAGTTTGTGGCATTAAAAAAAATAAAAAATTCACGTTTAGAGTCGACGACCTTAACTACGATCTCCTTGTTGAGTTCACGTCATTAGATGTTTCCGGTTCACGTAAGGTATGGCCGTTTTCATCTTTACTTGCTACGTAGCTGCTGTTGAATTGATTTTGTTGCGTTAACTTCTTTTGAAATTCTACTCACCAGCTCTTAAATCATGATCCGAAAGTGCACAATAACTTTCGGATTGCACATCCGGACTTAACTTATAACAACTTTACCAAGCAGCCGAAAAGGTATTAGGCTTTATTCTTCCACATCGAAAACGGTTTCCGCAATGATTTATAAGCTACAAGAGGGCTTATATCATGGAGGGGCAGATGCCTTGAATTTTATCTTGTTCATTTTCAAACCAGTTTTTTTCTTATGTTTAACAGGCAAATCTTTTAAAAGACGTTGCTTACGCGATCTCTTTCAAAATCAAGTTCAAAGGTGAAGAGCAGCAGCAGCAGCAGATGCAAGGAAGAACACATAGTGTGCACCTTGCAAGGCGGCATGCGATAATGAATGTACTAGTTAAGCTAAATTATGGATAACGGTATTCTCGAACAGGGTTCTTGAAAAAAAAAACCTTTAAAATGAATAAATAACAGCACACTTGTAGATCTGCCATTTCTGATCATTTTCATTATGAAGGCGCTTGCTTGCTGATTCGAAAAGACTTTCTCCCATAGAATGGCACCTTTAATGCGGTCTAGGCATTTCTTAAGCTATATACGCCAATTTAAGGTATACATTATGGCTAAACCGCTATTTCAGTCATTTGCTGTAGGAAAGGTTTATAATCCCGACTATGACCAACGTCGTATTCAACAAGATATTTAATATCCTAGTATTTTTATAAGAAATGAAATACAAACGAAAAATTTACTTGTTTATATAATTACTTATTATTATCACTTAAAAAAAAAACGACCGATTACATTGACCACATCAAATATAAGGCTGAGGGACCTTCGAATTCTAACCTCCTGGGCCGAGGTAAGAACAGCCGAACTTCTGGTATCGAGGATGAAAGCGGGCTTGGTCTGAATAACTGAAAGCAGCGTGCTTGGGACGATTAAAGATGAAATGTAGCTCTAGTACAGGCTTAAAACCTAAATGAGTCACTGCCCAGTTTAAGATAATTAAAAGAACAATTGTCATTTCTTAGGGGACCAGAGCATAACATATTTAGCTACTACTCGTGCTGTGCATTCTTTAGCGAAGATTTAGAGTCGATTGCCGACTTGGGATGGCGAAATTTAAGAAGCCAATTAGTTATTTTCATGCAATCAGTTCGCAACGAGGCCGTACCATGAAAATTTCTGAAATGCTTAAAGTAGGAATCGAATCTAGGAGATTTATAGTGTAAGTTTTGCAAATCTGCAGATGCTTTCCATAAGTTCCCACTCGATTTTTTCGACAGTCCGATCATCTTCAATTGATGCAAAAGCATACGTAAAATGGTGACAAAAGCATGTAACCCAATAAAATTGAATATAAAATTATCCAGACCACAAGCTACAATTTTAGTTTACACCAAACTATACGTTTGCCTATTTAATAAACATGTATGTTTGTATATATTTTGTTTAGCAGCATTTTAAATACACTACGCACTAGTTAATGATATTTGTGTTAATTTTTCACTTGTTTCATTTTAATTGCTTTGTAGACAGATACATTGTTGTTAAATTTTTGTGTTTCATTAATCTATCAAATTCCGTAGTTTGGGTATTTGTCATAAATTTCGATTATCTCAATTTGTATGCAAAAGTTATGTTAATCCAATCGGAAAATTGTAATTTTCTTCTTAATCATTGATGAAAGCACTAAATCTTAGCGCTTACCAACGCAATCAATACGAGTAATGTAACAACTCACCGCAATCATATTAATGATTTTAATTGTTATTGTTTGTTCTTATGCATTTTGTTGTTTGCGTGTCTTTTGCGTTTTGCTTTGTTTTTGTTATTTAAAATAGTTAACTTTTAGGTTATGTGTTAATTATATTCACCTATATTGTTTAAATATGCATTCATCAATGTGTTTGCTGTTTGTTTAAATGTTAATGTTTTCCTGTTTGCTTATAAATATGTTTTGTTTTCTTTTAAATTGTAAATAGTTTATTTAAAAGTGTTTACTAATTGCGATTAATATTTTTTTCTTGTTTTTTCTTTGCTTTTATTTATGCATGATTTAAATTATCAAAAAGCGGTTCAATGATAACGTAATGCTATTTTCAATTTTCTTGTTTATTTTGAATTTAAAAATTAATAATCGTTAACTTAGTTTTAATTACAGTTAATTTTTTATGTTGTAATGTTTTATTTAATTTTAACAATTGTCCGTTATCACAGCACCAAACATGTTTTTTTTTCTTATTTCTTCATCTCGTTTTCGTCATATTTAAAATTAATGATTATTTTTTTCGGTTTCTTATTTGTTTCTGTCATACTAAGTAAAATAAAGAAATTTGGTGTACTTAAAATAAGTTACTTATAAAGTTTATTACAGAAATATATTTACGTTTATGATTAGGCACAATCTAATAATAAAAATTTATAATTTGTTATTTGAACGTTTTACTATTTTCTTGGTTTATTTTTGTTTTTCTGTTTGCTTCTATGAAATACATTTTCAATTTAAAACTGTAGAGAAGCACAGAGGGAGAAGTAAGTTAATGTTGAAATAATTTAGTGTCGGAAAATTAAACTTACAATGAAATGTGGGGCAGAGAATAATACAGCTAGTGTTGCGATTATTGTGAACAGCGTGAAAATTATAAGGCACAGGCGGTCAACTACCATTGCAGCAAATTTCCAGTCACGTGTTATATCGCTGGTTTCATCCTCTTTCTTTAACTAAATTAATATGTTACAGATGAAAATTGGTTTTCAAATCGTTTTCGGTAATCAACCCAATTTCTAATTCTATTTCAATTTACCCTTTTCTTCGATACATCTTCTACATAAGCTCACCTGATCTGTTATCCATCTGAGTTCCTTTAGGATGAGAGCTAATTCATACTCAGCCGATGAACTTAAGCACGTGTGTGAGATAGCTTCATGGATTCTACTCTCACCTACTGGCCCAACGCTGCCATCATCCCCTTGTCTGAAAAGATGATTAAGCCAATAATTATTTCGAGGGTGCATCATTTGTTTTTTGATTCGTGTCAAAACTACTTTGATGCATCTGAAGTTTGAGCACTTCTGATGGAGACAGTTAAAATATGTTTCCCAACTATTTAACTAAATAAGAAGGTGTTCGATATATGAAAGGTCTCAACCATCGTGGTGCTTGTTTGTTGGCGACACGCCACAAAGCGAAAGATGAATGGTCGGTTATGAGTAAAAGATAGATGACCATTTGGACAGGATTTTTGGAAACTACTGTAAGTAAAAGAGCGAAGGCTTTTTGACATCTTTCAAGAATTCCTAAGATGAGACGGCAGCAAATGATGAAAAGGCAATCGCGATTGAAGATCATGGAGATTGGCAAGTAGGAGAAATGCCATATACCCATCTCATTTAAAGGCTTGAAGACATATTTTCAAACTTTTCAGTACAACGGTTTGGGACCTGGATTCGAGATAACGAAAAAGTGCTTGCATTTACTAAGGCAGGTCCGAATCTGATGATATAGTCTTTCATCAAAAAGGTAAAGAAAGAAAGAAAAAGGTAAATTCTCATTTTTAAATGTGAAATTAATCCCCACATTTTTGTGAAGATTTTTACCGATTGTCAAAAAAGGAAATATGTATTTCTGTCGAGGCTAGGAATTACAAATACAACATGTGAAGTTAATCTAAGTTGGGTGCTGAATGCGTGATATTTAGAAATATTGAGTGTCCAAAAAGTTTCCATAACAAACTGTCGTATATCTGGCAACAGTATAGCCTGTTTCAAAGCTCTAATAATTGAGTAGCAATATAACCCACAAGAGACCAAGAGATGCCATCTTCAGAACTACTCCTCCTCTCACGAGTGGAGGGGACATAAAGTTTTTTGCTGCCTCCAAACGGTGAGATTAGAAAAGGTTTTCATAGGCAATTACAACTGTAGTTGTAATAATAATAATTGAGTGGTCCTAGAACCCATAGGGAACCAAGACCGAGCTTCTGTTTAACAACACGGGTTGTGCGTGCTATTGTTTTATCATAAGCAGAAGAGACCTACAGTAGTAGAAACTGTAGTATACTGTACTCTACTGTAGTAGTGGTGCCATGAAAAATGCAAGGCGTTCAGTCCGGGAATGGAACCTTGGATCTTGGGCATGCTGTAGCTGTAAGTTTTATAGAAAGAGCAGCAGTGTGCTTTGCTCATCAAATAAGTAATTTTTCACTGAAAACTTGAGTAATTTTTTTTCACCCATATGAAACTTTAGATGTCAGGCTACAATATAAGCAGATTCAAATATCATTACCAGATGTATTACACTTTAGAGCTCAGTTTTACAAAATTGTTCGACACTGATACCCACTGAGTGAGCGCAAATATTTAAACTATTATTTAAGTAGAAAGAATAATCATTGTTCCCCACAATTTTCTAAAATCAATAAACAATACAAAAAATCATACCTGTACACAGCTCGGTAGTAAGCCTGTTGATGTGGTATCGTAGCACTAGAACATCTATGATTGCATCGGAAATCATCGTCGATATCCAACACGTTTGCCAGCAAGGACTTGGAAGATCTAAAATCATAATCACCATTAAACTCTTTCCTTAAGCAAACAATTAACAATTCAAAATGAAAAGAAAAACTGTATATCTCAAACACTATAACAGTCAATTCTGGATACTTAATGCGACACACAAACACACGCTTGATCGAACAACAAGATCAACGTTGTTGCTGTTAGTTGGTTGATTGTTTACCTTTCCTTGAGCTCAACATTTTGCATTTGTTGCTTTTTGTCAGTTGCCGAACTAGACGACGGAGGGGGTGGACATTCGTAACCCACTTGTCCCGGTCTTCGCATTCTTAATATACAAGGCAACCAATAGAGGAATATAACTCGAATCTATGAAGGAAATCGGATTTTACAATTTCACAGATTAATACATAAGATTCTACATTCGTAAAACAGGCAATTCAATTTTTTCTCATTTTAGATAGACTTTCAAGGCATGCATTTCAAAGGTATAGACATAGGACAAATTCAAATTCAAATTCATAATAAAAAATCAAATAGTATATATACTTTTATTTACTAGTGGTAATTTTATTAAATGCAATTAATCCCATTGATTTACTGCTTTTATGTGTAATTGTAATTTTTTTTCTAATTTTTATTTAATTTGTTGTGGGTAAAACGCTAGGTTTATAGAAAATGTTTTTTTTTTTTTTTTTGGTTGATGCAGTAGCTTGGTTATGTTATATGGTGTGTGTGTGTGAAATTTTTAGTATTGTTTGTTTTTTGTGATATATTTTTATATTACCCATTCACTCATTTCATGCGTATCTGGATTTCTATGATGATAATTGAGGATAAGTATGGTTGACACAACTGATGAGGCCACCATAAACATAATGCAATTGAAATAAGTTCCTAGAAGGACACAAAAATTACACAAAATTGTACAAATTTGATTTTTTCCATGGCTTTTTTTGTTTTGTTATTTTCTCTGTTTTTTTCTAAAAAAATATGTGAAAAAATTATCGGTTTTATGAATTTTTCGATGTACTGCTGCCCTTTGGAGAACTGTTAAAAAACCATTAATCCTCTTGAACGAAATATACACATTTGTACTGATTTCATTGTTTTTTTTTTTGTTTTTGAATAATATCGAATTGCGAACAAATGTTAATGATCTATTGGATGAATATTAAACAATTTTGTTTTGATATTTCGTGCAATTATCCAGAGAAGCACGAACTTAATTTTGTTGATTTATTTTTTGTTTAATTCATTTATCATGATGTAAGAAATTAATGCAATATGATGTGATTACGCAAAGAATGTCGTATACTATCTCTGCAGGTTATTTAGTTTCAGTTACATTGCCTATGTATGAGCCTGTGTGCATGCATCATTTTGATTGTCAGATTGTCATTTGGTCTATTATTCAAAATTCTGCATGATTCTTTGAAATATCCCTTCAATTTAAATTATTGAAAAAAAAATAACAAAATTATTTTTTAATTTTTAAGGTTAAAAATATATAGTGGTATAACATATTTTTTTGTTTTCCTTTTTCAAATTCCTAAAATTGTTTTCCATAGTTAAAGAAAATATACATCTCTTGAATCATGAATATTGTATTTAAAAATAATAAACCAAAGAACTAAATATAATGTTGCTGATTTTATTTGAATTACACATTTACTTCAACTGAAGGACATTTTGTTTTATTAAGATTTTCATTTTTAGTGCGATCAAAGCTTCGAGATCGTTAACAAATCCATGTGGATTGAAAGTCGTGCGCATACTTGGCAAAGGATTTTGTAAGATTTGAAACATGTTCAGGAGCAATAACTTTCAGAAAGAGTATTATTTGAAAGTCCATGGATTTCGTGATCCAAATGATTTTAAATAGTCACAAAACACTCAGCATGGCAACGTGTGGAGCGTGCTTAAAAATGAAGAAAACAAAAATGAAATGAAAGTGAATTTATTTAAGCATCTTCACTGAAGACACCGTCATGAAATTCAAAAAATTATGAAACACGCTTTGTCTTCTAAAGATAGAAGAAATATAAAAGCATACTTTTTTTTATGCTTTGATGATTCCTTATTTTTCTAAAATGAAAATGAAAAGAAGTATGCACGTCATGTAGAGAAAAAAATATGCGTAGATTTTGTTATTTATTTAAAAGTGCATATCTCTCAAAATCTGTATGTACAATAGTTTAAATCAGAATGAAAGTTACATAAATATAAATACGAGTAATATTAAAATATTTATTGAAAAACTTATGTAAAGTACTTTTATTGAAAACACATTAATTTACTTTTACTTTTGTATTCAATTTTTCTTAAGTATATACATCCAGATAATCATAAATTCTACTTTTTCTATCATTTGGCTTATTGTGTAGGTAATATGTTTAACTTCAAATAATTTCATTTTAATTTAACGTGTTGGTCAGATATATTTTTTTAAACTTACAAAAAATGTCATGTAAAAATAGAAAATACAAATTATGTACTTAAAAATTTAATACAAATTGTTTTTAAACATTTAAAACTCCCGAAATTTTATCAAAACAGAAATAAAACTTAATGCAAATTGGAAATGTGTAGACGCACAGGAAATCCAAATTATATGTATTGCAAATTCAAATTATATGCATCTTTTAAATTATAGAATTTCGTTTATCAATTTGGATAATTAAAGTCTACTTGCCGTCTACTGAACGACTACAATGGTAAATTTTCCTTAAAAAAAATCACACCCAGTTGTCTGCAAGGTTACTTTCTCATGAATAGAGGGCGACCCATATTTTAAAGCAGACTTCGAATGGCAACATTTTGAGAAGCTTTCTATGTAAAGATGCACTTTCATTATTCGGAGAGAAATGAAACCTAAAAAGTTTAGAATATTCCTTTGTTCATTTAGGAATCACATTTTTGCAAACTTTCTGCAAAGGTATAGACGCATTTACTTTCCATAGTCAGTTATAGATATTCTAATTGAACAGCACTACAGCCCACAAGGGACCAGTTTCTTTAGCAACTTCTCGACTTGTTCACGAGCCTCTCTACTTCTTCCCAGATTTAAGGCGCTTTTCATCGACTATTAGTATTCTTTAAGTGTTGCCGTGAAAAATGCTAGGTGTTCAGTTAGGGAATTAAACGGGGACCATCGTGCGAGTCGACGCACTTACCCACCGTCAAGATGACCACACTTATAAGTATTCTTTGAAAAGTTAATACGACTTAGCCCGACTTTTTTGGGGAAGGACTTTGCAAAAGAATCATTTAGTTCTTCCTTTAGGATTGCATTTCCCAGTCTTTAACTTAAAAAAATATATTCATTATTCATATCCATCAGTGAACATCATCAGTAAAGAGAAAGAGGAAAATCCTTCAGTGCAAATAAACTGAACACCTTTACTTGACTCTTTCTGTTGAAAGCTGACTTTTTCTTTGAAGCTATTGAATTATTAGGAAAAGCAAACATTTATTATACCTTCTTTGGTTAAGGCATATTTAGAAGTTGAAATAATTCTTGCATCTTGAAAGGAAAGTAGTAAGAAGCGCCATAGCTTTTGAGAATCAAAAAATATTAGAAACGAAACCGTAACTGAAGTCCCTATTTCGGTTTTTGTAAGCTCATCATTATAATTTGTTTTTATTTTTACTTATTCTATTAGTATAAGATGCATAAAAAAAATTACGGATGGTGGCATCAATAAAAATAAGTTGCTTCAGTAAATACTCATGTTGTGTTTTCATTCTTTTCAGGAGTTACGGTTTTATGGCGAATTCGAACACAAGTTTAAGAATTTTTTTTCATACAGAGCTTTGTCAATAACTTCAGAGAAGAGAAGTCATACAAAATATGAACGATATTAAGCACTGTACCTGAACCCCTGGCTGGTTGTCAAAAAATTCTCTTACACCCGTCATAGATGAGTTAAACAATCAAGAGTCTGATATGAACATAAATATCTATAAATCTTTTGATATAATAACATGGTCACAGATTATAATTTTAAGCAGACATGGATGTTTTCTTTGGAAAACATGTGACCATTTGATCAAAGTGAATTTGAGGTGAGGGATGGCTGGCAAGATTGACGAAGAGACAAAGTCCGAAAGGAGAAAGCTGACAGGATTTAAATCACACTAAAATAGTGTCCTACATTTTGTGTATTGTATGAAATTTGTAAATAAAATGTATTTATGGTCAATTTAAATTTTAGCAAGCAATTTGTTTGATTCACAAACGTTTTCCGGTAATAGGACCAAGAATTTACTATTCAAACCGATACTTCAATTTTAATTACCAACCTGTTAGATAATTAAATTTTCTATAAATGTAAGAAAGGAACTGTTATATATAGTATTTTGTGTGTATAAAGTCTGTAATTTATCAAAAATACTTTAAAATTATTTTTGTACTACCAAAATCATAAAAAAATAAAACAAAACGACAAAACTCAAACCAAACTTAAAAGAGTATATCTGACCATCACGCAATACGAACTTTGATTCATTCAAAAAGCCAAACTAGAACTAAATAGTACTTTCTTTTGTTCTGATAAATCGAAATCATAAATTTATGAACTTAATTAATTGCTTTAACATATATATCAAATTATTACAATCTTCAAAAATTTAACTAAACAATAACTATTTTAAATAACTTTTTTTAAGAAACTTAGGGCTCAATTTAAATGTAACAAATTATTGATAACCCGTCCTTAAGTCTATTTCTTAAGACAAGACAAAAAAAGGAAACAAAAAACTAAAACTTTAATTGCTTAGAATCAAACATACGTTCGTATATATTAGATATGCAGATGCGTTGCAAAGCAAGCTCAAAAGCACGTTGATCTACGACCAGCTGCATTGATATTCACTAACTGACGTGTGTCAATAGAGTGTCGTTTGAAACACTATCTGAATCAAAACACCCATTCCAGTATCGTGAATTTTGATGTCTCCATAACGTATTTTCTGCATTATGTGGGGCCATACAGTTTTCAATCTTACTTATATTGTGGTATAATAGTGTGTACGTTGTTTATGTGTTTAAAATCCCACAAAGAAAGTTTTTTTCATAGTTTTTTTTTTTTTAAAAAGCTGGCAATTAGATACTTATCGGCGTTGTCAGTCAAATGTTTTGTTTACATTCTTTTGACCCCGACCCCCAGAATTCATTTCAATCATTAAGTATAAAAGTAGTAGATTATTTCTCGTACATATTTACAATAAAGCACATAGGCTTTTCGAAAATGTAAAAAAAATATACTTGTAGTTATTGAGAAATGCAGAAAAAATGAAAAAGAAAAACAAGAAGTTGCATAACAGTTAAAATAATGATATTCTGTTTCCTGTTTTAATGTGATAGCATTAAATTAGCAAGTGAAAGTAGCAAAACTAGCGAAATTGAGATTCTCCTCGCTCACCTCGAGTAGATGAATAAAAAAACAAAATTTTAGAAAATTAAAAATTATTATTAGCAAATAAAAATGGAAAAATAGAGCGAAATGCGATCAAAGAATAATTATATTTATACGGAAGTGCAAATGCATTCTTTAAATACGAATCTCTGTAATTATACAGGAAAAATATTCAGAAAAAGGTGAAGTCCATGTTCATTTCCATCCAGATGGTGGTTACCAAATTGGTCTGGAACACAGAAAAAACACTCAGTTTACGAAGTAGGCTCTCTCTCTTTCTCTCTCTCTCTCTGATTCCCACGAAATGGATAAAATGTAGAGTGAAGCAAACAAAAAAAAATAAGAAATAATTTAAATGAAAAGAACAGAAAAAGTTACAGCTCTGTTTTTTTTTTTTTGTTTTTGTTCCTGGAAATATGAAGAAAGCAATAAGAAAGATTGTTAAAATAGTGTTGCTAGATTTTCATTATGATAAACAACTGTTTGACTGTTTAGCATGGCGAATTATTTATTTTATAGATCACTTAAACAGAATTTAACTTAATGTCTGTCGATTTAAAAGTATGAATGAAGTGAATACCCTTAAAAATAATGCATCTTTGTGACTTAATAAAATCTTATTTCTACTTTATCTTATTTCCTACTTTCTCTTAGAGCTTATAAAATTGAGTTATCTATTTGCTAACAGAAATTGCATTCAAGTATCGACAAATAAAATAATTTACGAGAGGATTTTCATTTTATATTTGATTTTTATTCAAGCCACTTATACCGCAGAGCACTCAAAAAATTGGAAACAATTGACTGCCACAAAGAGAATAAATGCATCTTCCTTATCATCGATTGATTGAATCTCGTAAATATTACCCTTAAAATTACATTCAGGAAGTTCATTTTACGGCCATCATATTTTTTCCCCTGAACAGCGTTACACCCTATAACTTTTCACTTTTACTTGTTTTCAGTGAATACTTACGATTTTGAAAATAATCATCTCTGATCACATAAAAGGGTGGCTTTAAAATCAAATTTCCCGAATTAGAGGAACACATCAAATATGATTTATTTATAATGAAATATTATACAAGTCGCAACGAGTTATTTATTTAAGCGGCTCCTGAGTGAAGTGGAACAGAATGTCATTACCAGTGATGTGTAAACGAGTATATTTACAGACGGCGATAAAATGACAAATTGTCACTCATCTTTTGAAGAGATGACAAAACAGTTCAACATGCAACTGTGGTGCGTATCAGACCACAAAGGAAAGGCAGAGAAATGCGAAGCAAATGAACTTGACAGGTAAACACTGTAGTTCTATCAACAAAATGCTGGAATGGATTCTGATGGAGTAAACTCCAAGGCCAGTAGAAAACTGGCAAATGATATATTTGCTGCTTGATGTTATACCAAAACCCATAGTACTCCCAAAATCAGACTTTTTCAGGAACCCAAATAACAATGACAGACATAAACTCAATCATCACATAGCCAAGAACGAATACCATAATCCTAAAAGAAATTTTGTTATCTTAAGTAAACACGACTTCTTCTCGAGTTTTTCAAATGCTTTCTGTTCCTTCTTGTTCAAAAATCTTTGTGACATCTGCGAGTCTCTATTGGAAGTTGTAAATAACTTCTTTCAAGTCGACGCTTTTACATACAATTTGCTAAAACAAATACAAACCAAAAACCTTAAGCGTTTTCAAATACATATGTAATAAGTAGTAATTTAGCGTCTAAGGTTCAACCAAATTGACCTGAGTAGCAATTTTAATGAATCTTAAAATGTTTAAAATCTTTTCAGGGAAGTCCACAATCGACCAGATCTTCACACTGCGGCAAATCCTGGAGAAGTCCCAAGAAGTACAAATCGACACCCACCATCTATTTGTCGATTTCAAGGCCGCGTATGACAGCGTGCATAGAGACGAGCTATACAGTGCCATGTCTAGTTTTGGCATCCCTACCAAACTCGTCAGATTGTGTAGGATGACGATGGAGAACTCTCGCTGCTCCGTCAAGGTCGGTAGCGAACTCACCGAGACCTTCGATGTCAAAAAAGGATTTAGACAAGGCGACGCGCTGTCATGCGACTTCTTTAACATCATTCTTGAGGGGATCGTGCGTAACTCACACGTCAACACCAGAGGCACGATCTTCCACAAGTCCGTTCAACTGCTAGCTTACGCGGACGACATTGACGTGATCGGCCGAACTCAGCGAGCCGTCAATGAGGCGTTTGCTAGCATCGAAGCGGAAGCGGCTAAAGTGGGACTGGTGGTAAACGAGGGCAAAACTAAGTATATGCTGTCATCGAAGAAGGACGCAGAACATCGACGTCTCGGACAGAGCGTCACTATGGGCAGCAGACATTTCGAGGTAGTTAAGGACTTCGTCTATCTCGGCTCCGCGGTGAATAGGGACAATAACATCAGTACCGAAATCAAGCGCAGAATCACTCTTGCCAATCGCTGTTTCTTTGGGCTTAAGAGGCAATTGAGTAATAAAGCCCTCTCCCGAACGACCAAAGTAACTTTGTACAACACCTTGATCATCCCAGTCCTGCTTTACGGCGCAGAAACCTGGACGTTACTAAAAGCGGATGAGGAATCCCTTGGTCTGTTCGAGAGAAAAGTTCTGCGTGCGATTTTTGGTCCTGTTTGCGTTGATGGCATCTGGAGGAGAAGATTCAACCACGAACTGTATGGGCTGTACGGCGGCATGAACCTAGTCAAGCGTCTACGGATACAACGCTTAAGGTGGCTAGGCCATGTAGAGCGGATGGACAACACTGCTCCGGCCCGAAGAGTCTTCGAATCTGAACCACAGGGACAACGCAACAGAGGACGTCCTAGATTGAGATGGCGCACACAAGTGGAAAAGGACCTCAACCAACTTGGAGTGCGCAACTGGAAGCAGCTGGCAAGAGATCGTGCTAGCTGGAGAGGCATGTTGATTGAGGCCCAGGTCCACCCCGGACTGTAGCGCCATCCGAAGAAGAAGAAGAAAATGTTTCTGCTTTTGTCGGCTTCAAATATATTTTTTATGTAAGACAATATATTCCCAAATTCCTTTTTTTCATAAAGTAGAAGAACACTTACATTGAAGCAAAATTTCGACTGATCATATACATATTGCGATGATACACAGTCCTAGCGGTATTATTTATACTTCGTTTCTTTTAAAATTTCTTTACATTTTTACTAATTTCTTACGTGAAATCAGACGTTTTGTAGAAGGTTTTAATCATTTTAACTCATTATTTGATTGCTAAGCAGTCCAATATCATTAGTGACAGTTATTTAACTAACATTGTAATACATCAACCGTCAACTGGGCCTTGCAGGTGTCAAGTTTAAACGCTACCAACTTGAAACTACAAAACGAATGTTGAGTGAATGAGGCACTTTACAAAATTTAGTTAGAATTTTTAACAACTTCTAAAACATTTTTGAAATTTTAATAAAGGGTCGTCGAACCATAACGCAGGATGTTAATTGTGAGTCACATCTTAACGTCAAATGTTTGCCCAACTTAATTTGTCATTTCTAAACTGTTCCTTTCATGTATAAGTCATGTACATATTATGTAGCCAACCTATTTGTGGCGCCCCCTAAGTAGCCATCACAACTACCCTTGCATGATGAACCAATATATGAAACGGTCCCCTTTCGGGGGTTTAAACAATGGGCTTGGCCTACAAATTGTAGATCATCTTCCTGACCACGTAAAATACTTATTAGACAACTAAATGCATCGGATCTACTGATGACGACCCTTGCAAGAGTATAAAAGATAACGGTTTCAAGTTTTGTACTTGAAACATTAAGTCCCTTAAGAGAACTTGCGAAGGCACTTTCTTCAACTAAGCGTTTTCCGGTAAGGGACTTAATGTTTTAAGTGCAAAAGTAAATATGACCGCCCTCCAGGAATAAAGGTGTAGTTTAGACCGGTCAAAGAAGGATGAAAAATTACGGAATCTGTAACAGCAATTGTTAAAAAAAGAGGGAGGGCAGGCAGCAATTATTCGGATAATATATTTGTTGTTTAACGCAAACTTAAGCATCGAACTTCTCATGATAATCCAAATTAAGGCTTAATTCGTTCTGATATAAGAACGCTGCACAAGCTTAAGAACTTAAATTTGTACGAGTATGTACTCCGTTGGTTAACAGTTTTGAATGCTTTCAACATGTTTTTCGAAACTACGTATTAAGAATATTTATATTTTTTTCGCAAATTACAGCTAAACTATTTAGGCAGGGATGGTAAAAATAATTTTACTTCAAAATTCAGATCGAATGAAAAATTTTTTAATATTTTTTTTAGGATATCGATAAAGAAAATGGAAGGAGACATTTTCGAACTTGACGTCTTACTAATTCGCACCATAACTTCAAAACGAAAAGTGAAACGTGAGCTAGTTACAAAAGATCTGTAGATGATTTACTTTTTGTAGTTTAATCGTTTACTCAAAATTTGTAAAATCTACAATTCTGTCAGATAGGGGCAAAACGATTGCCGAAAATCCTAAGCAATTTCTTTAAAAAGTCTACAACGCTGCAATGAGATCAATTTACGTGAAAAGAAATACGCGTTAAAAGTACGTTGTGCGTTGATCCAAGTACATATTTATTACACCATATTAAAAAGCGACGACGAACCCTGCCCATAAAACGCACCTTCCGCGACGGATCCCTGATTCAGATTTGACGCACCTTCTTAACAATAATACCTTGCTTGTATTACGGAAAACTTAATTGTGTGTGCTACGAAATAGGGCATATCCGTAGAGTGCGCGGCTGATAATTTCCCATCTCAAAACAAAATAAAGTTATCATTCCGATTCACAGCACGACAAATAATATTAACAATCCGTCATTAAAGATGTTGGTGATTTTGGGTGAAAATTAAAAATTCTGACAGCTATCTGTGTGACGCCGCCAGACAATGTGAATTTAATCGTTAAAAACTCGCAGAGCGTGTCAGTTTTATAAGCTTAAATTTACAAATTTCACATAAATACATATTTATAGCAGGAAGTGACTTATGTAAGCGGTGTGTGTTCGTAAATAAGTGATAGTGACAACCTCTGCCGGTGTATGGCTTTATTTTTGTTTATGCTATGCGTGCGATCTAAAAGGCTGTCCTTTACAATTATGTACAGACATCAGTGTTAAAGTTTCTTGACATTTGATGAAGGGAGTAAAGAGATGTGAACGGATTTAGCAGGATGTAAATACATTCCATCAATCATATTTCTTTTTTCCATTACTTCGCGGTTTTGTTTTTGTTTGCTAATGGCACATTATTGTGATATGAATTGTGATTGGTGAACATCATCATTGAATGCAAGCGTTCAATTACCGTTAATTTATATAAAAGGCGCTTCAATCGAAAGCTATTCACAGTAAATACATACATATAGATTATTCTCTTTAAACAAATAATTGAAACAGAAAATACACATACTAAATGAATATACAATACTTATGTTTAAGGATTTCGCGAAATATCATCAATAATTTGAAACAATCCATTAAACTGAGCCCTTAGTTTCCCTATTGATTTTTGATATTTTATACTTTGCGGACAATGAAGGCATAATTTACGCTTACAAATTTTTGTGTTCAACCAATTATCCGCAATCATCATAAAAGGCTAAAAATCGAGAGTTAATTTTTTATTTGATTTAATTTTTAACGTTGCTATTATTATGTTTTAATGAATTTATTTATATTTTTTCTTTGGTTCATATATATTTTTTGTGTGCCAGTTGTATATAGAAAAGAATATCAATTTTGGAATAGTGAAGAAACGAATTTTTTGGAGAAAGCTTTTCGTTTGTGTAGGATTCTTGGGGAGAACATTTTTTCTACGTCAAAAAAAAAGAAGAAACAACTGGGTTTGGTTACGTGGTTAAAGGTTATACGAATAAGCTAAGGTTAAGTATAAGTAAACGTTGCAGGTGCTAATTGATATAGAGTATTGGTAAAGCTTACACACTACAGTTGATACTATTGGGTGTATTTAAAAAGGGGTTTCAGTAAACTAGGCGAAGGAAGAGTTGAAATAAAAAGAAGAAGAAAAAACCAAACTGAAATAGATTCGGCATTCCCAGCTAACTAAGATACATCCACAAAAGATAAATATATTATTTAGTACATTGTTCTTTAACTGGTGACTAATTTGTCGGAGTTCTAATTTAAAGTACGTGTGGAAGATAATTGTAATTTTTTAATTTATTTACCTTATATCGTCATTTATTATTACTTAAATTATCCTAAACAAATCAGTTTTGTGACATATTTCATTTAGTTTCAAAGATTAAAATAAGGAAATAAATAAAAAAATCGGGCAAAAGAAAATTTATCTTGTTAAAGAGAAAAATTAAAAAGAGAGATTATTCGATTGAAATAAAATGTACATGAAATGTTGTTTTAATACAGAAATGTTTCTTTCTATGCAACAAGATAGTGACGTGAGGTGAGATATGAAAGAAGAAAACGAATGAAGAGTACATCAAAAAATGTATGTAACTCGAAATTTATTTACATATGAGATAAATTGTCCGATACTGACGGTGTATAATACATTGAAAAGCTTTGTAAAGTATATTTGAAAGAGTTAAATTAGGAAAATACAATCAGTGCCGTAAAATGTGTGTTGCTGACATTCATTAAGCTGTTCCCATTGATAATAAGCCGCGGAGTATTTAAGAATATGCAGAGTTTATTTTTGTTATGGTGAAGAATAAAATGTTTTAATTTCACTATGTTCCCAAAATGTGTTAAAATTAACGACCTATTTCAACTCTGGGAACTTATTTGTTCGATTTGTGTTGTCCCATACTTGAATTTTCTTATAACCACTTCTATACTATTATGATTAAGCCCTTTTTTCCCTATTTGGATAAAAATCAGTATTGCTTATTAAATTAAATTTCTTCATTGGAGTTTGAAACCTACTTACTTTTTAATTTTACAAAAACAATTCAACTGCAATACATAAGTTCAATTTTTTTTATGGGAAATAAAATGAAGCAAAGTGAATTTATCACAGGACACACAGAAAAAAGACACTTAACATGTTGATTTGAAGCACTGACTGCACAGTTGTTAAGTGCTCGTATCGAAAGCCTGTGAATGTCATGTACGTACGTGGAAGTACGCACGAAAACGTCAATAAAACAGTGCCTCTCCATAAAATTCCTTATGACGCAGTCAATAATAAATTCAGTACATTTGTGTCTCATCTCACGTACTGAAAGCCCTTCAAAAATATCTGCATACAATATTTAGAGACCGTTATGTGGCACATCTGGATTTTAATTATTGAAATAGTCCCTTTGAAATTAAATCGCTATTACTGTATAAAATTATATTTTTTTCAGTTTTGAAAGGTTCTTCAACACAGAGTACACAAAAAAAACACCAAACTTCTCTAACAGTTAGCTCTCAGTATCACAACAGTTTTTGGGCGATTAAGGATGGTCTACCGACTTTTCATTCAAACTTCTTCATATAAACAATATTAATTGCCAAGCAAGATCAAATCATTACAGAGATTATTAAATGTGGTTATACGCCGATTGTTCCTTATGATTCAATGCAGCCGTAATTGGTTTTATGCCTTTTAATAAAGAGTATGTTTGTAAAGATCTTTGCACGTGTATTTCTACAAAAATTGAATTGAATACTGCTGAATTTATAAGGTTATTAATAATGTGGCTGCCATGGTAAGGACGTTTGTCACAGGAATAACATTTCTGGAAATCATGTCTCGTAAGATTCGTTTGAACAATTCTGAGTCTATGGTAACGTATCAACTCTCACGTGTTTTTTTAAGCACTTTTTAGCAGAATAAAAATGCAAGTTAACTAAATTTGCTGTCTTCGTAGTAAACGCCGTCATTTTTTTTAATGCAACGGTAAACCTTTCATCAATTGAAAAAGAGTAGTTCCCTACAATGTTAATCAATCTATAGTCGTTCATATCCACTTAATCACAGTAATCCGCAGTAAATTTTGCCGAGTCAAGCTGAAATTAAAGGCATGGTTTATTCGAAGTTTTATATGCAGTTCAGTAATCACTTACACATAAGACAAAAACAAATGAGCACCCCCAATAAAAATCTAAATCAAGTGTCTACTATTGTAGAAATGAAATTTGTAGAACTGGTCCGCTATCATTTGGCTATTGCTGTGATTTTACAGCAGATGTCGCTACAAGATTTTAGGAAATATTCCTCTAAAGTTGATTTAACAGTCGAATTTGAAATAATTTAATATAATGTACTGTTTTCATTGGTTTCGCTCTATTTTCCAAATGAACTTGTAAGCAAAATTCCAGAATTATAAATTTTACTTGAAATAGCTGATAGAATTGTATTATCATGTCGTAACAACGAAATAAGTAATGCTTCAACTATATGACATAAGAAATGAAGACGTAAGTTTAAAATATTATTTTTTCATAATAGGTCCATTGGGTTGAGATCGAGAGTACATGCAATAAATATTTTCCGAATTTAATTACACTTAACACCTAACTCGAAGGCAGCCGCCCAAATATTGAAAAAGGACATCTTGCCGACGAAGAATATTTGAATAAAGTGGTAAACAGAACCAAACTCACCCACGTGATTCATGTCAACAAAATTTAAAAAAAAATATAAGGAAGTACGCAGGGTTTTATATCACACATTGGTCAATACAAATACGATAAGGGCTATGTTTGTAGAAAAATGGTACAAGGGCATGCTGCCGACCACCGACTCTCCTACTTGGTCACAGATAAGATGGGGTGTATGTTGCTTCTTAAAACTGTTCCAAATATAATAGTAAGGAATCATAGAATACACTGAAGCTCAAACCTATGCCAAGTTAGTTAATCAGAAGGGTTGTAGGAGCGCAGAAAATCTCCGTTGCTTATCGTATTCATTCCCTCTTTTGTTTTCATTTAAATCATATGTATACATATTTTGAAATATTTTAGAATCATCACCCATTTGAAGTTAAGAATTGTGAACTTCTGACACAAAATTTTGTAGAATTATGGCTGACTTGGCCGATTGAATGTGTAAAATTATGCTCTATTTAATTTATGCCCTGTACCTACAAATAAAACAGAATTTGTAGCGTTGTCCTTGTAAAAATCACATTAAATTTTTGACAATAAATTTAAGCCTGAAGTCCTTGTCATAACCCTTTTTAATTCTTCATGATATGCTATGGAAGCATGATACTACAATAATATAGTATCGGAAATACGAGTTAAATACACCGAAGAATCGAATCGCGTAATTTGGACTGTTTACCTGTTTACCAAGAAAAAATCTCAATACACTCCATTTGAATCTTCTCAACGGTGATAACGAACACAGATTCTCGTGAAATCATATTCTCTCACATTCATATTCATATTCTCTCTCTATTCCATTGGAGAAATCTTATCAATATTTTATATGAGCACTAGTTTCTTCAGAAAGACGTTTGTCAACAAGGTGATAAGATGGTCTAAAGGAGAGGCGAAATGTCATGTCATCGTTCCGATCAAATAATTTTTTTTTCTATTCCGTGACACGTGCGAAGACAACTTAAACATGTAGATTCGACATCGTTTGTCCTTATGTGGTAAAAATCATCAATCACCTCAAAAACGATATTTCATAACTGAAAAACGATCTTTTCCTTAGAAATGGAACATTATTTTTAAGTTCACGATTTATTTTTTATTTAGGACATAGGTGCAAAAAACATCGCTTCGATATACGAACTTAAACCACGATGGGGCAGTAGAAAAACGAATTCTTTGCTAAGTGCCTTACAATGTTGCCGAAATATGCTACGTGATACTAATCCATGGCCCCGTTTCCAAGTGCTCAAATTTGAATAACTTCTTTTTAAAGCAGATTCGTAATTGTTACAAACATTGATTTCGGATTCAAAATTCCTACTTGTTAGCATATCATATATTACAAATAACCAAACTCAATTTGTGATGTATATCGTCCTGCTGGAACCAACATACAACAATTACCCTTGGTACACACTTAACGAATACTTGATTATTATCAAATACTAACCATCCCGATGACAGCTACTGCTTTATAGGGCATAGAAAATGTACTTTACTTACCACAATATAAAGTAGTACTTATTCAGATGGCCGCATATAAATAATCAAAATCCAACATCCCTGTACAAGCAGTTAAGTGGCAATTAAGTTTAATGTGCTATTTGGGGATTTAAGGCCAACCAATTAGACAATCAACTTGTTAAGAACAACACGAAGCTTACAGCGAATTATATGTACTACGCACACATAAGTTTGTTAATCTTCTGACATTCCTTGTGAGGACATCGCGACGTTGACGAACGTTTTTTAAAGGAAATTAGAAATAAATAAAGATTTTACGACTGCCATAGAAGGTAGATTTTTTCTACGATGGAGTATTTTATGACTTACAACAAACGAACAAAAAATCGACTATATTTTGTTAAAAGAAATTCACACTCTTCACAGCACTGGTTGACTTAACACAATGATCTCGTCTACCATTACATTTTACTCATTTTTGTTCGATTATTTTCAAAATAAAGTAGTTGAGATATAAGTGCTAAGATCCTTTCAAACTGCTTGGGCAAGTTCAGCTCATAATGTTAAAAAAAAACATGTTTTACTTGTTACCTAAGGCACTCAGTCTTAGAAGTAGTTTTGATGTCTGAAATATAAGTAGGTCTAAAGTATGAAGTGTTTGAATAAAATCCCAATGGTTCATATGTTTATAACTTAAACGAAGTGTACACCAGTTTAGTTTTCTTTTATTAGGTTTATTTTTTTTCTGTTTAATAAACAAATAAATAAGGTTATGACTTTTTTTTGATTTGAAGAGAAAACATATGAGGAAGGAAGAAGACAAACTTTCAAAATGAGAAACACAACAAAACAGAAACAATATATGTAATCAATGAAATTTGATTGACAAAATGAAAAAGTAAAAAAATGATCTTAATACTGAAACACGAAATAAAAACAAGAAATAAAAATGAAAAGGAATTCAAACCCAGGTGTTGGATCTTACCTAAAAGAGGCACTGCATCAGATGTGGCTGGCATTGTTTCAGCCACCATGTTTAGGAAGACTGTCAGTGACAACAAAATTGTTACTCCTAAAATTTGAAATATGTCAAAGGTGTTAGTTTGGGTTCGCAATAATTGCTCACATGTTTTTATTTATCAATCGCATTAAAGTGAAACAAATAATTTACCAAGCTCGCCATTGAACTTATGTTAAGTTGTCATGCAATAAAAAACTACTACCATATTTCTGCGTAGAACCTTTTTTTAATTTTGTATGAAGCCGGATTGACTAACATTTGAAAATACACGTATTATCTATGTTTAGTTTTGCATTTAAACTAAAATTGTGCTTTTGGGGGCAAACCAGATGTTATTTTTGCAAAGATTTAATTTTGTTTTCGAGAGTTGAGAATAGACATGTCACATCAGATGTCAAGGATTGAAGGAATGCAAAAGCTTGTTAAGTAAGAGCTCTTAGCCCAAGCGAGGAATCTTCTTAGTTTACAATTTCGCTGAAGGTTATAATTTCGCTAAAAGTATTAATTTAGCTAAGAGTTTCAGGGATTTCCCGAGATCAGAGCGGAAAACAGGAGTAAGCAAGAGGTATTATAACACTACTAGTAAGTTTCCATCGTACAAAGAAAACTTGCCATAGATACCATTTTTGAGACTAAACGTGATCAAGTCTCAAATATTTGACTAAGTACTGTTGTGAACAAGAAATTTCGGGAAATTTGAAATTACTTTTTTAGATTGTCAAATTTTTAATTTAAAATCGTCATAACAATGGGATAACGCAATAGAGGAAACCCACGGCCCAGGTGCCGCACAACTGGAGAGGAGAAGGGCCTCAACCAATATGGCGTGCTAAAGAAAAGGCAGCTGGTTGAAAATCGTGCTAGCTGAAGAGGCTTGTTGGTTGAGGTCCAGATCCTCTCCGGATTGTAACGCCACACGAAGGAGAAGATGAAAAAATTGTCACTATTATCACCGGCATCTGTGACCAATTTCACGTCGTTATATTAATTAATTAATTAATTAATGTTTGAGATATGTACATTGTCTTATGTAAACTTATGGCATTATGTTTGAACCTATTCAACAAAGCATTTGCAAAAGAGGATTTTGCAGCATGTTTTAAAAATCGGAAGGACTATTTTCAGGTATATTAACAAACAAACCTTACTAACATAACATGTCGCCAGCTTTAAAGTGGCTGATACAGATGAATGGCCAAAAAGAACGTCTAACTATGATGAGCTTTTAAGAAAGAGAACATTAAGTGTTCCGAAATAAGTTTCCTCTAACATAAAAGATGACTGCATCGTTAAATAGAAGTAGATTGTGGTAGATCAATACCACAACAGTCAAGAGGGAGTCAGAGCTACTGTGAATATACTTGGTAACGAAACATTCACTTAATATATATATATATATAATAGAATAAGCAGGGCTGAATTTTCGATTGCGTTTGACAGGCAGGTACTACAGTTTTGAGCAAGTAGATGTTGAACTGTTAAATAATTCTTAATTGACAAGGTTATGACGGAAGAGAGTGGCAGAATGGATTCTTGGTTGTCTGTCTGTGAGAAAGTTCATTGGAGGAGTGAAAACAACCACGATATCAACAAGCTTTATAATATATGAACATTCTGCTGAATGCGAACATTGATCAACTGTTCGATTAATAAAACAATTAATAAAAACCTCAACGCTTTTGCATGCCTTCAACATCTTCATTTTATATATTTCAGTTTTTATATTTCAGACTTAATGTCTTGAATAGAGAAAATAGAATGAACATCGTAAATCAGAAGGTATATTAGATTTAGTTTTTGAATTTCGAACAAAACTAAGCAACAAGAAACACTTTAATTCTCTTCAATAAGTTTTAAATCAACTAATTTGAGTTTGTTAAAAGAAAACAACATTTAAACATTTAGGGAGTAGCCGTTTAAAGTGAGGAAAACATTAAAAGAAAATTAACAAAATATAAGTATTTTTTTTAAATTTGTATTTTTTGAAGAATATTTATTTATATGCGTGTCACACGATCATCTAACAGATGCAGAATAGTAGGAAATTAGTTAGTTCCGACTTACCGAGTGAGAGTTTCTCACCAGAATCTGGCGGCAGTGTAAAACCTAAAAGTGCCATTGAAGCGATTAGTACACACGGCACAATTAAATTGAAAAAATAGTAAAGAGTTTTGCGTCGAATCAATATGGCGAATGTTATATCAATATAAGGTTCAGGGCAGCAATTATAGTAGATTTCATTTCGTTTTCCTGGCACACCTGAGGGTATATTTAAGAAAGAAGACACACACACATTGTGTAACATTTAGAAAATTATGTTTATTTATTTATATTTTTTTTTTATTTTATGTGTTTAAAGAAATTGTTCTTACCAATGTTGTCAGTTAAGACTTACGTATCATGGGCTAATACATAAACGCTCTTGTTGCAAGGTTTATGACATTAGATTGTCTTGCAAATAAATTAAATGCTATCTTACCTAAAAGATCCCATTCACCGTTTGTTATGAAACTCGAAATATCACCTCCAGCTTCATCTTGCAACTGTAGATCCAACTGTAAAGAGTTGAAATTTTATTTTAATTGGGTATTTATTGGAAACATCATTCAAATTGACACTTGATTCAAATTCAATTACATTAAATCCGAGAATTTTATTATAACTGTATTCTGGAGGAATAGTTCTACTTCATAGAATAAACCTTTTCATTTCTCTGGATAAACCACAGCTTTTTATAAATTTGGAAGCACTGTCACTGCTCTAATAAATATTTATTAAATTTGTGTTAATAACCGCAATCTCAATGTCACATTTGCTAATGAATGTCCTGCTTTCTTTCCAAGCAATTTTGAAATGGAAAGTATTTCCATAATTTGTATCATAGGACGTATTCACAGATTTACCAATAAAGAGACCACCCAGAAAGGACTTATTTCTCCTATTAAATAGAACACAGCCATGAATGGCCTGCTTGTTTGACGAGATGAAATAAATTGCAAAGACATTGCCAACACAAAACATATTCAACATGAATTATCTGAATCAATTGCTTCACCAATAACATGTGTTTCAAGGTTTGGTTTAACATTTTTAAATTTTAATAATTAGGTTGATTCTGTATGAGTTGAATCCATTTTATTTGTCAATCATTTTATTTGCGAAAAGTAATCGCCGTGACAGTGTGTCTAATTTTGAGTAATTTGTATATTCAGGTTGGGACATCAATGCTTTGTTTCCTAAGTCAGGAATTATTTTTACTCTGCCATCTATTTCCCTCTTCAAGTTTTGATTGAAAATCAGTATCAATAATTTAGCAGAACGAGATGAGTTGTTTCACACTTAAGCAACGTTGTGAAATATTAAAAACTTATTTGCAAAGTGAGTGCTGTATAAGTGAAACGCTGCATTTTCTTTTATTTTAAATAAGTTCTGACAGAAAGGAAGCACCCACCCAGAGTGGGTTACAGAACCACATTAATGGGCTATTTGTTTTTTTTTTTTAAATTAGGCAGGTGATTATGCACGCTTGCTATCCCCCTTCCTTTCAATAAAATGAACTACCGTATTTTATACAACCAGGAGATGTGTTTTGAAGCCTTGAAAGGATTATAATTTACATATTTTTAATATATAAATAAGTAGTATTTGGATGTGACGTAGTCCGGCGTTGTGTTTTGATTTTAGTCACAGAATACGAGTATTTTTCCAGAATAGGTGTATTATGCAAATGAAATAAATTGTAATATTCAGTGCAATATTTCATTCATAAATATATGAAAAATAAATAATCCCGTTTTATATATCTCGAATATTAATACTGTCTTTTTTTCAAATACTGCGTTTTTTACACCACTCTAAAAACACTTGTTGATTTTAAACCATTACTGCTGAGAATAGATCGATTGGCCATCATTTTCAATATAATACATGGACTTCCTACCATATCTGCTGTAAACTCACCGGTCGGAAAGCATCCTGGTCAAAGCTTGGTCAAAAATGTAGGGAATTTGCAAATATATAAGTTCACACAAGGGATTTCTCATACAACTATAAAATCCACAGATTGTTCATGCTTAAGATGAGGTGTTTAAGCTGGTTGATGTCAATTGGCCGCCTGGAATTGACATCTTTGGACTTGGGAAACTGGAAACGACCGATGTTATATGTGTCTATACGATTATATGTATCTACGATTCAGGCACTTAAGTATAAAGCCCTTAAAAGCCATCAACACGGTCTTAAAAATATGGGGATGAATGCGAAACCCAGCCAACCAAGTAATAGAAATGTCAAAATATGATTGTCATTATCAAAAATTACCTTCATCGTTTTATTGCATATTTAAAAAGGACATTTGAAAATAAAGGACTGAATTCGACTAACCCTGCATCGATAAACTTTTAAAAATGTGGGATAGACTTCACTATGGTGGTATACACTAACCCAATTCAACTTTCCACGTACTTAACTCTATATTTCCGAGGACATATTCAAGTAAAAAAAAATTCACTTGATCACGAAAAGTGTTTATACACATTCCTACAAAGGTATCACAAGAATTCATAAGACTATGCTTTATTAAAAAAACGCATACCAGCAAAATTGCCAGATAAGACCAATAACAAAGCATAGATCATCAATAACTTTTACACTCAAAGCTGACGAACGCTTATCCGCGATAATACCCCTATACGTTTCATTTTTAGTCCATTCTTTATACCCGCTTAGTCAGAGCTCATAAATAAATATCACAAGCAAATTTTATGACAACATTTATCGCATCTTTCATCCCGAAAATAAACCCTCGCTGATAGATATAAATCCGATATAACCATAAAATTTGCATTAGAATCTTCAACTTATCTTACCTGAAATCCATCATACGTCCACGAACCGAATTTCATTTCACATCGTTGATCATCAAACGGGAACCAAGTGATGTCAATCTTGCACGTTGATTTGAATATACCCGGTGGCACGTACAAGCACGAACCATTATTCCGGACCACCACATTCGTAGCGTACGTACCATCGAAGCCTTCGTCAGCACTGAAATACATTCACAACAGTTTTTTTTTTTTGGTTTTTTTTGGCAGTCCCTCATTCAAAAGTACACAAATAAATATTATTCACTTCGTTTCTTGTTGAAAGAAAAAAATGCAAAAACAACTTGAAATATTTATTTACACAATTCTAATCAGACGAATTGCAATCTAGGCAAATACACTGGTGTATGAATAAAAGAATCTCAGAAACACTAATTAGAAGAAAGAAAAAAGTATATTTAATGAGATCCCTGAACTTGAGTCCCTCAACTAATTTTGCAAAAAAACAAAAAAACACTGAGAAGAAAATATTAGGGCCCATTATACAGGGCATGACATCCACACAAAAGTATTTGTTGTTGAATACATTTTGCTCGCCCTAGGGGGGAACAGTTTTTTGACATACCTGTTGTACATAAGGACGTCAGGCTTCCAGAGGCGATGGGGCGGAATACGTAAATCTCGTACACCACCAAATTCACTAGAATTCCATCTTAGATTCATATCGTTCCATTCCTGTGGATAAACAGATTTTGTTTTTTGTCTTTGGCTTAAATAATTGCACAGTTGCAGGTGGAATGCTTTTTGAAAAGCGGGTATTGTGTGTAATAATCTTTGTTATTTCAATCAGCTTTGTTAAATGGAATTTTGTGTGTGTGGGTGTGTTGGAAAAGCGGTGATAAGGACAACTTACCAGTTTGAGCCAAATATTTGTTATAAGCAGTTGATTCTTTTCATCCTGTAACGAATTGAATTAAGATGCACATCAGATGAGATTTATACAGCAGAGAGTGTTAATTAATATTAAATGTCTGCAAGAGATTTTATTCTGTCATATTTAATCGAACATCAGGATCAATTAGGTTTTCTAAAAACGACTGGATTGAAACATTGTTTGATATGACTTTTTGAACAATTGATGTACAAGGTCCAACCGATATTCCATTGGGGAACGACCTGAACCGACTTGGCGTTTGCAATTAGAGGCAACTGACTAAAGATCGTGTCTTCTTAGTTGACACTCTGATTGACCCAGACTGTATCGTCATATGAAGAAGAAGAAGAACGACACGTAGTTCCAGCTGAATGAAGTACACATGATGTACCCATGCATATTTAGGGCCCACTCTTACAAGTAGAGCGGACATACATTTTTTTCCCGACTCAGACAGTTTTTCATCGAACGGCGAGATTTGAGAAACTTCTCATAGACAATAAGTACTCTGAATGTGTTCAGGAGCTCGAAAGAGGAGGCGTCGTGAGAAATGCCGGGTGTTCAGTCCGGGAATCGAACCCGGCACTTTTGGCTCATGAGAAGACGCACTTACCCACTACGCCACGGCGACCGCAAACGGAATGATGATGAGAGCAGTAGTTTAAACAAGTCAGCGGTACTAGCCATAAAGCGCCTGAAAAAATAGTCTTGTTGAGAAACCATTTTGGTGAGCACTTGATTTCACGTTTTTCATCGGCAATTTAAATGGACCTTAGGACTATTTTCTCTTTGGATATATAAAGTCTCAGGTCTTAAGGAATAACCCAGCTACATTTTTTCGATTTGAATGCTCGAATGAGTCATCAAAAATTGGATCTTTCAATTTGATCATCACACGTAGCCGAGGGCAACTTAAACATAATATCACTTTGAAAAAATAAATGTCATGAATAGTTCTTTTAACTGATATTAAATTTTTTTTTTAATTTCAAATTAATGTGTTTTATTTTATATTATAAATCAAACCTCACAAAGAATCACGTGTTATAAATGTAAAGTTTTGAATATTTTCCGAATGTCCACTTTGCATGTCTTGAGTTTCTCCCGCAAGATTACGCCAACATATTCACATCAATTCCTTAACTTATTAAAAAGTTACGTGTACGCAAATTCCAAGAAAACATAACTCAATTGAAAATTTTCTCATTTCACGTGATTGCATAATTTAATAATCATCGTCGCACTCAACATAACGATGTCCTCATTATAACAACGAGTGTTCGTTCGTTCTTAGAACACATGTAATACATAACGAGTAACGACCGATATCATCGTTACCATTACGATTATCATTAGCTACATCGTTTCGATTGTGTATTTACCAAAGCGATTCTTGTTAGCGATAATGTCATACAAAATAATCTCCAATATATCCGACGTCTGCCGAAGCTGTGTATCACAGCCCAGGGTTCGGAAAATCATTCGCAAACCACCGAGTTTTCCAATTTAGTTTGTAATGAGGAGTTGATCAAAATGATACCCTCGTGCGATATGCGTTATAATGGAGCACTTAAAGGAATCGAAGGAATATTATTGAATGTGTTTCCGTGAACGAGAAGATATCACTGTATGATTTCTTTACATTTTCTGATGATCCAAAATGATTTTGAGATTAACTTTTAAGTATTTGAGAAAAACAAAAGAAGAATTGAATTGTCTTTCTCTTCCTGCTCGTTAGCTTTGCTATGATTCAGTCGTAACTCATGTGAGATAAACATTGGGGAGGAATGAAAGAAGAGAAAGAGATAAATTTAATTATATTCAATTCAGCAGAAATATATGTGGTGTGATGAAGTTATAGGAAATCTTTTACCATTATTCAACGTCTTTAACATAGTTTTCTCGCTTTGTATTTATTTTCCACTCTGTTTACAATCGGTTAAAAAAATATATGGGTAATACACCACAAGCATCTCAGAGCATCGAAAATCAATTTGTTCCATTCAATAATTGCAGAAAAATAAATTAAATAAATTAAAGGGGCACTACAGTTCACAATGTGTTCTTTCTGTCATCGGGACCAGAACTGACACTCTCATCACAGTCAAGTCATCTTCACTACCCTGACGATGTGTGCCTACTCTCTCATAGGATAATAGACCTCCACCGAATAGCAACGAATGTGGAGAGGAATGCTAACGATGCCTTTTGCCTGAAGATTCACTCGTCAGAAACAGATTTACTAAGCATCGTATATAACTCTCTCAATCATCCAATGCGATGCAGTGGTACCCGCTAACCCAAGACATTAGAACGACAGAGGAGAAGTCCCGAAAGTTGAGAATGAGTTAGAAAAAAAAACTGAAATTTAATGTGAAACACGCCGACATGATAACGAATTTATATCGCAGTGTTGTTGTCATTGCAACAAGGTATGTACAAGAGAAAAAGTAGAAAAGGACAAGCGCGTATGGTGCTCACACATAAATGGTTTCGTTTTCTTTTGTTTTTCAATTATATTTGATGCAAGAAATCAAAACATGTACTGTAGTATAAGTAAACGATACTAAAATAGATTAAAGTTACCAAGTGCCAAATCAAAATAAGAGTATCAGGTTTGGAAAAATGAAACCTCGAGAATCAATATGCGTAAGCATGTTTACGCAAAAAACATCAATATCTGTCAATATAGACAGATAGATCTATGTAGAAAAAAAAAACAAAAGTGATAAATTCCGAATAGTTCATCGGAATGACTTAAAATGGAAGTCAAAGTAAAAAGGAACTGCGTGCTTATGTTAGATGACAGACAAATGCATATTTCCCAACATTGCGTGAGTGCGTCATATCTTTTCTGACACACACAAGACCAAGGATCCATTCCAATCACTGAGTGTCATATTATTAAACAAAACAAAATCGCACCCACTAACGTTATCTCATGTCAAGAGGACACTAACATTTGGCTTCAACATCGAACTGGTTGTTGGACCATTAACGCCGAATTGGGAAAAGTGTAAAACTAAAGAGGACTGCAGCAACTACTGTTGTTGTTGAACGTGCCGTTTTATTGTTAAACACTAAAAACTCATTACCTCAATACGATCGACTGAAAGGTCATTGACGCAAATGGTAGATGTAATTCCTTAACATTTTTAAATTTTGATAGTTTCTCTCCTAACGAATTGAAAATTATTTAGTTGACACGCTGAATCAAATTGAAGTTTTTTTTTTTGTGTATGCACATGAAGTATAGTGGTCGCTGTGGCGTACTGGTAAGTGCATCGACCGCGGCGCAGAAAGTCTGGGTTCGATTCCCGGACGGGACACCTAGCATTTTTTCACGGCACCACCTCTTTCGAGTTGCTGACAGCACTCAAAGAGTATTAATTGTCTATGGAAAGCTTCTCAAATCTCGCCGTTCGGAATCGGCAAAAAACTGTAGATCCCTTCTACTCATGAAGAACAATAGCATGCACAACACGAGTAGGTGTTGTAGAAGCTAGGCCCTGGTCCGTTATGGGCTGTAGTGCCACTCAATTATTATTATTACATGAAGTATAGCCTTTCACCAGTGATTCGAATAAGTAACACATCCCTTTCATGCATTTTCGAAAATATATTTTTGTGAAACTCTACGCGCCTGCAACATACCGAATGTAAGGGTTTGCGTCTTAATATTCTAAACTTATTAACTAAGCTTAACATTTACTTACCACATCAATTATTTGCATTAACGTTAAGCCAAAACTTAACTGTAGTGGATCGGATTCATTGACAACTGGACGCTCCAAGCTATTGTAGTTGTCAAGCAACTGATGGAGTAATCTCTTTTCGTGTGGCCCAGCTAAACAAACTGTAAACAGAAAAATAAATTATATTTGAGCTATCAAGTCTCTCTCCTTTGTGGTTTTAATTTGATGACTTTCACTTGTATAACATTACAGCTACATTCACCAAGTTATTCAGAAAATATTCATACGAAACAACTCTGTAGCACATTCGCTACTACCCCCTTCAGATGGTGTGTTTCGAACGATTTTCTCCTGCTGCTGGCGCTGTTAATATAAATCAAAATATAATACCTCCTAGTGCTCAAACGTTCGCCCACCAAAATAAACATCTGCTGTTAAAGGGTATTTTTACAATATGTAACAACCTAGGGAACTATTTATCTTCTTGTTCCTCGATATATGCCATGTAAGATGTGTATTTAAATATTTAATCAAATTGCGTTCCTTCGAGGTGGAGGGAACTATGTATTTGCAAAACAACTAGAATACTCCTTGGGAGGGTGTGTTTATTTGCAAAAGCAGCATTGATCTGCCGCACAACCAAATTCACTCAAAGTAAAACATAAGAGTAGAAGTTCCTTTAGAAAGTACAAATATTTGTGATTCCGCTAGAAACATCTAAGAAGTAAAGTAACTTTTACTTCTGTGACAGATGCATTTGAGCACATCCGAGAATATGGGAAAAGAACATTTGTTTGGAGATTTTGTTTTTGTTTTTGATGTATTCTTTTTGTTGTCGGTGATGACAATCGGTTTTGTTTGAAATCGGAACAAGAAGACATGAATTGCATTACAAAAGTCAAACAGATCCATGACCGATGTCCGCGTCCTTAAAGCATAAAAGAAAATATTTCTCAGTGACAGTAAATTTAACGGAAAATCAAGCATTTAAAATCAGATCTCTCCGCAAAACTCTTGCGGCTACATTCGTGTTTCGAAAAAGCACTTGAAGTGCAATCTTTCTGGTAGATAGCTTTCTTAGACGAACAGTTCATACACTTACCTTTCATTCGATTTCTTGAAATGGTACTTCGATTGACGCTCAAAAAAATTTTGACCATCACTGTCCCAAGAAGGAAGATTTAGCTGTTAAACTATGGGAGATTTTTAATTGGACTCGTTACAGGGGACTTCGTTGCGCCACCTTATACAGAAAATCCGGCTCTGCGAACAACTTTCTCCAGGGATAACAATTATAAAATTCGTATGCACATTTTCAAGCATTTATTTGAGAAGTCGGATTTAGATCGGATTAGTCGGAACTCTGTGGTTAGATTTTAGTAGTTAATGGATTCCTTGATCTACTTCAAATGTATTTCAAGAAGGAAGCGTGGTGATTAATTAAGATGAATTGATTTAGAAAATATGAGATATCGAAAATGGATATTATAATCTCTTCAGTTAGTCAGACAGCACTTACTCGTCACCAAGGTGCCGCGACAAATTATAGATATATTATTAAAAAAAATCGTATTATGGTCTAATTTTTAGTGTAGCTCACAGAATAATTTTAACTTCACCATGAGCCCTTCATTTATTCTCGTTTGCGAGACAGTCTGAATTTTAGTGACAAAAAAGTAAAGCATGTAAATAATTGCTTTAGATAAAGCTATTTTGAACTCTAAACTCCCCTTAGAATACCACTTATAATATTCGTACATCGTAAGGATACGGAAGGATGTCCTATTATCTTCCATGTCGTACGTCGAACAGTGGACCGGCGACTCAACTACGAACACACTGTCGCACGCAACCGCGAGGATCTGCTTCAGTTCAGCAGAGCGATCTCTGCTCGAGACAGGAGAGAGTCTGCCAAAGAACGGCAATTTTACTGGTGGTTGCACCGTATTCGGCCTCCGCCGCCGTTGGCTTATCATTGATAAGGGACAGTTGGGCATGGTATTGGAAAACTTACATAAGCTTTAAGGATATTAGTAAGTTAGTTAACTTTAAGATTTAGATAAACAATAAATAAATTCAGGCGCCGAAAGGCAGATTAATATTTGGTTAAGATCAGAATAACTTAGAGTACCTGCATAGGGTCAGTAAGATAGGCTAAGAATATGATTCACCTAATTAAGCTAGCTTTAAGTAATTTTGTCTAGCATGTAAGTAACATGAATTAAACAAACACAAATTGCAAAAAAAAAAAATCGTACGTCGTACTGTTCCCCTTATAGGCAATGATACGAATGCAAAACCTGACGTCTAAAGTAGACCTAGCTTAGAGAGTTAATTATTACCTATTAAGTGTTTTTTTTTCTTTTGTTTTGCTGCCGTGGTGTGAAGGAATCAGAGATGGTGTTCGAAACCTTTTCGGTGTAAAAGACGCATCACTTTGTTATTTTATTCCTTTAGAATCTAGCTAAAGTAAGCAATGTAAACATGGGGCAACTTACTTCCTTACAATTGATTTTATTTACAGTAGGTTTAAGGAGTGATGAGGCTTTAGAAACGATCATAAAAAACCTCTTAATGATCTTAGTGTGATGGCCTCCTTAAAACCTTACATAATGTGCATACGGTTAACACAAATTCTAAAGCTCTTTAAATTCGTGATGAAAACAAAGATATCCGCCATCTTGAAATATAAAATTAACTGCCACGTAATTAGACAGTCACGTTAAAAGTAAATTTTAATTCTGCAATAACTGCTGGAAAGTCACTTAATTTAATTGTCAACGTAACGTAGTAACAGCGAGTGGTAACCACTCACTATGGTGTGAGGAAAACAAGGTCACCACGTGACGCCATTATGTCAGTTTAAAACATGAAATCGGTAGCAACTGTTTTCAAGTGAAAATCAAATTATTTCCTTTAAAACTCGTTTTCACTCATTTTCCTAGATCTTCGTGTACACTACATAATATGTATTAACTTAAGTAAAGCAGTCAATAATCGATTCATTTTCATTAATTTTCTGTTATCCACTTATTTCCAAAATTATAACCTTTTTATGCACAAAGCTTAAGCTTGTAAAAATGTCAACAAAAATCACAGAATGATATCGCAAACCAAAACCTCCACGATTCCTGCTCGCATTGTGTCACCAAAACAAATTTCGCCATACGCATTTCGAGAACGAGGACAAGGCACACATCAAAACAACATACGACACGATGAATGAATTTAAATTTGTAGGACAGTGGATAAGATAAATGTACTTTCATGTCAGAGCACTTAAAAGTGTTTTATTTTTTGGTCACTACATTCGCCTCTCAAGTTTTCCGCTTATAATTTATTCAGTATCTCAAAAATACCGTAAGAACACATTTCAACAGCAAAATAAGTGCCCAAACATTTACGAGCACAATTTCAGCACACAACTTTGCGGAATATTCATTTTTGCCTAACAAAAGACAAATTTCCTTCATAAAACTTAATAGTTATGAGTTGAGCAAACCGGAAATGTTCAAATTACAGAAGGTTGGGTTATTATGTTGTTCCTCCCTCGTCCTTTTCCACACCTGATACAGGGATCATTTCCACAAAATGAAATACACGTAGCAAAGCCCATTCCTAGCAAACCTAAACTTGAAACAAAATAATATGCATAATAAAACTTTTCCAAAAAAAAAGAAAAGGAAACGAAAATGGAATGAGAAGAAATTGCAAACTTACCAGGAAGCACAGGTATAGATCCGAATCCTAATATAATCCAACAGAGGGCATGTAATGGTTTTTGTAGTAAGTTCATTATAATGTTTTTCAAGAACATTTTGTAGGAGAAAGTGTATTTAGTAGTTGTTGTTTATTTAATTTAATATATTTTTTTATTATTTTTTTGTTTTGCTTTTCTTTTGCCTAAGACAGAACAGGCTTAGTAGCTGATAGAAATAGAATGAGTTAGAGAAGAGGGTATAATATTTGGGCTTCTGAGAATCTGTTGGTGTGATTGCTTATTGGAAAGCCATAAGTGGCCACTCGTTAAGTCCGTCGTGAAACCTTTGTCCGCGCAACCTGTCAGCTGTGATCCAGTTGAAACGATATCATGCGCAACGTACTCTTTGATATTGCGAACAATAGTATGGGCTGCGTTGGTATTTAACTGCTGGTGTGTGTTTTCTTAAAAATGCAGTTACATATTGAATAATGGTGTTTTTGTTATTGTTGTTCTGGTTGAAGATGTTGTTATTGTTGTAGTTGTTGTTTGCATAGCGCTGTGTTATACTCTTTAATATTTACATAAATCAAAATTAGAAACGAATTAAGAAAATTAAATCAGTACATATATATTCTATATCAGTTTGTTGATGTTAATTTTTTTTTTTTGTGTTTAAGAATATCCAAAATGTTTTTATTTCATTTAGTTAAGGGCATTATTTAACTTTGTTTTGTTTATTATTATTTTTTTTTTTGTCAAGTATTCAAGCCGTTTTCATATAATTTTATCGCATAGTTTTATATAGTTTGTAAAATTTATTAGTTTCTGTTTTTTTTTTATTTACGTTTACGTTTTATTTATTTCATTTAGTTTTGTGTGTTAAAATTAAATAAGTTCAGATCTAGTTTACGTTTAAACTCTCCATATTAATGTGGTCTGTTTCCTTAAACTATTTTTTTTTTTTTATTTTATTTTGATTATGTGTTGATATAATATAAAACAAGTGCTGATCTGAAAAGAAAATAAACGAAATTTATTCAGTGGTGGTAGTAATAGGCAGTATCTTGTGTTAAAATGAAAGCAACTAAGTTTGAGTGTAACAAAAGGAAAGTCATTTAGTGAAGAAATGTAAGTATTTAAAGCGATTTCACAGTTGCTAGCCTATCATGACAGCTTTTCAATTGAGTACACTTCATTTAAAATATTAATTGTATTTAATTTGCATTTACTTCAAGAGCCAATAAATAAATTGTACTTTTAATTTGCTATTTTAATTAATGTAAACTTTATAAGAGATTGTGTCTATGGAATGGCAATGATGCTCATTATGTCAAGTACTGTGAAATCCATCATTTTTCCAGCTAATGACGCCATTTATTTGCACTGCGATGTGTTATAAAGAGGGCTTGATATTTAGTGGTTTGATTTTGACACCACAGCTGTTTTCCGCTGGGAATATCAACAGAAAGTCAGTATCATACCTCCACGAAATGCGAATGAATCGCGTTGTTTTTATGAGCCAGAATAGCTATGCCACATGGCCCAAGTCACAATCGTTTTTCTGAGCCACAAATTCACAAGTTGTCTTAACAGCCGTATAGGCGACGTTAATTGGACGGCTATGAGCTGCGATTTGACCCCTAGGAAATTTTTCTCTTGGGAAACCGCGAAGAGCTGATGTTATGCCAACACTAACATAAGGCATTATTGTACAAGCAAGCCGTGAGCTACAGCCCGAAACCATCAGCAAAGCCTTGGAAGTTGTGGATGGCAGAATGCTCTACTGAAAATCCAGCAGTGCCATCCACTTCAACGACGTTATATTTTATAATTAATTGAAATTTGTGTTCTTACTAATAAAAACATTATATTTAAGGAAAAAAAATGTTCAATTTATTTAATTAACAAAAATGGCCCACCCCATATAACGTTAAGCAGATGTTTTTTTTTTTATTTTTGGCTTAGTCTTATTTTCATATGACAAATATGAACAAAGGAAAAAATTCAACTTGGAATGCAAAATATCGAAGTGGCTTGACAAAAAAGAATAAAAGAATTCAGGCGAAGTAAGCTTAGGTGTAATAATTCCGCAATAAACGTACAAAACAATTGCATTACAATTATTTGCATTCTATTATCGAATGTGGACTTGAAACCAGGCCAGAGAAGTCCACAATAGACCACTTCTTACCATAACGGCAGATCCTGAAAAAGACGTAAGAAGTACAGATCGACATGCACCTTATGTTAAGGGCGCATATCACAGCGAGCATAGAGGCGAACTTTACACTGACATGTAAATTTTTGGCATTCCTACCAAATTTGTCAGATTGTGTAGGATGACGATGGAGGACTCTCTCTGCTCCGTCAAGGTCGGTAACGAACTTACCGACACCTTCAATGTCAAAATAAGGTTTCAGACAAGGTGACTCGCTGTCATGTGACTTTTTCAACATAATTCTTGAGATCGATTGTAACTCACAAGTCAAAAGACCGTTCAACTCCTAGCTTACGCCTACGACTTTGATCTAATTGGACCAACACAGCGAGCAGTTAATGAAGCATTTATTGGCATTGAGGCGGAAGCGGCTGAAATGGATTTGGCCATAAATGAGGGCAATACGAAGTATATATTCTCATCAAGGAAGGACACACAACATCATCGTCTCGGACAGAGCATACCACTAAGCAGCAGAAACTAGGAGGTAGTTGACTATCTGGACTTGGTCTTACTTGACTCCGCGGTAAGTAGGGACAACAACACGTAGATATCTGTTAAAATTGTTAAGGAAATGGCTACTATATTAACTCGAAATTTAATTTTTTGAAACAATACAAACATTAGACATCTTACTAGCCTTAGTTCGAATTTTTACAACTTAATTTTCAGCCTAGCAAACGTTTAGCATAGAAATTTTAAACAAATGGTTACATATGATTGGATTAAAAAAAAAAGATGACGCTTAACTTTACATGGGATCAGATTCTTCAGTGCCTGTTATTGCCTTTCTCACTAGCAAAGGGGAACCACAGTTTATTGCCGACTCCGAACGGCGACATTAGAGAGTTTTTTGTTTTTGAGGTTTTGAGTGTTGTCAACTTACAACGGGGAATGTTGCAGAAATCCTGGCGATAAATACATCACAACACACCATAGTAAAAACCATTTGTTTTGTTGATAACGAAAATTCAAAAAAAGTCACAAGTTGCACCCCTCTTTGTAAAAATATTAACGTTTTTATGAACGAGGATGAAATTGAATAGATTACCGAAAATAAATACTTCCCTAACCATCTGTCTAAATGTAGAAAAAATCAACACTAATGCCGATTAAGTGGCAATTGTTATCTGGCAGGGATATCGCAAATGTTATTCCTAAATGTTTGTCGAACAAAAAAAATTCCTTAAGGAAATCAATCGAAATAGTACTCGATGATAGAACATACAAGGATACTAAAGATCTGATTTTTCATAAATATGAAATTCCTGTTGTTGCAGTGTTAACACACCACAAACATTGTTATGCAAATCAGAAGTACTTTGCGAAGCTCTCCACAACAAAAGTTCAATGTCATCCTGTAGACAAAACAAATACAATATTCTGAATGTGCTCGCCTGTGCCACCATCCCCATGTGAATAAATGAATAAGAGCATCAACTTACGAGTCTGATTTAAAATAATTGAGTAAGATGTGCATAATACACACCAAAAAGGAAAAATCCCCAGAGATCCCTAAGAATGTGCGCATACATGGCCAAACTGTTTTTCACAATTTTACGAATGCAATTGCATAAATCACAAGTCGGACATGTTGCGCATAGCCTTGCATGCGATCAATAGGACATCTCCATCTTGTCCTCCTAACCTAAAAGGAACAATTTCATTTTCTCGCTGTCGTTTGAAAGCGAAATAACTTAGTAGCTGTCACTGTTGGCATTTAAGTTCACCAATTTGTAACTTTTACTATTCGATATTGTGGCATGGCTCGTAATGGGTTTAAAAGTGCCCAAACGCATTGGAAAGTTGAAAATGACATTTCTAAAGATAATGGTCTTCCTACTCTATTGAATAATGCATGAAGGGTACATTGCTCAAGAAGACAAAAGCTGAAACAAAAAATTAACATATGTGTGGTCGTTTTTTATGCAATAAATATATGTGAAACTTTTTATTATGCAAAACAATGTTGAAAATAACACTTAACTACTCTCTGCTTGCTTGATACCCTAACCTTTGTCAGGAAAGATACCATCTGTAATACGGTGACCCTTTCTTCTATACCATTTTGTAGAATTTTGCTGTGCTGTGATTTTGGTTTTAAGCAATTCTCATAAAAATGATAATTGTGTAAGGGGGATACATTTGTCTGGTTGAGGACACATCCTTGCCAACAATTTGTCTACAAAATGCATATGCTTGAAAGTCATTTGAAAAAGTGGATGTTTGGGTTGCAAATTAGGAGTATCTTTTATGTCACAGAGCATTTATATGCATTGTATTTTTAATCGTCCTTTATAATTATAGTTTGCATTTCGTTGTCTACAATTGTAGAAGTTAGCAATAAAGTTTTTAACATAAGCAAAAAAACTGAAAAAAGCAAGCGTTCAAATACAGATTACTTCCTCTTCCTCACAGAATTTAAATAAGTTAGAGTTAGAAATGAATGCCAAAACACTGTTCCAAAATGCAAGTGAAAAAACAAAATGAACATATGTTAGAGAATGTTTGACTTGAAGGATACTCGGTTATTTTCCCATAAAAGAAAGGATACAAATCAATCATTGCATTTTTATGAAATTTGACATTCACATTTTCATTGGAATTAACTTTTGAGTCTTATAGCCGAATCAAAATCTCGTTAAAATTGATCGAGTATGCTGAAGTTAATTTAGTCAATCATAGAAAATGTATCAATCTGTTATTCACTTCCCGAAAAACTAATCTTTTCATGCAATACCTTGTGACAATATTTGACAGGAAATCACTAGATTAAATGATACGCTAATTGTTGCCTGGCAATGTGAATAGATGCAAATTCCAGCGTCCTTATCTCAAATATTATTGGAGTGTATTTCAACTTGAAGCACAGATTTGTATCGGAATTCTTTTTTGGGTCCAAGGACTTTAGCTTATACTCCAGAAACAACTTTGGATTCTCCCGTGCCCAGAGGGCTTAACTGGCTTTATGAATCACATGATTTAAAATCAAATCCGTAACACTCTACAAATGCCATCGGAATCACTGATAAAAGCTATGACCATCCCAGGTGTTTTGAGGATCCGACTGGCAGTGACGCTCTGACCAGAAGCTATATTTTGTTGATACTGGATGTCGCGAGCCCCTAAAACATTGTTTCAGTCGGACCGTGTGGTAGGCTCGTTGTGGGAGTGGTGGCTTTATACTAACAATCGCAGGAACAGCTGAGGGTAGAGTATCGTGATGACCGGTCTGAAACAATATTTTTGACATACTACCTCAGGCGAGACGGTTATGGGGACTATTCTCTACCCCAAAGTAGAGTTGCATTGAAATCTTGTGCTGAAACCCAAACTTTGGCTAAGATATTAGAAAGAAAAGTGTGAACTCAGTTGGCGGGGTGAACAGAGTAATCATTTCTCGTTTTCGTGACGTCACTCTGTGTAGCTCCTCCCAAAATATTATTTTATCTTTTTATACATGTATGTAGGGAACTTGATTATTTTTAAAGCCAATCGGCACACAGTTTAGTTTTTTTTTTCACAGTCAAACACCCTTATACCATAGCCTTGACACACCTGTCATTTAAGTACGGTTTCCGTTTCCTAAAATATAATCCTCCGATACCGTCAATTATCATTTCAAAGCACTTGCTCTATCTAAACTTAGACTAGGGCATTATCAAACAGCCAAATATCCCCAAAATCATAAATATTTACATCCACATGCGTTATATTCGTATCTCATGATACAAATAAAGGTTTTCCGCTGCAAGATACCTTTTAACGACTTTCTAATGTGTAGGCCATCCAAAATAGAATCAACAACGAAAACTGTCAACCCAACTGCCATTATTTTAATTTGTCAACCCCCATCAAACAATGTTCAGCAGACCTTACTCGAATGCCTTGGTTTGCTTGCCATGTAAACTCCCCGAAACGAATGCCATACATAAAAGTAATGACGAAATTACTGTGGAAGGCGAGATTAAAATTTCAAATCTCCAGAACGTGCGACAAATTTCAAGGCTTGCATTAATGTAGTGCTTAAAAATCGATCATCCGCGTCATCTCATTCCGGTAGTTTTCCCTTGCCCTGGAGCGCACACCCATCAAGATGAATTTAATGAAAATTTGTTGAGTTTTGCTAAGATTGCTTGAAAGTCTACAGAATTCAAAATTCACGTCGCTTTCACTTCCTCTCACACACACACACATTCGTTGTCAGCGGCACATCATCTTGAGGATACCATGGGGAATCGAGTCTAATGAGGATGATTAGTTTTATGGAAGTTATTTCCCCAAAAGCTTTAAGCGACAAACTACGATTACAAGCAGCTAGCAACGGCTAACGAGTTTTTTGAGCGCCTCCTTAAACGATGCCGTGCGCCACGAAGTTTGTCGTAATGTATGTATGTAAGTAGTTCTATATTTAGGTGTGCCTACCACTTTGTGGATGTGACCTTTCGCAAAGGTCTTCCACCCCAAAATAATCGAAGGGGGTTGTTTTGTTTATCTTTCAGATCAAAGGATTCGAACGTCTGTTTTCCTTAGTTTATCGACGTTCATCTCTGTGTGTGTCTGCTCTTTTATTTCCCCAGCAGGCTGTGATTGATGGCAGTAAGTAACATTTGTCGCGATGATTAATCAGATATACGGAGCACAGACGACAGTGGCGTAAAGTGCCAATTGAAAAACCTTTTAAGAACTGAAAAGGACGTTTATTTTTATGTGAAATCAAATAAAATTCTCCATTATGAAGGGATGTTTACGTTTCGTTGTGTAGACTCTTATTGACTGAATCACTCCGGTTCACTCACATCGCATTTGTCGCTTTTGATTTGAAGCAGTATGTGTCAATTTGAAGCACTCGCGTATTAAATTTGCATTGAGCAACAAAAGTAATTATGTTCATGAACAATAGTTTGACCTACTCCGATTCCAATTTGTTAGCAGACAGCTGCAAATCGATTTGATTACATTTGGCCTCCGGTTCTCTAGCATACACACAGCCACTTGAAAGATGTTGTGTGATCGAATGCATTTGGGAGACAAAATACGACAGACGAGTCGGTGAACTTAAGTGAAATGTTGTGTCAGCTAAATTGCACACGTGTTACTGTACAAGCTAAGAGTGAAAAAGTTATATAGGACAGGAAAAAGAATGTGTTTTTTTAATGGCAGTGTGATAGGTCATGTATTTGTGTTTGCGTTTTTCTTGTTTCTTAAGGAAAATGGAAATCGATAGTAAAACGCTTAAAATTCGCAGAAAATTATTAGAGGAAGTGTTTGCAACCGTAGAGAGGTTTAAGTAGCAGGCATACAAATTAAGTTCAGTAGGGGCAATTAGTAAGCCAAATGGTGCTTTAATTATGTGATTTGGCGTGCGATTTTTTGTCCTGTTTACGTTGATGGCATCAGGAGAAGAAGATTTAACGATGAACTCTATGAGCTGAACAGCGACGTGCGTCTTTGGATACAACGCTTAAGATTGCAAGGCCATGTAGAGCGTATGGACACTACTGCTCCGGCCCGAAAAGTTTTCGAATCTGATCCATTGTGACAACGCAACAGAGGACGGCCTAGGGTAAGGTGGCGCACACAAGTGGAGAAGGACCTCAACCAACTTGGAGTGCGCAACTGGCGGCAGGTGTCGAAAGATCGTGCTGGCTGAAGAGGCGTGTTGGTTGAGGCCCAAATCCACCCCGGACTGTAGCGCCACAAGAAATTATCCTCCAAAAGGCAATTTGGTAATAAATTAAACAGACGATACCTTTAAGTAACCACGTAGGGCTAGTGAGTGGGGTTTAAGAACATTGTTTGGTTAGTTAAACTAGTTTAGTTTTTTTTATTTAGCATGTTAAGGAATGAATAATGATCACACCACTTATAGAAGATGATGTATTTGAAGATGTTAAGATTGAACAACACTTCAGATATTTCTGAGTCAATCCTTTTTTATTGTTGTAGAATAGAGCGTTTTTCTGTGACAGGGATTCTTGTCTCTCTTTTCCGGTTTCCGTGTGGCAGTCAGCTACACCATTGTGAACGATTATAGCTGTACTCATGAGCTGTGTTTCTGCTTATCCTTCCCGACTTATGATTTTTATTTTGTTGCCATTCGGTTGATCTTCGAATATATATAGGGGGTGCCGTGTTGTAACATTTAACAACGGCGGTAAAAGCGCCCTTTTATACAAGCAAATTAACTTTAAGAACAGGATTAGATTCACATCCTGTCAGTTTTAATAGTCTGAAACTTAACGAAATACGACACAAACAAGCGCTAAAGTGGAAACGAACTAAAACAAGATTTACCTCAACACCAAGAATTGTGTTCAACAATTATTTACATTTCTGAATTTCAACTAATAAGCAATCCTCGCCTCTATAAGAACCCCAAATAAGCTTGAAAAACTGCAACTTTTAATGAATTCTCTGATATCATTGTGTACGTTTAGTACAGGAGCAAATGCGAGTGGTTTAAAGAAGAAAAGGACCGTCGATAATATCCTATGCACAAATACAATACCAGCCGTTTTGGTGACTGTTTTAGTCGATCTTGATTAACCACATAAAGTGAATAATTAATAAAAAGTGGAGTAAATAAGAGAAATTATTTTGAGATCATATTTAGCATTAAACTTCGAAAGAAACTAAAGAGAGAGAAAATAAGAATGGATAAACCTCCCTTAGGATAAAAGACGGAGCTTAAAAATTGTACATGTATGGATTGAAGCATAATATGGACCGATGCAATAGAACCAAGATATAACCTACATATTCATTTCTGGTAAGAAACAACAATATTCCAAGTTGAACTTAATTCTATCAATGAAGCAGAGTAACGACTCAAAACCAGCAGTAACAAAAGCAATATTTATAACCAAAACCAGTCTCCACTAAGAACTCCGAAACTGTAAATTTCACAACAAATTGAATGTACTGGCAGCACATGGAGAAATATAATGAAATGACAACCCAGCAAGCCAATAACATGATATAAATAATAATATAATAAATTAATAAATACTTTCAAAACTTTATCACAGAACAAAGCGATGTTTTGTGGTAAACATGAAACGTAATTTATGGAGGCAACACTACACTCCCGAGAAGCCAATGAAGCTCAAAGATTGCTCTGCGGAACATTAACAATATATGGTGTCTGCAACTACTACCTTCATCAAATTGGTTTAAACAGCACAGAGATCTAAAGGCAATGTGAAATAATGAATATCTCCTTAGGTTTTAGCCAGACTCAGAACAATCACGGACGCATGTTAACACCAAAGTTTCATAATATAAGCTCTGCTAATGTTCCCATAGCGAGTACGAAGGCTTAGTTCTTAGTCCCAGATTATATGAAACTCTTATAGTGACATGACACAGAACTTGGTGGCCAATTGTATGTTTCTAGAATTCTAGAATGTAATTAAATATGTCTCCTCGATAAGCTGATGACTGAACTGCTTATTAAATTGTGAAAACATTGAAATCGTTTCATATGTAGATGTCCTTAGTTTTCTGAAGGATTTTTTATACTATATAATTCAGCCTATGCGAAAATTTAGAAAATTGCTACTAGCAAGTCGATTGGACTGGTGGACAGCATGAACATTACGGTCCAAGCTCTTAATGGGGTTTTAATGGATTTCACATTAACATAAATATCTAAGCCATCTAAAACTGCGGAAACGAATTAATTAAGTGGATTTGAAATTTCCCTTTAGTTATACAGAACTCTCAATTTATAATGAAAATAGGTGCTATTGTGGATGCAATCTTAATTTTAGCTTTAAAAAAAAAACATAGATCCATTTAATTCACATTTTCATAGTCTACTCCAGAAAAACAACATCTTTCGAATTTCCATAGAAAAACCATAAAAGCAGTATCGAGTGAACTAAAATACAACAAAATAAGCAATTCAATGACGAAAGTGTTCTTAAGTGGATTTATTTCTAAAGATGCAGAGAGAAATAAATATTTGTTGATTTTTATTACCATCGTCACATGGATTAAAAGTACGAATGCAAACCCTCTTGTCAAGAACCAAATTGAAATCGAAATATTTATGTCAAGTATACATAAGTCCGCATGACGAAGTCAGATGAGATCTCTAAGCATGTGCTTGAAGAAAAATCATTTTCTGTTGCACATCATATTCTACAGCAATACCGTTGCATACCGCTAATGTGTGACTTGTAGCACAATGGCTAATCAATATAATTTGTTTTTTTTTTTTTTTGATAAACAAAAATACATCTTAGTTACATGAACCATATACAGGAAATTCAAGGGTGGAAAAAATTCGACTTCAGTGATTTGACTGTAATATTTGCACTTTATTGAAATAGGTAGACAGACAATCTAGTACTTATTATTAATCACACAATATCGCTCAATAAGACTCCGCTCTGACATTTCTGTTTGTTCGCATTGTTGATTTCCAGACACTACTAACCTTTAAACAGTTCGTGTCAAAACTATGTATGAATACAGTTAATTAAATTGAATGAATTTTGAGTTCAAAGTCTTTCCCTGTCACCGTATTCTCTGTCTCCAGCGACTGCTATCTTTATGCAGTCATAAACATAATGATGAAAGAAAGAAATTTGCCTTAATTAAAAATCTGACTGCCAAAATTGGAACGAAAACAAATCGTTTCAGATAGAGAGCATCGAAATCAAAACTACGAGGAACATTGGAACTAACGCAAACAATCATTAAAAAAACCGAACGTATATATAAAAACAGAAGCTGCTTAACATAAACATGAATTCTTGTATTATTCGGCAATTCCTTGCAAACACCAATCTACATCAACTTTAGCACATTATTGCATACGTTAAACAATTTTATTTCTATTTAAACTTAACTTGCTGACATATCCCACAAAAACACGACACCGCGAAAGCGAGAATGCTGCTTTAGATGTTTCAGATCATATTTGGCATCACTAGCCAAAACAATTGACACCACACGTCATATAGTTTGTTTTTAAAATTATTTCCAATTTCTTATTTCCATAAATATTATCCCCCTAACTATATAAACATCTAACGTACTGCAGGGAAACTCTCTTTTCGGAGGCACTTTTGATACAGATCCTTAAAATCGAGCAACTGTGCACTTTACTACACAACAAAAATCCACTAAAAACATTTTCAGACACGAAGGCAAAGGAAACATTATTATATAATTTTTTTTCCTGGTCTTTTATATTGTATAAACCGTAAACAGTAAACTTCACACGATTTAGCCATCAAAGTTCATCACTCAAAAAACACTTTTCAAGTTCACATACACTATGGCAGCACATTTAAGCACTAAAAGCAAACCAAAGTTTGCATATTCCATATACATAGACAGAACACGTTATCATATCCGGGGGGACGGAAAAGAAATGAACCTTGAACGCAATGTCTTACCCAGCGAAGTCTGCCCGCAAAATATTCCCATACTCAAAATTCATGTCACACACATGTGGCTGCGCATCAAAAGATGAACCCTGTATTAATAAGCATCCCTACAGTAAATCACAATTTAAAGAAAGAATCCTTAAATCATGCTATTCATCCCTCGCGAACATGAGCACAGAATTCTGCGACAAGAGTGCGTCATAAAAAATTACCAAGCATAAACGGAGAATCACTCGACTTAGAAACAACCAGCGTACATAGTAGTAGCACTGAATAGCATCATCAAAAACTGAACTGAACATGAAGAGCGAGCGCTGCGTAGGTGTTGTTGACACCGCCATCCGCAAAAGGGAAGTAGGACACATTCTCAGCAAGTCTTGAATACAAAATTCATGCAAAAAAAGGGCCAACAAAATCCTGCCGTTCACTTTATTGAATAAATAAATGCCGCCAGCAGTGCACAGGATACACGACTAACAGAATAAATTGAGATTGTATAAACTTAAAAGTCACGTGTAGCCCAGAGCCACTCGACTGACGCACTGCAACTCTTTCCACGTCGACCGTCATCTGCCGCCTCAACCGGATCGTGTTTTTGATGGCAAAAAAATTACGCCAAAAATAATGGAGAAAACTGTTACGAAAAAATTCAAGCACTTAAGCAACAAGCATCCACCCGAATTCCGGGGTTTGAGGCAGAACGTACATTGAATCCAGAACGCGAGAAGGAAATGAGAAGGGAAGAGAACCTATTTGTACATTAATTATCCTCGAAACGCCCACACCGAAACGACTTAAATGGCATTGAAGCTTCGCATTGATACTGTAACTGTTACTGCAGTTCTTATACAGGACTATGCATCTGTACGTACTTTGTTGTGGTATCCTTCCGCTGAAGCCGCACAGTTTACCAATTTTCAGAAAGCAGAACTTTCTTGATGTGCAGATGACAAATCATAACAAAGATTTTCTGTTTTGTGTTTTCGAGCTCCTTGGAAATGTATTTTTTGTGTGTTGATGGATAACTACTGCAGCAGCACTTTGAATATTTTCTTTTCTGTGTACTTGTATTTTATTTTTCGTTTTGTGAGATTTAACCAGACATTCTTTCTCATCAAGGATATTCAGACGACGAAGACGATGACGACGACGAACAATCAAAAAAATTAAATAGAACAAGGATAAGGAATTTCACTCGTTTTGCAGCACTCGAAATTTAGAATCGCTTGTGTTGCACGAATTTTATTATCACATCCGCTAAATTTTTTTCCCTTTAATATTTTTTTGGTTTTTTTTTTTTTTCTTTTGTTTTCCGTATTCTTCGTAATCCATTCGTTGATGGGACAGCTATTTCCTTTCTCAAACTTTACATTTTCGTTCTCGTTCGCAGAAGGCTTGAATAAATTTCGTTTCGAATTCGAGTTTAAAATGCAGAAATAAAATCAGATTCGGTACAAACGACGTTTTTTTTCGTTTTGTTTTTAATGTGTGATTTTAAAAAAGAGACAACGAACAAATTGATGATTAATAGTATTATCGGAGATAGAAAACAGAAGAAAGTATAACGGTAACGACCGACACGTTCCAGCCAACGTCCTATACTAAGCCAAGCAACCTAAAGGATATTTACTCGGACTATTGACATGCGAGGCATTTTTCACCAATCTCCGATACGAGGGGAAATATCCACTTTTAACACTTTCCTCCGATTCTGTGCTCATTGTTTTCGGACAGCAGCAATATTCATCTTCATTTGATTGTTGACATCTTGCAGGATATCCCCTCTTTCGGAATGAAAGAGTAGACCACTGCAAATTGTGCGATGCAATGAGCATCTCTTAAAGCTTCGCCACCACCAACGTGGTTACGGTCAGGATAAAAAAATGTTGTTGATGCAGGAATCGAATATTGAAATTTATACGTACACGAACAATTTTCAATTTCACAAACTAAACATATGCAAGCGTGCAAAAGAAACTAACCCAAGGTATGCAGGACAAGAACGGGCAATAGAAGCGAGAGATGCAATACTGTACTTTTGTGCAAAAAAGAGAACAAAAAAACTAAGATATGTGCGGAACTACACTCGACAATCGTACTGATATTTCTCAAAAGACACTGAGCCCTTGAAGGACAGACAGTTTTCTGTGCAGATGCTGTTACCCCTTAAATGAGAAGCTGTGCACCGAGTATGCGCATTACATTCACGTCCCACGATATTTGAGCACGTTTTCGGAGCGCTCTTCGAAGCGGGGACGTTTACAAACAAAATGTAATGCATGGCCAATTGCATCGTCTGAGAAGAGCCTCCTTCTCATTCTATGTTTGTATTTTCTGCTCTTGGATATGATGCTTTCCTCAGATTCCCGCAATTCATGCCAACTTGGGAAACTATCTTTTTCAGGGATGAATCTTTTAAAGGTGGTATGTAAATAATTACAATTTTTAAAGCACTTGATTAAGCAGCACCCGAGGCTTTATCTCCGTTATTGATCTGTGTTCAAATTACTCCTTACTTCAATTATCAAGGACTTTGCACACTTACATTGGAAGAAGTAATTCTCGGATTTTCAGATAAGTCCGATCTCCACTTTTCTAGAACACTGTTATTGCCGAATTAGGACTAATTTTACGTTCGTTTGTTTTCATCCTGACTTATCTCATAAATGTTCCTAAAAAACGGTCTAATTAGACCAAAAACATGGGACAAACAGGACTGCGAGTAAGCAGAATTGTTCCCCTTTAATAGATAATTTTAAATCGATTCCATTGGTCCTTCATCATTCATCATCGCCCAAAGCTACAGTTTCTAACCGCATTGAACGCGTTCTTAAGGCGTTTACGCTTGAATTCTACACTACAGTACAATTCCCAAAAAGACCATAGGCAGAAGATATGACTCCCTACCACATGGGTACACTAGACTTGGACTGCGTGATATGGAGTATGGAGAAGCATTTATTTCTGGGAAAAACCCTTTAGCGAGGCACACCTCCGGATGCGCTGGACGTCATCTTCCATCGAGGAGTGGCGAATAACACAGGATTGAAACATAACTATTTATCAAAAGGCAAAACTCACCGCCAAAGTCTTAAGATAAAAATTGTTGAGCGCTACAGTTCACAGTGAGATTGGGCCTTTGCTTCTTAGGAATATTTCACCGGCAACAAGCTTCATTTTTCACTCAGTAGAAGAATGAAACTACTTGTCAATGCCGAAGCTATTTACCGATGAAGAAATCTGCTTCTAGTCATTATTAGACCATTATTTTCACTTTAATACCAGCAGAACGGTTCTTGAGAGTTCAAATGGAATCGTTTTCATTGTGGAGTCTAGCAGTTTATATAATGTTTAACAACTTCACTAAAAAATTAAAAAAAGTTTTTAGAGAGACTTTTCACAATAGAAGCCTGCATATGGAGTTGTCACAACTGAAAAGTCTCCCACGCTCAGTTTCTAAAAAGGGAAGTGTATTTCAAGGGTACTCAATAAAGCAGACAACACAGAAGAAGTTTCTTAATTTATTTTACTTATAGCGCATGTGACATGCGTGTTAGTCACGAAAGGACCAGAGAAAGCGATGCACTGCTAATGAAAAAGAAAAGCGCTTAGCTTAACTAAATTTGATTAAAAAAAATCATCCCATCATTTTACTGAAGTGTACCTCAAGTGTTTTTCTAAATGCTAAAGAGGGAGAGCGAAAGTATTAGCAACGAAAGCTTTCCAAAATTCGAAATTAAAGTGAATTGTTGGAGTAGGTTTGAGTTAATAATCATTGAAATTTAAGCACTTTTCTAATTTTTAGTTATTAAACTTTTATTTGTAATATATTGTCAACTTTTCTTCTTCAACTGACTCCGTTGCACTCTGCTTTTTTCCTCGTAACCTAGCTTGACATTCAAAGTATACTAGACCTGCAGATTTGGACAAAGGAATAATTCGGGAAAAGTAAAAAGACGCTTTGGTCCATGTGGGTACAATGACCAAACAAATAGGGGAATAAGCAATTGGGAAAAAACGTTTTAGGTAACTGTAATAGACAATTTATAAATACATTTATGTATGTGGGAGGAAACGGGTGACACTGTTGGTATGTTGCTTGTCATTGACCCGTCAACAAATAGTTGAAGGAAGAATAAAAAAGGACATTCTAGGTATAAACAAATAGAGATACTATGGAATAGGGAAAACTTGGGGAAACAAGAATATACTGCGTTGATGATGACAATGTGACAGTTTTATGTGTTGGTGACCAGGGTTACAAAGACGTAACATACTCATACGCAAGTTTTAACTCATATTGCCCTTCTTTTCCTCATTTGCTTCTGACCGTTGAAAGGGTGACAACTCTTGAATAAGGAGTAGAAATTTGATTCCCGAAGACAAATTATATTAACATTTTGCGCTTGTGCACTGAATACATGTAACACAATATGCAGACATTTTCTTTGTATATTTTGAAAAAAATATTTGTTAGAGGGGTACTAACTTTCCTCTCAATCAAATGATCCAATTTGCGGTATTCCGCGGTCGATTCATCGAAAAACAGGCTTGGTTGAAGCACGCAAATGTAATAATTGACCTTATTTGGATACTCACTATTTGACGAGATTTTGATACTAATTTCATTTCTTCAATAACCGCCAACAATTCCTTTTGGCCGGCGAACTAACCAAGGGACTGCGTGGATAGTTTAATATAAGAAAAATTCAACGTGCAATCAATTTATAACTCATTGTTACCATAAAAGCATTTCTTTTTTTCCGAACGAAATTCATGTCATCCCAAGCATTTTTGGACAGACAATCGATCAAAACGCTAACGAGTTAATTCATATCTTAGGAATTCCTAATATGAATCGTTCAATAGAGAGAATAAAGAGATTCTTCATTTGTCATTTTTCTGAACCTCGGAGGTCTTAAGCTTAAGGTTGTTCCTTATATTTAAGAGGAACATTATTCACTGCAAAACAATGTAAGGACACGAGGACCTTTCTACATGCAGACAAGAATTTACTGCCAGTCATAAACCGTGTCTTTACACAGAATTGATGCAGAAACATAACAACATGAGATCTGTGTCTTCATCTAGTGTATACATTGCTTATATTCAAGTTTCTGATGCATGTCTCATTGGTCTTTTGTAGAAGCACACGTGCAGCATATATCTCATTTTATAGCGGTAAGAACCTGTTAAATAGCTAATACACGCTGAATCGGGCAACGAATATGTTAAGGGTTCGTTTCCGTACTAAAATAAAATCAATAAAATTTAAAGAGTTCATATCCTAACGGAAACTACGTGGCACTGCAATCAATTGAAGGAATAATTATTATCAAAAATAGTTACATCCACTTCCATGATGGCAGTGAAATAGGAAAAATGATAACCATAGACAATTTGAAAAATTCCCCTTATCAACACAGCAGGAAATTCTCAAAGAGGGAAATCACAAGAGGAAATTGTTCAAAAAAGGGAAAAACTTTCTATAAAATTCGAAATTTTTCACTGTCCCGATGTTAAGACAGGATATCGCTAAATTCTAAATAATGCAAATGTACAAATCCAAACATTATGTAAGACAGTTGTCATCCGTTGTCAAATTCACTCAAAGTGTAATATTTTTGTTCAATAAAGAAATTCTGTCATATTAATCTGATTGTCAGCTTGAAACGCAGCCAATCATACCCAGAGATGAAGGAACGCTTTTCTCTGATCATATATCAATCATATGTGATTACGCTTTAAGGAAACAAATTTTGTACATTTCTTGATAATCATAATTTAAAGGTTCTTGATATTTTAAGAACGGATGTAATGTACTTTTCCCACTTGATTTGCATAATGTTTTAACTAATATCCTAATAAAAATGTGTTATTTCTTATTCTGGTAGCGTAGCTAATGACACCTCTTCCTTTTTCTTGACAATCTTTAAAGCACAGTGTTATATATTTATTTGTCCTTAAAGGGTTATAATTATTTACGAAAAACTTTCAATGCACGAAGGCTTCAAAAAGCCCCATGCACTTGTGAACAAAGAATAGCACGAGTAGTTATAAAAGAAGCTCGGCTTTGATCCATAGCGGGCTGTGGTTCCAACTCATTTATTTTCTCTTTTTATTTTATTTATTTGATTTGTAACAGGAGATGGAAAGTGAAATTGTTTTCTTTATAACTACCTACTGGAGTCCAGAATTTGCAGAAACAGAATCAGTTATAAACACCATTTTCCATATACACGAACAACGTTACTCATTTGTACAAATAAAATAACAAATTTCTAACTTAACAAAACTTTATTTAATTTCCTAAGGATAATAAGTTTTCTTGAACTTTGGTTTGCTCTTCGGCCCATTGGGACGAAGTGCACGTGGTATATATTCAAAGGCGTGTTGATCTAAAGTTCTCCGCCACGGATTTACTCCAACTTCGAAGAAACGACGTTTAGCTTCCATTGGCCTTGTTTTATTATCGATCTTGTATATTCTCTCCCAGAGATAGACTTCCGGAAGCTCCAGATGACGCGGACGATTTGACATGAGGTGCTTAAAGATTCTTTCAAGAAACTCACGCTTTTCACCGTTCGGGATATCAGCAACTTTTGATGCATCGCTGGACAAATATGGCTGCAAGTTTATGCCTTGGTCCACTGGCACGTTTGTGTAGAATTCAACCAGCATCTTTACAACATCTTCATTGAAACCAACGCACTTTCCAGTGGAATCGATCTCTTCAAATAACTTCATTTCTTTGGTTCCCCAACAGAAGTTCACCTTAGGATTGTCATACACGTTATCGGAGTGAAGCAATGTTGTGTTCAGCTGGTATCGATAGAAAGACCACACTTTTCCATTTGTGATAACTGTTTGAGTAGCCATTGGGTAAGTAACGTCGTTGTATGTGGAAAATCCCTTAAAGTTAGCTTGGGCCAAGAGCCACGCAAAACCAGATTGTATGGCTTGAGCATGTAGCACTTCTTCAAAGTCAAGAGCTTCATATTTCGGATTGCGGTCAACCATATGGTCGCGAGGATGATACGCTATGATGCCAAAACCACTAGGACTTCCTGGCCAAAAACCTGAAACAAATGACAATCAACCCTCGTGATGTGTAGAGAAATAAGTGTCAGGATGTTACCTGGAATATTGGTTGCATGACAATACTTCTTTTTGTATCCAAGAGTTCGTGGGTCGAATTTATATAAGGGCACGTCCTTAGATTTCTCTTTAAGTTCAGCATCATTGAAGGATTTTACCGCAGCCAATGGAAGTTTATATCGAATAGCGAGGTAAGGTTCACCAGTGTATTGAATAAGACGATCTATAGGCTTGTCAGCTGTATCCTCTTGCCATTTAATCCCTTTCCTACTTTGCACCACATCTTTTGGTGGATTGACGCCTCCAACGACCCAGAATGCCTCGTGCCTGGGATTAAGGTCAATCTCCACCTCAGACAAATGCGCAACATCAGCACTAAGGTAGTTAATAAGTACACGATTAAGGTTTTCCACGATTATCTGACCCAGTATCTTGTCTGTTTCTCTCGCCGTCAAGTTACTTTCTGCACCATACTTCTCCCTGGAATGAACAACTTTAATGACAAGATACCAACAATACTGACAAGACATACTTGAAATACTCGTGAGAGCATTCCAATGCATCCTTAATGTTATTTGAGACACCAGTGATGAATGAATCCCTCCCTGCGTCTTTGGGTTCACTTTCATCCTTTGGTTTAGCAATGAGTTTATCGTAGCTTTCAAAGATTGTTCGTGTGTAATGTTGACTTATTGGCAAACAGTTGTATGGATATTCCTCTGAGTTCCACCCAATTGTCCTATAGCCGTAGTATCTTGGCATGTTAATTTTGATTAGCTTCTCCTCGACAGTTGGCAAAGACTTGATCTCCTCATGCCAGGACTGTTTTTCTCGTATGAAACGTGCCTCGCGGGAAAGTTCCAAAATCTCTGGGTATATTGGTTTTTCGGTGTACTCATCAGAGGCAGTCTTCGTCTGACTTTGGGCCGAATATAATCTTCTTGTTTTCACGAATTGTGTAACGTTCCTTTTCATAGTTTCCTTAGTTAAAGAAAACATTTTTCTAAAATGAAATATTCGCCGAAAACCCAAGGTACGATTTTGGTTATGAAATATTTTTATTCTTAAATGTCAAATCACAAATGTCAGATCTTTCTGACACTGTCAAACCTATGGGGGTGTGTTGAGAAGTAAAATCCGCTGGTTTTAAAATACCCTGTTGATATAATGTTTTATAAAATTCAGGTGATTAAAGAACCTAGTATTTTTGTGTATTCCTTTCATACTCATAACATACAGTAAGATTCAGTAAAAGGGTTAAAATGCAGTTTCCAACAAAGTATGTAAATGGAAATTCGTCGAGAAATATGGAGGAATCCTATTGGATATATATACTTGTAGTTCGTACCAAATATATATATATGTATGTATTTATGTATTTATTTACAACCGAATTATTAAAATCACTCCAGGAGAAACGGATTTTTTCGGCCCAATGCTTTAGGTTGAAAGCCTTTTGTATGATTGTGGTAAAGAAAGGCAAGGGATAACTTTGAAACGGAGGCTTACCACTGAAAAGTGCCTTTGACTGGAGGTCTTTTCTAAACAGTTCACAAACGGGCTTAGTAAGCTACAATAAACGGCCAGTTAAATTGATTTTGGACATTAAATCTGATTTTTAATATTTGCTGTTTGTGTAACTACTGTTCCTACCCAATAATTACCATAAGTCGCACTGTATTGATAATTAATATAAATCTAACACCTTAAGGCAAAAATTAAAAAAAAAAACATTCACAATTTTATTACCTTCATTGACTACCAAATTCGAAACTACTACACAGGCTCAACTGTCAAACCAATCAGCTGTCAAGAAAATTCCTCTAAAAAAAAAAATTGGTAGAATTTAGAATCGTCGTACCGCCGCGAATTTATGTAGGATTTGTTGGGAGGTTCGGATTTATATATCAAGGAATAAGGTGTCCCTCAGAAGAACACTTATATTTATATACATTTCAAAAACGCTGAGAACGTGTCATTTACCTTCGGCAAGAAAAACTATTGGAACAAACCATGAGGTAATTTTATTTGACTTTTTTTTTCTCGTGTAATGTCGCGCACCCAACTAATTGCCGCTCGATTTGGGTTTTCATTTAAATGCAAATTGCTATATCTCAGAGCAATGAAGATTCCGTTAATCCCTTTCAGTTAATAAGAAAGAATATGTCCGCGAAAAATACTTCGGTTTCCTTGTATCTCTTATATTTAAAGTGTGAAACACCGCCTTTATTGGGTCATGCATAATGTTTGTGTGCATATATTATGCAAATCTAAGGAAATATAACCAAACTTATGCAAAATAGGTAGGCTTCTATATCGTAGTGGATGTTGCAAGGCTCCGTAGGATATATATTTTTACAGTAATATAGCGTGTGATGGACTAATGATAAAGTAATTATTGAAGTGTATATATGTATGTAATTTAAGTGCTGCTTTGCTAAGGTATTATATGTAAACAAAAAAGTTAAGAAAATATATTTATTTTGTAGTGCGTGGGTTGTCTGGATTTTCATTTTTTTAAATATTTTTCCTTATAATACCGCAATGTGCCTTAGTTTTTTTTTAAGTTTAGTTAAGTGGAAAAACTACACTTTTTCTATGGAACCGTCTTATGAGAGGAACCGACTTCAACTGAACCCGAAACTGACAATAACCGTTATGGGTCGTACCTAAGGTTTATGTTCACCATTTCATAGGAGTCTAAGGAAGCCGTCGTGTGTCAACAAGTCAAGTTTCTTCAGCGATTATTTAATTGTGAACCTGGTGACTCGAATTCCATTTAGTTGGAGTAATAGTACAACGAATACAAGAAATGCAGAAAATACGCTTTGTGAAGGATATGCATACGTTTTCTGTGTGGATTTTGATCTGAACTGTGTCCAAAACTACACTCCTCTCTGTTTGGCACTAATCTATGTCAAGTGCTCTCAATTCCGCACACCAATTTAGCCACAATTCTATGAAGCGTTGTTCCATTGTTTTAAATTAAAAAAAAATCTACGGGTGGGAGTTATTCATGCTGTTTAGACGGCCGATCAATATTGTATGCGATGTATTTCTTCGTGCTCTAGTAGACGAACAGTTTGTACACTTCCTTTCGATTCACTATACGATAACACCTGTTTTTTCGGCAAGACCCTAAGAATTTTCCTATTTGTCCACTGGGATAGAGCAGGATTGTGCTAATCAAAATTAACAAAGAGCGATTCGCTTCCAGATGATGTTGATGTTTGTAAACTATTCCGTAACCTGGTTAGAAATGTTGTCTCCTTGTCGTGTGCCGAGAGATTGATTTTTTATTACTTGCTCGTTACTGTTGGCAATCACCCCAATGGTGCAAGGCATGACTTAAGTAGCCACCGAAACACTTAAATGCTACATTATGAAGGATTTTTATATTTGTACCACTGTTAATTTATTTGTCTTCATTTTCTTTACAGTCATAACAGTTATTAGTCGACTCTACCACAAATGTATAAACAGAAGAGGCGATAATATACAAAACGTATATCTCACTGCGATATGTAAAAGCATCACAAGTTTCTGTTGTCCACATTTATTTAATTCATTCAGCACGAAGGGCACACGTTGACAACAAATGCGAACGGGTCTTGAGGTAATATTGAATGCATAACACAGCTCTGCAGACTATACGATAACAAATAAGTTTTCTATCAATTAAATACGTACATACCTTGTGTTAATTTGTCACATAAAAAAGCAAACTAAAAAAAAAACATTAAAGAAGTACATTATTAGTAATTATCAATCTCCCCGAAATAAGATAAAGCCAAGTCATTACAATTGTTTAAGTTAAAATGTTCGCGTCGGATTTTAAAATTATTTCGTTAGCCTCCAAAGATGTCATTACATGTAAAACCGATAACACTTCACCGATGATAAAATATCAAAAACAAAACTACTCTCAGAAATATCAAAATAACGTTACACATCACAACGGCAACCGAAAGAAACCTCAAAAAAATATGACAAATAATGCGTGTAACATGAACAAGAATCACAACACGAACAGTAGTCAATCGTATGCAAATAGTAATCGTAAGCGTTTAAATCAACAACTGAATTGCAATGTTAAGAGCAGCAACAACAACAACAATAGTAACTCGGTTAAAAATCAAAACATTTACATAACAGCAAACATCACCAACAACATCGTTATAAAAAACACTAACATTAGTAAATGTGGTGACTCATCTTTGGTATCTCCTAGCGTACCGAAAAATAGCTGTGATACGTTTGTCAACAACAAAAACAACGCAAGTGAGTTCAGCAAAACGTCCTCGTTTCAAAAATCTTCAGCAAATACCTCATCAGTATCATCGTCCTCGTCCTTGTCGTCATCCTCATCCATATCGAATAGTAGTAGTATTAGCAATAAGGGCCGAGTTGCGACAAAATTTGTCTCGACAGTAGCCCAACGGAAAAAGTCACAACAGACTGAAATCGAAATTAATAGCAACAAAATTAATAAGAAGTCTCTGTCGCCTATTTCTCCCGCGGTGACAAGCAGCACCGGCAGTTCGCAAATTTCAAGTAATCAACAAATGTCTGCTGCTACCACATCTGGTGTTGCAAATGTTAACGTAGCGTCAATACAAAACTCCTCGTCTTCGGCGCCGGTTTCACCAAATTCATATTCCCTTGACTTCTTACATTCGGTCAGAGTCCAAATGGCAGGCGGCACAGACATCGGCAACAATGCGAATAATCATGTGTACAGCAGCAGTGCTACTGTCTCACCAACTCGAAGCGTTGCCGATACCCAAAGTATGGGTATTCATGGACAGCGTATAATCTATCAGGAAATTTCACTTCCAGAGAAGCGCGTCGACCTGCTGAATCACGGACAAAGTCAATACAGTCCTGCCACCAAAATGTCATCGCCTTCATACAGTGATTACCCAAGCTATGATATACCAATCCTAATTAACAACACACATCACTCTGGAGTGAGCCCCATGAATGCCCACACGTCTCCAGACAATTTCTCTTCGCCCTACAACTACCCGCCCTTAAACAACTATAAGCGCAACAACTACATTCCTGTAACTTACTCGTACCAGAAGTGCCAAAATGAAAGCAAAAACATCAGTCATCAGCATGACAATAATCCAGGGAATGGCAATTCAATGAACAACAGTTACAACCGCAACAGGAATCAGGTGAAAATATGGAACTCCGGCAACGTTAACATACATATCAACAAGAACGCTTCGAATATGATGATGAAGCATTTAACCAATCCGAATACAGAGACCGGAAACACGCAGATCATGTCCCGCGTCAAAAATCATCAGAACATACATAACCTCACTTATGTCACTACTGATCCCAACAATAACAATAGATACATGGAGGGTAGCCGTTCCCAGTCGTCAAGTCCAAAAATTGAAAATCCGAATCAAATACGTAACAAATCCAAAGGTGGTACCGCCTTTCCCTCGGTAACCTATACTCCCACGCCAATACCATCTCCGAAAAGCGATCTTAACACCAGCCCAATCGATGCTTCTCAGATTCGTGTTGCCAGCGAAGGCTACGAATCGGATTCATCGAACTCAAGTTGTGGCAATGTTAAGAAAGTGGATGCCGGAAATAGCAATCCACTTTCTTCGTCCTCGTCGTCCATATCATCTACGGACGTATCCTACGCACAACCACCGAGCATATCATCGCTTTTAAATTTCCCCACAAATTACGCTGAAGACGATATTCCAGTACAGCATTTCTATGGCTCAGAACAGAACCTGTCACATTGGATACCAGCGCTACACGCACAATTCCTGTACAGCGCTCACGGTGGTTACACCATCAACGAAACCACCGGAGAATTGCAGCAGTTGCAAATTTCAAATCAAATAAAAAAGAGGTAAATCAAGCCGTATGCTTATCGAACGTTTGTACATCTATATTGTCTTTCATTTACAGTCAAACCCATCGCGGCTCGTTTCGTGGAGGCCGGGGTCGTAACTATATGCATAACAACGTCCGGTCAATTCACTTTGCAAACGATTTCTTCTTTACACCGCCGGATAGATTTCTAGCTAGATCTCATCTTGTAGAAGTCAAGGAAATGCCGCGTGCATTGCTGACTTGTTCTAAATGGGACAACCTATCGCAAGGTATCTGGAACAAATTTGTAAACTCCCAACAGACTGAGGATACTTTTAAAAGGAAAATGCGTCTGTGGCGTTACTTGTACATTATAATCAAAGTGAGTGTGCATTTACAAAATGGTGATCGATGAAATGTATAACCTTAAATTTCATTTTAAAGAACGCATATCCAAGGTATGGGCTGTATCTAGTCGGCTCTACTATATCCGGTTTCGGAGCAGATACATCCGATATTGATATGTGTCTAGTGTCACGAGCGATGTCCACATTAGATCCACGAATAGAGGCGTTATTTAACCTTAATCAACTGAGGGAATGTTTAAGTAAGACTGGTAAGTTTTGCCATTTACATGCCTAACGGTTTCACCTGTCAACTTTTTCCCACTCTTCTAGGGGAATTCGAAAACTTCAATTTAATTGAAGCTAAAGTTCCAATACTGCGATTTAGAGATCGAGTGCATAACCTCGAAGTTGATTTGAATTTTAACAACTGTGTTGGCATCAAAAATACACACCTCTTATACTGCTATTCTCAGCGTAAGTATACCCACTAATGAAATGCCTTGTAGGTTAATAAAATTTTGTAAACGCTTTCGAACAGTTGATTGGAGGCTAAGACCACTTGTGCTAGTGACAAAGCTTTGGGCTCAATATCATAACATAAACAACGCTAAGAATATGACCATATCAAGTTACTCATTAGTGCTGATGGTGATACATTTTCTGCAGTGTGCAGTTAGTCCACCTGTTCTACCATGTCTGCATGAATTATACCCAGAGAAATTTCAGTTTATTGTAAGCTTTGAAAATAAATAAAACGAAAATGTCTTGATTTCTTGTATCTTGCAGCTGCGTTCGAATGACTTTGGGCATGTTGACATGAATGAGACTTTGGGTCCGTATGAGTCACAGAACACTCAACCAATAGGGCAGTTATTCCTTCAGTTTCTTCAATACTACAGTACTTTTAAGTAAGTTATACATTTGCAAAGAGGAGGACCATCCTTACACACAGTCTCTTAATTTGCAGTTACTCCCAGTATGCCATTTCCATAAGAACCGGTACATTAATACCAATCGAATACTGCCGTCAGGCAAAGTCTCTTAAAAATGATATTCATCAGTGGAAGGAGCTATGCATAGAAGGTACATGATGCACATAACTTACTGATCACTTAAAATGTATAACACGTCTTCTTGCAGAACCTTTTGATCTCACAAATACTGCCAGATCTGTGTATGATTTTGAAACATTTGAAAGAGTGAAGCACGTATTCATGTCGTCGTGTAGGGTGCTACAAGAAACGCTCGATATAAATTCCATATTTGCGCCGATTATTCCAACCCCATCTCAAAATCGGCCGCTACAAGAAAATTAAACAAACCTAAATACAGCGGCAGCACAATGAACGTGCGCTGCCGTCATGTCATCTGTCATCTCGTTGATGATATCACCACTCGTGTTGAATGCAATACATAAAGTAAGTGTGATTTATTTTCTTTAAACTGTAAGACTACAAGAACAAAAATGTAGAGCTGTTTTAGAACTTACCGTCTGTAAATATTGTACTAAGATATATCCTATTTAAAAGAGAAGACTGATTAGTTAGAAAATATATAATACTGAATTTGAATAAGTGTGTAACAAAAATAAGTAGTCCAATTTTACTAATAACTTGTGTGTTTTGTTTGTAAGTAGGGTACAATTGTTTTGTGCGAATTTGGACAAATTTCCGAAATCTAAGCAAAAAAATATACCGCGCTGTAACTTAACAAAAATGATCGACTGGTAAAAATTAGTTTTTAAATCAATAAGAACGAAAATGGTGCTAAAGACATGTATATTTTTAGAATGGTTTTGAAAAGACGCCGATAAGTTAAAACTTGTAAATACCCACACTGCCTCTCGGGCAGAGGTGGTTGTAATAATTTTATGTACATATTTGAAGCAGTGAAACACACGCACTGGTCAGCTATGCATTTACGTGGTTGATCTTCATTCATTTATCAGGACTAGAGTTACAATTCGTTAGACATGGTCTATATACAACTTTTTGTGCCTACGAGCTTTACTTAGTTTTGCATCTGTCACTGCCGGGAGCGAGCTGCCGGATAGAAAATAACTGTACATCCAAATATAATTCGTAAGTGTGTCTATGACTATTTGTTTAAAGCAATATTTGCTTAACGGGCATTAAATACTTAAACCGAAATGTATGCCGGAATTAATTTATCCACCCACGACTCACGTACAGATTTAACGCTAGAAACTGCAACAAATTTGTCCAATACAGCATATCATTAACTTGAATAACTTTGTCTCAACATGTCCTTACCACTTTGTAATATCTCAGGTTGTTAGCTTGTACAATACTGTTATAAGGTCCAAGTCATAACGTTAAATCGTAATTTATTAATTTTATGCTTTCAGAATAAATGAAAAAAAAAAATAAAATAAAGAGTTAAACATATTAATAAGAATGGATATTGCCTTAAAATAAAATTTAAATTAAAAAACAAATAAAAAGTAAAAAACTAAAAAAAATCAGAACAAAAAAAATATAAAATATGTAAAAAATACTCAACTAAAAATTGCTCAATATTGCTTTAATTTTTTAAGTTTATCAGCTACAGCTAAAAACAAACAGTAAATGTGTATACTTACGGAAAATCTTCGTTAGGTTGTGAATTTTTGTACATTTATCTTCGATTTATTTATATGCGCTTGAGATAAATTCACCACGAGAATCAATTTTCCCTTTTTTTTTTTTGTTCTCATTCGTGTAAGAAAATGAAAAAAAAAAATTAATATCAATCAGCGAATTTTCTAAATGGAAGATAAATTTGATCGTTAAAGTTAAATTTCAAGGTTTTCGCATGTCATGTTTACTTAATTTTGCAGGGCATATATTCGTTGTTGTTAGACAAAGCTTATATATTTGATCCCTTTTATGTATCAATCGATAAAATCAAGTACAGCTGTAAAACAAATCTAACTAAAATAAAATCGAAAAAAAAAACTAAATTCCTACCAAAACACCTTTAATGTAAAGGGATGTGCAAGTCGCTTACATACATACTTATGCATTAACAAATGGGTTAAACCGTCGTGCTGGTATTCTTACATACAGATACTTATTTATTTTTTTATTTATATTAATTTGAAACCAAAGGGTGCCTACTTTTTGTTGTTTTCAACTAAGAACCACAGTTCATAATGTTCATATCGGAACGCGCATACTTACGAAATCATTCCTCTTATTAGAAACAAACACAACTCACTTGCACATCCTTGGACAGGAAAATTGTTAAATGAAATAATTGAAAAGTATAAGTGAAAATTAAAAAAGCACGATCCCGTGGAAACGCCTTGGTGTTTTATTTCTATAAACCTTTCAATCATGAGTCATTCATTCCGTTTTCCGAATGGACGATACTGTTTGATATGAAATGTTATTTGTTATTTTCTCTCAGACATTTGCATTGGTTACCTCCTCTTTCCTCTATTTCTATCTCTACTCTATACTGTACTGTGACCCGGTGCGGCCACTTAAGTGGATTCGTAATCCATTTAATGTGAGCAATATGAGTCACTCCATTTCTTAGAAAACATGTGCATCGTTGGAAATGAAATCTGTTGGATAGAACTCACGCTCTGACCTATACTGTGCAGAAACTAATAATTCTACTGATGAAGAAGAAGAACCTTACCAAACTTCTATTCATCTGCTTCAGACACTAGGGAGGATTCAATCAGAAAGATTTTTAAGAAAATATCCTACTTTTTAAGGATAGTCGATGAGTCGTTGGATAGCACAGATTCTGCAGTGTTTGCTCTATACTGACCAAAGACGAACAATGGAGAGTGTATAGATGAAAAAGAAGAACCGTACTGTACTACCTTGGCAATGCTTAGCCAGAGAGACTCAATAAAAAATAATGTTTTGAGCAAATATACATTCAGAGTGATATTGTATTAAGGAAGCTAATAGACCGGAGAGTGGTCGCCGTGGCGTAGTGGGTAAGTGCGTCGGCCCACACGCAGAAGTTCTAGGTTCGATTCCCGAACGGAATACCACGCATATTTCACGGCACCATCTCTTTCGAATTGCTGACAACACTCAAAGAGTACTAATTATCTCAAATCTCGCCGTTCGGAGTCGGCAAAAAAGTACTCGTGAGACAACAGTAGCACGCACAACACGAGTAGTTGTTGTAGAAGCTAGGCTCTGGTCCCTTGTGGGCTGTAGTGCCACGTTATTATTATTAATAGACCGAAGAACCTGGTCGGATCATGGAATAAAACTCAAATCTGTCTTATTTGATGCAAAAGATATGACAATCATAATTACAATTGAACAGGTAGGACGGATAGATGGAGTTATCCAACGGATTTTTTTATGAAGAAGCGGCTGTGGAGCAATTTTTTTGCAAGTCCGTATTGTGATATACCGCATGATATAAAACTATAAAATTTTGATCCTAATATGTTCCACAGCTCATTTACTCGGCCATTCAGTTACGATCGCGATCTCTAAAACATCACATAGCGGTTACCCTACCAAATATATTCTCAATGCACCCCGCCCTATCAGCACCCCGTTAATAACATAATCTTCACCTTTGACTGACCAACGACTGCATTTCTTCACTTATTCTTCATATAGTGTTCTCGACGTACCTGGTACAGCAATGGTACTTCATGGGTTATCCATTTTGCACATGGCCTTCGTTTTTATCGAAACTAAGAGGTGTGCGTGTATATCATAGAGACACTGTTTTAATAATCTTTGACTTCCCGATGCCAGTATGGAACGATACCCTGCTGAGTGTTACCGTGTTTACCAAGGCAATGTTATTTACACTTATCGTACCTAACTTGATTAGTTCGAAATTTATCTCCGAACTTTCCTATCCTATATGTCCTCAAACGGATGACTAAGGCAAATCTTATTATTTTGTCTTTTAAATTTACTTTTCTTATCGATTCACTGCTCAAATGATTGCAGCAACCTCTGCTAGGAGTGTAGTGCTCATTTAGAGACAGGAATTTTTTTACAGGACGTTTAAGATATTCTCTTCTGTACTAACGATAGTTTTCGAACCTTCTATCGGCAATGAACAATTTTTTTTTTATTGAAAACCCGGTTTCCAAGGCCTTTCTCCACTAAGGTCATTCTCATGTCAAAACTAATTTGTGGGACGTTTTAATCCTAAGCGAATCTGGTTAAAGTGAATTCAATAGACTGTGGTCTTAAGGTAAGGCTATGCTGTACAGAGTCAGCAATAAACTTTAGGTCTCTTCTACTCTTGAAAGAAATATAGCACGCGGGATCATGCGATAAAAGCATAAAGCCCAATGCACATTCATGCTTTAAACTTCGGCTGTGGAGAAATCCTTTGAATCACACTTCCGCAACATAATCATCATTCTTTTTATTTCTCTCCATCGATGTACAAGCTACCTGTCATAAAGCAGGAGATTTTTCAATCTGTTGAAAGATTTGAACGAGATCATCTCTCGATTGCGTGCAAGTGTTTTGGTGTCGCTGCCACTATCGGAATGAGACCCAAGGACGAAGTTGAACTTTTGACAATTAACGACATGATGTAGTTGAAACTGAACACATGGATGTACAGTCAAGATAATCGTTCTTCTGCCAACTAGGAATAAAAAATAAAACACAAATTTTGATTTTGTTAAAAAATGATATTAATATATAACAATGGTAACATATTCCATAAATCAATTTCATTAAATTTATTTCAAAGGAAAAGGCCGATACCCGCACTAGCATTGCAAATAGATATATTTAAATATTGCTCACTATATGCGATAAAAATGAAAATAAAAGAGAAAAAAAAACATTGAAGTTGAGAAACAAAACATTCGTGATGAAAGGTAAATAAGATGAAGCCGACGAGTGATACAAAATGCAAACATAAAATCGGCGTAGTAGTACATCGTATTCAAAAGGAAGAACTTTTGCAAACATAAATACGCGTCCTTTGCAGATCGCTGAATGCAACTTCAAGTAGATACGTTCATCCAAGCGAGTTCACTGCAAGTGCTGTTCTCGTTTGCATCTGCCGGCGAAAAACTGCTATCTTTTCGATTCTCTCCACATAGTATTAGGTTTTCCATTGTTTTATTCCTCACGGATGGCGAGCTAAACAAACTCCTTGGTGTCGGCAGCCGTTCAGTTATTGAGAATGATAGTGATTTCTTAACGATGACTGATGGCGATGGGAAACTGGTAGGAGAGGCAATTAAAATAAGATTCCTTTAAAGGTTAAGTGGGACTTACTGATCCATTTCTTCGTTTGAATAACGCATAACTGCGGCTTTCCAGTTGTAGATATACGGATATGTGTCCTTGTTTATTTCAACATGAAAAATTGCATTCAGTACATCCAGATCGCGCTTAGTCGGTTCATTTCTTTGCGGAAACAAAAGGGAGGTAAATCGTACGTCATGGTTAAAATTAAATCAGTTTTTATTACCCTAAGAGGAAAAGGTGATAGTCTTCATTGTCAACACTGTTTGATGACCATGCGGACGGACTCTCAGGAGGTGTTACGAAACACTCGTTCGGATCATCCTCTGACCCTATGTCTGACTTTAACGAAACGAATATAAGGATCACACACAAGCACATGTGAATTCGATTTAAATTACCCAGAAAACATCTTCGGCTTCAGCTTCCTCCACATTGTCAGGAGCAGTTTCCATTTGCCGCCATTCCTCGGATTTCACCCCATCAACATGATCAGGAGCGTGAGATCGAACTTTTCGGGATTCGATTCTTGACCTACGGCTCTCCTTTCGACTCAAAACACTGTCCCACTTGCAGTCACACTGCGATTCCCTCATCCAAGTCTTTAGGCAAATTTCTTCCGTCTTAAGGTTCTCCGGTTGGGCAACTCCATTGCTGCTCTGCATGTATGCCAGCATTTTACTGCAAACACACTGCAAGTGCTCCTTCCTCTCCCCGGATGTTGAGGTTATTTGTTGTAAACACTTCTGAATCTGAAAACGAATGTGAAAGCGCAGATCCTTGAAGAATTTAAATGTTCACTCACTTTGGCTTTACTGGTCCTATCGGTATGCTGGGCATCGTCGAGGTAATAAATAATTAAATAGGCGAATCTTGAATGAACTTTCATAAAGTTCACGTTTAAGAAGCGTGCATCGTCCATAAAACTAACTATAAGGGATTTCAGTCTTTTTAATTCGGAAAGGAAAGCATCGTTGATCGAAACGGTGCTATCGATATTGTGAAGCAACGTTTTAGTCATACGTTTCGCGAATACTTGCAAGGACTTCTCAACGCAAGTATAAGGCATGGTCAGCTGTGGAGCGTTATTCGAAAACGATTTGTTGTAGAGTCGATCGCTGTCGTAATCAACGTTGTTTGGCGCTTCATTTCGTAAATTCAGTTTATCAAGTGCATTACACAAATCATCCATGAGTTCTTTGTTCTTGTTCTCGCACTTAGGTGGATTGTTATCCGTTTTGTCTTTCTGAGCTAGGAAGGTCTCCAATTTCTTCAATCCCTGTTCGGAGGCAATATCAACAAAGATCCCTAAAAAGTCCCAATACTCCTTCCATTCGACATTCTGCTCCTTTGCCAGTTCTCTTCCGATTATTTCGAATCCCTTTTCGGCATCTATCAGCTTCAAGTGACGCTCCTTGAAGCTTGGACTATCAAAATGTTCAACGCCACCGCCAGCATGCAGAAGGTTCGACGCGTTGGAGTCATTCAAATTGAGGGCGATCGGAGATGCGACTGTGTTATCACGATATGATGTAAATATGTCTTTCTTTTTGCGGAAAGTTGGTGTAAGGCAATTTAAGTTGAGACCGTTTCCATGAAAGCCGTTATTATTGTCTTCGACGATTTTGCGATTCTCCTCACCGTTTGGGGTTGATTCGTTCTGCAGGCAGCGATCTTCGTCGGACTGAGACTGCTTACTATCAAATAAGTGCCGTCGGTGAGGAGTCAAGGATGGAATAATGAATTTAGATGTTGGCTTAGTTGGTGTGCTAGATTGCAGTTGGACCGGACTTCCAAATGGGCCGTTGGTAATAGGTGACCAATTGTTACGTAGTCTAGGAGGTGTTTTCCAACGGCGACAGAAGTTCTAAAAAGAAAAAAGCGGTAAGCAACGGCTACATGCGGTGTTTAGATTGTGAATTACCTTTGCTTGCTCTTTGCTCATGGGCCCTGCAACAGCTTGTATTTCAACTTCGGGGCTAAGAGGATCTGAATTGAGATTCTGCAAAAATTGAAATCATTTATTGCCTGCACACGGAGTAATTTTACGCAAGTCCCTACCGGTGGATTATTTGTCGAGAAAGGCTGTCCTATTGTTGGGGGCACAGCATTGTTGGCCGACCGTATCACTGGAACGTAATAGCGTTCTTCCAAAAGTGAGGCAATTTTCTCTATAACTTCGGGGCTTGCATTTGAATCTCGGGAACAGATAATCTAGATTTGCGCACGAGTCAAGACGAAATCATAACAAAACAACAGAAGTATAAATTACTTACATCTTTTGGTAACAGACCCTCATTGTTTTGTGTCATTCTACACTGTTTAAAGGACGTTAGAACTTCAACTACTTCCACTGCACCGAATTTCGCAGCCAAATGCAAGGGTGTTTCACATCTTCCCTTCTCGGGCATATTGAGAAAGTAATCTAAAATAATGGCGCTTGCTTCGGCACAAACTTTCTGATTCTTCTTCCCATAGAGCCGCTCAATAAATGCTACGTCGCTAACTGTTTCCAATATCAAGCTGGCAATTTGTGCCTTTTTACTTAGGGCACAAATGTGCATAGCGTTATAGCGTGGACCCTCCTTCAGTGATGTTGGTGTATCCCCGGAGCTGATTAGAAATCGGGGATTATCCCAAATCCGCATGTGAACCTTTGTGTAATCACCCGATTCAATGCTTTTACGAAATTCTGTAAGTTCCTGCCTTGTTGGAGCCCGAAACGCTGCCTTTTCCACGTTCAAAGGAGAGCTCGCTGCCTCAAAAAGAATATATTATTAATGGCTTCTAGTTTTTTTGTCTTCACTTCGTCATCTTACATTTCACATCTGAATACTTGGACAAGGATATTTCATGTCCGGTCTCGGCGTAATTGGCAGCTTCATCAGTGTTTGAGAATACTTTTAGACGCGCATCTTTGTGCTGCTTAAGTACTTTGAGTGCTTCGCTCTTTTCTCGAAATACACAGTTTCGCGCATTACTTCCTGGAATGTGATATTTTTTGAGATCATTTATATTTGCTTATTTTTGTACCAGTACATGCTTTCATTGTATATATGTATATGCATGGTGTTTCATCAAAAGTGTAGGTACTTGCTTAAGACTTTGCCTTGTCACAAAGGCATTATGAAAATAAATAAAATACAATTTCGAGTGATGGACAAACGCCAACGGCATATCGTGTATGTGCCATGCCTTCAGTCACAGCTGCGTGGCAATGCTTACAAGAAATTCGATAAATCTCAATATCTCATACTTGCAGGCGAAGAAGGGCGACACGTCCATCAAATTGCAAAAATGTGCATATATCATTTATGCACACAAATTACAAGGAAAATACCAAATGTCACAACTCTTGCAGAGGCCAACGACACATTTTTTTGTTTATTGTTATTTTTTAACAAAATTTAGGTTAATTGCACTTATCGTTCGATACCCTGAACATAAGAATTCGTATTACACATCTGGCGTTGGCCACTTGCCATTTTCTTACCAGACATGCGACACTAGAAGGGCAAAAGGTATTGCGATTGTATTGACTTTTACCAATGAAGTGAAAGAAAACAACGAAGTGCAGGAGCAAGGAAATAAACAAATACTTAATGTCGTCGCATTAAATCGTATTAATTTGTTTGAAAACAAACATTTGGAGTTCATCCAATTTGTGCCATTCGATAAATTCATTAAGAACGCATCACACCACCGTGCACGATGCCGGAAAGACACATGTATTTTACTTAACGTAAGGAATAGGCCGCCCACACTTTGAACAATGGAATAAATGCATTACTTTGCATTGACTTTTCTCGATTAGTTTTTCATTACTGAGAGCATTAATTAAATCGCCATTACACGTAATTCCGCGCGTACTTATTAAATTGTTTAATGCAAAAACTGTAAGGATTACTGAATCAAAACGCTTACCCGTTGAATCTTGGCTAGTCTTTGGAGGAATGTGTACACTATAGAAGGACATTTTTGCAGATCCAGTTTGAATTTAAATTTCGGATCTAATTAAATGAAATTCCAACTGCAGCTACGAAATTCAATCTGTTTATTTGCTGTTTTTTTTTTATTAAATGATTTTGACACTTCAGAACAATGAAGTTGTGAAGTTGGGTACGTTTATAATTCACAGAAAGATCTGTTGAATTGAATGTTTTGAAAATTATTAAAAATTCAAATTTAACTGTAATAGCTGCAAAATCTGTCATTTATATAACAGATGCTATAAAATCAGGATTTTAATTAAAGTTGTTTTTTAATTGAAGATCGTTTTTTTTTTGCAATAACTCGTTGTTGGTTGTATTAGCGGAAATATGTGTAGTCTCACTAAAACGGAAACATTTCCGAACTGTTAAGAACTGTATGAAAGGAACAAAATTATTTATGCGTAGTACTGGTCAAGTATAAATGAATATAAAAAATTATACACTACATGCTGCAAGAGATAAATACGCAAATGATGTAAAAAGAAATATATTTTCAAAATCATACTGCACGAACACATCCCCTCTGTTATGTCTGCAATCGATGAGGTGCTGAACGTTACTGTTTCGCCATAACAAAAATGGTCGCTGAATAAGATATATTCGTCAGTCAAAATTGAAAATCAAATCGTAAAATCTTCATAGGGATACTTTAATTTTATACCTTTCCTGTGCTGTCTACTAATTTCATATCCAACGAATAATTAGGAAGTAAAGAAAATTGTAATCTGCATCGCAAGTGCACTTAAGGCGTACCCAAAATTCGCCACAGTTTGGTTAACAGAACGACTTTCATCCCGTTCAAGTGCAGTTATTGTTCCAATACTCAGTACACTATTATTTGGTTGTCGAGAAAGAAGCTGTGATTAACTGTGGAAGGACTATTTGAATGCAGTAAAATATCAAGTGTTGACCTTGTCCCTTGATGGAAGAATAAAGTCTCATTGCAAGTGTATCACGAAGCCGTTGCGTTCCAAAGGAAAATTCTAAAAAGTGGTAAGATACTTCGCGAGCATTGTTACGAGTACAATTTACTTTCATTGTAACAAAGGAAACCATTAGGAATTTTTCGTCTGTTTACTTGTCATATTTCTCGCATGTGCTGGTCTGTTCAGTTGCAGACTTTGAATAGCCCTAATGAAAGGTATATTTGTGCATATGATTTCGATGCCAATTTTACATTTGGCGCAAATAAAATGGGGAAAAGAAATGAAGTAGCGCAGGTTCATGTAGGTGAAGGCCAGCAAAGAATAAATTCAATCCGATAATGAACAATTTTACGCGTATTGTAAGTCAAAGCACCAACCAATACATTAATAGACAATCATGATGTACTCTGTATTACGGCGTAGACAAAGATTTTTTAATATGCAATAATATGCCTATATATGCAACTAGGAATACATAATTGTAAGAACCTAATAATAAACATTAGCAAAGACAGCCAGCTGAGGAGTGTGCTTTCTGATCATAGACATCATAGAATCTCTTCGTTTACTTTGAATCATCTCAAGTATTTCTGTCCCATCTGTTCCAGTTTGCTTTGTTGACTCGTTTAGGGGAGTGAGATAATTTTTTATTTTTTTTTTTTGGGAAAGTTGTTTATCGCAGTAATTATGTAAATATTCCATTCGAATTTACATATTTGTAAAGAAGTGGGCTTTACATTTGTTTCATTGTTACATACGAGTTTTTTTGTGGTTGGTAGTGCATATCATTAGTCTTAATCTGTGAGTTAAGACCGTTAATGGACGGAAACCTTAAAAATTGTTTAAGTACTAGGCGCATGAAAACCCTTGAAGGTATTTTTGTATGTAGGTGTAGGAAAATAATTCTGGTGATATTTTGTGGGAACTGAACATTGTTAAGCGAAAAAAAAAAATACAAAACGATATCATGCAGTAGTTACAGAAAGATGTATGTAAAGTTAAAACACCTGCATCACGTTGATAATGGGAGAACTGCAAGGTCATTACCACGCGTGCATTGAATATTGATTGGCAATTCATTATCATAAGACCACGCTTATCAGGGCGACAAGAAAATCAAAACACTTCGTGTCTTACTCCTCGTTAAAGATCAACCTCGTTAAAGAGACAACAATCACTGTTTAACCACTGCGCAGATGATACATGGCGCACTGGGAATACATGGCGATTTCATGGCAAATAAATAAACATTCAAATATCAGTCCCTTGTCTTCCTAAAATTATTTCTAACAATGGAAAGGATTTTGTGTACCAAAACAGAAAAAACCGTGCCAAAAGCATTAAAAGAAACGTTTCTGAAAGAGATTATATATACTTATCCGTTAACTAAAGGTTTTGATGCAATTTTTAAGAAAATCAGATTTCAAATATTACAAAGAAACAAATGAAACAAAATCACATTTAACTAATAAAAGATTATTATTTCAGAGAACTCAATATGTCATCACCTAGTGCTGGTAAACGTCGTATGGACAACGATGTCATTAAACTAATCGAAAGTAAACACGAGGTAACAATCCTTGGTGGTCTAAATGAGTTTCATGTGAAATTCTTTGGACCGCAGGGCACACCATATGAGGGCGGCGTATGGAAAGTACGTGTATACTTACCGGATAACTATCCATTTAAATCACCTAGTATAGGTTTTGTCAACAAAATATACCATCCAAATATCGATGAATCATCCGGCACTGTGTGCTTAGACGTCATTAATCAAGCATGGACTGCATTATATGATCTATCTAATATATTCGAGTCATTTTTACCGCAACTTTTAACATATCCAAATCCAGTTGATCCATTAAATCGTGACGCAGCTGCACTCTATTTACACGAACCCGAAGAGTATCGACGGAAAGTCGCTGACTATGTTCAGAGATACGCAACGGAAGAAGCATTGCGTGCACATCAGGAACGTGAAAGTTCCGACAGCGAGTCAAGCATGTCTGACTATAGCGAAGATGAAGCTAGGGATATGGAATTATAATATTTTGTTTTCGATTTAATTTAAAACATAAATTTTACAAATTTATTATTGTAACTATACATAAACATACATATATATTAATTATAAATTATGAATAATAGATGACTTTTTTAATTAAGTTTCAATTAAATGAGTTTTATTTCAAAAAAACGAAGTGGTTTGAAGTTTTTTTTAATCTTCGTATGAGAGCTATGATTTTTTTCCGTCTATACTACGATCATCATTCTATATGTGTTATTAAAGTCACCGGTGTCGTTAATCGCTTTGATTATAAAGTCAAGCAAAAAACCTGCGGTCGGATATGAAAATAAACAAGAACACCACAATCACTATTCACCAACGTAGTGGTTAAATGTTCGCAACAAAAATTACTGCTTGCGACAGAATCACTGCAATCAATCAGATGTTACCGCATAAGCGTTGAAACAATTGCACTGTGAATACATCTACATACATCTAGGCGTTTTTCATGCTTCCAATTATGTCTGCTCTTAAAGATGTAATTTCAAAAAGGAGTGACTAGTTGTAACATTACCTCATTTTAGTATTTCTAACACATCTGCAAGTCACAAAACCCGGTTGAATGCAACTCCAAATGGAATCGGAAATTAATTCCCCATAACCATATAAAACGAGTCGGTCCATGTGACTGGGGTGGATCAGATCAGATATCGCGGCTGATTACTTGCAACTCTCCGCGATTTTGATAATGATGGCAGCCACCACAATGCGTCCAGACGCACGATCGGCTTGAAACTTAGTTGAAAGGGACCTGAATCCCCGTGGTACCAGGTCCTTTCTGTTTCCTCGTTGCGCTCTTTAAAGTTCCTGAGACATCGATTACAGGTATATTTCGCTGATAGGATTGTATGTTCTGATCGTCGAGAACCACAGTCGTCCTATAGAATACCATACGATGAAAATAGAAGTTAAAAAACTGCAAAAAGTTGGAGCAATTACACACGATTTCGGTAATGTGGCCCAATGCACCCACCCCCGCTCCTTGAAAAATTATAGTCGTGCGGTCTCACAAGACTGGCATTCAGATGGAATGGGTTTCTTGTTTGTGCATCCATACATTTCTGCGCTGGAAAAAATGAGATAATGTTTCCATAGTCAGCCAGACTGGTTAAATATACAAAAAAAAGAATTTTCAATTTCCGATACTTGAGCAATACCAAATAAACGTCCACAGTGCGCTTACATGGCATCAAAATTCCAACCACAAATATTTCACACAACTAAGTGTTTTGTGTCTCTTAACTATCCCCACCACTCATCGGAAGCTACGTATGTTGCGGATGCTTCTTCTTCTGCCAACTTTATTCGTATAAGTAGGGTCCTAGGAATACACACATTATTTGAAGTGCGACACCGGTATGTGGAAGCGTATGTTCAAAATCGTAATGATGGATTTTGCACACGAAATCGGCATTCGAAGTTAGAACTGTGATTGCTATTTGCCAGAAAAAGATGTTCACACAAAAGAAGTAGCTGAAGATCGCCCCTAGCCCATCAGTAACCGCTAATCAAGTTCAAAAGAATAATTTAAGACGTTTTCATTTTAAATTTATTTTTATTACATAAATAAGAACTAGTTTGATCTCTGTTTTCTTTCTTTCATTATAATAAAAGATTTGTCACATACAATTTGGTATCAGTTACAAAATAAAATCCAAATAATATTTATAAATAAGGCAACCTATTAAGTATATAATTAAAGCACGAGTTTCATATTTTAAAGGGCGATCGCGGAAAGTCAGGACAAAACCCCGTTTCAACAAGACACGCTTCTGGTGATTCGATTTTCTTGTGTTGTTGCTGTTTTCTTTTCTACACACTCAAAAATAATATCACGTGAGATTTAATCAGAGTTACACAATTCGCATAGCAAAATTGAGATTCAGTTTAAGTGCAGATTCAATATATAGAGATTATTCTTCCTGTGGATCCTACCATTTACATATAATCAATCGTAAGAAAGCTACACTATGAAATTCTGAATATTTGTTCTTCCGCATTAACACAACATAGGAGGACATATCCGAGAGATTCAATGAATAATCCATTTAATATATACATGCAAGCAATTCATTCAACTTTTTTGATTCCACTTTGTACCGTTGGGTCTTAATATGTAGGTAATTGTAACAATATTTAAGTACTTTCACTGGTTTGGTAAGTGTAGGAGGTACGATTCATTTTCCAGCTTTCCTCCAAGCATTAACATTCTCAGAATAAAACAGTTTGTAAAAAAATAAATATGAAATATTGCTTAAAAAAAACAATCACATCCCACGATTGTAAACTCGGAAATATGCAATTGATGCAAAACGTAATGATATCTTAGAAGCTAGCTCGACGCAAAAGAAAATATACTTAATTACATTTGTCTTGGTTCGGTGCAGAGTGAAATTTTTTTGTTTTTTCTCATTCTTCCTGATTTAAAGATTTATGGTGTCTAAATCCTGGCAGGGTGCGCGTGGACTCACATCGTCCGCGTTATAGGGATTAGGCGAGTTGACGGGAGATGTTGTAATGTTCTGTTTGGCGTCGTTTTCTGTTGCGGACACTTGCTTTTTGCTTCCCAATCCGAGTGGGAAGGCGAACTCTTGGGGAAGTTTTCGCATAATTTTGCCAGACGTAATAAGGCGACCAAAGCCTTCCTATTGAATTGAACAAAGATCAGTGTTTTAGTTTTTGCGTGTTAAGTCATGGCACGTGTTTAGTGATTTTACCTGATGGGCAAAAGCATACCCGGATCGTAAGGAACGTCGGCCTCTTCTGCTCGAAGACACACGTCTTACATCAGTACTCTGCCTCAGTTTCAATTGTGCTGCATGCTGCTTATATCGAATCTGCAATAAACAAAAAGTGTTCAGAGTCAATGATTGGAGGAAACTCAAAGCGATATACAAACCTTATCAGATAAACTAGGAAATACATCCACTGAATAGAATTTATACGCCAAAACGGGCATCGTGATAAGTATAACAGATATAACCATTGTAAACCAAAATGTAGCTTCCTTCATTGCTTGCGTCAGTGAACCAACGTACGGTCCACCAATCACGTAATTGTAAAAATAGTCCAATACGAAATACCATATCAAACTACCCCAGATCATAATGTGGTTCACTACAGTCCAATAGGATGTATAAAGAGCGATCTAAAGAATTCCATCATTCGTCATCATTTCAACCCCGCATGGTGATAGCAAAGACATACCTGAGCTGTGTTGTCAATAATTAATATTGTGGCTACAACTGCACCCAGAGTCATGTGGTCACTTAAAATGTAACCATTTGGTGAAACTCCATCTTTATAAGTACCTGTTGAGGGAAAGTGATGGTTAGAGAATTTTCAGAAATCACATCCTTGCAAGCACTCACCGTAGGGTATTAAGAATAGGACTAATGAACTAAAAGCTCCATGCAGAACGCTACGCACGAATTCCTTTGTGTTAAAAAGTGAACTCTTTAACCCGGGTGTATATAGCTTTGGATATTCGACGCTATCTTTATCCGAAACGTCCTGTTCGAATACGCCTAGTGCCAAAACTGGCAGTGATGTGTAAAACAAGTTGTATACTGATATAAACATTGGATCGAACACGGTCTGGTGAAGAATGGAAAATAAATTCAACGAGATTCTTGGAATGTTGTCTTTTGTCATTGTTTAGTTACCTGTGCACTAAATCCACAGAAAAAGGAATACCAGCAGTGGCATAGTGTGAATGCGAAATTTTTGTAAAAGAAATATCTCAAAAATTTACACATTCTATAGTACGACCAACGTCCGTGAACCAAAAGTAGTCGTTCGAGGTATTTGAACTGCGCAATGGAGTAGTCACTAGCGAGTACCGCCTGCAAACCTTCTTGACCGGATATTCCAACTCCAATGTGTGCAGCTGTGTGTTAAATTGTATAAGGATTTCATGTCTTTTTTTCATGTCTATCCTTTTGTGACTTACCTTTAATCATTGACACATCGTTAGCACCATCGCCTATTGCCAGTGTGACGGCGTTTCTTGAACGTTTTATCAATTCCACAACCAAGGCTTTTTGTAGAGGCGTTACTCGACAACAAATAACTGATCTACATTGTGCGGCTATATCTAGGAATCTAAATGAGAAACAAGAGCAAACATTTTCGGAAAACTCCCTTTTGACGAAATCTGTTACATACTTGGCTTCTAATTCTGGTGAAAGGCAATGAACTAGTGAATGACCATTGACTACTATCGCAAAACCAGCATTCTCTTCAATATCCACATTTGGCTTAGCAGAACTTCTCTCCATTTCATCGAACATGTCATTACATTCAGCGCTTTAAGACACCATCATTAGGCTATATTAAGTAGGCAAGACCAGACAATGATGCTTACCTAAATGTAACCACTGATATCGCTGGCGGTGATGGTACGTTTGTTTTATATTCATTCATCACAGATGATCCATTATGATTAGTTTTATTTAAAGCTGACGTCATATTTTGTACAACTGCTATTAAAATGAAGAAGCCAAAATTTAGCTCATATAGGAGAAAACTTGAACTTGGTAAACTTACGAGGGCTGGGATGAAATTTATTTACAATTTTGATTGATTCTTTGAACAGTTTCAATTGTTTCTCGACCTCGTCCAATGAGGTCCCGTCGACAATAAAAACATCGGCAAAGTCATCGGTAAGTAATTGGCAAGAATATCCAATGTTAATAGCAGTCTCTGTACGTACCAAAAAATTAACATTTCTCTAACAATGATGTGCATTTGTTCACTCACCCTGCTTATCACCAGTGAGTACCCATATTTTTATGCCGGCCATTTGAAGATTGGCAATCGTCTGAGGCACACCATCTTGAAGTTTATCTTCAATTGCAGTCACACCTATCAACTGCATTTCACACTCGATCTCTTCGTATATCGCATCGAGTTTATCTTCTCTGTCAGTGAGTGATACTGCAGCTTCCTGCTGCCGTTCACGCCACGCATTAAAGAAATCTTCATCCAAATGACGCTCAGCCAACGCCAGAGTTCTCAGACCTTCTCCAGCAAATTTCTGTTCAAAGTTCATTCAGTTAAGATATATTCTGCAAGACTTCTCAAGAACTTACGTTTAAGTGTTCCTGAGTTCGGGCTTTAATATCGAATTGACTAGAACTTAATCTATCGTAGATAACGTTATCTGCTCCCTTGCAGTATAAAACTAACTTATTATTTCTGCGTAATATCACTGACATTCGTTTGCGAACATTGTTAAAGTCCAATATCCCCAACAGTTCATATTCCTATTAGAATTTACATTTGTAGGATTTGAAAAAAAGTGAAGAAACAATTGTTTGTACCTCTGTTCGGCCCATCACCTCTATGGTAATACTGTTTGGTGTTCGGGATCTAAAAACAAAACCGAAATTTCTTGCAGCTGACACTAAGGCCGCTTCATCGGGGCTCTGCGCTTGATATTCCAGCCTGTATAATTAATTCATGTTTAAGTAATGTTTTTGAATAATGAAGAAAACGCATTCACCTTCCATCTACATACTCCGGCATGACTGTATGGCATAAAGCTAACAGACGAAAAAATGTATGCGCGTGCTCTTCGTCGGCCTTAACTGCGTCCAGAAGTGTCTGATCATACCATCGGAAATCAGTTTCGTATTCTGAGTTCGCTGAAAAATCGACCGGAGGGATCGCCTGCAATTACAGATATTTTCTTTAGCAAGCAATTAAATCAAATGAAATGGGATGGAGTCAACCGCAAGAATATCAAATAGCTGTCTAAAATATAAAATTCTTTTCTCAGGGGGAAAATTATTAAGAACTTTATAAACGGGGACGTCTACAATATATAGCCAAGAATACAGTGTACATGGGTAGGCGGTAAAGGTCAGTGGATAAGATGACTATCGACATACAAGTGTTGTCACAGTGCCGGTGTTCATCCGCTACTCCTTTAATTTTCTGGATGAAGTTCCTAATTAGATTAACGTACACTTGTTATGTGTCGAATGGTATATCATTCCTTATTATTATTTTTCTCGTTGAACCACTTGGTCCTCTAAATGGCAACGCACGCACAAGGAACCTCCAGACCGCTCGATCTTCCGCCATGGACCAGGCGAGATTAATAACTTCATCAAACCGTCTCACCCTGATCTTCCGAGCGGTCGCCTACTTGATGAAATCGCATCTAAAGCACGCCTCGGAAGTCGTTATGAAGGTGACATCCGTTTGGCCAAAGCGTAGCCCTTCCTAATAAAGTAGCAGTTCAACATTGAGTTGGGGTTCGGAATCCAGCTCACTGTCGCGTTAAAGACGATTTCTCCCAGTGTTTGTTTCCTGTGTTGTTTCCTAGTGGAGTGTGCTAGGGATCATTCTCTTTTTCATCCAAACAACTAACGCAAAACTCTTTATATAGTCTTGTGTGTCCATTGTGCAGTGTCCTGAAAGAACACTTATTGTACTTAGTTAGATTTTTTTTTCCAAGAAAGGCCATGGATTTGCGATACGTACGAAACAATTTACCATAAGACTGTGAAGGACTTAGTAATCCATACAGTAGCAAGAATAAAGTGCGACAGACAGGTAGATCTAAAGCTACAAATCTTGCACGATGGCGCCTTGTCGTAGTTTAAACTCTTATAGGGGCATAAGTCTTTTACGGGAGTCTATTTGAGAAATTTAAATAAAAACCGTATGCTTCCTCAAGTGACAGGAATTTTCAATAGAAACAGTTCCTGACATTGCAGGGATGGAAATTTATGAATATCTCATGCCATCTTTTGGTGAGTCAGGTTTTGTGATAGAGCAGGAGTACACACGGTTGGTTGCTGAAGAAACATAGGCTTATACCCCGTGTAGGCTTAAATGACACCAAACTTATTTTATTTTAAGTTTGGACTGGTATTCGTAGCTGAACAATATTTTTTGCATCTACTGTGAATATTGCCCTCACACTTGCCAATCATATGTCAAGGGTCCTTAACTTAATGCACCCTTCATTATCAACAACTCTCATGAAACCACTTCAAATAGACGAACACCATCCTATATTGAGCTCTTGAAAAACAATAATCTGGCTAAGTGTGCCCATCCATACACAGTTTGACACATCCAAGATTACAAGTTCATCCCTTTTACTTATATGAATTAAGTATCTCCTTTGAATAGATAACATAAGAAAGAATATGAAACTTACATCTGTTATTTCTATAGCCTCTCCAGTCCTTAAATCTATAACATCGCCAAAAGCCCTTCCATTGATGCTGCACTTGTTGAATGTCATTATGTTTTGCGTTAGAGTTCCAGTTTTATCAGAGAAAATATACTGTATTTGGCCCAGTTCTTCGTTAAGCGTTGTTGTTCTTGCTTTTGCATGTGTTTTGGTCTTTTCGTAAAACATTTGTTCGTCCCAATTTATTAAAAACGATTGAGCGAAACGAATAACCTTGAAAATAAATTTCAAATCATGAATCTTAAAATAAAAACGGTGTTTATCCAGACTTACCTCTACTGAAACGTAGAGAGATATTGGCACAACAGTGTTGAGAACAATTGCGTAAGAAAAGAATACTAATAAGCCAATAATTGTGGCACCTTGAGCAATATCCTTAGGAATTATATGTTCCCATGGTAGGAAAACCTGCAGAGAAACAAACACTCAAATGAAGAAGAATGTTTACAAAGTGAGTGAAAGTTAATGTCTTACCTGAAAATGTTGCCCGATTAGACCTTCCCAAATTGCACAGGCGATTGTAAAAAATGCACATATAGAGAGAAGGAAAAGCACTATCTGCAAAACAAGTTAAACAATATGAAAAACGATCATAACGGATCACTTATTTATGAACTTACTCCAATAATAATGAAATTCAAAAGTCTATCTACTCCCGTGCTCTTGAATTGAGTTTTTCCCGAATTCTGCATCAGTTTTGTATCTTTTCCTGCGAAAACTACCACACCATAGCACCATTGTGTGTTCCTTAGAACACATCCACGTAAGAGAATTTTTTCATTGTCTAGGGAAAATCGCTGATTGTTCCAAATCAGTGTACCTTGTGTCAAAATAAAAAACGAATACAATATAAGCGCGAGAGATGTTGACCTGCCGTAAATTACCTTCAAATTTATTGAGATGGTTGTTTGGACGTTCACAGATAATTTCTCCATTGAAATTCCAGATAAGATCATGCTTTTGACCCAATTCGATTGTTTCATTCAAGCACTGCTTGCACTTGAGATTTGTTTCGCCGTCCAATTCGGCGGTTTCGATGAAACAAAGACCATTTGGCTCGCTGGTTGACAATAGTAATATATCGGCAGCAACAAACTGATTGTTCTCCATACGGATCACGTCTCCAACCTTTGTTTTACAGAAAAAATCGTATTAGTGGTTGAAAAATCAATCTTTCTAAATCAACAGAATTCGTCTTCTCTAAGGATTTGTTTCCCAAATCTCTTTAATTTACTTTCTTCTCTTTGTTGGTTAAATCGAAGACTTTTCCAATTCAAATATTTCGTTATTGTGTAACATATTGACAGAACAATTTTCTTGTCTTAAGTCCACAAAATACGCCTACCGTTATTGATTACTTAAACTTGTGCAAATATTAAATATTCTTACCTGAACACCTGACCATTTTTCATCGATTAACTTGCCGTTTCTTAGGGTTTTCGACTTTCTATTATTTACATGAGAATCTGACAGATGCCGTTGCTAAAATAAAAGAACAAGGAAAATAAAACTAGAATAGTTCGCATCAACTTTTCAAATCTAATAGTAGGTTCTTGAACAGGAAATATCGTACACAATTAATTTATCGGTTTGACGTGAGACATTTTCGAAGCAAATTAAAATTAAATCAAAGCAAGACTGCAGATGGGTACTCAGATTATGATTAGACACCATACTTGTATTTTAAGCCTCAAGGTGAAGGACAGCAGGAATATGCTGTTAAAACAGGCAGGGGTAACATGGCAGTTGACGTTTCTTCGGGCCCAAGATGTAATTGGGTAGTAGAACTCTTTCGCGAAAACTCAAACTAGCTTTAACAGTCCTGTTCTTGGCCCGAAAAAAATATAACCCCTGCACCTGGAGAAGACTCAACCCAGGGATGTACAAGCAGCATGTGTCTAACCTAGTGTGTACGGATTCAGTGCTCAAGATGTCTAGGCCATGTAGAAGGCTTGGACAAGACTCCAGCCTCCGAAGAGTCATCGAATCGGTGTCATTGGGATTGCACAACAGAGGACTTTCTCGATAGGGATAGCATAGAAGTAGAAAATGACTTCAAACAATTTGGTGTGTGCAGTGGACACAACAGTGGATGCCGGAGAGGTGGGTCGATTGCGAACGAGGTTTACGCTAGACTACAGCCTCTTCTCAAAATTCAAGGGTAAAAAACTATTTACAACCGAATGCAATGATTCGGAATATGAATAAACATACTTACAATGTCATCATAGGCATCTTTTACTGCTGTTAAAGTTAGCACACCAATAAGTGGTATCGCTGTTGTGATCGGTGTTAATGATGAAATGGCGGGAATCAACTGAAGAACCAGAAGGCACAGGAAATAGAAATTGGCAAGACGTTGAAATTGTTCTAATAGATTTAGTGGTAGAAAAGTAATTAAGCTATATTTGGACGTTTTTATGTAGTTGTTCTGAAAATAGAAATGCATTCAAAAATTGATAATCCGACTTATAACTGAATCAATTACTTACGGTGTATTTGAATTGTGAATTGAATTCTCTATCATTGGCCCGGATTCTTCGTTCGTTCTCTGCAAAACAACAACACGAAAAAAGATCAAAAATCAATTACAATCACTCGAATGAATGTACAATGCTTATTCATATTTGTTGTGTTTTTTTGAGTTTAACAAAATTACCGGAAAAATAGAAGGAATTTCGTCGCCGTCTGATTTGTGACAATCGACGTTTGTTTTTATCGGACATGAGATTGTCTTCGGCTTCAAAACCTAACGAGCTTTGTGACGATCTACAATTTGACTTTTTCCAAAGACCAAGTTTCCCCAATACCGACTTAAACGATGTCCTACAACAACATGTGCTTGATTCTTTTGGGGTTTCATCTAGGGGCGATTCTTCATCAAACGAAGTACATTTATGCACATCGTATATGTTGTCGCTGCTGCTTACTGAATACTTGGTACCATCGGTCGTATGAAGACGTGCTACAGCTCTCTTTTCACTAAAACTGAATCTCTTATCAGATAGTAATTCAATATTGGTTTCAGATCTTTGGTGTAATTGAATTTCTTCAGCCTCTTGTGGTGTGCCCAAACTGTAGAGGCTTCTGGTCCTTAGTTTTCGATTTTTTAATTTTGTAATGGAAGCATTTTTACTGGTTTCGGTTGTCTTACTTAAAAACTTGGCTGTACTATCAATTGATCTAAAAGAGTCTTCATCCAAAGACGCTCTGTTACATGTGACATGCATTTTGCGGTTTTACATATATGTATATGCTTTGTGTTAAACTATTTAACATTCGAACAAATTCATGCAGTGTGAATAACGGTATAGTTAAACAGTAATTTTAATCAATCCATGCTGTTTTGAATTTTCAACTCAATTCCGTAAAACGTTTTTTTTTAAGGCATTTCACTTGTTGCAGGAACTAAGGCTGACGAGACAGTACATCCGGACGGAAATAATAAAGCTTCTATTTTAACATATTCTAAAAATTGGTGTGTTTTGTTTTATTTCTGAAATGGGTTTCAGTTCAGTCTTTGTTTGTTGGTCCACGAATTATTTTGGTTTTAATTGTGTACTAAATAAGACATGTTTTCTGTTTGCAAATATATTGCAAGCGGCTTACAAGTCTAAATGAATCCCCTTTGCTGTGTAAGTGTGAAAGATGTTTCTTATATTTTAACTGATTTGAGAGAAAATACTAGTGGATGGAACTGTATGCATGCCTAATTGTATGCCAAATCTACAGTTCTACTGTTTAAATAAACATTGTTTTGTATTCAAACACGAAAATCTTTAAGATGCCCCTTAAAGCAGTGTACCAACATTATAAGTAATAATATGTATATGGGCGCTGTAAATGTGATATTTATATATACACGACATTAACTACCACAGAATGGACTTCGCCTTTAATAATTACCAATATGCACACATACAACAAATTTGCGCTTGTACTTAATTATGTTAAACCATATTTGTCGACGTTATGAATCAAACAGTGACACTACTGTCAAATAAATGTCGAACTATGGCCGACCACGAGTACATCGGCTAGACCCTCACATGAGGTCATAATTTGTTTGTTGACATTGGAAATCCATAAGCCATTAGTGAGACTTGGCACACTCGTAGTTGCGACATTGCATGCAAATCTTGATTGAATCTAAGTTAGCCACACGCAATATAAGTCAAAGGTACATCAATGAAAACCGTTACGATATAGACTGTCCATTCCGGGTGAATTCTTGTTTATTTTCCATTCTCTATTGATTTTCTACTGATTTATCTATCATGCTTTCATTGGTCATTACACTTTTCCTCACACTTGAGGATGATTTGACTCAAGCTTTCAGAAAGTAGAATTTACAATGTATATGGGACAATTGGTGTTTCAAATGTAACTAACAACACAATAATTTAGCAAGCGCTCAACAACATGCAATAGTTAACTTGTATGACACATCATTTAATGGATGAAAAAAGAAAAAAACTTCATTTCAAGCGAACAGGGATTGGGTCATCATCGTGGTCCGTCATCCAAAGACTTTCCATTTCAATTGGACTTTTCACAATTTTGCAAACCAACAAACGATCACATATGCAATTACATAAGAAAATTTAAATAAAACCGTAACCAACGAATCGAGTCAATAAATAAAGCGTGTCCTTTCCGAAGGAACACTTTGATTTTATTCCAACTAATGTAGTTTGTTTACAACTTATTGTTTTTAATCCAATTACTGTGTACTTGACAGACAAATCCACAACAGTACTAAAAGCGTTCCAATTGGTTTTAGTTCTCCGACAACTATTTACTTCATTCACTGTGCAAAATGAATCAACTTCATTCGTTCGGTTGCCTGCTGTTTGCTGCTCTCTTTTATGTTGCCTTTACTTCCTCGTTTCAGTATTTGGATTGCAATTTTAGACGCCCGTGTGTTTTTCATAAACATTCACCGAAAATAAATAATCATTGCCACGGAAAATTAGATTTAATCACAAGAAACTTAGGGAAAAAATTTTGTCAATGAAAAAACTGAAACCGAAACACGGAAAGTGCGAGTGAACCGAGCGAAGGGAGAATATTGGAATATTTTCATTGCACTTGTCATGCACATTTGTTTGTGTGTTCACTACAAAAACGACGGCAATGAATTCCATGTACAGCGGCTATAACAGCTGTTTGTTAGACACGCACACACATGCATAGAGCTTAGTGGGGAAATGTCATTTGCCTTGTGACGTCATGCCTTTATTTACATTACATCGTGGGTATTCACCACCGGCGAAGGTGAATTAAGTGCTCTTTAACTTTCTGCGGTCGACAACGGGCCAGGGACTTGAGGCAGTTAATTTTGAATTTCATTTGATTTTGCACATTTTGTTTGCAAGATTGACGTCATGCGGAAAACTTGGTGGTCGCATTCAGTGCAAGGTGTAATGAATAGTTTGATTTCATTAGTATGGCATTGACGTTTTATGGACACTGACTAACATTGTGATGAATTTCAATTAAAGCAGGTTGATATGAAGAGATTCGAATTTGCAATTCATATGACGGAAAGGAAGTGCAAGGATAACCATGTGTCTGACAAATGGTGGATTTTTTCAAGTCCGTCTATTGACATAAATTAAATTAAAGCGTTTTTATCGTCCTAAACATATTTGAGCAACCTAGGAACAGTGTATAAGGAAATTAAATCATCCAACTGTTGGGATGGGTGGGAAAAGAGATGAACGTAGAAGGCGTAGCTATATGGTTGGGATACGAATGACATATAAACACATTCTTAAAAATATATACCACGAAGCTAATCCCCAGCTTTTGCAATTAGGACAATGCTCACGTCTCACCTACCGTTTAGCACTTTGCGCTTAACCTCATTTTGTATTGCCCATACCATCATAATCGCATTCTTTTTCTGTTATATACATTCAATGTTGGATATTCTTTGGGGTTGTGATGACTTGTCTAAAATTGGATTCGTAGACAGTAGCCCAGACTAGACAACCACCTTTGCACTTAGAACAAATCGGAAAAACAAAATTAAAAATAAGACCAATGACACCAATTACGTATTTCATTTGTGATGGATAAAGAATTGCATTTTTTACAAGATGAAATAAATTTCGTACATTAAACTGCTGCCGCATAAGTAGGGTGAAGGAAAGAGGTTATCTCCATTATACAAGGGGGTGGGGTAAGGTGGATTTTAAGTAGGGAGTAGTTATGTATATCTTTTTTCGTTTTCGTAACGCTGCGTAGTTTATATCATTATTTGAACTTTTTCTGCAACTTTATCTCATAACATTTACTGTGTTTTATGTGCGCCTCATGCTAAGTAACGTCAAAACTAAATTTATCATCATTCTAGTGCACACTCTCAGTTATAAATTTGAGATTTTGTTTGTCAAGTAGAAATAATACGATATTTTATGAACTATCCAGTAAAAAGCATAAATGGTCAAAATATTGACGAGACGCTTATAGCTAAGAAAAGTTGATAAGCTGAACTTTAGAATAAACTCACACGTATAGTGGGTTGCAGCATTGTTGTTTTACATGGTGAAATAAATTTGTTTGAAAGTATTTGCATGCAATCTATGATTTTGAAAGTTAAATAGGTATAACATATCCATGAAGCTGAAATTAACCTAAGATCGAAGCCGAATTGCACAGAACCACTGTTTATACGAGTGTTTCTTTGGTTTTGTGTAAGACACTTTTGAGATCCAAAGATATGTTATTTAAGATCTCACTAATCGACTTAGCAACAATTAATTCATCGCACGGAACTCTTGGAAGTGGCGGCTGAATTCGGGTCTATGAAAAAATTTAAACGGTAGTATTAAACCGTTCGCTATTATTCAAGGATTTCTGAATCAATTCAAACATCTACCGGGCGTCAGCAAAGTGATACGCTGTAGCGTGATTTTTTCCAATATTGTGTGCTTTACTGGATAGCTGAGCCACATATGCGGCATCAATACTAGTGATTGCCCACAGAGAGATATTGTAAAAAAAACGGCAGTTGGAAGGCAAGCGAAACAATCTGCTCCTGTAAATAATAACTTTCAATTTTCCGATACAGCAATACTTTTTGTAAAAGGGTGAACCAATCTCTGCATTCTGATAAGAGAAGAGGAAGACAAAACCTCCGGAATAAAAACCAACTTCTTCGAAGATGGAAGGCAGTTAAGTGAAACTTATAACAAACGTCTCTAAATGTAATTCTTCTTTATAGCAAATTTCATTCCTTTTCTGTTTTCATAATGACCTTTCCTCTGTACATATAACGATCATATGCATATAACAGATCACTCAATAAGTCCGCGACATGTAGGGGGCGCCACTAACAATAATTATTAATTTAATATTAATTTTTTTGTTAGTGGCGCCTCCTATATGTCCCGGGACTTATTGAGTGATGTGCCAAATAAAGTTATTGTTATTATTTTATTCCTATTTGTGGAAAATGTCTTGCTCTGCATATGAATACGTAATGTTCATGAATGAAATACTAGTGATCTAAACTTTTGTGCTTTGAGTGACATTACAGTCCGAGGTGGACCCGGGGCTTAATGAATATGTGTCTCCAGTTGACACGGTCTCTTGCCAGCTGTATCAACTTCGCATTTCAGGATGGTTGGTATACTTCGATACATTCGTTGGCATATGAGACGAAATCGTCCTCTAATGCAAAAACTTTGGACCGGAACAGTGTCATCCATTCACCCTACATGGCCGAGAAAACTTAACCATTGTATCCGTTAACTCTTGACATGACAGAACTTTCTTCTCGAAAGGACTAAGGCCATCCTCATCCGATTTTAAATCCGCCATCTTTTTGCGCCAAAAAGAAAGACAGATATGGTCAAGAAGCAAGACAGGGATTATACAAAAGAGTTTGGACATTCAAGAGAGGTCTTTATTAATCAATTGCTAGTTATACGGTATTTCAAGTAAGGCGTGTGTGTCGGATGAAAAAGGAATTGTTATAAGTAATTGCTCTTGAAGCTGTGGGGTTGAAACAATCAATGTCCTACAAAGCTGATCCAACTCTCTATTCATGCGTTCGCTGACCTTTTCATTCAAAAATCCGTTATACGTAAACATATCATTCCCAATTCATGGCACTTGCTACTAAAACATCTCCACTTAATTTTAACGACCTAATAAGACAGCTTCACAAGTCCTGCGAACACACTCAATCCTCACAAATAATTGCGGAAGGAGTAAGTGATTTATTGTGATTGAAATTACTTCCACAAATTAATAAAAACCATTAGATTTTGCAGTTAACACGAAATGATCATAAAACAATCAAACCAGTGTGAAAGTGATATAAAAAAAACCGACAATTTTAATGCAAATATCAAAACAAAACGAGATTCCTGTGTAGCATGCAAAACTGTTAAAGAGGATTTCATGCTGATAAATCACCACGTTTACACAAAGAAAGTCTCACATCACCACTGTGGCGATTTTTTAAGGATACACAAAGAGAATATGCAAATCAGTGAAAAAAAACATAAACATTTGAGTTTAAGTCACAACATCAAACAATTTGAAAAAGAAAATGCATGATATTGATAGGTACTCAAGTTCATTATCCTCTTGGGCTTACAAAATTCAAAACGACTCTGAAAAATGATCAGAAATATAAAAATATAAATTTTCTGGCAGAAAAGAAACAAAATTTCAACTTACCACTTTGCATTGCTGATTTTACTGGCATTGTGATGGTCCAACTTGTTTTCTTATAAATAATTAACGATATTAAACTTTGTAGGCACTTGTTTGAGGACACTTTGTGATATATAGAATTTTGTAAAACAAACACTCAAAAATGTTATCCAACACTTGTTGTCACTGTCCAAAAAACTGATGATTTTTTTCGATTTCATTTCATTAGATGCATTTCAGCGTTCCCGTTACGACTGAATGTTCCCGGCGGTCTCGGTTTTAACGGTGGGGGCATACGCTTTAGGCAAATCGATGGCATCCAATGAACTGCTAGTAGTAGGTTTTCCATGAAAACGCTCAAACTGCGAAAGCCATTCTCTGAAATGAAGTAATAGACAGTACAGTATATGGAGTATGAAATTTTTACTTGAAAGTTTAATGAAAATGAAATAATTAAGGAGTTGAATTTCTTTGGGTTTTCACTGAACATTGTCAGTTGTTTTTGTATATTATATAGAGAAGGCAATCTCGTGATTAATTTTTTATTCGACTACACATATTAAAGATATTTGTTCTGGCCTTATGTAGAATTATATCTGTGTACACGGAATGTCCTGTGAGAGGAATAAGAGTGTCAAATTACTTTCAATTATTCAGGAAGTGAGACCGGACACGCTGTGGTTTTTGAATCAATTATCGGACATCACTATTTCAAAACTTAATTGCACGAAATGTGTTTCAATTCTCACCGAAATTCAGTTAGCAGTAGGGGCTACTATGAAAATTATTTCAATAGAAATGGTCTACGTGTCAAACTAACTCTTAGAAAGTAAAGAAATTTAAGCTGTGGCATTAAAAAATGTAATTGATGCCGTAATCGCTTAAAACTTTGTACATATGTATGTATGTAGGCATGGCATCAATTACATTACAATGTAGAACGCAATCAGACCCATTTAATGCAATCAAAAATTGTTTTTAACAATGTTGCAATAACCACAAGAAAAAATTCATTGAATTCACAAGTTTTCACCTAATCATTACTAAAACCAAAAAGGACTCAAAACTAATTTATATAAAGTAAAAACAATATAATTCTACATTAAACTTTGTTAATAAATCCAAACGAAAAATTATTCAAATCTATTTAATTGTAATGAGTTATATTTTTTCCGAAAATTTTACTGGTTGTGTATTTTTTAAAACGTTTTACAAACTGAAGTAAAGTCATCATAGCACACAAAGTAACCGTCAAATGGAAGAAAATTTGAATTTCTTTGATTTAGCACAGTCTACTGTTCAAATCAGAAATTTTTTGGTCTAACTGTTTTTTTATAAAGGGTGATTTTTTCGCTAGGCCGAGTGAACATCAGCCAGAAGCATTGCAAGAGCTACCTATGCATCCAGAAAAAGTCACAGTTTGGTGCGGTTTATGGGCTGGTGGCAACATTAGACCGTACTTTTTCAAAGATGATGCGAATCGTAACGTAACTGTGAACGGTGAGCGCTACCGTGAGATGATATCTAACTTTTTTTTACCCAAAATGCAAGAGCTTGACTTTCATGACATGCGGTTTCGAGAAGACACACAGCACGCGCGACAATGGACTTATTGAGAGGCGAGTTCGGTGAACATTTTATTTCACGTCCGGGAGCGGTCCATTGGCCGCCTATTGTTTTGTGGGGCTATGTTAAAGCTCACTTCAATTGACGCATTGGAAGACAACATTGAAGCATTTATTCATGAGATACCGGCCGAAATGTTGGAAAGAGTATGCCAAAATTGGACTAAGCGGATGGAACATTTGAGGCACAGTCAAGGCCAACATTTGCATAAATGATCTTCCAACATTAAATTATATGGACAAAAAAGAAAACTTTCCTATAGCTTTTAAAGAATCACCCTTTATAAGTCCTACTTATTTTCTCAAGTCATACTGTCAAAGGGAACTCAAAAAGTATAAGAACAAGACAACAGTAATCACATTTGGGAGATATTACAGTTTTTAAAGGGAGATAAAAAATGGAGTGGTCGCCGTGGCGCAGTGGTAAGTGCATCGACTGCGGCGCAGAAAGTCTGGGTTCGATTCCCGGACGGGACACCTAGCATTTTTCACGGCACCACCTCTTTCGAGTTGCTGACAACACTCAAAGAGTATTACTTGTCTATGGAAAGCTTCTCAAATCTCGCCGTTCGGAATCGGCAAAAAACTGTAGGTCCCTTCTACTCGTGAAGAACAATAGCATGCACAACACGAGTAGTTGTTGTAGAAGCTAGGCCCTGGTCCGTTATGGGCTGTAGTGCCACTCAATTATTATTATTATTAAAAAATGGAGTCTGTTTGTACCCGAACAAGATTTACAAAATATTTGTAGTATTGAACAGGTCTTGCCAGAAATTGTCAAGATAATTTTTAAAATTTTAATTTTACTTTTTGTGATACTTCAAAAATAAGTACATATTATCTCAAACCATTTTTCATTAACCAGATTTTTATTTTATTTAAATATTTTCGAAGTTCTGCAATAGTTTTCTCACGCGGCAGTAATTTCATGCTAATTTAGGTCTTAAAAATTAATTTCGTGATTAAACGCTAAATTGACGCCGTTGAGATATGAATGCATACTTGTCCACTGTTAATCTACGTACCTACGTACTTATGTACAATACAAGACTTTCCGTCTAGACATTTGAGATTTGTTTCAATTAGTAGTAGCAAATTAAAAAATAGTGAAACAATATGAGATAAACTACTCCATCAGCGATCAAAGGCGGTTAAGGGGTTGATTGGTGTCCTAATATTTATCTATGTATCTCATATCTTTCATTCTGGGGACATCAACTTGAGAACTTATCGTTAGATCATTTAATTCACAGAAACTTATTTGAGGCCCAAACCATGACGATCACAGAAAGCCTCTTAGTGATCTGATCTAAAAGGTATATGGTCCGATATTTTGAGAGACTTTTCATTCTAAAACAATTCTTGTGACTTAACAGGATGGCGTTAAGTGGATATTGAGCAAAAACTGACTATTCATTTTACAAGTACTTCTACTATATAATTATCTGCCATTCTACTTTTTATCAAATGCTCCATCTTAATCTCCTCATGGGCTTAATAAGACAAGGCACTTAAACGATTATGTAGGATACCCGTTGGCGTTATCGCAAGCATATCGGTACACACGCCAGCAGAGTAGTAACATGTCATCTACAATAACTTGTGTCGTAGTTGTATGAAGTTAGTGGTGGGCCTCATCTGTTCATACGAAGCCCCTCTAAAGACGACGGAGAACCCATTTGGGTGCACACTACTTTGTTGATTTAACTTGGTGACAGTAGTATCGGTAAATTTTTAATTTTCGTTAACAGGTTAACAGGCAACATCTCGAAATGCTTAAAATCCCCAAGTGCTCAAAATTCAAAAGTCCACAAAATTGGGATTTTTTTTATATTATTTTCGGTACATGTATCGACATTTTTTTTGCGGCTCTTATCTTTTCAGGATTATAGTGAATTTTGGACCCATATATCATCAAAATGAGTCAAATTTGGCCTAAATGGGCTTGACACTCCTCAGTCTCAGCTATTTTCTTCTTTTCTGACTTTTAGACTTCTTCCGTTGAATGAGAAAAAATTAAGACTAAATTGGCCGGAGACAAGAATAGTAGCAAATTTGGCTGCAGACTTGCTGTTGCCAACTAAATTTTTATTAAATTTTAACTAAAGCAAATTTGTTATCAACAGAAACCGGACGTAGACCGGACGTTTCTTTTTCAATTCGAACGGAAGTTCGAATTCAAAAGAAGTATCACGAACTCAGCAGGAAAACCACAAAATCTCATTTTTAATCATACTTGTGGAAGACAGAAACTTAGAATATTTCTGCTGTAAAATATAACAAAGGAATCCGAGGTCAGTAGACGAAGAAGTCTTGCATCTCATTGTTCATTTCAGATCTCTAAGTGTAATTTTTAATTGCAAGGAGTCTTATGTCTTTCTATGAAATTCTGTTTTTATCCAGTTAGTAAATGCAGCTGGTTTATGCGTCGCAATTGGTTTACAATAATAATATAGCAAACTTATACTTGATCTCTCTCTCTGATTTCTGGCTTGATATATGGTTTTGTGTTGCTATAAAAAACATATAACTTACTATGAACAATTTCTTCTTTCATGGAGACGTGGTTAAAGGGTTAAGGATGTACAGCTTCTTCATCTGCCACCATTTGATTTCATTTGTAATTATCCGCCGATTTCTTGTATGTCCTTTTTCATTCATTTCTGGTTAAAATGACAGAAGGTAAAGGTGACTGTTTACAAACTTCGTTTTCGAAACACAATCCACCGACAAAGATCTGAAGACTCAAAGTGGCTTGCGATTGAAATTCAAACCAAGCAATGACCTTCTCTGAGTTAGAGTCATTTATTTCTATAGGTCAACAAATTAACTCTAAATAAATTTAATTAATCAATTTACTAAATAAAAAAATAATAATTTGTATCCGCTTTTTATAAGTTGCATGTTATCGCAATTGCCGCCTACAGATAATCTGTACAGTAAAGCACAGTGTCCAACACAATGTAACGTGCAATTACGTTCAAAGCTTGACGTACCCGTGCTTTTCACAGTTTGAGCCGGTGCTGGAAGAGACAATGAACGACATGGTGCTAACACGAAACAAGCTACTATCTTTTCAATTGCAAGTCTACTCTGACAACATTGACATCATCGCATGTTTCAACAATAGCGGTATTGAAGATTTTACACCGATCGATGGACAGAGCGAATGTCTAAGTAAATGCTAGGTAGACGAAGCACATGTTGCAAAAATAGATCCGTCACTCACCAAAGTATAACATTTTACAACATAGTTGTGGGAGACTTTAGAAGTCCTTCGCATAATGCGTCCAGAGTTTATTGCGTTTTAGCACTGGACGTGGTACGATGGGAATTGAGAAAGTGTCAACAGTAAACGAAACAGCAACATTTTGGAACTCTCAAAAACTGTTCCTACAGTTTGAACTCTGCACGTTTTATGAAAGTCTTAAAGCAGGACTGGACTGAATCTTTTACTACAAATTTTGTTCGAAAACTCGGTCGCAAGTATTTTATTTTATTTTTTTTTGAGACTGTTTTTCATTATCTTGTAACATACTTTACTCTTGCTATAAACTACGTATGTATATTGGAAAAGAAAACTGACTGCGATAGCATTTTACAGGACTTGGGATAGTTAAAGATGCGCCACATCTTCGAGAATATATTAACGTAATATTCTTGCTTGTGAACTAAGTGGTCACCAATCTAACATAATCTATCTGCATAAATATTGAATCATTCTTAAGCCACATTTTAGAAGGCAAGGGAAATAGGTCAATTTAAACAAGGAATATCCTTTAAGCGAAATCCACTTACCATGTACCGTTTCGATATGCGAGTTGCTTAAAGCGGACAGTTCATTTTTGGATTCTAATAGAAAATACTTCCGACGAATCCGTAGTGCTCACGCAACCCGTAGTTACATAAAAATGAATGACTCCGCTATTTTATTATTTACTCCATGGGTAGCTGGAGCATATTCCTTTTTAACGAAATACCTTGATGACAACGCACATCACTTAAGAGTGTCCTAATTAATCGTACGTACATTGAAGCTACCTTGCATACATTTCGGGCTTATGACACATTTAATATTCTGCACAACAGGACGCCAAAAGCTGGGCAAAAAGAAACAATCCATCACTGTTATGTTCGCAACATCGATTTTTGAATCACGGTTTGCAGGTTCGTGATGGGTGTGGCATGAAAACCGGGCAGTCTTGTGATTTCAAATGCCAGCGAATTTGTTAGGACGAGCCGTATGGTTTTAGGTCGCACTTCCTGTGCATTACTGAGTTAAAACGTTTCCCTGGCCCTGGTCACATTTTTTTTTCCGTCAATGAAGTACGTAGTTTTCGAGGTGTGTCCCAAATGACTTCGTCAAGTAAAAGCGATTTGAGTATGTCAAGGGTGCAAGTCTTTTTATGAAATGGTTAATTATGTGTTGATTGCTGTTTGAGTACATTCTTACACATATATGTATGTACTTTAAGGATGCAGCACATTTGCTTTTCGACTCACAGAAGTTCAAACGCCTTTAATTTCGATCTGAATACCTTCCACATGGCTCCTCTTGCATTAAGTACACATTTCGATTTGACTGGATAATTATCGGTTCAAAACAATTACTCCCAAAAATAAATCGAAACCGTGTTGTCCGTTCTTTGAAGCAAAGCTCTTGTATCGTATTAATGAATGTACACACACTTTGATTCCCGGAGAGTGCCTAATCACATTCATTTCGTTGTTCAGAGTTTTGTAATGAAGTAGTGAAAGTGTTTTCGATTACTTGTGGCGTTACCGTGATTACATTTCGCACGTGGCGGAAGTAAACAACAACAAAGGGTCTTTTCCGAAGTTAAGTGCAATTATTTTCCACTTAAACCTCATCCATTTTTTTTGCTATTTTTATATTACTGCCTGAAAATTCAATCGGGTAAAGCTGGCTTTATGCCCGTCCAATCTAATACATCGCCCCCTGCCCGTCTGCTCATGTCCTGGCAGTCGACGACTACGTCAATGAAGGTTATTGCCAACAGTTTGCCATTGCCCTACTATGTACTGTACGCGAAAAATGGGACAATTTGTCGTCCATGGCAACGCTTTTATGAAAAGCAGTCAAACTTAGAATTGTAGTACATTTTTCTGCCTCGGTTATGAATCGACAATGGTGTTGGCAGTAAAACACCTCCAACTGAAAGTCGAAATCATGACACGTAGGGGATATTTACACGAGTTTATTGTGATTCCTGTAATAATATCACACCTTCTTCATTCGCACATTAAGCGCAAGTAAATAGAACCTGTCAAGTTAATGTAAGGTCACTTAAATTGACTTACACCTGCACTCGCATTGGTAGGGGGACAATGCATTTGTAGCCTTCAAAGCGAACAATTTACCACGTCAATATCGAACGATCTGTGTTATTGTCCGTGCAAGTTCAAGTGCATTGCCAATGGCGGACATTATGGATTGCCGCACAATGATTGCTACCTAAGGCCAGAGATTTTACTGAGTAATAATCCAATAAGAAAGATTGTTTGTGTGCTGTTTCTAAATTTGGCCAGTTTGAATTTAAGAAATATTTTAAGTGGAACTGATTATTATTTCTTGCAATGTTTTCACAATTTAACAACGTTTGCGTTGGTTTGCGATGGAGAGACAGAAGTTTGGATTGCTTCACAAATCTGGTCACAATTGATTATGACTAATGCTTTGTAATTCTTCTTATAGATGACGGTTCAGACAGTTGTCCATAAGTGGATTTATGAAAGCATAATTCAAATTGGTAAATCAGAACGACATTCTAGTGTACGCTTCTTCACATTTTAATAATGTCGCTGACTATGAGTACGTATTGCTTACTATTCAAATTAAAATTAAAAATTAAAAAATTGGGAAGCACTACATCCTACAAGAGACAGGACAGAGGCTTCCTCAGCAACTACTGTTGTTGTGCCTGCTATTATTCTATGACAAGCAAAAGGGGGGTTTACAGTTTTCTTCGGAATCTTAATGATGAAATTTGAGATATATATAACCAACTACCAACACCTTTTCGTATTGTCTTAAAATATGTAGTGTCGTGAAAAGAAATGTAAGATGTTCGGTCTCGGAATCGAACCTGAGTCCTTTAACGTTTAAGTCGACTCACTTACCCACTGAATAGATGTTCAATATAATAATAATAATTGAGTGGCACTACAGCCCATAACGGACCAGGGCCTAGCTTCTACAACAACTACTCGTGTTGTGCATGCTATTGTTCTTCACGAGTAGAAGCGAAAAAATGCTAGGTGTCCCGTCCGGGGATCGAACCCAGACTTTCTGCGCCGCAGTCGATGCACTTACCACTGCGCCACGGCGACCACAGATGTTCAATATAGCTTGGTTTAAAACAATTGAAGATGTCTCTCAGATTAGAATTATTGGCCCGCGATAAACTGACAGAAAATCACAAAATCTCATGATGTTCGTACATACGAGTATGTCTTGTATTGTTTTATGAAACCTCGATGATATTTCCCCGTGGCAAGTTTTCGAAAATCCTCTTGTCTAATGTACCTGCAATGCGTATGGTCAAGTTAATGTCGTCGCCGATAGGTCGCAATTTTGTCATTTCTCCTCCTCCATTTGCAGTCTTTCACAAAAAAGACTAGAAGCAGGGTATACTAGTGTAACAAATCACAATGTTTGCAATCTTACGTCTGTGCCATCTTTTGGGAAATTTTTGAATACAACGCCGGTTAAAATCGTAACCATTTGCTGAGAAACCATCAAGCCATTTTAACACATCTTCGCGTTAAGCAAATTGCTGTTCAGAAAGCGCGTGCTCCTTCAATGCCAACAAGTGATATTTCGAAAGAAGCTAGTCTGGTAGGTGAGTATGGGTACAATTTCTAACGTGTCGGGAACCTGCTTTGCCTTATTTTATGTGATGGGGCATTCTTGTGAAGAAGAATTGCTTTGTGTTGTCTCTTTCGATATGGTGGCCGTTCAATGGTTCAAATCGATTATTTGTTGCTTTTTACTTTAAGCATTTGCTGTTTTCCCACCTCTTCACAATTCATAATCTAATCTACTAAATAGAGACCATCGTCTTTCTTGATAAAGCGGCTAATCTATTGTAGATGGTGTTGTGGGTGTATTTCTATCACTTGACATTGCCAAAATCTTTTTCATCCCAAACAACTTTCCGATATACTCGTAAGAACCACTTCCTTTTGTACAAAGCAAGAAAAAGTTACATGTGTATTTTTTCTTTTATTTCTCGTCTCTGCCTATCACACTTGTTATTTGATGCATTCTTTTGTTTCCGTTTAGCTGTACCATAAACGACTTTGTGCATGTTAGTGGTTTTTTCAACCAAATCTATTATTTGGAAAATTTATATTTATTTTAATTGGATTCCCAAAGAGACACACGTTTTTATTTATAAGTTGGCACTACTGTCACTGACGTCTCTGCCAAATTTCATTTCAAAATATACATCAATGTTTGAAATACGAATCTTTTTGTAAACAATCAAAAGTCAATTTTAACGCTTTTTTATAATTCTAAAACTGCTCAACAACGCAGTTCTGGAAGAGGGTCAACTTTTGAAAATTAAAGAAAGGGGACGTTATAAAATAATAACCGAGAATACGAGGCCTGTTACACGTACATTCGACTATAAATTTATATTTTTATATTGTTATGTTGGTTCAGCATATAAATATTGGTTGTGAGAGGCATAAAAGTTAGACGTGTTTTGCGTGTTCGACGATTTCCTGCTGTCAAACAAAATGGATCAAATAATTTGCATTCAATTTTATTTGAAAATGGAACTAAGTGCTCAAAAAGAACAAAGAAGTCTGCTTTGATTTAAGTGCCCAAAATCTTTGCACCGTAAAATACACCAGAGTGTCCCCACTTTTTAACGTAATTGCATGTTCTCAATTCGATTCATATCCCCTTCTTTAATCCTTCAGTTTTAGCAAAACTACTTCCATTAAATGACCAAGGTACTCCCCATTTCCGATAAGAACGAAATTAAGTAATTGAAGGTCGGATCCCTATCTACGAGTCTGACTGATTTATATTTCCTCTTATCTCTCAATAATGGCAAGCCCCTGTTGATTTAACAACACCACCAGACGTTAACTTTGCTTCAAATGGCTGTCAATTCAGTGGAAAATCCGTGTCAAGCAATACTTTGAAGCAACTGTTCCCCGGCTAAGAACATTGTTTGTGTGCGTTTACTTACAATCAAAAGTTTTCATCTCCGCCCCCAGTTCTTTGGTGCTTTTGCTTTGCTTTAACGGTAAGGCGAAAAATATGCGCCATTGAGCTTATCCTGATGAATGTTGGTTACCTAGAATACCCTGGACATTTGAACGGCCCAGATTCTGGTTGTTTTTATGATACCCTGAAAACTAGTTCATGGTTTTCAATTAATTTTTGCCCGTTTCACGGAGGGGCGGTTTTTTTCAGCGTGTATAAATTATCTCGCATGATTGCCATAAATCTCGCAGTGCCAATAACAACGCAGATCAGCAAGTTCGTGACAAGTGCTCCTGTTCTGGAATTTCCGCAAGGCACGTGGTTGTTGAGTTTACCCAACACCGAACATTATGGACTCCCACATTATTTAAAGTTCATCCAAAAGCTACAAGTTGAACTCATCAAAAAGTAATGGGAGTTGTGAGAAAAATGCGACATATAAACCTGCCTTCGTTGTGCACGCGTGTTATTGAAACTTTCAGACGAGGACACTTGCCATCCATCCATACATACTTGTACACATTCTGTGTACATATACATCGGGAACATGTTGCATTGAAAAATGATTAGCGGGTCAACTTTCGACTAAAATCGATGACTGAGTAAATCATAAATTTGTTGTGTTGGTATATAGGGTGTCTGACAATAACACTTAACTCGATTCACCCTAACCTCAAGACGAATACTTCACTTAACTGTAGGCCGGTCTACCTCTGGTCTAGCATGACAGCAGGAAATTATTTTTATTCAAACTATTTTCATGAGATTTCAGATTTCGATAACGGTGATCTATAATTGGCGAGGGCATACGTTTAACGGTTATGGCGCAATAAGAAGTATATTACCGAAGTCGCTCACAATTTATATTGCATGGTCGCGTTGATATCTCAACGGCTTTCAGTTAATAGTTTAAACATCGGGTGCGTCGTTTATTAGAACACCCTGTGCAGGAGTGAATCGTGGGAATTAGTATTGATAAAAAATTTACATGTGAAAATTTAAAAGGTAAAACGCCCGCTAGCGACGCACGGTTGTGGTTCGTGTATGATACTTTCTGTAAATTACACTTATCCACTGTCGTACGCCTTTGGGGCCTATTTGAAATTCTAGGTCAGTTGTGTGTTTGTGGGCAGGCTCGAACTTGGGACGATGTTCGTCTAATTTCAGGGCGATTGGGTCGATGAAAGTGAGAATTTTTAATTACCGTGGTCACTTGGAGTTCGATTGGGAAATGATGCAAAATTGTGAGTGTGACATTGACATATGGTATGCGGTGCCTCGTGGTAACACGGAAATCAACAAAACACAAACAAACGCTGTCATAACTCTGCTACGTAAAATGATCGATTATCACTTAAACGCTACGACGACGGGGCACAACTAATCACTTACTAGAGACTGTTTGATAAGAAGTAGAGGAAAGCAGCAATTTGGGGCAAAGGAGAACAACTTAAGGATTTTAGGCACGCGATTCATGCCAGGCAGGTATCTTGTTAAAAGTGGTCTTGAATTTCAAGTGATAACGTTTATCAGGACATTACCTTAAACATTTCCTGCCCGCATTCGTTTGAATTTATAGACGGGAGTGGCAACTTGAATTGCTGCTAATATTGCCACCACTGTGTGATAATGTGTGACGGTGAGGAGGTGCGTTTTTAATCTAGGACAAAGGGTTTCTCAATTTTCAAGCTATAGAAACTATTGAGTACTGATTTTTGTCTGTAGATTGAGACCATTATTTGCAATTATTTGCAACACTTTGTCATTTTAAGTAGTTTTAGTATTTATTTGGCAATTTTACCAGCTGCAGAAATAAGTGTTTGGACATATCAAAAATGAACAATTAGGATTCCTTTATCGGTTAATTTGCAAATGGTTAATTTCGTTGGAAATCGTTTAAAAGTAAAAAACTACAGTTACACTTTCCAAGGGAAGTTGAGTCTTGAGCAACTGTTCCAACGGCAAGAATAGAAAGGGTTTCATCATATTGTTATTTTACCAGAGCCTAAATTCTCCTATCACGAGTAGAGAGGGACCTACAGTTTACTAACGACTCCGAACGACGAGATTTGAAAAGCTTTTCATTGAAATTAGTACTTGTAAAGTATTGTAATTAGCTCGAAAGTTGCAACATGAAAAGATGATGAAATGACTAGAGTTCGAACCTGGGATATTAACGACCCACTTAACTATTACGCAACGGCGGCCATGCATTTTTGACAGGGTCAGTATTTTAGCACCTAATGGAAACTGCAAGGTTATGTTGTGTGTTATATTTGTCGGAACCAAAAACTATTGAAACCTTAAGAAACCATTACTGGGAAACTATATCGACTTTAAATAGCCGAACACTGTGCAGGAAACAGCCATAATGCGAAAAAGTGATTCTGCAGGATATCGCTCTATCTCACACTCATTCTCACAGCCTTCAAGAATCTCTCTAGAACTATTCGAATAGGAAGTTATATTTCCCGTTTATAAATTCGTTTCGACTGCACATTGTTTGCATATTGGAAAACCTCAAAAAAGGGTTCGATTCGTCGACTGCTTAAAAGACTGTCTATCATCTATCTCTATCAGAAAGACGTTAAAAAAAGAGTTGTAGCAGGCAATGCGCAATAGTTTGATTAACTACAATGGCTTTTGCGTTTTTTAAAGCCCTCAGTAAAAAATTAACATAAATTAAATTTAATAAAAAGACCGCATTATAGGGATATCCACGCATTAATACAGTCATATGAACTTTCACAGCATTTCGTGAGAAAAAACCAAACAAATGAAAGGGGTAGGAAAGTATAGATTATATTTATAGAGTCAGTGACTCGAGACAGGTTGAGTCGTAAATTATTTTTAGGCCTTTTTCGAGAATTGTAACCACCCATTGAGCAAAGGTGTCCATGACACACTCCTAATTGCCCACATGGCACTTCAAACATTGATTAATTAAAAACTAAATAGAGCATATCCCATACGTACCATCATCTGCTGAGACTCCTTCTCACATCCCAGAAAAAGATTTACCTCAAATTTATACACGCCTTTCATACACAAAAAACAAACGAAACCTGCAAAAACCGCACGCAGCAACACCCTTAACCCCCGTGCACTTTACGTGTGATGTCTCTCCCACAGAGACCTCTTTTATGCCAAAAATGTCATCAACGCAACTCTCCAATTGCCGCCGCCGTCGCCGTCGCCGTGCGTCTACGAGTGCACGAACTTGGTCAACTACGAGTAATTGTGAATAACCACCATATTTGCATAATTTGAAGGCCATTATGGTGATGGCTGTGCGGTGCGTACGTGTGTGTCGCAATAGATGGACTGAAGATGCATTTGGAAATGAACGAGGGCGCTGCGAGTGCCAATGTGTGTATGTATTTTTTGTTTATTACATTCAGTCAGTTCATCATCTCTTTTTTATCCAGTTTATGTTCATGTGAATTAACTCCGATTTGTTTTCACGAATAAACGGCCGAAAACGAAAGAGAAAACAAAAACATGAACTTTTCACTCTGCTAATTAATATTGTACAAGATAAAGATTAATTACAGGCTATGAGACTTTATTTGTCATTCATCGCTAACACTTTGCTTCGAGTCAGCTTTGTTGACACAACGTAAAAAAACATATTCACTTACTCATTGAGTGCAGCAGGCCATTTGCCTCCACACTCCTGTGGCTAATGCCGGCGCGGCGTCACATATTGCTGCAAAATGTACGAATAGGCGCACATATCAATCAATACGAGTATATAGGCATTAAGCCGAGCAGGTGATTTAAAAGCATACACGCTTAGACGCAAGTAAAATGTCTCAATTTTGGTGGGAATTTATTCAATCATTTTGAAATCAGGTCATTAGCACAATATCATATTAACTGGCGACAGATTTTATTATGCATTCCGTTTGAATATTGATCTATTTAGTACGAATTGATATGGATCAGAGTGAAGTTACAATTTTACACAAGATAATTGTCTTCAGAAAGCCATGGGCCGAATTTGGGTCTGTTTTGTACAGCAAGATTTAACAACATTGCTTGATACAAATCGAAGTATGTATATAGTATATGGCCCCGCCTATTCTGACCTGTCAGTCATACATTCATATACTATCCTCAATAAGCCCGTGCCTATTTAGCGCGATCCATCTAAAGCCAACAGTGTTTAAGCCCGTTTAGGTTTTGAATAAAAATTAATTTGTGAGACTTCCATAACACTTAAATTTTAAAATTTGCATGCAGACGTCTTGCCGTTTTTGGCCAATTATTTCAAACTTATATAGGCCAGAAAGGCTGTAATAATTTTCAATGAAAACGCGAGGCAGATACAATTCTTCCAACATTGGGGCTTATAGCACCAAATTCATATCAAGAAGCTTGAATAAGGCTGTTAGACCATTTTGGACTTGGTGCATGTGGGAGCCGTCCCAAATGTCCCCAATCTTAAATTGTTGTATCATCATTGGTAGGTGAGACTCATCTTATTCCAAAATTCTAGGTAAAACTCTTTGTACATTTTTATTGGAGATATGGATGTGTTGCAGATCGAACGCGCAGAAGGCAATATTAAAATAGTGGAAAAATAATGAATAAAGTGAAAATTAATGGTACAAAAATAAGAGATGAGGATATTATAACAGGCGAAGTCAAATGTAGGAGCAAGGACACCACTAAACTAAACTAGGTACCACTAAACAATTATTGCGGCAGACACGAGCTGGCCAAAAATCTGACAAATCTGATAAAAGTTGGCAAACCACTGCGAACAGACAACTCACCAATCGATCATCTTCGACATTGCGTTTTTGTGAAAATAAAGCCATTTTTCAGAAGGTGCACCTTGGAGACACTGCATATCCTCAACAACAGGAACAACATTAATCGACAACAGGACATTCAAAACATCTCTACAGTACATTTGTTTAACATATATTCAATATTAATAAAAAGAGATCTTTCGAATAACACGGAAATCGCTGTGGAAACGTTGTAAAATTGGGGAATAAATAACTCCCAAAAAAGGTTATTTCATGCTACAGTTTTTGCTGTTAAGAAAAGATAACAACTGACTTGACCGAAGAGCACGTTTGCTTGCAAAAAGGGGGGCGACTAACTGCTTCATCAGGATCATTCATCAGTCGATGGTCGAATTGTATGACATTGAATTGCTTCCGCATAAAATGTATTCTACAGATCTAGTCCGAAAACTTGGCCTTTTTTCAAGCAAACTGTTACCGATTGGTTGTCAGGTAGCTATAATAGGTGTACCAATGGGAACCTATGAATAATAAAATTGAAATAAAAAAGGAAAAATGTTTGATACAAACTTTTCACCCGACCTGTTTAAAATTACACATAAACTTGTCCAACTGCGTAGACACTTCAAATATTATAAATATTTAAGGTGAATTTCTTGAGTGTTTGAAAGTCAAGAATGAGTTTGCAGGTTACAATTTAACTTATTTGACGAGCTTAAGTTATATTGGCCAGAAAACCTGCAATCCTTGAATTTTTAGCACAAAAAAAAAATCAATACAGAAGTCTGAATGTATAGCAATGCAAGCGTATCACACAATAAGAGCTGATTTGTTGTATTCAACAGCTACTACTATGAATTCACGCTTATTTTAACATTTTTGCGAGATTCACGATCGTAATGCATAATTTGTGCATTCAGGCAATTCCGTGCACGTGGCTTTGTGAATAAAGAAACATGCTGCTCTTGCATACATGCAGATAGATATTCGTGTACCTACAACGAGGTTGGTAATAAAAGTCTTGGAATAAATGAATAATTTACACTTAACAATCAATATGAGAACAGTGACGTATAAAATTAGAGGAATACCATAGGCAATTTAAACTTTATGTTCATAGTATAAACTTCGTGGTTTCAGAAGAGAAATATGTTAGACATTCATCCATAAAATCTTTGTACTTCAAAAAGACGGTTTGTAGGAAAATATACACATTCTAATAAATGACAAATCACGTAAATTAAGATACATAACCTATTTGTCATGACTAGCACTGCTGATGGTACATCAGACGGTAAGTTTCCTTTAAGTATAGGTAAAATGGTCAGAAAGTTCACTAAGGGGGCTGCAAAAGATCGACAATGTAGTGAACTACAAGTTTGACACACTTTACAAAAACGAGTATGAACATTTCGCTTCATACAAATAACCTGTGTAAACTTTTCTTATTTATTTAATATTTTAAGTAAATTCGTGTAATTTGTTTGTTGATTGGTATTTTAATTATTTTTTTTTATAGTTTGTGCATTTAGCCATTTCATCATGCATATATTTTCATCAAAACAATGTTTACCAATTGCTGTGAATATTGTATACTTTATTTAATGTACTTAATGTAAAACAATAGACAGCCTCAAAAAATGTGATTTTTCGTTTATAATTTGCGCGGCGGTGACAAGACATTTCCTCCGTGTTCTAAAGAGTTAACAACTTAGAAAAATTATTTTTTCCAATGAGTCTTATCACTCGCTTTTGCATTCTATGCAGAAGGTAAAGAGAAATATTTAGACCACTAAGTTTAGGGTGTGTAAAGGCCTTACATTTTTTCAACATTTCTTTACATGAGGGGTCTGCATTCACTAATCAGCATTCTTGCAAGCAGAAACTTAAGGCCTTTTAACTTTAATGAAAGCTGAAATAACTGAAACAAATCGATTTCCTACTTATTGGACCTCTGTTCTGTTACAAATGCATTTTGTATGGCTTCATGCCATTCTTACTGCGATTCACCATAAAATAAACATGAACTTTCAACTCGCTGAAACTTCCATTTAAAATAAAAACCCAAGTTATAACGTTTGAGGGAATCTTTGACATGGCATCACGCTGTGATTTTAGAACTTAAATAAAGTTTGGTTTAATTTCAAATATCTTTGAATGGTTTCGAAGCATGATGGTCGACATTTTGAGCAGAATGTATAGTGTGCAGTCAATATCTTAGTCGCTCTGTGATATCACGCTGATCGTGCAACATTCTTTACATGAAACCTTCCTTGGCTCGTGGTAAAGTGACTGTTATGTAAATGATCGTATTCATCAATTGCACAACACTCTTCATAAAAATATAATGAGTGTCCCCAGACTAGCTCGATCATGCTGTTTAAATGTTACAAGTATTTAAGTGCTCTTCAAATTATTGAGATATGTAGAATTGGTCGCAACAATTTTACTTAGTTGCTGTTGATGCAAGGTAAATGTTCCAGCTTGAAATAGAGATGAAGATAATGTATTAAGCTTAGTAACTGAGTGAATATGTTACAGTATACCGAGGTGAATAAATATGATTTTAGAGTTATGAAGTCTTATGTATGAAGAGCATCTGAACTCTTAGGGCACACACTTTGATAAGACTTCTCGACTACGAGAACTACGAACTTGAGTTATATTGATTTTTAATTTAAATCAAAAATCCTAATCTATTTGATCGATAGATGAGTATTATAAATTGAAGATATTTTTCTCTTTTTTTCTCCTTTTTTACTAAGTGCATTTCATACCGGTTTATAGCAGTGTCTGACAGCTTACATCACCGACAGACCACCTGGTCGAAACCAATATTCCCTGTCTATATTGATACAGGAATAAAAAGTGCACACATTGCACATTTTATCATGTGCCGAGCAAAATATAGGCGATCAAACACGTCTTTATAAAGTCTAATGTGGATTGACAGCTGTATATTATCGAATGCGTCATGGTTTTGTTTATCTATGAAACTCAGATCATTGTTGGTTTTTTGGCGGAAATGTGGTTTCCAATGAGCAATAGCTGAATAAATAGTCTTATCGTACTTGGTTTACATAGACCATATTATACAAATTCGTATCATGGGCTTACATCATCATCATCATTTTAAGCATGAGGCTACAATGCGGGTCAGAGTTGAGCCTCAGGAAACACCAACAACTACATACGTTTAGCTTTTATTGAAAAGTTAAAACCTCCTCTAAGCAACTCCCTTCGGTTGCACATATCATGTTGGTATATATGTACGCCATCTTAACGGAAGTTGTCAGTAGATTCTTAGGGTGGTTGCTATGTTTTTATTACCATCCTGTCCAAGGCGTCCTATCCCTAAGCCCTTTACTAGATTTAAATCGCCTTACAATCAAGTTCTTTATTCTTTATTTTCCTCTGGACGTAAGCAACAGATATAAAACCAAAATTGGCAAGCAGAGAGAGAGTTTCCTTGTTTGCTTTCAGTTTACTAAGCTATTACGTCATAGAACAACACTAAACGGATCAGAGTTGTTTATCAAGTCTATTACTATGTTGACAATCTTATGTTGAAAGTACATACATAAACAAATTATGTACATATACATTTGAATGGAGTGGACAAATGAAATTGTGTCTAAAGGAGTGAAATATCCACATCTAATTCCCTAATCTCGGTTGGGGATGACAGACCTTTTATTCTTTCGCTAAAACACTTTCTCAAAAATCACACATTGAGCAAGCAAAGTAAAATGTGGTCAGGGAGACCGACTTCTTTTATAACCAAGGCTTTCTTCGCCTTGTCAGATTTGAAAAAATGCATCTTGGAAACTTAATTGACGTCGTAATAGGCCACTGCGCCATTAAAGACTTGGCATCCCTCACAATGACTTCTAAAGGAGCTGCAGAGACGAGAGGGAGTTAAAATCAATTTTTCATGTCCTCTTTTTTTTGCTAACTTTTGCTAAAAGAAGGGAGAAACATCTAATAATAATAATAATTGAGTGTCACTACAGCCCACAACGGATCAGGGCCTAGCTTCTACAACAACTACTCGTGTTGTGCATGCTACTGCTCTTCACGAGTAGAAGGGACCTACAGTTTTTTGCCGATTCCGAACGGCGAGATTTGAAAAGCTTTCCATAGGCAATTAATACTCTTCGAGTGTTGTCAGCAACTCGAAAGAGGTGGTGCCGTGAAAAAATGCTAGGTGTCCCGTCCGGGAATCGAACCCAGACTTTCTGCGCCGCGGTCGATGCACTTACCACTACGCCACGGCGACCGAAAGATCGAGGCACATATTTTTTGACAAACTAGGTGAACTCAGCGAAATAAGTGTGAGACACCTCAACAGGTGCATAGCTAGCTCGTAATTGCCTGAGAGAACAACAGGGAACTAATGTGGTCGTTTCACTGGAAACAGGCCGTCTGAACATAACCTAACCATTGTTAAAATTTGCAAAGTTTTGTCAAGCCTTCTAAATCTGCAGAGTCCAAATATATAGAAACAAAAAAATTACATTCATAAATTCCACTCTTAACTCCACACTAGATAGATTGTAGGATTCTTAGTCTTTTGAGTAATGAAGGTACTAATTTATCAATAAAAATGCCAGTTTCGTCTATCGTTACTTTCAAGAAATGATAATGCAGCCTTCAATTAAAAGATGTAAGTCTTACTCAGATCGGTGAATTTATATTTAATACATATTATGAATATGACAGAGTTATTGGCACTGGTGTCACCAGAGTATTATCGAACTCGGACGAATAAGTAAATCAAATTTTAAGTAAAAAAAACATAACATTTGCGCTTGATAAAAAAGGAAGTTTTAAGTTTATTTAAGAGTACTGCGTAAAAAACTTGCCTACTATAGCTGTACCTTAAACAGATAAAACAACTTATGTATTTTCATTCGTTTAATTTTGGTTCTTTGGTTTTTTTAGCTTAAAATTTGGGGTTTTAAGAAATGCAATTGTTTTGTTTGTTCTATGTTTTAAGTTCAAAGTTTTTAAAATAATGGGATATACATAATTTGTTTTAGATATATATGATTGTTATCATTTATTTATATAATTAATTCTAAGCAATTAAGGAGCAACTGAAACTTCAACAGAGAAAAAGTATTAAAATATTTCACACAGTTTCAAATTTAGAAATTGTCGGTGTCCACGATTCAGTAATCGAAATTTTATAGGAACGACTTAATCTGTTTCAACTTTTTAAGACAGAATTGATCTCCCACTGCCTGATTTACAAATAGCAATACTTAACTTGTTCAACGCACTGACACTCTATAGAAAATTTTCAGGACACAAAATTGAAAGTAGAAAACCTCAACAAGTCAACCCAAATCAAAAAACAATAAAAAGCATTTAATATAAACGTAAAAACTTAAATGTCTAAAGAATCCCCTGGAATTTAAAGTTGCTTCTACATAATGAGCTGATTAAGTATGATTAAGTGGAAGTTTGTTAGTTGCATGATTAACGCTGGCAGTTCAATAAATCGACATCCCTTAATAGTAATAAAATGACACGATTTGTCAATAAATTTCACTTCATCGCACTATTCGAAGTAACACACGGCCTCATTTCCGAGAACATTCCAGGATTAATTAGTTGTGAATACCCACAAAGGATTTCTCACACGTGCAACAAAAACTACCCCTTCACACTAGGCTGTGTTTTTGTTTTTAGACACTGCTATCATTCCCAGAGCGAGCACATCACATCCCGGCGGATGTGACTTGATCACACCTTTACTGGGCAGATAGCACCAGTGACTGGGTGCTTTTCTGTGCTTTATCACTTTTCTTATCACTGTCTGTCACTTCACTTAAGCCGTATCCAAATAAACGCAAACAGTGCGCACATTCCGACCATTAGACCTAATGCGACTCCGCTAATTCCTGTTAATCTGAATGCGCTTTCTCGTATCTTCTATCTGATATCAGAAAATGTGCCCTCAATTAGTGTAATCCAAATAGAAAAAAACACAACCCCCCTTTGACCGACCGGCGGATGGTTGGATAGAAACGAAAAAAAAATCAAAATCGTCAACTCGGTGAGTGTACCTACACTAACTTCACAAGGACGGGAAAACTCGAAAGTTGAATTGAAATGACATCATGTTAGAGAGCAAACAACACAAAAACGCGAGGAATCAAAACAAAATTGTCATTACCTGGAAATGAATTCCTTCGACAGAAGAATACAGTAAATCCATGTTTCTCCAATCTCTTGCTCGGCCTTGTGCAGCACAATGTGTACGAATACAATGACGACGAAACGCATAAAATAGTAAACAATGCAATAAACCAAATAACTTCACTTCACACACACCGCGCTGAATAATGAAAACTTCTCAAAACTCCTCCGATACTAACGCTGGCAGTTATGAATCGTATTCCCGGCGTCTCATTACGTTGCACAATTTCTTCAAACAAGAATATCGAAATATTATCAAAAGTCTGCCCGAACGAGTATCTAAAAATGATACATTCACTTTTGTGGTAAAGAGAAAAAAAAAAACACGAAAAGAAAAAAAAAATAATAAACAAGCACACACACGGTAAATTTTATGCGATATGTACGAGAGTGTCTATCTAGACGCGCGGCGACGACGACGCGAGCAGTTTGTACTTGCAGTAGTAATTCGGTCCGTACTAGGTGGTATTCCGGCGGCAACTAATGTTGACCTGGTGTAATGGCTATTACTTCGAGCCCGAGCAGTCCCGGTGGTGGTTGCGCAAACACGGTCGTTTCTTTTATTATTTTATTTTGTTGTAGTTTTTGTTTTCTATTCAGCTTTTTGAATAAAACACAATCCATTGGCAATCATGCGATGAAGGTGGTAGTTGTAGACTTGACCGTGGACATTTCTGAATGAAAGACGGTGTAACTCTTGTTCACTTAGTGTATGTATATGCATTCCGCTCGAAATTTGTAGCTAGAAAGCATTCCCAAGTTTTTTTCGCTCGAGGAAAAAGCTTCCAACTGTGCACAGAGGTGTAGGCCCTAATTTTGAAGTTTCAATTCAATCAACGGCTTTATGTGGCAGACGTTCGAGGGAGATGTGTAGTTGGGTCGTGTGCTCACTGTCAAGGAACTAGTTAATTACAAAGTCTTCCTCTCATAAATATGACATTCTTGATTGTATCCAGTTTATTTGCTCTTAAAAGCGAAACTCATGCGACAATAAAATTAGTGTGGTAATTAAAGTCATGCTTGCTCGCGGTGTGTGAATGTTGACTCAGCTTTAGACTTTTATTGGGAGTAAATACCGCTTAGCATCTTTTAGCAACAAGCCACTTACGAACGCATTCATTTCGCAAAGATATCACATACAAAGCTCGCGGTTGTTGGCAAGCTTTCACGCTTAATCTCCCTCGTACACATGTCGCAGGAATAATTGTTCGCTCAGCGAGGAAATGAAAGGGTATTGACAGTTTTCAGTGTTAAGGTCAACCCTAATCAACGTTGGATTCGAGCTTTGACATTTAGTATTTGCCAGCGGCCATGTTGAAATCATGCTACAACAAATACTGCCTGCGCAATCTGGAACGGTGTTATGAAGTCCAATTACGGGTAAAATTGGACGTTGAAATTGTGGAATTTTTGATGGAGCATAATTTTTTTGGGTGAAGCTTGGGGTTTATGTCATAGTAAACTTTTTGTTGGGACACATGTAACCTGCATTATTTAAGGAGGTTTTGTTGAGTAGTTAGCTTGTAAAATAATGGAACTGTAAGCAAAGTTTATTATTTTCTTTGAGTTATTGCATACAAAGGAAGGCTTTTAGAATGTGCTGTACGTCATCTGCTTTAATGAACACAAACGTAAGGATAAAAAGGTCAATTTTTGAATGTGAAGTATGTAGAATTGTATGAGATTAATGAAGTGCGATAATCATCACCCTTTCAATTAATCCGATATGACACTGAATAATTTATAAATCCTCCTTGAAGTTGACATACATGTGCGAATGCGAAACGTGGGGTTTTCCGAAATACAGGACAAAAACTGAAGCTGGATATTTTCCTTTTGAAAAGACTTGTACGAGTATATATACACAAACTACTGAGTCTAACCAGAGATGGGTGTATTCTTTTGTATGTTTTAATACTTTTTTAAGTAACATCCACAAGAGTTGCTTTTTCTATTTAAATTTTAAATGGTGCGTCTGTAAACTCAAATGCCAGCTTATATCTTTCTAGGCTACAAGTCTTCATCAATTTTATATATTTATCTACTTTAAGGTATGAATACTCGAGTGTGTGACAATTTGTAGTCTTTGAAACTAATTGTAAACAATTCAATAATTTGTGCGGAAGCTAATGTGCCTAGGAGACTAATTTCATTTCTTACCTCTTCTGCCATTTCCAAACTCTAGCACAAAGGGCGAACACTCATCTGAAATAGTAGTCCTTAATGTAGGCTACCTAAAACACTTTGTAGCTAAAACATATTTATACCCTATTGTATAAGGAATCGTACCTGTTCGACCAGAGTAAACTTGTCCCGACGACAATCATTCGCACCCTTTTAAATTAACTTTAAAACCTGTGCGATAGGAAATCACTCCAAACATTGCCAATTACTCTGCGTGTCACATAGATTCGTAATTTTTAATCACAAACTTCATTTAACAGAAGCAACAAAACGACACTTACTATCATACCGGCTCATTACTAACTTAAATGGGTAGTTTGGCACATATCCAAAATCTTTGAAATACATAACTTCTGCGGTTTCATCAAATTAAAAACAGAGTTAAACTCTAAAATCTTAAAAGCATTGTTCCATTATGCCATAAAACTAAGGTCGTAGGTGCAATTTGTACGAACTACCTTGGAAAAAAGATCTTAAAGCAATTGTAATTTTTCTTTTCCATACAAATGTTGAGCAAGTGTACTGTTGTTGTCGCAAAAGAGACTTACATAATACACTCCGCTTGCAAATGCGAAGTCAACCGTTCAGTTTGCATCTCGTTGCAGCAACAAATGCTACTGCTACTGCAAGGGTATATGATTAAGTGGATCATGTCTGAATCACTTCCGTTGGGAATTCAAGATTAGTCAAGGTATGCGTATGTACAGTCATACTGAGCACATACTACAGCTTTTTCTTGTGTTTTGTTTTTGTTTTTTTTTTTGTTTTTCTCTCAAAGCACAAGCTTATGATAACTTTTAGAAAGAGCAACACGCAAGCGAATGATAAACTTTGGTGAGCGTCTGCGTCTATCCAAACAAAGATCAACTTCTGAGCATACATGGGAGTTCAAGGATTCCTTGTATCTCAGGTATCTTGCTACATTAAGCATCATGGGAAAGAGTTCATTGAAAGGTTTTTGCTGTCACTTGGAGATAAGTAAAGTAAATAAAATTATTTGCAATATGAGTGGTGGAAAATACATCTTAGACTATAACAAATTTTTCAAAGAGCTGACTAGGATTTACAACCCCCCAAGAATATAAGAGAATTGTTTTTTTTTTTTCTTGGGGGGTTTTAAATTATAGTCTAGTCTCTAAGCCTACTTCTCCAAAGTCCATTCGTAAACTTGTAATTACACGATGATTAATTTCTGCTAGGCTGTGAGAGTAATAGGGTCGATTACCTTAAGACAGACACAATCAACGGACTCTTATAGAGTGAAACATTGAAAAGAGCAAAGACTTGTAAAGCCGTTGACGTCCTCATTTGGTGTGTATTACACAACATGTGCCCATAATCTATTTGCAGAGGGAAAGAGGGGGACTGTGAGATCCGAACTGAATTGTTAAAAAACTGGCTTTGATGCAATGCCGGTACAACTTGTAGCATTTACGAATGCCAAGACTCAGTAGTGTGAACAATAACTGAATTTTGTTTTCTAACCCTATATGCTGTAGGAATATTTTCTGCGAATATATTTGTGCCAACAGCAATTGAATTATAAACAAATATAATAGAGAGAATGCAGCATCGGTTGGAGCTATTTCCTGAGCGAACGCACTAGGGGCGAATTTTGGGACAGAAATTGTTTTTTCTGCAGTCACGCTAGTTTTCGGTTAACTATAGTAGACGCAATATGGTCGTGTCTAATCAAGTCATCATTTGTATAATTCCAATAACTAATCTGCACGGTTTATGCACATTTCATTTTAAGTTTCCTTTTACACCTTTCAGTCGTAAATTAAGGTGGCGCACACAAGTTGAGAAGGACCTCAACCAAGTTGGAGTCTCCAACTGGCGAAAGATCCTGCTGGCTGGAGAGGCATGTTGGTTGAGGCCCAGGTCCACCCCGGACTGTAGCGCCACAAGAAGAAGAAGAAAAAGAAGAATTTACAAAATTATTTTAAGACTTTGTTTAGAATAAAATAATTGTGTCAACCACCTACAAGACTGCAAACAATAAAAGCATCCTTAACTTCTTTCAAGTTGAAATTTCAACTAACAAATTAATGTAAACCATAAGTTCACATTTCAAAAATAGTTATTCATTCACTTAAAAAATCAGCAACGCCTTTTGTTTTGTATGTACACACTGGCAAAGGTAAGCGCGCCTATCTGTAATAAATATGCGTCTATGTTTTCATACTTGAACTCGAATACGAAGTTTAAATCAATCACTACAGGAAACGTATTTAAAAGCCCCATAATGCATTTTTAAAATGTTAATTTTATGAAGAGACAATAATTACTAGGAATTGTGGTAATAAATAATTCCTTTTATTGTCTTTATACGCAGTTACTTCAACAATTGTGAATCAAAATCAACTTAAGCCCTTTTGTGATCAAATGAAATATCTACCTAAGCTAATATGTAAATCCTTCATTCTTGAGTTTTGTTTTCTCCAAAAGTATTGAATGTAATTGCTACTTTGTCTTTTAATGTATTTAAGGGTTGGCCGCTTAATCGTTACCATATATTTAATGCAGTTATATTTGCGGTAATGATCCATAATTCGTTTTTACTCGTATTGTTATTGTGGTGACATAATGAAAACGATTCTTTGGCTCAAATTGAGTCTTTAATAAAGAGTATCCAAAACTTCATACTTTCGATTTTTTATGCACATTTCGATAGCAATGAATGTAAACATTAGATAGAAGGTATTAGAAATCACAATTGATAATAGACGCCTGTTTACCTCTTCTGTTCACATATTCAAACGTAAGGTCAGCTGCGCCCAGACATTCATTAAAATACAAATTTAAACCATTGCAAACTTCCTGACTGCCACATCAATTGAAATTAATTAGTAAAAGTTCCATCAGGAAAATTATTATAACTAACCGTTAAGCTTTGAATTCTTGAAAGAACACAAGTCAAAGAACAAAAAAAAAAGAATTTCATTCCAATAGCATAGGACAGTTTATAATTGAAATATTCGACTACTGTTTTGGTCAAATACAGTGGCAGTGAACGAAATCGCAACACCCGTAGTTTTAGAAACAAACGTGGCAATGGTTAAAATCGTCTTGTTTCAATATTTCTTATTTAAATACTTCAAGAAAACAATTACGTTAAGTTTAAAATTAAATTAATCAAAAAAGGCAGATTAATGCTAAATTTCAATGGAATTTCTTGATACCAAATATTTTTGGTCGCCGTGGCGTAGTGTGTAAGTGTGTCGACCCCCACGCCAAAGGTCTAGTTTCGATCCCCGGTCAATACACATCGCATTTTTCACTGCACAACCTCTTTCAAATTGCTGACAACACTCAAAGTGTACTTATTGTCAAATCTCAAATCTCACCGTTTAGAGTTCGCAATAAATAGTAGGCCCCCTCTACTCGTGAAGAAAGAGAAGCACGCACAACACAAGTAGTTGCTGAAGAAACTAGGCCCTGGTCCCATCTGGACCTATTATTTTTATTATTATAAATATTTTTTAACACAAAATTTTAATCGAATTTTATAGCTTTTCTGAATTTTATAGCTTCACTGAACTTAATCAGTGTCTGGTTATAATCAAGGTAATTTCAATCGATTAGCTTCCATTTATGTTGGTTTAAGAGCCAATACATATCCTCCTCTTAAACGTCAGGGTCCAGCTTCGATAAATTGACGTCTTCTTACAATTATGCATGTGTATATAATATAATATATAAAATATGTTCACGTTAGAGTCCACTTTAAGGCAGGTTCTAGGTTCATTAGCAATCGATCGTCTTATGCGTGTACATTGTTCTTAGAGAACATTAAGTTTCACTGCCGACTACCAACGGTGAGTTTGAGAAATAATCTCTATTGCAGTTAACAAGCTCTGGGCGTTGCGTCGTAAGCAAAAGAGGCCTAGCTGCAAAAATTAAAAAACCTAGAGGATGAGAGTTTATCTTATTCTTAGAAAGGCATTTATATTTTTTCTGTTGAAATCTAAACAAGCTACGTGGGAGTTGCATTTCGATTTAATTTTCTTATTTCTTTATTTAGAAACGAATTAAATGGCACTACAGTCCGCATTGCACCAGCGACTAGTTTCTTCAGTAACTGCTCATACTGTGTGTGCTGTAGTTCTCTCACGAGTAGAGTCAGAGCTGCCGTAAAAAATGCGAGATGACCAGTCCTGGAATGGAAACTGGGACCTTCGGCAAGTGAATCGACGCGTTCACACATGTTATTTTCTTGGAAAGTTAACTTATGGCTATAAATAATAAAACAACTTATGGCTATAAATTAATAAAATAAATACTTTTTATAAATAAAGTTTATGGAATACGTTAACAAAAAGAATTGAAGACTTGGATTCCAATACTTTGTGCGCGTAATTAGACTCGCCTGGCGAGAGTTCTAGGTCGACTTCACACTGTAGCATTTGTGATTATAAAAAGGAAAGTAAACAGTTCGGATGAAAAGTCAGTATTGTTTTAAATAGCAATAATGTTGATTCAACTTTTTTTTGCCACGGAGCAAACATAATGACATGTTATGTCAGTTATGGCTTCGGTTTTATCTGTAAAGTTATTGTTATCGAACTTCATTGTTCGAGTTTTCTTGCCAAGTTGTTAAAAGGAATCCCAACATTTTTTTTAAACCAGATTTGAAAGTGAAGTAAAACTGAGCTCTAAGAGTATGGGCTTCTGTGTTTGATGGTTTATTCGAGGATGTGTAAATCGATAAATCTTCAAAATTAGTAAACACCTTTTATTTAAATTTAAATAGTCATGCGTTCCTGTTTATAGTCCACATTTCGCCTGGTATATTGATTTTATAACACATGATCTTAGACTACCTAGAGCCTTCAGTTCTTGGCCTCTCAATAAAAATTGTAAAGGATTAGAATTCTGATTTGCACTTACCCCTTTTCAACTAATCAATATCTTCGAATTCGAGTAGGTAGAAGAAAGATTATACAAATTTTAATTAATTTTTCAGATTTTATTTAAAATTGTGCATTTGTGCGTTGTGAATGGTTTACCTGTTTATTTTCGTCTAGTAATGAAAAGATTTACATCTTACTACAAGTTTATTTCGAATTAGTGCTAAAAGCTTTATGAGTTGTATCTTGTATCTAATAGGACAATGTTTGACTAATAAAAACGTTTCTAGGTATACAATACTGAGGAACAAAATGTTGTTTCATGATTTTATGTTCAAAATTGAACGTCAGTCGAAATTAAGGGTTCTTCTTTCTTTTACATTCATCTGGCACATTGTCTACGGATTACATTTTTTAAGTGAGCTTTTCAAATATCTCTAAAGAGATTTAAATAATAAAAAATTGAATTAACTAGATAGAGTATTTATAAAAGTTTTTCTTACACAATTTCGATCGTAAGATTGTACTTTTAGAAGACTAGATCTTTGAGCATTTCTATTCCGTTAAAGAGAATTTTTTTCACCGAGTCTCAATACATCTCTGGTTCAGTCAATTCCTCAGAAATTACAAAATTACGACAGTGAATAAATGTTAAATGCAAGAAAATCTGTTCACTTCACTAAAATGCGAATCGAATTAAGCTAACTCATGCAACAGCAAGACCCCTTAAGGCCATCCAAAGTTGATGTTAGTCATTTGATAGAATTTGTTGTTGAACGGCCTGTAGAATTCCCTAAGTCTTTCAATAGCAAGAGGATCTATAAACGGATGATTACGCCCTTTCGTCTTGCCCAAGCAATGCGGAGTGGACTTTGCCTCCGATTTAAAGAGACATGGAAATCCTTTCGTTGAATTGAAATAGAAGTGCTTCTCTGTGACGACCCTTTTGAGACCAAGGAAATCCTAGTAAAATTAAGAAAATACACTTTTTGTTTTACTTTGCTGCAAAAAAAAGAATACGAATTACTTACTTGAACTCGCCCAATTTCAAAAGCCGGATCCACAATCAATCTCTCGCCACTTATGAATAGTAGCTGGGATAAGGGAAAGTATTGTAACCATTTCTCTAGGTGCTTTGAATAGACACCTATTTTCACTGGACTCCAAGATGTGTCAACGACTTCAAAGGAGTCATTCATAAATGCTAACTGCTCGAATTTTTTCATATATGATTTCTTGCTCGCCGCCTGTGTGTAATCGGAAATGGCTCGTGTTACAGGATCCCTTACAACAACAAGAAGTCTAAAATAAAAATAATTATTTATTGGATTGTTTGGTAGGAAAGAAAGAGTAATGAACATTTTCAGGCAACATCTGTTCTAAATCAGTCATATGTGGACCGTGTGCTTCGAGCGAAGCAAGACAAGAAATTTTCAATATTTTCAGTGCGGACTAAATTGTCTTTTATTTTAGTTGGTCGAAGTAACAACTTAGTTCAAAATAAGTGCACGAACGTAAAACATCAATCAAATATCCTGTATTTGCCAGCATTCAAAGTAAAGAATATCAAGTTTCCACAGCAGGTTTTAACACAGTCCAACGCTGATTATATGTTAGATTGTAAAAAAGTTGCAACAGGGCCTATAAAAATGATTTAAGGGGGGAGCCTCCGATACATCCAGCACGTACAACTTTATTACAATACAAATATAGCAGATGCAGTTTAGAGTTTACTTGAAGACAGTGACGAATCATTTTGTCATCGTTTTCAGCTTTATCGCGTCACCCTATTTTAATGGACTGTGCTTCCTGAAATTCAAACAAACGTTCTCGGTGAGCTTTGGCTTCGCAAGAAAAAGCGCTACAGCAATTGGAACAATAAACTTGTTCAGAAATCATTAGTAAGCACTTAATTTTTACGTTTTGCCACAGTAAATTGGCCGCCTAGATCGCGCGATATTACGCTCTTAGAATTTTTTGACAGGGGATATGTTAAGAATCAGGTCAAAAAAAGCAAAAACTCCTTGGATGTCAGTTTTACTCATGTTATCCGCGATATACCAGTCGTTATGCTCGAAAGAGTCGTCCAATATGACACCATTCGAATGGACCACCTCAGAGGTAGACGTGGTCATAAGAACTAAAAGACAAAATTCCTGGTAGCAGCCAATATGCTGGGGAATTCTAGTCTAGTTATAGATCTTGAAGATTGACATTGCAGACAAGCCCTTTTGCTTTGCAGATAACATAACTATGTAAACAAATAAAATAATGAATAAAAAATTAATGAATGAAATGAAAAAAAGTCGGCAACAGTGCAACAAGCATTTAAGTATGATTCGTGATTTTTTTTGTTGGAGTTCGGGATACACTGCACTGAAATGCTCAGAATAAAAAACTGATCCATTGTACTACCAGGTAGTAACCTTCATTTAATGTAGTTTCTTAGTTTTCCGAAGAAAAATCAGCAGGCGCTTCTATATAAAGAGCTTAAGTTTTCAGCTCTCATCACGTCAGCGCCAAATAGCCGCCACCTGATACGAGCAAAGGCGGGAAAGAGACAGAGAAAGTGTTCTTCCTTCAACGCAGCCGTCGCAAAGGGTGCCATCACTAAGCCCAAGCAGAATTGTGTTCTAGCGAAGTTAAAGTGCCTCGTTTATACGCCGACAAGTCTTCTGCACTCTTTTCTGTCTAGAGATAACAGAAAAGACACGTATTCCTTGCTGACGTTCAGGAGAATGAATGTGGTCAGCCACGTGGTTACTGATTTCAGATCAGATTCAGGTCAGATTCATGGTTACTGACCTGAAAGTGAGGCATAGAGGTGTATCTCGTACGGTGTTTAAGAAAGTAAACTCATTTTTTTACAGCTGAACAGTGGTAAAACTTATGGTTTATAGTTTATAAATATTTTTTCTTTACTTCACACCAGAGTAGTTGAGTAGGTATGTTGACATTTTTTTTATAACCACTGTAGACGCCTTATTGACCGTAAAGCTATCCTTAATGCAGATTCCTTGCTTTCTCTTTAAAATGTCCATTCTCAGCGCAGCATTTTTAGCACTTAGCCCATATTATAAGTACTGGATGAGGAAGGAAACAGAATAGTCCCCTTCCTCGTCCTTGTGTTCTTTATACACAAGATAACCGTACAAGCAATAAAAACAATATAATGCAGAAGGGATGCAATTTCTCCATAGGAAATCACAACAAAATCATATGGTTGACTTATTGTACACCGTAGCGTATGTGGAACATTTTTATATGACACCATTTCATAAAAGCCTTCACACTACCAACAAAAAAAAAAAATACATACTTCGTACTGGGATTCATGTGATGTACTCGTTGCGGCACCTCTTTTGTCACAAAGTAGCTTGGGGACTTTTCCATTGTTATTTGACCCTCGATGGTGTACGGCATGTGATGTCGATACCAATGCAGTCCGCGATTGTAATGCTTATCAAAAAAATGCACTTCACATCCAGCCGCTCGAACATCGGGATGCAAACGAATAAACTCCAGCAGCGCTCTCGTTCCGCTCTTTTTCACTCCAATAATGAGAGTGTCGGGCAAATGGCGCGACGGTCGAAGTCCTTGCTGTCGCAGAAATCTATACTTCGGCGAACCATCCATCTCTGTGTAGTTGTACATGAGCGGGACTATACGAACTACAGATCCAAGTATTTTAATTTCAGGTGGTTCCGTCATTACGATGGGTGACATTACACTTTCAACAGTGTTTTGTAGAGTTTGCTGCAATCCATTTTGGGGTCAATTTGGTCAAGTGATACAGTGAAAATGTTTAATAACATACCTTCTTCAAGGAACGGTTTATTCGGGACATCAGACAGGAGTTAAATGTATAGGAGACGTATAAAACAGATATGCATACAAGAAAGATAACCGCTACTGTGCGATTACTTAAATTTGAGTACCAACTTGCTAGCATTTTTTCCTCGTCTTATATCCGACAGTAAATGGCTTTAGATAGAGTACGTACCGCTGAAGGAAATACATTTACACGCGAACTCTTCGAATTACATTTTTAATAAAATAATTTCACGCCCAGCTTCGTGTATTGGATTATGTAAAAAAAAAACAATTTTTAAGAAATCGAATTGCTCAAGGGCTGTAGAACAAAAAGCCCATCAAGTGCTGTATACATCAGAAACCAATAGGCAGTGGAGACAGTGAACTCCCTCGTCTCCCGGCCGAGAATTCCATTTGACAGCGTTTGTTATAATATTTCCCCTCCTTGAACAGCTGATGCACAGCAAGGAAGCTGTAAGCTGCATAAACAACTGATTAGCTTCCCGAGTTAACTACAGATGTGAGTGAATGAGGTTGGCAAGTTGACTGCCTTCCGTCCCTCATTGATTTCTGTTAAAAACTCCGCCACGAAATAATAGGTGAAGTTAAGCGCGCTCACACATTACATCACTAAGGCAGTAGTTTCATCAGTAAATCTATAGTTTTCAAACTATATTATTAATTCATAAAAAAACATGTAAAAAAGATTGTCCAAATAATTTTGTGAATTCTTTAGAATCACTTAACGCTTAACTTATTTCTTCCCAACTTATTTCTATTTGCTGTAAACAAATATTTTGAAACTTATTGTCTAAAAAATACTTTACAATCATCGCAATTTTGTTGTCGTTTTCTCCGAACCAACTTTATGTTCGTGGGCAATTTACGAATGTTTAACACTGTTGAGGAGAAATAACCACCATTTCGCCATTTTGCGAAAGGGAATCCAGTAAAATGAGAAAATGTTCGATGTTCTGTAAATAACTGTCAGAAGTTAGAACCTTCTAACCAAAATTTGTAATTAACCGTCAAACTTTTGATGGTCCTTGGGGAAATTAGTTGTTTAATCATTTGTTCAGTCGACCATCTTATTCCCCATTGGTTGAGGTGGCTTGCGGATGGATGGAGATCTGTCAGATTCATTCATAAATTCACGTCGAAGGGATTTGTTTGTAACTGCGCAGTGAGCAATGCCTCGATTGTAAAGAGGGGACTCACAAGTGACATTTTGCATTTGAACTGTTATATAAATTGGTATCTTGTATAAGGGGTGATTTCTTCGATTGATTTTTAAACAGGGTGTAATGAACATTTCTTAGAGACCTCAGTTTTTCTTGTGCGGCTTACTATGTTTTAAGGTCAAAATGATTGAATTTTCATGACGCTGAAGGGAAGAGATTTTTCTTTCACTCATGATAAGTTGATATTTTAAGAGTACCATTATTGTTGGGACCTGGCCTTTCTTGCTCCCGGTCTTCTAAATATAGCCATTGGTGTTCTTTTTTTATTGGGAGTTATTGGAACCACATGATTAACCAGTATTCTATGATCGTAGTAAGGTCTAGTAAATAATAGATTTGATTCCTGTCCCTACTACCTTTGAATTCAGTAAGCAATTTTAATAAAAACGCTGTTGTTTTAGTCTTGTCTTAAGTGACGACAATTCATAGTTCTACTTGTAGCCAGGTATTTGATGAACAATTTTACCGAAAGCCTATTCCCCTCAACTTTAAGACTGCGGTAGCTGCATTCTCTCACTGCAATATGCTGTCCTTTCCCTAACGCGTTGCGGAAACAAACAATTTCACACCTTCTGAAGCTAAAATGGATCCAAAGTTTTATTATATGGAAGATGTTCTTTAACCGTTGCATGAGGCTATTCAGAGAAACTGGCAAAACCATGTCATAAACATACAGAATAGTCCTTGAATGCTCAAGGATTGTAGGAAAGTCTCGGTTTCCAATATCACTGTAAGTGAATGTTCGTATAGAGCGGAGGAAAAATTTAGGCATTTGGAATAATTTGTAAACTACGCCTTTGTACCACAGTGAGTCGAAGGCTTTTTTAAAGTCTTAGATACAAGCCACTTGTTTATTTTTTGGTTCTTTCATTTTTTAGAATCTTAACTTATAAATTAGCAAGCGTATGATCTATAGAGATGCCTTGTTGAAAACCAAACTGTTGTGGTTCGGAAAGCTCGGATATGCCAAGATCGGCACGAGTCTAGGATTGTATAACTATTTTATTTAAATTTTCTCAGATTAGATTGGACATTGTTGGAGCTGTTGAATTTTTTGACAAGCTAGCTTGGCTTTCTTCCAGGCAAAAAGTAGAAGGGTAAAAAAGTTGCATATAATAATCTTAGGTTTATGGATACTAAAAATAGAGACAATAGTAAGGCTTTGTAAATTTCTTATTATAGAGTGAGAAAATAGCTTAACACTGTATTTGTAGAAAGAAAGTTGTCATTAAAGGCAGAGTGGGTTAAAACAGTCCCCAAAATAGTACAATTTTTGCTGTGCTGTGCATGCTATTATTTTATCATAAGTAGAAGGGACCTACAGTAGCCGATGGAATGTCGGTTCCAGCCGGACCGGGCCAAAAGGGGGTCTCCCCTGTAGTAGCTGTGGCTGTGTAAAACACAATATTACGGGCAGAGTCGAGGTTAGTGTACTGTGTTGGCTGGTCTGAATCAGGTTCTTCACCCTACTGATTCCGGTCTGAGGGTTAGGGGATTTTCCGGCTCAGTGTGGAGTTGCATTCTCAAACGGGTGCTGCGACCTAGAAAGCGCAGAGGTTTTAGAATGGCCTCGCTTCAATCCAAGGTGGGGTAATTGTAACTCAAACATGATTTCATTTGGTACTTGGTTAACTAGTCTTGAGTTATCTACGACTGTTGGGAAAATGGACCCCGTGATATAAGCCGTTAAGGCAGGAGATCGCAAAAAAAAAAATTCAACAGTTCCCATAGACCTTCGGTGTGTACGTGCAGGCGACAACCATTTAGTATTTTTAAAATAGCTAAAGTTGAATATCTGGAATAATTGAAAAGTGGTCCTAGACAGATTTAGAGGAAATACTGCGTATTATCTGTTAATCATATAAAATAAAAGTAGGAAGAAATCAATTTCGGAATCAGAACTTGGTACTGAAGGAATTTTCGATCGAATTTCATGAAATGGGGCTTGGGAAAATTGTGCGAAAAATTTTTCCAACACAGCTTTCGCATCGCTTGAAAATGTTCCCTCTAATTATATTATCCAAGCTTTACTATATTTCCAGCTGCAACCTATTCTCAGGTTAAGAATATTTAAGTATTGTGACTAGTTTATGTTATTGGTTTCTGCAGCTTAAAGCATCTTCCTCACAACCCATTCCAGCTCTGTGTGGAAATTTCAATTAGCGCGCTTAACTATCATGAAGACATCTAGAGGATATATGAATGTATATGCTTTTAAAAACTGAAAAGGCTATACGAACCCTTTAAACAATGCTGAATAGACCAAAAATGCAAGAGATGATCTCCGCGAGTAAGCTTATAGGAATAGCTGATGGGCACTTATATTTATGTTTTTGATAAACATTTATCTTCCCACTGTAGATTATTTAGACGCTGAAGAAATTTTAGCATGGCTAACAATTCTAAGCAACAAGATGTTTGCTACACACATAAGCGAACTAGATACGATAAACGAAATGCAATACAATTAAATAAAATACAATTATTTCATTGTTTCGCTTATGATCTGTTTTATTATCTAACAAACGAATAACTATACAATATTTGAACAGTTAAATTAAAAAAAAAGGAAACACTGTAACTACAGAACAAGTCGTTGGATGATGCAGATAAAGTAAAGATACAAACAGCATTTTGGTCGCTCATGATAAATATATATATGTGTGTGTTTGTGGTGTGTTGAAGAGTGTGTGTGAACAGGTAAGACTAATCATGAAAATAATGGACTGATTTCAACAGACAGTTAATATATATATATATTTATATTTATTCTGTTTTAAACTTCTGTTTGTTTTCTGCAATCTGCGAAAAAATAAAGTAATGCATTTATAAATATAAAATTTAATGTAGCTACAATTAATGGAATTATTATTATTATATTAGTTTGTTTTTACTTTTCTCTTACTCAATTACTTTAGTTTTTTGTTTTCTTAATTTAATTATTACTCTTGTTTCTTTTTTGTAAACTACTACGACGTTTGCTTATGAAATGGAATTGTTCATGTGAATTTAAACTGCAATAAACTCTTGCGGTGGTATAGTTAAATATACAGAAAATGGGAAAATAATTTATATTTATATTCATACATATTTATATATACTTTTATGCATATAGATTTGCGTTTTGTTGTGTTTTGAGATATCGATTATTTTGAAGAAGACACACGTTACACACGCTTCCTATTCGATAGTACTTTTTGTTGTTTAATTCTTATGTGGGTTTAGCCTTGGATAGGACAGCCTCTGATTTAGACGATTGTATTCGCTGTTCACAATACAAGCTGCCGATTGGCTTTGAGAGTGAAGCAGAAAGACTTTTGGTGAAGGTTAGTTGACTGGTATAGTTGACAGCTGAGCTGCTAGTGCCGGGCACAAGTGTGGTCGGTGTGGTTGTGTTCGATGGTGATGGGCTTGTCAGTGGCGGCTTTTGAGATTTCGTCTCTGATGCCGGGAATATGCTTTCTTTTTTCCGCCGATCGGTTATGGGGAACTTATTTTTTGCACAACTCAAATCTAGTTCAATTGTGTAGAATCGGCCGCGTTTGTATTCTTTGTTTTCGTTTTCGATTACCCTGTCGGACTTTTTGTCATTACAGTTAAAATTATGGCGAATATCAAGTTTAATGTTAGCCTTCTTCGAGCTAAGTGAGTTAGTTGAGTTCCCTGCATGATCGTTATTTGTTAGTGTTGATGATGTACCAGCATCGGTCGTAACGAGTGTTGATGCATTGTTTTGATTCTCTGTGGGTGTTAGTTTTGACGCGAACGACTCGAGAAGATTCTCGTAACTAGATTCGTGCACACTCTCAAGGGGTGGAGACTTTATATTCGACTTGTAAGTGGGATACCATGGTAGTGAGGAGGGTGGTTGTACGGGTGTTGTGACACTTGCTGGCTGTTGTTGGGAATTGCTGTTAGAGCTGGCGCTTACAGCAAGAATGGCCGCTTCTGCGGCATCCACATTGTTTCTGAGTGTCTTTGCTGGCAGTTCTTTGCTCTTTCGAGATAAAATCTCAGTAGGTTCTAGGTTAAAGCATTCAAAGTTCAGGTCCAGAAAGAGTTCTTGAAGGAAACGCCTAGCGTTCATTCGATAACTACTGCGACCCAAGAACTTACACACCTCTGAGTAGAGGCAAATGTCCTGGAAGGAGTCCGGTTGCTTTTGTTTTAATTCCAGCAGAGCGAACTTCGACTGTTTGCTGCTCACAGGGTTAGCCAACCGGAGCACGTTGTATAAAATAACCGTTGTTAAGTGATCGGGCATACTGTCGTCGCTCAAGATACTTTCGGGCGAGTTAAACGAAATTTCCGATACTTGAATCGAAGAGCTAGGGTAGGACTTGAGTTTCTTATTCAGCGTAGCTGTATCATTGCTCTTGCTCGGTCGATTACTGGGTGATCGGGAACACCGCAGGCAAATGCTTCTGTTGTGCTTCCCAATCCATTTTGAACGTTTACTCACAGACGAGACGTCTGAGAAATTGCTTATTACGGAACTTTCATCACATTCGTTCATTGAGTCGTTGAAGAACTGTTGCTTGGTGCTTAAAAGGTTGACATCCGTCAGATCGTTATCCTGTATATCGCGGGAAACATATGTGGTGGACATGTTTCTCGTTGGGAAAAGATCTAGTAAGTGCTTAGGAAGGCATATACCTATAAAAAAATAAAGAAAACTTTTGAATGATATGTGAAAGAGGATTTGTACAGTTGTGTATTTTTACCGGAGTAACACGGCCCTTTTAAATCGTTTTGTGTCAGGAACTTTGGCGTTGCCAGTGTGGGTAAAGGAACTTGAAGATCTTCTGCTGTGAGTGATCTGAAAAATATGAATTTTCAAAACCTTCTGCGAATGTTAGTCATATAGTCTGTGTACGTACACGTTCAAAGATGTTTGTCGATCTAAGCTGCGCACTTTCATTTTGCGATGCAAATCACTTATTGGATTTTTCTTTTGCCGCAGTGTTGCATAGACGCCATACCGATCTAGGAACTCTGCGATCTCATCAGCTGCTGACTCAGACAGCACTGGTCTGCAGTGCCGTCGGAGTGTTCGTAATTTAGCGTAACCCTCAAAATCCATATGGCTTATTGCTGGTTGAAAGTATGACATGCCGATCAGTGAAGTGCGTCGCAACGGGAGATTCCCCCGTCTGCTTGGCATATCAACTAAGTTAGACATCGATGGAATCGGACTCAACTGGATTTGTTGAAAATCTCTGCAATATTGCAAATGTGGTGAGATTTTCAAGAAGTATCCATTGATGCAACTTACCCTACAGTAGTACGAGCAGGAACAGATTCACAACTACTTACTCCTGATGTATTCGAGTCAGTGCAAGAGTTTCGACGTACCCTGTGATGGTGCTGCTGATGGGGAGCAGTGAATAGACTTATCACATCGACAGTTTTCGACTCTGACAAGGATCGGGTATGCTTCCCAGGTCGAGTATAGGCAGGTTCTGTCATTATCCGTGATTGCGTTACACTTCCAGCAATCTATAAATAGTAAAAAATCAATCTGAAGATTTGTTTTTTTTTTTGCACAAACGCAATTCTAACCTCATCCTTGCTGTCTCCTTTGCTTTCACCGGTTGTATCATCGGCCAATAGCAAGTTCCAATCACTTCTCGAATAGTACGAACCCTCGATCTGATCGTCTATGCTTGGATAATTATACGATGGAACATCTTCGCATGGATGCCGCACTGGAGTGAAGTTATTGGATATCCAATCCTCTGGCTGATACACCGGCCAAATTGTGTTCCTATCATGACGTACACACAGCCAATCTGGAAGGGAGTTTTTTTTGTTAGTTTTGGCAAATGTATCAAGAAAATGAGTTTTGCAGAAATTGATTTTCAAAAGAAACATAAGACCACGCAACTACATTTCACCATAAAGCGCACATTTGTTGGAAAAATTTTCAGCGAAGCAACAGAACAATTTCTATTCGTGCTGCAGAAGGGTTCTCCCTTTCCTTTCTGTATTCAAAGGAAGCGCGTTCTACATCATGTGCACATAGACAAAATTCCTCTCCTAAATGTTATTGCTACTTACTCAATTTAAACAACCGATTCGCGCCAGCCGTTGTGCTGCCAATCAAGCCGAGTACGTTAAATGCCGTCGCACGAATGGAATACACCTCAGCCTTCGTAGCCAAGAATATAATTCTTTCATATATCCTGAAACAACAATCAGTCAGTTACGTTCCACATAGATAAAGAACTGCATTATACCTAGGATAAGACTCCGTAAACATTTCAATTCCATTTGAATGGGTGGACGCATGTCCCAAAGCCCACATAGCTGCTTTCAGTTCGAGACAATCGTTTTCATCGTTTGTCTTGCCCTTATTAACACAGTCCACTAAAGTAGATAGCTCTGCGTAGTTTTGCAGAGCCGTTGTTCCCTGACTAGTCTGTACAAGTTGCCCATATAAATGCGGTTGAATATAAGGTGGTATCACAATAGGACGAGTCGAACAATTTCTTCGACTATAATATCCGTCTTCGTTCTTTATATGCAACGTCAAACTGGAATGCGTATCAGCTTCGACCAAGAGCACATATCTGCAAGGAAAATCCAAATTAGACACACTTCTCCCAGGAACGCTTTGTCCCGTAATTCTCACCTCTTATTGTATCCATTCTTCCAAAACTCAATTTCTTCCTTTATTTTGGCCTTTATGTGATTCAGACCGCGATAAGTCGAATAATACCGTGACATTAGAAGTCTTCCCACATCGCCCAGAGGCTTGAAATTCGGCCAAATGCTAATTATTTCGTCTAAGTAATTCTTTTCGTAGCATGCTTCATCGAGTGCGTCCATTGCAGCTAACACAATACTGCGCTCTGAGTCTTTAGTCTGATTTATAAGCAGTGGTATGCCCCACACTTCGAAATTTGGAATTCTAGCTCTTAGCAAGACTAGGAGAAATTGCGTCGAATACAAACGACCGCTTCGTGTCCGTGCTGACGTTAATGCTTTCTCGAGAATTTTCCTTGTATAGGATTCGAGGCCATAGTCTAAGCCGGATACGATCAGTTTAACATAGCATACGTGGTCTGTACTTGAAACCAGTGTTGTCAATCTGCAAAGGAAGAAAGAATCAGTCGAATCGAGAAGCATCTTAATCACTTCAACTTACTGTTCGAAAACGGCCGTATTTGTCAAAATACTGATTCCTTTTTCATGGCGGCACATCCGGCCGATAAACAGAAAATACTGTTGGCACATTGTGTTATTCATATGCTGAGGACTAAAGAGGCAATCATGCGCTCTGTTTGATGTTGTAATGGCTAGTAGTTGCTGACTAACGTCCGAAAATAAATCGGTAAGCATACGCATACTCTCCAACTGAGAAAATATATTTTAAGTGATTTCCATTAAAGTTTGTGTCGCTTTTCGATACTAACCTCATTGCTGGCAAGTAGCCAGTCAATTAAATCGAGGCCTGCAGTAACATATGCTGGAACTGTTCTACCGTGCGCGAGGTCTTGATGTGAAAACCGGTTGCTACTTGGCTTGAAATAGAGCACGATTCTCTTCAGGAACCTTGTTTTAGTGTCGTCTAGCTTCCCAATGGCGTCCGTCTACAGACAAATATGTTTGAAATGTATAAATTTAACAAGTGTGGATTTTGTATAAACATACTCTCAGAATTGTCGTGACTATTTCCCAATCCCAAGAGTTACCATCGGCCAACGTAAGTACATTGGAGTCTTTAACTAGACGATTGAATTCTCGCATGTTCTCAAAAAAGAACTGCGTTAGCCGTTTCCTTTTCAATCGAAAACTGGATCTCCTCATGACCGATGACGGTACCGAATGAGATTCATCTATTCTATCCCCACTAACGCTGGACGAAACAGAATCAACTCTTCGTCTCTCCGAAGTCTCATGATTAAGCGTTGCATTTCCCGCATTATGTACTTCGTAGTTGTAAATGTCTCTCTTAAAGAGTCGCGTATTTATCAAGGCTACTCAGGGAATGAGAAACATGGAATTAAATTATTCACGTATATTCAAAGGATGCGTTAATTACCTCCTCCCTGAATAATGCTGTCTAAAAACAAACTACACGAAACCGGACGATTTCGCAGCATCTGGTGGTAGTTTTGTAGAGCTGATATTGAGGCAGTAGCTTGATGGTTTCCCTGTGTTGCGTACGTAACTAACGTTGGTAAGGCTGGATATGTGCTACATATGTCAGCAGGTAAGTGAGTATGCATCAGATGAAGGATTTTACCTACGAAAACACAATTGAGTTAACAAAATTCAAGGTGGCCAAATGCCATGTGAACTTACCAATTAAAACCGTTGCACGCACCGAAATGAATGTATCACTCGATACTATGACTTCGACAAGTGCATTTAGCAGACCAGTCTCAAGGAAACAATATAACAGTAACGCCAAATGTTGCTCACAAATGTTAGCTGCTCGACTTGCAAGACTAGGCAGAATACAACGACCCTCCATTGCAACAAACCCGTTGCTCAACTCCCAAGAATCCTGCAATTAAAGGCAATCGGTTAAGAAGTGAACTCCGAGGAAACAACTAAACTTACCTGTATATCAGATGGATCAACAGCCGACAATGCAACAGAATACTCGTCTGTCCAAATAGGTTGAGGAAGCCCTAATAATTCGTATAATAAGTCCAATATTGCTTTCTGTGAATCAAAACGAAAACTTAGACTTTCTCCAGTTCACCTGGATCACTGAAAAACTGAAACTAACCCTAACTTCCAATTGATTCAAATACAAAACATCAACAATCGCCTTCAGGCCTGACGGATTGCTGGGATTACAAAATTCCATTGTTCCAGCCCAACTTCGCAGCACCGAAAGCAATGCCAATCTGCTACTTGTGAATCTTAGTTCACGAGCATCTCTGTAAGGAGAATAAATGTATGTTCAGAAACTTCACCTATCCACATTAAGACATAGCTCCGTACTTATTCTTGTCCATTATACCAAGGCGGTAGGTAAAATCACAATATGGAGCCGCCAAACAGTCCAAACGTATTCCCGAAATATTCCTCGTATGCGGCCATTCAAGTAAATGCAACAGCACACCGCACAAGCTCTCCGCAATTCGTGGATTATGACATTCTAATACGTTTCTGGTGACTGCACCCACTCCTCCACAGACGATCATTAGCGTTGGATTCAATACGCCAAATTCGCAGATAGTCGCAAGGCAGGCACGCAGCATATTGTCACCATCTTCAATCCCACTATTCGCCAGGGACACCAAACATCGCACTATTACTGGGCTCACATCCTCTGGAGATATTGCCAAAATTTTTCGAACCTAAAATATAAACGAATTCAAACACTTTCACATTGAAATAACGATTTCGAAAGCATACCAATTTCAGAGCCTGTACTCGTTCGTCATCGTTCTTCAAAAGCACATCGATACTACGGCAAACTAAATTAGGTAGCTGCAACGAGTTAAATATCTTAATGTCCTTTGGCGTTAATAATCCATATCGAATTGCGCGCAGACCAGCCGCCCTCACTTGTGTGAATGAGTGTATCAGTGAAACACTTAAACTGTAAAACAAAAACTCAAATTATCAGAATATTGAGCGAACAAAGGCTGTCTTACCAATATAAAAATTCCTCAGTGGTAAAACCCAAATGCGATGTTTTGTTTTCTTGAAATAGCGTTGCAAGGCCATTGAGAAGGAACAAACGTTTCGAGTCCCTTGTTTCTTTGTTACACAGTAGTTCATAAATTTCAAATGCATTTTCAGCGGGCGTTTTTTCGCGATTAAGGCGATAATAATCTTCAGGATCGGTAGAAACTGGAAAATAAAAACAAAATTATGCATCAAGTGTGTTACGGAATGAACGGTGTTTTTTTCAGGAATTTTCCTGAGTTGGTGACACATCCCAGTGACAAGAGGCTATTGTTGAAGTAAGGTACACGGGAAAAGGCAATGAAGACATTGGACGGCGAGATGCAGACCAGCAGTGATTTGGGATCCCGAAACGTATGACACATGGAAGAGTTGAAAAACGGACACAAGTTTGTCATCATCTTAAATTATCAATGCCCCTAAAACAAAATAGGTCTCAGTTCCGAAATTTCAAAAGATATCATTAAAACGTCTCCAACTGACCAAAAACCCATTTGAGAACGACAGTGCCCTCTCAAACACAAATCAAAGACAACCTAAAATTGGGTAACAGCCACATGCTAAAAGAAAATCCAACATATTTTCCCATCTCATCAACAACGGCAAAAGGTGCCAAGCCATACATTACTCGATTATTCATGCTGCGCTATACTAATTGGACAAAGTTGAGCAACTTCTACCAGGCATGAATTTGTCCCATAAACTCTAGCAAACGTACATGTGCACAGCCACCTTTCATGACCATCACAAGCAGAAACCGCCATGGGGAAGATGTCAAACGATATTATAGCCAATTAAAGTTTTGACATTCCTAAGTTGGTTTTTGGCGTATTTTCAACTATTCTAAAAATTACCTCATGATATGAGGCTTTTGCGTCTTTCAAAGTTCATGAGGTAAACACACAATTTAAAAAGTAGGCCAAAACCATCATATATTATATATGTTCCAATTTTGTTGTTAATCGATTATTTTCCTTTAAAATGAAAGCCTTGAAAAAGACAACAACAAATAACGAGAGAGATTAATAAGAAAACAAAAACAATCATGACTCCCATTCTATTCATATTCCTATTTACAAAGCATTACGGAGCACTATGATGTGACTGCCTAACATATCCACATTATGACGAATGTTTTGTTGCCCTAATTTGCTTAAAAAAAAAAAATTATGTTACACCTTCACTTGTTTGGTAATTCAGCTTATAAAAGGAAGACAACATGAGTCACAATGTTCGTCTATGACTACACCAAGTCGTAATCATAAAAAATCTATGAAGATAGTAATGTAAATAACTTCGTAGAGTTAGGTATTTACTTCTTCTTCCTCATAATCAATTACCAAGATGCGATATACTTCACAATATTCACTCAGCGAATATGATGATGACGGGCTTCGCTCGCACTCTCTCTTTACGCAGATTTCACCGTGCGGCTATTTTCCCCGAAACTATGTTCTATTTTGGTCTATTGATCTATAAATAAATTATTTAATACAAATCACGGGTTGTATTTGTAAAGATCGAATATAACAAAAAAAAAAAAAAAAACCGAAATAGAAGAGAAAAAAAATTATGTATGTTTACACCCTGCGCGTCGTCCACCAATCGTATGCCACCATCACTCGCTACAACCTACGCACTTCGCAATATTTAAACAATTTTGTATAAACTTATTATTTTTATTGCGTTAATCATTCACTGCTCATTTCCAAGTATGGGAACACATTTGCAATTTGTGTTTACCTTTGGCACGATAATTCCTTCTCCCTATGCGGCGGCTAGAAGCCATTTTCAATGCGATTTATTATGATTCTGAGAAATTAAATTGGGACGATTGTTTCGCATCGCGATTTGGTACACTAAATGTTCACGTTTGACGCCCCTCTTTGTGAAAACGATCTTAAAATTCTACAGTTTATTTAGTGCGTTTCACGGAAAATTGTCATTTTTATTACGAAAAAGATTTTTTGACTTCTTATCATTATACTTTAAATTGACATTTACTCGCCATTTGCTTTTGTCTGAGGGCAGTGAAGGAGCAGACCGGCTTTGGCATTGCCATACAGCTGAGAACAGATTTTTTCATAAAATTTTACCAAATGATCTACTACAATCTTCGGTAATATAGAAAAATATTTAAATGCTGTTGAAAATGTGCTTATTTGAACGATTTTCATGATGAAGTGATGGAAGTGGTTAAAAAATAAAATTTGAAGAACCTAAAGCTGCTCATTTTAATTTCAAACTATTAAAGTATTCTAAGGCTTATGTAAAACGGTTGTGAAATAGTGAAATAATAGGAATGGTGAAAATATTTTACATTTGCATTTCATACAAATAATTTCTTAAATTAATAATTTCTTTGACCTGAAAATTATATCTTATTATACAGCTGTTTTTTAGTCAGCTTGTTGTGAAGTATGTCCTTTATACTTACCTCGCTAGGAATTCCCACCCGTTCGCCCTTAATATCATGTTTTCACCAAGCCGAAAACAGATGTTTTGGATCAACTCTGAGTGAGGAGATATGTACTTACTTTTGTCCAGATTTTCTTAGATTTCTTATGTCTGTGATATGTTTTTTATTTTCCTCAATAATTGCACCAGTTTAGTGATATGCACAGTTTGTCGTGACATAAAATCTTTTAAACAATTTGTTTTGTGCACAAAAACTAATTTTTATTTTTCGCGGCCGTCTGCGTTAAGTTTGACATTTGAAAATACTTCAACTCAGTGGGAGCAGTCTGTTGGTTTTCACTCAGAGTTCCATCCAAAACATCTGTTTTCGGCTTGGTGGAAACCTGGTATAATACTCGTTCTACATCCGCATCACACGAATGCTCTTTCCAGCTCAACTTGTTCCCCTCATTACAATCCACAGCAATTCAAAACCAATGTGCACCGGTACCTCTTCTATACCTTTGGCCCGGGCTGTGACTTAATTCCGGTCCGGTTCTAAACAATCCCTTTAACGCGCGCAAAAACATAAAAAATTTGATTTTCATCTTTTCTGTATTATTTCTACATTTATGAAATCCCAGAAGCTTGGGTTGCCTGGCTAAACGCAAGCATTTGCCTCGCGCATGAACGCAGTTTTCAACCTTCGTGTCCTTCATTTTGACATCTTAACATATTGGCTAGATGTCATTGTACATTGTAATTTTGGAAATAGATCAGAATTTGAGGAACGATTTAAGAAAAGCTTGGGTCTTCATTATTATATGGAAATTTTAAATTAGAAATTGGACTATTTCACCGATCTACTATTTAACGCTTGTGTTTAAATTGGAATTTGAAAAAAACATCGTTGAGGAGCATCCTTGCATTCAGTTACAAGGGAGGTTTATATTGCTACGCAGGCGCAAACATTTTTACTATTTTCCGCTCTCGATTACGTTGTAGCTTGTTTGTAAATGCACGACATCTCAATTTGTAATAATTGACCCTACTTCACAATGCTGGGTTCTTGCTTCAGATAGTTAATGACTTACTGCAGGCGATTGTACAATCGGGCGATTCGACAATCAGAACATTTGGCATGTGACAAGTTTTGATTAACTCCCTCACCGCTTTTAGTTTCGTTTCAAATTTGAGAACGATGCAATAACTGCAGTGAAACCATAATACAGAGTGAGCGGACGGAGCATGAAACACAGGAACGTCAATTTAACCGATCTGTGAATAGTTTAATTGTTAAAATCGGCCCAATAACTTCCGACTGCATTCCGAAAATAACAGAAAAGTATTGTCACTCAAACTTTAAATTGAAATCCGGATATCCGGGTGGGGAAATCATAATCTAGGGCGAATAAACAACGTTGTCTATTGGATTCAGAATATTAATGAATAATCCAATAACTAGGAATTATCAGAGGAAGATTTTAAATGAAAAATTAAAAGGGCAAAATTTAAAAGTATTACAGAAAAGCGAAATTTTCCAACTCAGCAATTTCAACACAAAGTGACACTTAACTGTGCCGAGGCCAGAATTATTCATGTCATTACATCAGTAACATATGAACACATGAGCCTATTAAACTTACAGTTGTTTTGTCGGTCGATTAGATTGTGGAAGAAATGTACTACAATAAGGAGGATCACATATGTTTTATTTCTTTCACCCCATATGTAGAGGTCTTGTGCTTTGCAACTTCTGAAAAATTCATCGAGGATACTACGAATTTGATAAATATGTTAGTTATTCATCCAATTCGTAGGTCCCACTTCTCAATCAGCTCAAATTATGGTACGCCACGGGATAAAAGCACTCAAACCAAGAACCTAAAGTCGCTAGCGATGACCCTCGCAAGCCAGAGGGGTATGTTTGATTAGACCCATGTTTATCCAGAAGCGTAGCCTGAAAAAAGGAAAGCTGTTCCATCCATCCACTTTCCATTTGGGCAAAAAAAGCAAAGTGAGATGAGGAGATCTTCTTATATAGTGATACTTTCGTAAATTAAACGTCAAAAATGTACAAACATCTGAAAAACATTCGAGTTAGAGAAAACTTGATAAAGTTTAGGTGAATTCAAAAATTGCTTAGCAAATTTATTCACCGAACAAATCTGAGGCAACACGACCTAGTTGGCACTCAATTAGAAAAGGTCAACGACATGCATATACAGCGTGAGAAACATGCTGACTCAGGCGGTTCATCTGTGTGTATATCCCCGTACAACTTACTTCCAAATGTTTCCTAACTCAATTTAAGGCAATTGAATTATTTACGGTTTTAAAAATTGAAACACATATTTTTTCTGCTTTATTTGGCATTCTGCTAGAAGTATTAGTTTGCTTAAAAAAGAGAGAACAGATGCTATCAACTATTTGAGTACAGATAGGAGGTAATTAAATCAATATGCCAATCTATTACGAAAAGGTGAATGTGTTCTTTTATTAGTATTTTGTTGATTTACTGATATTTTGTTTGTTTTGTTTGCTTTTCTTTAAATAAGTTGTTTAGTACCTAAGAAAGAGGTTGCTCTTTTTTGTTTATTTTATTTTAATTTAACGATGGTACTTTTGAAGCACCCCAATTCACATCAATATTTGGCCATTTTGTCTGAAGACATGTTAGCATTGGATTTGATACGCAGACTGCCTTCAAATCGCTTTCCAACAGGACAGCTGATCCTCTGTTGAAGCGAACCTTAAATTGGATAAATCAAGTTATTCAAAGGCATGAAATGATTGAGTGCGTTGTAACTTACTTTATTCCCTTCGTTCGATCCAGGAATACCGTTATAATGGAGCAAGTCAAATGTGTCCGGTGTCGAGCGTTTCTCTATTGGGAAAAATTCGTCCATAAATGCATTCATGAGTATAATACCTAGGTTCTCGGGGTCCAATTTCTTCTGCATAATATCCACGCTGAAAAAAAAAACAACAACAAATTACACACAAGCACAATAGGGTGATGATGAGATAGCATACTATTCTGGTTCACTGACTAGATCCAATGACGCCAACACGTCCTGTAATACTGGCGCCGGTATGAAATTGTTCCCTTCGGGATCGTATGATTTGAAGACTCTTCGAGCTATCTCTGATGGCGTCTCCGGAGACACCAAACGCTTTTCATGACTAAACAACACTGTTTGGAATTTCAGAATTTCAGTTATTTGCAGTCATTAGAACACATGCTGTCTTGCTTACCAGTTAAATGCGTTTCTGACCCCATTACCCAGACGGGATTTTTTGGATTTTTGTAAAACGATCCCACTGTACAGTAGCGCATCTGTTCCATTAGGGTAATGAAGCCAATTTCACTTTGTTCACTGATGCCGCGCAGTTCTATTTGCAATCAAAAACACCAAAATGGCAAATTGTTAATATTTCCTTGGTGTAATAATCAAGTACATACTGAGTCCGCCTACATCTTGTTCGTTATCCCAAACGTGGGCCACTGCTTGCCCGGTAAGCATGAGATTAATCAAACCTTGTGATCCATAGCCGTACGTGTTATGTATAAGTGGCTCAGACGTATCGGAAAGCTCTGAAGTAACATTTTCGAAGCCCTATCAATAACACTGTGGATTTTTTGAGTTAAACATATTCACAGGAATGTACCTTTGTCAAGAGAACGCTATACATGAAGAGTAATACTCCGAAGTTGGCTGTCAGAGTCCGAAAATTGTCCGACAGATATTTTGTAACGTCATCTACATTGTCTAAATTTATAACTGACAGACGTTTGTGGAAATCCTCTGGTAAAGTCTCGAGTCCCTAAAAAAAATTAAACATTAGTAAAATATAACGATAACTTTCATTAATATATGTATGGCCTTAAGTACATCTTTGTTCGTTGTTTATGATGGTGGTATGTGGTTTGTGGATGAAAACAATACCGAAACATTGTTTTATCGCGAAACCATCTTTTGCATACACAAGTGACAACTTTCGAGGAAGCTCTCGATGCAGCAATTAATTCGTGCAAAAAATACAAAATCTCAACTTAGGTGCGCACATCAAACTATTTGCTCAAGACAAAAATTTCAACGGTATTTAACCTCAATAATACATACGCACATATATATGTTGTATCATTAAGAATATCGCTGCATGTGTATAAAATAAGTTTTGCTTGCCGCACATGTTCATAATAAACACTTGCTTGCCAATGTTTTAGGTGGTTATTTAGGCGAGCGTTGAAACTTTTCATTTGCTTACCATTTCACTTGGTTCTTCCGTCATATTGATATTTCCTTCAACATCAGCTGCTGTAGACTCCGTTGCCTCCACTGCCTCGTTGTGCAATGTGACGATTCTGAAACGTTTAGCTTTGCACTTCACTAAAATATTGGAAAGCGCTTGTATTAACAGTTCTTTGCACTTATCGGGTGTTAACTGTAAAAAGGATAACAAAAACAAAGGAACATTTTATTTTAAAAAGAATAATGGAATCAGCTACAAATGCAGTTACATCTTTAAGACAATGATTGGGAGTATCCATGAGAATTTTCAATAAATATGCTTGCACTGGTGCTATGACAGCACAGGGCCCACCCTGTCGCTGCACAAGAGCCGATGGTTCTTCATCACTGAATTCAAAGCCTGCAATGAAAATTTATTAGTTTTTTTTCCTCCTTTTCGTCATTCATGTTTAATTAGTGAGTGACAATAGGAAATCGGAAATTTAATGATTTTTTTTTTCTGACGTGCAACTGAGTCACTGGTGCAATTTTGCAATGAACACTTTTAGGTTTGGAATATGATCACATTTACATATATTTGCACTGTATTTTATATTTGTACGCATATTTTTGAATAGATCTTTTGCAGCACACAACAATTTGCAATTTATTAAAGGGGGAAAGCACAAACCTTGTGACCATCGCCGGAAAACATCCGCACGGATATTTTGACCCCACAAGAGAGTTCGAAAATCAACTAATTCTAGATCATTTTCATTCGTCGAGGCACTTGAACTTTCACCCATTTTATGATGGTTACTTGATTTATTAATAACACCCAAAGTGATTTGAAAATTATTTCTACAAACAAATTTAAGACACTTTTACTTGACAACTAAAATTTACTAATGTGACAGCATTGCCAACCCCGGTAGTTTTTTGACGATGACAATGTTTAATTGGACATTGAAAAACATATTGGGATATATAACTGAGGTACAATTTAATCTGTTGCGAAAGCATTTTCAAGACTTTGTTTTTAATACGAGAAATATATTAAAAATTAAATGAGTTACTGGCGTTAGGTGCATCATATGAATGCTTATATTTTATATATTATACTCCTATGTGCATTAAATTGATAAAAGAATTTTGTGTACACATATAAACCCATTACAGAATTGTAACAATTTGACATCAGAAATGTGCTAGTTCAGCGAAGAAGTTCCATGGTAAGATAATTAATAATTATTCATTTGTTTTAAACCTTGTTCCTATTTCGATGACTTAACAAATTAATGTGAAATGTTCGAAGTACAACATAGTTACTAAATGAACACAAGACCCATCGTATTCAATAACAAAGTCACAAGCCAAAACGCAATTAAGTAATAAATAGTTAATAAAATTATATGAAATATTTATATATTACATATAACATTCCGTGAAATTTTCTAAACACCTTACAATTCTTCATCACTGAATTCAATCATTTATTTACTGTTTATAAATGAGCACCTGACGTCAAGAACTTTGTTTTGACATTACCTTAATTTTGCATTTCGTATATTTTCTTAGATCTTCTTTGTTGCATGTCAGAGAAATATTCATAACAACAAATAAAATTAGCAAGAAAAACGGACAAAAATGCAATCGCAATGTGTTGTGTAAACAAAAAAGTAATCAATTCTGAAGAGTTTTCTATTCCTTGCGATCAATTATAATCACAAATGGCCGAGTATCAATTATTCGATGAGACAAATGGGTATCGGTAGGTTTTTCCAGTGCCTCACACTGCATTTATCAAAGTCGTTCCTGTAAAACGAATTTTGTTTCTCAGCTATACCTATTGTCGGTTGCGTTTGTTTATCTTGGTGGCCCTGTACATTCTAACAACGATAGCAGTGTTTACATATTGGAACGCGATTTACACACATCCATTGGTGTATCCACCCAACCTAACGGGTAAGGTTTGAAGTTGCAATCTGTTATTTATAGTATATACTAAGTTATATTGTTCTGACTCTCACAGATGTGCCTGAGTGGTGGTATAAACGTGCGTTCTATTACGCCAACAACATTCATGACACGGACAAGATTTCTCACGATTTTCGAATCTATCAGTTAAACAACTTTAAAAATCAGTCCAGATACTTAGACCAAAACTCTATGCGCTATGATATTAGAGACGCTGATTACCGAGACAACCTGAATGATGGACTGGTAGTCAAACGACTTGTGTGTTACTATTGTGTACCCTCACCATTGAAGAGATTTGATGCCCTACGGTTATCTGGTGTGGACGGCAATCTCTGCACTCACATCAACATAGGCATAGCCAGTGTGCAAAACAATTCCATCACAATCACAGATGACCTTCGCGTTGCATTAAATGAGAGCAAGAGTCTACGTGCGAAGAACAGCAATATCAAGATCTTGCTGTGGGTTGGTGGAGCTGATTCAAATGGGTTCGTGGAGATGGTTGGAAATCATACAAATCGCAAAGTTTTTATTCATTCCTTAAAAGAAGTTTTGAACAAGTATTCCCTGGACGGCGTTGACTTAGATTGGGAATTTCCAACAGCTTACAATCGAGAGAGACAGCATTTCTCACAGTTATTGTATGAGATACGCCAGGAGTATATTCGTGAAAAGAGACAATATCTCCTTACGGTTGCTGTGGCGGCATCCGAGGGCATTGCTCTATTCGCCTATGACGCGAGGGAAATTAATATGTATGCTGATTTCGCAAATATTATGTCTTATGATTATCATTTCTACTCCAGGAGTGCACCATTTACTGGTAGGCGTACAAACTCACCCTTACTCTGTGTACCTCAACTTACTTCTCTTTTAAGGCTTAAATGCACCATTGTATCCCAGGCACAATGAACATTCCATTATGGGCACCTTAAATATCAATTACACCGTGAATTTCTGGCTCAGAAGTGGACTGGACAGAGATAAAATTGTCGTCGGACTACCTACCTATGGGCACACATTCACGTACGGAAATTAGAGCTAAACATGTTTTGCACACACTAATGCGTTAAGTTCTGCTTGCAGGTTGGTAAATCCTTTCAACAACCGTATCGGAAGTCCCGCAAGTGGCATTGGCGGAGTTGGCAGCATGGGCTTTGCATCATATTCCGAAATATGCTGGTTCAAAGAAAATAATATATATCTCACAACAGTATTCGACAATTCCTCGTGTTCCCCATACATTTACGGGGGACCGGAATGGATCTCATACGAAGACAAACGCAGTATTGCATGCAAGACGAAGTTTATAATGGATAACAGTTTAGGTGGTGTTATGATATTTTCTCTCAACACCGATGACTATGGTGGATATTGTGATTCAAACTCATTACCAAAAAAAGGAAGTGATCAGGGGGGCGACGCCTTGAAGTTTCCGCTTGTGCAAACGGTTAGGGCAATGTTAAATGGCGAAAGCGTACTTTTCGAATAGAAATGCAATCTTAGTTTACAGGTGTAAATATTCTCATTGAAAGACATATCTGTTAATATAAATATGAATATATGAAGGCGGGGAGGGATGTATACAAATACTGGACTATATTAAATGTTTTGTTTTTTGATCTTATCCATGTTGTTTTACTATATTGTCAAACTTAGCTTTTCGATGTCTGGTTTTCAAGATATACTGGAGATGACTGTACTTTTGTTAATGCTATGAAACAAATCGGTTATAAAGTCAATAAAATGTAAACTCGTTTAAAATTTCCGGAATACACAAGTTATCACGTTGCATATGGATGTGTGTGTTGCAATTGATTTTACTCTTCCCAATTTGCGTCTTTATGATGCGTCACTCACGAAGGGCAATTACGCAAATAGCGTTATTGATGTCACAGCTACATCTTAGTAGTGGTTAACAGCTTAGTAATGAATGAGCCATATTTGTACTTTCAAATCACCTTTTATGACTTAAAGAAGCAAGTTCTTGTAAACAGCACCAAAAATATACAATTATGTATTGATCTCTTTTAGAAAATACTACGCAATGCACAGTGACATTCCTCAAGATTGAATCAAATGACAATGAAATAAATTGGGTGGCACTGCAACCCAAAAAGAACCAAGGCTTAGATTTTCCAGCAACCATTTGTGTTGTGTGCGTTTCTGTTCTATCACAAGCAGTATAAAAGTATAAAGCTGACGACAGCTAAGACAATTGTGGTGGCTCTAACCACCAATAGAAAACTCTATCCCTATCTATCCTCTATTCTGTCGCTGACAGTGATTAATGTGCTGATCCGGAGATCACCCTGACTTATGGTTGATACATTATTCTCGTAGAGCAGAATTCTGTCCACTGTCCTCCTTATCACTTTAGGTTGCACTATCATGATATGCGTGGCTTGTGTTGTAAGCTCGTTTCCAAGGTCATTACTCGTCATTTCACGTTCGCTTTTTGTTGTTAGCAAAATTTCTTATACTAAGACTCAAGCGTTCTGTATTTCTTGAGGCAAAGGTGAAGACATTGCTTCTCAAAAACCCCAATCTTTTTCCATGTTTGAACGCCTCAAGTTGAAACCGGATAGCCATACTGCATGATTGGCCTAACAAGGGTAGCAGATCAGCAGGCACACTAAAGTCAAATTGGTTGCTGTAAAACAACCTACGTGCAATAGCGAAAGCTTCCTTAGCCTTCACCAGACACGTAGCTCGAATATTGCAGATGCTGATCTAACATAATGCCAAGATGTGCTAGCGCACCTACACACTACGCTACGGCCGCCACAAAGCATTTACATACGATAAATAATATATTAGAATGGTCGACTACGTCTGACGCCAAATTGTCTGTTGTTAATCTTTAAATTTAATCTTGCTTTAAAAATACATCTCGAAGCGTCACTGACTCAAAACTGAGAAATCTCTAGCTGGGAGAACTAGTAGGATAAGATTCCTTCCTTGTAAAGAGTTATGTACAACTGATGAGCGATTTCTAAAATTACAAAAACGTAAGTTTTAAGCAAATCTGAAGCAAATCTGTGACCAGTATCTGTTTATATGGACTGTTCACAGCCAATACTAAAAATAATGAAACATGTCTACTAACTACCTTCTCAAAGAAGCTTTAATGCGTTTCTTAACACATCTACATCTTTTGCACAAATCTACATACGTTTCTCTGTGGTCTCCTCTTTCGAGTTTCTTTTTTTTTGTCTCAACACTCAAAGAGTACTAATTGTCTTTAAAAAGATTTGTGAAAGATAGCACCCACAACACGAGTAATTGCTAAAGAACCCTGGCCCTGCTCTCTTGAGGGTAGTAGGAACACTCAGTCAATGAACCTACCTAACTCCTCTATATTCACAACTGCCATTCTTTGGTTCACAAACATCGCTATGCACCAGGAAGGTAAATGTTCAACATATTCCAACAACGTTAAGTGCTTAATAAACATTAATTTTGAACTAATCTCCAAATCTTTCGATGACTCCTGTTCACAGAACCCAGAACTATTAAACTAAGGTGGATGCCAGATCGTGTTGGAATCGTTGGTAACGAGAACGCTGAATATGCAGCTAATCTAGGAAATATGTACCCTGTTTAAAAACTCAACGTCTAATGTCTGATTTTATCAGAAGTTCGAAACAGAAAATATCCAACTTTGTGCGATTAAGACTGTGGTTCTATCTCACCAACATCTGCTCACCGGAAACAACCCACCAATCTTCCACTCATGCAATATCTCGTTCATATGCTAGATAAATGTCCAATACTTAAAAACTGTACTTCTAAAATTTTTTATCAAAATAAGCAACGTACTTAAGTATTTTCATTTGTGGTCACCGTGGCGTAGTTGGTAAGTAGGTCAACTTCCTAGGATGCCGAGCGATGCCCACTAACAACGTGGTGATAGAACCGTAGATAGGCGACTTCTCCACGCAAACGATGTCGCAAGCGCTAGACTGGGTTATCTCCGGTTCAGCAGATCCGTGGCTGTTCATGATAGAACGGAGGGTGTCAGAGATTGCGGAATTTATTGGTGGGTACAGCCCTGTGGCATACTGGGTAAGTGCTTCGATTTACACGCCAAAATTCGTTATGCGATTCCCGGACTGAACACTTCGCACTCTTTTCGCTGCATCAGCGCTTTTTAATTGCTGACAACACTCCAGGAGTAGTAGCTGTCAATAGAATGCTGCATAAACTTCGTCATTCGAAGTCGGCAGAAAGCAATAGCACGCACAACATGAGTTGCTGCTGAAAAAGTAAGACTCTGGTCCCTTGTCCCTTTCCTTCCCTTCTTCTTCTGATTTCTCCTGGATTTATATTATTTATTGTATATCATGACATTCTTGTTGTTTTATAAAATACCATTAAATCGTACTTGGTCCCAGAAATAAATTTAAATTGAACTTGAAAACAGTTTAATACAGTTTTACATCGACAGCATGTTGTTACCTTCAAATAACTCTTTACGATTCTTTTGAAATATTGCTTCCATTTGCTTACCACTTGTGTACAACACCACGAACTTACCGACCAAATAGTCGTACCCGGAGATTAATACACTGGAGGAATGGACTTACCGATAAATTTTTCCATCCGCTAAGCTTTTAAGACTACGAAAGCCGCTTAAACGTCTTTGACACGATTGTGGTTTCAAGTATACATATTTACATAATCAATTTCGATTATTTTGAATACACTTTGAATGAGTCATCCGGAGTGGTCACATTTTCTCCTAAGACAAAGGCTATAAAGAATCCAAAATTATAGCAAAGCTGATATTAATTTGAAACTTGAGTACGATCTGACGTACGATAAAATACGTCTCGAATGTTTTCCCTCCTCAGAAGTATGTATAGAAACTCGCATGAGTTCGTTTTGTGGTTAAATCTGGAGAAACCACCAGTGGGTTGAGTTTAGACCGCATTTCAACAAAAAAAAAATGCATGTACGTAAGTTTGTATTAGCATCAAACCTAATCGTCTGTGACTCAGAGGCGCCAGAATACGTGAAGTATATCAGACATCATTGCTTAAATATTTCTAGACTTTACGTTACCGGCATTTAAAGTGTTAAGAGAATTTCGCACGAGAAGTGCTTGGAGCATGGTACTTAAAAGTTTTACTATTACTTTTCTTTATAGGAGCCAGAGATTGACTTATGTCTAACAAATTGAATTGAGGTTTGGAAGTGGTTCTTTTTGTTGTAAAACAAAGATGGAAATTCTTCTGTTCTTTGTAATACTGTACTTTGGACTTATATTCATATGACAATGAGTTTGGAGTTTAAAGCTGATGAACAACAAAGAATGGTCGGATGAACTTGCGTCAACTCTTTAAGGCTGAAGGTGGTTTTCTGACAGAGAGCACCTACTAGATTATCTGTACAATTCTGAGGGCGATGCCATTATCCACGACTGAAATATAGAGCTCTTTGATTATTGGTTGTAAACACGTAGAGAACAGAAACTTCACAAAAAACTTCCTTATGAAAAAAATTTATCTGGTTATATTGCAGCGCACATTCATAAATGATGCTATGCGCAGTGCAGTTTAGTGCACAGAAGTCTGAACAATCTAAAATATGCACGGAATTTTGGCAAGGAGATCTTCTGTCCTGTGGGTTCTTCACTCCTGCACTCTAAAGAATGCCACGGAGGACCATGTTTTATACGTCAGTTGTTGGTTACCCAGATGAGATGGACTCTGTTCTCGTTTCAAGCGAGCATTTGAAGAAGTGATTGAAACGTGAGTGACGAGAGTTGGTTTTAAAGTTTCTTACAGTTGGTGTAAGGAGATTGCAGAAGACCCATCAATCCCATACTCTTGCCGAGCACTTTAAAGCTTACCCCGAGAGACTCGATCGTATGCCGATCGTATGAAAATAGAATAAAATGCAAGCACAATAACAAATCGACTACTGGAATAAGATCAACTACAGGGTGAGCCAAATACAAGTTTTCTGTTTTTTTTTTTAATTAATGAAATTGAACTCTTACATGTAAAAATAAACATTCCCAATAATTAGGAAAGCACTCATTTTGGAAATAAATGATTGTTGATAGTTGATAGTTTTCAGCGGTGTTCAAGCGTAATGCGACTCATTTCGCATGACACAGACATTATGTGAACATTTCAAGTTGCAAACAATTGTCAGTTTCAGCATAGCCTGTCATTCAAAAAAAAACAAAAACACTTTGTGACTCACCCTGTATGGCTTTGAAATTGATTGATCAAGCCCTGCCTTCATGAACCATGTGTGATGGAGATGCAAATCAGAATCATCCCTGGTACCTATTGTCAATTCGAATTAACAAAATCATGTCCAATAAGACGCTCATCTTATCAGGATCTTTGGAATCCTTGAAAATAAGTGAAGCAGCAGATTGGAATTGCAATTGAAATGTTTTACGTAGGATATGTTCTCAAATTTCGTTGTTCGCAGTCAACAGTGCTCAGCAGATGTGCCATTTACTCGTGAAAGAACAGTGGGACACGAGTCGTTGCATCACACTCTGTCTCCTTGTGGTCTGAAATGTCTTTAAGTTTTTTTTGACGTAACATCAAACTGCAAGTAAAATCGGAGAACCACCAATATACAGATCTAGCGCATGGATACCAATGGTCTAGATGTGAGAAAATAAAGTAAGATATCTTTAATATAAAATAGTAGGCCAAATTGTGTGAACAAGGTTATGATAAAATATAGACTACGCCCATAATTCGAAAAATAGTTCATGCTTACACAGTTTTTGTTTTAGCAGTACTTAATGCAAGGCGGCGCCGGAAAAGTTTTCTTTGATGATTGGTCGATATGTGTCTGCAAGAAAAAACGAATACATGTGAAATAAAAGCTCCAGAAGCAAAGACTGTTAAAGACTGTTTGAAGTTATCTTTCCCACATAGCGGTCAAAAGTACTAATCGATAAATATGTGAAACCGAAACATCGGTACGAACGTCAGATTATAACAAAAAGAAAAAGTGAAGTGAAGAAACTCAGTTTCAAGCAATTGACTGCGAATAGCCTCCCACTTTTATTGCTGGTATTCAAAGGTCATTACAATACGTCACGTGACGACAGATTGCCTCGCATGCAAATAAAAATATACTACCGGCACATTACAGAAAACACATTACAGAAAACATGTGTTCAGCATCATAAGCTGTCGCACGCCTGATAACATAGAAAAATACATTTAAAATATCGCGAAGAACTACGCACGATTTGCAATCAATTAACGACTGAGCAATAACAAATCCAAAGCTTCCGCAAAACTCCCTGTGCACACATGTAGATTGTAGAAGAGTTACGAGGGAATCAGAGAACTTACATTACATGTAGAAATTAAATTTCTCTTCTTTAAGATACGCAAAAAATTTAACGCTAAAAATTCGAGGTCACAATGACTCATCAAAAACTTTCAACGTAAGTTACTCAACACCAGGTGTCAATACCCCCAATAACTTTAATCATACAAACAGGAAACCACTTGTTCGTTCACTGGATGCGTAAGCCGAAGTCGGGATTTTTTATCAGGAATTACATTTAAAAAAGAAAATGTTAATTACTTCAGAAGCCATAATGTACGTAGAGATGTCCAGATGAACAAGTACATGTTCTCATATCAGAACAAGCTGTCGTTTTTATTGCTCGCAGATGAAATTGTATTACAAGGATGTTCGAAAAAGGGTCATTGTGGTTTATGTGCATGTAAAAGTTTATCGGTCATAGAAAGTTATTTCCAAAAATACCAGCTGTTGCCTTTGGCATGACGGTTTTATAAATTTAAATAAGAAGTGGTACTGGATGGTGATTAAATACCGTTATGAAGTTGGAAATGAGCAGGGCTTGACTGTTGACTTACACGCTTAAGGACTCACATCTTTGGAGTTGCTGACACTCAAAGAGTACGTTTTATGAAAAGCTTCTTCAAAATTGCAATTCGATACCGGGAATAAGCTGTAGGTCAACACGAGTACCTGCTGAAGAAGCTAGTCCTGGTCGCTTCTGGACTGTAGTGCTATTCTTAATTTAATAGTTCACACATTTGGGTAGAATTTTCCCCCTTGACTTTAGTAAGATAAAAATGCTTAAGTCCTAATGGGACTGTAGGTGGAAATATTGTTTCTAGCTCCTTTATAAAATATATGGAAGTGATGATTGATGATCGGCTTAACTACACGCATCACCTGGCTCACGCCTGTGAGAAGTCGTCGAAAACCATTTGTGCTTTTGCGAGAATAATATCGAATATCGGCAGTCGGAGGTGCCCCAACGATTGACGCTCGCAAGGGTTGTAGCCTCCATACTGATTGACGTCGCATAGATGTGTAGAGAATAAAAATCTATACATGAACAACGGCAATTCAGTATAGATTATGTGCTCTGCGAGTAAGCAGTGTATAACGATACTGGAAGTTTCATCTATCTAGCACAAGAAGGGAGAAGACTTTACGACAATCGTGTGCAAAATCAAGCGAAGTAGCTCGAAAGAAAACGCGGCATAGAAGTGTGGCAATAGAAATAAAACAAATCTCTAAAAAGGAGATTGAAAATACGGAGGAATAAATTACTACTTAACGCAGCTCTTCAGTGGACACAGTTGTTCCTGGGAATACCCATTTACCTAAGGGAAACCGTGATACACGTTAGTCCAATTTGGTGAACGACCAACTCCAGACAACATTGTTAATTGAAATCGGAAGAGCAATGGTCTGCTTTTGAATTATGAAGTATAGCGACACTTAAACTCACTTCACCACCTTCGGTCTAGTTCGCGAAGTAATACTTTGTGTTGATTCCAGGCAGGTGGTATTACTCAATAAGAATCCAACACTACCAATCGACGTCGACCTATTGGTGGCTAATCAAGGTTTTCATCAACATTTTAAGTGACAATCTTGACAACAAACCATGAATTGGTCTTACTGCTAGAAGTGCCTATCATCTTCCTTCGCTCGATTAGATTTTGGTCAATTCAATTGTAATCTCTCTTTGTATAATCTTGTCCCTCAGTGATCAGACATAATCGCAACTAACTTACACAATTTTTGTCCATGGTCGCCGTATAAAAGGTATAAACATAAAACAGAAAACTTTTGAGATATGCATTTTGCAAGCAAGTTCTTGTACAACGACTCCAGCTTGAACATAAGTCATAAATAGATTAGAGGGGTCGGTCTAGTACCTCAGTGTATCGACTAAGTTCGGGATTTATTTCTATTTCGCACTCTATTCTCTGAAGCACTGAGAAGCAATTCTCAGTCATTATTCCCAAAAGGGGCAAACTGTTCTAAAAATGTTAATATACACACAGCTCCAGGGAGGCTCCGTCGTGACTAAAAGGGTAACAATTATTTGCTCCGATAACCGAGTTGCAATTAAGTGCCTTTACTATGTCGTACAAAGCTCGAAAACACACCTTGCCACCTGCCTTCCTACCAATCTTCTCGGCCCTAGTCTCTCATGAATGATAATTTACCGAATGCGTTCGCTTGAAAAAAAACGACTTTTCTTATCAGACTTTAACCAAATTACTGTATGCCAAAATTAGTCTCAACCCCTCACAGTCCCTTACATATTACGGTAAACAATTTTCGTCTTAATATGCTAATCTGTGCGTTTGTAAGTCATTGTGCTACAAGAGCAAGAAGGTTTGGTCCCCATACGAACAGTTGTGGTAACAGACGAGAAAGAAACTCAATTTACTCATTCTCCATCTTCTGTGCATCTGCAGATTAGCCAAAAAAAATTAAGGAGATTATGGCTTTGACCACTTATGACATTAAAGAGCTTCATTGCTTTATCATAAGTTGAAGAAAGAAGTTTCCGAAAAAAAAAATATTTAATTGGCACGGAATCAGAACGAGCCCAAAAGGAGCCTCCGCAGCTTTACCTTAGTCGACTTATTAGCGGGGGGGGGGGGGGGGCAGGGGGGCGTGTGAGTCGACTCAACTATGTAAGTACTTTGTATTATTATTTTAATAATTAATTCCGGAATCGTTACTCTGACAAAGATGTTAGCGCGAGGATTAAGAATGAATTCCGACATAGTATGAAATTAAAAAAAATTATCATAATCTGTTTTTGTTTAATAAGTAACTTCCTAATCCTTCCTCTAAGTCCGTTCCGTAAAGTTACCTCTTCATTATGACCACGCAAGCAAACATGGCATTTAACTTGCAAATGGTTACGAAGAAACTCAAATTGTATTGAAACGAGCTTGACCAAAGCAAGTTTGGTTTTTACCAAGTCCCAACATACATACTTTTACTCTTTTGACCAAGTCTCACGAATCGAATATGGTGTTGCAATGCATATATAACAATACCATACAATAATCCTCGATAGAAATTCGATATCAATGAATATTTTACTATCTGTGATGACTTCTATTCTCTGTACAAGTGTTGATCATATTTTCTGGGTCAGCACGAACCTTCATGCAGAACTGTTCCACTGGGAAAATCATAATCGCCTTATATCCAAGGGGCCTTATTTTAATTCAAAATACTATTACTTTTGAAATGCCAATATGGCAGCAGCTCATTAGCGAAGAAAATCTGTTTAAGCACCACCTAATTAAGCGCAAGTCTAACGTGCGTTTTGTCCACTGACATTTGTACTGGATGGTAGAAAATCCAAACATAAATCCATTTGAAGTTGACGAAAACAGTAAAACTACATAAATACGTTTTACCCAGATAAGGGTTAAATACCATATTTTTGAGAACCTAAAAATTTACCTTCATAAATAAACATTTGTTGCGGGAACCATTTCACCGTAGTCTGAAGGAAAACAAACTAGAGATGATAATTCTGTTCTAATCCACGTTTTTCACTTGAGATTTATGTATTCGATAATCCCTCATTAAATTAGTATCGGTCGTCAGACTGTTTTTAATCCGTAGCCGTAATGTGTCTACAACTGTTTTTTAATGAACCATTAACCGTCACCCAAGTTTTAACTGATAAAATCACAAGAAAAAAAAAAAAACAATTTAATTTTAGAAAAATCTCAGCGACACATTACCCTTTGAAGTGTAATAGAAGTATAAATAATTTGGCACGGAAATGACTCTTATCACCCACTTCCGCGTCTTAAAAAAGGAAATACTTTTGAAAAAACAACCGATTCATACTTTTCCAACAAAAATTTGAACCCCAATAGTGCGCAAATTCCGCTTTGACCGTATACTACGTGCGTACGTCCACAAAAATATATCTCCGAATATGAATCAGTTTCAAGAGTTTCAAGTAAAAATAAAACAAAAGTCCCACACGGAATTCCAGAATGTCCCTGATCAACCACGATTTAAACATTGGTGTAAGATATTCAATTAACTAATAATCGCTGTCGAAATGTCGCACACTTAGTCATGCGCCAACGTCAATGCCTCATGCTTCGCAAAGCTGAGAGCGGAGTGAGAGTCTTAATTTAAAAAGCATCACTATCTGATAAAAAGAAAACAACAACAACAGCACATAACTTTACCATTACAGCGTAAAACACTTTTAAACAGGTTTGCTTTGGCATTGCCTCTCAAGGGTTCTCTTAACTTCGCTTCAGTTGGCTTAACTTTTATCTGTGTTGTGGTCGTTTCTTAAGAGAGCACTGGGTGCAGCAAGTGTTACCAGTGCTCGATTCGCGTGGAACGATCTCTAGTTTCTCTATTGCAAAAACACTTGCTATCTGCAGTTGACCTTATTTTTGAAGATACACCCATGGATTGCAAACAATCTGCCAATGAGAATAACCCACTTCGAAGTTAGAGCGATATGTTGGCGCCCAGTTTCTCGGTCAGAGCAGTGTAGTGCTTTGTTCGGCGAGAGCGGCAACACTGATCCATCCACAAAACACCTGTAGGTTACTCACGTCCGATATAAAATACCTGTGGAGCATAACCACACGAGCGAATGCAGTAAAGTCAACTAATCAACGTTTAAAGAGCGTCAGAATCAAGTTTGCAATATCAGTTTTATTCGATATTCCATTGCGCGTAGTTGACACCTCTGCGTTGGTAAAACAATAAAATATTTATTTATTTGCTTAGCTTTTTTCGCTTATTGCGTCAACGGCGTTGATCCGCTGCCACCGAAGATCTAGTTAAACGCGGTAGATAACAAGTGAATACCAGTTTTTTAGTTTTCTCCCCAAAGTCATTTAAATAATTAATTATATCAATTTTATTTAGCTGTGAACAGAGTTGGTTGGCTCCATAAGTGTAATTCAGTGTATCATGCGTGCTTCTTAGTTCGGAGAGATACACGAGTACGAGTATGTGCTACTAGTTAGTTTAAATAAGTGTTTCACACATTTATTTATGCATGTACTGCGTGTATAAATTGAAATAAATATTTCGCACTCATTATCGGGCGCGGAAACTAGTGAAGTGGAGCGGCAGCGGAGTTGTTTTGTTTCCCAGCAGAATAGCATACTTCCTGTTTGAATTTAAATGCAAAGAAATAAGCACACACTACAAATGTGCGATAAATGCGTGCTAAAATTAAATGCTCTGATGTTAAACATGTGCCTGACTGAATGTGTTCTCTCTGTTAAAATGTGATAATAATTGTTATTAGCAAGATGTGAATAACATTCTCATATTAACACACGTGCAAAACAACAAATTAAAATTGTGTTTGATTTACGATCTAAAAGCCAGTGAACATCGAAAAATCGCAAGATATCGTATTTAATCCAAACTTGAAGTGAATTTTGTGTGCAAGTCTAATTAGGCAGAAGACTAGTGTTTGCTTTACGCGTCTTTGAACTTCTAAAATTTTCATCCCATCAGCTACCGCTTCAGATTTCATTAATTCAAACTTATACGCAGGGTGTAATGCAATGACTCCACCAAACAGTGATCAGTTACGTGAAACTTAGTGCAACCGCAATCGGAACATGATTGGGACATACTAGCATAACCCACACATTTGTAAAAAAATTCTAGACTTTTTGCATCATACACTTTTATGGGGGCGTTTATTACTATCAAGTGACAAGTGGGTCGGTTGGATGAATATCATAAATGTTGTTTCCTGTCCTTGAGACAGAAGCCAAAGGTGTTGAAATGTTGTTCAGTTATCAGATGTCTTTCAAAGATTGACAACTTGGTCCCAATTTTTATATAATTTGGAGTTAGCTTTCATTGTTTTTTTTTTGGTTTTAGTTTTTTTTCGAACATAGAAGTGCTTGAAATAAAATCAAAGTCAAAGATTTCATAATTTACAACGTGAGTGTAAACGACTTAATTCCGGCTTCTGTGATCGTGTCATGTTCTAGTTGTTTCAAGGAAGCACTTTTTAATGACTATAGAGTCTTAGTTACTCACTTAGCATTCACTTATCAGGGATATCCGTTGTCTTTCCGAAGCGTATAGCTAGCCTGGATTTCAAAAAGAACTCACTTGATTGATACACATTGCAATTTATTATTGATTATCGTATGATCTTTACTGTAAAGTTTGATAAATCAGCAACACTCTGCCACTTTCGAAAGAGATAACGGCCGTTTTTCTACAGTAATATAAATTATGTTGGTTTTAGATCACTTTACGAAATTATAAGACTATTATTTGCAAGACGCTAAATCTCAGAATTTCTTGGGTTAATTTACAGTTCCATTACGTAAAGGATACTTTTATTCGTTGTCTCCTACGTGAGATTCATGTTCGGATCTCAAACTAAGCACAGACCACACGCATCATTTCAGAAGATGCAGCGCTCTGGTCACTTGCGGACCGTAGCGTCATTAAAATTTTCATTTAATATTGAATTGCAATTTAATTACGGAATCATATTTTCATGTTTTTCTCCATAGGCATTGTAATCAGTTGCGTTTTGATAGACTGTGGCGTATCGTATTTAAGTATCGCTTTTATGAAATAGAATTTGTTATCCAAATTGTCATTAGTTATATACTCGAATATCTATCCGCAGCAATATTGTTGTGCACTTGCAACATTTTGGATTCTTCATGTTAAAGATAATTAAAATCACGAGTTAGTCAATAAACACTGCTTCCCTAAACACAAGCAGTCAGATCGCAACATTTTCAGTTATTAGAAGTATTGCGTTTTTTATTGTTTTCTCACGAGTAGATCGACGACTAAAACTTTTCATATAAATTTCGTTAATTGTTGTCAACAACACGAACAAGATGATGGTGACTAGATTTGATGACGAGAATCGAGAACCTCCGGTGTGTGAGTTGACGACTTACTTACTCACAACTTACTATCCGCTACGGCGGATAAAGAAGTTTCAGTGTCGATAAAAATCTGATGCCAGTGTGGAAAGTGTAGCTTCAAATCATGAATTAGACTTTCTTTGATCTTCCATTCTTCACGTCTCCAATTCTGCAAAGTTGTTCGAGGAATATAAATTGTCTAAATGAAGATTTTGAAATGTTGTTATTTGAAGTTAGCAGCAAATTCTATTTTCTTGTGAAATGCTGCACCAATCTGAAGCTAAGATGTGGTCTTCCACCTCCAATTTAGAAGCACAATTGCTGTCACTTTAAACTGAAAGACCACCAGGCCATGCAGTCTTTGGAACAAAATCATGATTTATTTTCTCTTCATTACTTGCTGATATATCACATCGCTTAAACAAATTGCTTCGTTGAACACAATTAATCAAAAATTGACGATGACGATGGCTTAGTTTACCGATATCTTACAATTATGGTCATTTGGCTTTAATTCTTTAATAAATAGTATGCTTAGTTTTCTACGTAAAGTTTGGATGATGTACTTCGATAAATCAAGAAGTTGAATGAAGCGAGCTCCAACAGTCTTCTGAATGGATGGAGTATACCCCACAATGCACACATCTCTTAACGTGCTGCGTTAACCGAGAATAACGATCTCAAACAGGCGTTAGTGTCGAGGGAAATAGTATTCAAGCCTGACAGATGCATGACTTTACCTTGAACTTTGTTTTGTACATATACTAGTAGCTCAAGGAATACTGATTAGGTTTCGATTACTTTGTCATGGCCCAATTTTCCGCACCCCAATATGATTGAGCTCCCTTATGTGCACAATTTTAGACGAGGCCATCCTCTGTTGCGTTGCCGAAATTGATCGGATTGAAAAACTCTTCGGGAGCACTGCCATCTTATATAACCTGCCATTGTTAAACTGGTATAATTTTGATTTTGAACCTTTCCTCCAAACGGCATCAACGCAAACGCGATCAAAAATCGCACGTAGAACTTTTCTCTCGAAAATCCTTCGCTTTTGATAATGTCCAAGTTTCTGGGTAGATATTATAAATAGCAATTTTGGTCATTCGGCTTTGATACTCGTTTGGCGATCCTGAAAACAACAAATGAACAGATCACACAAATGTTTTAAGAGTAAATATATGTGTACGTCTTCAATTCTTCGGTAAAATTGTATGGTTTTAAAGCCTTCATATCACAACCTAAGTTTAAACGTCATTTAAATCTGAATTGTCTATATACATATCTTACTGATGCGTAATTTCCTCGGAATTCGCATTTAAAAGAAAGGCGAGAAGCAGGAAAAGTCAATTCCCAGGAATGACCATTGCAAAGAGAAACTACACCCTTTCGTAGCAGGTATTCCCAAATTGACATCACTCAACTTGGACCACATTCATGACCCTAAAATTGCTTTTAAAGTTGTGCGAACATTTCAGGCCGTGTGATTGAACAGATATGACCTGGATTTGAGATGCTTAAGCAGTTTTTCGTCGCGCGTTCCTTTGAATGAGCTGCTGGAGATGATCACTTAAGCAATTTTTCATCGGACACTCCTTTGACCGCGCTCGTTTTCTGATGCAGTAAACATTAACTCTCCCCTTCCATGGGCACCTTGCAAAATTTCATTCCTCTTTGATGAATGCTGCTGTGAGACGGTTATCTGCTACGTTGGCGCATTATTTTCATGAAACAAACTTACACATGTTTCTGCTCAAACATTGAATCGAGGAGAAACTTTGCAATGTATTTGATGATAACATCTAAACCTGTCTTGTTTCAATGGATAATTCATTCGAAATTAATTCTCATGTTTTCTTCATTGACATTCCACACAAAACCCAACCACCTTTAAACACCAAATTGTCAGAGAAACGTTCCCATTTCGTTCGAGTTAATAGCGACAGGGAGCGGCGCAATGTCATAGGTGAACTACCTAAATGCAAATCGACGTACTCTTGTCCAATTAGAATGTAATTTGTAAAATCCCCCCTCTAGACTCTAGTTAGAAAATCGTTTATACGAAAAATTATTTTCTAATGGGAATCCATGCAGGGTGGGTCAGGTGGGCCATGTCACATGTGACCCGAAAGTGAAAGGACAACATTTCGGGCATACACTGCCTGCGCCTGAGAAAAACTTCATCGCCAGCTCTGAGAACGGCAAATATTTCGAATTTAATTTTGTTGTTGTTGTTCTCCACTGGTTACGCCTCGCTCACGGGACTACTGAGAGGCGAGCTGAAACTTGTTTATCATTTTCTAAGCAAACAAAGATGTGACATTTTAATACGTGTGTGTAAATAAGTGAAAATGTAAATAGAAGTACGTTAAGATACAGAAGAACTGAGATATGTATACTACGTCAATGCTCTTGACTACTTTGGATTAAATGTGTATTCTCCTGCTACCACTGCATACTGACGGCGTTTGATAAGCGATTAACGGAGATAGATATATATTTTTTTCGAATTAAGTAAAATGCTTTCCATTGTCGTTAAGTTGCTTGTGATTTTGTGGCTTGAAGTGTTCGTATTTGTTTTTTTTTTTTTCTTTTGACATGGCGCTAGTAGTTTTTTATGCATTACTGCAGTTTTATAATGACCTTCAGCCAATTAAGGTACTGGATAATAAACAACTCTCCACCATTGTTGGCTTCCATTTTCTTATAATAAATACGTGATACACCTTAAGTTGCTTCAAGATGGCTTAGTATGTCCGTCACGTTGCTTCATTGCATGAATGACACTGCACGGGTAAATGATTTCACAACTTATCAAATAGTATCAAGCAAGACTGAGGTTTGAGCCATTTAAGGTTTTCACTGTGTATGTGAGACGTAGTCAGGAAGCCCCCCCGACAGAGGGTGTGATTTTGACTTTTCTAGGTTAGTCAGTCACATCATATATGTATGACTAATAAATCACTATCATTCCATTTGATAAAAATCTGTTAAGAGATAGCATGATAAAGAAGTTGCAGTGGTGACACTTCACTTACAATTTTACAAGGTAAACGACTGAGGAATCATCGATACCGGAGTCTAAAAATGATTCAATTGATAAGAGACACTTTCCACGTAATGTTGAATTTGTTTTTGAAAGAGCTAAGTATAGCCTCATGAGAAATGTTGTTTATTTTAAGACCAATTATTTGGTCAAGAATACTGAATCTTATGCTGTTGGCTTATTACATTTAAGTATATACGTTTGTTTCAAAGGCGTTGACATATTCGTATATGAATATACACCAATAGAAATAATGCGTCCAATTGGATCAATTTCAAATGAGAATCACATATAGTTTCTGATATTCATTGTATATTCAGCTAGGTTTCACTTATTACTTTGGCGTACTTCAACCGTGTGTATATTACGACGACAGGAGTTTTGCTATGTGTCAAAGAAAGAGGGCGAGAGTACGACGAGAATAAGCCGAAAATCCAAATCGAAGTGAGTTGTCGGAGTAAGCTGTCGTAAGCACGCCAGTTTTATCTTATATCGTTTCACCTTTTCCCATTTGACTGACCTTTGCAGGTTTAGTATCTCCGGTATATTGAGCACAAAATTTATCATTTGTTGCAATTACATGAATTGTGTTTGCAGATTTAAAGAAAATATTTCCCTTCATAATTCCTGAAAAATATACGTAAATTTAAGTGAAAGTGCTACGGACCATCTTTACACAATTCGGAATATTTTACAATTGCTTCATCGAGTAGTTCGTCACGCGTAGTTAAAGTGCGCAAGTTTAAAAATTCCACATCGTTGACAAAAAATAAGAACTACATATATTTCTATATTTTTTCTTAATTATTTTTTAAGGCATATCTTTCATGCTAATTCAACTTGAGGCAAATAGACTATATTCTTCAATGTTGGCAATATTGAGAAAGTGACCACACGCAGGCAACTTTATTTGAATGCAAAAAATACATTTAAATAAATACTTTTATTTAAATTAAGCGTACCATGCCAACTTTTAATTTATAACTATTTTCTTCTGCTTAATCTGTTAATGTAGCTGATTTTAAAACATTAAGAATCCCACATCTTAATTTTAACTAAAAATTAGATTTGACAAAAAAATTCACACTCGAATATTTAACGTGAAATGTATATATGTATATATATATATATATTTAACGAGAAACTGTGGTCACAAGAAAAAATGGTTAAAGCCGTTCCTATAATTTTTCTTGTACTGAAGTTAGTTGACCGAAAAAAAACTTAAAGTAAAATTTTCGAGAATAATCTAATATGGAAATCTATCCTTAAGACTATGAAATATAAATTTCTGATTCACAATATTTCAATTCCTTTTTCCTGTTTGAGTTTCAGTTCCTGAAAAATTATAGGAACGATTAAGCTGTTTTCCCTCGTGACCGCAGAAAAAACGCAGATATAATATTCCACAAAAATTGGGAAAAATTTAAAAAATTTATTTTTTTGATAACTCACATCACCGAGATAGACTAATCTATTTTCAATTGAAGTTGAAATTAAAGCGAGTTTAGGGTACTTTAACACTGGGGCACCGACCTACCTTCAGCCGCATTTAATCCCCGAGTTGTAGTAACATTTTAATCTCAACTACATTTCCAGAAGTTTTATAAATCCTTCCTTTGACATGTTGATATTTCACTGATGAGGGTCTTTCTTACATCATCATCTTTAGAATAGCGAGGAATTTCCTCAAACAACACATATATTAGTAAAAAAGAACCGTTAAGCTCAGGGTATTATTTCATAAACGACAAAAAAACAACAAATAAATATTTGCTTACAAATATGTAGTTCCCAAATAATACAGACTTGAACTTTTATCTTACCCTCAACAACTCAAATACTCGAAACTGATTGTTTTGTTTAAATTGTAGCACAGGTATTTGAACACATAAACACAGAAGAATGAAATCACAGCTGGCTTCAGTTTTAATTCTAACTACAATAACCATCGGCTGCGTAAGCGGGCAGGCTGAGAACAGATTCTTCTATAAGAATCGCGATGAAAGCACGGACGAGAATACGAACGTAAAATTGTTGGAAGAGAGTAATGCGGTGAGTAATTCAAAAAATATTGTTTTACGCTTATTTTTATTTTATTTATACGCATGTAACCTTTATGTATTTAAATATAAAAAGTATGGGATGCTGTCATAAAGTTTTAGTGTTGAAAGTGAAAAATTTTAGATTTTGCACGGTCACGCAGTATTATCGCAACTAAGCAACTTTGAGTTGCGCGCTCAAAAATAGGGTTTCGTTTTCGGGTCTTGAACAAGAAATTTCAAAATGTACTAAGATAGGATTGGATTAAGCAGAAATTTCCACGTAACGGCTGCAACTGAGTTTTAAATATCCGCTTGCATACGTTGCGAAAACTTCAATTCATGCAACCCTTGAATCTAAAACGGATACTCGCGGGACGATTAAGATTGTCCGTTATTAAAATTTAATTCTGATTTCAGTTCTTAATCTAGATCTGAAATCTTAAAATAATTTTCTTCCTCTCATTGTTTAAATAGTTCTCATAGCGTGGGTCTTTGTTAAATTTTAGTTTATTGTGAACTTATACAGTTCAATTTTATCTCTGTTTTTATACCTCCAATTTAGGCATAATGTACTGCAAATGGACAGAGTTTATGAATTTGTAGTTACCTTCAAGCACTTTTCAAATGTTTCATTCGCTTTTTTTTTTGGTTGACCAGAGGGGGTCTCATCGTTCACATTAAATTGTCAGAACAAATCGTTTTTACAACGCAGGCTGTGACTAAATAAGTTTGTTTTAATATATCAGAATGTTACAAGAAGCAGAATAATTTCTTCGTGCTTACTTCAAACTTCAATGTAACAACTATTCGACATGCCCACGTTTCGTGTATTAGCACTGACTGTTTCTCTAGTTAATAGATATTTTTAAAGATATTATAAGATAAGATATAAGATATGGGGAGTGGGGATAAATAATTACCGGAAACTGTAAAAACAACCAAAAAGTAGAAGAAGGCGACAACAGACAGAAAACACTTATGACAGGTATCAGTTTTCAAGGCTGCTAGAGTTTGTTAATTAAACTTCCAATCAAACTCTAACAGCCGGAGAAAATGTTTTTACGACTCACGCAAATATGTTCTTTTTTGCTAAAAATTGTCATTTCCAACTGTACAAGAATAAGATTTATGAATATTTTTAATCATCACGGACTGGTTTTTGTGTACGCAAACAAATGGCCAGTATGCGAAATGTGCAACGTATGCAACTCTCGTCATTAACAAAAGAGAAACGTAAAGTAGCCTACGTTATAAATCTAGCATGCGTATGTTAAGTCCCTCTTCAACTTTGTAAACGAAAAAGAATCACTAAATGACTTACAGTTAAAAGTCCACGCAGGCAATGACCTTCCGCCTATTGAAGACTCAAAAAACTATACATGATGTATGATTTATTCCGACAACACCTGTCAACTATAAAGTGAGTGGGTCATCGATCGACCTTGTGTATGCTTTTTTAACAACAGCAAACAATTCAGGTCGCTTTTAATCTCCTTCAATTTTTATCCTTATCATTGACATAGAAATATTTTATCGCCCTTCCCACTGAAGAAACAATATTTCATATCTGATAGAACCCACGTAATCATTTCCATTCAATAAGTGCACATATCCAGTGCGTGATTCACCCGTTTGGCTTGAGCAATTTCAATTACAGCGATTAAGAAACGGTTAGGTAAATAAGAGGCGCAATCCGCCATCTATATGGTGTTCGAGTGTCGTTAAGAGTCACTCATTTATTTGCTTCACATCAATTTAATTACTCGACTTGACTTGTGTTTGATTGGAATTCAAAGAGAATATTCTAATAACAATCGTTGTATACGGATATCCGACAGTGTCTTAAAGTATTTTGATGCCTAAAATAGAAATAAGAAGTCAATTTATTTATGCATTCATTGTCGCTGTAAGTGAGTCATCGTAAAGAAAGGTACGCATGAAAGTGATTGTTGGCATTTACTTTTTAAATACTTCGAATTTCTAAATTAAGAAAATCAAAGAAAAAACTTGTAACATGGAGAATCATCTGCTGAAAGAAAGAAATGCGTTTGTTTTGATAAAAGGAAACGAGAAAATGAGTAAAATCCTTTAATGTAGTATGGTGCTGTGAAAAGTTATTGTTCGACTCTATGCCACGGGTTTTTAGAAGGAAAAAGGTGCTGAAGTATTTTAAAGTAACGATTGAACTTAGACGACTCGGATACTGCTGACAGAATAAAATGGAACAAATCACAATTTATTAGTAATCTGATGCTATATTGCCACGTGCCTATAACAATGTTCGTAATACTCTTAAGCTCTTATCATTTCTTGTTTCCTCTCGTAACAAACAGCAGTTTTAGTTTGTAGGTGGACACCTAGCACAAAGGGCCTTTCACATATGCTGCGAACTCAAGTTTTTAAAAATATCTAAATTTGAGAAAATTCGTGTATAAATAAACGTTCATTGGTGCGGGCTTTGAATTATGGAATTTTAATATTTTATACATCCACAGGAAAAAAATTCCAATTCAAGCCAATTAACGTTAGGAAAAACACTCCTAAATCCAAATCACATCAGAGAGTTATGCGAAGCAGACTTCCTGCCTACCCTGTTAGATCTAACTCACGTTTATTCACAAATGCTATCAAAACTACAACTGGTCAAAAATGTTTCAGGGCCAAATGGAGCCAAAGATACATGTGTCTTTTGGGTGGTCTGTAAATGTATGTCCTCTATATAGGTGGCCTATGCTATTCACATTGCGCTGGTCGCAATCAACACAATGTGGCTCATGATCTCAGTTTGTCAACTGACAATTTGAAAGAAAACCCAAACGGATATATTTTCTATGTAAAGAATATTTCTAAAATTTCTATGCAATAAAACAAATTTCTAAAATTCAAGACGCACATTTTGGCAGTCCAATAATTATGCATATTTCAAAGAACTCGCATTCATTGCCCTTGTGGAAGCAGTTAAAAAAAACGTCGTACTGCAAAACAAAGGCGTTATACGATAGAACAGCAGTATAGACCCAACAATATTGTAAATTATATTTTCGCCTGTTAGAATTGAACCAAAGGGGTTCAAAAACCTTCTTACATTTTGTACACAAATAGCGGTCGTGAGCTTAAGTTTTAACACTTTCGGTAGAATGTCTATACGAGTATGTATGTATGTATGTGTATGTTTTAAATCGGCTTAAGCTTCAATGTTTAAATAATTGCTTGTGATTACATGGGTATAAATCAATTGTCATCTATATTGTAGATACTTTGCACACTCACCAACTTATTGCTGAACTTTTCCGTAATAAGGTAGTTATTTAACTCGCTCACATTTAAGTGAAAGCATTTATTTCCACTTGAACAAAGTTACAAAAAACTCAACGACGTTCAACGTATGCATCATTAAGGCCAAATCGCAGCATCGAGTTCACGCAGCTATGCTTTACCAGGCTTTGGTACTCGCTTTATAGATTTTACAAAATGCTTGGCGACATTTCTAATCGGAATGAGACTGCCGAGTTCAAAGATGTGCATGTCCTGAAAATCATACATCAATAAAGCTCTCGAAAAAAAGTCACGAGTAAAAATAGTAGCTCTACTCGATCGGATGTACGATATTACGATTATAAAAAACTCCAACGCGCGACCGCCCCGTTCCTATTTATTTGAAACAAATGATGTACGTATACTTCACCGAAAGTGTTAATGCCGAGCGCGCAACAGCGTCGTTGTGATTTGGTTTTTATTATCGTGACATAAGGTTCGTGTATATTTTGCCTCAACTGATAAAGTGAACATTTGTTTCCGTGCGTATGACACTTAACAGAAAGCTAACTTCCTGACTAACCACTCTTGTTATTGATCAAAATCACGCTTTTATTGCGACTCCGAATAAAAGGATACGCTTTCTATTACGAGTGGTACAAGTCGCAACTTCATTTGGGATTCAAACAAGTCTACCAACAACGAAAATCGTCCGGTATTGTAAGGATAGAATTTTGCCTGCGTGTTTTTGATGTTGTCTTTTGCTAACATTCGTAATTTTAAATTTAAACTGGTGTTTGAACTTATTTTTTGAATGAACAAATTCATTTCTAAAATTGATTTCAGGTTTATTCAGGTTTATTAAGTTTTATCCTAAATGTTTTGTTTATTAATTAAAAGTGAGTATGTCCTTAAAAAAAATCAAAAAACATATACAGTTGTTACATACTTCGAAATTGGCGCAATACAATCATGCGGCATGTAATGCCCGACTGTGAACAAGATATACACCCATGTGTGTAACACTCATCAGTTTTCTGTGCCAAGTTGACAGGCAACGCGCTGATTAAACACAGAATAGCTCTATTGTTGCAAACCTTAACGACATGCATATTAATTAGTGAAAAAAATCCTGTTATATGGCTAGTACTCACATGCAGAGATTCTTAACTGGAGGCAGGTGGCAACTCATTCTGATCTTTGTACAAAGTGCGTCATTGATAGGTTTAGTCACTTGACTTCCTAAACATGACTACTGGTAAATAATGTTTCCAAATGGAATTTCGCTCGTTGTTGTTGTAAAATGGGTTTAAAAGTAGAATTTCAGTAGTTATTAAAAGTCACGTTTGTAAGTAAAAATCACGTCTGCAGAATGCACTCCACTTTTCTGAAGACACAGGTGGCGAGTGCAAAAGGAAGCGCGTTCCCTTTCTGTGAGTCATCATCAATTGAATATCTTTTTTGCCTTCTTTGATTCGATACCGCCAAAGATAATGAAGCAATGCACACCATTCACTCTATGGTGGTGGACTTATAAATGAATTTTATTTTTGCAATTTGTTTTTCTGTCTAGGTAACTAGGGACAGATAAAGGCTTCGGCATGAGCTCCAGCATAATTTATTGCAGCTATTTGCTCTTTTATGGTTAACATTGTGCATGGCACCTTTATGATGACCCTGTCTGCTATTATTTACCTCTTTGCACCCGCCGACTGAAACATATTCAGTTGCGTTGGATATGCAAATGCAACCGGCGCGCGTCTGCATATGTAAATACTCCGGCCACTGACTCTGCGTCGCACAACAAAATAAATTCAACGCAATCAATAGAATGCACTGGCGTTCTTTAGGCGGGCTTGTGTTGCGCCTTTACGAAACATGTTGAAATAGGTGTCAAAGGATTAAGTGTCTGCACGATCTGTACAGTGGTGTGGCGTGGACAAAGGACAAAGCGTTTATTTCAGCTGGATATGCTTCGAATGTACGTTGATGTTAGAAAGACGCGCATCCTTTATTTGCATCTTTCGAAGACAAAGAAGCACTATTTGAGCGAATACAGATGTACACTGTCTTTGTGTAAATGGAAGGACAAAAAGTTCATTGCCACGATGAACATACAAACCGCAGAAAAACCACAATAAACACTTTTAAAGTTATGATGGTAATCAAGGCAAGAACATGCACGAGACTCAAGTGTTTATGTTTCTCATTATTTCTTCATTATGGATGTTTATTTCAATGAAAGATATTTATGTGAAAATAAACACGTAGGCAGAATTTTTTTTCAACACTGATGCCATTCCTGTGTCATTATAGTATTCGGATATGGAAGCAGTTTTTTGGGTACGTGCTTTTAAGATTGAGAGAGAAAAACTGCATATGAAACCCAACTAAATTTATTTGATGAATTTTGACTGTTTTCCAGTTTAACCTTCCTTTGAGATTGTTAGAGTGGGCATTTCTTTCATATACTTTACTTACTTTCGGTTGGGTTTACATCAACAAACACAAACTTACTGCTTCTATGTCGGATGTCCAAGTTAAGCTTAGCTAATGCCTTTTGGCTTATTTTCTTTATTTAATTTAGAGATCATAACGAGTAAAAATATACATCTTTTCATATTACATCATTCAATAAGTCGTGGAACTAACCAATAAAAACACATTTCAAAGACATATCCTTCAAGAGTCCAAAGCAGCTCTAACATTTCGATACGTTTTTTTATAGAACGATTTATCTTTGCCCTCAAAAAATGGGCTTCAGTGAACGCGATCACCTCCTCATTAGAGCAATTTTTTCCGGCAAGCATCTTTTTGAAGTCTGAAAAGAGGAAGAAGTTGCTGGGGGCTAGACCTAGAGAACACGGTCAAAGCCCAATTCATGCAATTTGGCCATGGTAGCCACCGACTTGTGACTAGGTGCATCATATGGATCCTTTTTTTCACAATTTCTTCCATCAAATGCACTAATAATGCCATGTATTTGCTGTTGAACCGTTTGCCTTTCTCAAGATAGTCGATGAACAAAATTCCGTGCGCATCCCAAAATACGGATGCCATAAGCTTGCCAGCCGAAATTTGTGTTTTTAGACGGTTTGGGTGTGGCTCGCCGGCTGCTGTCCACTCCGATGACTGCCGATTTGATTCTGAAGTTTAGTGGTGGATCCATGTTTTATCCATTGTGACATATAGATGCAAAAAGTCCTGTTTATTCTGGCGAAACAGCTCTCAAGATCGTCGACACGTTGTTGTTTTTGTGGGATAACGCGTTTTTGACGTTTTTATGTCAAATTTTCAGCGTTGTTGGTGTCTGTACGACCACGTTTAAAGTCGGCATACCACCGACAAATGGCGGCGGAACAATTTTCAAGCCATTGCTGAGTTTGCACGATATTTTTTTCCATCAAAAAGCAATCAACACACGGAATTCTGTTTCTTCCATTGTTTTAAAAATCGCAAAAGTAGCGTCACTTAAGGCACTTTTACTTGTGACCTAATAATCAGACTGTCACGAAAATTTGACAGGTATCATCTGAATGTTTACACTTTCTGAAAATAATATGGATTTTTTGTTAGTGGCGCCCCCTATATGACTTATTGAGTGATGGTTAGAAACCTTATTCGTTTTAAGACTCTTCGAAGGTAATGTTTTCAGAAAAATAGGAAGATGTGTTGCCTCACTTTGCCTTGTCCTTTACTTTGGACATTTTTATATTTTTTCATTATTTCGTGTAGTCCTTAGGGTGTCAAAATTTGAACAATAATCAAATTTATTAAAATCTTGCATTCTTTATAAGGACTTTAAAATATATGCCCATATTTTTTTCTAAAATTCATACCCACTTGGACAATGAAACACTCTATTTGTATAGGACACACAGGGAGAACGCCTTTGAGCTTCATGTGTGCGATTGGAGTCACACAACAAAAAACAAATTTGCTCACTCATTTCTTTTTAGAAGGCGCTCCTATCATTAAAAGTAATACAATAGAATTTGTTGATGAGTTGAGTTAAAACCATGCTAAAATCATTGATATTAAAAATAATGGGTTTATTTATACAAAACCCAGAGTACTCGTATCTCTGTGACACAACCGACAAATTCTAAATTACTTTCACACAAACTAACTGCCAATTCAAAATGACTCACTAAACTCACCGGTATTTACGACAAAATTTGAATGGAATCAATTCCTCTTCCTATCCCCTTCTTCGTTGAGAGCCATTGTAAACGATTGATTAGTCCGTCCAAGGCATGTTTAGCTTTATCTAATAGATTTAATCAACAACCATCGAACTTTGCTATTCAAGGTGTCACGCGTGAGTCACTTTTTATACTGTTTGCAGGAAATACTTTCTTGAAAACGGAACAAAACACAATTCGGTGTTCGATAACATTCAGTGGAGAATCGCACTTTTTTGTTTACCGATCGCAATGAATGATAGGATCATGTTACATATCTACATAGCTGCGGAATTTCACTAAAAATAGAAAAGATAATGCATATTTATGGCTGATGAAACGGATGAAACAAATCAATCATTTAATGACAGACGTTAGGTGTGGGAATGAACATTTCGCACGTAGACTGAAAACTAATAAAGTCGCTGTCATATTGGTTGCATATAACCTACATTTGAATTAATTTTCTTTTTCTCTTACACTATCCGTTATGCTTTTTTCGGAAACCTTTTTTTCTAAACAAACCTGTTCGTGATTGCTTTCGAAAAAATTATTGCAAAAACGCAAGATGACTCAAGGTGTTGAAGACAAAAAAACTGTCGATAGTCCAATTGGAAAAAAAGAAATGAGTAATGCCATTGTTCATGTTTTATTATTTAATTTGCTAATTAACGCGAACTTACATCCAAGCGGGTAAAATGTGTGATTTTTGTGATTCTAGCAAAAAATACTTTGAGCGACTCGTAATCGGTTCGAGAATTCATTTCAGTTAAGCGACAAGAGAATTCTTAAATGTTGAAATGAAATGTTTGGTGCAATGTAAAATGTAAGTGAAAGTCATTTGAATCTTACTTTTGTGATCTCGTTAATTTGTCGTAATTGCAGCGTTTAGTACTCACGTGCGTGAGCAAACGTAATTGTTATGCTATATCATTTGACCTTGAAAAGGTTACTTAACTTCATAATACGCATGAGCTTAGTGTTTTTCGTTTTCAATGTGTCCATCTGTCTGTCATAGTCTCCATATCTTCTACATTTGTAAAACCGTTTGTATGAAATTTTGAAATTAAATGAATTTCAGCAATGTTAGATCGAGACAATGACCAATGTTAAATCGTAAACATAAACCAAAATACAAATTCCATTCTCCCCTCACGTGGAAAATATTACTTGTCAGTGCTTTTGAAAGGACCTTGCGGTTTATTTTGCAGCTATTTAATTGAAAATACCGTTATATGCAATATGAAGTACTAAAGTTAGTTAAAAAAAATGTTTCTTAGAGTTCTTGAAACTAAAAAAATGCCAAAGAGAACTTTCAAAGACAACTTTCAATGAAAATTATGACGAGCAATCTGGAACAAAAGCGGTTCGCCTTTTTGGCCAAAGATACGCAAAATATTTGAACACAATTTCCAGATACTGCAAATTTATGTTTTCGTATATTAAATATTCACCGCTAACGAATCGAGCCAATGTAGCGCAATGATGACACGGGTATCGTAGGAGGGCGTATGTAGGTTCAGTTTAGGGGATTAGAATAACGCGTTTATAAGGGTCTATTAATTGAATATATATGTATGCGTATATTGGAACTAAAAATTCGATACGCCACAGATCTGAGCGTTAAATACGTAGGAATGTTATGAGTCTAGTTTTAATTTGCTGCGTGAAAAATTAACTTACTGCCTTCGAGAAAAAAAAAACGGAACCGTATTTGTGTGTAACTCGACACTTAACACGTGAAAAGTTTATTTCTGTTTATTTCTTGAATCTTGAGAAAGAACGCTGAATAATAATTGAGTGGAATACCAGCCCATGAGGGACCAGGACCTAGCTTCTTCAGCAACTATTCGTGTCGTGCGTGCTACTATTTTCTTACGATTAGAAGGGACATAAAGATTTTTGCCGAATCCCAATGGCGCGATTTTAGAAGATTTTTATAGATAATAAGTACTCTTTGAGTATTGCTAGCAACTCGAAAGAGGTGGTGCCATGAAAAATGCGAGGTGTTCCGTCCGGGAATTGAATCTGGGATTTTGGTGTGTGAATCGACGCACTTTTCCACTACGCCACGGCGACCATATAAGAATGAATAAGAATGCTTACATGAGTCAACATTCTGTAAACACATATGAAAGTCACTTATACGCTAAGTTAACCTGATTTATGAAATGCAGGTGCTTGTTTTACGTATCACCTTCGATATGTGTGAACTCCCGAAGATAAGCTTTAAGCTGAATGCAACATTGCGGGGGATTTACATTCGTACGTGTATGATTTCTGGTTGAACAAGTTTTTTTGCGAAATGAGATTTTGTTCTGGTTTTAATAAAAGATTCTTTCTACGAATTCAGAGACCAATCAATAGAATTCGTATAAACACAATTTTAAATTGACAGGATCCTTTTTTTTATTATATTTTGCTCAACCCTTGATTGTACTATATGTATATAAAGAACAAGTTTGATTAAGTTTGAATTCTTTTCATTTATTTCAGATACCTCTCCACTTTTTTGAAGAGATGAACAAAGTCAATGACTTGAACGAGTTTATTGAAAAATTTGTCGACACAGAGAACATTGATCCAAAACTTGGAATACAGAGTAAGTAACTGCATTTGTACTAATTTTAAAATAAATACTTAAATGTCCCGAAATACGTTCATATGAACCAATTCATAATATGTCTTCAATTTTATTTAAAAGGAAAACTAAGCCGATAGAAGTTCTCAATATCACTTTAAGGCACGCTTGAAGCTTTATCTGTGATTGATACGTAAGCAATGGTGTAGTTATTTGTGAGTTTATAGCTCGTTAAAAACATGATTTTGAAGAAACATTGAAGATACCTAACCTATCACCTGCATAATGCTAAGCTGACAAGTCACAGTTGGCAGGATGAATAACTTATTGCATATAAAGTTATTCATGTCCTCGAGGGGGCATCTAATCGCAATCGCAAAGCTATAACTCAATTGAAAGGAAGGTCGTAAGTCGTTCATCTACATCTGAATGTTGCTTGAGCCATTTCATATAGTTCCCTTAAAAAAAGAGAAAATAACTTTCCGCAACGTCCATTGAGCAAAGGACGAAGGCAGCACACTGCATCTGCAAGCTCCTAAAGATAAGATTAAGAGGACTTAGTTCCCACCTTGCACTTAACTAAAATGGACTGGTTTCCCTTCCAATGGCTTGTATTCGCGTTTAAAGTGAAATTATATCATTATGTCGATTTTTGTTCTTAAGCCGTAATTTATAAACAAAGTAGAGCGCGAATTTTGTGCGGTTTCTGTTACCATTTTTAAGTATGAATCTATTCCGAATTGAATGATGTGGAAAGCACGTGTTTTTTTTTAGGAAAGGGTTATTTCTTGCAAAGAAAATTAAAACTGACAGTTAAACTGTGTCTTTTGATACCGTTATTTCGTGGTCAGTGGTTTTTGAATTTCATTCGAACGTCGCCCTAATTGTCAGATTGGCTTTGAATTCTGCTGGATCCAGGTAGAAGAATCACTGAAAAGTACATGTCTTCGTCAAACTGTTTGATCTCCAACTCCACTTCTGCGAAAGGAAGTCAAAGGCACTTCTGACTGATCTAAAGATTGATAAACAAATCTGCTTTTTTCATAGACACTTTTGCTATCTGCTTAAGGGAAGATTCCGTCACTACCACCCTGAACAGACTCAAATGTATTTATAGTCATAAAATGAAATCCTCTTTTAACATTGTAACAAATGCATTATTTTTATTAGAAAATAAACTTATACCTTCACTGGTATACAAATTAAAATAAATACAATTGATAATTGTCCTAGAATAGCCTCAGTCGTCTTCCGATTTTCCGCTTCACCTCGGGTGTTGATGATTTCGAGCTTTCACCTCTGGCCTCTACACCATTCCTTGTGGCTACTTCCGTAAATTCCGTCATAAGATTTCGTTTTGATAATATGCTATATTGATGGACGTTTTGATAAATGATCAGCGCAAACTGAATGTCATTGTCACTTAATCGAATTCGATAGGAGATTGATATTTTTGTTTCGCGATCCCAGCTGCCGTTCACGTTCTGTGAACTGGAATTTCGAAAACTCCGATGTTCAGGTTGCGTACATGACCTGAGAATACCAACCGTTTCGAAATACTTCAATTCGCTGTACCGAGGTGTTGAGCTGTTGTCGGATGCATTGACAACTGTCTGAGATGCAATTTGTGGGCACGGTTTTGGTTTATGTGTGATGGTTCGGGTGTCCTTCCTGTCAAAGTAATCATCTATATTCAACAAGGGTGGGAAACTCTGATTGAGATCATAATCAGTTTCGTGTTTGAATCGCTTTGGTGCTGATGGCGGCGTTATTGAGCCGTGATACTCTCCAAAGCTGGGTTCAAATTTCGCAGTTATGGGTGTCTGCATATCCTTGATAGATTCGTCGTCAATAAGAGATGTGTTATTTAGGTCAGTTGTTGAGATCAGTTCTTCCTCTTTCGGAAGTTGTTTGCTAAAAAGAGAAAAACTTTATTTTGTTTTGTTCTCGGAAGGAAAGCCGAAGCGAATAACTCACGTTTGCATGTGCGCGGATTTCGATTCGAAGGCGGCGCATGTTTGAGGGGTATCAAAGAATAGATGGTCGTATTGGGAACACACTTCAGTCCTGCAATTAGGTTAAATACATTAAAGTTACTCAAACGATTAATTTCACCTTTAAACTAAAAATAGTTTATTATGTGATGTGATGTGATGCTTTCAGCAATTTTATGACCACGATAAGTGCTCGCTCGATTAAAGAGAAATCATTGCGGATACATAAATTACACACTGCTGGACATGACTAAGTCTGTCTTTACGAAAGGTGTTGCGTTATTTATTTATTCATCCCACGGACGTTGAATGTCAGTTTGAAATGTGGCTTATTTGAGATCCTTTTTGAGATTCCACGCCATTTTAAATTGTGAAATTATGCAATAAACTGCTAAATGCGTCAGGTGCATTTGCAAAATAGCTTTCTGCTGTTTCATAATCACCAGATATTACAGAGTTAAAAAATGGACGAGAAATTAAAAACTTACCTTAGAAAGTCGTGAATTTTCAGTTTCCCTTTGACCGTCCTTCCGAACCACTCAAGAACACCATTTTCCGCAATGTAGAATTTAAAGAAATGATAGTCGGAATTGAACAGCTCCAAATACTTTTTCAAAGCATATTCAATATTTACTGGATCTGGTGATGGAAAGGAAAAGCTGATTTTTTTTAGAAATTCAGTTACACCGGATATATGAATCATTTAGGCTAGTTTGGGATATTCGAAGTTCCTCTACATAAGTACATATAGGTTTCAATATCAACATCTCTTCTCCTCACGCTATTAACAATTGTGTACAAAGAAAAACTTTTTCAAGCTTCAAGCTGCGTTCATCGATTTTAGGACCCCTCATTCTTGAGGAAACAGTTGCACCCAGGACATGACTCGATTCAGATTGCAGTGCCAGTTGCTGTTATAACTTCACAAGTCGGTAGTTGGCACTGGGACAAACCATTTCAATTACGGATCCATTTCAACTGTACGGACGTCACTGACATTGTTTTTCAGTATCTCTAATTTGTCTGTTCAAAGTCTGCACTCAAGACTCTTAATTTTCTGTGTCAATATTGACACCTTTTCAGATTCATATATGAACACCTAATGCGTTTGAATTTATCATTGTTTTATATTATTTTCTTTTCAGTACAAAGTGAGGAGTCCGGTGTGAATGAAAGAGGTAAGAAATCGCGTTCAGTGGATTTTATCACATATATGGAATAATTTGTTAATTCACATAGCTCGAGCGAGACAAGCGAGATTAGCAAGCTGTGAACCAGAGAACACAGTTGTCCCACTGTTACCTTTAAATCCATCGAAAGACCCATCAGTAATTTACCACCCGTCATGTACACGCGTAAAACGATGCGGAGGCTGTTGCTCAACAAAATTGCTCTCGTGTCAACCAACAGACGTGGAAACAATTGATTTTACGGTATCGTAACAAATATGGCTTTTGTAAATGATTTGTATATCTTATGATTCGATTTCTTGCAGATATTGAAATTGAGGTACCGAGGTGGTAAAATGCAAATCGACAACAAGGAACATGTTCTTGTGGAGCAGCACAAAAATTGTTCATGTCAATGCCGCATCAAAAAAGAGGTGTGTATAGTTTGGAAAATACAATTTAAACTCGGGTTTTTGGGTCTTTAAAAATTTCGAATCTTACTTAAACCCTTAGAAAGATGGAGCGTACGTGTACAAGTGCTAAGACTTTGTCTGAAAAAGGAACATTTCATTTGGATAAGACAACAGCATATTTTCCATTCCTTTAACATGGTTTGGAAAATTTGTCGAATTCAGTTTCCTTCTTATCTTAATCCCTCGTGGCAACACATAGACTTAATGCAGATCTGGTTTCTTTAAGATTTTCAAACAACAGCGAAGGCCTTTCAGATTCTGCCAAAAAAAATCTTAAAACCCAGCTTGCGATGCGTTCATCTCAATTTGTTTCACGTGACTGATCAACGGTTGATTTTTCTTTTTTCCTTCTTGTGTAGCGCTGGTGGGTGAACGTGGATCTCTACTAATACACCTCTCCACCTAGCACGGTCTTTCGTTAGTTGACTCTACTTGCGCACACTAAATTTAAGTCCTTCTCCACATCCGCGCATCATATTAATTGAGAACCTCCTTTGATTGAAATATTCTTCGACCGGAGCTGTGTTGTCCATTAGCTCGACTTTTTGTCTAGGCATCTTACCCATTGAATCTGTGGACCCTATACGTCAAATCCTTACTTTTTTTTGTTTGATTGCCAAGTGCACTTACACCTCTTATACACGTTTAAGAGTTAAATTTTAAAGTGATTCGCCACAAACAGATATGCAGCATCTCCGTTTTATGTTAGTAATGCGTCAAAAATCAAACGTGCACGTGCTTACAACAATCCTTAAACTTAGTTCTGTTAACAAATACAACACTATCCTATACCCCAAACTAACACATATACTATCGCCTTTCTTTCAGGATTGCAATTCATATCAACTATACGACGAACAAGAATGTAAATGCAACTGCACAAACTACACTGCCCGTGACAAGTGCTTACAAGTAAGTAAAGCAATCTCAAAATCTCACACAGTTTGATGCAACAAAATACCAATCATTTCAGCATGAAAACAAAATTTGGGACTACAACACATGTAAATGCCGATGCAGAGAAACACAAGAGTGTACCACTGGTACATACTTTGATGATCACAATTGCAAGTGCACAGAGGTAATGCCCACAAAATAAAAATTCCTCTCCCCACTGGACTATTAACTTCTATTTAGGTGAAATTAACTGAGTATCTAGAAATTTGTAGGTTTCATTGTTCTTCATTTGTTTACTGTTTTGTATTTTACATTTGTCGTTTTTTGTGTTGTTTACTTTATTTATAGATAGACAATTTAGACTTTTTTAATCAACATACACACACTTACTCTTAAATCACACAAATATCATATCCAAATATCTAAAACCGAAATACCATTTTAGTGTGTAACTTGCGAATGAATTTTAAATAAAAAATTCCGTTTTGTGTGAGTACCATGTTTTATACGTTCAAACATATATACGTTACCTAATTCAAATATCATTAGATCGCTTCACTTGGGAATGTTACTAATCATGCGCTTGTAATTGACTTTATTGTTCGAATAGAAGTTAATATTAACACTCTATTTGTTGTTAACCTATTTTATGTATGGATTACCTTCTTGTGGATATCTTTTCTCATCCATGTGTCGTTTTTGTGTGCTCTCTTTGTGTGCAGATCTATGGATTTGATCCTGCGTCAACGCTCCTGGATCGGAGGCGGTTTATTGTTAAGGCGGTACCAGTGGAACCAAGTAATGCAACGTTATATTCAACTGATGGGAAATAGAGAAACGAAATATATTATTTTAAATTCACGGCAGCTTTCGAAATATTAATTTAATGAAATAACTTAAATGCAAAATTTAAAGACTTAATATATATGTAAATAAAGAAAAGACAAAACAACCATCACAAGGACATTTTTGTTTTTTTTTTTTAATTCTGCTATACAATCTGCGATGCAGGATAAAGACGGATATTATAATTGAGTGGCACTTCACCTGACAAGGGACCAGGACGTAGCTTCTACAACAACTTCTCGTGGTGCGCATGCTACTGTTCTTGCACAAGCAGAGTGGATCTAGATTTGAGAAGCTTTTTATATACAATAAGTACTCTTTGAGCGTTGTCAGCAGCTCGAAAGAGCCGGTGCCGTGAAAAACTGCGAGGTGTTCCGCCCGGGAATCGCACCTAGACCTTTTTGCGTGTGGGTCGACGCTCTTGCCTCTACGCCATGGCGACCATAAAGTCGGATACAATTTAAAATATGCAGAAGAGATTTGAAAATTCAGAAATCGACCTTAGAGTTGAAAACATCGTCATAAGACGGAAAACACGTTAGCATTCGCGAAAACGAAAATTTTTTTTGTTTTGACATGGTATTGCGGGGAAAGTGTATGGTCATCAGAGCTTATTTTTACGTTTAGTGGCTGGTGTCGAGTTGATGAGCACCTAGATATCTCCGTTTGGTGAATTCTCGAATGTAACTTTTCACGTTACTTGTATGCAAATGTTTTTTTTTTTTTTCAAACATCGCTCTTAACAATTGAAGGACAATCGCGAGAGATGAATAGGACGCACGGCATAAGTTCTCCAGTTGGGAAGATAATTAGGACGCACGACACAAGTTCTTTACGTCCTTTACTGCTTTAGGCTTAATAATAATTGAGTGGCATTACAGCCCCCAAAAGCGACCAGGGCCTAATTTCTTCAACAACTACTCGTGTTGTGCGTGCCACTGTTCCCTCACGATTAGAAGGGACCTACAGTTTTTTGCCTACTCCGGACGGCGAGATATAGGAAGTTTTTCAAAGACAATTATTACTCCCTGAGTGTTGTCAGCAACTCGAAAGTGGTGGTGTATGAAAAATACGAAGCGTTTCGTCCGGGAATCGAACCTAAGGCGTGTGAGTCGACGCACTTACACACTATGCCACGGCGTTACAAGGAATAAAAATAAATAAATTGTGTACCACGACAGATAACTAGGGACCAAGGTCTAGCTTCTTTAGCAACTCGTGTTGTCCGTACTATGTTCTATCACAAATTTACAGTTTTTACCGAATTTAAACGTTAAAACGATTGAAATGAGACCAGACACTTATAAGCTTTTTCAATAAAGTTCTCCCTCCAGAATTTTAAGGGGCGCATAGAAAAGTAAAATATACTAATAGTTCAAGAAAGTTTCAATTTCAGATCATGTTTATTTATTCAAACTTAAAGAGCTCAAAATAGAAAGACAGGTCTTAGTACAATTCATGTTTTATAATGAAATCAGTTTGTAGTGGAAGAAACCGCATTCGACAGTAATTTTCATTGCATTTCACAACTCTGTTGATAAACCTATGCACTGAAATTTTTCTTAAGAATGCCGAATGTATTCCTTTGTCGTGTCAAAGGCCATTGAGCCTTCAAAAGCAACGTCGTTATTTAAGTTCGTGTTCACATGATGGAATTCTCCTTTAAATTAACGTTTTTAAATGTCAAAACATTTTCATCTTACACAGCCTGCACAGCAGATTATAACATTCTATCACACGATTTAAAAAATCGCATTAAATTTTAAGAAAATCGCGAAAACATGAATCAAACTAAAACATAGGTTTCGATCCACCGCGAAGCAAGACGAATTTCCAATTGTAAACTGAATCCCCTCACATTTAACTCCATGAGCAGCACATATTTAGTTTAAATATACTTACTTACTCGTAAACTAACTTTTCTGCATTAAATAATTACAAAATATAATAAATATGACTTAAAACGAAAAAAAAATGTTTAGCACAATTTGGATGCTTGTCAAAATTATTTCACTGGTCTGTTTTTCAAGATCACTTGATGGGTGGGCAAGCGTTCGTAAATTTTTTTCAAGTTCAGCCGTGTAAATGATATGTTTGAATTTTTTAAATTATTTTTAAGCGCTTATAATATACAAATAATTTCATTGATATTGTTATATACATATATACATATAATAAAAAATATATAATAAAAAACGTTTAATCCAATGGCATTTATTTCTGAGAATATTAATTAGTAAATAATACTTCTTACGATTAGTGTATAATAATTATACATAATTTGTCAAAAAAATGTACCAAGAAACATACAAAGGCTTATGGCTAACAAATACTTTTTGTATTCAAACAAATTAAATTTTAATCAGTTGATGATAAATAAATTAAATATACTTATGTATTTATATTCAAAATTAAATTAAAAATACAAGCACATATAAAAGTATAGAACCCAATATCGAATCTAGTACAATTGTGTTTATTTTCCTCATGTCCTTGAACTCTTCCCATTCAACTGTCAAACACGCAATTGTCAAAAAATATTTGAATTCAAATTAAAAATTCTTTAAAGAAGAAACGGCATCGCATCGTGAATTTTGTTTCTGTTTAGCTTGATAATTGTTATCTGTTGGCATTGTTTATTTGAATTTTTGTAAATAATTTATTTGTTCTGTTTGTTAGCCGGTTATTCTTTTTTGTTATTTTTTTCACGTTCTGTTACAATAATGTCGGATAATGATTGTGTTCGCGTCGCTATTCGCATAAGGCCTCTTGTAAAATCGGAAATCGAGCGCGGCTGCCAGTCAACGATTGAGCGAGTGCCCGGCTATCCCCAGTTGACTATCAATAAAACAGATGGATTTACGTTTAACTATGTTTTCGATACGAAGGATTCTCAGGAAGTCTTGTACAAGGACTCCGTCTATGAGATGATTGAAAAGTTGTTTAAAGGTAGTCTTAACTGTACTTTAATGGCTTGATGTGCTATCTTCTGGGCAAATACTTTAATTTTAAGCGTTTTAAATGAATGGTCGAGAAATTTGTCCTCTTAAGTTTCTCTTTTTTGTATGTGTTAGTTGCAAACTAAGAAGTATTGGTCCAAGTAGCTTAACTCCTTACGAATTTAAATAATATCCACGCCTTTCCAGGATACAATGTTACAATTCTGGCCTACGGGCAGACTGGGTCGGGTAAAACGTACACAATGGGAACGACTTTCGACGGTAATATCAGTGAGAATATGGGCGTTATACCTCGCGCCATGACAGACATATTTAAACGCATCGAGGAGAAATCGAAGGAATTTGATTTCAAAGTGACATGTTCCTTTATGGAGCTTTATCAGGAGCAATTGTTTGACCTCCTATCGAGCGCATCGCGAGAGCAATCTATAATTGACATGCGTGAAGACCGCAATGGAATCATTATGCCGGGCCTAACAGAAGAGGTGGTGAACTCCGCTAAGGAAACTACGGATTGCTTAGTGAAGGGTTCGTCAGGACGAGCGGTAGCATCAACGGCCATGAATGAGCAGTCAAGTCGTTCGCATGCGATTTTCACTGTTACAATACAGTCGTGCTCCAAAAATGAAATGTAAGTATTTGGACTGGAACTTAGTGTGCTCTGGGTCCTAGCGATGTTTTTTTTTTGTAGCAAAAACGTAACAACATCGAAGTTCCATTTGGTCGACTTAGCTGGTTCTGAGCGTTCAAAAAAGACGAAGGCAACTGGTGATCGCTTCAAGGAGGGAGTTAAGATAAACCAGGGACTCCTTGCGTTGGGGAACGTTATATCCGCTTTGGGATGTAAGACTTTTACCCTGGTGTAATGCGTAGCCTTAACTTACAAGACTCTCTCTTTATTAGCAAGTCAAAGTTCGGGGTATGTAAGCTATCGAGACTCGAAACTGACGCGACTGCTGCAGGACTCCTTGGGTGGTAATTCTGTGACCCTCATGATCGCCTGTGTCAGTCCGGCTGATTACAATGTGGCCGAAACCCTTAGCACGTTGCGCTATGCGGATCGGGCGAGGAAGATCAAGAACAAACCGATCGTTAATCAAGATCCACATGCTGCGGAAATCAACCACCTTAAGGGTATAATTCAAAAGCTCCGCATGGAGCTCCTAAACAAGAGCTGCGGCGTCATGACGACATCATTGGAGGGAACCAGCCTGGAGGGGATTCCTAAGAACTCAAACTCAACTTCAGTTCCATACAACGAACTGTTGGAGAAGTATCGCCAGCTTCAGGTTCAGTTCCAGAATACAATTCACGACGTGGCTGATAACGAGATGCGAGCGCATTTCGCTGAAGCAGCCTACGAAAAGCTGAAGCTCAAGACTGAAGAGATAACATCTTTGGTTGTGGATTTGTGCACACATTTGAATGAAGAAACATGCCCCTCTGAAATTGTTGATCAAGTTAAGAAGTTGGCAAGTATCCGGCAAATGATGGAAGATCTCGGAATAGAGTTCCAGAAGTCGGAGGAGGAACTTATTGACAGCAAGAAACAGCGCTCAATGACACTCTCTGACCCTTCCGCCGAACTGGACTGCAATGAGCATAACGAGGCTATGCAAAAACATGCGGAAGCTTTCACAACCAAACAAATAGATCTTAACGAGCAGCTGCGCCGCATTAACCGGGAGTTGAATCTGAAGCAGGAGCTCCATCAACGAGTGGCCTTGAATCTGTCGAAATTCTGCACAATTGACGAGAATATCGAGGAGAAATACAAGGAATGCGAGCAGAAAATAGAAGCCTTAGAAGCAGAGAAGAACGAACTTCTAGACAAGCTGAAGCATGTTAAGGAGAATGCTTCGGCGAAACTAGCGGAGGAGCGACGAAAGCGACTACAATTACTTGAGCAAGAAATCAGCGAAATGAAGCGCAAAAATGTCCAACAAGCGAAGCTTCTGAAAGTTCGCGAGAAGGAAGCTGAGAAAATTAAAAATCTCAAGTCCGACATTCAAGAAATGAAGGAGAGCAAAGTTAAGCTCATTCGAACAATGCGGATGGAAAGCGAAAACTTCCGCCAGTTTAAATTGAGCCGCGAAAAGGAGCTGATGCAGTTGAAAAACAAGGACCGCAAGATGCAGAACGAAATGGCCAGGAAGGAGATGTTGCACACGAAGCAGAGAAACGTACTTAAGCGCAAGTGTGAGGAAGCCCTAGCCATCAATAAGAGGTAAGCCACTTGTGTCACTTGGTGCTGGCGCGACATGTAAAATAATTTGCCTTTTCAGATTAAGAGACGCTTTGGAACGCCAGAAGGTGGCACAAAGCCAAAGAAACAAGAACAAAGAAATCAACAATGCAGGAAAGCTTGAGCAAGTCACAGCTTGGGTTGATGAGGAACTGGATATCATTGTGTCATTGATTGATGCAGAGAACTCACTTGAACAACTCATGGAAGATCGCAGCATCATTACAGCCCGCATAAAGGCCATAAGCGAGGACGAGGATCCAAGCAGCAAGGAAGAATTGGCGGACTTGGAGGAAGTCCTGCAGTTGCGCAATGCACAGATATCAGACCTTCAGCAAAAGGTCGTCTCAACGGACGTAGAGAGCCGGATCAAGTGCATATGTGAAGGAATTCAAAGCCTCCCTGAATACAAGGCCGTCCTGAAGCACCTCCTCATTACTTTAACCGACATCCGCAGAGACTTCGCCTCGAAACTGCAAGAGCAAAAGACAGCACGCGAGTCGTTGGAGGAGAAGCTGGAGGTAAACGAGAAACAGCTGCAGCAATACATCAAGGAATACGAGGAGAAAATCATGCGCTCTCAAAATGCCTACGAGGAGAAGATAGCCGTTCTCCTGCGAGAATTGCACAGCGGTCAGCATTTGGCTATCGGGGAACCGACACCGGAGCAAGAAGAACGCTTGAAAATTCAAAAAGAAACTCTCGACCAACTGGATGACCTCAGGGAGGAACTGGAAAAGTACAAACAGCGCTGCCACGACCTCGAAAAGCAGAAGACGCTGAAGCGAGGCAAAGCAGTCGACAAGTATTTTCAGGAAGAGGTAAGGCACTCAAAGTTCTTGTGAATTTTAGCGCATTCATTGAACTTCATTGAAACAGGATGAAACGGAAAACCTACTGTCCACATCAGAGGAAGAAGGAAGTCAGGATGACACCTACTACGATCCAGATTGGAAGAAAACACCACGCTTCCGACGCATCGCACGGTTTAGTGTAAGTATTCCTTGACACCTTGTCTGTGGCTAAGCACTCACAGTTTCTCTCATATCCAGAAGGAAAAGGGTTCTTCAGATTGTTCCACTGAAGAGCCTCCAGCCAAATTATCCGTCGGCATAAAACGAAACTCAGACGGATTGGTTTCGTGTAGGTGTAAGGATTGCGCAACAAAGCGCTGCAAGTGTAGGCAATCGAATGTTGTGTGCACATCGCGTTGCAAGTGCGGAAATGAGTGCAAAATTAGGAACGAAAGCAACGGGTATAAGGAGGAGAGTGACGAAAAAGAAAACGTTCAGTCCGACTCAGAGGTGATAAACGAAACAATAACCATAAGCAAACCGACTGAAACCACATTCCAAACACCGAAAATTGCAAGGTATGGACGAAAGATTGCAGCGCTGCCGCAAGTGACTAACCGTGTCTTGTATCTTTGTAGATTCTCAGAGCTGTCCTTCAACGTGCCGTCTGCGAAAAAGAAGTTCTTCAACTAAGGAGTGTGGGGGAAGCAATTTTCTCATGTTAGATAAACTAAATAAAAGTAATATACGTATGCCTGTACAAGAGATTATTCAGCTTTTTCCTTGGTCAAGACCCGCACCAATCAGAGGTACGACTTGCACGTGCTCTAGTCAGATTCACAGAACAATTCCGCGTCAGTGATGTATAATATATATTTATAAAATTTCATAAATACATGAAAATAATGGCGAGACTATGTTAAACTAGGGGACATGGATAAGACTGTCCATCTTTGCAGCAGTACTCCTTGCCGGCTGCCAGATTTGTGTTGATCCACGAGTTCTTGCAGTTCTTGATGAACAAATACGCCCTCTCCTTGTGGCAGTCCCGATCTATCACAGCGCACAGCACGTTTCCCGAGTTAGGCAGATGACCCACCATCTAAGAAAAATAACAACAGAAGTTGACAATATATTTTTAAAAGGCTCATGACAATCTCACGGCTTCCAAACACTTCGTTTGGCATTGTTTCTGTCCAATGGCGTTGCATGGGAAGTGCACGTTTGTTTCCTGAATCAGCGCTGGATCCCCCTTTGGCTGCTCATTTGATCCCTTAACAAACTGGCCATTCAAGAATACCGCACAAGTGCAGGGAGTGGTTGTATTTGCCTTGTCTGTGGTGGTTGGCAAATCATTTCCCTTGCTAACAGTTGCCGCTGTTTTGTTTCTTGGTTTCGAAACTACAGCACAATCCACCAATGCGATCGAGATCGCCAAAACTAATAATCCCTTAAGAAAAACTGCAACAAATAAGTGAATGTATCTCCTTCGATGTAAAGCCGTTGGTCGTTCTTACCCATAGTGAAGTAATGTTCTGAATGTGTTACCAGCGAAGTTCTGCACTGGAATCCATTGTCTGTGGTGCTTTTAAACAGAATTGAAGATGGTCGTGTGACGGCAACATTGAGCATTTGTTGTCATTACAGCAGACAGCAACACCTGTTCCGGTTACGTATGAAAAAGTTATTTCCGCTGTTCTTGCATTTTGATTTCATTGCACAAATGTGCACTTGACAATGTGTTTGGCTTGTAAATTGAATGCGCTGTGTTCAAGATCATAAGAAGCATAAAAGGCTAAAGACCAAGGGAACTAAACCGGTTGAGGGACTTAGAAGGTGGAAGCACATATGTTTGCATACACATATGTATATAGGTGTGGACATACGTTTTTGTATATCTACTTAGAAAGTTCCAAGCATTGTAGAAGTAAGATATATCTGAGATTCCATTCTTTGGTGGTGCTACAATCCGGAGAAGACCTGGACCTTAACCAACATCCTCTCCAGTTAGCGTACTTTCGCCAGTTACGCACATCAAGTTGATTGGTCCTCTTCCCCACTTGTGTGCAACATCTCAATCAAAGGCTACTCTTGATGCGTTGTCCCAATGGCTGAGATGCAAAGATTTTCCGTTCCGAGGCGTAATCGTCCACACATCACATGACCTATGATTTTCGCTGAATCTTCCCCAGATTCTATCGCCGCAAACGGGATCAAAATTCAATGACTTCTACCCGAAAAAAAAAACCGAGGTTTATCCGCTGGCTGATGGGGCTGGGGTAATCTTTGTCTTTAGAAAGAAGGCTTACCCCGCAACGATTGGGGCCCGAAGAAACAGGGATTGACAAACACAGTGCTGTATTTAATTTCTGAATACTTCAATTCTTTAAAATCTTAATTCCCTCGCCAAATTTGAATCGTTGTGCACCAGAAATCATGTACTTACTTGTTTCTGCTTCAATAACTTCATCAAATTAATCGAACGTCTCGACGTGTTCCCCGCAACGAAACCTGATTACACTAATCGAACGTAGCTAGCTATTTTGATGACAGCAAAAAGAAAACCGACACCGGAGATAAATTGTCATTCCAATCCAAGAACAACCTCCCTCACTGAATTCAATCAAATTTATCAGCAATGGGAGAAACAATTAAGGTTTCTGGGTATGAAAATCTTAAAACTGCTCTTCGGAGTGCAGACAACAGCAAACAAGTGAATATATATTTCACTGGCAGTAAAACCGAGCATGGAATTAGTTGGTGTCCAGATTGTGTTTCAGGTACATATTTTGAATTTGCAGTTGTGTCCCTGTGCCGGAACTGAATTGAATTTCTTTTAGCGGAGCCGTGTGTATTTGATGCCGTGGACAGATTCGCTGAAAAAGATTCAATTTTTATTATTGTAGAAGTTGGGGACAGGTCATTGTAAGTCATAGCTAAGCAAAGTGAAACATCTGATTTTTGAATTTCTCTGTTCCCTTTAGTTGGAAGGATATGAAGAATCCCTTTAGAACGGATAAGGAAATATTTATCTCAGTCATCCCGACACTCATCCGTTGGAAAGGCGCTCAACGTTTGGAGGGATCTCAGCTAGAGAAAATTGAACTCTTGGAGATGTTTTTCACAGATTAGTATGCGCTCGATGATATCCGCTTTAGATCTGAAGTCTTGCAATTGAAAATTATTTTGTATTTATTTTGTATACGATTTTGAAAAGAAGCATTACAATCGATTACTTTGAAATCATGTTTTCAAAACCTGTTGCATAAACTTTTTACATTTGATGGCCGCTTAACCGACATGTGGAGATTGCTTCCTCACTTGTAATCAGCTTGTATATCGCTTATCAATATCAGACAGATTACAATCTGATTAAGCTGAGTACCTACCCACGATTATAATGTTGGAAAGCATATCGTTTCAGAAATTCTACTGAACGGGTAGGAGAATCATTTTGAAATCATTTCTAGCTGAATATAAAACCTTCATATATCCAAGATCAAGTGTAGCATTGAAACACAAAAATCATGGTCTCAAGACAGAAGTCATTCGCAAGGAATGCGAATGGAAGACGAGACTAAACCACAAACCGTAACACAGGTAGGTAATGTTTTGTCCATAGGCTGGACCACATCAAACGACAATGCTATAGCCATTAGGGGGTTGAAAATCTAGCCTCGAAGTGTGGGGATAGGAAGGCCGAACCTCCATAGGAATGAAGTGATTGTGAATGTGAGATAGATTCAGAGATTAGAAACTGTTTGCTTTTGATGCCTGAGAGCAGGTTAAAAACCAGAGGTGATGGCTTGAAATTGTTCATCTTTTGTGGCAGCAATAGCTAATGTTCAAATCAGAAAGTTTATTGGTTTCTAGCTCAGATCTTCCATGAATGGTTGCCGATACACGCACCGTAAATCAGATAAATCGTACGAAAATTCCACAAAAGATGTCCTCGTGTAATATCATAAATGCGGTATCACAATGTTTACCCTCAGGTAACGTGACCCTTAAAGACCGAATCAAACGCAGAATCACTCTTGCCAATCGCTGTTTCTTTGGGCTCAAGAGGCAATTGAATAATAAAGACCTCTCTCGAAGGGTTGATCATCCCAGTCCTACGTTATGGCGCGGAAGCCTGGACGTTACTAAACTACGGCAGGAGGAAGCCTTTAGTCTTTTCGAGATAAAAGTTTTGCGTGCGATTTTTGGTCCTGTTTGCGTTGATCGCATCTGGAGAGATTTAACGACGACTCTATGGGGTGTACACCCACATGCGCCTAGTCAAGCGTCTTCGGATACAACGCTTAAGATGTCTAGGCCATGTAGAGCGTATGGACACCACTGCTCCGGCCCGAAAAGTCTGAGCCATTGAGACAACGCAACAGAGGCCGCCCTAGGCTAAGGTGGCGCACACAAGTGGAGAAGGACCTCAACCAACTTGGATCGTGCAGCTGGAGGCATGTTGGTTGAGGCCCAGGTCCACCCGGACTGTAGCGCCACAAGTAGAAGCAGCCTGATTTCAAAGTTGGAGTTTTTATGCAGCAGAAAGTTGTACATGCTCATGTACATAAAATTATTTTCAAATACCCGTGTAAACATGCACAAACAATTTTTTTGACATCTTTCAACCACCTGATCCTCCTCACATTTTTACACCAGAGACCAATAAGGAGACAGCCGACTCCCTCGTCTCTCACCCGTGGGGAAAATTTGACAGCGTTTTTTATAACGTTTCCCCTCCTTGAACAGCTGATTCGAGGCAGTTTCACAGACAGGGTTTTTTTCTCTTGACTGAGAATACGTGTGAGCTGCGTAATCGGCTGATTAGTTTCCCGCGCAAACTGCTAATGTGAGTGAGAGAGACGGGGACGTTGACTGTCTCCCTTACTCAGAGATTTCTGCTAAAAATTCCACCACGAAATAATGGCCGACATTGGAGGCGTTCATAAGTAGTATCATTAAGGCAGTATTTTCATCAGTTAGGCTATAACGTTAAAACTTTATAATACATTTTGAAACAAATATACAACACGAATTTATATTGAACACAATAAGTAGACAATAGTATTTTGAAATTCCCAAATAATTACAAAACTCCTATCACTATCTTCCACTATTCTAAGACTCGCATTCTAAAAACTATTATCTTTCACTTATTGTTGTAAACAACAATGTTTGGTATAGCAATCTCCATATTTTGATACTATATTTTAAGAATACTAAGAAAGTAACTAAAATTGTGACTATGCGCTTTTTCCGAAACAGTTCAGTCTTTTTATTGAGTTGTTATATATATTATTTATATTACAAAATTATATATTATAATTGTCACTCATAGGCGTTTTTAGTTAGGTTAACCACGTGAAGTTTTAGTGAAATATACTGGAGGGACTAATTTATTAATTCGTGCTATTATTTTCAATTGAGATTCCATATTCATAATCGAATCATATGTTTTTCAAGGTGAAGGCTTGTATTTAGCTGGATGAAAATCTTGTTTCAAATTATCTTCATTTAATTTTTATTCTTTAAAACGATTGCCTGAACTATCACCGACGTATTAAGTTAGGTTTCCTTATGTTTTTCAGTATTACACTTTTCATAATGAGTGATCGAAATTATAACTACAAATTCAATTTTCTATTACTTACATATTGCCGAATAAGTAACACTAGAATTACAATAGTCTTTATTTTGATTTAAATACACTTATCTCGGAATACCAGATAAAAAGAAATCCCTCCGTACTGCTCGATTTTCAAACATGCATTGCTGTTTTAATTTTGTACATATTTCTAAAGGCATCAGGAATATAAGTTCTAGCACAATAACTAATTTTTAAGTAACATACTATTTAAAGTGTCGGCGACACTATAATCATAAACAATTTCCTGTAGTTATTTACGAACGCAATCTGTTGAATATATAACAAAATGGCTGACGAATTCACGAATTGTGGGCAATTTACGAATGTTTGACATTATTGAGGGCAAACATTCACGAATTAGCGGCCATGTTGCTTTTTTGGAGGGGAAATGTAAACAAGTGTGAGTAAAATGAGAAAATGTTCGATGCTCCGTAAATGAGTTCCGGAAAATTAGGGCTATATCCACCACAATTCGTAAATAACACTCAAACGGTCGATGGACGAAGGGGAAATCAGCTGTTTTATCAGCTGTTCAGTCGACCATCTCCTTCCTTATTGGTTTCTGTTTTACACTCTTTGGCTTCGGGGCGAATAAGGCGAATTCGCAACTGACAGCCGCATCTGTCACAATTGTGTTTACTTCTCGCCGCAACTGTTCTTTTAAAATACTCTTTTAACATATAATGCGTGATTTGCACAAAATTTTGAAATTATTTGATGAAGAAGACGCAATGGATTATTGCGAAGAGTTCGATGCTATCAAATCAGTCCTGGACTACTGCAATGAGAAAGTAAAACCATTGAATAAAGTTCGCTTCCGCGGAGGTAAGACAGACTCAAAAAACCACTCATCTCCCACATCCGAATGTACATTGAAAATGTTTTCAGGTAACGACGATATCATTGACGAAATATGCACACGCTTGCAGGATTATTTCCTCAAAAAGGAGTACATTGATCCAACAACGAAAAAAGTTCTACCAAAAGCCGAGAAAATTTTCCGAAAAATAACCATGTTTCTGCTTATGAATACTGATGCCACTTACAAGTACAACCTACGAGATGATCCGGGATTGAGTCACGTCATAGAGATATGCCCGTTAATCACAAAGTTTCTACTGGTGGCTATTGTATGGAACCTCAATATGGAGCAGTTCTTCTGCGAGGCGATGTCAATCTGCCCATGCTGGTTCTCTTTTCAGTACTTCGAAACAGCCACAGACTCACTGAAGCACATAAGTGATCCCTATGAAGTGCTGGTTAAGGTTGAGAGCCTTGTGAAAGCTATCCTAACCAGTATCACAAGGTCGAAGGCACAGAAGTTCAATTATGTGGACAAGAAAATCATTCTGGGCAAACTGTATGACTTTACAATGAATCTGTTGCGTCAATTCTACACACCGGACGCGGAGAAGTTTAAAACCTTTAAGAAGAATGAGTTTTTCAAGTACTCTGGATACGCAATAAACCATATCTTGGACATGATTATCTTTGCGTTTGATGTCTACGAGGAGAAGGAGTTGCTAAAGCCGCACTTCGACACCGCGGTGTATGAGTTTTGCTCAGCATTCGACAGTCAAATTCAGTCTTCTGAAGCAGATGCTCACCAGCTCGTTAAGGAATACCAACTGAAGCTGATAACAGCACTCCTAAACACCTTGCAGTACAATGTGATGCTGGTCAAAATTGATGTGTTCATGTATTGGGTTGAGGTTGATGTGAAGGAAGAAAGTCTCCAATCGATAATTGGAGTGAAATCATATTTGGTTGGAGAGCGCATGATGGCCAGGAAGGAATTCCATCACGATGTGGAGCAGCAACTGAAGTCCATTGCAATTCGACCGAAGAGTCTGGAGGAACTCATTCGAGATGCGACTATTGGCGAGATTCTGGGTAAACTGGATGAACCACTCGAAAGGCATCTGAAGAAAGCATGGTTTGACGAGCTCATCAACAGAACTGTTGCCTTGGGCAATGATGAGTGTCTACAGTCGATAAAGGAGAATGTGAAACTGATGAACGTCGAAAACTGTTTGCAAATAATAGACTACGTTCGTATGGACATGGAAACCCAAGATCAGGAAGCAGCCGACGAAGACGCTAGAATGGATTCGGAGGCCTATTTGGGCTTGGGGGAAGTTATTCTGCGCGCTATTCAAAATTTCAGCACTGAACAAATTATGAAAGTTATTTCGTACGAAGTGAAACAACTCGGTCTGAAAGTGAGCATTTTCCAAGGAGAGAACTTTCCAGAACGAGCCACAGAATTCCTAAACAAATTCTCGAACTCATTCGATGCACAAGCATTCCTTGTTCTATGCTTTGAGAATCCTCACTTAATGTGGACCAAGATGTTTGATGTTGCTTGCAACTCTGAAGAGCACATCGTGAATTTCTGCGCCATGGTGAAGATGGGTCGTCCCCTCACAAACGACTACTTCCTGCCACTGTTGAACAGTGCCCTGGCAGATGAGAGAATACGGGAGAAGTACTTCAGCCAGTTGCTCTGCGAAATTTACTTTGAGCTGTATTTCGATCGGAAGACGGACTTCTTCAAAAGGTTCATCAACTCGAATGTGAATGAAATGTTGGAGGCTGAGCGGTATGAGGACTTGTTGCCAATTGTGAAATGCCTTAATCTGATAGCGTTGAAAGCTCATAAGGCGCCTTTGAATTTCGGAGAAGTAACTGCTCCTGTGCTGCTGATGGCGGCACAGATTATGGAAAATGTACGCTGGGATCTTCTTACGTACTCCGACGAAAGGGATGAAATTGTTAAGGGCTGCATAACATTCATACAGAACACGTCAAAGAAGTTTTTGCCCCTGGCAACTGAAAAGGGTATTATAGAGAAGTTATCACATTTTTCAAATTTAACTTAATTACTTATGTTTTGCAGACAAAAAGTGGATTAACAAGACAGTTAAGGAAACATACAGACCACTGACTCAGTATTACTTCCAAAAATTCGCCCTAACCCCGGATCAAAGGCAGAAGACATTCGACCAATTTCTCATTCCCGAGGAAATTCAGAATGCTTCCGAAGCAGAAATGTTTCTCATAAGTGTAAGTGTCTACATTCTGATGTCGAATATTAGACTAACGAACTCCCTTCCAGAATTACATTCGCTGTACAACCAAGGAGACGGATTGGTTAGCTCGAAGTGATCGCCTTTTGCCGCACATGTCCGATATGATGCTGACACTGGGTGTGGTCGTTAATGAGACGGAGAATCCAAATGCCGTCCTCAATTACAGAAACTGCATGGCTAACTATGCGGATATCGTTAAAAAATATCTGCTCCCAGGAGTTACTAATGACACTGCTAAGGTTGAGCAGCTGATGACAAAGCTGCTTAAAATTATTGAATTTGCACCGGCCTCAATATATGAGGAAATGTTTATGAATTTCGAATGGCTACTGCTGGAAGTAATGAAACAGTGTTCGGTGCCAGTTGATGAGAGTGTTACGCACAATGTTCGTAAGAATATCTCAAAAATGAAGGATTGCCGGGGAAAAGAGTTGTTCATTAAGAATTTTGAAACTCTTGTCCTTGAGAAATTAAATTAAAAATATACTTTGAAATATTTTTAATTTAATGATGTTTTATTGATCACTATTTTGTAGAAGAGGAGTTTGTATACCTCGAGGTAAACGTGAACCAAAAACCAATAAGGGTTTCTGACGTGAACTTCATGAATGATATTCTTGTCGAGACTCGGTGTAGAAACGCCACTGGCGGTTGGTGCTACTTCGGTTTGTCCAAACAATTGGGCTCAAAACTCTTGACTCAAAGGACATAAATTAGGTTCTTCAAAACACTCATCCTACCAGTTCCAGCGAAAGCTGGCGAATATGTAAAACTCCAGAGCTAACCTTCTTGCGAGGAAAGTGAATGGAGGGGAAAAGTAAACTGCGAACTTTGCGGGCTGTACCAATATGGGGATGTAGTTCGGAAAGCAAAAATCCATCGAGGGTCTTCGAATCCGAGTCTACTGATTGTAGGAGATTAAGATCTCTCTATTTCCCGCTGGAGGTCTTGACGTAAAGTTCTCCATGGAATGAAACGCGGCACTTTGGGAACTATCATCATTATCATCATCATCACTATCTTCTTTTTTACCCGCATTTTCCACTAAAGGAATCGCTAAGGCAATGAACGTCCGAAACCCCTCCAGGTCGATCGATCCTCCGCCATCGACTTTAACTCATCAGGAGCTAGTCCCAAGCGCAACCAGGCAAGTTTATGTACTTGATCCAACCACCTCGCCCTGGGTTTGTCGAGCGGTCGCCTACCAGGTGGAATTGCATAAAGGGAACTATTGAAAACTACAATGAAAATTAAAAACAAAAATTGAAAGTGAGTATGCTGTGTCTTGGCGGTCTCCATTGGCCGATTCCGAGCCTTGTTCACCTCTTTGGAGTTTTTTTTTTGGAAACCGTAAAGAACCGTCGTTTTGTCGACAAACCGAAAACGATTCGAGCACTTAAGGACAATATAAAAGTGTGAGCTACTACTACAAATCACCAACAACGTATTGAAGAATTGCGAAACTAGGCGCGAGAGCAACTGAAGCTATGTACATTGTATTACATAATTAATGGGAATGTTTTTTCTTATTAATAAAGCCATAGTAGCGATAGCCTTCAGATTTTAAAAAACGAAAAAGTTTTTTTTGGTCTGCCAAAAATTATGTGTAGATCGATGAACGTCGAGGATGATTTTTCAGTAAGTAGTGTTATTAATTTTACTTTAAATAACCCCACTTCAGTCCTGAATAAAAAATAGTAAGTAAGTAAAAAAATAGCATACTTTAATACGGACTTATTCCAAGTCCTCTTCGTAATCAAGAAGGGAGCTTGCAGAGGAGGGGCATACCGCCCATATATATTTCACGAACGTTTTTCCACTCGCTCACGGTTTTCCGTCTTCTAATTATAAGTTTTTTTTTTTAAAATTCAGATCGAATTAAGTCTCATCCCACATGGAGAGCTTCTTTTAGAGATTTATAACTAACCATATGTAGGTCAGGTTCTGATTATCTTTCAGCTTTGCCCAAAGAATAGGTACATTGTAGAGTAATCCTGTCTTCAACGGTAGGGTTGGAGTGCTTATCTTGTTAAAATACATGACCTTGACCCGAAATCTTGTCCTTTCAAGGACTTTGTTGAAGATTTCGCGTTAAGATATGCATAGACCAATATCGCTTCGCTTTGGTCTTAGTAAGCTCATGTGCCCATCTTTTTTTTGGAGGCGGCTAGGGATGTGCTAATCTTCTCAAAAACTATTACCAACCAACCTGAGCACGATTCGCACCAGATATATTATATTACGAGAAAACACCTGCGTACTACATACTGCAACCACTGTTCCCGCAGACCTACCGTTAGGTATTGCTTCGAAGGGTTGGCTTACGAATCACGCTCTGTTTTGGGGGGAAAACCTTTCTGTTTCGGCCTGCCTTAGTTTAAAATGGACTTTCAAGATGAATGAACATAGCTGCTCCTTCTGGCTTTAAGTTCAGTTTTAGCTCTTAATTTTAAATACTTACATTGCTAGCTCATTGCTAGCTCGATTTTACTACAAAGAAATATGAAGGTATTTAATACACACTTTGGAGGCCACGGAGTAGTGGGAATAGCCGACGCCCTCGGTTCTATTCCTGCACTTAACAACTAAAAATTTTTTACGCCAACATCACCTTCGATTTGTTCACAACACAGAAATAGTATTAAGTAGGTATGAACATTTTTGCAACTCTTTTCACACATACTTCAAGTATATTCGGAATTATGAACAAAGTGAAGCCTTTATAGTTGTAGTTGGAAGGTTGGAAATATTAGTCCATATTTCCAACCTTCTTCTACATCTAGGATTCTAGGATATTATAAAGCTCGATATTTCGCATATTCCCACAGAATAAAACGGTATTGCAGTGAATGATCGTTGGTCATTTGCCGTAGCAAAATCGTAAGTCACAATTTTTTTCGCAGACCAAAAAAAAATTTTGTTACCCGGATGCAACGGCACCACTTCAAGCTCCATAAGTACATATGTGGGCATTTTTATTGGATGTGGATTGCCACAATCATCGCGTAGTGCGCAAAAAGCGGCTATGTCTTAGTTACCATTTTCGATTGTCAAGCGATCGTAATGAAAGACATTCAACTAACATTGCGATGTTTCAAAGGTCATCTGAGTCTAGCAGGTGTGAAATGCCAGCTATACCAACTTAAACATTTACATTAGCGCCAACGCTTTGCTTATTGACTTGGGAATGGTAGCTCTATATACCCGTAGAAGGATACAGAAACACAAGATCAGATCTTCCTTCCCCACCCCTTCCCTCAACAAATGCAGAAATGCACGAGTTGCTAAAGTGACTTGAATCACACTACATGACGGAAAAGACAGTCAGTGGGCTGGCAGACGCTGGAAAGAATCAAAGTAGGTTGACAAATATGAAATGATCACCATCGCAGAAGGTCCTTTGTTTTACAGTTTTGTTTATTTGCGGTTAAAGGAGCCGAGTAAAAACAATATTTCGGAGAGACAGTGAGACAGCAACAGAAGAAATAAATACTTTCGACGACTTTTAGGCCGACAGAATAAACAAACTTTGCAAGAAGGTCGGGTTGTTTGACGAACTGCATTCGCCTCTGCCTGTGGCAAAAATAACGATCGAAAGTGTAGTTTCAGCCAATAAAGCAACAGTTCAAAAACTTAAATAACTTATCATGGTAAGATCGAGTGCGAGTTTTAATATTATACTTTGTACGGAAGTAACTTCAAATATTTGCTAAAACGTGAATTTCAAAAAAGTGAACAACATTCCTAGATGACTAGAAACCTAGGATTCGGTTGAAATTGAACCTTCAATTATCGGTAACTTTTTCCAGCAATTGTGGTTCGATTCCCGGACGGAACACTTCGAATTTTTTCACGGCACCACCTCTTTCGAATTGCTGACAACCCTCGAAGAGTATCAATTGTCTATGAAAAAGCTTCTCAAATCTCGCCGTTGGAGTCGGAAGAAAACTATAGGCCCCTTATTCTCGTGAGAAGCTGGGCTCTTGTCCTTTGTGGGTTGTAGTGCCACTCAATTATTATTATTTTTATTTTCAATTGTTGACATGTATCGACAAAGGGTTTCGCCTAAACGGCGCGGACTAGTGACATCAAGGAAAGGTTTTGGTCTTTGTTTAGCCCTGCGTCTAAGAAATATGTGGTATTTTTTGGACAAAATGCTCATTAAAATGTGTCTTTAAGGACACTTAACAACAGTGAACGTATCCAAATTAAAATCTAGATCGCACACAACGAGAATCTATTGGTAAGGTGCTCTTTGTTATAGCTTTAACAATATTGAAACTTCGGTCTGCAAATGTTTCATTATCGCAGTTGCAACATTTCGACCTCTATAGCCTTAAATTTGCAACAGAAATGTCGTTTGGTAACGTTAAGTTTCCAATTACAATTGATTTTATTTTGAATAAACTCTATCCTATGGTTATAAAGTTTGGGTAATGAAAGAATAAGAGCGCGAATACAGGCTGCCGAGATGAGATTTCTCCATACCGTTGCTGGAGTTACTCGCCGGAATGGGTTGGGAAACGCGACTGTTTGGAGGGAACTCAATGTAGAGCACCTACTTCTTCGGGCGGAAAGGGCTTTATTCCTTGGTGACTTCCGAGGCGTACCTTAAATGCAGTTCCATTAGGTAGGCGACAGCTCAGCAAACTCAGGGCGAGATGGTTGGATCAAATCCATAAACTTGCCTGGCTGCGCTTAGGTTGAGTAAGAGTGGATGGCGGAAAATCGAGTCGCCTGGAGATCTCTCCATTCCTCTCCCCTTTAGTGGGATGCAGTTTTAGAAGATGATGATAAACGTAGAAATTGACCGTGATATGTATGTGAAATGATGTAGGTAAAATTCAATACAAATTCAAATTTCTTCAACATTTATTGTACCAGTGTGAAATGCAGTTGGGGTTGATAACAAACGTCTTATCTCTGCAGTGGCTTATGGTCAAAGCGCTTAGACAACCGTTGAGATAAAATCAAATATGTGGCTAATGTGTATTTCTAATTGCAGCAGTGAAGCAGGCAATAACTACTACGAGTATGTTGATTAGTTCGAAAGTGATTCTCTTAAGGTGGCAATGTACTATTCTCTTAATTCCAAACATTATTTATTTTATATTTAGAGATTCTCTCTCATTCTCTCTCTCAACACACACACACACACACACCAGCATACGCATAGACACGGGGTAAAGTTATCAGAGAGCGGAAAACTGTGCTTTTTCAGCACAATATCCCACCCACCCCTAGAATAATGAACCTTTGCTGGATGGCAAGTGGATTCGTGTTCTCGGTTTCCTCGGGTTGGTATAAATCGACAACAGGCCGTCGCTGAAATGTATCTCGAACGTCGGGGGGGCAACATCGTCGCGCGCCGAGCACGTCATCACCGTTATTCGTGTATGCCCCAATATTAAAAGATAACTTTGTTATCACACACTCTCCGTCGTCTCCTAAATGTTGTGAATTGTTTTGTTCTTTTATATCACCGCTCCATACTGACAACATACATTTAGTAGATACTAGTTCAATTGCTGTCGTTGTTGCTGTTGTTGTTGCATTGCGCGTTGAAAACTACAAAACCAACTGAAAAGAATATCAAATAATACAAATGCCACCGTAGTCTGCAACGCAGAGACTGAACATAACAAAAAAACAGAATGCAAACATATATATTTATCAACAAAAAAGAAACTAAGTAAAAAAAAAAAAACAAATAACAAAAAAGAGCACATAATTACAAGTTTATAAATAAACATTTGTATCTCGGACAAGCTTTACCAATACGTTCTATAGTAAGCGCAAGCTGTTCCCAGTTCTCAGTTCTGAGTTCCGAGTTCTTCGTTGGATGAGATTTTCACACGGATTCGTTAATCAAACGTCGGGAAAATATGAATAACACGCGTCACGGCGTCGAATAATAATCGTTAAATATTCCCATCAATGTGTCTCACGCGAGAGCGACGAGTGGTTTGTTGTGCGTCTGTGTTTCTTTGACAAAAAAAAAATCATAGAAATCAAAATTCCTTGGTTCTGTTAACTAAATGGAAAAAAAATTAAGATAAAATAAAATAACAAATTGCCTGGCTGCATGTAGCGAGCATGCACATATGTATCTGCGAGATAGTCGAGTCGGAATGTTAGATTCGTACCGATACTCATGATTGTTCGTATCTTCTTCTTCGGCAAGCTCGAGGTGTGTTTGTGGATAAAAAACGGTTTTGCGCTACCCTCGCCGCCGACGGTCCGATGGTAAATTGCAATAAATTCAATTTGTCTTGATTTGTTGCTTTGTTGTGCTTATGATATGGTGCTGCTGCTGGTGTCAGATCGGGGAATGAGAAGAAAATAAACGCACGGGCAAAAAAAAAAAAGAAAAAAAAAAATCAAGAAAAAGTTTGCGACTTCCACACGGTTGATCAAAAGGAAGTTCGTTCCATCTATTGGATTCGAGTGCTTTGAAGATTGGCGGATTAAAATCGCGCGAGCTGGGTATCATCTGGATGATTTTCCTCGCAACTCTCTGGATGAGGGAGCCTCTTCCTGTGTGCTGTGTCAGTTGCTAATTTACTTACTATGTGAGAGCATGGAAATGAAAAGCGTTCTACGCTCAGTTCGAGAGTGAGATACAATCTTATCGGGAGGTTATTCAACACACAACATGAAATTAGCTTCAGTTGCGTAAAGTTCTGTGTGTCTGTTTTTTTTTTATTTTTGCCAACGTTCGCTGCTGTGTAACTTGCTTCGGTTTGTGTGTGAGATAACAAAAAAAAAAAAAAGCAAAACAACAAAGTGAATAATCGGAAGGATACGTTGTCGTTGCTGAGGTATTTTGGTTAAATTATAAATTCAGGATACGTGCGGAGCGCCACCAACATTACCAACACTCTTACGTCGGAAAATAATACCAGCACCACTACCACCAACACCATAACCACCACCACCTACCACCTACATCAGAGCAGCAGCAGCGGTGGGAAAGTTTTGCGAGAGCGACTGGGTAAGCATGGGAATATTTACTTTGTCCTCTTATTTTCTCCATGAGACTTATCTGGGTTGCAGTGTTGCCAGATGAGGTAAATTCCTTCGATATCGAAACTGCTTGATTGCCATCGTGCCTTGAACTAATGATGTTGAGGTTGAATAACCTGATTTTGATACACCAAGCGATTTTCGGTTTGTTTACTTGCGTTTGTCATTTGCATCAACAACGGTAATGAGCGCATGGAAATAGTGTGTTAACTTTGTCCGATGAACGCATATTTCTGCGAATTTAACACTTGATATTTGGTTATGATTTGAAGCTTCAGATTCGCGTCGTAAATGAGAGATCTTTGGATAATTGCAAAGCTGGCTAGTCTTAACCTCAATCTTAAAAAATGTTTGGTGTGATTTAGTCGTTTCATGTCATCCTCTACAAACACTGTTTGCTGTGAATTTTAATCACGAGGTATAAAGAGAAGTTCCTTTTTGAATTTGTTCTTCTCCGCCTTGCTCTAAAGCGCGTTGTGATCCTGAGCAACAATTTACAATCCTCTCAACTGCGATCTCTTGTTAACTATTTCTTGTGAGTGCATATAAATCTTGTGAGGTCCCTGAAACAATACGTTGTGTTTTAGGTAACAGCCACCGTAGACGTCATCTCAAACTTCACGTTTTTTGTGAGAAGGAGATTATTCAGTTCCTAGAGCCAACTCAAAACAGTCTCAAAATAACGTTATTTCAGCTTTTCTCAAGCAACATACATTGTTAATCATTATTTAAAATGCTAAGAAAATTCAGCTGTCGGCCGCCACACTTCATTGCAACACAAAATAAAATTTTACTTGGTCTGCAACAAGTGTTTAGAACTTGTGTACAAGTTTTTTTTAAATTTCCTCCGATATTTGACTTCTTATGATGCTCATCGATTGATAGAAGATCAGAATTCATCACTGGACATGCAAAATGCAATCGTAGGCTAATTTTGTTGTTTTCAACTTGGCGACTTATGTCAAATTCAACACATCATAACGGTTATGTTCCTCATAACGATGTAAAGAATATAAGGTGTGCAGAACACCGATTGTCAAAATTATCTTTTTCATTTCGGGCCTATTTTCAAGGCTTCCAGTGTATTTTAAAATTGCGTATGGGACAGTAAAGAATTCAAAGTGGACAACCAATGGAACAGAATACATTGATTTAGAAATCCATTAATACGCAGTGCAAGTGATCTGGAGCTGGGACCTTCGTGGACCTCTTTTGGTAATTTCCCGTTGGTCTTTCAGGTGAAAACGTTTGCGATACATTTAGCCACGAACTATGTAGTAAAGAATAGATGGAAGGGGCGAAGTATCTGCGTCTGCACCGACAGTCCAGCAGTGCCTAAGGCCTTACTCACCCCCTAACCACTTTCAAGATAATAGATAAATGCAAGTCCATCTTCGCTTAGACTTGTCCGGCACACTACGGGATCATTGGAAATGAAATTGACGATGAATTTGCCAGGCAAGGATCAAAATGGGTAGTCATAGGGCCAGAACCCACATTGGGATAGCCCGCGTCTTCGGTTGAGTCCCCCGACAGCACAACCAGAGATGGTATAGCTCTTCAGGTTTTTTTTTATTTCGTTTACAAAGCAGTCCACCGTACAATTTACAATTCAGAGTTTTGATATATTCTCTCCTCCAGGACGCAGGCTAACCCAATGCATGCCTCCAGACGGCCAAGAAATTACATTAAATGAAGGTTACTGCCTCGAGTCTCAGCGCTCCAGTGTACTGTTTCCCAAACCACAACAAAAAAACATACGTAGTGCAATGTTGCAAAAAAACTTCCGTCATTTTAAAAAAGTGTTAAAATTAGGCGTCTTGCTGTCCATTATTTATTCCATGTTTGAATTATTGTCACATACCGAAGCAACATTTTGGCTTTATAACGACTGAAAAACTTCAAAATTTGTTCTGAATCGAAATACCTTTCTTACACATTTCATTTTCAATAACTGAAGGTGTTTCAGGTAATATATGACATATACAATATTAGATACATACGAGTAAAATGAGTGTAAAACAAGTTACAATCTCTTTATCCACATGAGACTGTGTGGTGTCTTGGTCACAATAGGTAGGTGGTAGAATGGATAGAAGTAGTGCGTTGGACGAGTTGCAAGTCCACTTAGGGCAGCATAGCTCCATTTTAATGTCACGCAGTTCGAGCATTCCCATTCTTTTGATCTAAAACTAATTGAAGTCTGTTCAGATCATGAAGTGAATTTTGTAGTACTTAGCTCTCACGTTAAGAGATAGGCGGCACAATGAGGTTGTTTTTCTTTTAAAGATAACATAGCCCCACCCAGTGGTTAACAGTCCCTTTTAAATATTAAGTTGTCATTTGTCCAGGACAGCGCCTTTTTAATCGCCACGGTTTTAGGCTGAACAACCTAGAAAAGCTCAAATTGAGGTCTCCGGAGGGGCGCCGATACCAATTCCTTCGTTTACTTTCGATCGACAGCAACTTTAAAACTGATTCTCAGGCAACTCTATAGGGTATGCAGTTTGAGGTATGGTGAGTCGAGTTCGAATTAGATGAGGTCAGTCTCAGTATCCGCAGGGAAAAGGTTAATTTGTCAATCAATTTGGGAGTGACCAAATTGAAAAAAATCAACATTTGATAGGTCAATTCTAAGTCAAACCGCTGTATGGATGTCCACTACCTCTAGAAAAGCCAGGAAAGTAAGTATATTGAGTGCAGCAGTTCGTGTATCTTTAAGCCAACCGCTCACGCATAGACAGGCGATTTTTGCACAAGGTCTATAATAGTGCGGGTTTTAGCTATGTCGACACCTGTCAGGATTGGTTTCATACTTGAAGCGTAGCGTATACTTGAAGACCCCACTTAAACCCAATAGTTTACAGTAGTAAAGAGCTGTCAGGGCTTTTCCAAAGAAGTTAGTTCTGGTGTTCACATGAAGATCTGTACCACATAGCAGGGGAGGTTCGATTCACTTCGAGGATACAATATTTGGTCTAGGTCAGAACATTTGGTACCTCATAAACAGCTATACAAATATGTGGCAATGGTTCTGCCACACACTTTGAGGCTGCCGTGGTATAGAAAGTTTGTGACTCGACCACTGCGTTCTTAAATTCGAAAGATGAATTAGAATTTTATTCAGCCTGTAACATTTGACATGTGTACTTTAATTTGTTAGTCCCTTTCATTCAGCCATTAATAAGCTAAAACAAACAAATAAATCCGTCGCGGTGGCATTGTGGGTAAGTGCATCGACTCACACGACAAGCTCCCAGGTTTGATTCCCGGACAGAACACCTCTCATTTTTTTATGACACCACCCCCCTTCGACTTCCTAACAACACTCAAAGAGTACTAATTTTGAGAAGCTTCTTAAATCTCGTCGTTCGGAGTTGGCAAAAAACTGTAGGTCCCTTCTACTCATGACAAAACAATAGCACAAGGCCTTCGTTCCTAAACAAATAAATCCCCTCCAAGCTCAAAACATTGACGGTGGGTCTCCGCCACCCAGTAAGAAGTCATCTTTAACTAATTGCAGTAGTTAAATAATCCCCTATCCAACTCAGCGACTATCCACGTAACGTGATCGACCACCCACTTCGCAGTGATTCAAAAATCGAAACTACTATTTTGACATCGATGCATAGCGGCGGCAGTGTACACAATATCTATTGTGGCAAATCAAAAAACAGAAAATCCGACTCGATCCATCATGACGTACGGTTTATTATGCACCGCCTAATTGATTCCCACAATTCGCTATCCATACAAACGATTCATTTAATTCATTTTATGGATCATGCAATTTACATAGATTCGAATCCATTCAAGCGCTTCATGCGGCCTGTCGCGTCTGATCTGTGCCTTCAGTGTGGTTTAAGAATTTCAATTTTAGTTTATTTCATTCCACTGATTGCCTAACGCATTCTGCTCCAAATTGAATTGATTCTGATGTACGGGAACCAACATGTGTCGTGTATTTGGATGTCATTAATTGACGTTGCGTCATGTGACTTGATTGCGAATTGATTGTGTGTGATGGAATCGTTGGTTCAGCCGCAATAAAGAACAAAATCAACTCTGATCACTTGTCTTCCTTATTTTGATCGAAATTCTTCTGTTTTTTTGCTCGTTTTTTTTTTTCAATTTCAAGTTCACTAGACTTTTTCAATGAGCTTGTACAGTTCGTGTCTGGATGCGACGCGTGCCTTCATCGCAAGCAATCTTCAATTTTAATTATAACCTCTCTGTGAGAGAAAAATTCATTTGACGACCTACACGGTTTGAAGCTTAATTGAATAATTATTCGAATCGTTTGTTGTAATGGAATTATTTTTAATCTTCGAAATTTGCGACTTTCCAAGAAAGTGGGTTAATTGAAATTGATTAGTGCGCCATACCCGAGTTCTTGATCGATATGCTCGGCTAAACAACAACACCTCTCCACTCTTCGAGTTGAAGAAGATAATTTAATTATGCTATTTAAATTTCGAACCGGTGATTAGATTTAATCGATTTTGAGAAATTCGAAAAAAGAACGCTCAAATGTAAATGAATTTGTACTTCATAAACTTTTAATTTTTACGAGGATTTAATTGCCCCAAAGCGAGCTGAATGTGGCATAAATGACATTGGGGATGACCGTCCGATTTTTTGGATTCTTTTGAAATGCTACACATTTTACAGAATATTTGCCCTTTGGCAAATGTGTTGAACGATTGACGATGTAATAAATTGCAAGACATTTATTCCGATTTCTTTGGAATGCCAATTAGCTGGGCATCGGGAAACAAATTGACGCAGAAAATCCTCGCTGTTGGTGTCTTATTGCATTTTCGAATAATATTTTGAAAAAATGGTTTCTCTTACGCACTTTAGATTTGAACTCACGTATTTATAGAGTTTTTCAATAGGGGACAGTAAATCTATGTCATATCCGTTCATCATTCTGTTCAAAATGTTTGCTTGTTCAAGTTCCATTTTCAAATAGATTAATTTCAAAAATTTATAAAACGTATTCTGAATATAAATTTATCATATGTTTATTAATAAATTAATAATATGAATAATGATAAAATGTCTCTCAAAAATATTTCACAGCAATTTTATGCCAAATGGATTCATGTTTTTGGAGGCTTCAAATTTTTTCATTTTACTTGAAATTTTGCGTCATTCATGCGCCAAAAATCACAGGTTCGATTTTTGGATTGAATGTGTCTGAGTTTTTCACAACAGCACCTTTTACGAGCTTTGAATGAAATGAAGAGAGCATATATCGCCATTCGGAGTCGGCAACTGCAGGTACTCGTGAGAGAACTATAGCGCGCACAACACCGTTAGTTGTTTAAGTGAATAGACCTTGGCCCCTTGTGGATTGTAGTGGAACAAAATTTATTTTGTATTTGTTCTTAAATAAATCACATATCCACCACAGATAGAAAATAAAAAAAGACAATTGAATAGAAACCACCTGTCTTGTAAGAATCATTTTTCTCTCACGAGTGGAAGGGACCTACACTTGAATATCGACTCCGAAAGCATTGTTTGGGAAGCTTCTTCTTTTTTTTTCTCTGTATTGATATCAACTTTAGATATGTGAAAGTTATACAAATTTACAAAAAAGTCCAATTGTGCTCACGACGTGTTATTCTTACTCAATGCGGCAGGGCGCTACCTTTTTTTTTGAGATGAACAAACAGAAAATGGTCAACACCTGTTAACATTTCTACTTTCGTATCCAAATTGCTGAAAGGCATCATAAGCTCTTGCGTACTACAGCACCCTCTTTATTAATTTCTCCACGTTAACTTGAGCATAGCAACAAAAGACGAAGTAAAAGAAAATGAGGGAAGAAGCGAACATTCATCTTCAGGAACGTACTTCACTTTCATTGCTCACACCGTCGTATAATATGCATCCAATATCCCACAAACTCCAAATACATCATTCAAACGTATTTTCTTCGTTTTGTTTTAACAAAACAAATTAGAATCGATTTTAATCCAAACAAAGCTCATAATTCCCCCCGGTCATAATTATAGACCACAATCTATACAAATACAAAAAAAAAAAAAATAACAAGAAGAAATTTTCGAAACCAGTTCAGACTTACACTTATCTCATTGATAACAAAGGCTTACGTCAAAAATATTTATCACAACGGTAGACAATGTTACGGAAGTCATTAAGGGCGTTAACATTGTCATGTCATTGATTGTGACGAGTCTCCGTTTGTGTATTTCGACCATTTGTGAATGTATAGCATTAAGGAGACGTACGTGTGTATTTGCTGTATTTGCGTAGCATATCCATTTTGAAGAAACGAAATTCCCCAGAGGACATAAAATACACTGTCAACAGGCACATAATTTATGTGCCGTTCAGTGCTCAAAAGACTGAGAATCAACAAGTAGAAACTAATTAAAGATGTCTTATGACGGAGAAATAAATGAATTTTAGTTTGTTTTCCAAACTTTCTGCCATCATAAAAATTTCGCGAATATATGAGATGAGGGTCTGTTTACCCGGCTTCGCATTTTTTTACCCTCGTTCATAAATTTCATTTTCAACAACAAACGATTCAAGTGTTTATTTGACTATTGTTGCGCATAAACACTACTGTTTACTGGTTCAATAAACCTATCCTTTTATCCTTCGTTTAGGGTTAAACGCTGGAGAAATTCTCCGGACGAGTTCAAATGTGATGTAGCGGATGGACTTCAGGATGATCTAAAAATAGGAACGTTCAAAGAAATCGAAGAAGCGCACGTCGTCGTACGCTTTGACCTTGTTCACTTTTCTTTTTTTTTTTTTTAATGGTCCACATCCTGGTGTGGTTGGGGGTGTATTTTTAGACAAGCAGGTCATCTTACACTGTCAAATGAACAATTGGGCCTTGTTTTCAGGAGGGTTGATTGGTTGGTTGGTGTGCTTGCTCTTCATGGCTACAGCGGCTCCAGTCAATGTCTATCACTCAGTAAACTATTTGCGTTGCTCTGTGGAGTGTATGGATTTGTACTCAAAAGTGAAATCGATTTGTGGGTGCACTTGTTTCCGTTTTGGATTTTTCATAATATTATGAAATAATGATTGAAGCAGCATTGGTTGGAATTGTGTGTTTATTTCTTGAAGGACAAGATCGTTTTGGAGCAGATAATCATTCCGGCTTAGGGTGCAGATGTGTTGTGCTGTCAAAATCTGATTATAATTGATATGGGACAAAAATGAATGACGATGAGAAGATAAGGTCCACATACGACCTGTATGGTCAGTCACACGAGTACGCTTGGTGGTCAAGTAGAGTGAGTGAGATAACCCAGTGAAGCAACAATGCAGTGAACGATAAGGACTTGGTTATCACAATCGAATTAAGTCAGATCTTATCCAACTTGAAGAATAGGAGATATCAAGCTGAAAAATTAAAAACAAACAAACGTTTTTTTTAAGAAGAATATTTGTGTTAGTAGGATTTCAGTCTGTTTATAGACCGAAGGCCCGGTGGAATAGAATTTTCAAACGGTAGGTAGAGGCGTGGAGGAACTATCTTTCACTTACAAATAAATAAGTTCATTGTGAAGACGGTGGGTGGAGTTTTTTTTCTCTTGTCAGTATTCAAGAAGTAGCGCCGCATTTAAAGAGGGATTAGGACCGGTCCAGAGATGGTATAAGCCTTTCCTTGATAGTTAACATACTCGGAGCGTTGTCAGTTCAGTTCAGAAAGGTCTTCTCGGTCTAACCGAATGGATTGAACATTTTCTCCGAATACTATGTCTTCCTCATTTCTGCTTCCGTCGAAAAGTGTGCATCCAATATTCGTTCTCTCTGAGCGATAGTCTTTTAAGACTGGGCGACTGAAATTTTTCTACGTGAGGGGGTAAGGAACTAGAAGCCAGTTTTTTCAACAACAACTCTTACTGGGCGCGCGGTTCTTCGCTCACGAACCCTTTAACAGTGTCCCGTACCACGAAATTTAAGATCTTTTTCTTGACAATTGATACACACTCAGATTGTGACAAGTCAGTTTATATTAGAGGTGATATGTATGCACAAAATAAAGTAAATTAAGATTTGGGTTTCAAACATAATCCTATTGACGCACACCTTCTTGTCTTGCCACTAGGCTGCCCGCTTATTTAGTCGACGCACTTACTCATTTAAACACGGCTGCCATCACAATGATTTCTTCGAAATGATCATTGAATGCTACTTCCGTTCTGCACATGCCATACATACGAGTACAATCTGAGCAAGCAATTAATGGAAAGATAAGAGGTGTCACTAGCATCTCCCGCACTTCTACTGATGTGAAGACACTGTTATCCAAGGTTGGCGTGATTATGTATGACAGAAACAGAATTGTCTACTAATTTAAGTTAAGAAGCAGATAGGGATCTCTTGGATTGCATTGTCTTTAATATTTGCAGCACATCCGTTATCCCTCCTTACAAAAATCATTTTCGATGCATCATTGCTGGAAAGGTTTAGGGTAATTTGCCTTAAACCAGAAATGAATTTTTGACTTTGTTATGCGGCCCTGGTTGAAGTTGGACTTCATCTACAAGTAAATGAATAATATTATATCAATTCTTCAAAGTGGAGTACGCTATTGTCACTTATTAGACCCTTATTCAAACGCACTTGATTTTGCCTTGAGTGTTCTTTTCTTAAATTAGCGATAAAAGACCGATAAAGATGATATAGATTTAAATTGACATGTAACTGAAAGAGTGTGGTCGTCGTGACATAGTGGGAAGTGCGTCGGCCGCCACGCAGAAATTACAGGTTCGATTCCCGGACAGGACATCCCGCATTTTTTCATGGGAGCACACTTTTCGAGTTGCTGACAACACTCAAAGAGTATCAATTGTCTATGAAAAATCTTCTCAAATCTCGCCATTCGGAGTTGGCAAAAAACTGTAGGTCCCTTCTACTCGTGAGAGAATAGTAGAACGCACAACACGGGTAGTTGTTGTAGAAGCCAGACGCTGGTCCCTTGTGGGCTGTAGTGCCACTCAATTATTATTGTTATTAATTGAAAGAGTGCCAAAATAATCTTTACACAGAGTTTGCTGCGTTAAATCTTAATTGAAGAAATTTAAATTCAAGAATTGAACTATATATGTACGTTCTTAAAAACACGTCACAAATTGATGTTTAGGTGGTACTTATTTCTCTTCCTTTTTTGGCATTACAGTTAGGGATGGACTTGAGCCTCACTCAAACTGCCTCTCAGTTCATTGTACTTCAGATATCATCAAAAGAATCTGGACCAAAAATCGCACGTAGCATTTTTCCCTCAAAAAGACCAAGTTCTTAACCCGTTCTTAAAAACGTCTAAGTATCTGTATCATAGAGCAGAACAGGGATGTTCAAGGTGTTATTCAAAGCCAGTTTGGTCTTTGTCTTTGTCGCTTAATTGCCTCTTGAGTTCAAGGAAACAGCGATTAGCAGGAGTGAATCCACGCTTTATTTCCATACTGATGTTGTTGTCCTTATTTACTGCGGAGCTGAGGTAGAGGAAGTCCTTGAATACATCTGCTACTTATTAACACGTTCTGTCCGAGAAGCCAATGTTCTGCTTCCTTTCTTGATGACAGCATATATGTATCTCGTTTGCGGCCAGACCCATTCTAGCCGGTAAAGGTGAAACCAAAAAATGATAAAATTAATTAAACAGCGCACTCCGTGCACATGTTCTTTAACGTAGCGGTAGTCGTAGTTACCCGCGACTTTAGGTATACGAAACATTTGAATTCGTGAATTTTTCGCATTTTGCAATTTGCAGTTCAGCGTTGAAAAGTCGAATTTTGAAAGTTTTTAATTTAACAAGTGGACCCATCGTACGCAGCTTTATCATTGTACCCCTTATCCACTTTTTCGTACGTTAGCAACACATTTTTGTGGATTTTAACGCGACTGACAAAAACGGACTTTATAGGTTTCGGCTTTAAATAGGACAACCCACTTTGATTTGGACGTTTGAGGGGATTTCCTTGATTGCCACCTCATCTTTTTAACATAAAGAAAATCTCCCGTCGTTGTAAAACACGCCCAAGATCGTTCATGCATTAAAAATTATCAATTTGTCCGGTTCCAATACTGACCCTTGTTGTACGTCTAGTCCGGGGATATTATCAGAGGAAGAGCAATTTCTAATCATTAGTTTTTGCACCCTGTCTGAGAAACTCCTACCACCAAACTCACGGCCTTACCACAAAAAGGATTTTTTTTTCAATTTCATGCAAAGTAACTGTGATCCATTTTGTCAAAAGCCATCAAGTGGTCTAAAAGACAAAGATTCATGGCAAACTTCAATCCACGTAAATCAACTCTAAATCCAACACGCCTGGCAACAATTGCAATTACATTGCTTCAACTGCCAAGTGTTCGCCGAAGAAAAGAGCTCTCACCGGAAAGAGAGCAACGCACCCTCTCTTACGCGAAGTTCACAACGGTAGACAATGTTACGGAAGTCATTAAGGGCGTTAACATTGTCATGTCATTGATTGTGACGAGTCTCCGTTTGTGTATTTCGACCATTTGTGAATGTATAGCATTAAGGAGACGTACGTGTGTATTTGCTGTATTTGCGTAGCATATCCATTTTGAAGAAACGAAATTCCCCAGAGGACATAAAATACACTGTCAACAGGCACATAATTTATGTGCCGTTCAGTGCTCAAAAGACTGAGAATCAACAAGTAGAAACTAATTAAAGATGTCTTATGACGGAGAAATAAATGAATTTTAGTTTGTTTTCCAAACTTTCTGCCATCATAAAAATTTCGCGAATATATGAGATGAGGGTCTGTTTACCCGGCTTCGCATTTTTTTACCCTCGTTCATAAATTTCATTTTCAACAACAAACGATTCAAGTGTTTATTTGACTATTGTTGCGCATAAACACTACTGTTTACTGGTTCAATAAACCTATCCTTTTATCCTTCGTTTAGGGTTAAACGCTGGAGAAATTCTCCGGACGAGTTCAAATGTGATGTAGCGGATGGACTTCAGGATGATCTAAAAATAGGAACGTTCAAAGAAATCGAAGAAGCGCACGTCGTCGTACGCTTTGACCTTGTTCACTTTTCTTTTTTTTTTTTTTAATGGTCCACATCCTGGTGTGGTTGGGGGTGTATTTTTAGACAAGCAGGTCATCTTACACTGTCAAATGAACAATTGGGCCTTGTTTTCAGGAGGGTTGATTGGTTGGTTGGTGTGCTTGCTCTTCATGGCTACAGCGGCTCCAGTCAATGTCTATCACTCAGTAAACTATTTGCGTTGCTCTGTGGAGTGTATGGATTTGTACTCAAAAGTGAAATCGATTTGTGGGTGCACTTGTTTCCGTTTTGGATTTTTCATAATATTATGAAATAATGATTGAAGCAGCATTGGTTGGAATTGTGTGTTTATTTCTTGAAGGACAAGATCGTTTTGGAGCAGATAATCATTCCGGCTTAGGGTGCAGATGTGTTGTGCTGTCAAAATCTGATTATAATTGATATGGGACAAAAATGAATGACGATGAGAAGATAAGGTCCACATACGACCTGTATGGTCAGTCACACGAGTACGCTTGGTGGTCAAGTAGAGTGAGTGAGATAACCCAGTGAAGCAACAATGCAGTGAACGATAAGGACTTGGTTATCACAATCGAATTAAGTCAGATCTTATCCAACTTGAAGAATAGGAGATATCAAGCTGAAAAATTAAAAACAAACAAACGTTTTTTTTAAGAAGAATATTTGTGTTAGTAGGATTTCAGTCTGTTTATAGACCGAAGGCCCGGTGGAATAGAATTTTCAAACGGTAGGTAGAGGCGTGGAGGAACTATCTTTCACTTACAAATAAATAAGTTCATTGTGAAGACGGTGGGTGGAGTTTTTTTTCTCTTGTCAGTATTCAAGAAGTAGCGCCGCATTTAAAGAGGGATTAGGACCGGTCCAGAGATGGTATAAGCCTTTCCTTGATAGTTAACATACTCGGAGCGTTGTCAGTTCAGTTCAGAAAGGTCTTCTCGGTCTAACCGAATGGATTGAACATTTTCTCCGAATACTATGTCTTCCTCATTTCTGCTTCCGTCGAAAAGTGTGCATCCAATATTCGTTCTCTCTGAGCGATAGTCTTTTAAGACTGGGCGACTGAAATTTTTCTACGTGAGGGGGTAAGGAACTAGAAGCCAGTTTTTTCAACAACAACTCTTACTGGGCGCGCGGTTCTTCGCTCACGAACCCTTTAACAGTGTCCCGTACCACGAAATTTAAGATCTTTTTCTTGACAATTGATACACACTCAGATTGTGACAAGTCAGTTTATATTAGAGGTGATATGTATGCACAAAATAAAGTAAATTAAGATTTGGGTTTCAAACATAATCCTATTGACGCACACCTTCTTGTCTTGCCACTAGGCTGCCCGCTTATTTAGTCGACGCACTTACTCATTTAAACACGGCTGCCATCACAATGATTTCTTCGAAATGATCATTGAATGCTACTTCCGTTCTGCACATGCCATACATACGAGTACAATCTGAGCAAGCAATTAATGGAAAGATAAGAGGTGTCACTAGCATCTCCCGCACTTCTACTGATGTGAAGACACTGTTATCCAAGGTTGGCGTGATTATGTATGACAGAAACAGAATTGTCTACTAATTTAAGTTAAGAAGCAGATAGGGATCTCTTGGATTGCATTGTCTTTAATATTTGCAGCACATCCGTTATCCCTCCTTACAAAAATCATTTTCGATGCATCATTGCTGGAAAGGTTTAGGGTAATTTGCCTTAAACCAGAAATGAATTTTTGACTTTGTTATGCGGCCCTGGTTGAAGTTGGACTTCATCTACAAGTAAATGAATAATATTATATCAATTCTTCAAAGTGGAGTACGCTATTGTCACTTATTAGACCCTTATTCAAACGCACTTGATTTTGCCTTGAGTGTTCTTTTCTTAAATTAGCGATAAAAGACCGATAAAGATGATATAGATTTAAATTGACATGTAACTGAAAGAGTGTGGTCGTCGTGACATAGTGGGAAGTGCGTCGGCCGCCACGCAGAAATTACAGGTTCGATTCCCGGACAGGACATCCCGCATTTTTTCATGGGAGCACACTTTTCGAGTTGCTGACAACACTCAAAGAGTATCAATTGTCTATGAAAAATCTTCTCAAATCTCGCCATTCGGAGTTGGCAAAAAACTGTAGGTCCCTTCTACTCGTGAGAGAATAGTAGAACGCACAACACGGGTAGTTGTTGTAGAAGCCAGACGCTGGTCCCTTGTGGGCTGTAGTGCCACTCAATTATTATTGTTATTAATTGAAAGAGTGCCAAAATAATCTTTACACAGAGTTTGCTGCGTTAAATCTTAATTGAAGAAATTTAAATTCAAGAATTGAACTATATATGTACGTTCTTAAAAACACGTCACAAATTGATGTTTAGGTGGTACTTATTTCTCTTCCTTTTTTGGCATTACAGTTAGGGATGGACTTGAGCCTCACTCAAACTGCCTCTCAGTTCATTGTACTTCAGATATCATCAAAAGAATCTGGACCAAAAATCGCACGTAGCATTTTTCCCTCAAAAAGACCAAGTTCTTAACCCGTTCTTAAAAACGTCTAAGTATCTGTATCATAGAGCAGAACAGGGATGTTCAAGGTGTTATTCAAAGCCAGTTTGGTCTTTGTCTTTGTCGCTTAATTGCCTCTTGAGTTCAAGGAAACAGCGATTAGCAGGAGTGAATCCACGCTTTATTTCCATACTGATGTTGTTGTCCTTATTTACTGCGGAGCTGAGGTAGAGGAAGTCCTTGAATACATCTGCTACTTATTAACACGTTCTGTCCGAGAAGCCAATGTTCTGCTTCCTTTCTTGATGACAGCATATATGTATCTCGTTTGCGGCCAGACCCATTCTAGCCGGTAAAGGTGAAACCAAAAAATGATAAAATTAATTAAACAGCGCACTCCGTGCACATGTTCTTTAACGTAGCGGTAGTCGTAGTTACCCGCGACTTTAGGTATACGAAACATTTGAATTCGTGAATTTTTCGCATTTTGCAATTTGCAGTTCAGCGTTGAAAAGTCGAATTTTGAAAGTTTTTAATTTAACAAGTGGACCCATCGTACGCAGCTTTATCATTGTACCCCTTATCCACTTTTTCGTACGTTAGCAACACATTTTTGTGGATTTTAACGCGACTGACAAAAACGGACTTTGTAGGTTTCGGCTTTAAATAGGACAACCCACTTTGATTTGGACGTTTGAGGGGATTTCCTTGATTGCCACCTCATCTTTTTAACATAAAGAAAATCTCCCGTCGTTGTAAAACACGCCCAAGATCGTTCATGCATTAAAAATTATCAATTTGTCCGGTTCCAATACTGACCCTTGTTGTACGTCTAGTCCGGGGATATTATCAGAGGAAGAGCAATTTCTAATCATTAGTTTTTGCACCCTGTCTGAGAAACTCCTACCACCAAACTCACGGCCTTACCACAAAAAGGATTTTTTTTTCAATTTCATGCAAAGTAACTGTGATCCATTTTGTCAAAAGCCATCAAGTGGTCTAAAAGACAAAGATTCATGGCAAACTTCAATCCACGTAAATCAACTCTAAATCCAACACGCCTGGCAACAATTGCAATTACATTGCTTCAACTGCCAAGTGTTCGCCGAAGAAAAGAGCTCTCACCGGAAAGAGAGCAACGCACCCTCTCTTACGCGAAGTTAGCAACTAGTAGTATCAGCGGCGAGCATACCGCCATCGTCTGTGTACGTGCGAGAGTTGGGGACACTTTCACGAGTGCCCTTTCGGAATAAAGAGACACCAGACAGAAAGGTAGCCCCAGAGAGATACATAGGCCCAGAGAGGGAGCGAGAGCAAGAGAGAGAAAGAGATAGGCAAAGAGCTGATATCCATTGCAATGTGTCTCTGAGCTAGTTTCGTATTTTTTCCCCAAAATAGTATCCCTGCATAACTGTGTTGTTATTTACATTGTCTCTAGGAATAATACAAGTCCTAACACATATGTGTGTCACAGTGAATTGTTGTTAAAGTACATCCAAGACCGTCTGTACATATTGCTCGGAATCCTTTCGGTTACATTTATCCGCACCAATTGCAACACATGCACGCCGTTTCGCGATATCCTCGCTCGATAAGTTAACCTTGCCGGATGTGTGTGTCTAATATCAGCTCAAAGGGAAAAAAGTGAACAAACATAAAGGAAATAAATCTATGAAAGGTTTGTATGCCCGATCCTGCCCCCCCTGTCACCAGAGCTACATACACTTGTGTGTGACAGCACTAATTGACGTGTGAGACTTGAATCATTTAAAATAAACAAAAATGTACGCCGAAGAAAAACCCAAAACCAACGTTTGAAAAACAAATAAATAAAAGGGACCAAAGGGATATGAGAAAAAAAAATACATGAATACACCACCAACAAGCAGTCAACATAATTCCATACGATAAAAGTTATATAAGCTTTCATCTGGTGTGTGCTGTCGTTGTTACTGTGATGGTTGTTTTTTTTTTTGTTGCTGTTTGTTCTTTTCCATTTTTTGTGCTCCTTGCTGGTGTTGTGTGTATGCGAATGGAAGGCTTTTATATGTGTGTGTGTGTGGGAACGAGGCAAATACCATACACATACCCACAGTACAGAGAACACAGAGAGAGTGAGAGAGAGAGAAAGAGAGAAACAAATATCCTTTCAGTATTAAAATAAACGGAAAGTGGAAATAGCACAAAAAACTTGGGTCGAATCAATGCGGCTTATTTGAAAAGAACCAACAACCTTCGTTGGCCGCCGCTGTACTCGTATCCCCCGTTTTTCCTTTCCTTTTTATCCTTGCACACACACACACACAGGCATACAGGCACCCTCGCATACGCAGCTTTAGAACGTGCTGTTTCAGGTGTGTATACAGCAAAAGGAAAAAGCCTGCACACACGCACACACACACACCCAGCTCCCTGTGGGGTTGCGTGTATGTATGTGTGTGTGTGCACCTGCCTGTGCGACTGGCTGAAAACGGTTCTAGATAGACGAGGAATAGGGCGAACGAAACTTAAAGTTTCCTTTCACACAAGTTGACTAAAAATCCGAGGAGCGAACGAAGGAAATTCATTGTGTAGAGGTTAGATTTTCATCCCTCCCCCTCCCCGGCCCACCCGGCGTGAATGCATTGTTGTTGTACGGTGAGGAGGGCTGATGAATCCGCATCCATCACCACCTGAACGGTGAACATCTCACTGAATCTATTGGATTTTCGGGTTATTATTCTCTTTTACTCGGTTGAGCCTGACACAGGGATGGATAGATGGCTGGTGGATGGCCGTGAGGGGGGGGGGGGGAATGTGAATGGTTGGCTGGATGGATGAGTGCGGTGCGGATAAGCAGCGACGGCAACGTCGACTCGAATAGCTCCAAGTGTTGTAGCCCCACAAGCCCACCAGTATCAGCAGTTTATTTATAAAAATCTGAGGAGTCTCTGACTTTAATGGAGCATGCGGGGATCGTCCCATTGCCAACACACAGGTTATATTTCACCACCGTGGAGATTGTACATGCCACGGTTGTACATATGTGCACACTGTCCATGCATGTACATATGTTACATGTGTGGTTGGAAAGAATATTTTCATTTCCATTCGAGGAGAAGAATTTCACTTTTGAAATGAATCCTTGTACATCCCCAGCACTGTTTGTGAGGCAGGCGTCTACTTATAGACGCAACAGTAGCACAGAGTTCGGACCCGGTGAAACGGTGCTGGAAGCCGACGATGGTCCTTCCTACACCGCCGTAGCCGTTTTGTTGTCCTCGTCCTCGTCCTCGTCTGTGGCCGTGTGGCGGTGTGGCAATGGGCGATGAATGAACTAGGTGTATGCGTAAAATTCAATGACTCCGAAGTAATTATCAAATAGAATGTACGCCTCAGCCTTGAAATGGAAATTCGTTGAGAGTTGTTGTTGGGTCAATAAGTCAGCAAGAAGGGCGGCTTAATTTTTGGGGAATCTCGAGAATTTGATGTGCTTGCGTTTTCCCCGGAAAATCGTATCCATGTGTTGTCTCTAGTTCGAAATCCATTTCATTTTGAATTGAATCAGTCAAGTGTAAAGTGAAAGGAAGAAACTATAAATAGTCCAAAATATCGTGTGTGTACGCTCTGCTCGATTTGTCAACATTGCTGCGAGTGTGTGTTCATGTCCAGGACCTGGCTGTCAATACATAAAACTCAGCGGATTCGTATTACGTGCTACTTGTTGACACATCTCGGCAGGTACACACCGACAGACAACAACACACACTCGCGCAAACCTCGGTGAAGTCGTGGCTCCAAGTACCTATATATTCTGTAATGTTTTGAGCGAAATATGAAAAGGATGCCTTCGGGTTCTGTTCCAACCAGCCGTGTGTAGGTCAGAGGGCAATGACATTAATTCAGTTTTCGAGACACCTGGAGCCGAAATCCGGGACATGTTTTCGTTAGCTGATGAGAATGTCGGCAGAATGCTGAGTGAGGCTTCTTGAATTTTGAGACGTTGCCTAGCGATCGTTGTTGCCGTCGTCGTCGTCGTCGTCGTCCTCATCCGTTGGTCGGGGAAATGATGCTTGTCACGATGTTGATTGGTTCATTTGCCGGAAGTGCAGTTGCTGCTGCTTCATATTGTTGGTCGTTAACGTCGGTATATGTGCGGGTAAACGAAATCTAATTGCGGATGGTGTTCTGCTGAGTGGTTCCGTTTTGTTTGATTGATTTTAGCTTCAGGATTAATTGTCTTATTCTTGGGAAGAAACTTAAGCTGCTGTGTATGTTTTTAGTGAGATTGGAAAGAAAATGTGTGGAGATCAGCATTTTCATTGGTTTTCTTTTGTTTTGAACATTCGCAATTTTTTGCGAATGATAGACATCTGTACTTTTTTCGATTCATTTGCAGGATATCTTCGGAGTTGAAAGGAGATTTGTTTTATAGTTTTACATAAGCATCTTGGAATTTAAATCAAATTTCTGATGTTTGTACATTTTCTTCTAATACAATAGATATGTTTTTTGCGACCTTTATTGAGTACAGTACTCACTTTGAAAAAAAAAACGAGGTATGTGGTCAAAGCAAAGGTCATTACTTGCACATGGGATCATTTCTTCAGCTTTAAGCCAATTCGCTTTAGAAATTGTTAACAAATTCAATTAGTCAATAAAATAAAGTAAATGAATTAAATTGCATTTAGGATTATTAAATAATCGTGGCAGCAGCGTCACGGAAAACATTTCGTAGCTCAAGTGTACAGGAACTTTTGCCGTGAGCTGTCACTAGTTTTGAGTGTAATTGCTTAATAGACTGGGCCTAGAAACGAAAAGAAATACGCCTTATATAAACTGCAATGTCCGTTACTTGCATAGTCCTTAACATTTTTATAAATCCACCTTGTATTGAGTTCTTAAAATTATATGTTAAACAGTATCATTCGATCTCAAGTCGCATTTTCAAAATAAAGAATGATTTATCGTTCGGTTTGACTTATAATGTAAAATTATACACGCAAATTTGATAGTTAACTTAATGTTTTGACTGTCGGTTAAAAGAAGAATTCATGGCATTTATGATATTTTGGAAATCTTGGTCACGACCACGTTTGGGGCGGTCCATTCGAGGGGTATAACTTTACGCGACTCAATGCGGATAGCTCGAGTAAAGTTAACTCAAACGTGTCAATCGTAGCTGATACTTTTTCAACCTGAGACTTTATAGTATATATCACATGGGTTAGGTGGCCAATTTATCGTAGCAAACCTTCCAATTCTAAGCGGTTTCTGAAATAATTTCTCAATAAGTTCATTCAACAACTCATTTAGTTAAAACCGGAGCTAACCGAGACCATGAACCTGAATTACAGGACACACATAGTCCCTTAACATGGCCAAGCTGCTGATGACGACGATTCGAATCGATTCGTCATGGTCATTGCCTACACTCTCAGCTACTACTGCTGTAATCTCTTTGTTTGTTGCCTGATGTAATCAGGACCCTTGAGTATCATCCACTAGTGTAAACAGGGATTCGAATTTGAAATGGTATTGGTAATTGTGTGAGTGGTCGCGTGGCGTAATGGTAAGTGCGTCGACTGCCACGGAAAAGGTCTAGGTTCGATTTTTGGACGGGACACCTCGCATTTTTTCACGGCACCATCTCTTTCGACTACACTCAAAGTGCATCAATTGTCGACGAAAAGCTTCTCAAATCTTGCCGCTCCGAGTCGGGAAAAATACAGCTGAAGAATTTCGAAACGCTGTTATTGTGTGAGTCTTTCGGTGAACGTGAAGACACGGTGAATCCCACCTAAGTAATTACTTCTTCTGTCCGATAAGAATCATTTTTCATTTCTAATAAATTTTTATGTAAGCAGTTTTTAAAATATATGATCCTTTTGAAGCATTTATACCACGAAAGTTTTGATTGATTGATTAATATGACCAAAGGAAAATAAATAGTTCTGATACCATACCGGTTCACATTCCCTCTTATTTTGCTACAATCGAAAAACACTTTTGAAACTGATACAAATGCCGTGAACGAAACCATTTACGTGTGAGTACAACACGCGCAGGCCCTGTTTGCTAAAATATTCTGTCACTGGACACAAAATACGATGCAAAAAAAATTTCCTGTGCCAGTGACTTATTGACGTTATTGACTCTTTCGCCTCAACGAGATTGCGATACTGCTAGTGAGAAAAAACAGAAAGAGACTTATAATAGTGTTCAGTTCGTTTACGAGCACAATACACATTTTGAGTTGGCGACAAAAGAAATGTCAAAAATTCCATAAGGAACACCAAACAAGAGGAGGAGGGTAAGCTGCCTCCTTGTAAACCCCTTTTTTGAGTTGCTGTAGGATTTGGAGTAAATGCGTAATTCGTATATTTTAAATTGTTTTCGAATTTTTTTTTGATTTCAATTTTAATCATTTTACTAAAATTTGATTGTAAGTTTGTTCGTTACATATTCTGTACCTACACCTCATTCAGACAGTAAACTTAGTAGTGACCTCCTAACACTTGGATTTTATCCGTCGATTTGTGACTTTCAGGTGACTTTGTAAGCCCACAACTATCCTGATGCTTTATGCTTAAATTTTACCCCAACTGTCCCAATTTTCCTCATCCACTTCCGCACAACTTTTCTAACACATTAGTCTGTCTAAACAGGATTTATTACGTGAAATCCCAACACAAGAAAGTTCTCTCATTATCACTTGAGTCTGCAGCGACAGCAACGCTCGCAACGCACATTCCTTCGCATTCTTTACTCTCCTTTGTACATCCGAATGTTATTCCTTAATCATAAGTGCACCCATTCAGCCGACCTCGTTAGCTTACAAGGCAGACAATTACAGATGTTAGAGAATTCCTTTTGCTCTTTCACTGGATCCATTTATAATTAATATAAACAGTCGTCTGCTTGTCAAAAGTCCTTTTTTTCTCTGCCTTGCTCGCTCAGCACAGCTTCGTCATTCATCGTGCAATGGCGGAGATGTCTTCTTGTGCTCATCCATAAATCAATTACTCAACTTTCATACGGGAAAACGAGTTGAATGACGCATTGTCCTGTGGGAAGCTTAACCTACTGCCATTGTCGTTTTTTCTGTTTGTTTCGGTTTTTTTTTTCTCTTTTGTAGGACTCGTTGAGTGTCTGCTGGAGGAATGATTTCGAACTTTCATTGAATGTCTGGCATACATCTACTTAAGTCAGTACATAGGCGGGATGGGGTGAAGGCTCTGTGGGTGAATAGAGTGTTAAGTGCAAAGTTTCATGGCCTTAAAGGCATTTCACTTGTTGCTGTTGTTTACACTTGTGATTACCACTCAAGGAGATAGTCCAAATTATGCTGTGGCCATAGACAAACACTCGATAATCTCAAGGTACTTTGTGGCACTTGGTTTTGAAGTTAGCCACATTTTGGGTTAATTTCTTTCTCTCTGTGTGATGGTGGAAGCACTGAAAGCACATATTCTTAATCAATGGGGGATTTCCTAATGTCCGGTAATGCAAAGAGTTAAATAATCTTTTTGGCCAGAATTAGATTAGTTGTTAGGCGGTCCGATATGTACTGAGCCTGTAGAAGAACATTGAGCCGTTTAGTTCGATTCACTTGACGATGCAACAGCGATACTCGAATTTCTTTAATTCGCTTTAAAATAACAATTTCTAGAGGTTTGGACAGTAGGGCTCCATGGCGGTGATAACCCTTTAATTGGGCTCAATGTTCTGACCAGAAAATAACTATTTCAAGTTGGAGCCAAGTTGAGTTCGATTACTCAAGAATACTCCTTGTCAGTGTCCACTGGTACTGTGTGTTCTATTGGGATGGTGGTGAGTGCCCTTATAGTTAAAACTGCGTCTGCACTCAGAGTAACAAAAGAAGGCCACTGTGTGCTTTAGAAAAATTAAGGGTGAAGCTCCTTCGAAAAGTTTTTAGTGATGTATTTTGAATTTTGGAAGCACCATGAATAATGTACGAATTTCAGGAATGCTCCAACTCCAAGAATGTCAAAAATTTCTGATACTGAATGGTAATTGCTAATTTCTAACTTTCCTTCTTTTCTAAAGCAGCTGCAATAGTCGTTGAGTAGAATTTCTTGTCAAAACGCAGGTCAGGACCCCTGTTAAAATTCATAAACCTTGTGCATGTAATTGTTATCTAACGAGTGAAGGTGGTCTATTCCACATAGAGTTTTCACTACACCACTCCGAACAATGTAAAAGCAGTACGATTTCAGAGAAATATAGGAACAAAAAAATTCAAGTGTAGGATAATCCATCGTAAGGTTTGATTTGCAATAGGACTATTCGACAAATCCCGCGCGGCTCCTTTCAACCTGCTTTGCATTTCTGTTCCATATCGTTGGGCAAGTCAATCACAGAAACACACACACCACAACGACGTTTCCAATTTGTTCAGATGTATTTCGAATGTGTCAAATGTTTTTCGTGCGATTCAAGGAGCCACTGCTAATACCATTCATAAATTTAAGTCTCAGTTTACATTAGTGGATGTTACTCGATCGGTTTGACCACATCCATAATTGCAAAGACTGTGGCAGCTGTAGCTTAGTCGTCATCATTCACAGTAGCTTTACTTGGCGTATTCGACGTATACTAACCATATTTTACGTAAGAATGTGTGTCTTAATCAAACTACATATATTCAATCTGACCTGAATGCAACCATTTCACAATGACAAACGGCTGTTTTTCGCTTTAGACTTATTTTGTTATCAACAATTAACGCAAATACAGACTGGACTACAGTAAAAAATGCGATTTTAAAAGAATTTTCATAAATGCGAGCGTTTTCGTAGTACCAATCGAACACATCTATATTATATTATGCCCTATCACAGACTGTGAAACACAGAGATTTCTAGAGCTTTTCACTACAAATTGGTAAGGGCCTCGATCTTTTCCGATTGACGTTGCTGTTAACAACACATTTTATCAATCGTTTTGAAAATGGATCATTTTCATTACGTTTCTTTAACAAATCGCAGATGTTAACGCGTTGTGTTAAATGATTTTCGTTCAGTTCATGAGGAACCCATATATCGGGTTTTCGTACATAGCAAAGTTGTTAAGCGATTTTCAATGCATGCATGTGATATATGAACCTTCTCTGCAGTGTGACAATCCGAATCGATTATTGCTTTGATTTGGTCGTCATCAGCTTCAACTGGACGAACAGAGCGTTTTTCATCTTTGAGTGAAAAATCACCAGAGTGAAATTTGGCAAACCAAATTTTGACACTGCCGTTCTTTTAAAGCTTCGTCACCATAAACAGCACATAACTTTTCGTGAGCTTGCGATGCGTTTTTACCTTTCCGGAAACTTTGAACGGCGAGATTTGAGAAGCTTTTCATAGACAAATGGTAGTCTTTGAGTGTTGTCAGCAAAGCGAAAGAGGTGGTGCCGTGAAAAAAATTCGAGGTGTCCTTTCTGCGAGGCGGTCGAAGCACTTACCACAATGCCACGGTGACCACTTTTGATTACGTTAGCAAACCCAAAAATTTAACTAAAGCCATCTATGAGTGAAATCCGCAATTATTTAGCTGCCCACCTAATAGTTGAGAACACTGCTGACAATGTCGGCATTGAATAGTGCCTTTAAAAAGCGTTTAAAACACCCTGAGAGTCAATAGCAGCTCCAAGCATGTAGATCTGTGAAAAGTATGAAGGAAGGATAAATGACCAGTCAGTTGAGGAAGAAAAAGTGGACGCATTTAATCGCTATGACATTGCAAAATGGGTATTGAAGCGTTTTTCAATACAATTTCAACATATAACCGCCTATTTAGACTAGAAAATAGAAAAATATTCTCACAGAAAATGGCGTCTCTCTCTTTCTTGGCTTTGTGAAAAAGTAGGATGTGCACTTACACAAACTGTCGTTTCCCCCAGTCTTGCAAAAATGAAAAAAACTGAAATTTTCCTTAGAACAACGGTGTGTGAAGTGCAGGCATTACCCGAATCGTGTATAACCTCATTTTCTCTAATTTGGCCTTTTTCTTTTAGTTCCTGTCTTCATTGTACTCTAAACATCGAGGAATGGTACACAGACCGCATTCTGTTTGACTACTGTCGATCTTTTCCCTCCGAACGAAAACGAGGATACAACACAATCGGAGCAATGTACGCGTGATCTGTGTTTTAGGCACGCCTATGAGTGCGAAGTATTTATGGGAATTGATTCTTTATCTTCGAATCTGAGCCATTGGGACAAGGCAATCGAGGACGGACTAGGTTATGGTGGTGCACACAAGTGGAGAAGGACCTCAACCAATTTGGAGTGCGTAACTGAAGGCAGCTAGCTCAATTGGCTTTTTGCTTATACCATTGGCTGTGGTTTACTTGTGGCAGTATACTCCATGGTAGACGTTTTTGGGGAACATTGGAGTATTTCGTCGCAAACTAGCGTTCGATGACGTTAAAACTAATTAAATCAATTTTGGACGGTTGCCATAAAAGAGGAAGAGTCATTGTACGGCAGCATACAACCATTCCTCCCTTACGAGGACACTTCCAAGCTACGAGTCCGATTCTTTCTAAGGAAAGATCGTGCTGGCTGGAGAGGCATGTTGGTTGAGGCCCTGGTCCACCCGGGACTGTAGCGCCACAAGAAGAAGAAGATACTTTACCTCTATCTGGTGTGGTCCAGAAGCCTGGAATCCACAATATTCAGAAACCCAGAAATTTCCTTTTCGCCTAAACCTCAGTAAAAAAAAACTGTGTCACGTTGAAGAAGCGAAATGAAAACATTTGAAAAACGTACATCAATCACTTGCGGTTTGTGCGGTATGACGAGTTTAAATGTTATCTGTTCACAGTCAAGTTGTCACATTAACGAACCCTCGGTTTTCACAAAATCTTCTCACATTCCGTTGCACTGTTTCTTTTTTTTGCCGCGTAAATTATGTAACATGTGTCGGATGTCGTGTGCTGTCAATGTGGTTGCCACTGAATGCGTTGGCGGCGCGGGGAGCCATGCAGTTGTGGCGAACAGTGTTTACTTGTGGGCTTGTCTCATTACGCGTTCGGTTACAAGTAACATGGGTTGTATTAACGAGGTATTTAACTTTTAGTAGCCCAATCTATTGGTGGGTGTCGTTAATGTTTGTTTTTTCCTCCTTTCGTGTGGCAATTGAACGCTTCGCTGACCTTTTCACAAGGGATTCGCAATTTTATAGCGCTGAGTGTGGGCCGACAACGAAATGATTAATTGCTGTGTACCCAATACGTTTGTTATGTCGGCTTACATTGTCAATCTATGTGATTGTCATTGACAACGTAGAGCTCGTCCGCCCGTTCGGGTAAACCCCTTTTGATGTAAACAAACCCTCAAGTGGGGTAAATTGAATTTGATTTTGTTAACTTTGTGGTTTTTCTAATGTGTTGTGGCTTGTCTTGTCTGAAATGGTTTCGAAAAGCCACCCTCACCCCATATAAAGTAAATCTTAAATGACAGTCCTCCTTTTTCTGGCTGGCATAAGCACCCGATCGACCGACAGAAGGGTCGTTGTCATTGTGAAGAACGCTGTCAAGATGAGGGACCAAGTTTGGAAACTATTTAAAAAAAAAAATACGAGACAGATGGCTGTACTCCGGGGAGGAGGTGAAAAATTGTAGATTAGAAAGTTTTAAGCGCTCTCATGCGCTGGTTATCTTCGCAGAGACGTCAGTTTTTGCGCACGATAGCCTTGCCCCTCAAAGTGAAAGCAATTGTATCTTTTACTGCCCATTGTCCAGAGTTTATGACTTGCTCAGCACCAGCACCAGCACCCCCCTCTTTGCGGCTTTACAGGACAAATTACACCCGCTTGAGAGTCCCTCGTCAGACGTTTAGTCGTCGAAGAGAAAGCCCCTCAGATGTGTGACCTACTTACGTCGACGAGAAGGTGCTTCTGTTTGCCTTTAATCGGCTTTTCTATTTTCCTCCCCTTTTGGTATCGTCAGTGACCGCACACTCGATGTGTACAGCATTAGCTATTCCCGTGAATCTGATCAATCTACCCGGTGCGGCGCATGTTTACTGTGACCAACCTGTTGCTCGGTGGCGGCAGGGGGCTTAGCGACAGAACATCGTCAGGACGTTGAAAATGCGAGTGGTGGGTGTGTTGTTTGGGGCGGGGAAATTCAAAAGATTTTTATTTTCGTTTTCATTTCTTGAATTTACATTTAAATGGAAACAGAATGAATTGTATATCCCGAACTATTGTGTTGCATGCGACGACGACTACGACGACGACAACGACGACGTGGAGATTTGCTCGATGCATTGAATCGAAAATAAATCTGTCCGCTGATTGTTCTTTCGGTTTGAATTAAAAGGGTTTTTGTTCACATTATGCGCTATCCTTTCATGGATACACTCAGTCGTATATTTAATGGAAAATCGCTGAATTCATTAAATTTCCCCTTGACGCGGATACTTTTGTGAGAGGAGAACACTCAACTGGTGAGACCCCTGTGAAGCGCGTGACTGTCGGGGGTGTTATGAAATAAAATAAGTGTCTCTTAAATTTCGGCACTTTTCGTTTTGCCTTTAAAATGCCAACTATGCAGATGTACGTGCTTTAAGGGTTGGATTCCATTAATTTGGCATTCTGGACACATTTTTATTTCACTTAATTTTCATATTTTTTCACGCGTGTAGAGCCTGGAATGTCTGTAGGTGTGTGTGTGTGTGTGTTTGTGCGCGGTTCACACGACCTGCATAAGCCCTTCAAGTCCTTCGCATTCTTTTGAGTGGCAAAAAGGGAAGACTTGGAATATTTGAATAACTGGCCATGACGAGAGGGTTCACTCTGCCAATTGTCTTAACACTCACGTAGACTGAAAATGCCAGGAGTGTCTGATTCAATGGCTGGGGAAAACAATTTTTTAATAGACGAGCAATTGGTTGGTTGTTTTTTATGCAAGGAGGCAGAAACATTTTTTATATAAAGGCAAAAATATTTCTTTGAACTTCAAGTGTTTTGTACATTTTCAATTAGGCTGATTAAGATGATCCGTTGATATGGTTTTAAAGATGATTCGTGATTCGGTTTTAGAACAAATCAAGCAAAATAAGGCGTTGTCATAGTCAACAGTGATCTATAGCGGCATTCCAATCTAATTCAACAGCTTGACGCTGGAGTAAAATTCTACAAGATCCTTGTTGAATATTGTGCGTAGCAAAAGTTAGTTAGAATTGCAAATGTTCTGTGTCACCCTTTTAATCGCTGAGTAGCAAAAAATAACGATAATTTTAGAAGCTAAAGTCGCATTTAAAAACTATTGACAGTTTTCTCTCTGTAGGGGCTCACTAATTTTGAACACGTTTGACTTCTTTCCCCGCTCAACATAAACATCACAAAACAATATAAATCAACGAAATTATGCTCACGTATGTCAAAGATGAAAGTCTTATGTCATAGGAGAGAGCAAAATATTCAACCACTCTGCCCATTTTCGAACAAGGAATTTCTGGATGTATTTTGATGCACTGGTGCATTTGGGTTAGCAATTTAGATCGGCTAGATTTAGATGCTGAGACTGAGAGACAGTGGTATGATTTTGATTACGTGGCATGTCTCTTATCTTCTTCTGCACTCACATCACCTATTCACACAAAAAGAAAAAAAGAAATCGTGCCGAAGTTAGCTAAATGATATCAAATTACAATATACTCAGATCGGGGTAGGTTCGGTAATCATTTCCTGTCTCACCAACATCCGCTGCTAAGTGTGCACCCCTGTACAAAGAGGGCCTTTATGGGCACTGACTGTAATGGTCTCTTAAGGCATAAAGGCTTTCTCACCTATCCGAGCTAAATGCAAAAAAGAGGAACAGAAAGGTAGGTAGATATCCTAACTAGACGACAGACGGAAAAAGAAGATAAGAAAGAGAAAAAAAGAAGGAAAAGGGAAAAGTGGTCAAGCTAGCTCATCCTTTATTACCAAAAATAGAGGACTTCGCGAAGCTAAGCTTAGCTTCCTAGCATTAGTCTAAATTTATTCTTATAATAATAATTGAGTGGCACTACAGCTCACAAGGGACCAGGGCCAGGGAAGAAGCTATTCTTCAACAACTCGTGACTCGTGTTGTGCGTGCTATTGTTCTCTCTTGAATAGAGAACAGTGGGACATCAGAAACTTTAAATAAATTACAATTAGTGCTCTTCGAGTGTTATCAGCAACTCGAAAGAGGTAGTGTCGTGAAAAAAGCGAGGTTTTCCTTTCGGGAATCGAACCTGGAGCCTTGGCGTGTGAGTCGACACACTTACTCACTACGCCACTACCACCTAAGCTGCTTACCTTAATATAATCTTACCCCAGACATATGTATAATCATTTGAAAACTGCGAAGTGTATAACCTTACTGTGTCATTTAGCGATCAAGGTTTGTTGATTAACCGAGGGTGTTAATACTGTTTGTCACCGCACGCCTCATGTCGGATTGACAAAAACTTTGCTATATTCCTTGGCGAATTCTGTGAAAAATTGCCACGACTTTACGCTCCAGCCAATCAAATTTGAAAACTAAACTTTGCTTTGCTGTGACTCTCATGTAACTTCAGTTACCCATTAGTCCGCTTTTGCTCATAGCACTCAAAATTTATTCATTTTTCTGTTTCGAAAGTAAATATTAACCCACACATACAGTAATACATTTTTGAAAATATTTTCAATTCTTTATGATGTTGGGATCCTGCCATTTAGTGCGAAAAGCAATATCATTCAAATGGCAGCCACGAGAATTTTCGCAATACACAGTTCTTTTGAGGCAAATTTTGACAATTTTTTCTCACATTTCAAGCGGTGAGTTGTGTTGATTCTTCATGAGTCTAGACTTTGGAGATTATGCTCGCAGACATAGCCTTTTCAGGACAGACCAAGACAGTCAACAAAATCTAAAAGTGTAAGATTGCATAATCTTGGTGGCCAATTTATGTTGATAATACATGAAATAACGCGGCTAGGAAACTCCTCCGACAATGAAGCCATAATTGGTAGTATGGTGTGGTTTGTTGGTCCGACTTGCTATTGCTCAAATTATAACCCTTAATCGCCGGTTAACGAATAGGTTATTATGAGCTCATATTGCCCCGAATCGAATTGAAACTGCCCGCCTATTGGCATCTTCGTAGAAATACGGACCAACGACACCATTCGACTATATAGACTATAGATAAAACAGTCACTTAGTTTGTATGCAATGGCAGCACTTCGATCACTTGTGAGTTTCCTGAGCCGCTTTGGCTTGTTCTTCACTTAGGAAAATGTTATTTAAAAAATGGTTTATTTTCTGCGGTTGCAACACTGAAGTAGGATATTTACGGAATTTGGAATGATCAGCACACTTCAATTGTGATCTTCGTGGTGTAGTCAGTAGGTGCACCGAACCACACTTTCGATTTCCAGAGTGAACACATCGCATTCTTCACGGAACCACCTCTTTCGAGTTATTGACGACACTCAAAGAGTACAAAACGTCTATGAAAATCGGCCGAAGTCTCACCGTTCGCAATCGGCCCTAAACTGTGGGTCTTCTCTTTTCTGGAGAGAACAAGCATAAAACTAGTAGTCGATGCAGAAGCTAGGACCTGGTCCATTGTGAGTTACAGGTCCACTCAGTTATTACTAGCAAGCTTCAGTGATAAAAGATGCCAATTCAAATGTTGTGTACGACACGTTCAGTTGCTGCGAAAGCCAGAAAATTGCTATATTCTGAACAACAGCAACAATTGCACATTCAGTAGCAACAACCACGCTTCCACTCTCTCAAACTTAGCAAAGAAATGTGTGAAAAGAGAGGGGGATTATTGTAGAGGTTCTAAGCCCTTCAAAAAATTCTATCTCAAGCTTGTACTTGTACAAGCAATTATTCCATACCACTCAAAGCAGCAAAATGAAATATCGAAATTTCAAACTCCTGATATCCCCTCAAAAAAACAAGGCCATTTCTCTAAAATGAATAAAATAAGTTTTGCAAGGTTAGTTGATCTCAATCAGATATGTGCTCGTCGAATAAAACGAAAACTACATTTCGAAACGAAACACATTTATGGTGAGTGCACTTGAAGGTTATTTCCTGCAATCGTCTCACTCAACTACCGGAAAATTCTGTACGAACTGAACCAAACCAAATGTCAAAGAGCAACTATAGATTTTACTTCAGCCAAGGAGCCTGAGTGAGTTTCAAGCTCTCGTGTCTGAAAGGAAATGAGTTATGCTTGGTTTATCTGAACAGTCTACGGTTGATTTGCTAACAAGTGTGTCGCATATAGTATTTTTAATGATTTGAAGAAGAAACGTTTTTCTGGGCTGTGTGTGATGGGATGAAATTGGGGATTTTATTAAAAGTTTGTCTGCAACAGTTGGTATTTGGGAAGAGGCGAGAAGGGGATTGGAAAAAGCAGTGAATTTGTATTCTGTCATTAAATTCTTGACTCCAAGCTGATATATTCTCAATGCTCTGTCATTACGCATCATTCGAAAGTCTCAGATGACAGCAATTCATCATGTGTGCGCCACCCACCAGGCATCAAACTGAGCGATGTAAGTCAATGCCGCAATTTGTGCCTCATTAAGCCCTTAAGCACGGGCTATAATGTTGCCAACAAAAACCCTTTTTAATCCTTGAGCGGGCGATGTGCAAAATGTGAATTACCTTCACTCAGCGAGTTGAGCGCGTTCACCTCAATTACTCAGTTAGCAATCGTCTACACTCAAGTTACGTGATTAATGAATTTCATAATCCATCTTCCATCTTTTGGCACTGCCGCTGCTATAAAAAAATGAACAAAAACTATCCCCTTCCACCCACCGAACGCTCGAAATATTCACCCGTTACATTTGCCACTGCCGGCAACCCAAAATGGCCCACTGGGCATAATATATCAGACTCCCTCTCGCAAACCCATTCAGACAGATCTCTCTTCACCAGATCTTAGCAGGCAACACGAAAGGTTAACATTATTAACCTATTCAAAGTTTACCGCTAGGTTAGGGTTATTTTATTCGACCCTCATGAGCTGGTAGCAGTCATCGGGTCGAAGAGACACAAGAGATTATTTTCCATAATTTCTAATGCAGCGCCCTTAGCATCCTTCGGGATCTATTAAGCGGCGCAAAAGTGGCGTGAGCTGGTGAAATTTAGTCTCAATGATGTATTGGATTACCGTTGCATAAAATGTACACCACGGAAAGGTACATTCATCCACCACCATCAGTCAGCCTGGATTATGTGGTCTTCATTTGGCCGCATGGGGCGCCAGTTACAAAACTATGCTCGCGAGTGTGTGTGTGTGTGTGTGTTAGGCATTTAATGAAATTGCGTGCCTACCCTACGCCAAACATTCGCTGAATAATTGCATGTACACGCCATATATTAACTTTGCGCTGGCTGTTAGTTTGTGCGAAAGACGTCATTAGGAGCAGTCCAAGGTCGCGCGCCAGAGCGACTGATCCAAACGGGAGACGCTGTGATGTGTTTGAATAGATTAATTGCGTCGATTAACTGAAAGCTACTATTTGGCATCAGCATTCGTCAGCGTCACTACACGCGGCGAATTCACTTAATTTGTTTATCCAGCGGAATATTTTCGCAAATATCTGAACAAGGACACACTGGGCTGTAGTCAATCATTGTGAAATTGTGTATTTAGCTTCATTTACATGGATTTTCTATTAGTCCTATTTGCCGACAGATTGGGGAGCATCGATTTTGAAATTCGCCTCTTAACGGGGGGGATTTTGTGAATTACTCTGCCAGTGCTTGTCTTTCGGCGGATGATGAGATTTACCCTATTCCAGGTGGCAATGAAATCGGAATAAGCTGCCGCTGACAGTGCTCGGGAGCCTTATGCGGTAAAGCCGTTGAAATGCAGAGGTTGCAGAGATTTAACCCGTGATTCGATATAATCCGCTCCGACTTGGCGAAGTTGGCGAAAATCTACTTGTACTTTGTTTCACGAGATGAGAGTGAATGAGGAGAGCAAAAAAAAAAAAAAAAATTGCAGAATTTAATATATTCCAAGGTAATCCTAGCAATCAATTTGAAGATACACGAACTGCTGCCACCCTAGGTGATTTGCTTTTGTTCCCCCTTGCACAGGAGTGTGTCTACCAATTGCGAACCGTTCCGTCGTTGATGTCACAGTCATCACCAGTGCCGCGCCTGAAAGACACGTTGGTGTAACCATCGTGAATTGGATAACATTGTTCGTTCGCTGTGGAGTATGGTCGGTGGTTGCTGCTGTTGTCGTTGTCAAGGTTTTCCTTTCCGACACGAGTCTCTGCTGCAATCCGGGTGAGCACACGACGTTGTCAGAGGCTCACTTAGCCTCATTGTTTGGTGGATTTATCGGTGTTTGTTTGTCCATTGTGTTTTAAATGAATTCAACGATTTAATGAGCGGATCATTGAAGGTATTGGGACTCGTTGACTGCTGAGCTTGTTGCTGTCATTGTGAATTTTATTTGCTGAGGATCATGTTTTTTTTCTTTCGTTTGCTGAGTGGAGAGGTGTAGGCTCTGTGGTATGGATTTCGTTTGGTTTTTCGTTTGTTGTTGTGTATTTGGGATGTGATTTTGATGGAAAAAGAGGCGCTTTTGAAACAGATTTCTTCCTTTTTGCTGGGTCCTGCTGCTGGACGTTTAGCTAATTGCTTGACATCTTGTCAACTGTCTTCAGAGAAGAAACTTAACTAAGTTTTTCGCCTCCTGTGTGCATTATCTCAACCAAGGATATCCCCTGTTGCTTTGTGCCACTGGTTCAGATTCAGAGTGTAAAAGTCTCTCCTTTGTGTAGCGGTGAAAGAACAACATTCACTAATAAATTCTTTGTAAAACCTGTCTAAAATGCGCCTTGAATGCTTGACAGCTAGCTACACGATCAATAATCCTTTTCACCTCCCTGCATACTTGCCAAGAAACCACAGACCACCATCAACGGATTGACATATATCACAGCAGCAACGTCTACGCACATAAACAAAGTCACCCCATATGACACAAACACAAATAAGCATCAAATACATCACTGTTCATCTCCCACACTCCCAGTACAAACGATTTATGTCCCGAAACTCGTGACATTTTTATTTGCCGCCAAATAATTAACCCAACCGCACGGTGGCTCACTCCTCATGCTTACACGCCCCACTTTACATCGCATAGGCCAAACTAGCAACCACCAAAAAAAGAGATAAAAAGCCCATGACATCCTTAACGCGGACTATTAATTTATATTTACAACGACAAAAATTGTTCCAAAAATATTTCTGAATTAAATTTATTTCGTTATGCCCGAAATAATATCAAGACATCCAACACAATCTTTCACTGCGCTCATCCATCTATTCGGCTAAACGACCAGAATTCACACGGTATTTCGAATTAGAAACGAACGACGATGAAAAAAAAAATGTAAATTGGCTAATCCCGGTCGTGCGGCCATGCGGCACGAAGAAAGACCCATTTCGAGCAGCGGCGGCGTGGCAGCGGTGGCGGCATCGTCCCTTCGGCCGGACGTGGAAACTGGCAATCAATTCTCTCTCGGAGGGCGGCCCCTCCCGCGGGCGTTGAAGTCGAATTCATTGCGCAAATGGCATGTCTGACGAATGAGTGTCCTGGCCTAGGCGGCGGTTGCGGGATTGATCGGTGTTCGATTCGTCGTCACACTCACGGATGCATGTACACTCTTCACGCATCGGTAAATATGGTTTTTGGAATCTTCATTAAATTAATTACAAAGTTCGGCCTTGAGAGGCTGACGCTTGGAAGATGCATGGTGATAGAGGTCAGTGAGTGGAGCTGTTAAAGTGATTGAATTAAAGTGTGGACAGGCTCACTTATAGGTAACATGTGTCCTAACACCTCCGATGCAAAGTTGAAGTTTGTAATCGGTGTAAGAGTAAACTGTTACACGAAGTGCTCAGATTCAATCGAAAGTTTGGGTAATTGGAATAGCATTTAATTTTGAGGAAGTCCTACGAAACAAATGAAGTTTGGGGCGATTTCATTGACAGCTTTGTACAAATGGTACTTTAAAAAAAGTCTTGTTGGATTTTTCTTTAAAAAGTTGAGCAACATTGCTTAAGGATATAATCGAAATAAGGAAGGTATTTGAATCAAACTGAGAATCAAACAGAGAACATTCCCATATCGGACGGCACACAAAAGAAGGACTTTAACCAACATGCTGTATGACTTCAGCTGGTGAGAGACTGGGCTTACTGGGGAGACTTACTGTTTAGGGACCAGAAGCAGAAGAAGACTTGGGGTTACATTCACTCACCGAGGGTTTCGTTTAATTGGTAAACGTAAAAAGATTCAATTGTGATTATTCAAGAAAAAGAAATTCTATTTATTTAAATCAATTAGTTTCTGGGTGTAACTAAGGGACACACAAAACAACCCTCTGCTATTTGCCATGGAATACAACTCCAAATCCTGTTTGTTTGTTTTTGCATTTAAGAGTGTGAAAACAATGAGGATTTCCACATTGCCGCATGAAGCTCTTTAACAATCGATCTTCTTCAAACATGTTCTTTCAGTAGGTCACCACCACTTAGGCATAATAGACAATTTGAATTTGGAAAGAAGCTTGTAACTTCACACTCTTGGTTTTAGAACTGAACGACTTCAAAAAACATAATCTACTGTTTACCTTTTTACATGGATGGGAGGGAAAGTAGAAAACAAAGGAGATACAAATAGTTCTCATCCGAAACTTGAACGAGAAATATTTTAAAGCAGCATACCCTCTACACGTAAATAAGCGTGTCTTTGCAAATTGTGTGTGAATACTTGAAGAATAGAAATATGTTTGACTATAACGATTTGAGTACGAGAATAGTCTCCGTCTTTTAAGGTTATGTTCTTGAGGTGGTCGCCGTGGCGTAGTGGATAAATGCGTCGACCCTCGGCGGATACCTCGCATTTTTTCACGGCAGCACCTCTTTCAAATTTCTGACAACACTCAATGAGTATCAACTGTCTATGAAATCAAATCTCGCCGTTCGGAGTCGGCAAAAAGTCTGTAGGTCCCTTCTACTCGTTAGAGAACAGTAGCACGCACAACTCGAGTAATTGTTGTAGAAAGTAGGCCCTGGTCCCTTATGGGCTATTGTTCTACTCGATTGTTATTATTATTACTTAACGGACTACTCTTGTAACGAAACAAAATATAACAAAACATTGAAAGTGAAACTTGAATTGTTGGCGAGTCAGACAGATTTCCTAGTGGAGAAGAACACTTTCGTCTGCATCAGCCACGGCAATGTTTTGTGACAAGTAAAATAACTTTGCGCGTCTGCACTGATAAATACATTCAGAAAAAAACACGGAAATCTATTTCGGATTTCAAAAAACAACACATCCTGTTAAATGAATTTTGCTACGACATCTGTAAGGAACATTTCATCTCCTTGATGTACAGTGTGTCCAAGTGAACTGCATAAGTAAGCGGTTAACCCTGAAATTGCTGTAGTCGCAGAAACCACAAGCCACACATAAGATTTCCAGTCAAATTATGACTATGCAGTGGAAACCACAAGTTGGAATGTTAAATTTCAATAAATCAAAGTGCCAAGGTGGTATAGATAATGGTCAACCAAATGATGAAATAGGATATGTGAGAGATACCGTCCACAAGAGCCTAAAACATATCTTCTGTTCTCTGCGTGTTATACTTCTTTCACCAAACGAAGTGTGCTACAGTTCATTACCGACTCTGAACGGAAACAATTTTAAAGGTTTGAAGATTTTCATTGACAAGACGTGTTGAGTGCTATTAGCAACACAAAAGACGAAATATGCGAGGCGGTCATTTGTGAGACCTAGTCTAGTCTGTGGCACGAGCAGTATGGCATGTTGCGCCATCTTGTTAAAATCGCAGCACATCATAGTTGTTCAATTAATTAACGAAAAAGTCAGTACTCATGACTGTTACGTTTTGGCCAGCAACGTAATAGAAAAAAGTACGAACCATCGAACCCATAAGCACACCCAATAGCCAGTTTTTGTAAATGCAACCGTGTCTCAATATACACTTGGGGATAATCAAGTTTCGTTTAGTGACGTATACATTCAACCAAAAGTGGGTTTCGATGATAAACAAATTTAGCTCGTGAAAATTGGGATCAACGGCAATCTTGTTTTGGGCCGTCTAGGCGTCAGTATTTTCATGTTGAAATATCAACTGTAACGAAGTGAACTTGGTTAACACTCAATGGAAACAAGAAGACTTAGTTCCTTTGAATGCCTTGACATGTGTCCTTAAGACGTAGACGATACAATCTGGGTTCTAAATCTTATTCAGTGCGACATATCAAACGTGTTTGTCATCACTGAGTGAAGCAAAACGAGCGCGAAACCAGAAATAGTTGGTAGCACAGATTGTAGTGATTGGATGAGTTTGTTAATTGACATTTATATCTTTAATGAAATACAGTGCTACAGTGAAGATTGTAGACATCACATTCCCCAAAGCAGCCTTCATAAAGAAGTCAAATTAATCATTCAAAAGAGAAGTATAAGGAAGAAAATGCAAGTGTATTTGTCTTGTCAGTTATACGCCAATGCACTTGCAATCGCCGAAGAACAAATTGGCAAATGTCAGATTTGGTTTAACATGTTCATCTGCCATTTGTCAGAAGAAATCATCTTCCCAAGAGTCGTAGAAAATGCAAGACTAGACACCTCAGTTACCCAAGTTCATGAGATCATGTTTAGGAAAAGTCGCTCCAAATTGACGCCTTTCTAAAACGTATTCCTTTTATGGGTCACAGCTTCCAATGCAACTCCACATTCAGTCGGGAAATACACCATAACTGCCCGGTCTGAATCGGCGGAAATCGGCTTGAACCAAAGTTCCAGTGGCTCCAGACTTCCCGTGACAACAGAATATAAGCTTTGGACAAGCTGTCAGCACCCGTTTGATTTCCTTAACTCCTGGGGCTGGTAGACGCCATCACTCCAAGTTTACTTTGGTTCCATCAGTAATTCCATTCACACATATAATAATGTTACGGGTGTGATTTTTAGTGATTCATAAATCTAGAAACATCATCTGGAACCAATAGGCAGGGCTAATGCTGCTGATTTGGATAAATATACAGTCCATTTCCTTAGGATAGCAAATGGAGGAACTCACTTGAACTCTACCAGCCGTATCAAGATGTGTGTGTTGTCGGGAAAGCACAGATTCGGACAAGACGGCACTCTCATGAAGAGAGTAAACCAAATTTCCAGTATAAAGACAAGCCGCTATGGGCGGCTTAAACTAGTGTCCCTGTGGATTTAAGCTCATGCTCTCCCCCTTAATAAATTAAAAATAATAATTGAATGACACTACAGCCCACAAAGGACCAGGGCATAATTTCTACAAACAACTACTCGTTTGTGCGTGCTACTGTTCCCCCACAAGTACAAAAGACTTACAGTTTTTTCCAGACTCCAAACGGCGAAATTTAAGAAGCTTTTCAATGACAATTAGTACTCTTCAAGCATTGTCAGCAACTCGAAAGTTATGGTGCCTCGAAAAATACGAGGTGTTCCCTCCGGAAATCGAACGTAGGACATTGGCGTGTGAGCCGACATACTTACCAACTAAGCTACGACGATCACCCTTAACAAGTTGCAGCCTTATTAATACAAAAGTTGACTTTGACTGTGAAGTCTCTTCCCTCTTTAAATGGAACTGGTGCAAATAGCCAAAGTTGCGCTCTTCAAAAACCCTAAATCTACAAATGCTAGTGACGAACGAAAACGTTATCTCATTTTTTTTTTACTGTTGACCCACTTTTGTACGTCAAGGCAAACAGTGTACCCTGGAAAAGAAATTAAATATGCAAAGCTCATTCACTGAATGGACAATTAAATATTCCTCTCGAAAACCACTGATTTGGAAATGGTCTATGAAACTATTGATTCGAAAACGAACTCAACAAAACCGCTGGTTTACGGAAGAGCTCCCTATTGTTGATTGTTTTTTGCGTAAATGGAAAATTTATGATGAGCGCGCATAGCCACAAATATTTTATTAAGTATGCTTTGCTCTTCACAAGCAAACAAATACGTACTCCTCCCACCCCATGACAGTCCAGCATATCGCCTTATCGAAGCACCCGCCCCGCCCCGCTCTTATCCAAATTTAGATTTACGAGTACTAACCCATTTGTGGTTTATCGATGAACAGCCGTTTTAATCTTATCGCGCTGCAAAATACCTCGCCGCACGCGTTCCAGTCAAGCGCAGCATTATTTTACGTTGTCGCAGTGCACTTGGAAATGCAACTCGAGTTCACTTCATTTTTTTTAAAGCGGAAAGCATCAACCCCACCGCCACCCATCAATTACTTATAACTTATTCAGTGAGGGAGTGTAGCCAGAAGACGGGACGGAGTGCCTCTTGCGACCCATTTTCAATTCCCTCTAAGAAACACAATGGAGCCCCCAATGGACTTTTAACAACTGATTTGAAAGTGTGTAAAGGCCAATACTAAATGGTCAGTTTGACCTTTTTTCTCAAAAAAGAAAACAATAGCGTCCTCCAAAGAGGAGACGATAAAAAATATCCCAAAGGGAGACCAGCTCCGTCCCAAAGCAGGTATTTTCTTCAAAACAAGTCAATTTAGCAATTGTTGCTGCAAACACCCGCAACGGCGACAAATCAAATCCATCAGTCCATAGAAAGCAAACCCCCCGTCACCACACCAATGGGCGTGGTGGCTCAATTCAATTTTAAAACGTTTCTGTGGAACACGAATGCACCCCGGCATGATTTCACCAGAATTCCTCACGTGAGGAGGTGTCAAGACGTATTTACTCCACCCCATACAATTTGCCTCATTCACAAGCTTTGTCAGACGTCAATTTGACAGGTGTAAATGCCGGAATAAAGGCGCTAATAGAACACACAACCAACAGGTTGATACTAATGCACCCCTGTGTCTGACTGAATGGAGTAATTCACGTGAATCGCTCCGCGGTGTTGACATTTGGCAATCAGCTAATTGCAAAAGCGTAATGTTATGGAAATTTCATCTGGAGCGTGTACTGCACATATTTGCGCGAGTAAGGGGAACGTCGGTCGTCCGTGGAGAGTGTGCAGGCAGATACTTTGTCGAAAACATCAAACGCCGGGGATGATGATGGAGAATATAAAACGACAGAATGCCATCTTTTGATGGCAGAGTGTTGCCGCAGTTTATTAGCGGAAACTAATAAATTGAAGTGTTTCCCGTTGTCGTGTCGCACAGAGGGCGTGATGCTTGATATGTGTCAGTTAAACTTTGAACAGATGACAAGACCGATTGTAAATGTCATGAATGGGGCGTTTAATGGGATCAGCTTTGTGCTTGAGTTATACATTGTGATGAAATTGTGAGAGGATGTTTGCGAAGGTCATTTGCAAGGTGTGTGCGATTTTTCTTTCTGCTCATTTTGAATTTTTGTGGTTTTTATTTAGACTCAATCATAAAAGTTGGTCAATATTTTGATGACGGTTCTGTTTGGTTTGACGTGAAAATATGCTCGGGAAAATATGGCGGATCTATTTGAGGAGCTCTTATGTCATTGATGAGACAAGATGTTTGTCACCTGGGATTTTGACTAATTTTGACTTTGTCCTTGGACGTTGAAAACTGTGTTTTCTAATGAAGTGAGGTTAAGTTTACACTAAGGGATGGGTATTTTGTGAACTTGTCGAGTTTGATCAATCACTGATTGGCAACAATGCCAAACTGATCTCAATTACTCAAGTGTTCCATATGTTGCAATCCCAATGTGGGACGTATGTGGAACCCATTTTTAAATTTGGGACAAATTGTTTTATTTTCTGACTGGGGGACACAGAAAAACAATTTTTAAGTTATACGAGAGTGGTCTTAGAAGTTTCCGACCAAGCAATGGAGCAGGACAAGAAGTACAGGAAGCTTGGACACACTTCCTTCAGTGATTCGATCTCTCTAAACCGTCCAAATAGGACGTGTTGTTTTTCTGCAAAATAACTGATCCCTAAAGTAATTGCTGCTCTAGCCCGAAAAGACTTTGAATCGGAGCCAATGAGACAACGCAACAGAGGGCAGCCTAGGTTGAGATGGCACACATAAGTGTAGAAGGACTCTTAACCAACGTGGAGTGCGAAACCGAAGGCAGCTGGCGAGAAATCGTGCCAGCTGGAGAGGCATGTTGGTTGAAGTCCACGGCCACCCCGGACTGTGTCGCCAGTAAAAAAATGTAGAGGAAGAAGAAGTCCTCCTAGCGCAGTTTTAAGATGAGGGAGTAAAAAGAAGTAGCTTTTGTGTAGATCTGTTGAGCAAACCGCAATTCGTTGACTTTCGCAATGGCAACCGGTAAGGTGTGAGATGGCACGTTATATTGGTAAAAGAAGGATTTTTCCTTTTTCGCAAATGTGGGTGTTTTTCTGCAATTCCCACCATTAGCTTGGCAAGAAATGATGCGTAGTATGCTCCTGTAATGTTTTTGTTTTTTTTATTTTGAATGACAATCGATTTAGTGAACTCTTTTACTATCCCAACAAACAGTTGCCATCACATTTACAGCCGAGCTGGCTTGCTCTTTGAAGTTCACAATCTATATTAAAGTCTATATTTGTTTGGCTAATAACGGTGTCTGCAAGTTTCATTTACATTTATCGTCACCAAAACTCCGATTTATTGCGTCTAATTTGCGCCAACAGAGCATAGAAATGTTAATTGGAACACGTTTTCAGTCTTAAGTAAGCAAACGCGGTACCCAGCATGTGGAAAGCTTTATAATACTCTAACCTTGAAATAATAACTAACAACTGCTTTTATCTCTCTTATTTTAAATCGGCGGTCTTCTAACACCATTTGGTGAACTTTAGCAATGTTATCGTCAGTTGTCGCAGTCTTAGGACGTCCCTTAGGCTTATTATCTCGCAGCTGCCCAACATTTCATTATGGTAAATTATGGTGCAGACTACACAGGGTCCAACTCATCTTTGCTTTTCAACACCAAAACTTTAATAATACATACTCAAGTTTTTCCGTTGCATTCACATCCATTCATATCGACTCACTCAAACGACGAACTGAAAACAGCGCGTCCAAATTGGCTGAAACTTCGGTGAGTAACTGTCAAGAGATGCACAACTGACATTCACTAGCTCTTATTGACAAGTGCCGTATACATTTCAGACCAGCCTCGTATGTCGATCATTTTTTGATTTGTGTCGGAAATTTTCAAAATCTGTAGCGTGCCTCGTTTGTGGGAAGTATGCGGAATATTTTGAAACTCTGTGGGAGATGTGGAATTTTTTCAAGCACTGGGGGCATACATATTTGTGTGGAAAATTTTCAGATTAGACGACGCATCCGAAGCTCTTTTAAATACTGCGGGGTATTGTGAATTTTATTCAGATTCTGGTAGGCGTGTTTTCCTCGTCTTATTTCCACGCGTTATTTCATCAGCACACTTCAAACTTTGCGTATGTGTAATGCTTTCCGAATCTGAGACGTATGTGAAGCATTTTTAGACACTGTGTCGTATGTGCAATATTTTTTTGACAGTACGACAGTATTGAAGATTTCTTGGGTACTTTCGGAACATTTTGAAATAACGTGTCAGTGCATGTGGAGCATATTCAGCCTAGTTCAAAGCACAAGCAGGTAACATTCAAAACATCCGTTTAAAAAGAAATAAATAATATAACTTAGTAGAGAGAGAGAGAGAGAGAGAGAGATGAAGAGAGGGAGAGAGAGAGAGAGAGAGAGAGAGAGAGAGAGAGAGAGAGATAAAGAGAAAGAGAGAGAGGGAAATGAAAGCATAAGCAAACGTTTGTGTTTTTTGTAATTTGTAATTTGTAACGAATATCAGTTGTGGCAATTTTTGCACAAATTGAATAGAAAATTTCTTTTTTCTTAACTTAACATTATTGCAGCCAATTAATTTTGCTATTTCTGTTGTTCCGAGGAAAAACATATAAATTCGTTACTATAACTTTTTAGACACAGAATTTCAAGTATGAAAAATTGATTGAATTGAGGTTTTCAACGGTCTTAAGCGTGTTCAACTTTTTCTTCTTCTTATACTGGCGTAACAGTTCGGGTTGGACCTGGGCTGGGACCTGGGTTGGACATGTCTCTCTTCAACCAACGATCTTTCGCCAACTGCCTCGAATTGCGCACTTCAAGCTGATTGAGGTCCTTCTCCATTGAAATGAGATAGCGTGTTGGACTTAACAGTTTGAAAATACTGAAAACTTTTTTCCGAAATGAGTGCTGTGTAACCCAAACTTGGAAAATTGTGAAAGGCAGTTTGGGCAAAATGAAGGATCCACCACTACTGCCGTACACGTATAAAGTTCATGAATCTGGTTTGTTCATGGAGAACACTCATGGTCCTCGTCATCGTGGAATATGGTTGCCATGCACGTGACGATGAGACTCAATCCACGAACATCAACAAACCTTCGATTTCGAACGGTCAACTTTTTACGCATAAGCCTGAGGAGAATTCTACACAGAGATCTTGGGTTATACGCTCAGCCTCCTTTTCGTGTTCATTTCGCAGTTTATTTCTTGCAGCGTGAATTAGACAATAGCTTTGGACGCAAAATCATATTTTTGGCGAGGCACATTTCTAGTTCGTTGACTATGTGAGCAAATACTTCGCAGCATCCGCTCGTTAGCGGCGAGAAACCGATGCATTTGCAAAAAGTCTCAGTTTGGTGAGGATTTGGGAATTGCGGCATTCTTCGAAAATAATGCTGGAAATAAAGTTTTGGTTAACGGTGGCCATTACAGAGCCATGCTTACCGACTTTTCTTTATCTTAAATTGAAGACATGTACTTGGATGATCGCTAGTTCATGCAGAATATCATACCATATCATTCCACAACTGCTCACCAAATTCCTAAATAGTTTTATCAGCTTTTTTGGAATTGTTTTGTCAATTACACGTCTTGGGACTACAGAAGAAGATGCAGAAAAATTGTAAATGTTTTCTTACCCCAACATGACATATTACATCTCTGTAGACAGATTATTGGAAACTATGTCCCGGTTGGTTAAGGACTCCTTTTTTTTAAAGTACCATTACGAAAAAAAACTCGGATTCAAATTCGGAAGGAAACTTCTGCATTTTCCAAATAGATACGTAAACATGGAATATTACGAAGCTTCCCACAAATATGTCAATTACAAAACATAACCTTTGTAGGCGTACCTCCCACTTGCCCAGTTGATTTCTTTAAGAAATAAACGCGCGTGCATATGCGCTCATTTTTTAAAGAAATTTCCAAATACGTTGTAAAACGAAAACATGAAACGAAAATTCTCCCAAATTACTCGCTACGCAAATTACGTCTAACTCGTTGCAGCACCAATTTGAGATTCCCCAAATCCATACTAGACCAACACATAAAAGTGGCCACTTATTTATACGAATGCAACTCAAAACAGGTTTATGATATGTTGGCGGAAAAGAAAAATATAAAAAAATCATCGCTCTTGCTCGGCAACATAATTTATCCTCGAATGCGGCTGTGCTCGCAGCAGGAATACGAATAAACTGGGTGCGTCGAAATTTGAATTTGAGTCACGGACAGTTTAACACCCGTCCTACGTCTGTGTGAGTAATAATCCGCAGGGACTATGAATCATTGCAAACGTAGCGTAGATTAATAAAATTTTAAAAATGTCTTGCAAACAAAGTCGTTGCTATGAATTATTACCCCCCCTGACAGGCAGGCCTATAAACTACAAAAACTAATCACATCATGACTTTTATTGAAGTTGAAGGAGAGCCAAGAGAAGGGGAACCGTCATATCCGTCACCCTTTCCATGGAAAAATCTGTAGAGTTCCGTCCTTCGACGACATCTCCTGCCTGAACTTCAGATGGTCCCTTCCTCGCAAATCAAATCAATGAAAGTGGTAAGGGTTGCGGAACACTCGCATGTACGTGCCTACCGACTTACAAACTTATTTTCATCCGAAAAGGTACGTACACTCGTACGTTGGATAACTAAAAATAGCCTAGAGATATTCTTGGCTACAGTGATGATCTATCTATAGACGTACTTCAACGGAAAATTAAAAAAAAAAAGCCAAGCACACACACACAAGACAGGAGGCTCTTTTGAAAGTAACAAGGCGGAAAATTTGAGGAGATTCTGCCTTTTGTAGGGAGCACGCAATCGTTCAAGCTAAAACGAATCCCAGCTATGGGATGTGAATCTGAGAAAATAGGAATATGGCGAAGACAAACAGCAAGTTGGAAAGGAAAATGTTGAATTAAAAGTATTGTTGGCAAGTGAGGCTATTCCTATCGCTGAGCTTAACCCTTGGAAAGATGGTATGAAGTTGGGAGTGGGTATCAAGGGCGTACCCTTGCTAGCGGCGTTGGAACAAGTTGTTTCTCTCGTGGTGCAGTTTATGTGTTGCAGCTATATCAGTGATGTATTTGGTAATCCTCAGTATTTTTAATTTTGACACTTCCATTTGATGTGGTCGAGACGAACAATTGTCTAGATGATGGCAAATCTTTGCCTGAAAAACTGACATCTTTGTGATCTTTCCTCGCAAGCAGGATCTAAAGTGATGGACCTCTTGTCTGGCATTAAGCCCATAAGAATGCACGGTCGTCTAATAAGCACAGAGAAGCATTTCAAATGGCGCCCAACACAAGGACGTGGTCACATATTTCCTCGTTTGACTTTCCTTTTGTTTTCTTGCTTGATTTTTATGCGCCAAGGTTTCCGCAGTGTTTGGAACTGTTTTTAATTTGTATTGGGATCCTTACCCAATATTCTTCTTTTGCCTTTTTCCAAGTAGATTCATAATTCAGTAAAAAAGTTTGGCCAAGTGACTTTCAGCGGCTCTTCGGTTGACAATTTTTTTACCATCAATATAGATTTACAGAAACGTAAATGACAATCAGAGTTATACGGTGGAGGAGTTATGTCTTGGTATCCCTGGTCACCTAGCAAGATAAAATCACTTGTCATCATCATCGCAATGTGTTCTCGTTTCTCAATGCTTTAACCTCTTCCTTAGTAACCCGATTTGTTTATACGTAAAACGTCTTTTTGTATTCTTCTCCCACCTTTTTGTTTTTACGTCAATGCTAAGTACCAACAGTGTCACCGTTTTCTGTCCACATAAATGACGTACCAAAGGGCAGATAGACAATGGTCTATTTGCGGTTTTCTAAATATTCTTTTCCTAATTGCTTATTCCCCTATATGGCATGAACCAAAGCGTATTTTGTAATCAATTTCCTGGATTATTTGTGTGCCCAAATTTGACAAGTCCCGTTGTAGGTTTAGTAAGCGTTGAGTGCCAAGCTAGGCTTCCAGGAAACATACAGATTACGACGGAGATAGTTTAGTAAGAACGATGTAGTTGATAATATGATTCAAATAAAAGATTAAAAATTAAAAATATGAAACGCGTTTCAAATGCAATGGTTCTTAACTCAGGCATCAATCCTGCAATAATGGAAGACAATTTGCTTCCTGTTGGTCAATTTCGGTCACTCTTTCTTGATTGCTTCACTCAATCGTTCGAGTTGTGCACAGTGAAGGATTGACTGGACCGTTTCGCCACGTTCTAGCAGCTCAAAAAACAATTTCTCTTCGATCCCACCGAACACACAATCTTGTTTGCCATTTATCTAGGTTTGGAAGTCGTTTGGTTGCTAGCCGTCCTTTAAATACGATGTGCTTGTATTTAAATCATTTTTATTACGCTCAGTGAATCGATTGTGCGTCGAAAGTTTGGGTTCGATTTCCGGACGGGATACCTCGCATTTTTTCACGGCGCCACCTCTTTCGAGTTGCTGACAACACTCAAAGAGTACTAAATGTCTATGAAAGCTTCTCAAATCTCGCCGTTCGGAGTCGTCCCTTCTACTCGAATGTTATTCTCGAGAAACAGGGGCATCCACATTGAGTGACTGTTTGGTGAGGATTGTGTAGTTGTGGCATCATTGGACCGTTTTTATTCGAAAATGAGGATGGGTAGGCATTACAGATCCATGTAATTACTACTTTTTACTGAAATTAAATGCAGGGGTTTCGACGGCTTCTGACTTATTCAAGGTGGAGCAACAGAGAAACATTTGTGCAACAGATTCCGAAATTGTGTAATCAGCCTTCTTGAGAATGTCAATTGAATGCCCCGGAGACGCGATTTGACTCCTTTGGGACTACTTTTGTTTATGGAACCGTAAGGAATTAATGCTATGCCAACAATTTGAAACCGATTCAATGACCCAAGCCATTCATGCACTGCAGCCCGAAACCATCAACAAGCTCTTGAAAAATTTAGGGTAGTAGAATGCACTGCTGTAAGGCTCGCTGAGGCAGCCACCTTAAGGACTTTGTGCCCCTTTCAAATGGCAATGTTTGTTCTTACTCATAAATCTATTATATATGGGCAACAGTTAATTTTGCCCATATTATTGTATTTTTTAAAAGAAACTTGTGTTTCACTCGATCCGTTTATAAGATTGAGCAAAACAAAAATGTTGATATATTTTAAATTTAATATTCTTACCGAAAACCCATTTCAAAGACGTGCGCAATGTCATTGCGTTTTAATATAACACCTAGTCTTCGTCCCGATGTGGCTGAATGTGATATAATATTTTGATTAAACTGGAAGGATTCCCTTAAGCCTACGTAAGTGCTGTCAGCCATCAAATGGGGTAGTTATTGCCAACATGGATGTATTGCATTAGTTTATACCTAGATATGTACATGTGTGCCATAAGAGTGACACAGTCACAAGAGTTGTTAGGTGGAACTCTGCGAAAAGGAAGGTCCTTGTACACAATTGTAAAACAATCGCCGATTCGGGGTAAAGATCCTCATTTGCGTATGAACAACAGACAGTAAATTAAAATTACTGCAAGGTAACATTTGCTTTGATCGAAAATTATGAACACGTTAGCTAAAAGGGTACAGAATCTGTCATTGGTCGAGAAAAGAAAATAAATAAATTTTCTGGCTCCACAGTTCACAAGGGGCAAGGATTTGGCTTCTTTAGCAATTACGAATGATGTGCGGGCATTTTTTTCTCACTCTCAGCTGGTATCCTTTGAGTGCCTGTCAAGGTGGTGCGGTGCAAAAATATTAAGTGTCTAGTCTAAGAATCGAACCTGGAAGACTGTGAGTCGACGTCCAACCAACTATGTCACAGTGGCGACTGCAAAAGAACATGAAATCAAATTTGTCATTTGCGCCTTCTCCTTGCTTGTATTGCTCAGTGTTGCAATTTGGATGCATGAACTGAATTATGTGCGCACAATTTGATAGAAAAGTTTTGCGTGCGATTTTTGGCCCTGTTTGCCTTATTGGCATCTGGAGGAGAAGATTTAACGACGATGGGCGACAAGAGCCTGGTCAAGCGTCTTCTTGTGCAACGCTTAAGATGACTAAGCCACGTAGAGCATATGGATACCACTTGTCAGGCTCGAAAAGTCTTCGAATCTAAGCCATTGGGATAACACAACAGACGAAGGCCTAAGCTAAGGTGGCGCATACAAGTGGAGAAGAACCTCAACCAACTTGGAGTGCGCAACTGGACTTAGCTAGCGAAAGATGGTGCTGTCTTGAGAGGCATGTAGGTTGAGGCCCAGGTCCACCCCGGACTTTAGCGCCGCGAGTAGATAGAAATCATTACTTTTATCCCTTAAATGACGACTTGTTGAAGAAAATTAGAGCAATAGACCAACAGGCATTAGACATCAGTCGGAAATAATTTTGTCAAAACATTCTAGCACTCAGCTCGGTGTAAAGCGCTCCTCGACATCCACCCAATTCCACAGCCCATGATCGCCTCGAAATATGGAAGGGAGACTTGACACCGATTTATTGCATCCACTTTCAAACGTCTGTTTCGCAGCACGCAATAGGCCGGCATCCTTCAGTTCTTTCAATTACAGAGAAATTTTCAATCTTCACCGCTCCTCCAAACTGCTGAATAGGATCTTAATTATCCTCCGCCAAACAAACAGAATTAATTCCATTTTATGATATCATACCTCGCCATCAGAACCGTCCTCTATCATGCACATTGATTACCAGAACTCGGAGATCCGCAATTCCCCCCAGAAGGGGTTGTTTGCCCCTACCGCCCGCCCACTATGGCAAACCTCAATTAGGCTTACTTTACACTGTGTGCTAATATTTTTCATTTTTAAATAGCCACCCCCGGTGCAAATAGTATCCATTCCAAGGCAGGGCTGCTCGGCCACAAATTGGCCAACGGTATGCACATGGGTGGGCAGGTAAAAAGATGAAACTAATTAATATCCCAGGTTTCCGTTTTCGTTCCATCGTCACCGTCACCGCCATCGTCATCGGCTCCGTCGAACTGGGAAAGGCCATCCTGGCCTCCTGGTTAATAACTCCAAAATAATGAGCACCGTAATCCGATACCCGCACCGTGGAGATGGCTCCTCTGAAAAGGAATCCGAATATAGACGCGTGTAGCCGTTGCCGGTTGGCCCATTAATGGTTCATTCACAAGCATAATTCATTTCGCATTATGCCTCCCCGGCAATTTGTCTCAAATTTATTTCATTCTCTAATTTTCACTCCACGTTTCAATTTGAATTCCCAACACAAGATGAAGAGCCAACGAGAGGCGAACGTAAAAGCGAACAATTAACCGTGGAGAACATATTGCACGGTTTTATGGCGCCTCCGGTTCTCCACTCCTCCGTAACCAGCGCTGACATTCAGTGAAAGCAACAAGATAACTCCGAATCGGAGACACAGCAACACAGCTTGGATCGGGGGGCGTGCAAGGCTGAAGCAACAAATGCGAGGGACGGCGATGTGCAGAGGTATGTGAGTGTCGTGCATGCCCTCGATTCCAAAGGATGAGCGATGCTGTGCCGTTCGTGCCCGTGTCTCGGGGCTGCATTGTTGGTCAACCCGTCAACAGTGACCAGTAACTTTCTAATTTCACAACGCCCGAGTGCCACAAGGGCTCGGGAAGGGATTCACACGCAAATTTGTTGTGGGTGCGAGTGTTTCTTTTTCGAATCAAGAGCTCAATCAACAGCGGTACGGTGGTACGCCGTACACATCGATTTAAATCGCTCAGTTCTGTGGTCGTTTGTGATACCCTCTGGGGCCCGTCAATGTGGATCAAATGCAATGTAATTATTTTCCCATTTCGTTGGCTCGGCTCACAGTATCGGTGATGGCTTTTAGATGAGAGCCGCATTTAAGTCCTCGATAATCCGTTTGTCCTCAATGAGTGGTTGGAGTTGATTGTTAATTTGGCTTTGAACACATTTTCACGTTAAAATTACGGAATTCATCATCTGCTCGGTGCGGGCGGGTGGTGGGGTTGGGACTCGGGTCTGCGTTCAATTGATGGGATTTTCAGTTGCCTGAAGGATTCTCGATTGATCCAGTTTAATGCTTCGTTTTTTTTTCTGTACACTTTATCGACTCTCCGCCTGCATGGACAGGTATGAAAAGGGACGAGGACGCCTGTCGATATGAATCAGTTATTATCGAGCAATTCAGGTTGGAAGGATGGATGCGTGCATGTCTAGACGGAAAGTTAATTGATGGTGAAAAGGAGGCGATTTGAGGACAGGAGAGAGAGAGGGAGTTCATCATTCTCTTTGCATACTTAATCTGTCTATTTATCATTCTGTCTGGTATCTACGACCTGAATCTCTAAACTGTTCTGATCCCGAATTAAATCTAGATTTTAGTTGTTGGGAGTGTTCTAATCTCAAAATCCATAATCTGTTGCTTCTTTTGCCTTTTGAGGTTCGTTGTAGAGATTGTTGTCAGAATTTGATAAATTTTAAAGTGGATTGAATTGCGTTGCCGGCCTTTATGTAATGAGTTCATTTCAGGGGGTTTTCAGAATTGGTTTTAGGTTGTCTACATACAATAGGGATAAGAAGATGGTCTTTTGGAAAATTGCTCGATGCTCAACATTTGTGAAAAGAAAACTGGAAATACGTAGCTTTGTTTGATATCTTCTGGAGTTTTTTGAGGTTTAAGTTAAGCACAGTTTAAGTAGAAAATGCCTTTATTACAGGGTGGCTCAAATACAAGTGTTCTAGTCAAAAGTTTATTTTTAAAAATGATGGAAAATTCACAAAATTAAATGTTTTCCATTTTCAATGTGTTTGTCCAGTCTGCGCCGGCTACCCATGAAGGATCTGTGCCTCAGGTATAGATACCTTCCATTCCTGGTGGTCTAAGACACACTGCTTCCAGTTGTCAAAACGAAAATCTCTAGCGTTCGCGATCATTTGTACTCTCTATACCGGTGGTGCAATCCTCCACTCCTTTCCAACCCCGAAAGCTGGAGTACCGGAATCCTCTTATCTGGAGGGTTGTTGGTCAACCCGTCGACACCACGTAAAGATAGGTTCTGTGCCTTCTATTCCATTCGCTTTCCTCGGACGGAGGTACCTTTCTTCTGAAGGTACCAACGTTTGATCCGAGGTAGACACACTCCATAAGTATCTCCAAGTTGCAGCTGCCAATTGTCACATTTCGACCGAGGTGTTGTTCGACGGATCGATTCTTTGGCGACATATTTGAAACACATCATCGTTTAGGTGACTGCCTCGCTTTGCTTCACGGCCGCATTCTAACATTCTAACGCATAAAACCTTGTAGATGGTTTTGAGCTTTAGCTTTTGTATTGCTTCTGCGATACGTTAACGGTTTGTTGGCATAACATCAGTCCTTTAGGGTTCCCCAGGGAAAAGAATCGCATGGGTCAACTTGTCATGGTAAGGACAGATCATTCACTTTGGAAATAAGTTTTCACCGTAACTCAAGGAGCCATAGTTTTGTAGAGGTATATCACTCTTTTTTTAAAACGATATCAACGCGTATAGGATCATAAATCACATGCAGAACATATTATTCAAAAGATCAAGAGCATCCTCATCAATTTTTAATAGCCTACATGCTAAAGATTTGGTCGATGTACGTATAACTGTTTAAAGCAGCTGGAGATGACCTGGTTGATGATGAGTGGAATCTATGTAAGCGTCGTTTGTCTGGTCCCTAAGAAAAGATACCCTTTCGTTAGTCTCCTTAACATCGCGTATAAACGTGCAAAGAGACGAGCTATACAGTGCCACGCCTAGTTTTGGCATTCCTACTAAACGCATCAGATTGTGTTCATCGAGACCTTCAATGTCGAAAAAGGTTTTAGACAAGGCGACGCACTGTCATATGACTTCTTCACATCATTCTTGAAAGATTAGGTCACAAGTTAACACCAGAGGCACGATCTTCCAAAAGTCTGTTCAGCTGCTAGCTTACGCCGGCGACATTAACGTGATTGGACGCACACAGCCGTCTAAAGTGGGTCTGGTGGTTATCGAAGGCAAAATGATCCGTTGTGATGCCACGCGAATCGACTTATTTACCTAGAATCAGTTTGAGTTGTTTTATAGAGTTAACTAACGTTTGTTTTATTCAGGTGTCCGAAGACAGGCTTTGAATAGTATTTCTTCTTCTTGGTGTTATTGTAATATATTCACTTTTAATATTAAATCATCCGGTGCAAAAATCCATTCCTTTGATGTCTCTCATGAAGCAGATCCGAGGTGAGAAAAATCACTTTTCGACATCTCCCGATTTCAACTCGTAAAGCATTCGATTTCCTTGGTTTTATAAATTTCAAATTTCTCTAACCGAACGGAATTTGTTTGCTGAGTCACTCCCAACGATTCTGCGACTTCACTTAGTATTTAACACGGATTTGGATGCAGTAAAGTCCTCAATTCGTCATCTTCAATCTTAATGGGCTGGCCAACATGTTCTATGTTTTCAACGCTAAAATCACGACTTTTGAAGATCCAACCCACTCTCTGCGTGATTTGTGAAACGGAGCAGATTCACCACATTTCTACAAGCTTCAGTTCCACATTTCTTCCAATTAAAAGTCAAAAATTCCCGCAATTGCCGTTTATTTAAGACAAATCCTGACATTTTGGAAAAGGAAAAAGACAATGTTGTTGTCTAAAAACAGACGCTGTTGTACACTAATTGTTGCTGACAAATGTCTCACCTTTCCAATGAAGTAGGATATCACTTCCACAATCGGCCACAACTTGCAGGTGGCGCCATCTTTTGAACATGGTCCAAAATAATTTGTACTCCTTATACAATTTTAAAGCCTACTTTGTTGGAGGAATCACGTAAATCTTGTCGACGTAAATGAGCAGTCAAGTAAGTATTCACTTTGAAGGGATTGTGAGTCTAGTGTTGTTCATCGAGTCTCGCAGAATTTTTTAAAACAAAATAAGAAAACAAATAAGGCTTGATCCTGTTTAAAATTAATTTTCGGCATTAGAGGTCTCGGTGATGTCGTTAACGATCTTTGCATTTGGGTCCTCTTTAACAATTTTCAGAGAAGTGGAAACGGAATCTCGTGTACGCGAGTAAAGAACATGCTTGCTCAATTTCGCTCTGAAGCAATCAACGTAATGCATGGAGCAGTTCCTCGCTGTTTTCAGAATTTTAGTTTTTGAATGTTCCAGTTGTTGGTCGTTTCAACATTATCGCATTTCATGTGAAAATAGAAACAACTGAGAGTCGCCATACTTTTCCCTGCAGTGCAGCTCACAGCCACAGCCCTTCACTGAGCACAGTTGCATAATACACACTCCCAAGGACCACTTCATGGAACATCTAGCAAATTCCGAATCATACCCTTCATATTTATTTTTCTCTTTCAATTATCTGATCACAAATAATCTCGTGTTTCTATTTTTTCCCCGCTCTTGAAAGTGCTTAAATTAAATGTCAAAACTACTCTTTTATCTCGTGATATCTCTCGCTGCCGACATTCGTGTCCTTTTTTTGCTCGCTGCAAATTCCAGCGGGGTATTATTCCCTGACGATGTGTACGTCTATTTACTTTACATTCCTCCATTCTCCTAAATGATGTGAAAATATTTTTTCGCTTTTTTGTTTTCTTTGAAATTTATTTCTCTCGGGTGCATGTACGGATATCTGGGGTACTTTATGGGCGGGGGGAAAACGAACAAAATGCAAACGCTGTGGTCGTGGTTTAAAGAGTGCCTCAGTGCTGTGCGACGAAGGACGTGCTGAGTGCTTTGGATATTTTGGAAAAACAAACTCGTAGAGCTTTGCAAGTGCAAATGAATATTTGACTTACGTGGACGATGCAGGACTTAACGAGTTGAAGAACCGGATCACGTAGTTTCCAGCTGAAGTTTTGAATGCTTTAAGGTGGGTGGGTGTATGTGTGTTTGTTTGTGTTGATGTTTTGAGTTGAGTTGAATTGGATTGAAATCTTTTGTGAGTGTTTTCGTTTTTGCATCTTGCACAGGTGGCATGGAGGCTAGTGGTGACCGTAACAAGGAGAGGCAGAGAATTGTTTACGGTTGCGAGAGTTTGACTGGTGGAGTAAGAAACGAAGAACGTTTGCAAGAGGTCCTTTTGTGACTGTTCACATTTGTAGACGAATATTGTTCCTTATTTTGCTGTTGATCTGCAGTTCAATAAGTCTATCCATGGAATCAGAGTCTGGTCATATCCTTTGTCATTTTGAAGGATTGAAATTTCTATAAGAAGGAGTGTGGTGACATGTGTGTGTGAAGATATGTGCCCTTTAATGTTGACGGGGATCAACAGCACAAGTAGAGCCCATGAATCCAGTCGTAGTCGCAATGAAAACGCTGTACCGTGTGGCATTAAGTAAAGATTTTTAAAGAATACCTCAAGAGTCCTTTCACTTGAACAGAAAGTCTGGATTTTTAAAATTGAATTCTTAACTTTCAATACCCTTGCTGACCAGGGGATTTCTAAGATAAAACGAGGATGAAGGAATAACAATTTCGTAATTGGCTTCCTCCAACTAGCCCCCAGTGATGGTCATGTATCAAGACACTGCACGAAAGTCTCCTTTATTTCTTCGTTTTTTCTTCTTGAACAGAATTTCAAGAAGGGAGGGAATAACTGTGGCGTCACTGGAGTCCCTTTCAATGACGCCCTAAAGTTCACTTTTGCTTGACGTTGTTTTCGTTTGCGTGACAAACTTAACTAATGCAGGAATTCTAGGATATCCTGGGACTCAGTGCAAGGCGGAAGTGCATTCGTTCATTATTCTTTTTTCCTTAGCTCATGGCATTACCTCATTTAGTAGAGATTCATCACTTATGGAAATAAAGAACTGACTTTTTACATGCAAGGCTTTCCAATTATATCTAGGATTTGTCCATAAATCTGTATTAATGACAGAATCTGGTAGTTTGTTTTTCGGCCACTTTTTGTCCGTGTACGGTTTGATGTTGGAGCAAAAGGGAATATAAAGGCGAGTGACTGATTCCCAGTACCGAAAAAAACACCTTGACCATCCCAGACCTACTTTATGGCGTGGAAACATGGAAAGCGGATGAGGTCTCTTCGAGAGAAAAGTTTTACGGTCCTGTTTGCGTTGACGGCATTTGGATGACAAGATTTAACGACGAATTCTATGGGCTGTACAGCGACATGCGCCTAGTGAAGCATCTTCGGATACAACGCTTAAAATAGCTAGACCATGTTGAGCTTATGGACACCACTGCTCCGTCCCGAAAAATCTTCGAATCTGAGCCATTGGGACAACGCAACAGAGGACGGCCTAGCTCAAACAGGTGGACCTCAACCAACTTGGAGCGCACAATTGGCGGCAGCTGGCGAAAGATCGTGCTGAGTGGAGAGCCATGTTGGTTGAGGCCCAGAACCACCCAGAACTGTAGCGAGACCAGAAGAAGAAGGAGACTGATACCCAGAATATACCCAAGTTCCTACTTGAAATATGTAAACATTTCAGAGTTTATGTCCTTTTCATCATTTTCGGTGACCCGCATGTCCCGTAAAAAGGAATCGCGGCGGCAATGCACGGTATAGAGACGTCCAAGCTGTCCTTTGCCATCGACTCTTTTTTTTGTGGAGGTTGGGAAACACTGCACTAGAGCGCTCAGACTCGAAAACCAGTCCAATGTACTACCAGACCAAAGCCTACATTTAATATAAGTCATCGACTCTTACTCATCAGGAGCTATTCCTAAGAGTAATCAGGCAAATCAGGCACCTGGCCGTTGAACTACCGAATGGTTGCCTATCGCATGGAATCGGATGGAACTTCTCAGACGTCGTAATGAGGAGAACATCAGAGTTGGTGGACAAACAGTTGTGGCCAAAGCAGCTTCCGTTCAAAGAAGTAGCTGCTCAAACCTGAGTTCCCACTAAACTGTCGCGTTTCTTACCCTCTTGCGGTTAGTAACTCTAACTTCCAGCCCCGAGTAATTTCGTCTCAGCAGGCTGAATTCGCGATCCTTTTCTTTCGGTCATTACCAATATTTCATGACCACAGATGAGAGTTGAAACGAATCCTGCTGTGAAAACCGATAACTTGGCTCAAAATTGATCCAGCTTAACGAATCCTACAGCTCAGTGTTGGTCCTCGTGAAAAATACCCCGAGATACTTAAACTACCTGTTTCGATGGGGCTCCAGTAACATGTAGAGCGCATTGAAAAGGCATTTTGGGAATGACCATTACTTCAAACTTATCCCCATTCCTCATCATTCCAGCATCAGCACAAAAAGCCACAAACGGGCCTAAGCCTATCCAGTGCGCGCTAGAGTTCCATTTGAGATGATGTGAAGAAGATGATTCACTCTCAAATCTCCCACCAAGAAACATTCCTCGCCTCAGCTGCGCTGCAAAAGCCAGTCCATATAAGTACACAATAAACACAAGGTGACAAGACGCAGCCTTGGAGAAGCTCTCCGTCTACAGTGAAAGGCATTGCTTTTCTATCGCTTATCCGAACACAGATGCTGCAGTTAGTGTATGGCGATTGAGATAGAATGTCACTCAATAGGGGACCACCATTATCATGCTCCTGTAGAACACTCCAGAGTCTTCTTCGAAAACTCGGTTGTATGCTTTTTTCAAATTTACAAGACATCTTAAGATCGGTTAAGCATACTCTAAAGCCTTGTCCTGTACCATTCATAAAGTGAAAAGCTGATCGGATGGGGACCAATTTACACTTGAATTTCAGGAAGTGTCCGTTGACATGGCAGTTGTTCGCAGTCCGTTATGGCATGGTAGCGGTTACCATTCACGGCAACGTTCTGAATTCCCTCATATTGGTCTATGCGTACACTCTTACTTAGAGCTACATACTCTCTGCCCTACAGCCGGTTGAGTACCAGACGCTAATGTAAACTGGGACTTAAAATTTGCCAATGTTATTGAAAATAGCCGTAAATTCCGCAAATTCTTAAATTGCATCACAGCACCGCTGAACAAATCTAAGGTGCTTTTGTGCATCGAGTCTTTCAATGACAACTTGCCGAAGGATTCTGAACAAAAATGGCAAAAAAGTTTGACAGGATTCGTGCGCAATTTGTCAACAAATCCCATTGAAAATTAAACCTCACGATGAATCCCTCTGTACAAGTCAAATTCTTAACTTATTCATAGATTTCAAATTTCCAAGGAACGTTGAATAAAATTTAAAATTTATTTATGACCTTGGTCTGTTTGAAAAACTTCTAAATTTCAAACACCATCAAAATATAATACATGTCCTCTTTTCCTCGACCCCCCGACTTTCTGATGCCGCAACACATCCCAATCCATTGCTCAACCCAACCAACCATGACACCTGTTGTAGCAGAGCAGCGTTCAGATTTGATACATCCCCAAATAAACTACGTCCTCACAATAAGGTTAATCCACACTTAAGGAGAATGTACGAATTATGAGGGGCAAAATGTGCCCTTAATACGGAAACCTTATAGATATCGATAAGTCGTCCATTGAATTACAAATCCATTCCACGTGCAAAGCGTGGAGGGTGAATAAAATGACGCCCGCGTCGGCGATCCCCTGCCATCCTTTGAAGTCCACAACAAAAGGGAATCCCCGATAAGTCAATAACTTTTGAAAAATTAATGTCCGGGAGGACGTACAAAAGGCCAGGCAGCAGACTACACAACAGCTTCAATGTTTGCGTAGGGATAGCGTCAAGGAAACAAATCATCTCCCACGATGAATAAAAAAGTTACTCAGCTATCTGCGCAAACCAAGAACAGTTTCTTCAAGACAGAGTGCGTGAAAGCCTTTTCATGTAGCAGCGCCTAATGGCCGTTAATCAATCGAGGACTTCCAGCAAATGGGCGTTTTGTTAATTGCGCTTATGATGACCACCACATTACTCTCTCGAGTACGTGAATGGACATCCGAAGCATATTGTTCGCACAGACAAAGGAGACACCAGCCAGCATTCAGCATTACTATGCAACTCAGGCAGAGATGCCCCGATCAAGGCAGGTGAACATAAATCTATCAAGCGCCAACAATAAACTACTGAGGATGAAGAGCCGGCCTTCGCACAATGGCTTCTAAGCATGATAAATATTCCATGACCATTAGGGACAGTCAGGCCGGGGCATTCTCGACTACTAATGGTCGGAATCATCAAAATGTCAACCTACATCCCCGAAAAAATGATACAAAGGACCTATCCGCAGCAGCATGTAGACACACTCACAAATCTCCGGCACACATGCTCCGTCACACCGGCAGCGGAAGGCCATTTCACTTTGCCCGGTCCCCGCTGCCGGGCACAACGGCGGCGGCGGCGGCGGCGGCACATTAAAATCCATTACGTCGATTTAAGTCCATCCGCCCCCAGTGAGATTTAAATAGATCCCGGCTCCTAAATCAAAATCGACATCGTTAGCCGAGGGATAAGGGAATGGTGAGCTGAATTGCTTACATCTGGGTCAGCTCCAGAATGAAACTAGATAAGTATCAGTGTCCTGCAGGATTCATTACAGCGGCCCACCCCGCACTTATCGGGATTCATTTTCTTGACATTGCCATTACACTAGTGAAAGACGCCCGCCCCACGCACCACTCAGGGCACGGCCTTCAATCCGGAAGATAATGCCGGGGATATGGCAAGGCAAGGATGAAATCAAAGCAACAACTTGCAGTCCTCCTTCACACTCATCGCACTTCAGAGACGTCCTCGGACGCAATTCCGCTACTCGTGCTACATCAACAACGACCCCGTAAGCACTACATCTGGAAGAATTATAATTAAGGACGATGACCAAACAGGACCCAGATTTCATATTAAACCTTAAGACAACAGCCACGCGCAAACATGGGATGTGTCTGTAGTGGTGGTGGTGGTTTCTCGGCGGGTGAGGGAAATGCAAATAAATGGCAATGTCGAGAGAATGTCAATCAGAGCTGTCTGGTCCGAATGCCATGTCCACACTAAATGGCACACGAAATTGTGTGGGGACACCTCAGCCGGCCTCGGCTGATAAATGAACAAGGCATCGACTCATCGGCTCAGCTCGTGTTTTTGGATCAATATGGTACGGCAGTCGTTAGCATCATTACTGAGTAAATTGCCAGCACACTCAGCCGGCCCCCACACACATGTGACTGGCACAATCCTTTCGTTGACTCCGATGTGCGACGACGGCGGCGGCGTTGCGTTGCCACCCGAGAAATGCTTTTGCAGATGACAAAATAATAAAGTTCTCGACAGCTAGCTGTGAATTGAGATTCATTTCGTTTCCTGCTGTGACCTGTGTGCGGTTTGGTGTGGATGTGGGTGTCCTGGTGGTGGTGTCTGGAATGTTTATTCATGTTTAGTGTGCCCTTGAGCTGAAATCAAATGAGATGTGGTTCTGGGTAATGAAGACAGACAGAGGGAGATGGGGTCCTGTCAGATAAAGGGGTGGGCGACACTTGACATTCTCGAACGGCGTTGGTTGGCTTGATAGTTGAATAAGTTCACGCCGGTATATGAAGCAACAAATGTCTAAAGAAGTTTGTTTTCCATAGGATTTGATTTTGATGCAGAACTCAATTCTGAAGAAAAAATATGAAACCTCACTGTCCAGAAGGACATGTTTCCTACGCTCTCAGAAACAATCTAAATTCAAATGAGAGACACTAATAGAGAACAGCAGTGTGGCGTTAAGTTGATGTTCGAAACAAACGATTTTTTCGGCCTCTTCACAATTTGAAATGGTAGGAAGTTGGTTGAATGAAAGGGAACCATCGCGAACTCTACGAGCTGTACAAGAACTCTACGAGCTGTACATGGATTCGTTCATATTGAACCGTTCCCTTCAGAGATTTAATAATTGCAAGCACACGTTTAAAAGTACCTGAGTTAAGAGTATTTTTTTTTATTTGGATAATTCTTTGATCATCCTACTTTTCCGTGGTGGACCTGCGCCTCAACCAACACTATATCCTTTGAACATCCCTGTCCTGCTTTATTGCATTGAGACTTAAACGTCATAAAAAATGGATGAGGCACCCTTTGGTACTTTCAAGAGAAAAGTTCAATGTTCGATTTTTGGCTCTACTTGCGTTGGTGGCGTCTTTAGGGTAAGATTCAATGAGGAACTTTATAGGCGGTACGAGGGCATACGCCTTGTCATGCATTTAGGGATACAACCCAAGACATGGATGGATAACATTACTCAGGCCCGAAGAGCCTTCAAATCCGAGCCATTGTGGCAACGGAAGGGGGCAACAACGTCTGAGATTAGGGGCATAAGTGAAGAAGGACCTCAACTTACTTGGAGTTCGCAATTGGAGGCAGCTTACAAGGTACCATGCTAGCTGGAAAAGGCATGTTGGCTGAGCCTCAGGTCCACCTCGGTCTATAAGGCGACTCAAGGAAGAGGAAAATGGTCTGATTGAGGTATAACCTTCTACGAATCAGACCAACTTTTGAAAACGCAGATGACATCGACATATATGCGGAATCCTGAGAAGTACCCCCTCTGCAGGACTAGATATACTCCTCTTAGTCCCTTCACTAGATCTCCTACCAAAAGAAATTGCAGTCCCTACGACAATCAGGCTGAAATATATTGGACTATTGTTTCAACTACGACAGGATCATTCCAGACAATTTCTCGAAAGTAAAACAGATTTTACTCTGCCCTCACTCATTTTTGAGAGAGAATTCACAACACTCATGCCGGAAGGGTCGAACTGGGAGTCTGTACTCATTCATGTAGCTGAACAACTCACTCTGTATATTCACAGATGGGTCCAAGATAAACAGTGGGGCATACGCTGATTCCTACTGCAGAGCCTCCAGTCTCTTCTGCAACTAACATTCGTACTGTAGCATTTTTCAGCCAAAGATTATGTCAATAAATGAAGCACTGTCACTTGCAAGGAACAAAGCTATATCCAAAAGAAGAATAATCATCAGTTACGATAGGCAAGCTGTAATTAAATCACTTGGATGTTGCATCTTCCATTCAAACACCTTTCTCGGATGAGCTAGTCTTTTCGATAGAAAAGTTTTGAGTGCGATTTTTGGTCCTGTTTGCGTTGATGGCTTCTGGATGAGAAGATTTAACGACGAACTCTATAGGCTGTACAGCCACATGTGCCCGGTCAAGCGTCGTCGAACACAAGCTTAAGATGGCTAGGCCATGAAGAGTGTATGAACATCACTGCCCCGGACCGAACAATTTTCGAATTTAGGCAATTAGGACAACGCAACAGAGGACGGCCTAGGCTAAGGTGGTGCATACAAGTGGAGAAGGACCTTAACCAACTTTTGAGTGCGCAACTGGAGGCAGTTAGGGAAAGATCATGCTAGCTGCAGAGGCATGTTGGTTAAGGTCCAGGTCCACCCCGAACTGTAAAGCCACAAGAAGAACGAGAATAAGAAAATTTAACATTCACCTGATATGGGTGTTGGAATACTGTGATATTCAGGAGGAACTGGGAAGCCGATGGACTTGCAAGGAGGGACACCATACACTGTATACACTTGGTATACCTTGCAAAGACTTCTGCGGAAGCTGCAAGAACAAGGATGAGGTCGCGATCCATCTCTGCGACAGTCAAACTCTTGTAGGAAGAGGAAAGAAACACTTAGGGAAGCGCTTTTTTTTACAACGTAGGTGAACTTTAACCTGGGAAACCTCAACAATTTCATACCTAGCTCCCAATGGTTTTAAAGAGCACTAAAGGAGACTGTGGTGTAGTGGCTACGTGCATCCCTGGTTCGATTTTCCAACTGAACACGTCGAAGTTTTCACGGTACCATATTTTTCTAGTTGCTAACTCAAGTTGCTGACAGCTTGAAGGCGGTAAAAAAACTGAAAAAACTGTATGTCCGCACAACTCGTGAGAGAGCACTAGCACGCACAAAACGAGTAGTTGCAGAAGAAGCTAGGTCCTGCTTCTTGTGCGCTGTATTGCCACACGACGGCGTCACAAGAAGTCCAATGGCGGTTTCCATGACAACCGGCCACTCTAGTCCAACCTTACTCGCATTTGTCCATTTTCCTTATTTCATCTCTTTTCAACTGATAGGAGTGTACTTATCCGCTTCCCTATCACACCATTTATCTCGGAATATTAAAGATGTTTTGAAGAGGTTGAACATGACACAGTGTAATGAAATCAGTAGCTCAGACTGTAATGACTTTTCTGGACCTTTGTCCTTACTTTGAAAAATCCCATTAGTCAAGTGCTGAGTCAGGTCCTTCACAGAACAAAAGCTCCTAAATGCACCCTTTTTCTCCTTAAATCATTTAAAATTCAATCTGCGTGTGGGACGTAAAAATACCTAATGATAGTATGCGTCTACTGCAAAAAAAATAGCAATTAGATGCCACACTTAAGGATCAATTCCAAGCCTTCAGCATATGAGCCGGAAATTAAATTCCTCCTGCAAAGGACTTACCTCAAGGGTCCATGCTCTTGCAAAAACTATCCACCCCCGCTCCCGCGCCCTCAAAACAAATTCTCATCAAGCGCCACCACAGAAGGTGAAGGAAAATTGAGAAATGCTCGGAAAAGCAACTTTTTTTTTGTTCAAGTCCAAATAAAGTACGGTAAAGTAATATTACCAAATTAATAATTCCCACAAAGTCACTTTTGAAATTTAGACAGTTCGAAAATTTATTCACCTCCAGCCACGGCCACCGTCACCGCCACCGCTGCCAAAGCCACACGTATACATTATTTCGCTGAACAAACAACGCGACCAACGGAAAGGAAAAGAAAGAAATTAATACAAGCTCGCGGAATGTTTGCGAAAAGTTGCGCACTGAATAAATTATTCACCCCTGTCAAGTTAACTGTCAACTTGAAGGAACCTTCTGTCAAATTGAAAAGTCACCCACCAGCCCCCACCGGAACTGATTTATACTGATACCCGAAAAGCTAAACAATTAGCATCCTTTATACGAGCCCCTCCGACTGAAAACTCCACTTAGGCACATTTAACAAAGCAACAGGATTCTCGTCACTAATGATGTGTCGTCGTTCTCGTTGTCGCTGCGAAACTAGGAGCAGAAAAAATAAATAAATTGACAGTTTCGATGATTTTTCGAATTGAAACAACAGGAGGAAATAGGCGACGAGAAGTGGAGAAGAAAGAAAATAACTTTCAACTTGTTCTTTCGTGTCCTTGTGCCCTCGGTGTGCGGCGGCTCCGTGGCACAAATTTTCAGAAAAGATTCCTCCACGAGGTGGATCTCCGCACGAAACCAGGAGGAGCGACGTGTAATTATTTTGCCTTCCCCTTAAGTCGTCTCCTTTTCTCTCTCTCTGAGTGTGTGTGTGAGTGTTGTATTGTGTGTGTGGAGTGTATTTTTTCCAGTTTTAATTCTAGTAATGGGGAGCAGGGAAAATAATCAATAAATTCTAGATGTGCTGGCAATTTTCAAAGTACAATACCTTGCGGCGAGAGCGGTTTTGATAAATATGTATGGCATGCCATTCTCTGCCCCCCGCGCACCATCTTTGGGGGCACTCCTGCCTCAACTGGTTGCCGGTTGCGATGGTGCAACTGCCCCGACTGAAGTTGTTTTTGTATCATTTAATTAAAAGGGTCTTAATGGCATTTCATTTATTACATTAGCTCAGGTTAACTTTAACCTATGACATGCCAAACTGATGAGGGATACACAAGAAGCAAAAGCAACACGAACAGGAAGCAGCAACAAAAATACAGAAAAGAAAAAATCAAACTACGGTCGGGTATCCTTGATTTAATTGCAATTAAATTTAGTTGATCCGCCACGGTGAGCACGAGGCGGGCGAACGAAGGAAGTGTGCCGAGTCGGAGTTTGAATTTATGGAAAACATTAGGTATGGCTAAAGGTCAGCTTGTGTTGTGTGTACGCGCACAGCGGCGGCGGCAGCGGCGGCTTTCCGCTGATCCCTCAGATAGTCGATGGCAATGAAAAGATACATTGTGTTTATGCGCCCGAATGGACTATTTAAATAAAGACGAATGGACTGGACACGAAACAAAGAACCGGACGACCTTCGGATTTTTTCATTTTTTTTGTTGTTTTTTGTTATACCGTCCGTCCGTGTAATTAAAAGAGAAATGATCTTGTAATTGGGACGCTCGAGGAGAATGTCTTAGATGAGATATTTAGCAATTAGTGAGTCACTTCTGCTTTATGGCACGTCGGTTGTTTTGAAAAATGAATGATTATCCAAATGAGCGGCATTTGAATACTTCTTGGCAGCAGTTAGGATGATGGCGATGATGAGCTTTTATCAAAGAAGCATTTTGTTGCTGATGCATAGGGACTTTCAATTAGTCAGATAATTTATGATTTCGGCGTGTGTTGTTCAATGATTAATCATTCGCATTGTTTACTGAAACTGAATGAATCTGGTCTTCCTGCTTAATCGAAAAAATTGCTAGTTGTGAACGCAATACACGTGCACTGTCTGATCGGTGCGATTGAGGTGTCACCCTCAACAAGGCTCAGAACGGGTCCAAGCATTTGAGAGGCAGCTCCTCCACTATCAGCCGATTCATCGTGAGGTTTCATTTGCAATTGGTTTTCTTGACAGTTTAAGCGTGACTCCTGTCAAAGTGCTCTGTCATTTGTGTTCAGTATAGTTTGGCGAGCCATCATACAAAGACACACCCTACATCGAACGGGGTCTCTAAAGTATTCAGCTGTATTCCGAAAATCAGAGTTCTGTGCGAAATGTTCTTTGGGCAACGTAAAAAACTTGTGAGGTGCATTTGGCTCACTGAAACCGATATTTCCAATACCATTTGCAAATTCTGGTCTCATTAATGGATTGCACTCAATTGGTTACACAACATGCAGCACGTAATGTAGAGACCATAGCAGCAGTAGCTAAGAGTGATGACAGTTCGTTGTCGTTCTCAGCAGCTTGACTTGGGGTGTTCAAAAAAATTGGCGTACTTTACGTTAGGATCCCTGCCTAAAAGGGTACAAAATCTAATCAAAATTCAACTTGTGTATTGAATTGCGCTGAAATTCATCATCTTGGTGCACTTTCTCCAGAAACCAATTGGATTATGAACGTTGCTTCAAATGGTCCAATTCTTGGCTTCAATTCTTGAGTCAGTTTAATCTTGTATTGGTGTAATCCAAGATCCTTGCGCAAAGTACGCCATAATGTGGTTATAAGCGATGTCCAATTCTTAGGAATGCAGTGTAATTGACTGATATCAATCATTCGCTACGGACGCCTAAACGGCAGCGATAGTTTCGACCAATCCGCTGTCTCACTGACTCGGCAAAATCACACAACAAATATGTAGACTCAAATTCTTGCTCTATAATTGTTAATGTCTGTCTACTACGGCGAGAATTAAGGCCGAAAACTGGAGTTAACGCTCTAAAAGTTGCAGTCACCGACTCCGAATTTCAGTAGCAATTTCTGTAGACGTTGCTCGTTCGTGTACCATGCTGAAAAAGTTTAGTTTACCAAAGAAATTGATAGGTACAGTTTGATGATTCGTGAACGAGCTGTCAAGGTCCTATTGGCAAGCCCTTTATTTTTTTGAAAATGAGGTCAATCAGAATGTTACCATGAAAGGACTATGTAAAAAATTAAAGAAATCAATTTGATGAGCACTCACTGTCACGTATCCACCTAAATCGTGCTATACTACGCCTGTGGACTATTATCTCGAAAGGTTATGTAAAGTCCTTAAAAAATAATTGAGTTATGATTGGAGCCTTGGAAGCCAACAAAACTTATGTTATCCGCTAGATACCAGTCGCTATGTTTGATTGATTCGCCTTAAAATTCGACCTTCTGAATATACCATTGGAGGAATATACCTTGGGAGCTGGCACCTCAAGTCTATTTACCCTGCAGTACTCGCGTCTCCAATATCCTTCTTTTGGATTCTACTAAGTAGGTGAAGAGGGGTCTTTGGAGCACTAAATCTGAAAGGAGGGTTATACTCAAGCTTGGAACGTATATTGGCCTTATAATTATTGCCAAACCAGATGATATGAAATAAAAAAAAACCTTGACATTTTGAATTGTTTTAACTTAGTGCTAAGTTAATACACATACCAAGGATGGAAAGCCGGTCTATTCATGGCTAAATTTGTTGAGATCTATGGGCCAATATTTTTGAATGCATTGAATTCCACTCAATTCCTTTTATCCTCTTATGCTGTCAATGTCAGAATTTAATGTGACTTACATGCGCAAGCATTCCAAGTTTTTGACATGAGCCAGCGAACAAATATGAAATATCTCCTCAGCGGATGAGTTGATTGGATTAAAAGAGCAGATACAAGCCTTCACTTGTAAGAATACGGAAAAGTGTTGGAAGGAAAATAGAGCCCTGGGAAACAACAGCATTAATAAGGTGGAATACAGACTTGAAGTCATTCAAAAGAATTGTTTAAACGATGAGAAAGGTAGCTCCAAAGCCATAAAAGATTCGAGGCCGAATTGCACATGACGGAAAGTACTCTTTCACCATAACAACATACCAACTCACACTTCCACCATCGCCAAGGTCAATTTGATTTGGCCGGTAAGACAGTTTCTTGTTTTTTAACTTGAATAAGTCACTTACTGAAATGTGGATAGATTGAGGAAATTATCACTGGGGAAGTCGGATTAAGGCCTTTAGAAGACTACAATAAGTTGAAGCACAGCTGAACCGATCTAAAATAAGGCTTTTTTGAGAAAAGTAGAATTTTCTAAATTGTTGGTTTCAAGCTCTAAGCTTTAGCTCAAGTTGGCTAATTTTTTGTTTTACAAACTTACAACCGATGTCATTGTAAAGGTTATAGTTAGATCTAAAACCAAGCCGCCTTGACAGTTTTGTATTTGCGAAACTAACCCGTGTAGAGAGATAATGCGCTAAATTTCACAGTTCTTCATCGATAAAGGCGCAAGTTAGGCGGCAGAAAAAGCGAACAATGTTTATGACTCTGGCACATCCAACCATGCACAATTTTAGTTTCTTCGTTTCGGTTCGATTAATTTTGAGGTTAAGGATTTAGCACGCTGGGAGGATTAAGCACATACAGAAAAATCTCATGGACCGAATTTCTATCTGTGTCCTGATCCCCAACAAAATTGTTCCATTTATGAAGTGGCTGACAAGTGATGATGAAAAATGAATCACTTGCGGCAACATCAAGCGAAACCAGAATTGACTGTCAGGCAGCTTTTGCTTTGTGTCTGGTGGAATGGGCAGTGAGTCACAAGCTACTCTCCTAAGGCCAAATTTTTGGCCGTTGGCTCATATACTGTAAACAATTGGACCGTTTGAAGAAAGCAGTCATTCAGAAGCGGGCGGCTTTTGATTTTTAATAGAAGAGAATTTGTATTTCATGAGGATACCCAGGGCACTCTTGCCGATAGTTTCCATTCACAAGCTCGTTCGGAGGTTCCTTTCCATCCATCATACAGTCTGGGCTTAGCACCAAGTGATAACTATTTCTTCCTTTCTACGGCGATTGATTTTGTAGATAAAATTATACATCGCACATTTGGGAGTGCCCTTGTGTGTAACTTCCACCAAAACGCGCATGCGAACAACTTACAATGTTGACTCCATCAATAGATGCAATTGCGAACTGCCCAGAAACATTAACGTCTGCAACCATCATAATTCGTGTACGCACTTGAGAGTCCTCAAAGTGTACAGCAAATTCCGATTAAGAACTCAAGAAACGGCCAGCAGTGCATAGCAACGCGCACATTATTCACTCCAATTACCAGCTGTCATCCTCGAGTGAGCCACTCGAGCACACCGCACAAATGACAAGTGCGCAATCCAATTAATTATGAGACGTAACAAGCATCGGAAATTAATAAAACAAACACAACACGGCATTTTGGGCCGTACCAGCGCGCACACATGTCGCTTCCTGTTCAATTATCCACGCGTCTAAATATACCCCAACACAGCCAGTAAGCATGCATCCGGACATGAACTCCAGACTCTGGCACACCGTTCCAAAGAAAATAGATTAAACACTGTTCATTAGCACTATTTGCAGCGCCCCCACACCTCACCCCCTCGTGCGTCGTCAGTACGGAGCGGAGCGAATATTAATTCTCGTCTGCCCAATTTAAACCTGTAATTAGCTTCCACACCGACACAATATTTTCGCCTTTTATTTTTGGAGTCTACTTAAATTTAATGTTTGAAATAAAAACATCTCAACGTCTATTTTCGTTTGCGCCACATTCATTTTGGGTGATTCTCGGTCTCGCTCGCAACCGACCGACGACCGACGACTGACGACCGGCGATGGCCGACCACTGCCCCCGACCAAGCGGGATGGCGCTGTTTCGGGTAGAGCGTCTTCTTTGTTTCACCTCGTCATCGTCGTCTACATGACAGCCAGTCACGGCGCACCAGGGAGGTGGATGGGCGAACGAGATCATCTTTGGAATTCATAATTTCATTAAAAAAATATTATTATAAATGAAGGCATCTAATTTAGAGTATGCTGCTCGACTTGATAGCCGCTAGCGTTGCTGGGCGCAGCGCGAACCACCGTGCGGTTGGACGACGGAAATTTTTCGAAACTCGAAAAGATTCTTAATGACATTATTTATTTGCAAAATTCAAAAATACATGCACACACACGCAGATACGCAGTACATGGCCGACGCTTCGTATGATTGGCGATGATGATATTTTTAAATCATATCGACCTCAAAATTCTGCATTTTATTTTAAATTTATTCAAAATCATTCGCGCTGCGGAGCGGATTCTCTTTCGGGAGACGTTCGATAAGCAGCCCAAGCCTTCCATGCAGTCGTCGTTTGCCGTCTTATGCGGATTCACTTTTCATTCGATGGCGGTGGCAATGGCGATAAGGGCGGAAGGGAAGCGGTTTTCTTTTTGAAAATCCAATTTACTTACGCCATCAAGGTAAATGGAAAGTTTGGATGGGAATCGTCTGACGCGAACAAAACAGCAAATGCCGCGAGAGTTCAAAGATATTTCAAAAGTCTATTCTCGCAGCGCTGTCAGGATGTCACATTAAAATAAATTTTTATTGGATTCACTTAACGCGGAATTGGTTTTATTAACATTCTGATGGCGGTTGGTTTACGTCATAAGGTGTTTCGAAAAATTTCAAAATTACACCGGGCTGATGGTCTGATGCAATGTGGTTTCATTGAATTTGAGTTATCGGATAAAAACACCTTCGTCTGGATGCGAACAAACGGTGTGTGTGTGTGTAGACTCCTGTGGGGTGGCATATGATATAATACGCTGGCTTCCACGTAAGATGTCTGTCATCATTAACCACGGTTGTGTAATGACGAGCGTGGGGAAAGGAAATTTATGCAATTTTCACATCGTGACATCTTCCTTATCCGTCTGCGATCAAAATTTGTTGGTTAGCAGGTCGCTTTGGTTTCTCTGCTGATGTCATCCTTGAAGACAGTCAAGAAACTCGGTTGGTCTTGGGACGAAGACGGAAACAAACCCTTCCAACCGTCTTTTTCAATCCTGAACACCTTTGTAGGATGCGTGAGGTGAGGTTGTGCAGCTACAGAAAATAAGCACTGAAAGTATTCTCTTCTTCCAAAAAGTAAAGTTTTGATTGATTCAAGCTGAAGATCCTTTTAGTTGTCGCAACAAGGACGGTTCGCATCTCTTAAGTGAGCAAATAACTTTTCCCAATCAGGGCGAACATTGCACAACTTGCAGGAGCTGAACAAGATATCATCGATGTCCACATCCTTCAAGAGAAGTGATTTACCATTGAATGGAGTGTTCGCCTTCGACGGCTATGATCTTCTGAGAGGTATTGTCCAATAACACAAATATGGAGCAAGCATGCAGTTGCATCTGCGTAAAATCCCCTCCCAGCTGTCGGTTAGTTGCCATTTGATGAATGGTACGATGATTGATTGTCAACCAATCCCCTTAAGTTCTTCGATAATCTTTCCCGAATGGCGACGACGAGGATGCATTTCTTCTTATAAAAAAATTTTGGCTGATTGATTGTTGAACTGGTTGAAGACTGCAGTTAGATCGACAAAAGATCAAAAGAAAGACAATATCATTCCAACTTTAAGTGGAAATAATCTAACGAGGAGTGCTCGCCGCGGCGTCTAGAATCGATTTCCGCACGGAACACTTAGAATGTTTTCACGGCTCCACCCCTTTCGAGTTGCTGACAACACTCAAAGAGTATCAATTGTCTACGAAAAGCTTCTCAAATCTCGCAGTCTGCAAAAAACTGTAGGGACAATGCGACCACAAAAAATTCTGGAAACTCATACCACGAAATTACTAATTCACATGAGGCTAATAAAGTATCACCAAATGCTTGTATTTCTCTTTTGACCAGAACCATAAACTTCTGAAACCTCAATCCAATCTCAATCCAATCTCAATCGAATCTCAATCCAACTGAATATCCGATGTGTCCAAAATTCCGAATTTCGAAAAATTCTGAAATTCCTTCATTCGGAAGTTCTGGAAATCCGATACTTAAAATTCAGAAACCCAGTAGTGCTCAAAATCAAAAGCAGCTTAATACCCTAGTTGCCAAAAAAGATTCCCAAAACCCAAAATCTCGAAATTCTTAAACAAAAGTACACCAGAGACAAGTCTAGACCCGATGCAAGTCTACACCAGAGGCAGGCTTACACCACAGGCAAGTTTACTCCAAGCGAAAGTCTGCGCCAGAAGCAAGACTACTCCAGAGGCATGTCTACATCAAAACACAATTACACGTTTGCTGTAATTGAGACGATGGCAGCTAAAATGGGTCTGACAGGAAACGATTGCACAGCAGAAAGGGCGCACCACATCGACGACTCGGATAAAGCGTTACAATGCGGAGCAGAAACATTAAGTTAGCCACGAAATTCACTAACACGGCCCCAAAGCAGAGCTACCTGTCCTATAGTAGCATTGCAGTTGCCTATCATATTTTTTTCTGACTCAAAAGGCCTTTTAGTAAAGGAGCCCTGGCTTTATACAACACTTTGATCATCACTTCACTGCTGAATGGCGAAAAAACTTGGTCGTCTTCAAAAGCGTAAGATGAAGCCATTGACCCTTTCAAGAAAAATTCAAAATTTTTGGTCCTGTTTGCGTTGATGTTGTCTGGAGGAGAAGATTTAATAACGAACTCTTTTGGCTGTACGATGGCGCGCGCTTTATGAATACAACGGTCACGGATGGTTAGGCCATTTATAGAGCGCCCTGACTGTTATTGGTTTTAGGAATGCAACATAAACTTGGAGGTGGTTAGGCAGTTTACATACTTCGGAGTAAATATCAACCCCAGGAATGACACCCCAGTGGAGATTTGGGTAAGGCTTATAATAACATGCCGCTATTACCGCTGATTAACGCACCAAATGCCTTTAAAGCTTCTAACTTGAAAAACGAAATGCTTGCTGTATAATACACTAATCCTGTCAGTCAGCAAGATTTGGAGGTGAGCGTGGGATTATAAGTAGGAAAGCAAATCACATTTTGGTTAGTACTCATTGGTGAAGACGACTTTGATAGAAGAGGATTTCACTTCTTAATCTATGAGCTGCACCAAGATATGAATGTGGGCTAAAAAGGCTGAAATGGACAACTACTCCGGGTTGGTCACATTGGACAACAATGCTCTAGCAAAGCGGATTTTCCAATCACAGCCCGCCGGTTCGAGAAGAAAAACCGAAACTTCGTTCAAGCTATTGCGGGTGCTAGAGAGCTGGGTCTGAACAATTGAAAGCAGTGAACTCGGAAGCGGAGGGCATGGAAGAGCGCCGACTCTTAGGCAAAGACCATTCCCGCGTCAGGAGCCCGTTAAGGAAGGCAAGATTGTTCTAGCTCGAATAAGGTCCCATTGACAACTTACAAAACAAAAGCCGACATTCATCTCATCCAACGCATTCTCAAAAATTTAAGATTCACATCCATTAAACCACAGACTAAAGTTAACGACCATGAATAGCCTGAAATTCCCAAGAAAAACATAACTGATTTCAGTCGAATGAAGTGAAGTGTACGAAAAGGGAAACCAAGGCAAAGAATTGATTACTGATGCGGAAGATTCGATTCGCCGCCTACCGCCACACGGCAACAGAAATTGTATTTTATTCGAAATCACAGACATATTCATCACACAAGCAGCTCCAACCAAAATGCCGTGCCGCACTTGTTGAACAGAACAGCCAGTGAGTCCCCTCCGCAGTAATACCATTTTGAGACAGTGATTATGGGATACGTTTAACGATATGTCGTCCCACTTGTGCGCTCCTCCCTCAAGTATCATTAGTCTTTTTCTTGGAAAAATCTCTCGTTTTTATCTGATCCCCTGAGCTGTGTCTTATGATGAACCCTTCACGTGTTATTCGTTTTCCTCGGTCGTGCAAAAGAAAGAAAAAGAAAGTCAAGCGAAGCAGAGGAGAATAAACTTCTCCCGCAAGATCCTTTCAGGAGTTGATGGCACATTCAAAAGAAAGAAAAGCAATATGAAATTGAATACAACCAAAATGAGATACTTACCATGGGAGACAAGCTGCATCCAATCGACCGAGGCAGGGAGAACTTTTCAGATATCAACTTCTGCTGCAGATCCTGCACCAGATGCGCCTTGAACACAGTGCATGTCGCCAACCGCATCACCTGATGTTCATCGCTCACCGGTTAACTGCATTCCCTATCCCCGATAATGAGTTTTTAATTAGTTTAGAAAGAACACTCTCGTAGTTCGTAGTTCGCATCTCCTCCATCTCGGTCTATCATTTTCTCATTTTTTTCTGTTTTCCCCAACTAGCACCGATTGGATGGCTGTTGTTAATATTTCTCTCATTTCTATTCCCTATCCCATTAGGGTTTATTAATTTTAATGGATAGCCCGGAGCATTGACACTGACAGAGGTAGTAGGCGGGTGGTGGGGTGGGTTATTTTTAGATAATCAGGGAGAGGAGACGATGAAGATGATGAAGAGGACGAAGTTTGGGTCTGTGCCGGCAAGGGTCGAGAGTGAATGTGTTGATCGGGGGCTGGCAGGGGAAAAGGTTAAGTGATTATTCAATTGACTTCTATTAGAAAAAGAGATTGTTCATATTCGATTTCGTTACTTCTGGGATGCGCCCCCTCCATGTGAAGGGCTGCTTGAGGAAAGGTCTAATTATGGCATCCATTAAGAGGTTAGACTGTGAATTGAATGAAGAGCTGGGAAAAAATTAAATCTTGATGCTTTGGCAGCTGTGGGTTTCAATCAAAACAGATTCAAAGGGATATTTCTGAATTTCTTTGAAATCACGCTTCACGTCTTGAATATAAAGCCAGCCAAATTTTTGAAAAAGAAGATCCAGTTCTTTCAGAACGGATATCCATTGAGTCCAGAAATTCCTTTTCCTAGGTAAACCGTGGATGAAGTATTTTCTTAAAGCCAATCTCACAGCTACTCTAAATTGTATCTTTGGCAAAGCAGGGGGTTCCCGGGGGCAGTATGCCTCCTACACCTACCTTCTTGTTAGGAGTAAACCCTCGAAAAGTAGGGATTGTACGCCACGAGATTTTCTTCTTGGAAAATTGTGGTGCAGGAGAGTTGAATTGGATTTGCAGACACGATTCTGAAATTCGTGGTTTTCACTTCTTAGAAACGTATCAAACATTGGCATTCTTTGAACATTGTCTATGCCTTAAAAATCGATAAATCGGTGGTGTGTCTCGACATTTACTTCAAGGAACTGCCGCAGTGTGAAAACTAAATTCATGGTGGTCTTACCTGCCTTAAACCAAACTCATAAGGACCTGTCAGATTGCACACGAATGGTCTTAGACGTTTTTGTAAAATACACGGTGTTGAGGAGATTGTATCATTGGCACTGCATGCGACTTTTGGCACAGTTTACTTTGGTCTAAAAGAGAAGATTCAACGAAGAACTCTATAGACTGTATGGTGGCATGCGCCTGGTCAAGCGCCTTCGGAAACAACGCTTAAGATGACTAGATCATAAAGAGCGTATGGACACCACTGATCCGGTCGAAAAGTCTTTGAATTCCAGCCATTGGGACAACGCAACAGAGGATGGCCTAGAGATGACGCACACAAATGTAGAAGCACTTCAACCAACATTTGAGTGCGCAAGTGGAGGCAGCTGGCGAGAGATCTTCCCAGCTAAAGAGGCATGTTGGTTGAGGCCCGGATCCACACCGTACTGTAAAAAAAGAAGAAAGGGACTAGGCAGAGTTGCAGGGATTTAATTTTTTGAGGGCCTAGTAGATGACACTGTGATTTCATTCATCGGACATGTTTCTCTCCGACCTTTTCTTACAGATGAGCTGTTTCATGCGCTCAACCAGATCGGCTGTAGGCGCCCTAAATAGTCTTTCGGATAGTTCGTCAGCTCTAGCAGCTATTGACTCCACTTAAATCTCGATATTGACTTCGTCTAGGTCGGACGTATGTAACTCGTACCCATCGTCGTCAAGATTGGGTGGAACACTTTGCCTGACAGCGGTTTCCGGTTCGCCAGTTAACAGTCGATAAAATAAGTTTATTTTTAAATCTTCAGCATTGAAAGTGACTCTACTATACGAGGCTTATATCTGAGGTTTGCATCCATCTGATATCTGCTTTATCTTATGGGAACATTCTCGTGACATAATCCCTGACATAGAACCTCTCCATCTCCGTGACATCTTATGCTCCTCCTCTTTCTCTCTGCCAAGCCGGTGCTCTTTCCTTCATCTTTCTTCGTGAAGCTCACAACCAGATCTCGTCTTTCGATGCAGCGAAACCTTGTAGGCCCTTGCTCTCCATCAAATTATGAATTTCTTCTGCTTGTCGTTGTAAAGCCAAGCATATCAGTGCCAGCTTCTCTGATAAGTCCATGACCACTTTTTCACTCAAAGTTTCAGAGAGTTTGAGGAAAATTCGTTCAGCAAAGTTCCTAGCTATCTGTTGCGATTCTAGAATCTTAACGTCAAACCGTGCGGCCCTGTCCCGACGCGGATGCCTTCTCGCTTTCCGGGTTTATAACTTGGATGCAACAAGGAAGTGATTCGAATCGATGTTGAAAGGCTTGGACATAGAGGATACTGGAGGGGAGTCTGACATCGATTGCTTACTTACATTTGTTTGACCAGGGGAACGTCAGTTCTTTTTCTGAATGTAAAGGGCTATGACCTCGTGCTAACTACAAACAAAATTCGCACTCGGGGTGAAGTCCATTAGGCTGAGTCCGACCAAATGCTCGGCATGGCTTTGGTGGCATACCTCTATCCGATGGCCCATATTTTCAATGAATTTGAGACATAAATATTAATGGATTGCATTATCTCATCCTTAAAATCTTAAATTGTTTTTTTTCCCAAAGAAAGAAGTCCAATGTTGACATGGCAGAAGGGGGTGGCGGCCAATCAACACCGTCACGATTGTGCCAAGAACCCATTGTGTATGGCTCGCAGCAACTCAGCCAGAACAGATTTCACGTCAAATCTGAACCGATTTGATTCTTTTTGAGGCTTTCTGAAGTCTTTCGAATCATATAACACAAGTTTTTCTAAACAATGAACTACAAAACACGGTCAAAACTTATTCAAATCACGGACTCTAAGACACATTTTTTCAGTGTACAAATGAGGGGAAGTTGTGCCAGTACATCAGGCAACGAAAACCCTGCTCAAAGATCAAAAATAATTCAAAGCGCAGGATTTCCTTTTTAACTGAAGTGAAACATCGTTTCATAAGTTTAAAACGAAATCAGTTATCTTTGGAACTTGATCCTTTTCCCCATTTTTCCCTTAATTGTCACCCTATCCTAAGCTGCGACAGTCTCCACAATGAGATCAATTTACTAGCTGCAATAAGTCGAAACACATTTATCACTCCAACCAACGGAGGGAGCGTTAAGTGAAAAACTAAACTGTCAGGTTTTCACTCGAAGCGCATTTTTCATTCAACTGACGTCTGAATCATCGCTTTAGGGAATTGATATCCTTAAAGTGCCAACCCTCATCTTCCACAATGAACTGCACTTAAAACTGCACAATCATACCTTTGTGCAAATAAATTCCTACTCTGTGAAGTGCCACCCCCTCTCCCTCTCTTTCCTCCATTAAATTGAATCCGAAGCACCCCGACATCCTTGAGTTTTCACGTTCCACCGCTTCCTGGAAACCCGCGATTGTGTTTATTTAGTCAAAAAATTGAACCGACCTCAAGTGGAAGATGCATTACTCTGAATTTGAATTCGTGAACTTTATCCCCCTCCCAGCCCCAACAGGTTGAAATGGGTAAACAATCATCTGCTTGTGCTGGGAAAATCTTTTTAATTGACTCCTCGGTGTCGGTTTGTCCGTCATTTCCATTCAAAAACTTGATTTACTTTTCTCATAAAGCCACTCGAGATATCTGTGAGATGATGCGTACCTCGAATTATGCTTAGCTCCGCCGCACCGTTCCCTTCCCCACACCTGTGCACGGAATTAAATTTACGTACGAAAAGGTATTTAATTCTGAAGATTCTTCCGCAATTATCCGCGTGCGGAGTGGTGTGGAGTGGGGTGGGCGGTTTACGAGACAATTTGTTTACCTAGTTTAACAGTTTGATATCTCGCCAGGTTTTGTCTATTAAAATATTTCGAGAAAGGGGATATCCTTTCGATTGAATGGCCTCCCAAGTGCCAAGTGTAACTCTGTCTGCCTGTCGGCCAGTGGCTGTCCGTAGTGCCGCCTCTGCTGTGATGTCAGTGCTTACCTTGAGTAGTTTCGTGCTGGGCTTCCGCTGGCTTATTGTATTCTCGATTTTATTGTTTCAAAGCTGAGGAGAGATGAAAATTAACTTTGCTTCATGGGGATTTTCTGTGTGTTTCTTTCGCTTTTTTTTGTTTTGTTTTTGCAGCAACAGCAGCAGTTGTGTTTTTTGCCTCGTTTTCGTTTTTTGGCACTCAATCTGGTTCACGGACTGTGAATCTCTCGAAAAGTGTCAGGCTGTCTGTTGCTGGTAGGGACAATTGTTATTTTCATCAAGTGCTCTCCTTTCTGCCATCTGCGCCTGATGGAGTAATGAGTTTAGCATTATTTGACTTGTTGTCCTGATTTAATTATTATTCATTATGTGTTGAATTTTGTGTCAAGTAATTAGTTCTGAATGATTTGCGTTTGTGTTGTAGTGTGGCTGCACAGATTGAATTGAATTTCTGGAAGGGAGTATTTGAATTTATCAATCTTTCGGAGTCCCATTCAAAAATGTGGTTAACAGCAAATCAATGAGCTCCTCAGTCACAAAGTAAGAATCAAGTTAAACCGCACTTTGCATCAAAATCCTCATCATTCCCTGAAAATTTACACCTACCGCGATCGCTCATCAACTCGCATTATGAACCACAAAGCACTTCTTTTTCCGCCTCAATTTTATATCCCCGCGAATAAATGCATAATTAAGCTGGTCCCTTAACGTTTCTGTAATGGCTATATCGTTTCAGTCGATAAAATAAACGCCAACGCACTCATTTAAAATTGAAAGTTAAATGGCGCCCAATGCGAGGGTCCATCATGAGCGTATAGCACATCCCCACTAACCAGTTTGGCTAATAATCACTTTTATTGATTGTTTCTGATATTGATGGACATTGCGTGGGCGATGGACGAATGTAAAGACTTTTGGATTCGGCAATAAACAACGAACACGTAGTTTTTATGTTCAGCCCGTCCCTTCACTTTGTGTCAATTTGATATTTACAGCTGTGTAAAGAAAATGCGAGAAGCTGTTCGTGATTAAACGGTTCTGAAAGGCAGCGTCTCTCAGATAGAAGCCATCAGGAAATGTTATGAATCTCCTGAGACTATGTTCTTATGATTTCATTACGTTGGTTGTTTGTGCCTTTTTGTTGAGACTTTAATGTTAAGGGAGGACTCACTGCTCACCACCATTCCGTTCTTCACAACTCGGACGGTTGTCATTTCGCAAGTTGAATTCAGTAATTTTGAAATTCCGGATTTTAAGATTCAACAGATTAGAGCGAATTTGTCATTTCAAACAAATTGACATTTTATGTCAATTGGTTTTGTAAATTGTGTCAATGAATGTCAATCTAAAAAAAATTGTTTTTTTTTTATTATCATTTCGCGAATCTTGTCATTTGTCGTCAATTTAAGGGAAATCTCTTGTGTTCGCTAATACACAATGCGAAAGATTGTCATTCTTCCTGTATCCCTTTTTGTCCAGAATTTGATGTCAATTCCTTAAAAAGACTTTAGTTTCGGAACATCAAAATATACAGGATTGGAATTCTAACCACTCTGATAGTTGATACTTGAAATCAGAAACCTCTTTCTTTCTTTCTCGAACATATTTAGCAGCACGTTGCTATTTCCGTTCAGTCCTCTGTGAATATTTGCTTTTATCAATACAGGCGTCAACGGCTTGCCATTTTGATTTAATCCGGGCTACTTTTGAGACCACAAATTCAATTTATTGCGATTTCAACATACTTGTCAGTTGCAAGTTGCTGTCAATTCTTTGAACACCATTGCTTTGCTGACTTGTCATTTCTGTGGCTTGTCATTTTGTACAATTGACAGTGCCGTGTAGTTGACGAATCTAACTCCTCATCGGTTGCTTCGGTTGCTTGTTACAGGGACTCTGCTCCATTCAAAACAACTAAAGGGTGTCCCAACAAGAACGCAAGATTTAAATTTTAAATAAAAAGCAGATATTTAAACAAAATCGTGAATTCTTTATTGTATCGTAAAGTAGACAGGATGAGGTTATGTGTGGAATAACACATCGTTGCTGGCACATACGCGATCTTTCAATGAAATTTTCAATGACCGTTTTGCATAAATGCTGCGGTATTTCATTAATGCAGCGTCCAATTTCCTCTTTCAAGACTTGAGTCGTCGTCTGCTTATTTGCATAAACCATCGACTTCAAAGAAACCCAAAGAAAAAAGTCCAATGGCGTTAAATCGATCTAGGCTGCCAATTCAGGTCTTCAAAACGCGAAATAACATGACTGGGAAATGACTGATGCAGCAATTGAATTGTTTCTCTGGCTGTATGAGATGTGGCGCCGTCTTGTTGAAACCACATCCCCTCCACATTCATTTCCCCAATTCTAGGCACGAAAAGATTGGTTATCATTTCACGGTACCGAACACTATTGACTGTTTGCGCTTGACCTGATTCATTTTCATAAAAAAAGGTTCAATGATTCCTCCAGCCCAAAATCCACACCACACAGTGACACGTTGAGGATGCATTTGAATCACTCGAGGATTTTCCTCGCCCCAAATGCGGCACTTCAGCCTATTGACGAAGCCATCAAGATGGAAATGGACCTCGTCACTAAAGACGATTTTATCGGCAAAATCAGCATTTTCATGTTGTCTCTCCAATACCCAATTAACGGACTCCCTTCGCTGTGCACGGTCAGCTGGCGTCAGTTTCTGAGTCAATTGAACTTTGTATGCATGAAGATGCAAATCTTTCGTCAAAATTCGCTGCGTAGTGGATTTGGAAACACTAATTTGCTGAGCTCGGTGTCGAATTGAGGTGGATGAAGTTTGAGCGACATCATCACGTACTGCTGCGATATTTTCGGTCGATCGTCCTGGTCGAAGGCGCGTAGTTGTCTTTGCATCAGTTAGAGACCCAGTTTCAACAAATTTTTCCAATAATCGCTTTACAGTTGACTCTTTTGGAGCATTATTGTACCCCCAAATTGATCGCAATTCGCGAACTGTAGCCGCAAAACTTTCACCATTTTGGTAAAACAATTTCACAATAAGAATGGGCGCTCCAGAATAAACAGACATTTTTGCATCGGTATGTCACAATGGATGAAATATGGATCCAACACTGTACTCCAGAGCCAAATTAGCAGTCAGCGGAGCGGACAGCAGTCGGTGAACCACGCCCAAAAGGTCCAAAAACACAAAGGTCGGCTGGCAAGGTTATAGCATCCGTAGTTTGGTTTGCGCACGAAATTTTATTCTTCGACTATCTTGAGAAAGCTAAAAGAATCAACAGGGAATACAACATGGCAGTATTGGTGCATTTGAAGGAAGAAATTGTAAAAAGACGGTCCCATATGAAGGAGAACAAAATTCTCTTCCATCAAGCAATGCGACGTGTCACAAGCCGTTGGCTACCATGGCCAAATTGCACAAATTGGGCTTTGAGTTGCTTCCGCATCCACCGTATTCTCCAGATCTGCCCCCCAGCGACTCCTACCTACCTTTCAGACCTCAAAAAGATGCTCGCCGGAAAAATATGTCTCGAATGAGGAGGTCATCGCCGAAACGGAAGCCTATTTGGAGGCCAAAGATAAATCGTTCTATAAAATAGGTGTCGAAATGTTGGAGCGGCGTTGGACTGATTGTAGAATAAAGTCGAATTTCGTTTAGAAAATGTGTTTTTATTGGTTAGTCCGGGCGCTTGTCGAGTGATGTGTTATATACACAAATTGACAAATTTGATGTCAATCCTATGTAAAGCATTTCCTTTTCTTTTTCAGAATATTTTGATTCACATGTGAAACACGTTAAAATTGGCACAATCCTCTTTCGCTTTTAAGACTGCTTACTTTAGCAGATTGACGTGCAGATTGACACTGGACGACAATAAATTCGAAAACATTTATTTGAACGACAACACAAATTTTCATTTGAAGCAAGTTGTCACTAAATTTGGCGGAAATTGAAATTTGAATAGTTAATAGAAGCTTTCTCGAAAAGTCTTGCTTGTGAATTTCTACAATTCGCGGCAGATTGTTATTCTTATCGCCATTGGTTCGATTAAATGTTTGGAAAACCTTTCCTTAAGTTACCACATAATTTAGCAGACTGTCTTTTGAGCACCTTAGCACCTATTCTCCAAGTTTACACAATTGAGTAGGTTGCCAATGTGACGAATGTGACACTTAAAACCCTGTTGACACTGTCATTTATTAATTTTTTTGTCAACATAAAACTTGACATTTGAGCGACATTTTAAAACTAGAGTATATTTTAAAACCAAATTTCAACAAGGATTTTGATAGTTTCGCATTTTCCGCTCTTGTTCTGTAACACATAAGTTCCGGTCAGGGAGAAAAAGTTTTCCAACATGCGTCGATCCCAGCTAATCCACAATCGACAAGTAATTTGTCAAGCACGCATCAGTGGCAACTATTTGCTTCTGACACATATCGTGTTGCCTAAGTATGCTTGAAACAAATCAAATTTTCGTAACTTTCCCGTAAAAAGTCACGATAGTCCGAAAAGCCATCAAACTCCAATAAGCGAGAGGCCAAGCCTCTGCTCAAAAACTTTCGCAGAGGACATTAAACGCTCTCCCTCCCCCCGCCTCTCCTCTCTCACACCACATCATGTCATTAATAATGATTTGACTAATATGTCCTCTTCTAAATGTGAATCCGATTCGATGACAAAGCATGACAGTTGCTCGCTGGTTGTTCGCCGAAGCGCACCAACTAACGTCACGCAATGATGAATGTGTGCGAGTCTGCGGAGCATTAAATGATTGATTTGGTTTCGAAATTTGTGTCGCCGCAAAAACCGTCCCGGATGTTTGCATGCGGAAATGTGTTAAAAGCGTCAGCTGCAGCATCTGCCGCCTCGGTGGCAAATACGTTTCTGTCAAAATGACATTCGGGCTTGTATGTGAGGGGGTCGTGTTTTTTTTTTCTCTGCGAAAACTTAAAGTGGAAAAGTTTCAGACTGCAGTTTAGATGAGTGAAAATTTGAAAACGTCCGAGAAGATAATAAAACGTGGGATTTCTGCCATCAATTCCACCCCGGTGTGCTCTTTGACTTTAGCGCGCGCTCCACACAATTTAACGGTTTAAGATTAATGCCAGAAATTCACTTAAAATCCACTGTATCCATTTAAGTTTTAACGCTTTTACTATCGCTCTGAATAATTGAAAGCCCAACTGCTCTGCTGGGAGCGGATGCGTTTCGAGTTAATGGTGTTCGCTGAATTGCTGAATGAGTGAGGCGTCTGCGTTTTTTTTTTCGTTGCATCCCTCTTCGCCTGTGGTGGTTACGAATGTAAATTGTTTTTTCTCTGTGCACTACTCGTTGATGATGATGAGGATTTTATGAAAAAAAAAAAATGTTTGTCGGTTGTTTTAACACCCCACAAGTGCAGACAACGACCATGAGTGCCACGACGATGACGACTACGACGAGGAGGGCGAACGACGTGTGGCCATGCGTTCCTCAGAGACAATATACGAGTACGATAGGAAAGGGAAATTACTTGCATTAAGGGAATTCCATGAACTCTTCCACATTTCATTTCCGCTGATGGCTGATGTGTCGAGGTGATGCTGAAGATGTCTACGGGGAATACAACACATTCAAATGAATAGTTGTGCCCCCATGAACTGACATCGTATCAAGAGAAAATAATTTGTTTTCTCTCGAATGGGACTCGCGTGGTGTGGAGGGAAAAGAGGAAAAAAGGCTTGAAGACTATATTTTATTTATTCACATGCACGCCTGACAAGTGTGTCACTGTTGACGCGTAAAATAGCAACGGGCTGTGTTCGGTAGATCGAGTAGCTTCAATGGGAAGTTGAATTCTTGTTTTATTCACGAGAAATGGGAAAAATGTTCAGAGGTCAGGCAAATAGGCATTTCAAATGTTAAGACACTTTTCATTTGATTTTTTGACATCTATCCGGAGGATTTTTTTTCCTTGGCGTAGAGTGAGCAACAGGTTGAGGGAGGTTATGTGACGATTCTTTTGAAGACTGACACATCGAGTAGTTTTTGTGTCGCCATTGAGTGTTGTTATTTCTTCAAATTTTATTTTGCATTGATGTGCAAAGTTACATGATGACACGAAGATGGAATATCCAGATTTGTGTCTCTTGAGTGTATGAGTTATAGAGGATTTGAACAAATCGGAAGTCATTTTTTTTACTAGAGCCGACATAGAGAAGAAATGAAACGTAATGTGTCAAACATATTTCTACAGAACGCATGCGTCAACGCAGCGTTAAGCACATGTGCACCTACATTTTATTGACAGGCGAGATTACTCGTATTTATGGAAATGAGTTCGATTGCGTTTTTGAAAAAAATTGTTTTGAAATTAACGGAATTTGACGCTTGAGTGACAGTATATAGCACTGGGTCTTGGGGGCATTAAATTCCACTCTATTCTTCTTACCCCAATCAATTAAGCTTCCAAGATCGGAATTTAATGAGCGTAACATTCGCTGTTGTTCCAAGTCCATAGCCGAAGAGGACGGTCGAGAGCCAAGGAACGAATATGAAAAGCTGAGGGTACTGTCATCAGCGAAGGACTGGATTCGATTAGAAGTGACGGACAGCAGAACAAAAGTGACAGACAATGAGGAAGAGTGTTGGAGACAAAACGGATCCCTGGAGAACATCAGCATTAATATGGTGAATAACAGACTTGAACCCATCCAATACGACTTGTTTCTAACGGTTTGAAAGGTTACAAGAGATTTATCAACTCCATAAGCACGCATTTTCGACAAGAGAGCCTGATGACACACTGTGGGAAATGCCTCTGAAATATCCAGCGCAACAATCCTACTTTCTCCTACATTGTGCAAAGATTGAGATATGCTAGGAGGTGGGTGATGACGGTTCGCCCTTTTTAGGGCTGGACAAATGCTGTTTTCCAGTTTCTTGGAAAGAGCCCTAAAGAGTAAGACAGATGGAAAAGCTTACGCAATGGTTTTGCCAGCGTAGAATAACAGTGTTTTGATCATGTGATCAGTGTTTGACACTTTCATGGCCTTTTGTACACACTGCAGACCAAGTAATAGTTGATGCAGTGGACTTAACGAAGCATTGAACGAAAATGCTCCGGGGTAGTCGAGAACCTTTCTCTTGGCCTAAAATGTAATAATCAGAGTATTCTTGTATTCATAGGGGGTGATATACATCGACTAGATGGAGAATTGCGAAATAGTCAAAGGGCTCTATTATGCCAAACTAAGGGCCCGTATGAATGCCTAATGGCAGAAAAACGGCTCCATTTGGGAAATGAGATTTGTTCCATTCATTCTGATTTCAAACTTGCAAAGATCACTCACCCGACCGAAATTTGGGTCGCCTCGTAGGACTACTTTGTAGATCTCTAGACAATGTATTTTCCTGTCGGTTAAAAGTAGTGGAAGCATCGCTTGTTGAGGTAAATAAAGATTATGCTGAGAAATGTGCGCGCCGTAGCGTAATGGGCTAGCGCGTCAAATCGCACGCTAAAGGTTCTGGATTCGATTTTGGGATTGAACACCTCGCTTTTTTTCACGGCAGCTATTGAGTGAATACTTTTTGAGTGTTGTAGCTAGAGTTGCCGACAACATTCAAAAGGATATTAAATTTACGTCTAAGAAATTCAATTTCGCATCGAAGTGCAATCAGCTATGGCTGTCATCCTTAGCCAGAGCTTCCAGTTGTGTTACCTCATGCACTTCACCAAATCTTCAAATCGCAGTTTTGATAACGTCGGTAGATCTTTGGTCTTTGAGGGACATACGTTTTAGACTTTTTTGGTGCACTCCAGCATCGAACATAACAGGTGCTTGAACGTGTTTTCCAGTATTTAGTTCATGTAAAACCTGTTGAAGAGTTGAGTTTGCGGGTCTGCGGGCTGTTAAAGGCTGATCTGAAGCTCTGCTCCTTCTTTTCAAATCCCGTAGTTCGATGTCAATAGAAAACTGTAAGCCACGCACAACGCGAGCAGTTACTGAAGAAGCTACTTAGGTCCCGGTCCTTTATGGATTGTAAATCCACCCTATTGCGGAGAAATAAATCGTAAATTTTCCAAAATATTAGTTTTTGCTTTTGTTTGCTAACTACGTATAGAACCGTAATAAACATTTTCAGAATTTTAAACGGTACGTACACAACTTTCAAATGCTACCTATCATCTGTCAGTCAGTATTGCTCCATTTTCATTAGTTTTGCCAGGGGGTTCGGTTTTTGACACTGCCGAAGCGCAAGTTAATTCCTAATGATCCACTTTTGCTCATGATTGTTACCTCTTTTTTGAATTTGTTTAACTTAAGTGGTTAAGTGGAAACATAATCGCTACGTTGAAAACCAGCATACGGACCTATGTCACGAGACATTTCATGTGATTACTACTGGTGTGTCAAAGTTATAGGCACTCCGAAATGATTTTTCTCCCATTTAGGGACAATTTCCAGCCATGCACAATTACTTTGTTAGACACAATGTTGCATCCCTGGAGTATACACATCCAAATAGTAAATTTCACGTGAATAAATTTCGTGAAAAGTCGTTTCTCTTCCCCAAATCGCACTTAAACTGTGTCACACTTCAAATGAATTCCCACCGCTCTGGGCCCACCCATAGTTCCCCGACATTCTCTGACGTCATATCTCTTTCAACTTGAAGGTCAAACTTTAACACACCTTTCATTCCAAGGGTTGCCCCCACCCCATGTGTTAATTGAAAGTATTTGCACTCCGTTACTTCACCACCACATCGACGGAGATATACATACACCCGCCTTGTACTGAGGTGGTGTTGAATTTTTAAAACGAATTTTGATACCCCAATCGACCTCTATCCGGCCCTACGAACTAAAGCCAGACTATCATCATCACCCCGTGTTTGACTTAATGGAAGAAGAGTCCTTTCGGTCGTGCGGGAGGGTAATAAATGAAAGTTGCTGGTTTCCACCCCGCAGCTGGGAGTATCGTCAGGGGACTTCAATTCGGTAAACCCTTGCAGTACTCAAAAAATCCCTCAATTTGATGGTTTCCTCCTTTCTCTTCCCCCGCAGCGCAGCCTTTATGTGAATATCCCAAATCTAACACGGTCTCCTTTTCCTTTCAGATGATCCGGGAAACACTGGCTGCGATGATGATGGAATCCTTGCACTAAACAAAATGCTCTGCAGACCGTAAGTGGGGGGCACACACTCAATTATGGTTCATGTGGAAACGTCGGCAGACACTCCAACCGAACCGAGAGCCGTGGAAAGCTCATGCGAAAAATGCGATTAGCCAAGTTCTCCCATCACATCAAGATAAATAATGGTGGTCAGAAAGTGGACAGCGATTCCGGAAAGCATGCGCCTTCGAACAAGGTTTGTTATGTTCCTTTAACTTGACGGACATCCAAGAAGGCGAAGCCAAAAAAAAAAACAGAAATCTCACACCATCGTCAAAAAAAAAAAAAAAAAAAATAAAAACAAAATTGCATTATTTAGTTTCTCATTTTACGTAATTTATATTTTTTTGTAACGATCCACGAATCATCCTTCATTTATTTCTTGGATTTTTCACTCACGTAGCAAGCACATAAATAAACAAAAAACTATTTTTGAAAATCACCACAGCGTACCGCCGAGCACTCGAAACGCATATCAAAGCCTAAGTGCTTCGGAGGCACAGTGTTTCGCTGTTGTATACCTTGTCGCGGGGGCTCAGCAGCCCCCGCTACAAGTCCTCCGAATTCGCCGATACCATCGGATGAACTCAATAATGTTGTAATCGAAGGACAGCAAACTGAAAACGTTCCCTCGGCGGAGACCGGTGCCGAGCCCACATCACCGGTTTCGAAGCGCTCCGACACATCGGACAGTCCAGATGATATTGTCGCATCGATTGCCTCATCGATATCGAATCAAGCAAACAGCAACTCATCGGCATCGTCAACACCGCCCAGCAGGGTTTGCCAACCACAAACATCACCGTTACCTCATATTAAAGAAGAGGAAGAGTCTGATCAAAATCATCATCCGCAACAGCAGCAGCAGCAGCAGCTGTCACAGACGCAGACGCAGCCCGTGGCTGCAACCCTCGGCAGCAGTGATCGCCACTCGCAGCGTGGCGGCTCCGAGGAGTACTCCAGTTCGCCGTCGCCGCGAATTAAACTGAAAATCCGAAAGCAACTGAAATCGGGTTGGAATCGAACTGTTATCGCGCTAGCGACCAACTCCAGTGAGACTTTGACGTCCAGTGGCAGTGCGATCAGTGGAGCGGTCAGCATCACCGGCTGCTGCGGCAGCGGCAGCGGAAGTGTCGCAAGCAACTTCAATCACACAAGCAATCTAGTTAATTCGAATCCTCAGAGTAGTAATATACTGCCAAAAATGCAGGCCGAGCAGGGATCCATCGGCGATCTGCAAAAGTACCACAGTCGGTACCTCAAGAACCGACGGCACACTCTGGCGAATGTTCGGTAAGTTTCTTGTTTCCCCTTCACCACATCTTTTCAGGCTAGCTTAAGAATTGGCGCTCGTAAACACATCTTAAACGCCCCTTTCAGAGATTAAATGCGTTGCCGCGTGACGGTATTTTTGGGTTTTAATTAGCTGTCACCTCTCATGGCGATGACAGGTGCGTTGGGGTGAAAAAAAAGAAAAAAAAAACAATTCAACGAACGCGTCACTGCGGACCACATTCGCTCGTGGACCAGAGGCTATTTAATTGAGTCTTAATTAAGTTTTAACGCCATCCTTTGACATGAAAGGCTAGAACTGCCGTTAATTACCGAGTCGTTCTAGAATTTAACGACTGCCATAAAATTCCGCAGCATTTCTTCGAAAACAATTTGTTTTTGGTCAAATCAGTGTCGGCTTATGATTAATATAGGATGTGTCCATAAGCACACTTCAAACGGGGGAAAATATGCTGAGAATCCTTTCTGAGACGCTCGCCCTGGGACTGGGAGCCAATAAAGTCTATGTCTGTTGAATGTAAATTCTGACCTGTCAGAAACTAATAATCTGCTCCTTTTAATTGAAATTTATCTCGAGCTTTTGATTTTGCCGTAAAATTGTCTACCAAGTCATTTGCATTTTCCCGTGGGAATTCATGAATTTTATTCGTTTTGTGGCTGTTAGTTAGGGTATGTGAGTTTGAATTTTGATTCGGAGTCTTCCTTGCATTTTGCCACTGCTTCATCCCTCTCCAATTTCTGGCAATATTCTGTGAGTTCTAATTGTCTGTGAAAAAGGATTTTTCGAATTTCATTTTGAGTTGGTATTGAATTGTGGGTCACCTTAACCCCCATGGAAGTGGGTGTTAAAGAAGATTGTCTCTTGTACTGCCATTTCGTTTTATTGGTGTTGTACGTCCTCAATGAGTTGGTCTTCACCGCGGCGTAGTGAGAAGTGCAAATACTCTCACGCATATATCCCCAGGTTTGATTCCTGGACTGAATACCTCTGTTTTTTCACAGCATCATGCCTTTCGAGCTGCTGGCAAAACTCCAAGAGTACTAGTTGTCTATAAACTGCTGGTTAAATCTCGCGGTTCGTAGTCGGCATTAAACTGTAGGTCCCCTCTACTCGTGAGAGAACAGAAGCACGCACAACGCGAGTATTTGCTGAGGAAGCTAACCTCTGGTCCCTTGTAGGCTGTAGTGTCACTCAATACTCGTATATATTCAAAATGTTCGTTCAGGCTTTGTGACGGTTTTATGGTTTCGTTTCGAAACAGGATTCGAACGAAATTTGGAACTAGGCTCGCTTAAGTTGTGCGGAAAATTTCTGGGTTCGGTGTTAAATGAAAGTTGCCTCACGTAAATAAAATGCACAATCGTTCAAAATGTGATAAGATAGCTGATGATTACTTTGCTGAAAACCGCCATAAGACCTAACCATTGTAAATGAAAGTGGCACTTCTTTGGCACTTTTTTGGGACAAATACATGCGTGTGATATCTTATATCTCAAAATTTTGATTCCACGTAAGGTTACAGAGACTATAGGCTCTAAACTAAAAAAAAGAGCACTCCCCCCTTTTAGTTTGTAAACCGATGTACATACAATTCTAAAAGAAATATTGTGAGAAAAATTATTTTTGAGAATGAAATGTGAACATTCTGACCCAAATTGTTTTGACCAAACCCTAAACATTGAGAATGGCCAAAATTGGTAAAGCGTATGAATTTTAAAAATCTAAGAAGAGTGGTCCGTAGCTCGAGTCCCAATTTCCCAAAACAGTCATGTTGGTTTTGGACTGTAGCCAAAAAAATGTTTGCATGATATTGGCCTAGAGTACTGGAATTGCTTTCGACATCTCTAAAGGGGGAAAATCGCATACTCAAGGCATCCAATTGACATCCCTAAGGCGAATGATAACACATATTGGTAATTTCATCCGCAACAGATCTCTTATACTATGGACCGTGTGAGATGGCAGAGGTTGTCTGCGCTTGATACTTTTAGTAGCATATTCTGATGTCATATGTTTCGAATCGGAATACAGGGGCCCGACTCTCGTTTCGTTGGCACTTCTTATATCGGCTATCCTCTACACAGTCGGGCGTTTTGACAGTTCAAAACATACTTTGTTGCTAGTGAGGAGGGAATTAGAATTTTTCGTGAGCTGTGGTCACCAGCCACTGAATTTCAGTAGTAACAATTTTATTTGCTGTGAAATATTTTTCAGGATGTACACATTTTTTAAAGCACTGCCTACACTTTTTCAAAATCTGAGGACGTCGCGCATTGACATAACTTCCCTTAAAATCGATAAAATGTATCCCAAAGCCTGTTGACTGAGCGAACGTGAGTTCTTCTTTTTGTCCCAGGACTCAGATGAAAATTTGGTGGAAATGATAGAAAATATCAAACTGCCGCATAGAGATGTGTGGACAATCGCAGAGGAATCTAGTGGTTCTTGTATAAAGTCGTCTACCATATCCAGGTTCGTGCTAAAGAGGTTCACGAAATCCGATGGGTTAGAAAATGAAGGGAATATAAAAGTCCTAGACAGTTGCTTTGTAAGCTATGTTCGGATGAAAGCATGTCCGATGAGTGGAATCTCAGCGTCCTCTGTCCAGTCCACAAGAAAGGAGACCCCTTCGACTGTGCCAACTATCAAGGGATCAGTGTCTTTAACATTGCGTACAAAATCTTCTCTACCTCTTACTCGTATTGTGTGAACGTATTAAACAACCTGATAGGTCCTTATCATTGTGGTTTCAGGTCAGGGATGTCCAGCATTGACCAAATTTTCACAAAAATCTTTTCTTTGCTCTTAAAGCGACACATTTCATTCTGCGGAAATGGGACACAGCAGGGTTTCGAGAGAGAAACAACTCCCAGTGTCAAAGTATCCGGAAGAACATTTAGCATGGATGGAATGTGGATATTGAAACCCGAACTTAGAAGCTGTCCGTAACATAATTGCGATCTCTTTAGCCTTCACGTGGGGTGGTTAGTTGGTTGGTTGGCAAAAGGTTGATAGGCTAGTGCAAGCTGCAGTTTTTTAACATATGTTCCAGGGGCGCCTTTGTGATGCCCTATAAGTGCATTAAGAACCACTTTCACCAAACTCGATCACCCATGCAGCTGCAGTCAGGCCGTATTGCTTTCACGTCCAGTGCAACTTTTAACGTGTCGTTTTTAATCATAACGTTGTAGTCATCTGCTGGAATTTAAGATAAAGCATCTTAAATGAGTCTGACGGTAAATAGAGGCAAAACGAAGTACATATATGCTGTCAGCAAGGAGAGGCACACACCATGAACGTCTCAAACACTTGACAGCATAAGCTTCAAGGTAGTCAAAGACTTCGTCTATCTCAGCTTCGCGGTAAATATTGACATCAACATCAGTACCGAAATCAAACGCAGAATCACTCTTACCAATCGTTGCTTCTTTGAGTCCAAGGAGCAAGGGAGTAAAAGAGCCATCTCTCGCAAGACTAATCTGGCTCTATGATGAGAGAAAGAATTTTTTGGAACATAATGGACTACTGTGGGATGGCTTTCTTTTAACTTTGTTGGGATGTTGCATTTTGTGTTCTGATACCTCTTAGTCGCGACAGGAGTAGTCTGTAGTGACACCCGATCCAACAGTTCTCCACTCGACATCGAGGGAAACTTTTTGTTCATTTGTAGGGCCATGTCAGTTGCTGTGCTATCAAACTTCTGCTATATCGTCCGAGCGGTATCAGAGGTGAATACTTCCTAAAGAAACTGGTCTCTGGGTCTCTAGTGAACTGCAACGCCATCCAATTAGCTCAATTAGCCACATATTCAGTTGGAAGGATGATCTTTTTGCAATCAGATGCACTCAGTAACCCCTTCGTTTGCATGCCTTTGATGGGGATAATTCATCACACCACTTTTTGTTGATTCCCATCTTTCCTCCTCCTTCAACTTTTCGTCTCTTTTTTCACCGGAAACGGCATCATTCTCGTTTTGTCATATCTCAATCCAAAGGACTTGTATTCATCTACCCTCATGAGGCATTAGCATCTTATTTATGAAACCATCTAACCCCCCCCCCCCCTCTTCCACGCTTATGTGTGAAAGGTCAACGATATATAATGAACGGCAATAAATAATCTCTTGGCACTCCCTAATCATTAAACATTTTAGAAAGCCATTCTCGTCGCCTTGGCCTCCTTTTACACTCATGACCCGGCTTTTATTGAGCCTGAGCCCATGGATGGTCAATTTCCTTGAATTTAACGAGCCCTCACTGTGTTATTGTCCCGCAATGGCGGGGCCGTCTGCACGTCTTCGCGTTATTAAAGTTCAACTTTAACTCTAACTCTAACTGCCAAACGGTTACAATAAACTACACGGACGTTAGATACGGCTGCCCGAGTGTCCTGTGTGTTTCAACAAACGCTCAAAATAAAGACGTGTACAAGAGGTTTTATGTACGGGCCTTTATCTTGGCATTTATTGCACACTAAACCTTGTTTTGCGTGAATTTTATCAATCGTTATAACTGACTGGACTGAATGGCAAGCCCTTGGCATAAAGTGTGGTGCGGTGACGGTGGCCGCTTTTTTTCTCCGCCCCGAAACGATTGCCCATAAATGTGTTGTTATACTTCAGTTAAGGCCTCTCAATTCGGGTATCGCAGCCTTAAATCGTCGAATTCCCTGCGATATTGCTGTCGTCCTGTAAGGCGTACTCGTGCTGGTGTACTTGCGTTCGCGCACTCACACTCGTTGGTTTTTCTTCGAGGAAACATTCTATTGTTCGGTTGCCTACAAAGGACTTCGCTCTTTGGCTCATCTTCTTCGTTTTTTTGCGTGTCTCCCTTCGGTAGGATTTACTACAATTGAAAAGAAAAATGTATGCTTTCGTTTTGTAAAATAATCCTGTTCAGACTGCGTGCGGAGGACGGAGACTGGATCCGTTTAAGTTTCCCACCGTCTTGCTTTTCAATTTCTCCGGCGGCGTATCCTTGAGATACTTTCTATGTAATCGGCAAACAATTGATAGGTTTCCGTGAGCAAGTTAATACAGCAGAGCACGCCGCTGCTACTGGGTTTTATTTTATTTAGATTTTTTTTTTATTTATGGATCTGGACATCTGGCGGATGGAAGGTGGTTTCCTTGTGTATCTATGGGCACATTCGGTTGCCAATAAGCATTAACTGGAGAGAGAGGGGGCAGAGGGTAAAGGGATTTTGCTCACTTTGGCAGCAGAGATGGTGGGCTGTGTCCCTGAGAGAGGGGTTTCGCCTTGATTGTGTTCCTTTTCGTTTTGTATGCCGGGGTGGCTGTTGCCTGTGCGCCACGTACGTATCTGGAATATCTCATCAATATCGATTTAGTCATTTCGGTGTGATGTCCGGTCGAAAAATAAATCGCTACGATTTTGTTTTCAGGTCTATATGGTATGTAGGTCAGATTAAAATCAGATTAGATTAGATTTCTGGTTAGCATGTGGGGGAGAGAGAGAGAGGCCAATAGGCAAGCAAAGCGCTTGGTATTCGATTTATGTTGTCGGCGAAATGAACTTTTCTCCCACGTGCCCTGGGAGAAAATATTAAATTTAAAAATGAATCAAAAGTGAGGAAAAATAGACAAAGGGATGCCGAAAAGGTTAAGGGGCAGATACTGAGATGACTTATCATCAAGGATTAGACTAGACATCTGGAAGCCCCAAGGGTGCATGGAGAAGAGGCCGAATTGGGTTGTGTGTACATCAATAGAGCGAGAGATACACCTCGAAAAATACATTTTGGTGGGAGAATCTCGGGGGACTTATCACACTCGTCCAGATAACAGTCGTAGCCAGACGCAGGGCATTTCTTTGGGATTACTTTTGATGCGTCATTTTGGATGAACACTGACACGGGATCTGGAAGTGGTTGTTTAACGTGCAAATGATGTGAGATACAGTTATATATTATTTTCACCAAATCGGGAGACTGTCAGGGGACAGAGTGCGCGGGAGGGCTCCTGTTGAATGGATACTTGTTGTGTTCGCTTCTGTTCGCGTTCAGTGCTTTTTGCTGGACGTGTACCACCCCCTCGGTGAATGTGACTGCTGCGACAGCAATGAGAATCAATTTTATCTGCTGAATAACAAACATGTCATTTGGCTCGAATTTGAGGCAATTTCACTTTTGTTTGTGTTTATGAGCTTCGTTTTGGGTTAATTGCTTTAAAGTCGTAGGACTGGCACGCTAGCGATTTTTAGTCACAGAGAATTTGTAAGTCGCAAGATTTAATGTGCAAGAAATAAGTCATGGTCTGTAGAATGCGTTCAAAGTAACAAATGCTGAACTCTGAATGTCGTTTGGATGACGGTTGTTTGCCTGTAACAGGAATTGTACGTGTGAATTTGACCGTAGGAAATTAACGTTCCACAGAACTTTGAGGATTAAGAAAATTGAAGGTAAATCTTAAACAAATTTTGCTAATTGCTTTCTTCTTCTTGTGGCGCTACAGTCTGGGATGGACCTGGGCCTCAACAAACATGCCTCTCAACCCAGCACGATCTTTCGCTTACTATGTACCTCCAGCTGCGCACTCCAAATTGGTTGAGGTCCCACTTGTGTGCGCCACTTAAGCCTAGGCACTCCTCTATTGCATTGTCACATTGGATCGGATTCGAAGACTTTTCGGGTTGGAACAGTGGTATCCATACGCTCTACATGGGCTAGCTATCTTAAGCATTGTATCCGAAGACGCTTGATTAGACGCATGTCGCTGTACAGCCGATAGAGTTTGTCATTAAATTTTCTCCTCTAGACGCCATCAATGCAAACAGGGTCAAAATTCGCACGCAAAACTTTTCTCTCGAAAAGACTACGACCTTTTTCATCCACTTTTAGTAACGTCCAGGTTTGCGTACCCTAGCTAACTGTATACGCTCAATTGAATGTAGTTGACGGCATTCCTCCTCCTCCTTTAAAACTTTATCCGGAATACACGCTTCGGTCGGACTGCCCATTAGTACATCCTTAAGCCCACTTTTGTATACTTTCGTGCTTTAAAGTTTGGAGAATCGTTTCTTAGCCACACCACTCGAATGCGAAATGGTCTTCTTCCCAGTTCTCTGTTTCCTCCCAATTACAATCGACGGACACTTAAGACCAACGGGCATCGGCAACTCATTTCCTTCATCTCTTCTACACGTTAGGCTTGTATTGTGATCTGAGTTCAATCACTTTAGGATACTCGAAGTCTCTTTTACAAGCGTAAATTATACAAAAAAGAAAGTCTACTTCAATCCAACAGAGATGTGGGGTCATGCAACTGGAGACCCCTGTGTCCACTTAACTCATCTTAACTTGCGGAATTTTTAATTTTCGAAACGTGGAATTTTTAAGGTTTCATTTTTATAAACGAATTTTGGTACAACCGCTCATCATTCAGCTTGTTGAACCACCCATTCTTCTCGATTTGCAAATTGAGTGTTGCTACGGTCCGCATCTACGCATCTGTTTAAGAGTTGAGTTTCTAAAATTTGCGGATCGAAGTCGACAGTAAACTATAGGTTCCCTCTCCGCGTTGTTGAAAATTTAGACCGAATTTTTTTATTTCCTAATTTAATATTTGATTCTCGGTTAAATTTGAAATACTCTTTAAGTCACCTGTACTTGAGTATATATATGGAATTTTAGAATTTTAGAAAATAACAAAGAACGAAGCCCTTTTACGTGCGATTGTATCTCGCCCGCTTCCAGCTTATTTTTTTAGTTATACATCCTCCAGACTCAAGATTTTATTGCTTCTAGTTAATTGAGTGACACTACAGCCCTCAACGGACCAGGGTCTAGCTTCTACAACAACTACTCGTGTTGGGCATGCTACTGTTCTCTTACGAGTAGAAGGGACCTACAGGTTTTGCCGACTCCGAACGGCGAGATTTAAGAAGCTTTTCATAGACAATTGGTACTCTTTGTGTGTTGTCAGCAACTTCAAAGAGGTGGTGGCGTGAAAAAATGCTAGGTGTCCCGTCCGCGAATCGAACCCAGACTTTCTGCGCTGCGGTCGATGCACTTACCACTACGCCACGGCGACCACCACTTATTGCTTCTACTGATTAGAAAAAGTTGCATCAGAGGAAAACAGAAAAGTTTCGGGCATCACATCGTTATATGCCGTCGTTTGAATGAAGGGATAGTCATTTCAATTTAAGTCTGAAAACAAGAGAAGGAAAGATAGTCTGTTGGAATTTTACCAGAGATCTCCTATTTAAGGGACGCTACAGTCTAAGGTGTCCAGTCGACAAGATGTAGCTTTGACTTTGTTTTGCGCATACAAAGCCGACAGAGATTGTTCTTCATATATGGGCATAAACGCAATCAATGTTAAAGCTCAGATTCAGAGGTTCGTCAGGCTTGAACTGTCTTGTCCACGGGATTTACACACCTTAGGCATTGATTCTGATGATACTGGGGCACCTGCGGCCTACTCAATTCGTTCTTGAATCTCCTGGTTCTCTTGTTTTGATGCCATTCGGAACCACAAATTAAACACAGAAATGTTCCCCTTCCACTGTCTTTCGCCAATTGTCTTCATTTTGACACAATTAGTAACTTGAGTCTATACTTGGCTGCCGCTACAGTTCGGTTTGGCTTTAGCTAACACTCGTCGCCCTATGGTGCTGTCTTTCGTCATCTGCCTTTAGTTTCATACAAAGGCATCTAAAATGAGGATGGTCTCCGTAACGCTGTCCCAATTCGAAGACTCTTTTTGGACTGAAGCTGTGTTGTTCATACTCACTCTAGGGCCCAACTGTCTTAAGCGTTATATCGGTTGACGCTTGATTAAGCGCATGCTGCCATACAGCCTATTGGTTTCGCCATTAAATCTTTTCTTCCAGATGCCATCAATGCAGACAAGACCAAACAACCAACGTAGGACTTTCCTCTCGAAAAGACTAAGGGCATTCGCATTAACTTTCGATGACCTACAGATCTCTGTGTCAAGGAGCAGGATAAAGACAACTAAAGTGTTGTACGAAACCAGCTTAGACTTCCTAGAAGAGGGACTTGTTACTCAATTGCCTCGTTAACCCTGTGAAAGAGCGGTTGGCAAGCATTCTACGAATGATTTCAGTTCTGATGTTGGTATTCCTCTTTAGTGCAGAACAGAGGTGGACGAAATCCTAAACTACCTCCATTCTGACATTCAGTCCAAGAAGTTGATGTTGTATGTCCGTGACGACAAGAGTCGTTTGACTAACATTTATGATCAGATCCAATTTTGATGCCATGTCTCCTGTAACAATCGACTCGGCTATGCAACCAATTACGTCAATGTCATCTGCGTGGGCTAGCAGCTAAATTAGCTTTCGGGTGATCAAGTCTCTAGCGCTGATCTGAGAGTTTCGCACGACCTTCAAGTCTTGTCTAGTCTAGTGCTGAAAAAGTCATTACACGTCTAGACGCTTTGACTAAAGCTGCAGTCGACAATGACGGTCTCTGTAGAAGGACAATTTTCAATTTCCTCCATTCGCCCAAAAGTCTTCACCTCCGCTTACTTCAGACAAAGGCTCGGCTCCTCCTCCTCTCATCGATTTCATCGTGAAGTCATTATGCCATCCCAAGAGAATTCCACTTCAGAACACTGCAGAATTATAAGTTATTTCCGCTTCGCGAAATGAATGGCAGTAAAGTTACCAAAAATTAAATAGCATATCAAAGCGGAATGCCTTCGGTTGGCTGCTATGCAAATGAACGCGGCTCGCAGTACTCCTTCTGAGATTTGTTTTTAATGCCGCGTTATGCTTTTGTGTGCGTTTTCTCTTTGTTGTTGTGCCCGCGCCCCGTCTCTGGGGCGTACTATTCATAATTTAGAGCCGAATTGTTTAGTGCTTTGTTTTGCTGCTTTGTATCGTAAAAACATGAAAATTGTAATTAATAGGCAAAAATGAATTTCGGGTAATGAAAGTTTTGGTTCACTGGCACAGGCACAAGAGCAGGCACACGTGGGCGCCACGAAGGTACCTGAATACCTGGCGGCGGGCGGCGGAGGGGAGATGAAGAGTAATTAGCGAGATTGGTTTCTGAGAAGTCATTTACTTGGCAGACTATTATTAGAGTAATTGGAAATTTCGGTGAAGTATTTGCAGAACTTACAAATTTTATTTGTGAACTTGAGGCAAATTTGAATCGTTTACTTGAAGAAACATTTCATTAACAGCGCGTTGGGGAAGCTGGTGATGATCAATAGCAAACTCAAGGGATGTCTTCGTGTAAAACAATCTGGGACATTTGTCAAAACTTTTGCACCAGATTCGTTTGAATGGGGATTGATAGCAGCAATTGTAAAGATTTTTAAACAGTGTAGCTCGATGGAGCGCGTTGTATGGTGGCGAATCAGTCAGTGGCGAGGTCTTTAAGAAGTGAATAAAGAAGTTTGCGTTTCGTTTACACAATTTGTGTGTCATAAGTGTTCTCGAAAACTTGTCATTCGTTTGTCTGCGACGAATAATAAATAAATAAAATGTGATTCATCGTGAGGTTAGAATTCTAATGTACACTGCATGGCATAAATTAAGGCCAAAGGTATAACGTCGTTAGTTTCAGGCGAAAACGCAAAATTAAGTGCCTAGCAAAAAGATGTAGCAACAAGTTCATTGTTTTATGCGCTGTATAGATCGTAGCGCCATCTTGGTGATACCAGAAACTCGAAAACTGATCCATTGTACTATCAGGCAGCAACATACATTTAATGCCATTTCTTGGTCCAGTCCATCACATTAGCACTAAACAGCCGCCACCTTATCAGAGTAAAGGCGGAACATTGACAGAGAAAGTGGTCTGCGGTGTCTTCATTTTCTCTACAGATGTTGCATAGGGTGCTATCACTAAGCCCAAGAACGCAGTGCTTAGCGATGGTGGAGTGTCCCGTCTGCAGTCTTGCCTATCTAATGTTGCACAGAAAAGCCGCGAATTTCTTGCTGGCGTTTGAGAGCATGCACTTGGTCAGACTGCATCCTGAAGGATCATGGCGTCTCTGGTTGTGCTGCTGAACCGTCGACAGAAGTCCTAACCAAAGACGCGGGCAGACCCAAAAGTGGGTTCGGAACTTTTGAATGATCCTTGCATACCAAGATCATCGGCAATTTAGTTTCCCAAGATATTGTAGTGTCCCGGAACAAGTCTTAGCGAATTCCGTCTGTCGACCAAATTAGGGGATGGCTTGCGTTCCTATCTTGGAAGTGGTTAGAGGGTTGAGTAAGACCTTAAGTGTCTTGACTTGATTGTCACTACAGACGCGGATACTTCGTATCTTTCACCTAGTCTTCGCAATATAGTTCGATGCCATTGGAATGGCAAACACTTCCGCCTGGAAAACCGACGCGAAATTTCCTAAATAGATGTGAACTCTAAAATTGTCTCCTTCCAATAAGGCCCCAGCTCCAAATCCCTCCATCGTCTTGTAGCCGTCAATGAAAATCTGAGTAAATTCCCCTCCCGGCTTCGTTTCTGGTCAGAGCTAGTTCTGAGCACAAGGAAAATTGACTTTGTATGAACGACGACACTGAATTGTTGGTGTCCCCGCATCAGACGGCATGTCCATGAGACTTGTGTCACAGGAGATGCCTTGCGCGAGGTCATCAAAGCTTCAGTGTGAGCTGAATCAAAGCTTAAGTGCGAGTTGAATCAAAAACCATTCCCTTTTAGTTGGGAGATGGCCTTGATTGTGCGTCAAACAGTGTGGATTTCGAAGGGTAAGAGGATTAGCAGTGCATTCAGAGCCAGGGAAAGCCCCTATGCAGCCAAGACAGACCGTTTCTTGAAGCTTGGTGAAAGCAGCAGTCATGTACTTGCGCGAAAGTTTATTCCACCAAACGACTGATGCATAGGAAAGGAGATATCTTATCATTACCATATAGATCCTAAAGATAGGCCCCAGGTTTTACCGAAATCTCTCTTACACTGCCAGAAGACTTACAACGCCTTGGAGGTCTTCGTCGCAATGTATTTTTTCCAATTGGAAACACACTCTGTTAAATTGACGGCGCTGTTGAGAATGACACCGAATCGATTTATCATGGTCTGCGCGAACACTCTCAGCTTCAGCTACTAAAGCCTCTTTGCCAGGTGCTGGATCTGGTCCAATCGGTCGAGTATCATACAATAAGGTTAACTTGGAATCAAATCTGCGAATACTCTTGGCAATGGTGGTTCCCGTTGGTTGATTACGGGCATATTAAGTTTCTAGGATCTCACGAAACACATTCCTTGAAGAAAGACTGACTTTCGTAATACAGGCTCTGTGGTGGTGTGAGTACCACCTAATTGATATTTGACTGTGTGCTGTAAAATAAATATTTTATTGGAATCTGTTTCTTTAGCCATGTAATCAACTGTGCCGTGGAACTAAGCAGTTGACTAAGAAAGTGACCGCAAGTTAGATTTTGATGCACACCCTTTAAAAGAAGAACGTAACCTTCTATGAGCGAGAGCAGCTAAAAATAGTAAAACTTATACCATTCTGTAATCAAATTATGACAAAACGCACGAACCACCTAATAGAGAGAATATGGAGTTTAATAGAGAAAAAGTCGGCGTCTAATTAACACCCATTCACAAGTTTGTGGATATAAGCGAACACGGGTAGGTGATGCGAATATAATTCTTGTTCACTGACACGTGAATAGCTCTAATCTCCGATTACTTAATAAGACATTAATCCGCTTGCTTCGCTTATAAACCATTAGGCAATCAAAATAATGACAAAATTCACGCCCAATTTTGTTATTTAACGTGAAGTTACATGCGATACAAGTATGTAGAGAGCCTTCGTAGAGAAATATTGCTTCGAAACAATTGCAAAATAATGCTTCTGTTCTAAACTTAGGAGTATGATCCGAGGCTTGATGCACTTAGATTATTGTGAGAAATCTCCCTGAGGCGTGCGAATATTTTCTGTGTGAAAAATCAGCAAAAAAAGTGACTGGCACCAAATTTTCACAAGAAACCAAGGTTTACTTTCGCCAGGAACTACACGCGTTGTACGTGCTATTGTTCTGTCATTAATAGATGGGCCCCACGATGTTTCGTCCACTACTATCAGTAGATCTTAGAAGCTTTTCATAGACTCATAATATTCTCTAGGTGCAACTCCAACACAATGGGACAATGGGAAAAATGTGCAAGACCTTCGGTCCCGAAATCGAACCTGGGACATTTAGCGTGTCGGTTCAGACAGACGCCACTGCCACTTCCATGAGATACAGTCGAATGATATAGAAATACTCTAACTAATGGGATAACTTACTCCACACACCACGGAATGTAAAACTACATCATACACGCCACAGAATCTCAAAATGGTCCCAATACGCTGCAGAATCAGAAATTGATCCATCGGATAGTCTGAAATATGTTCCACATACGCCATAGAATCTGACAATGATTCGCATACGCCAGAGAATCTGAATGATTAGTTCACCCCACTCCATAGAGTTCCAAAATACGCCACTGAATGTGAAAATGTTCCACATACGCCACCGAGTCTGGGATTGTTCCACAAGCGAGATGCAATTTGAGACCAAAATATTTATTTGGAAATTCTGTCTATCATCATATGCGATGTATGTCCATCACAGGGAGGTGTTCGTCAATGCAGAGACGATCAGATGCAAATGTTTTGACGTTCGCTGTACGTTCCGTTCGATCTTCTTTAGCAACAATGTATTTTTTCCATGGATGGGTTTGCTAGTCCTTCGATCGGACTGGAAGAGAGTCTTGTGCCCCCTTGTGTAGGACAATCCCTGTATATATTCGATTGTTGCCCAATTATGTTGTGTTTGCTTAGAGGGGTGTGCCACTAAGGGAGGTTATATGTCATCTTTATAATAGGGATCGGTCTCCAATTCTGATAGGGATCGTGTTGGCAATTCGTCAGGCTTGCGTGTAGGCTCGTGCAACTAGCGATAAGCTGTCCATACGCAATCTAAGGTATGTTTATCAGCCTGCCTGTATAGGGAGATGGGGGAAATCTCGAAACGGCCAAAATCTCAAAACTACCAACATCCCGAAACCGTAAAACTTGAAAAGTCTGCGGGAAATGAAATTAATGCTGTGGATGTGTGCGTTTTTCGAATAATGTGTTTATATTGAATCTACAGCGTCACGTTTAATGCGGTTGAGTGAAGTCACGTTTAGCGACGCTGGCAAGGTTCAGCATGCCCGTTACCACCCAACAATTTGTTTTTGTTTTACTCTCCTTTCGAGATTAAGGACTTCGCCATTGTGTCTCAAATTCGTCGAGTTGTGTGCTGCGGTTCTAACATGAAAGAAAAAAGTCGTACTCTAAAAGATGTCGATCAGTTGTGTAGCATTGTCCAATGTGGTCAATTGAGGGAAATTAATAGACCAGCAGGATGGATTTTAAGTACTATCCTGTCTGAAACAATCGCTTACTCTATGAGTTGTGTAGTCCGAGAGGGATTGAAATCTCGTCGAAGGAATGTAAAACAACACTCGAGCTAGATGATCTTCGCATTATTTAAGTCTTGGCTTTAAGTTCAGTCTGCGACCGCAACAGAAACAACTTCCATCACAGTTAGTTGGCGATTGGAAAATGAATGGGTTTAGCAGCACTGAGCTTAAAGCAGTGTGTTTTAGGATTGCTTGGCATGCCAAAAATTTGTTACATTTCACGGTGTGTAAGGAAACATGAGTTACTTGACGGATTCTGTCTCTTAAGACAACATTTGTATCGAGTCCTATTTGGTGTTGAAAATAAATGGATATGGAGCGTGACAATACTTCTTTTCCTATAACTATTGTCAACTTAAAAAATGTAATTATTGTAGTTTTTCTTTTTGCCCACCGATTCACAACAGAAAAGTCTTTTAATTTTAGCGTCTCCAATGTTTAAGTTTTTCTATCAAAGAATTCGCCTCCAAACATTTGTTCGCACAAAAGCAAAAATTTCCATGACCAGTTGGCACAAATGTAATTGAATTTTTTCGATAACTCTGTTCCATTCCCTCGGGCGTGTGGGATGTAATTTTTGTTGGTGTACTCCCCTCTCATGCCGAAACGCAAAAAAAAAACTGTAATCTTATTAAGATATACAGTTTGGGTGGACGGCTAAAGGATTTATTGCGAACATGGTTCAGGCAGTAAATCAATTTTGAATCCTGTTAAAGGATAGTAGTATACGGCCTTGCAATTTACATCTTAGGAACTGGACCATCATTTATTGGAATTGGGGCGTATTGTTTTCTGAAACGTACTTGATGACATCTTCAGCTCAAATTATTCGTCGAAATCGCAAATTTTACACGAGGTATATGACAGGGCTCACTGGATTTGTCTATATGCCACTTATGTCCATATGGGCTCACTATAAAGCCATTCTTCTTTTTGTAAGTGCAGGGTAATCATCCTTTGAATCGCACAAAACTGCGACAGCTAGAAGTGAGTTTGCTCTTAATGTCATGTATAGCAGGAATAAATAATTATAATAATTGAGTAGCACTTCAGCCCACAAGGGACCAGGGACTAGCTTCTACAACGGCTACTCGTGTTGTGCGTGCTACTGTTCTCTCATGAGGAGAAGGGACCTACAGATTTTTGCCGACTCCGAACGGCGAGGTTTGAGAAGCTTCTTCATACACAATTGATACTCTTTGAGTGTTGTCAGGAACTTGAAAGAGGTGGTGCCGTGAAAAATGCGAGCTCTCCTGTCCGGGAATCGAACCTAGACCTTTTGCATTTGGGTCGACGCAGTTACCCACTATACCACGCTAGAAAAAGGAATGAACCAATTTATACTTCGATTGAATTCGTAGAGGACAGTTTCGAAGATAGTGTGATGTGCCCTTAATTTTCTGTTTGTCCATTCAGCCTTAGCATGTAATGTCATTGGTGAACCTTATTTTATTTGGTTCTTCAAACGGTTATCGACTCTAATTGCTCGAACTGTCATGCGTAGCAACTCTTTGTTTTATTGATGAATCTTGCTAGCCTTCTCTTTGGTATACTCAAGCCGCGCCCGGTTGGCTGTTACACAGGTATCCATACTATCATAATGTTTCCAAACATGAGAAATTTGTTGTTCAAATTGTGACCCAGATACTCTGAGTTCTTCGTGGACTGAATTAGATTAGGTTAAGGTGGCCGCCTGAGTTGCTCACGTCCACCAGCTGCAATTTTGTGTTTTATGACATGAAAATTTTTGTTTTCATTATCTTCTTGTTGCTAATGAGTATATACAAGTATAAGCCTAACTTCTAACGGCTAAGACAGTATTTTTCACAAAAGAATTGATCTTTATATTATCTGAGCTGAAGTCAGCTGTTTCATCTAGGCTTTAGTAAAATAAGCTTGTGAACTGAGTCTTTCGAACTTCCTAGGATGATCTGCTCTCCATTTTCGTCTCAACACAACTACACTAGTCACTGTATGTCATGCCTAACTTTTTCACGTGATTTTTCATAAGACAGTGTCCAGTAAGTAAACCTGAATTGAGACACTAGTCAAATTTGCCTAGTCTGGTGAGATCTTGTGTCCGTGAAAGACATTTGTTTCCATAACCGCCTTGATACGTATTCCCTATGAGGTAAGCACTTTCGATGGCTTCTCTTTGCTCTTGGGAAGGGTGACTTCTAAATTGCTGCTAACAGATGACCCGCGTTCTTTTTTGGCTCTGTTTTTGCATTGCATACTTTTACCCTGAGAACTTTTACACAGCAAAAGGTAAGATTGTAAATATTTTCTTAAAAGTTTAGATGGTTAATTTAAATCAACTGAGATTCTGTAGATAATTTTTCCAGACCCTCAATGGCTGTTCAGCTGTATAAGTCTGGCATCTATTACAGATTGTCACTAGCTTGGACTTGATTTCCTTTGTGAAATTGGCTTTCTTTGCCACTTCAGTGTCAATCGAAATGCCATTAGGTTGTATTATGGGAGTTTGGCCGATTGGATGACTGCAATGACTGCTGTTTCAGTCAAATCTGATTAAGCTAAGCAATTTTAAAGCTTACGTTCTTGAGGCTCTTAAATTGACCCATTTAAGTCTCATTTGTCCTTAATGAGGAAACGACAACGACAGGGAATTCGAAGAAGGGAACGCGCAGTCTTCTTGCCTGCGAGAATTGTTCAGATATTCATAGATTTGCTGATTTAAGGTTTTACAAACGAAACAATTAAAACTTTGTTTGTCTACCAAACTTATGTATCACACTCCCATGTCTTATTCATTTATAAATCGCTTCAGGCGAAATCGAATTAGATAAATTTGGCCTGCCAAAACGTGAAGTTTGGGGACTGGCTACTGTATTCATGAAGTCGTGCTTCAGGTCAGTCGACAGGTCTTTCAAACTGACTTTAAAGTAAGCACCATGTATGCAGATAACTTCGAAGATCTTTAATCACATACAAGGAGTTCACGTACTTTTGGCCTTAAGTGTTTTTACACAAAAATATTGAATTCATTGCATTTATTTATTTCTGTGTTTAATTTGTTGCGTTGTCACTTTGACATATTTCAGACAAACACATATTTAAAAATAAATTTTCTTTGTGTAAAATAAACGAAACCATCAACGTGTGAGTGTAACTCTCACTTACACATATTAGTTTTATAAAATTTGGAAAAAAAATTAGAAACTTTCAGAGATGGACTAAGGGCTACGCTTACTCGTATGGAACCTAGAATGGAAACGAATTTTGATGACTGTGAATATCCAACGCCCACATATCGTGGAGCGTTTAAAATATTGTCCACTTTGCAATACATTACGGCAGAGACAGACTAAATTCGTGACTAGAATATCAATTTTCGACGTGAATTCAAAAAAAAAAAAAAAACTCTTTTTCCATCATCACTGCTTTGAAGTCTGACAAAAATTCAAAATCCATAATTTTTATGCATGCGAACTCACAGGAAAGTGTTCGCAGTCCTCCCCCACAATCCTCGTCTTCATATCGACATAATCAGACATCTTGTCACTTCATATGCGAACCTCCGTGAGCGTGTGTGCCTCCCGCCCCCGTTTCAGGGGTCAAATGGAAATGAAGCTATTTTTGCATAGTCGATTATGTCATTCTAACGATTTTGTCGTTTACTGCCACGTGTTGCGAAAAAAAAATCCATGCACGGACGGGGGAGAAGGCAAGACACCGGAGATGTCAACAGCCTTGAATCGATGTCAATTCATATTTCATCATTGTCCGTTTTATTTAGATTTCTTTCAATTTTTTTTGTTCCTCCCCCGGATTGCGAACGGAAGTTGCAGGGCAACGATTGAAGGGAGAAAATACATTCTGATCACAAAAGGAAAGAGAGAGAGAGAGTAGGGAAGTGGGCGACGTGATGGAAGGGTTTAAAGCTGTGGAAATTGGTGGATTCAATAAAGAAGGTTTTGGGTGATTTATTTTAAATTGAAAAGGAACATTTTACTTGAATGATTTCGGAATAAGGTCGAAAATTATCAATTTAACACCGAAAATATGCGTTATTGATGGAGATTGCTTTTCTTTTGCAATGATTTGTGAACATTTGTGGACCGAATGGAAACAAGGACCTAAACACAGTCATGTTAGAATATTTAAATGCGGCGTCATGTAAATCATTTCTCTAGTCGAATTGGCTTAATAATACATAAATGTCGTACGAGAGTGTTCAGAGTTATTTTTGCACTCTCTTTTTTTTAAGGCGGACAGTGACCCAATTCCAGTTCAAATCCTTCTCGAAATACATGCCAATGTCTATCGTTCATGTACTTATCCAATTACTTGTCTAATTTTTTGCTCCAAATGTTGTCAAAAACAAGGCTTTCTGTAATTTCTTTCTTTCAATCCTATGGTCAGGACTTAAATTCAAATTTATGTTAAGGTACTCGTCCAAATCCTTTCCCAAGGCCTTCTCTAAGACCCAATTTTGAATCTCGGTCGACTATCTTCTTCTTCTTCTTAGTCTTTTCCTGGCGCTATAGGCCGGTATGCACCTGGGCCTCAACCAACATGCCTCTGCAACTAGCACGATCTCTCGCCTGCTTCCTCCAATTGCGCATTCCATGTTGGTTCAGGTCCTTGCCACTTGTGTGGACCATCTCAGCTAATGGCTCGAATTCAAAGAATTTTCGGACCGGAGCTGTAGTGTTCATACGGTCGATTATGAAATTTATTAAGAAAGTTGCAGCCCAATCAATGTAAATTTTACTTGAACTCCTTCGTCTTATCACACCTAGTTCTCCTCTACCATTATATAATTTTTGGTCCCCAAGTACCCCACCCGCTAAACCTTCCTTCCCCTTCATAAAATACAACTCAAACCTCTTAAGGCCATCTACTAGAAGTGATGGCCTAGAAGTGTTATTGCCCAAAGTTACTTTTCTTTTAAAAAGCGACAATTGGCTTGTCTTGCCCTATCCTCCTAGGATGTCGAACAGTATTCCACTGGTCATAGGACTCGTGTAATAACTTTACACAACTGGGCTTAACTTACACTCATAAAAAGTGAAGATTGTTTCCACGTAACTTAGGAAACAACTTTACTTTCTGGTGTGAAAAAATCAGAAACACCTTTGGTTTTCTAATATACAACATATGGTTTGTAAGGTGTTTTCTAGGTCCTCACCACTTGAGGATAGTTTTTGCAGAAATTGAATGAATTTTCCGCTCTTCTCTTTTTTCTTCCCATGGCGCTACAACGGCGCGATGGACATGCCCCTTTAGCTTGCACGATTCTCGCCAACTGCCTCCAATTGTAAATTCCAAGTTGGTTGGGGTTCTTCTCCACTTATGTGCGCCATTTCACCCTTGGCCGTTCTCTGTTGCGTTGTTCGAAATGGGTCGGACTCGAAGACTTTCCTGGCCACAGCCGTGGTGCCCATACCTCTCTACATAACCTAGCCGTCTTAAGCGCTGTATCCGAAGATGTTTGATCAAGCGCATGCCGCTGTACAGCTTATAAATTCTTCGCCCACCATCAGGAGTGGAGCTAAAATAAAAATAGAGAACATGACTGAGCAAAGTGAATTTCGTTTCCAAGAGCAGCAAAAATGTCGAAAGAGGTATCACAGGTATGCTGCCCTCCATGCAGTTCCTCTGATTAGCTAGAGATTGTTAAACACAATTTTTAATCATGGAATACACCCAACCTCGCACCTACCCCATATACTATCAGTAAGGTAAGCAGAAGGCTATTAGGCCTCTAGCTCACCTATCCTACTGTCCATGGGATCAGAATTTACTTGATTCTGCCGTCCGAAAACCTCTTTGAAAACGAGAAAAGATACAAATTTAAGAGGCCCCAGGTGCCTCAAAGTGAATAAATATCACTTATCTAACTCTCACTTATAATCAAAGTTTCTATGTCGAACAGAGGCTTTGAAAATGAAAATCTCACATATCATCATTAATTGTGGAGTATTGAGAAGTCTTACAATCTTATAGGCAAAGTCGTCTTCCGAAACTCCAGGCTGATCACAAATAAAGTGAAAGACTTTGTCGAGCAATGACGTGGATATTGTGTAAGCGAAAAACTTGCCGCGAGGTCTAGTTCATAAAGGCTATTGCAGCCGATGTATGATTGAAGAGAATGGATAGTCTCTGCAAATGCCCTTGACTTGCCTTCATAAACCTAATAACCTGGGAGCTTCCTACATTTCTACATGAACGAACGTGTCAGTGTTAGGTGTCAAAAAAACATAGACAGAGCTTAAAGACTAGCGACTCACAGTCAGCTCTATGGAAACGGCTAGGATTGACGGAAGCCAAACCACCCAAATCCCCAAGTGAACGTAAAATTAAAGCTCGTTGCACCGATCTGTGGAGTTAGCCGCCAACCTTCGTGTCATGAAATTAATCAATTTAAAGAGATTTTCTATAACAAGCACACCTCCACCCCGTCTACACTCCACAAAACAGCAGCAGTCATCGTTTTTGTGAAGTGATTTTATGTCACAATCAGACGGCGGATGAAAGAAAGACTTCTCAATGTCACTCTTCCCGATTGCGCTGAATCACGCAATAACACTTTTCCCCGCACTGACAGCTGTCACATTTCAAATGAACGGTGTACACTTACAATCGCACTCCGCCCACCCCACCCACCGATCAATCTCTCAACTTGCCCCCCCAGCTCCCTGAAACACTGAAAGTACGGTCGCACATCATTATGCGTCTATTTTTGAAAGCAGAAACAAAACAAACATGCACTTTAATTCTTCACCCCACGTGTCAGTCAGCGGGTTGGGTTACCTTATAAAAGATTTATGTGACACCGCTCGGCAAACAGTTCACTTTCACCGGCAGGCGTGAAGGTCAAACTTATAAATATTCACATAACCCACATAGGCCACATAGGCAGATCCATCACAAGCCGCCCAACAAGCACACATTCGCGTGAAATGCGCCGCGAAATGACGTCTTGTTTCTCTTTGTTAATTATTTTTCAAAATCTTGTGACATCGTCAATTACTCACATGCTCTCATCACATCCATCGCCGTTGTCGTGGCAAGCAAAATTCAAATCGCAAGCCAGCCGCGGCCCGGGGACGCGAGATCAGCGGGCACATGTTATCCCCAATTGCGGCGAGGACGGGCTGTCGTACGAGAATATTGTCGGTTATTGGCGCAAATCAGCTCAATTCCAGTCCTGACAGGCTTAAGCGATGAACGGCTTCGAGGAAAAGCGCCCCCGCAGCCGCCGCCGCCGCTAGCGGTCGCCTTTCACGCAGCCGACAGTGGTAGTTTTCTTTGATTTAATATCATTTAACCGCTTCGTTGTCGCAATTTATTCATTCACACAAGACGAGCATGCGATGATTCCCTGGCACGACAATAGATTTAAACAATTTTCATAAGCCCGACCGCTGACGAGACAAGCAACAGAGCGTCGCGGTGGCGTGGCGACAGCACTGACGCCTAATGAAGAGTGACAGCCTGATTTGTCGCTCGTTCGTGAGATTGATTGAATGACAATACTCTGGGTTGCGTTGAGACGCGGCATCGGTGGCTGGTGGCGGCTGGTGCTCTTTATCGACTCTATTAAGGACATGCACTTTGAGGTACAACCAAAGGTACTTGTGTCGCACTCGAGAATTATCGAACTCTTAGGCTAATTGATGTCGTTGCGAAGCGTTATTGATTGTCGGCAATAAGTCGGCGGCGGCGCGCAGCCTAAGGTGAATTGAATTCGTCATCAAAAGCGTGTTTATTTGCGATTTCGCAGACTATACTCGTATAAATGTTTATGGGCGGCTGTTTGGATTTTATTTCAGGTGGAGCTTAGGTGGAGTCGGTCCTCGACGAACGACGGCAGCGGCGGCTTCTGCTGATAAGTGACGGCGGCAGCAGCGTGCCGGCGGATGTAGTATGGAATGATTGCCGGTTGGCTTTGCAGTGACTAAGCTGCTTCAAGGGCGGACCGGTACTTGGCCCTGTGCGCTGGGGTCCATTAGTGTGAATGGCGGCCGGCTTTGGAAGCATTTGAGGCTCACGTCAATTCCTTTGTGGATTAGCCTGTAGGAGTGGAATACAAATTGCTTCTCGCGAATATGATACATTGCACTGCAAGCGTAATCATCTCGTGTCTCTGCTCAGCGGGGGCGGTGAGGGTGGAGCGTTTTCTCATACAACTCACGGACATGAAATTGATTAATGCTCTGAAAACTTTTACTGCTTACTTTCACCTTGGCCCTGTTGATGTAACAAGAGGGCGGGGGAGGGGGGAGGGGGCTGAATTTGAAAAGAAGAGATACCACATTGCTCGGGTGGGTGGTTGGTGCTGCCTGTTTCGTGGCTTCCAAACACAGGAATTGGAATTCTTTTGAGGATCTTATATCGGCTTTGAGAGTAACCTTAGATGAGGACGGGCTGGGGGGAGGTGTACTGAGAAACGAGCAGGGGTGTCTAAGTGGCCTTTGAGGTGGTTGTTTTTTGTGTTTTTTTTTCTAATTGAGTGTTGCTTATCCGGCTACTGGCTTGTGTAATTATTTCCATGTATAGCTGATGCGCGCGTGTATGCACCGAGAATACACAAACTTTTGAGGATGGCTTTTGAATGGACTTACATAATATTTGAAGCGTACTTGACTTGTGCATGTTGTCGGAAATTATATTCGGGAAAGGCAAACGAAAAAAAAAACGTGCACCCAACTATGTGTTCAGGTGTACCATTGAATAATTTATGATCGACGACCAGGCGGCCATACACGCTTCAGATAGCATGTTCCTTAGGTGCTTGTAGGGAAATCCTTAAAGGGGATTTGGTGGAATGAAACATCCTTGTGGGTAATGCGATTTTTTCTACTTGGTTGCATGTAGAGTTTGATGTTCTTCCGGACAACGGGAAGCTCTGGGCATTGTTTCCTAAGTAATAACATAGTTTCAAATATCCTTAGTAGATCCTTCGATGTGGAATCTCTTAATCTATTGCCAAGGTTGGTAACACTGTATGGACTGAAGATCAGAAATGTCTCTTGTTTGTCCTGCTTTTTTGACAAATATCGATAATGTTAGAGATTTTCTAAAGGCTGAAAGGAATTGTTAACAAAATCCTCTGCAGCAACATGTATTTTACAGGATCCTTCATTTAGAGCTCCCATATTCTTAACCCTCTTGTCAAGGAGTTGATCTGACTAGGCCTCTTACATTTTCGAAACACTTTTCCCACTTGATTAATAAGCCAGCTTTACCCGCGTTTCTGAATTTCTTCCTCTTTTTGGCACTACAGGTCAAGGTGGACCTGGGCCTAAGACGAAACGTCCTCCAGCTGGCATGACTGGGAACCAGCTACCGGTGCCAAAATAACCCACAGCCGACTCTATCGACGTTTTATGACCGACTCAATGCACGGTTTTAAATCATGAGTTATTTTGACACCGACAGCTGTTTCCCAGTCAGAAACTTGAATGAAAGTCAGTATCCAACGACATAAGTCGCCTTAAGCTTGAACCACATTTGGAGATATTGAAAACTTATTTCGCAGTTCCTTGACGATGTCAAATAACCGCCTCAGGCCTGCGATTTGACCCATTTGAACCACGAAGAATCGATGTGATAGAGTTTGGTGAACGCCAGAGAGAGAGAAGGACGGTCCGAGGCCTCTGCTATGCCGATTCGAGTTCGAAATGAAGAATTACCCCTCTCGGAGTAGACGAAAGGGCCTCTGTAAAATTATAGCGCTTCGGCATACAATTTCGCCCTCGGCCCGGCCGATATGTTCACATTAAACTGCGAACTGCTGCTCCATCCACCATATTCTTCAGTTTTGGACCCGATCGACTTTTGTTTCCCAATAGTTACTCCCTTGACAGAAATTTTATTCGAGTTCCTGCGCAGATACAAGGACACATGTCTTCAATGAACAAGATTTTTTTTTTAACGAGTCGTTAGTCCTTAACTTTACCTAGGCCATGCAGAGCGTGTGGACACGACTGCTCCGGCCCGAAAAGTCTTCGAATCCGAGCCATTAGGACGACGCAACAGAGGGCGACCTAAACTAAGGTGGCGGACACAAGGGGGATTTCAACCAACTTTGAGTGCACAACTGGAGGTAGCTAGCTAAAGATCCTGCTGACTGGAGAGCCATGTTGGTTGAGGCCAGGTCAACCCCGGACTGTAGCGCTACAAGAAAAAAAAGAAGTTTTGAACTAAGATCCCACTTCATATATCCGTTAGGGACCTAGGACTTATCAACTTTTGTCTCTATATCTGCTGAACATAGCACCAACTTTGCAGACCTCCAGAAAACGTATTTCTCGAAGGGATTAGAGTTGTTGAAGCTTCGCTGGGTCAAGTAAATCAAGCTAAAGGAAGACATAATTTTCCTCTTCCTTTTGTGGGCCTAAAAGACTTGAATTCCAATATCCTCTTAGTCGGAGCGTTGGTGTGCATGAGCTCGACGAGCTATCGACGAATTTTTGCCTTCAGTGCCTTTATTCACGTCTTGGTACAGCTCAGAGAGTTTAAAGCTCCCGCATACGGGCTTATATACCCCGCCTCCTCGTCCTCGTCCTCGTATGCATTTGGAACAAACATTGCCCATGCTGCATTGAATCTTACAACGAACACGTTCTTTTAGTTCATTCACCAAATCATGTCCGATTCAGCACACAACCCGCATACCTTGAATAAGGTAACAACCAAGTTTACTAACTTACAGTGCGACCTTGAAATCTTCAAATCGATCAAAGTCTGTCTTGATGGACAACTTTCCCACGTGCCGCTCTGCTGTGCTGTTTTCATTTTCAAAGTCAGAAGTCATGTGTTGGGGAATTCAAGTCTGGGAAGAACACAGGTGTAAGCATTTTCCTCACAGTGTGTGACGACCTCAGTCAATAATTCATTTGACTTTGATTAGCGAAAATCTATTTTTAAAGCGACATCAATTTGCATGGGCATAAGAGCCTGCCCAAATGGAATGGATCACGAGTTTGCATAAATTGTTCGTGTTTTTTGTTCTACTCAATCCCCATTCAGATTTTTCAACAAGTGTTAATTGCTGCCAAAAATAAGGGACAGACTGTAGTTCCATAGCATGGGAATGGCTAGAATCGCAGATCTGTATTTGTTGCGAAGAAATTTGCCTATTTCTGGAGAATGTATCACTTCTTCGAGTAGAATTACCGTCCACTTGAGTGAAGCTTTGTCAAATTAAGATGAAGGTACTCAGGGACGAATTTTTGAATTTAAATTTGGTGGCCGCCCTCGATTCATACGCCGAAAGTCCAGGTTCGACTATCAGACTGAACACCTTGAATTTTTCACAGTACCACGTCTTTCGAGTTGCTGACAAAACTGAAAAAGTACCAATTGTCTATGAAAAGCTTCTCAAATCCCGCCGATCAGAGTGGGCAAAAAAAAAACTGAACTTCTCTTCCACTCGTGAAAAATTAAGCCCTGGTCACTTGTGCTGCCACTCAATCATTATTGTTATTAATTTCGAAAATTGTGGGAAGTTCCATTTGCGGATTTGGGATCAAATTACAAAATGTTCTAAGCTGCGAAAAGAGTTGTTATTCTTATTTGTGATTCTGTCTGTCTGTTCATTTGCTTATTTTATATTTTAGTTTGCTTCACGACTGGTTTTGGCAAATACATCGTAATCGTTTGACGAATAACACCAAACTTCCAATAACCTTGTTTTAATTATATGTAGCCCTGACGGGTGCATGAGACGGTAAAGCATTAAGAAGACTGAGTTGTTGATGCAGTACAATGACAGCAATTTTCGTTCAATTGTACTACATTTTTGTAATATGGTATCCGACTGGTTTTTCTTACCGTCCAAGGCAGACCTAGACTTCAGCCAATATGCTCCTTAAGTTGCCTTTAATTTCGCACCCCAAGTTTTTTGAGGTTCTTTTGGACTTGTGTTCTCCACTTCAGCTGAAGTTAGTCTCTCTTGCGTTGTTCCTAATTCCTCCTCAAGTGGTTTCTTTAAACTTACCTTTTTCGAGATGTTTTCTTTTCCTTGAGATGCCTTTTGAATTCAACACATAAGTGCTGTATAGGGGTTCATTTAAGGAGATTGGGTGGTGTTTCCAATCGTTGTGATGTGATATTTCTTTTCCTCTTTCTGAGAAACCTAATCCTAGAATTTAGACACTTTTAAGTTATTTTTAAGAATAGTCAAGAACACGGATTTTTCCATTATTGAGTCCATAAAAATATTGTTTCCATCCAGTCCTCTGAAAATACTAGAAACTCATGTAGGTGGGAGTTTGGCTGGATTCAATGCTAGTGACCGATTGCTGTGGTCGTCCAATCACGTCACTGTCTTCGGCATAATCTAGCAACTGAACTGACTTTTGGAAGATCGACTTTTGGTGTTGACTTGTGAGTTACGCACAATCTGCTCAAGGATGATGTTAAAGAAGTCACATGACAGTGCGTCGCCTTGTCTAAAACTGTTTTTGACATTGAAAGTCTCGGTGAGTTCGTTGCCAACCTTGACGGAGCAGCGAGAGTTCTCCATCGTCATCCTACACAATCTGATGTGTTTGGTAGGAATGCCAAAACTAGACATGGCACTGTATAGCTCGTCTCTTTGCAGGTTGTCATATGCAGCGTTAAAATCGACGAATAGGTGGTGAGTGTCGATTTGCACTTCTTGGGTCTTTTTCAGGATCTGCCGTAGTGTGAAGAAGTGTCGATGGTAGACTTCCCTGGCCTGAAACCACAATGATAGGGACCTATCAGGTTGTTGACGAACGGTTTTAGGCGTTCACACTATACGGGCAAGAGGTAGAGAAGATTTTGTACACGATGTTGAGGAGACTGATTCCTCGATAGTTGGCGCAGTCGAAGGGGTCTCCTTTCTTGTGGATCAACGCTGAGATTCCACTCATCGGGCATGCTTTTTTCCGAACATATTTACAAGATGAGCTGGTGCAAGTAGAGGCCAACCAGGTCATCTTCAGCTGCTTTAAACAGTTCTGCGGACAGTCCGGCAGCTACAGCAACTGTGTTTAGTTTCAATATCAATATCTATGTTGAGGGGACCTCATTCTTGTCTGTCACCATTTAGGTTGAGTGAAACATTCTGCGTAACAGCGGAATTTGGGCCATCATCGCCATTTAAGAGTCTGCAGAAATTATCTTTCCAGATTCTCAGCATCGATTGCGTCGCTAATACTAGTTGTCAATTTTAGTCCCGATAGTCGATCAGACCCCCATATTTACAGATCACTCAATGAGTTGCGGGACATATAGAGGGCGCCACTAACAAACATTTTTAATTTAATTTTTTTTAATAGTGGCGCCCCCTATATGTCCCGGGACTCATTGAGTGATGTGTTTTGTGTCATGTGTGATGTAGGGTAGGGATCATATGTAAGGATACATCTTTGAATATGTTAGTTTCTGTTCAAAAATTATTTAACGACGTGAAATGTCCGGGAAATGTATCCAGCCGAAACTATTGAGGGAAGAAAAAGAAAATGGCACAGGGTGCACAAGAAAAAGGAATACGTTAGAGTTGGGAGCCGTATCGTTGTTTCTTCAAATGAAAATTCCCTCATCTCTGTCCTCGGCAAACCTCAATTTGCATTCGTTTGGGAAATACATTTTTCAGCCAAAATAATACCTATCTGCCTGTCTGTCTGTGTGTCTACTGTTTGTCATCCTTTCAATCCTCAGGCGCTGAACAGAACAGTAACAAACATCTAAAAATGCCACGCTAGTGTCACTTTTGATATTTCGTCCTTTTTCATCTTCAGCTCTCTCCCCAGTCCACATTCCTTCATTGCGCAAAATTTAATGAAAATTGTTTGCTGCCTGCAATCTGTCAAAAACTTGATATAGGTTGTTTCCTTCTTACCTACTGGCGGGACTTTTTATTTCTTCCTATTCGAGGAAATGGTGTTTTGGAAAATAAAAATGAAATGCTTTCATTTTAATGAATGAAAGAAAACATTTAATTGATTTGGTTGCGATGCGCTACATTTAACAAATTGCAGATTAAAATTTTGGGTTCAGATTGGAGATGAAAAAGGACTAAGCCGCGGAGGTTTTCATTAGAAAAATCATTTCTTAAGTGGTAACAATTCTTTTTGCTGAAGTATCCTTTTTTCTGTTAATCTTAACCAAATCAAATGGTGTCGGTTTTTGTCCAAGTCAAAGCTGGCAGTGTGGGAAAGGATTATAAAAGAGCGCTGCCATAAAAAAAGGACTTAAGAATAATTGAAGAAGGGACGAGATTAGTGACCTCTACCGTCAAACATCAATTAAACAGAATTTTTTCGGATACATGTAACCAGCCGGGCAAAGGAACAGCAACCCCTTCAAAACACATCACTCAATAAGTCTCGGAACTAACCAATAAAACCACATTTTCTAGTCAAATTCGTCTTTATTCATCAAAAAAGTTTTCTTGAAGAGTGATATAATCAGTCCATCGCTGCTCCAACATTTCCACATCTTTTTTAAAGAAAGAGTTGGCCTCAAGGTAGGCTCCAGTTTCGGCGATCACCTCCTCAGTCGAGCCATATTTTTCCATCGAGCATATTTTTGAGACGTGAAAAGAGGTAGAAGTCGCTAGGGGCCAGGATTACATCGGGTGCGGAAGCAATTCAAAGTCCAATTATTGCAATTTGGGCATGGTAACCAACAACTTGTGACCCGGTGCATTGTCTCGCTGGAATAGAATTTTTTTTCTCCTTCACATGGGACAGTTTTTTTTTGCAATTTCTTCCTTCAAATGCACCAATGATGCCATGCAGTATTCGCTGTCGATCCTTTTGCCTTGCTCAAAATAGTCGATGAATAAAATTCCGTGCTCATCCCAAAATACGGATGTCATAACCTTGCCAGCCGAACATTGTGTTTTTGGACCGTTTGGGCGTGGTTTAACGGCTGTTGTCCACTTCGCTGACTGCCGATTTGACTCTGGAGTGTAGTGGTGGATCCATGTTTAATCCATTGTGATCTACCGATGCAAAAAGTCCTGTTTATTATGGCGAAACAGCTCCAAACAGCTCTCAGAATCATCATCGATACCTTGTTGTTTTTGGTCGATTGTGGGCAAACGCGGTACCCATTTCGAAAACAGTTCTCTAATGGACAAATATTCATGAAAAATATTGTACACACTGTCTTCTGATGTCTTTATGGTGTCAGCTATCTCATACCATTTCACTTTGCGGTTTTCCAAAACGATTTTGTGTACTTTTTTGACGTTTCAGCATCGTCGGTGTCTGTACGGCCACTTTGGAAGTCACCATACCATCGACAAATAGTTATTTTTGATTAAGTAGAGTCCCTTTTACACTTATCAAGCCTTTTTTAAGCTTACACAGTATTTTTTCCCATCAAAAAGCAATCAACACACGAATGTCAGTTTCTTCCATTGTTTTGAAAATCTCAAAAGTAGCGTCACTTGAAGCACAGAACCTAATAATCAGATGTCATGGTATCATTTAAATGTTTGTACTTCCTAAAAAAGAATATGGATTTTAGCAAGTGACGCCCCTATATGTCAGTCCCGGGACTAATTGAGTGACAATTGAAAATTCCCAAGGTCTTGGTCATCTTTTCCCATTTCTGGGCGTCGTTAAAACACTCGCATAATTTAAACCAAAAAATGGAACAACCAACGTTGGCTAAAGTCAGAAGTAGTGCACCACACAACACTGAAAAAAAATTTAATTGAGTGGCAATAAATTTAAAAAAAAGAAACTCCACCACAACCCCCCATTCCCTTGTTAACTGCACTTAATTGTAGGTCACTCATGCACCACTTCAAGCAAAAGTACAAACAGTCATGACTGTGGAACTGCAAACGCTACAAGATGAAAATTTATATTCAAAAATGTTCAACCGCTAGAGAATGAAACGCACGCAAAAGCCGCACATCGATGGCAATAACTTTTGAGTGGCGTTCGACTATTATTTTCCATCGTAAAAACTCAGCAGATACATGTAGCAAAAACTGTTAACAAACTGCCAGTCGGGGGTAATATTTCGGTGGCTTGTTGTCGGTACGCAATTAAAAAAAAAAAACTTTCGAATGTTAAATCTCCCGGAGGGGAGAGCGTTGTTTCGCAATGCGGATCGGGATTATGCGGAGTCAGTAAATTGATAAGGGAAAAGTGACTTTTGTTTATTCGATTTGCTGAATGAAGTTGGCTCTCGTATGTGGCGCGGATCGAATCCAAATCCCGGTGCTAACTGTACCTTGAAAAAGCCGAAAACGCATGCAAATGGTTGAGTAGATGCCGATTTCCTGAAAATTTGGCAACAATGCGAATGTTCTTATCTTTGCCCAGTGCAAGAGGTGCCCACCGCCTTCACTCTGACGAGGTGTGACACCTCCCCCAGTCGGCCCTTTTGATTGAAGCATGAACTCTCAGTCAGAGACTCACCGTCTCTTCCAACGCATGCCACAAACGCTTAACTAGAATTTCCTCAGTGATAGCGAGTGTGGAGGCGACACACAATTAACGTCAAAACAAATCACTTCTTCGGCCGGCCGCTCATTAGTATCTAGCTTCACCCCCGGAGTCAGTTCTTTGAATTTTGAAAATTCCGACCCGGCCTGTGTCAGATGTACAATTATGCCATTCGTTTCCATTTCAAACAGAGACACAGTGAATGGGCCGTGACACTTGGTGGTGTTGTTGATTGCAGGCAGGCACTGGACGCCGGCCAGATAGGGGCGGAGATGTCATTGTCTCACACAGAGACCGCACCAAACCAATTATCTCTGCTCTGTGGTGCATATCAGCGCTGACGACAACATCAATCGTTGCATTCTCGTGGCGCAGCGAGCAGTGTGCATCAAATCGTTAATGCTTAGTGGGGGCGCTCGTGACATCGTCAATTGTGGCGATTCTTGTGCGTTTTAGCCTTTGGCTCCCACGGCATCGACCTAGATTCGTGTGCAAGGGCGCCCTGCCCACTCCATCCAGCGCGTCAATTCGCCGTAACATTCGTTACACTTTGTTCATTGAAATCCACTTTCGGTTCAGTTCAATTCGGTGTTAACAATCTTGGGACCGGGCGAGCGAGGCATCCATTGATTTCCCCTTGGAATACGGTCGCCGTCGTCGCCACCGTCTCCGCCATCGGTTGGGTTGAGAAGGGAATGCATTTGTTTGGGAAGAATCCCTTTCGGGGAGGACACGGATGTTCGACTGTTGGTTTTCCTTTCGTGCGTTAGGCCAGTGCAGGATTTAGGAATCGTGAGCAGCTCGTGTTGGAGATGTGAATGGCCCCGAGCTTGACACGCGTTGGTCGTTATACGCGAACGAAGGAGACACGAGGATGGGCCCTTATGAATGCCTGCTGTTCGCATGTTGATTCCCGGGAAGATAATGAGTTATGTGCCCTTATTCGATTGCGGATAATGGCTTTCGGATGTTCTTTGTGCGAGTGTGCGAGTGTGCGAAGCACGGAAGTGGGGGGGATATGCAGAGATAGCATGTTTCGCTTTAAGGGATTGAATTTTTGAAAAATTCTCGATTGAAACAGCCCCGAGGCGAGATGGGATGGGTGATGAAGATATAAATTAGGAATATATCCGTTTTTGACATTTCGAGCTTTTTTCGTAAGCCGTATTTTTTGTTTTGCTTGTGATGTGGTTGGGACTGAGTTGGCATGAGTGTGGAATGACTGCATAGTCTGGTAAAGCAGTCCGCAGTGGACAAAGACCATGAGAGTCAAGTAGATTGTAAGGAACGAGGACCCAGCTAGTGTGATGCTCCAGACCCAGAATTTCAGTCAACACTGGCATGGCTCTCAATGTAGCATTCGAACGGACAACTGGAACTGTGAAATATTAAAAATGTTTGTCAGCCCGGTATCCAACTATCATTGAGGTTGACGTTTCGTAATGCCGCATTGGAAAGAAATCATTTTTTGCAAAATTCAGCTACGGGAACATGTTGAGTGTCTCGAAGATTCGTTTGAGGGAGAATAACAAAGACTTCTGCAGACTATGCAATAAATTCAAAATTTTTTCGAATCTCTTTAGTCGATTGAAACTGATGAAAAACTCTGACTCTTTATTTTTTTTAATGTAGAAAGCTTGAAGATTGAAAACAACCTTCTCCCAAAAGTGGCCACGTCGCAAAAGAACAAAGGAAATAATGAGCAGAGATTCTTTGCCAACCATTGTTCTAACATGTTCTCAGATATATACGACGGTTTATTAACAGATGGCGTAACTCGATTTCTATTCCAGTGAATCACCTTTCCAAAGATTCGTTGGAAAGCTACTGTTATTTGTGATAGTCGTAGAGTCAGAACAGTTGATTCTTTTTTAACTCGCTGAACATGTCAATTTATCGCTTAAATCTAGAAAAGATCAGCATGGTGGAATTGTTCTAGTTGAGCAAACTTGGCAAAAATGTTTCGCACTAATTGATTGTTTGGGATTTTAAGACAAAGAAAATTTCAGGCACCCCAAAAAGTTTGAAGATAAAGAAACGGATTGGCGACTAATGAAAGGTCTTGGAAAATGAGACGAGGTTTTTTAACAAACCATTTCCGATCGTTTTTAAAACATTGGGAATGATAAGTAGGACATTGGATGTCATATGCTTTGAAAAGCGATAATCATTTGCCTGCTCAGAAGAAAGAAAATCTCTTTGATTGCTTCAACTACAAGGGAGTTGGTCACGTTGACATCACGTACAGGATCCTCTCTGCCTTTTTGCATCAGCGCCTTAAACTGTCCTTGAAAAATCTTTAAGATCCTTATCAGTCTGTATTCTAATCGAGAAATACCACAATCATAAGAGTTTCACACTGCGTCAAACGTATAAGACCATCGACACCCTCCACTCTTTGTTGACTTCATGGCGGCATAGAAGAGCGTATATAGGGGTGATCTGTACAGTGTCATTCTTAGCGTAAGCATACCTACCAAACCAACCATACCATCGTATAGGATGCCAATGGAGAAGGTTGGTGACGATCTCACTGAGGGCGACGAGCTGTTAAGGCGCGGCTCTAGTAAGGCAACGCGCTATCAAGGGCCAGCGCTGTCAAGTCAACGAACTGTCATATCAACACGCTGTCAAGGTCATGCGTTATGAAAGCAACTCTCTATTCAGCCAAAGCTCAGTCAAGGTAACGCTCTGCCAACGCCAAGCGCTGTCAAATCAATGCACTTTCAAGACGATGCGCAAAGCCATGCATTGTCAAGGTAATGCGCTATAACGGCGACGCGTTTTGAAGTCAACGTTCTGTCAAGCCATGCGCTGACTGACTTTCGAAGACTTTGAGACGATCGCACGAAATTCACAAAAATAGAAGAGCGAGAATTTCCGTAAGTCCGTTTTCTGATAGCATACGCGGTTGACACTGACGTGTGTCATCAGCGATACGATACTGAGACCTTTGCTGGCGTTTGCATTTAAACTGAAGAGGCTTAAACGGATCTTGTTGTAAACAATGGCGAAGTGTATTTTGTCGTTAAATAAGGACTCAGCGCATCGACATCTCTTACAGAATGTTACTTTGGCCGAAAGAAGCTAAGACAACAGCATCTGTATGAAATCAAGCGTTGAATTTCACAGCAAATCGGTGTTTCTTTGGGCTAAAGAGGCAATTCAGTCTAAGATCCATCGAAAGACCAGCCTGGCTTTTTACAGCTCCTTGACCAGCCATGTCGTGCTCTATATCAGGTTTTTTCGTGTCAAAAATGTTGAGCGGATTTTTTTCCCCTGTGTGTGTTGATGACAGTTGGGGGAGATGACGGACTCAGTAGGGTCACGGCAACATGCGTCTAGTCAAGCGTCTACAACTGCACTGTTCCGGTCTCAGAAGTCTTCCAAAGCTTTCCCGTTTAAGAAGCCGCACGCAGGTGAAAGAAAAACCTCGATGTGTGCCTCGATAACGTGCAAACTAGAAAGACATGTTTGTTGTGGCCGCCCCAAACTGCAGTGTCACCCCAAGAAGAAGAAAATTCATCGCTCAGAGTTCCCCACTCAGTTTCCATTTGAAACCTTTTCCTCTGCCCAAAGGATGCAAAGTTATGAAGAAAGAAACCATCCCGACAAATGTTTTCATTTCATAACAAACAGAAATTAACGAACTTAATTGCCCATCTCTCTCGTTTTCCGCGTCCACCCGCTCACTTGTCAAAAATCCTTCCGAGACATAAAATTAAGTCACGTCACAAAATAAACACCGAGGTGTAGTTTAGCTGATTTGACCATTTAGCAAAGCCCATAACCCCTTTTCCACCGGCCCACTGCCCCCATCAGCAAACAACAAACGACTCATAACTTTCCCCCCAAACCTTCCGGGATGGCGTGGAGGAAGAAAAAAAAAACAACTTTTTGTAGCCACTTTTTGGCATAATCCCTCTGTGAAGGAAGTACACAAGTTTTGAGATTATCCGGACGCACTTAAACGTCCTCCATTGTATGCGCGGTGTGCAGTGTCGTGGAGCACTCGTAAAAGAAGTTTCCAGTTACAGCACAAGGTAAGGCGTCATTACCTCCATTTTTTTTTTGCTCGCGTAAACCGGAAGTTTTTCAGCGAGAGGGGCTACGTTTGTGGGGAGAGTAGCATTCTGTTGGATTGCATCGTCTGTTCTTGGAATACAGTTGTGTGGTATCGATTTTTGCCACTTCAATCAACAGGTTCGTGTTTTTGGGTTCTCCTTGAAGGAACCTTGGGCGGATTGTGCACTCAGCACACCAGCATACCTTTACACGAACCCCCCAGAGGCGTACGGATTAAGGGGTTCTCCACTCCATGATCCCGAATGTTTGCATGTATCCCAATATCAAACATGTATCTCTTCGTAATGTCCCGCAGGGGGAGCGTGGATGTTTCAGAGGATTTAAAAAAAAAAAAAAACAAAAAACGTGCTGTCTCGAACTCGTACATCAACCAGCAGTTTCCAGTTTCCTCTTTAGTTAAAAGATAAGTTTTGGACATTGATTGGTTCGAATTTCCCTCCGCCTGTTGCATATGTGACTGCACATACACGCTCATTAATATTCCTTTGGGCGTTTGTTGAAAAAGTTTCTCACGTCGTCGTTGTCGTCGTCTTCGTCCTCATCGGTCATTGTGCGTCCATCATGCCCTGGAACTCTTCTCTTTAGTATTCAAGTTTCCCCAAAGATTACATCTATTCATCCGGGTCTGTCTGCCATTTAATTGTTGATGTGTGTGTGTGTGTGGGTGTGGGAGGGATTCGGAGGATGGGAGGAGTGGTTTCCTTCAGACGCTGAGTTACGTAATTGAATTTTCCTCTTAGGGCTCTTGTAGATGAAAGTTTTCTGACTTAATTTTGTCATATTTGTTTCGGTTTTTGAAGTTGTTACATTTTGAATCAGCGCAGGGGGTGGGGATGATTCCTTGGAGGCAAAAATGGATTTCCATTCTGGGGGCAGTCCACTTATTTGGCAGTTTTGGTGATTTTTTGAAAATTTCCTCGACTGGGAATTTATCACGTCCACCAACCCCAGGAAGCTCTACATGGACATCACTTGTTCAAAATTTAACATTTTGGCACGAAAGTAGCCACTCATATAATCCCAGACAAAATCATATTTGGATGTGGCACAGACATCGATTTTCCACTGACTGTGCCTTCAATGAAAGCGAAGGAACGCGAATCTTTTCCATGAACCACCTTAAGATATAATGAGCTTTTGAACACAACGAGCTTTTTCGGTACACTGTTAAAAGCTCAAAAATGAAGCGAGCGCCCTCTGTGAGAACTACAAAACAACTCAGAAAAACTTATTCCCACGCAAGTCACTCAAAGTTTACTCCAAAAAGCTTTTTTGTCGTCAAAGCTCAAATTAAAATTAGCCGTACAGTCATTGTCAGAAATTATGAACTGGAGATAAATTTAAAAACGTGTGCTGAAGTGACGAATCGCCATGTCTGGCAGGTTCAACTGAGTGCACTTGTGAAAGGGGCTTTGTTTTTGGTGTATTCTAAACTTTTCAATTGTATCTGGAACGGAAGATAAGATAGTGGTCAGGTTTATCGGGAGAATTAAGAAAAGGCTTAAGCAGAAGGCAAACAGTAGAAGATAAAATTATTCTTACGTCAAATTTATTTTTGCTTGATGATTGATTCAGATTTTTCTTTTTCCTTCCAGGTAAGTGCAAATTATTCATTCAGATTCAGTTCGAATTAAACGTGAAGGTAAGTACCGAGGAAATCCAAATGGATGGGACCTGATCTAACCTGATCATTGGCTATGCAGACGTAAGTTTTTGAGAGGAGACTCCTCGGGTTTGAGTTCAGTTCCGTTTATAGGAGAAAATAAATCGTGCTTAAACGAGGACACCAGGTCCTACCTTAAAATTCTTAGTTGTCCGTGATTTTCTTTCTTCTTTCGTTGACACTTGATTTTAAAGAAGCGACAGACCTGTTTTGATGCAGAAGAGTAATCAGAAATAGGTGGTCAGAAGTCATTTTGCCGCACATCATGTGAAGTTGTGTTAGCGTCCACGATCTGCTGAAAGTTCGTTCTACAGCTAGCTTCCGCCGACAACATTTCCGTGGTTGGACAAAAACAGCCGAGCCGTTTGTTGGCATTGAAGCGGAAGCGGCTAAAATGGTCTTAGCGATAAATGAGGGCAAGACGAAGTCAAGGGGAAGAACACACAAGCACCGACGATTCGGATACACCGTACCATTAGGTAGTAGAAACTTCGAGGTGCTCGAGGACTTTGTCTACCTCGGCTCCGCAGTAAATAGGGAGCACAACATTAGTACCGAAATCAAACGCTAAATCACTTGTGCCAATCGCAGCTTCTTTGGGCTCAAGGAGAAATTGAATAAGAGAGCTCTCTCTCGAAAGGCTAAACTGGCTTTGTACAATAGCTTGGTCTTCCCAGTCCTCGTTTACAGCGCAGAAACCTAGACGCTATGAAAAGCGGATTAGGAAGCCCTTAGTCTTTTTGAGGGAAAAGTTCTGCGTGTGTTTACGTTGAAGGTTGAGGCCCAGGTCCACCCTGAAGAAGAAAAAATTTTTATCACTGAATGAACGAACTTTCAGCAGACTTAACGAACACCTCTGGATTCAAGAATCAATTGACGATGTAATTCTTGAGAAAGATATGAATACAGAGACAGCCTTAGATGAACTCCACAGCCTAATGCGCTTACTGTTGAGGAAGAAGGAGTTGGGACCATCTTCAGTGCTTGGCTTTTTTCACTAGATATACCAGGTATACAAAGTACTCAAGAATCACTATGATGAGGAATAGAACAGTATTAAGGAACGGCTTTCTCAAATCAAGAGAATTTGAAATAATTTTAACACCTATCGCTGACGTTATATGGAACTATAAGCCTTTAACTTCCACTGAAAGTAATGTCTAAGTGCATATCGACGAATGTTCGGATGAGATATGATGAAAATGTGTCCAGAAATATCATATTTAATGAAAAAGTTTTGGCCCTGATTGCTTAATGCAGGCACCCGTGTGCAGTTCAGAAAAACAAGCATGACTTCAAAGTATCTGTCGATGAACTCAAAACAGTCTTCGATATCCTTTTTTTTGACTAGTTACTCCTTGCCTCGGGGGGTTTGTACGGATCAGCGATTACTGAAAGCTGAGAATTTTTGACGGCTCCTGCCTACAGACTTCAAGGACAAGTTTATTTGGAGTCTTTTCTATAGGTTAAGTCTTCCTTTCCTTCGTGCACTTTGAGGCTGGGAGTCAAAGTCCCTCTTAACTGAAGCAAACTTGTCCGTCTTCTTATGTCGAATGCTTAAGTGTGAATTGTTGGGATCCGTTAAAAGACAAATTTTCGGGTGGATTTCCAGTCTTATTACCAATGAGTATAACTTCGTGACTAAAACTGGATATCCGACCCAAATTTTTTTTACGGACCCCAACAATTCACACTTAAGCATTTTGACTGAAGAAGAAGACAATTTTTATAATTTGCAGACGTTTGCCACGATGAAAATTTTGAGTTTGCTGAATAAATTGACAGTGAGAGTTTGATTATTTGTGGACGAGTGCATTCAGTCCCTATCGGATAGCCCTTAACATATATTCAGATGGAAATGGTTTTGGTACTCATATGTTGCTTCAGCATGAGCGGCTGCGTTGCGTCATGATTGTACAAAATGAGCCCTCATGACCACTGGGTATAACTGATTTTTAATCTGGAAAACGCCTCTAACCTTACCCAACCTAAGAAACAACTTTCGACACACGTTGTCAACAACTACGTTGTTGAATTTTTACAGACACTATAAAACACGTATAGAATTCAAATTTAGGTGTTACTCAAACACTAAAGAACATTTCGACGTAAAACTCCGCACAGACGACAGTTGCAGTAGGGCTAACTTAAAAATAACAACAAATGTCACATTCTGGTAGTTTTGTCAGCGTGCTTTGTTTTGGAGTGCTTGCAACGATTTCTGTTGAAAGGGGTAAATGAACGAAACCATTCATGAGTGAGAACTCCCGCTAGTAATTCCGGAGCAGCACTGATCTTTCGACAACATATAGTAATATTTTGTAGAATGGAAGTCAAATTTTTAGGCACTTCGACTGAAAGCACTTTTCTTGGCATAGAGGGTTAAGGTCTAAATGCAATGATGTATATCTCGAAGTATGACTCGATAATGATGTTTGCCAAATGTTGGTTTGTTAAATCTGGGTTGACGGGAGAAGTTATTGGTTCACCCTTAAAATTTTGTACAAATAGATATAATTCTGAAACGGGACTTTTAGTTGTATTTAGTGTTTATAATCTGTTTTATTTTTAGGATAGACAGGTTATTTACTGTCTTAATTTTATCCTGTGTTGTATAGATTAGACGTTTTTTTTAACAATTTGGGCGTGCTAAAGTTATCGGAATCAGGTCAGAGCACAGGCCGATGCCGTAAAGGGTGAGAGGGAGAGGAGGTACAGACGTATGAAGATTGAGGCGAAAAACAGCCTTATATGATTTAACGTATCCAATCAGAGGGCTACGGTAGGCAATACCATAAAAGCTTCCTTGTACTTGTTTAGCACGAAAACATACAACTAATGTTGAACACGAACAGAAATGGAAGGCGACTTCTTCTCAGAGAACATTCATCCTTTAGGCATCCAACTCTATCTCCGAAAAAATTTAGAAATACTTGTTTACGTAACCCCTTTCAACGAAAAGACCAACATCAAAGACAACAGACGTGGAGTAAAGAGATTAGATTTGAGGAGGCTTTCACCTTTTTGCCAACAAATATTTACAAAGTGATTGATTACACATTTAAACTTTACCGTTCAATCTCCACTTCAGACTAGTTTTCTCTTGGTGGTTGCGGAAATGGTGGAAATCCCTTTTGGAGAGCAAAACAAAAAAAAAAACTTCCCCTGAAACCAACAAGGACGTAGTTTCGTTCGCCAAATGAAATACCTGTCAGAAGTCAAACCTTCCCACCCAGTTCCCCCAACAAAACACCACTACTTCCGGTGAAAACTGTCTAAAGCACTTGTACGAATTCCGCCGCACACCAAAACCCACCCCATCCCCGGCGAAACAGACACAAGTTAATTGAAAACTTGCCCGGCTCACATTACAGCGAGCCCGGAATACATGAGCCGTGTGCGGGCTGACTTTAGAAATTATTAAATGATTAGGAGCGTGGCTGTGTGAGAGGGTGAAAATCACTCGAGCGCGTCCCTGCTCACAAACAACAGGTGATGAATTATTTTAGATGGCAAAGTGGATTCACCCCCGCTGGCGACCCCAATTAGTGAGAGTCGCCCCTGCTCACGGGCATCTGGATAGCGTCCACGCATTCTTCCACTTCACCAAACAAAAAAAAGGCGAAATTAAAAAATGAATGAAATAATTAGCGAGCGACTATTCCGAACTGAAGTGCTCATAATAAAGCTGTTCGTTGTAAACAAGCCGTCCGCGGATTGCGGGAGGGAGGTAAATCAATTTTATTTAGGCGCCCGTTGATGTGCAAATGTTTGGGAAGCAGCAGCGTTATAGCTTTTATAGGGGACCAACCACTGCGCAGGGTATCTTTGGCTATGGTGAAAGCTGCTCGGCGCTGCTCTGCAATTGCAGATATTTTTTTGTTTTTCATCTGTTACGTATGCAGAGAGAGAGAGGGGGGGGGGGGGGTGGTGAAGGTTTGCGTGCTTCTTTCGCGAAGATTTTTCCTTCCTCAGCATTGCTCCGCTGGATTAAGAGTTTAATTGCAATTAGACGGAAGGGAAATTCGGTCTTGCCAAGGCGACTGACAAGGATGCACGTTTAATTGAGTTGGATGTTCAATTTCGGAAAATGGAAAATGGATTATTCCCGTTTACTGAGGTTGGTTTGTCCGCCATCCGATGTGTTCAGAGCTTTGTCTGTTTACGTAATATTGATGTGGAATGGAAAACTCTCTTGGGGAGCCGCATATGGCCGGAAGGAGTCGTGGTCCTCGTAAGGCAATCAGAATAAACGGAGACATAGTTGAACTCATGGGGAATCTTGGTGGGATGGTTTTTGATTTTCTAGCATGTGGAGTTGAATGATTTTAGTTGGCCTCTCTCGATTCCCAGGCGAATTTCTAACAAACAGCAATGACATGCCGGGACTGGGGAGTTTCGAATTATTCGAAATGTCTGCTCTGCGTAGAGCCGATTGGATAGCAAGAGCTTCTCAAGTCAAGTGGCATCTTTTTCAAATGCACTTGAATCACATTTTGAACACAATTTTTGTAGAGAGGTATTTTTAGGAAAGTTTATGGTTTCTGGACTATAGTTCAGGTTGACAGTGTCAATTTTGATTAAGTGCTCGAATCGTTTCCAAATTGTCGACATATGAGTAATTAAGAGTTCCCTCAAAAAAAAATCCAAGGGCGTCAAATCGCAGCGCTAAGTCGACAAATTAACATCGCCAACACCGAACATTCACTTAGCGGTTCATTTTATTCTGCGGAGGGTAAGGGCTGACTGCGGCAAAGCTTTGAGTACTGAAATCACTTATAACAGGAAAACAACATAGACGACTCGCCCTGTACACCGATATGTTTCAAACAAAACAAGTCCCTCTGGTTGAACTTATGAATCATCTGATCCAAAATCATATCCGCAACACTATCTAGTGTCAACGGAATCACTGATGGCACCAAAGACCATTTGGTGGGATGGTGGCTATCAGATACAGGTGTTGAGGAACCTAACTGGTAGTGACAGCTTTACCAGAGGCAAGCAAGAGGTTAGAAGCTTCTTAAATTTATTCCAGCCTGGCCGTGTATTCCGAGTTTTCTGTGCTTACTCTGTGCTGTGCTGGTCTTAATCAAGTTGTTCACCCTTCTCGGACTCAAACAAGACAGTAAGGAAACTTTTTCTTCTCAGTCTACAGATCCATTCTCAACTGAGTTTCAGATAGTGGCAGAGTTTTTAGAAAGGCCCCACTCCCTTCCAAATTGAAGTGATTGCCTTTTAAGCATGAAGTTTTGCCGTATCTTCTACTCTTGGGAAAATTAATCTCGTGGTATAAGAGCGTAGTCAAGGCAGGCGATCACTTTAATCCAAAGCTCACATTTGCAAAGAAAAATTTGTAAATACCGCTGCCCTTTCCCTGCAAACCATTTATCAGTTTGAGCTGCTTAGCAAATTTATGACACATTTTTGCAAGCGATCTGTGTCCCCCATGACCTAAGCGGGTTAGTGCGTTGACTGCTATGTTTCAGGTTTAGGCTAAAGGTAGTGTGTTTCATAGGAACTACGTTCTCTAAAACTACGTCAACATTTAGGTGAAACTGCTAGTAAATAACAACATTAAAAAAAAATGTGTTTTATTCACAAGTATGCAGACAGCACATTCTTAAGAAAAATTAGTTATTTGCAAATATATGTTTGGCGGCATAAGGAATCAGGGACTCGCGTATTCGGCAATTACCAATGTGCGTGTCTCTCACAATTAGGAAGAACTGACAGTTTACTACGCACCCCAAAACTGCGTAGTGTGAGAAGGTTTTCATTGACCCTTAAGTGCTGGAAGGAACTCAAAAGAGATGGCGAGATCAATAATCCAATAGCCAGTGTCTCGTTCTCCTGTGTTTTCTCCTTTACGAGTGGAGGACGCTTCTTTTTTTAACAATTCCAGCGACTCTTTGATTTTCGGGTGTGCAATATCTTTTTGGTTCACCGTTCTCAATCGAATCGTTACGTTTTCAACATTTCCGGCTTTATGCGGAGATGAAATTCCAGCCACAGCACAGCATCACTTCTCCGTGACCGCCTTCGTTCTGTGCGAGCCAGGAAGAACGACGAAGAGATTATTCGATACGGTTTTCTACCGGGCTGCGCGTGCATTAGGGACTTTTCAATCGGACATCAATAATAATAATTGAGTGTCACTACAGCCCACAAGGGACCAGGGCGTACAACAACTACTCGTGTTGTGCAGTGAGGAGGTCAACTGTTTTTTGCCGACTCCGAACGGCTAGATTAGAGAAGCTTTTCATAGACAATTAGTACTCTTTGAGTGTTCGATTGTCGAAATGCGAGGTGTACGGTACTCGAAACTACACCTTCTGCATGTGGGTCGACGCACTTACTAGTACGCTACTACGTTACGGCGACCATAATCGAATTTTGTCATCAATAAAAATTGCTGCCGCCGCACCGTCAGTATATGAGGAGCGTGTTTGTTTCTTTGGCTGTCTTTCTCCCGTTTTCCCTTATGATTCGAAATTCAGTTTTGCCATTCTTGTGGGGACAGGTCCCGCTCCAGGATAAGCTGGAAACTAATTGTCCACAGTTACGTAAGATTTGATTGGTGTGTCTTATTAGTTGTGAACTTTGTTTGGTCGGGATGGCAGGGGATCGGAGATTCTGATCGTCGCCATCGCCACCGTGTGCTCTGTGACGTGTGACCTAAACCCTTTGGCGTGTAAATCAAAGCACTTCCTCACTACGACTACGTCCCAAAAAGAACAAAATAGGCCTACAAATTGAAATTGAGAGACGGGCACAATCTCGAAATCTAAAATCTCACAACCTCAAGGTGTGAGATTCTAAAAATCTTAAATTCTGAATGGATGAACATATGAAAAGGACAAGATAACGACAAAACCAGAATTCCAAAAGGTTTTAAAAACTCGGGAAACTTGAATGTAAAGAAAGCTTACATCAACCACATTTGTTTACAGTGCTTACATTTATCAGCTCAGCGGACAATGAAAGATCTGAGCATGATCTGTAGCTGCCTTCCATTCCTGACAGTCCCGGGGTCGTTGCTTCCAGTTGTCAAGATCAAGCTCTCTTGGGTTCGCGATCGCTTGGCCTTCACAACAGAGGTTCGGTTTTACTCTTCGCTTCGAACCTCGTGGCTGGGATTGGAAGAACCTCTTAGCTAGAGCGTTGTTGTTCATTCGCTCGATTTGGCCTAGTTTATAGTCGTCGGTTTTTTTACTTCCGGACTTCACCCACATCTCGGTACAGCACGCAGACTGTGACTGTTTTTTCCTTCATTTGCCTTCCTCGCAATTAGGCTAAAGACTTACTCAATCCTTTTATTTATTCGGAATTACTTTTTCTTTTGATTATGTTTTAAAATTTCCAGTTTTTTAGGGCTTGAGTTTTAAAAAGTTCCGATTTTCTAAATTTTGGATTTGGCGATTTTGAACTCAACCCCTGCAAATCTAGACTTGTTACCGTAGATATTCAAAGATAGGCTTTAATTTTATTTGAAGCAAATCTCCCCATGTGTGCCTTTAGAGAAAAAGTCTTAAAGGTTGTTGCGCTTGGCTAGGCCATGTATAGCGTAAGGACACCACTGCTCCAGCACGAAAAGTCTTCGAATCTGAGCCATTGGGACAACGCAACAGAGGATAGCCCAGGCTAAGGTGGCACACACAAGTGGGGAAGGACCTCAACCAACTTTGCGTGCGCAACTGGCGGCAGCTGGCGAAAGATAGTGCTGCCTGGAGGGGCATGTTGGTTGAGGCCAAGATCCACCCTGGACTGTAGCACCACAAGAAGAAGAAGAAGGAGTGTTGCGTAATCATTTTAGCTCATGACTAACTTTCTTAAGCAAATCAAGGTTGAATCGAGATGCCAGCATTGTGATGAGCACTGTTACATCACGTCGAACATATGTATGCTGTGAGCAACAAGAAACGCCACCGGTGTACTGTGTCATCAAAGCTTTTTTTACAGTATCCTCGTTCAGAGGGGAAAGTTTTTTGAGGCCCGCAAAAGTCATGTTCTTGCTTAGGATGTCAAAAAAAATTTAATTTACCCTTGAAGGAATTTTTCGTTCTTGTTTACAATTTCCAACTTGAAGGACATGCTTCACTGCCAAAGATGTTACGGCTCCCATCCTCCAAAACTCGAAGCTTATCCCACCAAAGCTCATACAGATGACAGCAGAAATCTGTTCCCATCTGCTGTTTACAGCGTCAACACACTGCTGTAGTCTGCATGTAAAGCACTTTAATCCCGTCTCCCGGACGGTCCATATTCCCCGCCAAAAAGTGTCATGCGCCCAGGGAATCCCCTCAGAAAAAGCTTTCTCTCTCTTTCTCTCTTCAGTGGTGTAGGGGTTCTCTTAAATGCAGTCAAGCGAAACGAATTGATTCTATTATTAGGTAATGGCATTTGGATTGCCTTCCACAGGCGCAGCATTCAGAAGGTATTTATCGGAAATTACACATCTGGCTATGATTTACTGGTGGGGTCCAGGAGCGCGAGGACTGAGAGAGCTTGATCTCCCTGGATGCAGAGGTTATCTAATAGCACGACACAGCGCTACAGGCACCCCTTTTCATCGCAGAGCTTAACGAAGAAGTGAGCATTCGGCGCTTACGATGCAATTACGGGTCACTTTTATCAGAGCCCACCACACACACTGTCCCCACTGGTACTGGTTGTCAGAACGGGAAACAAATTATGTGGAACTACCTCGCACTTAAAGCTGTCACAATGCAATTAACGACGGCCCACCGTTCGACCCATCGACCGGCCGACCGTGCGGGGCACGTAAATTGTGCGGGACTTGTTTTCGTTTGGCTAGATGGCCGTAGTGGCTCATAGATTATTTATCCCCTGTCCACGGTAGAAATTTAATTAAATTGCCTCTTATTTATGTGTGCGCTTGTGTGCTGCAAATGACAAATGATTCGTGCAGACCTGGCCCGTCAATCGCTGACAGTTGTCGGCGCAACGCTCTCAAACGAAATGAATGGCAGAATTTTAAGTAAAAATAAATCATTTATTTTTATCGCAAGCTACGAAAGTTTTCCTCTTCTATTTCTGCGAGGGGGAACAAACAAACGGTGTTCCTAATAAACGCAGGGCCCATGTGTGACAGCTCAGTTCAATGCGAACGAAATGTAGTTGTTGAGTGTGTGCATCTGAAGGATCCCGGTGGCTAGGATGCAACAGACACACGCTTGCTAGTAAATCGTTTTATGACTGCGGTTGAGTTTTTGTGGTTTTTTGCGTCTCGTAAAGTTTCGCTGGCAAGTGAAAGTTGATCCTCCACCAACAAGTGCAGTAAGTGCTTCGTTTATTGGCAACACTTGCGGCTGGAAACACAAGCCATTTGTAGGTTTTATTCGAAGTTAAATGAGTGAAGGACTTCCTCGACTTTTTGCCAGCGAATACTGCCATCGCTTAATGCGTGGTCCTTTGTGTATTGCTGTCGACTGAATTTCAGATTGATTCTCGCATTTACGACTCCGCCGCCGGGGGTGGGGGGCGGGTTTACGATACGAGAACTAATCATCGGCAGTGGAGATGAAACGACTTGGAGTCGGTGGCGAATTATATTTTCTCTGGGCTTTTATTGACTTCATAAGCATATTTTTGATAGCCAAAGATGATTGAGGGCAATAACTCGTACCAGTTTCATAATTCGTTTCTTTGGGGTTGTCGATGTAGGAGTGACGCGTGGATTGGGGGTGTTGTTTTCTGCGTTTAAGGGAAAATTGGGTTTGTGACCAATGGGGTGACTTTTTTCCCCCATTTGTAGGGAATTTTTATTTACAGAGTTACAATAATGTTTTGCGGTTGTTGGAATCATTTGATTGGAATGGCAATTCAATTGTGAACAGGTGGACACAATTTAACTGCCTTGACTGTGTCAAACATTTATTCAATCTAGATATAAGGCAATGCCTTGTAAACTTAAAATAACATTTGAGACGAATTCATGAGAGAGTAATTGAAGAAGAACCGCACTCGTTACGAAGAAGTATGAGTTATGGAATGGACCGGTATAAGCAGAATGTTGCTCTCCATATAATGAACCAAAATAGTAGAGAATTTTGTTTTTCAGACCTAGATTAATCGATTACGACACTAAAGAATCCTCCACAGTAGTTGCAGATGCACTGATAGGGCACGTTAACTAACTCATGTCACAGCTGATAGTCAGAGGAAGTGGAACAACAAGTGGAATCTCAGTATCATTTCCCTGATCTTCAAAACTGGAAACCCTTTAATTCGTCATCTTTGCAGGGATAAGTCTTCATCGCATAGAAGATCTTCTCTAGCGTTTCGTGTGAGAGCCTGAAGTTATGCGTCAATGAGCTTCTCAATAGTGTGTCTTAATGCCGAGGAAGAAGTGCCAAATCGACGAATTTCGGAAGAATCGACCAAATTTTCACATTACGGCAGATCCTAGGAAAACTTCGAGAAATGCAGATTGACACCCACCACATATTCGTTGACTTTAGGGCGGCATATAGGAGCATGCAAAGAGATGACCTGTCAAACAAGGTTGCGAAGGACGACGATGGAGCCAAAAAGAGTGCTCTACAGCCCACAAGTGAGCAAGACGTAATTTCTTTAGCAAGTACTCCTTTTGTGCGTGGTTTCGTTTTATCACAAGTAGAGAATACATTTAGTCTACTGACTACTTAAAAACGGCGAAATTTGAGAAGCTCTTCCTTCCAGTTAGTATCTATAGTGTCGTTACCAAGTCGAAAAGGTGTTGCCTTGGAATGATATGTTCAGTTCCAGAATCAAACTTGGTACCTTTATGGTATAAATCAACTTAGTATTTGCCCGTCGGTGGCGGATATACAAGGAAAGAAACAACTGGCAGTCCCGTGGTGTCCTTAGCGAATTCATCAGCTCTGCAGTTCTCTACAATGGCATATATCATCATTTCACTAAAGTGTGTCCATCAAGTTAATTTTGAATTTAAAGAGAACGAAGTTAAGGATTGATTTTATAGCTAGCAGTGAAGATTCGCATTATTGCCATTTTTTCCACTTAGAAGATTGCAGTTATTTAGGAGCCGGACAAATTTATCGAAGCTGAGGCAATCAGAAAAAAAATCTGTGTTCTGCTCAATTCTACGTTTGGGATCCATATACTCGAATGAAAACATTTATGCCTAACTCAATCAAGGTCTCGGTATATTTCCGGCGTAAGTAAGGAGGTAGCGTTGGTCATAATTTATTCAATTCTAATTAACTGGACTAAGTTAATGATGACCCTATTACACTGTTTAGTCAGTTGTATTTTTATTTTTTGCAATGAGCCATCCTATCGAGGGGCAGCGGCACACTGTGATGTCGTTGGTAGAAATAAATCTGTAACTTTTGAACTTCTCTACTAATCTTAACAAGATCAGTCAGTCAGTCCGCGGTGGACTTGGGTCTTAACCAACAAGCTTCTTCAACCGACACGATCTTTTACCAGCTGCCTTTAGTTGCGCACACCAAGTTGGTTGAGGTCCTTTCCATTTGTGTGCCCCATTTCGTTCGAGGACGTCCTCTGCTATGGTGCGCCAATGGTTCCCCATCTTCAGGCCGCAACTGTGGTGTCCATTTGGTGTACAAGACCTTGCTATAAAGTTGGAAGTTCTATAGTGCTACAAAAATAGTTTTCGCATGACACTTTATACCACATGCCACATGGGGTAAAGAGTATTGCTTCACTTCCGAATTCGAGCCTCTGGAATAACTCAAAAGAGGACTATTGCACCTGAAAAGGCACACATGTAGTAGATAACACAGCAACCAACTTGGAGTGCAAAATTATAGGCAGCTGGCGAGGAACCTTATAATCTTGAGAGCCAATGTTGGTGGAGACCCAGTCTACCCGGGACTGTAATGCTTCTCAAAGAAGAAGTTGAATTAAATGATTTAATTTAATTTAATTTAATTAACCGTTTGGCTGAGAAATATGATTTTACATGTTTTCTTTCCAATTTGGGATTATTGTATCTCGCTCGACGTGTACAACAATCATACGCCAACACACAGAAAAACATTTTGTTAATAACGCCAAATTTGGTTTCACTTCCTTATAAGTGGATACATGAGGTCATGCTTCAACATTGCAATCATTTCAAATGACTCGACAGATCTAATTGCAGTAATAAAACATATTCAATTTTGAGTCAGTTCCAAAAACACAACAAGTCTAGTTTCAAATTCTCATCCTCCCTTATTTCCATTGAAAAAACATGTCGATTTCTTATCCATTTCTCAATTTTCCAAAATTTCATTCAACGAATTCAATTCAATTGACTGCGAAACTCTTCACCCATTGCACGATGTGTGAACTACAACTTTAATTTTCCCAAGTCCAGTTGTTGACTGAAACTTTGCTCAAAGTGAAGGAAGTGATAAGTGTAAACTTTGGCACTTTCTTATGCTGAAGTTGTAGACGTGAACATGAACATGAACGTGTGCGAGTAAATTTAATTTTTTCAGGTGTTAACGACGAGGAACTTTGGACGCTCTTCAGAAGTAACTTTGTTCATAGCAATGACACTTTTAAGCGATGTGTTAAAAGTCTGTGGGAAATCTGGCGTTCAAAGAAAAGTAAAAAAAGAGAAGTTAAGAAAAAAATTTAAGAAAAATCGTTAAAGCCGAGTTTAAACACCATTTGACCAAATCCACGGGTGATTTACGACCACATTAACCTTCAGCATTCTACGAGATATGACGAGACACTTTGTAGTATCTTCTGCTGAAGTTATAGCGATTTATGAAGTCACTTAAATGTTTTGGATGAGAGACAGTGGCGGTTAATCGGTCATAAAAGCAAACGAATGACCAACTAGAGTGTTTAAAGTTATGAGACACTGCCGCGTATGCGGTGGAGAGCAATGAAATGTGTAGTTTTGGAAGTTGTAGGCTTTGCCTCCTCAGCTTAGATCACCCCACCACGTTTTTTTTTTTTTTTTTTGATGGAGGTTGGGATACACTTTACTGGAGCGTTCAGACTCAAAAACTGGTCCATTGTACTACCAAGCATTATATACTGTAGTTTCTTGGTTTTCTGAAGAAAAAACAGCAGGCGCTTCTGTGATAAAGAGCTGTCAGCTCCAAACAGACAGCCCTTATACGAGCAAAGACGTCTCTTACTGAACTGCCTTTGACAATGTCTTCCACCTCATGAGGATGAAAGATGCTTCTTTCGGGAAAGGGATTTATGTATTTCTGAGGCTTCAACAAAGAAACAAGTGTAGTCAGCTTCATAGACATCGGTGCCCCTTAACTATGCTAATTTAAATAAAAAGACTGGCCAAAGTTGGATGTTTGTAACTTTGTTGACAATCGTTAAGATCCTACATTGAATCAGAATTGAACGCAATTTATGTATAAACACAGAGTCATTCAGTTTATGGTTTCAAAATGGTTACGCTGGCATTTGACACCTGGCAAGCTCAGCTGTCATTTGAAGTGTTACAATATTAGTTGAACGTTTTCCATTTACGATAATGGATTCCGTTATAATCACACAATATGCCAAAAATTATATAAATTTAGTACATCTTTTTCGACTTCAAACCAGAGGTATAAGCAATAGAAAATGCTCACGGACCCAATGGCGCACACAAGCGGAGAGTCATCGGGGTATAAATTTGAAGGCAGCACATTAGTTAGTTGGTGCGATTGTGGCAACGGGGGGGTCTTGATGGTTGGCCCTAGTCCACCCCGAATTGTTGCGCCATATTAGGAGGAACAAGAAGTGCTGCAAATTCCAAATGCGCGAAAGATTCAACGCGGTTCTGAACAAAGATGCGTTTAGCTCATTTGGATCTGGAGCTGTTTGTGTACATCGTTGTTTATACAAGGGCGGCTGAATTGTTTTTTTTTTTTTTTGTGGGCCATGTAGGCCGCGGTCTGGGATTAGTTTCGCGACTGACCTACATATATTATATTCAGGGATACAATTATTTGAATTTGCATCTCCTCACCCCTATAAAGTTGAACTTACCCATTAATTGAAACCTGCTGACCACTTGAAACACCGCGACTGATACTTCTCTCTTTGTCATCAGTCTGGTTGTTCATGTAGAGCCAAAGCCAGAGCTAGTGTTTCTTCCTTTTCTTGGCTGTTTCCAAGCATACAACCAAGTTCCCTTACGTCCGCCATGAGTGGGTCTTCATACCAGAGGTTCGGTCTCCATCTTCTCTTCTTACTCTTCTTAACTGTTGAGCTGAAAAATCGAGCAATAAACACCGATTTTTCGAACAACATTTTCTTCAGTTATGAGGATAATTTCTCACTCGGAAGGTGTCTTAACACACAAGTTTGCCAAATATGGGGCTAAGAAAAGCCTCATGTGATCGAAGATGTTTCATTGCATCCAGCACATTGTGCTCTATGGTGTTGTTGCTCCGCATTTTTTTAAGATGGGCTGTCAAGGAAACGGTAACGGTCATATGGTCCAAAGAAACCCGACTTTTTTTTTGTTCAACGACTGACACTTAAGACTTGCAAGATATGTAGGATGGGACAACAAACCAAATATCAGGTCGAATCGTCGCATTATTGAGGAAAAAGTTATGTGGCAACTTAATTTCACGTTTTGTCGACGTCAATTGGGCACCAATATAATGCGACTTGGCACCGTTCCATTTTTTTCTCTGTTGGGCTACGCCAAGGGCCGTGCTTATGCGAAACAAATGTAGATATTGGAAACAAATAATACTCAAGTATTTTTTAAGACAATGCAAGAAATTCTTGAAAAAGTGTTAAAAAATTACTTCAATCAAAATCGCATGCCTAGAATCTTTCTGAGGATGCCAATGTGAATTACATTCTTGCACACTTAATGGCGATATCCAAACTTTATAAGGATTAAAAATGTTCATCAGAAATATATCACAGTGTGGGGTTGTTAAGCATTACTTTCGAAAACAAAAAATGAAGAACCCCATAAAAGTAAAAAAAAAATTAAGAACTGCAAATTGAAAGCAAATTGAATTGAAATTGAAGCTTAAATCCTTATAAAGAGACATAGAAGTACCTCCTAGTCATCAGTAAACCGGATGTTTCACGTACCTGTCCAAATCGCTACGATGCTCACAATTTGCATTCGAATTATCTTACTTGACTGCCTTCATAGAAGCGCCCAGGCTGTGAATTGAATATCAAATCCTTAGCATTCAAGGATGTGATATTCGCAGGATGGACAGGAATAGTCCAGATACAAGGTACTATGACAACCAATCTTACTTCACCAACAACAACAGGTTCTCTCAAGTGAAACTTTGTGCATTTTCTTTTTCACAAACCAGTTGCCCACACTATCCTCTTGCAGTCTCTACACATATGGCAATGACTGAAGGGAAAACCGAAACAGAAAAAGTGCAAAAAAAAAAAAAAGGATATGTGCTCTAACACAGGATGAAAACCAATGATTTCCTCTTCCTACGGCACTTTACGTTCCTGCCCTACCGCCTCGAGCTGGCTGCATTTAAGTCAACACACACCGCACGAGATGCAGCTTCATTGCTTAGCTCAACTTCCAGCAGCAATTCGTTCTGGATTGAAATTAATTTTCATCACGTCAGTGTCCGAACAATAGAGCACAACAGAGGTGCACACACCGATTCAATCAATCAATCACTGTCCCAGTTCGTGCGCTCGGATCTATGTCCTCGTACTCGCATGCGGCAACAAAGAAAGCTTTTCCCAAACAATGCTCTCATTACAATGGGAATCCATCCATGCCTGCACCGCATGACAACTCGAATTGACTGTAACCAAATACGTCAACCGCATGTAATCTGACAGCAGCCCATCAAAGGGTACAAATGAAACTTTTGTGAAATCCAACAAGCCCTCTCCTCCAAAACAACACGAAATTCATACTCGTGTGGACATTTGATCGCGCAAAGTGTGCTTCGTCAGGGCACCCTCTCGAGGCGGGCGACTTAAAGTCTTTAAAGGTCACTTAAGCCTTTAATCGATTCCCCAAACAGGAGAAAACCCCAACTGCGGCTCCATTTCAGAGACGGCTCCACAATTCAGTTTTGTGGAAGGAAAGAGCAGCACCAGTGCTGGGAGTGGGAAAAAAAACAGAAACCCAACGAAGCGGATAATTCATACGAATATATCGTAGCCCTTAAAAAAGAGGATTTTCACTTCCCACAAGCGGCGGCCTCGCCTACCACCACCACAGCAGCCACGAGCAGTTACAGCCGTAGGCTTGTGCGGTTGTCCACTCGACGTGAAAACACGAAAAGAGTGTAAAGCACATTCATTAAAAATCTGAAATCATTCAGGTGGGACTAATTTCGCTTCTTATCGCCCCTCCCACCACACCACCACAGTCCCCAGCTGTCTTTGACAGTGTTTTTCGCCTCATGCGCTGAGGATGTCACCACGGAAAGCAGGATAAACGACTACACACAGCAAATAAATCCGAGCCGGTGACAATCGACTTAGAGGTTCCTAAATACTTTAAGGCTTTGTGAACACATGTCAGAGGGTTGGGGGGGCTACACTGCGCCCCATTAAAGGGCATAAAAAGCAGATAACACATTACTTGGGTTTCTGTGTGTGAATCATGCTGGGCGCTGTTGATTTATGTGCCCGACTTTGAGACTTTGCACCTAAGTCGGAGAGATGACTTGTGATTTGAATGGGAAATTTGACTAGATTCATTTTGGGAATTTATGCTCACGCTGGAAGGGCAATTCATCATCATCAGGGGCCAGCTGCAGAGAGGTGGGAGGTCAAGGTGCACACTTTTGACTGTGATTAAGTGTTTGTTTGGTGCTTTTTTTATGCGACTGCACAGGGTGTGTACTCTTTTTTTGGAGGCAGAGCTTATTTTTTAGCGGAGGCTTTCATGGCTCTCCCATGAAAACTAATCTTTAATTCGACTCCTGAGATTCTGTTGCGGAACTTGACGTTGAACGTTTTAAGGTTTCGTTTTCAAATTCAATGGACCTCGTGATCAACGTCAACATATGAAAGTTGTAACTTATTTCGGGGCATAATTGTCGGCGGTGAAGTTGGGACGAAATTTCATTAAATCCCCAGCAAATGATACACGCATTGACAGATTTTTTGAACTTAAATTGAGACTCGGTTAGCAAATTTTTATTTCGAAGTAACGTTAAAGTGCTAGAAGGCTTTTAAGTCAGAATATGCCTATGTAATGGGGGATTCATTGTGAGGTTTAACTTTTAATGTAAAAGGACACATAAATTTGAAAGTGAACTTTAAAGTTTTTACTATCCTTTAAAGAAACTATAACGGCATTCACTTTTTGAAAATTGTATCATGTATGTATTGGCCACGACTACGCCTGAGGAGGTCTATTCGGAAGGTTCAGTTTTGGGTGACTTGTTTGAGCATAGTGACTGATATCTCGCAGATAACAGGAGTGATGCTGGCTTCAAAATCGTCTATAGAAGCTGTTTTTTTTTTCCTGAAGACATGCAGAGAAAATAGCACAAGTGTGTGATATCGCACAACTCAAAGTAGCAAAATGACAAATAAAGCGCTAACAAAAATAATTTGCAACAAATCCATTATTTCGCCTGCTATATGGCCGTCTTTTTAAAATCAGAGCTATGTACTTAATTTTCTGCAAGTACATATTCCATACACATCGCACGATGGCGGTTACCATTGACATTCTAAGTTGCCTTATTTTGGTATACTCGGGCACACTAAGCTTCAGGTACCTTCGTCACTACACTTTACACAGGATGTGGTCTACCCGGTCGGGTATATCGTAAATATAGCGTCCAGTTGATCTCCGTGCTTGGATAAGCGGATTTAACTGCATGACATACTTTGGAATGGAATTGTCTCTGCGCCATAGGGTGTGTCCAATCCATTGTCACTTTTTCCTTCATATTGTCATGGTTGTAGGTTCTTGGCCAGTTCTCTGGTACAAATGCTTGTACAATTTCTTGTGGACAGTTGTCTGGGGTGGATCTGGGCTTCAATCATCATGCCTCTTCAGCCAGCACGGTCTTTCGCTAGCTGCCTCCAGTTGCGTACTTTATGTTGTTTGAGATCCTTCTCCACGTGTGCGCCACTTTAGCCTAGGCCGTCCTCTGATGCATTGTCCCAATGGCTCAGAGTCGAAGACTTTTCCGGCCGGAGCAGTGGTGTCCATAATTATTTTTTTTTTATTTTATTTATTATTTTTATTATGCTCTACATGGCTTAGCCATCTTTAGCGTTGTATTCGAAGACGCTTGACCTGGCGCATATCTCTATACAGCCCATAGAGTTCGTCGTAAAATCTTCTCCTCCAGATGCCATCAACGCCAGCAGGACCAAAATTCGTACGAAAAGCGTCAAAGAGACTGTTCGGCCCATAAATCTGAAGAATATTTCTCAAACATCTGTTTACGGATGATCGCAGATTTTGTTAAGGGTGTACATTGTCAAGGTGTTTCATCCATGGAGCAGCACCAAATCCACATTGGAGTGGAACAGTCGTAGCTGGGTTCGTAAGCTTATTGCATCAATTTTCCAGATAGCGTTGAAGACGTAGCTTCAGCCTACCCAATTCTGCTGCAAATATTCAGTTTGATGTTACCTAGATGATGCTAGAGCAGATTACGCGTCGTACATATAGGAAGGTGTTTCCTTTCTCGACTTCCTGTCTGGGAATGTTCAAATGGGAGCCATTGTCAGAAATATTAAAGACTTAAGTTTTCCTAATTTACTCGTATCTTAACCCTTTTTACTTACTACTTTACTTGCCTCGTCTTCTAGATAGTAGGTCGTCGTGAGAAGATCCATTAATAATAATAATTGAGTGGCACCACAAGAAACCAGGGCCCAGCTTCTACAGCAACTACTCGTGTTGTGCGTGCTACTGTTCTCTCACGAGTGGAAGGGACCTACAGTTTTTTGCCAACTTCGAATGGCGAGATTTAAGAAGCTTTTCATTTTCGTGCTCTTTGAGTGTTCAGAGGGTCAGCAAATCGAAAGAGGTGGTGCCGTGAAAAATGCGAAGTTTTCTCTCCGGGAATCGAACCTAGACCACTACGCCCTGACGACCACGAGAGAAAATCCATTATCCGATGTGAAACTGGACAAACATCGTTCGCGTATACAAGTTGCTTCAGGTACGATGTCATACTCCATCGAATGCCATAGTTGTCATCCGTCAATGCACCAAGCACATTGCTGATAGCCACCTCAACATAGCAGTGCTAACAATAAGCGCCCATGACGAACGCCGCTTTGGACATCAAACTCTTGGAACAACTTTTCATTGTGTTAAACGTGGCACTCACTGCTTCCAGGTAGCCTCTGCTACAGATTTTAGTTTCTTCAGAAGGTCAACCAGACCTCAGTTCGATTCAAGCTATAAGCGAATAGAAGATATAGCGGAGCCCTATACTCAACGCTTTGTTCAATGATGGAGGCGTAAGGGGCTTATGTGGTCGATGTAGAAGATCGACATCGAGAGTTAAACTTAAATGCTCTTTTTATGGATACTCTTCGCAGATACCCGGACGGTCCGATCAAGTCTCACTTTTTTTTTTTTTATAATTGGCGCGCGCTAAAGGGGTTACGACTACCCTTAAGTGACCGGATTTAAGTCACAGCACAGGCCGAAGGTATACAGGAAGAGAGGGAGAGGAGGTACCGGTGCACATTGGTTTTAAATGTCTGTAGATTGTAATGAGAGGGGAATATTGAGCTGGGAAGAGCATTCCATACTCGTGTGGTGCGGCAAAAGAACGAGTCTCTATACTTAACTGTACATCCGAATGTGGGCTTAAGGGTGAACTGATGAGCATTCCTTGCGAGGCGTGTATTGCGGGTGAATTCTTGAAGGGGAAGAATGCAGCTGGCTAATTCGTTTGCATTTTTCGGCAACTTAATGATCATCACCGTGCCAGCTGGAGAGGCGCGTTATTCGAGGCCCAGGTCCACCGTAGTGCCGACCAAATATGAAAAACAAGGGTTTCACAAGGATCTAGACGTTTGTTGAAGTTTTGTGGCTCTTTACTCTTCTGTGGCGTGGACTTGGGCTTCGGCCAACATGCCGCTCCTGCTAGAACGATCTCTTGCCAGGTGCTGCTTCAAGTCCACACCCAAAGTTGTTAAACTTAAAAAGACTTAAGTTAGGTCTTTTTAAACTTATGTATGCCACCTCAGAAGATACCGCCTAATACCTGCCATTTAGAATGTCTTTAGATCGGAACAGTAATATGGCAACGCTCTTTTTCTCGGTCCTTCAGCATTCCGTCATTGGTAGAAATATAAAAGCAGATGAACTGGCATGGACCGATTGAAGCTGATGCACTAAATTGGCTGACAACGTAGTCGATCCCAAATTTGTCCTCTAAATACGTTTTTGGGCTTCTTTCGTTTGACAAAACTTCCTCTTGCAGTTGCTTTAGAAAGGTATGCATTCAGAGATTCTTCGGGTTAGTGCAGCGTTATGCATCCACTCTTTGGGACATCTCAGACACTGTATCTCTAGACGCTAATAATTTAAGGCTGATGATTCAAATTTTCAATCTTTTCTGTAACAGTGATATATTGCGTCTTCACCGCAGTACCTTACACATTTTGTTTTGGTCTTGCTTGAATTTTCTGACACTATTTAGGCACAAGAAGAAAAACTCATTTCTCTGATGTTCATTTGAACAAACGTAGTTGAAGATTGTTGAAAGGCAAACATTTTGTAACCTCTCACAGATTGATGGCACCACAAATCAATTGAATCCTTTTAAGGGAAAAAATTCAAATTGAAGAAAATTTAAAAGGGTTTTCCCTGAAACTCATCTCAACTCCATCGAAAATCGCATTTATCTCAAACTTCCCTGGACCATCTGAATTATGGTGAAAGAAGCGAAAAATAAAGAAAACCCCAAAAAAAAAGAAAATCCTGAACAAAGTTTCACAACTAAGAGCGACCTTTCCTTTCAGAAACGAGATTAATTAAAAAACTGAAAACGAGCAATTGGACGTGCGCCTCCTCGCAGGATATTTATCCTGGCGACAGTATTTTATTCGATTTCTTCGTTCGTTCATTTTTCTTGAGAATTCCTTTCTAATGGATTAAAATGTGACAACCGACAGGATTTTTTTTTTTGGAGAAATGTTCGCCTGTCTAAACACCGAGATAAACAACAACAACCGCCCTTCGGTTTTTTGCTTGCTTCCCGCTGAATGACACGCACAATTTGAGGGATTAGCCGAAAATTGACCCAATGATGATGCTCGACGGCACAGGTTCTGTTACACAACTTAGCAGCTATCCTGTGATGGATATATTTATGTTTTTGTTTACAAACTGCGATGAGATATAAATTATGCATGCACTCGCAGATTGACTTGGAGTTTGTTGCAAAACAAACGCGCTGGGGGGGGGGGTGGATTGTGAGAATTGCATCAACAACTCAAAATGCAACACATGCGACTCTAATCTCCATAAACACTTAGACGCTGTCAACTGGAATGACGACGGTTCCTTTTAAAAAAGGAGCGGATGTCTAGAAGCGAGAGACGTGTTGAATTAATTCAAATTGCAACCGTTAAGCTGACGTCCCACAATTTGTTTATCTTTCGAAATGTGTGTATCATTATCCCTGTCCCTGTGTGTTGTTGAAAATGCCGATGGCGAATGGAAGAAAAAAAATTGTGTAAGACATCCCGTGGTGCGTGGAGGGGTGTATAACAAAGGCAGCACACAAAGGGAAAACAAAACAGAAAGGAAAACAAGAAACCTGAAAATAATAACAACATTCATCCATCGTCTCGAACAAGGTATCTTTTTCAATCACCAACCCCTTAAAGTGCCCACCCTCCCGCACAACGATGACAACGACGACGACGACGACGACGACGAAAGATTTTCCCCCAAAAAAAGACGAACCACTCAACCCTCCATCGGCTGCGCTGGGCTACCAGCACCGAATGGTAGCAGAGTCAAATCACCGTACCACTGATGTGTGTATGCGGGGGAGAGAGCCACACACGTAACGAAGAGACAAAGAGCAAGAGAGAGAGAGAGAGAGAGAGAGAGCGAAAAAAGCTCCACCAAATCCCCAGGTACGCACTCCCCCACGCGACGGTGACTGAGGAAAAGCTCCCTCTCGTGGTGTATCGCTATCTGGGGTGGAAAACGGAACGAAGCGCGAAAAAGCTCCCCAGCAGCGCCAGCTGGTAAGTATGCCTCTGTTAGAGTGTGCGGTTAACATTATTAGTTTTACGGCAGTTTCTTCCAAAACACATTTCTTCGGGTTTAGTCAATTACAATATCTCTCCTTCGCCCTGTCGTCACAAGTACGAGGAAAGCGCTGCCGTTTTCATCTGACTAACACGTGATCCCGAAAGCAAAACACTGCAGATACATCGGATTTCCCGGACTCCACGGGTACATGATTAATTTTCGTCAAGGGATTTGCTCTGCGCTCGTCTCGGACTCTCGGTTTTTGTGTTGTCATAGAAAGTGACTTGGAGTTTCGGATATTTTCCGTTTCAGTATCGTCTAGCGTTGGGTCTTCGTTGCGTCGTCATCGTCGTCGTTGTCCGTGTCGTCGTTGTCGTCGGTTGGTTGTTGCCGCCGTCATTGCCGTTGCTGTCGTAGGTGTCACACCAGTCGTGCGGGTCACCAGCTTCGAGTGTAGTGTGTGAGCGTGAAAAAAAAAAAATTTGAGTTGACAAAAAAAAAAAAATTAAAATTTTTGTGAATGAATTAAGCAACTCGCGACTGTGTACACTCCTGTGGTGGTGATTTGCAAAAAATAAAAAACAGTCCTTCTGCAGACTCCCTCCCTGACTAGTTGAGTAGTCCCAGTGTGTTCACGTCTCCCGTGCTATATGTGGGGCTGCTGTGTGCTGTACACACGTTAGTCATTTTGTCAATGTTCTATTATTAAAAGGAGATATTAACTTCGGATCAGTGAATTTTGGGGTAGCGCGCGCGTCGGGTTTTAACGCCCCCGCCCCCTTGAGTGTATACATAATCGAGAGGAGTATTTATGCTTTTATATTGATTTAAATTCAGTCCTCTACCCCATCGCCCAAAACCACCCCTCCCACCACAAGGAATAAATAAACAACAACAGCAAAAAAAAAAAAAAAACAGACACAATAGGGGTGGAAGCCAACATCCGGATGATACAGTTTTCGGACCCATACACACGTCTATGTACATATAAATAACCCGAGCTGTATGTGCGCTCAATTAAAATTTTGAACCTAAATGATTTGTTAGGCAAATAGCTGCTCATCCGAAATTCAGTGCTCAGTGCTGTGTTGTGTGCATTCAGTTCTTTTTTTTCTCGGTTTCTGTGGAATATTTGGATACGGCACTGAACCGACGCTTTGTCCCTTGTTTGTTGTTTCGAAGGAAAGCATTCAATTCAGGTAAGCTGCGGAGATTTTAATTTTTTCTTCTGTCTTTCGCGTTGGAATCCATTGATTGATCGGGGGAATTTGTAATTTTAAGTTGAAGTCGGTTACATGGCGACGTAGACGAGATTTTTTTTTAATTGAGCCATTTAACCCTGAAACATTCACCTGGAGGTTGTTGCATTGCAGGGGACTGTGATTATAGGAGGGAATTAATAAATGAATCGGAAAACGAGGGGATGGTAATCTAGTTTTACTCTGCTGCTTTCTATTATTCAGTCATCCCCTCGTGTGGAGAAAAGCCCCGTGCACGAGAGATACTCGTGTGTGCAATGTGACCTATTTTTAGACGAACTTCTTCGATAAAGATTTCTATCGTTGCACGAGAGCTTAAATGACATTTCAGAGAGATTCGTGTTAGACTTGTGCATGTTCTTCTCGAAAGCAATCTTTTCTTTTCTGTCGTCTTTTGCGAAAGAAAATTCCTTTATCCCGATGAAAGACAATTTTCGATGTCTGACATCTTCAAACAGGCATTGATTGAATTCCTTTGAGAAATATCTACAAATAGTCAATAAAATTGTTGCCTCCAATTCAAATTCATTCGGTTTCAAGTAAATTTCTCTGCGATGTGCCACAAGGAAGTATTTTAGCGACTCCTTGTCTCCACGTGTTCGTCACACAGCAACCTCCCCAATTTCAATTAAGCTTGTTAAAATTTCGCTTGAATGTGAAACTATCTACACTCTGCTTTTATCTATAATACATGAGCAAATCTGTTGAAATGTATGGTACTTCTGAGAAGTTTGGGAATTTGCTTTGATTCATGGGGCCTTGCATAAGATGAAAGTTACACCAGTACTGGATTTCTTAATTAAGTTCAGATTTAAGTGACCTTTTGGGGATATTTAATTTGTTTACACATTTTGTCTTAAGAATTTGTTTATTCCATGCGTAAAATTTTAAACGAATGAATGTCCTAATTCTCCGATGTGGAAGTGGACCTCTGCCAACGAGCCTCTTCTTTGGCCTGCTGTCGTCAATTTCACACACCAAGTTGCATGAAGTCCTCCTTCACTTGTGTGCTTCATCGGGTCCCTGGGTGTCCCTCCAAAGCCTATCTAATCTCATGGCGCTTTGTGCAGTTTCTACAATTCGTACGAGAAACACAAAAATGTCTCTGCCCCTCAATTTGTTTAAATACCATACCACTTCTGTTTCAATCAAATATGCACAGATGTGGGATTTGGTTTTACATGATCACCTGCCTTACGGCTTATATCACGAGGTTCATTTTCCCAAGAGTCGTAGATAATGCAAGACTAGACGCATTAGATACCCGAGTACCAAATAAGATTAAGCTGGAGGGCAGTCACACCACCTTGGTATGGAGCGCGACCTTTCTAAAACTTCTGTCGCTCTATGGGTAGCAGCCCCCGATTGAGAATACAACTCTCCACTGAGCCGGAAAAGTCTCCTTACCGCCTGGCTTGAATCAGAAGGGTGAACAACCTGATTCAGACCAGCACGGTTCTGCCCGCGTTATGGGTATTAAACCACAGCTACCACGACACTCCTACAAGGGGGCCTACTCCCCGATTAGGCTGAAACCGAAGTTCCAGGGGCTCCTGACTTCTCGTGACACCAGAATATAACCTTTGGTCAAGCTGTCACCAACAGTCGGGTCCCCTCAAACCCTGGGTCTGATAGCCGCTGGTAATAGTGCTACGGATGTGATTTTGAATCAAGTGACTCATAAATCCAGTCACATCATCTGGAATCAAATATACACAGTTGAAGATGGATCGCTTGGTTTTTACAAGCACAACAGGAAATGAAAGACATTTTCTCCTTCTCCCGTTTAGGCAAACCACAAAGGCCGGGGAGATCCTCAATTGAAGAGGCTAGTCTCACCATCATCAAGACAGACTTCACAATGTTCCCATCTCTAAAATAGTTTCTTGGGCCTTGGTTATGATGAAGCGGTTTGTAATCCACTCATTGGACAGAGCTCGAAGATTTCTATCAGTTTTCCATTTTTCATTCTTTCCATTCATTATGACTTTCAACAGGCAAGTGCAACTACATACGACAGCATTCTTCCAGCTCGTTCTATTCCGTACACCTGTCTTCGGTTGATGAGTGCTGCCTTCTTTCGTCCTACGCTACAGCTTTTGACAACGTTGTCCACCGCGGTTTTTGAGGATTCGGATGACGATTGGTGATAATCATCCTTTCTGACATTGCAGCCTTGTATCGAGTGTTCGAAGAAAGTAGCAGGTGTTTTGTAGTTCCTTATTGTCTGTTTAGCCACACATGTGGTGCCTTAATTGATTTCTCAGCTGCCTCAAGAACATGGAACTGTAAGCAATGCACTAAATTTTTGTGAACACGACACTTTTAAGGCACTCTTGGCCTTAGCGTTTTTCTTTCTCAGATGCTTCTCCACGCTTAAGTTTTTTGTTAGTCACAGTCTTGGGTATTTTAAGGCATTTAGGACTTTTATAGATACTAAGCCATAGAACCATTTTTCATTAAGGACTGAATAACACACCAGCAACTTCAAGAATGTACTTTAATTCGTGACAAAATTACAAAGTTCGCCAATCCGAATACAAGACATGGCCTCGAGCCCCGTCACTTGACAGCTGTCCCAACCATCCGTTTAGTGCTTCCAAATCCTAATATACCACAAAGGCTATTTCTTCAACCTGCAGGTTCTACCAATTTCAAAACAACACTAGGGTGCGTTTCATCCAGCAAACAGAGAGAGGTTAAACGGACCGAAGATGAGGGAACAGACGAATTTCTCAATCTATTGCACACAAGAAAAAATAGCAGAAACGACTCTATACTGTAACACAAGAGACCCCATAGATGCCGAACATCTCAGCATCAGCCAAATGTAAAAGATTCTGAATTTAGTTTAGACCAAAATCATAAAATCTCCTAATTGACAAAGTCATCCATTGCGTGTGTCAGTAAATATTTGGCGCACAGCTTGTGTTCACACGAAATTAGCAAACACATGACAAGTTGCTTGTCATCCAAAACAGATCTGCCGAGCCATCGAACAATTTCGCCACACTTCCAAAAAATAGGCGAAAGTAATTATTTACTCTTAACTTTGTGTTCAGTCTGACAGATTCGAAAAGTGGCGATTTTTCAGCAGCATGAATTGAATACAATTTCATCAACTCATCACCATGACTCACAAGTGTCAACCGCCCCGGTCAAGCGTGTTACATAATTGCCCGACTAATCACACTCAGATTGGCCTAAAGCTCCACATCAAGTACAAAAATGACACACGTCACACCAGTCAGATTATGAGAATTTTCCGGATTGTGGTATCTATTCGCAACGAAATTTAAATCACAGACAGCGAGAGTTCTGCTTCACCCACTCCGCATGTGTGTAGGTATCGAGTGAATTGTTTAAACCAATATACGAGCGAGAATGTTGACGTAGATAAATTATTCTGTCGAGCTGCCTACCGACCAACGTCATGAGGTGAAATTAAATTTTCTTCAGAATCTTAAAGACCCGCTTTCCTTCTTAGTGAGATGACATTTAATTGTGAGCAGTGATAAAGATTCTGAGTGACAGTTCCTTAATTCCTGCTTGCGATAAACCTTGATGACTTAAGTGTGAGTGATCTAAGAGCTGGACGGAATGACAGGCCTTCTTACGTTTGAATTCATTTGTTTTTTGAATTCAAATTAAACACACATTTGAAATGGAAATTTATCATTTGTTTATTGGTGTGAAGGAGTGGATGGATTCCTATAAATTGATCAGTTGGATGGTTTTTACGAATCCAATTCGTAGTGAACTGTATGACGAATCCGAGATACGAAGAACTTCCAACACAATGAGTGAAAGGAAACTTTAGGTTACGTGAGGAATGCGCAAATATAAGGAAGTCGTGTAAATAATTGGGACAGAATGTAACGATACTTCAGGAAATCGTGCAGATCTTAGTCAAGAGCATTAGCTGGTAAGTGAGACACACTACAGTGCCCGGGAGAGGTTCTTCTACAGGGACACACGGAACAATTATATGTTCAAAATTGTATTACCCGGCTATTTAAATGACGAACGTCCGAATGTAGATCACATCTTCACTACCTCTTGCCAGACAGTCCTCCTCATGTATGGCTATGGGGCATACATGTGAACTTTAAAGCGCATTATAGCCTATGGAAGGTAATTATTAAACATTGCGAACAACATCACTTACGCGCAAAACGTCAAACTTACCGGTAAAATAAAAAAAAACAGAAACAGAGATCCGAGCAAAGAACCTTGTGGAACACAGGCTTAGCCGTATTTATTTGAACGTTTAAAAAGAAGTAGATGTTTTCCTTTGGAGATTTGAAGGTTGTTTTAGAGGTTTAGAACTTTGAAATGGAATGAGACAAGAGTTTTTGAATTTGGCATGAAATTCATTTAAAAAAAAACAATAATTGAGTGGCACTACAGCCCGCAAAGGGCCAGAGCCTAGCTTCTACAGCATCTACTCGTGTTGTGCGTGCTACAGTTCTCTCACGAGTATAGGGGACCAACGGTTTTATGCCAACTCCGAACGGCGAGATTTAGGAAGCTTTTCATAGACAACTAGTACTCCTTGAGTGCTGTCAGCAACTCGAATGATTTGAAACAGTGAAATATTGGAGGTGCACAATCCGGGAATCGAACCTGAGATCGTTTTTATTCGTGTGAGTCAGAACACTTACTCACAAGGCCGGCGACCTGAAGCATGCAATTTTCTTTATGCTTGATATTTCTTCACACGGCTGTGTCGGACATAGCCTAAACTAGAGATCTGCTTTTCGATTAATTTTTCCAACATTTGTGGCATTACATAAAACTGTCAGTTTTTTTTAGATGTAATAGTACCTTAGCAAACACTTGGGGATTATCATCACTCTAAGTATGGCAGTGTCGTCTATTGACGTATCCATTCAAGCAAAACTGAGCTTCATCGCAAAATTGGTGTCATCGGCAAACTCGTTTGGGGCCAAATTTGCACAATTTGGAAGCGTTTTCTGGCGTCAGTCCATTTATGTTAAAATGTCAAATCAAAAAATTTGGCAAATCAGTTGGCAGCTGATAAAATGGCCGCCAGCTAGGACAGTGTTGTCAATTTAAAGTTCTATACCTCTAAAAACACCCGTTTTTTCATCACTAGATGGTGTTGGGGTCCATTCATTCTAATCTGATTGCATCATAAGAACATGCGTTTAAAAGGTGACATGTCAGACTCCACTCCTTCTGAAGACATTAGTAGAATTCGTTTCCGGTGTTCAGAGTTATACTGATTTAAATATGAGTGAAATAACGTAAGGAATACGCTACGTGATACTTTTTTGCTTTAAAAAGGTAACGACGTTCCAAAAACATGCACAACAAATTGTGTTGCTTAGAATCTTGTGTCTGACCGACTAGGACTCTGTTGTGAGTGAACACTCGACTCCGCAGTGGTATGTTTGATTCCACTCTTGAAATTTCGATGTGAAAGATGAGCCTCTCCCCATAAGTACCGAAATCAAACGCAAAATCACTTTTGCCCCCCGCTGGTTCTTTGGGCTCAAGAGACGATTTTGTAATAGAGCCTTCTCTCGAAGGACTTAACTGGTTTTGTACAAGAGCTTGATTATGCCAGTTCTCCTTTACGGAGCATAAACTTGGACGCTACTAAAAGCGGATGAGAAAGCCCTCTCAAGAGGTCTTTTCGGGGTTAAGGTCTGCGTTGAAATTTTTTCGTCCTATTCGCGTTGATGGCGTCAGGATGAAAAGATTTAACAAACGAAGTTTATAGGCTGTACCGCGGCATGCGTTTGGTCAAGCGTCTTCGGATGCTGCGCTAAAGATGACTTAGCCAAGTAGAGCGCATGGAGACAACTGCTTTAGCCCGAAGAGACTTCGAATCCGAGTCATTGGGAGAACGCAATAGAGGATGGTCTAGGCTAAGGTGGCGCACACAAGTGGAGAAGACCTTAACCAACTTAAAGTGTGCAACTGAAGGCAGCTGCGGAGAGAACTTTCTAGCTGGAGAGGTATATTGGCTGAGGCCCAGATACACTCCGGACTGTAGCGCTATGGGAAGAAAAAGAAGAGCAAGAAGACGAGTCTCGCACTAAACCGCCAGTCAATAAAAATGTCGACGAAATTCTGCAATTTATGAAATTATGACAGGGAGGGAAATTGGCTGTCAGAAAAAAGCGTAAATTATAAACGTCTTATGTATGACAGTATCGAATCTTTTAAAGCGAATAGGCTACATAAAGAAGCTCTATATTTGGCTGCCACATGAACCAGTGCAGTGAAATTTAATTGACCAAAAAAACCGTAAGTGGAACGATGCTGAAAAGTAACGAAACGGAAACATTTATGAAGTAAACCATTAACGGCTATGAAAACTCAGTTAAATAAATGTTCAACGCAGCGATGACAATCACTGACCGGTGAGTGGCTAGATACGACTTCAAAGACTGAATTGAAGGAGAACAAGGTTATCATGAGGTGCTTCGTGGGATTGCAACTAAACGCTGCTAGATCATGAAAAAAACAGTCAATTCGACGTTCTATTGTACACAACTCGACAGTTGGAATAAAGCAATATAGAAAGTGCGTGCAGAGTAGGGCAGGAGAAATGTAGATTCCGTCCATTTTTACAATTCTGCCGCAAACACATATTTGGTTACCAATGAAAAACTCACAGACCTTGCTTGGGAAGTTTTATTTCATCCACCTTATAGACCGAACCTTACACCCTCTGAATATAACTTATCTTGGTTTGAACAAAACTCTTTCTATGATTAAACAATTGGCTGACTGGCTGGAGCCACTGGGAATTACATGAGCAAGTTTTTCACTGATGCCGATTAACCAGAACATTGGTTGAGACCTAGGTAAACTCCAGACTGTAGCGCCATAAGAAGAAGAAGATTAACCAAAAAATTATAAAGGGTTATAGATAATAACTACCTATAGGTACTTGATTGAAATTAATTAAAATGAGAACACAAAAAGTTTGTATTTCAAGTGCAGATTGTTTTTTATGATGACCTCATATAAAAGGTTTCATTTTTGAAAACGAAGCCTTAAAAATGTTTTCAAGTTATGCGGGTAATCGAGCTCAAACTCAAAAAACTCTGCATGGTGCCAACTATTTTTCCACCACAACGCAACCCCAAAGAGAGACATGTTAGGGGAGGGCGTATTTATTGGTAAAGTTTCAGCTCTCGTAGCCATTGCATCAGACATGTAAATCCTTTTCAGGTGATAAAACTGAAATATGAATACTTTTCCATTCCCCGGACAGTTTGCATTAATAAACGGTATTAAGGTTAATCCTCCCATTTTCACTGAATTTATTCAGAATTAAAACCAGAACACATTCATCGAAAAGTGACTGAAAACATAAAAACGCGCTTCAAATCCCCCTCGCAAGCGCTTGGTCAGCGAATGGCCTCTCAACTCTTGCTGGTCATAATTTAATAATTAATAGGAATCAAACCATGAAATAAATTAAACATTTACTTTTTTCATTACGATTCAAATGCGTTGCGTCGTTTTGCGTTGCGTTGCGAATGTGGAGCACGTTTTTTCAATAAAATTATGCTTTGCAGCACTTAAAGCACGCAAAGACCGTCGACGCAAATACACTAGTTCACTGGCCATGTGAATGGAATATTAATTTACGGCCCCACCCCCACGCCTCCGAGGTGTATAAAGTGTCGCGTGTTAAATTTCATTTGCCACTAAATACCTTTGCATTTGGTTCAACGTAAATCGGCGGTTTTGTGGAGCTGTCGTGAGTTGTGGCGTTTTTCTGATTTAGATTGCAATGATTGACGGTTTGTTGGTGAGTGAAGTAGGTCGTAGACAACAGGAAATTTTACAAGCGGCCAAAGTGAGCCCTTAATCCTTGTAGCCATAAAGTATCTTCTGCAGCCGATTAAGAGGCATCCTCGGCGCTAAGTACTCATCAGCGTCAAAATATACATCCCTTGACCGAACCGAGGAGCGTTTATTTAAACGTCTGCGTAGGCTCAGGTGTGCGTGAAATCAGGTCCCGTAATAAATCTCCGAAAGTTATCGACGACAGTAAAATTAAAGGGATTAATAAAAGTTTCACGATCAATTTCACGGACTGTCTGAAAGCCCTTTGCAGGTAATGAAAACTCCTAAGAGGCTCTGCACGTTCGCTGTGATTGTAGGTCAGTGAGCGTCAGATGACTAACGTGTTTCTGGGGACATCGGGAAACCAGCTTCAAGGCTGTCGGTCAATGTTGTGTGATCCAATTCTTCCGCGAAATCGATGCAAATTGTTTTGAAAAACAATCAACACGACTGAGGCATCTTGTTTATTTGCAAACTGCGAAAACAACGCAAAACTCTGCCCCAGTTCTCATGTGATCTGTGGCTGCTGAGGCAGAGGAAATCACCGCATGATTGGCTGCATGTATTTTGTCAGAGCCAACTGAGCATTTCAAAGGCGCTCTAAATTTAAACAATTTTTCATATTTTCCTGCATCATCCTTTCATGTGGCTAACGATGCCACACTCAAAGGCCACCATCCCCACCGAAAAACTCGCACATTTCCCAACGACACGACATAAGCTGCTCATGTAGGAAGCGGAAGTGATATTTAACGAACCACATTGACATGTGGTGTGACTCATATCTCATAAGATGCATGTGTTACATGGCTTCGCCGGGGAATGGCAAATGTATTTCAGATGATTAACTAAATCCCACTCCCTCCGGTGACGGGTAGGACGAGCATTCTGCAAAGAATCACAGACTCACTGGCTCATATCCAAAATGCTGACGCTCTTACCCTACCTGTCACTGCTCAGCGCTTTCTGCCGAGTTCCTTGAGAGCAAACTGGGGGATTTGCTGTCGTACTTCCACGGAAAAGGGTAGCGGTGGGAATAGCTGCGGGCGAGGAAGTTTCTACTTTGTCATACAAAGGATCAGATTCAGGAAAACAACCTTTGCCAGATTGCAGACAGCAGTTGGTGGTGTACAAAAGCCGCACTGACTGGTGGATCTCTAGGGGAAGGCCTTATCAGCAGAACTGCGCAAAGCAAACATTTACCCAATTCATACGCACTCGTACAAAACAAATGAAAAGCGAGTTCTCTCGATTGAATCTCTTCACTGGAGCACGGAGTGTTGTTTTCACTTTTTGTGGCTCTTTAACCTTTTGAATTCCATTTCTGTGCACAGACATTCGGAAATTATGGCACGTGGAGGTGAATGAAAACTAACTTGCTCCTCTTTGTGCCCTGCCTTGCGCTGGAAATCAATTTAATCTTCTGGATGTTCGTCCATCAAATGTTTCACCGCGTTCAATGTCCTTCCGGATATGCAGTTTTTTTTGGCATCCTTTCAAGTCAAACTCTGGCATCTGCTGCACAGACGTTCACAACGGCTTATGTTGCTTTAGCTTGTGCACATTGGATCGACTTTGATGTGGACATGGTCGTGTCATCAAAGCATGTAGTTTTCAGTCGTCTATCCATTTGCAGAATTTCCGTCCCTACTCAGCTGGCCAGTGACGTAATTGATTCGGGGACTTTCGCTTGGTTTCCAATTCATCTGAAAGCATTTTGTGGTCAAGATGTGACTCATTTCAATTTTCTTCAAAAGATTGTGACGTGTGTCATGTGCACATTCGAAATTTAATTCTATTTTTGAACTCTTAGGCTTTCGATAAATTTCAACAGTCGTTTCGTTTCTTTTTAATGCTCTCAAGGACATTTGATGTGTTGACAGCAGGCCATGCGGAGATGAGTGAAACTGTTGAAGAGAACTGTGTTTTGACATGTTGACTGTAAGAACTGAACTGAAAGAGTGAATGGAAAACAATTTTGAAATCGTGTCATTTGAGTCAATTCTTTTGCGGATGGTAACGGATTTGCACTTTGTTGCCAGAAGTATTTTGCTGATGTCCCATTCCTCAAAAAAGGACATGAATCGAGGTGGACATAAACCTTGTTCATTTGTTGACACAGACTTGATTGGAGTTCAATTGCACTCACGGGCTGTAGTTTGAAAATCACATTTCTCCTTTAAATACCTTCTGGCTTCTTAAAATGAATGCCCAACAATTGCTGCTAATAAGGTGGGAAGACATTCACATCTGAGAACATTGACTTGCTCTCTGAAAGACATTTTGGGAATTAAGGGTCGGTGAAACTTGTACAAGTATTTGCGTATGACGTTCACCTTTGGTACGTGGTTCAGCATAGCAACTGAATTCAACACACGCCCTTAAGAGTTAATGTTTCAGTGCAGAACTTAAACAAAAATGAACCAGTTTTACTTTAGATTTCTTACACTGAGTAAGTGTCCTTCATCATCGACATTATCATCATTTTCGTTGATCAGTATTTTCCTCTAAAGGAGTGGCCAGTGCACGAACGAGAAACATCCAGTCTGTTTAATCTTTCTACAAGAAGTCATGCGCAATCAGAGTTCGTGGACTGTGTAGAACTGCTTAACTGCAGAATAAACTTTAAATCAAGTGAACAGTTATGACTGATTACATTACAGAAATGAAAGGGGTACCAAAGAGTAGTTAATATGTCAAGTGATCTGAAGATTTGTGATAAACCATTATACACGATATTCTCTTCCGTCTGAGCATGATCCTTGCAATAAAAGAAAAGTTAAGTTTGAGCTGTCTGAAAGAGAAGTGAAGTTGCAGTTGGAACTGTAAACTAAAATTACGTTTAAGTGTTGCTTAAAGAAAGGGGACTATTAGTCAAATTTTTATTAAGATGATGCGATTGACGGGGACTTCCCCAGGGCGCTGCGGTGATTGAAATCTACAAGACCATTTGGAACAAAATTGCAAGCCTTTTGCACATATGACTAAATACGAATAGTGCAAGCTTATAGTCGGGACTGACGACTACCTCTTTAGCGATTTGCAGAACCTTGCTAACAAGCTCATCGCGTCTAAATGATTCCTATCCACTCGGCTGATTTAAGCAGTCCAGATTTCAAACAGTCCAGACAAGGCATTCGTAAGCCAACACACCACAGACTGGTGGCAGAAATGGAAAACGTTTTCAAGAGATTGAAACATTGCAATTGAACCTTCAAAAGCAAGAGAGTCCAAGCAATGATAGCCGAAGGCCGATAACCGACCACAAATTTTGAAGTCATTTGTGGACTGAATTGTTGGCAAAGAAGCTTATGATGAGTCTTTGGTGGTATTGGAGGGGAATTTGCCTATTACTATCTGCTACAAGTCATCAAAACAGCCAATTTGCATCTCTGCTGTGTGCAAGTAGACCGCTAGGACGAAGCAATCATCAGAAATAGGAACAATAAGAATAAGTAAATAGAGAAGGCCTCACATACTCATTAACTCACTCTGTTGATTGAAATTGGCGAATTGTTTCTATAATTGGCTCGCGCTAAAGGGACTGTTTAGTACATTTAAGTGCCCAAAATTAAGTCACAGCACGGACTGAAGGTAAAGAGGAAGAAAGGGTAAATTCTTGAAGGCGAGAAATGCAACTGGCTAACTCATTAGAGCATAGACGCAACATTTCATCGATCTTCTAGCGAGTCGATTGCATTAGAATTACCAATAAATTTTTTTCTCTCGCTGTTGAATTCTATCCAGTAGGTGCAGTGAGGTCTTAGCAGCTCCAGACCAGGTAGGAGCTTTATACTTCAGTTTTGGGCGGAAATGAAGAACCGCTGAAAATCACTTGACATAACGACTAACTTAGCCCTATGTATGTTCATGGATGAAATAATGAAGCTACCCGAAAAGTGGGGTCCATACGTATTTCTTTGAAATTGATTTTGAACAATGATTGTGTTTTTTTTTTCAAAAATATGCTAATATTCGCGTCTTATACGACATGATATAATCTGTACTTAGAACATACCATTTACTAATATTTTAAGTAGTCTTTCGTTTAAAGAATTCTGTGTTTATTCAACAGATGTCTATACGTTTTGTCATGAGGAGTTTATTTATTTAAAGGGTTGACCTTGACCGATTAATCATTTATTCTGATTCCAGTTTTCAGTCTACGTTATTTGTTTTTCTTTCGTTGGATTATGTGTACAAATCTGTTATAAGGAGTTTTCCAGTTTTAAAAACTTTTTGAAATCTGACTCTTAATTTTAAATGTCATTCTTATTGTTTCTAATTCACGTTATAGTTCTCAAATTTTGAATTACTTAAGTTATTTGAATTACTATGCATGCTAAAGATAAACAACACTTCCTCTGTTTTGACATGAACTAATTTTTTTCAATATTCTCCTTCTCCTAAATTTTTTCTTTACATTTGTCATATTTGACCTAGTCTGAAAAAGACGTAGAAAGTAGAAGGGACCTGCAGTTTTTTCTTCCGACTCCGAATGACGAGATTTGAGAAGCTTTTCATTGACAATTAGCAGCCTTTGCATGAAGCCAGCAACCCGAAATAGGTGATGTAGTGAAAAGTGCGAGGGGTTCCACCAGTGAGTCGAACCTTTGGCTTGTGAGTCGACGCACATCCCCCCACTAAGCCATGACGGTCACATATGACTATACTTCACAGGATATTTCTGAATGCCTTTACAATTTTGGCCGCTTTGTCCAATGAGTATCCTGTCTCATCTGTGTTCAAGGGACTATCAAGGGAAATTCAGAGAACAGAATCTCGAATTTTTTGAATCTCATGGCTTCCCAATTGAGAAAAGGGGAATGAATCGTAAATGGCCTGACTGCACAACTTTCCGTATTTCCAAATCGACTCTGCCCGCTGAAATATTCCAAAGCAATACTTGGGCGCTCGTTTGGTCCAAACAGAGGAGTCACATTCGGATGATTTTGTCTATACAACGTGGGCATAAAAGTGTCAACACTGGTAAGTCTCTCTGGTTGTGTTGTATCCTCGCTCACGTTCTGATGGTCGAAAATGGCATTCGTCCCAAAAAACACGATTGACGCCCATCATGGTATCCCTGTCCTCCTAATGTTAATCGTGCAGGTCAATAGAAAGAGAAAAAATTCTGAGGAAAGGAGAATAATGCGATCGCACAGGGCTTCTCCTGATTTTAGAAAATTTTCAGTCTGTACGGTCCTACAAGACTATCATTCAGAGAGAGCGGGTTTCTTATTTGCATTTCCTCCTTCACTGTCATGGAAGGAATAAGAGGGACATTTGCATAGTCCGAGCAACTGGCCGACTGATGTTAAATGGGACTTTTCGATCCGAACATTTGTTGGCATCATCACTGTGCATTGTAGGATTGGCACACACGCAGACAGGCTAGGTCTTCTTGACAACGACTAGCTGTAGGGATGAGGGAGAGAAATAAAGTGTCTCCCATCTCCTCTCTTCACGCGTCGTCCTCTTTAGACAAAGAAAAGACCACCTGGGAGCATACTTCTTCGATGTGATCTGAGCGGGCTTAATGACATAAGCACCAGATGTCTTGTGGATTCTATAAAAGACCAAGTCACGGGAAAGTGAATTCTCGATCCTTGTGGCATCACAGTGGGCTTACTTACTTGTGGGGGGAACTGCTACCTACCTACGAAGTTAATCACGCCTTTTGGGTTAATATATTAAGTTTTGTCAAAATTGATAAGGAAGATGACGATTCTGTCAAGCTATCAGACACCCCCTTCCTTACACCATCAAGCAAATAGATGCAGGACACGTACGAACATCTCCCACTTCTACAGATAGTCAACAACAGAGTAGCAGAAGGGAGGTTGCTAATCAGTTTCAAATGTCAGATATTTGAATCCTTGCCTTTCCTACCTTTAAAAGTATTTAATGATTCAAAATTCTCCAGCCCCACCCGAAAATATTCCCCCCAGCAAGCCCTTTTTTGTAAATCCGAATACTTTTTCACCGAAATTCGATGAGCACAGTGCCTGTGGATTTTCCACAAAATTCATCCAAAGACAACGACAACGCTCAACGCTGGGAACTCACTTTAAATGCAGCCAACGAAGCAAGAACAAGAAAAAGAGGAAAGGATTTATTTCACTTATCCCCGACATATTAAAATCTCTTTACAACAACGAGAAGAACCCGCTTTCGGGTGAGATTTATGCAACATTCCAAAATTGTTGTATAAATTATTAAGCGGAATACAGAATCGATAAGGATCCTGCCAGCGAGACTCACCCCCCACCCTGGAAAGTCAACAACTCACAAAAAGCCCGAAAGACATTTGTGTACATAAATTTTGCCCCGCCCCCGCGTCACACAGCCACCACCGCTCCGAAATCCCAAAAATATTGTGTTCCTTGAATGTTTGTGTTTCGATGGCGGTTTGGGGCTGACTTTCACCCACAGAAATGATTGACGTTGGGGGCGGGACAATTTATGATGTAACTTGCTATTGTTTTGACAATAATTCATTCTGGCCAAGAGCAGGCATCGTTCTCTTTTCGCAGAAACGAATTCGTATGGATTACACATCCAGGCCAATAAAGTGAACGGAAATCGAAAAGATGCTCGGGTGCGGGTAAGTGGATGTGAGCGCTAGCGATTCAATCAAAAGATTTAATGCAACGAGTCCTTCTTCCTTTTAGGAGTAATTAACATCCGGAATGGCGTCCCATATGCATCGCTCGTTGTATATCCTTCGAGCTCCCTCAGCAACTCATCTGATTAGCCCTAATGACATCGTCAATGTGATGGACGCCTGTCGTGCTCTTTACGATGCCATCCGTTCCCTCCCGAATGGATTACCCGCGTTAAGCGGCAACGAAATTACAAATAAAGCGACAGAGCATCTAGAGGATGGCTGTGCGCCACTCCATCGAACCCATATGGCTTTGCGCAGTTCCCATGATTGAAGCGGAAACTATCAATAGAGCCGAAGGCATTCCTCAAGGACGTCTCTTGAGTTAATTATCTGCGACGTCGGTAATCTGTTCCAAAGGATACCCACTGAGTTGCACCGCCAAGGGACACAACAAAAGACGATTTTATTGGCGGGATTGAGTTCATCGGTTTGATGGGCTTAATCAATAGAACTCGTTTATCTGCGCCGTTATCTTATCAGTAGCCAATTATTGATTCTTACATGACTGGATGGTTCATTAAACAGGCCTGCGGCGGCCGAGCCGTAAGTGTGTGGCAACCTGTAACAACTTTATGTAATCTGACTTGTTTTCGGGCTACAGGGTGGGCGCTGAGTTTGCTGTCAGAAAAAAGAACAAAGCGAGGGAGTTGCGTAACGAAGATGGATATCTTCAGTTTTGCGTCTCCGTCAAATCTCTGGGAAATGTGGCGCCGTGTCCACTGAGGCAGGGCGCTTTAACTGAGAAAGACGGGGATTTTGAAATGTTGTGTCATAGGTTTGTGTAACTAACGCGTCGACTTCTTTCCGAAGGCTATTGTAATGAGTCTCAGGCGACTTGAGGGAGGGGGCGATATTTGCTTGAATTCTTCAGAAAAGTTTTCTCAGGAAGGACATCCGTTTCATGCACCATAGCATTTAATTAGTCAGTGGGGTTAATTCTTTTGCTATTCGGTGTCCCTGTTCCTTTTCATCTTATTCTGGGATAACAAAAGGCATTCACGTCGTTTCCGGAGAGGAACTCAGATTTCATGCAAATTACACAACTCCCGTGTCGGAGAAGAAGGAGCAGGAAAAGGAGACTGCTCGCGAGGACACTTAGGAAGTCACTCGCGGGGTATGATTCCAAATAGATTTAATGAGCTTTCCCATTTAATTGGCGGCAATGAGCTGCATCTCATTTATTCCGTATTTTCACTTGGCATAAAAAAAAACATCTTCCCTTCTGTGGGGGTGCTTTTAGAACTATTGGATATTCCTTGAATCGATTGTGGTAATATTTGGACACAAGCACATGTCTGGAGAGGCAATCTCAAATTACTGAGAATGTTTCCTCAACAGCAAACATCCTCCTTGCGAGCTGTGTACACACAGAGATTGAAGAAAGACCATTGTAACGAATGATTTGCATCCGGCGCTCCGTCGATTGGAGGAAGTTATCAGAGGAAATTAAAGTGCTTTTCATATTTTAATAAATTCACTCAAATGGGGAGGGGGATCGATTTCTTGAAATTGATTGAGAACGCAGGCGGGCCTGTGAAGTTGATGCGAATGGAATTTGTTTGATAAACTGGGGACTACTAACATCGTTGAGACTGTGTACGTGGTGCCACCCAATCGTTTGCGATGAGTAAAATATTTCGGCGAAGAACCAATTGAATAAATGTTCCTAGACAAGTAGGTTCGGGTTTGGTCTGAGATATAAGCCGATCAGATCATGAGATTTAAAGCATTCCCCGGAGAAACCGAAAACGATTCAGTTGTACCATTTTGTAGCAAAATGTGTCACAACGTCGCATAATGTAAAAGCGTTCCACATACTCCACGGAGTTTCTTAAGTAAATCGTAGAATGGGAAAGTGTTCCCCATGTGCCCCAGTGTCTGGAAGTATCCCAGATTCGCCATGGGTTCTGAAAATTTTCCACATGCGCCATGGGTTATGAAAATGTTCCACATACGCCATGGGTTCTGAAAATTTTCCACATACGCCGTGGGTTCTGAAAATGCTCCACATAGGCCATGGGTTGCGAAAATGTTCCACATACGCCGTGGGTTTTGAAAATTTTCCACATACGCCGTGGGTTCTCAAAATGTTCCACATACGCCATGGGTTGTGAAAAATTATCGCCTATGCTCCTCCTCCATCTCGCTGTTGAGTTCTGGCACTTCGAGAAATTCTTCCCCACTTCGGGAATTGCTTTCTAGAGAATCGCATCGTCGTTTCAATTCAACTTCATATTTCTTCACTGAGTGTGTAGAAATTTGATTTAAGACTACGAACGTGCACAGCTGTGCTGGTTGTCGCATTGAAAAAATTGTCTGTTCATTGAGTTCCTCAACCAAAGGGGCGAACTAGAATTGGAATTTGAAAAACTCATTTGCAAAACTATGTCACATAGTCTCCGCTATGTCTACTGTTAAAGTCTTTGAATCCCGTCTAAGACTTTGACAGTAAGACAAGTTATGGAGCTGCTTTACTGCGAGGAAACATCACTGTCGGACTTTTGAGCGCATATTTGAAACAGACATGTTTCAGCGAATCAGCGGCAGATGAAAGCAAACGAAAAGAATGACCTTTTCTAGGTGTCAATGTCTAATGAAAATTTTCTATAAAACTTTACTGCATGGCACTGGATATTTGGTTTGCACCCTTTTACAGAGTTTACAGATATTTTGTTTCCGCGGACACATTCAGTTTTGGCTGGTGTACAGAAAACTGATTCTATCAGATAAACTGTTTAGGTTAGGTTTAAATGGCTGGCTACAATTGAGGTTATCACTTAAAGGATTCCATAGTGACGCAGCAATGATAGCCCTCAGTTGTTCTTTAAAGTCATTGAGGGCTAGCTATGTAGCTGTTGAGGTGTCCTACGCTTATGTTGCAGAATCCACCCAGATTGTCAAAAAAGTATTTCCCGTGGTATTTGCAATGGATGGACAGTCACGGAGGAGAATAGAGATGGATTCTACCGCATCTTCATCTCCGGAGCTCCTAAAGAACTCCTGGTGGGGGATGGGGGATGCCGAGCGTGCGTTTCAAGAGTTCCGTCGCCTGGTATGATGCAAATGACGGCTCATAGATGCTTTTTGTCTAACCTGACAAGATATTGAGAGCATTTGAGATCGGGCTGAGGCAAACTAGTCTAGTGTAAGACAAGAAGGAATCTCTGAATACGCTCTGCTCGAAGAGGTGTTTTTCTGTAGCAAAGGAGATGGAAGATGGAGAGTGATTTGGTGCCATATCAGTGTCAGTGGACATTACCAGCACTTGCGTTGTCATCTTGGCGACACTTGAAAGAGGTGTTTGAGTGGATATTTTGCTGCAAATTTAATTGCAGCCTGTCTGTCGAAAAAGATGAATATGTTCGTATTTTTTTTGGATAAAGAATTTTTCCTCAACAAGAATAATAATAATAATTGAGAGGCACTACAGCCCACTAGGGTCCACAGCCTAGCTGCTACAACAACTAATCATGAGGAGAAGGGACCTCCACTTTTTTGCCGACTCCGAACGGCGAGATTTGGGAAGCTTTTTATAGATAGTTAGTACCCTTTGTGTGTTGTCAGGAACACAGGGTGGTGCTGTGAAAAAATGCAAGATGTCCCGTCCGGGAATCGAACCTAGACCTTCTGCGTGGGGGTCGAAGCATTTACCCACTAAGCTACGACGACCACCCTCAACAAGAATCGTGCTTCTTTAATTGTCATATTCTCTGCCTGAAAAATGATGCAGTCTGAAGAAAGGTTGAAGGAGAAATGGAGGTTCACCTTTTTTATGCAGACCTCGGACCATAGCAGGTCCATATTTGACCCATTTGTGAATATATAGAGTAAGTCTTCAAACAACGTAGGAACAGGATCGTAGTCCAACTTTTTCGGTATGTTGGTTAAGAAATCTCTTGAATTGGAGGATGTATTGTTCCAAACGTTTGATGTAACCGAAAAAACACATCTTGACCGCATTCCTTTAGTTACTACAACGATGTACACACAAATTTGAAAAAAAAAAGTTTAAAACAAAAATTTAAACGAAACCCTCCACACGCGAGTATAACTTCCATTCATTTAATTTATTCTGAGAATAAAATGCGTAATTTCTGTCCCCTAGACATTCAAACATATCGAAAGGCAAGATGACACAGATCTTACAGGCGTAACGAAACAGACACTGATGGAAGAAGTCCAGAAAAGTTCATAATTCTAAATGTTTACATCTTGGTTGTTGAGTTCCTCAAATGCGTATTTGAACCTTGACTCACTGTATTCAAACGTTAATTTGGATGAAAACACTTTCAGTCATTTCTTTCCACGACGGTAGATTAAGTACTTTTAGATAGGAAAAAGAAGCCATTAAGGTTGAGAATAACTGCACCACTTTCGAGTTTTTGTAAAACTAAGAAAATATTATGTTCTGAGTTCTGGAATGATCCTTCGGTCATTATTTCTAACGTTGTACAGAAAAGGCGCCCGACAAACACAATTTGAAAAGACATAAAATTATCCTTCAAGTAACGCCATCTCCACCGTCATGACAACGCTTTCATCCATTTCCTTTCATCTTGAAGTGCTTTGCCTCCATACACGAAATAAAGAGAAAAAAAATTGAATTATTTCAAAAATATTTCCAGTGACACCTGACAGTCACCGCCTCCAGCCCCTTCAAAATAACGCCAAACACGCTTCCAATGGCTACTTAGGCGGACATCTAAATTGAATAAGTGTCAAGTATCATAAAACGTAATTTGTTGCCACTCAGGCCGCATCGTCACACGCAGCCGCCGGCTCATACATAAATTCCCCGCAAATGCCTTCCTGAACACACAGTGGGCCCGATTTCGGGATCATTGAATGGGTTATGTTATATATTGCCCGCATTAGAGTTTCCGCCACAAATACGTGACCAGCTCCCAAATGGTTCATAAACCCCCACCGTCAGGGGGTTGGAGAGTAACCATCAACGCGGTTCCCAGATGAGCAATAAAGTCCATAGATCCAAATCACAGCCCTGGTGCGGCAACGGAGCTGCTGGTATTTTTAAACATTTTTATTGTCTTTTCTGCTCCGTCCCAGTTATGAGTGACCACAGCTGACAAGGGCACATCTAGGCGGCGCTAAATTTAAACAAGTCATCCCAAGCTGTGTGGATTTTCTCTCTCACAGGCGGATTCTTGGCACAGACTTGCCGATCCGATGCATTCCGCTGACTCGCTGTCGCTGTCAGAGGTGTGAAAGGTGTCACAAGTGTGATGTGTTTATGATCCACACCCACAGCGCGAACGACACTTACGGCATGAGGCCTTAATTACAGCGCACACCGACGACGCATTCAAATCGAATCACACTCGTGGAAGAAATGAATGGGAATTTTGAAATTATAATTCCACGTTCGGATTAAATGCAATTGTCACTCGATTAAGGACATGTGCGCTGCACACTCAGCATGGATAATCACTGGCGATACGCTGCCGTGCCCACGAGAGGGCTTAATGGCATTCAAATTGATGTGCACATCCGTAAGTGTGCGCACTGCATTTGGTTTTATCGTTAACGCTACACGCTACACGCTCCACGCTCCGTGCCCCACGCTCTACGGTATTATGAGCATTCCGCAAAGTCGGCTAAGTGCACTTGTGCTTCGAGCTGCGTATCGACGGAATCCAAGCGCGAGGCGGCGAGGGTTCGTCCTCGAAAAACCGCCAGTGTCAAATGCCTGGGATGGCGGCCGGCAAGCGAGGGGGACGGCGTTAATTGGAAAATTGAATGTATTGCTTTGGCTTCACTTTTAAAGTCGACCTTTTGAACTTTTCCCACGTCAGGTACTGGCTGCCTCTTGTCTATCACACATTACACAAAGCAGTGCGAAGAAGGGATTACTTTAAGTGGAGGGGAATCTTTGGCTACCGCCATGCTGTGCAGCTTCAGTTGAATTTGCTCCACGGCGCTCTGCTTTGAGTGTATCTCTGCAGGATATGCGGCTCCCGCTGGCGGTGTGGAGGTGTCGGGTGCATTAAATATTCATGACCTGTTGGAAAGTAATTATTTTAGTGAGCAGCTCGTGAGCGCTGTGACGCAGGATGAGTTGGTCGTCCTTTGACGGGGCACAGCAGCGCACACCTGTGTTTATCCTGTGTGGTTTTAAAGGATACTTTTTTTTCTGCATTTTGAGTCGACATTCTGTGGGTTGGAAGCGCGCTTTTGTCACGGAAACAAAAACTGGAGCGTAGCATGGCGATGCGAGTTGTTCATGCGGAACATGCATGCATGTGCAGAGATTGGGAATAACCGAAGGCAAGGCAAATAGTCAGTTGGGCAGGGCTGCTGTTACGGTGATTGCGTCAGAGATTCGGTTGACGTGGTGAGAATATCCTTAGGGCATGTTGCTCGGTCTGTAACGCAAGTCGAATGATGTAAGTTTGACTTGCGGCCAAAGGGGAATAGCAAACAAATTTCGAATCTCTTGGAAATTCGACACTGGAGTGACGGGGATTTTTTTTTTGTTGGTCAATCGAATACGTGACTTCTATTTTCAGGATCTATCTGTTGCCCTTTATTGTGTTTTCTCGTTCAGTAAGGTTACTGCCCTGTTTTTGTCTACTACGATGCTTAGTTTACTTGAAATTTTGAGGACAGCGCTTTGCTAGAGCTTTGAATGGTACGTGTCTTGCCACATTTCTGCCTGTCCTCGACATTGAAGTACTGATCAGAGTGATCTGTTTTAGAAATGGAAGAAATCGTTGCATTTTCTATTGAGTTTTCGACAAGGTTGAACCTAGTTTAAGTGAAGTTTGTCTCACATGGGCCATTCATTTTTCAATTTCAAAAGAAAGACCTCACAGAAAAGACACAGGGAATCATTTTTGTTAAAAACGTTTATTCATTTGAAGTGCTGAATCTTGCCATTAAGTGCGAAAGATTATATCATTCAAATGGCTACCTTAAGAAAATTTCCAGCATTCGTGTTTTTCCGGGTAATTTTTAACCACTTTTTCACAGATTTCGGGCGATATCTCGATCGTAACTTAAGTAATACTGCTTCTAAGTTAAATCAGAGCTCGGGAATTCTTCATGTAAATACATTTTCTTACGTAGGCCAAGAGAAAAAATTCTAGTAGGGTCAAATAGCATGATATTCAAATCGGCAAAATGTAAAACTATGCTACCAGGAAACTTGTCATGTTGTGTAGCTTGTAGTCATATCTTGTTGGACACAATATATCGTCTTAGTTATAATCTTCAGTTCCTGGGTAAAAGGATCGCCGTTTCGAACGTAATCGGTCGCCTTAATGTATATTCGAGAAAAAGCGGACCAATTAGACCTACAAGCGCACTTCTTCCATCACTTATGGAATTGGTTTAACCCGATATGTAGAAATTTGGTTCTTAACGTGCCACCCGACTGAAAAATGTTCCCCTTCACTGCTGTTCTAGAAACCGGTGTTCAGTGTCTGTTGTGTAGACAGCCAAGACGCGTTTCTACAGCGCTATGAATCACTCTGACTTCAATTGTTGTGTAAGTTCAACTTTATCAGGATGGAGATGCATAACGACACGATCGGTTTTTGCTAATAAACTTTGGGCCTTATTAATACCAACATTTGCACTTCCAACTGCAATTCTTTTGACTGACCGTGCACATCTGTGATGCACAGGTCTTACGACACTAGCAGCAATTTCTTCAGAACTTAACCTATTGCTTAGGTAATCGGTCGATTATGACAACCACAATTATGGCGTAATGCCAGAAAATCTGGCAATACTTGAATTATCAGCTTTGTAGTGAGTTTTAATCACTTTGTCTCTATGTTCGATTTGTAAGCGATGCATTATTACATTTGGTAAGCATTCTGCCAATATTTCGAAACTTCAAATGTCAAATGCCAGCGCTATCAACAGGAAATCACGCCTTTTCATGTGAACCGCAAAATGGGCAGTGGTTTCGAACTTTGGAAGCAAATACAAGTGATTAATTTGGTCTAGCTACGGAACTGCCTACCGAACTTACAAGATACGCCTACAAGTCTTCTTGGCTCTCGCATAGATTTGTCCTTGAACTAATCCCAAACAGCGACCAGCCCTTGTTAATTACCATACACAGTCAGCTTTAAATCCAAATGCGTAAAAAGTGTCTACGTTTAAAATCGCAAACTTTTGTGGTACTTCTTATCCTTCTGAATATGGATTTTAGGCCGTAGGCAACCTGTCCCTCTAAAGTCGTCAAAATCTCACACCAGCTGCCTCCAATTTCGCAGTCTAAGTTGGTTGGGGTTTGTCCTTCGATTGTGTGGGCTACTGGGTCCGTGGGCGTCCCCTATTGCATTGTCCCTTTGTTTCAGAGTTGAAAACTGTTCTTTTTATTAAGTTTATATATTGTAGATTGTTACGCGATCCATTATCATAAATGGCAAACAATCAGTTTATATTATGAGCCTTCAATTGGCTACATAGCTTGACAATTTTCAAATAACAGCCGTAGCAACTTGAAACCTCAAAGTGGTGGCTTTTGATTTTATTTATTCACTGAAATTGTTGTACATACGGTTCTTTCCCTACATATTGACACACAACCTTAGAAACCATATTACGTTTGCACTCTTGCACCCTCGTACCACTTCCACCGTAAACTGCGATTCTGTATTACTTCCAGAGGCTGGTAAGCACTTCGTTCTACACCAACTTTCTGTTTTTTTGGGCTACTCTACCACTCTTCTTTCAGCTTCTATTGGCCGTAGTTCGGTCTGCTGACTTGCATAAAGATCGACTCTCACAAGTCTTAAGATATCTAGCCAGTATTTCTCCAATTCCACCATCATCTTAATTACCTCTAGCAGCTTCTTGATTTGAGTTGACATCTTTGATTGGAAATTCGGATCAATGGGAAGAGTTTTCACGTTTAAATGTGTTCAGGTACTTCATCTTGCCCAAAGAGACTACACTTGCAGTTTGCTTGCACTCTGTTCCTCTATTCATCGATTTTTGTGTTCAGTGTATGAGTCCTGCTCTGTAGATGGACTGACTCCTTGTTAAAGATGATGTAGTACTTAACTTCTTCGTCCATAAATAATAACTGAGTGACACTACAGCTCACAAGCGACCATGGCCTAGGTTCTCCATCAACTACTCGTGTTGTGTAGCAACTGTTCTCTCACTAGTAGAAGTGAGCTACAGTTTTTTGCCGACTCCGAACGACGAGATTTGAGAAGGTTTTCTGTTAATTGATACTCTTTGAGTGTTGTCAGCAACTCGAAAGAGGCGGTGCCGTGAAAAAATGCGAGGTGTTCCATCCGGGAATCGAACCCAGACGTTCTGCGTGTGGGTCAACGCACTTACCCACTACACCACGGCGACCACCACCTCTTCCTCAATATAAAACCTTCATCAGATTCCAGAATCGATCTGAAAATTTTTTTTAGTATGAAATGTTTTTTTGATGTCCTGTGTTAACAAAGCATATTATTATTTTTTTTTGACCCTTCTCCAAGAACGCCTCTGTATAGCTGCAGACACAATGCCCGCCACTAAGTTGATGGCATCGATCGTTGAGCGTGACTTTCAACATTTTGAACATTTGAGGGATTTGAATGGGCTCCCCTCTTCTCCACTGCAGAGGGAAGTCTGATCTTTCCAGTTGTGTCGAAAACACATCTAAGACTATGCGACGATGGTTCTCTTGGTGGTTTGTATAATTTGGGCTGTAGCACTCACTCACTGTCACACTCACTTCCACGGTTCTGTGATCACTAATTTCTCCAAGCACTTATGCAATGTTGCGTGAATTTGTTTTGGATGTCATTCTGGAAGCCTAAAAGTTGCATGAACGAACACCCAAAGAACGTATTCATTCGGTAGTAAGAAATTCCGAACATCTCTAATTTGTCTTAAAACCGTCTGATGGAAAGATTTACTGTGATGACCTGTTTTCCGAGTGTGTACTCAAACAAGAAAATTTCTCATGCAAAATATGTACAAACAGAGCGTCTCGTTCACACAAGCAATTCACTTCCAACTTGCTTGAGTCCTCAAGTAATAAATATTTACTTGGTATGTTGTAGTGCGATCAGTCCTAAATCAAACTTCAACCCTTCGTGTGGACACTCAGTGTCCAGTATTCTGGCCATTTTTAAGAACCTAAAGTTAGAAAGATCCCTTAAGACTCTACGTAAACCTTAAAATAGTTAAAAATCTGCCCATCATATGCCTTCTTAGTACGCCAGTGTCACTGTCAGGTATTCCCACAAAGCATAAAGCATGAAATTCATTTTCGGAATCAGGTCCCACTTTCCCCTAGAACCATGAGGGATATCATCGACCGCCCACAAATGTTTGCATCCTTCGTCAATCCCCACCATATCCTATCGTCTCATTTTCTATCTAATGACTGTCTGGAATACATTCCTTTGAAAATATCGACACCGGGTAGCGACATCGTCGTCTCGGATTTCAAATATCTCTCTCAGCGTTGTAGACGCCGTCATGTCTGTATGATTTCGTACACAAATTGCACTCCACTTGAATTTCTTTTCCCTCAGAAATTCATTTCAAATTCATTCCATACTACTTTCATCTCGTGACAAATAATCAACACATTTGTAAGTTAAATTTTATCCGACGAAGCTTCGTTTGCGGATATGTAAATGCTCGTCGTCCATTAGAGCCCATTTCGTTCACAGAAACTGTCATGTTTTCCAGTCGCACTCACATAACCACATGCGTGTGACTGCCTTCAGTCGAAATAAAGGCAACGAAGCATCCTTTGAAGCAAAGTAGAGTATTAACAAATTGCAGTGTGTACGCTCCATGAACTTTCAATTGTCTCCCGTGAGTCCGTTTCTCTGCATGTCGTTCGGTCGACCCCAGCATTTGGTATTCGAATGAAGTGTTACTTAAGTCGTTTTACGTGCAGGCCATTAACGAAACAAAAGCAACCAAACGGTTGCGTTTCACGTTGATGTGGCCGCCCTCATGATATATTCAGCATGAGTGCCTTTCTCCGGATCCGGGTAATGCTGGTGCGTAGGCTGCGTAGATGTCCTTATGAGTCCCCATAGGATTGGGTCTTATGTCTTGATGCCACGTGACGTTTTTTGCCGTGCCGTTGCTCAACGCACGTTAAATATCTTGACGTCTGCTAATATCTTATCATAGATGATAGTCAATGATTGGGTTGGCGGGGTACCGTTCGTGACTGATTGAAGGAAGTTCAGCATCCTTCTGGGGAGGATATAAATATGTCGTCGGCAAATTGGACAGGAAATAAAATTCGTTGATTGATTATGAGTTGCTTAAGAGAGAGATATGGTATCTTATGGCTTTTGAGACTTTCTTTTGGTTTGGCACGAGGACAATGGGGTTGTCTTTAGCTAAGAAACTATTTAGTCTTACAATTAGAATGAAATACGTGTGACTGTGAAGAAATGATTCCAACTCTTGAGTGAAAAATACATTTCAGTGAAAAATGTTTGTTAACAGAACGAAACCCTAAAAATGCAGCGGTGCTGGAAAGACGAAAAACGATAGCCAAAAGTATTGAGGGTGAAAGAACCATACTTAAAAATGTTTGGCCAGTAGTCTGCAATTCTCATTCACCCAGATATCCCTGCACAAGGATGTGGTAACCATTACAAAACAGCTGCCACTGTCTTTGTTTTCGCTTTACGTTCCAGTATTGATTTCTTCCGTTTGTTTTTTGCCGAAAAGGGAAATCGTAGACCATGACGTTCACCCAAAGATCTACGACTATTTGAAACTTCCTTCTTTAACAGCCTTCACGATGAGACAGGATGAGAAAGAGGGAAAGGAGAGGAAGTAAAATAAAAACTCAATTACCCGGAAAACCTCACACCGTGTATCGTCTATTTGTGGAGCGGAAAACCCGCAAACTGGCTGAAGCGAAAGTTAAACATTGAAAGCGGTTTGAGAAAAAAAAAACAACAGGAAAGGATAATTTTCTCCCCGACAGGAGTAAATATTGACTTCTCTCTCTATCTCTAAACATATCCCCTTTCCAACGGAAGAACTTATCGAAATCAATTGGAAACAAAAGTTTACTGATAAGTTTTCCTTCGTCCTTTCCGAGACAATCTGGATTTGAATCCGCAAACAAATCACGAACAAAGCCCATCATCGTCGCACGCTTAACAACCTCCTCTCTCTCCCGCTCGCTCTCTTGGCAAATTAAAAGAAAGCAGCAACTTTCTGTTGCACGCTTTCGGCCAAATATCAACTAACCACTGCCTTTGGCTGATGGCCCTTGACTTTGAATGCCAATTCAGATGATGGGCCGTATGGGGACACTACTCTCGTGTGTGTCCTTATCCATTTGATTGGCCAAACATAAAACTGAAGACCCTCTTATATAGTTGAGGTTGCCTAGGAAGCAATTTGTAACTTTCATAACCGAGATAAATTAGATGTGACACTACAAGTGGCGTGTACACTCTGACGATGACACTTGTCAAATTACACTAAAAACGAAGCCCTGACATAAAGTTCAACAAACGCTCTTAGCACTGAACGTCTCACAAAAAGGAGCAGCATGACATTGTGTAACGAGCGTTAATTTTTTCTGACGCCTCCCCTGACGCTGGCTGACAGTGGACTCGCCCCGCCGCCGCGTTGTCATCGTTTCAGATTAAGAACTTACAAGACTTTACGAGCACCACTCACACTCGCACTTAAACGTAACGATTCTCGCTTTGAAGTCCACCCACACCGCCACCCCACCGGCTGTGGACTGTGAACTTGCATAACTATTTCATAAATGAAATTTTCTTTTCCTTTATGTCGTGACATTTGTTTTGCACGGCGCGCAAGAGGGCTTATAACAAATGTTGCCGAGTCGCCATTGTGACCTGAAAGACACCGGCACCCCTGGGCGGCGAGTGTTTAGTGGGGTTTCACTTCAGTTTATGGAAATGTTTGGTTTTTGGAATAAATTTTTGTGGAATGTGGACACATGATGTTTCGGCACTTTCATGACCGCTGACTTGACACGAACTGAATGGTTTTTAATTGCCACTGTTAACACGGTGACACGGTTGGTGAAAGCTTCTTCTGACTGCCCTTGGACTTCACGACGAAGTTTATTGAACCGCTGGCTGTAATTGGATTAGTGGTGATTACCGATTGCAGTGGCGAAGGACTTACAGACTTGCTGCCACTTCAGTCACCTCTCTGTCTCTCTACCCTCATATTTCTCTAGCTGCCCCCAGTTGTCCGCATTGATTTCATTTGTCCTGTCATTATGCATACGGGCGAAGAATTGAATTTGATTTTCGAATTGTCCCGTTGACGCTGCCACGCTGCCAGCGTGAGTCGAGTCCATCTTTTATGTATCAGATCTGATCGAGGAGGGTTGGTATTCTTGGCTCCTTTCTTTCGGAGGTATCTTTGCCAGATTATACACAAGCACACTCTCCAGCTGTGCATAAGCTGGGTTTACTTTGAATTAACTTAAGCACTCTTGAATGAGCTGCTGCTGCTCCCCTTGCTGATTCGCGATGCGATTGCTTTTCGCTCGTTTTGTGTGCTCCTTGCATAAATTGATTTGACTTTCAATTTCATAGAAAGTGTGTATTTCTTGGAAGTAGTGCTTTTATGTGAAACAGGGATATTCTTGGACTTTGTTTTTTTTTTTTCAGAAAATGCGTTTGCTTGAATGTGACTTTCCGTTTATTTTAGCAAGGACTCTGTAATGTGCGGCGTTGCTTAAAGATAGTTTCATGGAAATGGGTTTCGGAGAAATGTTGGAATTCAGTTTTTCTGTTCCTTGCTTTGATGAACTTGTAGAGGTTGTTTTAGTTAAATTTGGACAGAATTCAATTAAAATTAATGAAAATTCAGGTGAAAGCTGTTCTTTTCATTCTGTTCTTTCAATTTTTGAGGGAGTCAAAAAACGAAATTCTGTCGATAGTCTAGCATCCTCCCTTAGCAATGAGGGAAGTCGGTTGATCTATTGGATGTCTGAAGAGCAATAAAGCCGCTGGCCTAAAGTGACAGACCTCTGTTGATAAAAAAAAAACAATTGAAAAAACAGACTTTCGTGTGTTGACTGCTTTTTGATGGGAAAAAATACAGTGTACGCTCAACAATGGCTTGAAAAGCGTCACAGGGACTCTGCTCCATCAAAAACAACTATTTGTCGGTGGTGCGCCGACTTAAAACGTGGCCTTACAGACACCAACGATGCTGAACGCTCTGAAACCCCAATTGAGGTGGTAACACCTGAAAACGCCACTAAAGTACACAAAATCGTTTTGGAAAATCGTAAAGTGAAATTGCCTATGATAGCTGACACCGTAGTGACATCAGGAGGCAGTGTGTACACTATTTTGCATGAACATTTGTCCATGAGAAAGATGTTTTCCAAATGGGTGCCGCGTTTGCTTACACTGGACCAAGAACAACGACGTATCGGTGATTCTAAGAGCTGTTTGGAGCTGTTTCACCAGAATAGACAGGACAGAACTGCCACAATAGATTAAACTTGGATCCACCACTACGCTCCAGAGTCAAGTCGGCAGTCAGCGGAGTAGACGGCAACCGGTGAACCACGCTCAAAGAGCCCAAAAACACAAAGGTCGGTTGGTAAAGGTATGGCATCCGTAGTTTTGGGATGCGCACGTAAGTTTATTCATCGACTATCTTGAGAAAGCCAAAAGGATAAACAGAGACTACTACATGACATTATTGAGGCATTTGAAGGGAGAAATTGCAAAACACGGTTCCATATGAAGAAGAATTAAATTTTCTAGTCGTTGGCTACCATGGCTAAAGTACATTGGCATTGAATGGCTTCCGCACCCACCGTTTTCTTCAGATCTGGCCTCTAGAAACCCCAATTTCTTTTCAGACCTCAATAAGATGCTCGCCGGAAGAAAATATGGCTCGAATGAGGTGGTTATCGCCGAAACTGAAGCCTTTTTCAAGGCCAAAGATAAACCGTTCTATAAAAAAGTTATAGAAACATAAGGTTGTCTTTTGAATTTTCCGGCTAAGTACAAAGCGCTACAGAGCTCGTATCTGGCAATACTGTACATCATTTAAAAGGTCTTGACATAACCCACATAACGACGATATGCATGATGAGTTTGAATATTGCGTTCAACAGTTATAGACGTACAAACATGGAGTTCACGCCGAAATTCGCGCTAAAGTTTTCCTCTGTTAAAGGCAAATCCACTATAGAAACGTTTCGTGCGGCTAATGGTGTGTTGGGGGATGATACTCTGTCTCTTCGAACCATGGAGGAATGGTTTCGATGATTCAGAGCCGGTAAAAACGACACCATGGATAGGCCAGCCGGCGGAAGACCTTTGACGACGAATACCAATCGGATCATGGAAATCATAAAGTTGGACCGGCATGTGGCATCTCATGACATCGCCCAGGAGATGGGAGTTAGTCACCAAACCATTTTAAACCATCTGCAGAATAATAATAATAATAATTGAGTGGCACTACAGCCCACAACGGACCATGGCCTAGCTTCTACAACAAGTTCAAGTACAAAGTTTTTTGCCAACTCCGAACGGCGAGATTTGAGAAACTTTCCATAGACAATTAATACTCTTTGAGGGTTGTCAGCAACTCGAAAGAGGTGGTGCCGTGAAAAAATGCTAGGTGTCCCGCCGGGAATCGAACCCAGACTTTTTTGCGCCGCGGTCGATGCACTTACCACTACGCCACGGCGACCACCATCTGCAGAATGCTGGATACAAAAAAACTTGATGTTTGGGTGCCGCATGATTTAACGCAAAAAAACCTTCTGGACCGAATCAACGCCTGCGATATGCTGCTGAAACGGCGAACCAACTCGATCCATTTTTGAAGCGGATGGTGACGAAAAATGGTTCATATACGACAATATCAAGCGAAAACGGTCGTGGTTGAAGGCCGGTGAATCGTCCCAAACAGTGGCCAGGCCGGGATGTTTTTGGTATTGGAAGGGAATCATCCACTATGAGCTGCTCCCATATGGCCAGACGCTCGACCAGAAGCGTCCAGAATTGGCCAACAGGATGGGTGTAGTGTTTCACCAGGACCACGCCAGACCACACACTTCGTTGATGACTCGTCAGAAGCTACGGAAGCTCGGATGGGAGGTCTTATCCCATTCACCATATAGCCCAGACATAGCGCCAAGTGATTACCACCTGTTCCTGTCTATGACGAACGCCTTTAGTGGTGTGAAGTTGAACTCAAAAGAGGCTTGTGAAAAGTGGCAGTTTGTCCGAGTCCTTCGCAAACTTGGATCACTGTAACACTTTTTATAAAACAATGAATGATGAGCAAGAAAGCGGAAGGGATATATTTGACAATCTTATATTAGAACGGCGTTGGATTGAATGTTGAATTTTGTCTAGAAAATGTGTTTTTATTGGTTAGTCCCTTGACTTACTGAGTGATGTGGTACCCCATTTAGTAATCGACCTTAAAATCGTATGCGGCAGCATCACTTGTTGCGATGATCGATTATAGTCGGACGACAGTTGTTTTTTCTTTCTTCACCCACTCCTCCTGAAAACTTCATCCCTTTAGCTTGTGTAAAGGCAATTAAGCCTCTGCAGTGCTTGGACCAAATGATCTGGCAACTCTGTAGGGAAGGCAAAATTTTAAGCGACTCGCTTTGGAAGTTATTTATTACAACTCGTAAATTTATAACATTTATCTTGTCAAGATTATCTGAATATTTCCCACAATCTCAAGATCACGAGTGGGTCTGTGTGTGACTTGCACCAGACCGTCGTAAACAACTCGTGCGGGTATACAAACTCAACTCAGACACCACGGTACACCTGTTCCTACATTCACAAACTTTCGATCTGCCTCCAGCAGCTGTGTGAATGTGTTTTCAAGCAGATCAAAGATCTCTGCGTGGGATGTAAATATAGAGCACCCCTCAGCTGCACAGAAAGAATCTCTTACCGTCATACTCGCACTCAATTCAAATTCATTCGAAAAGCAACGCTCAGCAATTGGATGCTCATGGCGGCAGCTAATCAAACAATCAATCATCACCCCCAAGCGGGGAGTGTGCAAGAAAATCAATTTTGGCACGCATCAACGACAGTCCTCAGCTGGATGATAATAAAAATTGCTGTGAGCTTGTGAGAACCCGAAGTTGATGTCTGCTCTGGTTACACAATGCACTTGCACACCCGTCGACACCCCAACGCCCACACATGTCAGTTGAGCACGAAATACTCTCGTCGAGATTATGGAAACGAGTTCGGAATCCACTTCGTCTAAAATGGGAAATCCCTCGTAGATGGAATAATCGGGTCCCTCATTTCGGCAGCGCTTAACCGGATCATGGAAGAGCGGACAGCGCAATGTAAACAAAGTTTGTTCAATTTTATTGGCTTACACGAGCTATATTGTTGCACATTTCGATATTGGCTGAGGGGGGTGGAGGTTTTTTTTTACAATTTGACAATGGACTCAAACGGATTAACGACGATGGTTGTTGAACCGTTCTTTATTCTTTTTTTTTGTGTTGCTGTGTAACGAAGAGTAATGTCGGACTAGAAAGCCAATTTCGTTTCGTTAAGCTTATTTAGTTTGAACTTATAGCGGGGGGAGGGGCGGCCGATGTTGCAGATGAAGAAGGAAACAGGGAATGGTGCGATTTGTTATGTAATTTCAAAGATGTATCCGATCGTCCCGGAAAATCGATGAATGATGGCACTGGGTGGGGTGGAGTGTGCTGCAATGGGAACAGTTCGATTTTCGAAAGGAAATTGTGTTTTGGGTCCTTGAAGGAATTTCGTATGTGAACGTTTGTAAAGGGAAAAGAAAGAGCATCGGCAGCAATTTGCAATCCACAGTCACCATCAATGTAAATTGAACGGTTGAGGATGCAGTCTCTGGGGTTTTGGTCAGAGCTGCATTCGTTGTTTGTGGATACGAAATGTTTAAAGGGTGATGCATCGTGAGGTTTGATTTGTAATCTAAAATAAGAAACATAAATGTGGAGGTGAACTTAAAATTTGTATTGACTGCTAAAAGAACAATTTATGGCATTTTCTTTTTGGAAAGCGGATTATTTAAATATTGGCCACGACTATGTCTGGGTTGCTTCACTCTAAAGGTCCAATTTCGGACGACTCGTTCCAGCTTAGCTACTGTCTCACGAAGTAATGTTGGCTCCTACAGCTACGACGGGCTAATTGCTGCAGACCTGAGACTATACATGTCGTTAAATGAAATAGTTCAAAAGCGAGATGCAGTGGTAAACCGTGAATTTAAGTGCTCACCAAATGATTTCCCAAAAGTCCATTGCTTCACGCGCTGGATGGCTTGTAGCGCCATCTTGTTGTAACGAAAGTTCGACGTGACGGACGTTCAAGAAGCACACTTGGGCATGGGTAAGCCGCTGACAATGATCTTAGCAAACACTTCCAGCTACAGCTGCTAGAGCCTCTCCGGCACGTACTGGATGTGGTCTTACCGGTCGAGAATCATCCACTTAAATTAACTGGGATTCAGATTCGCGAATGGTATTGGCAACAGTGGTTTAAGTAGGTCGATCAATAATAACTGAGTGGCATTACAGCCCACAAGGGACCAGGCCCTAGCTTTTACAACAACTTCTCGTGTTATGCGTACTACTGTTCTCTCACGAGTAGAAGGGACCTACAGTTTTTGCCGACTCCGAAGAGCGAGGCTTGAGAAGCTTTTCATAGACACTAAGTTCTCTTTGAGGAGCAACTCGAAAGAGGTGGTGCAGTAAAAAAAAGCGAGGTGTCCTCTCCGGGAATCGAATTTAGACCTTCTGCGGGGGGTTGACGCACTTACCCACTACGCCACGGCGACGATTATGCACTCCATAAGATCCTTCGCACTAAGAGCCTTTTCCAGAAAACGCTGACTTTCGTTACACAACTGTTTGTGAGTCCAAGTCCCAAACGACACTAGACAGAACTGACAAAGCAGATTGACGGCAGTCACATCGTTTCACATCTCCTTAGGACTACAAATTGTTACCCTATCACCAGCATTCTCCACATTTGACACCATGCTACTCCTCTTTGTCTGCAAAAAAAACTGACTCGCTGGGTTGAAATTTGAGTCGATTAAAGGGTTGACGCCATCTCGAGAAATGGGTTGAAGAAGGCGCAGCGTCGCTTTAAGAAAGATTGGCTATTCTGTTTAAGGTCATTGTCTGCTGGCTATGAGTGTAGTACCCCTATGAATGGGGAAATATGCTCCTCAAAGCCTTCCTGATCTGTTGCTAAATATGTTGGTGATGTCAAAAAGTTTCCATTTCTAGCCTCAACGAGGGGAAGACTAAAATGAATCAATCTTGTAGTTTCCCATTTCCCACCAACAACGTACTATCCGCAGCAATTTCAAACCGAAATGCTTGTGAATTTCAGTCCAGCACCTCCATCTCAGCCAATATGCTACTTCAGGTCCGTAATCCTTTTGCCAAATCATCCCTCAGGTGGGCTCATAACCCAATCACCTACTCAAAGCCCTCAAGATTGTGCCAATTACTAGTGCTTATCAACCAAGATCTTGACATCACCCCTTACACCGTCAGCAACCAACCCCTTCCAGATGTCATTTCATTAGCTCGAGATTTCCGGATCGATTATCCCCACAAAGACCGGGGTACGTAATCCCCTCACGTAGGCTCACGGATGGGACTATTCTGTGTCCCAAACGATGATTTCTAATGGAAAAGTTCTGTGCGGCTGGGATTCACTTGATTCACCTCCCCGCAGCCCAGACAAACACACTTGACCCTCATTCTATTTCCAGATGTGCTGTGTCAATGCCACGACCAGTCCGTCTCTCCCTTGGCCCCATTGCACGTGTGCCGGTGTGTGTGTGTGTGCCTGAGAGAGGTCGAGTACATTTTGCCTGACCGGCAAGCAATTACTTAGTTCAACTTGAAGTTCTCTGCTTCCATTGAATTCCACGAAAAGGCCTCATTGTCGGAAGCTAAAATGAAGTCCTCCATCAGGAGCGGAAAAATAGCAAAAATATTAAATGAATGTCTCTACCCTGCTGCATCGATACGCGCTCCCCCCTGCGTGCGTGTATTGTTGTTTGGCATAAATACTTTTAATTAGCGGTATATACGAGTGCAGTGTGGAAGGCATTGTCTTTGGAAATTAATTAGCTAGTGACTGTATTGAGTGCCGCCGGGGGACCAACAAAGGAATATTGAATGGACAGGATTGTGTTTTGCATTCTGAAAGTCTGCCCTGCTTGCCGCGGGCTGTCCGATGAACACAAGCGAAAGGTGAACTCAGGCATGCAGGGGCGTAAGGGGAGGTTTTGAAAAATTTTGCAAAATGTTAAGAATTTCATTTAAATGTGTACACCTGGTGAAAGTGGGTGGAAAGAACGGTTGATGTGGTGACTTAAAGAACTTTGAGCCCTTCAAGAGGGATCAAGAGAAATTTTCGTTTCATTTTTTTGTCCGGAAATTTGAATGAATTTCGAAGGAAATCACCTTGGTGAAGAGATTTTGAGAAATCGAACGTGAATCACCACAGTTACCAATATCCTTGTTCCGACTTCCTGGCAATCAACTGTGAAGGAGGCTCATTGATGGTGCACAGGTGCTGAAACTGTGACATGGTTGGAATACACATTTGTTTATTGTTCGAGACATCAAAGCGATGATATGCATCCTGGGTTTGTTTTCTCGGAAACAGTCGATCATTCGGTGTTGTTCAGGCGTGAGGATGTACCCATATGGCACAGTATACAGCGTTTGCATTCGAAGTACAACTGGTGCCTGGGAGTCTGTTTATCCGGAGTTTTTCAATGACTCAGCTCCAGTATAGATTCTTCAGAGAGTCAACAAATGCGAGGGGAGACCTATACTTGTTTTCCAAACTCAATACAGGCGAGCGTAAATAATCGAAATTCGTTATAAATCTTTCTTTTGCGTTTTTGAACAATTATGGCGTAGACAAGCAAATGTTGACGAGTTATGCGTATTTGGATCGATTTTCTACAGTCTACAAGGATTTTTGCGGTGGATGGCTTTGACGTGATTTCTTTGACATTTCAATGTGGCCTTCGTTTCAAACAACTTGGATTGCACTACAGCTCACAATTAACCAATACCTAGATTCTTACGCAACAACTAGGGCGCGAGCTATTCTTCCGTCAGAAGTAGAAGAGACCTACAGGTTTTTGCCGACTTCGAGATTTGGAAGCTGTTCACTAAAAAAGAGAGAAACCTTTGAGTGTTGTCAACAACTTGAAAGAGGCTGTACCGTGATAAGTTGCGATGTGTTCAATCCCAGAATCAAACCTAGAATCTTTCGGCGTGTAAGCACTTATCCACTACGACTCGACCTTGGTCTCAGGTCAGTATATTTTTATCTGCCTATTACCTTTGAAAGGCAGACGAAGTTTGTAGCACTTATGCATATTCGAGTTTTGTTCACAGATGTTATAAAAGTCTAGAAAGTTAGCGAAAGAAACGTTTCGTAGTTCAGCAATGAAATTTAATTTGGTTTCCAATTGTTGGCAGACTTTTCAAAAATAGCGTAGGACTATAATCTCAAGGGCACAAATAACCAAGAGACTGCTTGATGGGGCTTGCAAGTGTGAGCGGAGAAGTCTTAATTTGCTTTCATTCGAGCAAAGTACCCCATCTAGGGAGCAACGTGTGTCAAAATTTATTTTCAGTTTTTAAGGCATGCCGCAAAATTATTTTTCGTTCGAAAAGATCATGAAAATCGACTTTATATATTGTAGTTAATGTTCATGGTAGACCAGCCTTGATTTGTCTTCAATGCTCTCTCGCCAGTCTTAGAAGATTTTGATCCACTTAAAAATTCTTCTCTTCTATTCCACTCAAGGCCTTCTTTCGAAGTTTCGGTAGCAGACATTTTTGTGTGTGTATTGTCTGTGTCTCTGGCACTGTTAAATATGATATTTCGTGGCGGAACTAGACAGAGTGAGAGAATCCGAAGAAATTAAATTCACCAATGTAGAAATGCCTATAGAAACTTAAGGATCTGAGTAGCGAAAACAGAATAAAACTGCTGGATATCAGGCCATACCGATATAGAGAGCAACGCAAATTCCAATGACCTTGGTTGGCAAGAGACAGCTCATGATCGAAATTATTTCCTACTACAGCCTTGTCCTTGAACAATGGGAAGCTGTAACCTGCTTAGAACAACAGATGTGACATGACGCATCTGAAAGACTTAAGAAGCTAAAAAAAGTTTAAGGCTAAATATTCTTTGTAAACTTGAAAACATTCAGGAAATTTGAAGTTGGAGCAAGAAGAAGAAAGTGTGTGAAATTCAGAACAAGTATTGGGTTCTTGTGAATCACAATCAGATGAAAACTGCATTAGGTAGGACGATATCTTCTCATCAGACTCTTAAAAGAATCCAATTAAGAGAGAACACTCTATAAGGGTGTTTAAGAAGCTTAGACCTAATTGCACTCTGGATAGGATAGTAATTACCATGGCGTAGTGGTTCAATACTTGAACTCACATACCAAGAGATTCCAGGTTCGATTCCCAGACGGCACACATCGCAGATTTTCAAGGCACCACTTCGTTCGAATTGCTGAGTATAATCAGAGGCTGATAATTGTCTATGAAAAGCTTCTAAAATTTCGTTATTCGAGTCGGGAAAAACTGTAGGTCCCTTAGACTCGTGAGGGATCAGTAGCACGCACAACACGAGTAGTTATTGGAGACGCTAGGCTCTGGGCTGTAGTGCCACTCAATTATTATTATTACTCTGGTAAGACTGGTATGTGGGGAGAACTTTCAAGCAACGTTTAAAAAGGGACACAATAGACTCGACCAGGTCAGGTCTATTGTACTCCTTCTAACGAATGCTAATAAGATAAAAGTAACAAAACCCGTTTGGATTATTGGCTTGTGGACGGCACCCACAGTTTAATGTCACAATCTGTTGGCGAAGTATAAAAAATTTGTTTTGTTCTAAGTTAAAATTCAGAGAGTGACCTAAGCGAACTTCGACATCCAAACTGAAACTTGCCGAATTGTGGTGCTGCTTACGCATCAAAGCATCACAGCTCAAACCTTATCGGTTGGCCAATGATTAACCACCGAGATTGTCTTACAAAGACCGCAACAAATGATTATCAGAAGATTCAATGTCCGGGCTATTAGGCGAGGGATTCAGAACTACCAAACACAGCTCCGTCAATTTGTTCTGGATCATCAAAGTTTGGTTCTGATCCGCCGACACCATCTCTTGTTTTTGAAAAAAATCATATAAACTGTCGGAAATGGAAACTGTCAATGTTTAATCAAATTATGGCTAGGACGTCGAGGACTATACTCACAACGTCGCAATACACATGATCATGAGTCGTAGAATGTAATTGCTTGTTAAGTTTTAATGACCCTCTAACTTAACTTTAGTGCGACTTAAAAATCAACCAAAATTGAATCACTCTGGTGGACTACTCGATTGTCAGGGCCTTTTTCTTGAGAATGCATAGTTCTTTTTCTTCTTGTTCATATGGCTCTACTTCACATGGCTTCTTCTTCATTCCGCGCTAAGATCTAATGTGGACCGGAGTCTCTAATAAGGAGCATCTCTAGCTGATACGATCAGTAGTCAGTTGTCTTAAATTTCGCAAGCCAAGTTGGTTGAAGTTCTTCGCCACTTACATAACACATCAATTAGTCCCAGGACATATAGGGGGCGCCACTAACAAAAAACTTTATATTTAATCAATCATTTTGTCAGTGGCGCCCCCTATATATCCCGAGACTTATTGAGTGATTTCTTATGTGCGCCAACGGATCCCCATGTTTAATCTATTGTGTTTTCCTACTGGTCCCGGTTGAAGACTCTTCCGGCTGAAGCTGTGATGTCAATGAGCTCTACATTGCCTAGTTATCTTTGGCTTTGAACAAGACTCATGTCGCTGTACTACTTATGGTCGTATTTTCTTCTCCAGAAACCAGATTGAGATTATCGAGGTCTTTGCGATATGGAGCAAGACAATGTGTTAGCTTGCCCCTTTCGAAAGAGCTCTGCTAGTCTATTGACTCTTGAGTCAAAAGTAACAGCGATTGGCAGGAGTAATTCGTTTAATCTTGCGACAGATGTGGCTCCCTCTCTTGAAGTTGTAACTGCCAATGATGATATCCTGGCCGATTTGTCAATGTTGTGCGTCCATTTTCAATGACAGCGTATACTTCTTTTTTCCCCCGAATACGCAGCTTCGCAAACACTAAACATGTGGAGTCAACTGATTGATGGCCGATGTAAGAACCTTCATTTACAAGTTCACAAATTCCTGAAAAAGTTCACACTGCTGTTCAAGGTTTTCAAAAAAATCCCATGAGCCTATATCCTCAACAGTAAAGACGCCGACTTCAAACTCAAACCGCACTCAGACCTTATCTCAATCCAAAGAAGACGACGACAATCCAATGGAGACCACGCAATTCAAAGATTCACAGAAAATCTTTAAAGCTTTAGTTTCCCTTGACAATATGGCGTTCCATACAAAAGACGGAAACATCTCAAAGAAATCCCTAATTGTCTCGCAAATAAGAAGTCAATGAACGTCCTTACTGACGACCCCCTCGCATGTGTCTCCGGGGACATCTTGAACTCCCAATCACAACACAATGGACCTTTACCGGCCTAAGAGGGTCTCCCCCACCCACGCTTCACCACACAGCGCGTCCACTACCGCCGCACACAAGACTTCAAGATGAATGTTTTTTGCTACCGTTACAGGTACCACCTGTCCAACATAACAAATGCCTTTGCAAAGAAATTGAAATGAGGAGCATAAGACATTTAAAGCCCTCCACACGCACACACACATGCACTGGGTGTCCCTCGAGACTATTGTTGGTACACCTTTCTCACAAATGAAAGGCGGCTTAGTGTAGCCAGGCAATTGCCATGACGCACATAATGACTAGGGGTTGTGTATTATCCTGTCTTGGCGTTATGACTCGCTTCTGCGGATGGATTTTGATTTCCAGCGGAGTGCGGGGATGTTCTTTGGATTGCTTTACAACGGAATCGACTCCGGATGATGTCAGTCAGACCTTGACTTGACTGCTGGCAAAATAATAATATGTTAATGTCGTGTCAGCTAGGAGACGTGTGCGTGTGTGACGGGGAAGGCATCCCCGTTCCGACAAGTGCAAAATTTCCATACCTACTCCTCAGCCGCATAATGTGTTGACTCAATCGGATGACTCTTGGTGCGTGGGGAGCAGGCATTGCTGCCGCCTGCGCCCCGGGGGACCATGGCGGGGGTGGGCGTCATTAATTTGCTTCATTTCTCGTTTTTTTTCCTGCATGCGGAGTTAGACAGTTTAATGGAGAATCGAAGGTGCAGGCGATGCTGAGTGATGGTAAGCAGACAAGTGATTTTTATAAGCTGACAGTGGCAGGCAAGAGGCCCTCCGGCTATGTGCTCCCCAATCTGTGGGGCGGAATGAAATTCTTCTCGGAAAGTGAGTGTCCTTAGGCGCATCACAAGGAGCCAACCGCAGGTGGGCGTCAGCCCAGCTGAAAGGAATAAGCTAAAGTGTCTTAAAAGTATCACTTGGGCATCTCTTCAAGTACCAGTTGTTTCCAAGTAGTTATTTTCTCTTCTTAAAGATCCACCCCTCTACCCCTGGGGTGAACTTGTAAGATGCAGTGAGGGGAAGTTGTTCCCACTGGAAGTTAGTTATTCCACAATAAACTTTAGAGAACTTGGATTTAACTCCCGGTGCTGCAACTGCAGTTTTCTTTCACAACTCAGGGGAAGTACAAGTTCAAATAAATCGAATAATGCATAATGAGCTTGAATTCAAATTTATGCAGAACTTAAAGGATACTCTTCGAGAGTGTACAAAGGAAGGGAACTTGGAACCAAGATTGCGGAAAACGGAGGAAGCAAGAGATTTTCGTAAGCCAATTATTCAAAATATTCCAGATTGTGGAAAATCGACGGAAACTGCTGAACTCTCGACAGAACTTTTTGTCATGTCATGATGAACTCCACCGTTGAGATACACGTTGTTAGAACTCAAACAAAGTCACTGAATAAAGTTTCTTTATGAAGGCTACGAAGGGGGTTCCCAAAGTTCGACAATTTTGCAATTTACTCGGTTTAACAATACAGGAGACAATCAGTTTGCTTTCTTTGAAGAGTCAATTCTTTGTAGGTGGCTCGTTCCTTTCGGATGCGAGCGTCACGTTTTTCAAATCACTTTATATTCACTCCAGGTTTTTGAAAAATGTTGTCGACTTTGCTTATGAGCAGTTTTCACATCCATCAATGTCTTCGCTGCATGAAATACTCCATATACCATCCACAGGGTGATGTTGTTGGTATAGGGCGCTGAAGATGTTGCATGATACCCAAGAGTGGTATCCCGTCCTTGGCGTAATATACGTGACTAAATAACATCATGAATGTATGCATAGGTCGTTTCATTTTGGACAACCTTAGAGAGTGGAGCATGGATGTATGTTCCTTCGATGTTGTTGCACGTCCAGTAAACTGTTGGAATTCCTTCTTTTTTCGTTGCTGTACAGGGGTGGACCTAGACCGCAACCAACAAGGTTCTCTATTTCAAAAGCTGTCATATATACATCAGTCTATATTAAGATGAATTGGTCCTATGGCGTACACACAACAGGACTTTGTCTTGGGTCAGCTAAGCTAATATTAGCTTGTCTCCTGACATTCAGTCTCAACATTCGTGGTCCATCGCGGACCACTCACTTCCTTTCGACGTTGCACTTACTTCAACACTCGTTGTGGAGTCCACCAAAGGACCGTTCTCTTAATATCGAGTTCCACTGGTGCAGGGTATGCTCTGTTCAAGTTGGAGACAAAATGTAAAAATCGCGATTTTAGCTTTTCGGTGCTTAAGACATTTCAAAAACCAGCATTTTAAGATTTTACAGATTTTTTAAATTCAGCTTTTCATGATAGTGGCATTTCCGTATTGTAGTAGGCTCTGAAATTCAACTGTTCATATTTCAAATATGAATCGCAGTATGCTCTGGATTCAAACGCTTTTCTCAGAAAAATAACAAGCGCGAAAATGTAAAGGAACTACCGGATAGGAATAGGAGAGAACATTCATTCGTTTTGTGAACAGTCGGATAAGTAAGACGTGACGTGTGTAAGTAAAAGTTGAAAAGTAAAAAGTATTTTTGTATTTTTATTCCTATTATAGCATTTTCCTTTTCGATATATAGCGAAATTCGGTGTGTTAGAAATATCGGGATTTTCAGTTGTTGGTATAGGCTTAAGGATTTTTTAGCATTTTCCGTGTTTTTGGCCTTTAAGAACTTTGGATAATTTTAAATTTTTGCTTTTCTGGAATTGTGGCAAGTCACGATTTTGACTTTTCCGTATCTTGGGCATTTCGGATTTATATCTGTTTGGAATTCGGAGCACTTTACAATTGTACCCTCTCAGGTTTTTGGGTACTTTGGGCTTTTCAAACTCCGTCCTTTTATATTCTTCAAACATCAAAACTAAGATTTCACGAGATTATTGACATTCTGCAACTCACAACATTTTCGGTATTTTATACGTTTCAGAATTTTGGACATTTTATGATTTTGACTTTTCGGAATGTTGGTTGTTGGATGATTTTGTACATTCCAGCTTTCCATAATTTTGCCCTCTTAGGAATTCTAAATTTGTATCCTTCGGAATTTCAGGCATTTTGAAACGATGGCTTTTTGGGATGTCGTCATTTAGTATTTTGTATATTTATTTTTTGTTATTTTGAACATTTTGGCAACGGTACATTCAGTTTTTGGTGATATTTTGGAAATACCGGATATTTTATTTTTCGAAATTTTGGGCATTTAAGTGCTGACCTTTTCTAAGTTAAACGAGTTACAAAATTTTATTTTCGGCTGTTTAAGACTTGAGCTTTTCGAAATAAGCTCTTCCGAGATGTTGAAGTTTTGTGGTTTTGTGTTCCGAGTTTTTAAATTTTTTGAAAATTAGAGACTTCTCTTCTTATGCTTTCTGGGATATTGGTTTTATGGTAGTTTCGGTGATCTTCCTACCCAGATCTATTTGTTTTTCTAGCATTTCGAAATGTAAGTCAATCACAATCTGGGACATTTGCGAATTACAGCTATTCGTAAACATTTCGAGGTGAAGGTTCATGAGTTCCATGGAACTGAATTTTCAAAATATTGAGCATTGCATGCATTTTATTTCTGTCCGTCTATCGGGGTATACAGCTCCATGGTGAACTTCAGATCCATTTGCGAAGAAGTTCTATGCGGCTCCTTAATGTTCAATGTTGGAGCTCCTTACCAATGACCGTTTTTGTCATCTAAGTCTTGCTTTCGTAGAGTACATTAGGTTTTATGTGGAAATTAAACTGATAGGCTCTCCAGACGTACTTTATCCTGGCTGACTGATAGTTCTTCCAACCCCTGCTCTATTGACTTCAAATGAAACCGAATTTCCTGTCATTTTTTTGATTTCGTATCCACCAGAATAGGTGTTTGTTGTTAACGCAGCGTGATATACTTTCGTTAACGTTACTTGAATTATAAAACAACAAGCAGATGCAACCAGTGTACTCGAGGTGGTCTTGTTTCTCCACCGGTGCTCATTGCATTTCCTTGTAATTACCGCTGCTGGTGCAGCTTCTTACAGCATCAAGGACAATAATGAGCCGGTGGAGTAATATACATCCCTGGTGCTGTAATTTTTCTAGAAACGAATCGTTGGAGGATGTTCCCAATGAGAACGTCTAAGTGATGATTTATGGCGTTATTCCAATGTTATCCAGAGTGTTCTTGTTGGTTAATATTAAAGGTTCCCTTGAAGTCGATCATCATACGAGACATACCAGAGTTTACCGCAAATCGACTCCAATTGGCTTGACTCCTAATTTGTCGCATGCTATCCTTTATGCACCAATGGTTCACTCCCTTCACTCATCCTTATCTCTACTTTAAAATGTTTGACTTTTGCACACCAAAAATCACATTTAAGCCCTCAAGGCGCTCCAGGTCCATGCCCTCTTCAACGTGTAATCCAGAAAAGCAAATACAAACCCAATAAAAGCTAATATCCTAATTTTGCGTTGGAATAAAGAACAACTTTCAGCCATCTTGAGCTCGTATTTCCTTCCATAAAAGCATGCAAAAATTTCAATAATTTTCTTTAGGCTGCACGAGCCGCTGTAAGCACAAGAGGGTTAAATGAAAAAGGCAACACAAAACTAATTAAAAACGTAGTTTATCCCTAAACCAACCCTTCTCCACCTGCAATAATGTGTACTTAATGACTCCTGTTCAACCCTTGGCTGGTCCATTCATAGTGAAAGAAGTTTCCTTAATGACGAGCACAAGTTTCATTATTTGTGCTCCACATGAGTAGCACTTGTTTTCCATGCTCTTCACCTGTCCTCACAGCAATTAAAGAAAAGTACGCTGAAGTGTTTTTCTGCAAAAAATTGTGCGCGTTGAAAAGATGCGAACGAGAGTCTTTAAAAGGGCTAAAGGATACCGCTCGGGACCGCAACTAAATAGACCACCTAATTGCCCGGGATAAACTTGTGTGGAAGTAACCAACACTTCCACAGTAAACACCATGAACCCAACCAAAATGTGTACACACTTCAAAGCAGATCTTTTTGTAGCGACCCTCACCAGATGGTTTTCGAGACTTTTTACCTCAAAATCCGTCTGCCAATAGCAGCCACAAAGGCACCTCGAACACGCACACACACAATGTCCCAGAAGAGACTCAGGGATCTTGGGGATAATATTGATTGTAAATATTTGCACGTGTTTAAATTTTCTCTTCGCCCTGACGTTCGTCATATTTATTTTTAAAACTCTTTGTCAGTCAAACACGGCGAACATAAAAAGGGAGGACTGCTTACTCGATGAGGGTGAGACCCCCCCCCCGCCCTTGCTGAAATTGATAATGATTTGAAAAAGCAAAAATACCCTTAAGAGAGAGAAGAAACCCCGTAAACATAATAAAAAGACGCAAGGTCCTCTCTGCCTCGTGGGCACACTCGACACATAAATATGTAAATCCCAGTCCCTTTGTGCGCCAAACCGCTGCTATTTTCATTTCTCACTAACGAGGTATTTACCAGTCTTTATTGTCAAGTTAATTTGAGTATCTAAATCACTTTAATAAAAACGAATTCCTTGAATTCGTCCTCCCCGCCATCAAACAAAGGAGCCGAACAGGGCCACAAAATGCGATGCGATGCGATGGGAATGTTCTTTGGGCAGCGACAGGCACTTAAAGTCAAAAATGTGACATAAGTCGTGGGCGGAAATGAAATTAATATTTGAAATATCCCTTAAAAAAAAGGTTTCATTCCCCTCGCGAAGGGAACAGCAAAAAAACCGGCAAGACAGTCACATAAATTAATTCTTAGATAACCACAGCGACAGCGACAGCGGCTGAATGGCATTTATCTTCATTTACAAGTCTCAGACCCGTAAATGGAAGAATGCTTTAAGGACACACAAATACCACGTCATATCTGTTTTTTCTGTCTGTGCTGGGCTTTCCATCTGAGTTTTGACAAGACCTTTAAAGTGAAGTCTACCGTCCTTAATTGAGTTCCTCTCCTAATGTACATACATCTCAGAGTCCCCTGATTATCCTTGAAAGTTAATGCCATTCAGTCGTGTATTTTTTTGTCAAACTTTCCCCTTGCGCTAGATTCCCTCGCTTAGGATTCAATTATGATCGCTCTCGACAAAACATTTAATTTGCAGGGATTCAAAGCGGGATGTCTAAGATGTCTGAAACTGATTTGAATTGCTTTTGAAGTGTGCCCGTTCAAGTGTTGTCTAGGTGATTGGACCGACTTTCATATTGTATCGCGTTCATTGACTTGGAAACGAAGCGATGAGGCTGGAAAGTCTGTCCTGTGTAAAAATTGAAATGTTTCCAAAGGAAATTGACACAAACAAGCAACACTGATATAGTCACCAGAAAACTAGTGAAACTAGACACAGGAAATGCATCCAAAAAATAATTGGAATCGAACCAAACGATGCGCATTGGATGTCAGCCAAAATTATCAGCAACAGCGTTGTGCTCGGTGGCGTGGAGAAAATGCAATATTATGGTCTGATGAAATTGTGAGAATCAACAAGGAGGATGATTATTAAAATTTTATCATTGCAAAGATGTGGCACAGGCTGATGGGGAGCAGGGACAGGGAATCGCAATGGCAACGGGGGTAACGTAACTGCAGACGATCTGAGGGGGAAAAAGTAATTAATTTCTTATCGAATTTAAGGAAGACTTGATGCACTTTAGCCAACGATGCTTCAACTTCTTTAACCCGTCTGAGCTATATGTACGTTGTCTGGCGGCGATGGCTCCCTCAATCGACTCAAATTTCACTCCGGCGTGTAAGTTTTTGAAGTTTGGAAGCAAAGCGAAGTTACACGGAGTCAAGTCTGGAAGCAACGATCGATGTGGCAGCAGTTGGTAGACTAATTCCAAATATTTGACGTGGGAAATATGAGCTGGTGCGTTTTTATGATGGATGAGAGCTTTTTCTTTCGTCAAATTGGACTGCTCTTTCTGCAATTCAAGGTTGCTTCACTTCTCAATTTTTGGGATATTAGAGCTCTGTGACCATTTCCGGATAGTCGATGTAGATGACATCTTGTGGGTCCAAGGCAACTGCGAATATTATCTTTCAGCCAGATAGGACTGCCTTGACCTTCTTTTGAGTACATTTGCCCGGTAAAGTCCACTCTTTCCAATGTTCCTTGGTCTCGGGTGGGTGCCAGTGAATCCATGTTTCGTTGACAGTCACGAAACGATGTAATCTTCTCGGGATTACAATTTGACCAGTTTTAAGGATTTCGCAGGAGTGGTCTTACGGTTGCTCTTGATGCCTGAAATCAGCAAACGTTTGCATCTATAGCGCTTTTCCATGAATTACGTCCAACGTAGTACATGGCCCACGTGTTCTTTCGAGATGCCTCCATTTGCATCTACCTCGTGCGCCTATAATCGCGGTCGGTCTGTCGATACGAAGTCGGGGACTTTTCTGACGTTTTCCTCCGTGGTAGACGTTTTCGGGACGACAGCCGGGTGTGACACATAAAAAACTAAATTGCAATCGCATTGAAACCAACTTTTGACAGTCGTCATGACAACAGACAGGTCACTGTATACAGCATCCAAGCGATGTTTTTTTTCTTCTCCAAAAACAGGAATCCAATCAGCGAAAATTGCTGTTTTCTTAGTTTTCTAGAAATCCTGGGCGCAGCCACAGGCTGTAATACAAAACTACGATTCAACACTAGTCTCTACCCAGTTGTAAAGTTTTCTTCCGATAGAAACACAGGCCACTCTCCAACTTATACATTTTATCTGCAGCACGGTCGACCTCTGTCGCATTGACTCAAGGGCTTTGCTTAGGGCCCCTTCATCAAATTTGCCGTATTTGCATCATATTGCTACACAATCCACATCGAATCATCTCTGAAAATTTTAGAATTTCAAAATTTGCCATCGCATTCAATTTTCTCCCTTGCAGGTAAGTGAATCACTCAATGTAATGAAATCAAACACTACCAGCAACCCAGATCCCCACAACCACTAGACATTCAAAATTAATTAGCAAAATATTAAAGTTGAAGCTTTTGAGGAAGCCATGGATACGGTCATCTGGTACGTTCTCCGTTCCGAATCCTATTTCTCATCCTTCCCATCCGACTCGCACCTAACGCAATTATGTTGTACACAAAGTTGCAAGGTAACACGTGTCAGAATTCAGTGTACAAGTAATCTCCAGAAGGCAGAACCTCACACAGGCACACACAGTGGTTTGTTTGTATCATGGAATGGAATTAAGAAAGTTCCTTGTATCTTTCCCGGGACATAAACTTTATGTGGGAGTTTTTTTCTTTTTCTAGACATACGAACGAGAACATGTTACACTGCAATCGGGGAGCTGAACATCGAGGTGAAAATGTTACATTCGTAACTATGTACACACACCCTTGAGGCCGAGTGCTGTCCGAAACCACAAGGGTCCTCTTTTGTTTCATAAGTAATAGCGCATGTCAATCCCAAAACACTTCTTGACAAGGATTTCATTATTGTTGACCAGCAGATCACTGCAGATGTGCAGATGATAAATTTTTAATTGCCTGCCAGGTGTGCAGTGGGGCTGATTCGCCCGCAAACCGGCTTCGATTTCACGAACCCAATGCGTACAACACTCGTCTGGCAGTGTTTGTGGAGGTGTTTAGCGCGTCTTTCATGTTTTGTTTCACACAATTTGGGCAGTTAAGCACGCGCTTGGATTTCATAAGAGTTCGCAGAGTCAATGGCATCTGCCAACGTGACCTAATTATAGTTTCTTTCGATTCATTCGTCGACTATTAATAATCAGACATTCAGAACGTTTTCGTTGCGGTGGATGTTGAGGAATTGAAGATATTCTTAGTCTTGGGCTGGAAACTTCTTGCTTTTGAGTTCTTCCTTTTTTGTTCTCTTTGTGTTACCTCATGAAGGTCGTCCCTGGTTTCGTGGCGTGTTTTCTTTTTCAAAATAGTCCTTCTTTGCATTACTCCAACTGTAATAAATATTCGATGGTGTAAAGGAGAATTTATGATCCAAAAGCAAATGAAATGGAAACGATGGACAGCTCTGAAAAATTGATTATGATATTCACATTGAAAACAATAAACGAGGCGACGATGACACCAGGCACATGCCCATGTGTTTGAATATGCCAATAAACAAGGTGATCAATTTCATGGAACAGCGCAAGCCTCCATTACACGCACTCACAGCGAGTGTCTGGTTGGGGAGTTTGCGAAGACAAGGTGATTGCCGCAGATGTGTTTCGAGGACGACGGCGTCGGTAACCATTAAATTGCTAAAACATTAGCAGTGTCTCGCCACCACAAATTGGATGTTTTCGATTTTGGGAAGTTATTGCAAGAGAAGGGCGAAGAAGTGGTGATGCGGGCAGAACCAGACGTTTCACACATGGTCCTCTCACATGTTGGCATTCGGAGGGAAGAATGCTAGATGCCTTCTGTTTTCAGTTATTAATGTAATTGTGATGTCAAAACACTTACAAGTGACGTTAAAGGAAAAAGAAAAAAAGAATTGGACAACGAGAGATTGTACAAACTTGCACAGCCTTCTGTCATCATCTTTTTAAGGTTTCGTTTTCACATACGAAACCTTTAAAACGTCACTTCTGTTACACTGTCAAGTTCTCTATATTTTGGAATTTTGGAATTAAATTCATTTTGGATTTGGAAATTTTAAAGTGTTAACGTTTTGAGGTTTGCCTGCAAAAAAACACAAACTTCATCGTATCCCCCATTGCATGTATCACCTGACACAGCTTTTAAAATGAACGTAAGCTCTTATTGGTCGCCGCGGCGTAGTGGGTAAGTGCCTTGACCCCCACGCAGAAGGTCTAGATTCGATTCCCGGACGGGACATCTCGAATTTTTCAAGCACTACCTCTTTCGAATTGCTGCCAACCGTCAAAGAGTCTCAATTGTCTATGGAAAGCTTCTCAAATCTCGCCGTTTGGGGTCGGGAAAAAACTGTTGGTTCCTTCTATTGGTGAGAGAACAGTAGCACGGACAACACGAGTAGTTGTTTTAGAAGCTAGGCCCTGGTCCCTTGAGGGCTGTAGTTAGCCCTAAGGTTCTTATTTTCAATATTTTGACAAAAATATCGTAAGAGCTCGAAAATTTAAGAAAATAGTGGACATTCTGACCCAAATTGTTTCCGTCTCTCTAGTTTATTTGAATTTTGAAAATCTAAAACCGCAGTTATGAAGAACTTCTTAAAAGATTCTAAGGATACACCAGAATTAAAGTGTGAATTGAATAAAAAGTCCCGAATTTTCGTAGATTTCTGTTTCATCGAGGTCAACGAATCAAGCTGTTTTCAACTCCTTCAGGAGCAAACAACAACACACTAGTGCACTATTCGATGGTAGCACAGAGAATCCCCTTTACTTCTGACAATTTGGTTTACATGAGTTACTCTTGCAGCTAGAGAGGGCAACGGCAACGTACGAGAGAGTTATCGGTTAAGCAAGAATAAGTTGTCGTTGCTCCCTTTAACATGTGACGACAAAAACTACAGAGGGAGAGGATCTTAAAAATACATAAAATTAATATGAGACCACTGCTACACTTCTTAGCGCCAAACTCACACTTGCACCTTGGCCCTGATGGGTGCGATGACGGCACGGTATGGTGAGGTATTTGAAAGTATGATGTGATACGCAGGAATATCAACGTCTCTGTGCGCCCAGTTATAAGTCTGAACAACAAACGCTTGCACTTGCAAGGACAAAACATTCCACTGATTGTGACCTTACGACATCAGTTATGCTTCCAATCGTCAAACTTCTTCCCCATTTTTCTGATTGCTTGCTTGGTCGGTCTGTTATGACCATAATCATAGCTTTATGCCCAAAAAGTAACAACTCTTGAATCACCACTTGTGTAGTATGTTTTGACAATTCAAACGTATTGTTCAATAGCTAAGCGACTCACTCCCGTCATTGGACAACATTCAACTACAATCGTTTCCCTTCGAAAGACATCTAAGTTTGGCCGGTACTAAATGCCAGCGCAAGCAACTTGAAACCATGCAGTGAATGTTCTTTTTTCTTTTTTAACCTGTTCGTCAACCAATAACTAGATTTAACTAGTTTTCAGGATATCTACCCACACGAACTGTGCAGCAGGAAATTGATTTAGCTTCTGTGATGCACAGAGGAGAGCGATGGGACAGAGTTTGGTCATCGAGTTCGTCTACATCCACAAACTTGTTCAAACTGTAAAAAACAGTTAAAACAAAATTAATATTTTATTTCCTTCAGTTAAGGTGATTCTTTGGGGTCCACTTTTAAATGCAATTTTGTTGCAGTTGGGTTCAGCCTTAGCTTTTACAATGAGAAAAAGGAGTTAGGTACGCTCATATCGCCCTATCCCATGGAGGCCCAAGAGAGATGAGAAAAACAGTGTCCAGTACCCAAACCAAGTCCGCACATTAAGGATTTTTTATGCTTGAGAGAAATGAGAAAAGGAAAAGAAGTTTACATTCGAAGACTTTTTAGAATTGATCTGTGTGGTGTTCATATGCTCTCTATGGCATAGCCAGCATGGTATTCCTTAATCGTTCTTCAGACATGACAAACGCAAGTAGGATTGGTTTGTGAAACTGTGCTCTTGAAGAGGTACGATCGCAAGATTAGTTCGGCGCTTCTTCTCGATAGTGATGTGTTGTCCCAATTGTGAAACAAAGATTAACGAAATCATTGGTCATCTTTATGCTGGCTATTGGGATGATTTCCCATAACCAGGCCATATTTTGAACAAACGACGATTCCAAGCTATCAAACGGCTTATGTTTATCCTCCGCTAATAGTTTATCCATCAGTTGTCCATTGACTTTGTTAGTGAAAGGGCGAGGAGTGCGATGTGCATCTTCTATACGAAGTGTCCGGAATAAAATCGAACAAACCACTCCTGTGTTCAGCGTTCTGCCACAATTTCCTCATCGTTAATTGCACGCATTGTTTTGGCATGTTATTGAAGCGTTTTGAAGTGTTTTTGTAACGCTTTTGCAGCATTTCATTTCAGTATGTATTTCTTCAGATATTTTACTCAAATTCAAATCAGTATAACTTTTAATATGAGTAACTAATTAGACAGCCGTCATCACAAAGTCAGTAGCCAGACAAGTAACCTCTTAAACATTTATTCGTTTGACACAATCAGATAGGTGGTTCCAAATATATGGACCAAACACTATGTGGTGGACGTGTGGACAGTTGAATTGACTTTTGGAAGAAAGTGCTTCTATCGCAAAGGTATTTCTTTCCCTCATGATCTTTTGCAGAATAATGCGACGGTGCGTTACCATTTTGAAAAACTTTCTTCACAGTGAAGGTCTGAGTGAGACTACTGTCCTTAGGAGACCAAGCCTTAGCCAACTATGTCAACGTGTCAGTCAACACACTGAGTTAGTAACTCATTTTCAAGTAATCTCAAATATTTTAACTAGACAGAATTGGCTGTTCTCAGAAACAGTCCTTGAAAAGCACTCATATCCAAAGCCATCAAGTTCTGAATTCGCAAAACAAAATTTATGATTTTTTTTTTTAAAGAAAATATCAACTTGCTCTAATCACTCAGCTCATAGTCAAACTGTCGCCATCAAAAACGCTGCGACAGCAAACATTCCTTTAAGGCGTTTCCAAGCCGTTATCGAAACACACGTACTTGATATCATCAACAAACCTCAGTACACCCAGAGATGGCAAGGTTTGATACAGCTCTACACATTCCACGCCTAGTCATCCCACTTGCTTGCATCTCTTTGCTTTGCTGTTAATCTGCTGGCCCAAAATTGAACGCAAATGCGAGCCTTATCGGTTTCGATTTGCCAAAAGCCTTGCGAGGGCGACTGATACATTTGAATTGAGTGCAACAATTGAACCGAAATACCATCAAATCACTTCAACGAAACTCTTATCCCCAATCGCTCCCAATCGATAAACAGCAGCAGCACCATTCTCACAAACTGATAAAAACTAATCGGATTAACCGGCTCCTGCATGCAGTCCCAACCAGATAGTGCTCACGTCGAAAGGTTTACGCGTGTTTTTCGGCTAATCTAAAAATTCAAAATTCGATTAGTGTATGTAATGAACACAATCGCCATCGAATTGCCGATTGACATCTAATCAAAACTAAAAATAACGGAATTTTTCGAGACTTATCGCCACCGTCTCAAGGGAGCAGAGTGAATTTTATTGCGGCGACGACCATCAATCATCCAAGGCTCCCAAGGCGGTTCATAAATTAGAGCACATTCCTGAGATGAGTTATTAAATTTATTTTTATTACTTCAAAGATTCGTTTTCGAGTCGCTGAACTGTGGGTAATCATTTTTGGTTTCCAATTTCTTCGGATGGGTGGCGGTGGGGGGGTGCTGAGGGGAAAGGGTCAAATTAGACGAGGCGCACGTCTTTTAATGGACGCGGTGCGCTCAGATTTATGATCTGTTCTGAGCGTCTTAATGGGACGCACTTTTGAGTTTGAGTAATTGAATGAAGTATGGTCGAATAATGAGGGTTTATTGACATCTTTCATCTAGCGCTGAGGTGGAAATAGTCACAGACATCACAGAGATGTCTTCTACAATTGAATGAATGTTTCACATAAAAGATGCATTTTTGGAAAAGCTGTTGTATTAGGCAGGTTAAAGGAAGAATGTTATTGTCAGTCAGAAGGAGAGCTGTCGGAAACAAAATGGACTTTGTCTGTATAGGGATCGAAGCACATTCCACTTTCGAGGAATCAGTCCCCTTAACAGCGCCTACAAGATCCTGTCTACCGTTTAGTCTGTACGCCTAAAGCCGTTTGTAAATAATGTGAAAATACCCTTTTAGAGTAGTTTCAAACCAGTGAAGGGCACACATTTTCACACTGCAGGAGTTCTTGGAAAAGGCCCTGGAAGTCCAAATCAACATCCACCACTTACTTCGTCAGTAGTCAGACCGCATATGACAAGGATATACATCCTCATGTTTTCTTTTGACATTCGGTCGATTTCAAGATCGCCTATGGTAGCAAGTACCGAGACGAGCTAAAAAGTGACTTGCCTAGTTTCAACATTCTTACCAAAGTCGACAAAGTGTGTCTCCTCCTTCTGTTGCGTAAAGTTGGAAAACAGATTCACCGAGATTTGCAAGTTTACTCTTCGCTAGCATGTGACTTTTTCAACCTCATTTTAGAGAAGATTGTGCGAAACTAACAAATCAGCACAAGAGGCACAATCTTTCAAAAGTCCGCTCAACTGCTCGCTTTAATAACATAAACTAGGCACAGCGAGCAGTCAATGACCCTTTGCTTATATTGCAACCGAAGAATCCTGAAGAGGCCTGGCGGCAAAAGACTGCTAAACAATCTCTACGCTGTCATGAAGTAAGGACGCACTATATCGGCGAGCGATACAATCGGAGGCAACAACTTTATAGGCAGCTAAGAAAGGAGTACGTACTGAGTACTTCTTCTTCGCCGCTGCTGTGCATACATCAGCATCAAAGCCAAGCGTTGGACCATTTCAGTTAATTGCTACTCAAGGGGCAATTGAGCCATTGAGCCACCTCTCAAAAAAACGGATTTATACAACACCGTGATCAACACTGTCCTTCACTTAGAGACTAAAACGTTATGAAAGGTGAATAAGGAAGTTCTTGGTCATTGTCTGAGAAAAGTTATTGGTCCTCGTCTAGAGGAAAGGCGTCAACGATGGGACTTATAGACTGAAAGGCATCATGCATTAAGTATCTGCGAATAAAATGCTACGCAAGGCCATGTAGAGGGTAGAACCTTTCACCCTGCGTTGAGCCACATTGTTACGGACTGCAATTGTAAAGCTCGAAGTTCAACATTCAAGAGTCGTTTAAAAAAAGCCTTGACGGCTCTTAATTGCAGTGAGAATGCTATAGAATGTAAAATGGGCCTTCAACGGGACAGTACTTCCTACTGCAATAAGACTCACTGTCCTTCACCGAGTTTTCTGCATATATCTTTAAAAACGTTGTCAGCAACGGGTATAATTAAACTTCCAAATTTCAAAGCCCCGACTTTGACAACAGCTCTTTAAACCCAAGAAGAACTTTGGCCTTCTAAGTCTAAGACAAGCCTTAACCATTCAATAGACGAAAAATATATTTTGTTACACGGTAAGACCCTTGGGAAGCAGCCCTAAGCGGAAACGTGTAAATTCTTTTTCGCTTTATCTGGTTACAGCTGTCATTTCTGCTGTCATGGGAAACGGAGGTTCATGTCAGAAGCGATACGACCTTAGCATTCAGTCACGTCTCATTGGCCATACATATCAAGCTCTCGGTTAAGGAAGGTGTCCCCTTTATGTCACCTCACGTCTTAAGAATTTTTCCTCTTTATATCACTTTTCCTTCAGTTAAACGTTTAACCAGTGTTATATGGCCCGAATTCGCAACCTACTGCATTGCCAAATAAATTCAGTGCACACTTATCGGTTGTGACTTACAAAATGAATAAGGAATAAGGCATTAAGAAGATTCAACGTCATCATTTCTGGACATTGTGCCAAATGTTATGGATTTAGCCTGCCCCGCAACGACTTCAATCACAGTTGCAAGGACTAGAAAGAAGTAAACAAAACATTATCGCACACCTCATCTCTTCCTGGCAGCCATTTTCTGATGCAAAATATGCTCCTGGCTGTCTGCTCCGTCCGTTAGCAACCGTCTTCTTTTACTCGCGTGAGAGTACGGGGTGGAACTGGGCCTCAACCGACATGCCTCTCCAACTAGCCAGCTGTCTCCAGCCGCATACTCAAAGTTGGTTGGTGTCCTTTTCCACTGTGTGCTCCATGTCAACCTAGGCCGTGATCTGTTGCGTTGTCCCAATGGCTCGCATTCAAAGACTCTCCTGTGGTGTCCATACGCTCTTCATGGCCTAGCCATCTTAAGCGATGCACTCGAAGACGCTAGAGCAGGCGCATGCCGCCGTGTTGGCTATAAAGTTCGTCTTTAAATTATCTCCTTCAGACGCCATCAACGCAACAAAATCGCACACAGAACTTTTCAATCGAAAAGACTAAGACTCCTCTTCACCCACTTTAAGTAACGTCCAAGTTTTCGCACCGTAAAGGAGGATTGGGATGATCAAATGCTTGCACAAAGCCATTGCAGTCCTTTGAGAGAGGGGCTCTATTGCTCAAAGGTCTCTCGAGCCTAAAGAAGCAGCAGTTGTCAAGAGGGATACGGTAATTTCGCCTCGCCGCGGAGCTGAGGTAAACGAAGTCCTTGACTGCCTCGAAGTTTCTGCTGCCTAGTGGTACGATCTATCCGAGACGTCGGTGTTACGTGTCGTTCCTTCCTTTATTCCCAGTCAACTCGACAATTGTAAATATAAACCACTGGAGATGGTTTATGGTTAAAGGGGCACATTTGATCCACGTGCCATGCGTCTATCTCAATCACATTTCGAATTCTCACATTTTCGCACTTTCAAAAGGACTGTGACATTTAGCGAAGAGTCAGAGTTATTAGCGGGCCACTTATTTGCTTAAAGAACTCATGGTTCCCATTTCGAAGAACGATGTCCCTAATTAGTGTAATTTGGTTTGTGGTCTGCAACCGACATGTGTGCTCGGCGGGAATGTGGGTTCGGTAAAAATATACACAATCGTCAGTTAGAGGTAGTTGGAACTTTAAAACTCGTACATGCACATGTGTACACTTCAACCACAATTGATGAGATAATTTTGAAGTTTGTTTTCGAGTGAAATTGTTGCAGACGTATGTTCGACGTAACCTCTAAATTTTGTTTCAGGGTAACTCTCTAATTAGGATGAAATTAATTTTCTGTGTAATTCAAACTTTTTTATGGAAAATTAAAAAGCTGTCGCTTTTATGTGTATTTTTAAAATTTGTCCAAAATAGTTGAAAATGTGTGGAATTGCGTGTGTGGATGCAATCATGGTTGACTATATTTTGAAGACAGCGTATTTCATATCCTTCGTGACTTAAAAAGCCTCCATTGGCTCACAGCACGCATTCTTGAAAATGTGTAATTGGCATACTGGCCTCAGTCGTTTGTTAAAAAAATTTCTTACACCTCAAAACATGTGTGGTCAATTGAAGAGAGTGCTAGAATTGTTTCGAGAAAGTTTGTTAGTAATTTAAATTGGAAACATATTTCCTCAGAAAGTAAATTTAGTCCACTTAATGCTGTTCTCAATCTCTCATCACTTTAGCTTTTGAATAAAAGGCAAGGATGGTGTTACAACACTCATCGACAAGGCCAAGAAGCAAAAATGTCCGTTTCCTTCAGTGAAACTAGATCAAAATGGATCACTTAAAAGACAGCATTTCGAATATGTAATGTCCTGAAAAGTATCGATTGCAGTTTATATTTTAAATTTGAATCCAATACTCTTTGCAGGGTACAACCATATCCAGCATTCCTTTGAACCTTTTTACATCTCTTAGCAGAGGAAATTTGAGCTTTTACCAACCGTTGTTGAATAAGAAAACCTTTCTCGGTTCTGTCAAAATATCTTTGATGCCTCTTGGCACCTTTCAAAAATATCTCCATTTCATTGCTTCACAGATGCTAATTCGGCTTATCACTTATTTTGAATTTAACTTTTAAGGAACCCTATACAAATTTAATACATTTTTAAATGCTATTTTTTGGCTTACCAATTGAAGGTCACACCAATCGCTGGCTGACAAGTGTTTCCTTTATGTTAATTATTTCTCCAAACTGTGTTCGCAAGGAGAAAAGATTTAATATGATGCGTTTGAAGCGTTTTGATAAAAATACGGAAATTTTTAATAAATTGTCATGGAATTTGTTATTTAGCGCCATTTTAATACCTTGGCCAATGGCGCATTTTCCATGCGAATAAATCCCGTCTTACCAATTACATACCGCTCCTTCAGTCGACCTCTTTCGCGATTTCTATTCACTTTTTTGATTTCGTTGAAGACGAGCTGCAGGCAATCTTGCTTTTTGCATTAGTGACAAGAACTAAAGGGTAATTTTTTAGATTTTATCTTTTTGGCAAGACTGGCTTAAACAGCTGACACACGTTTGGTGTTTTGTTTCACTGTCAAACATCTTTAGTTTGGTCTGTAATTTAACCATGAATTGTCTTACAAACGAACAACGCTTGCAAATTATTGAATTTTATTTTCAAAATGGGTGCTTTGTTAAGAAAGTTCATCGCGCGCTTCTTCCATTTTATGGTCAGTTTAATCGACGCAATTGAAGCGGCTGTTTGGGCTATTGTGACTAAATTTCGCAACAAATTTACATTGTTGGACATTAAACCACCAACACGCTTACGTAGAGTGCGAACTGATGAAAATATCGCAGCTGTATCGGCCAGTGCTAATGATGACCATCAATTATCGATTCGTCACCGTTCGCAGCAATTGGGCCTCTGTTACTCAACAACGTGAAAAAATTTTGAGGAAGGATTAAGGTGTGATGCCTTTTAAATACAGCTGGCGCAAGAATTGAAGGCGAACGACCTACCGCAACGTAAAATTTTTGGTAAATGGGCTCCTGGAAGTTGGCCGAAGATCGACTTTTTTACCGAAAACTTATGTTTAGCGACGAAGCTCATTTTTGGATCAATAGGTACGTAAATAAGCAGAATTGTTGATTTTGGAGTGGATATCAGCCAGAAGCATTGCAAGAGCTACTAATGCATCCAGAATAAGTCACAGTTTGGTATGGTGAATGAGCTTTCGGCATCATTGGACCGTACTTCTACAAAGATGATGCGATTCGTAACGTAACAGTGAATGGTGAGCGCTACCGTGATATAAAATCCGACTTTTTTTTTGTCCAAAATGCAAGAGCTTGACTTGCATGACATGTGGTTTCAACAAGACGGTGGCACATGTCGTACGCAGCACGCGCAACAATGGACTTATTGGGAGGCGAGTTCGGTGAACATTTTATTTCACGTTCGGGACCGGTCAATTGGCCGCCTAGATCGTGCGATTTAACGCTTTTAGATTATTTTTGTGGGGCTATGTTAAACCTCGTGTCTATACAGACAAGCCCGACAATTCACGCATTGGAAGACAACATTGAAGCATTTATTCGTGAGATACCGGCCAAAATGTTGGATAGAGAGAGTCAGAAATCGGACTTAGCGGATGGACCATTTGAGGCGCAGTCAAGGTCAACATTTGCATGAAATAATCTTCAAACAGTAAATTGTATGGACCGTGCTATCGATTCAAATAAAAATTTCACGCATTTTTTTGTTTTTTTGAATTTTATTTGTTTTTTTGAAAAACTTTCCCATAACTTTTAAAAAATCACCCTTTAGAAGGATCTATGACAATTATTTACAAAAGGAAAATATCGGCCAAATGTTTGCCACGGCTTCGGTGGCATAATTCCATTCGACGGTTCACGTTTTCAAGGACTCTGAGACATAATTGAGGAACCATGTCGCTTATTTTTTCATCATTTATCTCTTGAATTGTTCTTGGCTTATTGACGTATACATTTCTTACAAAATATTCCCAAAGAAAGGAGTCCAACGGTGTCATATCTTATGATCGTGGCGGTCAATTCACATATGTAGCTAGGACATCAGAGAACACTGGCACTCAACAGAATCGTTGGTTTGTTGGCTGTGTGGCAAGTAGCACTATTCTTTTGAAAGCACACATCCTTTAGGTTCATATCCTCAATTTGTGGTCACAAGAAGAGTGTTATCATCTTACGATAGCGAACACCATTCACTGCCTGGCCGACCTCATTTTCGAAAAAGGGCGGCTCGATGATGGTTTCAGCCCATTAACCGCGCCAAACAATGTCTCTCTGTGGATACATGGGATTTTCAAACAATTTGTTCACGAATTCATCGATTAAAATAATGGCATACATATATCCCACAAGGGATCAGGGCCTAACTTCTAGAACACCTACTCGTGTTGTGCGTAGTGCGTTCGAGTAGAAGGGACCTACAGTTTTTTGCCGATTCCGAATGGCGAGATTTGAGAAGCTTTTCATAGACAATTAGTTCTCTTTGAGGAGAAAATCACAAAGTTCACGAAATGCATTTCGACCCGGTCTGGTAAGGTGTGACATCGTGCATTATGATTGGACCACCGTTTACAACAACCCTGACTATTATGAGCAGTAGACAGTAAGCTGATCACGCGTCTGTAGATATTGAAGAATGATGGCTCCACCGAAAAATTGCATAACCTCACATTTCTTAAAGAATTTAGAATCACAACCTCCCATAAAGCCGACTCAAACCATAAGGTTAAAACTATTGCCCTTCGAGAAGTGAGACAAAGGCAGAAGGATGCCAAAACTATTTGCCACACGGGGCCTAGGTCCTGTCTGTTGCAATTCCAAATCAACTCAAAGTGGTGACAGAACCATACCCATAAGAGAGCTTAAGTTCTTTGATTTGTCGTCTTCCTCCCTTCCAGTCAGAGACTCTGGTTAATTTAACTCAGTTAACAAAACCCTCAAACGACTGAATTATGAATTCGCTCTACTATTCCATCTATCGCTCAGCTTTTGACTTAATTCATCAGAATTCATAGGGTAAGTGCTTTGCTTCGACTGTAGGTTCCCCCCATTTCCAGCTCGCAATCATGAAATGCGTACTTTCGCAGTCTCTTTGATAAAAGTTTGCTTCAAAGTGATTTTCTAAATATTGGCTTACACATCCCCACCACAGCAAACACTTTAAAAATTCTCGAAAACAGATCCAAGCCTTGTATGAGAGTGGCTCTTTAAGCGAAAAATAAAACTGGGTACCCTTTAAAATAAACATAATTTCGAAATCCTCTCCAGCCAAGAGACCGTAAAAAGGGCATTTCTCGAATCAAGCAATTAAAAGCAGCCACTTTACCGGAAGCAGGTGGAGTAACCAATCAACGTCTACTGCGAGCAGTTGGTCATTAATCCTGAGAGACCATCACTTTTTAATAGCCAACCCAAATGAACTTTAATGATGATGTCTTGGCCCTGTCTCTGACGAATCGAAGACAGTCTGAACCGTCCTCTTCAATGGGGTGGAAGCCAAATTGGCACCACACAGCCCAATGCATCCATTAATCTTCAGTTGAGCCTAGAGGGGCCGAGAGGGACACTTCTCCTCCCCTCCCTAATTGAATTTACCACACAACGAAACTTCTTCGACAAATTTCATTTTCCGAAAACACTCTGCAAACAGAAGTAAGTCACATTATCGCAAAAATGCCGCGAACGGGGAACTTTCAAGATCAAAGCGCTGCCCAACCCACAGAGACGTTGAGCTATCCCCAAACAAAAACACAACTCACGCGCAAATCTCCCGAGCAAACAGAGCCCTCGCACAGCTGCGATGTAATCGGGAATTAATTGCAGCTACAAGCTGCCTAAGGTTAACACGAAAATCGGAATCTTCGATGCGCACACGCGATTCCGTTCGCCGTTCGTCGTTCGCTTGCTTTTTATCGCGTCACCCTGACGCAAATGCTTTGAATACAAATCGCTCAATTGCGAGTATTTAATCGATATTCCGCGCAAACACACGAAACAGGAACAAAAAAAAAACTTGAGAAAATACTGTCGATACATTTTTTGGCGACAGCTCGGATGAAATGCAAACAGGCGTGTGCCACGCACGTACCACAAAATATTTATTCATTGCGGCGACGGCGACGACGACAGCGATGGCGGAAGTCCTTGCCGACTGAGGCGGACTAACAACGCGCAGAAGGCACAGGCACAGGGCGCACGCAAACTCCAGCCGAGTGTGTTATGAATATTGAAACAATTCCTGAAAGGATTCTTAAATTGAATACGATCTTCAAAGGGGCCTTCTCCTCTCGAACAGTAGTCCTATTTCTGTACGTCGTCAACGGGCCCCCGTCTCCTTGATAAATTATTCGGCATCCGTATCCTCGAACGAAAACAAGGTATTAATAGGATTAAAGGGGCCTCGGGGCAGATTCATAACTCAGAGCCGGTGACGGGTGCACTCTATCAACCCCATGATTTATTGAGTGACTCCCTCCACCCGTCCACCCCGGGGGAGTGGACCCTTAAGTGGCACAGGCACGAATGAATTCCTCATTCCGAATGGAATGGATGACCAATTTAACTATTTCCTTGCCTCTAATCACTCGGCTCGGCGAAGTTCGGGATTTATTTACACTTCTCGAGGTCGACCGCAATCTCCCTTACACTCGTCTTCCACTCAACACTTCATAATTGAATTCCATCGTTCACGTCGAGCGAACCGGCGTCTGCAGACAATTATTGCATGTTCCCTGAGTCTCGTCTGCAGACGCGCCACCCTCTCGCCGCTTGTTTGCATAGTGTTGGCGACAATGTTTGCCTTCTTCGCCCGCCAAGGATGGCCGACGTTCTTTAAGACGGCGACTCGCCCAAGGGGAGCAATTAAAGGGAGATGCTTGCCACTCAAATATTCACGGGTATCGATGACTTATCGAAAATTCCCCGGCATGGGGGCGTCTTGTTTTTGATTTTGAATTTAATTACCGTTCGGAGATTATTGCCGGCCTTGTTGTGGGTGACTGTTTGACTCGCTCGAATCTCAGGTTTCGCTCGATGACACTGATTAATGGCAGCGCTTCCCTTTTAATCTGCCAGCTGTCAGGCCGCGTGGGACGCTGGCATAATTATGTGATGCGAATCATATGCCATTAGGGTCAGTCGGGTGGCGGTGGGCTGTCGACAAGTTGTTTATGCGCGAGGTCTGGCGGCAATCTTGGGAAAATTGATGACTGGGGCGAGGATGTGTTTACAAATCCATTTGCAGGTGGCAGCTGTCCCCCGGACGTCATCCATGTCAATGAAGTGTCAAGACATTCATGAGGAAATTTCAGGAGATTTGATAGTTTTTTTTGAATAATTTAGAAGTTGCTCAATCTCCTGGATCCTGGATCTGCTTTGCATATGCAAATGTTTTCGATCGGTTTTCGTGATTGATTAACATTGTCCCTCGGAGGTGGTTACATTTACAGATAGGAAAGCAATTACACACGCCTTTGAATCCTGAAATCTGATGATGGCCTAATCGACGTGACACACCCTCCCTCCTATTTGCAGCCACAAACTTATTCCATTCAAGTGAAGTTCTCTTTCTTTTCATTTCTGTCATATCCTTGGGTCATTCAATTTCAAAAGGATGCGCATTTCAGTTACGTCGTGATGACAATGACATTGTGAAAAGAAAACGCATGACCGCAAGCTGTTTCCGAAAACAATCCAATTTAAAGTTGAATGGGATGTTTCCGCTGATGGATGGAAGTGAATTTGTGTGGCTGGATGAGGGTAGGCAAGGGTTTTCATTTGAGTTCGTTCGTAAGCTCTGAGGCACTCAAATCATGAATAAGTTTCTAAATGAGTTTTGCAACAGGGACTTCTCTTAAGGAAGTTCATTTGTAAAGGAGGTTCATAGGCTGTCGTCGGATCAACAGGCAAGAAATGTCTAATGAGCGACAATGAGGTAATAGCCAACAGCCCACACAAAATTACTGTCTAGCTCCTTTAGCGACTCCTCGTGTTGAGCGTGCTATTGTAGAGGGGACCAACAGCTTTCTGCCGACTTCGGCGAGGTTTGAGAAGCTTTCCATAGACAATTAGTACTCCTTGAGAGTTGTCAGCAACTCGAAAGGTGCTCAATACAGGAATGCGGTTTGAACGAACTCTACAAGCGGTGCGAAATGATGTGACGTGAATTTGGTGTTGGGCTATGGTTTTAACGTTGCCTACCTCTAGTAATATTATTTCCATCTTTCAATACTTCAGCTGGTGCGAATGTTGACATCCTAAGCTTTACTTTGTGCAGATCCCTGCATTTCCAGAGATAATTGGAAACTTGAAATACGTCAGTCTATGAAAGAAATGGTAGGAAATCGCTGTGATAACCGTGTGATAGCGGAAAAGTGCATAGACTCAAACGCTGATAATCCAGTTTCGATTTTCACGGCACCACCCCTTTCGGGTTTCTTACAACGCTTAGCGAGTACTGATTTTCTTTGAAAAGATTCTCAAACCTCACCGTTTGGAGTCGGCAAAAAACCGTATATCCTCTCTGGAGTAGCACGCACAATACGAGTATTTCCTGAAGGAGCTAGGCCCTTGTCGCGCGCGGGCTAAAGTGCCACCTAATTATATTATTATTATTAAGAAACCGTGAAAGGTTGCTTGGATTGAAGAAAGTACTCCACACTGAGCTGTAAAAGTCTCCATAACCGCCTGCTTTGAGTCAGTAAGGTGAACAATCTCAGTCAGGCCAGTCAGCACTTACCAGGGCTCTGCCCGTGATTTCGGGTGTTTAACCGCAGCCACCACGCCATTCCAACAATGAGACATACCTGAAGTTCGAGGCTTGAACCTAGCTGGTAGTGGCACAAGAATATAGCCTCTAGTCAAGCTGTCGCTACCAGTCAGGTTTCCTCAACACCTGGGTCCAAATGGTCTTTGGATGCATCAGTGATTCCGTGGACACTAATTTTAATACCATGAGTGCAATTTTTTTTTTAATACAACGAATTGAGCAACTTTAGAACACTTGAGCCAACTGTTAACCTAGACAATTGCCACGATACGCGTTGGGGAATAAGTCCCGAAAGGCCAAGATAATGGAAAATGTAAATTCACGTATGAAATTTCACAATAAACTCAAAGACTTAAAAAGGGATGAGGATAAACGAGTTACGAACAAACATTCAGACAATTCAAAATCTTGCAAGTCAGAATATTTTTCTCATTCGTTTTCTTGCGAGCGCAGGTGTGCATTTGGGCGGATTGCCACTCCCTTGGCGCGCTTAACAATTTCATTCCCTTTCTTCGATCACACTCTGTGTGCGATCTCGCCGCAGTTAACAAGGTTTTGCATCATGAAGACTTCCAATTCCTTGACTTTTTGGACGAAGAGCTTTATGAAGCCAGTAAGGAGAATGTGATGAAAAAAAAATTTTTAGGAGTTTGTGTAGAAGGTATGCCCCTTCAAACGAAACCAACTGATTGACATCCCTGTTGGCCTAGGGGTATGTGCCGATTTTGGTTAATTCAAATATTTTCTGCAACATTTCTAACTTGTATGATTTCGAAATATCAAAAGGAATAACTATGTGCATCAGCTGAATCATTTTACCACAGAAAAAAAATTGGCACAAAGTTGTAAATTATTTACAGAACCGAAATCAATAAGTGCCATCACCACTCTCAATACGACATCTGCCTATAAGGAACAATCTTGGGAGCACAGTATAGTGAAGTTTCGGTGTAACAGCTATTCTAGAACATTTCATTTGCAGTGTGTCAAGTTTCGCCAGCTGTTCGCACAAGTTAAGTTGAAGCACTTCTCCGTTTGTGTGTCCCATGTGTTCTGTTATCAGTTACATAATTTAACCATCTCTGGTGCGAGGGATCTGTGACAAAATTATTAAGATTAACCCCTCATGTCAAGCCCTTAATGGTGCCTTTGCATTTGCTTCTATTTTTACACTTCACCAAAAACTGGTCAAAATGTAAACGTTGGCACTGCTACATGCCAGGTTTTCGTACTATGTTATGAGTTTTTCAATTTAATAAAAAAAATGGTTAAGAGGGGTGAAGAAACAACCGAAAGTCCAAAAGTTCAAATGAATTGTCAGTGTGGGCGATGCAGTTTTCTTAATTTGCTGTCGATCGTTGCGTAGGCAACAGCTTTCGGAAATAAAGCGAAAAATAACTGTCTGAATGAAATTTGATGGTTTACACACGCACACCCTGCTTTTGTATATTCCAAGACATATTTTAATTCACAAATCCTAAGAAATGTTTATTGAAGCCAGGAGACGTACCGACTGACTGAAGTTTGACCCAATTCAGGAAAATTCAGACCTAAAGTGGTCACCGCAATGTAAACAGCTTACTTCATTGTTCCATCCGTACCCTTCATCACAAAAATACACTCCACCCTGCTCACACCCTGCCCACAACTTCCGAGTTCAAAGTCTCAATGACCGTTGAGTCGATTACCAGGCATCCTGTCAGCATTTTATGCGATCGTTAAGTATGAGTTCCTCTGAATTTATAATCCAAAGAATTGTTTGCAAAGAAGAAAATTAATTTTCACTTCTGTTTGTGAAATATTGTTCTTCGGTTAACTTGTTTTCATGTTTATTGCTTGTTTTTGAAAATATTCCAAGCCTAAGCAGAGACGCGAAATGCATGTGGACAAGTAAATAAAAGCCAACAGCCAAGAGATCACGGAATGGAATTTTTGGCTGTCGAAACGCGTTCCCTGTTTTATGATCACTTTTGCTTTCAAAAACCAGAAAATTATATTGCTTAGGAAAAGTACACTCAGTGAAGAAATGTTCACTAGCGTTGTTAATTTTTAACATTCTGAGGGTTAGAGAGCACAGAGATCAGGTAAAGTTTAGTCCCTTATGTGTGGGAGATACCACGCATCATTGAGGCTGTTATTGAAGGACTTTTAAGACCGAGTAAGCAACGCCTGGTCGCCGTGGCGTAGTGGGTAAGTGTGTCGACCCACACGCCTAAGGTCTAGGTTCGATCCCGGACGGAACACATCGCATTTTTTCACGGCTTTTCGAGTTGCTGACAACACTCAAAGAGCTGTCTATAAAGAGCTTCTCAAGTCTCGACGTTTGAAGTCCGCAAAAAGACTGTAGGTCGCTCCTTCTCGTGAGAGAACAGTAACACGCACAACACGAGTAGTTGCTGTAGAAGTTGGGCCCTGGTCCCTTGTGGGCTGCAGTGCCAGTCAATTAATAAGCAACGCGTGTAGACTTTTGCAAATTACAGTCTCCTATAACTTTCCTGGTCAGATTTACTCCTCCAATCGACCAACAAAGCCTGTTCGAAGGTTTTTAAAAGAAAAAGGAAAGAAAAAGGAGAAACTTCTAACAACAACGAGCTGCTTAGAAGGTTAAGATTGATGATGATTCCTTTCTCTAAGAAGCGCTCATTACTTGGTAAAACTTTGACAAAGCAAAACACTTTGTCCACATTGAACGACAATAAAGAAAATGAAGTTCTCAAATGAACTTTACTCTGTTTGTGTCTGTCTTACAACGCAAAACTAGGCTAGAGCGCTGGGTCGAATTCTTAGATCTCCCTTAAACCTCGTTTAGTCAATACACAATTGGGCGAAGCTCGTTGGTGACTTTTATCAGCTCACTTGACACAAGCATACAGGCGTATACCCCGAGTGTCAAACTTCAAGTGTCACCTCGTAACACACAAGAGTTTTTAAATTTTTCAGTAATATGGCGTGTCGTGACGGTGTGAGACTCTATTATACTTTACTTGAGCCGTCCCTATGTTTGGATATTATTTGACAATTCGAGCAACACTCGCGGACGTTCTTATCTCCTCCGCGATCCTTTACGTAGGCACCAGGGTGACGTCATGGCTTGTGCTTAAGTGACCATTCGCAACAATGACACCCTTAGCCTGTGCTGCATCCTTTAAACCACAAATTTCAAAATAACCAACACAAGGCGAGTAGATTGCATAAAAGTTCAGCAGGCAACGCCAATACAACAGAATTAGTCTTCGTCTTGAAATCCCTAAAAAAAACTGTCAAATTTATTAAATTTCCAATTCCAAGTCAAGGACTACATGCTGAAACATTTCCACTCCACCGCCAGCTAAGTGCTGTCAACGAAGACATTCCATCCCACGCGTCATTTCCATAAAATGCAATCTTCACCCAAGGGCGCGGGACGGCCCTAAAACACAATCTGAAAATCAAAATTATCTCCGACTCATAAACGGTTCATAAAATCGGCAATCGTCCGCTTTGATGAAAACTGAAAGCTGAGAGATACATTCACTGCCTGCCATCAGTTGCTCCTTCTCCTCCCCGCATGAAGCAACAGTGTGGAGGCACTTAGTTGCTTTTTTTTTCTTTTCTTTTAAAAAAAATACAAGGCAACCAAAAAATAACCCTCCTTCAATTCAAATCAATATTCAGCCTCCATTTGACCGTTAAAAGGTCAAAATTATATTGGGCGGATACTTCGTTAACGTCCGACTTGAGCGGAAAGGAAGGACATTCTTCTCCCAAGTGAATTAAATATTCCCCGATGCTCTGCACATCATTAGAAGAGGGCACGTCGTCCAGGATCCTTTTGTTTTTGTTTCATTTTTTATGCTGTGTATGTATGTGTGTGTGTGTGTGTGTGTGTGTGTGTGTGTGTGTGTTGACACTCTCTATTGGCTAAAAATCAATACAGAACAGAAAGTAATCCAACGGATGAGTCTTAAAATCCATCGCACGCACACAACACAAAGGGAATCGAAGCCATTGCCAGGCTTTGTTTTATTTTCCGATTAATTTTACCACCAATCCCCTCCCACTCCCACACCGCCCCGCATCGGCCAGGCCAGTTCAGGGAACACGTGAGCTAAAGCAACAATCGCACCACGTTAAGTGGCCTGGAAATAGGCGCGATTTCATCAGCACGACAAAACAATGAGTGTGTTCAGGTAATCCCGTGACGCCTGTAATCCCCAATCCGATTATCTGAAGGTTGACAGCTCTTTGTTGTGTTTGTTGATTTTTTTGTTTTCAGTTTCATAGAGGGCGCCATTCGCCGCTTTAATTGTCATACGCACAGTTATGCTGTGCTCCTCCAGTTAGTGGCCAACGACGACGGCGGCAACCTGCCAAATGCCTGTGGCTGCGGTTCAGCTCAGATATCTCACAGAGGGAAATTCTCTGGCTCGAAGCCAGAAGTCGATTAAATTTTTGTCGTCCGCCTTTTTATTGTTATCTCGGGACAATCGGCTTCATTATAAGCGAGCGAAATTCTGTAAGCTCTGTGCTTGGTGACGGCGAATTTAAATGGGGAATTTTTCATTCGCCGTGTTAATTTATTGCCTTTGGGTGTAGGGGGGGCTTCGAGTAAATAATTCAAGACAGGTGCACAGACGCAGATGAATTGCTCGGCCTCGTTTTTGATTTTCCGTTCTGGCCGAGAATGAGGCGATAGTTTTGGGCGACAATGTCTGTGCGTGGCGCGTGAAACTGCCAATGAGTCTGGGGACTATTTTGAGGATGTGATGCAGAGTCTAGCGTTGTGAGGGAGCACTTAAGTGTAGTCAATAAAATTTGAATCATCTCTATTCTGTTCAGCAAACTTAATGAAAGCATTTTTGGACGGGTTGAGGAAGAATTTTGTTTTTATATGCGCGACATTTAAGTAAATGAAATCAAGACTGAAACTGGAGTGATTTACTAGTAGTCGGGGAAATTTGGTCCTAGGGATCCACCAAGATCTGAGTAGATATGATGAACCTGCAACCATTGACAGAGAAAGTTAAGTTAAGTTAAGAAGTTATTCATTCTTCTCAGAAATCCCATGTCTCGATTTCCATCGCCATACATTTTAGAACGCTCTTTTTAAAATTTAGAAGCCAAAAGACTAACTAGCGGACTTTGAAAAGTTCGGCACCACGATACATTTGGACGGTAATTAGGCTCCGTAAGACCTATTTCACTCCAGCATCTCCAAAAACTGGAGAGAAATGAAGTATTCTATCGAGAGTTAACTACCTTACATTATTGATACTGCTGAATGATACGCTATAAAGCTTGTGAAATCGATCAGAAAATAATGAGGCAGGGCGACACTACAGACGACAAGCGACCAGAACCTAGTTTTTTCCAGCAGCTACTTTTATTGACGGCAAGTGTTGGCATCTTTCGAGGAGAATGAACTTTCTTTTCATTAAAATTTGGAACTCTTTTCCTTTTACCAGTAACTCGATATCCTGTGATGCTCTCAAAAAAATGCGTAACAAACAGTCCACGAATCGAGCCTGTGAGCTTGGTCGTATGAGTCGACCACCACGTCTCGGCGGCTGATGTTGGGTGGGCCGCATTGTAGCGCATTCCAAAAAGACCATATACAAAGGACTGCCTTGATTAAGGACATAAATATGCAGGAAATGTCTTTTCAAGAATGCTTTTATGTTCGATTGTTGTGAAAGCTGGCATACAGCGGAACAATGCTGACACCACGTCCACGATTTTGGCAGAAAAGAAACGTTCAACTTCCCTAAAAAACATAACATATAAAGCAGGTAGCCGTACATCTTGCATCCGTGGACACTCAGATCAACTTCAATCCACAAAACTGCCCTTACACCTCTGATACATACATATCATCACTTTGCTCTATAAATAATGACTTAACAAATTTGTAGACAGTCGAAGCTTGCAGACTGAGGAGACTAATAACTGAAGATGGTCGCTCCTGAAACCACAAATTTGCTGGAGACCACTTCTTAAGACAACTTACTGAAGTTCGTACGAAAGCCAAATAATTTTCAATTACAATTGGTCCGGATGAGATGTAGCCACTCTCTACGACCCGATCTTGATTCGTCACTCTTTTCATTGAGTCTAGCTAGCACCGTCGGAGCTTCTAAATTTTGTATAACTACGAAGTTTGTTCAGAAAACGTGCATTGAGGAAACATTTTAAGTCCCAGGTTGATACCCGCTTTTGAAGAATTTTCAAAAAGGGATCGCCAGTTATCTCATCCGTCTCATTTGCTTCACTTCGTTCATGTGTCAATCCACATTTAAGACTTACAGATGAAATGTAAAAGAGTGTGGAGTCTCGAGTTTCTGTTTCATACAAGTCAGGGCTTAAGCAAAGGCCATTAAAATAATATGATCAAAAAATAGACAACATTTTCTGTCTTGGATTGCTTAGAAAAAGTTTCATTATTGTGAGACCGAAAAGATCCCCAATATATAGAAATCCCATATTCCCTAAATGCTCAAAATTTTGAAAAGCTTCAAATCGTGAAATTACCAAAATCCTAAAAATACAAAATCTCAAAATGCACGAAAATTTAAAAGGCAAATTTTCAAAAATGCCGGTATCCTGAAATGTCGGAGTCCTGAAATCCTTAATCCTGAAGTTCAAATATTTTTGAATGTTTAAAATCCTGAAATGACTCAACAAATGCTCAAAATTCCGAAAGCGGAACATCCCGAAATGCTCAAAAACTGAGAAATGAAAGAAAGTTTCAAATGTTTTTTATCGAGAAAAGCCTAGACTTCAGAATACCAAAAACCTTGATCTTGCAATGCAAATCCAAAAGGCCTAAATCTAAAAATATCAGAAATTCAGGAATGCCTAAGTCACGAATGGCTCAAACTTAAGGCCAAAACGTAAAAATATCAGAAATCCAGAAAGCCAAAATCTTCAACTGCAAAGAATTCCGAAAGCTTTAAGTCTTGCAAGGTCCAAAATGCTGAGATTTCGAAATGCTTAGTCACCTTAGTCAAAAAAAATTAACAATTCTGCGATATAATAATAATTTCGCAGAATCACTGTTCAGAATTTTGTCACCTTGGAATTTTGGTGACAGTCAATTCACAAGTCGTGAATGTATTTCGAATTTCGAGATGTCTATATCCATCCAGTGAAGTTAAAAAATCCAGGGATGGTTAAGATTAAAATTGACCATGGGCTACGGGCTACTACAACATTGAGGCCTCCCTCCATCTCCTTTATCTGCGGCCGTTTTGAGATTCGACACTCAGTGAAAATCTGAGCTTCACTCACACCTGATCTTCTTTTGAAATTTGGACTTTTAAGAACTTCTGCTTTTTGGGACTCCATTAAACTCCCCGGCCTCACGTCTAAGATGCAGATTTTGATTGATTACAGACAAAACTGATTAACTCCAACATTGCGACCAATAATTAGAGAGTGCATGCCAGAAGATCATAAAATTTACTCAAATTGCGCTTTGTTCTAAAAACGCTTACTAACGTAACTAAATATGGTGATTTGCAATCGGTTGCTTGACAGTAAAAAAACCACCCAATCACACTCTGTGGTAGTTGTGGCGTAAAGTTTTACTTTTCGGAGGCTAGTTTCTGAACATGCTCTGTTAAACTGCAGCCACCGCTATACAGTGTATAGCTCTCTCTTCTTTAGTGAACGTCAAAAGATACAACAGTGAACAAGTTAGACTCTTGTCCCTTGTAGACAGCAACGCCAGCCAATTTATTTTATTTTTATTTGACAGACGCCACCAAAACTAAGCGACTGCCGTGCACTGTCACAGATCCATTACACAATTATCACTCATCACAGAAATAAGTTGAAATGCGAAATTGACAGCTGTTAACGTCATAACCCTGTCATTCACTAACAAGACACACTTCCCCTCTACCACCGCAAGCACCTGATCAAATCGTAAACCAGAAAAACTACACCTATTTTTAAAATCCACAAACTCATTCAATGTGACTGCCGGCGTCACTTAACCACCTCGATACATCAGATTGTGGTTCACACCTCAAATCAAAACGCTTTCCTTCCTGGATAGATCAACTCATTCATTAGCACGGCTATGACAACCGTCCCCAGACCCATGAATCATGCCCACGTTGTAACGTTCCACATCCATCTTAGTCACCGGCACACATTTCATCACTCACCCGAAATTTCTGTGTTGTCCGGAGCGCACACCTTCCCCGTCGGCCGGCAATCAATTACAGTCCAGTTAATCAATTTCAATTCAAAACAAGGCTCCAGGGGAAAACATTCTTCGCTCGGAATGACAGAGCACCACCGCCACCGCCACTGCAGTTCACAGCGCCATTCAATGCCCCACATTAGGATATTTAATTTCGAATTTGATTTCACACTTAATCCAGCGCAGATAAGCATCAGAGATTGCGACGCCGAATATTCAGACGCATCGTGTAGGTTTCTGTAATTAAATTGTGAGCACGCGGCCTGTGCGTGGGGAGGGCCGGGCGTTAGAAACGACTCGCGAGCGCGCATTTTATTTGCGTGTGACCACAGATATGTTGTTGGTTGTACATCTGATGTTGCTGCCTATTGCTATCTTGTTGCCGCATCGAATGGAATTCCCGGGCGTTTGTTCAAATTCCTCTGGTGGCCGCCGAATAAATGGAAATAAATCCAAATACAGGCCGTTGCCGCTCTCAGTTTTGAAGGCTCCCCAGTCACACAAAGCTGATAGTCGACAGAGATGAGTGTTGGTCGTGACTTTGATAAAATCTTTCGAATGAATATCCGTCTTGGACGGGAAGCACCACGTCAACAACTTTGCCAGGAGGAACCTCTTCAGATTAATGACAGTTGTCCAGTGAAAACTGCACCCACACTGCCATTGTCTGGGTCAGTGCAAAATCCTGCTTTGTCGTCTGCCAACCCCACAGACCACCCACCAACCCCCTCCGGTGATGTATGAGATCAGTTTCCCACTGCAGCAGCAATCACCATTTTGTTGGCCATAGATGTCATCTGCCACATGCACTTGTCATGCAAAATGATTGCCTTAGTTCATTGGTTTTCGAATGACCCCCCGGTCCTTCACCAATGTGTATCCAGTCATGTTTACACAGCCCTGACACCATTAAGACAGAGAGCAAGCAAACTTGACGCGTAATCACTTCTAGGGGGGGGGGGGGGTAGAGTGCCCCCCCGGCAAAAATACATTCAGTCAAACTGTGCACGAGAGTTTATGAAATCCAATTGAGAATGTCAATAAAACAGTCTGTGGAATGCGGGCGACGCAGACAGTGTCAGGCACTGAAACATATTTGAAATGCTGCCAAATGGTCTACCGCTCCCCGCTGCACGCTTTTCGCCAGCCAACGTTCGGTCACATGAACTATTTCATTGCAATTTGTTTTGCCGGAGTGCTCCACCGGAGGGTTTCTATAAATAAATGCACAACTTTGCCGCTGATGATGAATTCGTTTGATGTGCGATTTTTGATTGGGGAATGCTTGATTTATGAACTCAAATCTGTTGAGTTTTTGAGACGTTGTTTTAACGAGCGGAAGGCAGCAGTCATCATCAAAAATCGCCAAGTGGACATTTGACTTTGAATTTCTGAAATTTGAAAAGATGATGACTCGCAGCGACTTATTATTTACCGTTTCCTACTTTGATTTTCACATGACAAGCTTCAAATTGCTTAGTCAGGCATGAGGGCAGGGTTGCCGCTATTCGACTTTAGAAACATTTTTTGAACGCGGTCCACGTTTCAGAAACAGTTCTCCTCTTTGACACTCTTTTTTAAGTTTTCTTCCTTTTGACTCTGGTGAACTTCGTGCGCCTTATACGACTATCACATGTATTCTTCTTCCTCATCTTAGGTTGGCGGTATACTTTGGTTTCAACCAACAAGCCTCTTCAGTTGGTACGATCGCCGTCCACCTGCCTCTTATTTTGGACAACACATTGGTTGTGTTCCTTCTGCACTTATGTGTTACCTCTCAGATGAGGACATCTTCTGTTGGGTTGTTCCACTGTCTTCTGATTCAAATACTCTTCGGGCTAGAGCTGTGTGTTGCCAAGAAGCTCTACATGACCTAGCCGTCGTACACTTCGTTAGACTCGATGAACTCAGTAGGCTGCCACCATACAGCCTAAAGAGCTCTTCCTTAAATCTTCCCCTCTCGATGCCATCAATGCAAGCAGGACCAAAACAAAAACCACAAAACTTTGCTGTCAGAAAGATCAAGGTCTTCCTATTCCGCTTTTAATAACGTCCAAGTTTTCGCGCCGTAAGACAGAACAGTGATGATCAAGGTGCTGTACACAGTCTGCTTTTAAGGCTTTACTGCTCACATGCCTCTTGAACTCAAATGAAACAACGATTGACCAGAGCATGAGTATGACGCTGGTGTTGTTGTTACTACTTACCAGACGAAGTGCTCTACATTTTTGGGGCCTTTATGATACTTTGTCCAAGCCGTCGATGTGTCATTTGTTTTTCCCTCGTTGACAGTCGGATCTATTTCAACTGCTTTCGTTTCAATCCAAGTAAACTCCTCATTGATAGCTCGTCAAGTTCGTCCAGTCACATCAATGTCATCCGCGTAAGCCAACAGCTGAAGGGACCTCTGTACGATCGTGCCTCTATCATTGACTTTTGAATTTAGGAATGGTTCTGAGGACAGCGTGTCGCCTTGTCGCAAACCTTTCCTGACACTCAAGGCCTCGGTGACTTCGGTGCCGACATATACGTCTTTTGGGTATTTTCAAGACCCCCAATTTAAACAGTACGTCTGCGTCAAATGCGTTCTATGAAGAACTGTCAAGGTTCACATGAAAGCTTGTGAGACGGGTAAGTCAGTCTACATGTCAAAAAGCCCATCAAAGGGAACAAGTCCTCAAGTGGAATAAAGTTTACAAGTGGAACGCACAAAAACCGATGTAAAGTGACGATTTTTAAAGTGACAACAAAATTCTAGTAAGAAAAGGAGTGTAAAGTCCGAGGGGCGTACCCCTTCAAACTGCCCAAAGACTTCACTCAAAAGTTTCCCTATTTTGGTTTTTTAAGTTCCGAAACACCGTAAACACCTAATTTTTTGGATATTTTAACGTACTGACTATTGGCAAGACACAAAACCCATTCTATGTGTCACCCTTCTCATGGGTATTTTGATGAAACAAAAAAAAAACAACGCACACTGACTCTACGTACGCACCCCTCCAATTTCCATTTTTCAATCAGCTGTGAAAAGCACAAAGAAAATAACTTTCAACACTTTAAAGCAACAACCCAAAGATAACGTTCACTCTGAGCACCATCCTCAAAAGCAATTACAATCCTTGCCTTCAATGGATACCCATTACGGTAATATTGGCGAGAAATCATCTCCGAAGTGCCACTAAAAGGCATCTGCTCCCTTATTGTGCTGTGCAATTATTGTTATGTTTCATAATCACGTCAGAGCCATCTGCGAGCAGCGACAGTTGAAATGGTGGGAATGCACTTTTCGGTGTGGATGACAGTTCGGAAACCGCACACTCATGATTGTTGAATGAAACAGAAGTGTCGGCTGCAGCACTGTTCGTTGCAACAAATCTGTGTTAACGTGTTGCATGGGAAATGGCGAAAGTAAGGGATGCAACAACTTGACCTGGATTCAGTGAAATTATTTCTGTTGGGTTTAAGCCAAGTTTTATGGATTTAATTTGTTAAGTGCAATGGTTTTGAATCGTTGTTGGAAGCATTTGATGTGATCATTTAATTTACTCAAACTGTGTGAACTTTCGTTGGACATTGTCCACTCGTTTGCTCTTTTGTTAGGAATTGTCATGATTTGGGGGAAAACTGGGTTTTATTTCAAGCAAACACATGCATTTTTTCCTATTCTGAAATTCAACATCATGCCTTTTTAAATAAAATCTGTAGAACTCACAAGACTTAGCGATGTGTTCCAAAATTAGGTTCCTTGTGCCACCGTTTTTGAGTTTCTTACCCACTATTCCACAGTTCACTGATTTGAGGATACCGCTGGTTCGGTAAATTTATAATTCAATTCTGGCTGTGACCACAATGGCACAGATTTGTACCAGCTCCAGATTAGGCCAAAATTCCATTTTCTTTAATTTAAAAAAAATAACAAGAGAGAGAGAGAGAGGTACGAAATTTGTTCAAAAATAAATAAGAATTTTCAGTTTTCTCGAAAACTTTTTTATTCATTCATTAATTTCTATTTCGTCCCCCTCAAAGTAGTCCCCCCGCTCCGATTTTATACACTTGTGTATTGAGTTATACCACAGCTTACATGGGACCAAGCCCCTTGCTTCTACAACAACTTCTTGTGCTGTGCGCACTACTGTTCTTTCATGAGTAGGAGGGACTCTGAGTTTTTTTTCCGATTCCGAACCTAAACCTTCGGCGTGTGTTTCGACGCACTTTCCCACTACGCCACTGCTAATACACTTGTGCCAGCGATTTTTCCAATCCTTGAATGTACTTTTTGGTGTGCTCTTGAGCTTTCACAGCGAAGCGGTTTGTGTCTCCTTTCAGTCCTTTCATGGGTCTCTTCAATCTTGTGCATCCAAAAAGTCACCAGTTATGACCCTTTTAAGCATTGGATTGCCGTTGACATCATTCAAAAATTCATGCGACATATTTGTTGGTCAAAATTCAGTAATTTGGGAACGAACTTCCCTGTCACACGCTTCATGTCCTAGAGTTCCGAAAAAATTGCATGGCCATAGATGTTGATATGCCAACATCTTCAGCAACTTCTCTGATAGTCGGTTGTTGATGTGCTGGGGCGTTCAGGGTGCGCGTTGTGATACACATCTTCTCGTTCATCTTTAAAAATATTGTACCATTTGTTAACATTTCTTTGACTCAGAGTAGACTCACCATATGCCATTTTCAACAGTTGAAGTATTTTTGAGCACTTTATTCCGTTCTTCACACAAAACTGAACGCAAATTATTTAATCCATTTTTTTCACGTCTAACACATATGACACGTATAACCCAAGCAACCAATTTTTGTTCTCATGCAGTTCTTCAAAGTTGTGTCCTATTGAAAAGAACAGCAAATGTTAAAACAAAATCTTAGTGCAACGTAAAACATCTTTTGAATAATGATGTGGCAGCTTGATTGTTAAACTACTTTCCAAGATGCCAGACCGGTCTAAACCGATTTTCGTCAGTTTTCTTGTGTTGCCCCAATGGCTCAGATTCAAAGACTCAAAGACAGACTAAGGGCTTCCTCATCCGCTTTTAGTAGCGTTAAAGTTTTTGCATCGTAATGGAGGACTGTGATGATCGAGCTGTTGTACAAAGCTTGTTTTGTCTTTCGAGAAAGGGCTTTACTTCTGAACTGCCTCTTGAGCGCAAAGAAGCAGCGATTAGCAAGAGTGATTATTCGGCGTTTGATTTCGGTACTGATGTTCGACCACAAAGACGAAGTACACGATGTCCTTGAATACCTCAAAGTTTCTGCTTCCTACTAGTACCCTCTGTCCGAGACGTCGTTGTCTATCATTTCTCGATGACTTTGTCTTGCCCTCATTTATTGTCAAATCCATTTTAGCCGCCTCCGCTTCAATGCGAATAAAGACCTCGCTATTTTCGTCAAATCATGTCAATGTTGTCGGCGTGAGCTGGTTCAAATTTTTTAAATGCGATGGACGGGGATTCATTTTCTGGACTCTTGTTGGACGTTGGGAAACAATGAACTGGAGTGCTCAGACTCGAAAACTGGTCTATTGTACTACAGTAACATTCATTTATTATAATTTCTTAGACTTCCGGAAGAAAACCAGCAAGTGCTTCTGTGATTGAGAGCTTAGATTTTCAGCTCTCACCACATCAGCGTCAAACAGCTGCCATCTGATCCGAGCACATGCGGCATGTTGACAGAGCAAGTGCTGGGCAGTGGTTTCACCTTCTTTACAGACGTTGCATAGTGTATTACCACTAAGCCCAAGAATACTTAAGTGCTTAACGAGGGTGAAGTGTCTGGTTTGTACGCCAATAAGTCGTCTGCATTCTGATTAAACAGAACTGTTGAAAGATTTATCTCGCGTTTTTTCATGGCTCAACCTCTTGCGAGTTGTTGACAACAGTCAAAGAATACAAATTCTCATTCAAAAGATTTTCAAATCTCGCCTTTCTTAGTCGACAACAAAAGAACGTCCCCTCTATTCGTGGGACAATAACGAATGAACGACACAAAATAGTTGTTTGAAGGAGCTATTTCTAAATCCATTTTGGGGGGTAGTGTAACTCACTTTAGTTATTTTCATAAATAAGAGTGCTTCTATGCTATTAGAACAAGTAACTAAAAGTACTTCTTTTTCTTTCTACAAAGTAGTGCCCCGTGTGGCAAAACATTTGCGCCCAAGTTTTCTTCTTCAATTTTGAAAACCTGCTACAAAGTCCTCTTCTCCGGTATTACCTTCGATTCCTTCTTCTTCATCAGTTGATGTTTATAGTTAACGAACCATGCAAGCAATCGGTTAAACTGTGAAAAGATTTGAGGAGAATGGAAGCATTACTGATTTCTTGCGGCCTGTGCTTCATCATAATGAACGGTCAGCAAAAAATATGTATTGCTGCTGAAAGTACAAGTGTTGTTGATTAGAATTAATTGCTTTCCCGGCGTTCACATCCGTTTATCATGTCGCACACTTCACTAAAGAGTATTTTGCATTTGAATTCGCATCTCCATTCTTTAAAAGTTAAACTTACGCCAAAATTAAAGGACGCTGGGCACTCGAAAGATCTAAGACTAACGAACAACCGAGTAAAGAATATTTCGAAGAGCGATCCTAGAAAGTACACACATGCCGAATAATGTCCGCAACTTGCGACGTAACCACGCAACCACGATTTCGATTCTCATTCCTAACCAAAACTAAATGACGAAATGGAACACACTCATGAGCAATTTCAGGAACTAACACTCCATCATCTCATCTCTTCGATGCCCTTTAGTATTTTTCAGATGCCTCATGAGTCAGAGCAACCTCCCCGTCACAACATCATCTGATGCGGGAAAATTGCCTTTATCATGTTAATCGCACCAATACCATAAAACACAAATTTCATGCCAAAATATTCAAAATTCCATGCGGGCAGGTGATAAATTTCCTACTTGACAGCTGTGTTTGCATATGACACGACATCTGACTCCAGATCTATTGCCATTCAGCTGAAAGCAAACCCAAACTCATACGTGAGCGGCTCTTGTCTCGGCATCCATTGCCATACACGTCGCCAACGCTAACGGAGTAGGCGGCCCCGTCATAATTTCTGATCACGATCACAGCACAGTGTGACGTTCAGCAATCAGTTCCGCGTTCGAACTTATGACAGCCCTCCTCCTCGTCAAGTGCACTGTCTCTAAAATCAACCCAATCGATCGGAGGTTAAATTTCGCAGTCACTTAGTTCAGTAATTAAATTTGATTTCAATTGAAGTGGTTTTCCACTCGGCAAAAAAATTAAACCGCCTCGTGCGCGAACGCGGCCAAACATCGCCGCCGCAGGTGGGCGGTTACGGAGCCGTACGCCGTACACCGTACCCGTTCATTATTAACACGTCCAAATCAAATTGTGCGCCGCAGATGTGTTGTCTCATTAAAATCGCTCGCTGTATGAAAATGCAAATGCATCCCGTGCCTCTGAGTCATTGCATGCGCTAAAATGTCAGGATTGATTATGCACACGCCCCTCGTGGGGGCGGCTTTAATCGGGATAATCTCGTGTAGATAGCGAGTTGGGGAGAGGGGCGCTCACAGAAAAAAACCTAAAAAATCAATGGATTCCAACGAGGAGGAAAATAGTTTATCTCTCACAGTTCAGAGTGTTCACAACTAATCGTTTCTTTCAGAGTGAACGAGAAAGAGTGCAGGCGAGAGAACAGTCGTAGAGTGTCTTGATCCGGTCGGAAGTGCGTTTGACAACGGCTACAGCGCATACTTATGAGTTTTCCTATTTGAAATTCAATCCATCACCATGTCCATGGATGAGACACATTCACCACCTCAATACATTGTGACAACGCCCAGCGAGGCTGGCGACTTGGCCGAGGACAAGACCGAGCCCAATGGCAGCGCTGGATTCGGGATGGGACATCCAAGGGCATTCTCGCTCACTACCACCCCATCGGTGTCGATATCATCATCCACCACGTCGTCCGCATCAAATCGGGTGATGACGCACAGCACACGGAGCCAGAGTCTGCAGTCGAACTCGTCCACCATTGTGGAGCATCAGACGTCGACGTGCTCTGCATCATCGTCGTCGACTCTGTCGCATCAGCTGAAGGCCAAGTCGAGCGCATCAATTGTGACCGAACAGCGGAGCATCATCCAAAAGACCGCATCCATCTCGTCGGCATCGGGTAAATCGAAATTTCAAAGTTTCCTCCAGCAGCCCGAGAACACACACCCATCCAGCATGGGTGGTGGGGGTTTCCTAACCGCCCATCAGAAGCACGTTCGGCAATTTGTACGCTCCACGTCGGCCCATTCGGAGGCTGCCGCCGGTGGGGTGAGTGCGAAGCCGGAAAAATGCATTCGCAGCGCTTCGACGCAAATTGAGGAGCCAACTTCGGATAATTTGGACACTTTGTCACCAATTAACAGTGGCAAGTATGGACTGCATCAGTCTTCGTCGATCCTCATCTCAAAGTCGGCCGAGACTATTGAAATGCACAAGACTGTGTCGTCGGCCAGCATTCGCACTCAGTTGACATTGTCCGGTGGACTGTTGGCGCCGCCCAATCGGAAAATAACAATTTTGAGTCCAATTCATGCACCTCCTGGCTTGCACGATGTGCTCAAGCGCCATGGCCGGTCGCCGCTATCGCCGCGCATCAGTTTTCCAGGCAGTGAAACTGATCTTTTTGGGTAAGTTTTTGGGTAATTTTTCTTATATTAAGTGGAAGGGAAACCCGCGCGGGTAAAAAAAGGCGTTTTCTGATTTTTAGATTAGTCCTTCAGCTTTACTGGTCTAGAGAGATTGAATTTTGTGTCAAACCTGTTTGAAAAAATAACTGTGATGTGGGACCAAAGAACTGTCATGACGGACAATACCCGCGCGGGTATATTTGATGCATACGGCGGAGCTTTAATTTTTTGCTAGCTGTTTGGATTGTATTTGACTGGAGAATAAGTTAGCATACTGTGATAAATTAATTGCGATTTTCAGAAAACCCGCGCGGGTAGAATAACAGCGCGGGCAGTGTTTTGGATTACTTTTCTAGTTTTATTGAACTGCTATAACTACATCTGTGAGTAAACTGTCCCAAGTAAAATACTTCTGCATCCATAAAGGAAACTAACATATGATGCCGAAGAGGATAAATGCGGGAAAAATACCCGCGTTTGCAAATATCTTAACATTTCCTACACCGTGCGGGGGAAGGTTAGGAAAACTTGTAAAGAAAAGGATTCTTTATCCTGTGAGAGCGTAGTCATGATCTTGAAGTGGAAATACGCGGCAAAAATACCCGCGTTTACAAACTTTTTCACATTCCCTACACTGTGAGGGTGTAGGTTCGGTAAACTTGTAAAGAAATGGATTGTTGGTCGTCTGAGAGCACAATCATAATTCCAGGGATCACACAGGCGGGAAAAAGAACCGCGTTTGTAGAATTTTCCTTGTACCAATAGTATGTTGTGGTAGTAGTGCATGTCGGAAGAACTACCGCCCCGCACAGTGCAGGCGAGAATTCGTTTTGATCATTCTTGTTTCTGCGGAGATTCCAAGTTCTAAATTTTGCAATAAGACTTCCAGTCTCATTGTCCAAACTATCCCCTCAACTTTGCAGGAGACCCCCTTGAACACAACAATGAGCTCCTGCACGGACAAAGTGAATTTTCTAAGCCACCGCCACGGCATCCTTTTTCTTTCCATCCGTTCTCTTCACTGAGCGTCATAATCCCACTGTACCCAAGACCAACAATCAGCTATTCACATTCTTTTGAAATGCAAATCCTTTAAGTCTCTCCACGCCACCTACTTCGTGTCTCACGTCTCGCAACACCGCCGACTGCTTTCGTCCGTGATAAACTATCGCCACGTTGGGTGTGCAAACTTTTTTAAGCACTCAGTGCGCCACACGTCTGCCATTTGCATATTTTGCCGACACTCGCATCCTTCCGCTTCCGATGGAAACTCGCCGGCAACAACTGCAAAATTAATGCTCATTTCATCGAGTTGGCCGCTGAAATACTCGTACATTGTCCTCGCCGACGTCTTTGCATACATTCCCCCTGCCGCTCTCTGCACAGCGGGTGCTCTGCTTTGATGTCCTTTTGATGTTGATTTGTTCCCATTTCCGTTGGAATTGTGTGTGATTCGGGGAAGGGGGGGGAGACTGCGCAAGTTATTTCATTAGAATTTTCAAAATGCTCTCGTCAGTCGTTCGGTGGGTTGTTTTCATTTTTTTCGGTTTCCTTTGCTCGCAAAATGTACTTCAAGTTCAATAATTGGAATACCAGATTTGACATGTTGGCCGCAGTCGACTCTGCGAGGGTCGGCCCTCCTGCTGGGATGGGTAAGAACACGTGCTGTAGGATGGCGCAGATGATCTTTCAAGTCAAGTCTGACATGGAGGAGGCGGTCGGCTTTCGGCAGGAGTTCAAGGTCTTTTCAGGAAACTTGGGCATTTGTTAATGTTCCCATTCAGCGACTGTGACTCCTTGTGAGTATCCAGAGTCCACGATTGATGCGCGTTTATCTTCGTAAAGTTCTTGAAAAGCATCCGTATTCAAAGCGAAATCACTGGGGCGGACTTATGTCAATCCGCACGACCGGGAAAGTTTTCGAATTAAGACGAGCAACGAAATAAGTTTCGATACTTCAGAAGTTGGATTGATAATTTGCCTCCTCGAGTAGGTGGAGCAAATCGAAAGAATTTCGTGACTTTGTGCATCCCTTAGTTTGGGTGGGAACATTTGATGCACTCACAGTGGTGTTGCCTCTTCCTGTTCGGTTTTGATGATGCATGGAATTTTATGGAGCACTTATTGAATCCGATTGAGCAACCGCTCAGGGAAGTATCACTCTGTCGTTAAGTGGAATTATCTGAACGATTTTATGATCCAGCTGATGGTTGATGGAACATTGAAAGCGAGGTGAAGATGGTTAGAGGCGAGGATGCGACGTCTATCGAGCGTGATGAAGTGCAGTAGATGAGCACTGATGTGAAATTATGTCAGAGGTGAAGTTTCAATTGACTAGAATGACTCTCGTCAATCGATGATTTTGAAAAGAATCCTCGGTCGTTGTGGGATAGATTGGCTCCTTGTAAAATGTTGTAGACTGCGTTTATAGTTGAAACAAAATTGAACAGCAAAAGTGGCGTTTTTGATCACACTTGATGGCTTGCACTGAAAGCAAGTAGGAACTTGTGACTCAGAGCCTCATCGAGGCCTGTCACCCTTGGTCTACCTTATCATTCGCTTTGTTATCGCTTCACAGCTTAATCCGAGGAGCTTGAGTTGGACAATGCAATCTCATTTTTATCTCAGTGGCTCATTTACGTGGCCGGCTAGACCCCAACCGTAGGTTAGCGAAGTTATCTACATATTCAACTGAATGTGCTTCACCTATGCCTCTTAGACTTCTGGACATTTATTCCCTGGCATCGGGCTCTTCTTGAGATGTGTTTTTATTTAGTTTTGATGTCGCTGTCCTTGCGTGAAAGACAGGTATCGTCCACAAAGCTGAGTCCTTTAGTCCTTAAAATTATCCTCTAGAGCTGTTTTGTCTCACTTTTTCTTCTTCTGTAACTGGCAGTACATTGTGAACCTGGCTCTCAACCAAAATGCATCTCCAGCTTACAGGGTCTCACATGTGTGCGTTATTTCTGACGAGGTTGTACTCTGTTGCGTTGTACCATAAGTTCGAATTAATAGACTCTTCGGGCTAAAGCAGTAATATCTATGCACTCTTTGTAACTTTCTCCGAAGAGACTTGTCTAGCTACCGTTCTGCCTCCAGAATCTTTCATGGAGTCGTCTCCTCCAGATGCCATCAACGCAAAGAGGTACAAGAAAACCCAAAATTCTCTTCTCGAAAAGATCATCAGCTCCGTTTTCTACTTTTGTTCGAAGTTTCTGCGCCCTGCAGGAAGACAGGGATGATGAAGACGTTACGCATGGTATCTCAAGATAGGACTTTGTTTTTCAATTTGAGTCCAAAGAAACAGCGGTCGCCTTGATATTGGTACTAATGAAGGGGTTGACGACTTTGAAGCTTTCGCTTCCCATTCTGACGTTTTGTCCGAGACATCGATGTTGTCCGTCACTCCCTGATGACAGCATATAGTTTGTTTTTCCCTCGTTTACAAGCGGATCTATTGTAGCTGCTTTCATTTCAATCCAAGCATTCTCCGCATTGACACCTCGTTGTGTTCGTCCCATCACGTCAATGTCACAAAAGCTGAACTAACTTTTGGAAGATCGTGCCTCTTGTATTGACTTGTGTGTTTCGCACGATCATCACAAGTATGATGTTAGAAAGGAACATGACAGCAAGGGGTTACTGCTGATGGAGAAGCGGGATTCTTGCCCATCATCCCAACGATGGAGTGGTATATTCCGCCTAAATAAAGTATTTTAATTTTCGAACTCTGTTTCTGCCATAGAATCTATCCATCTCCTCAAATGTACGCTTCTCGTATTTTGTCTTTTGTCCCTTTCCTCTTCTCTATTCGTTCCTCCGAGCAGCAATAGTTTTTCTGGCAAGCATTGCTTTGTAGATCTCCTGTCTGACTTCATGCGCCACCTTTCTTAAGTTGCTGTCGGGGTGGTGTCTTGTCTCTTGGGGAGGAAAATCACAAGAAATGGACATCTACGTAGTGTCTGACTTCTAGCAAAAACTATATTGAGGAGTTGACTTTTGGAGCGCGTTTAAGGTCGCTCCTAACATATTCGCAGAAATGCCACAAATGGATGAAATCAAGCTACTGTTTCCGTCCTTCGCTGTAATGGGATACAGAAGAACATATAATTGAGGTGGAAGAAGAAAAGATGCCCATCAAACAGAGGCATTACCCAATTTCTCCAGCGATATAAAAACTCCTTTACGACGAGCTTTCGGTGGGAGTTATTGAGGAAAGTAACAGTGCTTAGAGTTCTCCAGTTGTATTGGTCGGCAAGCCTGGAAAAAAAAAGGTTTTGTCTGGATCCACGGAAAATGAATTCAGTAACAAAACAAGACGCTTACCCTCTTCCTCACATTGAACGTCTCCTCAGCAGGCTACAGGACACTCGCTAAATCTGGAGCCCAAGTCAAGAAAGAAGACGGCTTTCACGGTCCCTGGACGGCCATTATACCAGTTCACGGTGATGCCATTCGGACTGTGTAACGCTGCCCAGAGAATGTGTAGGCTGACGGACAAAGTCATACTCTCTCGGTTGAAAGAGAATGTCCTTGTCTATCTCGATGACCACTTGGTTTGTTCTCCTGATAGTAGCATGCCTAAGGAATGCTGGGCATCAAAGTGGAGAAGAGTAAGTTCTGCTATAAAGAGATTTATTACCTGGGTTATGTCGTTGGTTTTGGATGTCTATGTACAGATCCTGACAAGGTGTCGGCGATCGGGAACTTTCCAGTTCCGAAAATTCCCAAGCAGCTCCGCCGATTTTTAGGGATGACGGGATGGTATAGGCGCTTTAAACCAAGTTTTGCGTCCATAACAGCCCCCATGACCGACTGTTTGAAAAAATTCAAGATGTTTCTGATGACAGACGAAGCTCTTAACGCGTTCGACGTAAGACTTTGGTGTCCGCACCAATACTTACAAACTCAGACTTTAAGAAACGCTTCTACATACAGTGCGACTCACCAACAACAGGCGTCGAAAGCGTGCTTTTCCAAATGAATGCGGAGATTAACGAGCGACGCATTCATGTCCCAGAAACTTACTCCCGCCCAGAGAAATCATAGGAACTGCACCTTTATAATATTTTTCCCGAAACTGTTGTGTGTCACTTGTAGGTCATTTCTTTACTTGTTTCGCACTGATGTCTTGTTGCTGTGTTGTTAATTATTCTCTCTTTGAAGTATAAGCTTCAATATTTTATCAGAGACTCGTATTTTTCGTTCGAACTGAATAAGATATTTAGTGTTTCCTCTCGGACTTCTATACTGGCAAGGACAACGACTATATTCCGAGCCAGCCTGACGATCATCTATAGCTCACTCACAAGACTTACCTTTTGCAAGCTACTCCGAGCAACTTTTGAACTACGAAGCACTGATTTTCTTTCCTCGTTCCACGAATCATGCACTTTGCCATTTCTTTGCCACCATGGAAACCACGTCAACAATTTTTTTTTTATTTTGCTTTTGTTATCCTTCCGCAGGGTTTCTGTTCAACAAAGCAATTCTCCTGTTAACAACTGACAGAAATTAATTGACCTTCGAGAACCAATTCTATTCATACGAACATCAAACGATTCCCAGAATTATTCCCTTGTACAGAATAATAGCTTCTCATCTCTTTGGTGTCGCGTAGATCTTCGGAACTAATTAAGGACATTTTGAAAATTCACTCGCCAATCGGGTGTTCCTCAAATTTTTCTCAGAAATCTATTCAATGAGCGCAAGTGTCATCTGCTCGGGCACAGAAGCTAATTAATCATCAATTTGCTTACTCGCATCCTCCTGCAAAACAGCAACAAAGGAGTTCCCACCCGTCGTCTCCAAAATTGAAAAAAGAAGTCTATCTTCATTATTCACCAGTCAATTATAGAATGCCTCTGGCGCTGACGGAAAAGGGCGAATCGGCATCCTCGAAACATCTGGTAGTGACAGAGGAGCACAATTGTACATTCGCCGAATGTCAATGCACAGGATGAATGACAAACGCCCCCCCCTCCCCCCCAGCTCATGCATCTCACCACCGCCACCATTAAAAGGGCACATTGCCATGGGAAAATGTCAAAGGATTGTCACCTGAGCGGAGGCGGAGGACATCTGTCGAACCCCCCCGCCACAAATTAGTCCGTCTTCTATTTTTGTGCTTAAGATAATTTTATTCATTTCCTGGGCCCGAATTCGGTTCCCATCTGACGCAGCCAGCCGAGATATTCATGAATTTTCAATTGACTCCCAATTGCAGAAAATGTATTTGAATAATTTTAATTAGACACCGCCGCCGTGGCGTCGCCGTCTATGCTCGCGCAAGTGGATGTGGGGCGCTCATTAGGCGTTCAAGGGGACAGATCCTGAACGTAAACAATTTCGTCTCGTATTATCTTTCGTCAATTAATGTGGAAGAATGCGGAGTGCGGAGGGTGTTCGAAGGCCGAGTGGGATTAGATGTCACAAGCATCACTTGGGGAACTCTCCAAAACACGTGTAGTTCGTCGTTGGGGATGAGCCACAGATGCTCTCGGTTGTTGTTTTGCGATAAGGACGAACATGTTAAGCGGAAAATGACTGACACAATTACGTGAATACGAATGTTGAACACGACCGACATGAAAAACAAAAGGATACACGACCAGCAACACACCGCTTGCACTGCACAACGCGACTGGGATTGTTGGAATTCAATGGCAGTGAGGTGGGGGCACGGGGGTTTGCGTCTTTTTTTACGTTATCCCGTGACATGGGTGTGTATCGTGGTCGGTGTACCTTTAGGCGGAACACTATCTAAAATTTTCATTTTTGTCTTTTTTGCTGGAGTGTGTACATTTTGCATAACAAGGTAATAACGAAGAGCATCTGATAAAATGGCGGGCGTGTACGAATGTCGCCGTCAAATAAAATTACTATGCAAGGACGAGTGTGTTCGGTGCAGAGAGTTGGCTTTAAATGGCTTTTGTCTGGTTTCAAACGACTGGCTAGGGGTTTCTGTGGAGATCGGGAGTCTGATTTGAAAACTTTTCCTTGGTTTGGGGTATTCAGAAATGGTCAGAGCTGATATTTATTGTCCCATATTCACTCTAAGATCTATCTTTGTCCCCGGACACTTCGGCTTTAATGGAAATGCCAAGACTGATGAACTGGCTGGGACTGTTTCAAGCCCAAGCTGAAAATGTCTCCCATTCTTCTACTCGCTCAGCAAAAGGTTTCACTGAACAACTACCTCTGTCGTCAACGAGCTAAAAGAGGCAGCGCCTGGCTGGCTACGTCACATTCCATTGGTTATGGCCTTAGTACGGCCTAATCCTAACCTAATCCTCAAATAAAGTCAACAGGAACTGCAAGAGGGACAGGTACTCCACAATTCCCTTCGTTTTCGATTATGTAGGAGCTGTAGGGACAAACGAAAAATATGACCAATGGAACACCTCCTTTGTCACCGGCCAGACCGTCCAAAACTCATTCTTTTGGAAGCGAGACTCTCTTATGAGCCCATTGAAGTGACTTACGTCCAGCTCCCTGACTTCAAGAAGTGTATTATCTCATCAAGGCTGCCTCAGTGACGTCCTCAGCAGTGCAATGTATCCTTACAGGGCGAAGGAAGTGAGTCTTCACAGCCACTAAAAGTACTGGTTCTTAAAGCCCTTCTAACCAAATCCAATGTAAGACCCTCCTTTTGTTAAACTTGATCAAGTCACGCACAACCAAAGTTTTTGACATTAGAATGACCTGTCCTCAATCCTGCCACATGACTCCTCTCTGTACTCTCTGACCTCTAGCAATTTCTTCCACCTCATAAATTTCCCACAGAAACTAATTTTCAACCCCATTACAATGGAACACCAATATCCGTAGCTTCCGTTTTCATTCAATCCTCAGATTATGCATGAATGGCAGCGCTCTGATGGGCCTATGGCATGGAAACTCCCGATAAATAATCGACGTCCTTCCTGCCATATGCCAGCGTTTTCTTAGCGCAAAAATCACAAAGTCCTCAGATTGGCATGCAAACCGAAGGGCAACGTGACGTCTAACAAGACCCACCTCTCCGCGTGGTCCTCGGTGATTTCCGGAAGCCTCTTCGCTGATCATTAATCGCCGCCCAGTTATTGATTGCTGACAGGAAATTTATTAATTCATGAGGAAAATGCGTCGAAATTATTTATGTTACGCGGTCGAAGGTGGAGTTTGACACCGTTTGACAGGGGGAGGGGGCGCATTTATTCGAATTGTTGATGAACATGCCAAGTGTGGGGAGCTAATGAAAAGATTGATTCCCGTTAACCACAGACTGAAATTAATCTTTTGTATTTACGGAAAGTGTAAGCAATTTGATGGAATTCAGGTTGTTGCACTCATGGCATGGGAAGGGGGGCAAATCGACCCCCATTACGTATATGGAAATTTTAGGGCCGCATATGACAACGTGCCTAAAAAAGGCGCCGGACAATTTCGTGTGTACTTCTGACATTCCTGTCAAACTCTTCAAATTAACTGTGAGGAGCTCCATTAATGGCGAAATGAGACCTTCAATGTCAAAACAGGTTTCAGACAAGGCGAAGTGCAGTCATGTGACTTTTTAAAGTCCTTTTTAAGAAGATCGTGCAAAACTCGCAAGCCTACACCAGAGACAAGTCTTCACAAAAACTGGTCTAAATCCGATGAAAGTATACACTAGAGGCAAGTCTACCCTGGAGGCAAGTCTACTTAAGCGCAAGTCTGCTCCAAGGACAAGTTTACACCAGAAACAGATGAAGACCCCATGCAAGTCTACACCAGAGGCAGGATACAGGCAAGTGTACTCCAGACGCAAGACTGCGCCAGAAGCTAGACTACCACCACCAGAGGCATCAATGCATAATCTTCCACAACGCCGTTCATCTGCCAACTTACGCGAATCACATTGACGTGATTGGATGAGCACAATAAGCCATCAATGAAGCATTTGCTGCCATTGAGGCAAAAACAGCTAAAATAGGTCTTACAGGAAATGATTGAACAGCAAAGTATTCGCTGTCAGGAAGTACGATTCGCACAGAATGTTACCAAGGACAGCAGAAACTTTAAGGTACCCACGAACTTCGCCTACCCGGCATCAGAGCATAGCCACCGGTCGAAAGTAGCATCACACTTGCCAATCACATTTTCTTCTTCTTTAGTAAAGGAGCCCATTGCTTTTTATCATACTTTGATCATTACTTTACTGCTGAATTGCGCAAAAACTTGGGCGTCATTAAAAGCGTAAGAGGAAGCCATTGACCCTGTGAAGAGACTGTTCCGAATTTTTGGTCCTGTTTGCGTTGATGGTCTCTGAAGGAGAAGATTTGACGACGAACTCTTTGGGCTACACAGTGGCATGCGCTTTTTCATAAGTTAAGAATATAGCGGCTAGGGTGGCCAGGCCATGTTCAGACTATAGACAGCTCGAAGAATCTTTGAATCCGAGCCCATTAAGGAACGCAACAAAGAATCTTCTTAACTTATGTTGAGCCAATATATGGAGAAAGATTTCAAGGAAATTAGTGTGAAAAACTAGAGACAGCGTACGCGGGAGACCGTGGAAGCTGATGGGGGATGTTGAATGAGGCACAGGTCCCCAACGATTTTTTTTTTTTTTTTGCCAATGAAACATGACGAAAAAGAAGAAGTTCTCATGGTGGGGATGATTTTTGTTGATTCCCATCTCTTCATTGAGAAGGGAGTCCAGTGGTTAGCACTAAAGTCTAGAAGGGACCAAGACCCCAGTTACTCCTATTGTTCGTGGCATTCCTCTATCACAAGTGCAGGGAGCCTACAGTTCTTTTTCTGAGTTGGACTGCCAAAATTTGAGACGCTTTTCATAGACAATTAGTAATCCCTGTGTATTGTCAGGAAATCGAATGACCTGGTGGCGTGAAAAATATGCAAGATATTCAAACCCAAAAATCGAGTGCGTAAGCGCACTTACCTCAATGTAATTGTCCATCTTGACAGTAAATCTGTCTTTATCCGAGGAACGTGGTTGCCTCTGACGCGGTTTGTTTGCTTTTTTTGTGGAGAGATGATTTAAGCACCCTCTAAGCCTACTAATAGTAGGCCAGGCCTATTATTTAAACCCTCGAAGGGGGGTGGGATTGCTACTGTTTTCATACGAATTGTGCACAGCTATAAACGCCGAGGGGACTACGTTGAAGTCTGTTCTCTTATCTAGTCTCGTATCACATAAATTCACAGCACATCCAATGGTATTATATGATAATGGGATTTCTGCATGCATTAGGTCGCCACTAGACAGGTGTTGTGAGGGCTGTACAGAGGGCGCCACGAGAAGGCTTTACCTCAACTGGACCATATCTTTGTCCAACTCTCTTTGTTCAACTCTTCATTCAACTCTTCAATCCAACTCTTCATCCAAACCATTATCCAACGCACTGCTATCCTAGCAGGGTTTGTGCAGGCAGCAACTTTGCTCTGTGTACATAAGCTCATACTCCTTTGGGCTCAAGAGGCAACGTAGTCAGTAACGAGTAACGAAGTCATCTCTCAAAATACCAAGCTGACTTTTGACATGTAAAACATTGCTCATCCCAGTTCTGCTTAATAGCGCAGAGACCTGGACTCTACTAAAAGTGGATGCAGAAGTCGTTGGTCGTTTTCAGAAAAAGGTACAAGATTCAACCATGAACTGTACAGTGGTCTGCACTTTTTAGGCGTCTTCGGATATAAGGTTTAAGATACGGATGGATAACACTGTCTCTGTCCAAAGAGTCTTCGCAATGTAGTAGAGGACGTCGTCCTCCATCGATATGGCGCACGCGAGTGGAGAAGGAACTCAACTCAAACTTGGCGTGCGCAACTGAATGCAGCTGGCGCAATGTTGTGCTGGCTGGTGAGGCTTGTTGGTTCAGGTCCAGGTTCACCTAGGTCTGTAACGCCAACCGAAGAAGAAGAAGAATGTCCATCTGTAAACATTGGAGTAGATTCGAAGAGCGTCACAGCAAAGTTGATTATGCACTGTGATGTATTGGGTCTATGACTTGATTGATTCGTGCTGTTTGCTATAAGATGGCGTAACTTGTATTATTCCATTGAGACTATTCTTCTGGAATAGCCGTTGGAAAGCGTCTGTCATTGTACGTCATTTTAGCATATATCATACATTTGAAGCGGAAACAATAATCAAACACTTAAATATGTCGAACTTTGTGCCTGAAAAAGTGTTTTTGCAGCGGAGTTGTCCTTTATCATTTTAATCTAAAGGAAACTGCTGCCGAAAGTAATCGTGTTTTGGTGGAAATTTACGGTAAACATGCGCTAGCTGAGTAAACGTACCAAAAGTGGTTTCCTCGATTTAAAAGCGGTGATTTCGGCTTAGAAGACGATGAGCATCCTGGACAGCCAAAAAGAGTTTGAACATGAAGAACTGGAAGCATTACTCTATGAAGATTGTTTACAAGCACAAGAAGAGCTCACAGAATCTTTGGGTGTCACTCAAGAAGCACAATACAAGTTACGCCATCTCTTAGAAAAGCGCACGAATTAAGTTATAGACCCAATAGATTTATGTCTTTAAATTTTTAAACATTCCTGTTTATAATATGAATGGCACTAAGTACAATAATTCAATGACCTACCTACCTACATGTATATTGCTTTCAACAACAAAAAATAAACAAACCCTTTATATTCATCAACTCCCACCTATATCAAGCTTCGTATTTAATTCAATTAACTTGTCAGCTCTCCCTAAACGAATTCAATATCCCCAACAGCCTCTGCGTTATTTTTAGGCAATTCGTTTGAAAAAAAAAAACACACAATCAACCGAAAGTCCATTGCATACGTCAACAAACGAAATCAAAACAATATCCTCGAGGAAAGTTGCACTCCATTCCCATTCCCAGTCCCATTCCATTTCATTGCCCGATAGTTGCCATCGTCACAGCTTTGAAAATACAATTCAAACGAATACCTGAATGCACCTGAAAATAGACTCTGGGAAATGTGGGAATTCGATTAATTGAAAATGGAAAAACAAAAATGTGAGAAATTCCCTGAAACTGAAAGGTCTAAAATTATTTTAAATTGCCTATGTGGGAAGTGCTGACTGGATATTTCATTACATTTGAACTTTACAAAATTTCGAATTGCATTTCATAACTTTTCTTTTTTTTTCTTTCTTTTTAGGTAAGTGAACGATTTTGTGAAGTTGTGGTGAGTTTTAGTCATTTGTAGCCTTTTTTACAATCTTTTTTAAGGGACAGTTAGACTGAACAACGATGTTCTTTTAAGTAAATATTTAAGCACTCTTTTTTTTTTTATTTTCTTTAATGATGCAGATTCATTTTGAATCTGGAAATTCGAAGTGCATCTCAACGTGATTTCGGCCTGCGATTCGTTTCATTGTACTCATTGTACAGGATTACTGAGGATTACTTTGGAAACTTTAACAAGCAAGACTTAAACATCTTGTTGCACTTTTGTACATATTTGGATTCAAATTCGGGAAAAACGAACAACAAACGAAACCATTTTCGCGCGAGTATAATCCGCATATTGACAGTTTTTTTTTCGCAGTATTTTTTTTTTTTTTTTCTCATCATCCTGTAGTGAACACTTCTCGATCATTTCACAAGCCAACCCCCTTTGATTGATGCCCACTGTTGCGAAGGTCACATTTCAATGTCTAGACAATTTCCCTCCCTTCAAACCATTGCGGGGTTGGAAGCAGAAGCAATCATCAATCAAATGATGCCAAATGAAGTCGTGAACTCGATGAAGTCCCACCACGTCCTTCGCCAACTTCATTCGAATAAATCGCTTTCCCTCATTAGACAGCATTAAGAAGTCATATCCATGAAATTAATCTCTGACCCTCTCTAATATAGCTCGCCTCCCCCGGGGTATGATATTTTCAAATGCGGTTAAAGTTCTGAAGGCCAGCCCACCACCCCAACAACTTTGACTGCACACCACATGCAATGGCCATAAATTCATCCTCCGATGAGGGTCGTAATCCAATTTTAGTTAAATAACGAAACCCTTGGATTAATTCTCAACCCGAACCGCCCGGATGTGGCCGAAAAATTAATATCTCGTGCTGCTCCATCCGCATAAAGCACTCAGCGGCTCAATCTTCTGTGTGCATAGACGCCTGAATTATTCACTCACCATCCGCCTAATCCGCAACTCGGCCTATCCCCTATCAAGACCAGCAAAAAAGGACACCGTCCTAGGGTGTCTCTGGAGGGCGCCATTTCGATTTTTTTCCTTCTTCTGGCGCCAAAATACCCTTCCTCGTCAAGAATTTGCACAACACTTTAATTAATTTGGTATCCACGTCCACCGACGCCTCCTAATCCGATCCGTTCCATCCGAATCGTGGGTGGCCGACACGGCTCGGTCACGGCCTAGGCCATGGCTCTATTGACCAAGGTTACGACTGTAAACAATACTTTAATCGACTACTGTCATATCTCAGCGCGATGGAGGTGGAGAGTTTTGATTTTAATTGAATTGAATCCTGAGTACACTGAACCAATGTGCCACCCACCGCCAGTTCGCCACCAGCACTGCCGTCACTTAGGAAGGACTCAAGAGGCTGAGAGTGGCTGCGTATGGCTGGGTGTGCGGCGGCTGGATGGCGGTGCGGCAGAGCGACTCTGTGGCTCTGGGTGTTCGACGCTGTTGTTTGGGTTCTGGATGTGGATGCCATACAAAGTAATCCTCCCCGGAGGGGCCATAATCTTTTGTGTGTGTTTACTTATTAATTTATTGCGGCAAATCTGTTGTTTCTTTTTTCTCGTCTCTCGCTCTGCGGATTGTGTTTATTTTCTTTTTTTGCTGCTTTCGCTCGATTCTAGAACAAGAGTAAACAGCGAGGCGGCGGATTTTATTAGCTGTTTCTCGGATGTAATTTCATGTCGTGGCACGGCTCGTGCATGTTTCAAGTTCACGTTATGAACTCGAAAAGTTGTGATGAGCTGTGCTTAGGGTGGAGGGGGGTGGGAGAATTGGAGCCTGCAACACTTTGCCTACTGGTGGATCATCGGGCACAGCGTGTTTGCTGAGTTTGTGGTCTTTCCCTACTTTGAAATGGAATCAGTTCAGTGGAGCACTTGGTTATGAGGGCGTGCTGGAGGGTGGTAAAAAGTTTTGCAATGACGGAAAGTCGCTGGAATTTGTTGAAGGAGACACGAGACTACGAGAAGCACATTTTACGGTGTCCATTCTGTAAGTCAGTTGACGCTCCTTCTGTCGGTGTTGACCCGTCAAATCCCGTAATCCTGCTTGATGGAAAATTCAAATTACATTTTCACGCCAAAATCCGAATCACACCCCCACTGGTGTGCGTTCAAAATGTCCGCCAACACCTCGCGCAGCAACTCCCCTGAACATCGTACACGCACTGCAAAGTCGCATTCCGTCGGGATATGGGACGCGAACACGTGTTTGTCTGTCAAATCTCCCCGAGAGAGAACGAGTAGGTAACCAGAAGTTATTGCGGAAATGTTGAATTCTCAACAAGAATTTATCCGCTGCGTGAATTTGCGAAACCAATTTTCAAGACATTGCCGCCGCCGCGTCTACGTCCGCCAACCTGATGATTTTCAATCCGCACATGGCGGCAATTTCCGTGATGGGAATGTACACTCAAAAAAATCACACCTACACAAACGCACGCATTTGGGAAGCTGTACGAAACTAGATGGCGGTGGCACTGGAATGGGGACTATATCGAGGGAAATTGTGCGGAATATGTCAAGGCAAACACGGTGATTGGTTTCTGCACGCTGACGGTGACGATCAGAACGATGATGGAGGGGGGATGGTGGGGGTGTGCGGATGGTTGAATAGATGACGAAATTATGTTCAAATTAGATTGAGAAAATTTTGTGAAAATCCAATGAAACCACTTGCCATGGCGTAACCGGGACAGGATACGAGCACATAACAGGATCGAGATAATTATGGAAATTTCGGATCAAAATGGCTGTGGCTGACTTAATTAAGTTCCTCCGGCTACTTGGGGGGGAACCGTGATGAGGATGTGTGTTATATTTCAATCAGTACTGGCAGGGGGGTATCGGTACGGCAAAGCCTTTTCGATTTATCGTGCGAATGCACGCTATTTTCCGGGTCGTACCTCAGCGTCATCACCGATTCCGTGCCACGTGTGAGATATTTCGATGCAATCGATGGAGTTATTGTCGCTGGGGAGAGAGAACGTAATTTTCGTTCTAATTAGTGAAGTTAGTGCTGCTCCTCGAAGGCAGTGCCAAATTGGATTTGGAATAAAGGTCGCCGCTTTTACAGTTCACACTAATGAGAAATGTCAAGTTCAGGTGTAGGTTTTCACTTTAGTTTGGGGGGGAGCAGGAGGGAGCAAGGGATTCATTCAAGAATCGAAAGGTTGGAGTGCACCTAGAATGAGGAAACGTCTCATGCAACAGGGATTAGATTGGATCTTATGCATTCATCGCCTTGTGTGTTTCCTGGTTCCAGAACGGAAGCTCATTAGCAGCCAAGCTGCCTAAGTATTCATTGTCACAGCGAACATTTTTTTTCGACTATGAATATCTACTAGAGATGACTGCCAGTAAACCAATCATCGTGTGTGGAAAAACACGTGAACTGTAAATGATAAAAATGATTGGCGTGTTTTTTCACAGTCACAAGATCCATGAATATAGCGGTTAAAGATAGGAACTAAATCACTGGATGCAAACAAAATCACGGTAAACAGAGCAGTTACCAAGTTAGTTAAAAAACACCCAGACGCTGTTCGAAAGGGTATTTCTATCAAAAACCTGCCCAAAAGTCGATCTTTTAAAATTTAATTTCTTAAGAAGAAGAAGCTACGTATTGTATTTGTTCTACACTTCTTATGCTTTACAGTCAGCAATTGCATCTTGTGATGAAATGGGTTCATAGTGAGAACACTACATAAACGATTGGTTTAATGACAGCAGTAATACCACACAATTATTTTTGGATAGAGAATTTTGAAACGAAAACAGACGAAACCTTTTATGCGCGAGTGTAAAATCATTTATTTTTGACAGAGAATTTTATTGCATATGAATGTAGCGGACTAAAATATTTTCTTTTCTTTCATTTCAAAGAATAAACAATCAACCTTTATGGTTTTAGTGTGTTGGCCCGTTCGTCTATGCGTCGTTCTTTATGTCTCTGAACTTATAAATTCTGAAAATAGTTGTCTTGTCTTGACCTATGTATGTTGACCATGTGTACGAAAATACATTTTTGGATTAATTTCAAGAAGTTGGGGCAAAAATGTAAGCCGCATCGTACCCCAATAAATGATACATACTTCAATAGACTGATCTTTCGGAATGAACTTAAGGTTCTCTCATTCTGAAGTACCCTTGCATTCCAGGTAGACGTCAGTGTCAGACTATTTCTGGCCGTCTTCAATTTCAACTTTTTCTACTAAAAGTCTTAACAAATCCACAAAATGGTAATTTCGCTTGGAACTTTTAATTAAAAATATTTGAGGTCAACAACTGTCGTTGCTCTAAAAACGGAGTTTTGACAAGCCTTATGAGATCATTTTAAAAATGGCAGCCACCGGGATCTATGTTCACAACGTTGAGAATCAGAACATTGATGCTTATGCAAGACTTAGAACCAAAGTAGTATTAAGAATACCATAAAATACTATAAAAGACTCATGTCTTAATGAACCCTTGACCAAATATACTGAAATTGCATTGAAAGAAATTGAAACATAGAGCCAAACATAGGGCCTTACAAATTATTGAGTTTATCTAGAGCTACGAATTTTATCTGTCGCTCCTATCGTCCTACTTGCCTTCTGCCTTACTTGTTTACTTCTACGTGTTAGGTGGTCTGCCGCATCTCCGACTTCCTTGTGGATTCCAATCTAGAGCTTCTTTTGTGTTGTCGTCCTGGGGCCTATGCAGTACAAGACCAATCCACGTCCGTTTGAGGAGGTCGATTTCCAAGTGAAGGGGCACCCGTCCCATTGACTCTCAGAGGTCGGCGTTTGTGGCGGTGTCGGGCTAGAAAGCGCTAATGATCTCCCGGAGGCTTAAGTTGGTGAATACCTGTAGCACTTGTGTTTCTCGTGGAGTTGAAAAACACATGTACACAAGAATAAAAATACATTTGGTGACACAAAAGTTCACACGGACCAAGTCTGACACCTTCAGCAACTACTTGTGGTGCCCGCTCCCGCTTCCACGAATGGAGGGGACCTACAGTTTATTGCCGACTCCAAACGACGAGATTTGAGAGGCTGTTCATCGATAATTAGTATTCATTGAGTATTGTGGTGACGTGAAAATTCGAAGTATTCAGTCCGGGAGCACATTTTGGGAGTTGACGCTCTTAGTCACTGAGACTTCATATTCATGGGTTTACAGCTGGTTAAAAGAAAGCTGTTCGCCCTTATTTTGATAGTCATTCTGTGTTTCTTTTTTCATAGAAGATGTTTTGGGCCTAAATGATGGAAAAAAAATACCATTTCATAAAAGTCTCGTGAACCTTTAATTTCTTCTTAACGAAATTCGATTCTTTTGAGTCTTTTGCGACATTAGGTGAACAGATTTCCACCGTGGTTGGTGCATCCACAATATGGAGAAGCCTCAAGAATGCGAGCATGTTAAAAAAAGTTCCTGTCCTAAGAGCGAGAAATTTAAAGTCCCGAAAAAAACTTTAAAAAATCGAAATACACCGGAAGGAATATCAGAAATTGACCTAATTCCATTTGGAGTGCTCTCCTTGGATGCTGGACAAACCATTGGATCCAGCATCCATAGAAACAAAATCCGCAAACACAAAGTCCTCCGGTAAGGAATCTTTAGGTGTACATCACCATACTTCGAATATTTATTCCTAAGCTGTTTTAAGACAGTTCATAGGGGGGACCCTGTAACTCCCCTGCAGCCTTGGCAATGAAGAGGATTTGGAGTGGGTGTTTCTATTGCTCGTATTTCTTATCCATGTTTCGGCCTTTTTCGTTCTCGGATACTGTGTGCATTTGCCGAAGGAACATCACAGACGCTTTGCCAGGGAAACGGCCAAACACAATGGGATGAAGCATCAGACTGGCCTAATACGTACTTGGGATAAAAACACTCATGACCAACTTCCATGGCAAAATATTAAAATCACTCAGTCGGAGAGTCCTGAATTTCAAAGTGTCTAAAATCTGAATTATGCAAAATTCAGAGAATGCAAAATGCTGATGCCCAAAATTGCAAAAGCCGAAAAATACCAAACGTCAAAAACGACTCCAAAAAGCGATTTTCATAAAAGGGGGTTGCAGCGGAGGAGGGTATTGCAAAGAAGGAGCTCGCTTGCACCGCCCTTCTTCACTAGAAAGCTCCATTTGGAATTTTGGCATTCAGACAAAATCCTAAATTTTGAATTTCGTAATTTTGACGCAATAGCCAATAATTCAATCAACCAAGAGTTTCCGTCTAAATCAGCAGTCAACGCCTTCCGCGCGTATTTTCCAAAATATCTCCCACAAACATTATACTCGTAAATATTTGGCACTCCGCTGTAAAAATAAATTGCATCCAAGACCAACAACGCTTCATTCAAATATTTTTATCTTTTTTTGTTTTTCTGAATCTATCAAAAATCGCCCCCAATTCTACCCACTAATCCTTTTGTTAATCAGAATTCAAATAAAAACTGACTCAAGCTTTTGATAAATTGCAAAGGAGACAAATCCCCGTATCCCCAGGCTCTAGATAAGCGGAAGAAATTGTGTAACCTTGTGTATTGAACTGACCCACTTGTGAGACAAACGACAGTCCCACATTGCTGATTCCCAAACTCACCAATCCACAACGTCGGTTTGGGTATTCGCTTATCGAACATTGTCTAATGGATTCCGCATTTGCTTTTCAGGAAAAAAGCTTCACGCGAGAGCTTTTCGTGAATTACTCTCTATGCCCTATGGCATTCTGTTCAAAGGCAACCTCTTCTTGAGTCTCCCAGGCCCCGAATTGTTGAAACTGCTTAATTTGAGAAATTTTTGACAAATTGTCTTTTTTTTGAAAACAAAATAATTAAAGCTTTTCAAAGAAGCCGGCCAATAACACAGAAAGCTTCTCCCACGAGCCAGACTGTCTCTCAGAGCGTTCGCCGCACATCTGCGCATGCCTCAGTCAGCAGAGAAATTCAGCTGAATCTTTGGAGAGTTTTCACAGCGAGGCAGCCTCTCTACAGCGCCCGGTAATGCAAGAGATGAACATCAGCGACGGCGGAGAGTCGGGAACTTGATGGGCAGAGTGATTAATTTTTCATAGGTCAATCGATTTAATCGATTCAAGATGATGATAAGTGCCTCCGAGTGCAGAAAAGAAGCCAGGCGACCCTAAATGTGGGAAGTAGACGCAAGCTTTCCTGTCAATCTGAATTCGCCACATCTCCCGCGCACACAAACACACCCACACACAGAGATGGATGCTGTGAGTGGGGCTGTGTTGCAAGGCGCATGAAGGAGGCGGGCAGGAAAAGCTTGCACACCTGCGTCGGATATGTGGCGCTGTGCCAGTGTCGTCGTCGTTGTCGTTGTTGGTTTCCGGAACCAGCAGCAGCAGCAGCAGCAAGAGCTGCAGGAGGAGGGCGGAGAGGTGAACAGGATACCCCAACTCGTGCGTGTCTTATAATAGAGTTATTTTTATGTTAATCACCTGTGGTGATGTGCTCTGAAGACCGAACGAGGTGTCTATTTAAAAGCTCTTCACGGAGGGTGGCGCACACACACACGTACATATGCTCGCTAACCCGTGTAATGCTCAAATAATGGAAAAGATGGTGGCTCCTGTTCACTTCCTCGTCCTGACGACAGATGCTTATCGAAAGGATTTAAATAGTCGCAACTACTTCAGCCAACATGGAGGAGGGGTTCGAAACTTGTAATCATGGCCGTTACACCCTCCACGCCCATCGTGCCGTCTTCCCTCGCATCACCAATTAGAGAAAATCATACATTCCTTGTTCGAATCGTGCCTCCGGGCGTCGTTTTACATTTCAGAAGGCCTATTCCTTGGGATAATTTGTTGCCGCTATGGGACCTCAGTTTAATGATTCCCAGGCGATAGCATCGGCCGGCGAATCCTTGCGTCGTCGTTGGGTGGCGGCATTGTGTGCGGCTCGTGTGTGCCTCCTCGAGGGCTCCTTCGGCAGCCGATTGCGGACCCCCCTTAACGGAGAAGCGTGTTCGACATAAGATGCGAGATAAGATTCATTTAAGATTTCCCTTTGATACGGCGCTCTGCGGAGATGTCCTGAGATTCGAATTTATCCCATTTTAATGAGGTTGAATCAGGGTCAGAGATATTATTAGTTTTGTCTGATGAGGTTTTCCCCTGCACGTCGCTGTGCCGTGTTTGGGGGGCCTCCTCTGACCGATATACCCAAGGACGCAACTATTTCAAGTTGAATCTGAGGGTAAATATTTAGATTTCAAAGTCGAACGGCTCTCTTAAAGGATCAACAATTTTGCTGGGATGGGCGGCTTTGGGGGCATATTGAGTACACAGCGCAAGTGGGATGTACGGGCGTACAAATAAAAGTAACCCGAGGCTTTGCTTGAGTCGAAAACAATCCCGATTTGCTGAACGAAGAACACAGTGACTGAGAGAGAGAGAGAGAGAGAGACAGCAAGGAAAACAGATGTTTTTCGTCTAAAGTAGGATACAGCCCTCCTCAGTAGCCTAGGGGACTTTGACGTACAACAACCGTTGTGATGGTTGATTGATTGCCTGTTGGGGGGTGTCAAAGGTCACGTACATACACATGTTTCTTTTATTTTGCCCATGTACTTCTATTTATTCAGTTTTGTGTGATGTGTTCTTTGCCCCCCACTTTGCTCCTTTTTTCGTGTCATTTCTTCCTTCTCCTGGCGGTTTGATTTGATGTTTTTTTTCTCTCTTCTTCTTCTTCTTCCCTAAGAAGCCACTTATTTAGATGGTTTCGATTTTGAATTTACATAAGGACTCTTCAAATTTATGAGGACAACTGCTGAAGCAGAAGATACGCCCAAGGGCTTCCGTATTTTCTTTCGAATGTGAAGTGAGAGTTTCCCACATGGTGATGAATGCAGGATAGAGAGCCTGCTAGTGATTTATTTTGAAATTAGTTCTTCTAGGCACCGCTGGAGTGTGAGGGAGGCTAATTTTAGTTCTTCAAGATGACATTTGACATTTAACCTTTCAATACACAGCGATTTTGTGTTCTTTTTCGCAGTTTTTTTTTTCTCCAATCCGATGATTGAAAGTGGGATGGGACGATCGTGTGTACCTCTGAAGCCCCCCAAAAAAAAGTAAAAAAGGGCAATGGAGACCTGTGTATGCCCTTATGGAATTCTTATATTTCAATGATTGCAGAGACGTCTTTTTGGGCTAATCTCTGCCCCGAGGGTATTTTCTGTCTCTAGAGACTGTTTCCGTATCTTGATGCATTTAGTATTCGTCCTGCTAAAAAGTATACTCTTTTGAAAACGCCGCATGTTCTTCAAATTCCGCATCAAAAACTCAACAAGTATGGCCTTCTCAACAAAGTTTCAGCGTCGCAGGAAACATAACGATGAATGGCTCATTCATTTTTCGGTTTCGAATGTAAAGCTTCATAAAATACGCATAGCTACAGGCTTTTGAAGAACGTGTTATTTCTTTATTATGTTTGGACTCTGCCATTTAGTAGAAGAATAGTATCATTCCAATGGACACTCCGATAAGATTCGCAACATTCTATTCTTTTAAGAAAATTTTTAACCATTTCTCCGCGAATTTCAGGTTCATTCATTTCCTCGCGAACTGAACTACTTTCAAGAAACTGTCAACGCCCGCAAAGTGCTTAAAATTTTGACAAGCCCCTCCAATCGAATGCAGCATGAGAAAAGTGTTCCCACAATGGGTTGCCTTGCACGAAGCATACTCTTGCGTTGCCCTTTCAGACTGTCACTCATTTCCGTCGATAACTATGCTCTCAAGGCAAGCTTCCCACAGCGGGAGTTTGGAATACCTTATGACTTGCAGAACAGACTATAAAATGTTTATTTTAAATGCGGCTAAAGATCGGGGTTATTTTCGTTAACAGGGTCTATTGCGTAGGTCCAAAAAAAATATTCGAAATCTCATGATTTTGATAGCCAATTGACTTTGCCAAATGTGAACGTAAGCTACCAGGACGAATTCTCACGCGATAAAGCCATATTTTGTCTTGTTGTGTGGCTTGTAGTCCCGTCTTGTTTAACCCACAAGAATTAGCCTTCAATCAGTAAGCTTCTGCATTTTGTGGAAAGTTTCAAATTCTTCACCCTACGTGGCTGTTTATTGGAACAGTACGTTCTAGGGTACATTTCAATACATGCACCACAACCTACATTCCTGCCTACCTACTCAGGGATGTCGAAGATACTTTTTGCGGTGATAACCCTGTGTGGCATTCCTTTGAGACTAAGCTGTTCACGGTACGCTTGCAAATGCAAAGACAAGGTCTCCTTCTATAATAGTCCAATTCAATCCCCCCTTATACTTATAAGGCTTAGATTCGAAAACTTTTAAAGCTGAAAATCACATTTACTAAGTTCCGAGCAGGCCTTCGGCCTTTTTTCCATTACACAACGAATATGCGTGTACCCAAACTTTTTCGTGGATTCCTAGTGATAGTTTCTCCAACTGTGGAAGTCAGTCAGTGTATCGATTGCAGAGAGTCTCTACTTAAAATGAGCAAATGGAAACAAGGTGAGTTTGGTGCATACTGTGAGTGCCCAACTTTGATGCAGAAGAGGGAAATAGGGCGGTCACGGTTGTTGCACTGTATACATTGCCGAATAATAATTGAGTGGTACTACAGCTCATAATGGACCAGGGCCTAGCTTCTACAACAACAACTCGTGTTTGGCGAACTCCGAAGACAAGACAGTGAGATTTGAGAAGCTTTTCATAACACTTTACTCTTTGAGTGTTGTTAGCAACTCGAAAGAACTAGCACCGTGAATAGATGGGAGGTGTCCCGTCCGGGAATTGAACCTAGACTTTCTGCGTGGCGCTCGACACTTACCACTAGGCCACGGCGACCACGCATACATTCCCAAACTGCGAGTTTATTGTCCCTCTGATCCCACATCAAACAAAAAACGTCGTTCCTACACGTAGGCTAGCTGAAAATAGGCAGAAATGAAATAAAGAAAAACTTTACACCTCATCTAGATGCTGAAAAGCATTTTGTATAGAAAAGAATGGAAACAGAAAAGGAAACAAACAAATTAGAAAAAGGAAGTGTGTTCAAAAATCTTCCCTTTACCACCAAACAACCCCAGAAGATTGACCTAAGCGAACAATCCCAAATAAATCCATAACACCCTCACCTACCTTCTGCCATTGTCTTCCATAAATCTTTTCCCACTTATAACTATTTACATTACATAACACTAGAGGGCCAGATGTTGTTGGTACAACTTCACCTTTCCGCTTATGGTTAGGTTGGAACGACCTCTATTGACTACCGTAAGAACTTCATGGCGGAGACGTTATCACCAGCCTAATTTTTTCACTCGTCTAATAGGGCAAGAAGGTCATTCCTTAACCAATTCACGCATGACAGCATCAGAAGTTCCTTCAAGTGGCACTGCAGTCCAGGGTGGAACTGAGCCGCGGACAGCATACGAGTATCTCTCGCGCTCGTATGGTCTCTCAGCTGCATCCAGTTTCGCACAACATGTTGGTTGATGTCCTTCTTTGAAGTTCTCCACTTTGGCATTGTCCCAATGGCTCGGATTCAGAAGGCTAGGATAGTGTTATCCATCCGCTTTAAATTACCTAACCATCTTGAGCTCAGTATCCGTAAAATCTTTACAAGGCACATGTCGCCTTACAGGCTGTAGAATCTGTTATTGAATTTTCCTTTCTGCATGGCCATCAACAGAACCAAAAATCGCACCTAGATCTAGCTTAGACGTTATTCAGAGGGCCTTCCTCCCAGCACCAGACATTAGAACAATGTAAAACTTCAATCTCTGCCATCTCTGACAGATGCACTGCTTTTAGCCGTCAAGACTAAATTCTCTACAGCGCGCGATCACTTGGTGTTTATGCCAGAGATTCGATTTTCTTCTTAGTGCAAACCTTTAGGAGACCGACAGTCGACAGTGTCTTTGTCCATTCATCCATGCCGTTGTTTGTTGTTGCGAGTCTGCGAACCAGAGTTTTTTTTCGCGCTGCATTCACATTACGCATCATTTTCTTCTTCTTCTTTTTCTTCTTCTGGCGCTACAGTCCGGGGTGGACCTGGGCCTCAACCAACATGCCTCTCCAGCCAGCATAGTCTTTCGTCAACTGCTACCAGTTGCGCACTCCAAGTTGGTTGAGGTCCTTCTGCACTTGTGTGCGCCACCTTAGTCTGGGCCGCCCTTTGTACGCATCATTTTGCGTTAATCTTTTTCAGTGCGTTGGGGTGTCATGATATGCCGGACCCATATTTCGTCCCCAAGCACATCTCTCCATTTCCCTCAGAATTGCTTTACACAATGATAGACGGACCATCAGTGCAATGCATCGGAGTTCGAACCATTGCCACCTTCATTCAGGTATTTACTTGACACTGACATCTTAAAGCACAACGAAAGTCGATTGACACATCAGCAACAGTCTTTGTTGACGGTTCAATCGGGCAAACAAGTTCCATTCCTCTAAGTAAGTGTCTTCTGCTAATCACAGATTCAGGTCCATTCCCCCCACAAGGAGGCAATCAACGAGTCAGAGCATCTCGCCCCACTTCACACACAGTTCCCCACTTCAGAAACCACATGTGATGCCTTCCAGGAACACACAGCCCAAAGTCTTCGAACTTAGCAAATCTCAGTGGAGAACAGCAATTTCGTTTCGATTATGACATCGATTTATTGTGCACCGCTAGGTGGAAGGCAATGCGTCAACACGCACTAAAGTTATTCGTCATTATGTCAATCTGACATGTGTCACGTTTCTTTCAAGGAATCACCCACTGCTCCTTGCGGCCGCTGCTGCCTGCTTGTGGTGGTTGGACGCATTCTCACTTGTACGCATTTATTCATGGCCAATGGGTTTTTGTCAACGGCAGGCAGGCGTTTGATGAATTGCTAGGAAGTCATTTCACGTGAGTCTATGACTTGCACGTTTGTGTTGCGTTTCAAGTGCGTTCGTTTGTCACGTAGATTCGGGTTTTAAATGTTTGCTGAACTTACAACCTGTTACCCTGCTCTAGTAATGTGGGACGGACTTTGGTGAAAAGGATGCGAAGAGCAAGGTCTTGTGAAAGAAATGAAGCGCCAACTTTTCGCTAGTGATGCCAAATTTCAGTTTTTTAAGTGAATTTGGAGAAGCAGTTCAAAATGGACTTTCGTTTTCACAAGGACTACGACAATTAACTAGAAGGACTAGGACACATACCTGGATGAGAGTCTGGACAGGGAAGTGGCCAAGGGTTTGAATAACGACTTGAACAAAGACTTAGACAAAAACTTGGACAAGAACTTGGAAAAGGACTTGGACAAGGTTTTGGAAAAAAAACTTGGACAAGAATTTGGACAAGCACTTGGACAAGAATTCGGACAAGCACTTGGACAAGAATTTGGACAAGCACTTGGACAAGAATTTGGACAAGCACTTGGGCAAGAATTTGGACAAGCACTTGGACAAGAACTTGAACAAGGACTTGGACAAGGAATTTTATAAGAACTTGAACAAGGACTTGGAAAAGGACTTGGACAAGGTCTTGGACAAAAACTTGGACAAGAACTTGGACAAGAGCATAGACAAGAACTTGGACAAGAACATGGACAAGAACTTGGACAAGCACTTGGACAAGAACTTGGACAAGGACCTGGACAACGGTTTGGACAAGACTTGGGCAAAGATTTGAACAATAACTTGGGTAAGGACAAGGTTTTGGGTAAAGAATTATATAATGAATTGGACAAGAAATATAAAAAAAGGAACTAAAAAAGAAATTTAACAATATTTTGATCGATGACTTGAGCAATGACTTGGACAAGCATCAGGACGAGGGTTTAGCCAAGAATTTTGACAAGGACCTAGATAAAAATCAGAGAAGAACTTGGAGAAGAATATAAGGCAACGACTGGGGCAAGAAGAATTGATTGAACTTCGTCTTTGAATGCATATGACATGCAGGACTGTCCTTAACCTGATATGATAAAGACTCTTAGAACTCAAGCAATTAAAGCTTTAAGGCAAGTGACTCGAGCGAAACTAGTCAATATGTCATGACATCTACAACGCAAACCAGCGATACATGCCTTGTGTCATTCCCTTACGACTTTCATTAATTGAAGGGAAGTCCTTAAGTTACATGACAATGTAAAGCTGTCTACTCTTAATAATTAATGCGAAAGCAATATGATGACCATCACTGAGACGAACGAACCCCCTCATCAGAAGTCACCTTTTTTTCTGTTCAGTCAGTCATGACATCAGGTTAACGACCGCCCACATTGGATTCACTGCTGCGACACGCAAACGTACACTTAGCTATGTAAACATATTTTTTTCTCTTTCTTCTTCTTTTGTCTTGTACATTTCGACGGTATTCAATTAAAGGCAATCACATTTGTACGAGACATCAACAAATTAATATTAATTGCGCAAATTCCCTTGAGCTGTCAAACCAATTTGACAATTATCAAGATCGTTACAAACAGATCTATTACGCGAAGTGATTGACTTCTGGTAATAAACGTGAAACAAGGCAAGTGATGTATGACGTGTGTAAAGTCATAAGGGGAATTTTTTGTTGTTGTCTATCGGATAGGATTTTGGAAACTTCCCAGATTACTGATCTTTAAGTATTTTGAATTGATTGCATTTTTCTGTCAGTGAATTGTGATTTCTTTTGCAGAAATTATTGCTTATGTCAAATATTTCCTGATCTGAAATCAGTTCACTCCATTGTAAAGAGGAAGAGTCTGTGAAGTGACGTGTATGCATTTAAAATGCATCAAGGTGCATTTTACCAATCTACAGAAGTGTCATTGTTTGACAATACTTCTCAGAAACTGCGGTTCAAATTTAGGAGAGTGACAACTTTATTTGTCTGTGCATCAGTAAAAGCTACCTTCTTGCGATCACCACCTCAATGGCGCCGACAATGATCACCAATTTGTGTTACTGTGTCGTTTTTTTAAGATATTTTATTCCCGAAATGCGATACTCAGTCTCAGAAGGCGAACGTTACCATGAACAATCAACGTGATTGATTGAATTGTCTTGTCGTGATTAGCCACAGCATTAATACGCATTTGATGAATGATTACCTTATACATTTTGAAGGTTTCGTTCTCTAACCAGACACTCTCAACTTTCTGCACATCAGGCCGTTCGCCATATTGGTCAATCTCTCCACAACTCTGGAACTTATTTTTTTCGAAGGCACAGTCGACTTCTGAGTCCCAGGATCTCATATTTGGCACAGCCCTCCCAAGCCCTAAGAATCCTTCCTTGAAAAAATTTTAGATTTTGGCTATTAGATAATATTCCAAATTAGGGCTCGATATAATTTCATAGAGCGGGCCAAAGCTATAGAGTACGAAATGGAGAGGCATGGCCGCTGCACATTCGTCCCAAATACAATTAAGGGGGAAATTGAGCTGCGAAGAGCAGTTCATGTTGGTACAGTGCGGCTTAACACAGAGGTAGTGGGAGGCGAGTGGGAAGAATGCAACTGCTAACTTCTAGCCAGCTTTTGTTGAAATAACAACATAACAGTGATAAACTTGATGTTGTAAGGAATCAAGTTGAGTTCTGTTGGACAGCTTTGCTTTTAGCAAGTATGTGCAGATTGGAGTTGGCAGCAAGAGACCAAATAGAAATGTTGTAATCAAGCTGTGGTCAAATGTAGGCTCTGCAAAACAGACGAGTTTACTTATCAGAGAGGTCATTCGGACGTCGATTAGAAAGCAGGCACATAACTGCCGCTAATCGCTCTCCGCTCATTTTAATGCTACCATGCAACTATTTTGAAGAGAGTACTTAAGACTTGGGCAAACAAACATTTCTGTCAGAGAATGTAGACATTTCAATAAGAATCAGCACCTGTCGAATCAAAAAAACAATGTTTTCACACCACATCAACCAAGCCCGTCGACGGGAATGGGTCAAAATAAAAAAAGGCACTTGCGTATAGCATGCTATTCTTTATTCGGCCGTCTTAATGCCTTTGTTAGCGCCAAAGGTGAGCGTATGGAAAATGATTTGAAAATTGGTGTATTCTTCAACAATTTGGATTATATTGAGTTGAGAGTCATTCATCCTATTTGAGACGCTTAAGTGTTAGTAGTCGTTATAATCAAAGTTTTATTATTGTTACATTCGCAGTCGTTCCAAGTCTAGCCCGAATAGAAGGGGCTTCTTGCAAGGAGGGAGTACAAAAGACTGTCATCAATTAGAGATACCAAGCAATTCCTTGTCAAAACATTTTAAGAAATTGAGAATTTCAGGTTGCGACCTTAAAGTAACAAACCTTCCATCTCTAAAAAGTAAGTCAATTGAGCAATTTTTCGATTTCTTCAAAAATACCGATGGCGCCCCAAGTCGTTTTACATCCACCGAAAATGCGAGTAGTCAGAAGGAGCAAGGTCTGAAGAATACGGTGGTCGCAGTAAGACCACCCATTTTAGTGTTTCCAGCCTGTTTTTGACCGCTTTAGTCACGTTAGGCCGGACGTTATCCTGTTGCAAAATCACCTTGTCATGCCTTTCGGTCGTTTCTGTTGGTTTTTAATGCAATGTGCAGCTCAAATGAAATAGTTGTAGTCGATAACGTTTCCCATCAATGGTTTCGCCTAGTTTTATCAGCTCATAGGACATCAAACCCGTCTGGTCCCATCATATGCAGAGCTTAACCTTTGAACAGTGGATGTTTTTTTTTTGGTGTGGACACAGACGATGATGGAACGTGTTCACATGGCTTTGCATAGATTTTTTCTCTTTTTTGGATGTTTTTCAAGAAGCACATCCGAGGTGAGGAACAACATTTTTCGGCTTTGACTCGTACAGCATCCAGTATCCTTGCTTTTGAATGAATCCAAAATCTCCTTAATCGAACGCAAAATGGTTGTTGAGTCACTCTAAACGATTCTTCGAGTTCACTTTCTTGGCTGACCAAGACGTACTTTATTTCCGACTACTTTTAAAGCGTCGAAAACCACTCTCTGGATGATTTATGGGTTGGAGCAGATTCACCATAAGCTTCTACCAGAATTCGATGGGCGAAAACCCGAAAATTTGCCGCAAATGGTGTTTATTAGAAAAAAAAACGGACATTTTCGAAGAGGCAAAAACAATATTGTTGTCTAACGCAGATGCTGATGCTCAATAATTTTTGCTGGCAAATATCAGACCTTTCCAATGAAATACCAATCGCTTCCAATATCAGTCAAAACTTGCAGGTGGCGCCATCTCTTGAAACCAAGTAAATTGGGACCCCCAATAATTTATATGAGAGGCACCGTTGCCAACACTCGACTCCAAATAGTTTCGCCGTTAGACATCCAAGATTGATCAAAGCCCAGGGATCTCGAATTATTTAATTATACAAATAGATGATTAAGAGCTCAGGGTGTAGAACCGTAAGACGTGGAACCTGTTAACCTGAAACTCAGATTTTTAATTCGTAACTTAAAAAACCCAGCCCTTCAAAAACCAACAAAACAATTTTTCTACTTCATTGTCAGATTTTCTGCAACACAGTTTCAAATTTAAAATGGCCTCATAAATTAAGCATAACTTTGCATTTTCCATTAAAAGCACGCCGAAAAGAGCACTCGTACCAATTTACATTGCACGCACAATTTCCATTTCCAACTTAATTTTTCAAAAAAACACCCCATTCCATGGGCTTTACTTCTTTTCGAAATTCATATGACAAACATATGTTCCCAACGCCGAATCCCAATACACACGCACACGCATCATTTGCTGCGCACCTTTTCCCGTGTTTAATTTGCCTAAAGGAAGAGTTTGCGGGTCGGTGCAGCAAGCACGCTGCATTGCTTTCCGGTGCAAATAAAAAAGTTTCCAATTGCCATTGACAAGCGTATTGACTCTGTACGCCGTGCGCTTGATATGAAAACCTATTAAATATTCAGTTTATATTAAATTAAGTGTAAATTTGAAAAAAAACGGGAATAGATTTGATTTGAGCGGTGGGATAACATTTATTCCACTCGCCGCGAGGACTTTGAACTGATTTCCTCCCATTCGATCGGACGAAAATTGCTTCCTCTGGTGAATTTAATTTGCTACACATTGTGACAGAGAACATTTTTAGTTTTTTTCCCCCTCTTTGAATTATAATGAAGGGAGGACGGATGTTGACATTGGTCGGATGTGGACTTGTTGAAACATTAATTTTGAATTTTTTTTGGCTGATTTTTTTTTTGACTGCGGTAAAAGAAATTTAACAACTACTTCGGAGACTAATCACTCCCTGTGGAAAGTAACGAGAAATGTGAAAAAGGATCTTACACCAACCTTAAGGACGATATAACAAATGTGTGACGCGAGTCAATTTCTAGTCTGCTTAACATATAAAGGGTGTTCCAACAAGAACGCAAGATTTAAATTTGGCGCCATTCGAATTGTCATTGTTTAACATTTGAACAATTATCATTGTTTTTTAGGAGAAGGTATAAGGTTAATAAAAATGGAGGGCTACACGAATGAACAACGCACTCTCATTGTAAAATTTTTTTACCAAAATGGTGAAAGTTTTGCGGCTACAGTTCGCAAATTGCGATCAATTTGGGTTTACGATAATGCTCCAAAGGAGTCAACTGTAAAGCGATTAAGGGAAAAATTTGCTGAAACTGGGTCTGTAACTGATGTAAAGACAACAACGCGCCTTCGACCAAGTCGATTTTGTGGACTTTGAGCTGGAGGAATCATTGCACCTTTTTTTATGAAGATGAGTCAGGTCAAGCGCAAACAGTCAATGGTGTTCGGTATCGTAAAATAATAATTTTTAATTTTTTCGTGCTTAGAATTGAAGAAATGAATGTGGGGGGGATGCGGTTTTAACAAGACGGCGCCACATCTCATACAGACAGAGAAGCAATTCAATTGCTGCATCTGTCATTTACCGGCCGTGTTATTTCGCGTTTTGGAGACCAGAATTGGCCGCCTAGCTCGTGCGATTTATGATCATTGGACTTTTTTCTTTGGGGTTTTTTGAAGTCGATGCCTTATGCGAATAAGCCGACGACGACTCAACCCTTAAAAGAGGAAATTGGACGCTGCATTATTGACTTACTGCAGCATTTATGCGAAATGGTCGTTGAAAATTTAATTAAAAGATCTCTGATGAAAATATGGATGATTGCAGATGAGTTAGCCCCACGTCTTATTCAACGTCTTCAAGATTCAGACATATACTCTATTTTTAAACAATCGTCATACATAGGCAACCCAAATCTTGTACCGAACCGGCTTTACCAAGCGCTACTTAAGAGGCAATCTAGAGGCTACAAAACCCTTTCTTTGAAGACCAATCTGGGCTTATAATGCACGTTGATCCTCCCTGTCCTGCTTTTTAGCGCTGAAGCTTGGACATTGTTCAGGATGAGGAAGACATTGGTCTTTTCGAAAGGTGAGTTTTAAGTGGAATTTTTGGTCCTGTTTGCGTTGTTGTCGTCTGGGGGAGAAGATTCAACGACGTACTCTATAGGCTGTACAGCGGTATGCGTCTAGTCAATCGTCTACAGATAGAATGCTTAAGATGGCTAGATCATGTAAGTTGACTGCATACACAGCGCCAGCCCACAGAGTCCTCGAATTTAAGCAATTTATAATTGCTTAATTGTCACTCATGCAATAATTCAGGTTTCACGATGGTTGGCATAGAAGAAAAAATCAAAAAGTTGTATGGACATGCGCAGGATAAGCTTTTCAATGAGTCTTCAAGGATTTAATTTCAAGCGTCAGTTTGTGAAATTCACTCAATAGCTTCAAATGTTATGTCAAAAAGTCTATGTGATAGCAAATGAAGCCTTTTTTAATTGACATGCCAGGCCAGTTGAAGTTCGTTTTTTGGGGAAGGGGCAAAAGTTGTTCTTTCTACAAAATCTAAAAGTACTTAGACAGAAACAAAAGCACTTAGAGCAAGAGTTGCAAGAGCAACTTATCTTGCAAGAAGTTTTCTAGGCTTCTTGTTCTTTTTTTTAGAGGGGGACTACGTGGGCTTTTATCCTCTTTGATATATTGGCAAGGGACACAACCCACATACTTCTCTAGTTATGCTGATCACCCACGCCGAGTTAATTCTCAAACTTCACCATTTCTGTACACTATCTCAAATGAGGGCATCATTCCATCCTACTTATGTCAAAATTACTTTGCTGTTATTATTTGTTGCGTTGTCCAAAAGAATTAAAAATCTCTTCACGAACGAGTAATATTACATGGTCTATCCATCTTGGTATTGTATCATCCTCTTCTCCAGACTCCAAAATTGCCTCCAAAAATCCCAGCAGATACAAAAATCTCAACGAAATCGAAACTTCTTCCTCCAGCTTCCTACCTCAACACTTATCAGTCGAAAAATTCACTCAAAGCCTACCCATCCGAGAAACCTCTAAGCAATGGCTCTTTTAATATTCATTCCTGACTCCGTGACCTTATTGAAATGAATCGCTCGCCTACCGTGAGAAACGTAACTGTGTTCTCTAATTACTGGCATCCCGGAAGCTTGAGGAAATGAGATACCTGATGAACTTACCGAACGCGGTTCAAAAACTCAAATCCACCCTTCGAGTGACGACGGTGGTTCTTTGAACTCCACGTATGGCCTCATTGAAAGCTGACTCCATTCGGCCCACGTCTTCATTGGAACAGATAAGTTTTCCTTCACTAATTTTTATTTTGTTTTCTAGGAAACTGAAAAATAATTTTGAGTGCTGCTTTGAACAGCACCGCGTTGGTGTACTTTTCCTAGATTTTTGTGAGAAAGCAGATAATTTTATTTTATTTTATTTTTATCATTCCACTTGTTGGAGTCTGTAGATGGTGACGTCGTTTGTTGTAAATGTTTGGAACCACTCCCAGCACCAGTGGAATTCTTGAAGTGCGACTAACAGTTCGGCAGTAATAATTGGTGACTTTGAAGTCCAAAAGCAACGCTCTTCTAGCTTCCTAAGCAAATACTCGTGTTACACTTGGGAACGTCACTGGTTAAAGTTGGCAATAATCTAAGCATACCTTTCACTCATGAAATAGCAGTCAGATTACGTCTGATTTGGAATGATGATGTTGTTGAACTTTTTTCCAGTTTATGTCACGTTGGATGTTGGGAATGGGTTCCGAGAGTTTTGCCATAATTCAAGGCGATGGTACAGAATGCACTTAGATGCAAGAGATGCAAGACCATTTGGCCACTTACTCTCGTAGGCTTATCGAATTTTAGCAACAACAGACTTCAACTGTAACAGGCATGGTTGACGTTTGAGTGACAACTTTGGGATTCGCGTGTTGTGAGGTCGGTCTTGGAGTCAGAGCAACACAGCATTTGTTTCACATACATCTGCTGAATTTTTGTTAATAGGGGAAATACATTGGATTTACATTCAGCTCACAAGGAACCAGTTTCCACAGTTTTAAGCAACTTCTTTGTGCGTATAGAGGGTCGCTTATGAGTTGTTGAGTTGAGAGTTGAGGTTGAGAGGGTTTATTGCCGACATCAAAATTTGACATTTAAGAAACGACACGAGGTCCTGCATAAAGTACTGATTTGAATTTTTAGGCATCTTCTGTATGAATGCTTAAGAATTTGGTTTGTCATCTGTAATAGCCTCTTCCACAGGAAGTTTTATGTCAGACAATAGGTCTGATAAGATGAAGTTGTGTGACAGTGGACAGATTGAATGGAGAAATGCAAACTTCTTCCTCTTCATTTCGTATTCTGGCTAGCAGGTATGAGAACTGTTACTGTTACCACTCGTACTAATCTTTACAGACATTCCATCTAACAACTAGTGTGATAAGCCAATAATGTAAGATTTACCTTCAAGTATACTTAAATTGCACGCAGTCGGGATCCTACTGACGGACAACTGATGACCAATATCTAAAGACATCTGATCCTTCCTTAATCTCAAAGTCTTGTAGACAGCTCGAAGTCTACAAACAGTTGTGGGAGAGTAAACTAAACACGGCCTGATCGTTAGGCAGGCGCACAGACTAGGCACCCTCCAAGGAATTTCACAAATGCTGTATTGATGAGATGTTTTGACTGCACTTTCCTCCTAATCAGAAACCATTTGAATATAAGTAGGATGATTAGTTGGTCGCCGCGGAGTAGTGGGAAAGTGCATTGACTCACACGCCAATGTCTAAGTTCGATTCTCGGACGAAATACCTCGCATGTTATCACGGCACAACCTCTTTCGAGTTACTGACAACACCCACAGAGTACTGATTGTCTAAGAAAAGCTTCTCAAATCGCCCCTTTCGGAATCGGCGGAAAACAGTGGGTCTCTTCTACTCGTGAGAGAACAGTAGCACGCACAAGACGAGTAGTTGTGGCAGAAGTTAGGCCCTGGGCCCTTGTGGGCTGTAGTGCAACTCAATTATTATTATTAGAATGGACAATTGGTTGATTGACTGGAGAATACACAAAACACCACTAGAATCTTTTATGAAGAGTTTTTAAACCACTCACAACTATCTTTCGGTAATGCCAGATTGAGTTGATTGATTGATGTCAACTTTTAGTGCAGCCTCTAGTGCCTGTAGTCATTTCAATGTTCCTCTGAACCTGCAAAGGGAGCTGAGAGATTAATCTACAATTTCTTACAGTTGATAGAGGAAAATTATCCTTCAATCTTCAATGCCATAAGTTGGGATAGCAGCAGCGGTAGAGACGACCCAGTCCAGTCGATCCTTTTCTTCCCCACGACCCCTGCTGGAGCAGTCGTTAATTAGTACCATCTCATTTCATGATACTTCTAATGGCTATGTATCGACAGTACTCCAACCGACATCGAGAGCTTCATTTTTCTAGCTTGACGGCCCTTGTGCTGTGAAACATAGCCCATAGCATCCAAGTGGCAAAGGCTTAGTTCTTTTTGTTCAATCTTCTACACAGATCTGGAAGGAGTGGTTTAATTCCTGTCTACAGATCCACCAGATCGACATCAGCGTTTCTGTCTTGTTGACTACCGTACTCGTAAGTTTGCATTGAAATCAACCAACAACAACAAGCGTCATTATCTTAAATTGTCATCAATTTGACGATATGCTACACTGGTTGTCTCCTTTATTCGCTTTCGTTGTTTTGACTAGCGGCGAAATTTCGGCAACGAGTAGAGCCTTAAAACGACGTTTAGATAGCTACGTTAGATTCATAACAGTTGGACCGTCTAAGCACAATCAATGGAGTAAACAAATTAAAATGTGATTTGAGTGAGTTTAAACCATCGATAAAATGCCTCTCAACCCCACCAATGTTTGTGGATTCGAATAGAGGTGATGGACTGTCTCTAAACGCCCCTCTGTGAGTTTAGTTCAAAAGTGTCCCAAGCATGCAATTTGCTGCCAAATTTCAAGTCCCCGTGAACCCTTGTTGTTGTTTCACTGTCCATCCTCCACATCAAAGGACCACAATTTTCACTTCCTTATTCCCAACAGAGATCCAACCCAACGTCATCTATTCGACGATACGAAATTTTCGACCACACACAAAACACTCTTTCAGTGCGGAGAAAATGACATTGTTGGCGAAACTATCGTTCGAGTGACATCTGTCAGATTAGAGACACGAACACAGTGGCCCCAAGGCGGCGTCGATGACGGCGGTGGCGGCGTCTGCGGCACTGCGCCTTGTGCGGCTCGTAAAACAGCAGCATTTTGTGCTGTGAACGAGGAACAATGAATCGAGAGGAAAATTATGCTTAAGGACGAATTCCACGTTTCACTGCTGTGTGACAAGATCATAATTCATCTTCACACACTCAGCGCTCGTCATTAAACACCTCTAAAGCAACATTTTCTCATCCCCCCCCCCCCCCACAACTTTCCACCCGTTCATAACCTAAAGCGTTTTCCTTACCGTGCTCTGTGTGTGGCTGACTTTTAACTGCTGTCGTCATTGATTTCAAGGACTTAATGGGAGAAGAAGGAAAAAAGTTGTGTACTTGCGGATGTGTAGCTTCTGCTGTGTGAGTGTGCATACAGATTGTCTACTCAAAGCCGGTAGCTTCTGTTGAATTTCAATAATAATTCTTGCCTTTCCAACGAGAGCTTCAATTCTTGTTCTGTGTGCGTGTTGTTTTAGTTTTTTTTTTTGTCTTCCTCCTCGCCTCGTTGTTGATCCTTTTTCAACGCGAAGACCGTATATTCTCGTTTGAACTGAATTCCTCTGTGACATTCATTGAGAGAGTGAGAGAGTGTGAGAGAAAGAGAGAGAGAGAGAGTGGAAAATACTCGTTGCATTGTGTGTGATGTGAGTTGTCCTTCGACGAGTTGCGCATTATCGCACCTTTCACCATTTGCAAATCCCATGTAGAGACTTGCAAACTTTCCAATAAGCTCTGTGGGCTTGTTTGAAGGCGAATGCGAGTGTCAGTGAGTGCCTGTGTGTGTGTGTGTGTGTGTGTTAGGTGAGGGACAAATGGAAAGGGGGCACCTTAGCTTTTTGAAAAGAAAACAAAAACAACAAAAGGACCAGCAGGCAGCAGAAGCAAGGGAAAAATAACAAAACCCACTTCTACAAGTCCCGATGTCACTTCCACCACTCTTCGGCTTGTTTTTCTGTTATCACACCAACAGCTCCCAAACCGCAACTCTGCGCACGTACTGTTGCTCCAACGAAGACGACGACGGCGATGACGATGACGACGACGACTGCGACCATGAGCAATCACCCCAACCGAAGAGCTATGGCATAGAGGAGCCCCAGAGCTCTGTTTGCCGTCCGTTTCCACCATCGACGCCTCTGTGCAATGAATGTGGTGTTGTTGTGTGTGCTGCCTGCCACCCCACGTAGATAACACACATTCCTCTTCATCGCACAACTGGTATTCCCAGGCGCTATTTATACCGACAGCGGCACGGTCGCGCTTATCATCATCATAGACTCCGGCGACACCGATGCGATGACGCTCTCTCTCTTTCCTCGTTCACTGCCCGTGGTCGCTGTCGTTGCCGTTGCCTTTGCCGTTGTCGTCCTCGTCGTCGTCGCTAGGCGTTTTGTCTTGACATCAAACCGAACCTATCACCATTTCTCCATTCTCCGAGTGTATTTTTGAAAATTTCGCTTCTCTCCACTTTTGCCGTGGCGAATTCTTATTCTTCGGCGAGTTTGGATGCGTGCTGGCTGTGTGCTGCTGCTGCTGCTGGTCGGTGTGCGGTGTGTTCGCTCTTCGCCGCCGCTCCGCTTGAACGCGCTTTTGAATGTGTGTTTGGTCGCTGTTTGTTGCGCTGGACGGAAGACTGACTGTTGACCGATATACCGATTTGCAACCTGGTGCCGCTACTTGTTCTTCTTCTTCTTCTTCTGCTTCGTTCAGCTTCGGTTTCTGTGGTTGCTGTTGTGCTGTGGATGGTCAGGTTCGCATCGTGTGAACATTGTGACGGAATATAATTTTTTTTTTGTTGTTTGCTGACAACAACAACAAATAGTGTTGATAATCTCGTTCGTCTAGCTCGCGCGGTTTCGCGGTTCCCTCGCGTCTCGAGCTCGCTTATACTCCCGCTCTCTCTCCCTCTCTCTCCCACACACTCACTCGCTCGTTTTATATCTCGCTCTGGTCTTTGGCTGTGTGTACTTTACCGTGTATCTCCCCCAATTCAGCTTCTCTTTTGCTATTTCTGGCAAAGCGCGCCTTATACATGTACGTAGCCGACATTTCTATGTGTACTTACACCCTCCCATGGCGGCGCCCATCTCGCCCCACACCGTCCATCATCGTGTATATGTGGGTCTATTTTGCCTGCCTGTCTTTGCCTGCCTTGCTGCTGCTGCTGCTGGTGCTGGTGCTGGTGCTGCTTCTGCTTCTGCTGCTGCTGCTGCTGCTCCGCCGCTCGGCACAAGTAGCTTTTCAGCAATAGACAGCTAAAAGTTCAGTGTGTGACATTTACGTAGAGCACATCTCTCAAAATGGCGTCGTCGTTGTTGTATCGTTTTCGTTGTGGAAATCGAAATAGTGAATCAAATCATAAAATATTCACATAGATCCCGCATAAAAGAAAAAGCAAAAAAAAATCACAAAAATTATCACAACCGCAAATAATTCAACTCGTAGTCGAATACTGTACGAATCTATTGACGAGTATCTTTGTGCAAAAAAATTGTTTGATGTTAGACGTTTGTTCGTCGTCGCTTTTTTTTTCATTTTTCCTCAGTTTTTTCCCTCTCGCGTGCGTCTTTCACCCTGCCAACGACGTGGTCGTCGTCGTCGTCGTAGTCGCCGCGGTTTGCCACGACCTTCCTCCCACCCGTACCGCCTCACCCGGCGGTCTTCGTTCGCTCGTTTGTTCGCTCCCTCGCTCGCTCGCTCGCACTCTACAAGCGGGAACTGAAAAATAAAAAAATGATGAAAAACGTTCGCGACATGAATTTTAGGGAAAGGCGACAACTTCAGAGTTTCCTTAAATTTTTGAATTATACATTTTTTTGAAAAACTGTCTCCACGAGCGTGGCACAAAATTGTCTTTGAAAACAAAAGACGGCGGAAGAACAAAAAGAAAACTAAATGAAAAAGTTGTAAATAAATATTACCTAATGTGTTACGGCATGTACAGCGGTTTTGAAGGGCTATCGGCGTGTGATGGGAGGCTGACACATGAAGGGGTTGTGCAGGACAGTGGTTCAAGACGACAGTCATTTGTTTCCCGTTTTGTTTAATTACTGTGCGCTGATGTTCCCCTTGCCATCACTTACGTAAACGTGTTTACGACTCTGATAGAGAATTCTAATATTTTTGTTTTTTCTTCCTGCCCCCCCTTTTTTGGATACCCCCTAGGGCATCGACTGCTTTCAGTGCATTTGCGGGGCATATCATTGGGGAATAAAAAAAAAATTCGAAAAAAAACCTAACAAGTAGGTACACACATCTCTCATTCGAAACAATATTGCTGCTGCTGTAAGGAGGTGGCAGTGGCGGTGGTGGACTCTCATCTTTCACCCCTCTCCAAATAAAACGTATGCTGTGCATTCAAAGCCTTCCTCCTCCTCCTCCTGCCAGTCAGAATCTCAGCCTTCCTTTTTCAACTTCTTCTTCGTCTTCATCTTTATCGTCATCTTCTTCGGTTCTTCGCCCATCCACCCCCCTTTTCCTCCGTCAAGATGATGATTTTTCCCATTCAGATTCCGCTTTCCAAATCGATTTGATCTGATTTTGGAGTTGAAGCGAACCAAACGAAAGAAAAAAAAAGTTGAAGGGGAGCACAGCACACAACAAAAAAAAAAAACCGAAATGCTGTATATCTACACGCAATCGACGTTGTACATACTTACTGCTATATCGCTTATCTAGGCGATAGAGAGTAAATAAACGAAACAACACGAACAAACGACAAACGAACGAACGAAACGGAGAGGAAACGTGAACAAAAATGATGATTTGAATTAAACTAGTCTCTGTCCTATTTCTAGTTTCTACACACGCACAAAAGGCCAACTAGAGCGGAGGAACGAATTCTTTAATTTTTGTGAGTGTGTGGTGTTTTTTTTGTTCTTTAGAAAATCTGGGATTTTCCAAAACACAAAAGCAAAAAAAAAATTTCAACACGGTCTTCAGCAACAAATCAACACTCAGTGAACCAAGAAACCACCCAAACCAATCTCATCACCTGGCCGGGGGGGTGGTGTCGGGGTGTGTGGTGTGTGCTGTGTAGTGACAACATTTTGAAAATAGAATGCAATTTCCTTGCAGTGTGCTGTAGAGTGCTGTGTGGTGCTGTGTGGTGCTGTGGTGCAGCCGTGTCGTTGTCGTCGGGGGTATTGGCGAGTGCTTCTGTGTGTTTCGTTTGTGTCGTCGGGATGTGTGTTTTTGTAGTTTGTTCTCTTTCCGAAAAACCAAAAAATTAAAATCCTCCAAAATTTAAATTAGTATCAATTGACTGACTGGTGTATCTCTCGATTCAAATCTCGTTCTCGTTCTTCTCGCATATATATTGGTATCTTTCACTCTTGGACTTGTGTGTCTGGCTGTGCGTAACGTGTCGTTGACGTCGTGTGTGATGGTTGTGTGTCTTGATTTGATTCAAAGATGTAAAGTGATTTAAATTGTTGCACTTGAAGGAAATCAAAGAGAAAAAAAAACGTTTTGCCTACAGCGATGCAACAACAAAAACAACAAGAAACAACTCCATCTATAGGTAATGAATCGTAATACATGATAAACCTTCTAAGTCTGTCGTTCCCGTTCGCCCTCGCCATCATTGTGTTCCGTCGAGCAGTTTATCGTTATCGGGCTTGTGTCTCTCTGTCGCATTGTCATCGCCGGCCGATGAGCAATTGAATAGAATTAAAACGACGAGAACCAGTGCAATGTAGCATCGGCATCGTTTTGTCATTTCTCTGTTCAATACATTCTTTCCTTTTCCCCCCCACCCCCCACATTACAAAAACACAACAAAAACTAAAATATTCACTTGTGTGCATCATTAGACACTGACGACGAGTATCGAAACGAGAAAGAGAGAGTGAGAAAGAAAGAGAGAGAGAGAGCGAGAGTGAGAGAAAACGAGTACAAATGCAACAGACTTCTTCCTTTTCGCAAAGTTCTTCCTCGCCTTCCACGCCTTGTGCCGCAGAAAACATTTAATCGTTACCGTTATATCCAAAAAAAAATTCACAAAATCTTGTGCAAAAAAAGCCAAACTACAGTTTATGTTGTGCATCAACTGATCACCCTCTGTGTGCGTGTGTTCCGTGTTAACAATTCTTCATCGTACACACTTTTTTCCCTTCTATTACCCGTTTTGTTTGTTTTTTTTTTATTCCTCTCTTAAACAAAAAGACCACACAACAACAACAAAAGGAAATACAATACAACTGTGCCAAATGAATAATATTTACGAATCACAGAACAAGAGAAGATGAAAAATTTTACAAGTAGTAAACGAAAACAAAAATCGACAAGAAAAAAGAAAAAAATCTGTTGACAATTAATGTGATCGTTTTCGTGCTATGAAGTGTTGCTGTTGTCATTTGATCAGAAATTTGATAACTATGTAGGTATACAATTGTCATTATATACACATATATATATATATTTGCTTATATATATTTATTTCTCATATACATACATATACATATGTTTTTTTTCTTCTGGTGTATAATATATATTTTTTTTCCAATTGACACGACGTACTTAAGCGGCAAAATTTTGTTTTTTGGGAATTTTATTTTGTAGCTTCTGTAAATGTTGCCCCTCTTTGTAAAAAAATCGTTCACACCCCACCGTCAAAGTTGTATTTCGCCCCCCGCCACCAGCCTCCCCCCAAACAGACATCCATCTTCTGGATTTGAATTTAGTTTTGAATATTGTATCTCACACACATATCTCGTATTATTGTCGTAGTCACACTTTTCACATTATCCCCGATGGCTTAATTTGTAAGTCGTCGTTGGCACACTTGACAATTGAAATGTTATCATTCGTTTCGAACGCCTGAAAAGTGATCAGTCATCTTTTGGTTAAGTCACGCATTGTTGGTTTATTTTTATACCGTATCGAAGTAGGCAAGGTTAGTTATCGAGCAATTGACATATGCATGAAGTTTTTCTGTTTTTATTGTTTTTTGTTATTCTAGGGGACACTTTGATATCTTCGAACAGAGACAGACGTCAAAGTGAACTGTTTATGGGTGGTGTCGTAATGCGGGGGAAAATTCGAAAATGTGATGTTGTTGATTGCTTCAAGGTGTTGTCAAGTTGATTTAGTTCTTATTTGAAGTTTCGCTTTGCAGCAGACTTTATCGGGGAATCGTTGCATTTTAAAATTCGATCAGGAAGTGGCGCGAATTTTGTGGCTTTTCTCAGTCTATCATTCATATTTGGAAAATGGCTGAGTTCAAAAACATGACAGCTGTTTAAGCCAAGAAATTATTAACAAAGTTTTTTATTTGAGCTTTCGGTTAAGTTGGAATATTGTTTCATTCAAAAATGAATGCATCCATGACAAATTGGTGTACATCCTAAAGAATTCTTCAAGGGTATTCAAAGTATGATTGTCAAAATTGCTTCGCAAAGGGTACAGAGCTGACATTTTTTATCCAAAACTGTGCCAAACCTATTCCAGAAATTAAAGCCGGAATTTTCAAATTTCCATCCGGAACAAATGAACACTTTACTTTAAGACATAAGTATTTGTTTTAAATCAGAATCATGAACCTTTTTGGTACAGGTTTAGTGAGTCGACCAGCACGCTGGAGGTCCTAAGTTTGATTCCTGTACTAGCCACATCATCTATCCCCCTCTAGTGAAGAATCTAAGCCCAATTCTTAAGTAACGAGCAAGAAATACAAAATTATTTTTATGAGCACTTTAGTGCATCTTTTGTTATTCAAATTCAGTTAGTTGTCTATTGTGGTTGTTGAAACAACTGATCAAGTGATTGTCTCTGAGAACTCTACCCACACTGTTCATACGAAAATCATACGAAATTAGTGCAGATGAGAATCAGTGAGTCCCTTGTGAACTGAAGCGGCATCCAAATAGTCTTCCAATCCCTCACTGAAACAGAAATCAGCTTTGTCAGCATTGTTAATTGTGAATATTTGTCAACTTTGTTAAATTTGTTTGGCCTCTTACTTTCTTCATTGATCTAAAAAAATTCGAGTTACACTTTTTTTTTTGCAATTTTTGCATATTTCAATTCAGTATTTTTTTTCTTACGTGCTAGACAAAATTACTTAAAGCTAGCTTAACTAAGTGAACAATGTTCTTAGCCTAACTTACTGACCCTATGTGGGTACTCTAAGCTAATCTAATCTTAACTTTAACTTTAATATGCCTTCCGGCCTTCTTTTTTTCGGTTTAAATCTTAAAATTGACTTACATTATATTGTATTATAGACCAAGAAAACTTTAAAAAAAACTTGGCTATATGATCTCAGTTTTATTTTTTCTAAAACTAACTTAGTGTACCTTAAAATAACTTAGCCTAACCTAGGAGTAAATCTAATTCTACCTTAAACTATGTCCGTAACATAATACGGACGCGTGCACCAGGGCGTATGCGTTATATATATGCTTGATGCCCAACTGTGGCGGAGGCCGAATACGGTGTAACCACCAGTAAAATTGCCGTTCTTTCACAGACTCTCTCCTGTCTCGGGCAGAGATCGCTCTGCTGAACCGAAGCAGATCCTCGCGGTTGCGTGCGACAGTGTGTGCGTAGTTGAGCCGGCGGTCCACTGTTCGACGTACGACATGAAAGATAATAGGACATTCTTCTATTATGTTCCATGTCGTACGTCGAACGAGTTACACTCACACGTAGGTGGCTTCGTTTTATTTTTTGCATCGATATAAAAATTAAACCTCAACCTTGGAGCTTAAAAGCTCGAAACGCTGGAACGTTTAGTTTGACACTTCTGGCAATACGTTCATCATATGAGGGAGTACCAAGAAATTTATTTTTTAACCACACTTTAAACATATACAATTACCCAAAGCTACAATGTTCCTATCAGAACATCAGTGTAAATCATAGAAATTCGGGCCAATTCGAATAGATTATTTCTCACAATGAAAACTCGATAATAATCGGGATTGCAGAGTACATATCAGAAATGTACACTTAATACCAAACAAGGTTGCGCGGTTTTTAACACAATTTTCAACAAAGAAAAAATCCACAGCTTCTTTAATCCGAATGTTGCACTAAGGGATTTGGAGGTGTAATTCACGCACGAGATCCCTCCAGGCCGCTCGATCATCGTCAGCGATTCTAATTCATCAGGAGCTATTCCCAAACAAAACCAAGCGAGGTTATGGATTTTGGATCCAGTCACCTCGCCCTGGGTCTGTCGAGAGCCACTTAACTGATAGAATTATATCTAAGGCACACCTCGGAATTCGTGAAAAATGGGACATCCGTACTAAGGCCAAACCAACGAAATAAATCCCTTTCCGTCCGAAGAAGTAGCTGCTCAGCATTGAGTTCCTCCGCACCGTCGCGTTTCCCAGCTTTTCACTGCGAGTAACTCCCGCAAAAGCCTAAAGAAATCGTATCTCAGCAGCTTGTGTTGGAGATCTTATTCTTTCGGTCATTATACATTTTAAGTTCATAGGTGAGAGTTGGAACGAGCACTGAATTACTACTGATCTACCAAGCTGCTTAAAAATTAATTCAGCCTGGCCAATCCTACAATAAAGCTCAGTGTTGCTCCTCCCGTTACTTGTTAAAAAGACTCCGAGATACTTAAACTTCTCGACCTGTTTCAAAGAGACTCCACAAAAACGTAAAGTGCATTGGACTGCCGCTTTGGAAATTATTATTACTTCGGACTTGTCACTGTTCACTTTTATTCCAGCATCCACCAGAAACCTATCGAGCCCACACTGGAGTTCTGTCTGGGAGAATGTGAGGACAACTAAGTCATCTACTAAAAGAAGATTATTTACCCTCAGCACTCCGAATGTGAAACATACCTTGCCTCGACTACGCTGCAACATCCAGTCCATAGATATAATGAAAAGAAGAGGTAACATGACGCACCCTTGGCGAAGCCCAACGCCAACGGCAAAAGTTGTTGATTTACTACCGTGTACGCGGACACAGCTGCTACAGTTGGTGTAAAGAGATTGAATGACATTTAACAAGGGACCATCAATCCCATACTTCTGTAGAACACTCCAGAGTCTACCTCACGGGACTTGGTCGGACTTGGTTCTTTGACCGTTTTCCGGATATCTTCACCATTGAATACATATACAAGACTTGCTATCCATTTCAGTTGCTGCCATATGTATGAGCGTCTCGATGTTACTTGAGGAAGAGACACGAAAAATGCACGATTTGTCAAAGAAATAACCCGAGAGATGCTAAGTCCTCTTGTTTTCAGTTAAATTGCATCAAATTTACTTTTGTTGGCAACCAGAAACCTCTTTCAAAAACCGAAACCAGTTCAGCGACATCAAAATTCACCATTACATCACTAATTGGAAACCCTCTTGAAGCCCGGAGGCACCCACCTCCCACAGAAATTCACGAGATAAGATAAGGCAAAGGATAACACAAAACGTGCAAATCTTCGGACTCCCAAGTGCCGTCCACACAATTTTCAACAAACTCGTAATTTATTGATTAAATATCTGAGGACGTACACGATTTTCTTTTTATTTCGTTGCGTTCTTCTTCTGCTCTCAAGGTGGTTGACCGCGGTGAAGTGCTTAAGTGCATCCTTTGCCATACTCTTGCACCAGCCCCTACAAGTCATTGAGAATAAAAGCTTCTTCTTGGGGACAATGGCCTGCAGAACAGAAATTTCCACGTCTAAGCGAAGCATTTGTATGAGATGCTGTTGCCAGGTTTGTTGTCATTTTAGATGATGATAAAGATTCTATTTCAGTTTGGCGATAAGGACATTTTGAATATCAGTTGACACCATTTATTGGAGTCTCGTGGTGCAGAGTAAGACTCTTTGAAAGATGCGGGAAATTTTAAGGGAATATTGTCGGAAATCTGACATTTGTTTTGAACTGGCAATTTGTGACAACAGTGAAGTGGAACTTCTCCATTTTGATTGAACCCACATCAATATGGAGAAGATGTGCATTGAAACTGAGGGAAATTTCGGCCATTCTGACGCAATCTACAGTAATTGTATTTTCAAATGCAATCACAAGAGGGACAGATGACAAATTTGACGTGTCAAATTTTTGGTCATAATATAAAATTGTGCTTGAAATAAACGTCCACTCTTCAACAACTTTCCGGAATAGTACTTTGTAGTGGATTTTAAAGCTCATTCAGCAAAACATCTCTGACAGTCTTATCCATTTTGATGACTCATCGACGAAAGAGTGGGGTTCAAATCTCGAGGACAAATATTGATTCGTTTCAATCCGGGGTGAACCAGAGCCTCAACCAACATGCCTCTCCAGCTGGCATGATCTCTCGCCAGCTGTGTCCAGTTGCGCACTCCAAGTTGGTTGAGGTCTTTTTCCACTTGTTTGCGCCGTCTCGACCTAAGCCGTCCTCTATTGCGTTATCATCCCCATGAAATAAGTCCCAAATACATACACTAGCGTTAACTTCATTTTCAATTTTCAAAACATGTCCTTTCTAGTGGAACTGTGTTGTTGAATAGTTTGGAAAGAATTGCAGTTTGCTGTGTACAAAAGTACGCGTTTTTCAAAAACTGATGAATACTTTGACACAGATGTCAGCGACATTAGTGCCAACTTGAAAATAAAACCACATGACTATCGAAATGCAAAAAATAAGAAATTCGTTATCCAGACTCTAATCGTGCTGCGCCTCATACATGCCTAAACCGCCACATTACAAACCTGTGTCCCTGCTGACAAGGCACTCATCAAATGACAGCGACTACGTCTGAATGAACCACATCCGAAAAGTGCAATTTCAAGCGACTCGTACCGCACGAGTAGTCTTGGCTTCCAAAGCGTCAATTGTAGCAGACTTGTCCCAAATACCTGAGACTTTACATAATTCACGAAAAAACAGTCCAACGGCGAGATGTGGCACGATCTAGGCGCCTAATTTATTGAAGCAAAATGTGAAATTGGATGCTCACCAGAATTATTTCTCAAGAAGTCGATTTTTTCAAAGCCTGTATAGCTCGTATCGCCTTCTTTTTGAAACCGGAGCTCACATGTGGTCAAGCTACTGTGAATGACGCCGAATCGATTCATCATATTTTCACGTACACTCTCAGCTACAACAGCCATTGTCTCTTCGCTACGTGCCAGATGCATTCCATCCGGTCGAGTATGGTTCCCTAATGTAAACTGGGACTCAAATTTGCAAATGGTATTGGTAAAAGTGGTTTTAGTAGATTCCTTATGTTTCTCAAGTCAAAAAACATTTATCACAGAACGCTGATTTTCCTAGTTCAGCTGAACAATTTGGAAACACTTTTGCTGTGTGAGACTCTTCACGATGACTTGCCGAATGATGCTTAACAAAAATGACAGGGCAGCTTGATAGAAATCAAGTGTGATCTGTCGAAGAAGCCTATTGAAAGTCAAACCTCTTGATGAATCACCCAATATTTGATCCAAAATACTTCAACACTTCAGTGATAAAATGAATGCCAGAAACAACCGTTATGGAAAGTTTTTTTAGCATTTTCTTTTGTGTTTTTATGAAATTTTCAGGTACATTGTCGTAGAAACTTGAGGGGTCTTCATGAGTCCAAGTTTGGAGCTTAATATCTCTGTTACGGGATTTGGATCTAAAAGTTGTTCAAGTTCTCTTAAAAAGATCCCTCAATTGACATACCATATTTAGGGGTACGGAAATATTTTCTTACCCAAGTTATCCATGCAGAAGTCACTGTCAAAATTTCTACCAAGGGTTTCCAGACTTTGTCTGTCAAGTGATGTGAATGCCAAAACATAAGAAAGAGATTTTGACAGGCAAACAGATGGATGGACATGCCTAAACTGCAAACGAAACCTTAAAAAAACAACATACGACTCACCGTTCTCCATTTTGGAAAGACTTCAAACCAGTTTTACATCGTGACTTCGATTAAATCGAAGGTTATGAATTACACCAACATTCACATGCTGAAAATCCTTTTCTTCCTTTCGCTTGTTACATTCAAAAATCATCATTTTTTCCAGCCTATCAAATACCTTATCCGTTCTTCCGAGTTCGATCTCTCGATCTTTACCCCAGTTTAAATGATATTTGCAATCCACTTGGCTTGTGGAATGTGACCGCACAAACAAACGTTTGAGAAGTAGATTTCAACGCACGAGTGGGTACACTCGTACGCGTAACAGTGTCACTGTTAGCTATAAACTGTGTCTTTTAAGGAGCACTTGTGTTTAACAAACTACTCACACTCGACACAAGTATCTCCATATACGAGTTCTAAATCAATCGAAGGTGTCGCTAGTTGATAGCTAAATCTGTCAATAACCGAGCGTCATGGTTGGGAGAAATGTGGCGCACGAATCGTTGCCAGTGAATTCCTATTCGCGATCTGACAACCATCTATGGCATAGAGTGCAGTTGTCGGAGTTAATTGATCAATTCTCGAATTTAATTCGACGAGCCGTTCCGAAACGAAAATTGTCTCAATAAAACGTGCTGATTGTAAAACTCTATCGAATTGACACAGAAACTCCAATCGACGTCAATTTCAATTTGCTGACGTTTTGATTAAGTCTTATCGGGGCAGCCACGTGAAATGACATCCACTTGTCAAAATCACTTGTCTCACCTATCGCTCGCCCCCGAGCACCGCATCCAGCGGGCGCTTACATCTGTACATCTATTAACTTTCGATTTGTGCAGCACACACATCGTTTATCTCTAATCGCTTATAATCAATTTTAATATCCTCGCTCGGCGATACGGCATCTAGCGGTGTAAAAATTATTTACGATTGTATTTTATTGTCCGCCGCCACTTTTTGCTGACACCGTCGTTCAGACTGTGCAGGGGCAAACGTTGTTGCCGCATTTATTTGCATAATTCGACACATGAGACAGGTTAATTCCTCGAATGTGAATCAAGGAAATAAATGGGAGCGTGAGGAGCGGAGGACCTTATTAGGCGCACCCCGCCCACTCCGGCACCTGCATCGCTTTTTGCGTGGCGTCACTGGCAGACTGGAGGCATGTGTGTGACAAGTTGTGAGATCTACTCGAGGTGTTGTAGAGCGCCGTGCAACAATGAGAGCCCACTTGCCGCAAAGTCATTGCAAAAATAAACTCGAGACGCTGCCCAAGTGGATTTGTGTGTATTTGTCTCGGGTTAAAATTAAACACTCACTCGGCTTAATTATCAAACCATGACCTTAATGTTTGGGGCGGTAAACTTTCCAGCCTTATGTTCATTTCCAGCAAATCGGCGTCGTAGAGCGTGTATCTTGGGCTTAATGAATGAGATTACGATCTCAACCAGACCATGGTAGATATTGTTTAGAGGAACTCAAAATGTCAGAGTTCAGACATAATAATTGTGGTCTTGACAATCTTGGCGTTTCATTTTCTGAGAGGATTTTCAGGAATTGATTGAAAAACGTTGCGCTGCGTTTGGGAGGCAAGTTCAGAGATTGACACTTGAGTGAGTGCTGGAGGAGGAGCTGAAATTTTGTTGGTACTCGCATTAATTGCCTTGGTTTCCTCCACATGTCGCAAATTCCCCAGTCTAACTATTCACACAGCACTTACGTTGAGTGAGGATTACACGCAACGAACTTCTGCCGCCCCCCTCTTGCCAATTATGTCCAAATCGAATCGTACAAGGTTTCCTCTCTCATTTTCTTCAAATCAAACACGGCAGCCTGTAGAAATTTGTCGACCCTGTTGCTCTGACACCACTTCAATGTGACTTTTCTTTCAGTGGAATCCTCCTCCTGAGCTCTGGGCACACGTTTTGCAGTGTTGTATTTTTAGACATCGCATTAATCACTTGTCGCGTTGCCGGTTACCTTCTCTTCGATATTCCTTCCATCACGCTTCAAAACGATTACATAGGAGCGCTCGTTCTGGGCGCCCCCATTCACGCTGGTGAAATTCAAAGAAAATTTTGTTAATTTGCATCTTCATTGAATTTAATATCACTGCCTTCCTGTGGCTGCCTCTCTTGCCAACACAAATCCAATGTTCAGTCTCTTCTTCACCCTCGATATAATTATCATTGCAATCTCACTGAAGATCAAAGCGAACACACAGACAATCTCTTTTAATTTACGTCAGAATCTCAAGCTTCAGAAAATATTATTAATGTGCTCTCATCTTCGCTAGCGTACGTACACTCGCGCCAGCACGTGTCCAGGAGCTGGGGTTGGCAAGAGAGGGAGAATCCTTAAAGGTTGTGGTTTCGTTTTTGGTAACTCTCCAAGTAAGATATTGACTTCAGTACAGGCTTGTACAATTGACCACGGCTTCATGATAAAGAGTTTTCGATTCCCAGCCATGGGGGTTAAGGCAACAGAATCTAAGATTGCGCACATACGCGGAGAAGGACCTTTTACAAATTAAATAGCCAAAATGGGAAATGTGCAACTGGCAAAGGAACGCCCTGGCTTAAGAGGCTTAGTGGGTGCGGCGGAGGTCCACCTCAGACTGGGATGCCAACCTAGTACTGAGGCAGTGAATAGTTGCCTCCCAAGCTTGCAGAAGAGCTGCCCAAAAAGTGTGATTTTGGTCCGAATGTTGTCTAAATTTACTCCCATTGTTGCCGCTGTGGTGAAGTGGATAAGTGACTCGATTCATATGCCGGAGGTCCTTTAGGATAAAGACTCTTTGATTCCCGGCCGTGGGGGTTAAGGCAATAGAATCTAAGATTGCGCACAAACGCGGGAAAACAAATTTGGCAGCCAAAATGGGAAATTGGCAGCTGGTGAAGGTATGCCCTGGCTTAAGAGGCTTATTGGTTGCGGCGGAGGTCCACCTCAGACTGGGATGCCAACCTAGGATTGAGGCAGTGAAAAATTGTCTCGTAACCTTGCAGAAAGTCTGCTCAAAAAATGTGATTTTAGTCCTAAGTAAAATCTGCGTCTAAATTCAGTTTCGAATTTTTTCTTCAGACCATCTGCTTGGAGATACTGGGAACACTCAAAGAGCACTAGTTGCTTATGAAACGCTCCCCAACTTTCGCAGTTCAATGTCGGTAATAAACTGTAGGTCTCCTTCTTCCTCTTCTCATTCACCAGTAGTTGCTTAAGAGGCTAGGTCACATGTGGACAGTTTCTTTAATTATCTAAGACTTCCGTTTCAGTGCCCAATAGGCGCTCGAAGCCAGTATGGAAGTACCAGCAAAACATTTGGAACATTTTCCCACGTTTACCGTGCTGCTCACTTGGTCTTGCCATCAACAACAACAACGACAACCCCTGACTATCAAAATTGATCCGCCCCTACTGTGAAATCCTTTCTCCACTCCCTCCGCTCTGACATCACTTATTTTAAGTCATAACCCTCTGACTTTTAACATCGCCAGCAATTTCGCGTCCCAAAAATAGACTGCATTAAAGTGAAGCTAAATGTATTAATTTAGCGGCTTAAATACCAAACGGTGGTGTAAGTACGACTGCACCGCTGGCCACAGCCGCTCGAGTGCTCCGTCTCGTGCACTTCAGTCCTATAAATAAAAGCCCTTGCCCTGCACCATCTGCCCACAGGCAGCTAGCCGCGCCAAGCTGAATGACAGTAACTGAAGGCAGCAAGTCACGTTCAATTTTATCAGTAACCAAAAATCGATGTAAACTTTGTTTAGCGCCCCCGTACCTTTTCGCAACCAGATACCAGTCAGTCGACCAGCAGACAGTCAGAGCCTGGGTCTTGACATTTGTTGAATGCTTAAGGTTCCAGTTTTAGCGTCTCCCCAGCCTGTCCCCTGCCAGTCACACAGTTTCACCCCAACCCCGCCTCTGAGTGTGTTCTTATTTAAGAGTGATTTTTCTCATTTTTCCGTTCGGTTCTTCCTTGTTTTTCTTTTCCGTGTGCGTTTGCTTTCAGTTTGTTGCTTTTGGAGTAACCATTTGCTTTCAGGTTTGTTAATGTATCCCGCGGACAGAGAGACAAAGTTTGAAAACCCAGTCCCAGACAAACTGCAACAATTTGTGCTTAAGTGAATGCAAATTCACAAAGTCATCGCATTCGGGCTGCAACTGCAAACAGAAAACAATTAAATTATTAATTACAGCTCGACTGCACGGCGCGCACATCACTCTCAAATTGACATGCAAAGTGCCGCGGGAATGACAGTGGAACTGGGGCGGGCAACAGCAACAACCGAGGGGGAGCGAAAGATCTAAGGGAAACCACTTAAAAGCGATGGGCACTCGGCAATTTGAGGCAGCACATAGTCAGGGACGCTCACCGCAGGACATCCCGAATTCGTCTACGTCTCCCTTTTGAATAACTTTAATCACTTGTAATTAATTTATTCCACGCGTCCGAAAGAATAAATAATTTCGAGGAGCCGAAAGGAGCGGGGAAATCAAAGTCCTTCGTGGATTGCGCACACTGCCCACCACGTAACGTGGACTCGGAATCGCATCTAGTTCACACAATAAATCAGACAAAAAATAGAATCGTTCAAGTGCGTAGGCAAGTGAAGGAAGGAAATGGCAGGACAAGAAATGTCATGGTGCTGTGGAGACGGCGGGGTAGGGAATTCGCGGAACGTATTAAGGAGGATATAAGAGGAATTCGAACAAAAAGCAATTATCCTGCGCATTAATATCTGCATTTTCCTTCATAACAACATCAGAAGGACATCCAGGCGGGTGGGCTCGGTGGGGCCGGGTTTTTCGTGCTATTCTCCGAGGCTATGTCGTGTGCTGGGTGGTGCTCCTTTTACATTTCTCTCTATTTTTTTTTTTTTTTTTTTTTTTGAACGGTTTTAGTGACCTCAAGCAGGCAATGACATTTTGTCCTAGTTGTGCCGTCCTGTCCCCAGTCTAAGGAGTCGATATGTTTGTCGGTATCATGTCCGGTATTTAATTCAGTCGTTAACTGGAAGACAAACTAGGTAAATGGCTGGTGGAAGCAAAGCTGCAAACACGATAACATCATTACCGTCGTCGTTTAGTTTTATTTACACGGTCATCTGTGACGTTGTTGCTAACGGTAATGTAACGAGAGTCCTCGTATGTAGCGAGCTACGCATCATGGTGTGGATGGACATTATCCTTAAACGGTGGCTTCATGGTAATTTGAAAGACGCTTCACTGATGGTGGCCGTCGACTCGAGCAGTGGGGGGTGGGGTTGACAGGGCGTGTGTTATATTCGCGACCACATACTAGGCGTCTGAAGGAGGACAGTTTACAGCTTTTCATTGGGTAAATGGAAAATAATTTTTTTTCCTTTCAACTTCCTTCTGCGTTCGTTTTTTTTTTTGTTTGGAAAAGTGGAACATGTTAAGTAACACAAGGATTACTGGACACATTCACACTTGTTGTTGGCGCATATCATTGTGCGATAACTACGTCAACTTGGACGGGTGCTAAAAGAGTGATGACAAGTCTTCAGCACAGTGGGCGCTGGGGTGGTTTTGAAATAAGTGGATTTGCTGGTATTTACTTTTTTCTTTCCTCTGTGCGATTAGTTAGATTTGTGTCAAATTTAATGGATTGAAAGGGCGTGTGTTTGCTTGGACGACGACTTAGAAAAAGAGAAGAAAAAGGGACCTGTTGGTGCCACGATATTCAGAATTTTGAAAACTCTTTAAAAATACTCGGCAATGTCTCGTTGAGTTAAGTTTGGGAGTCAATGAACTGTTCGTTCAGTCTGGGTGTTGGGACATATGGCGGGAGAGCATGGTTTTTAAAGATTTTGAGGAGCTAACTAGTGGCTAAAGTTTTCTGAGCCATGGCGAATGCTTTTTGAGATTCTGTTTTGTTTTTACTGAAGCTATGACTTAGGTGAAAATTTGGGCTTTTTTCGGAGTGGAAGATGTACAAAATCTGACCAACGTTGTATAGTGCGCCGTAGATGTGTCACCTTTTTAAGCTCTAGGAAGGCAATATGTCGAAGAGAAGGAAAAAGTACCACCACATCCCACGTGTAGAATGCAATACTCTACTGTCAACCCCGAATGGAGAAGTCTGAGAAACACTTCATAGACAGATAGCTCTCTTGTAGTACTGCCAGTGAAGGCGTCAAGAAACGCAAGATGACAGTCCAGGAATCGAACCTATAACCTTCTCCTTACACCAGAGAAGAGAAAATAACCCCAGAAAACTACGCAGCTATATATGTAAGTCTCTAAGTGATTGCACTGAATTGTGATCATCAGCCTGGTTGTTTCTGTGCACTTAGTATATGACAGAGAGAAACTTGCTTATCTACATATTTGATGTATCAATGAATCATGTATCATACGAGGATGAGTTTTGGTTTCTTATAGCGCTTCTATTCTGTATTCTGTCATGAGGATTAAGATGTCTTATTCTTCTAATTACTTGATCTTTGCGGCAGAAACTTAGTCTCTCTTGTCCTTTCAATTTTAGGAATTGGGATGAAGCTCAGTTTTTTCTATTTTTAATGAGCACTGCCTTCTCTAAGATACAGCTGCCTCATATCCACGATCACTCCATCTTTACGTCAGATGCTTGATCTTTCTTGCATTCAGACTTGGAATGAGTCTGGGGTTCTTTTATTTTTGACGACCCCAATCTACTTTCAGTCATGAGTACGAAAATAATCTCTACTTCTACTACTGATCTAATAAGGACAACACAATACACACATTTTAGCAACCTTTAACCTTTTGTAGTTCTTAACAACTATTTTAAGCCCGTCTTACAGAATAGCTTTACAATTCCCACTGGTCACTAACGTGAGTCTTCTCAGACACGATCATCTGTAGAAAACGAAAAGTAATCTCAGTTCGGGGAGAAGTGCAGGTTGGGCTCAATTGTTCTTCATCAGACTTTGAACTTTTCAATAAATAGTAAAGGTTTTCTAAAGTGTAATTTTTGTCTCTCGATCGAAATTCATTACCAGATTTCATTTACACGAATGAAAGAAAGGGAATACACAAATGTACCTTTAAGTCTAATTTACGCGACTAATTGCCACCATGATATTGACTCTAACACTGAAGTCCAGTTGTTTCTTAAATGAAGATTTATTTCTTAAACAAAACAGTTATGTACTAATTAAACTAGTTGTCATAAGTCGGCAATGTGTTGTTAGTTGCCCCCTCTAACTTTGAAAAAATTGGTTCATCGTGCCCCAGGATTAGCTATTTAGCTAAAAATCTCCTAAGATTTCATTATTATTATTCACAACACCGCTAGAAATTGTTAACGCTACACTAACAAGTATGAAGTCATTATCTAAAAGGTACAAATTTTCTATGACGAGTTTAGTAGCGAACTATTTTCGCTCTCCATAACAAAGTACTTGATGCAAGCAACCTGTTTACACACTATCGGAAAATGCGCAATATCTCTTTAAACATTCCGCAGATCAGCCAAAAATTAATCTCGGCAACTGGGAAAGAGTCAGACAGAAGGGGGTGCATTGACAGAAACCCTACCTAAGCCTTTGTAAAGGCTCTCGAAAGCAAATTAAAATTGGATTCTGTAATTTTTGAGTTCAATACCATAACATTTTTTCGAAGCTCGAGATCTTCGAAAATCCTCCAATGGCTGATTATTATCAAATATCATCCCTTCCATATAACCAAATTTTGTTACTTAGGCCAGTGTCGTTTATCTTGTCATTGGATTGTGTTACATAGCAGACGCTTGGCGAAGACACAAGTCCTGTTTTCCTTGGCTTCCTGTTTTACTCTTTCGTTTAAAAAATGCAAAAAAAAGAAAAAGTTAATATTTTTCCATGTGTTTTGACTTTACCAGTTCCAGTGACTTCCGGGGCTGGTATTGCAATCTATCTCCCCTAACTTTAAGTACCTTGCTCATGGCCTTTACTTATAACTGACAAATTGCTTCGATGATATTTACCCCTTCCTTTGCGGTTCTCACTAAAAGAAAGGTCCAAATTAATTATGACGGTTGACAACACTATTCGAGAACTTTTAGGCACAAAATATCGATTGTAGTATGGGTTTGTGGTACTGCAGCCCATCCTGCATAAAGCATAGGCCTTCCAAAATAATGTCTCAAAAGTTGAAAAAAGAGCAAGCAATATGACCCTGTAACGCTCACTGAAACGTTGTTGCCAGCCTCATAATCAAAATGATGACAGGACCTCACAATCCACACCAAACTCTTACTCACTGTGAATACATTGACTTCTGGAGAACACCGTGTGGAGTTTTACGAGCCCCAAATGCTGAAATGTTGGTTCATATTATACACAACGAGTCGAAAATGATATTCAACAGAAAAAATTGTATTTTTAAAGTCCTTTATCAATTAAAGGCCCAAAATGCGAATGGATAACACAGCGAATGGCGGCGTGCCTTTAATAACTGAGTCAATCTGGCTAGCGCGTAAAATGTCAAGCTATGAAGATCGATTATTAAGACTCACACTCTCAGCCAAATTGAGTTGAATTGACTCTCACGAACAAGATTTAGTACACAAGCTGTGGTGAGTTCCGCCTTTCGGCCAAAACTTATTTTCAAAAACTGCACTGTTTTAACTACACAGAGCCCACAAAATAAACAAGGATTTAAGATTAAAATTTATCTTCAGAGTTTTTCTGCAAAGGCCGTCGTGACTCAAATTGAGATTTTACAAACTTTACAATTTCCTGTATGGGGTTGATAAACGCTCTTGGACGGATCATAAGGATCGACGTTTGAAGAACGGATTACATTAAAGTTAAAAGTCACCTATTGTTAAAGTGTGAATCAATCAATTCCGAACTCAAAACGGAGCGCTTTAGATCTTTAAATTTCTAATTTAACTTTAATAACTAACTCAAATATTTGGAACTCCGAATACAAGTTGTACATTTAAAACAAAATGTTGTGGTCACAGAGGACTAGGCTGTTGTTGTGTTATGCATGCAAATCTTTTCTGACAAGTAAAGGCGACCTGTAGATTATTGTCTACTACGAAGCCAAATTTGCCACGGTTTTCATTATTTATAACTCTTTCAGCAGCGTCTGTACCTCGAAAACTGTGGTGCCGTGAAAAATGCAAGTTGTCCAATCCGGGAATTGAACCTGGGTCCTTCGGTGTGTGAGGCGACTCACTTTAAAAAAAAATTATTATAATCATTTGTAGGTAAAGGTAAATTCGGGTATAGACTATGTCCTGTGTACCACCACTCCAATGTTTGTTGGTAAGAACCTCATCATCATTTAGAATCGATGAGAAAATTCAACAAATCTGGTGGAAGGGTGTTACTAAGGTCGTGCAAACCGTGGCTTACTGCGGATCAAATGGGATTGGAAAATATTTGAAAATGCATTTAATTTTTTTGAGATTTTCAAATGAATTCAAAAACGAATCTTGAATATTTAAAAAGGGAAAAGATGACTTTCTTTACAACCATTCGTGCTAAAAGACTTTTGCTCTCTAAACCGATCGTTGCTTAAAGATGTTCGACTAAACTTTAACCTGATTCACAACTTTCAGACCTTCTGTTTCTGTTTATTTTCGGCAATTCTAGTTGCGTGGAACTTCAGTTTTATGGGCGGGTTTTTACATTACTCTACATCAAATGTAAGAATTTTAAATTCCGTTCAACCACAAGCTACGTACATCCAATAACCGTCGATCGCCTTGGACTCCCCGTCCACACTTTCACCCCTTTAATAAATATTTCCCCTTCATTGCCATCATCTAAAGGTATCCCTGCTCTAGATTCATCGGTAGGTATATTTGCAGAACGTATTGCCGATCAATTAATAATCAATCTGAAAAGCACCGCCACTGCAATGGAATCGCATAAATGCACCGCCAATCGATTGCATCTATTAGACCTTTGAGAACTAACAATCTTGCTTACAATCTCTTTTGCTTATGTTTTTCTTTTTCTCGCTCTTCAATCACCAAACAACCAGCAACCTACATTCATTTTGTGTTTTCTTATATACAAACGTCCATTTGTTTTCATTTTGTGCACTTTTATAGACTCTTGCAAATCTCGTGTAGAAACCATTGATGCACGGAGTGACCGATCTGACCGGTTCTGCAGTGCTGCGGAGCACCTCTCTCCCTAATGGTACTCGTGCACCTCATTTGGCTCATATTCAATTAGAATCAGAAACATTTAAGTTCTTGTCGTGCTGTCTTTTTTGTGTTTGCGCTTCACTCTCAGCTCGTAGTTCATTTGTCACTCTCTCTCTCTCTCTTACTCTCTCTCACTCTTTCTCTATCGTAACTTTAGTTCTGTTCTTTCGTTACATTTGATCTTTTGTTTTGTTGTTTAAATTCAAAAGTGTATTTCTTAAAATTCAAATCAAAGACATATATATATGTATATATAATGATAAACAATTGTATCTCGATCGAATGGCAACGCAAACCTCTTATTTTCCGGCCTTGATCAGACACAGTGCGCTTTAACGCTCATTTATTGGCAAATTTTCATCATCAAGCAATTCGTGTGTGACTCATCGCAGAAATTCTCATTGCATTAGATACTAATAGACATAGATACTCGTAACTCAAGCGCATACGCATCACTTCAACTCTCAACTCAAATCCGAAAGCAAGGCATTCCGTAGTAGAGTCAAGTCAAGTCCTGCATCTCCTCACCGATCCTCCCAGTGTTAACGCAACTGTATTTAGAAGATAATTAAAAAGATATATGGATGTGCTATGATTGCAACGTTTTTCATACTAGTCGCAATTCTACGTTCACTCCGTTGGAGACGGCGACCGTCGGAGCATCTCGAGAGCATCGAGGCGAGTGCAGCGGCTTCAGCGAGCACCGACCAACAGGCGGCCGAGCGCACCGATATTGTGGTGAGTCCCATCGACGCGGAGCCACTGGAAAGGGTCAGAGAGAGCAGCACCCATCGGCGATTATCCCGTCCCAGATTTAGCCTCCAAGTGAATTCGCCGCCAACGAGAAAACGCAACGACCGAGTCGGCTCCGTCGGAACGCTGATTAAATCAAAGAATGCGGAGACTGAAGACGGAGGTGAAGTGCACCAGCGGCAGATAGCGCATCATCAGCGGCCGCCAATTGACAATAAGAGCGACGCTGACCCAGAACTCAAGTCGCCCGACACCCAGGAGCAGCGACTGTGCCTGAACGACAATGACAACGACGCCGACGCTGATGATGCCGACGACGACGACGAAGACAACCGTCGAGATACGGAGGAATTTTATAATAGCATTCAAGATTGTGCCGCTTACTCGTTAACAAACACATCCGGTCAGCCGTCGTCGTCGTCGTCCCAGCAACAGCAGCAGCAGCAGCGTAGGAAGCGCTCCTCGCTGGGTCAGGGCTCGGTGTTCTCGCGCAGTGATTCATCGGCGACCACCACCTCATCGACGAGCGGCAGTGGCACCTTCACCGGTGGCAAACGACGCTCGACCGCATCCATAATCTCGTCGTCAATGTGCTCGGACATTATACCAATTGATCGCCGCAGCTCAACGGAATACAGTCGCGCTAGTAGCCACCGTCGTTCAAGTGGCAGGATACGTAGAAACATTACACGAATGACAATAGCCGGAGCACGTAGACGTACCACTGGCAGGTATATATTTTCTTGGTTTCTAATTTATTTATTTCATTCTTTCTTTTCTTTCTTTAATTTTTGTTCATTTCTTAAATCTTTCATTTTCTCCACCGCCTCCCTCCCCCACCCATCTATTTGCCTTTCCGCGTCTCTCTCCTCGGTTCTGGTTGTAATGTGAATTATGAGCCCACCCAGAGTATGAGTGTGCTGCGGATACGCCGCGGAATCCAGTTGGCCACAGAGAGTCAAGATCAGATATGCAAAGCAGGTCAACGAAGGCGAGCTATGACGTCAAACTAGTTAACCACTAATTCTCGATTCCACGAACGTGTTTCACATCGCAATGGGGACAGGGAATTCGTTTCTCTGATGTGCGAGCGAATTTTGATTTGTGGCCATGATGTGGGCCTGTCGTCTGAGAGGGGTCTGTTCGTCTTTGCGGGTCGATCTCGCGGTAGATTCTTGAGAATTGCCAAATGCGTCTTTTGACTGGGTTGCGTGGTTTAAGCGAACTTCGTAGTCATAGCGACTGCGTGAAGATATGAAGGAAATTCCGTGCCCCTGCGTGAACTTTTGAAGGAATTTGATGTTAGGCCGCGTGATAGGTGGGAATACTCAAAGCTGGAGAATACTTTGGGAATAGGATGTTGAAAGGATTTATTTGTCCTGCCGTCAGCTGTCATCAGTCGGCTTATAAGTTGAGTAACAACAGATTTATTTCAGCGGCTCTTATTTTGCAGTCCAGGCTCATCCAACAAGAGGTTTGCCTCTGAGTTGTAAGAAAATTAAATTTTTGTGTTGATAGCCTTAAGAATGATGTCACGTGACAATGAAATTTGATATTGATGGTCTCATTGAGCTTGTTCCCGACCTCAGTGGAGCGCCACGACGTCTTCATCTTCATCCTACATGACTTGGCGAAGATTGTGGAAACGTCAAAACAAGACGCATGAGAATGAATATCTTATCTCTCTGTGCGCTCTCATAGTCGGCTTACGAGTAGAATCAACAAGAACGCGAATGGTGTTGGCTTGTACGTCTTGGGTTTTTTTTTTCATGGATTTTGCCAAGTATGAAGTTCTTATCTGACGCGTATTTCCCCAGCCTAGGAGCACACTTTTGTTTGACATTGTTGACACAAAGCGGCAGAGGAATTCCTATGATAAGGAAACTGATCTCTCGGTTGTTGGCAGGAGTCAAGCGGCGCTTACTATTGTTGACTAGACAAACAACACTGAGATCTTACTCGTTTATCATGCTTTCTTCAGACTATGTATCTTTTGCAGATGACCATGCAGCCAGCGAGACTATTCCGCGCTGCCGTATAAAGTTCCGCGAAAAGTTTGTTTGTTCCAGTAGCGTTGTTTGACTTCATTCTCTTAAGCTCATTTTAGTCGGGAGCAGGGTTGTTATCACTCGCCGTCAATGAACTGCTTACACTGTCAGGGATAGTTGGTTGCAAAGCTATTACGTCTAAAGACACTTTTAACTCTCTTTTACCTACATGATCCTATAAGTCTTTTGTAAAGCCGACCACTTCACTAAAGCCTGTAGAGTAAGTACTTGTAAAATGGAAGTATTGTAGACCACTGTCTAGATAATAAGAAATTCAAAAATTCCAAACATCGTCTTCAGTGTGACACGATTAGTTGCACGATTCATAGAGAGTCCGGTAGTAACTAAACTGATTTGGAACAACTTATTTCGACTAGACAGATCAGCGTTTAGAACACTTATTGGAGTTATAATAACGCAGTGTAACATTGGAACACATGTCAGATGATTTATTCCCTTTTCGGATCTTTTACCGTTTCTGCTCAAGTGAAGCCTTTTCCAGAAAAAAATCAAAATCAATTTCGATCATACCACTTCGATAATCTCTCTGAGTAAACAGTTCTAATTGGTTTAATATGATGAACTCTGATCCATGTGGCTTACTCTGACCGATGTGCGTTTGAAACTTCCCTGTCAACCTATCTGCCTTGTCTTATGCACCGATTCAGTTGATTTCGTTGAAAAAGGGTAACGCTTGCTTAGCTTAAGGACTTGTGACCCATCGCCTGTGATATGCAGAAATTTGTACTGAACGTAAGGGACTCGCTTAAACATTGGACATCAATTCTGAATTGAAGATATCGGCCGCTAAAAAAGAAGGACAGTTCAATTCTTCTTTTGGTATAAAATGAACTCTAGTTTGATTTGGTATTCTTTTGCGTTCCCATTGTAAAGTCTCTAGCGTTAAATATGAATAGGAAACATAACCCTTGTCGCGCGAGTATACTTCTATCACAGCTATTTACACATTCCAACCTACCTACCTGAGTTGCTGGGTAGTTTACATGACAGGACAATTCTCACGGCTCCATTGACATTCTCAGCAATTGCACCTCCAGAGCCTTTTTTGTTGTAAAACCATTTTTTGTGCATTTTATTGATTAATCCAGGAACGCTTAAAACTAGTTTCTAAGGCTTTTTGGAAAACAATGAAAAATACATCATTCAAAGTATTTCGCAGGACCCGAACGCACCTTGGGACAACCCGCGTCCTTAGTTGTAGCTTCCGTCGACGGTTGGGTCTCTCAATAACACAACCAAAGAAAACATGGCTCTTCAGAATGCAGGCTGACCAAATGCATGCTTTCAAACGTCAGCTAGAAATCCGCGACTTTTCTGTTATCTCTAAATAGGGAAGATTGAAGACCAACGGGACAAATCACTTTCTCTAAGCACTTTAATGTGCTTGGGTTAATGATGGTAGTCCATGCGATGCCTGTGGAGAGGGTAAAGACACTTCAGAGCACTTTTTTTTTGTCAATGTCTCGCCTTTGCTCGGATCAGGTGGCGGCTTTTTAGCGCTGACGTGGTGGAATGTTGGTTTTCCTTCAGAAGACCAAGAAATTACATAAATGTAGGTTACTGCCGGGTAGTATAATGGACCATTTTTCAAGTCTGAGTGCTCTAGTGCAGTTTCCCAATATTCAACAAAAAAAAAATTTCCGTCGGAAGCGACTACTTCTTCCAATCTCTCTGATTATTTTTGAATACTTTCTGGCTGCGATTCAATTATTGGGCCATTGTATGATTTCTTCAAAAGACTCCATCCGAGAACGAAAATCGTTTCGCAAAGACAGTTGTCGAAAGGAGAGAGACATTGGCGAATGGGATAGGACCACCCATTGCTGTGTTTCCAGGTAGTATTTCACCACTGTAAGCACTTGGGGCCGAGCGCTATTATGTTTCAAAATTACCTTGTCAGTCCTTTCTGTCGTTTCTGGCCATTTTAACGCATTGCACATCTCAAACGCATTAGCTGTAGTTTATAACGTTTCCAATCAATGGTTTTGCCTAGATTTAGCAGCTCATGGTACATCACACCCGTCTGGTCCCACCATATGCAGAGCTTAACCTTTGAACAGTGAATGTTTTTCTTTAGGGTCCATGTAGACTATGATAGAACGGGTTCACCATGCTTTGCATAGAATTTTTCCCTTTTTGGAGTTATCGTTGTATATCCACTATTCTTCTCCAGTCACGATTCAGTTGGAAAAATCCCTTCCTTTGACGTCTTTCAAGAAGCACAACCGATGTGAGAAAAGTCGCCCTTCAACATCTCTCGGCTTCAACTCGTGCAGCATCCTATATCCTTTCTTTTGAATGAATCTAAATTTCTTTAACCGAAGGGGAATTTAATTGTTGAATCACTCCCAACGATTTTGCGAGCTCACTTTGCGTTTGGCACTGATTTTAATCCAGTTGAGCCTCCAATTCCGCATTTTCAAACATTTTTAGATGGCCAAGATGCCATCACCACTTTTGAAGCGTCAAAACCACTCTCTGCATGATATTTCGGTCGGGGCAGATGAAAACCTTCAATGGACTTTAGCTCCACTTTTCTTCCAATAAAAAAAGAAAACAAAACTTCCCGCAGATGCTGTTTTTTTAAGACAAACCCGGGCATTTTCGAAGAGGCAAGAAACAGTGTTGTTTTCTATAACAGACGCTGATGAGCACTAATTATTGATGTCAAATGTCACATCCTTCCAATGAAGTAGGTAAACACTTCTTGGATCAGCCAGAACTTGCAGGTGGCGCCATCTTTTGAAAACGAACCGAGTTTATACTTCCATAAATTTATTTCCGGCACTTGAACCGTTCAACGTCGCCGCCGGCAGTCCGCTTTGATTTTCCGTGCGACATGATGTTTTGTCAGTTATTTTCAGCATCTCTAGGTTAAGGGTTAGCCAAGTGTTGTGCAAGGATTGGCCTCAATTTTCCCCCGGGTGCAGCATTTAGCTTGTTACAATGCTTAGGTAAATTGCCAAAGGGGATTCGGTAGAAAGTATCCTCTGTACCTGTGCCTGTGTCTGTATCATACTCCTTACATGGATTCACAATAAATGTCCAGATCGTGACACATCTCCGTTCACATCCTGATAATATTTGTTCACTCTGCAAGAATTCGCTTTTTTCAGTTTTCTATAGGCAAGACCTTCTGTTTCTCCAGTCTCAGTCTTACTTCGATTTATTGTCCACTCACCTTCGTGATAAAAGTCCGCCTTGGATATAAATTCTTCCAAGTCATAAAAAAACCAGCCCACAAGTGATAAGCATTCTGTCTATGCGTGATATCAAGCAAAAGGCCCAAGGCAGCTATTTACAGAGAGAATATATCATCACTATCATCTGACAAAGAAACGATAAATTTGGCACCGATCCACAGGCAATTAAGAACAGAATCGTAAATATTCTACGCCTACTCCGGCTGAGGGAACAGTGTCTCAACAGCAAGCCGGGTCGCTAGAAATTTCTCAGCTTCCCTGCACGTTCGCTGGAGGCTAAGCAACATTTTGATTCTATTTATTTGTTGATTCCAAAAACTTCCAGTTGGGTGGATGATTTGGTTGCCAGCCTTGAAGGGGATGGAAGGGTCCCTAGGAAATGCACATTTCTAAATAGTTTGATGTATTTGTAGTCAAGTGCTCTTCTTAAATCAAACAAATTGCTCTTCAGTCATCAACGATTATTTCGTCCTCCTCCACGCACCAATTCCAATTCCAAAGGTCAATCTCTGACGTAAGAGCTACACGCTACCACTCCACATCACGCCAATAACCATCACGAGAACGAACCATGTTTCCGTCAATGAAGCCGAAATGCGTTTGCTTTGTGGTACTCGAACGTGTCAGATTGACTGGTGATGGTTCTATTTACATTCAAACTGATTAAACGATGAATCGCAATCTCTTTGAACTTGTTGCTTTCCAATTTTCCTTTTTTTTCCTCTCCGTCTGAATTGGCTTATTCATCTCGTCTGGAGTGGGCTTCGGGGGGAGGAGGGGGCTTAAATTTGTGAAGAAATACACGGAAAAAAAGTCATGATCACGAGATCTTCAATTGGCTGCTCACAATAGCGTACAGCGTCTATTGAATAAAGTCCATCTCGAAAGGCGCGCGTGTTATGTTTGGACAATTTGATGCTCTCCATGATGGCATTGATGATCTAGAGACTCGAAGAGAATGTGGAATCTGGGGAAAGTGAGTGTTTTTTTTGGAAATTATTGTTTCCTCTTGAATCAGCAATTCATGACATGTGGTGTCTTCAGAGGACTAATGACTGTCACAGACTTGACAGACGTTTCACAGGTTCCACCAATCCCGACAGGAAAACAAAGCATTCCCAGAACGCCCGCCCATCGCACTTGATGCACACCTGCTCCCCGACAATCTCCCGAATGTCGTTGACACTTTAATTGAGCATTCCTCGGAAAGCCTCTAAATCCAATTGCGCCCGCTGATCGTTTGATCAGCCATCTGCGTGTTATTGTCTCCCGGTTCTTGTTGAAGAATCTGTTTCTCAGATTCTTGACCCGATACATGACCATCTGTCATTAAAACAAAAATATCCCATTAGTAGCGCACATGTCACCAGCCTGCAGTACAATGGCTCGATTCCAAACAATGCGTGAGGCGAAACGGAAAGTTTCTCAAACGTCTTTAACCCGAAAAAGAAAATATAAAACTCACGGGCGAGGAAAATTCCCAATTTCGAATTTATTTTCGGCAATTCGACCGCTCCACGCCGCGCCGCCGCCGCTGCGCAACACTTTGATTTCTCGTGTGTGCGATGATTGTCAGTGATTTTCAGCATCTCTAGGTTAAGGGTAAACGAAGCGTTTTCCAAGGACAGTCCTCAATTTTCACCCCGGTTGCAGCATTGATGTTGTTCGATTTTCCGAACTACATAGTTGCTCGCGCACGTAGACTCTTGTCAACATTTGTCAACAAATTTAATTAGCTCTCAAAATAGTTTCGAACACGGTTCGCTTTGGGGACAATCCGATTACCTTAGTCAGCTCAACACCGCCGCACAGTATTTCATTTTCGGTTCTTTTTCTTGGCTGGCCCACTCTGTGAGTACCTACACCTCTGAGAATTTTTATTTTTAAGCAGCCGACAAACCCCTCCGTCTGCCGAATATTTCGGAACGCATAAAAACTGTTCCAACTGCGAGTCGCCTCCTTGGCCCCGGTCCAAGTTCGAATGGATGAATTATCTTCATCTAACGGATACGTTTTTCGTAATTTTCTAATTTTCAAATAATTACGTTGGATTAATAAATTTCCGACATGTAACGGATGATTTTCATTCACTTAGCATCCTTCATTTGTATCCATTCCCATTGCAGATTTGGCGGTAATCCGTCTGTGAACACTCGTCCCGACTGTTCAGGAATTCGATGCTTATTTCCTCTGGGGAAATTTATTAACATTCCAATCTGTCAAATTGGGAAGGAATTTTCTTTGAACTTCCTCGTGAAGACGTGTAATTTTGCATTTTCATTTTTTTCGCAATGAGCATATTTTTTTTTAACGTTTTGTTAAATTTATAGAGAGGAAACTACATTGTGTCTTGTCCCTAAAGTGGAATGACTGAGGAATACTTAAAGAAACACAAAGGCGCAAGTTACATTCACGCGTAGATGGTTTCGTTTTCTTTCTTTTCACACCTTTGAATATAAGCAATACAAATACTAATTGAATTGTTTTGGTTTTCGTCTCGAATATGTTCATATTGCTACGGAAAAAAATAAGTAAAACCACTGCAAAGGTTAGTTCAAAGAAGAGAGCGAAACATTCCAAGTTCTTTAATTCAATTCAATGTCGTGTGTACGGAACAAAATGCATAGTAGGATTTGAAGATCATCATTGCTAAGGAAGTGTTGTCCGCCTTACACTGGACAAGGAGGTGCTTAGTCTGTGAAAAAACATTCCGCCACTGTACTGTACGTTCCATGTGACATAAACATTTTTCACAAATTTTTATTTTATTCTTTAACAAAGCAAAGGTTGACCGAAAAGAAGATTAACCGAGAACAATCTGGGCTTCAACCAAACCTTCCTTCGACAACTGCCCCCAATTTCGTACACCAAGTTGATTTTCATTTGTGTTTATCATTTTAGATGAAGTCGTTACCTGTTACTTCAAAGGTTCGAATTTTAAGACTCTTCGGGCTGCAGCCGTAATGCTCCACATGACCTAGCCACCTAAGGCATTATACATATATATCTGTATACGCTGTCTATAGAGTCCGTCGTTGGATCTTCTCCAGATGCCATTAACCCAAAAAGGACAAAAAATTGCATGCAACATGTTCCTCTCTAAAAGACTCATTCGCTTCCAACAACGTCGAGGTTTTTTGCAAAGCAAGAAATTGATGATCAATGTGTTGTACAACGTCAACTTGGTTTTCGAAAAACGCCCTTCTTATGGAATTGCCTCTTGAGCCCAAAGAAAAAGTGATTTGCAAATTCTAGAATACGCTACTGTCTACACAGCCGAGATAGACCAAGTTCTTGAATACCACAAAGCCTTTGCTGCCCCTTGTGACACTCTTCTTCTCTCTCTAGTGTCCGTTCTTAATGACAGCATATTTTTCATTTTTTTCGTCGTTTACCGCCAAACCCATTTTAGCAGCTTTCCTTTGAGTCCTAGAAAACGCCTCATTGAAGGCTTTTGATGTGTTTGTCCAACAAACACGCCAACGTCATTCACGGAAGCCAGTAGCTGAGGAATTCTGTAAATTCATGCCTCTGATCTGGACTTCTGAGTTTTAGACAGATTTTTCAACAATGATATTAAAAAGTCTCATGACAGCTCGTTACCTTGTCTTAAACTTGACATTGAAGGCATCAGCAAGTTTATTATCAACCTTGACGAAGAATTTCAAATCATAATCCTATGAAATGTGACGAACTTGGTAGGAATGGCAAATTTAGACATGGCTCTGTATAATTAGTCTTTCTGCATGCTAGCAATTGCGGTCTTTTGTGTTTCATAAATAGGTCCCCTGAAATATTCCACATACGCCAGAGAGCCAAACAAAAATTTCATACGCCCAGAAGCTGTTTGAAACAATATTACGAAAAATTAAATATTATTTAAAAATAAATATATCAAAATATACATGAAGAATGATTAGGGATCGAGTGACATTTTTAAATTTTTTGGTATGGCTCACCCTGCTAAGCGGCAGCTTTCAATATTCCTTCAACTTTGTCAAGTTTGTATTCTTAGATAAATACACATAACCCATAATTGCGAACATATTATTTTATCGCTTTCCATTCTCAGAGCTTCTGAAAGTGATCACTTCTTTTGGGAAGAAGCATCCTCGAATCGAAAGTAAGATATATATTCTATCAAGCCTTAAAAATATCCCCCTCTTTTGACTGAATTATAGCTGGTTCCCCAAGGTTTGATAGCAGAGATTTTTTACAGGCCAACTGAAAGGGTTTTTTTCTAAATAAAATTGAATTGTGAACCAAATTTCACTCAGATGATTTTCTTTTTTAATTGTTTTTGGAGTTTTTACAAATGACTGAAAAGTCTACTCACCAAACCTAACCCAAATTGTTTCTCTTTCCACAGCTTATCTTTGATCACTTCGTTTACTACATCTGTTGCCCTTTTTAACATATCACTAAATTAGTCCCGGGACTAACCAACAAAAACAAATTTTCTAGACAAAATTGGACTTTATTTATCAACCTAGTTTCTTTCAAGAGTCATACAATTGGTCCATATCCGTTCTACCTTTTTTATAGAACGATTTATTTTGGGCCTCAAAATAGGCTTCAGTTTCGGCGTTCACCATATCATCTCGTTCGAGCCTTATCTTTTCCAGCGAGTATCTTTTTGAGGCCTGAAACGAGGTAAAAGTCGCTGGGGGCCAGATCTGGTGGGCGCGGAAGCAATTCAAAGCCCAATTCGTGCAAATTGGCCATGCTAGCCAACGACTTGTGACACAAGAAAAATATTTTCTTTTTCATATGGGACCGTTATTTTTTTACAATTTCCTCCATCAAACGCACCAACAATGCTATGCAGTATTCGTTGTGATCCATTTGCCTTGCTTAAGGTTGTCAATGCCTTTCTTAAGGTAGTCTGTGGGCATCCCAAAATACGGATGCCATAACCTTGCCACCAACCTCTGTGCTTCTGGACGCTTTGGGCGTGGTTCACCGGCTGCCGTCCACTCCGCTGACTGCCTCTGGAGTGTAATAGGACGCAAGCGCACTCTGAAGTATAGCAGGATGCAAAAAGTCCTGCTTATTCGGGCGAAACAGCTCCGAGAAGCTCTTAGAATCGTCGATACGTTGCTGTTCTTGGTCCATTGTGAGTAAACGCGGCAGAAATTTGGAAACGATCTTCATGCAAAATAGGGTACACACTGCCTTCTGATATCTTTAAGATGTCAGCTATCTCACACAATTTTGCGGTTTTCCAAAACGATTTTGTGAATTTTTTCAACGTTTTCAGGTGTAACTCCCTCAATTGTGCTTCCAGAGCGTTCAGCATCGTTGGTGTATGTTCCACCACGTTCAAAGCCTGCATACTACCGACAAATAGTTGTGTTTTTAATTGAGTAAGATTCCTGTAACACTTTTCGAGCCATTGCTGAGCTTGCACGGTATTTTTTCCCATCAAAAAGCAATCAACACACGAAAGTCTATTTTTTTCCATTGCTTTAAGAATTACAAAAGTAGCGTCATTTTTAGCACTAAAACCTCATTTGAATGTTTGTACTTCCTTAAAACAATATGGATTTTTTGTTAGTGGCGCCCCCTATACGTCAGCCCCGGAACTTATTGAGTGATGTGTTAAATTTTGACAACACCCCAGATTTGTGTTCATTCAACCTTCGTGGTACTTGAAATCCAATGATTCAAACAACATTTGAACCAAAGTGCTTGAAAGTACTTTAAAGTACAGTACTTGTGACTATGCGATTAGGAATTAAAATATTCATCAGCCGTTCGTGACTCTACAACATAACTCTCTTTTATTTTCGTCGTATTTTTGTGTCGAATGCTCTGAATATCATTCCATATGCGATTTCGCAAAAATTCAGTTTCAGATCAAATATGCTTCACCAGACATCACTCACTGCATCAAGCTCAGTGGAATTTTTACACACCTATAAAATGTTGAAGCAAACATTAAAATCTAATATCTTATGTCATTCTAAATCTAATTTACAATTTCTTCTCTTTTCAGTTTTGATGTAGAAAATGGCCAAGGCGCTAGATCTCCGCTTGAAGGCGGTTCACCCAGCGCTGGATTGGTACTGCAAAACCTCCCCCAACGTCGTGAATCTTTTCTATATAGATCGGATTCAGACTTTGAGATGTCCCCAAAGTCTATGTCAAGAAACTCAAGCATAGCAAGTGAAAGGTAAACCATTTTGTGACGTAACTCTCATGACTTTCATTTCTCAATCTCAATTTTCTGTTCACACCCCTTACTTTTGATTTTCCTTATTTCTTATATTACATCATGTGTTCTTCACTAATATAAATAATTTATATGTGTAAGTTCTTTATAAGCTAATGCCCTTCTCTGTGACTACCGTTTGGTATGTTTGTACAAAGTGTAAAGCTATAGCAATCTGCACAGTGAGCTATGAAGCAGTCTATTGCTATTTATCTTGTAGGGAAACTTTCCAAAAGATACTGTATATAAATCCTTTCAAGTGCCTATGACAAGTGTACATATCTGAGAATGTAACGAACGACATAATTGGTGGTGATCCTCTGGTCCTACATCCTGCTTGCATCAATTGGAATTTTGAATCTTTTTGTACAGAAATATAAATTTTTTCTCCTGTTGTATGATATTTCAAAAATATTTGTCTTTGGAACTTGTAAGTTGGTTGTTGCTTGCGCATGATTATACCGTCTTGCGGTACACGAAGACTGTTGTATAAATCATATTCCTACCATCAATTGGAAGCATTTTTTTTTTTTTGCAAAAAACTTATCAAAATATATTTTCCAAAACTACCCGAAAAATTACTTAAATCGGTGCTCCGTACATACGTCCTCACTGATGTGTCTTTTCTCATTCGATTGTTCCCTTTCATTGCTTGTTCTACCTTGCGGAGACCAGGTTCTGATGTTTTATAATTCAAGTGACAGTGCAGTTCTGCGATTTGAAATGGTACTCCTTATACCTACGAAGTTCCGCGGTTTAAAAAGATGTTCTGCCGAAATACTTGTCAATACAGCCGTCTAAAAACGTAACAGGCACAAGTATACATAACTAATTAAACCAAACACAAACGCTTCCCTCTACTCTTTAAGGGTTTCGTTCTGAAATTATAAAGTTCACAAACTACTTTCTTACTCATATTCACGCTTTAGAAGTAAATGCAACGAAATTAAGAGAAATGCGTATGGTTTCAATAAACTCTGCAGATTTAGTATTAAGATGAGTATAAAATATTTAAAAGACGACGAAAACGTTTTTCAACCACGTAGCTAACCGAAACACGAGTGGGAACGAGTTAAGGCGCTTAATGTCCAACAGAGTGGAGCCCTATTTATGATGGGCTACAAAAACGAGATAAGGGTCAATTACTGCCCATCCTGCCCTTTTACATATTTTACAAAGAAATTGATCTACTTGTATGGAAAGGAGGACAAGTTGAGTTTTGTCTTCGCTTGGATTCCGTCATAAACTGTAGGTTCCATGCACTCGTTGGAAAGGAACACCAACGGTAGAAGGACGAATAGCTGTTCAAGGGGATCCTCTATGATCTGCAGTTCTGCAATATGGACCTTTTCTGTGTTGAACGGTTGAAAATAGTTAACTATGCAAACGACAACTTTTGGAAAGTTGATTTTAGCAGATAACTTGTTCTAATGAACTTAAAGATGAATTCACTAGGCCCCGAGACTGCTTTCACCGATCTTGAGCAGTATTCAACTTCACGTACCTAGCCATTAAGCTTAAGCTTGAATTGGACTGATTATAATTACAAAGAATGCAAAAAGCTTGCGTTGAATCCGATAGAAGGATCTATAACATTATCTGCCAAATGCTCTCCACAGTTTCGGTGGCATACCCCTATCCGATGGTCCAATGACTCTGAGACATAACTGAGTAGCAATGTCATTGATGTGCCTAATTCTTCTCTATCCTTTAGCTCTTGAATTATTCTTGGCATATTGACGTACACACTTCCTTTTAAATAGGTACGAAGAAAGAAATCCAACAGTATCAAATCACGTGATCGTGACGGCCAATTATGATCACCACGACGTGAGATAACACAGCAACTGACTTTCGTGCGCAAAAGAGTCATTTTTTCTCGGCTGTGTGGTAATTGGCATTATTATTATGTTGGAAGAACATGTTCATATCCTTAGTTTCTGGCCAAAAAAAGACCACATCTCTCGATCTCGAACACTATTCACGGTAACTGCTGGGTCGACCGAAACAACAGCAATGTTTTTCGCAGAACGAACTAGACGAACATGCACAGGCATTCTTGCATTTCCTACAGCTCCAACGGTTCTGCAATTTGGGAACAGATTAGATTTTTTTAGATTTCATTGCATTTTTATTTATGTAACTCTTTTTTCTTACATACTAGACAAAAATACTTAAGACTAGTTTACCAATACAATCTAGTGATCTTAATTCTAACTTACTGACTCTTCACGCGTACTCTAAGCTAATATAGGACATACGCCTTTCGGCCTTTTATACTTTTTAAAATTCATCGCTTGAAACTAATTACATTTTTCTTTACTTCCTGCAAGAAAATTTAATGTCACAATTATGCCGATTGTGGACACATATGTTCGATCATGGCGACCAAAGATATCACGAAGAGCACAAAGTGGATTTTGATTTGATGTCCAATTTTTGTAAAAAGCTTCAACCTTAACGCGCTGCTAAATTGTGTTCCTCTCCATGGTTAAATTTGTCAAACACTGAAGCAAAGAAATTTAAAATTATGTTGGGCAAAAAAAACTTGAGGTTAAGGTGTGACTCACAATCAGCATCGTGTGTTATGACTAGAACACCATTTACCATTAACAAGGGAAGCAAACAGACTCTTAGGATATTTCGGACTCTTCGATACAAATGATCACCTTCAGTTCAAATCGTTCTTCTCACTTGAATCTTAGATCAGCGTGAAAGTAAAAAAAAAACGTGAAAGTTCCAATCCATTGGCAATGTAAGGCCACACACATCTTTTGTCACTCGGCAAAAAATTATTGGAGCTTGGTGAGGATGTTTTGCCACATCCACCATATAGTCCTTACCTTGCACCATCTGACTAATTTTTAGTTCGATTTTTGCAAAGCTCCTTGAATGTTAAAAATTTGAATAAAGATGATGATGTCAAATCGTACCTGGTAAGTTTTTCGACGATAAAAACCAGAAAAGTCTTATGACCGTGGAATAATGATGCTGCCTTAAATATGGCAAAAGGTCAGTGCACATAATGGGCAATAGATTACAGAAAAAAGTTATTTCGTTCCATGAACAAATTGTCTTTTATTTTCTATGAAAATTACTTAGATGCCAATCTTATATTTCTCCGATTCCACTCCGCTCAATATTTATGAACGCGTTGATGTGCGAAAAGCTCTGAGTGCAAATTTCGCGATCTTGCGTCTGTTTAAATTCGTTACTTTGTACAGCTGGCATTTCAGAATAAATATTTTTGATAGTTTATGTCCGAAGATTGACGGCTTTCAACCGCAGAATATTTCATTTTCATGAACAAATCAAAATGAGTGATGAAGTCGGCTCTCACATTCAAAATAATCATCAATCAAGTTTGCCTCTATCAAAGGCAGATTTTTGTGGTTTAATCATGGAGACTAACATAAAGTGTCATTCCGTGAGTTATAACATTTCTGATATTGGTCGGAATTTTTGACGAACAGAAGTTTGATTGAGCAGTTATGAAAAACGAGGGGAAGCAAGGACAGTTTATGCACGCCCAAGAAACAGTCTTCAATTTAGATTATTTTTAATCATTCACACAAATATCTCCTGTACACTCTGAACCCATTTTGCCATTTCATTGATTTTCCAATCACTTTCAAATTCAAATTTGATTCAAAGAAGAACAAAATCAATCCGTACACTGGAAATCCATTTCACATACAAAGTTGTTTCAAGTAATACGGAAATCTGTGTAAATTAGAAAACACATCTGAGGGAGGAGGTGGAGGAGGGGGAAGCGGTTTGTCAAGAGAGATATTAAAATCGTGTGCAGTCACAAACGAAGGTGAAGTTTATGGAAGCTGCAAACATTGTCGTGCTCACTGCAGGAGTTATTCTAGACCTTGAAGTAAATCTGACCACAAATTTCCTAGAGCTTAAAGTTAGGTGTACGTTGTGCGGTGTGTTCGGCGTTCAGGTTGTAACTTCATTTCAAAAACCGCAACATTTTATGTGAGATTCTCCGATGTGCTATTGAATAGTTTGAAACCGCACGATATAAATTTGAGTTGTGTATTTTGAAGCTTAGTACTTGGATGAAATTGAAATGATGAAGTTTGAGAAGTGTACCTTCTTAATGGCATCAGATGCTCTACTTTTGTCACGATTAGGAGTTTGCGTATTTTTTAATGAGACTTATCGAGGTATGACGAGAATGAGGGATGGGATAGATAAGATTTCTTGGTATCTGTTTAATGTCCGGGTCACAAAAGGTGCATCGCGTTACGATTTGTGAATAAAATACTTGTGTTATGAGAGAAAGGGAGTCTACAACTCATGAAACGTGTCAAAAAGGATGATATTTATCAATTCTGAGCATTTTTGAACTTTGTTTCTTTTGAAATGTTTCTACGTTCGTATTTAAAGTATGAAACGTTTATGAAATGTGAAATCGCAGTTTTGATTTTATTGCTGTGGAAAATTACTCCAAGTTAACTGGAAAGTGATCGCTGAAAAAATGAAGAAAAACTAAATCAACGCTGCGTATAATTCTGTAAACAGACATCCCGCAAAATATAAAGATTACAGGCACCTATCGTCTACTGGTTGTACACAGTCATTGTGAGGCCTATCCTTACTTGTGGAAGTATTGCTTCGTGAAAAGCGGTTAACTTAGTTATCGAAACAAAGTACAAAGGCTAGCCTGCCCAGACCTCCGCTCTGTGTGTCAAAAAATCTGCTGTCAAATCAGCTCTTAAATTGCGAAAATACCTTAACTGTCATTCTGAGTGACTGAGTCTTAGCGAGCTCCACTTGTCAATTCCTAATGCAAATACCATTGACAGCAACGTTGTTCATTGCGGAAAATATGAATTGATGCTTTTGAAGGAGAATATGCCACATGCAGAGCATTTAGTGCAATTGTGCCCTTTCGGTTAGTCAGAGTTGAATTATTAGACCAAACATAGCTGATTTGTTTTTTTTGTTTACGGACACACTGAGTCATAATGGAGCTTAATTGCTGAGGTCGAGAAATTTTTGAAGACCTTTTCTTCGCATATAAGTCCAAAGTTTGACCAAAGAATAGGTTTCGGATAATAGCTTGCTCAAAATTCTAAAAGATCAAAAACCTGAAAGCGTGCTACTTTGCAATTCAATGAAAAAATCATGTGCAGCAGCATCAATTCAGAACCCAACAAACAACTTAATTGGTCAGAATTTAAAATATCGATTTTATAAGCACACTCAAAACTACCTAAGAGACTTTTGAAGATGAAGTCGATCATATGAATGGAGTGTCACTAAAAGTGTCAGTTTTCAGAGGAAAATTTGACTGTAATGATCAGCAGAGTAGTTGCATACTTACACCTCAATCGAATTTTCGAAATCGGCATATTAGATTTTTGCCATCGTTCAAAACAAACCTTGTTGATAATATCAGGCCTAAAAAATCGTTATTTATACCTAATTTTAAGTTGGGCGGTTGTAGCGTTGTACCTCTGAAAAGTTTATTCCGAAGTCTTGTTTTCTGAGGGTTTTGTTGTTCGTTATTTTGTCTTTTCAAAACATGGAAAATTTCAGAATTGTGGAGTTTTTGGATTTTGGGCACATCAAGATTTTGATTATTAGAATTTTGAGTTTTGGAATTTCAGGCTTTTTTATTTTTATCTCGACATCTTGGATCTTGTCCTAAACCCGCATATGACTGAATTACTGCTACACAATTGGCCTTATCGGGTTTCGGAGGCAAGTCGTTTTCCCTAGAATCGATTTCTCGTATCGTCAATCTCTCGGGAATGGATTTTTTCAAGCAAATAAGTTTGCGATATGTCTGAAACGTGAATGTTTTAAAATTTTGATGAAACGTGAAATTAGAAAATTAATTCTTCCAAAATACACACACTAGCTTTTAGAATTCCTGCCGAAGAGAGAAAACAAGCACAAAGATCAATTTAAATCAATTTAAATTTTAATCTGTTGGAACTCCCGTAATCATTGTAAGTACATTGAAAGTGACTTCAAATACACGTTATATAGATTCAAGAAACACTAGCGTGTTAGCATTATTCAAATATTTGTTGGATGTCCTTATATCTTGGATGCCATCACCAAAGACGGCATTCCAGTTATCATTAAGCTAAGTGCGCGCTTGCGAAATTTTGCAGAAGTTTTCAGAAATGTGTTGCAAGAGAGAGGTGAAGTTTTTGTTCTTCTCGTGGCAAATTTGCTTCCGCAATACTAATTCATTGTCGTCTTTTTGTAGTTGTCCAAATTGTGCATACATGTTTAAATAATAAGAAAATTCAAATTTGTAAATAGACATATTCAAAATCATCCAAAAGTTTGTAGGAGAAATTTACGCAGAAAATACAGGGTCATTCATTTCGTGATTTCAAGTTGGTTGCGTCTGCTAAATTCAGGTGTCACTTGAATTGTCACGCCAATTTTTACCATCGATCAAATCGTTAAATTTATTATAACTTACTTTAAAAGTGGTGATGCAAACGTTGGCACTTTTCGCATATTTCGGAATTATTGTAGTTGATAAAATTGTCAAAAAACTTGGAGAGAGTGGAAGCAGTTCGTGTCGTATGGCGAATGCATCATTGTAATACATGGTCAATTGTAAATACTGCTTCTATGTGCTACTAAGTAATAGGTGAGAGTGTTGATATTAATTAGAAATGATCCAATTCTCGGCATTCGTACTTCCTAAATAAAACCTTCATCTCACCATCACATATTTTGTGTTTGGACTTGCATCTACATTATAAAGAAATTCCACTTTCGAAACAATTGAAGCCTACCACAACACCGTTAATGCGCTTTGTCGATGTTGGAATACTAGGAAATAAGTATCAATTTTTTAACAATATTTTCTCCACTGATGAGGGCACATTTCTCACTCGGTGAGCATGTAAACAAGCAGACAGTTGTGGGCCTCAGGAACCCACAAGTGATAGAAGAGCCACCACTGCGTCCAGATAGACTGTTTGTTTGGTGTAATCTACTGTCTGAGATAACTCTGTACTACTTCGAAGATGCCAATAGACGGACAGTCCATTTGGTCTAACGATAACCAATTTATTTTTTGATCGTTGATTGAAAACTAAAATTATGGCTATATTGCGGAGGAATTTGCCTGAAGGCTTATTATTATGTTTTGGCAACTTCAGTTGGCCATCAATATCATGTGACTCGGATTTTTTTCCTTCAGGTCTTAACTGAATACCACGTTTCCGCGAATTATTCTCAAATTCTTGACACACTAAAATCCAACAGTACTCAAATTATGGCCGAGATACCGCCCAAATGAGTCTTTGCCAGGTGGACATTTGCATTACATTGCTTTTAAAACTTAATGACAAAATTTATAAAGAACAAATCGAGGTGTATAATATATTAAGCTACTAATTTTGGAAACCGAAAATGAAGAACCCTACATAATTGCAATGCCTGGAATAATTGTTTACTTTTTCAAAGTTCGGAGTCCATCACATGGAGCAAACTTTTAATTCACAATAAGGCTAAATATGTTCGTGTCCGGTTCCAAATGGTTTCAAATGTCAACAGGTGGCAGAGAGATTCCTTTTGTGTTCTTCAAATATTCTCATTTATGAACCGATCAACTCAATATATACAAGTTCAGTTTTTGTTGGAAAATGGAAGCGCTTTGTGTACATGGCTATAAATTGGAGATTTTTACACAAATCTTATTTGTTGCCACCATCCGGGTCATCCAGGAACAATACTACAATTAGTTTCAACTTATCATCGTTCATCAACAAAAAATAAACATCACAATAAGTAGGAAAAAAGTGCAGCCTGATGATCAACATTTTACCTATCTGCGCGTAGTTTAATGTAATTTAAAAGCTATAGATCAGAGGAATAATCAAATCTTTCAGTATTTTAAAAAAAGTCAAAGTGTTTCGGAGAAATATTCGAAAAATTTGTAAATATTTCCAAAACATTTTCCATTCAGAAACTGTTTATAAATTTTATAAATCCATACCTTTCCTCAAAATTCGTACCTCTCCACCCTCACTTGAAGAGTTCATTACAATGTTCACTATTTCGCATTTTGAAATATGTTAACTTATCTGCTGAATGCATTGACATAAAGCATGAGACATTCTTCCATCGAGACACCCCACCATTAACTCTATTTTGCAAAACTTTCCACAAAATCAAAAACACAAAAATTCACATGAATGCCTACAGAAAATGTTAACCTTTAAATGAAAAGCGATTTTTTACGATACGATATACGATACATTTCTATATAAATCTGTTCACTTTTCTTAGATAAGTTTGATTATTTAATTTTATTTATTTTTTTATTTTTTTTTTACTCATTTTCAAAACTTATACTGACAACCGAATGTTTTCTTAAACGTTGTCACCCTTTCAGGTTTAAAGAGCAGGAGGCATCAAATCTAATTGAGAGATCGTACGTATATCCAATAAACAATATTTTACAACAACAACAAAAAAACTGTTTTAGATACTCGCAAAATATTTTCATTTGTTTTGTCTTGAGTTTTTTTTTGTTTTGTTTTTCTCCTGGGAAAAAAACTGATGCTAAATTGTTGCCGATGTAGCTACACATATGTATGTTTTCATTTTCCGTTTTACATGAATTATTTGCTTTTCTTGTTGAGTTCAACTGCTGCTTCAGTTAATTGGTGAAGTGAAGATTGATTTTTTTAAGGAAAGTAGGCGCATTTATGCATAAATATATTTTAATTTTGTTTTCTGCTTTTTTTCGCAAACGAGCTAACGAGCTATGCTTTTAAACGCAATCGATTGGAAGTTATGTCTTTAGCAAAGCTGTTCGTATAATTTAAGGTTTCGATTTGTGTATGGTTTTGTATTGTTTATGAACGAGTGAAATGTATGCAAGTGCTTGTAGATGCGTAGTTGTTGCGCCTGTGTCGCAAATTAAGAGCGATTTGAAAGAATTTAAATTTTGATAGATTTTAGTGAAAAACTAAAGTTATCTAAGATTGTGTGATGTTGCGTTCATTTTAGAGTAAGTGCTTCAAAGATTGTTCTTAGCGCAAAAATCAATTTTTTGACTTTCCTCTCAAGGACGAGGGAAGAAATTTCAGAAAGTTTCAACAAAATTGAACGGGTTATAAGGTGGCGTTGCAGTCAAGGATGGATCTCACCTACATTTTCTCTTAGCTTGAAAAAATTTTTCATTTCCTTAATATTTCACATGTCTCGAATAGTTTTTTGTCTTTCTTGACGAAGATCAAAAATTGCATCTAGAGTGTTGTGGCAGTCAATATTGGCCACTCATTTTATCGCTTAAAACAGAGTTTGAAAAAATTTCTCCTTTTTTTCTTCTTCCTGATCCTCCACCAACATTCATCTCTAGCATACAAGGTTTCTCGTCAGTTGCTGCTAGTTGTTGAATGAGGTTCTCCTTCTCTTGTCTGCCCCATCATAGATGAGGACGTCTTCTGTTGTGTTGTCTCATTGGCATGAATTCAAAGTCTCTTCGGGCTAGAGTTGTGTTGCCCTTCTTAATTCAAAATTGCTTGAATGTTTGAATGCCGCCATAAGGCCTTTAGAATGCCTGCACCCTCCAGAGGCCATCAAATAGGACCGAAAATCGCCGAAAAAGCCTGGTTCTCAGGAAGAATCAGGGCTTCTTTACCCGCTTTTAAGGCATTCAGGTTTGTGCACTTTTAATAATATCCCGCCTTAAGCACCATAATGCTAGATAGGGCTGATCTAAGTGCCTCAGTAGGGAATACCTACTGATGAGCTAGAGTCAATGGCGGAGAATCGAGCGGGCTGGAGGTCTATCATGCTTTATTGGCCCCTGCTACATGTTTAATGGAACATGTGGGTTAAAGAAGAAGATAATGATGATGTCAATGTATGTGACAAAGTGGATAAGTGCGTCGACCTCAATCCAGGGAGTTCATTTTTGGATTGCACTCTTATTCATCTTCCACTTTTAATCCAACATTTTAGAGTTGCTTACAAGACTCTTCAAATTTCTGAAGAATCCAGGCTATAGTCCTGGGTCTCTACTATCGTCCCTCTGTAGCTAGGTCCACAAGTTATTATTCGCTATGGATTGTATCGTCATTCAATTTCTTTTAATTCCCTGCTGATGGCTACAGAGTAGCTCTTATACAAACCTCATCTTCCTTAGGTGGTCCCTAGGTCTACAATGCCCTGCAAGGAGTCCCAGTAATATGCGGAAGTTGTTTTTTCCCATCTTGTTACTGTTACAAACCTTTTTCGTTTATTTTGAACTAAGCTCCTTCTGGCCTCTTTCACCGCGTGAACTTTTTCCAGCTTCTATCACTAAATTCTTCTTTGAGGACGAAGTTTCCTACAGCAGAGCAGCGTTAACAACCTTCTAGGGGTTTTTTTCGACCCATTCCTGGCTTGATTTTTTTCCTGAGTTGACTCATTCCTGGCTTACTTTTTCCTGGGTTGGCTATTTTCTAATTCAATCTTCTCGTTGCCAGTCATCGGCTCGCCAGCAAAGTCCTTCTTTGTTTTTCCCTCTCAGATCTTTAAATTTCAGCGGATACACCCAGGCAACTTTTGATGTGATGATGTAGGCGCCTAGTGCTTTCACATAAACTCAATCATCTGCTATGACATAGATGGTTGGATTGATTTGAACACATCTGTCTAAGGCACGCATTTCCTCTTGGAAGATTCTGACTCTGAGTGTGACCTTCGATTGATTCAAGCAACTACAGCTCGTGCCTTCTTTTCCCGCGGTCAAACACCTAAGCACTCTTAGATTGTCCTACACTTGACACCATCAATTCGAACCAAAATATTCGCATGCAAATTTTTCGACTTAAAACAGTCAACAATTCAATTGGCGTTCGCTTTGACAGTCGCAATTTACAATCGACACTTGTTATTATTCAGAAACCGAAAAACAAACAGATGCAGAGCAGAAAAACATAAAAGATATGTATCTTATGGGGAAACCCATTAGCGACGATCACAGCTCACCCTCACCCTACTCCCCCATCCACAATCCATTCGCACAACCGCAGGCGCATTCATCCACCAACCACTGTCGACCGTCTCAAAGTCTCAGCTCATGCGAGAAGATACATTATCATTTGCGGCTCATTATTTGTTTGCTTACACCATACTGTTCCGTACTGTCATCTGCTTGCGTACGCATAAGGCCGTCTGCCTTCGCTGCGCACACAGCCACAGCCGCTCTCGTGCCGTGCATCGCGGCGTACTGACTCGCAAATCTGAGGGGGGGACAAAAACAAAATAAAATAAATTAAATATCGCAAATAGAACTTTCACGGGCCAAGCCAAGATTTCATCTGCACTTCATATGCATAATTAATTTCTGCGGCATTAGTGCCCGCTATGAAAATAGAATCGTAATTTGCATTAAGCGAATATTTGTACAAATAAATACCGCTGAATGTGTACAAAGTCGAATTTTGATTATTAAATATTGAATCTTTCGCATATGGTCGTGTGCGGGATGTGGGGGTATTTTTTGATCAACGACGACTATGTGCGAGAATATGGCGAAGAACGCGCCGATCAACAATGGCAACCTTTTTTGTAAAAGTTGATGTAATTTGAACTTCTTTTTGGTGATTTTTTGATGGATATGTTTTTGTTTTAATTTTCAAATAATCCCCTCCAAATTTCACACATTTTCTAAATTTTTATTACGTAACGTGTTGCAGCTGAGTCTTGCAATTGACGAAAGAAAACAATTTATTTGACATCCCAGACGAGTGGAGGCTACGAGACATGCATAAATTGGCAGCATTCATGTGATTTTAAGCTTCGTTTCCAAGGAGACGAAGTGATCTTACAGAGTGAGCAAACGCGGCACCAGTCGGTCTTTAAAGCCGCCTTCTGTCTTAGTTATCTCGTGCAACTTTAGTCTATGGTCTGTCAATACGAGATCGTGGATTTGTATCACTTCATCCTCCGTAGCTAACAATTTCGGAGCATCTGGACATGGCTCATTTACAACCGACGTTTTTTGACTTGAAGTTGAAACTCATCCAAACCAATTTTTATAATCGTCAACCAAAGAAGACTGAGTTTCAAGAATTCTCTGATTTCCGTTCCAAAACAAAGAATCGAATCACAGATCGATAGTGGATCTCATCTTATTTTTCGAAATCCTCGGTTACGCTCAATTCCGCACGCGGTCGAAGTACAGCTTACGAGTCAGATTCGGCAGACATTTTCACAGTAGTCATCTACGGGTATATACAGGGCCGTTCGAAAACGGTCGATCAAACTTCAGGCTTTTGTCAAATTCTGTCTAAGTTGTTGGAATAAATTAAATTTCCTTGTTGCAGATTTAATCATTTCATGATGCATTTGAAATGTTTGAATTTTTCACATGCCCTCTGTTGTTAAAGTAACTGACACTTTTAAGGGATAAAAGAAAAGGGATTAAATAGGAAAAACCTATATTCTTCTCAAGAAAAAATTCCTTCTCAAAAACATTTTCAAACAAATTAGTACTTTTTTGAGCTCCTCTTGCTTTTATTGCAGCGACACATCGAGGAAAATATGACTTAGATAAATTTTTCTATGTGGAAGTAGGAAAGGTGTTCCCCGTCCGACTGTGTACATCTTTAAGATCCCCAATTGACTCCTCGGTTTCTCCGCAAATCATAAGTTTCATTTTCGACCAGACTAGTAGGGAAACCAACCTAATGCATCAATATTATTTTCCTCGAATTAAATTAAAATCTAAATGTTTCTTTAACTCCATTCACTTTAAAAAGGTTAATAATAATTTTGTATTTAAACAAAAAGTGTACAAGTACATTCCTGCAATTCTATAATACCTTTGTGTCAAGGAGCATTATCCTTTTGAAATGTAACCCTGCGGCCAGTTTCACCAAAAAGCTCCAACGCAGGAGGCCCTTTTGCTTATTACAAAACCCGAAGGTCAACTTCCCTAGCGACTGGCGACCCTAGAAAGACAAGCCTACCTTTCCGTCTCCAAAAAAGCATTCCTATACCAGTACACCCTCCATTTTGAGGCGGCAGCCGTAAGATGCATTTCGCGCTGAACCTCCCCGGGCATGAATTTCTAACATGCAGCTCAGACTGTGATTGGCCTCACTGAGCCCTGCCTTAGTAGTTCCGATGTTAAGACATCTTTCCAAATTAACTGGCACTGTTTTTTGAACAATTTTTAGACTTTATGAAATTTCGCTTGTTAACAATTTGAGATGTGAGACGGCAGACACGAAATGCGAGGCTTGCGCTTCGAAATATAAAGTTTCGAGAGAAGATATGAAGTCTGTTCAAAAAAATAAGGCTCCCTAATCGTCGCAAAACGCCACCCTTTAAAGCAAATCTGGATCGACGTTGACGTCATTCAACAATTCCTAAGCTATGGTGATGCGACATCTTTTTTTTTCAAATTTCTTTAATTTTCGAATCTGTACAAGAGTACACTCAGCGTATGCTACTGTCAACATTTCATGTGTTTTTGAGCATAAAGACGAGTGAAACTAGACGAGTGTATGATCATAACAAAATAAAAAAAAATCGATAACCGAATGTATCCACGTAGCCGGCGAAATTTAAAAATTCACCTTATTTCTGAACAGATGATGGGAGGAGCATTCCATATTCGTGTGGTGTAGCTAAACAGCGAATCTCTAAGCTTAACTGTGCATCTGAAAGTAGGCTTAAGGGTGAACTGTTTAGCATTCGGAACCAAGCGTGTGTTTCGGGTGAATTCTTGAACTAAAGGAAATCAGTGACAAAAACAAGGCATTTGCTTTCCTATCAGTATTGTCGGTCGCTTTGGATTCTATCCAGGAGGTGAAGAAAGGTATTTACAGCACAAGACGAAATAGGCGCCTTGTTCTAAAGCTTTGTGTGCTTAAAGGCATTATAAATATATTGTTACCAAATCAGAGACGGTAAACCTAAGCAATTCGCAGCATTTTTGGCGACCTCAAAAAAGTGATCATTCCAACAAAGTGTCGAGTCGATATACCTAAGATGGCTGGATGGAAGTCTTTCAGTTCAAACGACGCATTTTATGGATAATGGCGGATTGCTTTGAGACCCATGATTGCAGATTTTATTAACGGTGTCCAATTTCATTGCATTTATGCAGCAGCATCAATTCCAAGTTGGAGCGGAACAGTCGTAGCATGGTTCTTAAGCTTATGATATCACTTTTCCAGATAGCGTTGAAGACGTAGCTTCAGCCTTCCCAATTCTGCTGCGCATATCTAGTATGATGCTTCCGCATTTAGACGAGAAACGTCCTACATGTAGGAAGGTGTGGATTGAATTAGAAGAAGAGCAGACAAGATGTCATTTGTAAAAATGAGAAAGAGTGCTGGAGAAAAAAAACAAGGTCATTGGATTTATACTGTGGTCTTCCCTTCGAGTACTCATAAAAGTAAAATTTGTCACAAGTTAAGCAGAGGTATTTTGAAATTTATTTTCCAGTTCTCAATGAAGCTCTACCTCATCTTCTCCCATCGACATTAAATTCTTTGAAACCGTCTAATTGATTTCAAATTATCCATCAACTACACCCAACTTTGTACTCGCCGGAGTTAATGAAGATCATTCAATGATTTATCTCCGCACTCGCAGAGGCGATAAATTAACGCAAGTGCTTGAAGCCTTTCGGTCACGTTTCGAATGCGGAATACGAAATGATGAAAATGAGAAAAATAATATTTCAGATTCGAAGCGTAATTGCAGCGTTAAAATCTCCTGCACAACAGTGCATGCAGCTAATGACCAATTATCGACGTGCGCTGACTAAATAAAATCCAAACAAACGCCACTCGAGTATTCTAATGAACGAGTATTACTCCTTTCGTTGTGTATAATTTTCGAAATCTGTAATTGATGATATTCAAGTGTGTAATTTGAATGCTTCATTGTGATTTATGATTGGTTTCATCAGAGGGGGAGGGTTTTGTGATCACTACGTAACAATTCTGAAAAAAAAAAACTGAATAGATGGATTTCCTTAAGGAGATTTATCTAAAAGCTACCCCAAGACGAAGTCTTCTCCCACTAAAAGCTGCCACACGCTGTCAACACCTCCCCCAATCGAACAGCTGTTGACTATCCCAAAACCGCACATCAGTGAGTTTTCAAAAACATATCCCAGACAAAGAACACTGTGTTGCCGAGTTGAGAGCAGAGAGAAAATAAAACCCAGAGAGAGAGGGAAACAGTAAAGCCGAAAACAACGATATTTTACGAGTGTAGTACGCAGTACATATCCAATCCACCACACCAGTGAAGACCGACGACGACAGCCCGCCCAACACACATATCGGCGAGACGGGGAAAAATTTATTTCATTATTCTTATGTAAGCTAGAAAGCTAAATAAAATTATTAACCACAGAGGCAGAGGCGCTCGCGCTCGCGCTCACTTAAGTGGTCCATAGTCATGTTTTCATGATTCCTGGCGGCTGCGGCAAACAGTGTCTGGCGACGACAATAAGGGCGCGCAGTTTACTCTCATTTTGCGATGTGGTTACTCTAATGTTCGTTTCCGAAAGCACCGCTGTCCCACATTATCCGACTCGATGCTAGAGACCGGCGGCAGAGGCGGCGGCGGCGACGGCGGCAGCTGATGCGTCGAGCCTGTCATGTCGTCGATCCAAAGACACACCATTCGTGACCGCCGGCACAACTCGGTACGATGTGTTTTCCACTCACTCTCTGCAGTCACATCCGAAATGTGGAGTGAGATACCGTGAGAAAAAATGTTAAGTCCGTTGCGCGCGTGAATATTTCCCCCGTTCGTTAAGTGCGATTGGATGTTGTTTGTTATACTGATTGAGATAAAAAGATACATACATCCTCCAGACGAATTAAGTAGTAAAATATGTTCAGATTTCCATCAGCGTACTCGCTGCCAAATGGAGCATAAATGTGTGTGAATGTTTAAACAATTTGATGGGTGAACTAAAACAGAACATGATTCCGACAGTTTTCGAGGATGAGGATGATCTGGCCGCGGCTATCGCTCTCGAGCGAAACAACATGTTTCACAAGTCGAGGAGGTACTACGAGACGCGGTTTGATTAAGCATTTCTCTAGCATTTCTGTTTTGTTTGCTTTCCGGATTTGATTCGGGAAAACGTTCATGTCCGTTTTGGAGCTTGCTATCGATGATTTTATATTTTTCAAGTGATTGGCGGTTGCTTTGTGACTATCGCAAATAATTGTTTGTGTGAATTGTGAGTTTTGTCTAGTGCATTGAATTGCTTAAATTTTGAAGTTTTCTTCTCTGAAAATATTTATCTGTAGTCCTGGATCAATAATTCCGCCAATCTGATGCAGTGATGTGCTCTTTAAAAATAATTTTTCCCAAAATACTTAACACGCTCCACGGAATCATTAAAATAAATTCAAATCGCAAGTATCCAAGAAATAATTTTAAAATACCAGTGAGTCATTGGCAATTCGCTTGGGAAAACGCAAATACCATAAATATTGATGGTACTTAATTTTTCGGCTAGTTCATTTGATCTTCATACGCAAACGATTTCGGGGAATGTCAAGTTAGATAATTTTATTGATTCGCATTCTGTCTGTAGTCCACTTAGTCAGCTAGTCCTCGAATATGACTCATGGACAGAATTCCAGGATCTTGCATTCTGCGGAGGCGGTAGTTGTGTTTTTCTAAGATTTTCAAGTTTTCTTCATTATTATATGGTGGGTGGTTCTTTGTAAAAAAATCTTATAACCTCCCTGTTCTGTAGCCATAAACATGTTCAGCTACGGAAGTGGTAATCGTGAATCTTAAAATTATCATTAACATCAATTGTGGAATAAATTCTTCAATCGCTGCCGTGACATACAAGCTTAAGATGTCATATTTCAAACAAGCTATAGTTTTGCCAGATTTGGAAAATATTATCAATGGGATAATACATACAGCTTACCGACAATTTGCATCTGAACTTTTTCTACCATTGAATGTAGTAAGATAAACTTTATTCGACGAATTGCCCAAAATCGCAAGAGGAAGATTCTTCCCAAATAGCAAATCTTCTCCACATATGAATGCCTGAAAAATACTTTCATCAAGTTAAAAGTGGAAATAAGGGACCAGTACTTTGTTTAGTTAGACATAGGCTATCTTGTTTCCATATTCTTCCTTGCATCCCTCCCATAAAAGTTTTCTTTAAATTTATATACAGCAGCTTGAAGGAAGATCGTTTATTTTCTGAGCAACACTACTCTGAATTGCCGCCTGTCTACCGGTGCGATGGACAAGGCATTTAATATTCTCCGCGTGTTAATAGCATATCACAATGATTTTACGCGCAATTATTCAGCGTATGAAGTCAGTAGAGCAGTAGATTATCATCATATATTTTTAAATCCTATATATATCAATTTATTGCTGACTTTTGTACAGAGGGAAAGAACATAATTTAAGTGATCTAGAGTGGATTGGAAATGAACAAAATTCTTAATATGTGGCTACAGTCACTTATAGACCTGAATCTCAATAAATAAAACATTCCATCGTTTGATATTTTGCCACCTTTCTTCAGATATGCACACCGCTTTATTTGGTTTTGATCCGTTTTCACTTGTGAGCATCATCACAACCAATCGCAGACATTATCTGTTGCGTTGTTATCAACAGAGTTTCGATAAAAGTATAAAAATATAAATATATGTAAGTCTAAATTATTGCATCATCTATAACAAGTGCTGTTTACACTCGCTCATAAATGGTTTCGTTTTGCATTTTTTGTTCTCCGACATTTGATTAAAACAATCAAAATATGCACCAAAATGCAAAATGAATTTACTAGACGCAAAAAACAACAGGAGAATATAATAAAATAACCTCTAGATTTATATGGAATGTATATGTCTTCCACAACATCATTATTCTCACGTGTCAATGCATATCCGCACCTTTTACGGAGGATGTATTGAAAAGCAGTATACAAACAAAACTTTGGGTCGTTTTATTAAATCATGTTTCGTGTTCTCCAAATGCAAAAGTATATGCCGCTCATATTCGTTTCAAAAATTTGATAAAAATAATCGTTTTCGTCTTACGTTGAATTATTCGCATTTTAATAACAAAAATTAATAGTAACTTTAAAAAATAAATTGGAGATAAATACATATTCAAAAGTTAAAAAAGAATCAATTGTTAGTAAACATAAGTTAAAAGTACTAGTTCTCACAGAGATCACAATAATATTCAATTCCGAAAGTTGTGATTTGTCGTTGGTGGATAAAATGTTTCCATACCTACAATAGCGTGAAGACTTACCACCGACGTGGAAGACCAAGAATAACAACCCTAAAAATTTGCTCATTAGGACTATACAAACTTCCTTTATGTCATACATCGAGCTTAAAACAAAATTTAATTTGAAGCAAGAGCTAGGACAATTCCCCGAAGAGCTGGTCTGGCATCTTTCAGGATTTAATTCAATTGGAAAATAGTGCTATACTTCGATGATGGTTTTCGGCCAATCGACCATGCCTTAAATCCTCGATTATGTCAAGGCACTGTCAAGGGTATGTTTCTCAAGATTTGGAATTCATCAAATAGAGAGAATTATAGATCGACTTACATATGTAGAAAGACATTATAGAGAACGTCATACTACCCTGTGCTAAGAAAGGAAAAGCCAAAGCTTTTTATACTAATATAGAGGTTATCTAAATAATATTACAGAACGTTTCAAAAGTGCGTTTTTGGATGTTCAATATTCGAATGCTTGATCTTACCTCTTTTCTTTCTTTCTGACCCAAAAACTCTTAAAGTCATCGACGAAACATGTTTTGATTTCTTTATTTTCAAATTGTTGTTATTTCTGTTGGGAAAGAAACCCCGGAGTCAAACCAAACGACTGATATGATATCATATGATGGTGTACACTGAAATATATTTTTTGACTTGATTATACCTATATGGAGCTGCTCCCATAGTTCAAAAAATCAAACTTTTCAGGCACACAAAATTTCATGCAAATCGCTTCATAAGTTCTAGATATCTCTAGATATGACAGACAAACAGACAGACGGACGAACACTTCTTAATTGCTATGATCTCGTTGTTTTTTCAAAGCCGTCTTGTAAGAGATGAACCATGTCGATTCGCATGTTTGGGAGTGTGAAAATTCAGTTTTCATGGCCTGTAGCTATCTGAAGAAAGAACCACTTTCCTTTGTATTAGTCATACAAAAATTGGCTGCTAGGAGTTGGCGGCGGAGACACACAACATCGATTATATAAAAGTGAGAAATCATTTTAAACAAATAGCCTACATATAGAAGCTCAATGTTTGGCTGCCGCATGAATAAATGCAAAAACAAATTGCAGTTAATCGTATAACCATCAGTAAAAAGTAATGAAATGAAACTTTTTTGGAAGATTTTCTATACAGACGATGAAAAACGGATTAAATATGTGGATTTCCAAGTCATACTATGCAAAGGTTGATTACCGAAGAGATGGACTTCATAGCATCGAATCATGGATAGATAGATAGACTGCAAAGAAATGGAAATAAGTCGACATGGTCAATTCGATCCTGCACGGTGCGAAGCTTGACCATTTGAATGAAGCATTCATATATGTAGGAGTGGCCAGAATCGGTCTTCAGAAAGGAAGTTGTCCTTTCCATGCCACAAATATCTGTCATGATTCGAACTTCATTAAAATTGAACATGGTTTAGAAGTCTTGATGGCGTATGGCAGAGTATGGCCAGACCTTGTCGCCTCTGATTAATATTTATTTGTGCCTCTGCCAAATTCTCTAGATCATTAAAAAGTGATTGACTGAAGGAACGCTGTTAATCACTTGACCAAATTTTTCACAGGTAAATCACAGAAATTGAATTTATGAAGCTAAGCACTATATGGCAAAAGATCATATATATAATGGCTACTACTCGTATGTACTTGATTAAAGTTAATTTTAAATTAAAGCTATTTTTCTCTTTTTCAAAAATCTGCAACAAAACCACGGAGACCTCTTGATTCTGCCCAACATTCTTACTCTCTTTGATTTGCCTGTCAATCAGCTCAACTCATTTGATATCCAGATTTCTGAAGTCTGTTCTTAACATTCTCTTGAGAAAGGTTTGGCGTGGTATTTTCGGCTTTACGAATTAAGGTTGCAGTTCCCCATCTCAACTTTACATACGTGTCCGAATTGCACTTGGTGACTGTTTTTTGACTTTTTTTTTCTCTCAAGCAAGACTTTGTTCAAAAATTCAATTTAAAAATTGCCCATCTCTTGTATTCAATGTCAAAATCCTGAATATAGACAATTTACAGGGAGACGATGTCCTACCTCCGAAGCTAAGATGCCTATTTTCATTGCATGCGATTTGCCTGTGTGTCACGCATCCTAAGAAAGCCACTCACATACTATACATCCTTAAGAAAGCAACCATTTAAACGTGTTCGAGTTCAAGAAAGTTTGTTTTCCTTTCGAATAAACATCGCTTCAATGGCTTACCCTTTACAAAGAAACAAACAGCCTCAATAACCTGTAAGTCCTTGATTATTTTTTAAGTACTTTCCAAATTAGTACGCATTTAAAGCAGGGCAACACACTCGTTATTCACTTCAATAACCGCCGGCTCTCCGAAGCACTTTCATTCGTTTTACGTTCACCTAAAGGTCGATACCTGCGTCATGAAAACTAAACATTTTATGATGCGATTACGAGCATTACCCTCAACTTGGCCCTCAATCGAGTACATACGTGGTACGTTGCTGGCGGCTGCTGTTCTTGCGGAGTTTTTCCGAATAGTTTCTGTGACCCTTGTTGTGACATACTGACTGTGACGTCAGAAAATGTTATGTTTTCGTGTTCTGCATCGTTTTCAGTTGACACTCGGTGTCTTTTGCGTGGATAAGTGTGTGTCGGGAAAAAAAGGACGGCTTTCAATTATTAAAGTCTGCACTGAAAATTAATCCTAAATGTAGACTGTTCTAGGTTCGTTCAACATTAAGATTTAACATAAACCTTGGTGTTGCAGTAAAGTCAACGAACTGCTCCTTCGTGTGCCGTATCCTTGTCGTCTAATAACAACCCCTCTTGAACATTTAGAGTTGTTTCTTTTTTTGTGAGAAACTCATTGGGATATACATTTAACTATTTATATTGCCATCAAGTTCAAACTTTTCAGGTCAAGGACAGAAGTTTGGGCATGTGTTTCTCCAATATAGAATATCAGAGCTTTCTAAAAATGTTTAACATTGTCACTTGTCACACTTGAACAATCGCTGAAGCTTATTTTTTCAAAAGGAATCAAGAAAGACGGTCTTTTCAAAGATGTCTACATTTGCATTACGCCTTTCTCCCTTCCTCCTCCTTTCTTTCTCTTACAGTAGGCCAGTGGCATTCAAATTCTCTGTACATATCATTCTCCCACTCCCCTAGAGGAAAACCTCCATTTCGATGAAGACAAACATCAAATACACCACATTGAGTCGAGCACCCGGGCGTATGTGGAATATTTTCTGAAATCCACCAACCTCTGCCCCCCCCTCAATCGAATGTGCCATAAATTCTTCAACTTAAAGGCAACTTCTTGCACTTTATGAAAATTACAAATCATTCCCCAGCACCGCCACCGCACAACATCTCCTCAACGCCACAGATGACCGCAACAAAATTCTAGGTCAACTCAATCAGCATTAAGCTAAATCATCTGAATCATTGCACAGCTCTGTACGTGCGCTCGCAATGCACCGAAAAAAAATCTGTCTAGCTTCGCCTGATTAGACCTACACTCACCCACCTAAGCAACCAACGAAATTCCTCGCCACAACTCATTCTCACATCCTGGTGATCTTTTGCGAAATCATCGCGCCACAAGTGCGGCCCACCCCGTGACGTGACCACGTGAGAAATTGCTTTGGCGAGTCCATCGCAAAGAGCGGAAGCTATTAATGTTATGAAACAACCTTCACAGAGCACTGATCTTTCAATTCAAGACCGATTCGCACAAGCACATCCCGCGCATATGAGCGCCTCGGCGATATTTCAAAATTCCACTCACACCCACCCCGCTCCCGGGGGATATTTGTTTTTATTTATTGTTTACAAACATTCGCAACACAATGACTAATGCGGCCGCTCGCTCTGTAACAGCGACGAAAATAGACGCCGTGTCGGGCCGCGGATTGACTGCACTGCAGCAGCAGCAGCAGCAGCCTTTCAATTGGCCATGTCGCTGTCGCGGCCCTAAAGAACACCAAATCAAAGGTGCATCTGCGTCCGTTGAGGTCATTAAATGACTAATTAAATTATTATACATTCCTCAAGTTTGACTTGGCGGGCTCTCATAAAGGATATGTGCGATGCGCGCACGGATGTGTCTCATCGCTTGCCGAGTGTCTCTGAGGCCGCGACCGTGGGCGCGGCACGGACAAAAATAGCCGCCCAACCTCGGGCCGGTCGCTGCTACAACGGTCATTCCGATCATATCTCCGCGTCTAGGGAATGTGTATGAGTTGTTGGAATTTTTATTCACAGCGACACACGCTGTGTGTGTGTGTGCAGCAGATACGCAGATTTAATCCGTCGCAGATACCTCTGGAAGACGGACGAAAGAGAAAGGGCATTGCCATCCGGCTCTTAATAACGCAAAGCTATGCGCCGTGGCGGACAGCTCTGACAGCGGTTATGTAACTCTTGGACTTTATGTAAATCGAAAATTTTCGAGAATTCATATGATAATATTTTTTATCGTGATTTAATGGAGTATGGCTGCCCACGTGCCGCCGGAGCGGCCTATTCTTGGAAACTAATTGATTCTTGTGTACCTGCCATCAGAGCGTATTTTAAAAGCAGTAAACATTTAAATGGGCCTGTGCACGAATTTATATGGTCCGTTAGAACGTGCTTATGAGGTCTTGAGTGCCGTCGTTTTTAGTGGTCGTCGGTGATTACACCGATCGTGTGACGATCACTGAACATCGTTTCGTCGCGGTGTGCTGCATTTCCTTATTCATGAGACGTGTGAAATCGAGTTTGTTTTGTTTTCTTGTTTTGACAGTCGATTTGGTGCCAATATCCACTTTTTACTTAAGCGCACACGTTGTTGATTGAATTTATTATTTTTGTGTTTAGCGCACTTCACCTAGAAATGTTGGATAAGGCAATTTTAGTTTCTGTTACATTTGACACATATTGCCACAGAAATAGGGCCAAAAACAACATTTTATCGTACACCAACAAACGATGCATCACTCAGTTGATGGTTTTTGTCCAGATTTGAAATCTGAAATTCCTTTGGAGAGCTAAGGGGCTAAATTGTTTACCCAGACCCTTTCTATTCGCGAGAAAAGTTTTGCGTGCGATTTTTGGTTCTGTTTGCGTTGATGGCAGGAGAAGAAGATTTAACGACGAACTCTATGGGCTGTACGGCGATATTCCCGTAGTCAAGCGTCTTCGATTACAGCGTTTAATATGGCAAGGCCATGTACAAAGTATGGACACCACCACTCCGGCCCAAAAAGTCTTCGAATCTGAGCCATTATGACAACGCAACAGAGAACGGCCTATTTTAAGGAGGCGCACACAAGTTGAGAAGGACCTCAACCAACTTGGAGTACGCAACTGGAGGCAGCTAACGAAAGATCGTGCTTGCTGGAGAGGCATGTTGGTTGAGGCGCAGGTCCACCCCGGACTGTAGCGCCACAAGAAGAAAAAGAAGAACCACCTGACCCATTTCAGCCGCTTTCGCTTCAATGCCAGCAGCCTCATTGACGGCTCGCTTTGTTCGTCCAATCACGTCAATGTTATCAGCGTAAACTGAATAGTTGCAATTATTAATTAGTTGCCTTGTGTTTAACATATTCCAAACCAAACACGTAGTTAGTAGCCTTTACGTGAATGTGTATTTGTATTGCTAGTTTATGAAAATAAAAACGAAACCATCTGCTTTCGGATGTAACTCGCATTTAAGATTTTTTATGTGTATTTAAAATCGCCGGTGATGGTAAAAATGTTGAAGAACAGTATGATTGCGTCCGTTGATTTCAAATCCATCTTTAATCTGCTTTGTCCCTATTTGTTTTTGGAGACCACTCACATTTCGTTTGAAAAATTTGACAAAAGTCTATAATAATAATAATAAATAATAATTGAGTGGCACTACAGCCCACAACGGACCAGGGCCTAGCTTCTACAACAACTACTTTTGTCGTGCATGCTACTGTTCTTCACGAGTAGAAAGGACCTACAGTTTTGTGCCGACTCCGAACGGCGAAATTGGAGAAGCTTTTCATAGACAATTAATACTCTTTGAGTGTTGTCAGCAACTCTAGATGTCCCGTCCGGGAATCGAACCCAGACTTTCTGCGCCGCGGTCGATGCACTTACCACTACGCCACGGCGACCACGACAAAAGTCTATATCGTTCAGAAAATAAACTCAAATATTTTAGTCTGGAAGAAATGAAAAATGTGTGGTATAATACAGAAATCTATTGCTTAATGTTTTTAGGCATCAAGTTGAACGCTACAATTTATTAAAAAAAAATCTTACTTGAAGAAGTTGACAAAATCCAAAATGTTATCTGAAATCGTACGTTAAGGACTGAGAATTCGATAAATTCGGGTACAGTACCAACTTTCTGTAGATATTGCATTAAAATGGAAATCATATCAAACTGATGCTGAGAATTTATTGTCATCACATACCTATAAATATTGGGCATTCGAAAAACTTGGTGAATGACTCTGAAATGTAAAACAGTTAAAAAATACTACAACTTGTTTCAAAGATTACGTCTTACGCTTCATTTTGCTAGCAGGTATTGCTTAAGTCGCATCATTCCGTTAAAAGTTATTTACACTTAAAAATGAGCGAAAATGAAAAGGAATGCTATCGTCACACTTTGCCTTAATTCTAGAAAAAGAAGGATCCGCAACTTGGAGAATTAAATACGAAAGTCGAAAAAAATAAAATAAGAGTTGAATTTCAGGGCTTATTATCGGATTTGTAAATTTGTAGCAACTGCCGTTGAAGTCAATGACATTAAACCAATTTCGTTCCCATTTACAATTCGTATCAAATAGTAGTTTCTTGAATGCATTCCCACGGGAGACAATATTGTGGTTGATGAAATTCTCCGGTCTGCTCCTGGTCTAGATTTCGTGTTTATTTTTGGCCAAACTAGAGACAGTGCTACTGAATCGCTCAGCTCTCAACGATGACTGAATTCTTCTCATACTGAACCGACATGCCTCACATGCTAAACACTGTCTCTCGTCAGCTAAAATTTCGGGACGAGGCTTTGTTATCCATACGATTTTAATGGCCTATCCAGCTTCGTCGTTGTTTCAGTGTCAAAATTCCACCTTTGTATCAACACGTACGCGTGTTGTAGTAAAGTCAATGAACTGCTCCATGGGCTCAGCCTTAGAGCTAAAGGAAATAAAGATTGATTTCCACGTTTTAGTTTTTCAAAATCTTTCTCTGCCTCAGCTTCCGTGGTATCCATGTTGGGTGTCTTTCATTGCTCATTCATTGCATTGGCAGCATATTCTTTGTTTTTTTTTTCGCTTTTACCGCGGGTTCTGTTTCAATCTCAGCAAGCGTCTCTTGATGCCTCGCTATATTCGTCCAATAATGTCAATGAAGTCATACCTCTAGTGTTGACTTATAAGTTTTCCGCGATCTTCTGTAAAATGGTTCTGACATATTCTTCCTTTTTCAACATGGCTATAGAGCCCGGGGTGATCCTGGGACTCAACCAACAAGCGTCTTTAGCTGGCGCGATCTATAGTCAGCTGCCTCCAATTTAGCATGGAAAGTTCGTTAAGTTCCTTCTCCACTTGTGTGTGTGATTGGCTCAGTGGGCGACCTCTATTGCGTTGTTTCACACCTTTGTAGTTGAAGTCTCTTCGGGCTGGAGCAGTTTTATCTCTCTAACTCTATATGATGCATGACTCTGTACGGCCCGAACTGTTCGTGGCTAAATCTTCAATGCAAGCAGGACCTAAAGATTAACTTTTCTCTCGAAAGGGTTTCTTAATCTGCTGCTCTCTCTTTCGCTCTTGAAATTGTCTAGGCATTTTTGGGATATTTTTTAGAATTTGATATTTCCCATATTACGTTCATAGTTATCAGCTTTTTGATTCTAAGAAGACATCAAGGAGTTCAAATAAATTGCCAACTTAAATTTTTCTGATACACGTATTGATTTCACATAAACTTTGAACTTCTTTATGTATCAGACCAATTTGAGTTTGAAAAAAACACTCTTCCATCGCAGACCGTCCCTGGTAAGCCACTGCCACTTTTCAAGATCAAGTTCTCTCTACGTCGGAGTTCAAGTTTCCTCTCATTCTCGAAGATGGCGTCCGGAACTTGAAGAATTATGCATTTTTGTCTTTTTGCTCGATGTGGCCAAGCAAGAGTAGTCGACGGTTAATTGCCTTCTGGACTGCATCCACAGTTTGGTTCGAGGTTGTGTCTTGTATTCCATTAACATTTCCGTGGGCAATAAGATCCTGTTTAAGAGATCATGTATCCCACGGAAATCTTTCCTCCAAAGGTATCAAGAGTCCGCTCTCCTGCTTGACCTATTTCCCAGCATTCGGCTCTGTTTAACAATACAGGTAAAATAAGTGCCTTTTTCAGTTAGTTTCAACCTAGAAATTTGATCAAACTGAGATAACATCGATTTCCAAAGGAGATTCCACGTTAGTCATTTGTGAAGATTCAGAAGAAGACCCCTTAACTACCTCAAAGCTGTAACTGTCGATAGTTATATTCCATCAGAGATGGCGTTTGACTTTTGCTTTCACTCACTGCCCTTTATCTAAATCTTAAATTGAACTGATTGAAGTGACTGTCATGAGCTGTGAAAATTGTTGAAAAACTTGCATCAATCCCAGGAGCTCACAAAAATGCAGCGCTTCTCATCTAGTAGTCACAAACTGTAATCAAAGCTATAGTCTCTGCTTTACCAAAAGTGCTTCTGTGTACAATGCTCAATCTTCTTTTATTATGCAATACGCTTTTATTTTCATAAACTTTTTTGTTTCATTTTATTTTGCTTTTCCCCCTTACTTAACCTTGACTCTTGACATACTCTTCATACACTGCTGCTTCTTCATCTGGAATACACACCAAAAAAATATTCATCTAATTTCAAGCTTTAATTTTTCCAGCCATGGAGAGGATCTTATTGTGACACCATTCGCCCAAATTTTAGCCAGTTTGCGTTCAGTGCGGAATAACCTTTTAAGTCTGACAAATGTCCAAGCGACAAACAAGTAAGTAACCGTCACCGTTAAATTCAAAAATCGAAAATTCGTTACCCTTCTAAAATGCAAATTCTCAATTATCATTTCTTGTATTTTTTTTTCGTTTCGTTCTCCGTTTCTGCTCTTTGAACGTCCCTCAATTTTGGTTCAATTGAATTTTTGATCCCGATTGTGTTTGAACTGTTCTCCACCATCAATCAATCACCATGACTACACCAATCAACCAATCAACAATTTAAATCACACGCACACCTTTTTGAAACAAATTTTGTAACGATTTGTAAAACTCCCTTCAAACAAAAAATGAAAAAAAAACTCGGTGTTGTTGTTGTTGTTGTCGTATTTGTGTGAAACAAATTTATTAATGAACAAAAGATCCAGGCGGCCCACACCTCCCTCAAACGCCAGTCGAGTGCAATTAGTCCAGGGGGATGAGGCATACAATCGCCTGGCCACAGATACCATTGAGGAGCTTGATTGGTGCCTAGATCAATTGGAAACAATTCAAACTCATAGAAGTGTGTCGGACATGGCATCGCTTAAGGTACGCTCTGACGGTAACGCATTGCAGAGTTCAATTTGAAAAACGTTCCTTTGTTTATTTGCAGTTCAAACGAATGCTTAACAAGGAGCTGTCACACTTCAGCGAGTCCAGCAGATCGGGGAATCAGATATCCGAGTATATTTGTTCAACATTTTTGGGTAAGTCATCTTTGGAGAGCGCATTGGCAGCGCCTACAAATCACTTTCTCACTTTCAGACAAACAACAGGAGTTCGATTTGCCATCGTTGCGCGTTGAGGAGAACACCGAACAGCATGTGGTGCCGTATCCGCGCGCCAGATCGCCCCGCGGTCCGCCAATGTCTCAAATATCGGGCGTCAAGCGACCACTATCTCATACGAACTCTTTCACCGGTGAGCGATTGCCAACGTTCGGTGTGGAGACGCCCCATGAGAACGCATTGGGTACACTGCTGGGCGAGCAGGACACATGGGGCATCGATATCTTCAAGATCGGTGACTTAAGTTGCCATCGACCGCTCACCTGTGTTGCGTACACAATATTTCAGGCAAGTTGCACGCACTCTCTGCTCCGCGCCTACCGCCCTGCTAATGTGTGTTTCGTCTTCTATTTACAGAGTAGAGAATTACTGACCAGTCTTATGATACCACCGAAAACTTTTCTTAATTTTATGACTACTTTGGAGGACCATTACGTTAAAGACAATCCATTTCACAATTCATTGCATGCAGCCGACGTCACCCAAAGTACTAATGTGCTGCTGAATACTCCGGCCTTGGAGGGTGTGTTTACGCCTCTTGAGGTGGGCGGTGCTCTTTTCGCGGCCTGCATACATGATGTGGATCATCCGGGCCTAACAAATCAATTTTTAGTTAATTCAAGTGAGCCACCTTCCGCACCCGAAACCAAGCAGTGTGCCTCAACTTTCCTTTCTTCCAGGTTCCGAGCTAGCGTTAATGTATAATGACGAATCTGTATTGGAGAACCATCACTTAGCGGTTGCCTTTAAACTACTGCAAAACCAAGGCTGCGACATATTCTGCAACATGCAAAAGTGAGTGACCCGCCTGCAGTCATTTCAGTTCATTTCTTATGCATCCCCACTTTCTCACTTTGCAGGAAACAACGTCAGACTTTGCGAAAGATGGTGATTGACATTGTCCTCTCAACAGATATGTCCAAGCATATGAGTCTCCTGGCCGACCTCAAGACAATGGTTGAAACAAAGAAGGTGGCTGGATCGGGCGTTCTGCTCTTGGACAACTATACCGACCGTATACAGGTTTGCCATCCTAAGCCCTCTTTAACCCTTCACAAAATAATTCTTCATTAACGTGTGTCCGTAGGTCTTAGAGAATTTGGTGCACTGCGCTGACTTAAGCAATCCGACAAAACCGCTTCCGCTTTACAAACGCTGGGTTGAGCTGCTAATGGAGGAGTTCTTCTTGCAAGGCGACAAGGAACGCGAGAATGGCATGGACATAAGCCCGATGTGTGACCGGCACAATGCAACAATTGAGAAGTCACAAGTCGGATTCATTGACTACATTGTTCATCCGTTGTGGGAGACTTGGGCCGACTTGGTTCATCCAGACGCACAGGATATTTTAGATACCCTTGAAGAGAACAGAGACTATTATCAAAGTGCAATACCACCATCGCCACCGCCATCGCTTGAGGAAGGCGACGACAAAATTCGTTTTCAAGTAAGTTGATTTTGTTTGCACTAATACTTTTGTACTGTTGACCCTTAATTATTTTCATTTGAGGCAGTAGTAGAATTGAACCGTTGAACGAAGGTTTTTTGTTGAGAGGCATGGACAGGGCGTGTTCGTGATCAAGATATCAAGAGTGGAAGAGATCCTTTTACGCATTTCGGACAAGGGTTTAGTTCTTTAAACAGTCAGAAAGTTCTCAACAGATCCTATGTTATTGTTAGTGTCTATCACCCCTGTCTAGCAATCAAACAAGAAAAATGTTGCACCGGTGGACTTGTGGCATCCTTGTCTGGACATTAATTCGGCTTTTGTAAACATTGCCTACGGTCATCTAGTATCCAGGTCCCAATGGAATGTTTTGTTTTTAGAGCGGAATTGCAGTCCGGCGGGGATTCGCGCCTCGACCAACATGTCCCTACAGATAACACGATTTTTTGCCAGTTGTCTCCAATTTCGCACCCCAAGTGGGTTATGGTTCTCCTCCACTTGTGTGCGCCATCTCAAGTGAGGTCATCTCTTGTTGGTGTGTACTACTGGCTCAGATGCGAAGACTCCTCAGGCCGGAGCAATGTTAGTCATCCGCTCTACAAGACCTAACCATCATAAGGGTTTTTTTTCTGTAGATGCTTGGGTAGGCGCATGCCGCCGTACAGCTTATAGTGTTCTTCGTTGAATCCTCTCCTTCAGATGCCATTAAGGCAAACATAACCAGGAACTTATCTCTAGACGGAGAGACGAAATTCTGCCTTATTCGCTTTTAACAAAGTCCAAGTTTCTGCGCAATCAAGCAGGACAGTGAAAATCAAGGTGTTATAAAGGGTTATCCATCCTGAGGTTTGACTTTCAAAAGGGTTTTCATGGTAGGTCACGCGTGATTTATATAAAACTGTTCTGTAATCTTTATTCAGTATGATATGGCAAGTCATCGGGGGGAGACTCTTACATCACAACAGCGTCTCCAAATTACTCAGCTGTGCTAAGAAAATCAGTCTTCTAAGGGAAACGTTCCTCGTGCGATTTGAGGAACTTACGGTGCACATAATCGACCTACTGAAACCAATATTGTCAATATTATTCGCGAATTCGAGTCCCAGCTTGCATAAATAGGTGTACTCGACCGATGTTAGACCACATCCAACACATAGTGAAGAGGCTTAAGCAGAAGATTAAACTGAAGAAGATCAGAACGTAGCCATTATCGCGTCATGTTAATGAACTATATGCTTCCTGAAACTCAAGCAAATTATCTCTATGAGCTTTGGTTTCAATAAGACCGAGCTACGAGTCATACAGCGCTTGAAACAATGGCCGTATGGGGAAATCATTCCAGTGAGCACTCATTTTCACGGCTTGCAACGGTAAAGTGGCCGATAAATTGGATGGTGTGATATCGCGCCGTTGGACTATTTTCTGTAGGTATATGTAGGTCTCAGGTCTCCTGATATAGGCGAGCTTAGGCTGCGCTTTGAAAGCCTACTTTACTCGTGTTATCCGCTATGCTCGAAAATCAGACCCTCCAAACGGAGCATCTCAGACTTTGTCGTGGAAAACATTTTCATGATATCATTTTCAAAACATAAATGTCATGAATTGTTCTTTTAACCAGTAAAAAAAAATTGAAGTTCACTCCTTAATGCAGGTGCTTTATTTTGCATTATAAACCGAACCTCAGGATGAATTGCCCATTGTTTGCTGGACAAGGTTGACATTATGTAATAAGAAATCCCTCTGTGTGGACATCTCTGATTGGAGGACACCTGCACCTAGGCGGAAAGTTATCTAAGAGCTAGAATAGAGTTTCTTTTTTTAAATGCCATAAAAAAGAATTGTAGTTGACGTTGTTTCTAAACCAGTTTTGATTGATTCGTATAGTGCGTCAAAACCGTGCCGAAATAATGATCATTTCTCCCAGTAAACTCATATCTCATATATTCTATATTCATTGTGTTTCAGGTCACCCTCGAAGAATCTGACCAAGAGAATTTAGCCGAACTTGAAGAAGCTGACGAGAGTGAGGGCCGAATTGAAATCAAGCCGTCGGGGAGTCAAAATCAGTCGCAACACATTGGAATGTGACGGAGAGTCGTGGGACTTTGCAAAAAAATAACTGAAAAGGCGCAAAATTTTTTACTTATACGTTAGTATGTCTCTTTTTAATGTGTAGAAAATTAAACAAACAAAACAAAAGTTAATATAACAAAACAAAAATAGCGCAAACAACAAAAACAAAACTATAATTAATTAGGAAAATGTATAAATAAAAAAAAAACAAATCCTTACACCAAATTTCGGATATGTCGATTAAAAGAAAATCTTTACAGAGTACAGAGTAGTTTCTATTGAAATCTTAATTGTGTTGAGTTTCTTTTTCGTAAATTCATTTCTCCTCATAGTTTTCATACAAAAACAAAATGGCACATATGTATGCCGCAAAAAAAAATCAAAAAAAAAATTCAGTGTTTAAAGGAAAAACTCATTAACCACGTTTAACAAACAATAGTTTTTTTTTTAAACTTTGCGCCCCACAACTCACAATTTTCAATAAATTCTGTTCATTTGTAGCATGACTATATAGCAAACTATGAGAAAAAAAAAAACAAAACTAACCAAAGTGTGAATTTGAAAATAAAATAATGTTCTAAAACCAAAGTAATAAAGAAAAAAATATATAGAGTATATACTACATAGGTACTGGTGTAATATTAAATTTAAAACAAAAACAAAACATAAAACAACTGTAGCTAGTCATTTCAAATGTTATGTAACTACAAGAAAATGAGAAAAAAAAATGAATATATAGAGAAGCCCAAACGTAAACTTTGTAATAAACAAAAACAAATGTGAAAAAAGTCAGTTTAAACAAATTTTATTGTATTATGGTGGAGAAGCACAATAAGTTAGTTATTGTTGGACTCGAATTTGAAAACAAAAAACAAAAACAAAACAAAACAAAGAAATATATATGAAAAAGAATAAACTTTAGTTTGTATAACTCTAAGCAATGCTCGCTGCGTCTATTCTCCTTCTCTTCTTCCTTCATTATAAGTAAAATAAAAATACAAGAACATTTAAGTCTTCGAAAATAAAAAGAATGTTGTGATCTAACATGTTTTAAGATTTTTTATATAAAATGAAAAACTAAAAAAAAACATACACTAATAGTCCTTAAAGAAAAAATTGTGAAACACAAATGAAACATGAAGCAAATCAAACACAAAACGTTATTTATTTTGTGTGTGATCAAAAGAAAAGTTTAAGTGAGAGTTATTGGATGTTTTTCCTTTTCCGTTTCTTTTGTTCAGTGGCATTTTCTTTATCACTTAACTTTTGAAACTGTTGTTGCTACTTCGATAGAAAAAACAAAACTATTCTTTTCATTTCATTGTTCAAAGGGAAAAGATCCAATTTCTTGTTTTTTTTTTTGTTATTTGAACACAAATTGTAAACAAATGTAAATAAAAACAAAACAGAGTGAAAGCAAAATCCACATTTATTTTTCAGTTCATTAAAACAAGCATACAACAAAAAATAAAACAAATAGTAAAGAAAAGCATTAAATTGTTGCAAACAAACAAGTAAGAAAAAGCAAACATAGTCTTATTAAATCGATGACAAAAAGAGAGAATACAAAACAAAACAAAACAAAAAAAAAACTAAATAATAGATACAAAATAATTTTATTTATTTATTCTATATTTTATTATAAGGGCAGGATCCCTCCTTTTTGCTATTTATGTAGTACATTATATGAATAACATTGCAATATGCATTAGAATATATAAATATATATATACATACATATTGATAGAAAAATTGTTATAAATTATAAATTTAAAAGAGAAAACATAACAAACAAATGAAAAAACAAATGCATACATAATATTTTGTGTCGAAGAAAAACAAATAATATAAATAATATGAAGAATGTGGTTATTAATTCACTTGTAGCATCCGCAAGCTCCTTCCCAAATTGAAGAAAAAAAACACACACAAATCCAAACCAAAAAAAAAAACAAACTTCCTACAATGCATGCAATAATGAGTGAAAGAAATCAAGAAATTTGTTGTTTTACCATTTTTTGTGGTATCAACTTGTGAGTTCAAACATTTTGTTAATTTTTTTCGTAGAGAAGAGAACAACTAAATGAGAGCTGCATTAAATATAATATGTATACAAGAAAAAAAATTATAAAATGATTTACTGCTAAACTTAAATGTACGGCTACACATTGAAGACACATTTCAATTGTTAATCATTTCATTCAAAAAACAAAATTTGCAAACATTGAGTTAAGTACGACATCCACTTTGAAACTTTCATGCAGAATTACAGTTGAACTGCACATTTTTGCGAGCTGGTCTTTTTTTTCTAACTTTTTCAGTCAATGACAGGCGTCATTTGTCTTGTACCTACGTTCTTGACTTATAACAGAATGACAAATTCCAAATAACAGAATGTAAAAATCGCCTATGAATTTTGCCATCAAAACCGTGTTTTGACACACAAACTACCTCCAGACCTCTAAAACAGCATTCTTCGCCTTTAGTCCAAACATTTGAAGTCAAAAATGAGACATATTATTTTCAAAATAATTTCAACAGAGTAATGAAACAAAACCAGTGGTAAGGGAAAACATTGAAACGTTCATTCAAATTTCTTCAAACATTTGTGTACATTTCTGTTGCTTTTAAAAGCTAAGTTGCAAACAAGTGCGAAATGCTCTTATCACCCAGTTAAGTTTTCACCTACACGTACGTCAAATCAGAATTTTAATGAAAAAAAAAGCTGTCATCCCCCCCATAGACCGCCATCAGAATTAGAAAAACCAGCATTATTCTTCTTTGTGATTCTAAACATGCTTAGACGCTACAAACTTCATTTCTTTTCAACATGCTCAGAATGCACTTCATGCATGCACTCTTCGCGTCAAGACTCTCAATGCGGGGATGGCACACATTCAGCTGAGCTGAAATGTTCAATCAAGTATTCAGTCAACGTGTGCAATGTTCTTTGGAATACTGACTCAAATTTGACCCAATTCTTGTTCAACACTACAAACATTCATTTGAAAATTTTCTTCTGGTCGATGACCCGACTTAATTTGAAGTCCTAAAAAATGACACTTTGTGGTGGCATTTGATTACAATTGACTCTGAAATAACGGTACTATTTGGCATTGGAAGAGTCTTTGGATGTCGAAGACAACTTTGCATTTCCTTAATTCATAAGGAGTGCATTTAGCTGACAAAGTCTGACTGGTTAAATAGAGAAATATTTTGAACGCCCATTTAGATGTACACTTTTACGTTCGGTGCAAGATGCCACCACATTAAAGTAGACAAGGGCATTGACAGCTGTCTGTCTTCCCCTGAAAATCGTTCACATGCACGATGCAACCTAAATTATGTCACGTGCTTTGGAAATCTGTAAAACGTAAATACGTCTTTTAAAAGAAATTCAACGCAAGTTTTGAAGCTATAGGTAGAACAATTTTAACTACATTTTGGTTTTAATATGTCTGGCATGGATAAAGAATTAAAAGTTTGAACTTGTGTGACGTGTATAAAAGCAAATTATAAACATCAATAGGACAAACAACAGTAGGAAAAAGAACAGCAAGACAAATAACAGTAGTCTAAGCAACAGTAGGACAAACACAAGTAGAACAGACAGTGGTAGAACAGACAACGTTAGGACAAGTAACAGTAGGACAAACAACGCTAGAATTATAGCTGTATTGCAAAAAAACGTAGCACAAAGAAACATATAAAGAGAAACAACAGAAGGGCAAACAACAGTTGAACAAACAATAGTAGAGCAAGCGACCGTACGATTATAAACTTATTGCAAAACAAGAGTATATGCAAAATTTGCAGTGTAGTAAGGACAGAATGTAGTAAAATTAGATGTAAAAGTTTTTTTTAAAACTGCATCTACTTTACTTCTTTACTTCTACCTACTGTAACCATAGCCCAAGACCCTGGCTTAAAGTCGGTTCAAAACATTCTAACATGCCATCTAGAATTGGCACAATTGATACAATGCAATTGATCTTGGCTTGTAGAGCACTCAAAAATGACTCATTGCTCTGTAACACAGATTGTGGCTAAATCTTTTGTTTTCTCTTGGAAAACCTTCTTTTGTCTCAAATATTGCTCTGGAATAATGTTTGACAGACTTTTTGAAAATCCCCAGAATAGGAATACATGTCAGCACGAAAACAATTCAACAATTCAAGTGTTTAGGAAAGAATTTATAAGAAAATGCTTCGATGAAGTGACCCTCCAGCACGTATGCACAACCAGCTTTGAACTAAAAAATTTAAAGAACAGACATAGATCACATATTGGTAAATGATTAGTATTCAGTTGTCTTTGCAGATATTGTTGTATCACTTTATTTCGAATTTAAATCTCCAGCAAAAGAATCATCGTAGAGACGTGCATTTCAGTTATTCAACATCAAGCCATGCTTGAACTGTGACTTTTTAACATAAATGTGACATCCGTGCAAGCGTTCTTCTTCTCTTAGTTTTAAGAACGGCGCCTTTGTGTACCAGCCTTCATTATTAAAAGACGAAGAAGAAAGCTGGCTTATAATGGTAACCTTAGGCGAAACCTTTCGCTTTGAAATGAAAGAAAAAAAAAAACAGTGATGCAATTTCTTAAAGTATTGCTCCATACCCAGCATTTCATTATCCAAAGTGCTAAAAACCCCCTGACCAGCGTAGACAAATTCAAGCCATTTCGAGAAATCTATACAGGGATCCCTTCATCTCCACATGTGTCTTCATTGTGCACCCACATCAACAGTTCACTCAATTCAATCAGCCATCTTAAAACGCTTAAGCACACTAATTTATTTATTTTCTAATTTAATTTATTGGTATTGTAAAAGACCTCAACCTTCAGATCCAAGCAAAAAACAAACAAAAAATATAAAGAGAAAAAAAAAACAAAACAAAAACGTACATATACATATATTATAAACACACACATACTATATCGTAAACATTAACTCGTGTAATCTAGTGAAAAACAAAAAATAAACTATCAGTGTTATGTAACTATAATAGTCATATTCATATATGCAAACTGAATAATCTTATTGCCTCTTTTTGCCAATATCTTAACGTGAATCTATCTGTTTTGGTTTAAGTTCTCATTCTTTTTTGTATTCTATTCTTAGTGTTCCACTATTGCTGGTATCAAAATAAGAAAGAACAAAATCTAAATGCATAAATATTCGCTAGGAAACTACAAGACATCATAAATAGTCGAATCAATAGACATCTTTGATTGTAAATATTTCTGCAAAACAAACAAAGTAAATATGAAAAACCAAAATAGTAATAATTGTGTAAAACTCAAAAAGTAATGGAACTATAGAGGTTGGCTTTTATTGTAAAAAAAAAAACAAACAAATAATGAGAAAAAAAAATTAAACAAAACAGAAAATATGTTTTTTGTCGGATGCAAAAACCAAAGCGCAGGTACTGTCAATGTAGCTGTAACTTTATTGGACATTTAACTACAATTCAGAAAAACAAAAAACATATATATATACATAGGAAACTATTATATGTAATAAACAAAAATATGAGAAAAAAGAAGCAAAAGAGATGAAGATGAAGAAAAAAACAAGAATATTATACTAGAACTCTAATTAAACACTAATCAATTTTAGTTTATAGAAATGTAAAAAAAATGAAAGATTATGAGACATAACAAAAGAGGAAAAACAAAAATCTATAAATAATTGACATAGCACGTGACGCTGGCGTCATGTGTGTGTTGTATTTATTTTCAAGATGTGTAATAATATACAAATTAAATATAAAATCTGATGAAAAGAAGAAAAAAAAACAACAACAAACAAAACGGAAACATATTAATTTTAAATAAATCTAAATTATAACAAGGATTATTGGTTTTTTCTTTTTATTTCACAGATTCATCTATCAGGAATGTGTGAAATGGCCAAACACACGTGGCTGCTTAAAAGTGTCCACAGACGGTGCGTTTTTTTTTTGCGTTGGGATGTTACACATCACTCAATAAGTCCCGGGAATAACGCCTCTCTAACATTTCGATTTCTTTTTTATAGAACGATTTATGTTTGGCCCTAATATAGGCTTCCGTTTCGGCGATCACCTCTTCACTCGAGCCATATTTTTTCCGGCGAGCATCTTTTCGAGGTCTGAAAAGAGATAAAAGTCACTGGGGGTCAGATTTGGAGAATACGGTGGTTGCGGAAGCAATTCAAGTGCATTGCCTTGGTGAAAGAGAATTCCTCCCTAATATAAGACCGTTTTTTGCAATATCTTCCTGCAAATGCATCAACAATGCCATGTAGTATTCGCTATTAAACCCTTTGCCTTTCTTAAGATATTTTTCTTCTTCTTCTTGTGGCGCTACAGTCCGGGCTGGACCTGGGCCTCAACCAACATGCCAGCACGATCCTTCGCCAGCTGCCGCCATTTGCGCAATCCAAGTTTGTTGACGTCCTTCTCCACTTGTGTGCGCCACCTTATCCTGGACCGTCCTCTGTTGCGTTGTTCCAATAGCTCAGATTTGAAGACTTTCTTAAGATAGTCGATAAATAAAATTCCGTACGGATGGCTTAACCTTACCACCCGACCTTCGTGTTTTTGAACCCTTTGGGCGTGGTTCACTAGCTGCTGTTCACTCTGCTGACTGCGAATTTGACTCGGGAGTGTAGTGGTGGATCTTTGTTTCATCCATTGTGGCATACCAATGCAAATAGTCCTATTTATTCTGACGGAACAGCTCTCAGAATCATCTATACGTTGTTGTTTTTTGGTCCATTGTGAGCAAACGCCGCACTCATTTCAAAAACAGCTAGCACATGAACAAATGTTCATGCCAAATAGTGTTCACACTACATTCTGATATCTTTAAGGTGTTGGCTATCTCACGTAATTTCACTTTGCGATTTTCCAAAACGATTTTGTGAACTTTTTTGATGTTTTCAGGTGTAACCACCATGGCCATTTAGAGCGTTCAGCATAGTTGGTGTCTGTACGGCTACGTTTAAAGTCTGCATACCACCAAAAATTAGTTGTTTTTAATAGAATAGGATCGCTGTAAAACTTTTCAAGCCATTGTTGAGAGTACTCGATATTTTTTCCCATCAAAAAGCAATCAACACAAAAAATTCTGTTATGTCCATTGTTTTCAAAATCGCAAAAGTAGCGTCATTTAAAGCACTGAAGTTGTGCTCAGATTTTCACCTGCCATCATTTGAACTTTTGTATTTCCTAAAAATAGTATGGATTTTTAGTAAGTGGCCCCCTATATGACAGTCCAGCGACGTATTGAATGATGTGTTATTGTCGAAGCCTTAAATGCTTTCCGTTTATTTTTCCCCGGAACTTTCACTAGGTATTCAGTCTCAAGCGACGGTTTCAAGTTAGATAGCGTACGAACGCTGTGCGAACTTCTGCATTGTTAACAGGAGCTGCGTTTAGTCTGCAACTGTCTCCACATGTTTCTTCCACTGGGAACATATAGCAATAGTTGAAGCTAAATAAAAACCAAACAATATCAAGTTGAGTTGAGCTCGTGATGGCACTTTGTCGTTTATTTATCCAGTTTTGATTTACAAATTACATAAGCTGACAGAGGACGGCGGTCCTTGACTGAAATGAATATGATGCACAAAAGCGTGCTGTCAACTAGATATTCCAAAATGAGTATGGTAATGTAAATTTTAACATGGACCCTGTTATATAATATAATGTTGGCTGTTCACTAAATTCTTCGGGAAATAAAGTACTTTCCTTTATACCGAGCACGATAGAAGAAAACTTGCTCCACGTTTTTTACAGCGTTTGCGCAAAGGACAAGAACGGTTGATTTGAATAGATATTAGCGGAAGCAACTGCAAAGGGTCAAGAGCTGCGTAAACTAACAATTTAATTCGCCATATTTTTGATTTTTTCAATTCCTAACAAGTCCACGTCCCTTTTTTTAAAATCATACCATTGCTGTTGCAAAGCTTCTCTCTGCGCCTTCTGTCTAGCTTTTTCACGTCGCTGTCGGCCGGAATTATTACGCGAGTTAAATTTATTCGACAAAGTATACTGCTCCAGATCTGAAGCTAGAAATTTATTTAAAACTTACGCCGGTAGGGACTTAGTGGCGAACAAAACCTTGGTGTGTGAAACACCGGTGTAAGAATTGTAGTTCTTAAGCATTGTGATTTTTCTAAAAAGAATAAAAAGGCAATTGATGAATTTCCCTTGCAGATGTTCCACTTCTCTCAAGAGAATTTCAAATCAAACATTCCATTAAGAATATATTAATATTTGCTATTTTAACTGTGATCGCTTTATTCTTTTCCACAAAGTCGAGTCAGTTCCACCTTGTGAATCTCAAAAAACGGTGGTCATCAAACTTCCGGTCGATGGAACAGTCTTCTTCTTCTCCGAATAACATACGCCCAAGAAATACCCTATTGTGATATTTCCTTGGACTCTGGAAGTGTGGCACTGTGTATCCAAGCTTCGTCTTCGGCCACGAAACAATGCAATGTCTTCTTCTGATGGCATGAAAATTGCTTAAAACCCTTGTCTGTTGTGGTCTTACGGCTGCGTTTGTCGTCAAGACTGAGCAAACGCAACACACAGCTTTCTCAACACAAAAAATTCATAGTGGATATGACCCTCGCCATCTTTTAAGGCCACCTCTCGAATTCTTAGCCCATCATCTTACTCGAGGTTTCTCAAACATTAAGCTCCCAAAAAAAAATTGATTAGTATTGAAAAATTCAATTCCAATGAATTCCCTGTCACTGGCAAGCCAACTCTTCTCCTTCGAACACTGTCATTTCTTCTTCTTCTTGTGGCGCTACAGTTCGGGGTGGAACTGGGCCTTAACCAACATGCCTCTCCAGCCAGCACGGTCTTTCGCCAGCTGCCACCAGTTGCGCACTCCAAGTTGGTTGAAGTTGTGTGCGCCACTTTAGCCTAGACCGTCCTCTGTTGCGTTGTCCCAATGGCTCAGATTCGAAGACCTTTCGGGCCAGAGCAGTGGTGTCCATATGCGCTACATGGCCTAGCCATCTTAAGCGGTGTATCCAAGGACGCTTGACTAGGCGCATGTCAATGTACAGCCCATAAAGTTCATCGTTAAAACTTCTCCTCCAGATGCCATCAACGCAAACAAGACCAAAAATCTCACGCAAAACTTTTCTCTCGAAAAGACTAAGGGCTTCCTCATTCGCTTTTTGTAACGTCCAGGTTTCCGCGCCACAGAGTACGACTGGGATGATCAAGGTGTTACATAAAACAACCTTAGTCCTTCGAGAGAGGGCTTAATTACTCAATTGCCTCTTGAGCCCAAAGAAACAGCGGTTGGCAAGCGTCACTCTACGTTTGATTTTGGTACTGGTGTTGTTGCCCCTATCTACCGCGGAGCCGAGGTAGACGAAGTCTTCGAGAGTACCTACTGCCAAGTGTGACGCTCTGTCCGAGACGTCGATGTTGTGCGTCCTTCCTTGATGACAGCATGTACTTCGTTTTGTCCCCATTAACCACCAGACCCATTTTAGCCGCTTCAAAACCAGCCAATGCCTCATTGACGGCAAGCTGTGTTCGTCCAATTACGTCAATGTCGTCGGTGTAAGCTAGCAATTGAGCAGACTTTTGGAAGATCGAGCCTCCGGTGTTGACTTGTGAGTTACGCAGGATCTTCTCAAGGATGATGTTAAAGAAGTCACAGGCCAGTGCGTCGCCTTATCATAAACCTTTTTTGACATTGAAGGTCACGGTGAGTTCATTCCCGACCTTGACGAAGCAGTGAGAGTTCTCCATCGTCATCCTGCACAATCTGACGAGTTTGGTAGGAATGTCAAAACTAGACATGGCACTGTTTACCTCGTCTCTATGCACCCTCTCATATGTGGCCTTGAAATCGACGAATAGGTGGTGAGTGTCGATTTTCACTTCTTGGGTCTTTTCCAGGATCTGCCGTAGTGTGAAGATTTGGTCGATGGTGGACTTCCCTGGCCTAAAACCACACTGATAAGGACCTATAAGGTTGTTGACGAACGGTTTCAGGCGGTCACACAATACGGTAGAGAGGATCTTGTACGCGATGTTAAGGAGACTTATCCCTCGATACTTGGGGCAGTCGAAGGGGTCTTCTTTCTTGTCTGAGATTTCATGCATCACACATGCTTTCCTCCGACTATATCTTACATGCACCAGGCATGCGCCCAACCAGGTCTGCCAAGGGAGCCCAAGATTTCCAAAACAAAACAACCCACATATTCGTAAACTAAAAATATTTATTTCGCAAAACACTCGCAACATCAGAACTCCTCCGGTGTAATACTAAGTCTATAAATAATTAAACTGATTGATATGCCTTACATGTAACTCCCTTCACGTCGACCGTGTGTGCCAGCGCTTCTCGACAAATTCAACGCAACACGCCACCCCTGTTGCTGGACTAGAAAACATTTGCCTTCCACCTCTCCCACTGCCACCAGATCTGTTTTAAATTCGAAATACACATGCTCCCGCAGTCAGGACGCATTCCGCACTAATTCGGTGGCTGGAGCCTCCTCCTCTCCGATTGTTTTCTCACAGCGGGCCGGTATGTGGGCAGATCGATGTGCACCATTTCTACGACATCGTCCAGAGGCTTCATGGCTCGGGACTCTGTCAGATCGTTGGCATAGTAGGCCACCTCGTTGAAGGACTGCGCGTCGTCGCTCCTCTGTCGGCTGCGGCTGTGCATCAGTTCGAAGATGTTCCGATGATTTGTCGATCCTTCGGGGACGAGGTCGTAAACATGTGTCGAGGACGACTTCCTTACACCAACTGTTGCGTTGCGGGCAAACTGTCGGCGAATTCGCTCTTCCTCAACGCGAGGGATGTAGCGCGGCTTGCGTTCCTCCCTGTTCTCACTATCCCTGCTGCCCAGGTTGAAGAACCGCGGCGCTTGGACGGATATCAGCGGCAAGAGGGTCTCTTTGGCGTACCTCTCCGCTCGTTCAAACAGTTCGCCCAACCGGAATGGAAGCAGCTGCACGGTGAGGGGCTCTGATGAGTTGGCCTTGGAGGCGTCCGCTACCGATCGGCCGTCGGATCGCGGAAGTTTTTTCTGCCGGGGAGTGGTCGATCGCAGGAGGGGTTCAACAATCTCGTCGACGCTGTCATCAGTCTGAAGGTTGCGGCCCTTGTTCACAGCTAGACGGCGGTCCTTTAGGACTGGCTCAAATATTTCGTCGGCTTTTGACAAACTGCGACTGGATTCGCTTACTTCCTTGTCCAGAGAGTTACCCTCCAGGTGCCAAGTCGACGAATCGTTGAGTCCCTGACTCTTGCTGTTGTTGCTCTTGCGGTTCAACGTGGATTCTAGGCCAAGTTCGTCTTTTCGTCGCTTAATTACTTCTGCAGAAGCGTCATCCTCGGGTCCTTCCGTGGCAGGCTTATCCGTTGCGCCCTCTGTTGTGAATGTGCCATAATCGTCCTCGTTGGGAATCTCACAGTTGCCTGGGTTGAGCTTGAAGTGCACAGGGCTTCCCGATGAGAGCTTTTGTGCCTTGCAGAAAGAATGGCTGCGTCCGAAGCTGTCGGTAAGCAGGACCTTGTCAATGTCCCAGTGTGGAAGACCCTTTGACAACCATCCACTGTAAGACTTGTACTGGAGGCTTAAACTTGTGGGAAAGCCTAGAGCCGGGTGGGGAACGATGATCTTTGAGACGATGTCGCCAGCAAAGAACTCGGTGTCGTCTTTCCTAAAAAAATGGGAAACAGTTGTGAACAATGAAGACCAACATCGACTTGGTCGCTTACTCTGAAATGAGAAACGTTTCGTTGAGTCCACCTTCACCCTCTAGAGTGGCCTCAAGGCGACCAATAGTCCGCAATGGGAGATCGTTGAATGAGTTGAAAATTTGGATCTGGAACTGATGGGCGCAAAACGGTTCTTCCTCCCGGGTCACCAGATACAGCTGGCCACGTCCAGTCGATCGATCCGCATAGTAGCCCATGTTGCCGCACTGGGCGCCGTTGCTTGTGGCATTCGTTTCGTATTTCGAGCAGGGGAAGCAGTGTCCCTTGAGGAAGTCATCGTAACTGTTACACGGGAATGCTGGAAATTGACACCTCGGAGCAACGGAGTCGATGAAAAACTTGTAGGCCCGTCTATGGTTGCACAGGGAGCGTCCTTCTTCATCCTCCGCAGTTTGTGCTAAAATTAATTTGAGTTCAGTCATGTGCCAGAGAGTGGGGAAAGAGAGCCTCGAACTTACACCAAATGAAATCCGTCACAGCTCCTACGAACAGATTCGAACATCCCGTCTGCACGCGGCCCCCGTTGGGATAGAAGTCCACATGACCCATTGGCTGCCATGACCCCAGCCCTCCCAAAATCAGATTCTCTCCATTCGAATGAATGACGTCCACAAAGTTGGCATCGGTACTATCAAGGCGGACCTTCGGATGTTGGGCTTCAAAAAGTGGTCCAGCTGGATCCAGACCGGTGATCCGACTCAGCCCTGGAAGCTCAGCACCAGCGAATCCAGACACATGAGCTCCCAAACTGAATCCGATTAGGTGTGTCTTGGCCAAGTCGAGTCCTTTGTGCTCCTTGAGATTTTGGATAAGCATCGCGACTTGTTTACCAACGAGCCTTGTGTTTGCAGCTGCCTTGACGTAGTTTGGAAATGTGGCTCCATTCGCCCAGTCCACGCAAATCACAATGCAATCTTCCACCGCCATGAGAGCGGTTTTCATTTCATAGATCCACACATGTGGACAAGCTGATCCGAAGCCGTGGACTATAACCCGCACGGAGAGCTCTTCGAGGCCGCGCAGATCATCGATTGTGAACGAAGACCGTGCCAAAGGTTTTGACACCTCAGCAACTGTGGCGTTCTGAGATCTTTCTTCTCGTTTCTTGGCAAACGCCGCTGTCATGTTAAGGAATGGAAGTTCCATTAGAGGTTGGTCACTCCTAGAGAAGATATAGCCATTAAGCAACTGAGCAGTGAATTTAACGAAACTCACCTATTTTTCGTTGAGTAGAAGTAGAAGCTTGTATTGATTTCCTCAGGTGGTGCTGGAAGCATTTCCAAATAGCTGAAAGGTCCAGAGTCGTCGAAGCAGCCCAGCTCGTTGTAGCACACTCGCTTGACTGCTCTCTTCCTCCTGCTGAAAAGTGAAGTACGAGAAGGATTGCAAGTTGTTTTAAGTGTTTATTGCAAACCTTTGATGTGCCTGACGACTGGTTTCCCATTCTCGCACAGACTGTTGGACCGCTTTCAGTAGTTCCCTGTCGTGTATTTCGTCGAGGGCTTCTTGCTGTGATGACCGCCAACTTTTATTGTAACCTGCAAATTGGATATAAAATGTATTTGTTTGAATTTTGTGTTCGTTCGTGTAAAAATAGACGAAAGTACGTGATAAATAAAAGGCAACAGTTCGAAATAAGCAAAAGCAGATTGCAGACAAAAGTGACAGTTCCTATACTTTTCTTAGAGAAGAAAGCGCTGCATTGGACATTTAACGCAATGCAGGCGATTTGGACAAAAGCATAACCACTAAAGGAACATGGTGGTAAACCCCAAGTCAAAGTCATTAAGATCACCGAACTTGGACGAACGGTTTTTTTAGTTATAAGACCAAACATTCGAATTAAATGTAAGAAAACATATTTTCCTCCTGCTGGCGAAAATATTTAAAACTCAGTGATGTGATTTTTTGAGAAAATTTTAGAAGACGCCATGAAAGAATCTTTTCGTTAAGTATATCAAAGTAATATCAATGTAAACTAGGCCCGAATATGTTCTATAAATATATCCCACTAGCTCACAACACTTCGTCATCTCCTGGCAATGGCTTCATCCTTTCATACTCCTATTTTCATGCTCTGTTTTAAGAAGTTAAACAATTGTTCTGTAGTCGCCGTAATGTATTGGCTAAATGCGCTGACTCACACTCCAATGTCCCAGGTTCGATAATCGGACGGAACACCTTGCATTTTTTCAAAGCACCTCTTTCAGGTTGTTGACAACACTCAAAGAGTACAAATTGTTAATAAAAATCTTCTCAAATCTCGCCATTCAGAGTCGGCATCAAACTGCAGGTCTCTCGTGAGAGAACCGAGTAGTTGATACAGAAGCTGGCCTGTAGTGCCACTGAATTATTAATTTTTGAACTATCTTCACCTATCTTCATCTAAAAAAGTGGAGTGCAAATTATCATGTTACGAAATCCGCCAAAGCTCCATAACGGAATGCGACTTGCGGTCAAGAAATTGATGAACGACGTTGTGAAAGCAACGATCTATATGGAAACTTTTAGAAGTGCTCCACTGATGTGACGTATAATCAATTTAAGAGATTGCAGTTTTCAATCACAATTGTTAAGGATCAGGGTAAATTTCTGAAATTATGGAGCTTAAGACACGGTTTGACTTTTACACGGAAATTGTATTTTGCGTATTCCCGTGTCTGTAATCCAAATAGACCTCATATTTGGAAACACAAAGCAAAACATACATACCTAAAAGTATCATAAACTTATATGTTCCAAACTTGCCAAAGGATGCTGAACAAAAATATGAAAGCAGTTTGATAGGAGGCTTTCGTGATTTGTCAAAAAAGCCTATTGAAAATCAAACCATACGATGAACTATCAAATATTGTACGTATGTCATGTTACCAATTTTAATGCATATAACCACAACTTTAACCAACATGCCTCTCCCCCTAGCAAAGTCTCTAAGTTTGGTGAGGTCTTTCTCCGCTTATGTGTGCCTTCTCGCACCTTTTCTTGTGTCCTCCTATACAAAGACTCCTTGGGCCAGTTATCAGTTCATTCTACATGACCTTATCTTAAGTATTGCATCCGTAGACGCATAACGCCGTACGAGTATAGCCTGTAAAGTTCGTCGTTGAATTTTCCCCTTTAAATGCTATCAAACTGAACGAAATCGAACGTAGAGCATCACTTTTTTCTAAAAGACGCAGATGTCTCTCATCCGACTTTAGAACGGGGTAGACTTTAGAAGGTACACAAAGTACCCATCGATCAACAAAGTCAGTAAGCTCTCACAAGTCAAAAGAAATTTTCAAACAAAGAAGGTCGCAGCTCACATATCATCGCTCCAGGCCATTCTTAAATTTTTTGTTCTAAAATTAATCACCGCACCATTTAAACTTCAAAATCGTCACATGAAATCAAAATCGACGAGTGCCACAACTTTAACTCAAAGCAGTTCCTGATTCCTTTGTGTCCTTTGTGAGAAACATCAGTTCATTTAAGTTAGTTTTAATGTAGGAGAGTAATGAATTTCAACGCCGAAAATTAACTTCTTAAAAAAAAATAGACATCAATCCACCGAAATGGTTGTCACTCAACTCAAAACTCTTTTTACATATATTAAAAAAAAAATAAATGATTGTCTGTAAAACAAGCTATTCCCGAAATTTGGCACAAGTCTGTAGACCCCCAAACGTCCATTTCCAACCATTTGGCATCCCTATCCAACCGTAATGCGGCAATATCAATTAAATGTGTATTCCGTGATATTTGCTTCCGCTGACAACGATTGCACGTTTAAGCCGCAAAGATAAACGCTAACCAAGCAAAAGACATGATTTTTCTGTCACATGCACCGCCCCTCACACACTCCACACACAAATGAACATCAACCCCCAAATTAACCACATCTCTTAAACAAACACAGACACGCCTTTCATCGCCCACTCACCTGCTGCAAGTGCGTGTGCTGCGAAGCACGCAATGAGCACGACGTTAGCTCCGTGCATCTTCAGCCCGCTTGATGTATAGTTCCACTCTCTCGCTCTCACTCTCTGTTTATAAACAAAATCATTTATTTACTCGGCCACAGTGAACTATCTGGCTTGTCGGATTTGTTGTACTTCCTCTTTAGTATCTCGGATTGCTTACGTAAGCCGCGCTTTCATTTTTCAAATTCACTGGGGGTGTTAAGTGCAAACAGCGCAGCTTCAAATGAAGCCCGTCTGTGCGGCCTTGTTAGCGGTTACACTCACGCTATCTGTTCAATTTCGAACTGAACTGTCCGCCGTTTAGGTGTTTCTGATGCAGACACCAATAGATTGCGGTTTGCTGAATCCTCCCGAGGTGCGTGCAAGTTAACTTGCTGTGTGCTACCGGGGGCAGACAACGCAAAACAACAAGCAGACGCTCGATGCAGCACTTGAAAAATGAAAGTGACACTTTCACAGGCCGCTTGCGCTTGGCAGTGACTGCTGCGGCTGCGACTGGAGCGGCGGCGGCGGCGACGGTGGCTCAGCAGCGGGTTAGGTTGTATGACGACGTCTTGTTGGCCAAACTTGGTTGGCTTTCACCCGAAGACTTGCAAACAGTCCAACTTGTTTGCTTGTAACAAGTTGGCTTCAGGTCTGAAATGAAAAAGAAAAAAAAATACAAAATAAATCATTAACTTTTCGCCTTCTTCTCTCTTTTGTAGTTTGTTGTGATTTATTAGGATTAGGTTAGCGGTTCTTTGTTTTAAATGTCACCACACACTTTACAACAACAAAAAAAAGTCTTGTTGACATGGATTGAAGTGGAGTTTTCTTTGGGTCATGTGGCTAATTTGTTATTGTGACTTAATCCGTATAGCGCCGAAGGTGATGTTCGTTTTTTAAAAGAAAGTCTCTGAAATATTGCCCCGCGGTCTTTCGTTGCATGGCAAATCGTTAATTAAGGAGAAGCGATAGCATTTCTAAAGGATGCTTAAACTGCATCAAACTTCATGCTTAACATGAGACAATACGTAATATTTGATTATTTGCATGTTTTGTACAGATGGAGACAGTCGAAGTTTGTGTGACAGTTTGCAGGACAAAAAGAAAAAATATTTCTCACTGAACATACCCTCTAAAATCTAGAGGATCTTCTATACTTGGCAGTCAAAAGCGGCCATATTTTTTGAGTTACATTTGTCAAATTGCCTGTGATATATTCGAACTGTTTTTTTTTTTTCAAATCACAACGAGCGCAAACACCGTTAAGTCACAGTTGTAAATAATAACATTGTTTCGTGGGAATTATTGCTTTCTTCTGGAAACATGAATTAGGATGCCATTCGAAATCCAGAATAGATGGAAAAGGGTCAAAATACACGATTCATAGTTCTTTGAAATTGACATTGAAGATGTCATCACCGACAACGTTAAACGGAATAGGGGGTTTGGGGACACAATTTACAGAACAGAAATACTGAAATTTCCAAAATACCGTAATGTACAAAGTCCTAATGGTCAAAACTCCGAAATGCACAAAATCCCGAAAAGACACAATCGTATGCAGACAATACAGTTTTGGTCGTTTTTTTCTTCCCAAATCGGGTTTTAACATCTGAACGTCCAAAAGGACAAATATGTTCTTCTAGTTCTCAGCTGAAGTTCTCTGCGTGCGATTTTCGATCCTGTCGATATACGGATAACACTTCTCTCTCCCAAAGAGTCCTTACATAAGTTCAAACCATGCAACAAAGGACGACCTTGTCCGAGATGGCGCTCACAAATGAAGGAAGACCTTAATCGAATTGGGTGTGAAATTTGAGACATCTTTCAAGAGGCCGTGCTAGCTGGAGAGGCATATTGGTTACAGACCAGCTCCACAACGGACTGAAATGCCACTCGAACAACAAGAAAAAGGTAATCTTGACACGAATAGATGTTTTTCGTTTAAAGTCTTGAAAGAATGCCAGTACCACTGCGGAACGAAACGAAAAACTTATTTTTGTACTGCGTAGCCCAAGCTTTGTGCGTTTTTGTTTCAAACTGAGAATTGAACAAAAAGAAGCAACCGTCGCGACTAGCGTATGCTAGTTTGTTACAAAATTTTATGAGACTGTTGGACAAAACTCATGGTCCCCTACATCGCACGGTGCGCACAGAAAAGACTGCTGTTGCGGAGGGTGTGCGCCTTAATTCTCGATTCTAAACTCTTCACCGACCACAACAGCTTAATATTTCACACACTATAAATGTACAACGTTTCGATCACCAGTGGTTAAAAAGTCATATTTACCAACTTTTCTCTTAGAAAAACGGAAGACGTAAAGTGATTTGGAAAAAAATTGTTCCAAGTGGGAATGCGTGCCAAGTTGCGCATATCCAGAACGCATTTGTCAATTTTAATTAAGCTTAGAAAACGAACTGCTTAAAATTTTAATTGCAATACAAATATTTTCTTGAAATATTTTCTTGCGGCCCATTAAATTCAATTTGGGCACAAAGTGCAAATCGCAATCCGATAACTCAAAGACCACATTTTACATTTAATGTTTAATTTATCTTCTGATACGCATATATGTATAAGTGATGTTCGCGTGTTTTCGGTTAAGTCGGTAAGCTCCGAACAAAGTTACGCTAAAGATGTAAATGTGTGAAATAAGAATTCCAAAAAATAAAATTGAGTTTTTGCTTAACTGCCATTATGAAAATGTTGGACTATTAAGCCTGTGCCTGAAGCAAGTCGTAAATGTTATTTTTAACATTAGACTATGAGAAAACCGAGTATGACTTCGACAAAAGCTTGACAACCTATATACCAGACAGGGAGGATTGCTAAAAACCGGATTTCCCTACTGGGACAACTCACCTTCACTAATGGATCGAAGGAAAAAGACGGGACTAGAAGAGAAGTCGTTTACGAAGCAGTTACATGTTAACAATGTTATTGGCTTACTTAATATTCCAGCCTACGAAAGCAGCGCAGATTCTGCAACAGATGCTCATCATTCCTGACATTGAACACACACTTTGTACAGACAATCAAGCGGCCTTAAAGGCATTGAATCTCAACCTCAATAACTCCCAGTTTGTCAAAGAGTGCAAACACTTGATAAGCCCTAAAATTATTCTTTGCTGGGTCCATGGAATTCCGGCAAAAATGGAAATGAAGAGACAGATGAACTGCTCAAACCCAGTCTCGGCTAACAATATCTTATAATAAAAATAACTGATTGTCACTTCAGCCCACAAGGGATCAGGGGCTAGCTTCCACAACAGCTACTCATGTTGTGCATGCTACTGTTCTCTCACGAGTAGAAGGGACCTACAGTTTTTTGCAATTTAGACAATTAGTACTCTCTGAGCGTTGTCAGCAATTCGAAAGAGGTGGTGCCGGGAAAAAATGCGAAACTTGACCTTCGGCGTGTGAGTCGACGCAACAACCCACTACTCCACGGCGACCACAACAGTATCATTTATCCTCCCATTGGTTCAGCCAAAGGATTCATTGATCATTGATATTTGTGTCGTTAGCAAGCGACCAGTTGCAGCGCCACTCTGGCTGCTTCATATCCCAGTGCATTTGGCCAAAGTGTGACCTTAACAAATGCGAATCCCTTAAAACGAACAATAGGAATATCATATCTTACAGTTGTTTTCACTTCCTTCCACGGCATGATTTGTTCAATAACTGAGAAATTAAAACTTTTGGTGAACGATTTCTGTATAAAGCTCTAAATTCAATCTGAGAATGCGAAATGTTTTAAATTTGAAGGTATATCATTCAGAAGGCAAAACGCATGAATGCCGTTGATTCAAAATTATCCATGAGTTGCATGTCCTCCAATTTTACTCAGAAGGTCAAGCTGAAAATGATCGCAACTCGATCTGCTTCCAACTGCCGAAACAGCTTCGTACTTTAAAGAATTGACTTGGGGTACTCATCTAATTAAAAATATTCAAAACTCGTATGGCTTGCAAAGTTCAAAAAAATTCTTTTGTCGACCTTAATTCGCTTAACAGTGACAACTTTAGACACACATCTTAAGAATCTTCCATCCTCATCAGATAAAAAATTTCCCCTATAGCACGCGTAAAGACGCATAATGACTCACGCTTAAACGGAGTTCAAAAACAACCATTACCACACGTGAGTTATAAACAAAACATCCACGCGTACACAGTTCCTTAATAATTCCGAGTTGAATAGCTCCAAAGTGTCAACCGAATGCTTCATTGTCATTTCCAAAACCTCCAGCGAACTGCCTAAGCGGAAAAAAAAACGACATCTACCCCAAACCACCCTTAAAATGGTCAGACCGTCATTAATGGCATTCCATGTTTGAGAGCATCTAACGTCAACAGACTTCATAGCCTCAGTCGGTAGGAACATCCAGCAGATATGCACGTAACCAGTCAAAACAATTTAAGTACCACCAGCGAACCATACAAAGCGCTGTCATTGGAAAAATTTAATTCGCGCTCCCCCAACACTGGTCATATTTTTCCATTTTTGTATCTTCGCTCTACCGATCGGATCTGCGCCTGTCGTTGCATAAGCAAATTTGATAACAATTCGTCTTGGTAACTGGGCAAGGGTGAGACATGAGCACAAAGGCAATGCAAATGTAAATAAATATTGGCTACATCGGTCACATACTAATCACCGTCCGCGCAGCGAAGACTCATTTTTTTTCGTTCAGTTTTGCCCAATATGTCAAATCAAAACCGTCAATTGAAATGCGATGGGCGTAGTGCTGGTCATATAACTTAATTGCCACTCGAAAGCTCCCCACCGACACAGAAACGTCTTTCTGGTGCGAGTTACGAAATTGTCTGCAAAGATACAATCGTTTGACGTTTGGACAGCGGTGCGGCGCGGCTTATTTGTGTGTATGACACTGCTAGTCGGGTGTTTGAAACTTCCGGCAATATTAAGTCTATGTCGCAAATAGTTGACAGTTCGCTGATTCACGGTTTATGAACTCACCCGCGACTTCGGCGGCAATTGAGGTGAGCTTTGAATTGAGTACTTTTTTATGGCCTTTCTTTTGAAAACTGCGGAGCGGATATTTGTCATCTTATAAGAAAAATAAATACTGACAGAAAGATCTGATTGGGGCAATTTTGCGATCAACAATGGGACTGAGTTCCAGTTAAAGTTGCAACGACACACATAATGCTGACTACGAGTTCTAGGAAACTTTATCCTAGTAAAAACAGATTGGAGTCAACATCAGGAAGTTCAAAATTTGCTAACTTAAAGATAGAGTCAAGATTCATGAACTTAAAAAAATTATTTTGACAACATACACGAATAGGAATGAAACATGTGACCATTTGTATGTGTTCGTTCTCAGACAGATTTGTAGGCGAAAGGTTCCTCAAATCATGGGTTTCCCAAATTTACCGCAACATTTGGGAACATTTTTAAATTTTTAAAATTTCGGACTTTTGGAATGTAGGATTTTTACCAGATTGAAATTTGTCGAGGAGCAATCTTGCAAAATCCATAACTCCAAAAATAGAATTATTGTACCAAGTTTTCGATATTACATATTTCGAAATTTTGACTTTTCGAAATTTAGATCATTTCGGAGCATTCCCATCTTTGTCGTTCGAAACTTTGGATTTTTTGAGCATATTTGACATATTGACATTTTATAAATTTTGGACTTGCGGTAAGCTTCCGTGATATGCCAATAAAATTATACGAGTTCTGTTCATATTTGCTATATAGCATATTTATTTTGTTTGTGGGAGGTATACAAGACGTAGTTCGCGTGTTCGGCGATATCCTGTTGTCGATAAAAATGGATCGTAGAATCCTGCAAAACTGCAATTTAATGCTCAAAGACACTTAAAATGTTGACAATGGCACACAGTGAGTGTTCTCTGAATCAAAAACATGTTTACAGTTGGTGCAAGCATTTTAAAGAAGGTCGAGAATATGAGAATGACGACGTTCGGACGCCCCGGCACATCAGCAACTGATGAAGAGGTTGAGAAAGTGAAGATGAAGTTATGGAGAATAGTCGAAAAAAGTTGCTGAAGATGTCGTCATATAGGTTAGCTTATTCCATGAAATTTTGGGCATAAAACATGTGACATCGAAGTTCGCTTCAAAACTGCTGAATTTTGGCGCAATTTTTTGGCCAGAAATAACACCACAATCATGCCCCAGCCACCGTATTCACCAGGATGGAATTTTGTGATGATTAAGGAGATAAAAACAGAATCGCTAAGAGAGCTAAAGGGCATACCAAAAAGTGCATATCAGAACTGCTTCGAGAAATGAAAAAAACGCTGGCATAAGTGTATTATACTTCGAGGGGAACAAAATAGAAATTGATGAATAATTAAATATTTTTTTAGGAAAAAAATAGAATCCACCTTATTTTTTTAACAGCCTTCGTATATTGAAAAGAATTAGGCTTAATGTAGTTTACCAAACTTATTCAACTTAAATTGAATTTTAAAAACTTTTAGTTGTTCAAAGCAAATTCCTTGATCGATCCTTGATCGACTGACATTGCCTTTATCGGAAATTGTGTTGACGCGATCAGAATCGAAGAAAAATGATGGTGGGTAAGCACATCAACTTACACGCTAAAGGTTCAAGGTTTAATTCTTGAACTCGACATTACCTTGTGAGCTGTTGTACCATCCAATTTATTTATTTATTTCACAACTTTAATGCTAGAATTGTAAGCTTCTCGTTGATACTCTAATGTACCAAGAAATTGACCCAAATTTGGATTGAATAGTAACCTTAGTCGGCACAATGTTTCGTGACCCCGCTCGTGTATATAGCAGAAGTTTCACTGAAAGACTGGCTAGAATTTCTTCCAACATTACGAATTAAAAATAAGGAAGTTAGAAATCAAGTATTTGTACAATTATTTTTTGACTTCGTGCGATTTTTCAGTGTTTTTCAACAAGTGATTTGAAGTTGTTGACAAAATTTTTTACAAACAAAGTGGACGCCGATAGAAAAGAATACCATCACCGACCAAGATCAAGACAGCGATATCGAGGCTAAAATCGAAATTAAAATCGAGACTACGGAACTCCCCATGGCTAAGATGAACTTGGAGTTATGTTCGGAGGAAAGCATGCCCGTTGAGTGAAACCTCAGTATCCTGTGCCAAATCCACTACTTCAGCTGAGAGAACAACCGAGAAACAAGTTGCTTAAACAGAGTATATAAACTCTTCTCGGCAATTTTATGTGAGCGCTTAAAGCCGTTCGCAAAAGACCTGATAGATTTTTATAAGCACCGTTTCAGACCGAGGAAGTCACTATCGAAAAAATTGCACATTACGAAAGATTCTTGAAAAAACCTAAAAGATGCAAATTGACACTCACTACCTCTTCGTCGACTTTAAGGATGAGAGAGCGCATAAAGTTGAGCTATATACGAATATATAATATATTATTTGTCGACTCTTTTGCCAAGCTCGTCAGAATGTGTAGAATACGGATTAAGAATTCTAGCGGCTGCATCAACGTCGGGAATAAACTTACGGAGACCAAAAATGTGAAAAAAAAGGTTATAGAAAAGGGGACGCGCTGTGTGATATCATTCTTAAAAAAAGGCGAACAAAACTGTCTCGCCACCACAAGAGGAACAATCTTACAAAAAAACCGTACAGTGGCTAGCATAAGCGAACAGCATTGACTTGCTTGACATGCACAGCTTGGCGTCAATGAAACATTTGCTTTATTGCAGTGAAGGTGACCAAAATATGTTTGCACCATTTTATATTTGCAAAAAAATATTCTTGTCAAGGATATTTTAGACTTCTTATTTTATTCTCTGGTCAAAAGGCCCAAAAGAACACTGCAACTCTAATTCATATTCCTGTCTCATAAAGTTGAAACCCCTGTAGAAATACACAAATTCCACGTGGAAAACCTAACCACAAATTGCTTAAACGCGTTCATGCCTTACCTTACAAATCCCTTAGAAGACGTGATACACTCGCCTTTTTGCCCTTTGCCTCGAATAGTCTCAAGCATAATGAAAATCTCAAGCTCACGCCAACTTGCCGACATATTCTTGCTAGACCATGGTTCGTCGGGCAATTAAAAGAGAATTCAAGGTCACTGTGACAATTTGGTACGAACACTCGTACCACGGTTGCTTCAATTAAATCTTAATGTCTGATCTTTCGACCCGACAAGAGATACACTAGTGTTAACGCGGCTCATGTGACCCAGAAATAAAGGAGAACCTCACATGGTGCGGCAGAAAGAAGAAACGATTCGAGGTGACTTGGTCGCAATTAAGGAAGTTGTTGCAGTTGAAGGTGAAATCGAGATTGACAAAATAAACCGTAGTCCATTTTTTGTTGCAAGAAGTCTGTAAGCGAGTTTGAGATATCGGCAAGGGAGTGTCTATACTTGACAGTGATTAATTTGAACTTTATGTACTTATAATTGACTTTTGTCACGGTAAGGAAAATGCATAAGTTCACGAAATGGTTCATTGCAGATCAAAAAATTCATCATAATTTTCCAATTGGTGGTAAAAAGAAGGAAAAAATCGCTCAGATATCGAGGTCAAAATAGAAGGTTTGTTGCAGAAACATCGTGCGCCCAATTAAACAAATCGAATATCTTAATCGGGGGAAGAGAATGACTAAGTTTTCGCCAGTTTCATGATGGACTGAGGTGATCTACAGGGAACAGGGCTTACAACGTTAGTCGAAAGTAAAAGTTGTAATTAATGTTTTATGGTGTTAGAAAGCAAGCAGCGTGGTGGAATAATATCAATAAATTTTGATGCAGATTTCAGCATTCATTAAATGATCTAATCCAGACATGCGTTAGAAATAAAATAAATTTTATCGCCTTAAATTTGAGATTCATCAAAAATTCTTAGACTGCATAACAGCCCACAACAAAGTTCATTAACCTTGCATTTCCAAAACTGAAGTTCTCCTCCATTCGGATTGGCCAATAATTCGAGATGTGGCTTCCGAAACTAACAACAGATGCTGCTCAAACTTAAAAGAAAGAGAATATATTGTGAGGAACAAAAGCAGTTAATTCAACAAAATGTATTTTTCGGCGAAGGCGTTGACTCTCAGAAACTTGTAGATATAAAATAATGCGAATTCGTTAACACAAGTATCATGCCAGACTGTATCAATGAATATTTGTCATAGTGTCGCAATCGTTTCCTGATTCCGGTTTTCTTCTCGTGTGGCATTTCCACGCAGCAATACGTTCAGCTAGATTCATAGAATTGCATTTAAAAAATCTTTTGTATATACTGTCAACTTTCGATTATTGTCTACTACTACTCCGGTTTGTATGATTGTCTTTACTTGAACTTTTCCAAAAGACATGCTTATCTACTTTCGCTCATTTCGTCAACGCTTATTAGGCCAAGTACTGATTCCAGAGTCGCTCGTTTACACCTTGACAGTTAAATACCCTCGAAAGCATCGGCGGGATTGATGATATATTTGAGTCCGGGGTGGACCTGAGCCTCAGCCAAGATGTCTCTCTAGCTAGCACGATATCTCGTCAGCTACCTCCAGTTGCACACTCCAAGTTTGGTCCGTCTCCACTTGTGTGCACCATCTTAGCGTACATACTTAGCGTACTGTTACTCGGATTCGAGGATTTTTCGGGCCAGTGGTCTATACATTCTACATGAACTAAGCATTTTAGGCGTTGTATCCGAAGACGCTTAACCGGGCACATGCCGCCGGACACCCTATAAACTCCGACGTTGAATTTTGTCCTCCAGGCGGCATCGACACAAATAGGACCAAAAATCTCACTCAGAACTTTTCGCTCAAAAAGGCTAATTGCTCCCTTATCCGCTTTTAGTAACGAACAAGCTTCTGCCACAAGTAACCTGCCTAAAACATCGATTAGGAGATGATGTTTCTTATTAGTAATGTAATAGAAAACATAACTTTTTGAGGTTCGTCTCTATCCACGAGCTTAAATTAAAGCCATGTATATTGCCAACATTTCATTAATTTTTCAAATTGCAATCAAGATACCAGTACCAAAGTAAGCGTTCTTCTTACTAACCGCTGCTTCTTTCAACTCCAGAGGGCCTTTCGAAAGACGAAATTGTTTTAAAACAATTTCATCTTCCCCATCCTCCTCTCGAGCTCTGACAATTAGATGTTTGTTAAAATGCGAAAGCGAATGAGAAATCTAATTGTTTCAAAAGATCTGCGTGCTATTTTAGTCCTGTTTGCGTTGACAGATAAACAATAACGTACAGCGGCACACTCTTAGTGAATCGTCTATGGATACTGAGCTTAAGATGGCTATCCAATACAAAATATTATGATCAATATACCTCAGGCCAAAAGATTCTTCTCACATCCATTAGATATTGGGGTAAGGCAGCCGAGGATACCCTCGTGGAGATTGACACGAACCAACTCGATGTGCAAAACATTTGAAGCTTACGAGAAACAGCTGCGCTGGTTACACTGGAATATTCGACAACCAGTGCATTCGCACTCAACATTTTTTGGCTGTGCAAAGAAGGCAGTATTTTGAGATACCATCCCACCATCTACGTGAAGAATGACAAAATTACGCCGGACCCGATTGTGAATGCGCAACTTGGTTTTGCAGGTGAGATACGTTTTATATTGAAAGTTTTTTTTCTTTTAGAATAAAATGCCAAAGTGCCAAAAATGTGCTTTAGGTACAAATAGGTCTAACGTCGCTGTAGATAAAGTGTTGATGTATCGTGTTTTTAAAAGCGTTCAAAAAAGTTTCGTAATAAATTGTCGGTAGATGTCTTTTAATGTAGAACGTCCAATTATATTAAATGCAATGCTATACCTTGCTCCAACGGTGACATCCTTAGCCCGATGCTGTTCGACGAAAATTCCCATTTTTCTATGGAAAATAAAAGTAATAAATGATTGACACTACAGTCCACAAGGGACCGCGATTTAGCTTCTTGAGTAACTACTCGTGTAGTTTTTTACCGACTCCGAAAGGCGAGATTTGAGAAATGTTCAAAGCCAGTGTTGACAAACGGGGAGTGTTGTCAGCAACTCGAAAGAGGTAGTCCTGTGAAAAATGCGAGGTGTTCAGACAGAGAATCAAACCTGGCAACTTTGGCGTGTGATTTGACGCACCTACCCATTACACCACAGTGAAAATTATTCATATTTAAAAATGATAAACAATTTTGAATAATATCGTAATCTTTTGCAAAAGGAAGGAAACGTTGCTGAAAAATTTGTGAAAATCGGTGATCCACTTATCTTCCGTAATAATAATAATCCAAATCGCAATGAATCGGTCGAGCTCTGGAATTTAAAACGTTCAGTACACGTATCATATGTTTCAAATCACAATGGGACGTTGGTACTTTCCAGATCGTAATATCGTAAGTCTTACTCAGTTGGACGTTTTGACAGTTGAAAAATATTTTTTATTGAGTTTTAATTTCTCTTGAACTGTGGCGACTATTGTGTTTGAAGATGTAAAAATCTTTGAATGCTAGAGTTGCCCTCCGATTTGAAAATCGGAAGACGTTGCACGTTGACACAGCTTCTCGCAAAATCGATAAATCGTGTTACTAAAATCGACGGCAAAAACGCGCTGTTGAGATTTGGCCTATAAAGGATTTAACTTCGTTGAAGGAATGGAAGTGGAGTTCATTGTATTGTTTACGATTCAATCAGATGGTATCCAAACAATGAACTACTTTGTGTATTCAGCTTTCTTTGCACGGTTGATAACTGTGATAACTGTAACTGTTGTATGAATGCCTTGATCCGTAGCAACATTTTTTTTTTGTTTTGAAATATGTTCATAGCAACATTCACACGGCACGTGTGCCGATCTTGCCCAATTTTCTTAATGATTTCATCGAATTTTGAGTGACTGGTCGACGAGAGTGAGGTGTAACTTTAGTATCAAAATTATCAGATCGAAAACGCGCAAGTGATTTCGTCTCTCTTTTTCTACTATGTGCATCGTATAAACGTATGCGTCACACACACATACTTCAATTTAAACTCATCAACAAATCAAACTCCAAATCAAATACGATTTAAAACGTGATGTTGGCAACATTTGATTGATTGACATAAAATTTGCTTAAGTTAGAAAAAAAACAGCAAGTTTTGGATACAAAAAGTTGCATTACTCAGTTAGCAGTACGCCATGAAGTCCGCCACAATTTCAAAAACAATGACAGACGCCCAGCACCGTCAGGATGCAGACTGAGATCAACGACAGTTGTTTTTGCATTACCGCTCGTGTAAAGAGGATCAGATTGCTTGAATTCTAACTTAATTCAGTTTCATTTAGCGAACAGGTTTCATCGAACAAATTTGCATTAGTTCAAATGTACCGGTTGAATAACGCCTTGATTAACGATTTCATCTTAGCTTTTAATTCATAATTTATGGAGTTCATTAACACCATCATTTAAACGGAATCCTAAGGTGGGACAAAACTTGTTCAAAACTAACAGAACCGTCTCTTTTATTCGTTTTATATGCACGATTATTCCAATATAATTTAAGTCTGATACAACTTGTCAACATGTTGTGAAGACTAAGCCTGCCGAATGAAAATCCCAAACGGAAGTTTGATGCAAGCAACCTTTCATAGGCCAGAGTCGATCAGTTGTTTCTTTTAGACATATTTTTCGGTTCAAACCTGCAATTTAAGCATACATAAATTTGCATTTGACAATAACCCGAACAACAACTTCTACAAACAAATTAATTTTAATATATTACAGAACTTGTCTCACCGGTCCCATTACACCAGCGCCTAATTCGGGGCACTTCTGAGAATTGTTCGTCCAAAAATCAACGAAATGTATTCAGACGTGGATAATCTAAATGAATCCCGGAAGCCACACAACCGCTTATCATAGATCATGTGAAAAGCTTACGAGAAAGAAGAAATTTTCACGTCAACCATGTGCGCATGTGCAGCTGTCTCCGTGATTGGGAGAAGTGAAAAAGAGCATGACTTGAAATTTTCGAATCTCTTTCATTCATCATTAGAAAAGACATTCGTTTTGTTCAAGTGTCCAGTGGGGTCACAGGAAATTACACCTCTGCAAGCTGATGTACACAGATATGTATATGTAGGTGCATAGAGCTACCCAGGCAAGTCATAGTCCACACGCCGCTTTGACGATGCTCGTAATGAGGCACTCTCACCACAAACTCTCAAACAGCTTATGGTCGCTCATAAAAGTGTTATGCGCATGCCTACGATGATGGCTTTCTGTTACAAAGCTCTGAGGAATGCGTAAAAAATTTGCAAATGGGTCCTCTGCACAGCAAACAAGGCACAAAAAGAGAAAGCCCCCACCCGAAGCGTGACTCAGTTATCAAAGTTCCCAAGTCTTCTCACAGTTCCTCAGAACGCGGCACGAAACTCGTTTAAATCGCCATCAAGCTCCAAGGCCCCAGCTGCGGGCAGATAATGAATTCCAGTTAACCTTCATTCCCGATTCAGTTCAAACCGCCCAGCAGTGTTCTAACGTGTTAATGGCATTGAAAATGTAGGTTGACGTAGCTGCACGCATGCGAGCCTAGACTTCTTGGAGGTCAGTCTCGGTTTCACTTTCAAACAAATGATCTGTCCGGCCACGACGACGACGACGACGACGACGGTGCTAAGTTGAATGCGTGATCTAATTAATTGATTTATGATCTTAAGTGCTTGAGAAAACAACGTGTTGCATCAGAGCGATGTTTATTGACACATGGATGTGGTAATGAATCTGAGAGATGTTTTGACAGATTTTCTTTTTAGAAAGTAAAAGTGAAATTGTACTGAAGCATCGCTGGGACTTAGAATGAAGCAAAGTACGGAGCACAGGGGAGGCTACGCATAATCTATTCAAAGTGAAAACGTCCGCCTGACGACGGGTAATTATTCATAATTTATTTAAGCATTATCGGTGGTGTGACAAGAGGGTTTTCCGTCGACGGTCTGTTTTGAAAAATGTTGCATCACGATTGTGACATAATTTTGAAAATTAATGACATATCATCGGATATACTGTGAAAGGTGCTTGGAAATTGCATTAATGGCGGTGTCGAGCTGACAAGCAAGGTGTGGGAATGATGACAATGGAAACAATAAGATTTGTTGAGCTTCCTCAGAATCGTCTTGGGTTGGGCGCCATTGCTTTGTACCGAATACATCTATTGATTTATCAAATCAAAACGTTTTCTCAACAAATAATTAGCGATGTTTTTATCAAGTTCAGGGTGTACTAAATTATTTTATTGTATGTATCTTGCGACGCAGCTTATGGTGATTTAAAAAAAGTTGCGCAAAGTGCTCGTTATTTTATACCACACTGTAGCTGTTCTTTTGTTTGTTTAGCTGAAAAATTTTTTTGTGGAATCCTTGTGCGTGATACTGTGAGGCTGTCACAATATCCATTGAGTGGCACCTAAATTAATAGAACGAAATACAAGATAATACTTTATTTATCTCCCAGTTAGTTCGCTTTTGCAACGTATTTACAATTATCCACGAACTGAAACATGATCTCCAAGAAGTCCTCACGTTGGGCGCCACCGATTATTACAACTCCGTGTGATCGAAAATTGACGGGTAAAGGGTGTTGAAGGTATTTCTAGTATTTCGATTTCTCGCAATTGGCTGTCATTTTTGATTGATTTAGCGCCACAAATTCCGAATGGAGACACTCAGTAAAATTCCTCGTTTAAGCCCCATTTACATTTTCTGTTATCTGAGACCAACAATAAACTAGCTGCAACTCTTTAATAATTGATTCTCTTTATCCACGGATTCCCAACAAATTATTGGGAATTATCTGTCCCTGGGAGCCATCTACGGAAGCTGCTACTTGGGACAAACTGTTAGATCTGTCATTCTTAGAATCGTTCTTCAACAAACTTGAACATACTCTCACGTTCGATGTCATTAGTACTTTAAGCTTGATACAATTCATAAGTTTTAGAAGAATTACTTGAACTCCAATATATAGACTTTCCCAAGAGATTATCAGAAATACCCTCGCACTAGGCGCCAACTTCAGTTGCAATGAGTTTTTCGAAGACATGTTACGAGGGTAATAACTATATTTGAAATAGGTTATACGGATGCTGTTCCCGGTGGCGTTGTTGTGGGTTGGTAAGTACGTCGACCCACACGCCAAAAATCTAGGTTCGATTTTCGCACGGAACACCTCGCGCAACCCCTTTCGAGTTCCTGACAACATTCAAAAAGTATCAACTGTCTACGAAAAGCTTCTCAAACGTCGTCGTTCGGAGTCGACAGAAATCTATAGGTCCTTTCTACTCGTGAGAGAACAGTAGCACGCATAACAGGAGTAGTTATTGTAGAAGGCTTGGCACTTGTCCCTTGTGGGCATAGTGACACTCAATTATTATTGCCACGCATTCGTTGATGTTTTCCTTTTAAGATCCTAACATCAGACTACTGTTAGGGGCCAGGCATACATAACTGCAACATTAGAATAAGCAGCTGTCACCCCTTAGAACACTTTCTGAGCGAATCCGTACATTTGCTTACAAGTCAATAGTCAATAGTTTCCGTCACACTTGCGGATGGGAAGCAACACAGACGGACAGAGTTCCGAACACAAAACTTTCAAAGTACCTAAAACTCATAAAATGCACAAATTGTATAATTCCCGAAAGGCCGAAATTTCAAAATTGAAAATATACTGAAATGGCGAAAATCCACAAGTGCCCAAAATTTCAGAAAGACCAAAATCATTAAACTTTACAGCAGTGAAAGGACGCTGTTTGCATTATCCGCACTTAGCAACTTTGGCATTGGTACTTATAGCTTTTTGGAATTTTGGCCATTTCAGGAATTTGGCATATCGGGAGTTTCACCATTTCGAAGTTGCAGGATTTCGAGCTTTAAGTTTTCTGCCCCAAACCAGATCAACAAATCCACAAATTTTCCTCTTTTCCTTGTCATCTTTTGGAAAATGGGTCTATGAATACCTCTGCGTAAAACGAAAAATTTAGTTGACGGTGTTTCTTAATCAACCGATTTTTTTCATTCATTTTCTCACGTTGGGCGCCATTTATGGTAAGTGCTACTTATAGACAAGCAATTGGATTGACTCAGACAACATATTCATCTACTTCCCCATTTTTTGAATAATTTCTCAACGATTCCCTCGCATTGAGCTTCTTTTGTGGTTATTGGCTCTTGAGAATGTAGCCAAAAACATCCCACGTTCTAAAAACTTCACTATTTTTATGACATAAAAGCACGGAATAAAATACAATAGGTAGAGTGTCGCTGGATGCAATACAAAAATAATGAGAGAACCATTCGACACCTCGTTAACGCCGAACCACTTTCACAGTCAAAATATCATCATGTTGCCCAACAGGCTGAAGAGAAGGAAATAACCCTTCAATTACGGCGACCTAAAAACGTAGAAAAGGGTCAATCTTGGTTTGTTCTATCATCTTCCCTACCTAAGCCACAAAATCGACGAAGCACAACCACGACAAGAAAACACGTTACCACAATCTTTCACTGATGCGACAAGTCCATACTAAATTACAGTCATAATTTGATTCTATTCTTAGATTTGCGTGATGCGCTGGTGGTTCTGCAGTAAAAGAAAATAAACAAACTCACAAATCAAATTAGGTCTAGGGACTCATGGAGGTGTCACAAATTGTTAAATAATTTCAAGAGAATATTAGGCGATTTTTTTTTGTCTGGTAATCACAGCAAGCATTGCTTCTAATTGTTGACTTAAGTCTTCGAAGTATGGAAGGCGAGTCAACAGACAGGCATGCTCTACGCTGTGGCGTGTAACAGGTGTGAAAATCGCCGATTTATTTCGACATGCTATGACCTATTATACTCGCAACGACACATGTCTGTTAAAGCTTGAAATTGTCTGCCTTTTGATGACTAATTCGTTCGTTTGTGGAATGATAGTCAGTCATTCGTCAAAAGTGGTAAAAATGAAAACAACAGACCTTGACTTTGACTATGGCTGCTCGCGGGACAGAAAATAATATCTGAACTTTTACAGTGTCATCAAAGTTTGTGGATGGTGCTTTTGTTTTGAAGCAACTGAAACAACATCAGCGAGAGAAATCCATAAATCGAAGTCTAATTTTGCCATCTGCTAGTTTGAATTCTGACAAGGTATTGAAGCATCCTCTTACATCAGTATTACTCAAGTATGTTAAAGAGTCTGGGCCGCTGTATAACCATTCAAGACTGTGTGGACTAAGCCTGAAATCATGTGAATCACATTATGCTTGGCCGTTTCAGGAGCTTAGAAAATTGGCTGTGAAAGTATGCTCTAAGGATAGAATGCAGATAATGTGCAAGATGGGCTCAAATACTTTCTGGGTTGGTGGATTGTTCATTCAATCTACCGATCAAGAAAAGAGATAGATAGAGGAAGGGAGGAAATATCTGTACAGTTTGAAAGTAAGCTCGAAAAGACGGTTGCCTGTTCGGGCTTTGACATATTTAGTAGGATCAGATGTATGTGTATCATATGTTTTACGGTTGAAAAATATGTTTTACTATTGAATCCAGGATTTTTTCGTAAGCTGTGACGACTACGAGCGTGAACAATTAATTTTTTAATGTGAATTTAAGTGACAAAAATTGAATAATATTGCTCTAAACTGTGTTTCAGGATATTCGAATTTGAAGAACTCTCACATTCACATAATAATAATAATAATTGAGTACAACTATAGTCCACAAGGCAACAGGACTTAGCTTCTAAAGCTAAGTTATGCGTTCTCTCACGATTAGAAGGGACCTACAGTTTCTTGCCACAAGATTAAACAAGCTTTTCATACGCAATTGATACTCTTTGAGTGTTGTCAGGAACTGGAAAAAGGTGGTACTGGGAAAAAATGCGAGGTATTCCTGGAATCGAACCTAGGACTTTGGCGTGAGAGTCGACGCACTTACCCATGGCGATCACGCACGTTGATCGGCTTCTTGGATTCTCGTAAAATTCATAAAACGGGTACCAGATCTGTCAAAACCCTACCACTTAAAGGCGCCGTTTTCATTGAACTTCACCTTAAAAAACGGAGGAAACAATATAAATTCAGTTTCAAAAAAGGACGAAAAAGCCTTAAAATAGTTTTCACATAGATTTCCATTAAAATGCTTGCAAAGAATTTGAATTTTACCAATTGGTGCTGGCACTCGCTCCAATCAAAAACTTATAAATTTCGGCTTTTATAGTGGAGTAACTGTAAATTACTTGCCTTATAGAAAAAATACTCGTTGAACGCATTCAATTGGTGAGTGACATCTGTGACTCACGTGATCACCAGATCCTTGTAATGGACGATCAATGCTGTCTTTAGATGGGTTTGCTTTTGTGCAGTGTCCTTTTTTGTTTCTTCCGGTTTTTCTTTGGGGAGTAAGTGACAGACGTCTTAAAAAAAATTGAAAGAAATAAGAATCTTATATAACAATAGGTCCTCCTTACACTTCAATCTGAAAATAGGAATCCAAATTAAGTATAAATCGTTTCCTTAATAGTGAGTCTAGAACTGGATTAACAATTCCGACCCTTCTGTGTCACATGAGCAGTGTCTGCAACTCATCTTCAAACTTTACATAATGCAACAACTGATTGTTGTAACATTGTCTACAAATGACCTTCAGATGACAATCGTGTTAACACTGATTAACGTGCCCAACTGAAGAGAAGATACACCGGAGTTAACATATTCACGAATCATTTTTTTTAAGTCAAGATTTTTCACCATGTATCGGCTCGCAATATCGTATGTGACTCAATACACATGACTAACCATTATTGATTCTAATTTTGCTTCAAAGAGGAAATGGAAGCTTTAAACTCTTTATCTTAAATCAACAATTAAAAAGTGAATGGGACATTTGTCATAGATCACTTATAAACAATTCAGAAGATTTCTTTAAATAGATATAAATCGCTAAATTGGTGGCAAGAGTATGACGCATACGAGTTCACGCAGAATCTTTAAGTAATCCCATGCTTGCAAATAGGCAAAACAGTTGGCCCGATTCGATAAAACAACAGAGGACGTCACGACGACCGAAGGGAACGCGTACGAAGTGCCTGCCAATTTGTTAAAAACTACTAGCGTTCCTGTTGGAAAGGCTCAGGTTTAACTTAGGTTATGTCTTTTATACGCAAAGGAGAAACATGCAAACTATTTGATGTCATGGGAAATATTTTTTACAGTGTAAACGTTATGAACCAGGAAAGAAATATGTGTCTAAAGCACTGCTTTGTAAGAAATCACAAAACTTTCTTACATCACAGGTCTGACCTATAAAGGATCTGGGCCTGGGCTATAACTGTCTTCCATTCCTGACTGCCGCGGGTGCGTTGCTTCCAGTTGTCAGGAGCTAACTCTCTAGTGTCAGCGATCACTTGGTTTCTATACCAGAGGTTTGGTCGTCAGGAAGAGGTAAGCTGTCGAAAACAAGTCTTCCTTAGACTATGGTTTAAGACGACTATCAAATCACCCAATACAAGTCTAAGAATGATAAATAGTAATACACCAAGTCAGCCTACAATTATATTTAAACAAAAGTCATGTGATTTTATTTCAACGAAACGGGAGTACACTGAGAATTTGACACAGATCCTCAACCAGTTTTTCGCTAACTGAAAAACTGACATTTCAAAGCATTAGAATAATTTGTGAATTTAAATTTAAGGCAATCGGCAACCACTGCGCTTATTCCATTTTCGAGTTTCGCAAGATTCTCTTTAGGCAAAAGCAACAACATTGTCTTTAATGTCATAGATAAGAACAGATGGTAAGGACCCCTTGCCACCAAAAATGTTAAATAAGCTCCTTGAGCTGCTGGAGAGTCGTTATCGATTTATGAAGGCTAATTGTCCAGAACAGAATTCGTCCCTTATCGACCCAAACTGTCTGCTTCTGGCCAATTGCTTTTATCAGAAGAAATAATTGTTGACTACAAACTAAGTAAGGCAGACAATTCCCTGTCATTCAAAGCAATACCTTTATGACGGCCAATCCTGAAATGGGAAACACTTGTGCCAAATTAACGTGATACAGTCACAACCGGTTTTACGTGACATTGTCGTAACTTCACCACAACCTACCATGCGCTTTAAAGGTATCGATGTTTCTACGATTTAACAGTGAATTGGGAAATGGAATTTATATCCATGAAGTTTTTTTTGTCTCTAACTAGTGTGGTACCCATATACTCGTATTGATTTGTTTCCATTGCGCAGCCTCTTTTTGAGGTCATGGGCAATTTAAACAGTTCCTGCATAAGGGTCAGGCTGGACGATCTCTATGATTTTCTCCAAAAATTGACCTTATACAGCTTGGTGCATCTTTCACATTGGATGTACCCAAATGGAATCGACTTAGTGGTGTCATATGCCTTATAAGGATTATCCACATTTTTGGCAGCATGTCTTTCTATTTTCTGTAATATCGAAGAAAATCCGTTGAGTATGTGGATGCTCAAACAAGAATTGTTATAAATTGTATAATGTATTACTACACCTGAAATTATCCAATATTTTACAGACAAAGCCCATATCTAAATTTCGGATGTCACTTTTTCCTAAATCTACTTAAGAGGAACAAATGAAAATGAGAACTAACCTTTACATTAAATAGTAGATAATCCAAAACTAATCGTAGGCCATACGCTTAATTTGTGTCAGCAGTAGAATTTCAGCTGATTTCAATTGATACACCGCTACGTTGAAGTTCCGTACGAACTATAAACTATCAGCTTGAAGAGATTGCTCACCTACGAACGGAAGGTCTTGACCCTTTCCGCACCAATTAATTCAAAGTGTACACGAATAATTTTCAACAAGCAAACAGCAAATGAGGAATACGTAAATCCGCTTGCGTTACGTCGTTGAATGCATCAGTGCTTGTGGTTACTGAAAATTAATAATGACACCCATGGAATAGCGAATGAATGCATCGTTGCATATTCTAAAGGTATACGCTTCCTGGCCAACCACGATAATTTCCATTCCCACAGCAACACATCCCACAATGCAATGATGAGGGGCACGGTAGTTCAAAAGCAACTGCGAAGTCTGTTTAAGTATCCGTTTTTCTTGTAGTTTTTAACCACTCTAAGGTTATTTTTAAATGAAAAATGATTGTGGTTTCAAGCAGAAGAGAGATTGAGAGCTCTTCGAAAGTAAGTAAGCCATATCAACTCCACATAAATTTCTGATATGTTGTAGTTAGTGTGTATGTCTGTTTCCTAACTTTCATATGATTTTGCACACAATTTCCACCACTCTTTACCCAAAAGTAGAAAAGGGAACAGGAGTACTCAAACAGACCTTATAATATCACAAGTAAAGAAGGCGTTTCTGGGTTGAGGAGTCAAAATCACCAGCTTTCTTCACATCAGCACCAAACATCTGCCACCAAACAAAGATGGGTGCCATCGACCTCTTCACAAGGAGACCGCATACAGCTTAACGGTAGCGCGTGTTTGGCGAAGGTATGGTGGCCCATTAAAACTCCGGTAGGTCGTCTGCAATTTTATCTGTCACGAGAACTCACAAGGATATCTTAGGAACATTCAAGAGTATGCGCTGGGCGTTTCTACATACTGGAGCGTCATGTGCTCTAGAGACGTCCCACCTTAGACGGAAACCCTTACCGGAGATGAGAGAAGTTCAAACCCGGGCTCCGGGTCGTAACAGTTCTTTCTCTGATTATTGTCTATCAAGCTTATCGACAATCCCATTTTTAGGACCCACTGTTGATTAAATTAAGGGAAGCCTTACGAGGCTGAGCTGTCTAAGAAGCAGTTAAAAGACTGTAACAGATTTTGAACACAGCATGGTTGTTGCTACAGACACAAATGCTCCACGCGTTCCGACTATTATACAGAACTGCCCAAAGTGTCTAAAACTGTAGGTCTTAGACGCGACCTTAGCATTTAGTGGCGCTTCACCCCACAAGGGACCAAGGGATAGCTTCTACAACAACTGCTCGTGTTGTGCATGCTACTGTTCTCACAAGAGTACACAGTTTTTTGTCGACCCCGAACGGGAAGATTCGAGAAGCTTTTCATAGACAAATAGTACTCTTTGAATGTTTTCAGCAACTTGAAAGAAGTGCCGTGGAAAAATGCGAGGTGTTCCGTCCGGGAATCGAACCTGGAACTTTCGGCGTGTGAGTAGACGCTGTGAAATTCAATGACATACAGTGTCCTGCAACGCAGCACACTTTTTTGTTGTAAAACTTATTACACTTACACTGGACAGTGGAATACACACATATGCAAGTATCGAATATCAGCACAGCGATTAACACTGCGCAGACATTCATTGCAGAGAACCTGTCAAAATGCGCTCCGAAAATATTTAGACGTTCAGAATTGCTTCTGGATCTCCTACTGTCTGACCGAAATTTCGATCAAAAGCTAGGGTACGTGCTTGAACTAAATTGTAGGATTTGTATTTGTCAAGACACTAAATCATCCGCAAACAGAAAGACTAGTTACTTCTAGCAGCAGTCGAATGTCTCATTGGTTTCTATGGGACCGAAAATGGTCACTTTACCCAGTCAATGCAAATATAGATGTAATAGGCAGACAAAAACACTTCCATTTAATTTTTTTCTTTGATAATAAATCCTAAAAAAAAATGCGGCATGTCTTCGTTTCTAAGTATCAGATAGTTAAAAGGTTTGCTGTTCATTTTTGAAAGCTATAGAATTTATCAGAATCATGTGTCAACGCTGGTATTTATTCTTGAAATCAACGAAAATCTTGTGTAAACATTGGTGTTTGCTCTTAGAAAATCCAATCGAGTCGCACTGCAATCCACAGAATCCACAAAGTTTCAGGACCTCACTTTTTGCCCTTTCACGAGTGGAGGTGATCTACAGTTCAAAGCTGACTGCAATCCACAGAATCCACAAAGTTTCAGGACCTCACTTTTTGCCCTTTCACGAGTGGAGATGATCTACAGTTCATAGCTGGCTTCAAACGACGAAGTTTGAGAAACTTTTCATAGGAAAGTTGTGTTATCAGCAAGCCAAGTGAGAAAGGTCTGTGATTCAAACTTAGACATCCTACATAGGAGCCTACATACTTACCCGCTACGCCCCGTTAGGCAATGCAGTTTTTTTATGAATTGAAAATGCACTTCTTGAAAATGTCAACAGTTTTCGGAAACAAAATCCATTAGACCTTACATAAGTATGAAACAGATGAAAGCAATGAATTCTTAGCACCAGGACATGCATTTAGCCAAATTAAAATGAACCGCAAAACCACTACTTGTGCCTACCACAAAATTACACCGCCCAGAGGTCCAATCCCCAATCAACTCAAACCGCTAGGAAACAAAACCTCCACTCATTCAGGATATAGCCAAGATTTCTTCCGGCCTCACAAAACATTAATCGGTTTTCGTTTCCTTAATTACAGAGCACAGTGAAACTCCGCAAAACTGAAGCCCAAACAATGGTTGCCTAGCTCTTACTCCGGTCGCTTTTCGTCAGAAATGCCTTAAAGACTTGAATTTGCGGCGAAAATATTTATAATAGTTCCACAAGCAATTAGCTTCGGTTTCCACGGTTTTCGAGCACAATAATGCGCAGGAAATATATCAACAGATACCGCGCACACTATTTCATAATTTATTTCCACTTTCGTTCAGCAGAGTAACCATCGGTTTTTTTTTGTGCGCTCAACAAAGCCAGGCTTAAGCCAGAACCAGCACGCTCCTCAACAAAGCGTCGCATGACCCACATACGACACTTATACAATGCGGAGGGGGAGAGAGAGCTTAAAAGTTGCAAGCGGACGCCATTGGAAATCAATTTGAAAGCAAAATCGAAATCATTTGTCCGCCACTGCACCGTTGTACGGGCATACCACTTCTGCACAAAAAGACAGACAACTGGCACCACTTTTAGGCCACAGACTCGCTGGTTTCTCAAATGGTAACTCAACACTGGTGGCTCAAGTGTCTGGCGTCGTGGATGTGATGGATGGATGAGTATTGATTGGATTTATTGCAAATTATGCGTACCTTGAGGAAACTGAGATGCCTCCGCGAGCGGTTCTTAAGCTTTGGCAACAATGCGGGACGCTCGGCTGACTTTCGCGCAATCAAATATTCACTGGTCTTGTTCTCCGTTTCGAAATCTCACTCACCGCACGTTCAGACAATGGCTCTGAGGCTCTGGGGAATCAAAACACACACGAGTAGATACTTTTTGTCTCTCTTCTGCCGCAGCGCATTCAAACCAAAAACACACGAAAAACGCACAGAGACGGAACAAAACACTGCACACTACCAGGTCAGGGAGGCAGTTTCTTTTCTGCTTGTTTAGTTTTGTATTTGCAAACTTTAACGGCACTACGACCGCGACGTGGGTATGGAGATGCACCTTGCGCGGACAAACTCTTAATGTACGTGACGCACGGTGGACGCGCGATGCAAGAGCGAAGTAGACGGGAGCCACGGAGTAACTGACTCTTGATGAAAGTGGAAACTCAGCGATGAATTCACAACTCGAAGTCCGACTGGAGCTGGAGTGGGGCACATGGCCCCATACAGATGGTGGGACTGTGCTCACCATCTACCAAACTGTGGAGCAGTGTTTTTTCCTCGGCTACTTTTTGTTTTGTTTTGTTGCGAAGAAAATGATAATTGCTAGAGATACGGGCGGAGAAGAACGATTCTCTCCGCCCGATGGAGGATCTGTTGAAAGTGTTGAGGTAGCAGTGTAATCTTGATTATGGCCTCTTATTGCCAGTTTCCGGTAGATTACCCTTTATTGTGCCATGGGTCTCATTAGGGTCGCATACAATAGAAGAACCACAGCGGGCGACTGCTCCACTGTTCCAATTCTCGCCCAAAGGTGACACTTTTTTGTGTGCAGCTTAGGTATTTGTTGCACATCTCAGAGAGGCGTGCCGTGTCTTAATCATCGATAACGAGGTGGACGCATTAGCATACGGTGTTGTCACGACGCGCTGCTGGGGCTTTTTGTGTGTGAGATATTGACCATCGCGAAATGCTAATTAGTTCACGTAGAAAGAAGACTTTGTTGACTTTGAGTTGTGCCAAAAGCACTTGGGGGGAGCGTGTAACTTCGAGCATAGTGGGATCTATTGTAAGGTGCTCGTAAAGTGCTGTTGCTTAATTTGATGTTAAGTGAGCAACAACCGATGCATTCGCAAAGCTTGCCAATGCAAGGACTGCATACAGCTTTTATTAATTAGCGGAGTCTTATGACTTTAAACCATACTTTTATATTCTGTCAGACTATTGTGAAGATAACGTCCTGAAATTTGTCAGGTTAGACGTTCTCTAGTATATTGGCTCATGAGCTTATAATAGAGGATTATTTCGGCCAAACCTGAAGTGTCGACTTTGTCGGAGTCACCCATAAATTTATAAAATTCTGCTCCAAGATTTCTTCTAAATACCTGTCCAGTGTCCTGTGCGAAAAGATTTTCCTTCGACTTTTAAACAAAGAATAGCCAAATTAATAAAACTACAAAATTCGACTTACTTTCGTTAAGCTTCGATCCCTTTACTTTCTTAATACTAAACAGGTCGTTACCGTGTATAGCCGGAACGAAGTAACAGGACAGAGGTAGCGTAATTTTACTTAAGTTCCATCGAGTAAAAGGAAACCTTTTTAAATTTTAGGCAAGAGGTGCCTTGAGTTGGCTGTGATTCTTAAGCAGTTGGCTTACAAAAACATTATTTTGGACTCAGTAGTTAACACTACGTCATTACGAACAATTTTTTTACAGAAAATGACCCGCATGACGCACGCAGAACTACGAGCCAAACATCTCCACGCCTCTCGATCCTCCGCCATCGACTCTAAATCAGGAGCTATTAGCAAGCGCAACCAGTCGAATTTATGGATTTGATATGATTTGGTACAACCACAACCAAGTCGTGATGAAAGCCAAGCCATAGAAGTAAAGGGTATCCCAACAAGAACGCAAGATTTAAATTTTAAATAAAACGCAGATATTTAAAAAAATCATGAATTCTTTATTATATCGTAAAGTAGACAGGATGAAGCTATGTGTGGAATAACACATCGGCCAGATGTCCGCCGCGGCTTTGCGATCTTTTAATGAAAATTTCAATAACCGTTTTGCATAAATGCTGCGGTATTTCATTAATGCAGAGTCCAATTTCCTCTTTTAAGGCTTGAATCGTCGTCGGTTTATTCGCATAAACCATCGACTTCAAAAAAACAAAAAGAAAAAAGTCCAATCCAATGGTGTTAAATCGCAGGATCTAATTGACCAATTCTGGTCTCCAAAACGCGAAATAACACGACCGGGAAATGACTGATGCAGTAATTGAATTGTTTCTCTGGCTGTATGAGATGTGGCGCCGTTTTGTTGAAACCACATCCCCTCGACATTCATTTCTTCAATTCTAGGCACGAAAAAATTGGTTATCATTTATATCCCATTCCGTCAAAAGAAGCAGCTGCTCAACAATGAGTGCACCCCACAGTGTTCCATAGTCTGAGAGCCTATCCCGACGAGTAAGCACCAGCACAACATCGCTGAAAATCTCATTTCGATAGCTTGTATTCGCGGTTTTGTTCCTTCGGTCATTTACAGAATTTCTTAACATAGGACATAGGAACAAAAACAAAGGTAAAACCCGACAACTTTGCTGTGACACCAAGTTTGGTCTTCCTTATTACTGATCTTCAAAGCTGCTAAAGAATTCATCCAGCTTACCCAATCTTACGAGAGCAAGATTCTTGTAACAAGCGTTGTTCCTCCCAACACTCGTCAATGAATTAAAATTAAGATTCGAACTTCATTGAGATTTTTTTGGAACAATTTTCAGGTGAACTTTCTTTAGAGCATATTGATACACTTCAGCTAACTGAGTAGATACTAATGCTGCCTTACTCATTCACCAGGTTACTGTTTTTTTTTTTATAATTAACGGGCGCTAAAGGGATTTTTTAGTACCCTTAAATGACCGGAAGGTATAGAGGAAGAGATTGAAAGGAGGTACCGGTGCACATTGGTTTAATATACTTGTGAATTGTAATAAGGGGGAAATGTTGAGCTGGGAAGATCATTCCATATTCGTGTGTGAGATTGCGTAAATACTTTTTGGTAACACTTTTAATTGTGTTCTTTAAAGCATTCAAAGTATTATCTAACACAGAGCGTATCGCGTGCACACTACATGCAGCTGTCAAGATCAACTAGTCTTACGCACCAATAGTTTTTATGTCAATGATACAAACCGAACGATTTTACCTAAGTCAACGACAGAAACAGACAGTGACTGTTAAGAGTGCGTCATATTATTGGATTGTTAGTAGACAAGTAACATTAATGGGCTACTTTACCATAAGAAACGACATTCTGTTCTTGTTGTTACAGCCATTTTGAGCACACTGCCTTTTATAGTAAATCCGAAAATAAGTAACCTACAATGTTAAGCAGATCCATTCAATTTTATACAAAGTTTTTACACATGTATCGACTTTTGGAAGAGAGATCTGCGAAATAGCTGCAACTAGCATTCTTTACTTTGTGCTCTTACACTTGGGATCTTGAGGAACTTGTAATTTATTTTTAAGAGCGCAGTAAGAAGTATTTATTGCCCTAAATCACGAAATTACTGTTATGTCTTAATGTGTGTACTGCCGTATTCTGACAAAATATTTCAATAAAATCTCCTCAACACTGAGCAATCTCAAAAAATTTAGAAATGGATGCATGAACATAAATATAAATTGCAGTTGTCACATGCCCCTACTACACGGTTACAAAATGGAAATCCCAAATGAATAATATTCCAACAGTAAATAAGAACCGCAGTTATGTAATTGTCGCAGTGTATAAGAACTTGTAGCCGAGACTGTTATCGAAAAAATGTGACACGTCGAATTATTCAAAGATGCCTGTCCAGATGTGTTCCGCCCGCAATATTGTGCTCACAACACTTAGTGTCCGCACATTTTGTTACTACCAGAAACCAATAAGGAAGGAGATGGTCGACTGAACAGCTGATTAAACAGCTGATTTCCCCTTCGTCCATCTACCGTTTGAGTGTTATTTACGAATTGTGGTGGATATAGCCCTTATTTTCCGGAACTCATTTACGGAGCATCGAACACTCTTTCATTTTACTCACACTTGTTTACGTTTCCCCTCCAAAAAAGCAACATGGCCGCTAATTCGTGAATGTTTGCCCTCAATAGTGTCAAACATTCGTAAATTGCCCACAATTCGTGAATTCGTCAGCCATTTTGTTATATATTCAACAGATTGCGTTCGTAAATAACTACAGGAAATTGTTTATGATTTTAGTGTCGCCGACACTTTAAATAGTATGTTACTTAAAAATAAGTTATTGTGCTAGAACTTATATTCCTGATGACTTTAGAAATATGTACATAATTAAAACAGCAATGCATGTTTGAAAATCGAGCAGTACGGAGGAATTTATTTCCATCTGGTATTCCGAGTTAGGTGTACTTAAATCAAAATAAAGATTATTGTAATTCTGGTGCTACTTATTCGGCAATATGTAAGTAATAGAAAATAAATTTGTAGTTATAATTTCGATCACTCATTATGAAAAGTGTAATACTGAAAAACATAAGGAAACCTTACCTAGTACGTCGGTGATAGTTGTCCAAGCAATCGTTTTAAAGAATAAAAATTAAATGAAGATAATTTGAAACAAAATTTTTATCCAGCTAAATACAATCCTTCGCTTTGAAAAACATATGATTCGATTATGAATATGGAATCTCAATATAAAATAATAGCACGAATTAATAAATTAGTCCCTCCAGCATATTTCACTAAAACTTCACGTTGGTTAACCTAACTAAATACGCCTATGAGTGACAATTAATATATATAATTTTGTAATATAAATAATATATAACAACTCAATAAAAATACTGCACTGTTTCGGAAAAGGCGCATAGTTACAAATTTGAGTAACTTTCTTAGTATTCTTTAAAAAAAAAAGTATCAAAATATAGAGATTGCTAAACCAAATATAATAGTTGTTAACAACAATAAGTGAAAGATATTAGTTTTTAGAATACGAGTCTTAGAATAGTGAAAGATAGTGATAGGAGTTTAGTAATTATTTGGAAATTCCAAAATACTATTTGTCTACTTATTGTGTTCAATATAAATTCGTGTTGTATTTTTCTTTCAAAATTTATTATAAAGTTTTAACATTATAGCCTAACTGATGAAAATACTGCCTTAATGATACAATTTATGAACGCCTCCAATGTCGGCCATTATTTCGTGGTGGAATTTTTAGCAAAAATCTCTGAGTAAGGGAGACAGTCAACGTCCCCATCTCCCTCACTCACATTAGCAGTTTGCGCGGGAAACTAATCAGCCGATTACGCAACTCACACGTATTCTCAGTCAAGAGAAAAAAAACCCTGTCTGTGAAACTGCCTCGAATCAGCTGTTCAAGGAGGGGAAATGTTATAAAAAACGCTGTCAAATTTTCCCCACGGGTGGGAGACGAGGGAGTCGACTGTCTCCTTATTGGTCTCTGGTTACTACTTACTGCCACTTTTTCATTTTGTGTTACGGAATGACAACATTGAAACATTTGTTGTGTCGTTTGAAGTTTTGAGCGGACAAATCGAGATAACAATAAAAAGGGATTAACTAAAACGTTTGTATCTGACTGAATCCAATCATTCATTTTCTACAAGGCGTTCAGTCTCGCGCAATTGAAAATAAGAGACTTTTACTCAGAGACCTATAAACCTTCCTTATGGGTTTCTGCTGTTATTATTTTCTCAATTGAAAGACTTATATAAAAGCTTAAGATTTTCGTCTTCCTCATATTTGTAATTCGTTATTTTTTATTTATGCATGGTACAACATATGTGGCTACAATACTTTCCTTCAGTTCTTTAAGGATAGTTTTGACAGATGTCACATCGGTGTGAAATCTGTCAAACAACCTGTGTCACTTAGCGTTCTTTTATTTCTCCAACCTCCTGTTTTTGACGCAGTTTTACTCACATTTTCTTAGTGTTACATTACAAGCATTTGTTACATATCTACGCGAACAATACAAACATTGCGCTATTTGAATTCAAGAAAGGCATTTAAATTTTATAATTTCTCAATTCTACTAGATGTGATCTAAAATAATGACAGACTTAAATAAATCATCAGCTTCCGACCGAAAACTTCGTCTAAAGTCTCTTTTGGAAAAGGGCAACGCTATCGGTAAATACCATCAACAAATAATTTATGATTCAAACTAAGGCACCAATTCCAATTTCCAAATTCTAGGTGTAAATGTTGAAACAGAGAGTACAATCGAAACCATAAATGCCATCAAAAATATTATCACACAATCCGATGAGATCATTGGCGAAGGCAATGTCGGCGAGCGGGCAGAACACACAGCCGAAGTGGTCATGGACGCACAATTGCTTAAAATGAGCCACCAACTGGTGGCCAAAGTTATGGAAGCTGGCACTGACTTTAACGATGGCATCTATCAGAACGCTATAGTATGCAGTTGCACTTTTAAAATGTGTGCCGAATTAATTTCTTGAAGGCAGCTCTTATATCCACAGAAGATAACGAAAACTGGAATGCACTAATGGACATAGCCTTGGGAATTTGTAGATCATCAAAGTTTTCCATCTCCATGTTGGGATCTTTTGATCCCAGTTTGCTGGAAAATCCAAAAGCACGCAAGGAGCGCCAGCAAAGGAAAAGAACAAAAAATGTATGTTCATAGGTACGTCATAGAAAAAGTCCTAATGAGATTTGGCTTACAGACTGCCGAAGAAATGCAACCAGAGAGTCTGTCTCAACTGGAAAAGCAGGATAAAGGCGCGAAGAAAGTAAAGATTATCTTAAATCAAATTACTCGGGTATGCAAGTGTTCACACACGAAAGGTAGTTAAAGCTTAACTGGTTTTATTTAGGCCTTCGAAGCGAACAATCGATTTCCCATTCCGTTCTATAAACTTGTCATCGATCCCAGCAGTTTCATGAACACAGTCGAGAATGCATTCCAAGTGGCGTTTTTAGCTCGAGATGGAAATATTGCGATTGAAACGGGAGAAGATAATTTTCCTCAAGTTCGCGTCACGAATCCAAACGAAAAAGATCTTGTTTCTCAAACTCATCAATCCGTCTGCAGTATAAATATAGATATGTGTAAAGTATGTTGTGAACTGATTGTAAATGTTCTTAATTTACGTGATATTTGCTTTTCTTGCAGGAAATGATTGTGTTCTATGACATCAAGGAAGCCATGCTTCACTCATAACATAACGCCTTGATTACAAGGCAACCGTTTAGATTTAGTGCGTATTTTCAATAAAGGATTTTGTTTTAACTTGATTATGTCATATACTTCTCTATTACTTTAAATATAATCCTGGATTATTTATATGTGTTTGTATGTTGATAACGCCAGAGTCAATAAGGAACCAGATCGTCGTTTCTTCAGCATCCACTAAATCTGTAGGTGACATTGTTCTTTCACGAGCCAAAGGGACCTAATTTGGACTCCAAATGGTGAGTTTCGAAAGGAACAAAGCTGAAATTTCTAATTTCCTGAATCGAATTCGACACTTCGAGTGTAAGAAGCAACGCTTCAGCGTTTTGAATTGAGATGACCATCTGCCATTCTTTGTAGCAAGAATAGGAATGTCGTCAATCTAGATCCTTGTCATGATTCGTGTGCTCTGTCACCTCAAACTTGTCAGTGGAACTCAACACTGAGCTCTAGATTCCTTCCTTTTAAGGTTATCGGCTGGTTGATAGGTAGGCGGATGCAACTAATTTGGTCAAGAGGTAGCGTGTAAAGGTTTATTAAGAAAAAAAGGAGGCGAGGACCGTCCATGGATCCGTAGTCTCACCATTGTGCTAGATCCATCTTATAGAATTTAGTACTTAGTGATGGCTTAAGCAACTCTCATTTTATTTTAATATGTAATCTAAGAGTATGGAGCGGTACTGTTACTACGCTAATTGTATCTAGAGTACCCAGCGATACTGTTATAATGCTAGTTGTGCCTGACAATAAAATTTAGTTATATTCGCAGTTTGTCTCTCCAATTCTCGTTACAAAAATATATACAAAAACGCACGACAAGGAGGTAAGACAGGCATTTGCGACTGGCATACACAATTAAGGCCTGATCCTGAACTTCATTTCGGTGTTCTGTCAAGGTTTGCTTAAGACGATAATCCTTTAGGGCTAGGATCTACACCTGCGATTGTGAAGTTAGTGCGTCGTTAATAATCTGACAATCTTACGCGTTGTATTCGAAGTTCCGCACCATTGTGCCTAACTTCTCTCTTGCACATCCATGTCAATGAACCCAACAAATTTCATGCACCCTGATTTAATTAATTGAGTGGCACTACAGCCCACATGGGACAAGGGCCTAGCTTCTACAACAACTACTCGTGTTGTGCGTGCTACTGTTCTCTCACGAGTAGAAAGGACCTACAGTTTTTTGGCGATTGCGAAGCTTTTTCATGGACAATTGGTACTCTTTGAGTGTTGTCAGCAACTCAAAAGAGGTGGTGCCTTGAAAAATTCGGTGTTCCGTCCGGAAATTGAACCTGCACCTTCGGCGTGTGAGTCGGCGCACTTACCCAATACGTCACGCTGACCACGCACCCTGATGAAGAATATCACAGAGAGAGATCCCATACCTTTCCCAAACTTTTGCAGCGAATATGCAGTTAGTTTGTTAATTTGTAATGCAAAAGCCTCAAAAGGAGTCTATTCACAATGAAATTTATTAAACAGAATATCTTATTTGTGTGAAAGCCAGAAAACAGGCAAATTCCATGAGTGTAATAAATTTATTAAATTTGTTCTCTCAAGTAACATATCTTGTGTTAAGTCCTCACTTTATTTTTCTGTTTGCTTTGTATCATAAAAAAATAACTTTTCACATGTATATCTGCATCTGTGTTCCGTGTTAAATTGCAAGTGGAAATCTTTTCATTTTTTGTTTTCCGTAAAATAAAGCGACAAAAGAACGAGTAACATAAAACGTAAATGGGTTGCTGCATAAAGCTCAACAATTTTCAATAGAATTTGGTATTCGTTAAAAGAACTTTCGATATTATATGGACAACAAATATTTTTCTTTTCTTTTCTTCAATAGGGAAACTGTGAGTTATTATAAACAAAAAGGGAGAATTAATTAAATGATCTAGAATTGATTTTATTATCCTTCTTGTCCGAAGTCCAGTGTAAACTTTTCCAATCTCTTCAGGTCGTCCTCATTCACGGTTGGTTTCGTACGAGATAAAGATTTCAACATGTCACGCTAAGAGAATTTGAAAAATTGTTTGAATTTGCAAATGGAAGAGTTCGGTTTTGAAGGCTTACCATGGTGACTGGAGGTTCAAATAATTTGTCACTTGCTACATCCATCCAGGCCATTTCAAATGCACCTGTATCTCCGGGCGAGCATGGAGTTAGCAAATCATCAACAATCAGGTCCTTGTTAACTGGTGACGGTCCGGTCACTTTCTGCAAGGGGAAGCAAGATTTAGGAATACTTTATTGTGGTCAACAAAAGAATTTAACATCATATGTCGCGATTAATGGGAAAATGTGCCGCGGAGGTCTACAAAGAAAACAAATGGTAGATGCAGCACTATTCTCGTCCAGTAACGATTCTTATTCTTTGGCTGACACTATACCTGGACCAACAACCTTGCCAAAATGCCTTTCCAACTAGTAAGGTCGTTTGTTAGTTGCTTCCAGCCACGCAAGTTCAGCTGGTTGCTCAAGGCATAGACAATCTTGTCTGTCGCGGTTCGAAGACTTTCCGGGCCGGAGCATTGACGTTCATTCGATACTATACACCCATACATTTCGTCTTTAAGTCCGCGTTACTTAGTGTTCATGCTTTTCTCCCATACAGCAGATACCTTGATTCCCGTGAGAGCCTTATTCCTACAAAGCATTTCATTCATGATGCTTTTTTTTATCTCTTCGGTGGGGTCGTTGCTTGCGTTAACAACGGAACCTAGGTCTACAAAGTCCAGCACCGATTGGTTGTTTATTTTAATGCACGCTTGACTGAACCAAACAAGTTGGAACCTAATCTTTGAAAACAATTTTTTTTTACTTATTTATCGCAACCCGCTGGTTCAATTATATGACGCGATTTCTAGACCTCCCGTTCGTCATCACATGCATGTATGACTCATGTGCTTACCACCCCCTCACAGCTTTCGGTCAGTATCAATAGAACTGACAACTACTATGCTATGCATGTCAAATTCGTAGCATTTATCTCCCCTAGACTTACCTTAAAATGAGTTGCCTGTTGAACTTTTCTGACAGGCTCCATAAGTGCATCACGAACAACAATCGATATATCAGCTCCTGAATATCTGAAAGTGAAGACGTCTCAACTTAAACCGATCAAACACACTTAGCAACAAAAAAAACAAACCCATCAGTTTTTCCGGCGAGAGTCTTAAGGTCTTCCTCCGAGAGGACATGGGATGTGTTGCCCAAATGAATCTTGAACATCACCAAACGAGCGTGTGCTTCTGGGAGGGGGATATATATACGCTTTTCAAAACGTCTGCGAATAGCCGAATCCAACACCCAGGGAATGTTGGTTGCTCCCAACACTAATATACCATCGGTGTCGTGTCCAACACCCTGCATTTGCACTAGAAATTCAGTTTTTATTCTCCGCACACTGTCGTTCTCGTTGTCCGAACGTGCGGAGCACATCGAATCCACTTCATCAATGAAAATGATGCTCGGCTTATGCTCACGAGCAAGTTCAAACAGATTCTTCACCAACTTCTCGGATTCACCCAACCACTTTGACATTAAATCTGAACTGGAGACGGAGAAGAACGTTGAGTTGTTCGCCTCCGTGGCGACGGCCTTGGCCAGATACGATTTACCAGTACCAGGAGGGCCGAACAGAAGAATGCCCTTCCATGGTATTCTCTTTCCGGTGAACAAGTGTGGGAACTTAATGGGCAGGATGACAGCCTCTTTAAGCGCCTCCTTTGCGGCTTCAAGACCAGCTACATCGGACCACTTCACATGGGGCTTCTCGACGACAATTGCACCTTCCAATTTGCTCTGCAGTTTTTTCTTCTCAGGATCCTCGCCGTCTGAGTCACTGTCACTCTTTTTGTCCTTGTCGTCCCTGTGAATACGCGCTTCATAGATAGAAAAACGCTACTGTATGTTTCGAACTCTTACTTTGATCCGGAGTCTCCTTCTTTTACGGGCTTCTTTTTACCCTTCTTCAGATATTCCTTCAACTTTTCTGCTCTGTCTAAATACTGCAGGCATTTAGCCCTTATGGAGTCCTTTGCTTTTTCACCTTGTGCTTCATCTGAATTAAATAAAGTTATGTATCTGATGTATTGCATATGAGTGTGGCTTACATTTTATTGCATGCAAAAAGTATTCCACGCCGTGTTCGTATAGACGCAGTGCTTCTGCATAATTCTTGTTACGATCCTCTTCTGTCGCTTTAGTGACCAAATCGATGGCCTTCTGTAGCGTTGTTCCAGCAGCCATTTGTTTGCGTTAACCTGAAAACAACCAGCCGAGCCTTAATCAATCGCAAAATACACTCCGAATGACTCAATTTTAGACTTTTTCTGTACGCTTTTGTTGTGATGTCATACTAATGAGTACCACACAGATCGTTAATCGATTTTGCTTGGGAATTTAATCAAAAAAGGCAATGAGCGTCGAACTATCAAAATGTTATTTTGAAAGTAACAATTTGGCAGAAAAAAATGTACTAAATGAATGATTTAAGGGCACAAAACAATTGCAAAAAAATATCAATGGTGATTCAGTGGTCCGGGAAGACTTTGATTGATGAGAGAACAGCGCATAAAACGGCAGTTAAAACTTAATATATGCGCAAAACACAAGCAACAGAATATTGATTGGAATTTTGAAAATGTTTACCTTGAAATTTGACTTTAAAACGCTGTAAAATGGTAAAAAAAGAAATCAAAACCGACGGACAAGAAGAATAAACTCTCCCCTTCTTGTTACAGAGTATGCCAGTTTCTGCTTTTGTGAAGTATGTGACAGTCGGCAGTGGCAGCATTCAAGGCTCAAACGAGTATTTCTTAAACAATTGATCGCAACTTTTTGTCAATGTATCAAAAGGAAAGAAATTGTATATGAAATATAAAAATAATAAGCGTAAGGTGATTGTATAAATAATTATATTCCCTCTCTTTAATTAATTGCTATGAGTAAATATATGTGGACGAAAATAATGGGCTACGCCCCCTGAAGATAATAATAACAACGAGAAGTATGCAATACATTGTAAAAGAGGAAATGACTTCCAAATGAACGATGCCCGTTATGACGTGTCTGTATTCAAATATTTAACAACCTAGACAAGTTGTTGATTAACCCTCTTTAGCTCGAATAAATTTGAGTTGAGAATCTGATATTAGGCAAAGCTCTATCCTGACTAAAGTTCTTGACTTTTTTATCTATCTTGACAGCCAACCAGGCAAATATTTCCTGATTTCAGTGTGCATAACGTTAATTTATTGCATGAATTGCTGTCTGCGCACGGCTCCACACATTTAAGAATGCTGTAGAGCTGACAACATTAGCTTGTTGGCTCACTCGGAAAAACTGCACAACTGCGGTTGAAGGACAAGAACAAAATAATGCCAGATGACCCAAATTTGATCGGTAACGAATTGGCCGAAACCTTCAATGTCAAAAAAGGTTTAAGACAAGTGTCGTGTAACTTTTTCAAAATCATTCTTGCAAAGATCGTGCGTAACTCACAAGTCAACAGCAGAGGAACGATCTTCCAAAAGTCTGTTCAACTGTTAGCTTACGCGGACGACATTGACGTGATTGGCGAGCCGTCAATTAGGCGGTTTGACTGAAGCGAAAGCGGCTAAAATATGCTTAAAGGTGCTTAATGAGGGCGAAACGAAGTATATGCTGTCATCAAGGAAGGACGCACAACATCAACGTCTCGGACAGAGGATCACATTAGACAGCAGAAACTTCGAGGTTATCTCGAGAACTTCGTCTACCTCGGCTCCGCCGTAAATAGGGACAACAACACCAGTATCGAAATCAAACGCAGAATTACTCTTGCCAATCGCTGTTTCTTTGGGCTCAAAAGTCAATCGATGGACTAAGCTTCCCTTATATAACACCTTGATCATCCCAGTCCTACTTTATGGCGCGGGAACTTGGACGCTACTGAAAGCGGATGAGGAAGCTCTAAGTAAGATTTAACGGCGAACTCTATGGGCTATACAATTCTTAAGATGGCTATATACACCACTGCTCCAGCCCAAAATGTCTTCGAATCTGAGCCATTGGGACAACGCAACAGAGGTCGGCGTAGGCTAAGGTGACGCACACAAGTCCATCCAGGTCCTGTAGCGCCACAAGAAAAATAAGAAGAAATCAAAACCGCAAGTTTCAACTGAGGTCATTTACAAGTTGTGGACAAAATTGTGATTTTCTTGTCATTTTTTGGGTTTATTAGTGGCCATACCAATATGACGTGTGTTGAGGAAGCAATTCGGTTCACAATATCATAGTATGATCTACAAACAGGAATACAAATTTTCTCACATTCATTAAGTGAAATATCACTAAACAACAGCCGCAATGAGGTCACAGTGTTGTATTGAAAATCAACCACCATCCGATCATTTTTGTTGTTCCACCACAGCTAAGTAAAACAACATCATGTCCTCTTGCTAATCGCTGCTTCTTTGAGCCAAGAAAGCAATTGGTAAACAAAGCCTCTCTCGAACAACCAAGGTAAGGCTTAATAAGACCTTAATCGGCCCAGTCCTGCTATATGGCGCGGAGGCATTTACTTTGTAAAAAGTCGATGAAGCTGCTCTTGGTTACTTTGAGAGGAAAATTCTTCGTGTGTTTTTCGGTTCCGTCTGCATAGATTGTGGGTTGAGGAGGAGATATAATGACGAACTATAAGGGCTGTTCAGCAGCATCGAATAAGCCAGAAGAGTGAAGATCCAACGATTGAAATGGCTAGGTCATGTAGAACGGATGTAAACCAATGCTCCGGTCCGAAAAGTCTTCGAACCCACCCCCGAGGGACGGAGCAGTAGAGGAAGACCGCGACTCAGATGGCGCACGCAAGTGGAAAGGGACCCCAACCAACTATGCGTGCGAAACTGGAGACAGCTGGCTAAAGATCGAGCTGGTTGGAGTAAGTAAGTTCTCTTGAAGTTGAAGAAGGTGGAGATGAAAAACAAACACTCCAGATATTGCATCAAACAAACTCACACAATTTCCACCACTTAATTCAAATTGAAATAAAACAACGATTTATCTTACCAGAAACAAAGCAGGTGCATCCTACTGAACCAAATGTTTTTTTTTTATTTATTTTAAATTTTATATTTTTTTTTCGTTTAATTTACTTATGCTTTTAAAACAAAATCAATATGTATTCTTGATAGAATATTATACGATTAACAATTTCATACATGAGTGTATATATAAATTACAAATTGATAACTTAAACTACATAAATACAATATGAAGGTTACGCGTAAACACTGCCAGAAATATGAAAAATAGGAAGTTGTACAAGTGTACTTGAGATTAAAACATAAATTTGTTATGTTTTAAAACTAACTGGGTCTACAACCGCCTGCGGATGGCCGAAAACTGATTTCTCTTTCAATTCACATACATTACATGGTAAACAGTAAAAAGTACAAATCTTTCAATAACTTAAATACTCAAAAACAATCCATTTTTGAAAACCAATTGCATAAGCTACAGGTTAGCACAAGGGCAAAAACAATATAAATATGTAAACAAGTCTATCTCGAAATCACCAAAAAGAAAAAGCAAAAAAAAAAAATCGTGTTATCCAAAAACTTTCACAAAACTGTTTTTGCCAAATATCAAACAAAAACTAAGTCCTTAGGGACTGCCCACGTCGAAGCCAATCAGCGTATCGGAGCGGGAGCTGCGCGTAAGTGGCTTGTGCAGCTTGAAGTCGTAGAAGGAGTGCTGCCACTGCCAGCAAGTGCGGCAGAAATAGCGGAAGCACGCAAGCTCCCGGCAGAAGTACGGCCCGTGCTGAACGCCGCACAGCGCGCAGAGGGTGTCCTCGAGGTACGGATCGACCTGGATGGTCTTTGTGAAGAGGGTTGTCTTGATCTTTATAAAGCCGGCAGATACAGCCTTCATGTATGAGCGACTGTTGTTGAATGTCACCCGTCCGGATCCGATGGGATATTTGTACTTGTCCGTGTCGATTCCCGCATAGATCACACCATCGAACATGTCGTTCATAATTTTAGCCAATCCCTCGGCAGTCAGTTTGCCATGAAGCGCGCCCACAAAGACAGTCTTGCTCGGATTCAGCTTCTGGTGGGTGGAGGTGACAAAGTTTGAGTCCGAAATCGTCCATGGAATTATCTCGACTTGCTTGGTGCGAATGCGTCCGGAGGATATGTGAAAGTAGTAGTTGCCCGTGTGGCCGGAGCCGGAGTTCGACATGGTGCATGCAGCGAGGAGCTCTCTTACCTTAGTTTCCGCTTCAAAGATCACGTAGGCGTACCCCTTGGGCTGCACTGCATGCTTGTCGCGCCTGGGCCACTCCACGCGTATCCTGCCGAAGGGCTCGAACAGTTTGTTTAACGATTGCTCACTCATGTCCCAAGGTATTCCACCGATGAATACTTTTGGCGAGTAAGTCGTTATCCTGTTGCTGCGATGTGGCAGAATTCCGTTCCACAAATAGGGAGCCTTACACGTCGGCGAGTACCTGTGATCCAACGCGGAGTTCTCCTTCAGCTGCATCTCGGGATCAAAATTAAAATTCATCTCGCTGCTACTAGTGCACGGAGTTGACGGCAGAGACATGGGCGACCTTGGTATGCTGAATTGACCGCGTGGTTCTGGAATCATCATTGAATCTCCGATGCTTAGGCCGCCCTCCATTCCCATCTTGCACTGAATGTAGGGTAGTTCGTCGCCCAGTGGGGGCTTTCTCGCAATGTACTGTTTCTTGCATCGGTTCTGCTCCGCCTCACATTCGAGCTCATATTGAGTTGAGGTTAAAATGTCGATCATGTTCTGAATCTGAATATTGTTGTCGAGATTACATTTATTTTGTCTCATCAAATTACTGGTCTCTTGGCACGAGTTATACCAGTTTAATAAAGCCATTAAAAAAACAGTTTAAATGATCCGGAGTTACGTCGATTAAAATTAATGAAAATATGTACCTATGTTACCAGTGCCGGGCGAACTCTGCGACAAAAGACGATTCAGCAAACTGTCCACTTCAACAGCCGATTAACGGATAATTTGACCGAGAAAAACAAGTCGACATACTGTGCGGGGGAACATGGAACATAGATTTTAGTGAGTCTATGTTTTTTTTTCTTCTAGTCCAAGATAAGATGTTACCGTTTCGCTGCAGACTAAGCAACCATATGATAGCAGACGGACTGCAGTGTGATTGATCACATTTTAAAGTTAAAAGGTTTATCAATTTAATTTATAATTCATGTGTTTCAGAAATCAGGCTTTTAGGGATTTCATACAGACCCTAAGCTCTGTATGGAATGGAAACCAATATTCTCATTTCAAAAACGAAAATAAAATACGTTTACATAGAGTTTTTCGAATTTCGATAGTTCTTCGATAAAACTTTTGTCTTACGAGTAGATGTACTTTGGAAAATTTCTTTCTTCTATGTTTTAAATTCCATAAATGAAAATTTAGAGTATAGTAATTTTCTCTGAGAAGTCTCTTACTTTTCGCCGTTTGAAGTCGGCCATACTGCAGGTCTCCTGTTATCGTGAGAGAACAATAGCACGCACAACACGAGTACTTGCTGGGGAAGTTAGGTTCTGGTCCCTTGTGGACCGTAGGGTCATCCATTTTAGAATTTATTTTGAGGCTTGTTCAAGTACTGAAAAACAGGTATAGACCCAAATCTTGATCATGGAAACTAAAATATGCAAATTTCTCGCAAAAGGGGACAGTGGTGAAAGAGTCGTAAATTCTCCCGGGCATAATGATGGCCTTTGAAAATTGTGATATCTGTCATTATGATTTCTGTCTGTTGTCTGCTTCTTTGATATTTTCACAATTTTAACGGTATTTAATCCTCACACAAACATTTTGTGTATTTAGATTTATATAAAGACTTGGCTCATTCCTGCTGAACTAGCTGACTAAGAGGAATTGCTTCTGATTTGCATGGCTGTGCATGAACTTTGCGGAACCCTTCATATGATCGGTGTACTACGAATAAAATAACTGAGTGGCACTACATCCCACAAGGGACCAGGGTCTAGCTACTTCAACAACTAATCGAGTTTTGCGTGCCACTGTTCTTTCACGAGTAGAAGGGACCTACAGTTGTTTGCCGACTCCGAACGGTGAGATTTGAGAATCTTTTCATAGACAATTGGAACTCTTTGAGTGTTGTCAGCAACTCCTACTTCTAATTGCGAACTGAGAAATTCCTGAACATTCAATTCACACGTTAATTTTAGTCGCCGGTATCACTTTCGATTTCTGAAAGAACATTGAGTGGCACTGCAGCTCTCAAGGGACCGATCCTAGCTTTTTTCAGTAACTACTGGTGTTAGGCCTGCTATTGTTTACTTACGGGTAGAATAGACCAACCTTTTTTGGTCGACTTCAAACGGTGAAATTTAAGCTTTTTGTAATTACTTAATGCCCAATGTGTGCTGTCAGCAACTCGAAGGAGATGGATTCGTGACAAAAATGGGAGATGTTTAGTCCCGACTTCCAGTGTGTGAGTCGACGCACTTACTATTCATTTTGCAGCTGTCACACTTATAATTCACTTGTCCCTTTTCTATAGCTCTGTTTAAGGACGTTTACAACTTGCTTGCAACTTACCACAGCCAAATAATAAAAAGATCCAAGATATCAATCGAATCCAGAAACACATTCAGTCCAGTTTACATGCATACATTCATTAACGATTTTATTTCAATATATCAAGTAGTTTCTAATCTAGCAAGAGCATACTAAGCATGCGATCTGTTATGGAAGATGCTTCATTAGTTTCTTTATCATTTTTCTTAAACAAAGCTATCAATTCAAACTGTAACCAAAAAAAAGGAAAACCAAACTCAAGAGTGTGCATCGGTTAAAGAAAATTAATCAAACAACAAAGTAAAATACTCAAGTGTCATATATTTTCCAAAGAAACGTTCAATAATTTGTTTTTGTTTTTTTTTTATGAATACACTTAGGACAAATGATTTTCTCTTCGTTTCATATCATTTCTAACAGTAGTAATTGTATTATTTTGTTATGGTAATGCAATATTGGATATACATACATATATTAAGTTCCAAAGAAAAGCAAAAAGAAAACAATTTTATGTCCATTCTCCGTACATCTTTCGTGTAGGTACTGTGCTAACAAATTTCGAGTTTTATCCGCAACTAGGTCTTAACATATTCTAAATAAAATAAAAATTAAGTAAAAATAAAAAATACGTGCACTTCCGACACCCCCTTTCTTCGAAAGGAATAATAACAGTGTGTTCATGAATACATAAAATTAAATGTAATTGAAATACAAATGAATTATATAACAAAAAACAAAAAGAATTGGACATGGGTATTGATATTTAAGCAGACAAAAAAATATACTTCAACTTGCTGAACATGAAGTGACCCTAAAGTATATTTAAAGCTCTGCCTCCTCCTCTATCCTCAATCTGCCTTGTCTCTTTAAGTATTTCATCCGGTATTAGGTTTGGAAAAAACAAAATCACTATCATATTTGAGTTAGATGTTTATTTGTAAGCGAAAAATAATAGTTTTCTGTATACACCAGACCATAGTTATTATTATTTATTTTTTTTTGTATGAACATTCTTGTCTTCATTTATGCCTTTTCATAGACACAATGTTGATAAATAACTTAGAAATTACCATGCGCCCCGCGTCTGGCCTTTTAACCATATTCATATACCAATTAATACAATTCTATTTAAACACCAACCTTTGATAATAATTAAAAAAAAAACAAAACAGAAACAAAAAAAAAACGTTTTACTTTAACTCTTAGCCAAACTCAAATAAAATAGAAACTAAAATTTGTTTACTCAACTTTTGTTTGTTTTGTTTTTGTTTGTTACACATTTGACCAGGATTTCAAGAGGTGATGATATACATTCAACTTGGAGGCGTGCGCAACGGTTTCGGTGTACATACAATTACTAAGCAAATGTCCATTCTTTTAATCTAGAAATTCAATAACAAATACAATAACTTAAGGAAGTGCTTACGATTGAATGAATGATAGATGCTCTATGGGAAACACGACACATGTTCGATAAATATTAATGACACATCGAATAAGGATTACTTAGGGATACAATTAATATGTGCATATGATTGGGATTAACTCCCCTTTTAGGAACATAAGAAGATACTTTGAGGATATGAATCGTAAATGATTAAAGATGATCGAGGATAGGTTGTATTAGTTAGCACAAGTATATGTATCGCAGGCAATAGTAGCTACATCCTGCATATTCTATCCCTCTTTTGGCTGCACACGTTTTCCTTTCAAGCACCGAATTTTCAGTTTTATTTGTTCGAATTCGATGTGATTTGTCCCTCAAAATCCCTACACAACGTAAAAGCTCTTCATTCACTGTTGATAATTCAACGCACCCTCCTGAGCACAAGTAATTCCCTTTACATGCATCTATCATAAGGATACATAATCCAGATGGGGAATAAAACATGAAAACTTTAACACTGCACTGTATGGCAACGAAGAAGAGTAAAGAAAAGCTTCTCTCAATGCAGTGAAAACAAAACACACACCGAAAAAGAAAACATCTCAACTATATAAATAAATAAATTTCAACATCAAGGAATCACTGAGCTGAACAATTAAATGAAATAACACCGAAACCGTCACGAATGAACACTTCTGTTTGCACTTAAAATTTTCAAATGATGCTTCCCCGTCATCACCATCACCTCAAGCCATCAAGCCTTGTTATACATTCGTGTGTGTCTGCGAGTGTGTGTACAATAAATCCTCTCATCATCCTGCGGCTTTTCGGGAAATAATATACACTCGTACACAGTGCTGTACTGTATGTATATATTCCTTTATTTAAATTTAATTATAACAGCGGTTTAAAAGTTCTGTATATTCTTTTTAGTTATTTTTATGTCTGTTTCTGTTTTCGTTTCTTTTGTTTTCTTTTGTTTTCTTAAGCTATTTTTTCTGCTATAATAATCAATCACTGAATGTCGCTTTCTGTTTATCTAAAAAGATCCATTTATGAATGTTAATTAATCGTTCCGTGTGTTCATTTGAATTGTTGTTTTTTGCCTTTTCTGTTTATTTTGCATGAACTTTTTTCTGTTGTTGTTCTTTGTTGTTGTTTGCTTAAAAATTACAATTTTTATCCGCCAGTTGTCGTTAATTTGATGGTTTGTTTTTTTTAATTTTTATTTGAATTTATTTTGATAATGATTTTATTTGTTTCTTTTTTTCTTTATTTTTTTTTACTCATCAATAATAACATAAAATCTTTACTCGATTGATTCATAGCAAGTATTTTCCCAGAAATATACCAAAGATTGCTGTTACAATGCAGATCGCTATGTAGAACATTGGAATTTGTTTTTCAACAGCCGGTGAATATTGCGACGCTGTGTATTTGATGCGCATTAATTGATTCTGTAAAAATGAAAATTAAAAGGAAAATTTGTTTTCGTTCTCTTCGTCCTTTACATATATAAAATAATAACCCTCAAAATGAAAGAAATCTATTTCGGATTCGGATTGATGTTAAGGTCCCTAAGTTTAAAAATCATAATTGGAGCATGCGGTACAGTGTGACAACTTTAAAGCGACTGACAGACCACTTTAGCCGAACCATTCGTCGTATACAGATAAGAAAGTTGATCAATACAAAACAAAAGTTGGCAGATATGAAGATGAGAAAAAAGCCAAGACACCTGTCCTTCTTTTGCAGCCTAACTAGAAAATTATTGTCGACTGCTTACACCTGTTAATATAGAAAAGTTTTTATCCAGATTCGAATCGGCCGGTTGAGGGCGTCTTGTGCCCCCAAAATGTTGGGTTCTCAAGGGCTAGCTAAACTTAGCTTAATTGCCACGAGCTCCATTTCCAGAATCAAGGACATTCCTTCTTATGATTAAGAATTCTGGATCCTGACGGTTTGACTGGATTTATAAATCATTTCATCCAAAATCACTTCCGTAACAATATTGTAAGTATCAACGCAATCACTGAAAGAACCGAAGTCCATTCGGCATGATGGCGGCTACTGAATCCAGGTGTTGAAGGAACCTGACTGGTAGTGACAGCTTTATCAAAGACTCTATTCTGGTACTGGATATATAATCCACGGGAGGTCAGGAGCCCCTGGAACTTCTGTTCCAGCTTGACCGTGCGGTAGGCCCCCTTGTGGAAGTATAGTGGTGGCTATGGTTTAAATCCAAAATCGCCGGCAGAGTAGAGGTAAATGCTGATTAGTCTGAATCAGGTTATTCACCCTACTAATTCAGGATATGCGGTTAGGAGACTTTTTCGGCTCAGTGTGGAGTTCAATTTTAAAGCCTCTCTCTCTTGTAATGGTAGTATACAAAAATGGTTTTTATACAAAAAATAAACAATCACGTAGAATATGAATGTCTTTGATCCTATTATGTGGATTTCATTAATTTTTTTATGACAAATTTTAAGCCTTATAAAAACTGTAAATGAAATGATAAAGTTCGTTAAATCTGATCGTCATAATAAATGCGCAAGGCAAGACAACATTGAAAATCTCACTATGAAGCGGATTGATGATGTAAAGTATACTAAAGTTGTGTAGTGACGGACATATTTACCCCAGGAACTCGTTTTTGTATTGGATTTAGTACCAATGGCGACGTATACTCCAGATAAACCTGTCAGACAGTTGCTACATGTCCGGAAAAGTGGGCACGAATAAAAGTGCGGAGAAGGATATGTTATCAAGTGTATCTAAGTGTAAGAAGGTTATGACTCAAGTATCACAAAGTTCAGTAGCTCCTCTATGTGTGTAGTACTTAAGTGACTAACATAACCTCAAATAACAACAACAATTCACTCATTCTTAAAGTTGAACATGTCTTTCAAACTACTAAGTTCCTAAGGGGGTATAATGCTTTTTAGCAATGAATTCCACTACGTACTTATTATTAATTTGAACATGGCGTTTGTTCAATATTCGGGGGTGCATAGTTTGCCGACAACAATTTTGACATAACTTTATGGATAATCGGGATTGAATACACATTAATGCTCTCTAGAGAAAATCGTTCATATACAATTTTGGGCAATAAAAGCAGAACTGCAGTCTACTTGTCACAAATCTTAGGTCACCGTAAGGTTGCAACTTCGCTATGAAGTGTTTTTCTCATTTTTTAATAGGGCCCAACATTAGAACATTATCCGAATCCAAATCTATCGCTAAAATAATATGTGTATACATACCTTAAGAGTAAGATTCTCTTCTCTTAGCTCACAGCTTTCGTTCTTCAGAGACCTTATTTCAGCTAAGAGCTTTTCCTGCTGCGAATCGGTTGGCTGAAAAGAAAACAAAAGCACAACTCATTAAAATTATTGTAATATTTGACACCGGTTGCTGAAAGGAAATGTACCATGCTTGTTATTGGAATCTTAATAGTTACAGAAAATATATTTTTTTCATAACTGGTTTCGATCTTAACATCATCTAGATACATTAGAAGGCACACACGCTGTGCCGTTGGCGATGCCGACGGAGTTGTATATGAACTGATTCAATTTGTAATTTTCTTGGTAATATTACACGTGTTTCTTTAATGCCAGTAATTCAACGCCGTGATAATCGAACGGGTATCGGTTTGCAAAGCCATACCTTAACCATAAACAACTTCGCACATTAACGCACTGCGTCACGGTGGTCATGTTCATAGTCCCAGTATTTGTTGCAATTATACTTCACTCTATTTATATCTACTGTTTTCGTTAAGTGACATATCTTTCCATAAGTGTAAGAATTGTGTATTACAATTGTCGCTAAACGTCAGTAAGAGTCAAACAGTCGAAAGTCTTTAATTCCAATTTTTTTCATTTTCATTTCATGTTCTTTAAAAGGAAATCGACTCGTAATACCTATGCAAAGCTGGCATGACAAGTGGGACACGTCAGTCAATTTAAGTGACATGAGTAAAAGGAGTAAATGCCACACATGTAGAGCCATGCACTCCAAAGTCAGTCAGTCAAGATATTGTGAATGTACTTAAAATCGACAGGTAGCTTCCACGTACCTGTCGACTCCTTGTGAGCACCAAACATAAATACTCAATTCGTTATTTTTGTTTCAGATATTACAACGTTCAGTACAATGAACGTTATAATAATTGAGTGACACTACAGCCCACAAGGCACCAGGGCCTAAATTCTAAATCAACTACTCTTGTTGTGCTTGCTATTGTTCTCTCACTAGAAGAAGGGATTTATAGGTTGTTGCCGTTTCCGAACAGCAGGATTTGAGAGGCATTGACATTGAATGTTGTCAGCAACTCGAAAGAGGAAGTGCCGTGAAAAATTCAAGATGTTTAGTACGAGAATCTAGACTTGAACTTCTGTGTGTGAGTCGACGCCACCTGTCCACTACGCCACGGTGACCACTGTACAACGGACGTGCTCAGGTCTAATCTTACTACCTAACGACCTAGACCTATACAACTATTGTTACATCAATCAGCTTCAACACAATTCTTCACAACACCAACTCATAAAAAAAGTAATTGATGTTGTAAACATGTGTACAGAATACTCTGATAAGGATTATAAAATTAGAACATACCTTTTCGTCGCTAGCTGGTGCTGGTGCTGGCACAGTTTCGTTAGTCACCGCCTCCTTCGGAGCTGAAATGCAAAAAAAAAATTAATAATATGATTAGCTCTCTCGATAATGGAATCTTTTTTCAAAAGAGACACGTCTATGTGCTGGATAAACATGACATTGCGAAATTTGTTGCGACAAGAAAAAGCGACAATGGCTTTGATATGTATGAGAATATTGATAAACTGATGTTGATTGAAAGTAAACATATTCTCATTGAAAAGGTTGTGTCATAATGCATACACAAGTCTATGGCATCGCATGGCATACATATAATCATAAAAAAGGCAATTAAAGAGAACAATTTTATGGAAGCATAGTAAAGTCGAGTCACACTTTGGTGACCTCTGTGATATCATCATACAAGGGTTACAAAAAAGCAGCAAACAAGCTAGCCAGCTTGATGTATGAAATGCGTTGACGTAGATCTTACTTTGTAATTTGCAAATTTGGATATAGTTCCATTTGGAAATGGCAATTGGGATTTGAATGGATTCTTATGAATTTGAAAACTGAAGCCAAGCATCCAAATTTATGTTTTATACATATCCCGATCGTATACTGCGCACTCTTTGACGTTATGTTAAAAGGTCTTAAGTCGTAGACTGCAGTTTTTCGTAAAACCAAAATTGTTTAAACCCCTTAAAACGGACTTATTGAATTATTGAGTCTATAACTTTGGGTGTCACTCAAGCAACCATTTGATACGTTCAAAAGCAGCTGGAATAATAGAAGAAGCGATCTCTTAGCAAACCTCGTGAATTAAGTTATAAACCCAATGATTAAAAGCATTTGAAGTTGTTCACAACAAACGAAATGGAAAAAAATAGTTCAACTCATTCAAGAACCTAAATTTCTGTAATAAAGACTTTTTCACCTCAGGCCAAGAATTTGGCAGCATTGACTGTTGTATGCTGTAACATTTAGCGTTAAACTTTTCTTAAACAGAAACACAAAAAAAGCCCGAAAATCTTATAAATGTCATTTCCATTCATCATCATCCATCGAACACATGTCGAGGACTATTTTTGAGAAAAGAACACTTACCAGTAGTATCTGCATCAGCTGCCTCAGCTGGCATTTCAAACACGCACTTTAGTTTAGCGTCCCTCAAATCTTCAGGTTCAGCATCCCTCCACTGAAAAGCATCAGAAAATATGTCGATTCAAGCGACCACCAAAAGAATTGAATGCATTTCATGAAATTACCACATATGCATAGTCTGTAGTGTCATCCGGGGCGATTAGACTCTGTACCATGAACTTATGTTTATTCTTTTCATTTGGATCGTACACAAATGCTTGCAGACAAACTGTGAATAGTAAAATATGTTACGATCACTTTTGAATTGATTTGCTTCAATGTTTGTACTTACTCTCCACCTTGGTGTTAGATCCTGGCGCCACAGAACCAAAATTTGGACGAACACAGTATTTTTTTGGAGCTGTAGTCTTAATTTTGAAGAGAACTGTGTGTTTTGTTGGATTCGTCAGTTTCATCACTGTGATAGACGGTTTCGTAAAAGGACCTGTACGAAAGGAAAATACGAGTATTTTTAGCTGAACATTCCGCAATAACAGTAGTGAATTCTATGTGTCAATCAAAGAATTCCATAACCCTAAACTTGATAAAAATGAGTTCAGTAGATATGGCTATAGCAGGTAACGCAGTTGCACTAGAAGACGTACAAATTCTTTAGTACGTGCACTTTGTAATGCTGAATGACCCTATCTCCAGAGATCAGGAAGAAGAGAATGTGTCATGGGCAAAATCATGGCAAGCTTCACGTTCTTCTAAGAAGTATATTTTCAATAGTCTGGAGAACCTGATACTGTTAACGAGGCAAATCATGTATAAACCGACTTTTTGCCCCCCAATGGAGTCCAGAATACACTTTATAGAGAATAAACCAGTGATGGCATTTAAACCAAAGGATCTAAAATGCACAGGGTGGAAAAATGTTCAATTCTCACGAGATCTTTTGACATAAACCCCAGCATCTTCGCATCCGAAAAAAGACTTTCGTAATTTCGTACTCAGTTAAGCACACACAGCGTATCTGTTAAGCGCAATTTTATCGAGACAAATTCTCGTCTTTGCACAATTCTTCTCAAGTGTGTTGTTCAAATAAAACAAAAGCTGTAAAAATGTACACAACCCATAATTACTCACGGTTTCTCATTGACATTGGCATATGGCCCCTGAGAAAATGTTCGATGTGTATTCCACCACATCTATAAACATATTTAAAAATAATTACAGATGCGGGATACGAGGCAATGGTTATGCGAGATATTTCAGAATTCATCTGCAGATATAAGCCAATTTCCTTTGATGTGCTGACTGAATGGGGAGTTTGATCGCAATAGAATTTAAATCAAGAAAATTTGGTCTTATTTTTTAACAATGGTTTGGAAGTCGTATAAATGCCGGTGTCCTCTTCTCCTAAATTTCTTTTCCAGCCTGCCGCATAATTCTGCTACCATGCTCGTTTCTGTGTGTGATTAGCATATTTTGCAACGACTGAGGATATATTCTTCAAGGAGGAAAGGGACTTAGTCTGGCCATTATAAATCAATATCGATGACGCGATGAATTTGGCGAAGGTAAATGTAAGAATTTGTTCCTACATGCATACATATGGGAACTGAATGATTCACTTTATTGCGTTAAGTTTTGTTTTATTGATTATCCTGTTATGTTTCTGGGGAATTTTGGAATGAATGCGATTGCTTTAATTTGAAAAAAATTGTTAAGATTTTAAAAACGCTTTTAATCGAATTTTTGCTAATTGTGGACATTCACACGCCATTTGAGAAGTCGAAAACAATTGGTGATAGACCTCAACCTTGCTGTGCAAAGTTGCGGACAGATGGTGAAGAGTCGTGCCCGCTTGAGAGGCACGTTATTTGAGGTCCACAAGCACTGTAGCGCGACTCTAAAAAGTAAACCAATTTTAGAAACAGTGAACATTTTGTTAAAAGCGTCAAAAAGAAATGCCAAATATCGCTTCTACAAACATATAAATTCTCGCAAATCCAAACAGTTTTCTATGCCCTTCTGGTCTCAAAATTTGTTCCTTCTGACATGGGAAATGAAGTAAACAAAATTGGTAATTTTGTAGTTAATGAATGAAGAGTCACAATAAGAGATCATATCCCCAAAAGATTCTCTCAACTATGCTCTAGAGATTTACGACAAATCATCAAAGGGAAACATTTCTTTTGCGGTTTGATAGTATAAATAAGAATTATTCGCCTTAACATCTGGGAGCTACCCACGAGATGATCTCTCGATTTCATGCGATTCATGCGTTTAATCAGGAAATCAGGTTAATTTGAAAATGAGGGGTGTAAGTTTTAGAATTTTTTTGTGGCCAATACTCTAAGGTTATTACAATATCTACACTTCTGATAAGCTTATCATGCTGGACTTTTCCATGAATTTTATTTTTATTTTCGATGATTTTACCTCACGTTTTGCTCTCGAATTTAAGCATGTAATACTTAAAGCTTCGCAACTCCAACGAAAGATTTTCCTTCTGCTTTCTAAGCTTATTGTCGAGACACTACACGGAAATTGTCTAAGCCTGTTTTTTACAATCTTCCCATACAATATTAAGACATGAACCACTTAAATGTTTACATTCATTTTCCCCTAAAGCATATCTCATCTTTCCTTCTGAAGTATTCTTCGCCCGAAGTATTTTTTCCATCTATAATTGAATTTGTGGTCGCCGTGGCGTAGTGAGTAAGTGCGTCGACCACCACTCAGAAGGTCGAGGTTTGATTCCCGGACGGGACACCTCGCATTTTTTCACCGCACCACCTCTGTTGAGTTACTGACAACACTGAAAGAGTATCAATTGTCTATGATAATCTTCTCAAATCTCTCCGTTCGGAGTCGCCAAAAAATGGTAGGTCCCTTCTACTCGTGAAAGAACAGCAGCAAGCACAACACGAGTAGTTGTTGTAGGAAGCTAGGCCCTGGTCCCTTTTGCGCTATAGTGCCACTCAATTATTATTATTATAATTGAATTTGCTGCCTTTTCTCGACCACCTTTTGATAGTCTCTGTTGGCAAATATATGTCGTAATGTTACTAATTCAGAATGGATGACAACATCATGCCAACAAATCGATCACAACTGAATGGAGAAATTCGAGACGAAAGCGCGTTGTCTATTGCCCCCAGTAATGACGTTCACTGCCCCGATTCGGTTAAAGGGTGTGCCATCGACAGCCACACCAGATGACCTTAAATGGATACTTATGTGTCCACCAAATGTGTCAACAAACTGTTATCAATTAAATTGCAAATATACATCTTTACTGTGCGTACAATGCGTATATGAAAGATTATAGATTTCATATTAGTTTTGTAGCGGGAACCAGATCGCCTGATTTTACAACTAATCACCGGCTATTACATAAGGAAGCCGAACGAATCTCTATTTAGTTGTGGGTAGGTGGCATCTGATAAAAAAAAAAACATGATTCTAGTAGTGAAACAATTTCTACAGTTGAATGCGTACCCATCGCTTAAACCGTGCAAACAAATCACTGAAGCAACGAAGTAAGTGATGAATTATGATACATGCATGGGGGAGTAACAATTTTTTTATAAAACAAAAAAAAAATTAACATTCTGGCAACATTCCAGTATATTCCCATAAATGTACACCAGCAACCTCTCCATACTTTAAATTAAATTTTTATGGCTCCCCCAAAAGGCGCACATCCCCTACGACATACCGCCGTTCGAATGTAAACAAACATGCTCCGATGACGAGCAAATTTCACACCCGCCCCTGAACAACTCGAAACCAGTGCGTAAAATGCAAAAGAACGATCGGCTTGTCACCGCGAAGTCCTTTATACCGTATGACAATACGTTCGAGACTAGGCTTGTGTGCAAAAAGTAGAGTACCTACCTACTTGGGGAAGACAAGCAAAAAGCAAGCAAAGGAACTCCGAACGACTTGAAACCGTATTTCTTTATAAGTCATGGCAAAATTGCCTGTATACCCAAACCAATCGTAGGTATGCATGGGGACATGTGTACCTCATATGTTGTCCTTTAAAAATACCCATTCAGGAAATGTGTGTCAACGTAACATACCACTGCACTCGGGGTAGGTTTGTGGAAAATGTATCTAAAATAGCTTGACACAATTTCCGAAATGATAAATGTGTCAAGACAAGAGGATATCCCATTTTATTGTGCGTAATCTAAAAAGAAAAATTCACATAAATTTTGACATCGAAAAGGAAAAATCGATTTTTACCAAAAATAAAGAAAAAAAAAACAAAAAGCTCCAGAAATCGCCTTCGAGCGATACGAACAACTGTCATGAACACTGCGAATGACCGGGGAGCTGAAAAGGGTGCACATTACGTTTTTCGATTATTTCCTCCACGCAACCGTTTCACCCAGTTTAAAAAAAAAAAAGTGAAAAAGAAATCCTCCAACTCATCAGGCTAAGGCGTCGCTGCTTTGTTTTTGTTTAGCTTGCACTACCTCCCCTCGCAAATGATCGTAATTTAATACATGAAATTACAGAACTTTCAAATGCATTATTAAATTATTGAACTTTGACAGCAGCGAAACCAATCAGTATCCCAACGTTATTAACTTTTATTAACCCCTCTAGAAAAATCCAACATAGGTGTCGGAATAAATAGCAAAGGATTTTTTCAGATTTCTGCAGTTTATATGAGAGAATATTACATATTACATACCACGGAATCGCAATTCATTAGCTGGCTCAATTATCAATAGATCTTCCCGTTTTTCCATTTTGGTTTTCCTTTTTTAGTCTCTTTGTGTTTGTTATTAATAAGAGTCTGTTGATATTTTGCGGTTTTGTTTTGTTGGCGACGTTAATGGGAAACGCTCGGACTGATATTTTTCACTTTTTGAAAATTGCAAAATAGTTATATTACTTTTTTTTACTGAAAATTGCCCCGGCCTTCCGTTTTATGCTCCAGCTTTTTGGCAAGAAATCCAACGCATGCGTCATATTTTCAGAACAAATTTTCGAATTCGATAAATTTATGACGTCAAAAAAAATATGGAGTATTTTCATATTCGAATTCCATCACAATTATAGTGATGCCAAGTTCTGATGCGGTATATGTCAGGTGAATTGTTATTTAATATATTCTGAATGGGTTATACAATGCATGTTCATAATTTTAGTGAACACAATGTAAAAAAAAACTACTGAGAATTCAATTTATTTTAATTACGATCACTTTTGGAAATTTTATTGATATATCTTGGTTATAACTCTAACTCTAAAAATCATACGCAAACTGGTAAGAAAAACAATTCAATCATGATATATAAAACTTGCCACTAACATGGGATTCACTAAATATTTTATACTTATTATTGTATTTTTATATATTTAAAAAAAAAAAACTTAAACAACAAACTATTTTCAATTGACAGCTGATATTGATTTGATACTGAGTAGATTTGGCATTACTTGAGGAACGAAAACTCACAAAATGGCGTTCAACTATTTAATAGCTTTAATTACCACTTTGTCAAATGTTTTGAATTAGATTCATTTAATTTATCGACAGTGTTGCATATACAATTTTTTTTATTTGCAACGTAATTGCAAAAACGAGAAGTGATTATGAGTGCGTTAAAATGCAGATAGAAATTCGAAGCGTTTGTCTTTGTTATATTATTTCGTTTAAAATCAAAAAATAAATTAAAGTGCAATAAAACCGGAGGCAGTTTAGATAAGCGATAAAAGAAGCGATCGGGGAAACAAGAAAAAAGGGAAAACAAAAAAGAAAAACATACCATCGTCTTAAAATGTCGTCAACAAACAGCAATCCAGGAGTTATACGGGTGTTAAATTATAAATCAAAAGTCTTGATGAATTTTCCATACAGCCCGGATATAACCTGTGAAGAAATCTGTAAACTCTGCTGCAAAACATTAAATATTCTTCCTCCGTCGAAGCTATTATTTGGGCTACGGGTTAGTTGTACTGAAAAGTGGCTTATGCCATGTCGCATCCCAAATACAACGGACAAATATGAGTTTCGGATGAGATTTAAGGTCTACGATTTGTTTCGATTTCAAAAAACTGACCCAAATGCATACGAGTACTTATATTACCAAATAAGAAATGATTTAATAAGCGATAAACTAGCTGATATTCGATATCCCGCATATAAGGACAAAGTTATGGGGCTAGGGGTTGTGGACATGTATATCGATCACTTAGAGCTAAAGATACCCGCAGAGGATATTGAAAAGAATTACAAACAATATCTGCCGAAGCAACTGGTGAAGACGCATAAGATATTCGCGAGGAATAAAATATGCGATGGATTTCAAGAGATTCGCAAAAAGAGCCACGCACTGTCTTACTTAAAACGGTCGTATCTGCTTACTATTATGGGACTTTCGCCGAATTATCTTATGGAAACCTATAATGCCATAGTGGATAAATTGCCAGAGGACGATGGCAATAGTGGGCCGTATCCTGTGACCGTTCGATTGGATCCCTTTGATCCCGAAGGACCAGTGTTACAAGTTTCTGTTAAATATGCAAAAGATGTAAGAAGCCACACATAAAGCGACGTGAGGTGGTGTTTAATAATTAATTTGCCTTGCCCTCTTTCCAGTGGCTGTTGTTTGCTAAGTTGGAAAATATATGCGCTTTACATAGGGACGGTAAAAAGGATGTTAGGCTGGATATTAGTGGGTCGCCGCGAGAGTATCGACTGGAATTTGCGAAACCAATGGAACTTAAATCATTTATGAGTTATCTCTCGGGATATCTAAGGTATGTGTGAATGTGTGGACTTTGTGTTTTGTGTGAATGTTTAAAAATGTATGTGATTCTAGGCTAACGACAAAATGGATGCTAGACTTGTGCCCTCAGTACTTAACTCCATCCCTAGAGGAGCTGAAGACTTACAAATGCCATGGACCTGTAGGGTAAGTAATCGACGATAATTCATAAAATTCACGCGAAAAACGATTTGGCAATGTTTTTTGTTGATAAGTTCATACCGATTACGGTGGGTGACATTTATTATCAATCTGCACAAACATGTTTTGCGCTGAAGCAATTTTTCTTTTGGGGGATGATGTCGGGTTTTTCCAGTGATCTTGGTTTTTTGTCTCACTGTATATTTCAATGAGCGTCGGTGTGTATTTTAATTGTTGCAATTAAATTTCAAATGCAGTTCTATTTTATTCTTCACGCGCCTGCACCTACATATATTTGAACGCCAGAGGAGGAAATCGTACGTGCTAATTGCTTATAATCGAAGATATTAACAATACAACTATTTGTGCAAATGAAGCACTTCAAAATAAAGTGGCACACGATTGGGATTTTTTTGATTTGTTTGTGAATGAAGAGAGGATGTACTTGAAATCATTGCCGACTTCTTAATCGTAAACTTGTTTGACTTATTGACTTATTAACATACAGACGTGGTGTGCTTGTAAGCATAATCTAAAGAATGCTTTTGCAATTTCATTGATAAGGAAATTATAAACAAACATAGGGGACGTCAGTACATAAAACGTCTTCCTAAACGCGATGACAGGAGATATACCCGTTTTTGCTTTCATTACAGTGGGCGTGGAGCAAGTTTGGTGACAAACACTTTCTACCAGTGGATGGAGATAATACGAGTAAAGAAGACAACTATGTTGAAGGAAAAATAAATTGTATATTATTTATGATTGTTGAAAGGTTGCAAAGGAGAGTAGAATACTTGTTAAATTAATCCTAAAAAATAGGCATCTTCAATCGAACGAATATTATGCAAACATTACGATGCTTTATACGTACGTTCCTCTACATAAGAAGGCAACTTTCTTGGCTGATCAGAACAAACGTCAACAGAATCAACAGGAAAATGACGGCTTCATTTCATACCAATGCTTTGCACTTTTACTTAGGAAGACGTTAGGAAGTTTGGAAATTAAGCCTCAAGTTCAGTGGTCTTTTTACAGAATTACTTTCTTCATGTCTCCACCCGATGAAGTGCATTACCAAACGAATATTTGTTTCTTTGGTTCTTTTACACGTTTCTCTGATCGTGATTTCGTTGAACTATGCGAAAATGTTCGGCTATTTTGGATATGCAAGAACACCAGCACTTACAGCATGAACGCTCCCAATAGAAGAGATATTTATATAAGAGTGTCTAAATAGGATTGTGTTTCTATTTTATAAGCAAAGGGGCGTTTTGAAAACGCGCAAAAACTGGTCTGGAATATATTCTGACAAAATATCTTTTAAATTTTATGCTGACGTTTTTCGACAATGAGAAGGTGACAGTATTGCATCAGAGGTCAGGTACATTGTTGAGAGAAAATGTGTGGATGCTAGCGAAATATGCACCAGCTCCCAACCTCAACCCCTAACTGTTTGAAGTAACGATGCGATTAAGGAATTTTGAGCTACACAACACTTCGGAAGAAAAACCGACAGCGTGTTATTAAACATAATGTTCCTTTTTTAAATGAAGGGAAATAAAACTTTGACTGAATTAATTTCTGATATCGAAATTTGCAGCGCAAAAGATGTGTTCAATTTCGTATAAGAATCACATTCTATTATCACCAATGTCATTGTTCAAATCATGGCTTTAGCTAGCACGTAAGAATGATAAGAAATGCGCGTTTGTTGACAAATTGTCTTCCCAATTCCATTTAATTTCTGCCTTTACCAATCATTTTCTTTAAACGAAACGGCGAAACAGACGCTCATGTGTTCCCGAGCACATCTGTCATATTCGTATCGGTCGATGTCGCTAAAGAAATGTTCCCACCCACTAAGCAAACTTCCAACCTAATTCCAATAGCATGCACATTTATTACACTGTTCCCATCAATAATGCCAATAGAAGTCGACCTACTGGCACCCCATTTCTACGTGACATATCATCTCCTAAATTCATTACCATTAACATTCACATGTGCATCAACTTAAGACGTCTATGAACGCCGACATATGTCACATACAGATGACCCGGTCGATTAACTGATGATGATAGCTTATCATCAAGTGCAGATCAAAGAGGCCCATTCCACAAATGAATGACAGTCGTTTGTAATTGAACAGGTCAGAAGCCACCCCGCTGACCGTGCATGCCGGACCACACTCGCATTGTTATTCTATTTGCAGCAAGCCAAACGAATATCAATTGTGCATTTTTTCAGAAAAGATCGCAAAAGTGTACAACACATGCATGCACATACCATCTATACATGGCTGCATCTTTGCTTTGGGACGACGAATGCAATATGCTGTTTATTTTCAATCGAAAATAAAAACACGATCTCTGCGTCGAGCTATAACTGTTTGGTTTCACAGAAAACATTAAGAATTTGTTGTGCATTTTAATCACGTACGCTCTATCTTGTTCTTCTTTTCAGTGGTGATTTCTCTTACAATAAGATCCGTGAGAAACAAGGCAAATGCGGAAGCTACATCATACGCCAGTGCGAGCGAGAATACGATGTCTACTATATTGATATCAATTCCAAAGGGTATGCAAATACGGTATGCATGCGGGTGAACTCTGAGTAACTGTTGTTTTTGTTGTTTGATTTTAGCACACAAACAGAGACTTTTAAGATCACTAGAAATCGTGATACATGGCAGTTGCACATAAACGACGATATATACAACTATAACAATTTATCAGACTTAGCACATGGCATACCAACGTCGTCTGAGAAATTTCGAATACAACCCTCTGTTTATGGTGAGTATATGCACTGGAAATTGGAAAAGCAGGAACACGAAAAATTAATACTGTATTTGCTTGCAGATAAACCCCCACTGTTGCTAATATGCTTACCAGGAAATCTGTTACCAAAAAAGACTGATAGTGAAATAAATGAGGCTCAGCTGTTGCGTAAACCTGTGCAAATCTTTGATCCAAAGAAGGACTTGCAATGGTACAAAAGTAAGTAGAAACTGAGAGATAAATTTTATTTTTTGAATGGATATAATCTCAAGCATTGTTTCTAAAACAGACTCGCAAAGGGAGTGTGAAGATGGAAAAATGGTATCGCTGCGGGCGGATTGGATACAACCACAAAATGTGCAAGATGTTCAAGTAACTTTAAAGTACTTAAAACACGAACAAGACTTTTCGGTAAGTTGTAGTATCATGGATCTCTGCGTGGAGCTCAATTTTCAAAATTTTATTTTCAATTTCATAATTTAACTCAGAAAACGAACAAGTACTTGTAAATTTTCGTATTTTCTGATGGCTTTATACGAAGAATCAAATTGACAAAGGAATTTTGTGTAACACTTACAGTCCCGAGTGAACCGAGCCTGAACCATGGAATGCCCCTGACTCCCTCAGACATCCGTTGCCGTATACCAAAACTGGTTTAGCTCTTTAACTGCTCCGTCTCAGTATGATCTTATCACGCTGCGTTATTGATACACTGTACATGCTTTAGTTACCCAAAACAATGCGTAACCGCTGAATAGTCCTTAGTAATCACACTGTTAATTCGCTTTCTAGGCACACTTCCATATGTGACCTTGAAATCGATGAGTATGTGATGAGGGTCATTTTTTATATCAAGCGAATGATTCAGGATCTGTTGCAGTGTGAGGATTTGATCGATTGTGAATTTCTCGAATCTGAAACCACACTTACAATATTCTAGTTGACGAAAAACAAAAAGGCTGTTAACATTACAGACACGTAGTTGTATTATTGTTGACGACACAGATTCTTCGATTAATGGTGCAGTCAATCGACTATTCCTTCTTTTGAACCACGCAACCTACCTTAGGACATGATTTGTCAGGCACGCTTTCATAGTTGATCGAACATAATTGACTGTTAATTATATACAAATTAACATTAGTTAGCCCAATACATTATAATGTTCAGACTTCCTTAGCAAGTGTACTGATGACATTGAATTCACCTCTATTGCGAATTATGTGTGCGTTATAAACACTCAGTTGAATCTCATGTAAGGTTTTGTGAAACACGTACAGAGTAAAGAGTTTCCTACTTTTTCGGCATCAAACCCAAATTCTTGAGACATGCATAGAAATTCTTCACGAAAGATGTAACGTTAACTATAGAGCATCAAACAATCAGTCCAAATGACGCGCTTACTAAAAGAGCTTCGGAGTATTTAGAAACTGACTTTAATTTTTATTTTGAATACATCTTAATGTGAAGGAGTCACTGAAATCCTTCTGCACAAAACTAACACTTCTCTTATGCGGCAAAGTCAAAAAAATCATTCGAGAGTCGTACTGACCGGCGTCGTAACGTCCTTCAAACAAATTACTCGTTTCTGTGATATCTCACACACGCTTTGCTTTATTTCTATTTAGAGAAATGGAAGCGAGGTACAGATCTCCATTAACCGAGCAGATGGAGTATAGGTTCTACTTTCTAGGAAGTTCGACTTCAATTCCAGATACAGTTTATGGTAAAAAAATAAATAACTTAATCAACTTTTAGGGGTTTGTGCATACAACGGTATTTGTTATCTGGTTAAATAGGATTAAGAAAGTATACCCGATGAACGCTAGAAACTGTTTTAAATACCAATTTGTCGATTTTGTCAATAGTAGAAACAACGAGTACAAACATCAAAACGAACATAGCTTACTTTTCTGGTACACCTATGTTATGTAAAACAAATCGTGTATCAGAGTCTTTTCCACTTAGTCAAAGCTTGTATTAGTTATGAGAGCAAAGGCCGCCTTTTTGCTTCTACTTCTTCAATAGAAGCATGGTTAGAAACACTTGTTACTGTTTCTGTTTCAGTATTTCCGAGGTGGAACTTTTCCTAGTGCACAAGCAATAAAAATGCTTGCATCGTCAACTATACCTTGCCCTTCATCAACCATAAATAAATATTAAATTTAGCTCGTATCATTGCACAATTCCCGGAACCTCTTAAATGAATAAGAAGATCAGCAATTGAAACAGTGCAAAGCTGCGTTTTCTGATAAAAACAATGTAACTGTATTTATTACCACTAATTATTATCACTTCCATATGTTGCGATTGAGTTTTTGCATTCATTTGCATTTTACATTTTATCAGCGAAGTGCAGGCGTTCCGATTCTAATTATAACCCGCTGTGACTTAGCAGCCAAGTACTTGACTTCTTATTACAAGGCACACCCTCACTCGAATAATTGTTCAGAGCACAATCGTAATTTTAATCGTACAAAACAATATCAACCACAACTCGAATGATTGCCGTAAAAATTAGCACTAGTCCCCTTCGGAGTGTGGCGCCATCAATTGGTATTTAAGTTCTATTGTCGAGTTTTATGAGCTTTCATTAAATGTTAAGCTTAATGGTTTTCTGAAAAGTCAGTATGAAAAAATACAGTTGGGTTTCTAAAGCCATACAAAGGCTGAATAATAATGACATAAAGATTCCTCTGTGAATTATGAATTTTGCGAGACCATATTTGAGGTCTAGGGTGGGAGTAGTGGTGTCTATTTGGACTCAAGTCCGATTAGTAAGTATATATATATCTTCCAGCGTTTGTCAAGCGGAAATCAAAGCAATTCTGTTTTGGCAACATGGGAATATAATACTGCTCCAAGATATGTATCTTCACAGAAAGTCGGCGTTTAAAAAGCAATTGTAGTTGGTCTCCTCAAACTCTGTAATATACACAAACTGTTCAACATCTCTCAAAGACATGTGTAAGCAGTTCGCTTGCGTTCGGTACCATTTGATAGGGATATTCCATGAAACTGTAGAGCAAACGAACGACCCACAACGACCACGATATTACCATTCTCGCTTACTACCGCTGAAGGACATCTCTACAAAAGAGACCAATCCCAGATGGAACAAATGACACATGGGATTGACGAAACTTTCCTTCTCACGGATTGACCCGAAACGATAGAGTCCAATTTCGTTGAGAAGATCCCCGATCAGCGTTGCTGCCGCTGTATTCTAGGCAATAAGGTCCTTCTTTGAATGACTTCTGCAGAAGCTGTCGGAGGATGGCAATAAAAAATAAAACATTCCTCATTTAGAAACAAACTCCTAGCAGCATACTCTTTCGACGCTTTGATTTGCTCGAATCGGCTACGAAACCCCCGTGACTGCACGGACACATGCGGTCTAAGTGCATACATACATATGTATATGTGTATATTAGAGTCACTCCTACCTTTTGATTTGAAAATTCGAAAATATGGCAATCCGAAAATATGTGACCGTTCAGGCACAGTGTGTCGAATCTCTCAAGTGCTGATAGGGAGCATTTGTTGACTATCAAAAAACTTCTCGAATTTCGTTACGACTACGCATTAAAATCATGAAAGATAGCAACAGCAAATGGTCATTAAATAGAAGTGTGAATTGGCGATTTTTGATAAATACAGGAAGTTTCCCTAATTATTATGAATAAACCTCATTTCAAACCCCTCATAATGATTGACAAAAACAACACCCAACTACCTACAAAAACATGAAACATACGACTTTTTTTTGCAGGATTTCATGAAGCTAGCAAACACATGGAGTCGAATAGATACATCCGAATTTATCAAGCTCTATGGCATCACATTAACAACTCCCTACACAATGGTTATGGAGAACGCAAAATATGGGCCCCTTAATGAATTTTTATACAATCTAGGTGATAAAGTGCCAATGGAGTGTCTGCTAGACGCATTGTACGGACTAGCCTGTGGAATTGCTTATTTGGTAAAACATTTGCAAACATTAATGAAGACATGTTAAACTAAAGATACGTTTTTTGTTTTTTTTTTACCTCCCTTAGCAAGCAAAAGATATGATCCATGGAAATATACGATGTTCGTATTTGCTGGTGACGAAATTCGATCCAAAAAAACAATTACTGATAACAAAAATCTCAGATCCAGGGCTTCCCAAACCATACACACTGCAAGAGTAAGTATTTGTTGCCTTTTTCACTTATTTGTGCAATTAAGCGAAGAGAATATAGATTTTTTGATTGTTTAATTTGTATGCTTCTTTTTAACCACACCGAAATCCCCCAAAGATTTAGTACTGTAAATTAAATTAATCATTTGTGTTGTTACACCCTTGTTGGAGACACAAGATTTACCTAGAACCACCGAGAGCTCGAAAAATGTTCTATAATTAAGGACGGTCCAGCGTAAACGCACGATGATAATAGTGAATAAAAGAATATGTTTTGACAGAATTATCTTAATCATTCCCATTATGAAGGATTTATGACAATTGCGTATGTAACAAAATATCGGCCAAATGTCCGCAGTGGCTGCGGTGATGTTTCTCTAAGTGTCAAGATAAAACCTCTATCCTCAATTTCAAAGAAACAGATTTTTATTTAATAACTTAAACAAATATATTTATACATTAATCATACCGACTTCCTTGCTTCGCCGAGAAAATCTCACTCCTCTTCTTCGGTTAGTTGCCTCTCCTGTCTTCTTGGTTGAGTGTTGCCGTTGATATGACATAATCGAGGTTCAATGTCGATAACGTACGAAATTATTTCATCCTTCAGCTATTTGACCTACACTTTTTCTTTTAAATACACCAAAGAAAGAAAGAAGTCCAACGATGTCAAATCACATGATCGTGGTGGCAAATTAACATCGCTATGATGTGAGATAACAACGTCATTGAATTCCTCGCGCAAAAGTGTGATTGTTTCGTTGCTTGTGTGGCAGGTGACACCATCCTGCTGGAAGCATATATCGTTCAGGTCCATATCTTCAATTTCTGGCCACAAGAAGTCCGTCATCATCTCATGTTAACGAACACCATTCAGGCTAACAGCTTGACAGATCTCATTTTCGAAGAAGTACGTCTCGATGTCGCCGCCAGTCCATAAATGGCTGGGCAAGCATGTACGGTCAGTTTTCTCATTGCCTACCCAGTTCGCTGAAATATGTGCACAATTCCATCGGTTTAAGAAACATTTGATCGATTATGCTGATCAAAAAAGCACAAAGTCCAAAAAAGGCATACATGTTCTTCTAAGTAAACTATGGTTGAAGACCGATTAATTGCAGCTACTCGACCTTAGTAAGTGGTTAGATGTAGTAAATTATTCGTAGAAGGACCCAGATCTCTTAACGAATAAAGGTGACTATTTCGAGTCTGTATTGCATTTTTGTCTTCCCGTTGGCGAACGTATACGCTATAGGACGTAATATTAAATGCAACTTCTCCCCGTCTCTGAAAATTTAACCAACGTCGATATAAACAATGTCAAATCTACAGACAAAATGACGATGATAAGTGTTCTTAGACGAAGTATATGAACCATCAAATGAAAGCTTAATTTGATCGCATTAAATATTTCCTTATTCTCGGTCCCACCCAGCAGACATAAATAATTAAATCAATAATTTCCGTACTCCACAGCTTGCCCTGGATTCCCTTCAACTATCATAAGGACTTAGAAGGTGCAAAAACCGATTCTCAAGCCGAACTGTGGGCATTTTCCACGACAGTCTGGGAAATATTTGCACGCGGCAAACCAATGAACAACCTAACCGCCGAAATACTCTCTCAAAACTATATCCGTCATGGATATCTACTGCCACAGCCCCCCGAATGCCCAGACTCAATTTATCAAATAATGATGGACGGATGGAGCAGAGATCCAGATAAGCGATTCAATCAACAGGCCATATTAACAGTACGCTTCATGACAAAGAAGGACCTTACACCTAATTACGAAAGAATCGAACTTCCTGAGACGCTATCCTATGACGATACGTCTCTGTTTTCGAATTCGAGTAATGCGACTGATGGGACTTGTAAGTCAATGTCGACTAGCGCAGATTCAATTTGTTGTACGTTTCAACGTTTCGTTTCGTTTATCACTTACAGCTCAAACCTTCCTTAATGGCCACAGCAGTAGTGACGTAAGGAGCTGTGGATTTTCAACAAACTCAATACAGTGTGATAGAATACCACTCCTGCGCGGTCACAATGGCATGAGTCAATTGCACTCGAGCTATTTCGACGACACGCCGTCAGTAAAACTCATTCAAGGAGGAAAGATTATATACAAAGAGAAGATCGGCGAAGGCCACTACGGTGTTGTATACCGTGGTGAACTTCACTACAACAAAAACTACGCTGCGGAGCAAGTTGCAATAAAAACTCTGAAGTCCAACAACGGATTCAGTGAGGACTTCATGAGAGAAATAAAAATTATGCAAGTATGTTCGTCGAGCCAATTCTTAGTCTTCACAGTTTGATTTATTATCTGTGTCCCGCCAGGAACTGAATCACCCGAATATTGTGAAAATCAAGATGACGTGCGAAGACCCCGTTTCTATTATCATGGAGTATGTGAAGGGATCATTTAACGTGTACCTGGCTTCGAATAAACCGATCTTAACGAATAAAGAACTTCTTCACTTTGCCTTGGAAATAGCGAAGGTAAGTTCATTGCTTTGCTTCATTCGAGTTCATCAAATTCATCTGCTTTTCAAATCTAGGGAATGGAGTACCTCCGGAGTAAGAAAGTTATTCATCGCGATTTAGCTGCGAGAAATATTCTCGTCGACAGCGAGAGGCACATAGCGAAGATCTCTGATTTCGGGCTGGCGCAGATAGCAAACAACGATGGGTACTACATTGCGCAGAGCAAGAGGGACATACCGATCAAATGGTACGCCCCAGAGTCGATAAGAACATCGAAATTCTCGTTTCAGTCGGACGTGTGGTCTTATGGTGTGACTCTGTTCGAGATGTTCTCCCGCGGTGATACACCCAATCTTGACCCCAAAACAGAACTAAGTCAGTTTGAATTCCTCAAACGATTAGAAAATGGTCACAGGTTCGTAGCGCGAAACAAAACTCAATATTTAAACGTATTTCTAACTTATTTGCGTGTGTTTCTAGGTTACGTCGTCCCGAGCTTTGTCCTGAGGACGTTTACATTAATCTTATGATGCCATGTTGGCACGAGAATCCTAAAAGACGTCCAATCTTCAAAGAAATAGTCGAAATAGTTGAATCAATAATTAAGAATACCAGCGATTGCATCTGAAGTTCATTCGAACGGACAGTCAATATTTGTCTAAGTACAGAGAAGGCATTTAAATAGTTATTTTAGATGAAATATGTTATTTTTTAAAATAATTTTACGAATCATAGGATTATATATTATTTTATCTTATTTACTTTATTCTATTTTTTTTTTACTAATTCTTAAAGAAGTAGCGATAAGGTTGAAAATGTGTTTTTTTTTCGTAGCTAATTGCTTTCCCGAGAGTTTGCCTCTGTACGCACGGACAATCTCTTTCACACAATTCTCTTAATGTAAAATAAAACTGTTCTTGCCGTGTAAAAGTTTTGTAAATAGTTACTTCAGTAGTATAAATATATTAATTGTTATTTAATCCTCAAACTGTTTGTTTTTATTTTTGAATTATATTGAATGATGGTGATGATGGAGTTTGATGGCTTATAATCCACAACAACAGTTGTGCTGCCTTAAGTTCCGTAATGTGTCGGGATCAATGTAGAAACGCTTGTGCTCTATTGGTAGCTAGCTAAATGAAGTCGCCAATTGCACTCGTCTTCTTTCAGAATTCAGTCCCTATATACGGTCCATCAGTTTACCCTTAAGTCATTTTAGGACGTGCAGTTAAGCTTAGACACGCGTTCTTAAGCCGCAGACCCAAACGAATATGCGATGTTGCTTCTAGGTCATTTTTTTTGCATCCAACAGAGATTTAAAACCTAAAAAACCGCGGTACTTCCTCACTCTTTCATTTACTATGCCTTCCCGACTTAACGGCAATTTCCTTAGCACACTATTGTTGTTTTAAAAAAGGTCCGTATTGGATGGATTCTGGTTAAAAAAGAGTGACACAAACCATCTGGTGTTCAAAACTAATCGGTCTTGATTGAAATCACTCCCGGGATCTCCTGCTAAGAAGCTTAAGGTTAAAGGAAACACAAAGGTCCCTCAAAAAATCCTAGATAGCTTGATCTTGAATGAAAGTAGACTTCTTATCAAACGTGGATCGCTTCAAACAAAGGTATTTCATCGAACTGTGCGACCCAGTTAGCCCCACTTCAACGTATATAGAACGTAGAGTCAAAACGTTCAAGAATGTAAGAAATGTAAAATTGCTAGATACCTGGTTTGACCTTTCAAAAATCTGCAACTATCAATCAGTCGAGAACCACAATTAAGTATTTTTTGTTGTATTTGGTGTGTTCTTCCCAGACGTTAACAAAATATACTCCAAACTTCCTTCCATTTCAAGGGACCGGAGCAATTTCCTATGAAAGAAAAAAAAGATCCGTCAAAGTCATGTGCTATTGTAACCTTGTTTGCTAAAACATAAAGCGATGTTTCAAAACCACCGAGAGTCGGACATTGAATAATCGTTTGTTAAATTTCCTATTCAAATTATTAAAAAAAGAATTAAACTCAGATACCCAAGCTTATATTTCTGAGACGCACCGCATCTTTAAGTTCAATATGTACATATATATTCAAGAGTATGTATATATATGTGTGCATAGAGCCATAAAGGAATATTCATATTCCAACTCGCCACGCCGTAACAAAGTACATCTTTACACCTCCACCATATCTGTGCCAACATCACACACATCAAGCGCAATCCATCCTATGCCAAGAGTGTGTAAATATGTGTTTAGGGGATCAAATCAATTTGTGAGACTTAACTCACATCAGCTTGAGATCTTCAACGTCATCGAGACATAAATTTGCTACATCTAAAATTCTTTAATAATTGTATATTTGTTTTCCGATTTTACAAACTTGCGTGTTAATCTTTTATAGTTTGGGCCCGTGGTCGCCGTGGCGTAGTGGGTAAGTGCGTCGACCCACACGCATAAGGTCTAGGTTCAACTCCCGGACGGGACACCTCGTATTTCTTTCAAGGCACCACCTCTTTCGAGTTGCTGACAACACTCAAAGAATATCAATTGTCTATGAAAAGCTTCTCAAATCTCGCCGTTCGGAGTCGGCAAAAAACTGTAGGTCCCTTCTACTCGTGAGTAGCACGCACAACACGAGCAGTTGTTGTAGAAGCTAGGCCCCGGTCACCTGTTGGCTGTAGTGCCAATCAATGCCATTAAAAGTTGCTTGTTAAGTGATTTTTTTTTTTAATTTTTAGAAATGTTCATGTAAAAGCTGGAGGAAAGAAAGAATCTAAAAAAAGGCTCGTTGACGCTAGTGGTGTAAGCCTCTTCTTCTGGAGACTAGCCACATTGAGGGGAGAATACTATACATTTATGCAAAAGGCCATCGCCACCCTAGCATGCGACCTCATTTGTGTGCTTCCTATATTTTGTTCACGTCGCTTTACGGTTCTATTCTGTCATTTTTTAAAATTCAATTGAGCAAAGAGGTACCACCCAAACTTTACCTTCGTCTCTCTTCATGTGGGCCAAACATTTCACAGAACAGCTCAAAATATAGAACACAAACCTCTACCAAAAGAGAAGAAGATTTAAGTAAAACGCGACATCTCGTCTTTTATATTATCCTGAATATTTTATTTGTATAATTAAATTCATAAAATTGTAATTTCAAGTTAAAATATAGATGTATAAGTAAAAAATGTGTTCCACATAGTGTTTAGTATAGTAGAAATGTAGCTAGTTTTTTTTTGTTTTGTTTTGTTTTTTACTTTGTTGTTTCTTAAGTTTTTCTTTTCAATTTTTTCATTTTTTTGTGAATTATACTTTATGAACATCACCCAGAGTTTGCTCATAGCAGTATTTAAAGTAGTCTTACATAGAAGTTTACGATATTTTTTTCCAAATTGTTTTGTTTATAAATATATTTGCATAGGATATTAGGTATATTAACTTAATCAGTTAAAAAGTATTTAAATTGATTTAGAGTCGCTCCATGCAAAGAATCGACAGAATGTAATAATAAATATATAAATAAATATGTATATAAAGCAAATACACTTCCATTTATATATACATATGTACTTATAGATCTCTTAAATATTTTATATTGCTAATAAACATATCTTCAACATTAGGATTGCTTTAGTAGGCTACTTTTAGTTCTTTTAAAGTGTGTATGGTATTTTTTTTTTTTTTTTTGTTATTTTCTGTTTGTTAAGAGTAAGAAGACAAGAAAACTCTATGGGAAGCCTTTTGTCAAGTTCATAATTTTATGTATCTCTATATTGTATAAATAAAGTATTCATATTTTTTTTCCTTTTTTTGCATTACACATAGATGTATATATATAGTGTTTTTATTTTGTATTTTGTTTTTCATATTCACGACAACGACATTTATGATTTAATGACTATATTTTATGAGATATGACGTTAATAACTGTGACTTGTTTTTTTTTAGAAATACGATGAGCAAGGAATAAAAAGCATCTCTTCTTCGAACATAAATGCAAACTCCCTCTCGCTCCCTACAACCAAGCAAACTGTGGCGTAGCATTAAAGGGATTACTTAGAGATCCGAAAAGCTTACAATCAAAATTAATAGAAGGGGCCCACACATAATCACTCATCTATCCCCTAAAAGAAAAAGTAGGAGAGAGCGACAACACACCAAACTGTTAGTGGGCTCCATTTACACACGCATAAACCGACAATTCAAAAATTCATCACTGTGAAGGACTAATCAGCTTATGCAGAGATTAACATGGTAGGGGACGACGTGCGGCATCGTCATGTGTGAAATAGAATTTTGTTTTGTTGATAATTTTTGGGGAATTGAAAGCTAATCATATTAAGTGTGTGAGCAGACTGAGATTTTGTTACCAAAGTTATATGGCTTTGAAGTGTGACTGTTTGGTGTAACTTTGAAACGACCTAAATTCCAATTAACGATTCATACGCATTGTCAGGCGAGTCACGTAAGTTCTCCCGGCCGTACAGTAATGAGGGAGGGTCATTTGAGCCCAAACACCGTCGCTGTCCATTAGGATACACACAAGCAAATGTCATATGATGTTGAAGAAATTAAAAATAGATAGGGGGGGAGATCAATCGAAATCATTTTTCGTTAAAATTCCTGTAGCAAGAATGTATTTTAGATTGGGAATGATAAGGATTGGGATAATTAAATTTATGTGAATATACACGTATGGAATGTGTACGCAGACTAATAAAATATGAAAGCAAGAAGATTGATTTAAGATACTGTGAAATTGGAATGCTTCAATGGGAAGACGATGACCGAATGCTAGCAAGGAATGTGTAATTCAATTATTGTTTGTTTTTGTGTGGGAGCACACTGGAGCAAACTGACCATAAGCATAGCTGAAGTAACCACTCGATTGTTTGTTGGCCGTAGGATCGAGGTTTTGTTTTTCGGAAGGATATACTTTTCATTTGAGTATAGAATGTCTCTGAATAATTAAATCCAACCCTAGTCTTTGCCTATTAAAGTTAAAGAATTTGTCATTTTTACAAGGAATGGAACTCGAAGACTTGGCTTCCTGAAACACTAATCATCCCAATGTTTCTGTATGGCACAAACAAGGACAGGTCTGCAATCAGATGAAGTAGTTCTTTCAACTTACGTGACTGGAATCTGTTGGAGAAGGTTTAACTATGCTTAAGATGTCTATGTATTTACAAGACACTTACAGAATAAATTTTTCTTCTCCAAGTCATTTGTAAATATGATAAATGTAATTTGCAGCCGAGGTGGCAACGGACTAGCCACAATTTCCATAGCTCTAGAATTACGTCTTAACATGTTAATCTAGATTTAATCCGCCGTTTTTGTTCCGTGAAATATAATTGTATTCACATTTTGAAATACACTGTGTGCCTAAGTGGATTGATCAGGAATTTGCCACATTCATCTTAAGTGTGCAAGTCAGGACGGAAAATGGAGAATGAAAAAGTTTAGAATTTGCCAAAACGTGTGTCGGTAAATTAACTTAAGCCGTGTGTTTAATTCACTATGAATCACTTAAAACAAAGAACTCCTATAATTGCTGAGCAAAAGACATGCGGGAAGTAGGAATATTCTTCATTCTGTAAGATTTCACTTCAAATATCTTCACAGAAAGCCTTTAGGAGAAAAAGGAGGATTCCGATTCGTTGGAATGAGACTTGAACTTCAAGACCATTCTCTCAATAGGATTTTTGTTTTGCTGATCTAAAATCTGTTTATGACGGCAAATGTTCCCAATTACTTTTGGAAACACAAACATAAGCCCACAAGAAACTTGGGGATAATTTCAGCAAAAACTTGTTGCTCTTGCGAGTGGATGGGCCCCACAATTTGACTCCTATCTGTGATTTATATTTTTTTAATTAACTCTGGACAGTTCAGTTTGAAAATGTAAAACTAACCAAACTCATTGTGGGAATAACGCAGGCATTTAGTCGGCACTGAGTTTATTTTAGAGCTTCGGTAAAAGACATTCGAATTTCGAAATTCGAATTGGTTGTTCATTTGTAGCAAATTATTAAAACAAAATGTAAAATAGAACCAGTGGAAGCAGGCTTTTACAGGATAACAACTTCAATTGATGCTTCAATATTGCGCTGGATTTACTATGCGAAAACGGAAAGCTTTCAAAATTTGGAGGATACTATTGCGCATTTTCTTCGCTGACAGAATGTTGAACTAAGGAGTTTTACAGAAAATGGGATGTTGAAACTAACTCCTAGTCACGATAAAACGTTGAAAATTAGAAGATCAGAGGCACGTCCAAGAAATCAAAGATTTCTTATTTTGAATTGGAATAAAGATAAATAAGGGTCAGTCTGAGGGGGTGCGTTCTGCATAGCACTTCTGCCTGAGTTTACAATAAGCCTACATACGTATCAAAGACACACACACACACTCAAATCCATTCTGTGATCAGTTAAATGCAAATTAATCAAAGAAACACAAAAGGAGTTTGCACAAAATGTTCTAACAACACTCATTCACATGCGCATCGTAAGTGGGTAACACTGCTATTAAATGCAACAACAAATGTAATATACTATATTTAGTGCAAACGTATCTCTTAAATTTTATATGCTATGCTTAGATTAAATTTGAAATAAAATATATATATATTTATTTTTTTTTTTTTTTTTTTGTTAATTTTACTTTTCATCTTGTTTGTTTGTGTATGTCTGCTTAAAATGTTACACCATCATCTATATAAATGTTGAGAGATAATATCAATTTATTAAGTATCTCGTATGTTACATCCTCAAACAGCACTTAATATCTAAAATTTATCTAAACTTGAAGAATTTTTCACTTGTGAATTCTTTTGAATGTATTGCAGCATTATTTATGTTATAGATACTCCTCAATTATCTATTGTTAGAATTATCTTATTTGTTTTTTTGTTCCATATTGCGTTGAGACTAATTGATAGATAAAATGAAATTAAATTCATTCATAGACATATTTTTTTGAACAACAAAAGTAAATTTTACGAAACGAACTGAATGAACTTGCTTTAGAATTTGTGTTTAATCAATTACAAATATGTATAGATTTGTTTGTTTTGTATTTGCTCACACTTACAATTTAAATAACGTCCATTTATGTATGTTTTAATACTAAATGCGTGCTTGATGGAAAGTATAAATCACTAAACGGGCGCCCGCACTTGGTTGGTTGCAATAATATTATTCTAAGAATTGTAAATTTAAATATAACCTTTGCAATGTATATATATATATATATGTATGTATAGATGTATTTGTTTTTATTTCATTCCTAATTAGATAAAAGCTTTGTTTTATTTCTGGTTTTTGTTTAGGTAAAAATTTCGCTAGAGAAAAATTTTAAATACAAAATACACGTCCCTCCTCATCCGTCCATTTTGCCTCTTGTCTAAGTAATAAATAAGTTGTACATGTTCACGCACATGCAAATGCATGCGTGTGCAAATTAAAAATCATATAACAAACACAATAACAAATATCAAAGTTTAACTTAATCAATAGGAATTAAGGAACAGCAAATCATTGGCTGAAAGACTTATAAACCTCTTACACGTTACGTAAATATATGTATATATATATATTATTATATATGTACTTTATGTATATAAAAAAAATTCTAAGGACACAAATTCGAAATTGAGAAAATCTCCCCATTTTCTATAAGTATGGTAAAAAAAGTACAGAATATCTCGAATTCACAACAATGAAACACGATTTGCTTACTGAAATTTTTGCTGAATAAAGCTAATTTAATTACCCATTGATGGACTGTGGGGTGTTATTCGGTTTCTGATCGTCGATTGGCGTTGGCGGTGCGTCTCGTCGCGGTGGCATCCTCTCATTGATTGCGTCCAGACCCTTGGCCTCGGCAAATGATGTTATCTTGTGATTGGGTGAGAAGCCCTGCATGGCATTCTTGAGCGATTGCTTGCCGCCGGATAATGCGCCCAATGGCAACGCTCCTGTTGGGGTAAGACCCTTCAATTGCAGAACGGATTCGGATTCCTCTCGCAGCACAGAGAAGACGCGTGCCATTTTGCCAATTGCACGGATCTTATTGCGTATGACCTCCTTGCGTAGGGCCGCATCTTCGGCATCGGTTAGTGGATCCTCATCGCTTTCTGTCATCAACTCATCGTCCGAGCAAATGTTAAGGACGTTGACCAGCATTTCGGTGACCTTCTCACCGACGAATGGTAATGACCAGGTAAACACGTCCATGAAATTCGGCAACCAATATGGATGTGGTGAGCAGTTGAACTGGCGGATATTCATCACGTTGTTCTCATATTTAAGTACGGCCGCCTTGTTGTTGTAGACGTCTAGGTAGTTGGGAGCGGAGAATATCGTAATGAGTGATGGGAAACCAGTTGTTTGACTTTTGCGGTACATTCGGTAGCCAGCGTCTTGGGCTTCGTGAGCCCTTATTATGGATAACAAATTGTTATTCTGCAGAAAGTCACAACAAGCGGCGTAGCTGTAGAAATATGAGCAGCCACGAACCGAATTATGCGTATAGAACTCTGAGTTCTTTTCATTTCCAAAGTCCTCAAGTGGATCAGACCACAACAAGTCGCACATTGGACCAAATGCTGGGGGTTCTTTAAATCGATCCAGACGCCGAATGTCCTCAAGCTCGTGTATCTCTGGAGAGAGACCACCGTGAACGCACAAAAATTGCTGATTCATTAGAGCAGCCAGGGGTAAGCAGTCAAACGCATCCATGCACGCATCGTAAACGCACTCCGAGTACTTTATCTTACACTCCTGCTTAAACGTGAAGTACTCGGTAAGATGACGACACTCGTGATTTCCACGCAACAAGAACAATGTGGTAGGATAACAAATTTTTAATGCCCACAAATAGAGAACGCACTCAATGCTGAAGTAACCTCTGTCAACGTAATCGCCCAAAAACAAATATTTTGTCGACGCTGGTGACCCGCCGACCTCGAACAACTTCATGAGATCATAAAACTGTCCGTGAATATCCCCGCACACGGTGACTGGGGCCTCAATGTCAATCATGGTCCTTTCCGACCGCAACAATGCAGCGCCTTCGCGTATTATACGCAACGCAGGTGCCTCCTCGATGCGTCCTTCCAATATGAAATGCTGCTTCAAAACATCATGATACGGTTTTCCAGTCCTGGGATCAAACACCTCACTCATGGTCAGCTTATGACTTGGTGGAAATGGCACACTATCCACAACACGATCTTTCGTGGCTGTTAACGATGATTTTTTCGCAGATTGTTGAGTTATTGCGTCTGGGGTCGAAGGTTGATCATATTTTGGTTTTCCTGCAGCGTTTGCCTGTTGGGCTGGTTTTTGGGGTTGATTTGCAGCTGCAGCAGCAGCCTGATTTTGGCTCGATTGATTATTTGACGAAGACATTTCCTCCATAAAAATGAGGACCAAGGGGTCACTGTGCTCGTTTGAAAAACGATACTTTCACTTCAATGATTCCTCAAGGCTATGTTTTTCAATAAATGCGATGGTGTAACACTTCCTTGCATGTAAATTAGCTGAGATTGCAGACACTAAAGGTATACAACTTGCTCGAGGGCGACCAATGAAGAGCACGTCGAAAATATGAAATTCCACAATTTTCGTTTATATCATCATTATGTATACACGAATTGAACGTAGTTTTGACTGTCCACCCAACAATCACTGCACTTTTGAATGAATTTTGAAATCAATTTAAAGTTTTCTTCAATTTCTTTCTAAATGGACTATTGTCAAAAAAAAAGAAACTACACCATCTAAAGTTGACAGTCGAATTTTTCGTTAAATACGTTTTACCAATCTTACCAGGGATGGCTGATGCAAATGATGCTACGTTGTCTGCATAAATTTGCAAAACAATATTTGAGTAGAGCACAATTTTTGACATGTCCATGGTGGATGTTGATGTTATTGTAAAACCCAAACCTGTCTTAAAACCGATGTGGGTAGTTTTAAGGCGACTGAGGCTACATCAAGCGAAAATGCATATAATAAAAATTTGCTATGCTTCAGAATATGTGACAGAAACATACGAAAACTTTTGCAATAATTGACACAATGCAATCAGAGAACAGCAAAGTACGCCCCCTCAAAAATTTGAGGCAATGAAAGAAAACTTTCATATATCTTAAATTTGCTTAATGCTTGATTATATCAGTACTCATATTCACCTTATCTCTCCAGTAATGGTATGTGTTTATGAACACACCATCTGAGTCATTTCTTACCACGAATGACATTGGCGGATGGCGATTTACCTCCTCGAAAGCAAAATTTGACAGCCCTCAACGTTTCTGCTTATTATTTTGTGTTGAGAAGGAAAAGTTGAATCATTTTTTTTTAAATAAGGAAATTTGCATTTTCCTCTTAGTGTAATTGCAAAAACGAAAATAAACAATAGAAATTAAAACAATTTACTTTCATACATATAAATCAATTTGTTATAGTTGATACAATGGATAGCAAAGGACGGAATGTTATAGTTTGTGATAATGGAACCGGTGTATGTATGAATACCTTTTGTATTTAATCATATCCTCATATGTTTAATTAATTCCAATTAGAGCATTCAAGCTTACAATGCGTTCAGTTAATATTCAGCAAAGGAGTACTTGGGATTTTATTGATTTTATCTTGAGTGGAAATCATCATATTGATTACGAAAATGGAAAAAAAAGTGTTATCTATGGATTGTGTGTGACACATAGTGACCCGCCCTCATTTTTGTGGATACCATCGCTTTAGAACATTCAGGTGGAATGTGTCGTTATTGTATTATTTTATGTACAAAATTTGTGTGCAAATTAAATTTTCTTAATTGAAAATTTGTAAATTCGTTGTGCTGTGTTCTCCGAATCATAGCGTTGAAATGTAAGAGGCTAGAGAAATTTGGTGGGAGCCAGTTGGTTTAATTGGCAAGTGTTGATTGTCCATACATTAGGTTAGTTTTGTTTTAAAACCATTTCCGTTTGGGATTTGTCACGAATGTTGTCGTGTATTTTTGAAGCGTTTTCGTTTCAATTTGCTTAAGCGATGAGGTAGATATACTTGTGCTCATTAACTAGTTTTTAAAGGTCAGCAATGAGTTGTAGAATTCTAACAGAAACACGGCATACAGCATAACGCAATTTAATGCATTCATCGTTAGGATTGTTAGGATTGGAATGCAAGCTTCTTAGATTTATTATTCGCTTCTAAATAAAATACGTTAGAGTACAGAATCCTTGCATGGCTAACACTCAAACTCTTATTAAAATACCGGTCCTTTGCCATTTATACCTAACCTCTGGCTGCCTAGCTATTTAACGATAAAAAATGTAACAAAGTATTTTCTGTCATAATGAACCAAAACAACAGGAGAAAGCGATGGTACCCCAATTTTTCTTTTTTTAAATTGCTTTACGAGGCCTTGCTCTATATGGATTTGAAGTCTTTCTTGAGCCTAACTTTCTTTTAGGTGTAACTATCTATCTCCCAAGTGAAATGAATCGTGTTTTCCACACTATTAGTGGTTTTTGAAGGCTGTGGTGGCTTGCAGATTGTCAAAGAAATATTTTTGAGGAAGGCGAAATTTCAAACATTGATAATTAATTGGTTTCAATCTTCCGGTTTTATCTTGTTGATCTGTGCTGTGAACTTCCTGTGACAACAGTCCCAGTTAGATGTAAACAAGCAAACCAACATGTGTTTTCATCTGGCGTGATCTTTTATCATTTAACTCTATGTTCGTTAATCAATCACTTTTCCAGACCAACGCCAACGCCAAATAAAGCATTTCCCTCTTAAAGACCAAGGGCTTCGTTATCCGCATTGAACACATGTATTATAACGTCAACCATTCATGACTCATTTTAAGTCTCTTGATCCGATATCAATATTGTTGCACACAGGGTCCAGCGATTAGTTGACTAATTTTGATTAAAATTGCCACGAGAAAGAAATTGGTCGATTTGTGTTGTTAATTTAAATAAATTTAATTTTCAAAAAAACACAATTTTTAATTTCAGTTTGTAAAATGCGGCTACGCTGGAAGCAATTTCCCAGCGCACATATTCCCCTCCATGGTGGGTCGGCCAATCATTCGAGCTGTCAACAAAATCGGTGACATTGAAGTTAAGGTACGTATACACAATACAAATCCACACATATTTGAACTCATAGTTGAATAAGACGAAATGCTAAACCGTTCAGCATAGCATTTCGTCTTACAAGTTGTTCCCAATAAACAATTATGTTAAGAATATAAGTTATTTTTTATAAACATAAACATATATTCTACATTTATTCTTTTTCTTTCCTTTTTTATTTGGAATTATTTTTACAGGATTTACATGTCGATGTAAGTCTATAGTTTTACAAATTTTAAAAATACAATCCATAAATCCAAAACTTCGATTTTTTTCGTTTTAAAATATGATATGTACGGAACTCCCCCCTAATTGAAGTTCTTATTCATGTTTGTTTAGTTTTTCTTTTTCTTATATAAAAAAAAAAAGAAATGTTTTATGTTTTACCCTTTTTTTTTCGGAATTTATGAATATGATTGCTGTGGTTGTAATTGTTTTACTTTTTTTGATATGATGTTAACCGTGCGTTCATTTGTTTATAACTCGTTGAGTGTGACTTTAACTCAGCTTGTGATGGTGAAGCAGCAGCTGGAGCATAGATAAGTAAATCCAATCGAGATCGGCTAATTTTTATAACTTACCTTCTAACAATGAATAGCTGCTTTTTTGATCATACTCCATAGCGCTTGTATAGACTGGTTTAAAATATTTCTGGGTACCTTAAGGGATTCTCTTTCATTTCCGTGGAACAATAACAAATGTATAAATCAGATGGCAACGCACTTTTAGATCGAAAACAAATGAAGACCATTCGACGATCCAATTGATGATAGAAAATATTTTGTACATATTTTTATTCAATATTCAATCTTTTAAATACGTTTTTAGCTTACTCACGATCTTTGATTCTTGCACATATTTTCTATTTGTAAAATTTTATAGACTAAGTTTTTGTAATTTACTTCTTTCTTTTCTCCCAATTTCGTGTTGAGAACACATACTGATACAATTTCTCTGCTTCCTTTCTTTATAATTGAACAGTGTTTCACAATCTAATTGCCACACTTGTGATTTCTGACATACGTCTCTCTTGAAATATTGGCTATGCTCAGGGAAGATTAACAAATTAAGGCAGGTGTCGTAATTTTCGCCATTCGTTGCTTTCTTAAATCTGTGTTCAAAAGGTAGCTAACATTGTATGTACATTGTATATTATTTCTAACCTTCGCTTCGGAGTGGGATCCATTTTACGTCAACCTAAAATTAAGGCAAGAATTTAATCATAGAAAAACAATCTCTCCGAAAAAAAACTTCTCAAGGGAGCCTGCAAACTCCGATTTTGGTTTCGCTGTTGTTGTATGTATATGCATACACTGATAAAATGCATTCCAATGGAATTCTAAGCCTAATTTAAAACTGGTTCTTCGTTGCTCTCTTTCTTAAAGGCTCTGAGTTGAATTTTTTCATTCAGCCGTAACTTCTTCTTGTGGCGCTATAGTCCGGGGTGGACCTGGGCCTTAACCAACATGCCTCTCCAGCCACCACGATCTTTCGCCAGCTGCACTCCAAGTTGGTTGAGATCCTTCTCCACTTGTGTTCGCCACCTTAGCCTATGCCGTCCTCTGTTGTCCCAATGGCTCAGATTCGAAGACTTAGCCATCTTAAGCTTTGTATCCGAAGACGCTCGATCAGGCGCATGTCTATGTACAGAGTTCGTCGTTAAACCTTCTCCTCCAGATGCCATTAACATAAACAGGACCAAAAATTGTAAACAAAACTTTACTCTCGAAGAGACTAACGGCTTCCTAATTCGCTTTTAGTAACGTCCAGAGTCGAAACTTCTACATTTGTGCAATTATTGCAAAGCATAATTCGCAATACTGCGTTAGTGCGTTTTCTTCGACACGGTTGTTTTCCAGCCAGTTTTGCTTTTATTTTTTACAAAATGAGGACTTCACTTATGACAACTATGTCAACATGTTTCGTTTCAAAATGATGGACGTAAAAACTTAAAAAACAACTGTTCGTGACGTAGCGCATGTTTGATGTCTGCTTCACTTCGATGCATATTTCGATAGTATAATTTACTCCCTTTTTTCTCAATTGTAATAGTTTTCCTTTGTTAGACATAAAACCTAGCTCTCACACTTTAAACACTCGCGCAGAACAGAATCGCTAGGTCATTAAATAAGTTGTCAAAACGCACGAAACATTTTCAGTACGTTGAAAAAATTTTGGTGATAGTGTTTTACTGACTGCACTAACTCTCGAGAGAGAATTAAACCTAAAGCAGTTAATTGAATAGAGACCGAGGGCTTAACGCAGCGTTATGAAAGAAACATGAAGTAAATGAAAGCAACACTTAGTCAAAGGCGGGACTCCGATAATTATTTTTTTATGATTTGTAAATTCTCCGGTTATGGGATCTTAACTATTCCTCGCTCCTTAAAAATTTCTCAAGCTTCTTTGGTATCAACATTTATTTAAAAATTACCCTCCTTACAATATACTTGTAGCCGACTCACATGTACCTTCCGTTCTAAAAAAAAATATATTCTATAAGCTAACGGCAATCTTAACAAAATGCCTCAACTCATTGCATACCATTGTATAACCTCTTCCGAAAAATGAACTGGACATCCTCACACAAGGCTAAAGCTTGGCTAGATTAATCAAAATTATCTTAAGCATATTTAAACACACTGAATACCTACCCCGCGCTACTGAAGAACTTTTCAGCGTCAACAAAATCTTTGCCTTTAGTTTGCATGCAAATTATTTTTAAGTCAGAACGTTTTAAACAAGCTCCTTTTAAATGAATTTAAATTCGTTATCTAGTGTTTTCCTCTTACACATTATTCGGTTTTTTTGTGGTAATAAGCGCACCTCATGTAGAGTAAGATAATCATTTTGTGAATGCCGATTAATAAATTGTTTTTCGCTGATGCCGTGTTTTGTGTTAGAAGTTTATGGTTTTTCCTCTGTTTTTGATTTTATCGAAAAGTCTCTTCCCCCACCATCTCTCTTTCTACTTATGTAAATTTTTTTTAAATTCCTGAATGTCTCCCGATTTAGTTACAAAACTCACCCCTTTTATTTGAACGCTACTAAATGATAGATTAAGTGTGTAAATTTAATTGTAGTATACGTGTATGTGTTGAATGTAATTTTCTAGGATTTGATGGTTGGAGATGAAGCTTCGCAGCTTAGATCACTGCTGGAGGTGTCATATCCCATGGAAAATGGTGTTGTGAGAAATTGGGAGGATATGTGTCATGTGTGGGACTACACATTCGGCGAGAAAAAGATGAACATAGATCCGACAAACACGAAAATTCTCCTCACCGAACCTCCAATGAATCCAACCAAAAACCGAGAGAAAATGATTGAGGTTAGTTGTACCGAAGTTGTAAAGATATTGGTCTTGGAGTTATGTGTTTGCTTTTGTAGGTGATGTTTGAGAAGTATGGATTTGATTCAACATACATTGCGATTCAGGCAGTGCTAACACTGTATGCGCAGGGCTTGATCTCGGGTGTGGTGATTGATTCCGGCGATGGAGTTACACACATTTGTCCGGTGTATGAAGAATTCGCGCTTCCACATTTAACAAGACGACTAGACATTGCTGGCCGAGATATAACTCGATATTTAATTAAGGTAAACCGTGCAAGTTAGCTCCAGTGGAAAGGGTCTTAAACGTTGATCTGCATTTTATAGTTACTTCTGCTTCGTGGATATGCGTTCAATCATTCCGCTGACTTCGAAACCGTTCGCATGATGAAAGAGAAGCTTTGCTACATTGGATACGACATTGAAATGGAACAAAGACTTGCACTTGAAACCACTGTTCTTGTCGAATCCTATACGGTAAGCATAGAATATGTCGGAGAATCGCATTTCATAGTAACCTGTTAACATTTTTTCAGCTTCCCGATGGTCGAGTGATAAAAGTCGGTGGTGAACGGTTTGAGGCACCTGAAGCTCTATTCCAACCGCATTTAATCAACGTTGAAGGTCAAGGTATAGCTGAGTTAGTATTTAATACAATTCAGGCAGCCGACATCGATATGCGACCAGAATTGTACAAACATATTGTCCTATCTGGTGGCTCTACTATGTATCCAGGTCTTCCCAGTCGTTTAGAACGAGAGATTAAGCAATTATACTTAGAACGCGTTTTAAAGAATGACATAGATAAATTATCAGTAAGTGTACTCATATCTGTGCCATAAAATAGATTGTGAACATGGTTCATTTACAGAAATTCAAAATACGAATTGAAGATCCCCCACGACGAAAAGACATGGTGTTCATTGGAGGTGCTGTCTTAGCCGACGTAACAAAGGACCGCGATGCGTTTTGGATGTCGAAGCAGGAATACCAAGAACAGGGACTAAAAGTATTACAGAAACTAACAAAAAGAAGTCAATAACGCGCCGATACACTTTCTGTAGTTGTCTTACTTTTAAGTTAAAACTAAAAGAAAAAAAAAACAATTTTTTATTCCATTATTTGTTAATCTATATTTTTTTGTCCTTATTTACATGCATATATTTTGTAATTCGTAAAACTTCTTACTATTAAAATTAAAACAACAAAAATAACAAATCTAAGCAAAATAATGGCATAAATATAGTTGTATCCTTTAAAAAAGTATTACAGCATAAGATTTTGTTGTTTCTGTGAAGAAGTATGAATTCAAACTTAATATATATGTAACGTGCAAAAATAAAATGAAAACAAAATACAAGAATAGATTGATTACTTATACCAACTCCAACATGTCTTGTGAATTTTATTTGATGTAGCCTGAAAGTATGCAATTACACATCGTCTGGGATAGGGAATTAATTTATTTTAAGAAATAAAAAAAAGTTGCGGTTCGTTCTAAGTTCTAAGGTCTTTAAATCAACTACAATCCATTGCAGGGGATTGTCAAAAAGAAACAAAATTGATCGAATATTCAAGCTTATCATAATGCAAGCAAATACATTCATATACCGTTATATTGTCGGCCTGTATATTATTTCCGCTTATATCTACTTCTCTCTTGTCATAAAATAAAGCTTCCATTCAATGGGTTTATATATGTATTTAAATACATCCGCCTTACATTATCGCAACTTGGCACCACTCGAATCAACTGACAACAGTCCAATGACATTTACGATTTCATAGCGGACGTAACTTCTGCTGCCGGTACAAGAAACTTGTCATGTTGAAAACTTCTTTGAATAAGAAACTACTAAATTTTCTAAAAATATCTGCTCGTTTTTTAACCGCAATGGAGCCACAAAACCTAGGTGCACCCCTAAACGAAGTTGTCAGTGAACTTGAGCGCTTTGCTCCTGTGTCACTAGCCGAGAAATGGGACAACGTTGGTCTGCTCATCGAGCCTTACATTCAGAGGTAAATATATTGTAATGTAAACAGGACATAGGAGATGTCATAGCTTTTAATTTCTAGACCAATTAAAACTATTCTGCTCACAAACGATTTAACGCTTAAAGTGTTGGAGGAAGCCGAAGAGAAAAGTACAGATATGATCATCTCATATCACCCACCGATTTTCTCGGGCCTTAAAAGGATAACTCAAAGGTAAGCTCTCCCAATTTCATACAAATGCATAGTATGTCACACACAATACAATTTCTTTTCAGCAATTGGAAAGAAAAGCTCGTCGCAGTGTGTCTTGCAAGAGGAATAGCCGTGTATTCTCCGCACACCGCATGGGACTGTGTTCACAATGGAGTGAACGATTGGTTGGCAAGTGCACTTCCCAACATTGAAAGCAATCCAATGAATGTAAGTTATACCACAGGTTCTTTATGACAAAAAATTTACTTTTTCCATTTCTGCATAGATTGACCCCGTCACAGGTTGCGGTCCTGGACGTATTCTTAAGCTTAAAAGTGATATAACACTCGGCGATGCCATAGAAAGTGTTCAAAAGCACATTGGATTGGACATTCATCTTGCTATGGGAGTTAACCAAACAAAGGCAAGCATCATCAAGACGGCTGCTATTTGTGCGGGATCTGGAGCGTCTCTACTTAAAGACGTGCCCGCAGATTTGTATCTGACTGGTGAGATGTCGCATCATGAAGTACTCGATGCACAACATCGTAATACATCTGTTATTTTGTGCAACCACAGCAACTCTGAAAGGGGCTTCTTGAAATCCTTTCAGCCAATCCTTAAAAACCTGCTTCAAAATAGATGTAATATAATTTTGTCCGAATGTGACAAGGATCCTCTGAATACACTCGTTAAGAATTAGAAATTTATGTTTCATTGTTTTGTTTATTTTAAATGGTTTCAAAATAGGAATGGCGAAAATTAAAAAAAGGAGCGCATGTGATACAACGTCTACTACTACTAAAACTTGTTTTAGAACCCTTTAGTGGAGACCCTAGAAGTGCGCAACAGTATTTTACACATATATCACATTTTTAGCATACAGCATCAAGAATAAAAACAGCCCCGAAAATATGCTACAAATTTTTGTACATTCAATTGCATGTTCCAATTGTTCTTCTTCGTGTGGCGCTACAGTCCAGGGTGGACCTGGTCCTCAACCAACATGCCTCTCCAGCCAGCACGATCTTTCGCTAGCTGCCTCCAGCTGCGCACTCCAAGCAGGTGGCGCACATAAGTGAAAAAGGACCTCAACCAACTTGGTTTGCGCAGCTGTAGGCAGCTAGCGAAAGATCGTTGTAGCTAGAAAGGCATGTTGGTTGAGGCCCAGGTCGTAGCGCCGAACGAAGAAGAAGAAGAAGCGTTCATGCAATGACAAATACCACCTCATCAGCAATGATCTATAAACCACTGATAGTTTGTATAGCGCAAAGTATGTACACTGACACCATCATCCATTTCCATCGCCCTGAAGTGAGAGCTTTAGCCCAAATCAGAGCTGCATATAGAGAAACTGATCTGACGTCCCGTGAGAGTAAGATTCTGCGTGCATAACCGGGTTCACTAATATTTGAAAGGATTTGAGAGAGTGGTGCTTACTTACTAGCATAATTAACGTGTTTCCTGAGAGCCTGTTGTCCAATTATTTGGTCCTAATAATCTGGCCCCAACTATGGACTTGGCATTTTCTACCTTCTTAAGACTGGTGATTAGCGCCGCCTTCGTTCGGCGTTTTTGAGTTATTTTCGAGATCACTGTATTCGTAGCAGCCTCCACGTCCTCTATGTGTTTTGCTACAGGGGCAATAGGGTTAGCGTCAGCAAAGCCGAACATTTTTCTCTCCCTCTGGAAGCGCTAGTCGAAGAACGCCATAATACATTATATTTCACAGAAGAGGTCTGAGGATCCCTGCAAAAGTCCAGTGGTGATGTTGTTGGATTTTATACCATCGTCGGTGTTAAACATAAGTCTCCTGTTCATAAAGTAGTCCATGATTATCCAGTGTGCCCATGGCGATAAGAGACGTACGCACGTATGCAAGTCAGTTGAGTTAAAAGCATTTTAACATCTAGTGTAATTACTAGACAGTACCTCAAACCTCTCAATCTCTTTCCATCGACAGCGTCCGCGGCCAGGTTTACCATAGATGCTATCGCCAACAGATTGTACTTGTTGATTTGCACGATCTTGATTGAAATTTATTTTTTATTTTTTTTTTGCGCTCCGACGTAGAAAATCCAGTTGGGACTTGGTTTTCAGAAACCAACAAGTTAAGGAGATAGTCGACTCCCTCGTCTCCTGCCCTTGGATTTGACATTTTATAACATTTATTTCCCTCCTTAAACAACTGATTCAAATGCAGGGTTTTTTAACTTGACTGAGAATGCGTGTGAGCTGCGTCAACAACTGATCAGCTTCCTGAGCAGACTACGTGAGTGAGAGAGACGGAGGCGTTGCTTATTAAGTGATTATGACTCTAAAGTTTAATAAATGTATATTTCCTACAACAAGCGTGTTGACAGAGAAAACGGAAAGATGGATATATTGGTTTTGTTGTGGTTTCATTTTCAAGCGAAATCACAACAAAAACGCGACACATCACAACTATTTTTTGTTGCAATTAAGAACCGTTGACGTTGCAGTTCTCCGGTAATAATTTAATCCAAATTAATGTGTTATAGATTCGCTAAGACTTGTCTGAGTACCTGGACATCACTGAATCACTGGACACGAGATTGTCGATGAACATGCTAGATAAGGTTCAACAGAGGCATTCGTAGGGCCGGACCCACCTTGGGACTACCCGGTTCCTTTGTTAGGGCTTTCATCGACGATTGGGTATCCCAACAGCGCAGCCAGAGGTAGCATAACTCTCCAGAATACTGTATGACCAAGTTCATGCTACCGAATGTCAGCAAGAAATCCGCGGCTTTGCTGTTATCTCTAGACAGAAAAGAGTGCAGAAAACTTGTCGGCGTACATACGGAACTCTTCACCTTCGCTAAGAACCTAAGTCTGCTTGGGCTTAGGGATAACACCCTTTGCGACGCCAGTGGAGAAATGAAAATTCAGACCAATTGCTCTGTCAATGTCTCCGCTTTGCTTGTATCAAGTGGCGGCTGTTTGGCGCTGATGTGGTGGGAGCTGATCACAGAAACCTCTGCTGGCCTTTCTTCGGAAAAACAAGAAACTACAATGAATGAAGGTTACTGCCTGGTAGAACAATGGACCAGTTTTTAAGTCTGAGTGCTCCAGCGCAGTGCATCCCAACCTCCAACAAAAAAAAATTCTTATGTTTTTTTTTTTTTTTTTAAATGAATAATAATATTTAATTTATTTATTTAATACGTTGTTTTATTGGAATTTTATAATAATAATAATTGAGTGGCACTACAGCCCATAACGGACCAGGGCCTAGCTTATACAACAACTACTCGTGTTGTTCTATTGTTCTTCACGAGGTGGTGCCGTGAAAAAATACTAGATGTCCCGTCCGGGGATCGAACCCAGACTTTCTGCGCCGCAGTCGATGCACTTACCACTGCGCCACGGCGACCACTTTATTGGAATTTACCTTACAAGAATTTTTTAGCTTATATTAGGTGAATGACAGCCATTTTTTTCCAAATTGCATCATTGTACGTAAACTTTTGTGGAGCACTGTAGATGCTAATTATGTAATTTGCTACAGATTTGCCGTTAGAAAATGACAAGCACATATCCCCGAGGGGCCTCTATACATCAGCAATCAAAGTCTTAGCGCAAGTGCACAGCTTTTGAATCGGTTCAAGCATTCCAAAACCCACAGTTCCATTCTGTGTGAGTAAATCTTCCCAAGGAGGAACATCAAGTAACACAAAAGAGACTTCTTTAAACACAAACATATATTTATTTATTCATTGTTTCTTTATTTTCTCTCATATAATAATTTTTCCATAGAATTATGTATAAGTTTTACACACTCAAGATGCTTTGGTTATTGCTGTATGCGTATATTTTATTTGTCACTAAATAAAAATATTCCTTTTGTTTATGTATTTTGTATTAAATAGTAGTTTTTAAGATCTAGTTAAGTTAAAATTTGTTTTCTTTTATTTTACCTTTTCTTCTTGCGCACATGCTGCACACGTGTCTTTGGCAAATAAAAATAAAAACATTGACGAACATATATAGTTGAAATGAAAATAAAATCACAAAATATCGAATAGAATTGATTTGAAGAGACAAACATACAAATGAATACAATTTAAAATTAATCAATCATACTGAAAACTACAGGCAATAGCTTAGAATATTCATTTCTTTTGTTTTGTTTTCTTTTGAGTGGTAATCGAACATGTATACAGAGTTTTGTGTCTTTGCTTTTCAGTTAAGTTTCATTAAATAAATAGGTTCCTAGAATACAATTAAACGATTTAAAGTCGGTAAGTTAAAGAAATAACTTTTTAAGTTTAAGTCTACAATAAGCCACAAATTGGTGGTGGTTGTGGTGGCGTCACGCGCCCACAACTGTGGTGCGGAGTGAGAGGCCGCCCATCTAAGTCTAAGCATAGGGGGGAAATCTGGGGAGCGGGGGAGTAATGCACGAGCAAAAGGCATACATGTTTGAATAAAAGTCTCATTAACGTTCTAATAAATAAATCGCACATACATTTTTTGTTCATTTTTTTTTGTTTTGTGTTTTAATTTTAATCTAAGCCTATGAATATAGAGTTTCCACACAACAAGTTCTGTTTGTTTTGTTTTCTGTTTTTTTCTCTCCAAAATTGGTTTACATTTATGTGTATAGCTTATATTTAATTTCTAGACTAAATGTTGAATCTGAGTTCATCTACCCAACAACATCTAAGAGGTTGTTATTCTAATTTTGATTTTACGTTGAATACGAAATTGATTTTGGTTGCACCAGTGTTTCGCAAGAAATTTCATTTGTTCCGTTTCCATTTTGTTTCATAAATAAGTTAGGGGGTCCTTGGGGGAGCACACAAATCTACTAAATAATGTAAGGACTATCAGCTAGGACATACATATGTATAAGTATCTTATTCTACAAAAACCAAGATTTAAAAATGTATATTTGTATTTATGTACCTTTATCGCTTGGAATGAGGGGGGGAGGGGAGTTCTTTGATTTTGCTTTGGTGTAGCTACTAATATAACGTGTGTCTGTGTTTAAACTCTAATGCACAACTTAACTAAACTCTAAGGATATTTGGCGTATCTATGCCCAAAACTAAAGTTATTTCCTTCCATTTTTTTACACTTGTTTCTTCCTTTTTTGCTGTCACTTATTTTAAGCAATTGACTAGAGAGGGATGTAGTACACATGTATGTATGTGTTTGGGGTTAATAGAGATGCCATGACAAAAACGAATTTCGATTAGTTGCTGGTTCACTTGTCGACGCCGAGGAATTTAGCGGCTTCGTCAGCGGACGAAAGAAGCTTGTTGAGGATGCCTTGATCGCTGATGCCAAGCAAGTTGCCGATTAGGTCGGATTGGTTGTTGTGCTCTTCGATGTTCTCCTTGTGCTCGCCCGATAGGCGACTGTTGCGCCACTCACTGGTGGCTTTCGAAAAGATCTCTTGAATAGTGTGCGAGCGCAGGGTTGTGGCCAGACTCATACTTGTGGGTGGCTGTTCGTCGTCGTCATCATCGGAGCCGCTGTTGTTGGCATTTGTCGCACCGTTACCAGAATGCCCACCATTGCTGTGCTTTTTCATGTGACGTAGCATGCTGTGCTTTAGGGTGAACTTCCGCAAGCATATGTCGCACTGGAATGGGCGCTCTCCGGAGTGGGTGCGCATGTGGCGTCGCAGGTCTTCGGTGGACCAGAAGCGACGTACGCAGAAGGCGCAGATTACCTTGCGGTTGGTGTAGTCCGGGTACTTGCCACGGCTTTCGTCGCGCTTCTCATCGTCTTCTGTTGACTGGACCTGGCTGTTGACGTCGGCTTCGTTGTCAATCGCTCCCTTGGACAGGAGAAGAGCAAACTCTTGAGCATGGTGGATTTTTATGTGGTCCAAGCATTGCAGCCGCTCCGCGAACGAGCTGTCGCACAGATGACACTTGAATGGCAGTTCAGAGGACGAGACTATCTGTGGGATTGGCTCAACCTTGCAGACTACATTAGCAGGCGTTGAATTCGCGCTGACTGCTGGCTCTGGATTCTCGGGTGCGGGAGCAATCGGTTTCTGCGGAGGCGTTTGAATCTTCTCGAGTTCTTTTTGCTCCTCCAGCTTTTTCTGTTGCTGGAGTTGCTGTTGCTGCTGCAGTAGTTGTTGCTGCTGCTGTAGCTCGATCTCTTCGACAGACTTCGGCACAGGCAGCGGTTCGTTGACATCTTCAATAGGGACGTACAAAGACACGGCCGATTCGACGTTGCCGTGCTTTCGCAGCAAGTGGCGATCGCAGTTGCTTTTGGTTGTGAAAAGCAGTGGACAGTGGGAGCATTTGAAGGGTTTTTGGCCAGTGTGAGTAAGGATGTGACGACGTAATGAGCTTGACCAAGGGAACATGCGCTGGCAGTACGGACACGAAACTCGGTTCGGGGCCGAGCTGTAAGCGGACTTTTTCTTGGGTTCCTGTGAGCCGGCCATGTCCTCTGGCCCTGAGTTATTGCTTTCTGATGCACTACCGGAGGCCACTAAGCCCTCTTCATCGCTCTGCTCCATTTGGTTTACGACATCGCTGCGAAAGTAGCTGTTGAACGACATCGAGTTGGTGGCGTTGTCAACCAGTCGAGACACTGAGGCGAGGTCGTTGTTTTCGTCCTTGAATCGAGAGCTGGCCACTTCCTTTAGTATCTTACCCACAGACTCAGCTTGAGCAATCATGTTGTTGGACAGTTTGAGGCCAAAGTCCTTGGTGAGCGAACGGTCCTCATCGACCGAGTTGGTGCTGTAGGGATTCTTAGTGCCGCCAGCCTTCATCGCCTGCTCCAGAATGGATTCGGCCACCTTCTTGGCGGCTTCAATTGTGTTTTGTTCTTGAAATTCATGTAGTTTCAGATTATCGGGCTTGCGATCTTCTTCCTCCTCCTCATCCTCGTCCTCATCCTTCTCGTCGTCCTCGTCGATGACCAGCTTCGGATCGTCATCCTCTATGCTGCCGTTGTTCGTGTTGGACGATGAGCTGAGCGACTTTCGAAGATTACTTATGGCGGCTGAAGGATTTTGCGCCAAAACGCTGCTGGAACCCTGCGACAGGGCCTGCTGCAGTATGTCGGTGTCCTTGCGCGCCTTAAGTTGCTGGGCAAGTATGGCGTACTTCACTTGATCGGAGATGGCGCTGAGTGTGTTCGAAATCATGCCACCGCTGCCCATCGAATGTGCCGCCTCCATGGGTGGGTGCGGCGACTGCATGTGGGATAGGACCGAACTACTGGCACGGCCACGCATGATGTGGTGTCCACTGCGTTGCCGCTGTGCCCAGTACTGGGGATGCTGTTGTTTGATATGCCGTTCCATGTTTGAGCGCAAGGTGAACCGAGCTGAGCAGTGCTCGCAAGCAAATGGACGCTCAGTGCGGTAACGACGCTGTTTCTGTTTCGGCATTAGGACTCCGTTCTTGATGACCATCTTCACCGGTCCCGAATTGGCCACTGATGAAGGAAGGATAGCCGAGGGGTGCGAGGCGGCGCCCATATGATGATGACTGCGGGGAATCAAAGGCATTTGTGTTGACGACGGGGTGATGTTTCTCGGCAGCAACTGGCTCTTGGCGGGAGTCGGCGAATGCGGCCGTGAATTGGACTGCTTCAGCAACAAGGAACTCTCTTCTGCCTTGGACGGCAGTGTTGAGTTGTTGCTGGTAGGTGTTAAGGAGGACGGAGGCTGGGAGTTAGCTGCGTGCTCGAAGAGGGAGCTCATCATTGGCGCGAATTTGCTTTGATCGTTGATGTTGTTGGACAGGAAAGAGTTCTGAAGGAAGAAGGGAGGCGGGAACACCAAGTTTCTGTAGAGCTCCGTCAATTGCAGGTAATGAGCAGGATTCATTTTGGACATTGCTTCGCTTAGCAGCCGCTGTTGTTCGAGCAAAAGCTGGCGATTCTTCTCCAGTGTCCTGATGTCGATGTGCTGCTCGTCGGTGGAGATGCGGGACGGGAGAGTTTGCGGCAAACTCGGGGACTGTGGTGCTTTCTCCTCGACCTTTGGCGTCTTTAACGGCTTCTTGCTCAGATCCAAGGCATCCATGCTGAGGTCCATCGGCCTAGTTGATTTTTCTGGCTGTGCCTCAACAACTTCGCTCTCGTTGTCGGCCTCATCGGAGTGACTGAACGACGCCGCAGCCTTGTCAATGAGTTTCTCCAAGCTCTTTACCTGAATCTTGAGTGGCTTTGATTCAGCCTGCAGCATCTCCTTCAAGTGCGACACCGGTGTGGAGCGATCCTTGGGCGGATGGTTCTGGTCCAAGTCGTCGTCGAACTCCGGTGAGGAGAACATGTGAAGCTTCTTCATGGCGTCGTCGCAGTTCGAGTCTTCCGACGGATGGTAGATTATGGCTCGTTTCACCTCGTCGCGAGTGGTCTTCGCATGACGATTGCGAAGGTGTCGCTCGCAATTGGCTTTGGTGGTGAAAGCGTAGTTGCAGATGCCGCATTCGTACGGTCGATCGCCATTATGAGTGCGCATGTGACGAACCAGGGCGGCCTTGTCGTGAATCGAATACGTGCACATATTGCAGCGGTAGGGGCCGGGGCCCGCGGCGCTGAGATGAATTCGATTGTGCCCCTTGAGTGCGCGTAGATTTGGAAACACTGCCGTGCACAGCTTGCACGGGAACTCACCGCGCAGCTTCATTTTACGGAATTCCGAAGTGAACGCATCTTGTGCCTCCTCCTCGCCGTTCTCCGCGCCATAGTTGCTAATGGGGGCGTTGACAGAATTCTCGAAGTTGCGCAGAAAGTTGCTTGTCGATGAAGACGAGGTCAAGTTTAGAATGGACTGGATGTCAGCGAGCTCCTTGGAGTCCTGGTACTGTTCGAACTGCGACATCTTTATGGGGGTCTTGTCCAGCTCGGAGGACTTGACGTCGGACAGGGAGGGCGAAGACGCCGAGAGGCTTGTCATGCTTTGTGCTGTGGATTTGTTTTTCAAGTACAGTCGTGCGAAGAACTCCTCTCGCCGTCCCGTCTCGTCGTCGTCCAAGCCTCCTGAACTCTCGCTGTACGTACGCTGTTTGCGAGTGGAGAAGTCGTGGGCGTCTACACTCAGATTTTTCCCGGACGATGCACAGTCCTTCTCGTGAATCTCAACCGCACTGGCACACGGGAACGCCCTGTAGCACTTGGAGCACTCAAACTTCTGGCTCGACACCGACGTTCGCAGGCTCTGCTCACACACGGACTTAGCGATGAGCGGGAACTTCTCGCTGGAGAAGTCCACAAATGTCAGATCTTTGAAGCCGGGTGTAGTCTTCTGCTTGCTGGTACACGGGTGCACGTTCAATTGCTTGTGGGTCTTGAACACCACGTCGCAGTAGCGGCACTTCGCCGGGATGTCCGAGTGATCGCAGTCCATGTGCGCGTCCAGCGCCAGCATTCCCCCAAAGTCGTTGCGATTGCACACCGGACAGAAGAGCTTCTGCTGCTGTTGCTTCACATCGTCGATAACATCGGCCTCTTCGATTATGCCCTTCTCGGCGTGCGCATTATCGATGATGTTGTTGTTGTTGATGGTGGTCTTCACGCGTCGCTTCATCACGGCCATGTCGTCCACGCTGTCGGTGCTCTTGCGCTTAAAATTGCAAATGTTTTTATTGTTCGTATTGTGGTTGTTGTTGTTGTTATTGGAACTCTGGCTGATGGCACTTGATGAATCCGTTGAGCAACCACCATCACTTTCGTAGCTTTCGCCGCCACCACCACCACCTCCTCCCGTCACAGTGTCACCATTGCCATTAACAGCCACACCGTTGCTGACGTTTGACGTTTTGGAGGGCATCGAGCCGCCTGTCGCTGTGCTTGAAGCTCCAGCCAATTGCTGGTCGCTTGACGGTAAAACTGGATTCATGCTGGAGGTGCCGCCATTGCCCGCACTGCCACCACCACCACTAACACCACCACCGCCACCGCCACTGGTCCCACTGCCACCTCCACCCTTCGTGCCGTTCGAATTCCGGTGATAGTGTTGCTGGTGCTGCTTGTGTGTACGCATGTGGCGGTGCATATTGCCGTTAGTGGTGAATGTCAGCTGGCAATATTTGCAGTTAAAAGGTCGCTCGCCAGTGTGCACTAAAACGTGCCGATCCAGCGACGAGGCTGATGACAGAACCTGCAAACAGAGATAAAGAGACAGAGATAAGTCGCGGTGTTTAGCCGAAAAACGCTCGTGTGCCACTTTCTTAGAGAAACGTAACCACACCTCCAAGCGCCTTAAGCAGCGGCTCGTCGGCGGACGCCAGCGATACTCACCTTAGAGCAAATGCGGCAGGTGAAATTTTCGGTGTCCCCAGATGAATAATTATGACATCGAATGTGATTGGTAAATTCATGCGGTGTCGCCGACACAACTTCACAAATTGGGCAAAGGTACTTCATGTCGTCACGTTCACCCATGCCCGACTCGGGGCTGGAGACGACCGATGCAATGTTGCTGGCGGATGGGGAGGCGGACGTCGACGAGGTGGGCGACGATGAGGATGACGATCCGGACGATGCGGCCGACGAGGCAGAGGTGTTCAAGACGTGGCTGCTGCTCGCATCCACGAAGCCCGACTCGTTGTTGTTCGTTGTGGCTGTCAGATTGGCTGTGGCCGATGACTTTGAGTCGTTGTTCGATGTCTTCTGCTTCAAGTTGATCACAGACTCTGGAATGTTTTGGTTGCTGCTGAAACGGAACTTCTTCCGCAGAGAGTGCGGACTGTCGGTGCACTCCAGATGAACGGTGCGCTTGTCGCGGCCACTGTTGCCGCCACGCCGGCGATGATGGTAGTGATGTTGACTATGCGATCGCCTGCGCTGATCCCGCTGATCGCGATCGTCCGATTCGTCCCCATCGGACTCATGACTGGCGTTCAGCTTCATATTGGCATCGGATAAAATGGCATCCATAAGTTTCAGGTTTTGCAATTGTAATGCTGTGTTGGTCTCTTTTTTTATGTCCGCACAGATTGCCGATTGTGCGCGCCCCAAATCCATGGGCTCAATCGATGAATTCGACGTTGTCGATTCGCGTCGGTCCATTTTCTGCATTGGAATGTCTGTTAATTGCTTTTTGATTGATGTCTTTAGCATTTTGTGTTTGTTCGGATTTTCCCTCGAAATCAGATTTAAGTCTGAAAATAGCAGAAAATACGCGTTAACAGTGTCGAAATGATGCATTTATGTTGATGCAAGGCAATCGAAATCGAAACGAATCGCCCCGAAATTTGCTTTCATCAGCGCGAAAACGAATCAGTGACACACAAAGGAAAAGTAAACACGACCACCTAGATGTGAGCAGACGGACAGACGTAGAGACGGACGGACGGACGGAGGGGTGAACAGTGGAGGTGTCATGTGGAATGAGTGGTATGGAAATCGGAAATGTGCAAGCATTTTTTCTTTTCAAATTATGGACCTTTATACGCCGTTATTTTCGTCTCTCTTGTGGTGTGTTTTTTTTTTCTGCTTATTGGTGCTTTAATTGATTTTGGCACTATGTACACCTTAAGCAGGATGTCAATGAGTGGTGTGGTATAAGCTTCCAATAGCATTGGATTTCAGATGCACATATTCAATAGCCGTTGACACAATTCCTTGAATGAAATTCGCGGCTAACGTGCCTGTATTCATAGGAAACTGGTCGTTTGATGTGTCGTGATGGGAGGAGCTTCAAACCTTTTACACAAGAGAGGAGGAGAAAATGCCGCGGGATAGTAAAGTCTTTCGGGTGTTTTACTGTCGAAATTGAACTAGTTTGTCGTGTCTTGCAGCAAAACTTGTTTCATTTCAAAAAAAAAATTCTGAAGGTCTGATGGTGAAATTGAGAGAGTCACTTACGACGACTTTCCTAATTTCAGTCAAGTGCAACCACAAATATTTATCAAGCACTACCCTCTGGGTAGGGTAGTCCATATCACAAAGATAGGTTGAGGTTGAGGTCATTAAAACAGATTTTCCCAACCTTAAGGGTTGATACCCATTCAGATACAAACGCATATTTCAGTCAATTAACCCTTGATTTGTCTCGCATACGTTTTGCATTCTTAATTTATCAAAACAGACAATTGAGTGTCTTGGGAGTTAATGTGTGAAATGCTTCTCATTTAAATTGGATTAACCTGAGACAGTTCAACCTCACACTCTGACGAGCTCAATTTTGTAAGAAGATCCGGACAACAGAATTTGCAATCGAATCAAAATTTGAATATGAATTTTTATTTTCATTCGAGTCGAAAAATGAGTTCAGATTTTGTTCTGTTCGATTTTACAATTTTTTTTTCTCTGTTTTTGTGCAAACAATGAAAACAACAACTTTGAAATCTTTGGTTCGGCAATCAGTTAAAAACAACAGTTGAAACAACAAATCTTTGGGTTTCCAATCAGAGGAGACCGTGACTGAGGTCGTGATAACCAAATGGGGAGTGGCAGATTTATGAATTCATAATTTCAGGTGGAATGTTTTGAAGCGAACGAATGCTCATATAAAACTTAATCTTTTGGAGAGATTTCTCGTGGAGATGATTGATAATTTGTAAGGATAATGTTCAGATACTTTGTCGGAATTTTTTGGAGGGTGATATGTGTATGTACAATATGTACATATGTAAAAGGCAGTGCAAAAAGAAATAAAAAATGAATGATAAACCTTATCTGGCGTTATATGTTTTTGAACTGTTATAAATTATGGGACAGAAAAGTTTGTATCTTTTAATTCAGCTCAATAGAAAACACTATATAGTCAATTTCAATTCGAAATATCCGGAAACGCGAGGCATGCGAGTAAAACAGTTCAAATTCGTAACACCGAAGCTATGTTTTCGTAAACACTGTCCCTGTCAGTTCGCAAGCAAAAAACATCACGCTCTGAAATTGCAGACATATTTGACACACTAGGGGAAACGATTGGGTTCGATCACTGTGCAGGCATAACTTAAATGGCAGAAAAGTAAAAATTGCGCAATGAAGTGTTTGGCGTAGCATGCTATGGGGAAAATTGTTTGTCCTTCGATGAATTAATGGTGAATTTTTATCTTACTACACCTAAAGAATCTGAAGAGTTATGCTGCGAGAGCCTTAACAAAATTAATAAGAATAAAGGTAATACATCCCTTTAAGTCGAATTTGTTACTGTTGGCAAATTTAGTTCAAGATAGAGACTTTTGTTTTGAAAAATAGGAAATGATAAGACAAGGGAAATTTCGACTTTATGAAGAATTAGCTAAAGCAATTATTCCTGTATTAATATTCAACTAAGTCATACTGAGTTAATCTACAAAACAAGAAAACTAGAAGATGTCCATGACAGTTGTTTAGAGATGTATTAAATTAATGAAGGCAACTTTGCCTTTTTAGAAAAAGTATTGAATTCCGAGACAGTTGATTGTCTCATTCAAAAAAGTAAACAAGCGTAACAGTTCTAACATTTTCGAAACTAAGGACTTTAATGGATGAATGGCAAACGGATAAATCGCTTACAAAAAATTTTTGAAAAAAAATCCTCTAGTTTCTAAAATAAAGAAGTGCATAACCCTCCAGACTCCTATAATTTTCTTTTCAAATGAAGTTACAATATCAAGTTGATTCGAAACTTACATAAATCTTAAAATCACAACAACTTAACTATATGAAGCTATATGAAGCAGTACTCTAAAATTCTGATTGTATAAACATACATAAGTAGACATACATATAAGCAACCAACCGTCACAAATACAAATAAGCAATAGATTGGCAGATTTTTCAATTAAAGTGTAAAAGTAACCTTAAAATCAAATTGTGCCAAATTTGTTTAAGTCCCCTAAGATAACTCTACATTTTCCAAATCTTATTGTGAAACATTTCGTAAAATTAACTATTTTGTTGAATTTGCAAAAATTCCCGTCGGGAGTGTAACTTTTGTGGAGCATCCCTCAGACATTAACATGCGCAAAGTTTACTTCACTTTTTCTTTTCCTTTTTGTACCAATTTGAATTATTTATTTTGGAAATGTTGAGAAGTCCAATATATCAACGGCTTATTTTCATAATTAGTTGCCCTTCAAGCTGATCCTTTATACATTTTCTTATCCTCCACTTATTTTTAAATATTTTTTTTTTCAAGGCTTTTAGCAGAAATCTCTATACACCTCTAAAATGTTATTCAGTTTTTAAAACTTATAATATTCACTACTACGCCCTTTGAAAGAATAATCATCTTCGACTAACAACGAATTCCTTGGTCACCTTACACACAATTAAAGATTACGACACCAGAAAAATCATGTAATTCGCGCATTATTATTTTCATCATCAAAAACAAAAAATGTCTAATCCTTAAAAATGTCCACAAATCAGGCACAATTTTTTCCAATATTTTCGAAAATTTTAAATTAAAACTCTTACAAATTTCGCACAAAATTTTCAAACAGTTTTTTTTATGTTCGACTAAGAATTGTCATTTCTTCCGATTATCCCTCACAGAACGACCAACGTCACACCACAAGGACAAGAGATTACGTGGCCTTATAAATCACAGTAATCCAAAGGAAACAAAACACACACTCCATCGACAACTCAGTTCACTGCCTAAATCCAAGATGACACTTGTCTTTGGGCTAAACTCAATGATAACTTGATTTGACGAATTATCCATTTTCGCAAAAGTTATCGCTCACTCCACTTTTCGTTACAAATCCATCACGGTATCCTTTTCCAAATCCCAAAATTTCACAAACAACGAAACTATTTTGTTTCAAAATATTTTTTTTTTGCTTTACCTTTTGTTAAGTAAATTTATTGAATTCAGCACTTTCTTTTTATTATTTCCGTATCATGTCATATCGCACTCTATTGGAAATCGACTATCACACACGGTAGCAGCTCACGGCTCACGGTGAAGGAACGACGGAGACGCACGAACACGAAATGATTTATTTAAACACGAACGATTTTGAAGAAGCACCACCATCCGGGGCCTGCTAGCGCAACTGTTATAATATAAGATTCTCTTTTTCCGTTTGCTTCCGTTTCCGTTCTTGTCTTCAGTTTCTTTTTTTCTCAAAAAAAAAAATTTTCTCGTTTTAATGTGTGTATGGAGGAAGGAGGCTTTCTCTTGCTCAACCCTACGTCATTTGTAGCTTCACGTTCGCCAGATGAATTTCAACTGATGTGATAGACCATCGCACGTCAACTATTTAAATAAAAACATTTCCCCTCTCGGATATTCAGAGAAGAAGAGAACACAAAACTCTGAAAGATACACACAAGAGCAAAGGTGTAGGGTGGCGCACAGCAGGCACACAGCACAGCACACGGTCGAGAAAATTGAGAAAACCCGAAGAATGAGAAAGACGAAATGGAAGAACTCTTCTCAATGCTGCCGCCACCGAATCGAAACTCACCGCACCGACACCAACATAAACATAAACGACAAATACGAACGCTCGAATGCCACTGCCAGCAACAACAAAAAGCCCAGCGTCGATAGGGCGACGACGACACAATGTCGTCTCTGCTCTACGCTCCACAGTGCACACACTACGGCGGCGACGAAACCCGAACGGTGGAACACCAAACAACACGAACACGCAGAAAATAATTATCTGTATCTGTATCTCAGAAAATTCAGGTGACGCACACACACAGCCACGGGAATGATTCGCCGTCGTCGCTGTCTCTCGTCATACTCACACTCCGCTCCGGTTTCTGGATACATAAGGTGAGGTGAAGCCTTAGATGCGAGAATGAGAGGGCGAGATACTCTGCAGTCTGCACACCCCAAGCAGAAGAATCTGTGTGTGGTGTGTGCTCCGAAAAGAAAAATAAGAGGTAGTGGATCTGGTCGGGATCTGGGCGCGTGTGTGTGTGTATGTGTGTGTGTGCGAGAGAGCCTGAGGTGAGATAAGCAGAAGCAAAAGCAGCAGCAGCAGAGCAGCGGATGTCGGATAGGTGTGCTACTCTACTTGCCTTCTTGCTTGGCCTGCCTGCTTGCCTTAGCTGCCGACCAACGGAGAGGCGATGTGTCTTGTCGATTATATAAGGGCGAACGACGAAGACGCACACTCTGTGCCTGTGACTGAAGAAGATGGAGCCTGCCTGTTCCGTGCGAGTCTGATGACCTCAATGGGTCATATAGTTCAGGAGACAAACGCTTGCAGGTACATACTATGTACAGAAGGATGGATGGATGGATGTGTAGAGACGAACGGTGATGGTTTTTAATTAAAGATACATGTATGCATACGGAATTTATAAGAATGTGTGTGGAGGGCCAGGCAATAAGACGACAACGACGATGACGGCGGTTACTCGTTAAGGAGCACGGATGTCAGAGAGTAGAGAACATGCGATGCATAAAGGTGGCGGGGTTCCGTGTCACGTTTTACGTTTTAGAGGTCATCCCAGGAAAATACAATTTCACTACAATTCCCACTATCTGCTCGTACATTCAGCGTGTTCCAATGGGCAGACTTGTTCAATGTTATTGATTTGTTTAGATACTGATGGGAGATTTGAATTTGTGATTGATTGATACATGTAACGATGTGCTCACTGTCGAGACAAGTCTTATCACTCCAATTGCCTTGTCTTTCGCCCAGATAGAGTTTTGTTTTGATACCCTGGTGGCAAGATTATCAAGGTCTGTCGTCAAGCTTTGACGCGAAGAAGGTAAGTTTGTGCCTTTAGAACGGAATCTTGTTTGAGAGTCTTGTGAATGTACGGACGTCAAAGGTGTGCTGTTCTTCTTTGGAACGATAACTGAAAGGCATGTTATATTGTAGATAATAAATCTTTGTTGAGTTCTCGGATATAATATAACTTATAACAAATATTACTTAACACGCAGTCTTTTGTGTACAAATTTCTTTTACCAATTGGGTTCTAAGGACACGTGTTAATCGCATCAAAATTCACCTTGCGCGGTAAATATAAAACTTTTACTTTGTATTTAATTTTGTTTGGAAGCTAAATGAAAGATGAAACAGAAAGAAAGAGAAAATGCATATCATATCAATTTAAATTTTAATGTTATCCACTTGTGCATATATTCACCACTAACCTGTCAAAATTGTACATTACATTTTTACAGAATTGTTTGATGACTTAAGACTTTAAAATCTGATTTGAAGTCAAGACATTAGTCCATATTTTAACATTTTGGACAAGTCTTAAAAGATTTGTCAACTTGTCACTATTGTCTAACGCCGCATATGACAGCGTGCATAGAGACGAGCTATACAGTGCCATGTCTAGTTTTGGCATTCCTACCGAACTCGTCAGATTGTATAGGATGACGATGGAGAACACTCGCTGCGCCGTCAAGGTCGGGAAAGAACTCACCGAGACCTTCAATGTCAAAAAAGGTTTAAGACAAGGCGATGCGCTGTCATATGACTTTTTCAACATCATCCTTGGGACGATCGTGCGTAACTCACAAGCCAACACGAGAGGCACGATCTTCCAAAAGTCAGTTCAATTGCTAGCTTACGCCGACGACATTGACGTGATTGGACGAACACAGCGAGCCGTCAAGGAGGCGTTTGCTGGCATCGCATAGCGGAAGCGGCTAAAATGGGTCTTGCGGTTAATGAGGGCAAGAAGGACGCACAACATCGGCGTCTCGGACAGAGCGGACCACTGGGCAGCAGTAACTTTGAGGTAGTCAAGGACTTCGTCTACCTCAAATCCGTGGTAAATAGGGACGACAAAATCAGTCTTGAAATCAAACGCAGAATCATTCTTGCCAATCGCTGTTTCTTTGGGCTCAAGAGGCAATTGAGTAATGAAGCCCTCTCTTGATGGATATTTCAAGACCCTTGATCTAAAAACTGCAAGTCAAAAACAAAACTTTACAGTTTACGCTTAAAAGTAGCTGAAAATAGATCAACTATTTTTGCAGATTTAACTATTGATAGGTGTGCTTTTGAAATTCATCAAATGTCACAGAGGAACAAGAAATTTGAATTTTAATTGCGCCTCCTTAAAACGAAACACAACAGTTTGACATTTACAGCAAAAAGTAAATGTTCCTTCTTTTTATTTTTCTGCAAGATGAAGTAAAACTCCAGAAAACGTGAAACAGAAAAGTCCATGTCAAACGAAACAAAACCAAATTCATCGGTTACGAAGTATGTATCGCAGCAGCTAATTATACACTTAAACTCCGCCCATTTTTCCATCTCCCAATATAAACAGATGTGTTAACGCCATCCGCATAAATCATGCCCACACATGCGCCCAACAACGAACATCCCATTCCATTTAAACAGTTTGACTAATATTTGACATTTCTCAAGACGATTTCAGTATGTCCCACAAAAAAACCAAGATTCTATCGAAATCCTATGTATCTCACTTAAATTTATATTTGCAATGAAAGACACAGTTCTATCTATTTTCGGCAAGCAAGTTTATTAGTATTTAATTTATTGCCAAACGACACGCCAGGCTTAGTACTCGTGTCAAGAGGTTTTTAAGGTTTTTTATTACACTTGACTTCGCTAGGGATGTTCGAGGAGTTCGAGTTTTTTTTTTTCCCGGATTAGTTGTCAAAGAATGTCGACAAATTAGAACTGATTGGAAATTTATTATTTTCTTTTGAATTGACAGATTTGTTTTGAATTTTGATTTGACACTGGGATATCCAATGCTTAAGAGAAAGGTTTTTTACGGTTGAATCATTTTGCTAAAATGTTCTCAATTTGGCATCACTTCTGTAATGTCAAGTTTAAGATTTAATTATTTGACTAGCAACCTGCGTTTCCTTGCGGTTAACAAGGAAAATAACTATTGCAGGTAATCTTTGAAATAATTTCATGACTCAGAGAATAACAAGAACCTTGTAAAAATTCGAAAGTGATTCTCCAATATCAAGCTCAGACCGCAAAGGAAGATTGTGGTAATCTTTGCTATCGAAATCATAATCGGTCTAGCTTGAAGTAGAAGCTTGTACATGCCATCAATGATCTACAACACAAAGAGGTGTGAAGGTGAGCTAATTCGATGAAGCATAAATGACAAGAACTTAACGATTAATGAATGAAATGAAATCCAGATGGATGGTTTTGAGGCTGAAAAGTGGTTTAATTTCATATTTTTTTCTGGGTCAGTTACATGTGACGTTTCGCAAAATTTTGTTTTCATTAAATGTTTCAGTCAAATGGCGTCTCATTTCGGTTGATTCTTTTCAGGTTCACTGACCCTGTTGAATCGTAGCACGAAGCATAAGAACCTATTTGCTGATAGGTTATGCATAAATTATTTCTCTTATCGATCTCTTCTGTTGATTGATTCAAATGATATTTCATCAGTATGGGGGCGATGATGTCGTATGACCATAAGGGTGTTGGGATTTCACAGACACGTGAATACGTTTGGAAGTGTTTAGTCTGATTCATACGCATATGTGTTATTATTGGATTAGGCATGAAGAAGATGTTATGCAGACGGAAAAGTTTGTGGTTTGGAGATGTGGGACAAAAAATAATGAGGTGGCGCAATTTGTTTTTGAACTGACAATGGTGTGTTTTTTCTTGCATATTAATGGTGTGTCGAAACAAGTGTACTCAAAACTTCAGATTTGAAGGATAAACATTATGTTCTACAAATCATTTGTTCTACCAGTTATGCTATACCAATTTATAATTGGTATTACAGCCCAAAAGAGAGAAGGGCCTAGCTTCTACAACAACTACTCGTGTTGTGCTTGCTACTGTTCTCTCACGAGTAGAAGGGACCAACAGTTTTTGCAAACTCCGAACGGTGAGATTTGAGAAGCTCTCCATAGACAATTAATACTTTTTGAGTGTTGTCAGCGGCTCGGAAGAGGTGGTGCCGTAAAAAAATGCGAGATGTCCCGTCCGGGAATCGAACCTAGACTTTCTACGTGTCAGTCGACACAGTCCTGCTATATGGAGGCAAAATCTGGACGATATAAAAAAGACAGAGCTGATTCTACGTCGAAAATATGGTGGAAGGAGAAGACATAACTGCAATCTTTACGTGCTGTACCAAGATGTGGATGTAGTCCGTAAGACAAAAATCAGTTGACTGTATTGGCCCGCCACATCGAGCGCATGAACCAAAGAGAGTTTTCGAATGCGAGCCTTTCGCTACAAGAAGTAGAGGAAGACGACCTCTCCGGTATAAAGATCAAGTAAAACAGCTCGGTCTTAATGAGTGGAAACAGCGTGCACAGCGCTGTCAAAGATGAAAGGCAGCGCTATGGCTTGCTGGCCTAAGCTCTTAATTTATCTATGTACATATTTACAGATGTGGGGATACATGAATTGTAATTGAAAGAAAGTTCAAAACAGTGCAAACTGCAGTACACTTTCAATATTAAGAAAAACTGAAGACTTATTTTTGGAACCTATTTCCGTCAAGGCTCATGCTGAAATTTTAACAAATTTGTTAATCTTGTCGTTGTACTCCAACGCAGATTTTCTGCAACTGCTGTTATTACAGTGGCCGTCTTAAGAACATATAAATTTACGGACGCGAATCCAACCAGAAGTTAGCTTTTTTAACAATTACTCGGGATGTGCATGCTATTGTTCTCTTAGGAGCAGAGGGAACCTGCAGTTTATTGCTGACTCTGAATGACATAATTTCAGAAGACTATTCGAATTGTTTTCAATTTTGTCAGCAACCCAAAGAGTTTGTGCCGTGAAACGATGTGGGATGAACATTACAATCCAGGAACACGAACTTAGCCAATGCGCCACGCTGTCCGTTATTTAAAATCTAATTTTAAAATTGAAAATTAAGCGAAGAGATCCGTTCGAAAGCAAAGTCCTCCGTATGAATGACTGAATGACAAACTGTATACACTGTACAGCGACACACATGGATCTGATAAAACAAGTTCGTTTCTTTAGACTTAGATCGCTAGGACATGTGGTGCACACAACTGGCAAGGAACCTCAGTCAGTTGAACGTGAGTGTCTCAAGGCAATTAGCACAAGACCGGGCTAGATGGAGGCGTATGTTGGTTGAGGCTCAAGTTCACACCGAACTGCCAGCGCCAGCCAAAGGAAAAGATTATTCTATACAAATCAAAATCGGAGAAATTTGGTCACTGCATTAATTCACAATGATGGATATTTAAGTTAAATTTCACCTTTATTTAAAGTTTAAATGCGTTTTAAAAAAAATCAAATGCCCGAATTAAAGGCGGGTTGAAAATAATTTCTAAAGGCTATAAACATGTTCATGTCTTTTCAGAATCTAAAAATCCAATACAGATCTCAATAGTAGTAAAGTGCGCTTAACAAAATTGTTCGCCCTCGAAGGGAGACTTCTTTTGTAGTTTAACCTCAATGTTGACATGATCACGTATTGTTGGATGATTTGAATACTTTCATCTGAACAAACCTTATGAATGAATCTGTAAATGAAATTATAAATTCCATTTTATTAAAACTTTCCTGCCAAAACCTAGTTTCTTTCACATCCCAAGATAGCGAAGGTTAAGAACAAAACACAACACAAGAAGTAAGTTGTAAGGAAACTCGTTCAGAAGTGTACAAAATCCCCAAAAGTTATTTAACATTTTCAATAGCATACAAATTAGCAATATTTTTTTAATTTACAATTTTACGATGACAAGATAACTGAATGCGTAAACTCGTGACATTTTGTCTTTTATGAGTACCGATGCGTTGAAATCTCATTTATGGTATAATGGCATCACATTTGGAACATCTGTTAGCGCACTTTGTCGAAATTGTTTTATGAGGTACACTTCACATTCTAACAGAGAAGATGCTGTAGATTCATTTAAGATAAGAAGCAAAATGATAAAATCGCGAACACACAGACATTTCCCAACTTTACACTTGCACTCCGAGATCTATGTAGCTGCTCTGCAAAGCGATACATCCAATTCAACGCTCAAATTGGAAAACAAAAAATGCCATAGAGCCAAGCTTTTGTGTGTAACAAGAAAACTATCAAGATAATTAATAATAATAACCTGTAATAGGACCCGCAGGTTAAGTGGCCCCCGATCGCAGTCAAGTCGCTGACTGACGTCTCGCCAGCGAGAGATGCTAACACGTCAAATTGAAGCGCAAACGCGAAGCGATCCGCAGACACAATAAAAGTAAACGAAACAAATTAATGTGGGAACACACTTTGCAGTTCATGTATCTAAGTATCTGACTCTATCTGGGTATCTCTGCGCTGTTCCTTTGTTATTGTTTACCTTTATCGTATCTGCGGCGGCGTTTTTGCTGCTCTGCTTTGCTTTGTTTTGTTTTTTTTTGTGTCCGTATCGTATCAACTTTAACGATGGTCTTTGGCATGCCACAGAATGCTGGTTGGCTCTTGGTTAGGGATCTTCGGGAATTATCTTTGCCGTCCACTTCGCTCTGTGGCACTCATACTCCTCATACTGGTTCGCCTCATTGTCCAGGGGGTGGTGTAGAAATCGCCAAGACTCCACTCTGACACGGGAGTGGGGCGTCATCGACGTCGCAGTCACCGTTGGCATTGGGTTGGGTATATAGACCACGTCCTCGCCATCGTCGTCGTCGTCGTCGTGCAAAAAACACGCCAAAACAAAAAGCAATCTTTTTCGTTTTCACTTTCATTCCGCTGCAGTTATTGTGCAGCGCACACAACGACACACACCCGACGTGTTGTTCCTTCGGCTGGTAATTACCCCAAGGTCAATTTTAAGACGTTTTACTCTTGTTTGCTGTTAGCTGCCGCCGCTAGACATGCCTACGTTCTGCAATACTCGTGTAGCGCTGTGCATTCAGCGCGGATATCACGTTATTGTATCGCATCTGAATGGAGCTTCGAATGGCTAAAACGCTTGAGAGATTTATGCGTGTTAGACTGCAATTATAAGCTGCTTGATTTCGCAAAGTATTACCTATTACTGGCAATAGCAAGCGGCAGATGCAATAATGGTTATTGAACTTTTGAGACTCACAGTCGACTGGCTGGCTAATCAGATGAATGTTCATTCGCATGAGAGATTGAATGCGGTGAGTGCGGGGGATTGTGTGGATTATGTAAGATGTGTTGTGACACATGTAAATCAAGTGACATGTGTCAATTTTGACAGGTTTTTATTTTTGGGTGACATTTTGCTGCGGAAAACTGGCTCTGGCATCATTCACCGTGAACTCGTTTCGGAGCGCGTTGTGTTGCGTGAATTTCAAGTTCTGGTCGTGCTACAGGTGGCGTTTGATGATGACGAATGACGATGCTTTTAAAAGTTTGAGTTCTTCTTAATGTTTGTTTCTTAGCAAATAGGCAGAGGCGTGGGTCATGTTAAGGAATGTTAATTTTATACTATCCTAGGTGATCATATGACAAAATAAGGAACAATATGTGTAAAATTTTACATATTAAGTTCGACAAATAAGGACACTTTTTTCCAAATATATCCTTGGATATTATGAACTCAGACATTTAAGGGAAGTCTTTTCTGGGGCGCGACAAGAATAAATCAGACACGAATTTCAGTTTCAAGCGAATCAACATGTGCCTTTTCAGGTTCTCTTGAAATAGCAGTAATTTGCTGCTTTGTAAGGGTACAATTTTATTATTTTTTTTGCTTTTAAGTTGAAACTTTACAGGACGTTAGATGAATTTTTGTAAGGCAACTAAAAAAAAAACATCCAATGAGGAAGAGAAGATAATTGAATTGAATATAATTACAGATATACTTAAGGTATTAAAAAAAAAGTAATATGCCTGCTTTGCATGTCCCCGATTGTAAATGAAAAATTTTCATTTAATTTACACGAAATACAAGAAAAGTTTGCTCGTAAAAAATGTATTTTTTCTGATTTCATTCAAAATCTTCTAAAACCCTTTAAACCAATAAGCTTACAGCTTCAAAATATTTCATATTTCACGATTTCAGCAGTGAATTAATGTTGCTGGCGTTCGCTGTGTTATACCATGAAGTATATCCGATTTAAAAAAAGAAGTGTTTCAAAACCACACGTGATATCAAACTTCGAGTTTGAGTCCTAGTAGAGTTCGGCTGTTTGGCTGATGAGGGTAACAACTCAGGCATGAATCTCAAACACGTTTTTGAGACACAGAAAATGAATAGAAATTATCAAAGATTGATTCATTAGCAACAAAATTCGTCCACCCGTCTTCAACGCCTCAGAAAACAAAGACTAAAGAAATTTTCCAATAGGTACGATATGTATTGTGGGACGCTACTTTGATTCAATACACCAATTGTGGTGACGTTGAGGAGGTTTTGTGATTTTGCCCTTGAAAACCCTTCTTCAGTTCTCTTAAGAAAATCTGATATAGAATGGTGTATTCACAAAAACAAAAAGGAGAGAAGGTGTAGGGGGCATGCTACACCCTTGAAGTCCTCCGAGCTAGCTACAAAATGAGCTTAAAATAGGTGCGAATTCGAGTATGCGCTACTTATTTATGAGAACAAAATCATAGAACTACTGATCAGCATAATTGACCAAATGGATTAGTTAACAAGCAGAATTACTGCATTTAGGGAAATGTGAATCCACGAGTGATTGTTAAAAATTTGATGCATCCGATGCAACCGAGTGACTGTTTGGTGTGCTTTATAGGCTGGTGGCGTCATTGTCATCTTGAAAAATGAAGTAGGCCTAGTCGTAACCGTGACCGTGCTATCGCCAGGTGACAACGAACATATTGTGGCCAGAAATTGAGGATGTGGACCTGAATGAAATGTTTTTTCAACAAGATGGTGCAACTGCCAACGAAACAATACCTCTTTTGCACGGAAAATCCAATAGAAGTGATATCTCACGTGGTGGCGTTGATGGCCTCCACGATCATCTTATTTGTCACCGTTGGACTTCTTCTAAAAAAAGCGCACGTCAAAAATCCAAGAACTTTCTTTCTTTCTTTTTAATGCATTTTATTTTTGAAACCATGGGTGAACTATAATCTTAAAACTAGATAAAATGCTTAACCTAGTGATATATTTACATATTTTATTTCTAACTTACTGGCTCTGAGCGAGCACTCTAAGCTAAACTTAATCTTAATCTATGTCTTTCGACCTAATCTAACGAGTATAGCAGAACTATATTTATACAATTTTATTATTAAGAAAATTTAAAAAAAACTTAATGACAGTACATATATTTTTTTTAAAAAGCTTACATACTAACTTAAATCTACCCTAAATAACCTTAACTAAGCTTAACCTAACTTACAATCTAGTCAACAATCAGGTGCATACACACTATATGTATGAGTACATACTCGCGTATATGCACCTGAATGTTAATATATACACTGCATACATGTCTACATATATACATCATATTATATATGTGTATGCGTTTTTTTTTTTATTTTTTATTTTTTATTTTATTTTATTTTTTTTTTTTTATTTTTCTTTTTTTTTATTACTTTTTTTTTTTTTTTTTATTTATACACTTATAACTACTTACAACTAACTTAATCTAGCCTACACTAAGATATGTAAATCGGCCATAAGTAACCGCTGACGGATTGATATCCAATCAGCCGCAAGACAGCCGATTTTCTCCCTTTTCGGGAACAGCAATTCCCCCTACCCTGGGTCTAACGGATTCGACGAGGGAGTTCTTTCGCTTTGAAGCCACCAGAACTTTTTGTGTTGTTTTGCAACGTCCTTTTTATCCCTACTCGACACCGCCGTACTGAAGCGAAAGAGACGCTCCTCAGCTCGTTGTGTGACGGTGCGGTCGTAGTTGAGTCGCCCATCCACACTTGATCGGGCGATATGAAAGATAAGCGGTACCCCATTATGATCTTGTATCAGACCGTGCTTATCAAGATGGAGAAAAGCTTCTGGGGGGACGAAGCCGTTGTGCCGTACCATTTCATGGTAGAGTTCATTGGGGTAGTAAGCCCCCTGGATCAGGTTGTTGACCGAGTTCATCGCTCTCGCAGTGTGAGCCCGAGTCAGTTTTATCAGGAAATTGTCCACTCTTATCAGGTTCGCCCTGTTGTATAAAATCTCATTGGAGTAGAATTTTTTGTACTCAGACTGTGGTGTTCGATAGAGACGAAGGCATGCCCGCAGGCAAGCCCTCTCAAACACCCTCATCTTTTCCATTAAGCTTGCTCCCACGTTGAACCACACGGGACATCCATAGGTGAGCATTGGCCTGACAAGGGCCGTGTAGCAAATAACCTTCACCCTCGCATCGAGTTGGCTGTTATAAAACAGTCTCTTTGAGAGAGCAAAAGCACCTCTGGCTCTGGCCAGAGCAGCAACCATATGTTTGTTAAAATACAGGTACTGATCCAGCCAAATCCCTAGGTATTTGACGACACTTCTTTGCGCCAATGGTTGCCCGTGCTGTCCCACGATTTGGAACTTTCGCCAATTCCTTTTGGTGTCCGCCGAAGCCTTATACAAGGGCGTCCTGAATAGAATTGTTTCCGACTTCTGTAAGTTGATTTTCAACTTCCAGTCGTCGCACAATCTCTGAAACGAATCGAAGTCACCCTGCAAGGAAGTGACGATGTCCACGATTTTTGGGCCTGATCTGTACACTATCAAATCATCTGCGTACGCAATTGCATGATGAAGAGAACTTATAAGATCACTTGTGTAAATATTAAACAGGATCGGCGAATTAACGGCACCCTGTTGGAGACCATTCTTTATTTCGAATATGCCTGTAGACGTCACGTTGCCATTTTTGACAACGAACCGTCTACTGGTCAGCATGTCACAGAGTAGGTATAGTAGTGATTTGCTAATACCGAGCTGACTGAGCTTATAGAAAAGTCCTTCTAACCACACGGTGTCAAAGGCCTTTTCCAGATCAATCAGGCAGGCACCCGTGCATTGTTTCTTGCTCTTGTTCCATTGGATATCCGATACTAGTTTCGCAGCAGCATGAATAGTGTCATGCCCCGCCCTGAAACCAAACTGATTATCCGGAATAATATTTCTGTCCTCAACCCACTTGAGCAAAGCTCTATTAACTACCTTCTCGAACACCTTACTGATATTCGGGAGGAGACTGATCGACCTGAGGTTGCCTGGATTAGACGAATCTTTTCCACGTTTGGATATCGGCTGTACAATCGCAGTTTTCCAATGATCTGGATAATGAGCATTATTCAGAGCATTGTTAAACAGGATAGTATACATATCAACCACCTCCAGAGGCAGATGCTTTAGAACGATATTGGAGATCCCGTCGATCCCCTTTCACTTTTCCTTAGTGACATGAAGATCGCTTGGAGCTCATCTTTCGAAATGAACGGGATGTGTATCCCTTCGCTGGCGATGGCATTATCTGCCATGTTTGCATCATTGAACTCGACAAAGCCGTTGTTCTCAGCTCGCCAACGTTCTAGTTCAATGCGGAGCCGTGCGTTACTCGTTTGGATGCGACTTTCCAATTCGTGATTCGGGCGGACGCTAACGTTCACCTTATACACTTCTTGGAAAACCGCACCCAAAGCTTCCATTTTCTCCTGCGGATCTTCCACCACAAAAAAGTCGTCATCGAGGACTGCATTATCTGGATCAATGCCTGCTGTAGTCAGTAGTTGTTCGTTGACTGTCGTCCTTGGAAATTTAAGACACGGAATGTCGTTATGCCTGTTGCTACGGAATATTTTATTTATTTGCGGGAACATGCTCGGGTTGTTGGACTTTACAGCCCGAATTCTGTTGTTCCAATACAAACTTGCAGCTATTCTGTAATTTTGAGCAATCAGGACTTGAATGTTTTTAATGAGGGACTTCAATGTCTTAATTTCCTCGTTGCTTCTGTCAGTAAACCGTCTGTACAAAAAAATCCAAGAACAATTCAAGAGTTATGCAAGATAAATCGGCACACTCAAACATTGAACCTCGATTAAGTCTAAGAGTCATTGAATATATGGACAATCGGACAGAAGTATGCCACTGAAGCCATGATGAGCGTTTGGCTGATAATTCATTTTACACATATGTAATCGGCAAAAAATCGTCTATTATCGTCACAACATTCAATCTCTCATGCGAATATTATATTCTTAAAGCTTTTTGGTTTATTTACAATTATCATCGCCCGCCTTCACATTTGTTCCTAAACAAATTTGGCATCACTGCAATAATAAGACACAGCAAGCTAATTTTCTTTCACTAAAAAACCTGTTTCTTGAAAGTATTTATCCATTCTTCCGAAAGGATTTCCCAAATCAACTTTAAAAAGGTTCACATGCCTTTTCATGCCATGAAGGCTAGGCGAGTGAAACAAAACATTCCATCTTGAGTCATGACATGTCTAACAATTTTAACCAGTCAGACGCTTCGGAAGCACTGAGTTAGTGCTCCAATCTAGTTTTAACTTTCCCCACTGAACTAAAGCCTAAGCCAATTAAGTCTATGCCAAGGTCAGAGATTTTATAGCTACACATATCCACTCCCCCTTCCTAGAGGCCTCAAAACTGTTCCAATAAAGTAACAAATTCTTAAATACACAAAAGGATAGATAACGATTTCGAGCAAAAACACAAAACCTCATCAATAAGTCATACCCTCCCCAATATAAAAAACAAAATTGAAGAAAAAAAATCCAAAACCCCACCTGTACTCCACCAGGACGTGCCTCTTCCGCCAGACAAAAGCAAGCCGACGATCTTTATGAAAACTCTAACAATTCGACGATGAAATATTTGCACAAATATCGATACCGCTCGTCTTAATCTCTCCGCGTTGTCTTTGTGACACAATCGAACGTCGTCGTCGTCGAAGTGATAATATCACTCAACACCTCAGACTCTATCTGGGATGGTTTTTCTTCAGAGCACGGCGGCGCGCACTATCAGCTCATCATCGGTGTCTACATGACAAACATCTCTTTATCTCGTCTGCTTGCGCATATTGTGTGTGTTCTGTGGGTTCCAATCGAGAGACGATCCTATAAATTGTTTCCTGTCCCAACCAACACCACAGCGTGTACATGTCATCATCCGTGCAAACAGACAGTTCCCGTCGTCGCGCCGGTATCTCCGTCTTCTCCCGACTGCCGACATCAAAGAGCATCAGTTCACGTTTCCGTTTACTCTGCAGATGAAGATGACGCGACTTAACACGTCAAATCAGTGAAATCGGTGAAATCAGCAGGTAAGTATCTCCTCCCTTTCTCTGTGCAAACGAACTGCCGATACCCGGGAACTCATCATGTTTTGAAGTAATCTTATCAAATTGTCAATGAGATTGGGTATTTGTTTTCCGCAGACTCTCTGCTAGACAGGGTGCTCCGTGACGAGGAGCCGAAATCATCATTAGTTTCTCATTATTTTGCGTTATGCGATTGTGGGACTAGTCGTGATGGTTGTTGGGAATTTGGGAAAATTGTCGTGTGGCACTTGGAGTCTGCAGTCTTGTCGAAGAGTATTTCATTTTAATTAGCGTGCGACATGGCGTACGAGCACTGATTGGTGTTGGCGTGGTTGATGTTCAACGACTTGTAGACGGTTATCGGATGGATTCTGACATATGAGGTGTGTATGTTCCTACTTGGACGTTTCTTCAAAGGCAACATGTAGTTATGCTAGTTTTCAGTTGTAGTTGCGTTGTCTAAACGATTTTTTTAACAAGTTGATTGATAGTCAGTTTCGAAGATTTTTTGGGAAGACGATGCGAACAGCTGTGGTTAGAGAAACCTTGAAGCAACTAGTTTTAGAGGATTTTTGTCAAGAACAATGTGTTTGGGATATAAACCCGATTGCAAGGAGGTTGCAAGCAACCAGGTTAGACGTAGGAAATCTTCAGTATTTGTCAACGTCAAAGGAGAGGAATCATCAATTTGGAAAGTGGCTATAAAACAGATCTTAAGTTGAGGAAATAAGCTCTTTTTGAAAAATTTAAAAACAGGAATAAGTTTTTCCGATTTAGGAAGATTTTCTATTTGTCAGTCGTGGGAGGAGGTAAGTGGATACCGCATTCAGATGGTGGACTTTAGCAGCAGGTATGTATCTCCACCGCCATGAAGTTGGCCGTCTTCTCAAAGTTTGACGATCGTTGGTCGTCATTCTACATTGGAGCAGTTTCATGTTGCAAATTACCTTCAAAAGTCTTTAGTCTAAAATTGTGTTCAACCCCTGTTACAATAAAATGTGATCTAACGACGTTCCTCAGCCAACACTCGTGTTGTGTGTGATATTGTCCACTCACGAGTAGAAGAGACCTAGAGTTTATTCCCGACTCCGAACGGCGAAAGTTTTTCATAGAGAATTTGTACAGCAACACATTTTATTGTAAATAGTTGGGTATTAGTCACTGAGACAGCTTCGATGAAAGGGACAAGTGCGTCGATCGCCTCGCAGAAAGTCTGGGTTCCCGGACGGAACACCTAATAACCTAGGACGAGTTGCTGACAAGACTCAAAGAGTATTAATTGTCTATGAAAAGCCTCTCAAATCTCGCCGTTCAGAGTCGGCAAAAAACTGTAGGCCCCTTCTACCCGTGAGAGAACAGTAGCACGCACAACACGAGTTGTTGTTGTAGAAGCTAGGCCCTGGTCTCTTTTAGGCTGTAGTGCCACTCAATTATTATTATTCTACCATAAAGAGGAATGACATCTAAAATAGGTTATAATAAGGGAGGGAAATTAAGAAAAGCAGTTCAAGGCCAATGTCTTTACCACAGAATAAGTCTAGAAGGTTATTTGAGGAGTTAAGCTCACTAATCTAAATTAAACCAACTCTATCCTTCCTATCGTAAGACTACCATGCGCCTAAGCTATCTGAAAACTTTATAGCTTTGCCCTACAACGTTTTCGATGAAGGTTTGTAAGGACCACGAAAGTTGGCAAAAGTTGCCAGCTCATTCCTCATGTCACTGTTGACATCATTCATTCTCTCTAGGCACATCTGTGAGAGATAGCCTTTTGGAGGGGTATTTTGGCTACATTTTGCTTGGATATTTAAGCCAACTACGATTGACGCTCGACGCCAGACGAATGAATCACCAAAAAGTGCACCTGCCGAAAGGACCACCACAGATGTAGTCATGGCCAACAATTACAATAAACTGTTCTCTTAACCGATAGTAATTATTTTATCCATGATGAATCACTCTTTATTAGAATCGTGCCTTTTCGTAGGAAGTGAAAGACACGTTTTCTTTTTCTATCCGGTCATACAGACGACATAAGCCGGGAAGATCCTCTCTTTCTTGCGCAACATTTTATTAAAGAAGCTCGGCACAGTCTCGTTCGTTTTTTACTTTAACAGTTTTCCCTTTTAAAGTTATTTGGAAAGGACACTCCCATGTATCTAAATTCGTTTACGAATTCAATATGTATTGATTTATAGAACTATCTTTCTTTCGGAATATTTCCTCTGCCACCATTTCTAAAGATCACTATCTCTGATTTGCTAAGGTTTGCTTTTAGATACTATGTAGAACAAGTTATGCATTCCACCATATAAAGTGCAAATAGCAGAGGACTCAATGCACACCTCTGCGCAACGGCAGATTCTTTTTGCACTCATTCTGATATTTTTGTTTCAATTCCGAATTGCAATTACTGTTTCCTTGTACAGAACATTTAGATTTTTCTCAAACTTTGGAACATGCTTAGAACCAAGAGCTTGTACGTCTATCCACCTCATCAAATGCTGTCTTGATATCGATGAAGAGGCTCCATTGTTCCGAATCTCCAATGCTCCTAAGCACAAAAATGTGATTGACCGTGGTGTATACGGGTCTAAATCAGGCATGTTATTCTTTTAGTAAGCAGTTTTGGCCTATCCACTTTTTAAGTTGTAGTTGTGGAACTGAAGTTAAGATTTTATGTGAAGCATTAAAATGGCTTATCATTTCACATTAACGTTCCCTCTAAAAATCGTATTCGGAACCTTAGGTGTGCAAGGCGACGCACTTACTCGTTACATCTCGGTGGACACCCATATACCTTCTGGCAACTTGCAAACCCGTGTGAAAACGCAAGATGTGAAACGTTTGAAGGGAAAGATTTCCTAGTCATTATAAGACGTTCTGGTTTGCGAGTTAATTCCTACTTCGCTCGTCCTTGTCCAGTTTGGCGTGTTCGACATTTTCTTTCAGTGTGTTAGCATGAGACTGTAAGAGAACATTGCCCAAGTTCCCATAACGTCACATCCCACATTTTCCAGTGTCGTCAGTAATTCGATACCCGGACTATATTTCAGGATTGCCCATACGTTGTTCAAAAGTATATTAACATAATTCAAATTTGTATGGCAATCAAAATAGCTGCTGCCAGTCTCAATGAATGCACTATTTGATTCCTGCAACTCAACATATGTCTTACTACCATCTGCACTCTCCTGCAAATTATCCAATTTGAATTGGAATTCTCAACAAAAAGATACACGGCTACCAAGTATCACCCTTTTCTCTGTTTAAGACAAGATCCAATTCACAGACATTTGAGAGACGAGCCCTGAATTCTTTATCCCAAAGCCACTGATTAACTCACTATGTAAGTCACGTCTGTCGATGATATTCGCTTCACCGTTCTTTTCAATCAGCCGCCGTCGAATTTTCTTTGGACTTTAAGTCGATGATGATCTTCGGTGGCCCTTCTTTGGACTATCTCTTGATTGGTCATAGCCAAAAAGTTTCACAATATCTCTCGATAACTCAAAAACAAAAAAAAAAAAAATTGCGAAATTAAGCAGAAAAAAGTACCCCCTCTCAACAAAGACCACAAGTGCGCATTGTGTTTCCGTATCTCCGAACAAGCCCATGCGTCATCTGTACAAGTTATCACAGTAGACGAAAGGCCATTTGATCGTTACAGACTCCATCAATAAAGATAACAGGTATCACAATTGTCAACGTCAATCAGCAAGATTGCTACTACCTTACCGATGGTGCCGCTGCGTTGAGCAGTGCTGCCAAAGCCGATAAGACCATTCGATTGCCCGGGAAAGGCTTAAAAGATTACCTCCGCGCGGATGACTGTTAATTATCTGCAAACAAAATTGCCAGTGAATCAGTGAAGCGGTGATATTTCACAATCACTTCAAAAGTCAACGGATTTTCCCATTCATCTAAAATAAAATCCCTCTTAATGAAGAAACAAAAAGCCACGGTCTGATAAGATAAACAAGATTTACCAACCGTCCCAAGTGATCACGCCGACCGATCGGACGAAGTATCGAATTCACTTGAAGCACATCCCACAATCGAAACCCAAAAAATTGGGGCACAACAAAGGATCGTCCGCAATCTAGCTAGACGTCGGCCTTCATTGGCTGCGGGCTTTCAGTGGAGGAACAGAAGAAACAAACAAAAAGATTGTGAGTGGAATGCGCAAAAGAAATCGTTAAATCATTATTGATGACTGGATGTCGTTATCGGTACCGATTCTGCCTCGTAGAGATATAGAGCTCTTGTGACTTCATGACTTCACAGAAATAACAGCTCAGAGCAGGAATTTATCTAAACTGTGTAAAGCTCGAGCTGCACACCTATGGGTTGGGCGAGGTGAACAAATAAGCACGAGTCCGATGGACTTTGGAAAGAAAAAAAAAAACGAAACACAAAATCTTTTTCGACAGAGGAGGACTTATCAATCATCTGCCTTGTGTCAGCGTATGAGCGCGAGCTTGCTGATGGGGATGATTAATTTTGAACAAAGTTTTGTGAAATTGAAAATTTACAAATGACAAACTCCACTGCAAAGGAGGGGAGTGAAAGATGGCCCGATAAGCGCGAAGACATTCCGTGTGATAGTGTGGGAATTGGGAAAAGTCCCCCTGGCTTAGATTTTGCCAAGAAAGAGAGTAATCTCTAGATAAAAGATACTTTTGCGGACTTTGGGTATGAGTTGGCGGTCGGGAGTGGTTTTTGTGTGATAAGTGACTTCCTGTTGATTTGGTCATTTTTCGATGACGGTTCTGGTAGTTGTGTTGTGGATAGTTGAGAATTGCTTTTCGATGTCATGGGATTGTTAGAGTACTGGGGACATTTGCTGGTGTTTTGAAGGGGTACATGCCCTTAGAAACGTGAGAAATAACTAGTTTTGGGAAGGGGACGGAGACAAGAGACTGGATACATCCCTTATGGAAAGTGTTCGGTATATACATATCTGTTCAGAGTATCGTTTACAAGAGGAACTTGTGCTGATCTTTAAAGACAATTAACTAACTGGAAAAAGACGGTCAGGCTTAGACATGTAGATAATGTTCACACCATGACACATTTGAGAGCGCTGATGGCAAAATCCCGATATGACCAAGATCTATAATGCCCAAAATCCCTAAGGACCAATATCTCGAAATGTATTAAATCTCCACAAGGCCAATATCCGGAAATCTTTAATCCCGAAATTCCCAAAATCTTGAAGTAACCAAAATCTTGAAATGCTCAAAATCCTAAAGGTTCAACATACCAGTCCATAATACACAAACGACCAAAACTCAATAATCCTATATGTCCAAAATCTCGAAACGACGAGAAATCCGAATTGCTCCCAATCTCACTCATCATTGAGCCAAAATCTGGCTCAACATTGACCAAAATCCTAAAATGCCCAAAATTCCTAAATACCTCAAATGTCCCAAAAGACTGAAATACCGAAAATCTCGGAATGTCTAAAATCTCAAAGTAGCTAAAATCCCTGAATACTCAACATCCAAAAATGCCCAAAACCCCGAAATCATAAGACATTCCTTCCAAATGCAGCACGTGCTTCGATTCCTACCGCAACTTCATGCAAGAGGAAGAAAAGGGGCAGCCCATACCTAAGTACATACGTCGTAGAAATATTTCCTTTGAAACTTAATGTTTAATGAATGAAATTTAATTTTGGGCTTTATGGGATTTTGTTCCCTACCCCTTCACTAGACCTGTCCCCCTACCTATGACAAACCACACAAAACAGTGCAAAACTGCGACGTCAGCGCAAAGATTGTCTTGTGTCGGAATTTCATAGTTGCATGTGACTAGTAGAGAAGCATACCTATTCTTGCCAACGCAAGCGTCCGTAACAACACTTATCACACTCTGTCAGGCGGACTGTGAAATTCGTTTTCAAGAGCTTGACAACTTTGTTTATTTCCGTCATCCTGTTGACTTATCTTCAGCCCCTTCTAAACTTAGCTCTTCGATCGCCATTAATCTGAAAGCAATTAAAGCGGCTATAACTTCGTCAAGAGATTACAGCTCTGTTGCGCAGATTCGTGTCGAATGCGAGCCGGTGATGTTCTAGATCTTAGCCAATCATCTTCAGCCCTTGGATTGCCTATTGTTTGCACAAAAATTAGTTGCTGCTGCACATGACATGATTCAAGACACTTTCAAGTGCCCATCCATCGGAGAAGTGCTGTAATTCCATCAATATTGTGTATTTATGACACCTCTCAATTGCGATCACAACATGCGGACACCATTAGACACTTCACAAGTAACACGTACCGAATCTATTCTATTTCTAGTGCGTCTCCCGCCCTATCTCTGTGCTGCGTCTAGCCACCATCACCATCACCAACACCAACACCGCAATGGCACCATCAACAACAACAACAGCAACAACGAAAAAGATTAATTTTTATTTCTTTACAATTCTACTTGTTTGCGTTCTTTGGAAAAGCATCAATCACCCATAAGATACACAGAAACGCTAAAAGATATAGATTACACTGTTCGGCCTGCCTAACTTACGTAACCACCACTCCCTCCCCAAAACGAGACGGGGAGGTCCCTCGAAGAAAAGCATTTCCTCAACGGCATGAGTGCGGAGGGATGGGCGACGACGACGACAACGACGGCTGACGATTGACGGTCAGAGTCTACAAGTATCTTGTGAGTTTGTGTTTTTTTTTTCGTTTCGTTCGAGCTGATAAAACATTTTATTGATTTCATCATTGTTGTGAATTCTTCCACGTTCCACGGCTTGGAGATTATTCGATCGAACGTGGTATCACGCTGTGAAAATATTTTATTATCTGCCAACTTGAACGATCTTAGGAGGTTTTTAGGTTGACTATCTTGGAGTGTATATGAACGTCTTGAGTGGCTTAGAAGGACAGACTTACTTCTAATGGAAGTGGATTCATCCGGGTGTATGATATGACAAATTATGAGGATCATCACAAATTCAACAATTGTGAGGATCGAAATTTGTTATTATCTGATCGATAACTCACGACTGTGAACGACAATCGTTTTGAAAGGACGAGGGGAATTACTATTTGGGTTGGCCGAAATTGGGATATTGACTGCACTTCTTGTGATGTTTTTCTGTGTAAACTCTCTGAGAACATTAGTTCATTTAACATCTTAAACTTAAGGCCTTTCAAGTTTCATCTGCTAAAAGCGAACAAAAATGTGATCCCACTTTTGTTTTGAATTGATTTTGGTCACTTTTTACTTGGAGTGGTTCGAGGTTGGACGGACCTGTGTAACATCTGTGATCGGAACAGCGGTACTTGAGTAGCTTTTTCATGGACAAATAATACTCTTTGGGTGTTGTCAGCAACTCGAAAGAGGTGGTGTCGTGAAAAAATGCTAGGTGTCCCGTCCGGGAATCGAACCCAGACTTTCTGCGCGGCGGTCGACGCACTTACCACAACGCAACGGCGACCGCAGCTTAGCTGTTTAAGCACTCATAAAACGAAGAAATCAGAGTTTTATGGTTATGGTACCCAGGCCGGCGAGAGATGTCCGATCTTTTCTGTACTCCTTTCTAGCGATAATCGCCTTCCAAGCGAAAAGCGCCCTCTAAGCGAAAATTATGACAATCAGTGGTGCCAAGTACAATAAAAAGCGAATTAAGAACATTCTATCTTCTCGATATTTTTGCAACTATACGCAGGCAAAGCTGCTACCAAATCGTGTTCTTTCTCCTCAAATTTAATAACTAACTTACATTTGACCGTCGGGCATCTTTCCAAGGGGTACCCAAAAAAAATCCATTTTTTATCTAGATATGTTACAAGGCAGAAGAAATTGCGAAACTTGTTAAAACTTCAGAAGTTCTGCAGATTATAGGTTTGCAAGAATTTACGCGCAAGACTCTGCTACAACATTTGTATAGAAAGAAAACCAATGACAGGTGGACAACCCGAGCAATTGGCAACGCTAAGATGTGGCCTCTCATTGATCTGAAACATTTGAAAAATTTGATCCCTTTCAGCAGATGATAAATCTGTGTTGACATCATGAGACAGTGTTTGATGAAGGCAATTGCAACGAAGAAACGCACGAATGTAAAAAGTCTGACTGACTGGGAGAATTCAACTAACAGAGTTTAAGAAAAAGACGAATGAACCTTTTAAGTGAATACGAGCACAAAAAACTAGAAGAACCAGTTTTAATTTAGGCTCAGAAGTCTCGTGGACTGCATTTTAGCATTCGAAATCGCGGCTATACTTACGTGCATACAACACGTGACACAAGCTAGTAAGGGAAGGCAGTGGAATTCAGACAGTATAGAGGAAACTCAAAATCGGCAAACTAAAAATTTTCTAAACGCCGCAATCGGGAAAAAGACAGAATTCCGATATAAACAAAATTTTTAAAATTTGAAATTTCATAAGATTTGTCAAATCCACAAAAACTGTAAATTGAGACAGGACCTGAATGTAGATTTGTTAAATTCGGTTGTTTCTCTGTCCGCGGTGTACCTTAGCTTTGACCACAAAGTCTTTCCACCCATCACGATCTTTCGCCAGCTGCCTCCAGTTGCGCACACCAAGTTGATTGAAGTCGTTCTCCCCTTGTGTACGCCATTTTAATTGAGGACGGTCTTTACGATTCGGATTCAAAGTGTCTTTGGGACCTGAACAGTGTTGTACATACGCTCTACATAACCAAGCCGTCTAAAGCGCGACACCCATTTGACTAGCCGTTTGCACCCGTACATCAAACTTGACGAAACTTAATCTCCCGGATAACAACTTTTGTAAAATCTTGATATGGACATTCGAAACTACAGGTTGCTCACCATTCACCACACTACTACACAAATCGGATTCCTCATGGATTTGGGATGTTTGAAAGATTTGATCTCATTTTCATAAGATCAAAAAACATCATGAACACCCTGCCTGATGGAGACAATGCCACAAAACTTGGCCTTCCATGTTACAACTTCCGTAGGAGCTGTCTAGGTAAAAATGTGGAAGCAATTGCTCAGTACTTATACTCGCAGGGAATGAATTCAAACTCTGTAGAGCTTCTTGAAACTAAGGGAACTCAGCGGGATTCTGTTGAAAATTTAAATTGGCTGCAGTATCAATGCACTTCCACATCTACCTTTAGAGGTCTGCGGAAAGTTTAAGTCATCGACTTTCACAAATCAACTTGTTTAAAGCTTTCTTAAGTCCATGAATTCTGACTTCAAACCTTCTACTCTTTCAGCATTATATTTATATTGAGCTTACTGCATCTATGGCTGTACCATAAAAAATTCAAGTTCAAACAAAATTGAAACTAAAAAATCGTTCAAAACGGCGCCGTCTTCAAGGACAAAACCTCACCTTATGAAGAACCCGTGCAAAATTCATTAGCCTTGGCCCTTTTCCCTTCACCAAGTCAAAAACCTTTTCTTCTCAACCTCACGGCCAGTGACAACTTGTCAGAATTCATCAGAATTCAGAGAAACTGATTGGTGAACTTGAACAAATATCAGCATACGCGCAAAATCCATTCGGCCCCATTCATGACTCGAATTCGATCTTAAAATTCTCTAGATTTCGCAAGGTACACCAAATCGTTGTGCGATCCGCTCTGCAGGCGTGGCGTTGTGACTTTTCCTAGATAAGTTTCACTTCTCCGAGACTCACATGACTCACATCCGACACAGCGCAGAGTGCTCGCCAATAAACGGCGAACCAACCAATTCATTATCGATAACTTTATCGATAATCCCACGTTAACAAGACGATTAGAGCAGCGGTCTTCCTTGTTTGGTCTCCCATCCAAGTGGCGGTTAATTGCCTTAAAAATCAATTTTCTTAATCACATCCATGCTCGGTCATTAGTGTGCATACTCCACCCTCGAAATATTGTCACTGAAACCCTCAAATGACCATCCCACCACCCTTTAATCGTCATTATGCATCTGAATTGCTTTTGACCGTGATGCGGGTAAGGGAAGGAGGAACACAAAAAAAAAAATACAATAAAACCACAATGACACAAGGGGGATAGCCATCAGTTTTGGGGGTGAAGCGAAGCATCTGAGAGGAAAAGAAAAACCGACAAACGCCAGCGACAAAGGAGAAGAAATATTATCGACCATCAGAGCAGCAGCAGCAGCAGCGGCAGCTACAGAAGGTAGACAGAGAGGAAGATAAAGAGGGCGAGAGTACAAATGAGAACAAGTGCTGGTGAGGTGACTAGCGATGAGAACAGGTGTTCATCATCATCTTTGTTCTCTCTCCCTCTCTCTCCTTTCTCTGTCTCCTGTTCACGCATTTGGTCTGCTAGCGTGTATGTGGGTAATGGTCTCCCCCGCATCTACCAGCAGAATGTAAAAAGATACACGTTCCTATGATTTAATTACAATTAGTAACCAGGTATCTGGCTTGGCTGGGTGCTGCGCATGCCGACGACCATCGAAACTCTGCTTCTCATCTGAATTAACAGATAATGAAGTGAAAAGTTAGCCGAGAATGGCGGGGCTACGAATGCACACACCACTACCATCAATCGGAAGGAAGTCGAATGTCATCGCCTCTGTCCCGTGGGGGGGAGGGGAGTGGAGCTCAGCGTATGAAAACTCATTCGCGTATGTATCTTTTCACTCTGCGTCCTTGTGTGGGCATTTCAAAGATTTTTTTGTTTCCGTTGGTTCCCTTTACACTGTGTCCTCGGAACAGTGCGTCCACCATGTTTTTGTGAGTGAATATCCCCCTAACGGGGTGGCGGAGTGGGTGTCATTGGATGACATACAGTGGATGTGGGATGGATGGCTAAATATTTATCCAGACACAAGGACTTACCATCCACCTGCACCCACCACATAAAGTGCCTCCATTTCGCTCGCACGGCATGGCGCCATCTCGGTCGCTCGCTCTTGGCGCTGGCGAGTTGAGTGTATCTGAACGTGTGTATCTGTATCTATAGTTCTGGGGAAAATCTATTTTATCACCATCACCATGGCGACCAATCGAGTGTAAACGAAAAATTGGGGCTTTCCCAGAGTCGCAGTCGCTTGCCTGCGAAATGTATGTAGGTATAGGTGTGCGGACGTCGCCATAGTGTCGTCGGTTTCGTCGTCATTTCGCAATAAAAATCCACCAACTGTGCTCCACTTACCAGATATTTATGCTAAACTCACAATCGCGCATAGGAAACACAGATAAGACGAACATACGAACCGAAGACCAAGCCGAAGACGCGGCGAACGAAGAGAAAAAAGAACAAAAGTGAAAAAAAAAAGACGACGAAAGGAACTAAGTACTCGTGTTCCAATGCAGAGTGTCGTTTCTTTCTCCTTAGGATGAATGGAGGACACATTTTCCTCTCCGAACGTATCTACAATGGCAGACGTACATGTGTGTGGGGGAGGGCGGGGGGGAGAATTCAGAGAATATGTAAATTCTTTTTTGAGGGTGATTTTCTTGAATTTCTGCCAAAACCAACCCTGCAACGAGAAAAGTACTGCGGCCCCCTCACACCGCGTCAGGTAGTCGTCCTTGTCCTCGTCCACACCATCGTCGTCGCACAAAACGAGAGGATACTCCTCGTATCCGTCGGTGTATTAAATTTTTGTGTTTTTGTTGGTTTTCCTTGTGGTGCTCGGCTGGTGGACACGGACACACGCTGTGAGGGGCGCTCTGCTCTGCGTCCATCTGTACGGGGAAATATGAGGGAGTGAAAAGGATGCAGAATAGGAGGGAGGAAAATCTTTCATTTCAGAATGGGAAATGCGCAAAAATCACTTCTGTGCTGGTGGTGGATGGCTAGCTGGCTAGCTGGCTGGCAAACAAAACTCAGAGCAGAGGTGTCGTCGTCGTCGTCGTCGTTGTGTCGTCTGTATCTGTATGTATGGGCGGCTGTGGCGTACAACACACAGAGAGCAGAAGGAAGAAGAGATACATATTTTGAGAACGATCTCTCATTGGACTGCAGAGAAGTATCTCACAGGAAACCGAACAGAAGTGGGTCTACCCACAAGCCGTTTGTTGATTGGTCGTCTATTCGCCGTTGCCGTTGCTATTGCTGTTTAGTTCGTTTCGGGAGCATGTATCTTTTCACTTTGTTGTTGCTGCTATTCTGGCATTGCTGACGATGGTGGTGTGGTGGTGGCGTTGGTGGTGTTGGTTGTGATGGTGGTTGGTATTCGCAGCGTTGGAGGACTCCCTGATTCGAATCACCCCATCAGAGGTGTATCTGAAGATAAAAACTCTCTTTTTGTTTTCCTGCCCAGCTCTGTGCCGAGGGGGACGAAAATCTATACTCCTCTCGGTGGGTATCTGCAGGCGGAGTGTGTGTCTATCGATCGGGCAGCACACACAAACAAACACGCGCCCCCTGTGTACCCCGGGTACCGGGTATCTAGAGCCCAGAGAATACGCCATAGATTTTTTCTTAGAATCGATGTAGAAAATCCAATTACGGGGGGGAAAAACTATTCCACCTGCATGAACATTTTTGTGTTTTTTTTTGTTGTTGTTGCTTTAGTAGGTACTCGTAGTTCTATTTTTTTATGATATTGAGACACAAAGCCATCTGCAGAATGACGCATCCATAAAATGAAAACGACTTCCATATCAACGAGGGTGGTGGCGCGCTGCGCTGATGTGCTGATGTGGTGATGTAGCGGGTGGATAGTGAGTTATGTAATCATCTGTGAAACTACCACATCCACACATATGTACTGGGATGGAAGAATGCAATTCGTACATAGAGAGCACAGAGTAGATACAGTTTGGAATATCATTTGGTGGCGATTGAGTTGTAGATATGAAATGCTTATGACGTGGGCCGTGGGTTGTGGGGGTGAATTATGCAGATGAAGTCCTTCTTTACGATTTTGTTTTCGGTTTGGTTTGTGTGTGGGTGTGGGTGTGTTGTGTTTTTTTTTTGTGTTCTGAAGCAGATTTGCTTTCACCATGAGGGTGAGGTTGTGGGCGAGAGGGTGAGAGTGTGAGAGGGATTGTGTAGCTTGTGCTCAAGGGATTCCGGTGTGGGTGGAGAAATCGATACAGTTTCATGGGCGAACGGTGTGCCATGGGAGGCGGTTGGGCGTGTGTTGTTCATTGAATTGATGCGTAGGGATTTCAGTGAAATTTCCGACAGGTGTGAACTTGTTTGCCGTGCACAACAAAATGGAGGCGCTTTTGGGGTGCTTTTAACATCTGCTGAGATAAACGTATTTTATGTGAATGTTTGCATGTTCACTGGTGTCGCTGTATGCGCACTGAGTCATTCTACTGGGATGAGACGCGAATTTTCAAAGTGTTTGTCTGCACAATCGTGAATTTAAATGAGGTTATATGAGAGTACAGTGGAATCGGTCGACACAATTTCAAATCATCATCAAAATGCACCCTTCTCCTTGATTCAAAGGGTTTTGAGTTCACTTCAGATTGTTGTAGTTCTTGTCCTCTATGAATATGGAACAGACTTAAATTATATACAGCTGTAGTTTTGACGAACACGGAATATGGTACCGAAGCATTGAAACTTCTAAGCCCGATTTTCGCAATGAATACTGGCAACAGGGCAATTGATAAAGAAACTAACAGATGTTTTAAAGACTAAACTGAAAAAAATTTAACTAAATGTATTTCACTAGATTCTAAATTTTTCAAAATGAAAGGACGCCACAGGATTTTGGATCAAATTGGGCCGGGTGCTGGTGACAATTCACTTTTTTCGAAAAAAGAATTCCCGTGGTTCCTAGGTAAAACATAGGGTCTCAAGAAAGAAGTTGTAACTGGAATTTCATCTGTCTCCATGATCACTCTGCTTGCAGTGTTTCTACTACAACTAATCGCATCAATTTGTAAGATGCTCTACCGCATCACTTCCTTTTGGATTCGAATCTAAAGCTAATCTTGTGATATCGTCATAGAGCTTACAGAGTGCATGACCAATCCACTTTCATTTGAGGCGACAGATTTCCAGGTCTATGTGTACCCGTCGTGTCGACTCCCAGAGGTGTAGGGCCAGAAACCGCATGGCCTTCCAAAGGCTACGATTAACGAATGCCTGTAGCGTTTGTGCTTCTCGCGAGGTAGTATTCCACTAACTTCACGTTCGATTCAAAAATGGACAAAGGTCCAAACTTTGTCCAGCATGCCAACGGCGACTCCCATCCTTAATATTCGCTGTTATATGCATATCAGCGGCTGAGCTGTAATTCTCTAAGGTGATGTTTCCAAAGTAAGAAAATTCGTCCAATGCATGGAGGTTAGAGCTGCCGACGAGAACATTTTGAGAAACGTTTTTGTTGATGTACATCATTTCTGCTTTCTTTTCATTCTTTCTACTTTTAAGGTTCGTTTGTTTTGCAAACTGCCTAAGTGTCTCTGATTGGGTTATCATGTGGCTATATTGGGTCATCCACATAGTGCAGCTCTTCAGGCTGCCAGCCATGCCCCAGTACATACCTGTTGTTTTTCGCAGATCTTAAAGCACATTGAACCTGCACACAATTCCTTTCTAAAACTTCTGATTCTCGCAGGTACTCCTTTCCTAGAGATCTCTTTTTTACGACGTTTCTAAGAGCATCGAATGGTTTCTCAAAAATCGAAGAATCGAAGGTAGATTCACTTGAAAGACGGCTTTACAATTGTCCTTATTATGATAGATGCGCGCGTTAATAAAAACTCGTTTGTTCCTTCATGTTAATGGAAAGAAGGATTGGCCTCCAAGTAACTTATGCAAGGCTTCGGCTGATACCAAAAAGAATTGGCGTAAGCCTGTTATGTTTTGACAACACGGGAAACCACTGGCGCAGAGGAAGGATTTAGTGTTTTAATAAACATATACATAGATGTTGCTTTGGCTAGAGCTCGAGGTGCCCTTACCCTTGTAAAGTGCTGTTCTACAACAGCCGACTCGATGCGAGAGTGAAAGTAATCTGCTACGTGGCACTAATCAGGCCAATGCTTACCTATGGCTATCCCGTGTGGCTCAATGTGAGAGCTAGTATGATGAAAAGGATGCGGTTGTTCCAGAGGGCATGCCCTCGGGCCTGTATTCACTTTACGGAGCTCTAAAGTCTTGTGCAATAGGGCGCAAATGATCAGAGTGTATAATTTCGCCCCTAAGCTGATTCGGGGACACACTGCAAGAGCAATGGACTCCGATAAAATTCTTATTTCGGGCGCTTACTATCCCAACACACAATACCATAAAAGGGTGCGCTATAATAGTTTCGTTCCTCCAGAAGCATTTGTCTTCTTTGATCAACCAGGTCTGTTACAAGACAACAAAGCGGTACCGCTCATCTTTCATTTCGCCCGTTCTGCTGTGGATGGGCGACTCAACTACGACCGTTCCGTTGTACGACGATCTGAGGAAAATTTTTTGCGCTTCAGTACAGCGGTATCGGAATGGGATATGGATGTGGTGAAGGAGCATAAACTGGTCTGTTGCCCAAAGACCGAATTAAACTTCCTCGTCGAACCATCTAAACACTGGGAAAGGAAGCCACCGGGCGCGGTTGATTATTGCTTTGCAACGGGCCAAATATCAGCTGCAATTTTTGGTCGACTTGCATATCCATAGCTTTAGGTTTCAGGTTAGAGTTATGCTTTAAGGTAGTAAGAAAAAACTATACATCTTACGGGCATTCGCACAGTACGTGTTCTACAGTCCCTGTCATTATCAGTGGACGTCAAGCTTAATTTTAGAGCGTCACAATGAAACGATGTCTTGTAGATTATCACAAGACAATGTCCCGTGGTGATACCAACGAAGGTGCTAGATTGAATTCTAGGTAAAGCGAAAATGAGTTTCGTTTTGTAAGAATCGAAGTCTTGCCGTAAGATGTTAGTCAGTGGTAGAAAGTCTTTTCCTTCCTTTTCAAGGACTGATTTCTCAAATTCTTTGTAGAATTCCCTTATTAGGACTTCTAAGTGTGTTCAGGTGTCCAGGGAGCCAGGAATGGGAAACGGGCAAAACCTGCATAGCACTTGAATTGAATTGGAACACTTAACGCACAGATTTTCATTTTACAGGGGTTTTAAGAGCTTTTAGTAAGACTTGGCTATCCAAACTTATATTTATAAGGGTGCACATTGGATCAACACGTTCATCTATGCAGAAGATGCTTTCAGGAAATTTCATTCAAGGCGGGTTAAATACAAGTTAATATTAATGAAAGGAAACATACAAAATAAACAATAAAAGGACGACCACATAATACATTTATTCACGTAAGATCAAAGGAATGTTTGGATTGGTATTGAAAACAAAAGTAATTTCGTAAAAGAATTTAAGTGTGAACACCTCGTTTAAGTACACAATGGATGACGCATTTTTGGTGGTGTTTAAAAACGAATCCTAGTTCCGTAGCATACGAACAGAGAAGGATTTTAGTGCTTTTCGTAATTGGTTAACTATAATTCGCATACGAATACAGTGCGTCATGCATGGAACTCGATTTATTCATAAGTTCTAGGAAATCAGCAGAACGACTTTTATTTTAAGAGTTTAATTTTCTCGTCCTTTATTTTTATTCTTGCACGAATGGAGTGGATCCGTTCGGAGGAATCATTTCGTGAACATTTTAACTTAGTTTTGAAAAGCACAAGTGTTAATGGGATAAGGATGTGACAGTCGAAACATGAAGCGATGTATTCTAGTTACGTTTTATGCGATATTTAAATATTGTGGTCGCCGTGGTGTAGTCGGTAAGTGCGTCGATCCACACACAGAAGGTCTAGGTTCGATTTCTTGACGGGACACCTCGCATTTTTTCACAGCACCACTTCTTTCGAGCTGCTGAAAACACTCAAAGAGTATCAATTGTCTGCGAAAAGCTTCTCAAATTTCGTCGTTCGGAGTCGGCAAGAACTGTAGGTCCCTTCTACTCTTGAGAAAACGAGAGTACGCACAACACGATTAAGGGAAATTCTGAGAACTCTATCCACCTCAGCAGATGTCTGTTTTATGTAAAGACTTTTCCAAAGGTTTATAATAAACGCTTCTGAAACATCCTGACAGCTCCATGGTCCATCAAGGCACCTATTTAAGACTAGCCAACCAACCATTCTTGGTGAATACAACTTTGTTACTTTCACTGATTCCTGAGGTCAGGGGAGGTCGAGGAGTGTCGCCTGACCTGCACATAAGAAAGGAGGCTGCGAAAGGTTGACTGCGCCAACTATCGACGAATCGGTATCCTCTGCCTTTTTGTGTGAACGCCGGAAAAAAACTCGTGAACAACCTTATTGACCTTTATGAGTGTGGATTCACCTAAGTCCAACATAGATAAGATTTTCACACTGCGACGGACTGTGGAAAAGATCCAAAAAGTGACACCCACTACATATTTCTTGATTTTTAAGCAGAATACGAACGAACAGTGTCGTGTCTAAATTTTGGCATTCCAGGAAAAACTTGGCTGTAAATGTGGGAATCTGGATCAAATTCACAGCAGACCACTCGAGGGATAGTGGAAACCCGCGTGAGGAAATCCCTTTGATATTTAATTTCATTGGCAAGTGGAAGATACTCTGTGGATCAATTGCAAGGATAGGAGCGTGCACAGAGGAATTATAAATGAATACAAATTTGGAGGCACTACAGCCCACAGGGGTCCAGGGTCTGTCTTCTTTGGTAACTACTCTTGTGGTGCATGCTATTACTCTCCCGCGAGTAGAGAGTGCCGTCCGTCTTTGGCCGATTTCGGATTCTTCCAAAATTTCAGAAATTTGAGAAACTTTTCATTTACAGCCAGTACTATTTGCGTGTTGTCCAAAGTTCTAATGCAGTGGACAAAATTCTAGGTCTTAAATTTCAAAATCGAAGCTGGAACCTTCGGTGACCACCCAAAACAATAACAGTTCCAAGATCACGCCTCTAATAGTCTCCAAGCCATATTGAAGGCCTCGCTGCTACAGAAAATGTCAAGCGAAGATAGTAGTATCTAAATTTTATGTGCTGCCGTTCGTGTCGATATAAGAGGCTCTGTTACTCTAACATATGCCAATTTTTGGATCTTTGTCAGCCTGAGAAGAAGGTACATATTAGTTTTCCGGTCCTTGCTACCAGATCAGACCGGCTTGTATTGCCAGTGTACCATCCGCTGATGGAGACCCCATGTATCGGTATCCAGTGCACCTACAGATGCACGACTTCCTGGTAGGCTCCTCGATATTGTTCTTTCAGCTTAGCTTAGAATCTAGCGTAACGTCTAACTACATTGCCTTCTTAGCGAGTTTGAGTTTAATTCCATAAAAATCTTATATCCATAGACGTGGAGTAGAAGAGTAACAATTTCTCAAAAATTTAAACCCCACGTCCTCGCCCAGCTACTCATTAACTTTGGTTCATACTTGAGACGCTCACTCTGTGTAGAAATGAATGACGGCTCAATATTGCACAAGTCCCCCGACTTCTTCGACCAATTCCATGTTCAAAGACGACGCGCTGGGTCACTAAGCCACAAAAGCCACAAAATAAGACAAGGACTGGAATAATATTGTCTTTGAAGGTATTGGGAAATTATTAGGATGTCTGAAGAAGTACTCAAATGGGATCAAATCAAACTTCTGCGACAAGCCCACTGTGTTATCCTCCTGCTGCGAAACCACATTTTTCACACACATGACATTTAACTGGAGCGAAATTCGCCTAGGTTACGTCTACAAAGAGTACGAATTGTCTAGAAAAAGTTTCTCAAATCTCGTCCTTCGGAGTCGACAGAAAACTGTAGGTCTCCCTTACTTATGAGAGAAGAGAGGAGGTCATGCCTTGGTCCCCTGTAGGTGTATTATCACTCATGCCAAGAAAAGACCGAATTCCTTTTCACGCCTTGTTGAATTAGACCTTCTTCGTTTCCCTTGAACACTCTTACAATAAGCGTTGGTATGGTTTTCCTTTGATATTCAGTTGTCGGCTGATTGCCTAAGGAAAAAACTTTTGCTCGTTTAAAATTTGTAAAAAAAGCGCCACCTCTTCGGTCGTGAAAAGGCTGCAAAGCAACGACAGCTTCTTGATTTAGACACGCTGATCAATCGTGCAACTCAACAGTGTCGTGCTCTTCCAACATCGGAGAATGTGTTTATTCAACAACACACTTCAGAAGAACTACGAACTTCTTTCAAAACCCTTTTGCGAGGAGTGCTAGTCTTCCCAAGATGAAGAGGAGTTACAGTGGCACAACTTATATTTCATATGCTGACACTTAGTTTTGCACCAAGAGTTTACTCAGTATCAAGTCTCAACCTTGATATGTGTTTGAATCGGGATGCGTCTTAGGCAAATTAAAATTCAAAATCACAAACTGCTGGAAACCTTGACAAGACGCATCTCCTGCTCAGAACAGTACATTCAAACTACCCCCCTTTTCGAGATTACACTTTTATTCCGCATCGGCGAAGTGCAGATTTTTCTTCGCTTGCAAATCTCCTTTCAAGTTGAGTAGAATTGCACTCCATCGGTGCGCTTGTCTTTCCCTCCTGCGGAACAGATTTCTATGTCACAGCACGCACCACCGCCGGCCGTCAAACGCGCGAGGGGACACACAAACGCAAAACAACCGAGTAAATGCAATCGCCCACACCCACGCACACCCCACCCATGCCGCACGGACAAATGGGATGTGCAGTCGTATCTAATTACACAGAGAGAAGTCCCATCTACGAGTACATCAAAAGCAAAGCAGTTTTCAACCCCGTTCCGTGTGCTTTACGTGCACACACAGGTGGGATAAAACTCCTCCGCCATCGCCACCAACGCCATCGTCACAGAGGTGGCAGAGGTAACCCATGTTTTCAGGCATAAGCTCAACGTCAGATAAAAAAATGGGAAACAACTCCCCGTGCCGTGTTCGGCGTCGTCGATGTGTATTTACCTTTCTCAGCGTTCCCCCTAAATCGCGTCCGCGCGCGCTTATGTACAGCCGACAGGCTGGGGGAGTTTTCCTGAATCATTCGCTGGATTTCAGCTTCTAAAAATATCCCAAACTCTTCTGAAATAAAAATCGATTTTTCTTTTTTGTGCTGTTTCCCATTTTGTTGCTGGTCCCTCCGCCTCGCATTCTGCGTTTACGACACTCGAACAAAGAACGTACGAGGTATCTGCTGCTGCTGCTGGCTGGCTGGCTGGCCGGCGATGGTGGTGGCCGTGGTGGTGGTATGGTCTGGGGCTGGCTGTGTGCTCTTGACCCTCGTAAGGACTAAGTTAATACACGAATAAATTGGAAAGAGGAAAAGTGGGAAAAAAATGAAAAAACGCGAGAGGAACAACAAAATAAAGAAAATCGTATCACCATTGTGATTAACCCGTTGTTAGGTACTCCGCCAGCATGCTGGCTGTGTGGTGGATAGTGCCCAGCCAATCGTAACGAACCCCTCCGCGGCAGCGCGGCCCGGCGGAGGTTATCTCCAGCTCTCCCATAGTCGTCGCCATCATCATCATCATCATCATCATCAGCATTGCCGTGGCGGAGCGACGAAAAAAACAAAAAAATAGATGGATACAGCCGTCCGCACGATGAATGATCAGTGGAGAAGAAAACGAGATAGAGTGGAGTTATGTATACGCAGCAGATACAAAATGTATCTCTGCAGAGGAGCAGATACTCGTAATAAATTTAAATAAACGTACGATCGTCGTCGTCGTCGTTCGGCCGCTCATTCGCTCCGCGCCGACGTCAACTTAGGCATGCTGAGCGCGACCAATCTCGGTTCTGTACATAAGCACTCGATGTGATGGTGTTGAGAATTATCGCCGTTAAAGATGATTTCGAATCCGAATCACTGTTGTGTGTACGGGTATCTCGCAGATGCTTCTCCATCTTCTTTTCGTTGTTTTGCGGGCACCCCCCATCTCTGCCCGCATTGAAATGCTGATGATTTTGGTTTGTTGTTGCTCCGCCGCGCTGCGCCGCCGTGCTTTGTTCAACCTTTTGGGTTTGGTTCTGCACTTTTATTTCTGTCTGCTGCTGTGGCTGGCTCCGTCTGCTCGTTGTTTGGTTTTGTTTTCATTTTATGGTCATCTTTTTATCTTCTCTTGGCGGAGATACTCGTTGTGTCTTGGTGTGTGTGTGTGTGTATGGGGCAGCTGGGTGGGTGGGGGTCTTTTGGGAACGTTAATCAAATTCAGCTTTGCGGTGACCATCAACTTCTGCGTTGCGGAGTTGTGGAGATCAACGACGTGACGCACGACTTGGTGGAGGGGTAGAGGGCTTTCGCTGGATACGGACTGATAGACAGATGAGTGAAGATAGATAAATTGATACTCACCGTTGTGTATGCTGGAATCGATTATGTAGATGCTGTGGTCGACGGTCGTTGGTGTGTTTTTTTTCCATTAGCCAGATAGGCTCTGTTAGGTACTTTGAGGCTGTTTTTTTCTTCTCTCTCTCTCTATCACAGAGCTGCTTTGTGTAGTCATTACACGTGTTATTAGAGGGAATTGTTTTGTGAATAGTTTAACATAAATCGCAGCCACAGAGTGGGCGCTGATGACGGGTGAATGCTTGAAGCAAGTGGCCTAGCAAGTAGGCATAGTTTGGGCGTAAAAGTGAATTTGAAAGTGGGGGGCCCTTATGCGTAATGTCTGGCGCTCCATAGCAATGAGATGCAAAAGATGCAAGACTCACTTGTGTTTCGTAAGAGCCAGCGGCAGCGGCAGCGGCTTTTGTTTGGGTGCGTTACTGCTCTGATCTAAATTCAATCTACTTCCGATCCATAAATTGTGACTGCCTCATTATTGGTCGTTCTCTGTTTGCTTGTTGACGCCGGGCCGGTAGTAAAGTTAAAATCAACTCATTTCGTGTTCATGATTTTAATTCGATCTGCCTAAATGATTGTACCCACTCAACCAAACGGATTCAAGCTGAGTTTGGCTGAGTTTGTAGGGGATCACATTAAGGTGATGTGGCAGGGGCAACAGCCAGTCGTTGGGTTCTTGAATATATCTCCTGAAACTGTGAAGCAGGTAAGTGAGCTAGAAGCAAGTCAATAATCACTGGAGCAGGTTGAAAACATCTGGGTAGCAATCAGACCTCAAAAAACCAAAATCGCGGATCTAGCAATCGGCAGATATATGAATACATGTGAGACAAGTGTGGTCAAACATGGACCTACAAGGAATCACGGCCATCCACAGTCTAAGCAAAGCCTACGTAACCTGGGTGGAGTCCACACAGAAAACTTCGCAATCAGTTGACACGTCGCAAGACTAGGATTATCAAGAAACAACTTCTGTAGCTGCTGTTTTTTGTTAACCGAAGGGGTAACCCAAACTAACCATTATATCGAAACGCATCAATTTGACTGCTGATTTTCATACAAATTCGAAGATAGAACAGGAGTACCAACTATCGGAAAAAAAAGTGGGAAAGTTAAATATGCCGAAGCCGAGTGAGTAGAGGTATAGACCCATGTCATCTTGTTTGTCCGACTATTCATGTCAAATAAGTGCAAATTTACCCACACCAGCTTACCGACTGTTCGCGAACGTTTATTTTATTTTTTAAACCGTTATGCCTGACCAATGGCGCCCAATTTGCTTGCAACTTCATTATCTTGTAAGCTGTTGGATTCGAAAGCTTGTAAAGAAGGAAGAATCTGGCTTCTGGCAAGCTGAATCATTAACGTTTTCAATGGTTTTATGGTCTTTATTCATAGTCGAAGCTTTTGACATTTTTGTTTGGTTTTTTAAGCTATAAATGCTTCCCCAGTTATAAAATATTAGCCACATTAGCTACATACAGAGCTGTTCAACATAAAAGGGATGATCACTCATAATCGATATTTCTGCTCATTTACACATTTTTTGCAACTTATCGCAACAGTAAGTGATAACGTTATGTGCACAGCTGCATTGTCTTTACTATGCATGCACATCATGTCAGCTAATCATTCATGTAAATGGTGCCTTAGTGCAAAGTACGTAAAAGGTGTATTCTTGAGTGTTCAAAATAATAGGGAATTTAGTTTTGTACCAGTTTTTTGTTCTGTATGTAAGTAGTTCATTTTACGAATACCTTTGTAGATTTATTACAAAATGGGCAGTTCTGAAGAAGAAAGCCGCATCACTTAAAAAACAAAGGCAACAGGGAAAGACTCTAAAAGTTATGCGCTTTCAAGAACACCAGTAAAAGAAACATGAGGTAGACCAAGCAAAAAAATCCGTTCATGTCATCAAAGGCAATTGCAGCGGAAGTAAACAACATAGTCAGTGCCCCAACGGTACGGCGAACATTGCAGCAAAATAGGCTACCAGGAAGGATCGCTCGCAAGGTTCCATTGCTAAGTAAAAGAAATGTAAAAGCAAGACAAGAGTTCGCCTCAACTTTCAGAAACCATTCCAAAGAGATATTTCGTAACATTCTCTGGAGTGATGAAACCAAAGAAAATTTGTTTGGTTTTGATAGTGGTAGAAACGTTCGACGGCCTCAGGGAAAAGAGTTTTACTTCCGATTCACGAAAAAAAATCCGTAAAGCATAGGGGTGGGAGCGTCATGTTGTGGGGCTGTTTTTCTTGGTTCGGTGTTGGACCCATATTTCAAATAAAAGACATCATGACTAAAGAAGTTTATTGTGATATCTTAAATGATGTGATGTTACCATACGCTGAGGACAACATGCCGTTAAGATGGCACTTCCAAAATGACAATGATCCCAAGCAATCATCGAAATTAGTGAGTGCTTGGTTGAGGGTGTCGGTATTACCATGGCCATCTCAGTCCCCAGATTTGAATCCTATCGAAAATTTATGGGCGGAATTGAAAAAATCTTTGGCTACAAAGACATTCCATAATAAAACTCATCTTTGGACCGAAATTGAGAAATATTAGAAGGCATTGGAACTGGAGAACATTGGAAGGAAGTGTCAGAAACTGATAGAGTCTATACCAAATCGAATAAGTGCTGTGGTAAAAAACAAGGGCGGTCATTCTGGACACTAATCTACTGAAATGTTATCTCTATGTGCAATAGAAAGATAATTTATTAATAAAGGTTACTTTCGTTTTATTACTTTCTTGGAAAACAAATGTTTACTCTGATTTTCCCTATTATTACATAGTGAAAAAATGAAATATAGATGTGCAATCAAAAAAATCTTAAGGGAAACATTTTCAAAATGATGTGCCAAAATAAACGAACACTGATAGTTACATGTTTGGTTTTAAGTATTTGATATAATCCCTGAAAAATATTCTAGTTTAATCTTTCCCAATTATTTTGCACACCTTTGTACATATATTTAACTAAGCGCATGCTGCTTTACAGCTCTTCACCTAGATCAACCATCAAGCGACAAAAATTACACGCAAAACTTTCCTATCAAGTCAAGCTGGCTTCCTCATCTGCCTTTAATAAAGTCCTGGCTTCTGCGAGATAGAACTGGACATTGATAAACAAGGTGTCATACAAAAACAATTTGTCTCTCGAAAGATGGTTTTTTTCCCGATTGCCTCTGGCTAGAGTGATTTTACCCTTGATTAAGGTACTGACGCTGTTGTCGTTAGCGGAAGTAGACTGACTACCTCCAAGTTCTTGTGAACCACTGCAACGCTCTGACCGCGACATTGTTGTTGTCCTTCCTTTTCTGATGACAGCTAAACCCATGTTAGCCGCCTCCATTTTAATCCCAGGAAACACCTCATTGACAGCTCAGAACGTCAATATCACCCGCTTCAGCTAGCAGTTGAACTAACTTTCGAAATATCTTTCTTCTGATTCTAACGAATGAGTTTCGGAAAAAAGTGTTTCAGATGGATGTTGAAAAAGCCATGACATAAGCGCGTTGCATTGTCTAAATCCTTTGTTTGACATTGAATCTCCATCGTCATCATTCACAATCTTTGTTCTCTCTCTCTCTCTCCAACAATCATTTTCGCCATTTTACCGCCTACTTTATACAGTAAATGGAATTGCCACGATTTAGCCATAAACTTGTATTGACATCTAAGCAAAGAGAATCCTCTCTTAGGAAGCAGCAGGAGGAATCAAAGTCAAGGCATACAAATTATCTGCTGTGTCGTGACAAGCCATTAACCACTTCAATACGTATTCCGACTCTTTGTTTTTCAAGCAGACAATTATTGCTTGTCGCCCAATCCATCACTGATTTTATGCCCAGTTCGTTTCGCAAATAAGGGGATGTTCTGCAGCAGAACGACGTTCCATGGTCCAAGCCGCTGTGATTCACAGACGACCGTTAGTGAGAAAAGTCTTGACTCCACACATCGTGCTTAGCATCAGCTTCACAGTGGATGAATAAATTCAATTTGAGACTTACTAATATTCCTCCGAATCCCCCAGAAATCCTCTCAATTCAACGTCAGAATAATCTTAAGCATTCCGCAGCTGTCACAATGTGCGCTTGCTTGCGTCACATGTCCTCAGTTTCCATAAGCATGCAAACTTCCCCTCAAAAAAATAAGTAAAAGACGAATGAAACATTTTAAAATTCAACGAACCATGTCGTCTCAATTAGATAATCGACGGATGAGATGAATGACTCACCCCAGCACGTCTTGAGATTGCCAGATCTCCGCAGCTTGGGCACTGAACGAGACGCCATCTTCGGTGCGCGTTCGCTTCGAATCAATGTCGAGCGGAAGAGAGCTCCAAAAAAAATTCAACTATCACCCCAGCTCTGTCCAAGGCCGCCATCGAAGAAGCTAAGCAAAACCTTGAACAGCGATGCCGGGCTCTTCCTATTCGCCTCTTTGAGAGAACGACCAGCACATGTGTACACAACACACCCAACGGCCAGACAGACACAGCCGCGCACAGAGCACCACAACGATAGATGCCTCGAAAACAGACCTTGAAACAGTTCAAAGTCGTAAACGGTTCAGTGAACATTGATGTAACGAAGGAGATAGCAACTGCACCGCATCCCTCCGCACTGCAGTCATCTTTCGGTATTCACAGAGTGGCCCATGCCCAATGCCCACTCCCGCCAGATCCACACACCTGTGTGCTTGAGTCGGCTGCGGTTGCAGATGAATTTTCAATCGTGCCGCTTTCGAGCAGATAAGCGCGTGCAGACAGACAATTCTAGACGAGTGCGCATCTTTGAATAAATTAGAGAAAGCAGCCGTTAAATACTCGGTAATAGTTGGACATACGTACTTCTGCGTCTGGTTTTACGAGTATATCTGCGGCTGCTGCATCCGTGCACGCTGACGCTGACTGCTCTCCTGCAGCGCGATGGACGCAATAAATGTTTGATTAGCATTTAAATGGTTTATCTGCGCTCAGGGAGGAGCGCATGTGATGCATTCACAATTACACGAGAATCTATCCATCGGCGAGGTACAAATTGAATTTATTTCGGTCTTCTTCAACGCAGAGATCCACGAGGCTTCAGCGGAAAACAAAGACATAAATTAAAAGGAGAGCGAGAGAGAGTGTCCCCCATTCTGCAGCAGGCACGCTCACAACGAGAGGAAGTTGAAGGAAGTCATGCATGTCCGTTGTCAGGTTTCATTGTGTTTTTTTTTTTTGTCCAATCTCTCCACCCCTTCCCTCCCTCGCCAATGACCAACCCTAAATTGTGTGTGTTTGAGAGTATGCGTGTGTGTGTGTGTTTCCTGGTCGACTGAAGGGTCCCCTTCAAGTCTAATTCGAATGCAATACAGCGGTAAATGATGCAGAATTCGTCACCGAACTTTGTGGAACGAGCAAATCTGATCCGCACTCTGAAATGGATCTTCTCCATCGATGATAGATCACCAGAAATCCGTTTTGTTTACAGATACAATGTCTCCCTCAAGGAGGGATGCTTAGCTTGCTCTGGTCCCAAGAAAAAAACCAAACGAACCTCTCCACAACCGAGAAGTTGTATGATGAGGTGGAAATGAGTTGAAATTCAATCCACGTTGCCATATCGATTTCACACACATCTTGTTGGCTGCTCCTCTGAAAGGGGGCACCAAAGAGCGGAGATAATTTCTCAGTGGATCAGGTCTCGGTGTTGATGATAAAATCCTGGAGTTTATTATGTTTTCAAAGTGACACCGTTGCTGGCGGTGTCTGACGAGCTGAAAAGACAAGTTTGCTGACAATTTACGCACGAAATTGGTTTCCTCTTTCAGCGGAGTTGTATGTGATCGTCTTTCTATTGAAGATCACACTGGGGAGAGGTGGAACGCATTGGAATAGGAAGTGACCACAAGGCAGATGTGACAGTGACGCATGGCTTGAGACACTTGCATCCAATTAAGTGATCTCTGTTGCATGTGACAGTTGGGATATTCAGCAGATCGGTGATCTTGACACCTGCGAAGAGAAGATCTGTTTCGATGCATCTGATGAGGGAATGCCAGCGATTATGGGGAATTTAAAATGAACAAACCATCGGGTTAATTTTTTTCACACACGATCGTTTGTGATCCAACTGATCGTCAAGCGAAAAATGAGAGAATCTTGAATTTTCAGAGTCAGGACCGAAATGACCATCAAATGACCATCAGATCTTCAAAAATGCAGCGACCTCCACAGAAAATATTCAAGGCGACGGATGCGATCATTTCTCGCAGAAGTTGAATTGTACCCAAGTGGCAATTCAGTGATCGTCAAATGCAATATCATAAAAAAAATTCCATCATGAAGACCACAAAACAAGTCGTAGATCTTCAGGAAACTGCAACGATGCGTTCAGAATCTTAAAAACGATCCGGATATGTGAAACGTGCGTAGAAAGAAAATATGGCACATTTTTGTGCAATTGCGGAAGGAATCCTCGCTGACCTTGCGCTGCTTCTTTCAAATAAAATATAATTGATCATAAATTGATCTTGTCATTGACATCGTAAATTTAATCGATCACTAACAACTGCACTGATTGCAAACTAAAAGAAGCATCAAACTGGGCTAGCGTGCAGTGAATTGGTGATTATCGCGAAAATCTCACAGCTAAGGTAACCGTCAGAAAACCCGATGGTCAGTGAGAATAACGATCATCGTTAAAAATGATATTAAAATCGAAATCGAGACTAAACATTGCGATTAGTTGGATTGAACTGAACTGTTTGAGGACACGTTTGAATGGCCTCGAATTTATAAGACCGTCGCCCTTTTGGGGAAGAGGGACTGATCTCTCAGAGTTAGGGACATTCCGATCCACTTGGTCATGTGGACCTCAATCAATTTTGCTCGTGGTTTTATCTGCAACTTGTCAGTGATCAGGTCTGTCATTTTGGGATGTGACATAGACCACCGTGGCTACCGTGACGTATCTATAGTGCATCAACTCACCCGCCGAAGGTCCCAGGCTCGATTCTTGGACCGCTCATCTCGTATTTATTCAAGGCACCAACTCTTTCGAGTTGCTGATAACACTCAAAGGGTGCTGATTTTCAACAGACAGGTTCTCAATTACCACCATCCAGAGTTGGCAATAAACTTAACATTCTCTCTACTCTTGAGAAGATAAAAACACGCAAAACATGGGTAGCTGTACAAGAAATTATACTCTGGTTCCTTGTGGGCTGTGCCGTGCCACTCAATTTTGAATTAGACCCGGCAGTTTTGATAGCTTGAAGAAGCAGTATACATCAACATAGACATCAGAGTTAACTGAGGGTCAATTAATAGAAGAACTAGCCTAGCTGAGAACACTGAAGTTTTCTCCAAATGTCGAGTGAACGACGGGAGTAGCTACCTATCTCCTTGCTAACGTTACAGTGTTCACTGATAACTTGGAAACTCTTTACTCGTTTCTTCTTGGTCCTACAAATGGAGTTGGTGTCATAATATTCAGTAAATTGAATTTTGCACCAAAGTCGCCCGCATGCGGGCTATCCAGATCGCTTGCTCCTCCGCCACTAGACTCATTAGCAGCTATGCATAAGCGCAATTGGGAGAGTTCTTGGCCTTGGTCCAAGCAACTCATCATGCATCTCATAAGCCTTTGCCAATTTGGTTAAATCGCATTTAAGATACACCTAGAAACTTGCGACGATAAGGGACATTCGACCTACGTACGGAACGATCAAAATATAGCTCTTTCTGAGTCTCTCACGCATTACCATGTTCCTCACCATTCCCGGTGAATATCTCCAGCAACATGAAAAATTCGAATTTCGGCTATTTGTATTTACGATCTTACGGTGCCGACCACTATTCAAACCTAGTGATCATAGGTGAGAGTTGGAACATCCACCGCTAAAATGAATTCGTAGCGTGGTGGAAAGTGCGGTGACTCATACGCTTAGAGTTCCAGGTTCCTTTCTATTTCAATCTTGATCAGACTTGCCCCATAACGCAGGAATGCTTCCCAAATTTAAATTTAAGCATTTTCACCGGGCTCAATTGGACTCTACTAATTTGTGCATCAAGACTGAATGGCCCTTCACAGATGATGATGCAGAACACCCCAGACCTCAGTTGGGGGACCTAAAATCTTAAAATTCTGAACATGCACGCAATCTTACTGTTCACACACAGGTTGAGGCCTAGATGAAAAATTTGTTTAATTAACGAATAGCTTGTAACACTTACAGAAATTAAGTGATCCTTGAAACAGAGATCTGTGATCGGGGTAAAGTGAATCAATGCAAGTGATCAAGAAGACTTTTTAATGACCAAAACGTCAAAAACTTTTCAATTACACAAAAGTATGCAAGTGCGCTTTATTTGTACATAGCATTGTCGCAAGGAGCAGAACTCATACTTTTCATGTGAGGTCGTTCATAATGAAAGTGTGATAAAAATACGTGCACCTAACTTGTTATTTTTTGAAGTTTTGAAGTTTTTTGCTGAAAGTTCTGAAAGTTTTAGGTTTTCGACTGTCACTATTTTGGATGTTGAGGTTCAAATTCTCCTGCAAATATTGCAAAAATACATTCGAAAAAATATATACTCGAAAGCTTAGAACGCAAAATGTAGGACAAGTTTCGTACAATGATCCGTTGGTCCACGTCATGGTATACTCACAATAAATCCATTAGCACAAAATTAACACAAAAGTCCTTAAAACATAATTAACCAAAAATGAAGACAATTTAGTCTTACAGAGGAGCAACAATTCGGTAAGAAGCAGACGATTTTTAATTCGTGTCCCTTGGTTTAATTAGCAAAAGTGCACACCAACCATTCCGATAATTGTACATGAGGACTTCAAGGAAAGATTCTCTTCAGGCATGATAAGTATTTTTTCAATGCAATCTGTCCTCTGTCCATCTTAAATTCTTTTATTTACTCAAAAAACCAGTTTAAATGTGACTTTTATTTAAAGAATTCACACTAACTTCACTTAAATTGCTAAAAAATAAGTTTTGTTTCTGGCAAATAATGGTAGCGTACATCTGCGTGATCGCTAACTTAGCTCAATAAGATCACAGAAAAATATTCCAAATGTCGAGTCTACAAGGGGAGTAGCTGCAGTTTTTGGCCTTGGTCCAAGCACCTCATCAAGCCGTCGCTGACTTGGTAGAATCGCATTTGAGATACGCCTTGAAACTTGCGAAGATGAGGACAATCGTCCTACCTACGTCCATATTGCAGCGTTCCTCACATTAAGGAAACCTTAAAGGATCTTCTTTACTCTATGTTTTCATATTCATAGTGGTACTTGGGCTATTCCGACTTTATTCCTGTACTTGAAAATACCAGGTGTATTGTAAGTAAAAATACCTATCGAAAGGGGAGTGCTATTTATGAGAATACCTCTGTATGGGATGACATGCGGTCTCGTTTACTGAAGCAGCGTTTCATCCCTAGACGCTGAGAAGCATGATATCGTCGCACAGTCCGTGCGATTCCTAATTGAATTTTCTCTTGTATGCGTCATCAAGAGCATTTAAAAAAAATTTTGGATTGGTAGTTTAAAAAATCGGTGGTCCACAAACATATTTGCTACCGTATCTGACACTGAATAATGCAAAAGAAAATAACTGCCTCTAGCCGCGAGCAGACTTTTGTAATTATTATTTCCGATATCTTATGCAGCTTTTGTCGTATGTGTTGGGAAGAGAAGCAAGTAGTACAAGAACAAGTTCCTACCGAACAGACAGTCTGTAACTGATGGTCATTCCTCCTCCAAAAACCAAAAAATAAACATTTAAAAACAACGACCTAAGGACCGTACTTTGACCTCTCCGAATGCATATCTTGTCGAAAATCCAAAATGAATTAACCTTGTTCAGTGATAACGACTTCTGGATCCCTGATCACCTGAGTTTCACTCTCTTTCATTAACTTCCACAAACCTTCAGGAACACCTTGCGCACACCCCGCAGCCTACACGCTGATTCGAATTCCGTCTACCCTTGGATCAATGCGAACGCACATACATCTTAGTCGAACCGACAAAAATCCTACGCACACTCACATCTCATGGAAGTTGGTGCTCCCTCTCCGCCGCGCGACTTTAACCCAATTATGTACATCTGCACGCAGCCAAGGCACCGGAGCAGGTGTTCCCGTCCACATCCCCACGAACGGTGGTTTCACCTTCTGTGGCATGTGACCAAACGATTAATGATCGACGCACCGCGCAACAGCAAACAAAAAAAAAAAACAAAAACTGAACAGAACAGCAACCAAACCAAAACGAAGTTTTTTTTCTTCCTCTCAGTTTCAGTCTCAGTTTTGGTCTCGCTCACATTGACTTTTGTTCCCTCGCCGAGATAGGGGTGGAATTCGTGCGATGACCTGCCGCGCTCATGTATCTGGGTATGCAAACGAACCCCGAGATAAGTTTTTTCTCGTGTTCGCGTTTAAAGCGTTCGTGAAAACTGGCCAGATACACTAGCTGCGGCAATTGAAAAGTGCAAAAAATGTTATTAAGTCGAAATTGAGTTTTTTTTACGATCAAACGTGCACTCTGCCAACTCTGTATGGGGCGCAATAAAACGACAAGCAGCCAGCAGCAGAGGCAGCAGCGAGCAGAATCAGTGCTCGTCTATCGGAATCTTGGTCACGTTCTCGCCGCTCTATCTGGGCTTCGTGATCTTCGCCTAATTGGTATTTGCCACTTGCTAAGGTGTAATATTTTTTTATTTTGATAAATATAATTAGCGACAACCTGACAGTTGTCATTCAAATTAGCATCTAATGGCAGCCATCTTGTGGGTGGGTGGCCAGGCGAGAGATCGATCGATGAGCGGTGTAATGGGGATGCTTTTGCATCACATAATGAGACAGCTATCGGCGATGTCTAAACAGGGGATCTGTCTGAAATGTGACAAGCTTCAGAATGCCGAGATACATAATGATGTTGGAATTGAATGTGAGAGACGTCTTGGTTGTTCTTCTTCAAACGGAGTGAAACTTGGACGGGATCTTATCCACTCAGTCAAAACTGAAAAGTGTTTCCAAGAGTGATGCTTTTGATTTTTGGCGATTTAGCGCCCGGTCTTGGATAATTCAGATGTGATTTGAGGCATCCAGAGATAGCTCAGCTCGCATCTGAATATCCAAAACGGATAATTGTTTTGTTGCACGAGGTTAAAGGAGGAGTTCTACTTCAGCTTGACCATATCAAGCGGATAGACAACAACGCCCTGGCGAAGGGGATCTTTGAACCACAAGCCTGCCAAGGGAAGAAAAGGAAGACGGAACTTGCGTTTTTGAAGGAGCGAGTCATCGTGGATGCGGCACCGCAGGGCATGGAAGGATGTCGTGTCTAGGGCAGAAAATTCTCTCTTCCTCAATTCTCTCCGTAACATTTTAATCAGTCTCATAAATCTTAAAAAAAATAAAATTATCAAAAGTTGTGACGAGATGGCAACCCCACTCCCAACCAAAACGTCATCGAACTTTAGCCATATCAGGGATCGGCTGCACCCACTTCGAGTCAAATGAAAGGTGCACAGATCGAATTGTATGCACTTGCCACAGCCATACAAGTGACGTTCAACCCACCGGACATTACAAGCCCCAGGCCCAGCATCATCTTCGTCGTCGTCGCCGTCGTTGTCATTGCTGCAAAAACAAAACAAGCAAAGCATCGAACGTCAGTTTTCGGCTATCGAAATACAAATACAGGCGCATGACCCAAAACTTCGCGTCGCGAAACAACAGAAATAATTGCCGCTGATGCGTTCACATAATTTTATGTCATTCAACCTGTGAACGGAATTAATCCGAAAACAAAAAATTCAATTTCTGATGACAGCGGTGTAAACTAGATACACAGCGACACACACAAACACACACAAATACACTCAGTTCCTAGCCCGAAGTCGGTGGCATATTTGAAATATGCTCCGTGGATATGCTGACGTCGCTGGAAAATGCAATCAAAGGGGGGCAAGTGTCGTTGTCGCGTCGCTGTAGTCGTTGTCCTCTGTCGAATTTTCTGCTTGAATCTTCAAAACGACACGAAAAATTCTGATTTACTTGGGATTCTGGCACAGCGGTGGCTTTGACAACGACAGAGAGGTCATTGGTCTTCGGAAGGGTTGCACAACGCCCCGAATAAGCGGAATTTGACATTTCGAAAGGCTACTTGTCAAATGTGGGGTGATCGCGGAGCGTCTATCGGCCATACAGTCAAGGTTTACGGCGGTGCCGAGTGAGTCACGATCACATTTTCGAAACACCCCTGAATCCGGATTAGAGATTACCCATTAAGTAAGCCGCCCGCCGGACGTGCTCAGCATACGGGAGTGAGCGTTGGCGCTCGCGGAGCTCGCAGGAAAATTAAATCCGATTCTTTCGCGGAGATTCTTATAAAGTCTTATTCAAATTTGGGATTTGTGCATCAACAGAGCGGAGCACATGTAGAAATTAGGAAGTGAATTCGGCCTGGTAGCGAGTCGCGGGGTAATGCGATGCGCGAGCATGACTGGGGAATGAAATTAAATCGAGGTCGGCCCCAAGAGCAGAGCTGATGAGATGCTACGACGAGGCATTGATTTTTGCATATTCTTGGCGTGGACTTTCGAAACGCCATCAGCGTGCACCGATTGAAAGGTTGAATTGCTAATGAAGTTTTTGTTTTTACACGGCGACGCACTGTCAGGGTGTCAAAATGGCGGACTGCTGGTGATTGTTGTTGTCGGGGTCAGTTTGGGGTGACGAGTGTAGCTCGATGTGACCATGTGGGTGAGTTAAGGAAGGTTTGAATAAGACCTTAAATTATTGCTAATTTCTAGCCGTGTCGGCAGTGGTGGACGAGAATGGCTAGTTGTGGTGTGTGCGTTATAATTTATTTTTCTTGCTGGAGTAGATGGAGACAAACCTTGACTGTGGATACTCTTTAAGCAGTACGAGTAAGCTCAAACCGTTTGAAATCAATGATGCTTGTCCAACAGAGAAATTTGGAACGTAGACGTATATGCTCACTGTGTCGCGTCAGTCACAAATATTGACCTCTTCTTCATTTCATTTTCTGATGCTGCGCAAAACATAGGCAATCTTACAACATCCAAATTCAACAGAATGCTAGGACTGGCCAACTTTAGTGTCACTTCATTCTTTTCTCCCCTGTCCCCTGTTAACAAATTCCGCTGCAATTATAGTCTGAGACCAGTCTTATACTAGCTCTAGTCCACAGCCAGTGATGACAAGTGTGTTAGCCCCCTGAAAATGATGATGGCTATAAAAGACGAACGCAACGTTGAAAGAATTATGCGAGGCATACACGCCAATGTCTGAATCGCCATATAATGGATGATCGCAGCGCGATGCCATGAACGTGTTCGTGAGAATTTGCGATGGATGTGGAAGGAGATTGAAATAAAGAAGGCTAGAGCCGAAGTGTGAACGTACGAGTATGTGCATATGTCGTACTTAGGATGATAATTGAGTTGCAAAGAGTACTTTAAAAGGAGTATCAGTAAGGGGTTCAGGAATTGTCTGTAGTTACTGTAGAAATGAATAAATTTTCGGCCATTTCAAGTTCTTAGTTTGGCAGAGGATGGAAACCAGATACCGATCATCTTTTCCCTTAATGAGTATTTTTTTGGGTTTTGTTGGATTTTGGGAAACACTGCACTGGAGCGCTCAGACTCGAAAACTGGTCGATTGTACCACCAGGTAGTAACGTACATTTAATGTAATTTCTAGGTCTTCCAAAGGAAAACCAGCAAGCGCTTCTTCGATGGAGAGCGTTTTCAGCTCTCACCACGTTAACGCCAAAAAGCCGACTCCTGATACGAGAAAGGACCGGACATTGACAAAGAAAGTGCTTTGAAGTGTACCACCTTCACCATAGGCGTCGCATACGGTGCCATCACTAAGCCCAAGCAGACTTAAGTGCTTTGCGATAGTAAAGTGTCCCGTTTGTACGCCAACAAATCGTCTACAGTTTTTTCTATTTAGGGATAGAAGGAAAGCCCCAGATTTCTTGACGTTTGGGATCATGCCCTTGATCAGCCTGCATTCTGGAGAACCATGTCATCTCTGATTATGCTGTCGGAGACCCAACCGTCAACGGAAGCCTCAACAAAGGACGCGGGTAGTCCCAATTTTGGCCCTACGAATGCCTCTTTTATTCCTTGATTAGCAACTTCATCGATAATCTCGTTTCCCATGATCCCGTGGTGTTCCGGGACCCAAACAAGTCTTAGCGAATTTAGCCCGCCGACCAAATTAAGGGAACTTGCATTCCTGTACTAACTTGGAAGTGGTTAAAGGGTTGAGTAACACCACATCTTGACTGTCGCCACAGACGCAGATACATAGCCTCTTCCAACTATTCTTCACAATATAGTTTGTGGCAATTAGGATCGTAAAAACTTCCGCCTGGAAGACTGATGCGAACCCATCCATTTCCAAGTTTTCTTGGAGGAATTAAAAAAAAAATGTAATTAGTTTTAAGCAATGAATTTAAAAAACACAAGAGGCCGAAAGGCATAAATAAAAAAACCCTAGATTAGCTTAGAGTACTCGTGAAGAGTCAGTTTCAAGTATTTTTGTCTAGTATATAAGTAATGAAGAGTTAAAAAATAAAAATGCATTCAAATTCAAATTCAATTCAAATTCAATTGGAAAAAACCATCTGCGCATTGTCAGCAAGTCAGAAAGCAAGGTTCTTCGAAAATTGTCTTTATATCACTACCGCAGATCTCATTTGTTTGTTTTGACGACACAGATAAATTGTTTGTAAGATGTCCACAAAAGGTTGTTTCGTTTAACTTGATTGCGAATTATAAAGTGACTCCCCCCTTATTTCGAATATATATTCCTAAATGAACAGCGATTCACAAAATGCCGGTTTAGAAGAATGAATGGAGAACCATGTAAATAGTGCAACAGAGAGCCTAACTCTTGAAGCAACTACACGGGTGCTGTACGTTTTATTGTTTCCACGGGACTCACAAGTAAAAAAGGGAAAATTTTGAAAAATTGAAAACTCAAAACAATGTAATTTTCTGTACTCTGCGGAACTCAAATTGGGGCATTTCGAGTAAAGGCCACTACGACACGGCGATATTGTCCTACTTGGCGTTGAAGAATGATGGGGTTCCAGGAAAGATTTAAAGTCTGGGTGCAGTTTTCTTATAATTTCCTTAGATGGAATGTTTTAAAATTCACATTTATTATTTGAAAGTCATATTTATTCTTAGTTTAAGTCGCGCTTATAAGTGTTGGATCAATGTGCTCCTTGGCCAAAACATCCTACTCGTAAGAGAACAGTAGGAGATTGTCCTGAAATCCAACATTCCAAAAATTCGAAATCACGGACACCAAAAATCTCGAAAATTAAAGCCCTTTAAGACTCAAAAAGAAAATATAAAATTTGACAAATTCTCGAAAATTCACCAAATTACTCCAAATCCTACAGCAATTCCAAGCAATGATATTATTTTTGAGCAAGGAAATTGTCTTTACGCAATGAGTTTTCGATCATTGCTGTGCTGTTAAGACTATGTTCATCTGTAAAGAAACAGCGCGTTCGTGCGTTTGACCTTGGAAAGACTTTGGTACGCGTTTTATCAATCTCACGTGATGCTTTGTCAGATTTTCGAATTGGAGTAAAACTTGCGCGTTCAATGATTTGTATATCATAAGAAACATTTTAAAATTTACAATTGCTGTTAATACAATTTCATGAAACAATTATTGCTGACACCACAGCTGACGAAAATTTTACATCCACGTGCTCCACCGAGGAGAGAGCTAGTCTGTGCCATCAGGTGGGACTTACGATATTACGATCTGCGGAATACCATTGCGCAACCGCCCAACTGTGATTTAAAAATATGACTCTAGTTTATTGTAGTAAGTGTGAATGTCTAGGAAAAGGGCATATTTTTGTTCTTACATCCCAAAAGAAATTAATGTTCCTATATAATAAATAATGTCGCTGAAAAGCATATTTAAATTAAGTTTATCTTAGAGAGCCTGCAATGGGCCAGTAAGATTATTTTAAGTCAATCAATTGAAGTCCCGAAAACTAGTTTTAAGCATTTTTTGTCTAGACTTTAAGTTTTTCGATATATAAAAACAAAATGCATAAAAAAAGTTGGCTCTTACTTGTTAGGTCGTCGTAACGTAGTGGGTAAGTGCGTCGACCCACGCGCCACCTCTTTTGAGTTACCAGCCAACAGCCAACCAAAGAGTGCTCATGGTCTATGAAAAGCTTCTCAAATCTCGTCGTTCGGAGTCGGCAAAAAACTGTAGGTCCCTTCTACTCGTGAGAGAACACTAGCACGCACAACACGAGTAGTTGTTGTAGAAGCTAGGCTCTGGTCCCTTGTGGGCTGTAATACCACTCAATTATTATTATTACATTTCTTGGTAACTTTTGTCAGTAAGAGATGTTTGAAGAGTCCAAGATCTGTACAACAGATGCAACAGGGCTTATTTCTTCTTTCCGTAAAAGGAGTAGGAAGTAGAAGGATCCGACGAAGAAGCATTTTCACGCATCGTTATCGGCGTTGCCAGAGAAGTGATTTTTTTTTAAAGAAAACCCAACGTCATTCAGTAATTGCGCCATTTTAAGGCCTAGGGTGCCACAGAATATGTGTGCACTACTAACAAAAATGATTTGTAATCTATTGAGGACTTATGTGACAAGACGCCCAAGTTGTGCCGCATCAACAAAATTTATCGTCATCGTTTATTAGCGGTGTTTTTTAAATTTTGTTGGTCTCTTCATGTTGTATGTTTTATGTAAGTTTCATATATATGTATATCTTCTGTACTGTTCTACTTCATCTGTAAGATGAATGTCGCAGACACTAATACTACTCTATGTCAAACGTGAAAATCTGAGACGTAGTCCTAGACTACAGCAGAGACTACTTAAAAGTGTTTATGTCAGTTACGCATTGATAGAATCAAGGGTGACATGACATGAGACACAATGCTCTGATGACAGTTCTGAACTGAATCATGTCATGGCACCGGAAACCAAAGTTCGGATATTCCAATAGATTCTAAGTCGATGGTTCTAAAGGGTGATTTTTGGCAACACTGGCTTACACAGTTGACGCCCGTTTCGTGTTTTGTTTCACTGTCAAACATCTTTAGTTTGGTCTATAATTTAACCATGAATCGTCTTACAAACGAACAACGCTTGAAAATTATTGAATTTTAGTTTCAAAATGCGTGCTCTGTTAAGAAAGATCATCGCGGGCATCATTGTGTTCAGCGACGAAGCTCATTTTTGACTCAATGGGTATGTAAATAAGCAGAATTGTCGATTTTTGAGTGAGTGAGAGTATCAGCCAGAAGCATTGCAAGAGCTTCCAACGCATCCAGAAAAAGTCAAAGTTTTGTGCGGTTTATGAGCTGGTGGCAGCATTGGACCGTATTTCTTCAAAGATAATGCGGATCGTAACTGTGAATGGTGAGCGCTACCGTGAGATGATATCCATCTCTTTTTTGCCCAAAATGCAAGAGCTTGACTTGCATGACATGTGGTTTCAACAAGACGGTACTACATGCCACACAGCACGCGCAACAATGGACTTATTGAGAGGCGAGTTCGGTGAACAATTTTTCACATATTTCACGTTCGGGACCGGTCAACTGGTCGCCTAGACCGTGCGATTTAACGCCTTTAGACTATTTTTTGTGGGGGTATGTTAAAGCTCATGTCTATATAGACAAATACAGTTCCTTTAATCTGAACATGCGTCTAGACAGACTTCAGCTTCTCAAATTTTGATGTATGCGAACATTTTCCTTCCATTTTCCGAACTTGCATTAGTACGTAACAAGCAAATCCCTGATTTTCTGTATATGTGTTTATTTTTGGTTAATAACTGAACAAGACTTAGTTTTTTTAAAGAATGTCCGCAGTTTTTTTTGACCTTTTGTTGCCTTGCCCCATAGTGGCGCACTTGAGCCTGTGTTGATAAATTTGTTGAAAAATTGCTGAAAATTATGATTTTATGACAATTTTGAACTAAGAAACCAACCCGTTTGATCTGTTCGTTGTTTCTTAAGTTATGTAATTTACATTCTAAATGGAATTCATAACAGAAATCTATCAAATAAGAAACAGAATAATGAAGAATGTCAATTGTTTCATCTCACAAATCATTCAAATGTTAGCAGTAAGCCCTTTAAGTAATGGAAATAAATTATCCACAGAATACTCGTAAAACCCTCACTTTCCCTTTTCGTGTTGGAAAAACATCTTCCCCTCAACCGTGACCGTCTTAAAATTTGTATTACAGACGAGTGTACTCCCCATGCAGACTCCATGTTCACTTTGACACAACAATCAAACTGTCAACTGGAACATCTCGCAAGGAGGCGACAATAAAAAGGTTCACGCAACAAAAACTGAATATCAAATGAAAAGCACGAAACGATAAATAAATTGAAGGAGAAGAGGAAATCAACAGAAAATACAGAGAGCTAGAGAGTGGGGGGAGGAGAAGAAAAAATACATTAAATTAAAAATTTTGGTAACGTCCATACAAGGTCGCCGCCAAACGGTAATAAATGTCAATGCGGCACTATTAAAAAAAACACCACCCATTGCGGTGATCGCAATTTGGTTTATATTACAGTAAATCTCCATGACGTCTGTTGATCTGTTCATTATTGAAAATGGAGTCGATAAAAGTGTGATAAGAAATGTTTGTCAGCAAAATCTGTCACTTTGACGCAAGGCGATTTTGCTTTGCCGAAGAAGGCAGAAACAGAAATCGATGACGGTGATGACAGATGTCTTCACTTGATATTTCGCATGCATATTGATCCACGGATTACTCACCATTTTTGCGCTGAAGTCTAGCACTTCCTTGGAACTCGAGTACCGGAGCTAAATCCGAATTGATTTCACAAACAAATGAGTCTTTGATCAGATCTGGCAAAAGAGTCTGAATGTTTCTCACGGATTTTCAGTCACTTCGAGCTAGAAAACGGTCAAGTTTTTTTTTTCGGGGACACAGAGTAAATTCGAAAGAAATGTCTATCGCTTTATGTAGTCGGGGTTCTAGAAGACAATATCGAACATAATTCACACACGGATTGCTGAAGATGATGCACTGAAGGTGAAAATTGATTTTTTTAGTTTCACTTGTGGTTGTGGGCCAATACACACACCCACACACTCATACACACACCGGTGTGAGGTGAGCTTGGGGGAAGAGATAGTACCACGCACCTGGAGTGGAGATACGCGAACCCATACACAGAAACTCACGTGCACACACGCACACACAAACACAAAACACACAGTCCGAGATACTCGCAGAATCAATGTGAAGCGGTTAAACGGTTTCGCTGGATGTTTCTTCTACAACAGTCTTTCTAGATGTGACGGTCGCTTTCAGCGATGTTCCATCGACTCTCGGTTTTCGCGCACATCGAAACGGGGGCCCCAATTAAAGTCGCTGTGCACACACAACGATGGCACAACAAGAGGCAAGAGAGGCCACGAGACCACGACAAAGACGAAGCGCGCGCGTACGCGCTGAAAAGTGTATCCACAAAAAGGAGCAGACTCCACACAAAACACAAGAGAGCGAAGTAGCGGAGATCACAAAGGCGCGCGCAAAACCCTCACAAAGCGAAGCGATAAGCGTCTTCTTGCTGTCCACCACGCGAGTATCGCGTATGTATCTGGCCGCCTTGGGCGCTATGCGATGGGGCGGTGTGCTCAAGTGTGGGGAACTGTGCTGTGCTGATTCCCTTTGTGTTTCTCTCAATTCATCGCAATGAAAGGCGCCTCTCTTTGCTGTGCTGTGTTGAAGTATGTGTAATTTTAGGGGCCGAAGGGGGAGTCTGAAAAAAGAAATGAATTGAAAAAAATTCATGTCTCCCCAGCCGCCCAGTTCCAGATGCCAGCCGAGATCTCGTTTGTTTCCCCACGGAGAATGAACCCGTCCAGCAATTCATTTTCGCTCTCTTTTCCCAGTGAACTCGCTCACGGCGAGCATGTATGCGTCGCACACACACACACACTCAACACTGTGATGGCCAAACAAAAAACTGATAAATTGCGGTTTGGTTATTGGTGAGATACTTGATGTTGGGAGAGGAAATCTCTGCAGACACTTGGTTGGTACATAGGAGGACGTTATTCACACACACACACACACACTCGAGTAGATGAGCGAGATGAGACATTGCCAATAGAGAGAAGTGTATGTGAGAGAGCAGAGGCGAAACAGAGAGTGGCTATGACGGAAAGAGAAACATGAGTTATGAGTTTGCCCAACAAGGGTGGCTGTTGTATGGGTGTGTGTGTGTGTGGTTGCGCATGAATGTGTAGCGAAGGGTTTCATAATGATGGGTGGATTATTTACATCGACCGCATTGTGCTAGGTGTCATCTATTTTATGGGCAGATCGGGATTTTATGTAAAATTTCATTGCGCGTCCACTGAACACTGCCTCTCCACCTTGCCAAGGAATAAGAGGCACTAATTATTTTCAGTGTGTGCGTGCGTATGTTTGCGGGGGAGGTGGGGATTTTGGCTGGAATTTGAATATGACATATTGAGACATTTTTGTATCTTATTTTCATTTTATTACCATTTCCATCCCTTCGCAGAGGGATGAAAGGGTTGCCAATGGTGATGTTCGTAACAAACACGTAAATATTTGTGTTACGTAGAAATGTTTGCTATCTGACTGTGTGGCGAGGTGGGCGGGTGTTGTGTGTTTTTTTTTCAGAGCTGTCGCCCTTGGTCCTGAGATGTCGTGTGGTGTGGACAACGTAGCAATGGCGTACGTATTTACGCAGAGTTGATTGTACAATGACCCAGGGTTTGAGTGGCGGGGAGAGGGTGAGCAAATTTTGCACGTTAACACGCTCTGTGACAGCGCACGACAGTTGCGCTGGCTGTTCGGTGGATTTTCAAAACACCATCTGTCAGAAGAATGGTGTTGAAGTGTGGATTTGATACTGAAGTGCAGGTTGATCAATGGAATCGGTTGGATACGATTGGTGTTTTTTGATTTTTTTTCTTTAGTGCGCGAAATCGTGGAATAATCAAAAGGATCGAGGCGTAGAAGCAGGGTATTGCCTTCTTCCCCTTCAAGATGACATCAAGTGGTCACGACGAGCTGTCGCAGAGACAATGAAATGAGGTCGGCTTGTGCTGAGACTGAATCGATGTGGGATCATGGCTGACAAAAGTGTAGGATGAGACCTTATGAATACAAAGATAGATGGTTTCACTTAATTCCGTGTGAGGCGCACGCTTAATTTTAATTGTTCAAGACTTTAAGACAAGAAGGAACATTTACTTAAAGTTTGGTGAGCGCGCAAAATATGTACATAAATTAAAAAGTAAACATTTATCAAGTAAATTTTGACAAATAATGAAACTTATGCTTCTTCGTCTTAAATTGGTCCTACAGTCCTCGATGAGGCAAACAGCATTCCGCTTCAGTTTGCACTTAGATAGCTGCCTTTAGCTTCGCCCACTAAGATGGTTAAGTTTCTTTCCCACCCGTGGGCTTTATGTTATGTGAAGATGCCTTTTGTTGCGTTGTCCCACAGACGTCTTTTTTTGGCTAGAAGCTAAGTTTTCCATATGTGGCCGCCGTGGCGTAGTGGTAAGTGTGTCGACCGCCGCGCAGAAAGTCTGGTTTCGATTCCCGGACGGGGCACCTCGCATTTTTTCACGACACCACCTCTTTCGAGTTGCTGACAACACTCAAAGAGTATCAATTGTCTATGAAAAAGCTTCTCAAATCTGGCCGTTCGGAGTCGGTAAGAAACTGTAGGTCCCTTGTAATCGTGAGAGAACAGTAACACGCACAACACGAGAAGTTGTTGTAGAAACTAGGCCCTAGGTTATGGGCTGTAGTGCCACTCAATTATGGACGTTTGACAAGGCGTGTGCTACACGGTGGCACGGTCCATAGAGTTCTGCGTTGATCGTCCTTTTGAAATGGCATCAACTCCAACACTCGCAGTGCCAAAAACATGCAGAACTCCTCTTCTCTCGAGGCTTCCTTATCCGCTTTACACGACGTCCAGGGGTCTGCGACATGGAACAGGACAGGAAAAGGTAAACTGTTGTGCAGGTTTAGCTTGGACTTTTGAAAAGAATAGCTCAAGTGCTTCCTTATTTAAAATCAACAACGATTGGCAAGCGTGATTCTTCGCTTCATTTCGTTGCTGATTTTGTTGTTCTTAGACAATGTTTTTCCTACTCAATGCTATTCTCTGGCCGACACGTCGATGTTGGGCGTTCTTGCTTGATGACAGCAAAATCTTTGTTTTGCCATCACTTGCCACTAGACCCATTTGAATTGCGTCCGTTTCAGCACCAGAGAACACCTCATTAACAAGTCGTTGTTTACGTCCAATCATATTAATCAGCCGAACAATTATTTGGAATATCACGCGTCTGTTGTTAACTTCTGCCTTCTGCCGATCATCTCAAGAGTGATGTTGAACAAGTCACATGGCAGCGCAGTGCCTTATCTGAACCCAGTTTTGACATTGTAGGTCTCTCTAAGTTTGTTACCGACGTTGATTGAACAGCAATAGTTCTCCATCGTCTTCCTACGAGTTTGGTAGGAATGCCTAAACAAGACATGGTATATGCATAGCTTGTCCCTATGTGCATTGTCATATGGTGCCTTAAGAGTGACAAATAGGTGGTGGGAGTCGGTTTGCACTTCTTAGGTCTTTGTCCATGATCTGTCGCAGGGTTAGAGTCTGTCATAGACTTCTCTGAACCAACTCCATTCACAGAAAATATCATTCACAAAGGATGTGTAATCGAGGAGAAATGTAAAATTTTGTCCATAAGAGCCTTAAGTTCGGCAGGCTTTCGAGTTAGAAGGACATCTCTTCGGCTGACGTTCCCTTAGACGGATACACATTCTAAGTCGTATGTGGCTGTACGATGAAATTAATTTTTTTGTGCGTATAGGATCCACCAAAAACTGTTCAAAATCTCAAATGTGTATACCCTACACACATATGCAGGGCTTGGATAACGAGGCTGACCAATGCCTTGATTATCAAAAGTACCAATCTAGGAGGCAAGGAGCAAGGCTTTTCTAAATCCTCTGTTGTTCAACGGGACATGTGTAGCACCTGGTTGGCACCGAGTTAAAAGTTAATTCTCCATTGCCATATGACCTGAAGTAGTCTAGCTGAGCTGAGTGAATCAATTACTCCCAGCTCTCCAAACGGTTTTTAACCGCAACCACCACTACAAACTTAGAAGCTTGGATCACTTAGAACCCCTTGACCTCCCACAGTACCTGAATATAGCTTTCAGTCAAGTTGCGTAATCTCAACTCCCAGTTGAGATAGTGGAAGAAAATTGGTTTCAAAGGAGTGACCTGCCGTTCTTGAAGGGCTGGACATTTAGAGATGTTCCCCTGTTCTACTTCCTCCCCATCCCTACAACTTCTATAGAAATCGAAAGTTTAAATATCTTTGCCATTACCGTGATCAAAAGAAATACCTTATTAAAATATCTAGACTGCTCCTATTATTTCTTATAATGGATTTGATTCTATTTAGGCCGTATTTAGGTCATAGACCATAAATATAATGTGGCGAAATTCGGGCTGCCTCTGTTCGCTTTCTAATGACACAGATACCTGTTTATTGAGCCTTTTGGTGGAGTTAGTGTTCAGATAAGAAACATTAACAGCCAATTCTGCGCTTGGTCATGAAGCAATCGTTGCCATGGATTCACGAGACCCCGAGGAACGGTTCAAGCGTTCAAAATCTTGCGGCAAACCACAATGGGCTTCCAAATTACCCGAACTTACTCTAAACATCAAACCAACTTCAATAAATAACCGGGGCATGTGGTGCAGTAGGTGGCACATATTTCATTTCACGCTCCGAGCTCTTAAGATTTTGTAGCAACAGATTAAATTTCTCGTCAAATGCGCACACTTTCCCTTGCACATCACTCTAAGATCAGAATTCCTCTCAAAATAGACATCTTGTTGGCTTTTAATTTTATTTCAAGTTAAACACCAACTTGAGTAGACTCTTCTACAAATTCCATCGAAGTGGGCAGCTTTGGCAAGACGAATTCATTGCTTCATTCCCATAGCCGTGACAGACTCACACACTCGGCGAGAGGGTGACAAGGTCTTCGCTACAAGAAATGTGTCGCATACCAACCAACACACCATTAACATCCAATCACCCACACACTCCGTCACTCAACAAATTGGCCTTTTCCTTCTACATCGTCATTCGTCTTTATCATCTCAAGATCGACTGCATCATGAAGTTGACACTAATCAGTTGCTTCTTACACAAAATAGATTCCACGAATCGACGTGATTGAATTCAAACATTTATTGCATCGCCCGCCTCGGTCTAGTCGTCCCCCCCCCCCCCACCACACTCCATTACCAGGGCGAACGCGGTCGATCAGAGGAGGATTCCAGCACTAAAATCGCAAGTGTCAACATTGAAGAATGAGAGGAGAGACAGACGAACAAAAACAACAAGCATTCGCGTATCGGTAACGACGGTGGCAGCAACACCGAGATCGTGACCTGAATTGGGAGCCCATAAAGATGCCTCGTGGTAGGCTCAAACTCCGGCCATCCCACCACTTGGCATACCGTCGACAGATGGAGAAACCGATTTGTTGTTTTTCTGTTATCGAAGAAGACAGCAATTCCATCGCCATCGCGACATCCAACAGAAATGTCGGTCAGCCCGATGTCTTCGACACATAAAGGCCGCCTAGCGGCTGCATGGCTACTTACAGATTTGATTTGGTCAATAGTCCAATTGGAAGCTTAAGCACTCACTCATGCACACCAGCCGCAACTACCGCCACTACCGCCACTGTTGCTGCCAACATCGAAGCCGTGCACATCGGCGTGACGCGCTCAAAGAAATATGATGAACGACAGCGATACGGTTCGGAATGCGGCTTCTGGTGGGCAGAGGAGGTGGAGCAGCAGCGTCTCCATGCCCAAAACACCGCCACCCCGCATCGCACGCCACACACGGTGGCGGCGAATATGAAGCAATGATAACGAAATCTCCTAGTCTCGAAACCGATAGATTTGGAGTCACATGCGCACTCACCTCATCGATGGCGGTGAGGTTATAAATTCGTCGGCAGCAACACAAAACGAAAAGGCAAAAAAAAAAAAGAAAAAAAAAACTGTGTCGTCCGACGACGTTTGCTCAACACGATAGCGAGTGGAAAATCGATACACACCGGGGCACGGGCGGATGGGCCGAGTTGGGACGAAGGTTTTGCCTTCCATCAGAATATGAGGTGGCGTGGCGGAGATTATCTGACGGGGGGCTGTGGCAAGTGCAGCGGGTTGCCGATGAATAGATGAACTCCTTTCTGGCGTCACAGCTGTAGATTAATGAAAAACCCCATTTCGAAGGCGGTCCGTGAGTGATGAACAGTAAGTGGGGATCCATCATAATTGTGCGGAAAGTTGGTAAAATGGGGATTCCCATGAGTTTGATGGTAATTCCCTTGAGACTCACAAAAACAAACAATTTGGAAGCGTCCGCTGCTAGGCGAGAGGAGTTGAGCAAGCTTTGATGATGAATGTGGCAGTTTATGAAAAAGAAATGTTTACAAACGCTTCATGGGTCATGTAAAGGGTGGTGCATCGTGAGGTTTAATTTTCAAAAGGGTTTTTTTGACAGATCACGAGTGATTCCTATGAAACTGCTCTATGATGTTTGTTCAGCATCGATTGGCAATTCATCATATAAAGACTCACACCACAAGCCCTTCTCCACATTTTGCAGCTATATGTACGAAAATCAGCCTTCTGGGAAAAATGTTTTTCGAGTGATTCGGAGAACTTACCATGCACAAAATTGATAATACTATTCTCAAATTAGAGTTTGAGTTTACTTTAGTGGATGGTACTCCACTGGTTAGATCACATTCAGCACGTTGTGAAGAGACTATAGCAGCTATAGTAGAGACTGCCATAGAGCGTGTAAAAAAATTTGTTGAGAATATATTTCTGTTGAGGACTTACTTTAATTTTTTGCTACGATTCATTGGCCGCCTTAAACAGTGCGATATCACCCCTATGAACTCCTACTTTCTCTTTGCAAATGTTAGATTTCACATCTTTCTATAAGCAAGCAACGATTGACAGCTTGAAGGCCAACATTACTCATTTAGTCCGCTAGATACTAGTTCGATGCCCGGACGGAACAGCTCGCAACTTTTCATGGTATCCCTTTCGAGGCCCTGCCAATACTCTAAGAGTATGACTTTTCTATGAAAAACTTCTCAAATTGGGCCTTTCGGAATTGGCAAAAAAGCTGTGGGTCCCATCTACTCGTGAGAAAACAATATGACGTACAATACGAGTAGTTGTTATGGAAGCTAGGCTTTGGTCCTTTATGGGCTGTAGTGCCACTCAATTTTTATTACTGTACAAGTTGCTATGCTCGACCAAATCTGCCGAAATTGGTTCTTCCGGATGGACCACCTCGGACATAGTCGTGATCAATATTTACATCATATCATTTTCAAAACTTATATGCCATGAATTAGTCTTTTAGCCCCTGTAAAACAATTTAAGTTCACTTTCGAATGTATTCGTCTTATTTTACATTATAAATCAAGCCTCACGATGAATCATCCTTTAGAAAGACACAACTGCTGAAGAATTTTTTTAGTGGTACAAGTTTTTTGACAACTCGATGGTGCGTAATGGCTCAATGGTAGTTTCTTGATTGAATGACGAGGATTCATATTTGAACATGGTTTTGAAGCTGTATTCATAGAGAATAGCCATATCGGAGACAGATTTATGAAGACTTCTAGTTTCTGGCAGATTATCTTTTTGGCATTAAGTTATAAGCAAAAAGCCTTGAGGAACATTAGGTGCGGCTGACGTTCTAAGGCCCAATTACGCGATTCTTTTGGTTAAATGACTCTATTTCAGATCGTGTAAGACACTTTATCACCCTTAATAATAAAAACAATCCACAGAGTGGAGTTTCTATTGTTTTCGTCTGTCAGTTTCTATGCCCTGGTTTGAGTCCTGAGTTCCAATTGTCGATTTTTTTTTACTTTTCCTACGTGTGCATACGATAGGTGTCGACTCATGGCCATGGGTGATATTTCCACGTTGTGTGCAATACTTTTCTTGGGTTCCCATCCAGCAGTTTTCTTAAAATAGCAAGGTTTCCCACGCGGTTCGTTTTTTTAAAATCGGATCTACCCAACGAAACTTACAAAACCAAGGCCGAGACCAAAGTGCGCCACTAAAAAAAAAATTAATATTAAACGAATAATTTTTTTGTTAGTGGCGCCCCCCTATATGTCACAGGACTTTTTGGCAGTGTGTTTTCCTTATATTTTTCCTCTTTATAATAAGATTCCTAAAATATCTTGAGTTAATTGGAATCTATTCTCAATAAAAATCTAATCTTTAACTAATTCCACTTTACAAGACCACGTTGTTTTGCATCGCAGCTGGTTTCCATCGCTTAGATAAGCCTGAAGACTGTAATTTCTTATGATGTTCGTGGGTAGACGGAGCACGATTGCATCTCACAGTCATCATGGTCCTATTGTGATGTTCAGGTCCCCACCTTTTAATTTGTCTTTCCTTTTTCTTCTTTCTTTTTCTCAAAAGGTTGCGACATGTTTTTCGAAATATGTTGGAGTTCGTAATCTCATGTTACTTCATACCCTCCTCTGACTTAGGATTCGGCAGTGGCAAAGAGAGAGAAGAGTATCCTCTCGTTACTCATATAACCTGCATATGTGTTACCGATAAGATCCTTATCGTGATATCTAAGATAGCTGTGACCGTGATGTTGACGATACTGTGGGTTACTGTAATAATATGCCTCCGGGAGGAATATTATTTTTACGGAAAGCGAGCGCCACGGACTATCTGCTAACTTCTGGACCTTCATGTCATCCTTTCTCCGTAGATGAGCCAGTGCAGAATCGGTTATAGCGCCAGAGTTTGGTCAATATGAGTTCCTTCCTTTGAATGGACGTCACTTCATTTTCGTATTCTGTGCACCAAGAGCTTTGAGATCTTCCGCTTCCTTGACCGCCAAGAGATGAATTGTCGGTTCAGGAATTGAATTTAGGACTTCTGAGCCGTGCGTCGCCGCACTTACCCATTACGTCACGGCGGGGACAACATAAATTCCTTGTACTTGAGATTAGTGGCAACGGGTACTCAGTCTCACTCTTCGACTTTCATCAGCATGGCAAATATTATTACATCCATCCGATTGTGTATTGACAACGTTGTGGTGTTATGCATGAAGAATGCGTAACAGTGCTAACTTGTATACGGCGATGACTAGAAACTATCGAAATCGTGAAACCTTTAGTCACCGAGAACAGTGCCCAAGACCTTCCAACTCCATACAACGTAAAAGTTCCATCCATGCTGGCACTGTGGAACTTCATTTCACCCCATCTTCAAACTAAAGCTCTGTATCTATTCGTGACTTAATGACCAGAATCGAACTTAACAAAGTTCACATCATCGTTCTGCTCTCTTCCGTTTACGTAACGAAATCCAATACCAAGAGAAGCCGATTCATATACACTCGAATCCACAACAGAGTTCCAAGGTTAATTCTCATTTGTTTCATGTTCACGCGAAACGACGCGATTTCGCCAAGAAGTGCCAGCAAAATCCTCCCCAATTTCCCCACGACTGTGGGTGATTTTTCGCCAGCCAAAAGATGGGGAGGCGATAATCCCTAAAGTCCTGAATGACGACAATTCATCCGAGCAGACGCTGCGAACTCCTCAGCCAGAACGTGAAATTTTAATCTCTAATTACAGCGTTCCTAATCTCCTCTGTGCATTCACTTAAGACCGCGCCACATACACGTACAACTCACCCTCCCCACAAGGTATCCTTAAAACAGGGAGAAGAAAAAAATCCGAATCGGAATACGTACAAAAATCCAGAAGGGAAATGCTCTCCACTTCCGAAATGTCGGCTCGCTGAAGCGTTCACATGGCAGGACAACCGAAAGTAACTTGTTTCCAATGGCCATGTCATCTCGGAGCCCATGGAGAGGATATCCCACAACCGGGGCGCAGGTGTGTGCGTGTGCGACTTTGTGAACACCCCAAGTGCCGGAAGGGAAGTCGTCGTCGGTTTGAAATCGGAGAACGTTGCTCGGTTTTATCTTCGTTCGTTCGCTTTTTGTTTTTTGTTGTAGAGCTTCTCTCCCGTAATCGATCGATACTTCGATTTTCCGTGTGTGTTTGGGCAGTTTCACCCTCGTTTACCTTCGATTGTCCAGCAGCGCGCATCGCTCCTTGCCGCAGTATTTCGGAAATTAAACATAAGACGTCACCATCAGGATGGGCGCTCTGGCTGTGCATGTAATTTCATCCGTTGCAATGATCCTTGTCACTCTTGAGTTTCGTTTCAGGTGCGTTCGTGCAGCCCTCCTCCGCCCGTTCGTCTGCGTGCCAACAGCCGCCCGCTGTGTGCTCGATGACGGTGACGGCGATGATGACGACGACCAGGACGACAGGTGCGTCAAGGATCCAGAGAGGGGGACTTGTCGTGAAGGGCTTAGTGTGGAGTGCGTTTTTTTTCCTATTCGCTTCCATTGTGCCCCGTGAACAGTTGTAGTCGTGGACGGAATGGACCAAGGAGAAGGGTGCAGCAGGACACAGAAAAAAACTCGTCTGGCTACAGGGTCGTCTTGGGTTTTCGGTGTTTTTTCTTCGTTTTTGATACCGAGCCCCGACCGACCGTCATCTCGTAATAGTCAAGAGATCAGAATGATTTGATGGGTGCAAGGAACCTTTTGGCCCCGAAGGAGAATGACTCCTTGTGTGTGAAACAGCCTTCACGTCTGCCGGACGATGAACTCTCACTTACAACGGGGCAGACGACTGCCAGCTGATGGCGTTGACATCTTATTTTTTCATCATGCAGCAGTTGGAAGGTGGACAAGATGATGATCATGATGTTCAGTCTCCTGGATCTCATTTTTTTTTGTTCGTTTTCCTTCTGCAACAGACTCCGTCTAGGGAGGTAATGAGAATTATTGTCTTTGCGTAGACGGCTGTGCTTAAGAGGGCAGATGGGGGTGGTCAGTGGTGGGGGGGCAACAGGAAACTCTGTGTCTGGGGGTTCTCAGAAGTGCATTCCATTTGAAGACAATGACATTTGAAAGTAGCCTCTAATGTGTAACGGCTTTCACAGGAAATGGACTGGGACTAGGAAAGGATTACGATTGAGTGACAATGTCCTGGAAATTGTTTTGGGTTAGTTGCTTATTCATGACACTACGGGTGACGTTGGTCAATGAGCGTTGGAGTGAGGAAAGCATCAGAACGGGGTCTGTAATATGCGTGGGCTTGGATTTCTCTTTAGGGTCCTGAACGTATGTTTTGAAGATGACACAATCTAGGAACTATTTGAAATTTATTATAACTCCGATCGAAGTGGCAAAAATAAGGCTTGTTAATTCAATACTGACGATATTTGGGAGAAAAATGAACCCACTGGCTACACCAGAGTTGTGATTCTTCAATTGCACGTAATGGTGAAATGTGAGTTATAGTATGCAACGAAGGGAGTCGACAAGGAAGTGGTTGTTGGCCATGAGTCGGATGTGGTTTTTCAGTGCTCAGTATTGTCATCAGGGCATTGGCATTATGAGGGACATTTGTGTATAACTAAGGGAAGGGAGGCATTTCATCTTGCTACGTTTGTATCCATGAACGATTTTAATTTTGAAAAAAAAAAAACAAAAACAATTTTTGTTCGACAGATATTTTCAAACAAAATGGAATACATCTTTTCAACTTTCTGATTGCATGTACCGTTACAAAGATATAAGACTCCAAATTTAAAAAAAAAAAAGATTGTACACCCCCCCCCCCCCCCCCCGTCAAGTATAAAAAACACAGATGTACCTACAAAACCAAAACCAAATGCAAAACATTCGTTCTGATGGCAATTTCCAATGAAAATGATATTGAGGTTTCTGGCCCTATCGACCAAGAACCCTAAAACGTACTTTTAATGAGCTCTCTGAGGACATTGGGGAAGTCAGTAACTTAATACGCATTCATTTAAGAACTTTGAGCATTGATAGATTCATGAGTATTTCCTAAGTTTTTTGCGTAAGCACACAGTTTGTAAAATAGTTTGGTATATGTATGCGATGGTGGTTCGAGTAACATACAGGGGGATGTGAGTTCGGATGAGAATATTTGAGTTAATGCGTCGCTGGGTTCCCCGAGAGTGCTTCGCAACATAATTGGGATCTCTAATACATACAACAAACGAGTAAATACAAATGTGTCTTTGTATTTGGATTTGTTGGTGACAACGTCCAGTTGCTCCAGTTTTTGTTGTTTGGTAATAATTGTTTGGTAATTTTTAGTGGATCACACATGTAGATATAAATATATGTATTTATATAAGATGTTGTTGAAAATAAAAGAAAACGAAACCATCTATGCGTGAGTTAAGTCCGCACTTCCCTTGCTTTTTTATGTCTCTCCTATGATGCATTGTACAGATTTTGTAGTGATTGAGTGTTGCAGTCAGATCTAAGATTATTTATTTAGTGAATATTTTATTAGTGAAAAGCGTTTGGTAAAGGAGACGGACACAATCCTGAAATCATATATCCGAAATGTCAACATTTCTGAAATGATCAATTGTTGGAATTGATAAACTTAATAAAAAAAAACATTTGCGAGAATTGTAATTATAAGGGGCGGGGGGGGAGGCATGTTGCCCCCCTCAGTAACTTCACTTGCAGTTCTTGAAGAACGAGGTTTGAGTGTGAAGTTTTGGTTGTTTATAGTCGCGCTAAATGAATTAATTTTTCGCATATTTGTTATGTTGGATGATTTCGGTATCTTAGCTTTACAGGGTATTATGTCGGATTTTAGGCATTACGTGATCTTGGCTTCTCCGAATTCTGTTCTCTTCTCTGGTAGCCCTGCAAGTCTCTAGTCTCTAGTCCAAGCCGTTTGTATCGGAACATTGCTAAAGCTTCTTTAGAGCGTTTTTATGGAAACTTAACGCAGGTACATATGGCAGTGAAACAAATTAAGGACAGCAAAAACAATTAGTTAATCGCTTAAAAATATTACATATGAACCTGCAATCATAATCATCTGTTTGGACTCTTGACTCTTGCAACGGACATAAATTTTAGTATGTGAGCAGTCTTTCATCTTCCTCTATTCTATCCTGGTGGCGGTAGTCCTCAAGGGAGCAGAGCCGAGTGTAAGCAAACTCTAAACATATTATTGGCCTCTTACGAGTGAAGCGAACCTGCAGTTTAAAGCTAAGTTTAAACGGTTATATTTGGAAAGCTTTGCTATGGACAGCCAGTATTTCTGAGTTTTGTCGATAGATGTGGAGTAGTGAGAAGTATGAAAGTTAAATAATTCTTCAGTTCAGGGATGGAAGGTATAAGTATGACCAACTACGTCAGGGTGCCCATATTTCTAAGTTGGTCCTACAGAAAAATTGGCAAATACTGTTGTCGAACTGATGTTTATGCAAATACTGCATTTTGGCCGATGCAAAGTGTGAACTTGAGTAGACTTTTCGAAAACATCTCGTAAAGAAAAATCATATTTTGGATGGTTTATACGAGGCTACTTAACGAGAGGTTATACTTAAGGAGAGGTTATATAAAATGACTGATCTTTATAGTTGCAATTTTGTTAAAGGAAAATCTGTCTACTGGAACATGATTTATTCAGCAAATTGCATCAAAGCACCCATGGCAAAGGGTATAAATAACGTGTGTTTGCTGAGCAGTGCTTGAAGCAGCTACAAACTGACCTCAGTTTTCATAATAAAACAAATTGTATCTTCGCCTTTGCTGAGATTTAGAAACATTTTCTAGACAGTTGACAATCTCTGACTTTTGTCAGCAATTCGAGAGAGGTAGAGGTATAAAAATAAGGAACACTTTAGAGAATCCATCTTAAAACCAGAAAATTCATCGATGAATTTATCCACTACGTTCTAGCGGCCACAAACAGGACTTCAAAGGGTTTAAAGTCACAAACTGTTCAACTATTGTAACTTCGTGTAGTTCGTGAAGATGTAAAGTACATGACGAGCTTTTGCACGCTCTTGCCTTGCAATTAGCATGGTACTTCATCGATCAATGCTAGCCACATATTTCCCTTATCGTGGGAAACCTATTACACATGTGGTAGCTGTTACATAGTGGGTGTGTCAACTTACAGCCGCCAAAAGTCCCGTGATCGATTCGTGAACTGAACATCTCGCATTTTATCGAGGTTCGCTGTCTGTGCCTTTAGCTTCTGACAGCACTCAAAAACCGACCAAAATAGTTTTCTCGCATAATAATAATTGATTTGGTCAATTACAACAAACAGCTTTCACTCAAAAAACCTCTCAAACCTCACCCTCTGTCATTGGCAATAAATGGTAGGTCACTTCAATTCGTGAGATAGCAATATCACGCACAACTCGAGTAAGTGCTGAAGAATGTAGGCCCTGGTCTCTGGTGGACTGTATAGCTATCCATTATTACGAGAAAATTTAAAAGTGAGTTGTCCTCAGAAGTCAAGTTGCTCTTCCGTTCTTCTTTCTCTCCACATGGCACAAAATATCGTATGACGGAGCTGCCCAAACTGTGGACATGAATCCACAAGTAAATTTCTTATCAAGACTTTGCGGCTTTGAATATTTCTATTTCTGATGTGAAGACACACTTCATCTTTCTGAATTCATTTGCGGTGTGGTCAAGGGCTCATTTGGGTCCTTCCACTTTCCACTTATCGTTTTATTTTGACCTCAAGTCTAGGAAGTTCTACGTAAACGATTTGAATAAATTTGTACACTGGCTTCTTGACAGTGTTTACAACGTGTTGATTAGATATTTACTTGAAGTTGAATTAGATACACTTAGCTCCAGCATTGCCATAGAAAACGCTGAGAAAGTCACTTAAATGTTTCGTGAAGCAAAAACAGTCACAATAAACAGAAAACTTGTATTTTACTGGATAAAGAACCAAAGGAATTTTCGGTAATAGAGAAGCTCTGATTATAGTCTTTTAAAAAATTAAGGAGCTAGCTAGATAATGGTTCAAATCAAAGATAACCACCATACCAAGGCATCCCTTTTTGATCGGAATGTGTACCGCCTTAAATGAATGCTCCCTGCTTCATAAGCAAGTGCACTACGACTGAACATTTCATGGAGACTTATGTGTAGAAACTAGTCGTGCCATCATCTCCTGTCGTCAAAAAATGAAAAAAAAATTCGGGTAAAGTGGCATATCGGCATCTGTGCTTACTGGCAACTGGTGGACACGAATATAAACTCTGTCTGTTCTCTGAGCACCATTTTTGAAAGACCACATGACTGAAATTGTCTTAGGAGCAGGGGTGTGTGGACGACATGCGCTGTCTTTAGAAGGTCATAAAGAACTTACTTGCCAACACAAGAGGAACGATCTTCCAAAACCCGTGCAATTGGTAGCATAATGCGGATGACATTGAGGTGATTGTCCGAAACATTTGTTGGCGGCGAACGAAAGAACGGCCAGAATTTTACCATAACCAGCTATACCTTCGAGGAAGTATAGTATTTGGTCTACCTCCGTTCCCAAGTAAAAAGTACGAACAACATCTGTACAGAGCCACAGAAGAATTAGCTGTTTCTTGGGGCATTGAGCAACAGAGCTCTCTCTCTCTAAAAAAAAATTGATCATTCCTGTCATTCTGCTCTATGACACAGATGTTTGGACAATCTGAAGAGCAGATGAAGAAGGACTTGTTTATTTCGAGAGAAAAGTTCTGCGATCAATCTTTGGTCCTGTTTTCATTGATGGTTCTTGGAGAACAAGATTTAACCACTAATTTTGGTGGCTGTCCTACGACATTAGTCTAGCCAGGCGTCTACAGATTCAGCACCTAAGATGGCTATGCAATGTAGATCGCATGGACAATGGTGCTTCAGTCTTCAACTCCAAATCAGTGGGACAATGCAATAGAGAAAGCCAACCTACCTGAGGCCGCATGCAAGTGGACAAGAATTTCAACCAATTTGGCGTGCAAAATTGGGGTCAGCTGGCCAAAGATCCTGCCAGCTGGAGAGAGTTATTATTTAAGGACCACGTCCATCCCGAACTCTGACGTCATAAGAAGACGAAGACGAAGAAAAAGATGAATTGGGGTGTGCAGTAGATGGATTACTGAAATTGTGTATAATCGCTGTTTTCTTCCTACTAGCGCTTTTTAGGCTTCGTTTTTTGTAACCCATTGGTAACCTCGAGTGGACAATGACGACTGCCGTTCTCGACCCTCAGATCGTGAATTAGGATGCAAAAAAAAACTAGACTGTGATAGATTTTCATGCACAAGCTTGGGCGCATGAAGGTCCCATAGAGTACAGTCCGCGTCAGAAGTGTGAGAATCCGCAGTAAGAGAATCTTCTTACTGTACCGAAATGAAAATACCAAACTTGTCCGCCAGCCACATTGCAATGACAAAAGTTTCATTATTTCTTTTCACCTCTATTCCCTATGCGTCTCTATGCGCTATCTTAGTAGTCAGTCTCGTGTTGGGCGCCAGTTTCGCAAGGACTCCACTGCAACAGGGGACATTGCAGCAAAATGCTAATTTCTACAATCGAAGCAATGCAACAAGAAACCGTCATATGTTCGGCAATCTTGGCCGATTTTGCTTTTTTAATCCTCTTCTCCTCGTATTTTCATCCTGTTTGTCACCCTTAAACATGTCAGATGGCATTTGTTTGAAAGTTCAAAATTGTTTACAAAACATCAAACTGCTTACGAATGTAAGGCTCGTTGCCAAAATGATCACACAACAAAAAACAAATCTCAAAATCAAAGTCGAAATCAAAATCAAATGGAAAAAACTGAAATGAGTAAGCACACACTCATCACTGACTCACTACATGTGCGAGAGTACACCACCGAAAATAACGACCATTTCCGATTCAAAGTTCAATAGCATTAGAAGATGTGATTCCTGGCTGTGATGTTGCCCGGGAGTAGGTAGCCCACTAACACATCACAGTCAATTGACAGCTATTAGCATAAATTCTTCTCCACCTCGACACGTAGTCCCATCTCTTCTGAAGGCTGCCCAGAAATCACGCAGAACGAGAAAGAGCGAGAGAGGGCCACCGAAAGGCCTAAAGAAGACATAAAAGCGATCGTGCCGATAAACAACCCCACGACAAACGACTCGAAAAATTTCTCATTCAATAATTTTCTTTTGAAAAATAATTAAAGATTCTAAAAGTGTAATCACACGAAAAGTGAGCCGTGTACTGGCTGCGAATGGCTCACGTTGGCCGCCTCCGCTGACTCTGGGATCGACGGATGGACGACAATGATGACGACGACAGCGACAACGACAACGGATGATGATGGGATGGACGCGCTTTCGATTGAGTCTCTCCCCAAAAACAAAGCGCTGAAAGAATTTTACCGAACTGTGTGTGTGAGTGTGTCTTGCGGTCGACCGTGTCGTGGCCTTCTTTGGAGTTGGACAGTTTCGATATTCGGTGGAAGCTCCCTCCAACATTAAAATGCTGCACGAGATGGCTGGATGGTGGAGCACAGGCGCGGATCTTGATTGGACGATTTAAATGATTTTTCTGAACGGCAAGACGTTGACGGTAACTAGAGTGGGGCTGCTTGCAGGGAGGAGTTGCATTGTGATACTCTGCTGTGGGAACTGCATTCAAGTCAGCTCTCATGTGGGTCAGTTTTCTGTGCTTATGGAGAAAGGAACTCTCTTCGACTTCAAAGAGAAAATACCAAAACTAAGAAGAACTCCTAATTTCTTTGACCATTTGTGTTTGAAAATAAGGTTGGTAGGGAAAGGGAGTGATTTCCATGAAAAGTTCCTACAATTCTCCATCAAAGTTCATATTTAGGACATTTCTGATGAAGTCCTGCAACCTTCAACTGAATTAAATATTTTAAGCTTGTTTTAAGGGGAAGAACTGTGACTTGACAATCCCTTTTGGCCTTCGTGGTAGAGTAGACAAGTGCGACGACTCTACTACCCTAACGGCACTTATGATGAGAGCGCACGGTGAAGCGAACTTATTCCTCAGGAAGCGTTCTTATACCTTGACCGAAGTGACTTAATTCAGGTTGCAGACGAAAGTACACATCTTTCACGTGGTAATGAGAATAGAGGACAAGCGGTTGATCTAGATAGTGACAAGGATTGTGGTTTTTTATTGGAGGCTACAGTTTCATCTAGCAACTCAGTTGCCGTCAAATATACAAACTGACTTTGGGTCTCCTTTGGCCAACTTTTACTTTTTTCGGGAAGTTATGATTGGTGTGTGCCGTCGTGGTGTGGTGAGTCATAAGGTGAATTTATACGCTGAAGGTCCAAGGATAGATTCCTGAACCGGACTTTTGTTTAGAAATGTATGAACAAGTTTTTAAAATTGACCTGAAAAGTATCGCACCCAGTGAATCTTTCGAAAGCAACCCTTTGAATAATATTGGACTTCACACTTAAAGGCAAATTCCAGTCTTTATAAAGGAATATAATTTTCATCAAAAATCTACAGCTCTGGATGTTTATTAAGCTTTACTTTCGAAAACTAAAAATGAATGACGCTAGGCTCATGGCGCTAGAGTCCACAAGGGACCAGAGCCTAGTTTCTTCAGTTGCTACCTCTTCTCAGTGTGCTACTTTCCCTCGCGAGTGAAGGAGACCTATAGTTCAATAAAGTGTTAAATAAACTTCTGCCTTCAAGTTTGATTGCTCAACTGGAAAACTCTAAGGACTTAACTTAAAATTAACTCACTTACCCTGTCATTAATCCCAAATAAGCGATAATTTCCCAAGAAGGCATATATAATCAAAAACCCGCAGTTCCTGTCGCACTAAAATACACTCTCGAACTCCATCCAACATCCATAGCCCCTATCCAATACATCACAGCACAGCATCTCCTTAAAAACCGCCAAAAAGAGTCAACAAACAACGAAAGAAATCTTGGTCCATACAGCAAAACTAATAAAACAGCCAACACCCCGGTACAAGATCGTAAAAGAAGCAACAACCTCCCATGAGAAGAAGCTGACACCAATGTACGCTGTTGTACCCATTAGCAAGCCTCGTGCAAGTACACTGACTTCACATTCAGCCATTCCACCGGCACCGTCTCATCGGCAGACTTGTCTCGCTGACGGATGCCCCAGCAGCGGCTATTAGTGTCAATGTCAAATGGTTTTGATCTCTTGGGCATCAAACTAGTTATTAACTGTGCACCGCATCGGAGGGACCTGGTCCCAGAGACATCTAAAGCAGTTCACGTTCCCCCGGCGGAGCATATGTTCAGTGCGCGTATGTGTGCCTGGGTCAACTCGTCATCTTGCCAAATCTTGGTAACACTGTAACGAGATTTTCTTTTGTCTTCTGTTTCAGTTAATTTTTTTCTCGTTAAATTTGGAATTGTCCTCTTCGGTGTTCGGTACAGTTGCTGTTCACAGTGGCGGCAGTCTGGCACACACGGCAGTGCCCGCAGAGGAGAGCGTTGCTGCTTTGACGAGAAGTGTGAGAAAGGTGAAGGAAAGGTGAAGTCTGCGCACACACAAGCATCCGGTGTGTGGTCTCTTCTGCAACAACGAGAATCAGTCAGAAGACGAGGAGGTTAACGTTTTTTTTTTGCCCCCCCCCCCCCCCTACAACCACTTTATGGGGCGAGAGTAATTTTTGGGTACTTTCAGGAAAGATGGATGTGAACTTGTTGTACTCTGAGATGCATGTACCGTTGGAGGAAGTTGTAACCTGAGGTGCAAACGCGGTGACACAGATGTTTCCACGGGATCTGGTAGCTGCAAGATATTGATCCTTGGTTGGATTAAGTCAAACTTTCCTGACAGCATCGGCCAACGGAGGTGTTTGCAGAACATCTTGATTTCTTCCAGGCCATAGGTTGGTCCTAAAATGTCGCGCAAACTTCTGCTGACACATTTCCACACCAACCATCAGCGGACATGGCACTGAGTCACAGGCAGTGCCAACGCGGTGCTTTTCGGTGACTTCATGCGATTCCGCATAACCCCCACCAACTAAGCTTTCTTGGGCAAATATAGGTTAGGTTGCGGATAAACCCCGAACGAGATCAAGTTTCTTCACACATTCCCTTATCTCACCCACGTCTGTCGCCACGATCGAACAGGCCCCCTCGGAGATGCCGCGTGCTTCCCTCGAGATCACCTTGCTTTCGAAAGCAGCTTGCGTGTGAACACCCTGCATGTTACACCTTTTATCTGTTCCAGCTGCTCGCACGCTAAGCTTTCCAGCCATCGATAAGCGAAGAGTCGATCTGCCTCGATAGTGCCTGTATCTCGAACCCCACCCGCTCTGGAACGGCGGGAGATACGTGAGTCAACATAGCCAGCAATTGAGGATAGTTCTGTTGACTTTCGTCAAAAGATTGATGATTAGCCCGTGAAACCGCGGCGGCGCAGCCCCAATAAAACCATTCGCGCTCGCATCTACGCAACCATAGGGTTGTGGGCACACAACACAAGGATCATGGCAAACAAATCGAAGCCGTGCGACATGTTTGTTCAGCACCGAACCACTTCGATGATGTATCCACTGTCCCATCCATATGCTGCCGCGCACTATGTGCGCCCCGGGGATGAGGAGATAAACGCCGTCAAAGATTTCCAGCTGCCGAGCGCGATATGCTGCCCTCTCCTCCTATCGCCTTATCGTGCAACGATGATGAAACCGGGGGACAGAAGGTGTGGAAACTCTCAGTTCTAATGGGTGATCGCCGTGTGATAACTCTCAGGTGACATACTACCGATTGCCGACTGCGTCGACACCATGTGTCTATCGAGCGGAGTATGTATCTCAACTCGTGGTTCCATGTGTCGAACTGCGGCTGCGGCTGGGTGTGTTCATCCCGGCAACGAGCGCGTTGAGTGATAGAGCAAACAGTCAAATGACGTTTATCTGAACGGAAATAATAAACCCGAGCGAGTTACAGATACAGCGCGCTGGTGTGGTTTACCTTTTCAGGGCCCAGCTCTCAGATCTTTGTCGATGCTGTTGGTGCCGAGATAAGAAACGTATTGGAAATCAGTTCGTAAAGAACGATTGCTTATGATTTATTTGCTGACGCAAATCGATGGCGGACATCGTCACTAATGGGCAGGGGAGGGGTGTTTGCTGAGGAAATGTTTCATCATTTGTGTGTGACGGGAACAACTGAACCTTTTTTTTTAATTATTAGACACGCGATGTAGTATTGGACAGTCATGAAACGTGTCATGAACTTGCTTCGTTGAAGATTTGGCAGTTTCAACAAGTGACCTCCTAGCGGTATCTTCTGCGCTGTATTTGCGGTAGCTACTATAATACAAACGAATCTGTTAAATTTGTCCACTCAAAGTCGCTCTAATGTGTACTTGGCATGACTGCCCGAAGTTTTACCAGACTCCTAGGTAAAAGGTTTTCGAATCCAAGGCTTTAGGTGAAATAAGAAGAAAAATATCGAAAGTCTGCTAAAAAGGACAATTAATGGGGAACACAGCGAAACTTGGTCTTGACGACTGGAAACAGCATGCCTTAAACTATGAACAATGAATGGAAACATAAAAAAAGATTTTAAATCCTTCAGGGTTTAAATAAATTAATGAATCAGATGGGGATTGAGGCCGTAATGACGAGGACAGCAACCACTCTGTTGCACAATCCCGAAGAGAGAGCCCTACACCTTATTTCCGACTCTAAACGTCGCGTGATTACTCCTTAGGTGTTGTCAGCAACTTGGAAAAGGTGTTGCTGCTGTGTGCCTCGGCAAACTTACACACTACTCCGCAGAGGCCCTTAGAAATTCATAAATAAGTAAATCGATGCTGTCAAGGCTTAACATAAACCAGAACGTTTCGATAACAAACATACGACTCTAGCATGATATTAGCAATTTAGATCGCATATTATTTTATCCAATTATAGGGATCAATGAAGCCATTCAATTCTTAAATGATTAAGTTGGGATAACGGCAGCAAAGAAGATCCTTGTTTGAGTTGAAACAAATGAAGAAGGACGTCAAAAAACGTAGTGTACGCAACTGAACACGAATGGAGAGATCAGCCTAGAAGAAGTTTCTTGAGGCCCAGTTCCGCACGGACTCTAGAGCCATTCACCAAAGGTCCTGAATTCTAGATAACCGAATAATGTTTCGATGTTTGATCCCTTTCCGGTGCTTAAAATTATTTTCCATAATTAAAAAAAAAACGCGTATGAGCTGTTCATTCGTCCAGATAACTGCAGATGGAGATTATTTCCCGTGATATCTCGAAATTTTCAGCTAAATATAATAAAATAATAATTGAGTGGCACTACAGCCCACAAGGGACCAGGGCCTAGCTTCTACAACAACTACTCGTATTGTGCGTGCTACTGTTCTTTCACGAGTAGAAGGGATCTACCTCGAAAGAGGTGGTGCCGTGAAAAAAATACGAGGTGTCCCGTCCGGGAATCGAACCTAGACCTTCTGCGTGTAGGTCGACGCTTTTGCCCACTACGCCAGGGCGACCACTAACAGATGAAGATATTGTTGAAAAATTTGAGAAAGTCGAATGAGAGTTCCAATAAGTCAGTGTCTTATTTTCATTCCCTCAAAATTCCTGTCCTACCTATCGTCATCATATATTTCTGGTAGATTTGGGAAGACTGACGGAGTACGCTCCACTGACAAAGACCGGAAGATCAAAATAAGACATATCGAGTGGTACAAGGCGTTGCGTGCATGATTGATTCAATGTCGAACTCTATACGCCTTACAAAGGCAGGTGCCTAGTCAAGCGTCAACGAAAAGGTGGCCAGGGATAGCTAGGCCATGCAGAATGTATGAACAACACATCTCCGATTCGAGGAGGCTTCGAATCTTAGTAATAAGGAGAAAGCAACTTAGGATGCATTGGTTTTAGATGGCACACACAAGTGAGGAAGGCTGCCATCAACTTGGCGTATGTAAAGACAGCTTGCATGAGATTAGTCTAGTTGAAGACGCGTGTTGGTTGAGGCCTAAGTGCAGCTCCCAACTTTAGCTCCACTTTGAGAAGAATACTACGTTTCAAATTTTGAATGCTGACCGTCCAATATTGGTTTTCTTTGAAGACAGTGACGTTTTTCAGGATATTTACAGATGCTGTCTTAACGTTGCAGATGATCAAACTGCTTGCCGTCTTTCTGGAACCACTTTTCGGCGAATCTCAATTTGCATATTTGGGGAAAAAAAGTGTCCCGTTTGTACGCCACAAGTTTTCTGCACTCTTTTCTGTCCAGAGATAACAGAAAAGCCGCGGATTTCGGGAGTATGCACTTCGTCATGAGTAATGCCATCTCTGGTTGTGCTGTTGAAAGACCCAACCATCGACGGAGGCTCTAACCAAGGAAGCGGGTAGTCCCAAGGTGGATTCGGGCCCGCCAATCAATATAAGAAGATACAGACGCACCATTTGCTTAACCAATCGTCTGTCACTCTTCAAAACAAATTCGGAAAAATTCGAAAAAGACATCAAATTCAGATCTACAGCGCGAGCTTAAAATAATTCCGCTTTAAGCTGCCCAGCATACAAGTCATAAGCAGACACTTCTCCGGCTTTAGAAGTAAGTAAAGTAAGATGAGTTCGTTGATCCTATGATGTCTTGCATCTCACTCCGAATACATGGAAATCCAAACAAAGATTCAGATTAAAGGCAAATCCGCCATTGTTCAAGAAACAGCAACAGGGGACACACCATGCAAATGGTTCCTGTATGCAGCAGCAACAGTTTTTCCCTTCCCATCCCCAAATCAACGATGCATGGAGGATCTGTGAACCCACGCTGTCAGTGACCATGAGCGTTTAAAAACTGACAGAAAGCAGCAGAAACAAAAAAAAAAACAACCGGCCGACCTATGATCCGACAATCAAAGAGCGAGTGCACGTGCACTCATTCCTTTCGATTCGTGAGACCAAAAATAAAAATCGACAAAACAACTTCGACACCAATGAATTCGAAAACAATAACGATCTAATTAAGAGGTCATTTCTATATTCCACGTTTGATCAGAGACGAATTGAAATGCAAGTACGCAACGGAAATGGGGGACAGACGACGTCAAAAACCGGACCGTACCTCTCGGAACGGTGCGCCGCCGCCCCTGTCACCACTGGCATGATATTAGCCTTTTGATCTCTTGATCATGCATAAGTCCAGCTAAGCTCGTTGAAAATCCTTTCCAGCTTTCATTACGAACGTCTCCCAGTTGAATGTTATGAAATTAAATCCACAATTAACGACCGGCCGGAGAGGCAGGGCGGTGGCAGCGGAGACGCGAGGCAAGCCGAGGCAGAGGCGATCATCAATATTCATCGCGATTACCGGCGTGTCTACTGTTTATGCTGATTTTGACCCAATTGAACCCTTGAGACGATCGCACCTCTCCGTCGTCACTGCCGACGCTGCCGTAGATACACCATGGATCAGGCTGAGCTCTCGCTGCGTACACGCTAATCATAGTCTCGAGCGATTTTATTTAACTTAAATCGCGCACTTAAAAGCAAGGACAACGAGAGAAAGAGCGAGAGAGAGGGCGAGACACCATTCGAATGAATACCAGAAAAGAAGACGTAGACCACGACAACCGACTACGACGTCGGCAATGAAGAGGCACAAGAAGTGAGCGACCAACGATCAACGATCAGCGATCACCGATCGCCAATCAATTGTTACCAATGCGAGACGACCCAGCTCTGAATGCGCCTGCCCCATCCAGGGACGCATTCAATTACTGATTCGAATAAATTTTCCACTCGAGTCGAGGGTGACTTTGATCTCTCTCTGCAGTTGGCGGCAACGGTGGCGGCCATGTGGGTCTGAAACTAAATTCGATCAGTCACACGATCCGTCCACTGATCAGACGCTGCGCGTCGTTGAGGTGAACGAGCACTTAGGTGGCGGCCAATCCATTCCTCATTTGTGTATCACTTCGTATCTGTGTGTAGTTTTGCTTTCAGATGTTTATTGCGCACTTTTGCAGCGCTGTTTTTGTTTTCGCTGCCGAGGCGGTTTCTGAAAATGTGGTAACCTTGCGCATCTGCTACACTGTACACGTCGCACATGCAGATACACTCATAAGTAGGTTCTTGCGTAATTTCACCGAGACTCCTTGCAGAAGTCAATTAAGATTCAGTGCGTCTGAGCATACTTAGCATGCTGGCGTAGGTCAACGGGTGTACCTTCAATGAATACCGGAATCCGGTGGCCCTGAGCAAACGAGATACAAAATGATTGAATCTACATTCACTTCCTTCAGTGTGTCTCTCGATTTGTTGTTGACTAGGCTAGGAAAATATTTGTGAATTGCGATATGCGATGCGTTTGTGAAGTGAATTCCTACTTTCCCTTGCCTTCAGTGTCTTTATATGCTTCGGTTTCTTTCTCAATCCCGATCTGTGGGGATGATCTGAACGTTAGCTGAAACAAGAGTTCAGCACCGACTTTCTTAAACGGCTGATTCGTGCTGAATTTTGTGATAAATTTGAGTTTAAGCCTGATTTGAAGGTTTTATTAATATTTTTTTTAGGAAGAGAGTACTTTCGCTACACTGATTTGAGAAGATGAACGAATGATTCATTGGATTGAAAATCTCAGGCACTATGCATTGAACGCTTCATTTAGTGTATAAGGAGAACTAAACGTATACATAAGGAACGAGTTGAAAAATGTTGATGAAATTGAAACTTTTAAAAGAAGCGTTCAATGAAATTAAAGCACAATAGCTGAATCTTTCAATGAAACGAAGCATTCGTTCATTTTTAATGAATGGTGAGGAAGTTAAATAGATTTCTTTTTATCGAGGAGTGGGTGAGTGAAAATTGAACGAAGAGTTTATAAAAATGATTGATGATGTGCCTTTGGGAAATCTTTTTGCTTGCACTGACAATATTCTTCTTCTTCTTTTAGTAGGGCTACAGTCCGGGGTGCACCTGGGCCTCAACCCCTCTCAACATTTCGGTCTGCGAAATGGCAAAGTGATATGAATTTGAATGAATTTCCATATTTGATACGTGTGTATTTCACTTCAAATATCAAGGGCAAACCGTAAGAGCGCTATTATGAGTTGGATGGAAGAAATTAAAGCTTCTGTGTGGAAACACGCAGATTTCCAGTTCCTTGAGAAACCTTTTTCACTTTTCTTCTTCTGTTGCGTTGTCCTGTCTGATTTGAAGCCTCTTGACGCCTTGTTCTGACACTCCTTATGACTCAGTCATCCTAAGAGCTGTATTCGTTGACGCTTGACTAGGCACATGCCTTTATAAGGCGTATAGAGTTCAACATTGATTCATTTTCTGCAGATAACGTCAGCATACACATGACCAAAAATGACATGCAACGCATGGTGACATTTATTTCCTGGTCCTTGTCAGTGGACTGTACTCTGCCAGTCTTTACAAATCTACCAAACATACATTAGCAGATATGAACAGGAATTTCATATTCGAGGAATTAAGGCATTCAGCACTCATATGTAGGAACATGACCATTTCAAAAAAATGAATATTCTTCTGAGAAGCGATTTCATTAATCATTGAAACTTTCTTTCAACTCTCTAAATTTTTTGAACAGCAACTTTAGCAGAAAACCGCAAGATATCACGAGGAGTTCTCTCGATTTTCCCTTTTCAGGACTTCGAAATATCCTTTCCTTGAAAAAGAAAAAAATTATTTCACGTACTGGGACAGGATCAAACATCGACACAGAATTCGATTGGCTAGACTGCAGGACCTTTGCATTAAAAAATTGTTTTAAGAACGTTAACATCCGTTTTATTGACTTGATTCTTCGTTAGGATGGCTCTAGAGTCGTATGGATTTGGGCCTCAAGAAACTTCTTCTAGCCTGATCTCTCCATTTATCTTTAGTTGCGTATACAAGGTTGTTTGAGGTCCTTCTCCTTATGTGTCACCTCAGATGAGGATGTTCGTTGATGCGTTATTTCAACTTGAATTGAGAATTGATTCGTGAAATATTCGACCTGCGATACTGCATTACTAATGTCATGCTAGAACATTGGGGGCATCGATAGCATAATTTTACTTTTCAGCACGGCAATTCCTTACGGCGACTTGAAGTGTTGTTTCAGTGCGCTCACTTACACGCCGGATCTGGTAAGTCTAATTATTGGGCCGAGAGTTTATCTGAAACTCTAAAGGCATCACTAAGTTCCTGTTAATACTCAGAAAATGGTCGGAGTTCGGAGTTCGGAGTTGATTCTTGGATTCCTCCACTCCTAGGAGAGCAACAGTATGCACAGCTTGAGAAGCGCCATTCAATTTACTTTTTTGAACCCTTAAAGGCTCAAAGGGAACTAATATTTCCTTCCATTCTTGATAGTATCACGCAAGCTGCACCCAGTCATTGTGATCAAGTTTTTAAGTGTTCACGATTGGTAAGCCTTCTTGAAGTGAGGCTGTGCAGTAGTCTTCTTGTTGAACCTATGTCCCCAATTTGGCTGAGTCATTGAAGTCGATAGCTCTTCATTTACCGAACTTTGTCCAGACCTTGGTAAAGTTCTTAAAGTTGTTGTGCCTTCTTTTCCATTTTTTTTTAAAGGCAGGGCGGTATATCCCTGCTTGTATTTTTTCATAGGTACCAAGACTTCACTCTGCTATCGTCTTGTACTCGTACTTCGCTCCATATAACAAGATGTGTGTCCTGTATATGATGATAATCCTCTGTGGTGCTTGGAGTTTCAACCTTAGTTTTTTGGGAAAGCAAACGTGGATCTGAGCTAAAGTAACGTTTAAAAAAGTTCATTGCAGCACTGAGCTGGAGCTCACTATATCGACGGTTTGTCCGGGATGTGGTGCGATGGCTAATAATAATTGAGTCCGCAAGAAACCAGGGTCGAGTCTTTACAACAACTACTCGTGTGGTGTGTGCTTTTGTTCTCTTACGAATAGAAGGGACCTTCAGTTTTTTGCCGACTCCGAACGACGGGATTTGAAAAGCAATTGACAATTTAAGTAGTGACAGCAACTCGAAAGAGGTGAAGCCTTGAAAAAATGTGGGAAGTTCCGGCTGGGAATCGAAGCTAGACCTTCGGCGTGTGGGTCGACGCACTTACCCACTACGCCACGGCGACCGCTCGATGGCTGAAAGACAATTCTTATTTACTCTCATCCTCACTTACGTACATTAAGACTTGTTCAACCCGCCGGGTCTCCAAAGGCCGTATCCACCTTCTATTCATGCCCATTGGCTTTAAGTGACAAAGTTGATGATTTGAAGAATAATGTCCTCTCCAGTCTCAAGTTGTAGAAATCACGCGACAACGTAGCTCTCCGCCTGTGCATCCTTCAATTCTTTCTGACAATTTTGACTTAGACTGTAATTTGTTAGCTCCACAGCCCCGCAGTCGGATCAAGTTTCTGGTATTCTGAACTCGATGCAGATCGATGAGACGTTATAAAGTCAGAAAAGGGAATTACATGACAAGTTTATTTCACAGATTCCCTGATTCCTTCTTGAATTAGTCCTTAAGCTCTCTCACAATTTCTGTTTAAGCGATTGCGTCTTATGAGCATTTCTCTAGACTGTGCTGATCCATCACTTGATCCTGCTTCATACCAATTCTAGAGATGATTCGCGTATAAGTTGCCCAAAGTTTCCTACTGAGAGACTCAATCATTCACGATTACATTCCAAAACCATTGTCAACGGAAGTCCTGGCAATAATCATCGAAGAATGCGCCCGTAAGAAAACCCAACTTATCTGTACCTCCAAAACGAAATCTAAATTTTGTTTTTTTTTTTCTCAGGACATCCGCATCCGCATCCCTATCGCCGAAATGTCCACCCAGCGCTGTCTTCATTTAGGCACAAGGTCGTCAATTAGTGATGTTTATGCCTCATCAGTTATCAGTCGCAAAAGACCACAACAGCACAGCCGAACAAGAGAACACGAATTTCCGATTTCTCCTACCGGAACCATAAATCTGCCCTTTGCTCGGTTTTATCTCCCGTGCGTCCGCGCTCAAGAGGAAGGAACAACGACGTCTCATTACCGGCCAATAACAAGCGCCCCGAGTGAGTTTCCCTTTGGCGTCCGCACCGTGATTGCTTTCTAATGGATGCGATCCAAGAAAATCATTCAGTAGCCCATTGGCATTCCATATTCCATTCCAATGACATAACTTATGAGGTTACCTTGTGCCGTTGTTGTTGTTGGTGGCGGTGGCAGTGGCAGTGGTGGCATTTTGCGTGAGCGTACGCACCGGTGGCTGATGTGGAAGAAAGTCTGGGTACAGTCTACCTGAGATCGCACGCAGTACGCAGTGCACCGCGGGCCAGAGGGCCAGATCAGATAGTGCGACGCAATAAAATGCGATTTGGATTGCTTCCCTTGTTGTGACAGGCGAGTGCGCACATGCATCAAGGTTAAGTACCTCTTCCGAACGTACACGCAGGATTTATGGGCCCGCAGCGGGTGTGTTCTTGTTCTCCTCGCTGGTCACTGCCTCAGTGGTGATAATAGAAGTTTCCGATCGGGAGGCGCATTTGCATCGGACGGAAGGTATTGCCTGCCCTATCGCCCCAGCTGACCTGGTTAAGCCGTGCAGCCGTGTAGCCGCGGAACCCATCGCGCTTCAATAATGAGCGTAATTATCATCTGCGCCGTTGTCACCATGGCTCTCCGCTGTTGTCGCGACGCCAGCGGCACTTGGCGGTGCGGTGTCTAATCTCAGATTCGCCTAACCACTGTCAGCGTTAAGTTATTCCTCGCAGCGAGCTGATAGTCGCCTTGTGCAGCAACCGCAGCCTAAGTCAAGTCCGGGTACTGGTTGGATGGGGAGCCATTGTGCGCGCTTGGATATGCGAAGGTGGTTCTGTGAGCGAAACCCAGTTCTGCGATAAGAAACGAATCCGTTTCGGTAGACTTCGCTGATAGTGACAAACCGCTGAGCAAGCTACAGCATTGGGGCATATCGCCCTCCACGCGGGCTTGGGGATGTGAGAATTTGTGTCTGGAATGGACGGATGAGGCGGTGGGGGCAACATCATTGTGGTGGCGGTGGGGTAAGTTGCCATTCGACTTGGTGTCGTGGGAAAGTTCAAACTGAAACTGTGCTCGTCGTCTTATCAGGCGGACAACTGAGCATTCAATTAGACTCATGTTCCAACTGAGGGGAGGCTCAATCAAACCTGCCAAGAGATAGGGAAACTGGAGCAAGGTGCTAACGTGGGAGACAAGTGGTCTGCGATTTGCATTCGAGTCCGGATGAGTGTGCTCGACTGGGTCCGGATATGATCTTAATCTGTGTGATCTTTGACACTCGGGAAATGGGATGAGCACCCTGCGCAGCAGGGTTGCAGTGAAAGTGACTCAGGGAAAGAGAATGCAATAATTGAGTTGATTGCGCAGGACGGAAGTAAACCATAATAAGGATATCAGCAGGAATTTGGTTTTGACCTTCGTGAAGAGGGAAAGGCATTCAAATCAGAGAGGAAGTATGGAGTGAGGAAGGGCTATGGAGTAGCAGTGATGCATACTTGGAGAAATTTGCAAGTTTGGTTTTTTTACCACAGTTTTTTGAATACGTGAGTCATAGACGAGAAAGCGGAATGGATGGTTTTCGTGGTGGCTGACTCAAAACTTGCAATTCGTTGACGCCAGAATTTCACGGTCAAAAACAGGCTGGAGGGTAGACACGGGATCATATGTATGACGAAGATGCATTCCAGAGTTTGAGGTGCGATTGAGTTTGGAATATCTGTCCGTGGTCGGTCAGTAGTTTAAAGGACACTAGAAGTTCTTTCTACAAAGGAGTATGCCCGAAAATGTCTCCCAAACTAAGACGACAGCAGTCAGTGAAGAACTTTGCGCGCCACAATCGCTGTTGTCGTAATCACTGAGTTACTGAGTTTCAACACTAGAATCAAATCGACGGATTTTGAAGGTCTTCGTTCTTCATGGCCTAGATTTTGAATGTTGCGCTAAGTCGGGAACCAGTGGAGAATGGACTTTTCAGATATTAATTTGCTTAAAAACTTTCGTTGGAGCTCTGCTATAATCGAATTGGCTATGTGTGTAGTTGCTTTATCCTAAGGAAAGCAAATACGAAATACTGTTGAAATGTCCTTGGCACAGTTGTGGGTAAAACATCTCCTTCATTAGCTTTATAAATGTTTCCAAAAAATTCGTTCGTCGTTCGGGATGCAGTTCTGGGACGATAACTAAGTTTGGCTTAACCTTCTAGCCAATTTTCGGCAGGAAGGAAACTTTAAACTTAGCCTTTTGTTCATTACATGCATTTATTTATGATAATGTAACAGAATAAAAGGAAAAGAAAACCCATTTCGTATCACTCTCCATCGAATGAACCAAATGTTGCAGTGTGATAGGAAAGTAATAAAAAATGGACATAAATTGGATGAAAGCAGTTAACATTGAAGAAGGCAGGTGCATAAGAACTAATAAATATCTTTATTGTCCCTTTGAATACGGAAATCTTAGGTGATTGAGTGCTTTGATAATTAAGCAGGTCAATTATGTCGTTTAACAAGAACTCAAGTGATCTTTTTAAAATAGGCCCTTAGGTGTGAGACGTTGAAAGCAGGTGGCGTACTATTGGAGTGCCCTGAAGACATTTAATTAAACAGAGGCAAGAAATTGTTCAAGGACTTGGGCAAGAACTTTAAGAAGGCATTGGACAATGATTGGGACAAAGAATTAACTTGAATACTTGATGAAGGAAATCGAACAAGAACTAGGACAGAGAACCCCGCAAGGTCTTAAACAAGCCTTGGAAGTCAAAGTATTGAACATTGATGTGGATTTGGACAAAGAGTTTGACAAGGACGTAGGCAAAGAATAAGGAATTGGGCACGGAATTGAACGAAGACGAGAATTGTACAATGACATGAATAAGAACTTGAACAGGGATTTGAAAAAGGATTTGGACACGTATTTGGACAATTATTTCGACAAGAAAGTGGACGAGGATTTGAGCAACGAATTGGACAAGAAAATAAGAAAAGACTGCCAAGCAGTTGTGCAAGAATTTAAGCAACAACATGAACAAAGTTTGGGTAATAACTTGGATGACTACTACAAGGAATTGGACAAACATTTAAAAAAGGAAAGAGATGTGGAATTCTTCTTCTTCTTCTTCTTTTTCTTTTACTGACGCTACAGTCCGGGGTGGATCTGGGTCTCAAGAAACATGCCTCTCCACAAAGAACGATCTTTCGTTAGCTGCATCCCATTGCGCACTCCAAGTTCGTTGAGGCATTTCTCCTCTTGTGTGCCCCATCTCAACCAAGGCCTTCCTCTGTTGCGCGATTTCGAAAACTTTTTGGGCCTGAGCAGTGGTGTCTATACGCTCTACATGGCTTAGCCATCTTAAGCGTAGTATCAGAAGACGAAGATATGGGCTTAGACAAGGTTATAAGGAAGGAATTTGGTAAGAACTGTGACAAGATTGACAAAAACTTGATCTAGGTATCGGGTAAGAAATTGGAGAAGAAAGTGAACAAAGATTGACATCAGAAATTGTACAATAAACACTCAGAAGGAACTTAAACATGGACTTTAAACACATCTTGAGTTACATTCAACATTTACATCTTGAGTTTAACATCATTTGTAGTACGTATCAATTGAAACTTGGCCATATTAACGGACTATGTACTTTCTGAAAATCCACCACATGGTCTCGCTGAGCTCTGGTTTCAACAAAGCGGCACTACGAGCTATACAACACATTAAACAATAGACTTTTTGAGAAATAATTTCACCAAGCGCTCAATGAAACGTTTTTCTACTGTGACTTGGCCGTTTTGATCGTACAATATCACACATTTTGAGTTTTTTCTTTCGCAATATATACATTTTCGAGTCTTTAAGAATAAGCAAACTACGATTAAAGCCTTGAAAGCCAACATTACTTGTGTTACCCACAAGGTACCAATACCTACACTTTATCGAGTTACCCAAAATTGATACTTTGGAATTGACCATTTAAATGTAGTCAAGTCCAACATTTTGCATTATGTCGTATCAAAAAGTAAATGCCATGAATGGTACTTTTAGACGGTTGTAAAAATTTTAAGTTCATTTCAAAATTTATTTGCTTTATTTTACACTACAAATCAAACTTCACTTTGAATCTGCCCTTAAATAGATATATATATGTATGTGCTACGTCACAAAAACGTGGTTGACAGGAGGGAATGTTCATTGTTACTTTGAAGCCTTTTCGATTGCGCTTCCTTTTTTGCAAAACGACATTAATGAGGTCATTGCTGTCAATGATGTCTATACATTCAGTTTAACCCAATCATGGACTTACGTCGCGAACTTTTGCATATGATTCGAGTAGCATGCGTTCTGAGCGTCATATGAAATGCACCCCAATGGCCCTACCTCTGTCAATGAGTTTTGTATAGAAGGGTCGTGAAATTACTCCCAAAAACTTTTTATAAAGAAATATTTGATACCTAACTTTGATTCAGACTCATGATGCGCACTCGGAGCTTGGGAGGGTTTCTCAAAATATTTGTGTTCCATGCACATACCCAAACATCGAAACTTTAAAATAGTCCCCAATTTGCTGTTCCGAAATCTAACCGCATCTTATCGCCATCTTCAGAATTTGGTTTCACCGATCACTTACTCAAAATCTGATCATAATCGAAAACCAATCAAAAACTACTTTAACCTGACACCCTCCAAAGGCACCATTAAGTCCCATCAGCAAATCTCTCAAAAACCCTCCATCGCCCGCAGCTCGTCCTAGCCTAGAGAAGCAAACCCAACCTATCACACGATTGAGCTAATCCCGTCAATCTCATTTTCCGATCGTCTGCAGTCGCATCACTGAAAAACCTCGTTCGCCAGTGTGCAGATTTGTCTCGTCTCAGTCGCGTCGTGTTAGTCGTGTATTGCTGGCGCGTGGAATCACTTCCATTACGCGTCGAATTCATCCCACTCTCACGCCACTCAGCCTCACAACCTCGTCTCGTCGTTTGCCTGTCATTGTGTTTCATTTAGTGAGCACTTAGCAGCCAGCCTTCGAGCGCATGTATCTCTTCTGCGCAACAACAATGAAATCTCAGGTAGTTGTCGCTCAATGATGTCTTTATCCAACTCGCCAGATTGCCGCTCTACACAGGCGCGAGACGCGTCTGCTGCCCCGTACGTCGTCGTCACTGATGAAACCAAACAAACGAGAAGTGTTAATTACCAAAAACACCGAAAGACAAGAAAACTAAGTTAATGAGTGCATTTAGGGAAGAGCGCGCTACGCTTGCCCATTAAAAATCACGTTCCGTCGGACGTGAAGTGAACCGGAACCAGTTATGATTTCTTAATGACAGCCAAATCTATTTGCGCAGGTTTTCTCATTGGCTTTGCCCTTAGAAATGTTGTCTGCACTTGTGGAATTTACTTGGGCGAATTCTAAAAGGGCACGGACACACCCAACAAACTGTCACATCTCGTCTGTCTGTTGGAGCACATGGCTGATGACAGTTAGGCAAGGCGGGTATTTTTTTCGGGGGCTGATCGATGCTTTAACAGCGCAGTTCCGAGAAAAGATTCCACGTATCGGATATGAGAGGGTTCTGATAAGAGCGCCGCGCCGTTATCTGAGAACGTGGATTAAGAACTCCGATAGCTGACTCTTGATAGCTGATGTCATTTCCTTATCGATTCCCAATTGAATTACGCATTACACCTCTAAGAGGAAAATTTTGACTCGTTTCTTGAAATAGATTCTGCATCATCTACCGTCAGTGCAGTGGAGGCAAAACAAAACTGCTTACCACTCACCTTACGAACATATCCAATCGCAGACGTCAGAAGATAAAAGATCGGAAAGGTCTTTCATCTTGGGCAGGGAACACCCTGTCACATGACCCGTCGTCGTTGCCCGTTTCTACCCAGACAGTGTCACGTCTCAGTCGGCGGCGAGCAAACTTGAGCCGCTTCGTGTATGTGACATGTGACAGTTGCAGCCAACCGCAGCTTTCAATGCCATGGGAGAGAGAGGCAGTAATTTGGGGCAGCGATTTGCCAATTTGATGGAAGCAAACGAGTCTTGATGCTATGCCGCCACCGTTTACGGGTGACAATGAGATACTTAAGTGGCTACATGCTCGCATTTTAAGTGCCGTTTTATTAAGTCCCGTCTTGGGTCTTCTGCGTTATCTCTCATCTTTGGAAAGTTGTTTTATTTGGTGTTGTAACAGTTTCGTGCGTAATTTGACGATTACTCTGCGAAACTGCCCCCGTGGCGGAGATGTCAAGAAAAACACCGCAAAACGCTGTGCTTGCTGTTTGAGGGGCCCGTCATTTGGCAACACCCATCCGTGAGCGTATTGTATCTCTGATCCCAAGGTTGCTTCTGGGAATATCCAATGAATCCGGATACACATGCCCGCGGAGGAGGACGGGCTCACCCGCGACGCTGTCACACCGAGCGTGGGGAACTCAGATATCATGGGAACTAGATCCAAACACATTCAACCGGCTGACGCGGCAGTTTCTGGTCGCGTCCCGAAGATGAGAGACTTGGGTGAAAATTTCGAATTTTCCGGGAAACATGAGCCGGCTGGCGGGGAGGGTTCAACTGCTCCGCGCTCGTGGTGAGGATGGCGGTTATCAGCTGGGTAAGGTAAACATTGGACGTCTGGGTGCTCAAATCGACGGGAACACGCTTTGAAATGTGATGAGCATCGATGTTGGTGTGGCGGTGTGAATTCCCATACAGCTGTGGCGGCTTGTGACGGCTTGTGGCTGGCAGTATCTTGCTTGGGTGGTATTTGTGAATCACTCCCAGTCGCGTGTGCTGTTTGTGGTTTCCGAAATCGAATCTAATAAGCGCTGCGTGTCATCGTTTTGCATTCCACACTCGTCAAGTAGATCCTCCTAACCCCTGTGACTGTCCCTCAAATAAAGCACTCATTCATCGACAAATCTTCGCCAAACGACCGTCCATCACAGGTTCCATGAATAGTTCCCTGAACCATCCAGCAGCAGAAGCCATGATAGATGAATCTAAATCATCGGCACATAAATCAAGATCGTCCGCCAGGAGCCAGCACACCATCCGATCTGCAATCCTCTACGCAGCCAGTAGAGGTTTGTTGCAGAGCAACACTTTCCAGACATTCCCTTCGCTAATGGACTACATTGACTTGGACACCATTGGCTCCATTGCGGCCATTGTCCAGTCGAAGCACGTCCGATGCGATTGCAGATATATTTCAGATTGCCCACCACCACTGGCTCCAAGAATTGCATCACATGCGTTACGGCATACCGGGGGCTGGCGGTGCGCTACTGTGCGCACACTCGCTCCGAGCAATGGGCATTGTCGTCCAGAGTTCATCGATAAATCTCGCGATTCGGTCAGGTCTCCAAGTAAGTCATCAATCGTTCTTTCTCTCTCGGAGATGATGTCGTTTCGGTTTTGTTGTTTTATTTTTGGCAAATGGAAACGTCGCTGCCGTTCTCTGAACAAATTATTTTCGTACGTGGATCGTGGAACTAATGGCGGGGTGGCTACCTGGAATCGGACTCAATTATGACATCTTGTTCGGTTATGATTAATGTTTTCGCCCGAACGCGCCTGTGATTCAGGTGCCGTGTGGTGGACGACAGTTGTTGACTGTGGGGCCGAGAGCGGAATTTTGGTGAAACTGTCTGAATGATTGGTCACGAAGGTGATGACTTGTGACCCGAATTTTGAGGACATCACCTTCAAAGGCAAAAAACAGTTCAATGCTGTTGAATGGTTGGCGGGGAATGCTGTGGGTGGGATTTACACAAATGTGTGGCGAAATTTGCTTTCGGAAACTGTCACGAAACTATGTGATGCAATGTCAAAAGGAGAAGCTTTAATTAGAAATGGAGCTGTTTTGTGGTTTAAAATCAAAACAAATTGCCAAATGGGAAGTTTTACGTTTCAGCAACACCCTCTTTGCAGCACATTCTTGCAACCTCTATTAACGAAAGCGGGTAAAAAGACTAGGGATGATGTCAAAGAGAATGATTCCAAGTCCAAAATCTTTCAACGTTATTTTGACTTCAAAATTTCTCAACATTCTCATGCTGCTTTAACTTAAAGCGTGCAGCTAAAGAGTTTTCAACGAGGTTCTGCAATCGCCGAATTTAAACAGACTCTTGTCCAGGTATCCAGACATCACAAAAAAAGAAATGCATGACAATTAAGGGCGAAGCATACAGGACCTTCGAAATTTTAGATTGGGAATACAGATTTAGTAGATTCTTAAAAACGTTACATTTCAGTCGCCGTGGCGTAGTGGGTAAGTGCGTCGATTCACACGGCGAAGGTCTAGGTTCGATTCCCGGACGGAACACCTCAAAGTTTTCACGTCGCCACCTCTTTTGACTTGCTGACAACACTCAAAGAGTATCAAAAGCTTCTCAAATCCCGCCGTTCAGAGTCGGAAAAAAACTGTAGGTCCCTTCTACTAGTGAGAAAATAGAAGTACGCACAACATGAGTAGCTGTTGTAGAAGCGAAACCTTGGTTTCTTGTGGGCTGTAGTAGTGCCACTCAATTAAAAGCATTACAAGAAACTTCCGCTCAAAAAACTTCAAGTTGCACTCACGCCATCCATTAGAGGTCGCAAAGCTGGAAATCGTAAAAATCGCTCATGACAGATCAATAATTTTGTATTGCAACAAAATTTCATAAGGAACTAAGGATATCAATTTTCGATGACTTCTTTCCACATTTGTGACCGTATATCGTTAATAACAAGGTCGAATGTTGTCTTCCCTTATCCTCCCAGAAAATAGTTAAGCTGTTTTAGATTGCGCGATTTTGGAGACCAATACAAGGGTCCGTAACGTGAATATATGCCAAATGTTTACTTTAACACATCAAACGTGGCATAAGCTGTGTGACATGTTGCATTGTCTTGTTTAAACCACACCATTCCTGGATATCATGGTCGTTCACTTGATGAACAACAAAGTTAGTACTCATGACCCTTTAGCTGTCACCATTAATTGATACATTCTGGGTAGTATCGCTTTCAAATTATTCCACCAACCAATCAACCCATAAAACACACCTTACAGTCAGTGTATATGAATATTATGGTGTCTTAATATACACTTGAAGATTGTCATCACTCCACATACAGCAGTTTTGTTTATTGACATGTCCATCCAACCAAAAGTAAGCTTCATTGTTAAACAAAATTCGCTTGTGAAAATTTGGACCAACGGCAAACTTGATTTGTGCAAAATTTGCATAGTTAGGAAGCGTTTTTAAGGCACCAATCGTTCATGCCAAACCAAACTAAAAAAATTGCAATGGCAACCAGTTAAAATAGTTTTGCAACTTAAAGTTCTATACCTAGAGAAGAAAACATTGGACAGATCATTTTTCAAGGAAGATTGTAGGCTTTTTAACAACACGCTGTTACCAATAGATGCTAAACATTAATCCAAAAATGAAACAAACTTTTTACTTTTGAGAGTTTCCATTGAGTGCCCTTTATAAACAGTTAAATTTACGATTTAAAGGATCTATAAGAAAGTCATTACAGCATATGCCAATCTTTTAAAATTGATTCACCATAACCTATTCTATAAATTTGCTCAGAATGATTACATTAATTGTCCGCCTGAGGAATCAGAATCAGAATCAGTGTCCGCCTGGATGGAATCAGTATCAGGTTTGATATAAGGTTAGCAGTTGCCAGTTCCCTAAACTGGAGTTAAAATTCTGAAATCTTGCTTTATAACTTCGCCGTAATGGTAGGTTATTCATACTCCTAAACAATGTACTAATATGCAAGCACATTTGAATGGGAGCTGCGCAAATTTTTCTTCAAAGTTACTTTATAAAGGAAATGCAAAATTGCGCATTTTAAAAGCAAAAATGAAATTGTTCGCAATGTTGGTGGAAACGCAACCAGGATTGAAGACTTAATATCGAAGTAAAAACAAAACTAGAGTCTCATTGGATATGCAATAGAATAATACTGGTGGCGAGAAACAAGAAGCTCATGTTGTGCTTAACTTCCAGGAGATACCCCTAACAACACATCTGAAGGGATCACGTGCGATCCACAAGTTTGTCTTAATTTTCTTATCCGGGATTCTTCTTCTACTTTTATTGGCTTTACAGTTCGGTGTGGACATGGGTCTCACCCAACATGCCTCTACGGAACACGGTCTCTCTCCTCCAGTTGGGCACTCCAACTTGATTGTTGTCACTCTCCACTCTTATGCGCTACTTTAACTCAGTCCGATCTCTCTTGAATTCCACAAGTGGCTGGGATTCGAAGACTTTTCGAGCCGAAGCAGTGGTATTCATATGCTCTACATGCCCTAGCCGTCCTAAGTGATGTATTCGAAGACGCTTCGCCAGACGTATGTTGCCATACAGCCCATAAAGTTCATCGTTTACTCTACGCCATCAATGCAAACAGGACCAAAAATCGCATGCATAACTTTTCTCATCTCTAAGGACTTTCTCATCCACTTGAGGTAGCGTCCATGTTTCTGCACCATAAATGAGGACTGTGATGATCGAGTGGTTATTCAGAGCCAATTTAATCGTTCGAGAGGGGCTCTATTACTCAATTGTCTCTTGAGCCCCAAAGAAATAGTGATTGGCAAGAGTGGTTCGGCGTTTGATTTCGGTACTGGGCCGATGATAAAGTCCTTGACTACCTCGAAATTTCTGCTGCCCAGTGGTAAGCTCTGTTTAAAACTTCGATGTGGAGTGTCCTTCATTGAGCACATACTTCGTGGTCTCATTTACCTCTAGTCCCAACTTATCCGCTTCCTCCTATTGTTCCCGTGATATATTTTTGTGCACAAAATGTGGGTGCACAGCTATTTTATAGCAGTTTTTGAATTAACTCTACCTATCTGTTCCGATTTCACGACTTAACTTCTAAATCGATTTTGAAAAAACCAGCTTAATCCTCAAGAAAGGACACACTTGTAGTAATGTAATTCATTCAACCGCGATAGCTGATATTCACGGGGACGACTTCGCGGCCAACCGCTGGTGATTGATATCCCGAGTCTGTCGAATTATTGAACATGACTTGCTTCTCACTCCCTCTTTGCTTCTTCACATTCCGTCTAAGGTCTCGGTTACGCGGTTCAATTTTGAGTGACGTCTCGTCTTCCACAAGAGTGACACTCTCAGGGAATTTCCCCATTCGCTCCTCTGAGAATGAACGAATTTTAAAGTGACGCGTGCAGATCTAGTAGAAAAACAATTCAACCCAATACACGCGCCCCAGTCACTAAAGGCACGATATTTATCCAGCACATACCGGTGTTTATTGCACTCGGTCTGGAATGACCACGTACAATGACTCAGAACTCTTGCTCTCAGTCTGCAGATCCATCGCACCTCATTTATTTTCCGCACAGCACTTTCTTCACTCCCAATAGGTGCCACAAGCCCCCCGACTTTCGGACGCGGTATCATTCCGTTCTGAATTGAATTTTTATTGACTAATTGTAGATCACAGACGTTTCGTGCCCGCTGTCGCAACAATTGACTCCCACATTCGTGCAGCCGTATTCCGCGATCGATTTCATCCGACGCCAAGGCCTACTCTCACCACAGAACGCGCACGGAACGTCATGGAATGTCGCCGCAATCAAGTCTCATCCGCTGTCGTAAATTTCAAATATTCAGCCGTGTGGACGAGGCGAAGAAGATTCGTTTTCGCAAATTCTGTGCAGATCCTACGGGCATCGTACGAGCTTCCCCAAGTCAATAGAGTATCTGTCTATCTATCTACCGGCAGTATCCACGTCGTTATCAGCTTCATTTTGGCGTCAATTCATTGCGTATTCCGCAGACGCTGTCATATATTACCCATCCATCTATCGCTCATCCATCCGTTCCTGTTGGAATTTTAAAGACGTAATCATTGGGATGGATGGTAGGAGGCGGCGACACATCGCCCAACCCAGCCCCAGGCCAAGTTGGATGTGATGGCTGCGTGCATGAGCAAATGTCTGCGGGTGAGCGCGCGCGCGCGCGCACTCGCACTTGCACATTTATGCTTCCTGGTCGCCCTCTGTCTGACAGAAAATAAATACTCTTAATTACCCCGACGTGTCGGTTGACTGATTAAAATTCCAGCGGCTAGAGGTGGCTTGCGGTCCAAGGCGGGAAGGCGAGAATGACAGGAAATTCAAAATATATTCGATAATCTGACGCGCCGCTTTGCCGTCGCCACCGTGGGGGGGGGATGCGTCTGAAAGATGGGTGGGTTTTGCCGGTCGAGGTGGATGCCGATGGCGTGGCTCTTGGCATATTCAGCGTTATCCCGCCAAAATGCCTTCGGATGACCGTTTGCCGCTGACCGGTGTGGCCAGTCCGGGTTGTGTAACCGAAATTCTGTCAAATCTAGTTCCAGGAGCATTGATCGGGTTCGCTCTTTGTTTCGGCAACAAAACCAAACCAATTTCTGTCCATTCAACGAACTGACCCAATCATACTTTCCCCGGACGACCGTTACATTTTCCCAAAGTCCGCTATGTACGGCTACCATCTTCGCAGGGAATCCCCGCCCAAAAGTTTGCCCGAAGTACATAAGGAACGTCTTCAAATCTGATTTTTTTTCTTCTACCGGGAAGATGAGTGCTTTTATTTTGTGAGAATTACACATAGTTACGAGGACAGATACATGGCAGCACCCTTGAGTCGATGTCTCGTCGACGGATGTCCACTCATGGCTGAAGGGGAAGCCAAAGGCCTGTTACCTGTGTCAACTGACCCCGGCGGTCAAGCAAGACAGGACCAGGACCACGCTGTCCATCCCTATTTGGGACATAAATAATAATATGCAAATCAAGGACTGACCATAGCCCTGCACTACCCCCTCTGACCCGTTCTATTGCGCGCTTCAGAGTCGAGTCCGGTGTCAAACAGACAATTTTCTTAAATTAATGCGTCCGACTGCCGTCCGGGAGATCTTGACCACTGCGCTATGGAAAATTGGCGGGTTAATCAAGATCGAGTTGTGATTTGCATACGGAGGCCTACCCTCTGCTCTCGTTCTGATTGCCGTGCTGGACCTTTGTGCGAAGGGGTCAGTTTGGAGGGATGTGAACGTCTCGGATGAGTCCGGGAGATCGTTAAGGGTTGTGACGGCGGCGGCGGTCATCTGGTCGAAGATCTAAGGGGTTTTGTTTTATATGATGTTATTCACGCATCTTAAGTATTATACGCATGACCTCCTCTGCTGCGTGGCTGCGAGCATGAACAGGGCGCCTAGGGGGTTGCGTTTTTTTTTTCTTGATGTGTAAGATGGTAATTTTATTCCTTGGCAATGGGACTAGAATTTGCTCCTTGGAAATGGGTTCAGAGACTAATTTATGGGTTCATACGGGGACAGGGGAGAGTGCAGGATCGCAATTAACCCAGATTTGGTGTGTTTTGGTGAGATTTCCAAGATGGAGATTAATGATATCTACTTGGATGCATCTGGGAGTTTTTGAATAAATGAACGTAGAAAACTATGCGAGGAGGTTAAGGCCGTTTCTTCGTCAGTCCTTTGGCTGCCTCATCCATCATTTTTTCTTCTTACTTTACTTCCTTACTTATCAGGCTGGCAACGCAAACCAAATTGCCTTTCTCGAATCTTGTGAACAGAATTTCGAATTCAGACCCACTCCAACTCCTACAGCGCCCGCATGCAGGGTGGTTGCATGGCGGTAGCGTGCGATATGACACCTTCATGATTTCGCTCTCTTGACAACGCTCTTAAGTGCTTTTTGAAATTTTGATCATTTTGGAATTTCGGGCACTTCGGAATTTTCTGCGTTTCGTAATTTTGGCAGCTAAGCATTTTCTGCATTTCGGATTTTTCGGCTTTTTGGGTATTTCGAAATTTTCGACATTTAGAAGTTGGGATACTTCGGAAGTTCAGTTCAAAGGTCAGAATTTTGAGCATTTCGCCATTAAGGTCTTTTCAGAATTTTCCGAATTTTTGGATATTTCCGAATTTTATCAGTTCAGAATTTTGGGATTTTGGAACTTAGAGCATTTCGGATTTTTGGGCATTTTAGAATTTTTGTGCATTTCGAAGTTTTGGCCATTTCAGAATTTTTGGCATTTCGGAATTTTTGATATTTCAGAATTTCGGGCACTTGGGAATATGGGCACTTCAAAATTTAGGGCATTTCAGAATGTTAGGCATTTCGAAATTTTGGCAGTTAAACATTTTAGACATTTTTGGGCATTTCTGATTTTTTGATATTTCAGAATTTAGGGCACTTGAGCTCTGTCAGCTTAGAGTTTTGGGCATTTCGGAACTTTTTTTTACCCAAGACTACGATAAACACGTATTTGTGTCTAGAGTATTTGGTCCCTAAAGGATGGAGCTACTTCGCAGCACACATATGTAGCAATACCGCAAACTTATGTATGTATAAATAACCAAAACCTTAATTTTCCCTGGTTTTCAAACTCGCATGCCCTGAATGCGCGAAATAGTTACCTTATGGAGGTATGTCCAAAATCATGAAATCACGAATAAAGCTGCTGTAGTTAACAGGTTTCGTGGTCGCCGTGGCGTAGTGGGTAAGTGCGTCGACCGCCGCGCAGAAAGTCTAGGTTCGATTCCCAGACGGGACACCTCGCATTTTTTCACGGCACCACCTCTTTTGAGTTGCTGACAACACTCAAAGAGTATCAATTGTCTATGAAAAGCTTCTCAAATCTCGCCGTTCGGAGTCGGCAAAAAACTGTAGGTCCCTTCTACTTGTGAGAGAACAGTAGCACGCTTCTTAACATCGACTTAACATCGGAGCAGTCTTCTTAACATCGACTCCAGGATCCTCTCTGTCAATTTATGTGAAGGTCGAAAACCATTTGTGACAATGTGATAGCTCGCGTGAAGTGTGGTTTCTGCGCAGAAAACTTCACTGTAGATCAAATTTTAATATTGTGGAAGATCCAGAAGAAGACCCAAGAAATGTTAATCGATACTCACCACATCTTTGTCGATTTCAGTTTCTCATATGACCCCGTGGAGAGGCGAGTTATTCAATGTTATGCATGCAGCGTTTACATTCCTGCTTAACTCGTCAGATTCTGTAGAACTCTTGCGACTCCTTCAAAATCAGCAACGACTTTATGGAAACCTTCAATAATTTTAATAGTTTTAGACAAGGTGACGCGCTGTCTTGCGACGTTCTTGAGAAGATCGTGCGCAACTCACAAGTCTACACCAAATGCACCACCATCCGTTCCGATTGAAATTGATCCATACGTGAATATATATATATCTGCTTGATATATATTTGCTTGTGCTTGTCCACAATACAGGTCGACCAACAACGATATATTGGACAGAGCGTCACAATGGGTGGCAAACAATTCGTTTTAGTCAAGAAATTCGCCTCCCCCGGCTCCACAATGAATAGGGACAACATCATCGGTGCTGAAACGAAACGTAGCCTCTGTCTTGTCAATCGCTGTATCATTGGGCTTAAGAGGCAATTAAGTAAAAATCCTCTCTCTATATAGGCCAAGTTGTCTTTGTAAAACTCCCTTATCATCCCTGTCCTGCTCTTTGACACAGAACCTTTGACGTTTTGAAAAGCGGATGAGGATAAAGTCTTTTTGGAGAAATGTTCAATGTGTTGAAGATTCAACGACGAACGCGATAGGGCGTACAGAGATATGTGAGTTGTCAAGAGTCTAAAGATACATCTTCTAGTACGGCTAGGCTATATGAAGGGTATGAACAACATATCTCCAGCCCGAAGAGTCTTCGCTTTATAGACGCTAAGACAACGCAGCAGAGGACTCCCTCGTCTAAGATGGTGCTCACAAGTGGAGAGGGACCTCAACAACATGCAGAGTGAAACTGAACCCATTTGGCGAGAGACTGTATTTGCGGAAGAGGCATGATTTTTGAGATCCAGGTCCTTGTTGAACAGTTTTGCTAATGTAAGAAGAAGAAGACAAACACAACGAGAACAAGGATTTCAACTGAGAATTATAATAATAATTAAGTGGCACTACAGCCCACATGGGACCGGGGTCTAGCTTCTACAACAACTACTCGTGTTGTGCGGGCTACTGTTCTTTCACGAGTAGAATCTTTTCGCCGACTCCGAACGGTGAAATTTTCAAAAAGCTTTTCATAGGCAATTGATACTCTTTAAGTGTTGTCAGCAACTAGAAAGAGGTGGTGCCGTGAAAAATTGCGATGTGTCCCGTCCGGGAATCGAACCCATACTTTACCACTACGCCACAACGACCGCATCTATTGATACCAGTCCAATAATTGAGGCAATTGCGACTTAGGCTGAGAATTTTGATTAACAAATTCTTTCTTACTGTAGTGCAATTGGTTCGCTACACTGTTAGTTAACTTCTCTACAATCAAAAGATTTTATTCTCATTCCCTAAGTCAGCAAATTGCATCTTGTCTTATCCCCCAGTTCTAAACATTCTTCCTGCCAGTCAGTAAGCTTCTTCTTTGTGATCAGATTTAAAAATGATTGCCAAACTCATGAAAAGATGTCTCGATAAGGCATCTCAACAAACCGCACCACACCCATTCCTCTGCAAATGACCGTTAGGAATCTGATTAATTACAAGTCCCAGTACAACCGTCCGTCAATTGAAAGCGACACGATGCTCCTGGCACTGCTCTGATTTACCTGTCCCTTTCGGTTGTCCACAGCTTTCACCCCTTCCTAGCCGGCCGAGGTTCGTCCTGCGTGAGGAATGAAATCTCCGTTGATGCGTCTCTACCTGAGCACCAACGATCAACCGCTTGTGGGAATAAATTTCATTCAATCTCTTCTGTTTTCCTCACTCCACAACGCATAAGGTATATATCCGTAAGATGCAAATTAAGGATACAATCGCGCAATATCCTCCGTGCTCTAGTTCTGGGCAGTTTTGCGGCCTGCAGGAGAGCGGTCTGGCGGAGAAGCGAAAAAAGGGCAAACGGACACTCAAGCATGCACGGGGAATATAATCCACTCTCGCTGAAAGGTCAGTTCTTCTATGTACTTGCACATGAGATAGTTTCACACGATGTGCGTGTACATAGCCGGAGACGCTTGTCTTTCGGTAGACAATGCAAATCTTGACCATTTTCTTGAGCTGACGCGCATGTATGTCGGGATGGGTCATATCGAAACTGGAGTAACGAACTGTTCCCGGTTTCAGGTAAACGGATAAACTAGAACAACGTTTTTTTTTTCCTTTCGTATGCTTTGGGAGACAGTTGCCGGGAGGTAGAACAGAAGTGACCACCGCGCCTTTTTTAACGGACTTTATGTGAACTTGTGTTTTGTATGCCTTCATGAATTGAGCAGACTCTGAAAACTCTTCTCTACCTCTGACTGCTTTTGCTCAGACAACTCCGGGATTGTGATCTTCGGTGCAGTTCAACATTTTTTGCACACCCTCAAGAGCCACCAACTCACGGGAAAAATTTAAAATTCCGTCAAACTGTCAACGGTTGTCTCATCTGCCTCCGGATGGAGTCACACACACACGCCTGAGCTAACAGCGATTCTCAAAAACTGCTCAGCAAATAAATGATTACATTGAGGGATCCTCCACATCATAAATTTTCACGTTAGGGCCTTGTTCCCAAACATCACTTGGCCAACTGCGTCTGTCACACGGCAGCAGCGTGGCGGCGGCGGCAACGAGACAACGACGTTGAATCTCCATCGTCTCCATCAGTCGTTTAGCTGTTTGGCTGATGTTCAGGCAGAGGCAGAGGTAGAGACAGAAGTCCGGAATGGGCCCGGTAGGCTCCATTGAATTACGTATTCATTGTAAAAGAATTAACCGCAGAACCTCTCGAATTTGTATTCAGATTCGTTCTAAAGACACAACACACAAGACGCAGAGCCACACACACTCACGCACGGTCAAAGGAAGCCATCAAAGAATCAAGAATCAAGAATCGGTCATTCCTCATTGTACCAAATTCAATACCATCGAGCCGGTGCGAGCGGTGGACAGCAACAGATACAAGCGGGTACCTGCTGCTGCTTCTTAATTCGGTCCCGTGAGTGTGCGTACCCCGAAGAGAGATGACCATCATCGCGCGCACTCCCCAATTAGTATTCCGGTGGGCAGGCGCATCCTGTAGCCAGCCACTCGGTGTGTGTACACCCACATAGCCCCGAGGAGATCGACAGTGTCGATCTTTACGCCGCTCATCTTCATCATCATCATGGTGATAACGTGGTGTTGCATCCCAATACAAACGGTGCGGTGCGGCAGTCCCCGTTGGACCTGCAGACTGGCGGCGACGAAGGCGATGGAGAGTGCCCATCGAATTAGAGACGCTCTCGGCTCGGCTCAGCTCGGATGGATGGATGGACGGATGGACGAAATGCTGCAACTAGAATTCAATGCACATAAGTGACGAGATTAAAGGTTTATTTCCATAGTGGGTCATGCATGATAAGCAGTGTGCGCGCTGAGAACGTGGTACTCATCGGTGATTTGCGGATGATGGTCGGGTCGGCTGCGGATGCTCGCTCTTCGTCTTCTTCTGGTGACAGTGGAGCGTCTGTGGTTTAATGGCGGGTTTTCTATCCGCGAGCGTGTGGGATGTTAATCGGTTTCGTTGGACCCGAAACTGTACTGTAATTCGCCGCTGTGTCTGTGTGATGTTTATTGATGTTGCTCTCGCTTTGAGTTTCGACTTCATCCCATGAAATTCAATTTTTTCTTCTTCTACGTCTTCTTCATTTTTTTGTGTCCATGCGACAGCCGATTCTTCTTGGCCTGCCCTCGGACGGATGGAGGTGGTTAGGTAATCAAGTGCTTCCTTTAATCGGTCGATCTGTGGAGAAAATGTGTACAAAGTTCGAGAGATCCGCTGATGGGCGCGCACAATCGCAGCAAACGGTAGCGCACGTAGGCTTACAAAATGGGCTAATGGTCGTCACATTGGATCGTGTGAACCTGATTCTCTGATTGAATTCGGTTTTGATTTAGAAGGCCTTTCAGTTGGTTATAATAAATGAGTGCGATGCGAAGGCTTGGATTTGGGATTGTCTTCTTGATGGACGTTAACTGGTTCATTACAGAATCACAAGAATAAAGAGGGGCCGAGGGGGGCAAGGAGTTCGTTGTCTTTTAGAAGTGAATGGAAACAGAGTTCTGCAGATAGTTTGTTTTTCACTGATCTTGTCTATTGGTGACAGAATGTCTGTTCTGAATGTTTTGATTTGCAGAGTGATGGGACGAAATTAGAATCTTAAGGACATTTGTTTCCGGTTGGTTTTGTATGTGGCTTGAACTTTGTTGATCGGATGCTTATTATTTCCGATGGAGTGATAGGAGTCAGTCACTATGATGGCAAACTTATTTTTTTTTAGACGGAGCGATACGACTATGTTTCAAATGATGTTTTCCAAAAAATATTGGTATAATGGAATGGAAAAAATGGCGCCAACTGCAAGGTGTGTCTGATATTGGAACGGATTACCTACTTCATTGAAAAGGTGTGACGTTTGTCAGTAATACTTAGTGTGCATCAGCGTCTGTTTTGGACAACAACATTGCCTTGTGCTTCTTCGAAAATGTCCGGATTTGTTTTAAATTAAACTGTATTTATGGGAATTTTTGATTTTTCGTCTTAGTTGGAAGAAAAGTGCAACTGAAGTCCATCGAATGCTTGTAGAAGTTCATGGTGATTCTGCTCCGACCGATAAATCATGCAGAGAGTCGTTTCGATGCTTCAAAAGTGGTGATTTAAACGTCGTTGACAAAGAACGTCTTAGCCACCCCATAAAGTTTAAAGATGAGGAATCTGAGGCTTTATTGGATCAAGATCAGTGCCAAATGCAAAGTTAACTCACAGAATCGTTGGGAGTGCCTCAGAAAATAATTTCCGTTCGGTTAGAGAAAAGTGGAGTTTTTGAAACACAAGGAAATCGGTTGCTGTCCGAGTTGAAACCGGGAGTTGTCTAAAGTTGATTTTTTAACCCGGAACTGTTTCTTGAAAAACATAGAAAAAAGAGATTTTGTGCACCGATCGTCACTGAAAATGAAAAGGTGGAGAAACTAAGATAATTTCAATTAGAAAAAATACTATACAGAGCCTGGTGAACTCATTTCATCATCGTTAACCTCGACGCCAAAGAAAAAAAATCAACGGTTCAGAGGTGGGATCAGACGATTGTGCTGTACTATGAGCAGCTAAAACCAGGCAAAAACGACTACAATTAAAGCGTTTGAGCCGTGCCTTGTGTAAAAAACGGGCAGAAACGACCGAATGGTAAGGTAAGGTGATATTGCAACATGATAACGCTCGGCCCACGAAGCTTCAGTAGTCAAAACCTACCTTGAAATGCTGAAATGGGGGAGGTCTTACGCTACTCACCGCATTCTCTAGATCTTACTCCTTATGACTACTGCAAAGATGTAAAACGATTTGATGGGTCTTTTGAAGAAATCGAAGCTTAAAATTGAATCGTACCAGAGATTAATTATTACTTGGAGTTGGTATTTGGAAATTGCCAGAGAGATGCTTTCGATGGACAATACTTTGAATGATGCATTTTTTACGTTTTTTAAATAAAAATAAGTATACCGTCAGTTTTACGAACCATACAACTTCAGGGAGGGAGATGTATGGCTGTTTCTGGCGCTGGCTTTCATTGATTCGACAATGGATAAGAGAGGCTACATGAAGATTTTACTGGAGAATTTGACAACAATGTTGGTACTGGATCTTCCAAGAACGTTGATCTTCCAACACGACAATGATCCTAGGCACACATCGCACCTGGTTAGACACTGGCTCCTTTATAATACATCAAAGCAATTAGATCATCTTCCCCAACCACCAGATATGAATCCCACCGAACATCAATGGGAAGATTTGGAGAGGCAGACAAGAAAACACTCAATGACATCAACCCACTCACTACGCGATGCATTGGTAGAAGAATGGAAGAGAAATAATACACAGGAGTGTTACAAGAAAACTTATTGAATCCATGCCACGAGGAAAAGAAGCAGTTAAGCCCAAAGGAAATACATTAAAATATTAATACCCATATTGTCAATACCTTACATTTTTTTTAAGTGTACACTCGCTTCTGACGCTTGTTTTTTCGCCAATTTCTTATAAACTGATTTAATTACTTTATGCTTACAGGCTTTTAAAATTAAATATAGTGCTTGTTAAAGTATGAGTTAAAACCTTTAATTTGATGTGTCCATGTCCACCGTAGCTCTTGCTGGTATATTTTAGTTTTGAGGATAAACTTTTTCCTGTGGCTGTACACTCACTTTTGACGCTGACAGTATATACGAAATGAATGGCCCTCCATTTTATTATTATTAAAAAAAAGGATGAAACTCTCTTAATTTCGTGTGTTTATGAAGCACTAATAATAATTAAGTGTCACTACAGCCCACAAGGGACTAGGACCTAACTTCTACAACAACTACTTGTCTTGTGCGTGTTCCTGTTCTCTCACGAGGACAAGGGACCTACAGTTTCTTGCCGACTCCAAACGGCGGGATTTAAGAAACTTTTCATAGACAATTGATACTCTTTAAGTGTTGTCAACAACTCGAAAGAGGTGGTGCCATGAAAAAAAGCGAGGTGTCCCGTTCGGGAATCGAACCTTGACCTTCTGCGTGTGACTCGACGCACTTACCCACAACGCCACTGTGACCACCTTAATGTAGCACTGTTTTTTTTTAGAAGAAAACGTTCACATGAAACCAAATCAGAAACCAGCTGCTTCAGCAACTACACGTATTGTACGAGCACTTATTCTCCAAAAAGTATAGAGATTTCCACCTTATTGCCGTCTCGAGACAACCACACAGATTAATCTACTCACCTGCAAGAATTCAAAATTTTACGAGAGAATTTTAAATTTTAATGCATTTTTATTTTTCATTCATTATTACTTACGAGTATATGCTTAATAATATAATCCATTGATCTTAAGTCTAACTTACTAACTCTTCACGAGTACTCTAAGCTAATTTTACGAAAGATTCATTTTCACCATTGACATGTCAAAACTGTGTAGAGTAATTCTGAAAACAAGAAGATACCCTCATTCCATAACAAGCGGCAACTGGTCTGTGAGTCTGTGAAGTTGTCGGCGATAGGCATCAAATTATTATGTGCTCAAGAAGACTTAATGGCAATTATGTATGAAATTGAATGTCCTTCGCATGACCACCACGTCTATGTTTGCAGAACTCTAGTCTACAAGACTGTCCTTGAAGTTTGTTTTTAGGTGAGAATCATAAAACACTTGTAGCCGATCGGAGCAATTCGGACATGGATTGAAAATTATGACCACTTATAGTTCTTGCATGTGATTCCGACAAAACATGGAAATAAGCCACACAACACGGCCAACTATAGCTTTTTGGCGTGAAAAGTTTCCAGGACGCATAATTTGGACATTTTGGCGACGTCTACTGACCAAGATCATGGAAAGTGACGCTGTTTTTGTGTGTTTATCAGGCCTGCGACTTATGAAGGGCCTGAGCTCTAGCTGCCCTCCATTTTTGACGACTCCGGGTACGCTACTTCTAGTTTTCGAGATCAAGTTCTTTAACGCCCGCAATCACTTGGTCTCTACACCGAAGGTTCGGCCTTCCTCTCCTTCTCGAGCCCGGAAGCTGGGATTCGAAGACCCTTTTAGCTGGAGCGTTGTTGTCCATTCGCTCGATGTGTCTGAACCAGTGTAGTTGACGTATATTTGCCTTTCGAACTACATCCAAGTCTTGGTGCAGCACATAGAGTTTGCGGTTGTGTCTTCTCCTCCATCGTTTTTGTAGGGCTAAGCAAAGCACCGTATTTTCGCAAGTAATTTCCGAACACTAAACAAATTAAAAAGCGACCAAAAAAAACTCAAGTTAAGTGGTTTAAATTTACCGCAAAAAATTGCATGCTACGTGTCTTCTTGAGGCGGCCATTTGAATAATATGGCTTAAATACTTAATGGCAAAATCCAGGTTTCTAAATAATTAAAAAAAATTATAAAGATCGTTTTGCGGTGTGGATTTAAATAAGCTTCACTTTCGAAAACGAATAATGAATGACCCTATATTCGTACTCTTATACATACACAGATTTTACAATGACTAAGGAGACTAAGAAGGGACTTGATGCATCACAAGTGAGTTCACATTTTCATTGTTTTCAAGAGAAGATGATGATGAGTTTATTCTCATGATTTGTGATATGCATTGCATTGGAAAGACCGTCCTAATACCACTTCATACTGCATTCTTAAACCTCTCTCGTACAATTCCTTTGAAATATTTCTTCGGCGCAATCATAAATTGCCCAGCATCTTCAACGGTCACATCTCTCGACTTGTTTGCATTTCTCTTCACGTGCATCTGCCTCCTCGGGACACCGAATTACCATACGAATCCCCGGTCTAACACCATAATTTATCACTTGATGCATTTTTTCACTTCCGCGTGGACTGCTCTACGAGCACCAGTTAAGAGACACCGAACAAAAAAAAAACCTAGACACAGCCCATCTTGGTCCAGCGATTACTTCCTCTTCCGTAAACTCGCATTGTTCTCGAGAATCGCCGCTGAAACCATCATCATTAACCATTATCCCCTATCTCACGGTATATCTCTTGACACGCAGATCCTTTTAAGCAGCACATCCCTCGGTCGGCTCAAGCATCCCCTTGGCAGCGGTGATGGGTCAATATTTATTCAATTTCATTTCATCCCCTGTGCCCTATTAGCATGCGAAGTGATCATGTTCAGCTCGACGCTCTGTGCACAGGCTACCGAAGGTCATCCCTTTAGAGGTGAATGGTAGGTCCATTTAGATCACACCTTTGAACGTTATCTGCTGGCGTTGTTATCCTGTACAAAAGGTTGAGAACAGGACACCAATAAATCAACGATTGCGAACCCTTGCCGGTGAGGCATATGAAAAGGGTTGCGCTCGGAACTCTGCGCGTAATGCGAGTGCTTTGCAATTCAAAGGTCATTTTGTTCGAAATAGGGGATGCACCCTGTACAGAGTCCATCGCTCACCGGGAGAACTTGATAATCGGCTGGCATTTAGATAAAGAAAAAATCAAGAAATTCTCAGAAATTAGATAATTTTTGAATTTTGAGGAAATTTGGGATGGTCGCGGTGCCGAGCTGATTGGTCATCGATTTAGCAACAAGCCTTGTTTGATTATATATCAGAAGTGCTGGGGTTGCGACACAATGTCTGTTTGTTTTTTTTTCTAGAAAAGTACACACCTGTAGGCACGACAAGAACAAAAATGAGTCAGATTCGTAAAGCGAAGCAAAATTTGGAAGTCATAGGCCGCACTGAAAACGTTCAAAGGTCGTTTCCCAAGACTGTACTACGGCGAAGACGAACATATGTAAATCCGCTGTCAGTCGAAACCTAGTATTCCACTTCGGTGATGAGCGTCAAGAATTGTGTCTTCCCGATTTTAGGGAAGTCTTGGCCGAAACAACCAGAGTACTTACGAACTGCCTTGGTGGCACAGACTGCCTGTCCACAAAGAAGGAAGGGGATAAACTAGGAAGGGGTAACAGCAACTCATCCTTCGGAAAGAATGCCCGATATATGGATTCTGGGTATCTTTTGCATAGCTTGAAGAAAGGCAAAAGGATCTCTGTAGTTAGAAACTTAGTCCTGAGGACTAAGCCTTACCCAATCCAAAACTAAGATCATAAGGATGAAGGTGAAGTAGAAGCCATACAAATGGACTGTAGTCCCAAACCTGTTCTATGGCACAGAAGAAGAAACAGAAGTTTGAAGGAGAAGATTAAACAGCGAACTCCACAAGCTGCATCATCCCAGCGAACTAGCCAAACGAAGTCGATTGCCTCGACACAGGTCATGAAAATGGAATGGATGTTAATTTTCCGACATAAAGAGTCTCCGAGTCCAATCTCGCGAGACATCGTGGTAGAGGATGTCCTCCTCCGATGGCGTACCCAGCTGGAAAGTGACCTCAATCTGTGGGGTATTCAAAACCGTGCTAGTTGGAGAGGCTTGTAGACTGAGGCCCAATTCCAAACCGGACTGTCACCCCAACAAACGGAAGAGAAGAACAAGTTAACAACCGACTTTCCTACTCAAATATAAATAATCGTAGACAGTTTCGAAGTGATTTCGAAAATGGTGGCCAAGTGTTTGAATGAATTTGGAAAAGTGTGATAGTTTTCAAAAAAACATTCTTGAAGGAGACCATTTTACATGTTTCAAGAACCTGCTTCCTTCAGACATCACTTCACTTAAATTCCTATTGTCAGTTAGTGAAGTGGCGCCCAACGCAAGATACATCCACTTCCTAATTTGAGGCAAATTACTTCCCATTTATCTTCAACTTTTGACATTTACCTTCATCCCTCTCACAATTCACAAAGATCATCATCCTCATTACCACCACCGTCGCGTCGTCGTCATCAACGTGGGTGTTCATTGCATGACCTCACGAGCTCACCCTCGCACCCTCGCAGCAACATCAGCAACACTACAAACAACAACAACAGCAGCCAAAGAGACACAGTAAAGTTCATGTAGCATGATTAAATTAGATTTTAAATGGCATTAGGACGAGGGTTTTTCTTTTTTGGGGGTTGGTTAGGGTGTGTTATGCACACAAAGCACTTTCATCATCCCGCGGTGGTGGTAGTGGTTGCGGACACGCGTGACTCCAGCTTCAAATTGGATGAAATTTGATGTTAGTATGAGAGAGATGAATGCCAAATTAAATTCTCAAATTGAATGTTTATCCGGCGGCGGGTTGCTCGGTGGGATGATTCAAAAGTCAAGAGGGTGTCGCTTACACCGGAGGGTGGTGGTGGTGGTGGTTTGTTGGCCTTTCTTTTGTGAGTAAATTGCGTGAAATTAAGTAATTAAATTGTGGGATTCGATGTTTGTCTGATGGGATTAGAGCAGATTGAAGCTCTTGAGATGATGTGGGAGGGGATGAGGGTGTTTATACTGAGATAATTGTCTGATGAGGATATGATTGATGAGAGGTTGTGCTGTTGTTGTTTCTTGAGGCACTGGGAAAGCCAAAAAATTAGTTTTTCCTCGCACTGCAGTTGGGAAAGACTTCTTATCTTGTTGAGGCGCAGTTTCTTAACGAGTTAAGGCTTTTGATTCAAACTATAGAACGAGCGATGTTTTACATCGTACACAATGTTGTGGCAAGTCGTGAATTGCTAATAATAGAAATTGGGGTTGACAAGGGCCCAGCTTGCACCGTCGAACACCAACGAGATTTATTTCAGACTGATGATCCTGTTCGAGCTCAGAGGAACTTAAGTTTCAATTTCACAATTCGAAGTGATGGAGAGGTGCAATGGCAGTTTGAAGTCCAAATCCAAGAAAGTTGGATATAGGGCTCAGACCGAATCCTGCGGGAAAAAAAATGGACAAATGGCAATCGATGCTGAGAGTCTGGAAATATCATTTCTGCAGACTCTTAAGCGGTGACGACGGCCCATATGCCGCTGTTAGGCAGAATGTTCCTTTCGTTTTTTTTTTTGACGCTGATAGACTATAATTCTGTCGTCCTGACTTAGACGAGGTCAAGATAGAAATATCGAGACTGAAGTCAAATAAAGCTGCTGGAGCGGATGGACTGTCCGCAGATCTGTTTAAAGCAGCTGGGGATGACCTGGTTGGGCACATGCACCATCTGTAAGATCTGTAAGATTTGGTCGGAGGAAAGCATGCCCGATGAGTGGAATCTCAGCGTCGTCTGTCCGGTCCACGAGAGGGATTAGTCTCCTTAACATTGCATACAAGATCCTCTCTGCCGTATTGTGTGAACGCCTGCAACCGTTCGTCAACAACCTGATAGGTTCTTATCAGTGTAGATTCAGGCCAGGGAAGTCCACCATCGACCAAATCTTCACACTACTGCAGATCCTGGGAAAGACCCAAGAAATGCAAATCGACACTCACCACCTATTCGTCGATTTCAAGGCCGCATATGACAGTGTGCATAGAGACGAGCTGTACAGTGCCATGTCTAGTTTTGGCATTCTTACCAAACTCGTAAGATTGTGTAGGATGACGATGGAGAACTCTCGCTGCTCAAGGTCGGGAACAAACACACCTTCAATGTCAGAAAAGGTTTTAGACAAGGCGACGCGCTGCCATGTGACTTCTACAACATTATCCTTGAGAAGATCGTGCTTAACTCACAAGTCAATGGAAGAGGCACGATCTTCGAAAAGTCCGTTCAACTGACTACCTTACGCCGACGACATTGACGTGATTGGACGAATACAGCATGCCGTCAATGACACGTTTGCTGGCATTGAAGCAGAAGCGGCTAAAATGGGTCTGGTGGTTAATGAGGGCAAAACGAGGTACATACTGTCATCAATGAAGGACACACAACACTGACATCTCGGACAGAGCGTCACACTAGGCAGCAGAAACTTCGAGGTAGTCAAGGACTTCGTCTACCGCGGCTCCCCGGTAAAGAGGGTCAACAACACCAGTACCGTAGTCAAACACAGAATCACTCTTGCCATACGCTCCTTGCTTTTGGCTCAAAAGGCAATTGAGTAGTAGAGCCTGTCTCGAAGGACTAAACCGGCTTTGTACAGCAACTTGATCATCCCAGTCCTCCTGAACGGCGCGGAAATATGCACAATATTAAAAGCAGATGAGAGAAAGATTATGCGAGCGATTCTTGCTTCTGTTTGTGTTGAGGACGTCTGGACGACAAGATTTAACGATGAACTTTATGGGATGTACGGCAGCATGCGCCTAGTCGCCTGGAATACAATACTTTGGACGGCTAGGCCATGTAGAGCGTATGAACACCACTGCTCTGGTCCGAAAAGTATTCAAGTCCGAGCCATTGGGACAACGTAACAGAGAAAAGCCTGGGTTGAGAAAGAGCACACAAGTGGAGAAGGACCTCAACCAACTTGGAGTGCGCAACTGGTGGCAGCTGGCGAGAGATCGTGCTAACTGGAGAGGCATGTTTGTTGAGGCCCGATTCATCTCGGATCATTAGAAGAAGAAGTGCCAAGTGAGTATGACGAAGAGAATGGGTCCTAAGACAGGTTGCTTGATAAAGCTGATGTTTCCTCGAGCCATGATACCACAAAGCACCAAGCAGACAGAGCTAGACATATATTACAAAGTGCACCCAAAAGAGACCGACCATATGCGTCACTTTGGGAAAACCCAGATTAACAAAGCATTTCTTAATTAAGTGACTTCAATCGAATCGTTGTGTAAGTTGCATGCAGAATGTCCCTTCTGATGTCTGCTACAGGGGATGCTGCGTCGTCCTGCTGTATGTGACGGTGATGTAGGAGTCCCGGATGTCGGTGCAAATTTTACCAAGTTTGCTCCGACAAAGTACACTTCAAAATTTGCATCGAGCTAAACGTCTTCGTCCATGTACCCTGAACCTGAGGACCTCATGTTGGGGAATTTTTATAGTGAACTGTAAAGACCAGTCTCGTACCTCGTTGTCGTATTTGCTTTGACTTTGTGTGAACACTGATCTCAGACTTGCAAGTTAAGATCTACAAAGGGTCTGCAAGCTTAAGCGGATAGGATCGAAATGTTTGTTCAATCTGGCTATTTTTGGGTTTTGGCTAGGCGCAGAGCTATTGCATAAATCTCGGATTCAGTTTCCAGCGTCAATTTGAAAGAGCCTCGCCGTCTGCTGTAACGCCAAACAAAGTGCTTTGCAGCGTTTCAATTACACTTGTGTGACTTGGCGTGGTGGCTCCACTTCGATGTCTGAATAAAAAATAATAGACGGATGGAAGTATAACATCGCCTACACTGGAGGAGAGGACCTACAGGCCAGTCAGCGATAACTAAATACAATGCTGGTCATCCTATGCAGCTGCATACATGCCTCCTAGTTAATTTCAAGATCAACGCCAAACCGTGTCATTTCCCCGACAACAGACGACACCTCAACCCGACATCTAGGATTGTCAGCAGTCACCACGCAGGCTACAGCTGCGACCATCACACCAGCGTACAGAGACCACATTGGCACCTGTCAAATGTGAAGTTCCCCAGCCACGGCACCCGTGTAAACCGTCAATTCCCTGTCATCCGTCACGGTACTGGCTGAGCTGATGTGTCCGCGACCGTCCAGACTAGGAAATCCACTCGCCATTCATTCCATTTCGAAGCAGCGAACTCAAAAAGGAAATTAAAAAATATTCGATAATTTAATCAGCGATTGTGTGATTGCAAATCTAACGCAGATACGCGCCGCCGTCGTCGTATCTACTAGATCTGCGATGAAATAGAAACGAAAACAACAATGAAGAGAAATATTACAACAAAAGTGAAAACGCAGTCAACGAATCGCTCGCCGAGATTTTGCTGCAGTTCCCTTTGTTACTGGCTGGCATAACAATGCTCGTGTGGCCATTGGAGTATGGAGCCCGTGGGTAGGAGGCGGCAGGCGGCAGGCTCGTGCGACCATCTTCGGCAGTGTTAGCCGCGTCAGTCAGTATCTATTACAATTTGTAACTGCTTTTGTGCAGTTTTAATTATCCAAGAAACATTTTTTAATTGCATGCAATTAATTAGCGGATTTAGCCGCTCGTTGGTGTAGAGAGTGGAAGTTGCCGAGTCTGCCAGGGCTGCAGCAGGTGGGCTGCAGTTGCAGTTGCAGTTTCCTACTTCATCCAAGAGTTCGTCTCTCGGCTGTGTGCCGGTGTTTCGATTTGGCAAACTCGTGTGTGGCTGCGTGTCTAGTTTTTGTTTTCAGTTTCTAGACCCGTGCCACAAGCACCGCCACACCGCCACACCGCCACCGGCTTGAAGGAGAAATCGAGTGTCAATAAGCTGACTGAAGAGGTAACCAGATTGGTGGATAGTCTTACATTATGTGTGTCTGGTCTTGTGTTTTTCAGCTGTTTTGCTGTTATTTAGCGCAGATGAAAGTGATTTATCTGCACTTGCACTGCAAGTGCCTTGCACCAGTCTACTAAGCGTTTTAATTGCACGGTGTTACGTATTCCGATCTTGCACATGATGCGGGCTTGAGAGTGCCTCCGTGGCGGTGGCGGTGGCGATGGCGATGGCAGCCAGAGAAGCAACTTCCTTGTGCACTTGTGTGCATTATTATATTAATAAATTTTCAGTTTGAATGCACTATCTTCTTCCATCTTGAGTTTAGGCAGTGGACTGGGTCTTTGTTTCTCTCGCGGAGTGGCTCCATTGTGCGCTGTGCTCGAAGCCTATTCATTGGAAACGGTTCCTTCATTTTCAGACCACAACTCGTTGTTGATTCACCGATCTATGATGATGGATGGGTTTTACAATTTTTGTTTTCAATTTTCTGTAGTTTTCACTGCTTCCTAGTAGATTTTATGGCCTCCGACTCGGTAATGCATTGTGGTGTGCAATTGCATTGAAATGTTGATTGCACTAGGGGGTGGCAATCGTTTAGGGGGTTGGATTGTGTAGAGACCTACAAGAATTGATCAGGAATTGAAGTCAGAAATTAATGCTTAACTATGGGCCTTTAAGAAAACCAAAAAACCGATTCACTGAGTTTGCTGAATCACATGTGCATATGCAACGACAGTTGAAGAAATCACAGGTAACCAAGACAGTTTTGGGTGCTACTTTTGGACTAGTTTGCATTGACAGCATCTGGAAGAGAAGCATCAGCGACGAACTCTATACGACAGCACACGCCCTATCAAGTGTCTAAGGGTACAATGGGTAGCCCAAAGAGCACCTAAGCAACAAAGCTGTGGATAGTACTGTCAGCTTTTCATATTCGTTCCTTGGCTCACGTCCCTCCTCTTTGGTCGTAGACTTGATGAATACGTTAAGCACATTAAATTGTTGCATTGAAAGCAAAATAGAGTGGAATTTGATGCATCCAAAAATTAATGCTGTATACTCTTACTCAAGCACCCTCAAGTACTCAGCTATTGTCCATGGATGGATTCGGGTACAATAGCCAAAGGTCGTCGACGAGAAATCGCTGCTTATCAGAGACGTAGTGTCAGTTTCATTAGCTTGATAATTTTCAGTAGGAGGCTGACGTGGGCTACATAGTTTTGGTCCACTATTTTTTTTTTTGGGCTACAGAAACTAGGAAGAAAAAAAAATGCATGGATAGAACTCGCGTCTTTAAGGCCCAAAGGCCTTTCATTCCCGTATGTGTACCAACCTGTTATTGCTATCCTTGCCACTTTTGGATGTGACCGTTGATGTGGCTGAATTATTGAAACGTGATTTTCAGCTTCTAATGGTGACTAAGGGAGAGACAGTGGGAAATGGCGATTTTAGGAAATCACGGCTTTTTTTTAGAGGCATACTCTAACCGAAGGGAGTCGCCTAAATTGAAGACGCTATGCGACGTGATGCTGAAATTACGCAGGCGATAGAATTCCAGGTTGAGGATGACACAATGAATCGCTGCACGTCGAGTGTTGGCGAGACGTGGCTGGAAAGAAAATAGAAAACACACGAGTGAGTGTGATCGAATTTATTTCGGTCGACTGACAACGAGGAAGGGATGGGCGGTGATGGCGATTTTTGTTTAATTGAAGTAATAGAAATATTTCACCCTCTCTGACTTAGCTTCAATCTGTAAGGGTGGCCTTATTGCAACAAAGACCTTTTTCTTTACCTACTTTATAGAATCCAAAAGCGAACTATAAACCACTTTGGAAACAATAATATTGCTAATTAGAACTGCTCTTTAGAACACCAACGGAATGCCTTTAATTTGTCACTCTTTCATCACTTTTTTAACAAACGAACCTCAAAAACTTTAGCCAGCTTCATTTCCTCAATTTAGGAGGTCACACGCAATACAGGTTTCGCTCGGAATGTCCAACAGTTCACTCTAAAGTCCACATTCGGAGGTACAGCTTGGCTTAGAGATTCAGCGTGGCTAAGGAGCACTACACCAAAATAGAATGCTTCTTCCAACTCGATGTTTCCTTCCAACTTCAATACCCTCCTTTTTCTCCTTCCTTTCTTCTCTTCCTCCTTCCTTCCTCTATACTTTTTGGCCGTGCTGTGGTCCGACTAGTGTCACTTTAGAGTACACAGGGTTATCCAATAGGGCCTTAACAATTTTGAATTTATTTTATGAACTCACTCTCTTACTAACCATCAAACTGTCACTGTCAGTTTATTCAGTAAAATCTAGAAAAATTAGTCTACAGATTAAAGCAATTTTCTACCGAAATCACAACTTTAAGACCATTAACTCCAATATTTGGTCTTAAAACTCGCCCTAGTAGACAGGCAATAACAAGATTAAGCAAAACGTTGAGTCTATATGCGTATCGTTGTGTGATTATGTCGCATCATTGAGATAACGGATTGTTGGAAGTGTTTAAAATATCACCACCATTCAAGCGTCCGTATCAAACAATCGTAGACTATCTATTCCACTGTGTTCTCAAGAATTTGGTATCACTCAAACTACATTATGGCGTATTTTGCATAAGGATCTTGGTTTAGACCCTAACAAGATCAAGCCGAATCAAGAATTGAAGCCGATGAACAATTTGAAACGCGCTCCTTTCTCGTTGACAGCTTATACTTGGTGTAACCCTCGTTTACCGCTAAACCCATCTTCGCGGACATCACGCTGCGTTCTTTCGATATTGTCAATTTCGTCAGCATATACGAGTAGCTGAACTGACTTCTGAAAGAACGTTCCTCTCGTGTTGAAAAAGTCGCATGACAGGGCGTCACCTTGTCTGAATCCTTTTTTGACATCAAACGTTTCGGTAAGGTCTTTACCGACCTTGATGGAACAGCTGGCAAGTAGGTTGCGTTTTATTTAAAAAAAAAAATTGTCGACTTCTTATTAGAAATGCCCCTCCAATCTAGCTACTTAACACACAATCTACCGTACTGGAGCAAAGTAAAATCAAAGACCACATTTAAACTTTCGTGTTTGGTCGGACCGCATCTGTTTAAGGTCCCAAGATTTAGTAGTTCCTTCGAAAATTCAATGGAATGCGATCTTCCATCGGAAAGACGCAAGACACTCGAGCAAAAAGACGGCAAGATGCATTCAGGAGACTTTTGAGAGGACCTGCAAGCTTTTTGACTGTACGAAACCCGCCAGTTTGTTTTGCTTATTTTTCCTCCAGGCTTCAATTTGATGGTGTCAGACTATTCAAATTCTAATCCACATCATTCACCAAGCGGAAATATTTCCCACAACCCTTAAATCTGAACAGATTACAATTTATGCTCTTTGACTTCTATGTATGTATTGCGTGCAACCTCTGAAGAGTCTGAGCTTGGCTATAGCTGTCTTCCATTTATGACGCTCCCGGGTACGCTGCTTCCAAGCTTTCTAACGTTCGTCTTCACTTGGTCTCTATATCGGAGGTTCCGCCTTCCTCTCCTTCTCGAATCCGGAGGCTGGGATTCGAAGATCCTCTTAGTTGGAGCGATATTGTCCATTCGATCGATAAGGCCGAGCCACTTTAGTCGATGTATTTTGGCCTTTCTAACTACATCCACGTCTTGGAACAGCACATAGCGTTTTGGGTTGTGTCTTCTCCTCCATTCGCCTTCCACACAGACAAGACCATATATTCGTCGCAGATTTTTGCTTTCAAAGGAACCAAGAATCTGCTCTGTGGGTTTTTTAATCATCCAGCTCTAAGATTAGCCATCCATCCATCATCTAGGATTAGCATCATATGGAGCATTATCTTAGTCCTTTGAGTCAGAAGTTTCAACCCTAGCTGTTTTGAGAAACCGATATAACACCGGGTGCCAAGGGTGATTCTGCGCCGAATCTCCACTGAGGCGTCATTTGTGGAGTTCACGTTTTTCCACCTACAAGGATTTCTGAAATTCATTCGTTATTCGTTTTTGAAACTTCAAACTGTTCCGATTTTTGTCAACCCTTTAGTTTAGAGCTCTCCCTGCAGCTCTGTTTTCTTGATAAAATTACACCTAGCACAGATTATCCTTCTCAACCTCAAAAGAAACCACTAAACACACAACACACATCATTCAATAAATTTTATTGCCTCAAAAATAAACACGAACTTTCTCCACATCATGCTTAAATTTCAACCCAGCGACCTTCGTTGAAAACCTCCCCTAGAATTGAAGCTCGCGCCTGTTTCATCATCGCCTGCCCTTCTTCCCAATATATCCCAAAATGGCCTCTCTGTGGTGGCTGGGGGCGGTGTCGGCTTGTTGATGATAATGTAGTTCACATTCGGTTCATCACCCGCTGCTGCTCCCGTTTGCGTTGTGGTCACTGTGTTCGTCACAGTCCCTGATAAGGCGCCCTTCCTCACATTCACTCCGACGTGCTTCTTTCGATTGGGTGCCTGGTTCATGCCTTTTCGGTTTCCGTTGTTCTTCCTACGATTTGGCAACTGTTGTGGTCTCTTGTAGGGATTGTTTGGTTTCCGTTTACGATTCGGGTTCTTATTCTTGTTAGGATTCCGATTCTGATTCTTGTTCTTATTTTTGTTCTTATTCTTATTCTGATTCTGGACCCTGTTGTTGTTCTTTCTGCGTTTCTTTTTATTTTGCTGGGAGACTGGTCTCTTGGGTCGCTTGCTCGGCTTTTGGTTCTCGACGTTTGACACCTGATTGGATGGTTTTCGCTTGGGCTTCTTAGTCGGGCGAGTGGGGCGTTTCATGGGAGCCGGATCCTGATCGTCATAATCCTCCTCATCTTCCATCCAGCCACTGGCATCTGAACCACTGTTCGATTGGAAGCGATTGTCGGAAACATAGATCACATCACTCTCATCACTGCCTCCGTTATCCTCAGTCTCCTCATCCATGTCGCCGTCGTCTATTTCGATGAAAGGTCCTGCGGAGTCCGATGCAGACATTGGTCTCAGCTCGAACATCAGCGGAAGCGATGAAGGTGAACCATTCTGAATGATAAGTATGCCCGTACTTCCTTTCAAGTTGGCGTCTCTGATCAAAACACCTGCCGGCTTGTCGTCATTGTTGGACGCAAGCTCTTCGTTCATTTCTTGATCATCTCCCTTGTCCCCGTCATCTGCTTCATCGGAAATCCCCAAAATGTCTTCACTGTCCTTCGCTAGATTGGGAGAAAACCTCCTTTTTCCGAAATAGCCGAGATCATCCTCATCCTCATCCTCAAACTGATCACCTAGAATCAAATGGAAACTTTTACTGACAGTTACAAACTCCTGACGCGAATAATGTATCCTTACAGTTGATCACAGAGATGGTTAAGCCCAACAGCACAATTCCTATAATCCAGCCCTTCATCTTCGTCGCAGATGAAGATATCACACCACAGTCGAGCGCGTCGTTGAACTAAGCCTCCCGTGTCACGGACTGCTTCATTTATAAAATCGGTTTGGGGTCAACGCGTGACCCGAAACTGTGACATGAGGAGAGAGATTCTATTGGCGAAACCGGTTATTTCACAAGAATCCTCTGATGTGGGTCACCGCCAAAATGAAAACATAACCGGCGGCGGCAGAATTATTGATTCATTAAAAATCAGAAAAACGTTTCTAGCCGTGATTGGGCTCGAACTGTTCTTATGCTAATTTCGTAGTGTTCACCAGGTGTGCAAAAAAAAAAAATTAAAAAAAAAAAATTTATATGGAAGTACGCCCGGCCGACAAGGGGGAGTTCATTCAACTGCGCGGCAACTCTTTCAGTTCGATGAGACATTCCATTTCGTTCAGTTAGCACAAGCATTTGAATTTGACACTGTCATCTGTCATGTGCCAAAGTGACACGAAGGGAAAGTTTGGATACGAAATGTGGCCTTTAAGCGGTTGAATTCTTTTTTGCGGTTCATTCTTTGCGACGCAAATAATCGAATGGATTAGAGGGCTTCTGAGGGATTTGTCTAGGATTATGAAATCTTTGATTGAGTACTGGAAAGCTTTCCCTATTCTGGCCACCAACGTGGCGCAGTCGGTACGTGGCTCATAGTCTAAAGTTTCACGGCACTTTCGAAAAGTACTTATTGTCAATGAAAAGCTTCTCAAATTTCATAGGTTGGAGCCAGCAAAAGGCCATAAGAATGCCAAGAATGTTCAAATCGAAGTAGATTGCCGTTGTGTTCCTTTTTATCTCATGTCCCTTTGCTTTTCCTACAGGAATAATATTCGGAGAAATTGAGTTTTCAAAAAAAATGCTTAAGTTTTTCATCGGAATAATTTAGTGTGTTCAGAAAATGGAAATAAAGAGTGATTCACCGTGAGGTTTGATTTATAATTCAAAATAAAACACATATATTTTGAAGTGAACATAAAATTTATGTAATCGGTTAGAAGAAGAATTTATGGCATTTACTTTTTTGGAAATGATACCATGTAAGTTGTGGCCCCGACTTCGTTTGAGGTGGACCAGTCAGGACCGGGCCACTCGTTCTCGCGGATAACACTATTAATGTTGGTTTCCAAAGCGTCGATTGTAACTGGCTTATTTTAAATGAAACCTCCGGATTAATCACCCAAGTGGAGAGGTTTTATATTTTTTGATTTTTGGTAAAATACAATTTGTTGCTGGTCTTGAAGTTTTGTGGACATTCCCTAACCAGGTGTTCCATTTCAAAGCTAACAGAAAGACTTATAACTTTTAAGGAGGACATGAATTGAGTCGAAAGAGAACTAAATCGCATGTATAGTGGTTCAGCAATATCTACTAAATTTAAAACTCGCTGAATACTTAGACAAGGGGATACGCTGTCGTTTGACTACTTCAATCTAGTACTGAAAAGTAAAGTGTTGGAGGGGGCAAATGACGACTATATCGAATATTCATGATCCTTTATTCTAAAATCGTACAAGGAAGGCCATAATGAACGTACAAATTTATGGGTAAGGTCCACTAGGCTAACGTTACCGGTAAAAGTGCAACACGTTATTTCCTACAGTACCCGTTCCAATACATTTATGTTTAAAAATGTACTTAACTTTCTAAAACCAATATAACCTAAGCCTAAGGATCGACAACAATGCTGGCACTCACAACATTATTTCGCTCAAAAACCTATTTGAGTGTCAGTCTGTGGGACAAGAAATTATAGGAAATCCTAGCTTCTCAAATAAAACTCAAGAGATTATGGAAACTTGACTTTTTGTTGTGCGTGCGGAGTCCACCTTAAACCTTGCATATGCACCAGTAGACCGACGCCCATTAATTCAAATTCTTACCGACTAAAACCAACTTCCTGGGTATCTCTCGGTTTGTTTTGCCTCGGAATGGCTTGGTTCAAAACCGTAAAATATTAACGACGACGAATTTTGAAACTGTCGTCTGAAACTTTCTGGGGAGTTTTGTAAAACAGAAATACAACCGATCAGATTTTCACTCAAAGACTGATACTAGAGAAGGCCTGAAGATTTGGAAAAGGCATACGACCTAGTCCGTCGAGATAAACAAGCAGCTCTGTTAGAGTACAATCAATCAATACTTTTCACTGTGGGCATTGGGTTTCGCCAAGGGTGTGTATTGTCACCTCTCCCTTTTATTACATACATGGACTGGATGTTGCAGCGCAGCCGAAGAAAGGGATGTTTCATATTGGGAGATTGTAGGGTACGTCATCTTCTTTTCGCAGATGACTCAGTTGTCCTCACATCCACCCAGACGAAACTCTAGATCGAGCTCGACAGGTTTGTGTTCGTATGTGCTGATGCTTGAATGAATAAGCTCACAAGTCATTTCCAACATGCACTCCACATGTTCGTTGATTCCCTTTGAAATAAGCGGAAAAGTTTGAGTATCTCCAGCTTGATGTCACAGTCAAGTTATCGGTTCCCAACTCAACTCTCACCTATACTCAGGAAATTTGGGTAATGACCGAGAGAATAAGAATGCGAATACAGGCTGCCGAGATGAGATTTCTCGGTACCGTTGCCGGATTTACTCTCGGGAGTAACTGAGTAGACGGTACGGGAGGAACTCAATGTTGGGCAGCGACTTCTTCAGACGGAAAGGGTAATGTTTCGTTGATTTGGCCACATGGTGCGGATGTCTCCTTCAACACGACGGTGCCTTAAAAGAGATTTCATCAAGTAGGCACCCGTTCGGCAGCCCCGTGTCCATAAACGCGCCTCCTTATGGCTTAAAGTCGATGGCGGAGCATCGAGCGGCCTGAAGGTTTCTCGTGCGTTTATTGCTTCCGCGACACCTTTAGTCGGGTTAACGAAGATGATGATAATGAAAATATGGTAGTCTTTCGACAGTACCAACCACCGATAACTTGAAACCTAAGCTGACTGACAACATTTTGGAGGCAGAAAGCGAAGAAGTCACTTATGCTCCTCTTAAAGTAGAAAGCTCCCAAGCCTTTCAACGTAAATATACGCTTTACGAGTATAATAATAATATATAATAATTGAGTGGCACTACAGCCCATAACGGACCAGGGCCTAGCTTCTACAACAACTACTCGTGTTGTGCATGCTATTGTTCTTCACGAGTAGAAGGGACCTACAGTTTTTTGCCGATTCCGAACGGCGAGACTTGAGAAGCTTTCCATAGACAATTAATACTCTTTGAGTGTTGTCAGCAACTCGAAAGAGGTGGTGCCGTGAAAAAAATGCTAGGTGTCCCGTCCGGGAATCGAACCCAGACTTTCTGCGCCGCAGTCGATGCACTTACCACTGCGCCACGGCGACCACCTTTACGAGTATGCAGATCAAAATTAATTGGACTCAAAAAAGATCCTGAGTTTACTAAAAGCAATGGAAAGATCAAGTCAGACTATTCACCCGCCCAATACAACGAATTCTTTTCCCAAGAAGTAATACTATGAACTGTGCCTTAAAACTTACATTCACCTCCATTCATAAGAACTGAAGAAAGTGGTCCAATAATTTGAACACCTCTAAGTCCGACATCGCATTGTTTTAGTTCGTTCTCATTATCGAGTGACTACTGCACCTTCACATTAAGTAATTGGGTTGCTTTTAACAAAACAAAAAAACGAAACCCCTTCTGTGTCAATTGTAATTCACACTGGTCCAGTTTCTGCCACTTGTGTGAAATACAATGTAATGTCAGTCGCAACAAATTGCAACAAAGTCTCATGCAAAGAATTACACCATTTAGTTCGGGAACACCCCAAAACACCTGTAGTCCTGTTCAAGGGCCACTGTACAATACAATATCAACACTAATGTGACAAGCCAATTAGTCCTCAGGGGCATCACTTATTCGTACCCAGCTCAATTCGATTCCCTTAATCACCTCACCTGTGACACACTTCAATACCGCAGGCACCAGCTGCCAATGAATCACAACTCTAACTCCGGCAAGAGTTCCCCATGGCACGGAACCCTCATCAGCTGATCAGGTTCGAGATCTGAAACAAAGGACAACCGCCAAAAATGTCATTCCCCAGGCTCGCAGCCACGGACAAACCACAAGACGTAAAAAAGGGCAGAAACGAAATAAAAACTCAAAAATCATCTGCCAGCTTGCGGTGGATGCGTAGATCTGGACAGCAACATCTTCGATGCATCATGTAACTCCTCGACTCACTTGACTCCGAGGGGGTTGTTACGGGCACACACCACATCGCCAGTGCGCCAGAAGAAAAATAAAAACACGACGACTGCGCCGGACGAGTACAAAACCAAAACAGGGAGCGCCGCACAGACCGCTGAAAACAATTGTGAGGGTAGGTAAAGGTAAACGAATTAATGAACGCCAGACGTTGAGCCGAGCCAAGCCCCAAACTGCCGGACAGCGTGCCCAGGGTAATTACAGGCATGGCTCGTGCTCTGATGTGTCGACTTCACGTTTTTATCCCAGGAGATCTCCTTTGCCGTGCTGCGCTGCGCGGATGATGGTGATAATCGAATGCAGATGCAACCTTGTGTAGCCGCTGCTGTTGCTGTTGCTGTTGCTGTCCAGTGCTGCAGCAATAACTCCAATTTGTTGAGGCTTACCCTTCGCATATTGACTTCCCCTAGGTTCACAAAGGGAGCGTTCCCTGTTGGGTTTCTTGATCTCCGTCGGTTGCATGATCTCGGGGGTTTGGATACCGTCGTCGGCCGTTGCAACAGCACGTGCCCTTGGTCAGATTTTTTTTCCTTCTTCTTCTTTAACATTGTAATGGTCGGCTGTGGTCCTTTGTGCTGTGGCAGCTCAGGAAAGCTGGAAAGTGGTTCCATTCACGACCACCTGCTCCCGCGAGGATCTCAATCTAATAAATAATTTCAGTTTCAGGATCGCCGTATGTTTCGGTTCGTGGACAGCAACAACGGCAACGGTGGAGTGGAGTGGCGGTGTTATTGGCTCGTCGTTTGGTTGTGTTACGTTTTGATGATAAATGTGCATCCGTCGGGTCAATGTACCCCCGGAACGAGGGTGTTTTTGATTAGAAATCAGAATTTTTTTTGTCTGTGCAACGTATGCATGGGTAGACGGTGGTAGTATCACCAGCGATGATAGTTGTGACGAACCATTCGTTTCGTTTAGTTTCGAATTAATCGTTATCTGTGAAATTTACATAAATTTTGGGGGGATGGTAAGTGTGGTGGAGTCTTCGCACGGGCAGACCAGTGTCCACCGGTGTTTTAAAAAGAACGAAACTTATCTGCAGTTCAAGGTACTTTGCCGCTGTGCCTTGCGATTATTATTTGGATTCCCCTTAGAGTTTATGAACGGTTTGTAAACGAATGAATGTGTAGGAAGGTTAGCGTTTCAAAAAAGGAACAGCTCTTTCATTTACTTTATTGAAACTGCATCAGCAGATTGAAAAGCTGTTTCCTTTTAACAAACTTGTCTGCGATCATGACGTATCATGGCGAGAGACAAGACTGTGTATGACGGGGGAAAAATCAGCTCGTTCAGCTTGTTGTTTATATTGAGACCAAAATGTACAGAAACTGAACTCCTTAAGTTCTTAATGATTGGACTTGGAAGAGTATCCAGCTCCTTCGAGCAACTTCTTGAAGAGCTGCACCAATTACTGTTGCAGGTGGTTGATGCGCGATTTTTCGTAGACCTTCTTGTTGTTGAAGTGTCCGATCCATAGCTCTGTACACGTCATTGAATAAATAGAAGGAGAAAGTATCTTTGCACCTCCTTTGCAGCTGTCTTGTAGTTACCACCATACAGAATGAAACCATAGAAGCTTCGTAAGCCTTCCTTCCTCTTCCTTCTTATAATATTTAATTCATCCCCTTCATTCATTAAGTTCCCTTAATACAGCACATTTACTCCAAGGTTTTTTTTTCCCAATTTACAAAATTGGCCTTAAGTTCCTTCCGGGGTAGCCTCCAATTCGCGCTTTGTTTCGGCTTCTAACTCTTTCCTTACCCTCTTGAGTTTAGGGTATCTCCTGAAATCAATTGGTGCTAAGTAAAATGAAAGCAATGGTTGCGATACGATATGGGACGAGTTTTGTGTCGAAATGATCGTTTGCGAGCACAGCGTGGGATGACGAAAAATTCAAGAATTATCTCTGTAGAAATGCGATCTATACTACAGCCCACAAGAGACAAGGCCTACCTTCTACAACAGCTACTCGTGTTGTGCGTACGAACGGCGAGATTTTTAGAAGCATAGACAATTTGCACTCTTTGAGTGTTTGCGGCAAGTCGAAAGAGGTGGTGCCTTGAAAAAATACGAGGTGTTCCGTCCGGGAATCGAACCTGGGATGTTGGCGTGTGAGTCGACGCACTTACCCCCTACGCCACGGCGACCACCATTGACTGTTACCGTCGATTATTTTTCCGAAAAATATAGACCGACGACACCACAGATCACACCAACCAGTAACTTTTTCTGGGTGCAGCGACATCCTTGTGATCCATAAGCGCCTTTCCAACAAGTGGAAAATGTGCTTCATCTGAAGAAGCTACTGTTGCTTGTAAAATCGGTGTCCGTTGTATGTTGTTCAGAAATCTGGAAAGCAAATTGAGAGTGAGCAGGCTTCAATAGTTGTGTAAGCTCATATGTAAACCCAAAAAAGGCTTTAGTAAGGTGTAGGACACTTTCACACTCCTACGAACGCCAGGAAATTAAGAAATGCGATTTAGCAGCACTTCAACCTTTACCTCCTTCTTTTAATGGCGCTACAGTCCGAGGTGGACCTGGGCTTCCACCAACATGCCTCTCCAGCTAGCACGATCTATCGCCAGCTCCTTCTCCACTTGTATGTGCCATCTCCGCCTAGGTTGTCCTCTGTTGCATTGTCCCAATGGATCGGATTCAAAGACTAGCACCTATAAGAACAATATTTTCGACTTATCATGCATTACGGACATGCATTACGTATCCCTTCCACTCTCTTCAATTTTCTGCACAATTTTACCGATTGATTGCGGTCGATTGTGACAGCCAAAATCATCGAGTAAAGCGTGAAAATTGTTACGGTTTTATCGCTACTTTTGTAGTAAGTTTTAATAATTTAAACTCGTTATTGGATTGTTAAGCGATCCATTTTCATAAATGGCAAATACTTACCTATTTGACACTTCAGATGACAGCTGAGTTTGTCAAATATAAAATGCCAGTGCTACCAATTTCAAACCACCAAATGATTGAAACTTTATAATTAGTCAGTGAATTAACATTGCATTGACTCACAAGCCAAAGGTCCTACTTTCGATTCCTGAACTCTTCATTTCGAGGCACTCCTAGTTTAGCCTGAAGAAGTTGGGACGTGGTCCTTTATAGACCAGAGTGCAACTTAATTGATTTAAAAAATAAAAAGTATGACATCGTTGTAGAAGCTAGGCCCTGGTCCCTTGTGGGCTATAGGGTCACTCAATTATAATAATTGTGACGTCGAATGTCCAAAAATTCGAATACTGAGCGGAGACAATTTTTTTTTTGTGGTTTCGAGTGACAGCCGCCAGTTTGAAATGTTTCCAGAGGAGCAAGGAGAACTTGGAGAACACAACCAACCCGAATCTTTTCCACTGAAAACTCCTACGTCTTCCCAAATCACCTTATCGACGAAAACCCGATACACTCGATGTGTCCTTGACATCCATACACAGGAAAAAATTAATTCAACAATTTTAATCCACTTATCGAGCCTTAATCTTATCACTCGTCGTCGTCAACTTTGTGCATTGGCCTTCGTTAAGACCAACGTTCGCCCCACTGTCCCATTTGTATTACGCATCACAACCTGGCTGCAAATTGCCTTATCTTTAAGTGATTCTACTATCGACTTGGGAACTTTCACGTGATGAAGACATACAGGTTTTAAGTCAAAAATTAAACGTTCTTGTTGGTGAAAATGACAGTAAATGATGCCAGACTAACTTCGATTGAGTTGAGATAAAAATCTTTCTTAAAATGGTCGAAGAGAGTCGATTTTTGAAAGTTTTTCTTCAACTTGATGTCGCTTGAATACAAAAGAAACCATCAATGCGTAGTTTTGTGAAATTGTTTTGACACATTTGACATTCTTCAAGGAATAGGTTTTCGAAGTGTTCTGAAGGTGACAGCAGAGGCAGGCAGGGAGTCAAGAAATGTTGGATTCAGTGAGCATAGTGGTCATTTGTCATCCTCGTGACGTCACCCTGCGTACTTCATGTCATTTTTTAAGTAATAAATTGAATTCTTACAACGATTAGTGTCTAAGGAAACAGTAAAATCAGTGAAAACCTGAACAATAACGTGCCATGTATTACATTGTGTATAATGTCAGCGATTTCAACGCCAATTGACGTCACAGCTCAGTTTTCTTCCCGTGACTAAGCAAACCTTGACTTCTTGTATCATGTGTAGTTTTTGCCAGATATGAAACTATTCGATACTTGATGTCAAATTGCGCATTTCTTCAAAGTCCAGTAACTTTGACAACTTTACAGCTGTCAATGTAAACATTGCCCCTTACATCGCACACGTCTTTGTAGATTTTTCGCTTCGTGGGAACTTTGAAAAGGAATAGAATCAATTCTCAATGAATCACCTGCACCCTTTTTCCAACTAAATTTCCCAGTATGTTGTTAGCTTAAAATTATCGCTTCCCAGCAATCTAAGCACTTCGGTTCCAGCTTACGTCTGACGACGCTCCATGTGAATTAGTCACAATATGATTGATTGCCTCAGATCACACTGAAGGCAGTGGAACAGCGAAAAATAAAGATATTTCCTATTTTCACTTCTGATGAAGTATCACGGTATCGATAACATTTGGCGACAGAGCCACTGGCGACGGTTTGGCATGCCCATTGCACAATGAGTGATCTTTGTTCCACTCGGCACAGCCTGCTCTTCAATCATAGACGGACGGCCTTATCTGCACGATTACCCGATCAGTTTGCTTAGACTTATGTATATTTATAAATGATATCATTTGAGCTAACCTGCTGCTATTTGCGATGTTTGTATCTCAGGGCGGCGCGGACTGGCGCAGATAAGATTTCGAGAAGACCGTGGACTTCTCCAAAACCCTCCGGCGATAGGTGGTGTTCGTATTTGCGCGTCTTCCGGATTTCGAATGCTCCGCGTGTACAACGCCTTGTTTGTAAATACTGCCACGCTATCAAGTGTCGCCAAGATAGCATGGGTCTATCTATCTGCGTGAATCATCATCTCGGGGTGATTTTTTTTTTTTTGTTTCTTTTGGTGCACCCTTTAGCGGAAGAGCACACAAAACACATCATGCGCCGTCTGGCGTAGCCGAAAGTGAAGCGAAAACACTCTCGCTGGCAAACATCCACGATTACAACATCCATTACCCATCGATCAAGCAACCGCAGGACGTGCGTCCTTGTGTGCACGCCAACCCCGCAGCGAGTGGGGGTAATTTCACGTTCGGCGACCACACCTTTATAAATGCGCGATGCTTGTTTGATTATCATCTCCTCAGAGCCAGAGCGCACACAAGTAAACAAAATACGGCGCACACACGCGGATGGAAGAGCCCTTAGCCCGGTGGAGAGGGTGAAATTTCAGTTCAGCACGCACCCAGTTCTCAGCGGTGGCGGCGGGGGCGGTGGCGGAAGCGAGAGTCAGACATTTTCGGGGTGCAGTCCGACGCGAAATCCTTCTTGCGCCGCCAAGAAGTGAGTTCCTTTCTCATCTGGGACTGTTGGTTATACCGTTGAGACCGGCAGGCGAGGATGTGCGGGGGATGTGTTGTAATTCAAGCCCTTTTTTCCAGCTTTACGAGGTACAGGCAACACCTTGAGTGGGTGTGGCAGAAAATCTTCAGCGGCTGCCAGGCTGGCGCATCTCATAAAGCATGGTCCTTTAATTGATGGTCTTTTATTGCCGGCGCGCCAGGGGGTGGCGGCCGGTGAGCATGTGAGCTTGGGTTTATGGCAAGGGTGCGATTGTGTGGATGATTTTTGTGGAAAAATGAGTATCTCCATGGTGATTATCGGACGTTTTGGTCTTCATGTGTCGATGGGCCGTGTCGTTCGTTGATTGTTTGCCTTCGAAATGGTTCCGAAGTAATCAGATTTGAACGTGAAGAAGAGTAGAATTTGAAATGAAAATGTTCTGGCAAGTGAGTGAGTGATTGGGGACGTCTACGTTTTGAACGTTCAGTTTTTTTTCATTTGCTTCAATTGAATTAGATTCTGCTGAATAAATTGTTTCGGCAGAATGAACTAAGCGTACGGAAAGTTTTGAACAAGATTGGGTATAAGAAGAAGCTTAATGTATGGGTATCGCTCTTGACTTCATTTTTCAAATTTCCATCTGCGGTTAAATCGTGACGACATCGATGGTCACTTACGACAACGTTTACAAGTCACGGTAGAAAAAGGTCAAGTCAGGATGATGACAAAGAAGATTTTTAGTGGGGAATCGTCTGCGTAGTTAACATATGTGCAACTGTTCTACTCGTCAAATTAGCGACAATTGGAGCGAGTGAAGGAGGCAATCGTTCAGAATCGTCCCGCCATCGCCACTTCTATTTTCGAATTGTGCTCCGCCACGACAACGCCAGGTCACAGACATGGATAACGAGACTCTTGACACTTCGGGAGATTGGTTGTGAGATCCTCAAGGAATCCCGATCGAGCACAGCGTGATTTCAGCCCGTTCTTGTATACAACGAATCAATAATGTTGAAAAGTTCGATTCAAGTGAGATGAGTTAGAGTCGATAGCGGAAGGTCGAGCGGCCTACAGGTCTCTTGTGCATCTTGTGCATTGCGCCCTCGACACCTTCAATGGAACATGCGACTTAACGAAGATAATGATGATAACGAAAATGACAAATAGAGCCCTAAATTTCTTACAAACATTATGAATTCTTACATGATCCACCAAGTTATTTCCTTCACCGCGTGAGGGCGACACTTTTGCAAGATACATTTACTACCTCGTATTACTTCACATTTTTGTACTATCAATATTTTTAACCATAACGAAAGGTTTGTCTTGACCGTGTGTGAAAAGGGTTTATAGAAAATGAAAAAAAGGCAATATCGGTCAGTGAACCGTTTATTATTTTTGGAAGGGAGATAAAAGAGCCTGAATGCATATGCTGCATTATCTCTTTCAATGTCTTAATTTGGTTTGACTAGTTTTAACTTGGTAACACATCCGGTTTTTATGAGCCACGCCCAACGGAAACGAAAACGGCAATCACGAATAACGTGTCAAAATCCACAAAATCGTATTGGCAATTTTTCGATTGGATGGGAGAGTTGGCATCGCAGAAGACTCCTTGGAAGAATCCTGCTTGTGCGATAGGTACTGCGTTTCTTCACTTCGGACAAGATGCGCGACCATGAGATCACATCAGAGCTGTGACGCAATTTAAAAGTCGCCATCGACGAAACATAGATTCACAAACCAGAGACCAAGGAACAGTCAATACAATGGACTTCACGCGGCTAGTTCCTTTTTCGTCATCTGATGGTATAGATGGTCATCGATGTCGTGTTTCACCCTTAACGCTTTCGTGGCCTTCTTTCAACATTTTGCACCACTCATAAACTCTTATTTTCGATAGAATTTGCTCACCAAAGGTCTTCTGCCTCATTTTCAGATTCTTGAAAGCAGAGTTTTTTTTTTAACAGTCTTAGACCTTATGAATTGGGTGGCCCACAAGGGATCAAGACCGAGCTTCGTCAGCAACTACTTGTGTTGTGTGTGCTTTTGTTGTCACATCTATAGGGGACCTAGCATATAGTTGTTCACCGACTCCGAATAATGAAGTGAGGGAAGCTGTTCATTGCCACCTAATACACCTTGAATATTGTCAACGACGGGAAAAAGATGTTGCCGTGAAAAAAATGCGAGAAGTTTGGTACAAAATCGAACCTGTAACCTTCAATGTGTGAGTCGATGAACAGCAGCGAAAATTGAATTTTATGGTACAAAAGCGAAAAATTCACTTTTTGCTATTTACGGATTTTAATGACAGTAGTGCAAATTCAAAAGTTTTGCCCACAAAAGTAAGCGAATAACATTCGACAAACCACAACATGATTGGATTGCGTAATATAAATAAAATTCGACGCTGTTAAGAAATAAAAAAAATCGAAACCATCTATTTTCGAGTATAACTTCCGTTTGACCAATTTATTTGATTCTATAGTAAAGGGTGGTTAAAATTTTACTAAGCGTAAAGTTTTTTGACATTTCTTTGTTTCAGTGTTTTTGGAAAATTCAGCCATAGAAAGGTACACAACCTACAATTGAGCAGCGCGTTAAGACTGTTGAAGCCTTTTACGAAAATGGGCGTTCAAATACAAATGGATTTCGTGAACATCGTAATTTTTTTGGTCACACTAACCGACCAAAAGCATTCGTCAATAAGCTGATTTGCTGCATTTGCGTAAGTGAAAATCCACGAGGGATTGTTGAAAAGCCGATGCATTCACAAATAGTCACTGTTTGGTGCGGTTTACAGGCTGGCGGCGTCATCGGACCGTACTTCTTCGAAAATAAGATCGGTTAAGCATTTACCGAGAATCCGTTTGTGGCCATAAATTGTGGATATGGACCTGAACGATATGTGCTTCCAACATGATGATTCCACTTACTGTACAGCCAACGAAACAATGAAAAAATCAAGGTCCGTCCGAACATTTAGCCAATAGGTAATTTAGATAATTCTTTGAAAACGTTTTGTTTTTCATTTGTTTTCGTTGGATCACCATTTATAATAGAGAATATGTATGGAGAAATTCAAGGGATGAAGAAGATTTCTACAGACATTATTGAGTCCAATTTGTACAGAATTGATTTATATTCACTCAAATAAAATGAGATTGACACGCCAATGTAAACAGGTACACGTATACATCGGGTAACGTCGTTTCAAGTTTAATGATTTCAACTTATTACGTCGAAAAAAAAAACTGTAGAATCCCCAAACGCAAGTGAAGCACAAAAATGATGTTCAAAAATGAATTTCATTCAGTGGTTAAGGAATTCTGTTCCAAAAATAATCTCTTAGAAAAGATTTTTCTTATCCTAGGCAATGCTTCCAAACTTGAATCTATGAAGCAGGGTGTAATTGCTTCTTCTAAGGCATATTATTTGCATGCAACTTTTAAACTAATTTTATTGATGCTCTGAAACTAAAGAAAAGCAGAAGAACATAAAGCAAGTTTGATTAAAGCGTAGACTCCTGGAAAGATGCAACAACTCCTACCCTGAATAAAGTTTGTTGACGAATTTGGCCACAATGTCTTCAATCTCCACTTTCAAATACTTTCTGAAATACATTCGACGATGTAAGCAAAGCATATGCATGGCATAGGATTTTCTGATCTTATTGAAGGTGCGGAAACAGATCTTATCCATTCCAATCTTTGTTTGGTTCGACTTAGGACATGTTTTACCGGAACGAATGAGCAGCGTAAGATGACCTCAGGTGCGTTCTTTAGTTTTATTTATCTGATCAGGTTCATCCGTCCTTCCTACGAGTATTACTAAGTGCAATCTTACTTTGGTTTATCTCACTGAACAAGAATCGCATGCAGATGACAGCATCCTCTTCACTCTTTCACTTCAATGACCGAAAATAATAGAAGTGGGTCTAGAAATTTTATAGATCTGACTACCTTTATAGTAAGAATAGCACTGAACTGAAATCAGTTAAATTAAGCAAAATGTAAAAGACGCATTCAGGACATTAAAAAATACTACATTTGAGCGGCGTTATGGCAACCCTACTCTAAACCAAAACTGCAAGTTAAGCTCATTCACTCGCTTATTTAATATTTTTATTTTAAATTGACTGCTAGTGACTTTATTTAATCTAACAGATTGCTAATCCAACTTATTGAAATTATCAAAACTAATTCATTCCTCCCGACGGATAATCAACATTTGGGACGGTCACTAAAACATCTTCCGATTCCCACTGCAACACCTTTCACACTCATCTGGTGTCATCAAGGATCTAATCGTCACTCCTCCCATTCCCTGAATTCTTTCATCCGCAGCCGTGGCAAAGACACAATTATTTCAGGTTGCACATCATTAGCGATCACTATCCCGTCCTGCCAGTGTCACACTCATTAATTACGCCCAAAAGAAAGAAAAGAAAAACAACCAAGGACAACAAAGACATTGTTCATCCTGACCAAGCCAGTGCTGTTCACTGTGATAATCGTCACGACGACGGGATGGCCAACTGCGACATCTGTATAAGCTTATGATGTCGTTACATTTGTAAGAGGCTCAGACAAAAAGAGCGAAGAGAAAAAAATTGTGTCCCGAGGAACGCAGGGGTGAGCCCTCTTCAGTTGGATGCACCGGGAGAAGGAGAAGAAACAGACGCGCATCATCTTGTCTTGATTGTTGGCGCGCAAACCGACGAATACTTCGCTTGAAGGAACACGTGCCCACATGACATTTGTTACAATTCCTTCCATCTATCCGGCCTCCCCTATTCGTCTCTCCACTGACAGTGTTTCCCTCTTGGCTTTGTTCCGTTTCAACGTCGTCGTCTCAGGGCAAGTGGCACTGCGTCTACGTCGTCGTCGTTTGACCGTTGAGATGCGCGCTCATTGTTTCACAATTGACTTTGGGTTCAATATCGCATGCCGGTGTTCTCGGGGGTTCGGTGCGGTTCCCCCCGCATGCACGGGTATCTCTTGAATTCGGTTGAGCGATTCAGTTGATTCCAGGCTGCGTCGCTGCCACCGCGCCGCCGCCGGTGCATCTTGTTGTTGTTGGTGCTCTTCATTTGCCCAAGAGCCGAGAGCGGAGATGATGTGGGCTCAGAGTGTGTGGATGGATGGATACACGGGGCGCGTACGAAACGCGTTTCCGTACCTCTCCGCTGACTGGTATCTTCAGTGGAGTGGATTGATGTTAATGATGACTTCCGAATAGGGTATGTGTTCTTAACGGTTCAGTAAATTTGTCATCTGGCACTGGTGGCAACTGGACAAGGAAACGATGGCTGCCAAGGAAGGAGTGATAACGTGCTCGTACGCGCCTGTTTTCTTTAAGACACTGCTGTTGCTGGCCACAGCGGCGGTGGCGGTGGCGACGACGACGTGGTGGTATATGGGCAGGTTTTTGTTTCTTTTCTCGACACTTACGCGAGGTATTCAACCGTTGAAAGGGTAGAGAGATGTGGTCTCCTGAAGGAAGAGAGTGCGGTTGCCTGTTTGCATTTCAATGATGCCAAGTCTGGGGGAACTGCTGGCAGCCGTTGGAAAGGTTAATGCGCTGTCGAAACCGTTGGTCAGGATGAGGATGATGACACAGGCGGACTTAGAAGAGTCGTTTGTGGGTGCAGGTGTTCACGGTGCAGTCATTGAAGTCTGAAGCGGGCCCCAGGGCGCCGAGTTGGATAGAGGTGGACGATCGAGAGATGGATGATATGGTGCGATGAAAAAAGGCGCGCAAACTACTAATGGTGGTAATTGTTAGGATACCAAAAAGCCGTTATGGATGTTTCAGAGAAACTAGGACGGAATGGGGTGCAATTTGAGTCCTGCCAAAAATGTCACATGTATCGGAAGCTCGGTGCATATAAAAAATTTAGTGCGGCTGTCACTATGCTTCAACGAATGATCTATTGCGGCTACATCGGGCCTTTCCTAGGACACTTAACCTTACTCGGGATGCATTGCTTGCAGGATCAGGGAACTATGTACGTAGGTCGACTGTGGGCAGTTAAATCATGGAACCCACTATCGAAAAATCAAACTAGCTGCATGTAATCCTTTGATCATCCCTGTCCTACGCTATGGCGCAAAAATTGGACTTTAAAAGAACCACATAAAGAGGCTCCTGTTCTTTAATGCCTCCTGTTCTACGACAAAATCTATAGACAAGCGCATAGTTATAGCTCCAGCCGGAGGAGTTTTCAAATACAAGCCATAGGATGGCGGTGGCATGTGAAGAAGAAGCTCAACCACCTTGTGAGAAATTGTAGGCAGCTTGCGAGAGGCTCGGGTTGAGATTTAGGTCCATACGAGACTGTACTGCCAAGAAGAGGGCACAAACATAATTATTTCTGTTATTCAATAGCGAATGCATGCCTTTACTTTTTTCATATTATATAGGGTGATTCTTCGTGAGGTTTGTTTTCCAATTCGCTGTTTTGGACCGATCACTTGTGATTCCCATCAAACTGCTTTATCATTTTTGTTCAGTATCGCTTGCCAAGTCATCAAGGAAAGACTTACATCACAACAGTGTCTCTAAAGTGTTTAGCTGTATTACAGAAGCCAGCGTTTTGTGATAAATGTTTTTCGTGCAATTCGAGGAACCCGTGCCTACTGAGGCCACCACTGTCAATAACATTTGCAAATTCGAGTCATAGTTTGTGTTACGTTTTCAAAAACGTCATGAATTGTTTTTCAACCGACATTTTAAGATTACTTTTTAAATTACTAATTTTTATTTCATTTCAAATCACACCTCACTTCACTGTCATAAGGACGATTACTGTCACTCATTTGAAAACTTTTTAATATAATGCCTCTGATAAGCATAAAAGGTTGTATGTATTTCGCCTGCCAAGGCTTTTTGAAAATTACCACTAGTCTAGAAAAAGAGAATCCTGAATCCTGAATGTCATAAACCTCCAATATCAAAACTTGAAAAATGGGTAAAATGTTGCATTTTACGCCTACCCCTAGTCTTACAGCGTCATTAAGCAGGGAGGTCCTAGAGGAGTACCACTTTGAAATGTTTTTCTGAATTTTTGTTAGCTTGCGATTTCAAAGTTCTTTACATTCTCTCCAACACAGTGAAATTGGATAAGCTGTCCATTCCCACAATTTCATCCTGTTCTCAGAATCACAACGTCTCTGCAAACTTATTATGAAGCATAATCTAACTTTTGTCAGCGCAAAATTAGATCCAAACAATACATCTCCACCGCCATCAACACCAATACAATAGAAATTCGCATTCGTATGGATATTTCCAATACTTTCAGTACTTCAAAAAGAGCCTGAAAGTAAATTTATTGAGTACATCTGTTGCCCATAAACCAAGATGTCGGCAATGTAGTAAACATCTGAAAAGCAACAATTTAACGATCGAGCAATGTTCTTCTGACTTAGGAGTGGCGACAAACAGAGAATATTTTTTCATGAATCCATTTGCCTTCAGAATTACAAATATTTTTGGTGGCAGTACTCAGCGATTCCTAAGCACATTCGACACTCAGCGGGTTTGTTTTTTTTTTCTCTGCTGCGGCTGACAGATGGATTATCATCCAATTGTTATAATAAAGTGTTGAAACAAATAGCCATTGGGCCTCACATTAAATATGATCTAAGCCCACCGACCTGTTTGATATGCCGAAAATGTACTAATAACTGTCAGTTTTGCAGTGCTTTGACTGAATAAATCACCAACGATCCAGGGGGAATGGCGAAAATGGAATAAGGGGGAGACGCCAATAGATGGGAATACAGAAGAATGAAATGTTTGATTAGACGTTGTTAGAGTCATCGATTGGAATTGGGCGATCGAATGTGATTTTTAAGTGATCGACAAGAAGTGGTGTTTCAGATTACGTTATGAGGAGTAATTTGACTTCGCAGGAACCCCAAAATGTCCTTCATTAACACATCACTCAATAAGTGGCGGGAAATATAGAAGGCGCCACTAACAAAAAAAATTATATTAAATGAATCATTTTTGTTTTTGACGCCTCCGAGACTTATTGAGTGATGTTCTTCTTCTTCCGATGGCGCTACAGTCCGTGGTGGAACTGGGCCTAAACCATTATTGAGTGGTCTGTTATATTATAAATTATATCATGCGGCAGTCTACAAGGAACCAGAGCTTAGCCTCTTTAGTTCGTACTCGTCGTGTGTGTGGAATTATTTTTTACGAGTGGAGGAGGCCTAAAGTTTAATGCCATAAGAACAATAATTTTGAAGAGCTGAGGCCTTTAAATAAAAAGGCTATATTTTGGAAAGTTTTAATAAATGTTTTTTTTGTTTTGTTGAGGGTTCGTGAGCAGAATTGTAAATGCAAAAGGTGAAGTTTCAAAAGATCTAGAAAAAAAAAGTACTCCGCGAGTGATGTCAGAGTAATAAACCCCTTTCTCGAAGGACTAAGCTTGCTTAATCCTTAGCCTACTTCATGGCGCGGAAACTTGGACGTTTCTATAAGTGGACGAGGCAGCTCTTAGTCTTTTCGAGAGAAAAGTCTTGCGTGGGATTTGTGGTTCTGTTTGCGTTGATGGCATCCAGAGGAGAAGATTTAACGACGAACTCTATGGGCTGTAAAGTGATATGCGCCTGGTCAAGAGTCTTCGGATACAACGCTTAAGATGGCTAGGCCATGTAGAGCGTATAGACACCACTACTCCGGCCCGAAAAATCTTCGTATCTAAGCCATTGGGACAACGGAGCAGAGGAAGGTCGAGGCTAAGGAGGCGCACACAAGTGGAGAAGGACCTCAACCAACTTGGATTTTGGCTGACTTAACGCAACTGGAGGCAGCTAGCGAAAGATCGTGCTAGCTGGAGATCCATGTTGGTTGAGACCCAGGTCCACCCCGGACTGTAGCATCGGATTCCTGCGGATCAGATTCCTATGGCGGACATATGCACGATTCTGCCCGTAAGAAACGAGAAGTAAGAAGGAGACACAATTGCAAATTATTGGATCCGGAAGCCAAAGAACCGTCGTCTACACTCTGTCGGCCACATCTGCCGCATGGAAAATAGCGTTCCAGTCAAAAGGTTTTTTTTCCAAAATCCAGCCTTGAAACTTAAAGGAATGAAGTATATCGAACCTCTGATCGTCAAAAACGTCACTAGGCTTTAATATCTGGAAACAGAATGCCTTAAGCTATCAAGAATGTAGGGAAGTCTTAAATCAATTTTTCAGCTTTGCAGGGTAATGGTAGAAACAAGTAATTTGTGTGGGGCAACAGTCAAAAATGGATCAGGGTCTAGTTACTTCTATTAACGTTCTTCCAGGATTAAAAGGGACCCACAGTTTAATGCCGACTATAGACGGGGATATATAAGAAGCAATTCATTGACAATTAGCCATCCTTGAGTGTTGTTAGTAACTCAAAAGAGGTGGTGCCGTGAAGGTGAAGAACAGTGCAGGAATCGAACTTGACACCTCCGCCTTGTTAATCGACACACTTCCGCTCTGTACCAAGAAGGTCCCTGCGTTGTCTTTAGCAATCGGCAAAAAAAAACGAATGAAGTGGAAGTTGTAAGAAGTGCTTGACAGTGTTTTAGTGTCTTTGAAATTAAATCGTGTCCAAAAGTTAATTTGACTTCAAAAATATTCAACATCGCGTAATACCGTAGATAGTGGAAAGTTCAATGAAAACAAAAAAAAACTTGGCAAACATTTGAAAGTTGAAGTTGACAGTCTGAATCTTTCTTTCACTCCTTCAGGAAACCGTGGATGATTGATTCAAGAGAACGGTATGCCACTTTACATGATTTTCCTTTTCGATATATTTTCTCCAAGATTGTAAACCTTTGATTTTTTCGATTTTCATGTCTTTGAATTCAATCTCCTCTTCTATCATAAAGTTTGAATCATTTCCTTTAGCGCCGGACACTCATGGAAACAACGCCAACATCAACCTTCACATCAGTCAGGTTTCCTTTCCCGGATCACCATTCATTTCCTTTTCACGGACGAATATCGCTCTTTGCAACGCCCGCCGAAGAAGGAAAAATGAAAAACAAAATGCAACACAAGTGAAAATCACTTTCCAAAGCAAGCGCAAGATGGAATCTTGGTCACATCACCGCACACAGAGGCCACACACTCCTCCGTACACATAAATTTTGTGTGTACCACGCGCATCCGGGTACAAGATGTATTCCGTGCACTCGGCACACACTGCAGTTCCATCCACCACGCAGATGAGCCACATATCACCTCTTAATTGTTTTATAACATCCACTCCATCCATCCACCGTTGGATGGTCACATTGAATACAAATCGCCATTGCGATACCGGTCAGTTGGTAATGATGCTTCTGATGCGTCCGCATTGTTGTCGGGCGATCGCGGACCAAGACCGAACGCACAATTTCCCCACAAATGAACCTAAATTACGCAAAATTGACATCGACATTCACTTCGCTGCGACAGCGGATGGCTCGTCGCAGTACGCGTGCGGCTTAAAGCTCCAAAATCTACATAAATCTTCTGTTGAAATCCATGAATTGCGTGAGTATCTGAGACGAAGTCTATCCGTGCTGCCATGCTGGCATGCTGCTATCTGTGGTCACTCGGGACAAGAGCTGTATGCATTTGGAAAGCTCTTATAAATTGCGCTCTGCGACAGCGCTCAGCGTCAGCGTCAGTACGACCACGGATGCGTGGCCGGCATGCGTAAGTGATCACCCTACATCAGGCTGAAGCAGATGAACGGAAAATGCTCTGATTAGAGACAATTGAAATGCAGTTTCCCTCTGAAAACGAAAAGAAATTGCAGGAGGAGGGCGAAGTGAGAAGATACTGTTGGAGTGGCTAATTGGAATCTGGCGCAGCAGTTGGAATCTGAGAGGTCTTTCTCTGATAAGAGAGACGTGCTTGGATGATCGGTTGATGGATCATGACTAGGCTTAATTCATTCACATGGTAGTGATCTACTACAATGCCTGTGAATGGGTCTTGGAAGGCAAGATTATGACAATTTGTAGTTCAATTGGAAATGAAAGCGTTGAGTGGTGTGTATTCTAATTGATGTGATTTTCAGTTGGTTTCGAATTAGATTTTGTGAATGGAAATGGATCAGAAATTGTTCAAATTTTGTTAGGCTTGCAACTTCAAGTATTGTGTCTAAGCAAAATGTTTCACATGATTTGCTCAGGAAGTTGTGACCTATCTAGGCTTCTCTGAAAGATCGCCTCCAACGAAAGATGGTCTCAAACTAGAGCAAAACTTTTCTTAAACCTTGCGTTTTGCAGAAAATTTGGAAAAAGTAAATAAATGTCAAAACATAAGGTCCATTCAAATTTCCCCCATTGAATATTTTAAACGAGCCCTTTCTTATACAATTTGTTGTATTGGATACAATTTTAAGGATTTCTAGAAACTAAATGAAAACGTCTAGTACAAGGATGTGTTGCACATAAACAGTCCACAATCAAATCATTTGATGCTGTCTTTCGGAGAAGACAAACAATGCGAATGACAAGAAAAAGGAAACGAAAAATAACAAAAACGGTTGACGATTGATTGTCATGGTAATAGAAGCTTGTCAATAAATAAAAATCCCGATACGGACTGAAACTTCATCCGTCCGGCTATCAAAGCCAAAGATTCACCTTCTGAATCACTTGCCATTGAATGTCACGTACACTTCTTTGTCAATCTGTCAGGGATTCTGAATTATTTTCGATTCTGCGTGAATCAACATCCCGCACGAAGCATATGTACATACAAGAGTAACAAACGGAGTCTTTGTAAGAACTGACATTTACGGATGCCCATTAGAGTCACAGTAGAAATTCAGCTTGAAGAGATATCGAAGTCTACAAAAATTCAGAGGTCAGAGAGTCAGAATTTTCGCACAAACCAGTAGCCATTTACCACACCAAACAATAAATGAGGTCTCACATTAATGCCCAATGCACACCCATGCGCTTTCGTTGGAAATTATAACCCCCAGTCTTTTCTTGCACTAGGGTCGACTTCATGCTTTCCCGGTCTTTTGTACCCCGGGTAGATCAACGCACTTAAGTGAGTGAAGGATGATCAAGTTCAACGCGTTAAACAATCGCGTGTTTTCTGACAACTTGCTTGACAGATCATTTTCTGTCTGTGAGTAAAGAGTGAGAAAATTTTCTAAGAGTAAGAAATAGAAAAACAACTACAATTGCAAATCAAGAAAGGAGACGGGGAGGGAAGTTGCTTGACAGCAGTATACTTCAAAGGATTTCTCTGAAGCACAAGTTCAACGCATTAATGTGTATTGGCTTAACAATCTTTGACAGTTTGCGGAGTAAAGATGATGGTTGATCAAAAATAACTGAGTAAGGAGATGCTCAACTGAATAGCTGATTTTCCCCATAAACCATTTCCTGGTTGAACGAGAAGTTTGTTCGCGTAGAGGCAGACTAGCTGTTTTTTTTTCAGTTTTAAGGAGCAGGGTGCAGTTCTGTCAAAAATGTGAACAAAAATTAAAATAGTAAAAGAACGAGAGCAATCACATTTTACAGATTTCAGAATGTTCTGAAAACCAAACTCTGACTGACTTAGAGAATTATGACTCCTCATTTTTCCTTTTCTCTTGTTTTGAGAATTTCTGTGCTAACTTATCTTCTTTTATCCCTTACATAATTCGGATGTAGGTGAACAACTGTAATTCTATTAAGCCGACGATAGCTGGAGCGCTTAATGTTGTTCTGGCCACTAATTAAACTACGATCCCTGTTTTCTCTCGCAAACAGAGATGGACATCGCTCTCGTTGAGCAGTCATCTGTCCACTGTCTTACTCCATATGTGGTGTGAAAGTGGACCTCCCTCCATATCCTCAATAATAGCAATGCGATGGAAGTATTGTTGCGTTAGTTTAACCGGCCCTTTATTTCTAAATTTATTGTAATTCAGTTTTATTTCTTTAATTCAAGAATACAAAATACAATTGATCGTTGACAGGACTTTTACCTTTGACAACGAAATTGAACGATTATGACACGCTATCGCAAGAACCTATTTTGCCACTATTGTTGTGAGTCCTGGGTTTGTGGTGTGGTTAAGTTAGTTGCGTGTGCAAGGATGTTGTGTTGGATATGATGTGGTGACTTCTGTGTGTGGTGGAATCGCTAGAGTATAAAAATGCCTTCGATGGAATTTTTCCACTCATAGTGAGCAACGTTTAAATAATAGGCTCCAAATACCAGCTCGCTTTCCGAAATCAAAGCTTGCTTAGTTGTAAAAGAGTTTGTACAGAAAATTTCTTCCACTTACATTCCAAGATATTTTGCATCTTAAAACAACCTCGCCGACACTGCTTCTCAAACACTTACCCAAATTAAACCATACCGTAGCCATACACCATGAATAACTCGACAAGAGCCATGTAGCAGATCACCTTTACTTTAGAATGAAATTGGCTGCCGTGACCAATCTAAGTACTAACCAAAGCGAGGGCTTTCTTTGCTTTTGACAGACCCACAGATAATTCCTAGATTTCGTACTTCACTCTTCACAGCTGATGGCTGCTCGTGTGGGTTCAATAAGCCGAATTTCACAAGTTTTTATACGTATCCCTTGGGGCCCTGTAAAACGGAGTTCAGAAAAGGATGGTTTTACACTTCTGGTAGTTAAATGTGAACCTCCAGTCGTCGAAAAATCGCTGGATTTTCTTGAAGTAACCTTGCAAGAGGATACGAGCCATCGACCAAGTCAAGTCGATGCACCCGCCCACTGCACCACGGTGAAGTTTCTATAGCGAGCTCTATTATTGAATTGCCACTTTATTCCAAGGTAGGCACACCTGTTGGATTCACTTGTGCCCAAAATAGGTTCCATTGAGTTGCCACAGAACCGCTGCTCACCCGCTACTCGTGAAACCATTTAATTTACTGGATGAAGGTCCGTTTTAGATTAAAGTCTACTAGGGGTATGTTTCATAAACCATTGAAATAAAATTCTCCCAAAAATTCTGATACATGCCTATGCCGAGGAGTTGCAAGAGTATATGTGCAGGCGCCTCCACTTCTTCGTCCACACAACTACTGTAATAGTAACCTTAGTTTTGCCGTATGTCTATCCACTCAGCAGTGTACTGTAAGAAGATAAAGTACCGACGACTGCTGTTGTTTTCCGAAGACTCATTATTGGCCATGTTTGTCGTGTGTATGAGCAAGACAGTGTCTCCATCTCTGACAAGCCTAAAGATGGTCATAACGGATGGGATACAGATGTCAATTTTCAGTTTTTCTCTTGGCACAGAAATGTTGTGTCATGTGATCGGTGTCCCTCTTCTGCCTGTAGCGGCTACTTCACATTTTCCTGATGTATCACTGCGTCCAGGTTAGTTTGTTTTGACATCTCATTTAGAAACATAAGGCTGAGTCCTTCCAGTTTATATCTTTAAAGTGATAATTCAGAGTGTTTATATTTATGCTTGACTATCGATGTAGGTAAACTATTTCTTGTCCGATGTCGTATATTCAACTGGAGGCTTTACAAATAGCGGTAATGATCCAATAAGTCAAAAGACTGAATAATTGCTTTCCGCTCCTGTGGCACTGCCAGCTTATTATTCGTCAGTGTAGATTTGTTGGCGTTATGAGTGCTAAAGCTAAATTAATTTCTTATTTTAGTTTACTCGAAATCTTGATACTCTAGTCGATGTTAAAGTCGGAGATCGTGGCTAGGTAGTCTGCATATTCTCCTGAAAAATTGTATACATTCACCTGACCGATATTATGTTTTCTCCCATGTGAGAGATCTTTCAGTTGCAGCGTCGATTTTATTGCAAGTTCTTTCCCGCAGTGGTCCACAAGAGTGCAGTGGATAATCGTTTCCAGCGCTGTGGATGAAGTTGTTTGTAGATCACCCTTAATCGATATATTCGGCATTTTTTGGGCAGTGCTAATCATTTCTAAATAGGTTGCCATATACAGTGACAGCCACCATACTAGGACACCACTTTGAATGGATCTTATGACGGCTGCGTAAAGACATGTCAAAATCAGTGGTCTTGAGCTCAACTTTTTGACTGGCGATTTTCACAATACATTGAAACCAATGATGTGGAGGACATAGCGTGGTGGATAAGTGTGTCGATTGACACTCTGAAGATCCCAAGACTCGACACAGCAACCGAACATCTCACTTCTTAAATTTGGACTTCCTTCTACGATACTTCCCATGAGATGCAGAACAATAGCACGCACAACACGAGTAGTTGCGGGCGGTGAAGATTGGCGGTGTTCCCTTGTGGACTGTAGTGTCAATTTACTCTTTGTAGAATCCAAGGATGAGACACAATCAACTATGCCAAAAACTTTAAATGTAAATTTCTCACTCATTTGTGGAACTGAACAAAGCGATTACTCCACATGTAACCATTCATTCCGAGAGAACCGTCACATTCCGTCAAATCAGTGCCGGTGACAATTCCCACTCAACGGAAGCATAACTCAAACCTGTCAATATCAATCAAGTAACAACAGAATTAAGATTCATTGACATTCAATCAAGCCGGGGCGCCATCCCAGAAATGAAAGACGTCTAACCTCCAAGCCCATTGAAAACTCTCCCCCCGACGAGTACAGTTAAACGGCTTAAGTTAAACTCCAGTCTCAAAGATCCCCAAGCCCATCCCATAGATCCAGTTCACACTCGAATTCCTTCACAACCATTCCGATGTGAACACCCGACCTGGCGGGCGGTGTCTACGATATGAGTATGATATGAAGCGCCACTTAGTTCTAGCACGCACTTTTTGGTATTTTTTTCTGTTGAAAATCCAATCAACTAGGCCGCCTTCTCGGCATACGCGTGACCCTATATGGTTAATTCGTATTCCTCCGCCGAATTCGCCTAATGAGACCGCCGCCGTCGAAATTCGACAAGCCTCAAAATCAACCGATGGCACCCATCGAAAGCCACCGAAACGCGGTGTCATATTCAATTTTTCATATTTTATGTGTCATTTGCCTCTTGAGGGCGCACGACACTTAAAAAGCCTTCATACCTTCATGAACTGTAATTGCGCGGGTGGCGGTGATGAGTGTGGGATAGTGGTGGATGGAGAAAGTTGAAAGACGCACAAGGCCCCGATGACGACGATCATCGATCTACGTGAACAATCTTCGAGCGCGCGCATTCCATTTTGGCACTCCGCTGGCTTCGATCCGTTTCAAGATGGTCATCCGACTAAAATGGTCGTTCGAACCATTGTAGAAAATTTCTTCACCTATCTTCCGGAGGCTAACGTTGCAAAGGCGACACTCTTCCCATACCAAATGGCCGGCCAGTCAGCCAATGCGGCCATCACCAGCACCACCAGCAACAGCACCACCAGCAACAGCAGCAGCAACAGCCGCAGCAGCAGGTAACATCCAATATAACTCCGATACACACCATCGTGATGGGGTTACCTGCCTGTCGGTTGGCCAAAGATGGAACGATGTACAAGCGCGCGACATTCCGAAGTATCGTCAGCACCAGCACCAGCAACAGCACCAGTGTTGTGCCCAGAAGATCTCCGATGGCTTCCTCATTTCATCTGCGACTGTCCACGTTCGTTGGTACTTCATAAAAATTCAATAATCACAGAGAGGTTCATTGGAATTCTTAGAACGATCTTGCGGTTGTCTTGAATGACGAATGGTAACCGGAGTGAGCGAGAGCGACAGAGGGAAAAGGAAAAGCACTTTTTTCCCCCTTTTTTCTCGCATTTTCTTCTCCGCGCTGCGCTGTTCGGTTCTTTAGTGTCAAGCCCAACGAATAAGGGGGGGAGGCCTTTGGTTGGGGACGATCAACGACATCCACAACGACAACGCACGAGAAGACGCTGTGGTGAAGAGGTAAACAAATCCCAATATGTGCAGCCCGGGTGCCCCCGCACCAGAGATACACACAAGTGATGGATACGCGCTCATACGGGTGTGCGACTAGTTGCGAGTACCGTGTTAGATGCCCCTGCTCCGTGTGACGAGAAGCCACAGAGGGCCGTGGCTGGCCAGCGCGGCAAAGACGCTTAGAATTGTGCCTATTATCCGACGATCCACGATTGGACTTTGGCGGATATCGCCGGTGACAATGATGATCGTAAAAATCAGAGGCCGAGGGGTATTAAAACCGTAGAATTATTATTTTATGCAGAAATGATTTTTATCACTCGTGATTTCCTCATCGTTATTAATGGCCGCCGAGGGAAATTTGTTATTCTGATTCGAGCCGCGGAGAATAGTGCCGCGGTGCCGCCGACCGGGTGAACGGACTATCTGGAGTCGGTGGCCGGTAGTCGAGCGCTGGTGGTCGATGGTGGGCCGCTGTGGGTGCTTGATGTGCTGCTGCTGCTGCTGCTGCTACTGGTGGTGGGCCATAAACGGGAGGATGTTGGACGTTGGGTCTGTGCTGTTTTTTTTCAATCACGTGTAATTTTTTTATTGCTTTCTTTGCTTTTACTTCGTCTCTGGATTATGAGCAACTATTTGGCATGCAGAGATTGAGCTCGCCCCAAAAGTGCAACTTGAATGAGAAGGATGGGATAACGAGTTAACGGTTTTCTGTCAATTAATTGGTTTTTGTCTTCATTAAGAGCGTATCTGCGAATTGGTCTTCAGAGGTTATTGACATCTTTTGCAATTTTTTGAGGGAAGGTCCGTTTTCTTTTTCTGTTTATGAGGTATTCGATATTATTCATCTGCCATGTGGCTGTGAATTTTCGGCTTTAAATCCAAACAAACAATTAAGACTCAAAACATCCTAATTTCTGAGCATGGAGGCAGTTGATTGGTATTTCTGAAGAGAAAAAAATTTTAGAAGGCTCTCTTCATAGCTGCGCGAAGTGGCTTTGAAGGCTTTATCCAGAGAAATAGATTTGTACTCAAACAAGTTATCAATAAAATAACTTAATTGTATAGCACTACAATCCACAGAGGACTGAGGCAAATCTCCTTTGAGCAACCATTCGTGTTGTGTGCTATCACACGAGTGAAAGGGACCTTCAGTTTGTTGCCAAATCCGAACAGCGAAATTTTGGGGAGCTTTTCATTGACAAGAGTACTCTTTGAGTGTTGTCATTAAATCGAATGGAGTATTGCGTGAAAAAAAAAATACAAGATGAACAGTCTGGGAATGGAACCTGGGACCTTCAGTGACTCACAGTAAATTTCTTAACACTATATTTGTGTGGAATGTTTGTAGTGCAACAGAAGTTATATCTGAAGAATATTATACACTCATGAAATTTAAAGTTTCCAATAAAGCTGGTCTCCTTCCTTTTTCTAAATGATCCACAGTATGGTTTCCTCAGCAACAAGTCCATTGGCGATCGAATGGCATATTTCGCCGAAAAGTGACATCAATATTTGCACAAAGTGACTGCTTTTGATACTTCAAACGCATCATCAAAGTTTGACATCAGGCACTCTTCTCGAAAACGTGTAGCTATTCAGCGATGAATCTATTCCTCTACCTTCCGAACCACTCGATTCAATTTGTTTTGGATGAGCTCAAGGCTGACATCCAACATAAGGCTGTTGCGCCCCCGGGTTCTTTTGTCTCCATAACTCTTCAACATTTATAAATAACATGTTGTCCGCTACTTTTTATCAAATCCAATTCTTCGCTGAAGACAGTACTTTTATATTCGTTTCTAAACTCACCTCGCTCCTTGTCTGTAGACTCGGAAAACATGCGTAAGGCACATTGCATTCAGACCCTGACAGCATAATCAAATTAAAAGTGAAAAGTTGACACTTAACTGACACTCTATCTAAAATAACATGTATTATCCATGGACGGTTGATCCCAGAACACCACAGGATCATGGGAAACGAGGGGATCAAAAGAGGCATTCATGGAGCCAGAACCCACCATGCGACTGTCTGCATCCATGGTTACGGCTTCCGTCGACGGTTGGGTCTCTCGACAGCGCGGCCAGAGGTGGCATTGCATCCAAACGTCAGCAAGAAATCGCTTTGTTTCTCTTATCTCTAGATAGGAAAGACTGCAGACGACAGTTCACCTCAGCTAAGCACTTAAGTGTGCTTGGGCTTAGTGATGTTGCCCTATGCGGCATTTGTAGAGAAGGTGCAGACACTGCCAAGCACTTCCTTTATCAATGTATTGCCTTTGCCCGGATCAGGTGGCGTCTGTTTGGCGCTGATGTGATGGGAGGTGAAAACCTAGGCTCTTTATCACGAAGCGCTTGCTGAAATGCCTTCCTAAAACCAAGAAATCACACTAAATGTAGATTGCTGCCTGGTAGTACAATAGAGCAATTTTCGAGTCAATGCACTCCAGTGCTTGGCTTCCTAACCTCCAAAAGTAAAACAAGCTATAAACGGCGCATCTGTCGTTGAAAACGAAACTGTTTCTGTCCTCCTGTGGAACAATAACATATCCTGTTGTGCAATGTCTGTGTTTCTTGAAACGCTGCAAGAAATATTTGACACATTCCGATTTCGCTCAAGTAGAATGCTTATATTTGGCTTAGACTTTCAGGATCTTCCTGCACTTACTGGATAGACAGCTAACGAGATGTAAGCCATAGGGGACTGTAATAGTGTGAAGTCAATCGACTCATTAGACCACCGAAGTTATGGCTCGTCTTTATCACTGATTTAAAAAAAGGAACATAGATAACTTGGAGCTTTGCATTCACCCCCTTCAGTAACGATTGCCACGCACGCCTCACTAGATACGTCCATCAGTTAAGCCTTAACCCCACTTTCGGATGTATGGCTTAGAGGTCAATTCTAGCTTCATATGACAACTTTTCATAGGTACATATGTCTATTCAACTTGCATTTATGTATGTATACCCCCATCTAGGATAACCACAGCGTATTCATGAAACTTGTCGCACGTTGAGGTGAATTAAAATTTTATCATTTTGCCGAACGTCTCATATACGGGAGACATCCCCAAATGAACCCCCACTGAACGTAAAAGTTGACCACTAGATTAAATGTATCTTCAATCTGAAGTTCAATTAAACCCCTTTAGAAGCTTAGGAGATATGGAAAGTGTGAAATTACTCTGTGTGTATGAACGGAACCCTAAAAAGGCAAATTTATTTTATAGCATATATATTGCCAATGTTTAAGTATTAGTTTGTCTTCATGCAGATAAACCTCCCCTTGGAGCATTTTCTTTTGCGACATGCTTTGAACTTCTTAAATGAATTTTAAAAAAAAAATCGGTCCATTTACAAAATATGACGCCACCTTCAAGTTGTGGCTGATCTTGAAAGCATTTACCTTCTTCATTGGAAAGGTGCGACCTTTGTCAGCAATAATTAGTGTGCATCAGACACAACTATTTTTTTGCCTTTTCGAAAACGTCCGGATTTGTCTTAAATAAATAGCGCTTACGAGAAGTTTCGATTTTCTTTTAAATTGGAAGAAAAATGCAACTGAATCTCATGGAATGCATTGAAGCTTTTGGTGCATTTGCTCCAAACGATCGATCATACAGAAAATGACTTGACTGACGTAACTTTAGCGTCAAAGATGAGGAATTAGATGCTTTACTGCATCAAGATCTGTGCCAAACGCAAGAGAACTTGCAGAATCGTATCGAATAAGCAATTTCTGTTCGGTTAGAGAAATTTAGATTAATTCAAAAGCAAGGAAATTAGGTGCTGTTCGAGTTGAAACCGAGAGCTGTCGAAAGGCGATTTTTCTATTCTCAACTGCTTCTTGAAAACATCAAGGAAAGAGATTTTTGCATCGGATCGTGACTGGAAAAGAAAGAAAAAGTATTATGACAAGCCTGGTGAGCCCGTTATATCATCGTCTACATCGACGCCAAAATAAAAACTGCATGGTTCAAACGTCATGCTCTACATATGGTGGGACTAGGAAGGTGTGATGTACATACTATGAGCTGCTTAGACTTGGCCAAACCACTTATGGGAAACGTTATCGACTATATCTAATGTTCTTAAGTCGTGCATTGCTTGAGGAACGGCTAGAAACGACCAAAACCGATGACAAGCTGATTTTGCTAGTCCCTACGTATCTGTAGCCACCCGACGCATTCTCCAGATCCTGCTCCTTCCGGCTTCCGACTTTTTCGACAGATGCAAGACGATTTGGGGGTCGCCGGTTCGGGTATTTTCAAGAAATCAAAGAACGGCTCAAAATTGGATCGATATCTGGGATTACTCAGTCTTAGAGACGGTTTTCAAAAATTACCACAGAGATATAAAAAAGTTGTCGCTTCAGCTGAAGTGATGGTACGTTTTGTTTAATAGAAATAATTTGTTGAAAATCGGTTTATTGAGTGAGGCCCCTGTCTGCCAACAGTAGATCCGGAGTAACAACCAATGAATCTGTGCGCTATTTCCAGCTGTGTTTGTAAACAAAACCTTTTTCACGCAAATGCCAAATCGCTTGTCAGCTGACTAGAATGCAGCCGGCAAGCCACGCACTGGTTATGTGGTTATGTGTTCAATATAGTGTAACCGAACATAACACAGTACTGCCCCCCATCAATCATCAATTCAATCTTGTACACGATATTCTGACCCCTCTAGAAATCAGACCAGAGCACACCCCACTCAATGTGTGACGGCCACCATTCAATTGTCACAGGGAATGAAAAGTCATTGAAGTCATTGAAAATGGGAGTGGCCATCTCCCCGTGATTGAATCTCTGCATCTTGTGCGCCGTCATCTTCGATTCCATCCCCGGTTTGGACCAATTGCGCCGTCATTGCGTCCCCCATGGTGCCGGCACACTCGAACCGGAGAACAAATCAAATCAGTGCCATGGCAACGTCTGCGCAATGCAAGTTTGCGCAAAATCCCAGTTTAATCATCGACACCACCACCACCAGCACTACCGCGCCTCTGCCGTTGCCGTTGCTGTTGCCGCCATCATTAGCAGCAACATCACTTCTTGCATCGCAGGGCGACTCCTCTAGGCAACCGGTCCGGCGATGGGGCATTAGTATTCGACGCGGCCACCCGTTGGTGAATGTTGCCGTACACTCGTGATTCGTGATCGAACCGAAGCCATGCTCTGAGTGATTGCTGCATTGGCCTGTTATTGTTTTGTATCTCCGTATCTCGCGGATGACTTCTTCACAAAAAACACCAATGATTTATTTAATGGCCTCTCGGTGGGGCAAGATTAAAGGGCGCATAAATAACGCTCGCTCGCATACGAGCGGCGACGAGTGACGACGATGCGGTCGTGCCCAAGAATAGACGGAGATGAGCGCTAATAGAAGCGCTGCCTCGGATCATGATTGAATGCGTTTTTAATTCAAACGTCGGGCGCGATGTCTATGCGCCGATGCACGGTACACATTATGTAAGGCTGAAGAGACAGGCATGATGCAGGACGCGGGCAGACGAGTGGGTCGCGGGCACCGATGGGTGTGTAGGCGCGGGTGGCCGGTGGGGTGTGTGTGGGTTATAGCGGTGACTTGTTTCTTTCCTGGAATTGCTTATTCTTTGGGATAAGCCCATGCCATGGTCTGGGTCTCTGGGCGACTGCGCACGTCCACAGGAAGTGGGTTATGATTTCCTCTTTATCTAGTAGTTTTCGCACGAATCACTGGTGTTGTAACGGCCGTCAATAGAGAAGTATGGGATGTAGGGTGTCTGACGTTTGGAAAAAGCATCGCGTCCTGATTGGGTGCTGGAGAAAGAACATTGTCATTCGCTTTGCATTTGTGATGGGTGTAGTGACAACCTGGAAGTGTGGAAGTTTTAAGATCTTGATTTGTGAACTGGAAATGTTGATCGGGAGTTAATTTAGGCTAAGACGTTATATGGCAGTTTCTGGAGTTAAGGGAAGAGTAATATTTTTCCAGTTCTATGAGGACTACACTGACTTTCATAAATTGAGCGGTGAAGTGTCATAATTTCAGCGGTTTTTTGAACATTATCTAGTCAATGCGCCAAACATATTTCTGGGGCAATACACTCCTTTGCAAAGTTATAAACATGCGGTACCCTATAGTTTTTAGTTTCTCTAACATTTTAGAAGACGTGTTAGAAGGTTGGATTTCCACTACTTTTCCCAAGTTTTAGAACGAGTAAGCGAATGTCTCTCATCGGTAACTCAGACTTTTGAGCACTTTGTGGAAGGGTGTTCACTTTACTATGTGCAAAATATGGCGAACATTCGCCAATAGTATTGTGGGATCTGTACTAACCGCCCCCGTTATACATTTTTTTTACTACAAGAAAGTAAAGAATTTATTATAATTTGTTGGTAATCGACATTCAGCAATGAGAGTGCCTGTTCACACCGTTAAGGCGCTGTTCACTGGGTTAAGTTTTTCGCGCGTTATCAAGTGGTTTGGTCCTTCGAAGACGGCGTATAACGTTAGTTTCGTCAAGGGCCATCTCTAATGTCATGTATATTCGCTCTTCCAGAAGTCTTTTATGAATATAAGAGAAGTTTAGAATTTCATATAAGACAGAGAAGATACCAAACTAAGCAATGGGCCAATACATGTGTTTATATTTCTGTTGGAGTTTTACGTCATCTTGTGATGCTCCGCATTCAATCTTTATCAATTTAACCAACTTATGACATTTTTTTAAATTCAATCGAATTGTTCAATTTTAGAGTGTAATGAAAACTGTGTTGAGAGGTTAATTTTTGTTCTAACAATTTTTTGTTACAACCTTCAGAGTTTTATCACTGCAAGCCATTTTTTGTAGTTTTTAAAGCTGGAAAGTATGATTGATTTGAATTTAAATTGAAAGAATTAATTTCAAATTTCAAAAAGAATTGCTTGAAACACATTTCTTAGCTTAAAGAAACAAACGGAGAATCTTGTTCCTCTCTCGAAAGCAATCTTGTCTCACATTAAGTCTTAATGTTTGGCTTACGAAAACAAACTTTCGTGCATTTTCGTTAATTAGTACCCTTTTGTGTTGTGTACGAAGGCTGTCTGATAAATAACCGACCTCAACGTGAAGCTAGCGGCACAAGTGAAAAAAAAAGTTTCTACTTCAAATTGTGCATATTATAATAGCTACTCGCCAAAATTTCAGAAATTTATCTTGCACCATTATCTGTTGACAGTCGTTTTTGTGAGTGTATTTCGGTGATTCCCCCAAAATGGAAAAAATTGAATATCGAGCTGTAATTAAATTTTTATTTTTGAAAGGCAATACGCCTACACAAATCAAAGATGAGTTGGACTCTGTGTATGGTGACTCTGCACCATCGTTTACCACCGTAAAATTTTGGGCAGCTGAATTTAAACGTGGTCGCAGGAGCTTGGAAGATGATGAACGTCCTGGGCGTCCAAAAACTGTAACCACTAACGATAACATCGCTAAAGTTCATCAATTGGTACTAGACGACCGCCGGATTAAAGTTAGAGAAATAGCTGAGATTATGAAGATGTCAAAAGAACGTGTTTGCCATATATTAAACCAAGATTTGGGCATGAGAAAGCTGTCCGCGCGTTGGGTGCCGCGTTTGCTTACGCTAGACCACAAACGTGCGCGCATGAACATTTCCAGCGCTCTGTTGGCTCAGTTTGGAGGCAATAAGACCGAGTTTTGGCGCCGATTGATAACTGTGGACGAAACTTGGATTCATCATTATACGCCCGAAACAAAAATCCAATCTAAACACCTAAAGCTGTGTATTCGGCTGGGAAAGTGATGGCGAGTGTTTTTTGGGACAGCCATGGAATTATTTTTATAGACTATCTTGAAAAAGGAAAACCTATAACAGGAGCATACTACGCATCATTATTGGACAAGCTAAAGGAAGAAATTTCGAAAAATCGGCCACATTTGCAAAAAAAGAAAGTCTTGTTCCACCAAGACAACGCACCATCTCACACCTCAACAGTCGCCATGGCGAAAATCCACGAATTGCGGTTCGAACTGCTTGACCATCCACCTTATTCACCGGATCTAGCACCAAGCGACTTTTTTTTGTTTCCACAACTTAAAACTGCGCTCGGCGAAAGAGATTGCCTCCTCGTCAAATGAGGAGGCAATCTCTTTCGTGAACTCGGATTTTGCAGACAAAGATGCCAAGTACTATTTGGAAGGGTTGCAGAGATGGGAGCATAGCTGGGAGAAGTGTGTGGAGTTACAAGGAGACTATGTAGAAAAAAAAAAATAAAAAAAAATTTGAAAAAGTCGCGTGCATCATGGTTAGATCGGTTATTTATCAGACAGCCCTCGTATTTCAGGTACGTGAACACACTTAATATTATAAAATGAGTATTTTCGACAACTGCTTAAAAAAATACAGGGTTTAGCAAAAAACAGGCTTTAGCAAATTTCAGCATCCAGTCTCTTCTTAAAATTATAAGATAGTGATAGCCAGATGATTGCCAGTGATTGCCAGAAAGTTTCAACGTTGAATTCGCTTTTCAAACTTTACACCGCTTTACCTTTCTCCAGTTGTGGGTAAGTGCGTTGAGTCTTACGCCAAGGTCCCAGGTTCAATTCACGGACGGAACACCTCGTATTTTTCAAGGCACCACCTCTTTCGAGTTGCTGCAAACACTCATAGGCAAAAAAGTGTAGGTCCCTTCTACTCGTGAGAGAACAATAGCACACCAAAGTAGTTATTGTAGAAGGTAGGCTCTGGTCGCTTGTAGGCTTGTTTTTACCTTTCTCGAGTTGCTGACAATGCGCAGAGAATATAAGTGTTGTTCGCGTGCCAAAAACCTATACATTTTCACATTGACTTGTTCATTTCCAGCCTTTGTTCGTTTACACTAACAATGGCAATTTCTTGCATAAAACGTTTCCTCGTAATGCTTAAGGACTTCACTAAGACTTTTGACTCTATTGATCATATAATCCTACTGAATAAGCTGAAAGATATATATTTTTAGCTTTGGAGTCTCTACAATTAAGTGATGGAATGATGGAATATTGAAACTTCGGTCGGTACGTCTGACAAATACGTTGTCACTTATGGTGTTCCCTTAAGGATCAGGTCGATTATTTGCCTCAAATTGTGTACAATTGTAAAGTGCATATGTATGCTGACGATATCTGTATTTATATTTCCTGTAGCAGTACAAACTTAGGAAGTTTAAGTACTTTGAAAAAATGTTGCCCATGCTCAGTTACGCAAACTTTTGTGGGGTGAATTTCGGAACTTGTGACGGTTTTTGCTATGGTTTTTTTAAAAGAATAATAATTTTCAATTTATTTTGTTGAAAACTGAAACCTGAGACGTTGTTTTATTGGAATTCACCTTTCAAAAATATTTTTAGTTTATATTAGGTAAATGACAGCCATTTTTTTTTAAATTGCATCATTGTACGCAAACTTTGGTGGAGCACTGTATAACATGAATAATACTTTCCCTAAGTAAAGTAAGTTATCTTTTTTTTGTTAGAAGTGAAAAAGGTCCACAAGAAAGGAGATCCGTCTGACCAGTCTCCTTAACATGGCGTACGAGATTCGATGTGGCGTATTGTGCGAACGCCTAAAACTGTTCGTCAAGAATCTGCTTGGTCCTTATCAGTGTGGTTTCAGGCCAAGGAAGCCCCCCATCGACCAAATCTTCACATTTCTACTAAACTCGTCTGATTGTGTAGGATGACAATAAAAAATTCTCGCTGCTCCGTCAAGGTCGGTAACGAACTCACCGAAACCTCAATGTTTCATGAGAAGTTCGTGCGTAACTCACAAGTCACCAGAGGCACGATCTTCCAAAAGTCCCTTAAACTACTAGCTTATGCCGACGAACACAGCGAGCAGTTAATGAGGCGTTTGTTGGCATTGAAGCGGAGGCGGCTAAAATGGGTTTGGCGATAAATGAGGCAAGCCGAAGGACAAACAACATCGACGTCGCGAGCAGAGCATACTATTAGGCAGCCGAAACTTCGATGTAGTCAAGGACTTCATCTTCATCTGCTCTGCGGTAAATAGGGACAACAACATCAGTACAGAAATCAAACGCAGAATCACTCTTGCCAATCGCTTCTTCTTTGCGCTTAATGGATAATCAAGTAATAGAGCACCTCTCGAAGGACAAAACTGGCTTTGTACAACAGCTTGATCATCCCAGTCAACCTGAACGGCACAGAAACTTGGACGCTACTAAAATCGGATGAGGATGTCTTTTGGAGAGAAAAGTTCTGCGTGCGATTTTAGGTCTCGTTTGCGTTGATGGCATCTGGGAGAGAGGATTCAACGATGAATTCTATAGGCTGAAGGGCGGTATGCGTCTGATGCAGCATCCCCCGACACAACGCTCAAGATGGGTAGGCCATGTAGAGCGTATGGACACCACTGGTCCGGGGAGAAAAGTCTTCGAATCCGAGCCATTGGGACAATGCAACAGAGGTCGGCCTAGGCTGAGATGGCGCACAAGGACCTCAACCAGCTTGAAGTGCGCAGCAGGAGGCAACTGGCGAAAGATGCTTGCTGGAGAGGTATGTTGGTGGAGGCCCACGTTCACCTGTTGTAATGTCATATAGTGTGATAATAATTTATGTTGGATAACGTAGCTTGAGGCACTTAAATCAACTTTTCAAACAAAATACGAAAATCGGATTCATAAACAAAGGCCCCATTTGTGGGTATCCTTCTTTAGACTGCATGTGCAATCTCAGACTAAATGTCACGTTTTAATGGAAGCATTTGTTCCAAGATTCTCTTGGACTTCCTAGCAACACCCACTATCTTTCGATTTGCTGACAACACCCAAAAAGTTATCGCTTCACAAATTTCATGGTTCCGAATAGGCAAAAAATTGCACGTGAGGGAACTCTGAACACCAGACGTGTTTGAATCAGAGGAAACCAATTTTCATTTCTGCCAAAGATGAAGGGAGACCCCTGCTCCTTGTGGACTCCAACGACACGATTTTTTTTTGTTCTATCACGAAACACGAACATAACCTTCAAATCTGAGAAATGAAATCAATCTTCTTTTGCAACGTTTCGTTTTATTAACATTTTTTTTTTTAATTACATTAAAGGGATATGAATGTAAAACAAACCTATATTAACACCAACACAAACTTACACTCAACTTTACACTTGTCCGGAGACAAACCTCCTCCGAGATTTCACCGGCGATATCAAATTTGAAGACACTGTCTCATATGTCGACGACGATTTCTTCATTTTGCCTGCGGCTGTGGTCCCGGAGAATCGTCTTGATCTGATGCGTCAGCGTACTCTGAATTTGTATTGGCAGCGAATTGACGGCCGCAGCAAAGTTCTTCAGAACCAATCTACTCTTGGCGTCCACCAGTGAAATCTCCGCTTGGAATTCTTCAGCCAACTTGATCGTGCTACCGTGTAGGGCCGCCCTAAATGTCCGCCCCTCCAACAGCTTTGGGTTGGCTGAGTCGGGCACAGCGCACGAATAGATGTAATTCATGTCGTCCCAATATTTCGCGTTCACCCGACACAGGTGGTTGGGATCTCTGGCACGGAAGAGCAGATAGCTCTTCATCAAGTGCTGGAAGATCAAGTGGCATTCGGTCACCGTGCAGTGGAACGCAAGTGCCATTTCTTGCCAAGCTTCCCGCTTAGTCTCCCTATCACCGAACAGCGGATCGCTTACGTTGTAAAGGACCGGGTACGTTTTCATTTTGGCCAGGAAACGTCCTCGATTCACCCACGTGAATTTGTCCAAATATTCCTTCTCTTTGAGAATTCGGAAGACAGACTTTGCATTCTCCGTACCCATTAGCTGGGGTGGCGGATGGTCACGATGAAATTCCTCGATTTCTTCCTGCAATTTCTCCCTCAGCACATGGTAGATGGGTTCGACAGGATCGTAGCGGACATCAATCAAGAACGTCATCTTTGCTAGAACAGGGGCCCAGTACTTTGGCCACGGGTTGTAGATGCTTAGCTCCATTTCGCTCATATACAGCAGGTATAGCTTCTTGAACCTCTCCCACAGCACTTTGGGATTTTCTGAAAAACAAACAAAGCATGCATCAAGTGGGATGGTGATGAGAGATTTCGGTGCGGATACCTAGAAAGGGGAACTTTCGGCCCAATAAACTCCAGATTTCCGAAGCATCTCTCTGGTCGCATTGTCTTCTGTTCCAAGTTGGACTGATTCTTCGATCCATATAGATGAGAGGAAAGTGACTGATCTCCTCCATGAACTTGGGCAGAATGTTGATGTGTTGTCCCCAATTTTTGATATCTGAAAGCACGTTCACAAATCAAACATCTGTGTGTTTAGTTTTGGTAAAAGGGGACTCACCAGCATAACGTTGGAACCTTTCGAAGATCGGACTAGGGGCCGGAATCCACTTTGGACTGTCGGATATCCTATACGATGGATCGTAGTCTAAGAAGAATTTCTTTTCTACGATATAGTCCCAGAAGGATATGCAAATGTCGACTGGAATTGAAGGAAAAGAAGATGAGTTTAAAAGTGGCAAATTCTCAGTCTTCTCGAGACTCACTTGGTCGATCAGTCAGCACAGATATATCCCCCCAGTGTACCCTCGCCAGCCTCGTATTCCTACAAGGATCATTGAACACCAGCGGCCGAGCCATCACCTCCGCGATCAGTTCCTTTCGCTTTTCCAGCGTATACACGTACACACTCGGTGGTTTCTTGTATTCAGTCATTATCACAATGTGAGCATTTGGTAGAACAGTGTTGATGTCAAGGATGCTTCGATCGGGCAGCTTGTCGATGGGTGTACTGAGCTGAAACTGTACAATTTGCTGCATTGGAGTCCCGTCCGCTGTACGAACTGGTATTGTGAAGGTTATTTCATTGTCGGGAGGCGGTGGCGGTGGTGGAGGTGGTGCTGGTTTTGGCGGTGGTTTTTTCCTTGGTATTTCCAAGAAGTCGTCACTGACCGTTGCAGCTTCGCCATCGTTTGGCTGTACATTCTCAGAGACAAGAAGATCATCGTCCTCAAATGTTGGGAATCCTTGAAAAGAAACATTTATGGTTCAATCTGTTTTTATTCCCACCGGATGGAGGTACCTGTGCCAAATTTCCTGTTTGATTTTAAAATGGTTGTTCGGAACTTTGTAATGTCCGATTCGAGTTCCCATTCATCCCGCAGGGGGCAACTATGACGTCGCATGTGAGAGATTTCAGAGTACATTGCTTGTATGACAACCCACGTTATTTCGCACTGTTCAGGGGAGCATTCTAAAAGGGAGCAACGATTGTGTCAACCAATCCCGCCAGTGACTAAAGATTAACTTACGTAACCGGCGTCCCAGCTTCCCCCAACAAGGTGCAATCAAATGTTTGCACATGGACGGTGCTGAGTCGATGTTAAGGAAGAACGCACGATACTTCTTGGAAGCCACTAGTGTTTGGATGAGCTTGAGTTGATCTTTAACCGATTTCATCGGATCATGCCACTCAGTTGACAAAGATCTCATTCTCTTGAAGGGGGAATTTTTGCTAGGTATTCAGAGATGAATCGATGAAACAAATTTGCGGGAACAGACATAAGAAATACTCACTTTTGTAGAAGGTGCTTCTGCATAAAGTTCAACTTGTCCACGATGAACGAATGCTTTTTGTGAACCACATCGAACTCATATCGCAATATAATTTGAATCCACGTGAACAAGCACTTTATTGCTGGAAATATGATCAAAAGTCAGTGAGTGGGACAGGAAAAGGTGTCGAAGAACTTACTCGTATCCTTCAATTCATTCGCAATCGCCTCCCAAATGATGCTCTTCCTCTTGGGATCCCCGAAGTTCGGATGCATAGTGTCGTAGATTTCGGAATACGGTTTGATCGCCTCGATGAGATGGCAGACGAACTTAACGGACCTATCAGCCGGTTTGTTTGCATAAGCGTGATCCAGTGAGTGCTGCTTATAGTCCACCATCAGAGGGTTATTGTTGTCGAATACTTCAGAGAAGGCTGATTGAGGAATTATGAAAGTGCCCGTAGCAGGGGGCGCATCATCAATTTCGTCGCTGTGACTCCTGAAAGGGGATAATTCAATTGATGGGAAGAAGTGTGGGGGGTCGCATTTAACTCACTTGTCCGCAATAAAACGCCACAGGAACAACAACTCATTTTCCATTTGAATCCGTGGTCGGGCGCGCAAAGTACTCTCTCCAGCTAGCCACTGCCGGAGGCTTCGTACATGCAGTTGGTAGTCGTAACGCATGTTCAACCACAACTCTCGACAGACACTGCCTAGATGAAGAGATGTCATTGGAATGAAATGTTCATTGTCAGGGTTTTGGGAAAGGTTACCTTCTAGTTTGAGGATTCTTCCTATTCGATGCCAAGTTTGAGTTTTCTTTTGAATATTCGAGAAGGACGGGTGCGCCGGGTCGTACAGTATGCGACGCTTCTTGACAGATGCGATCAGTTTTCTCTTAAACTTGCTTGTGATATTCTTTGGGATCTTTGGAGTTGAAAGTGACTTCAAAGAAAAGTGAAATAAAATTTTAAAATATGTTCCAACTATTTGGAAAAAGGATGAAAATTAAAAACATCAGATTTTGGAGCTACTTTTGCATAATAGACGGTATCACCGGCATCAACAAACATCCATTCTGGAAAGGAGGCTTAAAGAAAGCATTAGGAACTGTGAAAGGTCTTTGCAGTACTTACATTGTTATTCCACATGTGCTTGTTTTCCATTGCCATGCGCGATGTGTTTTTGGTGCCATAACAGTGGTCGAATTCTCCTATTTCAGACTGAAAACATTGAAAGATCACATCAATTCCTTTCAGACCACATTAAGTAAATCACACTCACCTCATCACACCCAATAGATACCGAAGTCTTGGGAGCTTTTTTTGTTAAATCCGAAATACAGTGCACCTTAGCTAGCAAGACATCAAAGTCCATGTCGCCATTAAGCTCAGTATCCTGCAAAAGATCAACAAATGTATTCCTTTGACCTTGAAGCTTAATTGAGTGAAAAATCTCACCTCACCACCATAGGTTTCTACCAAGCCGTTTGTTTCTTCGACGTCGTTCACGTATTCCACGTCGTTGGTTTTATCGAAGTCGTTGGTTTCTTCGATTTCGTTGATTTCTTCAAAGCCGAAGCTATTTGAGTACTCCTCAGGAATGTCGATCGATTCCTCCTCGAGGTATTCATCCTCCTCCGCACCGCTTAGTTCTATAATGTCCGGCAAATTTATATCCGGAATTGCCCAGGGATTTAAATGGACACCCTTGCCGGGTGGTCTCATTTTGCTTGAAAAATGACGATCGCACACCGAAGCGGAGGCGTTTGGTAGACGTCGCAATCCAAGTTGTGTTAGCCATACTTTTCGACTGGAGAATTAAAATAAGAAAACGCATTCAGAAAGTGATGTTCATAAGGGCGAAGTGTTTTTTGAATGTCCTGTTGATTAGGCATTTCCATTGGGCGAATACAAATTAACAGTTTTTTAGGAAGCAATTAACAGCGCACTGAGATGTGGATGCTTGTGACTACATTCTCCCAGACTTTCCCTTTCCTTTTCAATAGATGAGCGAATTGGCAGAATTTCAAACATTGGGAAAGAAAATGATCGGGTTTTACAAGACAATCCACTTCGACTTAGAGCTGTTGTGGTTCCATCCATTTTAATGGATCACTGAGGAGGGTAACTTCCTTAGACGTTAAAGGCGTATAAGGCAAACAACATCTAAGAACGAAACAAGTTGCGGTAACAAAAAAAAGAGGTAAGCTATTCAGAGTCATATCCAGTTTTGGCAATTCTATTAAACTCGTCTGAACTTCCGCCTCTCTCTGCCCACGCCGGTACTTAACTCAATGGGACCTTCAGTGTCAAAAAAGGTCTCAGATAAGGCGACGCGTAAATGATATTTAGCAGAACGCACAGACGCGATCTTCCAAAAGTCCGTTTTGCTGGTGACTTACAAAGACGACTTTCAGTTGATTGGGCGAACATATTGAGTTATAGAAACGGAGGCGAACAAAATGGGTCTGGCGATTAACGTTGGCCTAACGAAGTGTCATCGAATAAGGTACAACATAGACGTCTCCGACAGAGCGTCAGAATTGGCAGCAAAAACTTTGAGGTAGCGAAACAGCGAAATCAAGCGTAGAATCACTCTAACCAAACCGCCTCTTAAGCCCAAGATGTGTAAGAGTCATATCTCGAATGACTGAAAATTGCTGTATACAACATTTTGATCACCCCAGTTATGCTCTATGGCGAGGAATCATGGACGCTTTTAAAGGGGATTTTAAAGGCTCTTGAGTGAACTTTTGGTTCCGATTTTCGGTTACGTCCACGTTGATGGCATCTGCGGAAAATTCCGCCTCAAACTACTATTTATTGGCTGTGGCGTCTATGGATTCAACGCTTAATATTGTTAGATAATGTTCAGCGCGTGAACAAGACTGCTCCGCCCCACAGAGTCTTCAAATATGAGTCATTGGGCTTAACGCGACAGAGGACAGCTCAATGTGCATTAGAGGTGAAGGAATCGAATTAAGGGACTAGAAAAGAGGAAGCTGAATATCTCCTTGCTTAACTCTGATGTGTGCAACGGAGGCTGCGGGAAAAAGATAACAACGGATGGAGAGGTTTGTTGATGATTGAGGTCAATTTGAGTATCCAACAACCAGTCAGTATTCACTACAAATATGTTAAAAAATTGTCGTTTCTCCCCGAATGAGTTAAAAATTTTCCTAGGCTGCCAGGCTTTTGTTGGAGGAAGTTTTTGTGAGCATTATCTGTAAACTTCGACAATCATGCAGTGCCTGTAAGGGAACAAAATTTTACATTTTTCTGTCAAATTTGTGAGTCAAAAAGGGGAATTAAACTATAAAGATGTGCCTTTAGTTCCTCATTAATTTATCAATGCATCGTTATTAAATAAGTATAAACAATCCGTTCAATGGAATGTTCTCAATCATAATTGACAAGAATACTAGGCATTTCCGCTCCATAGAATTATTCGGCTAAGATAAGTAAAGGGTGATTTTTTAAAAGCTATAGGCAAGTTTTTCCAAAAAAAAAACAGAAAAAAACACATAAAATTCAGAAAAATGCATAAAACCTTGACTGCGCCTCAAATGGTCCATACGCTTAGTCCAATTTTGGCATACTCTTTTCAACATTTCGGCCGGTATCTCACGAATAAATGCTTCAATGTTGTCTCCCAATGCGTCAATTGAAGCGCGCTTGTCTGTATAGACATGAGCTTTAACATAGGCCCACAAACAATGTTCTAAAGGCGTTAAATCTCACGATCTAAGCGGCCAATTGACCGGTCCCGAACGTGAAATAAAATGTTCACCGAAGTCGCCTCTCAATAAGTTCATTGTTGCGCGTGCAGTGTGACATGTGGCAAGTCAAGCTCTTGCATTTTGGGCCAAAACGAAGTTGGATGTCATCTCACGGTAGCGCTCACCATTCAAGAAGTACGATCCAATGATGCCACCATAAACCCAAAACTGTGACTTTTTCTGGATGCATTGGTAGGCTGATATTGCGCGCGATTATCTTTCTTAACAGAGCACGTATTTTGAAAATAAAATTCAATAACTTGCAAGCATTGTTCGTTTGTAAGACGATCCATGGTATAATTATAGACCAAATTGAAGATGTTTTACAGCGAAACAAAACAAGAAACTTGCGTCATCTGTTTAAACCAGTGTTGCCAAAAAGACAATAGCTAAAAAATCACTCTTTTGTATTGTATTCTTATGTATTTTCCGTATTATGTCCGATAATCCAGACGAATTCGCTGATTTTAATATATTACAACACACCCAGCTACTAATAAGGATACTCTTTCTGTATGCAGAAATCTATTTCTGTGTGCTACATCTAGAACAGAGCCTGGGCTTTTGCACAAAGTTCCTACTCGTATGTACTCTTTTGTGTTGTTTGTTTCGGGTCCGAGAACACACCTAATATAATCATTTGTTCCGGCAGCGAGGCTGCAATTAAATTTTTTGCCTTTATCTCAATGAAAGGCTAAGTACTTAAATATTTAACTCGTGTGGGTCCAGTGACATAGTTAAATCCAGGGGAATTCCCAGCTTCGGTACCACATATTCAATCTCGCCAGAAGGTGGCATGCATTCAATTCCCTTCCCTACAGTCAAACACCTACGAAAGATAAAAGATGACCTGAGAGCCCAATTTGTCTTATAACTGAAGTAATTTAGCCCACAGCCCAATTCGATGCACAAGCTTGCAGAAAGCGCGTCTAGGAACCATCATAAGTAGGTTCATACATGCCTCCAGCCTCAACATTCCTTACAATGACTTCAATAGGAACTGTACAGACAAGAAGTTAAAACTAAATACCACCTCCTAAGCGACTGCCAAGCTCTCGCGAAATGAAGTAGAAAACACCTAAGGAAATATTTCTTTGCTAAACTAGTTGCACTCCGTGAGATGAGTGTGGGACACCTCAATTGCTTCATAGCTAGCTCATAATCGTTTTACGGATACTAAAGAAAACTGTCCACGTGGCGTCAAAAAGGGGCCCAAGTCGGCTTAAGTGCTGTAAGACATTGACAGCCAATAGGTCGAACCTAACCTAGCCTACCCACTACCCCGGACACATGAATGTTCGTATACAATATTATTTTATCTTCAATCATACTAAATTTTTAAATTACTTTTTATTTCTTTAAACCTTAAGTGATTCGCGAATATAAAAGATTCAATGTTACAGTAAAATTACAGTAAAACTTCTCTACAGAGCCCACCAGCTGTACCACCAAGATTGTCCGTTATAAATGGGATGTTGTTGAAATGGTTTTCATAATGAAATGTCTAAAACGTGTTCGGTTGTTAGAACTTACATACATATCTCGTGTAATAATGTATCCGTTTTGAAATGTCAGTTGATAAGAAATCAGCCGAAAGCTGCGCAACACAAAAATACGCCGTTTAATACGGAACTCACTTGATCTCTTTTGCGTATAACTACAAAACGTTTGAGAACACGAACGAGACTAAGGATGATGAAGATTGTTTCTTAGAGCGACCTGCAGTAAAATAGTTTTCATAATACCGTAATTCATAACTAGTTTGTGTATTTTTGTGTGTAGATTAAAGATATTATAAATAAAATCTAAAAAGTAAAATATATCAGATGACTGATGGTTCGGTATTTTTGGTTTCTTCCTTTTCCGTTTTTCCTGTTCCAGTTATTAGCAGTGCAATTGTTCAGTAATCGCTGTAAATAGTGTTTAGAAGAATTGCAATACACACAAGTCTTTCTTTATGCCAGGACCATTATGAATTGTCCGTTTTAAGTGAAGTTGACTGTAACAGCATAAAAAGCAAACGAGCAAGAAATACAACTTGCTGATGTGGCGTAGTATCAAGGTGTGTTGAATTTTAAAGCCCTGTTTACATAAGCGTACACGGAAAATTGCACATGCTATTGTAGAAATATTTTTTTATGAATTCACTTCAATACAAAATATATGTAAATATGTATACATATATGTACAGCGAAAAAATCTGAAGTTTGAATGATTCACTCAAAATAAATGTACCAGCATGGGACTGAAAATACATATGATCCGGTTTGTTTTTTTTTTTTTTTTTTTTTTTGTTGTCAATTATCTGATCAGTGTGAAAAATAGAAAACACATTCTATTCTTAGCCAAAAATGAATCCCAATTTAATTACAAGTAAAGTTTAGTGCTTGCAGAATTTGACAATAAACAACCCCTTTTAATCCACTGGAAGGTTACTGGAAAGTTGAAGATGGAGGTGGTATCATACACATCGGGATCGTGGCCTCATAGCTCATATTTCCCGTTTCCAAACGATTCCATGAGCAATTTTTCATAGTCAGATATCCATCAGTAAAACAATACAGATCAAGTTTAATTTTTTTTATTTTTTTATTTTTACTTTATAATCGAAATAATAGTGTTGTCATTTATGATGTAGATTTTGGGTGAGTACCACATGTCAAATTTTATACTTAAATCTCAAAACCATTACACAGTGATGGGTGTTACTGTGATAAGCCACAAAATTGACACAGCGATGCGGTGATATAAACAAAAGAATAATTGTAGGCGAGCTTGGTTCGTGGTGGTTCGTGATCAAACGTCAACATAGATATTTCAACGATAAGATTTCGTGATTATCCGTCACATTATTTGGCGTCCTAACAAAAAATTCATACAAGTTCTTCCTTTTTTTTATGTAAAAAAAATATGCATGTTTTTTTCTAGTCACATTCTGAGTCAAAACAGTGAAAGATTTTAATTTATGACGTTTTACATTCTCAAAAATCGGTTTGGACCTCAGATAATGTAAAACTGGAAAGACTTAACTGTTTTTTGCGCTTGATTTTACGGTTTTAAATTGAAAAAAAATGTACCAGAACGCAATTTTTTCGAAAAAGGAGTAAATATTTCCATTTTTTCAAGAGGATAGGCGTTTTTTTTTTAATTTGTTCATCCGCTCACGAAAGTGACGTGTCCAACAATTTCTTTGGAACAAAATTTACCACTCGTGTTGCAATGTTTTTTTCAATTGGCACGAGCTTCTGTTCTCTGTAGAATCACATGTCCTTTATTACATTTGCAAGCTTCAAACAACAGACGATTTTCGATGAACCGCAGTTGAATACTCCAAAATGGGTCATTCAATTCAAAATTTCACGATGAGAAGATACCAAGTGTCGCCCTCACTCGAATTCACATTTTTCAGGAATTTTGAATGTAAATACTTTCTGAATTTGCAAATTCTATGCCGCTGGTTCTATATGCATTCAATGTGGATACGATAAAGTTTCGTATTTGTCTTGGGAAAACAATTTTCTATTTGATATGCGTGAAACGGTACCCTTGCAACCATCGGTAGCAAACGACGAAGCGATAAAACTGCTAGATCACTCAGAAATCTTGGATTTTGATTTAGATTTTCGATTTACTCTTGTTCTACTCTCGCCCCCTCCCTATTTGACTCAGAAAAACTCTAATCTTGGAAAAGCGCAAGCTGTTAAAGCCCTAAAAGGAAAATCCTGGAATTCATCATTTCCGTCATTTAAGGAAGTATCGCAAATGAATTCCGTTTTCAGTAGGGATGAAAGGCTGTAGTTCGGAAAGTCCGAAATGTTACAGATACATGGAAGATGGTTTTCGTACTCGAAACAAACAACACAAGCCAACCTAAAGTCTGTTCCCGTATACCGAAGGAATGGGTTTTACGTCAAATTAGCGCTCTCTCGAGAGGCTAAAACATTTCCCCACCCTGCCCATTTTTACCCAAGAAATTTTTGTGGGTATGTTGTTGGTTTTCTGTCAAATCAATTGATGTGTATATCTCAAATTGTGTTGATGCTTCAAAGTTTTCCGAAAGGCCTTCAAATAGAGATCTTTTAATACGGAAATGTGTTAAGAATTCCTTTTGAGAGTAGAGTGGAACAATCGTTTCCAAATAATCCCTTATGCACGTTCTTTTTGATTTAGTTTTTCTTGAATGCCCGGTTTGTTAATAATTAACTCTATTACTTCTACTTCATCGGTTATTACGTCCAAAAATAACCCTTGACATTTCATAAATGGCATATTTTACACATTTGGCTGCGTTCACGTAATTTGTCTCTCTTTGAGAGAGTTTTACCCCCACTCCTTAGCAAATGACAGACTTCAGAATTTAGTACAGAACAGAACACATCTAGTCTATTTGTTACTACATGCCAGTCATACGTTAAATTCTCATACTGCTAATTCTGGCACCCAATAAATTTCACCTCACTTTCCCATCTTAAATCAAAATTGATTTCTCCCCAACTGCTTAAATTTGATTCACCACAAGCAAATGTATGTTTCATTTGGACACCCATTCAATTCCTACCAACCCATACCACTTTATGCCTGGAATGTAAGATGCTTTCCAGTCTCATACATTTTTGACACAAACCATCGACACCAACACCTGAAAGAGTGGAGGATGGTTTTATTCTTGTTGGCGAAGTGGGCATACTGAAAAATTCTGTTTGGTAGGCCTATAAAAATGTTTCTGAAGAAATTGTTTAACAAGTATTTGTATTACTTTTATTATTTCAGATGTATCATACGAAGCCAAAGGCAAACAAAAGACGAAATGCATCTACAGGAGATTAGTGAATGCTGCTCTTTCGAATGTGATGTCAATGTTGGAACAGCGGCAGATGAAGTGCTTACATTTGTACATACATACATCAAGTAAGTTTAATATATGCACTGTGCCGCTTTTGTGTGGATGAGCTTCATAAAGATGTTTAGAAAAATATGTGCATCTGATATTGAAAAATGTGCAAGCAAACGGGTGCGAAGAAAATATGCCGGAACTTGGGTGAAGGGTCCACGTACTAAGTGAATTTTACACACGTAGTATGAACAACCGTCTAATAGGAACCAGTAGCATTCGATTGCTACGAATAACACACTCTGTGTACAGGGTTGTGTCCTCAAAAATCATTACCGACACAATTCTGTTTGTTCCGAGACACGTTTGAATGAAGAATTGTATACATTTGTACTGCTGTCTTCTAGAATAAACATTCAAGCAGCCATTGACGTTTTAGCTTCACAGCGCTGTAGTGCAATGCGCAAAATACCATTCTGAGAGGTGCACTAGAGTTCTGCCCCTTTGTGTGCCAACGTGTCGGATTGCTTAGCTCACTCGTCTTGTATAGCCTGTCTCCCAATAAGCCTGAATCCCACTAGTACATTTGATTGTGTAGTCCTAGTTCTGTTGCACCCAACTTGTTGTATTGTGATTTTTCGAGAAAATTTGTTGAAAACAAACAGTCTACAATTTCGATTGCCACTTGCTCCCATCACATATCACATCATTTGTTTGACACGATTTACTGCCGAAATTTCCAATTGATTGTCGAAAGACTTAAGTGCAATATTCCAAGAAAAAAACAAAACAACTTCCCGATGGAAGTTAGCCAATCGTCTCAAGGAACATTGACTTCCCTCCAGAACTTTAAATTCACATTAAACAACTGCAGGATCAAAACTCATTTTCTTACCTTACTTCATCTTTGGGAAAACGATGCAACGCCGTATGTCCAGGGCATTTTAATATGCACATCTTTTTGGATGTACTTGTCATCTTTTCCGATCATTCAATTCTCGGATAATAAAGATGAGTTGCTATTCCCCCTGTTAAGAGCGGGAAACACCACGAAAATCTAGTCGCCTCGACAAAAACACATTTGCCTTCTTCGTGAAATAACCCCACGCTTGTCATGCACACATGTACATCAAGTTCCCAACACTAACACAGAATCGAAGGAAAAGTTATAATTGCGATTAGCGGATGGAATTTCACTACTTTCAGGAGAACTTTTACTTTATTGAAACCGTTTTCGGCGGCGTCGTTTGACAGAATTTCTTATTTTTGAACTCAACTTGTATTAAATCTGAAAAATAACTATAACTTTGTTCACCTTTACAGCAAATGTCAAATACGATGTGAATGATAAAAATGACATCTTTCCAGAGGGAGCGAGAAAGCCGCGGACATGATTCGGCGCGAATATGAAATGACTGCGTTCAGCACGAAAGAACGCTGACTTTTTGGATGGAGTGTGTCTTCTTTTCAACGGATTCGGATAATTTGTTGACAAGTGATGACTTTTCATGAAACGATTCGTGGAAATTTAGTTATGGAAAATTTGATGTGATTGAAAATCTTGGGAATGGATTTTTTTAAGTGTGCATAAACACACAATAGAAGCTACGCAGATTTAAAAATTCCTCAAAGTGATTTAAAAATAGACACACCTGCAAATTGCCTTGTCTGAACTGAACCATGTGTTTTTGACAGAAACATGAAAAACCGAAGTTGCGGCTACCATGTGTCAAATTGCAGAAGGAGCAAAATGTTCCGAAGGTATTTTGAATTGCTCGGAAAGAATTCAAAATTTTGCATCCTAATTACGTTCGTTTAGTTTCGCAGCAGTTTCCCGTGATTTCGAAAACCATTGACAAGTCATAATTATGACAGAAGTTGAGTGACGATTTCCAGAGTACGTACAAAGTGAATCCAAAAGCAGAATCTTTCCAGAATTTTGAATCGGAATTTCATCATAAAATATAGAAAAGAAGTAAAAATGCTCCGAAGTTCGCTGATAACCACATTCAAACGCTTTCGTTTGGAAAAAAGTGTTCAACTGCCGAATCTCGCCTCTACAAACTACACACCATTTGCTTGTATATCATCGAGCTCCCATGTGCTGGGGAAAATCTATCATGACGGCGAGAACAAATTTGCACATCAAATCTTGGAGAACTCCTTGAGGAACTATCAACTCTTCAAACCTTTGAGAGTAGAGAAGGGCTCTGTTGAGGCACTTCCAGAAACTATTCTTAATCCACCACACAGTTCGGAATGCCAAACAGATCAGGTGTTCGAAGACTTCAAAGCCCTTATGATATACTGCCGCGATAACGAAGAGAGTGTCTCAGACGATAGATTTACGAACTACGTAGACCTCTTTTGCAAAGTTTGCACAAAGTTTACCGACAAACAACTCATAGAGTGCTTGTCACATCTTCTCATGCATCCACCGACGGCGTCGACAAAAACAAAGAATTTCTGTGAAATTTGGAATGCGCTGGACTTTGCCTGCTTGAAGCACGTTGAAAACTGGAGTGTCAACCAGGCACTGCACATCTGCGATGCTTGGTATCAGTTGGGATTGGCCCGTATCAGTGAGTGCGTACGAAATGCCCTCCGAAAAGTGGGTCGTCGTGTGACGAAGATGACACCAGAGGAGATGTTGCATTCCATGTTCTTCTGCAACATCGTCCGGAGACCACTGATTGAGATGTTTGACTACGAAGTGAATTTCGTCCGTCTCATTGACGAAATGACCATCGATGAGATTGGAGTGATGTCGATGGGGTTCTTCAAGACACAGACACCGATCAGGAACCCGGTGTTGATTGACAAAATCTACCGTAGACTGATGGAGGCAGTCGACACGGTGAAGGATATAACCCTTGTGTCAATTTTGAAGATCTTGCGTTATTCCTCCAAGTTGCAGCAAGTTGACCTGATGGCGGAGCTCCTCGACAAACTGGCATCTCAAATCGGAAGGTTGTCAATATTGAGTTGCCTTCACATTGCCCTGCTGGGCAGCGACATTCAGACGTGTCACGATGAAACCATGGAATTGATTCTAGAGCGATATCTGAAGGACATTGACACAACCAGACTGAAGGACATGGAAAGGATTTGTCACGTAATTTCGCTGTACAACTACCAGAGTCCAAAGGGCTTGGAAAAGAAACTCTGCCCAGAAATTTTGACAAGAGTCAGAGATAAGATCCCAGAGAGCATTCAGTACCCTCGTTGCTTCTCGAACTGCGTGCATTATCTGACGCTTTGCGGCTATCACGACGAGGACATGATTAATGCTGTCCTGGACACGAAGTTTATTAAGCACGCGTACGATTCAAATGTTGGTGCGGCGAGGGAGATTTTCTGCTTAGACGGTTTTGTAAAAATAAACCTGAAGGACGCGTACAAGGGAAATCAACTGCCAGAGAAGTACCGCCGGACGATGGGACGGCTTCTGACCCACTACATCCCGGAGAAGAACTCCAAGTTCAAACTGAGCACAACTGACCGAATTCTGGTGGAGATCAAGGATGCGGTGGACAAGTTGTTGAGGATCAGTACGTTTAAACACATCCTGCCGCACTTTGAGCGACCCGACGTCGTGGTCTGCTATGACACCTTAAAGAAGAAGGCGATCCCGTTGTCTCCAAGCTGCCCAGAAGATTACATTGGTGAGGCGATTAAATGTTGATGTGATTATGGACAGAGGTGATTTGTGTTCTGATCAGGTGCCATTCTGTCAAGAAAGGAAATGCTGGGAGATCTGTCTGATGACCCCAATATAGTGACAATCGCGATAGCGGTTGCCGGATGGAATAATGCCGTTCGGGGGAAGAGCAAGCCGACGGGGTCCTTCCAAATGAAGCTGAATCAACTTAGTCTGCTTGGCCATAAGCACTGTTTGGTAAGTTTCCGTGCTGCATTCTATTCCCCTCTCACACTTCCTTCCCCTTGCAGATCTACTGGCACGAGTGGCGCGAAATGGAAACCAATAACGATCGGCAGAACCTGCTCAAACGAAAATTAGCGGCAATCTGTGGATAACGGCAAATAAAAAACTAAATATTGAATTGTTCATAGTTTCCTGTATAATTTACAAAGGACCCTTCAGGGGAGGGCCCTCGAGGAACTTCTTCGTATACTCGTAGACAATAAATAGCGTGGCAGTTGCGGGAATTGTTCGCAGGACAGACGGCAGCAGACCGTTGTAGAGACCAAGCACTCCCTCGTTGCGGAATATAGCCAGTCCGACTGATGTCATGCTCTTCTTTGAGTTTGTTACTTGAATTCGACTCTTGATGACGTCCGCGGGGAAGATCATCACCCAGAGTGTGACGCCACCCACGGCACCGGCGAGCATTGTTTTCAGCGGTCCAATCTCATCTTTGGTTTGACCAGGTCTGGAAGCGACAAAAACAATTAAATTTCTGCTTGAGTCCATGAAGGTGTCTTACTTCGCCAAGAATTGTCTCGTTGCTTCGTAGCCACCGAAAAAGAAGAAGTAGCCCGGCATCTCCCTCATGAAAGTCGACGTTAGTCCTCTGTAGAAGCCGGGAATACCTACGGGAAAAAATTGAAATTGAAAACTGAATCAGAAACTATTCCGCTTACCTTCTGTTTTGAAAATTTGGCGCGTCAATTGGAATGGACTGACATGCGTCGTAGCCTCCGCACCCATTGTCTACAAAACAAATACACAAACGTCTAGTTTCTTCTTTCAAACAGTTGCCGAATACACACCTCTCTCATTGCTTGCAGCTTGCACTTGACCAACTCCGTCGGGCAAAGTGTGAAAGTGGAGAAAAAGGCCGCGAGGAAACCAGCAAAAGCGTTTCCTAAAGCTGATAACTCTTTTGTACTGCTCAAGCCTTGGGTGTATGCAACGAATTTTTGACATCCGCCGTACGCGGCAAACAGCACAGAATTCTCGGCAACGTTGGCAGCCACCGCTGGTACGCTGCCCGCGTACAGTCCACGGAACATACCATCTTTGCGATAAGTCTTAACAAAACAGTCTATCATGCTTTTGTAGAGTTTTGGAAACGTTTGCAGTTTCACTTTGACTGTGTCCAGTGGCTGGGAGACATACACTTGCGCAATGCCACCTAGAATAGATAAATAAATGGGATTTAGATGGTTTAGAAAACCGTTATTCTGCATTACTGCTCTCACGTTTTAAGAGATGGAATTAAATGAAAATGTTGTCTGGAAATATCAAATTGTAAAGGTACGCATGACACAAGCTCACGCAGGGTTAAACCACCTCGTCGCGGAGTTTGAGCTTAAGTAAGTGAAAGGTCATCTGGAGGTTTGAAAACCAATCAACAGTCAACTGGGTTTGAGTCGTTGCGTTTACGAATATCAAACAATGGTAAAGAATGCAGAGTTGGACGTCAAGTCATCAAAACACATTTTGAGTTACAACATACTTCAATGAAGCACTCTTCTAACGGCCTGAAATTTGGGCGAGTAAAGTCCAAGGTAGAGAAAAATTTCTTTTACGTCAGATTCGAGCATCGGGGATTTGACGTTTTTATGCAAACTAAACTCTTAAAACTTTAAACTGTTAGGGTATGTAGAGTAAAATAGAGGTACAGAAGGAATGGTGGAAATTTCGTCCGCCGCATGAACAGAGAGGACTACCTTAGAGACAACAAGGCCACACACAGAAACTTGTTAAGAAGAAGATGCACAGTTTTCTCTGATGTACTTGTTCACAAACTTGAAAGAAGAATCAGGAATTTGTAATCGCAAATTTTGGACGACGATCATAAGTCATTGTATTTGGGGAAAAAATTCCCATTTCGTATGTATTCCCAATTGCTGTCCGTTAAAATGATGGAGAAATGATACAAAAAAAATCTTAGATGTAATCTAGTGCAAGGAGACTAGAAAGCTGTCCGTCTGACAACCTTTTAGGTATCCGCTCACAGGTTATGGTGAGATGATCTGATCATAAACGGAAACCTCAATCGAAAATCGACTAACCCCGGTTGGCAAATGCGTTCCTACACAAACAACACAGTTTCAAGCGGCATGAAACACAGCAGAATTTAACAAGGGGAAATCGTGGTTTTTAACACCAAAAAGAGAGTGAAGCATTTACACACCTTCTCTATTAATATTCTCCTTAACCCAAACAAAAACGAGGAACATTCTTTATAACCCTAAAATTCTTAATTCACATCACACCATTGACGCATTCTTTTAAAAGGCAATGGTTCAGTATAAATCACTGCGTTGATCTAGTCTGGTGTTTGTAAAAAAAAACATGAGAGCTACGTAATGTCACGTAGACAATGCTATTCAACTTCAACTTAAACTTCAATGCAAATTGTAAGATTTTCCTTTCACAACTAAACATTTAAAAATTGAAGTTTGAAAAATTAAGGGAAACAACTGACTGTCATACATTATATAACATGCTTTAGGAAAATCTCGTAACCCACAAGTGCTCGACTCACCAACGCAGTTGTTTAATAAATTATACATGCTATGACGGGGAAGTGGTCGCTGTGCCGTAGTGGGCAAACGCAGATCTAGGTTCGATTCCCGGACGGGATACCTCGCATTTTTGCACGACACCACCTCTTGTAAGAGCACTTTCTGAGACCACTCAAAGAGTATCAATTGTCTATGAAAATCTTCACAAATCTAGCCGTTCGGAATCGTCAAAAAACTGTAGGTCTTTTCTACTCGTGAAAAAACAGAAGCACGCACAACACGTGCTTAGTTCCTGCTGTAATGTTTAGTTGGACTGGTGTGCTTTCTGCTAAACCACTAACCCTAACCAAAATTTGTTCTGGAAGTTTTAAAGAAGAAAATTCAATTAACCCTTCTCCGGTCATTAATCACTAGTGAAGCTCCAAGTCTAAGCTGTTTTAAGTCAATTTCGGTAAGGTCTTATATGATACTGACTGGAATACGGGTGTACATGATTATAGCACAGTTAAAAAAAAAAAAACAAACAACTTTCCAAAGACAGAAAGTTAAACCGGAGTGGTTGACTTAATTACTTCAAGAGACTTACATATATATTTGTGGAATGCGTATGAAGCAGCATTGGTTTAAGAAAGTCATGTTTAATGCGTTTATAATGCTTTTGACACTTTTTTGTTCTTTGAAGAAATTGGCATCAATTAGCAACGTGGTGCGAATAGAATCATTAGTTAATAGACAAAATTGAGTTGTTGACCTCACTCGCATTCTGCAATTTTCGTGACATGTAATCAATTTCTGGCTTAATAGAAATTAACAATTGCCAACAATTCGACTAAACTATTACTGATTGATAAAATAAACTTTTTCGTTGGTTGTTATTATTGTTCGAGGTGGGCCTCTGTCTCTGGCCAGCTGCTTCTTACATCGCACCACAAGTTGGTTGAGACCCTTCTTCACTTGTGTTCGCCATCACAGCAAGGACGTCCTCTGTTCTAGTTTTCCAATCGGAATTCAATGACTCATTTTGCTGTTGAAGAGTTATTTATCCGCAGATGGCAGGTACATGAGCCAATACAGCCTAGCCAAGTTTTTACATTAAATCTTCTTCAGATGGCAAAAGCGCAAAAGTTACCGAAAGAGCACCTAAAAGTTTTCTTCCGAAAATATCAGGGTCTGCCCCATCTGCCTCTAATAAAGCTCTGCACCACTGTCAATAGCTTACCATCTCAGAAAAACAAGGTTTCTTACACTACAATTTGGAACATTAACGTCTTGCCGTTCACTTTTGGGAAAAAGTTTGAAATCTCGAATTCCGTCCCACTATTTTAGCTTACCTCTGTAGCGTAAAATAAAACGGGGTTTTTATTGGAGTTTCCAATGGCTCAAAGCCCCAAGGAGAAGAATATTAACAATGAATTTGAACACTTGCTTCCACTTAACAGTGGCAACGATTAGGCCACAAATTCACAATTCACCACATTGTGGTAACTTTGCTCCCAAGTTTGCACGAGAAGTTGTTCCCAATATATTTACAATACCGAAAAGCAAAAATGTCATATGCAACCTCTCCAAAGAGACGTCACATTTTTTATACCGCAGAGCCCGGTAAGTTCTCTTCGAAAGTTGTTATGGGCATGTGGTAGACAGACGGACAGAAAGACACACCGAAGTTATAATTGTTTAGTTTGTGAAAATGAGGCGTTACAGTGCTTGCCTTTAAAAAAAACGCTAAAACCTGTACCGCATGCTGGACACCGTACAGATTTCTCTAGAATAATAGGAACCTTTTGCCTCAACAAACCTTTGCGTTCTTATGAGATTTCTTCATTTTCCATAGAGATGAAAATGCGCCTCGTCCGAAAAGATTCCCAAAAATTTGGCCAAATTCAAGTTGTTCTAAGAGCCTAAACTGTAGACCGATAAATAAGCCGATGGTCGCGCGCCTTAAGTTACTGAGTCAACTGGACCTTGTTAGATTTTTGTTCAGACTACTCCTCAGGATGAGCCATTATATACTGAGCTGTTGAGATCGATTATGATTTTTGTGAATCACAATCGAATACCCCAGAGTTCTTTTGGCTGTGACCATATTTAAATTCCAATTAGAAAAATTGTTTCAAATTAGACGTTTCGGCTTAACTCCGAAGAAGGTCTGTTAAGTGACCAGATTGAAAATATCAATTGATCACGCCGATTATTGTTTCAGCTTTGATTCTTCTTTTATGCAACTAAAACAATCCCTCCAATTGACTAGAAGTTTTTCATAAATAACATGGGTAACACGATCAATTGCTACATATTTATAGACATTCAGACAGCCAGTAAGTGCTTGCTGCATCTCAATCAGTCGGTTAATTACTAAACGAATCACGTGCACTGCAAGATAATGAAGAAGTTTTCAATCTCGGTGCGCTTTCCACACTTAATACTAACTTGCAATGCTTATGTTAGACACCAAGAAGACCAAGTCAGGAAATCACTTTGCAGTTTTCTGAAAGTAAGCAGTTCGTTTTCAGAGTTTCGCAAAGATGTAGGCGTCAGACTTGGTCTTGGAGTTGAACAAAGTTTCATTTCTACTTTCACGAAGCATACACTCTTAGCAAGCTTATTGTGTTTTTGCTAAGCTTCTCCTTTTGCGGTTGCTGGGCAAAGTACATCGAAATATCAATTCACTAGAATTATCTTAAAATTCGTAACAACGACATTTCGCACATGGAAGTAGATTTACCACCTGGATGCTCCAGTCCGACGTTTCTGTGTGCATCTCGCGGTAACCCGCATGATTTATTCGATCATTGCACAACAAAGTACACAACAATAGCAAACACCAGATAATCTGTCAGCGATTTACATTCTGTTTGCACTCCCTCTGATTGTTTCAACCGCTTCTCCCAGATCGGCTAAATATGCACCAACTTCCGTTCTTTCGCCGGTAAATGTCAAACATCACAAAACACAACTTCATCACCATTTCTCAGCATAGAATGCAGACGCATGTACTTTTTTTGCAAGAAGACCCTCATTGCAATCACCTGACGTCAGCTGTGATAAGCGAAAACGTAAACAAACCCCAAGGGGGTAATCTGATAACATTTAAAATACGTCTCGCTACAAAATGAATACGGTGCAAATTTCAATGAATCTCACCTAGGGAGCCAGCGGTAAAGTCGATGATCCCAGTTTTTAGATTGCTCGACTCCTTTCCATGCATTCTATTGGCAAAGACGTATTCACTCTCGCACGACTAAACACGGAAGTATTTACAATTTTCTTTTCCGAACCACGTTAACTTGATAAAGAGCAAAACAACACTGATCCAGCGTCGCACATGTTTCGCTGTCAATTAAGTGCTCGTTATCATTGTGAAATTTCTCCGAAAACATATTAACGCGACTGGGCATTTTTCGATTGAGCTTATCAAGTCGCGTTTTGAGTGGCGATAAGGCTGACAAGATCAAGTATTAGCTCGTGATTGACATGTGTAGCAGCGGATTGAAGGAGGGAATCGCGGTTACAGGAAATCCTCCGGTTGCTGGAATTGTGATTTTTTCTTATTTCTGTATGCAGAGAAACTGTGAAAGAGCACTAGAGATAAGAGAGTGTGTGGGTGAAAGAGTGAGCTCTCTTTTATTACTTCAAGTGACAGCTCTTATTTCAAAGAAATTGAAGTGAAGCCAAGTTTGTGTTTTAGTTTGTGTGGGAAAGTATTGAATACATCATGTATAAAGCGCTTGAATTGATTTATGATTTAAGGTAACAGAGAAGAAGATGATGATGATGGTAATAGAAATCAATGCGGATAATTAATTTTAAATTAAAATATAAAAGATTATGAAACGTAGACACAGGAATTCTGCAAACGGCTGTCAAAATAAGCTACAAAATGATGTTTGTGCCCACACATATGGGTTAACCTTAGTAGTGCTATATTTTGCTAAATACAGCACTTGTAAGAAAGTCGTAAGTTTCCCTGGGAGGTTAGGGTGTGGTTGGATAAATTCCTGCCAAGCCATTCTCTTACAGCCTCCGAATGCTGTGACATCTGTAGATACAGTACTTAGAGTACAAATCGCCAAAAACTATTTCGAACATATGAGTTGAATGCCGATCAAGAGCGAGAGGGTAAGACATGGCTCCACTAGAGATGAAGGTATGCTTATCCCTGGTCTCCACAATGCCAATTTTAGCTTTTTTCTCGCATACAAGTCCTGACTGATTTTAAAATTGTGAGAAAAGGTGAAAAAGTTTGAAATTAACATAAAATAGAAGAAAGAGACAACAACCAACAGTTTCTTTTGATAGAATTTTTCAAACAATGATCAGGAAACATTTTTCCAACCAGACCCTGACGGCCAGGGAAAATTTATGACGCTGTCACGAACGCTCTCTCCTACAAGAAATTAGGTGCGTTCCAGTACTTCCTGCAGCTGCTGAAACCAACAAGGAAGGAGATGGTGGGAGAGAAAAAAACCCTGTCTTTGCATCTGCTGTTTAAGGAGGGGGAAATAACCCTGTCAAATGGAATTCAAAGGCGGGCGACGAGGGAGTCGACTCTCTCATTTCCTTATTGGTTTCTAAAATTTCTGTACCAAATTGTGAAGTCTGTCATTTGTCAATGAGTGGGAGAAATATCTTTCAGGAAGAGGCAAAATCTCAAAAACGTAGGGGAACGTATCTAACCAATTTGTATAAATTATGTCACTTATGAAATGTCAAATCTGAAATGTGAAGAGGTGTGTTCCCGTACCCGGATTAAACAACCCAAACGACATCTTAGCGGAAAACCGTTGTCCGTCCGATTATCCTTGGCTACCGATGCTATTTCGCGATATTTAAATTATTCTTCTTTTTGTTCTTCTTGTGGCATTAGTCCGGGTTGGAAATGGGTCTCAACAAACATGCCTTTCCAGCCAGCACGATCTCTTGCCAGCTGCCTCCAGTTGCGCACTCCATGTTGGTTGAGGTCCGTCTCCACTTGTGTGCGCCACCTTAGTCTAGGTCGTCCTCTGTTGCGTTGACCAAATGGCTCGGATTCAAAGACTTTTCCGGTCTGAGCAGTGGTGTCCATGCGCTCTACATGGTCTACCCATCTTAAGCGTTCTATCAGAAAACGCCTGACCAGACGCTTGTCGCTGTACAGTCATAGAATTTGTCGTTAAATCTTCTCCTTCAGGCACCACCAACGCAGTATTAATATAAATAATTGAGTGGCACTACAACCAACTTCTTCTACAACAACTACTCGTGTTGTGCGTGCTACTGTTCTCTCACGAGTAGAAGGGAACTACAGTTTATTGCCGAATTCAAACGGCGAGATTTTTGAGAAGCTTTTTCATAGACAATTGTCAAGTGTTGTCAGCAACTCGAAAGAGGTGGTGCCGTGAAAAATGCGAGGTGTCCCGTCCGAGAATCGAACTTCCTAGACTTTCTGCGTGGCGGTTGACGCACTTACCACAACGCCACGGCGTTTACGCAATCAACGCAAACAGGACGAAAAATCGCACACAAGACTTTTCTCTCGAAAAGACTAAGGGCTTACTCATCCACTTTTAGTAACGTCCAGTTTTCCGTGCCATAAAGTTGGGTCAAGTTGATATACAAAGCAAGCTTAGTCGTTCGAGAGAGGTCCCTATTACTCAATTGCTTCTTAAGCCCAAAGAAACAGCAATTGGCAAGAATGACTCTGCGTTTGGCTAGGGTCGGAACTCCTAACGTGAAGAACCACAACAATGGCTTACAATGGGTTTGTTATATGAAGCCAAAAACTGGATGGTAAGCTAAAAGGCTGATTGCATTCTTGGCGTCTTTTTGGGCGGATATACGATTCTGTGTGTGAGGAGGGTGAATTGAGAAGATAATCGCAAACTCTATGGGCTGTATCGAAATGTTGATGTGGCCTGGAAGACAAAATACCGCCGACCACACTGGTTTGACCACATCAAGCGAAAGGACAACAACGCCCTCGTCGTCTGCGAATCTCAGTCTACTGATTCAGGAAGACCGAACTTTCGGTAAGGGAAATGGGTTTAGAAATCCTTGTGGCGTTGAACAAGGATGAAAGGCAACATTCGCTCATGCCTTGAGCCTACAAGGATTGCCAACCTGATATGAAAAAAACAGAGAAGAGAGGAGATAGGAGATACGAGATAATTTCTTGGGAATCTAGCAGCCGGTAGGTGTTCTCTGAAATAACACAACCATCCCCGTTATTTTTTTTTATGTTTTGTTATATATTGGTATTAAATAAGAAATATATTTTACATTCAATATTTGTTTTTGTTTATGGAAATTACATAGTCATTAACAAAATGTATTTTTTTTCATTTTATTTTAATTTGTATCTCATCCTTATCATTTACTCGAAAACAAATGAAACAAATTTACAAATACCTCCGCTGCCCATCTACTAGATGTAATTCATATCAATTCTACCCTAGACATAATTTTCAATTTGAAATTACACAGATGTACGCGTCTATGAATGTAAACAAAAATAGAATTTATTACTTTCGCAAAAAAAAGGAAATCTCTCTCGTTGATCTTATCGTATTATTTTATCAGCTAATTGAATAAAAATTTCCAGATTCTCCCGATTAGACCGTGGAATCTGCGCTTTATCCTTTTATGCGTGTTTTCTTTTAAACATGTTTTTTTACTTTTGTTTTGTACTTGAATATCTTTCTGTGGGCGTCAGGTGTAAAAATAGTAAACTACATCGGATACTGGGATTCTTTTATTTTTTTTTCGTCTCTTCTTCTTTTTGCATTTTTTTCTTTTCTTGTTAACAATTTTCTTTTAATTCTATTGTATACGTCTTCATTATGATTCTCTTCATTATTTCTATCTTTACGTTCGGTTATTAGTTTTTGAATGGAAAATTGAAAGGAAAACAGAAGGAGACGTGGAACTGAAGAAAATTAAAAGAAAAAAATGTCATCCTTAGGGTTTGGAGAACAGGTGGAAACATTAAAGTCTAACTTATCGTTTTATGATGTAAACTATTTTATAGAGTTATATAGGTTCTTGTTATAAAATTATGTTTTCACTTAATTCTTTTCACTTTTAACCGTTGGGTAGCGTTTATTGGCACATTTACTTGTTCTTGTAATTTAACTTACTTAACTATTTTACATTCACTTACGAGCTACACATATGATTAGTGTTTATGTTTAAATACATGCAGATTACTTACAAGTTGGTATATATATATATGTATAATTTCAGTTAAACACATGTGTATACATAAATATGGTTAACAAAAATACAAATTACATAAGTATCTAGATAATAACGATTCATTTGTTTTGCTTTTTTTTTTTTGCTTAATATTCTTGCTTTTCTTTTGTTCCACTCAATAAATAATTTATGGATTTAGGGAGATACACTAATGATAGCTATTTTGTTGTTCAAAACGTTAAACAAAATGCGTTTTCCTTAAAATTTAAATTTAAGTGTAAAGTTGTGCTTGAAGTTAGGTAACGTTAAAAGAACAATGTTCATGGATAATATGTACGTATACAGAAACTTAGATAGTGGTTTGTATCTTTGAGACACTGAAAAGATAACAAAAACGAAAATATCATAACAAGCGGGAATGTTTTGTGGTGGTTTGCATCTAATATTTGGCTAGTGTTAAGGGGGAATGACGTTGAGGGTCGTTCGTCTGCTTTGCTCTTTGAACCAATTTCGCAGTGAGCTCGGCAATCTTAGCGAAGTACGAATACAAAGCTGAAGTTAACATCAGTTGAAAGTTTATAAATAGGACGGCGCCACTGCCGACAGGGGACCAGGGGACCGGGGTCTAGGTTCTTCAGGAACTACTGAAGTTGTGCGCGTTGTATTGTTCTCTCACAAGTCGAAGGAGGACCTACAGTTCATTGTCGACTTTGAACGGTGAAATTTTAGGAGTTTTTCATATGCAATCGTGTTTCATTGAGTGTTGTTAGCAAGTTTTTGTAAAATGTGAGACATGGAATCGAATGTGTCGCTTAAGATGGTTAGGTCATGTAGAGCGTATGGACACCACGGCTTCGGCTTGAAAAGTCCTTGAATGAAAGCCATTGGGACAACGCAACAGAGGACGGCCTAGGCTAAGGTGACGCACACAAAATTACGGCCAATCTCAGTAGGAGAAGAACCTCGACCAACTTGGAAAGATCGTGCTAGCTGGAGAAGCATGTTAGTTGAGGCCCAAGACAGGACACCCCGGACTGTAGCGCCACAAGAATAAGATGAATCGAATGTGTGACTTCTACTATGTGTGGGAACATACTCACCCACTTTGCCAATGTGGGCGATTGAAGTTTTAGAGGCGTCACTACAGTTAACAACCAACTACGGCGCACCTGCTAGGCAAGCACTCTTCTTTTGGATGCTTTTGTTCTTCTATGAATGGAAGGGACGCGCAGTTCGATACCGACTTTATAGAGTGAGTAGAGTTTTAGAGGCGCCACTACCAATCGGAGGCATGGTCCTATGCACACGAGGCAACGTCTTTGATCGCACTCAACATCGCGAGCTGCCAAGGCTATCCTCGTCCGTGCACAAGTCAAGTTGACATACAGCCTCCCCGTGGCACCCACTGAATATCCATCACAGCATCTGTTGTGAGGTGAACCAATGTATGCAGCGACTGGTCTACTAGTCTGCAAGTTGTGTGTGAGGCTAACTCCCGCACCACACAAAAATAACCCAGTTCAGAGACAACACCATGCTTCGGATATGGACGGATCCAATGTTGACGACCCCACCAAACGTACAAAGGACAACGACTTTCGGTTCTGCACGTGGAATGTGAAGTCCCTTAACAGACCACGTGTAGCTGAACAACTAGCGGAGGCCCTTGACTGCTACAAAGCAGATATCACCGCCATCCAGAAAGTGCGGTGGGATGGGCCGGGCAGAAAGAAGATGAAGAACTGCGATATCTACTACAGCGACTGTTACAGGGAGAGAAGGCAGCGCTTATTCGGATGCGGAGACAAAAAATCTTAAGCTACGATCCAGTAAGCGAACGCCTCATGGAAGTCCGCATTAAGGCTAAATTCGGAAACATCAGCCTGATTTGCGCTCACACCCCGACAGAAGAGAATGATGACAACAGCAAGGATGAGTTTTATGATCTCCTAGAAAGAACATACGATCGATGCCCCATCTATGACACCAAGATCGTTCTAGGAGATTTCAATCCTCAGCTGGGGAAAGAGGACATCTTTGCTGGCATCATCGGGAAACACCTGCACGACACCACCTCCGGAAACGGACACAGGCTGTTGGACTTCGGCGCTGGGCGGAACCTCTCTGTGAGTAGTAAGCGGTTCCAGCATCTCAACATGCATAAAGGAATCTGGCGATTCCCTGATCAATTAACCGTCAACCAGATTGATCACGTTGCGATCGACGTCAGACACTCCTCCAACATTCTCGATGTCCGAACATTCCGAGGCGCTAACATCGACTCGGATTATCACCTTGTTGTAGCCAAGGTAAGAACCCGGATATCAAGAGAACAACGGAGTCGAGATAGGCCAAAACGGTCTGACGTCGGTAAGCTGCAATCGCAACAGAGTGCTGGGATCTTTGCCGACCGAGTCTCCCTGAAACTCTCTCTCTGACAATAGAAGAAGAACGGAAACGTTGTCAAAAAGCCTGAACCACAGACCAACCGGATGCAAAGAAACATCGTTTCTACACATGTCTGAAGAACTCTTTGTCTCTTTGATTTGTGCGATGATCACTTCAGGCAGTCGTAGAACTTGTATCTGTGACAATTTGCAAGAAAAGTTGAACGTCAACACTCCCCTCGTGTTTACAAGAGACCATTCCATCAGAAACACACGCCACCACAAACGACATTCCCGCACATCTTAAAACACAACAGAAACGAACGGCAAATAAAAATTACGACCAATCTCAGTAGTAGGCCGGAAACGGATGATAATTCGAGGGATTGGAGGCATGGTGGTTTGGCGAGGGCAGCACCGGTCTCACCGGGTGGTAGTTCCCAGAGGCGACTTGATGGTACGCGCCAAAGCCGCGCGCCGAAACCATATGTCTGTTCTGAGCGGCAGCAGACTCGCCCAGCAGTCGGGATTGATCCGAGGTGAGGAGTCGGTTGTTCTGCTCCATCAGCAGGTGAGCGGTGGGGTCGACCAGTAGGCGGTGCTGATCTGCGTTGGACGCGGCCAGTAGCCGGTGCTGCTCGGCGGTCGAGAGCAGCCGGTGGTGGTCGATGCTGTCGCGGTTGTTGTGCTGGATCTGCGATGGCAGGAACGACCGGTTGTTGGCGACGCCCATGTTTCCGTTGGGGGTGAGGTCCAGGGACACCATGCGCAGCACGTCGTGGTGCGGGTGATTGTACGGGATCTGCGGCGGGGAAGACACAACGTAGTTAGCTGTCCGACTGAGGTCGACAGAGGTGGTTTGATCGTGGTCCTGATCGCTCAGCTGGTCGGGTATCAGGCTGTGATTGTGCATGGACTGGTGCTGCTGCATGGACAGCTGTCCGGAGTGCTCCTGCTGTTGCTGCTGGGAATGGTGCTGTTGCTGCTGCTGCGGCTGCTGGTCGCGCTCCGAGAGAATGTCGTAAATGTGGTGATGGTATCGGCCGAGACCTATGTTTGAGCCGGTTGGCGGCAGCTGGAAGTTGTGGTGGTAGTTGGAGCCCACGTTTGAACGCGACGTCATGTCTAGACCTTGCAGGTCGGACAGATCGTTGTTAGAACTGTTGCGGTAGTCGGAGGATACCTCTAGGTCCTGATTGTTGCTATATTTCAGGTTGGCTGCACTGGCCATGCTCTCGTACTTGGAGTAGACCAGGTCCATCTGCGACTGGGTGAACTTCATGCGCATGTCCTGACCACTGGAAAGGGACGATGGTCAGTCGAATTTGATTGAAAACTGATAAGGTTCTGTGCTTACCTGTTCTGAGGGATGATGCTGTTCTCGTCGTCGCTGGAGAGCTGGTTGTGGCCTGACATGTTATGGGGCCTGTCGCCGTCTTCGTCCCGCTTCCGACAGATCTCGTTCCCGCTAAAGTTGTACCGGGGTATTGAGGGCGATGAGGCAGGCGATATCAGTTCGTGCTCGGTGTAGCCAGAGCCGCCACTGGCACCTACGCTCGAGGCGTTGCGCCTCTGCTGCATCGAGGGCAGCGGAGAGGCTGCTGACATATTCTGCCCGCCTCCGTTCGCCGCAGTCACATTTGAACTGAACATGGAATAGTCCCGCCCTGGGGAGATGGCCTGCGGTGAAGGCGGGGTCTGGTGGTGGTTCGAGAAGCCCTCGGAGTCGCCTCCGCCACCCATGTGCTGGCCTCGGGGTGTGGAGCCTGCGTCCACGTCGATGTCGTTGTTATTCTGATTGCTCTGCGGGTCTGTTGGCGTGGAGGTGTCCGGGGAGATGTTGCACGAGTTCATCGAGTTGCCGCCGGCGGGGTACATTGGCAGTGGGGGGATCTGCATCGGGAAGTTACTGAGGTTCTTCATCAGCTTGATCTCGTTCTCCAGGTTGTCCATGTTTGACATGCTGCCGCCGCCGAAGCGGTCTGTCTCCACCTCGATCTGCGAGTTCATTTGGTTGCCGTTGTCGAGGCTGGAGTTGACTTGGCTCTGCAAATTCAGGGACAGTGAATCCAGCTGCGGGCTGGTACTTTGTGTGAATCTTACCTTCAGTTCGCCGTTCTCATTGTCCATGATGCTTCCGACGGAGTTAAGCGCTGCCTCCACCAACATGCTCGCCGAGGACGGTGCCCCGCCGCCCGAGCTCAGTCTTGCGTTGGCGTTGTTGTAGAACGAGTTCATGAACGACTGCGAGTGGGCGATGGAGTTCATGTGCATCTGCTGTTGGTGTGAGTTCTCCGAGCCCACTCCGTTGTGGTGGAATTGTGGCATCTGGCCGGAGCTTACCGCACCTGGATTGTTGGAGTCCACGACGTCTAGGAACGACGAGTTTTCGTCCTCCTCGTGCGTGATCGGGTGGTTGTGGTGGTCACCGGTGGCGGAGTTCATCAGACGAGCGATGAAGTCGCGATTTGGGAGGAGTTTGCTGGGATCATCGACACCGCCCGGAGGCACGCCCATTCCCATGTTGGATCCCGGGTTACTGGGGATAAATGCGCCCGGCCCCACGACTCCACTGGATGACGGGCAGTCTCTCGCCATGTGTCGATCGTCGTCGCTGATCCACTTCTTGCTTCCCTTGCTGACGACCAGATTCTGGCGCTGCATCATTGCATGCGACGGTGAGTGCTTGTATGTCGGAGTCTGTGGGGCGTTGGCCATGTGGTCGTGGTGCCTGTAGCTGTTCTCGTGATCCTCCCCAGGATCGGGGTTGCCGCCCGTCATGTGCATCTTGTCCGTTCCATCGGTGCCGTCGACTATTGCTGCAACCGCTGCAGCGGATGCCTGATGCTGTTCGGATATCCGTTGCGCTGTTTTCGAGAGGAACGTCTCCACCAGACTCAGTTGGGCGTTTTGTTTCCTACGCACCTGCTCTATGCGCTCTTCGTCGTCGTCCAGCTCGTCTGCCTCCTCCTTGAGATTGGAGTTGTTACGCTGCTTTTTCTTTCGTTTCCGACCTGTCTCCTTCGGGGTGAAGATGTTGTTGATTTTCGACGAGAGGAGCGATAGGTTGGTCTCGTTGCGACACAGGTCCTTAATGGACTTGCCCGACTTCTTTATACTTTCGAATATGTCGTCCGAGAACTCGGTGTCGCTCTTGCTGTCTAGCATGCTCGAGCTGAGCAGGGAGTTCTGATCTTCTAGACTCTTGCGACGACGTCGTGGGGCTTGCTCTGTGAACGAGAGAAGAATGGTTTGGGTCAGAAAAATTTAAGCCAAGCAAGGGTTGTATGAAACGTGTTTTTGAAGTCGTCGTTCTGTCTAGAGCTTTGGAAGTGATCTTAGAGCCTTACACGTCTAAAGGAGGGAACAGGGCCGGAGATTGGACTTGAGAAGGATTTGTTGCCCAAAATGGGCCCAATTCAGAAACTTAAAGTTTCAAACATCCTAAAAAGAATTTGGTGCCAAAATCTGACCCGATTCTGAACCTTAAAGTTCTTGCATCTTGAAAAGAATTTGGTGCAAAAATCGGGCCCGATTCTGAATCTTAAAGTCTGAATCTTAAATCCGGAAAAGAATTTGGTGCCCAAATTGGGGCCGATTCTGAAACTTAAAATTCGAAACATTCTGAAAAAAATTTGGTGTCAAAATCGGGCCCTATTCTGAATCTTAGACTTACAAACATCCTGAAAGGAATTTGGTGCCCAAATTGGGCCCGATTTTGAAACTTAAAGTTCCGAATATAATGAAAAGAATTTGGTGTCAAAATCGGGCCCTATTCTGAATCTTAAACTTACAAACATCCTGAAAGGAATTTGGTGCCCAAATTGGGCCCGATTCTGAGACTTTAAGTTCGAAACATTCTTAAAGGATTTGGTGCCTAAATTGGGCTTAATTCTAAAACAAAAGCTTTCAAACATCCTGAAATGACAAAAGTCTAGGTCTTAAAAGTGCAAAATGAAAATGTCCATCTTGAAAAATCTTGATATGAACTTTGTATCAAAATTTTCAAAAGGCGTACGATTTTGCGACCAAAGTTCGACAGTTTATATACAAAGGAGGGTCACAGATTGTGCGGCATGCCCCTTACTACATTTTAGTGACTCAATTTTTGGATATTGTTTTGGATTTGTAGACATTTTGAATTTGGAGACTTTCCCTTTTTTGATTTTGTAATTTAGAATTATGGTCCAAGAACATCACAGGCTCAGATATAAAAATGGAAAGCTCTTCACCAACTCCGACAACACCTTTGGCCACCAAAGAACCGACTTACCTAAGAAGTCAACTTTCATTCCACCTGAGTACGCGTCAAATGTATAGGCCACGCTGCGCTCAATCTTCGGCATTTGCTCCTGAGTGTAGTTGTGAACTTTCTTATAATGAAATTGAAGACACTGTTTTGTTGTAAACGCCGCTGTGCACTCCGCCTCGGCACACCTGCAAAGAAAACCGCAAGAAAGCAAAAAAAGAAAAGAGAGAAAACCAAAACGGCCGTCAGTACTTCAAAAAAATGTCCAAGGAAATGCTGTTGAAAATTGTATACTTAAATGGCCGAACGCCCGAATGCGTTAACATATGAATTTTCAGATTGCTCCGATTTTGGAAGAGCTTCTGACACCGCGGGCAACTAACCACAGCTGAGTTCCGGCTGTGAACCTCCTTGGAGTGGCGCTGCAAGGCCGCCCGAGATCCTAGAAGTTTTGAACATAATTTACACTGAAAATCTCGTAAAACTTCAGCCATATCTAAAATGAAATCATGAAGAAATAAATTGCTTTTTGGTGATTTTTTTAATGAGAAATGAATGGATTTGATGCTATTGTATGGATATTTGTGTGTCTTTGAATGCTATGGTTAATTCGAATCTAGTGGATTGCGGTGATTGGTGGAAATTTTGAAACAAATCTAAACTACGACTGTACTGTAGGCGGTGGGGTGAGATATAAGCATGCACATGAAGGAAAAATAGACGAACAAAAAGGTTGCGTTTGATGGTTGTTTGCAAAGGAAAATTTGGAAGCTAAAAACATAAACAACTGTCAGTTGGGAAAACTTCAATTGGATTCTAATTTCTTAAAATTTTCGAATGAGCTGTTGAGGGTTGTTGTCTTAAAATTTTGAATAGAAGTGGGTTTTTGAATGTAGTCAGCGAAAGGAGGGCCAGTCTTTAAGGGATTTTGTTTTAAAGTGTGCGCATGATGTGAAGAGTTATGTGGATGAAGTAAGCGATCATGGAATGGGAAATTATAGCGACTTTTCTTCCTTTGAAGCTTGCTCTGCCTGCCTATTGCATATGTTTACTGACAACTGGCCTCTCAAACCTCGGTAAATATTTTCATTTTTGCAAAATTGTAGATTTCTACTTAGTTTGAAATATTCAGTCGAAAGTTAAGTTTTTTAAAAGTCTGATATCTGCTATGTCAGTATTTGGATGTTGGTACATTCAATGAGGGAAGACTCTAAAAAAATCACTGAACAAAGCTTTCGTGTTCCAAGTGCGTCAGCCCACACGCAGAAGGTCTATGTTCGATTCTCGGACGGGACACCTCGCATTTTATCACGGCACCACCACTTTCGAGTTGCTGTCAACCCTCAAAGAGTATCAATCGTCTATGAAAAGCTCGGAGTCGGCAAAAAATTGTAGGTCCCTATACTCATGGAAGAACAGTAGCACGCACAACACGAGTAGCTGTTGTAGAAGCTCGGTCCTGATCTCTTGTGGACTGGAGTGCCACTCAATTATTATTATTATTAGGATCTGAGAAACGGACAAAAATTGAAGATGGTGCATAGTGTCGCTTAGTTTCTTTTAGGATTAGCGAAATTTCGGGACTATATGGAAAAACTGAAATAGAGTGGAAATGATATTTTCTTATTAAACTAGAAGATCCTTAATAAAGTGAAATAAAAATTCAAAAACTTTAAGCTGCATTAAAATTACACTAGTCCAGTTTTGAGAACCGAACGGGTAGATGGCGACAGAACTAGGGAGCCAAATACTGCGTGAACAGCAATACTAGGTCTGTTCAAAAAAGTATGTGAAATTTCATTTATCTCAAAATGTGTTAATTTTTTCGTCAATTTCTATTTTGTAGTCACCCTCAGATATATATAACTTGTGCACATTTTGGTATGCCCTTGAGTTTTTTTTGTGATTTGTATTTCCTCAATCTTTGTATGTCCTCAATCGTCGCAACGTCATCCTTCAATCATAGGAACAGGAAAACGACGCAGGGGCCAAATCTGGTGAATGGATCGCCGTTAACGTTATTCAACAATTCCTTAGCGGGATTTTTTTGGTCAAAAATTTGCAATTTTGAAACGAGCTTCGCTGCCATACGCTTCGTGCCAAAATTTTCCCAAGAGTCAACCGAAGATGCCGTTACTTCCCTTTTAGTGATTCGAAGATTCTTCACAACAATTTTCTTCACTTTCTTCATTGTCGGTTGTTGATGTGATGGGGCGCTCAGGAGGGCCCTCGTCATTCACATCTTCTCGACCTCAATCGAGACAATTAAAAAAAGTGATGCCTCGAAGAAAATAAGAGATATTGAGACTGCGAACCGAAAATGAGGCTCTCCCCGACGTGCTTACTCATTACTTCACGTCAAAGTGAAAAAGCAAGTTAAACCCTCTGGGTGGTCGTCGTGGCGTAGTTGGTTTTAGATCCAGCCAAGGTTCTAGCTTTAATTCCGGAACGGAACACCTCCACACCTCTATGAAAAGCTTCTCAAATCTCGCCGCTCGGAGTCGGCAAAAAACTGTAGGTCCCTTCAACTCGTGAGAGAACAGTAGCGCGAACAACACGAGTATTTGTTGTAAAGGCTAGGCTCGGTCCCTTGTGGGTTGTAGTGTCACTTAATATTAAAGCTTTACTGATGTCGTAAGGCACATCATCAAAATGCACAATAAGTCGAAAATATTGTTCCGTGTAAGTGCAAGTGGAACTGATGAGCCGAATTTAAACATTTTTCCGGCGGTCGCAGAAATTGAAAGTGTCCTACACCTTACTGTAGCGCAACTCTATCCGTGTAAAGTTTAACTTACGCAGCAATTAAAGCCGTTGCAACCATACAATGTAACCGTTTGGTGTAGTTAATGGTCGAAAGGTGTCATTGGTCTGTACTTCTTCGAAAACGCTAATGGGTGCACAGTTCCAATCAAATTGAAGCGATATGGCGATTGCAAACTATCTGAAAAGCATATTTGGATGATTTGGTCCCAATAACATGGGGCAACAAAAAAAAAAAAAAAAGGCCAGATATGGCTTTAGTACGTAAGAAGTCTCCTACTGGCGTTATTTTACTTGTTGGCAAAGTCAATTGGCCACCAAGATCATGAAATTAGACATGTGGCACTATGGCTAGGCCATGTAGTTCGTATGGATACCACTGCTCCGGCCCGAAAAGTCCTCAAATCCGAATCATTGGGACAACACAAGAGAGGACGGCCTAGGCTAAGGTGGTGCACACAAGTGGAGAAGTACCTCAACCAACTAGAAGGGCGCAACTGGATGCAGCTGCTGAGAGATCATGCTAGCTGGAGACACATCTTGGTTGAGGCTCAGGTCCACCCCAGACTGTAGCGTTAGTAAAAGAAGAAAAAGAAGACTACACAAAAGGCGTTCTCTCGCGTCAAATCCTCGCATTAATTACCATTACTGTCGTTTTGATAGAGGGGCCGGTTTAAATGTACCTCAAATGAGGTACATTCCCGAAGCAGCTGTTTAGATAAGAAATGTATCAATGCACGTGCTTTATCAAGGTTAACTTTCGAAACCGAAAGGTTTTCAGTCTCTGAACCCAATTTTGGGACCTTCAAAGTGTGTGTCAAAGAACTTATGTAACAACGGCGACGGCAATTTTATATCCTATCCAATAATCGTTATTGACAAATTAAAATGGAAAATGAAGAAAAAATAATTGAAAGGTTTATTGAAAAGATGATTGCATGAGCGAGAAGTATTTTAAGTCCATAACAATCCTCAAGTGGAAAAGAGTTTTCTTTGAATAGGGGCAGGGATGATTGTTCTGCAGAAGACTGTCGCACAGGACTAAGACTAAGACTTTTATCGAATGCAGTCATCTGTCGTTTTTTGTGATTCCCCATAGGATTCGATACAACTCCGTGAAAGCAACATGCCCAGTGAAGAAGAATTCAAGTGGATCACCAAAAGTAAAATATTCCGTGGCATACTTTCGGGCGCTGTTTAAACAGAGAACGTTTGCACTCAACTTGAGTGGAATTTGGAACCCGAATGAGTTCGCATTCAAAAAATAATTCAACTGCAGTGTGCCTCGAATATTGGAATTTGAAAAACGAAAAAATGAATATTTGCATTTCACTGTATTCCTTTTTTTCTTTTTCTGCTTCAGTCAGAATTCATTCATTGCAAACAGTTCTCTGTTGAAGATGTCTAAGTTCCCTTAAGATGGGATACACTCTTGAACACAGTTTGGACTCAACAAGTAAGCGTTGACGTGTTGACTATCATCTGTATGCTCTTCCCGCCTTTTTCTTTCAAAATCTGATCACAGCCTCTCACAAAACACTTACATTCAGCAGACGTTTATCTAGGAACGCAGCATCTCAAACATCTGGTTACGTTTGAATGAATTTCAGTGCAAACCACGCCTCCACTACGCACTCTCTACTCAATTAAACATGCTCAAAATGAACAATGATACAAAATGCTCAACTCAAAAATGCACAACAAATTCACAGCGCTAGCTATTGTCGTTAGGCAACGGTTCGTCTTACCGCTATGCATTCGCTTTATGTGAACTTTCAGCTTCTGCGGCTGGCAGAATTTCCGTCCGCAGAAGTCGCACAGAGGTCTGGCACGTTGGGGATTCGCACTGCAGCCATAGGTGCGGTGCATTTCCAAGTAGTTGAGTCGTAAGAAGAATTTATTACAAAATTGGCACTGATATGCGCCCTTGCCTTCGTGCATCTCGGCGGCGTGCTTCATGATGTTGTCCTTGCCGAGGACCGCCTCCCCGCACACCTTGCAGTGGTATTTGCGGATGGTGAGGCTGAACGAGGGATCGTGAAACACCGAACAGTGGGTGCGGTAGTAGAGGGGATGCTCGAACTTGATGTTGCATCCGCCACAATCTGAAAAAGAGTGAAGTGTGAGAGAAGTCTTAGGACGGCAACATGACTGTACTCACTTGTCTTCTCGGTGTGCTTCTTCCGCCACATGGTGTTGCAGTCGTCGCTCCAGTAGAGCAGTTCGAATCCGGCCTTCAGATCCCTGCAGGTCACCAAGAAGGCCTGGCGATCGATGGACACGAGGTTGGCGTTGCGCTCCTCGTAGGACAACGCTGGTCGGATGAATCGCAGCCAGTTTGAGGTGTTAGGGTCGTCGCAGGATATCAGGTCTGACTTGCGGTCTCCCTCGCAGATCTCGAAGATCGTCTTCATGTTGCTGTCGTCGGGGATGTCGTTGACTTGCACCGGCTTGCCGATGATCGGACCCAGCTTCGTGAATGGCGGGATGTCCGTTTTTGCGAAGACGCCATAGGTGTTCGCTTCGACTGTCCTGAGCTCGAACTCGTTGGGAACGGACGCCTCAGCGAAGGTGATCGTTGGCACCTTCTGATCTTCTGACGTCTGAGAACTGTTGTCGTCCTCTTGGTCATTGTCGTCACCGCACTCGTCGTGCCTTTGGGCGTTAGTTTTCAGCTTCTCCAGAGCCTCGATGTTCTTTCTCTCGATCCACGTAGACAGGTCCATGGTGTCCTTGATGTAGCAGACGGCGTTTCGCAGAGGGCAGTGATCGTAGTCGTGAACCACCGTGCAGTCGCGACAGGATCGCATCCCGTAGCCGCCGGCTCCGTTCTCGTTGTGTTCGTCGTCCTCTTCGATGAAGTTCTGCTCGTTTTTAATTTCAGTCGCCAGCATCCCTTCATCCCCCTCCTCACCCTCTTCTCCGTCGTCATCGTAGTCCTCATCTTCCTCGGCCTGGGTCTCTTGCTGTTGCTGCGGGAGTTGGAGATGCTTGATCTTTCCATTAAACGACTGCCCCTTGGGAGCCTTCTTGCTTTTTGATCGGTCCCGCACTCGAAAACTCTTGTCGGGCCGCACAACAGCCGCTGCTGGAGGTTCTTCTTCCTCGTTGTCGTTCTCGTTCTCCTCGTCTTCATCGTACTCATCATCGTCCTCGGCGTCGCTGGGATTAAAGATCTGATAGCTCTCCGCGGAGGTCTTTTTCAAGCACAGTGCACTCTTGAAAGTGTCGTTCTGTATGCTCGCCGATTTCTCGGCGAGTTCGCTTTTGATTTTCTCAGCAATACGACAGTCGAGCACTTCGGGGAGTGTCTCGTTGTCAAGGCTGCTGCTGATCGATTTATCCTGAGCATCGTGTTTTGGAAGTTTTAGCGTAAAGTTGGAGAAGTCTTTCGCTTTGTTGAAGCCGTTGAGTGGATCGTGGAATTGAACGCGTTTCTTTCCCTTTGGGCCGGGCTTTGTCAGCGGCAGCGGATCATTGCAGTTCTCCGACTGACTATTGCTGAAGTCCTTGGCGCTGATGTTCGATTCTACTTTGAAATTCGGGAAATTCTTTGTGGTGGATGATATCGATGGCAGGCTGAAAGTAAGAGAGAATATTTTGATTTGAATTTGGTTGTCTAATATTATTTTTTCAAGTGTTAATTTTCATGTGAAGCAGGGGCCGCTTATGGAGATGCTAACCAAACTACAGGAAGGGAGAGACTTGTAAAAAAGATTTTCGTCATACAGTGTATACGACAATTAACAAAACACTTTTAAAAAGATGAGCTATGGCAAACCATTATGACGTCGGAACATTCTGAACATCCAGCATTGTCTCTACAAACGAATTGTCTACGTAAGAGTTCGTTAGCATAGTGATGCCACAGCTGTCACTTTGTGAATTTTGACGAGTTAACAATGGATTTTATGGCAAGATAGCCAACGAAGGTAAGTCAAAGACTAATAATCATAAGAGTGTAAAAGGAAAATGTGTGACAGTTGATCCCTCGTCAACTGAGGACCTGAAGTAATGTTGAGCCTGAAGTAAGTCCCAAACCAAAAGGGACTTAGTCTATGATCTACAGATTTTGCTGATGATATGTGCCATACAAGGAAGACCACAAGCCCATAAAAAGTTCTGTCAGCATACTGTGTGGTGAGACTGAGACCCTTCTAAAGATCAGCGAATTAAAAATGTTATGCCCATCACATTTTCATCGACATTAAAGCCGCGTACATCTGTGCCCTAAGCAAGAAGCTTGCTGTGCAATGCTGTTTTGGTACTGTAAAGGATAATTTGGAGCAAATATGTAAACACTAAAGACATTTACATTAGTACAACTGTCGGTCTAAATCTTCATCTTTGCGCGTTCTCCTCAGGATGTCATAGGAGCACTTATAGCCATTAAAGAATAAGCAGATGAAGCTGAAGCTGGTCTTGCTTTGAATTGCTATAAAAATTAGTATGCATCATCTCAACAAAATTTCACTATCGATAGCTACTAGAGCTTGTTCAGGAGTTTTGCCATTTTGGGGTGAACTCTGTAAACGATATCTTAGCAGAGAGTCTTTGTGAGATAGCCCTTAGCAACCGATGATATTCTAGTTATCAATGACGGTCAAAATATCTTGGACTGAGGTACTAACAGGATGTTGTTTGGAAAGCTTATTTTTTGTCGATCTTCTTGTATAAAGTCGAATGTGTGACGGTTAGTGCGAGAAAAAATTCTGCGACGAACATATCGTCGTGTTTGTGAGGAGGATGAATGGAGCGGTAGATACAAACGCAGACCCTACCAGCTGTACCAAGATGTGGACAAAGTCTAAATGAAACCATTGACTACACTGGCTCGCTCGAATGGACTAGAGCCCTCCACATAAGAGGGTCGTCGAAGTCGAAGTGCTCCAAGTTCAAGAAGAAAGGGAAGACCGATCCGCTGTAAGAAATAGAAAGTGATCGCGGACACGAAGGAAGTTGGATTTGAGGACTGAGAGTCGCGAAACTTTTAAGGACCATTGAAGTTGAAAAGTAGGTCATACTCGAAGTCATTAAGGATCAGCGATCCTGCCTGATAAGAAGAAGACTTATGTAACGATGCAAGTTTTATATAGTCGATTGATTTGTGTACTGGGTGACTTGTGTGTCACAATGTTCAGCAAGAATTTTTATTTCCACAAGGAGAGATTTCATGAGTCGAAATTTAAAATGTTGAAAGAAGAAGATGGCGCACAAGATACCGAAATCCGATATCCAGAAATGCCTTAAATTTTACAATCCAAAAATTCCAAATCCAATTTCTTTAATCATTTCCCGCATAAGCTTTCAAATTTAATAATTTTGGGGATTTTTATCCAGTACATTGATTTTTAAGGATTTTGGGATTCTGCCCATCTTCCTCCCTGAGATCTTTTTTAATATATTTTTCCTTAAAAAATAACAAGTCTGTGTCAAACAAGTCTGAACCAATGCCAAGCTTTACAGCAACACGAAGTTGAACTGATCGTATGGACGATCTCTCACTCAACTCAAGTGTTTTTTAATGTTGTCAGTAACTCGAAGGAGACGGGAAAGGCCATACAAAGCGTGGAAGACTTTTTTTCTCAAGTCTAGAAGGAAGTTTAGACGGTGGCGCACTGTGTCACTGCAGAATAAAATATCCTGCCAGCAAAAAAAGTGTTTGAATGAGCCTCAAAGAAGACGGTAGAGGTAAGGTATTAAAGTTAACTAAAAATGTTTAATTCCTTATTGTGAGCATAATTCCAATTAGTAAACTGGAGTCTCGGTATCAACTCTCGATAGAAATTTAATCATGTTGCACGGCGCCATATGTTATTTCTTTTCTCATTTTTTGGCAGTACCTAGTTCGAGAAGCTCAAAACGTGGTCCGCGGTTCGCATGCGTCTCTTTATTCATTTTATTGCGGGTGAGAGATAAAAGACGCTTCAACTAGGTAATTTTGTTTTGGACCAAAATGTAAGCAATTAATATGAAAAATAAAGTGAGTGACACTACTGCCGAAAAGGGACCAAGGCCTAGCTTCTCCAATAACCACTTGTATTGTTCTATCACAAGAAGAGGGGGCCTACAGTTTCTTGCCCACTTCCAAAGGCGAAATGTGTGATGCTGGAAAATAAGTATTATACTTTGTATTGTCAGTAACACGAAAGATGAAAGAGAAAAGTGTTGCAGCCACGCTAGTCAACTACCTTAATGTTAGATTCAACAAGTTCTTTTTGTTCTTCTACTGTTGCTACATTTAGGGATGGACCTGGGCTCCAACCAAAATACCTTTCCAGATTGCATCTCTCGCCAGCTGTCCCCAATTGCGCTCTCCAAGCTGGTTAAGGTCCTTCTCCACTTGTGGGCGCCATCTCAACCTAGGCCGTCCTGTGTTGCGTTATCCCAAAAGCACGGATTTGAAGACTTTTCGGGTCGGAGCTCTACTTGACTTAGCCATCTTAAGAATTGTATTCGAAGACACTTGACCAGGCGTACATAACCGTACAGCCAATAAGGTCCTCGTTGAATTTTCTCCTCCAGACGCCATCAACGCAAACAGGACCAAAAATCGCACACAGAACTTTTCTCTCAAACAAACAAATTCTCATCCACTTTTAGTAAAGTTCAAGTTTCAGCATCGTTAAGAAGATCTGGGATGGAACAAACCCAGTCTTCGAAAGAGGGCTCTACTACTCCATTGCCTCTTGATCCTACAAAAACAGCGATTGGCAAAAGTGATTCTACGTTTGATTTCGGTAATGATGTTGTTGTCCCTATTTATCGTGATGCCGAGGAAGTCCTTGACAATTTCGAAATTTCTGCTGCCTAGTAGTACCCACTGCCTGAGACGTCGATGTTGTGTGTCCTTCCTCGATGACAGCATATACTTCTTCTTCTTCCCCTCATTTATCGCCAAACCCATTTTACCTGTTTCCGCTTCAATGCCAGCAAACGCCTCATTGACGTTTCACTTTGTTCGTCGGATCACATCAATGTCGTCGGCTTAAGTTAGCAGTTGAACGGACTTTTGGAAGATCGCGCCTCTGGTATTGACTTGTGAGTTACGCACGATCTTCTCAAGAATTATATTGAAGAAGTCACATGACAGTGAGTCGCCTTGTCTTTTTGACCTTGAAGGTGTCGGTGAGTTCGTTACCGCTCTTGACGGAGCAGCAAGAATTCTCTATTGTCATCGACCACAATCTAACAAGTTTAGTAGGAATGATAAAATAAGACATGGCACTGTATACTTCGTCTCTATGCACGCTGTCATATGTGGCCTTAAAATCGACGAATAGATGGTCTGTGTCGATCTGTTCTTCTTAGGTCTAGGATCTGCTGTAGTGTGAAGATTTGGTCGATGTTGGACTTCCCTGGCCTGAAAGCATGCTGAGAGGGACCTATCAGGTTGTTGACGAATGGTTTCAGGCATCCACACAGTACGACAGAGGGGATCTTGTAAGCGATGTTAAAGAGACTGATTCCTCGGTAATTGTCACAGTCAAAGGGATCTCCTAACTTGGAGGCCAGGCAAATGAAGCTTGGATTCAGTGGAATCATCATTCAACATATGCAGCTATTAAAGTCGATGAAGCTGCCAGGATCACTGTTGGAGAGTGCAAAAATGTTCACAAATGTTCCTGCATTGTGACTGATGGTGCTTAAACAATGACAAAATAAGTAAAAGGTTTCTGAATGCCTTACTCAGAATGGTATTGATTGTCAACTGCATCATTAACCAAGAAGCTTTGTGCCTAGAATCTATTCAATAAATCTGATCATGGGCGGCTTCAACGCTACGAATCATTTCGAATTTCTTTATCGAATTCGATGCAGCGGATGGAGATTGTTTTGCACTCAAAAATTAGATAGGAACTGGTAAGAGAGTTTATTTAGATCTGAGAAAGAAGATTATTATATTACTTAAAGCGAAAATCTGATGCCACAGATGTAGAAAAGAAGCTGCAAGATGTTCAACTTTGTGTGGAAAGGGTTGATCACATAAGTGTGAAAGCAGCGGTGTAGTGTGCTAGTGCGTCGACTCACATGCCGAAAGTCCCAGGTTAGATTTCTGGACTGACCACGTCGCATTTTTCACGGCCATACCTGTTTCGAGTTGCTAACAATACTCAAAGAGTACTAATTGTCTATGAAAATCTTCTCAAATCCCTCCAGAGTCGGTAAGAAACTGTAAGTCCCCTCCACTCGTGAGAAAAAAATACCACGCACAATGCGAGTAGTTGAACAAAAGACTAGGCCCATGTCTCTTGTGGACAGAAGTGACGCTCAATTGTCATCGACTCGTCACATACACGAAATAAATTTTTACCTCGAGTTAAAAAGAACTTTATCCAAACACGGAAACATTGGGAACATTCGTTAAAAAAAAACACGATACTTAGCACAAAGAGTACATTAGTCAAGTAATCTTGAAGTCTGAACGATGTGTAACTTCTAGGAACTAGGGAGAACCTTAAGCGATCCACAATCCCAATCCTGACACGAGAGCAGACTCAAAATTGGAATAAATGATTTCATGAAACCTACTTTGCTAGTTAATGAAGATGGGGAGTATGTTGGGCCACCAGTTCTCGTTGAATATCATATTGGTCAGTACGTGACTCCAGTCTGAACTAGCCTGCTGTAGCTGCCATTGAATTATAAGATCTTCTCCGTATGTGAGAGAACAATTAGAGCGACCAAACGAATGAATGGATTTGAATCCCAGATCAGGAGATTTTGATCGGCAAGCATTTTTAGTTCACAAATTGGAATCGTCTTAGAATCTTGAATTTGGATACTTGGAACTACAATATCTGGATGGTGACATAGTCCACAAAGGACCCGGGATTGACTACTATATCTTCTAGCGTACACGTCTTATGCAAACTCTAGCTTATGTCAAACAAACAGAAAGGGGGAGGACGGTTGAATAGGTTCTAAATTATTTCGTAAATATTCAAAAACTGCAGTCACTTCAAAAACGAGTTCTTTCTTTTGTTTTGGAGCATAGTATTGAAATTTTGCATTCAATCGATCAGTAGCCCAGTGCATCACCAGAAATCAAAGAAATCGTTGCACATCCCCATCAGCAGATTTAATAATGCGTAAAAGGGAAACGTTTCCACAATCGAACAATTAAGCACAAAGTTCCGAAACAATTTCCAAATCATCGTCCCAATTAACTGCAATTTAAAGCAAGCTCGGCAATTTGCATTTTTCACCCCAAGGGTACTCTACCTAAAATGCACACAACAGGTATGATTAACTTAATTCAACTGAACCAGCCACCACCTTAAAGTGCTTAAATCCACCATTCACTCGGATGTTCCACCTCAAACGTGTGTCACAAGAAATCTGCGTGCTCTTTAAAGCGATGATTTTCCACTGAAAAGTGCGCCTCCGCTATGAATTTCTCGGATGAAACACTTGCCTCGTATCACTTTCACACTTGAGCACTTCAACCTCAAATTTCTGAGAGATGACGCCTTCGTTCCGAAGAGAATGAAAAAAAATAACACGGCTCCAATGAGTCTCTCCTTGTCGACGCAGACAATCGTTTTTGATTCCTCAAGTCGCTAACGCGTGTGTGGGTTTGGTAGCTCTTCACCCAAGTGGACTCTACACTTACCTTGAACTTCGTTCGGTATCGTTTTCGGCTAAATTCAAGAGATATGCAACGAACTCGACGTCATTCTTAAAGGCCAGCCGCGTCCTGGTGACCTCCCATTTTTCAGCATTTTTCGTGCCAATGTAAATATTTTTGCTGTAATTCTGATGGCGATACTTTTTACTGCCCCCACCACCACTTCCAGCACTACCACAAGCACTGCCTCCACCACCACCGCCATTACCACCTCCCCCGATGATGCTTCCACCACCACCACCGCCACCGCCGCCGCCGCCGCCTCCGCCACCGCCCAATCCACCTGTGGTGGTTGCCGCACTCGCATTGCTTAGGCTCGCACTGGCACAGCGCACATCACTGAAACTATTCACCAACACATCACTGACGGCCCCACCTGCCCCGGATGCAGATGTGCCCAAACCGACAATGCCACCAACACCACCGCCACCGCCACTGGTGCTGCCGATGGCACCCGAAACTGCATCTAATGCGTTACTACCCTCGTTGTTGCCGTTCACATTAGTGTCACCGCCGCCTATTTCGGATGCTGCCTGCGACGAGGAGCAGCCTCCATTAATGCTGCCCCCACTAACGCCACCACCACCACCGACACTAGCGCCACCGCCACCGCCCCCACCGCTGAGACCATCACCGGCGCCACTGTTTGTCACCGAACCGAGCCCGCCGCGATTTAGGAATATGCTGCGCGAATTCAGGCTATTCTCCGAGCTGTCGTTAAAGTCGAATGCACTAAAGTCCGCGTTCGATTTCGACATAGCGCTGCTATCCTCTTTCCACCACCGACCAACCCCCTACCGCTGCTCTGTCGTCGCACTACTCTTGGCTGAGGAATCGTCCTTTACACGTCGTCGTCGTAGTTGTCGTTGCCGTATGCCAGGCACCTCTCTGTAACGTACACTCGCTGCGCGCCGATTCACATTTTATTTATAGGCGATGATGGTGATGACTTTTCGTCTCCACTCCACTCGAGGATGCTGCTGTCCTTCTGTCGATGCCTTCCATATTTTTTCCTCAAAAAAATGTACTTTTTGTTTCTTTTCCACGGCTGCACGATTTTTGGGAACGTTTTTTGCGCTCACGAAAGCACCACAACACACCGCGGCCCTGACATGCCCCCTACAAGTTCGAACACAGTTTTGGGCTTGGGTTTCCTTCAAATGCTCGCACTGCACCCTGCACAGAGCCGAGAGAACGCACTACGGTCGCGAAAAATTCCAGCAAACGGTTGCACCTCACGCAGTCGGGCCAGCCCTCATCCGAAGGGATGGGCCAGCGCCAGCAGAGGCTTTTTCCCCGAGCATTGCAAGGCTCGACTTTAAGGAATTTTGATATTTTCACTTTTTCAGCGGAGTTATCGCCTTTTTTGGAATTTTTTTCCACCCTCGATGGGGCGACAGCTCCCGGATGCACAGTCTGTACGCGACGGAGGATAATGGATTCCGAGTCCAGCTACCCGATGATGGCGAGATGAAAACGGAAAAAAGGAGGAAAAACTGAAACGAAAAAAAAAATTGTCGAAATCCTTACGGTCCGAGCACGCTCGCGAAAATATCCTTCAATCAATATCGGAGTGCACGGGTATTTAGCGAAATGTTCGTGTTTTCGTTGGCGTTTGTTAATCACTTTCGAAGGAGGAAGGACGAGCACTTGAGAATTTATTTCAGCGGAATCTTGGGTTTTTTTCCTACTCCGTGCCACTTAAAGTCGGAACAAAACTTTTATTTATGTTGGACAAAAGTTGCTGTCAGAACGAAAGTTTTTGCCACCCGTCTTCGTCCTGTTTTGCACATCTCGTTCTTTTTCTTTGTCGTCTTTTTCTGTGTGCGTTTCCTTCGGTTTCCTCGTCTATGTTGGCCATTTGCTCTAGTGCTCAGCCGCTTTCGTGTTTTATGTTAGTATCCTTTCGGAATGTTTATTGTTCTTGTTTGTGTTGGTCATAAATCGTGTGTAGTTTATGTAGCCATCAATTGGGATGTACGACTGTGTGTGAGGGGGTGTGTGCGTGTATGCTTCTGCTGTTGATGGGATGAAGAGAAATGATTGTGCCGTGAGAGAGCGATTGTGTTTTGATTTCACTGTGTTGGTTTTGTGAGTGTGGCAGGGAGGGGGAGTTGTGATGAGCTGGTGCTGCTGTGGCTGCTGGTGCTCCTGTTGGCGCTGATGTCGCTGTATACCGTGGTAAGAGAAAGTGGTGAAGTTTGGTCGGTGAAAGCACAATGGAAGGACATCTTGATTTTGGGGCAAAATGCTTTGCACATGGTAGTAGATTATTAGTGTAAAGAAAGTACTATTTCCTGTGTTTTTGCTTAATAAAAATATTTGTAAGATTAGTAATTTTCAAGGACATGTCTGAAATGATTTATATGCTTGACTTTTACCAAAAAAGGCGTTCTGTTAAGTGGACATTTTCATAAAATCGAACAGTTGCTCGAAAACCTGTGCTGCCAAGCGTTAGATTTCTAGCGTGAATGTTTTAAGTTATTAATTCGAAAAATTTATAATAGTAAGAATGGTAAAATAGTGAATAAAGCAAAATGTTTTCAGGGAATTATTTAAATAATTTTTTTTTTTTTTTTTGAAAGAAGGATCTATGAAGACTATGTGTGAAACAAAATATCGGTCAAATGCTCCACATGGCTTCTGTGGAATACCTCTATCCGATTGTCCATATTTTCAATGACTCTGAGACATAATTGATCAATGTCGTTCTTCTTTTTCTTCTTGTGGCGCTACAGTCCAAGGTGGACATGGGCCTCAACTGCCTCAAGTTCGACACTCCAAGTTTGTTGAGGTCCTTATCCACTTGATTGCGCCACCTTAGCCTATTCCGTCCTCTGTTGCGTTGTCCCAATGGCTTAGATTCGAAGACTTTTCGGGCCGGAGCAGTAGTATCCATACGCTCTACATTGCCTAGCCATCTTAAGCGTTGTATCCGAAGACGCTTGACCATGTGCATGTCGCTGTACAGCGACATAGAGTTCGTTTAATCTTTTCTTCCAGATGCCATCAACGCAAAAAGGACCAAAAATCGCACGCGAAACCTTTCTCTCGAAAAGACCAAGACCTTCCTCATTCGCTTTTACAATGTCGTAAATGTGTCGAATTATCGCATCCATTAGCGTTCAGTTGTCCTTAGCATACTGGCGTTCAGAAAGAAGTTCAAGAGCAATTGTTTCGTTGATTATTGAGAAGTGGCACTATTCTGTTAGAAGCACATATCAGATTCATATCTTCAGTTTCTGGTCATGAGAAATCCGTTATGATCTCGCGGTAGCTAACACCATTCAAGGGAACTTCCTAGCTGACCCCATTTTCGAAGAAGTACGACCGGATGACACCGCCAGCCCGTAAACCGCACCAAATAGTCACTCTTTGTGAAGGCATGGTTTGGTCACATTTGAACGCACATATTCGTAAAAGGCTTCGACAATCTAAAAGCTCTACTCAATACTGTACCTCTCAATGGTTGAATTTGTCAAATACAGAAACAAAGAAATGTCAAATTAAGATGGACAAAACAACTTGACGTTAAAATGTTTATCTCTCTCTCTCTCTCTCAGCAGCCGTCTTTTCTACATGGTACTCGATTCTTTATTTTCGAAAAAAAAAACAAAAAAATTATTCTTTTGCATAGTCCACATTTTGTGTGGACATAATTAAGTTTTGAAGAATGAGTTTAAAATGGTTTTGATACATGACCGAAATTACAAAATCTGTCCAAACTTTGATCCGTGTGTGATCCGAAATACTTCAAAATACTAATTGCTTTAAATAGATCTGAAATTCGTCTGATTGCTGAAACTAAAGCTTAGTGTTGTCTGATCGGTGAATGCCCAAGCAGAGTAGAAGCCTGTAGTAGCTGCCTAGGCGAAGAAGAAGATGAAGCGATCCTTTTAAATATTACATTAATTGGTCGAGGTCCCTCTCTAGACTTAAGTACTCCAACTTCGGTTGCGTTTTATCGATGGCTCGTATTGAAATATTTTTCATTTGAATGTCCAAGTTTCTGTGCCATATAGGAAGATTCAAACGAATTTTTTCTTACGTTCGATGTTTACAAGTTTTTATGTTTAATATTGTACAACAATAGAAAGGGGTCTATTACAGTCCAGTAGATTTTGTTTTGTTTTCTGCTGGAAATGTTTACTGAAGGTTAGACTCAAGCCTCCACGGATTCCTTCCAATACAACAACGTTGGGGAGTATTGGAAACTTTTTTTCAAATTGGGTGCTGTGTAGCTCAAACAGCGCATTCTGAGAAAAGAAGTTTAGAGAAAAACTTTTCATGAAACTAGCATACTAGTGGACAACCCACATCAGTCTTGTGCAAAAAGTGGCCACGGAGGCTGAGAGTGTGAGCCTAAGTTCACGAACATCAAGTCATCATGGCCTAAGAGGATTTTTCGTTTGAAAGTCTTAGATTTGACTTGGGCCTTAGGGCAGCGTGAATTAGACAACGAGCTCAAACCACAATCGAACGAGCTCACGCGCACCGAACATCCAAACCATATTATCAGCCGTCTTGGCGATGACAACACGTCGCCACTTCGAAGACCCAATTTGAGTCTTTTGGTGAGATTTGTGAGAAGCCGGGACGAAGTGATGCTATGCGATTAATCCAGAAACCTCAAACCATCAACAAGATCTTGAGAAAATATAGGAATTCTTTGAGTTTTGTCAGCAACTCGAAAGAGGTGGTGTCGTGAAAAAATGCGACGTGCTCTGTCCGGGAATCGAACTTAGACCTTCGGCGTGTGAGTCGACGCACTTACCACTACGCAACGGCGACTACACATGGATTGGGTTACCAAGATTAAAATTGCGATACTCTTCAAATGAAAAAAACGATCTTCATGGATGCTGTCAAGTGAGTGGTCCAAATCAATGACAAGATTCCCTTAATCACCCTCAAAGACCATTGGCGGGTTGCTAAAGAGATTGTGAGGCCATCTGGTGCAACTTGAAGTTCGATTTAATGAATTTCAGAGTGAAAAAAGTGTCTGCCAAATACTCGTATATGCCTCGACTAGTGAAACAATGCTTTGCTTTGAAAGAAGAGTGCTGAAATGATGCAATTTTTTTTCAAAGCCACCATTTAATCTGATTATAAGGTTGAAAGCCAGAAGGCAGGAAAGGACATCGTCCATCGAGGGTCTGTTGGAGCAAAATTAAGATCAACTCTACTCAATTGGTGTAAAAAACCTCCGGGTTAGTGGGAAACTAAAAAAAAAGTTAATTTTATGGAGAAGAAATTTATGTACAAACTTTTCAATTGGATTTTTTTCCAATTAAAGTTAGAATTCAGAAGCTCGGACAAATTTGCAGAAGGCTATGTATGACACTGAAACTTGGGGAATGGCATTTACTACCTATATCTGATCTTAAAAAAAGTTATGTTTTATAGTAAGAAACGTTTGCTCAGTACTGACAATAACCTGTTAAGAAAGAAGAATATAAATTTAAGTTGTTTATGCCGATTCCTGACGGTATGGTAATGTTCCTAAAAGGAGGAAAAGGAAAGCCTTATATTCAATAGATACGTACAACAAGAGTAGTTGTTGGAGAAGCCAAGCCCTTGTGGCCTGTGGTAAATTTTCATTTCCTACTGAAATCGGTCGATTTCAAACTCTTAGAACGATATTTAAAATGAAGAAAAATAAATATACTTTTTGAATAAGAAATTAGCTATCTATCTGTCAAAACTTGATCGCGTGTTGAAGAACAATATCGATCGGTCGAATCGAATTGATTTTGTTTGTGGAAAGGAAGGGCGCAGCTGAATCAAATCAGCGCTTAGACGCGTACAGTGACTATTGTCATACAACGTGATCACATGTGTAGAGCACTGGTGCCCCTAAAAACTCTGATCTGCAGCATAACGTGTTAAAGATTCTAAAAAAAGAAAAGGACAGAGTGCATTGTCAGCTCTTTGAGTGTTATCAAAAGAGGTGGTGCTTTCAAAAAAAGCGACGTCTGGGAATCGAACCTGGAAACGACGCATTTACCCACTACGACACAGCAATCACCTTAAGCTTAGTGTAATGCTTTCAAAATGTATAGTCTGTTAATGTTCCTTACGGTGGCGAAAGCTAGTTTCTTCATAGCTAGACATAGCTTGTATCGCACATAGTTGATACAGAAAAATCAGCAAAGAGCCTCATTTTCTTCTTCGCCAAATGAAAGGAAGGCCTTGTGGTTTTTGAAGAACAAAATATTCATACTTCTAATCAGATCCCCCTTCCTTTTCGTCATACATTGTAAATGAAGCACATTCACAGTGAGCATAATTTCTATGTGACGACCCAAATACTGAAGCACTTCACATATCAAGAGCCAAATGTAATCGCAGCACAAGCTCTTGGATACAGAAATACGAATCTAGGTGACAGCTCATTAACGTCAATTGAGTCATCTTTTAGCGGACAATACGGAAATTAATTTTTGTTTTGCTTCGCGTAACTGTGGGCCCTTTCGCCACAAGTGTTATATTCGCGAAGAGAGTTTCCATGGGGAGAGTGTGTGTGACAAACATGCGCACGTCAGCTTGATAGTAGCCATGACATTTTATGCTTTTCCGTCCGTGGTGAGTGGTGAAGAACCGAATTAAAAAAATTAAAATAAACATATGGACGTGGTGAAGAGCATAAAAGTGTGATGGTGGTAGTTGGGGAGTTGGGAGTCTTGGGGTAGAAGAATCAGCGATGTGTGGGTGAACGAAAGTTGAACACAGTTTTGTTTTGTTTTATTTTAACGAGTGGTGGACAGCTTTTTTTTAAAAGCGAGGGATGTGTTCAGCGGCTTACTTGTGGTGGAGACACATGGAAGGAAGTCAGATGCTGGCTTTGGAAATCTGAGAAGTTACCATTTTACATGCTATTTGCACGCTCTTAAAAACATGTCGGTAACAATTTGTCATCAGACTGTTTTAAAATGTAATACCTAATACCTATTGTATTAATCATTGCATCTGGCAACACTATAGCTTGTGAGAACGATTAGAACTTAAGCTTCGTTTTTTGGAATTTCTAAGTAAAAACACAATTTTAGATTAAAATTAATGGACGTTTAAATAAAATTGAAAATTCCATACATACTATTGAGGGTCAATATTTCTCACTTAGAGGGAACATCAATTCTCTCCCAAGCCCTTCTATATGGAGTTGAATACTGGACAAAAGCAAACAGCAGACCAACTATTTTGAAGAATTTCTTAGTCATTAATAAAGGACATTCGTTGAATTTATACAGTACATAGGTTTTTAATAACTTACTAGCTAAAAAATAACCTATAGAAATATTTGGTGCCACTACAGTCCACAAGTGACTAGGTCCTTCAGCGACTTGTGGTATTGTGCGTGCCATTTTTCACTTTCGAATAGAGAGGACCCACACCCGACTTTGACGGGGAAATTTAAAAAGCCTTACATAGAGAATTGATTCTGTTCTGAAGAAGAGCTTAATGTTCACAATGTTGAGCTTGAAATTTCAAATGCGCCTTCCTTCCGAAAGTGCCTTGGGCCATTTAATTTTTATTTAGAGGAATAACGGAATGGACTATTTAAGTTATTTTATTTTTTTAAAACAGAAAATTGACAAAAATATATGAAATTCGAAATTTGTTGTCCAAAGCCTGTCAAAAACTCAATTTGTATAATTTTCTTTTCATAATAGCCAATTTTGTATGTTCAAGCTTACAGATCAGCACTTCGAAAAGGTATGTAGTTTCAGAGAAGTTTAGCGGACGTGGCCGTCCAGTTTTTGAGCCAGGTGTCTCCCCTGCAACTTTGGGTGCAACTAAATTTTCCAGTTTATAGTTTATAGGTACTCATCTTTTAATACACTTTAAAATACGTTTTAAGTACCTTATTGTTAGAATTTCTTATTTCATTATCTCTATTGAGCCTGTAAGAAGTTCCGCATAATGCTTCAAAACCAGACCGTCAAAACAAACTCTCACAAATCCGCCTCACTTGTTTTTCTGCGAAATAAGAAAATTACACATATTTGAGTTCTGTTACTTACCACTGGCTGATATTAAATTTTTTATTGATAGTCAGATGGCCGTAAGGTCATCGTCCTTAACAGGTCGTAAGTAGTTCACCGTAAGTTGTTGTACTAGCTCTTGGTATACAAAACACGACTACTCTAAGTTGGGTACCAGCACAATAGGGCATAACTCGCAACCAGAAAGCAGATGTAAATACAATAGAGGACACTGATATCGACCGATGTGTGCAGGCAATCGCAAGGATCAAACCAACTTTCGAAGAGCTGCGGAGGTTGATAACAAGATCGAGATTTTAGCAGACAATCGATAAAATTCTTCAATCACTTCTGAGGTATTACGGACGATATGGTCCAATTACGACAGCAAACTCATATTATCATGCATGACAAATGAGGTCCATATTCATTTCGTGGTACTTGACATGGTATGCAGTCCTCATTAAGAACAACATCTGCAGCAGCTGTGGCCTTGAAGAGGAATTAAAGGGCACTTCTCACTAACTCCGTGACTGCCAGTCTAGTTCGTCGGAGACATAGTACTTATGGAGAACGTAATTCAGTTGTAATGAACCTCTATGCCGTATTTGCAGATTCAAAAAGATGATGAAATGTTTTAAGATGTGGTAAGTTACTTAAAAAATTATTAATTATGAAGGCCTCAACTATGGTAATCTCCCTAACTAGAATGGTACAAAAAATTAGAAATGTATTTAATTGATTATGTTGTCATTTTTATAAGTACGGCTGATAATTGTACATTTTGTATCCTTCGTTCTTTGAAGCCTTTTTCAGTTTTGACTTTGGTAGAATCTAATAAGATAGGAATTAGACGCTGCCATGGAAGATCTAGAAAGGATATAATGCATTTACTACTTTATGTATTTTCCCATCGCCATAAGATTTTATCTCTGTTTTGAATGTGCGTCTATTCAGCAGTGTAACGAGACCGAGGAGGCTTCGGGGACAGCTACCCCCTCAGGAATCTATGGAATTTAAAACTTTGATTCTGCTTAAAGATTGTTGATTTAAAATATCCATTCGAAACGTAATCATTACCATACCATACTATAGAGTTAATGCTGATCTTATTTGTTCGCTTTCTGACGATCATTGTAAACATGTGATTCGTTTAAAAAAATTTAATTATGAATTGAAATATTGACTTGAAATAATTTTCTTATTTCACCCATCCAATGATCACTATAAGAAAATTTCTAAAAATCTGTAATTGTTTTAACATTTCTTTTCTTTATTCACATCACGTTCAAATTAAAAACAAAATTTTTTATTATATTTTAAAAAATTAATTTTTCTGCTGCTGCCTTAATGGGCGGCTGCAAGTAGAGTTATTTCTTTGTTTTTTACTTCTCTCTTAAACTTTTAATCAGCCTTAAACCTATTCCTTGGAAATGTGGAGCTGGCGGTACAAAAAAATGTGCAGTAACGCAACGCTGTTGCTGTACGCTATACAAAGAAACCGTCCAAAGGATATGACTGGATTTATGAATCACTTGATTCAAAATCACATCTGTGACACTACGAGCATTATATGTGACAATGGAATCACTGATTGAATCAAAGTCTATTTGGCGAGATGGCGGCTACCAGACCCAAGAGATGATGGAACCTGACTGTTAGTGACAACTTGACTAGAGGCTTTATTCTGGTCTGATTATATATCTACGGGAGGTCAGGAGCCTCTGGAACTTCGGTTTCTGCCTGACCATGCGGTAAGCCCCTTAGGGAAACCCAATACCACGGGCTGAGTCGCGGTTAGTGTACTGCGATGACTGGTATTGCTTATTCTTTAACCCAGAACTGGACCGATAAGGGGACTTTCCCGGCTTAGTGTGAAGTTGCATTCTCCATCCGGGTGCTGCCACCCAGAAAGCTGCAGAGGTTTTTTGGGATGACTCACACCAAACCGAGGTGAGAAAATTGTCCCTCAAGCATGATCTTATTTGATACTTGGGTAACTAAGGCGTCTAGTCTTGCATTATCTACGACTCTTGGGAAAATGGTCACCGTGCTGTAAGCCTTTAAGATAGGGGATCACGTAAAACCAAATTCCATATCTGTACCACGAACCTTCTGAGACACCACAACACTACAAATTGGATAAAAGTTTGTCTGCGGGGTTGGTCCAAATTGTTGGCGATCACTTAGCCGCTTTTGGCAATTATAAGCCTGTTTTTCTAATTGGAAACGTGAAGCAGATCAATAAACTAAGGTAAACAAATTGGATGGCGCTACAGTTTACGGGAGATGGGAGCTTTGCTTCTTTAGCTACTCTTCTTTTTATGGTTGCTATTATTCTTTAACGAGAGGACCAATAGTTTATTATCGACTCCAAAGGTCGAAATTTAAGAAGCCTTTCATAGACAATTTGCCCTGATTGAGTGTCGAAAGAGTTGGTGTTGTGAAAAAATGCGAGATATTAAGTCAAGGATTGGAATCTGGGTCCTTTGGCGTATGAATCGACTTACTTATCCACTTCACCAAAACGGTCACAAAAATAAAACAAATCTACACATAAAACTGAGTTTTTTAGCAGTTTTACGGGGCATAGACATGAGAAGCATAGACTTAAGAAGACCATAAAGGGAAAAAGTTGTTACAAAAATCCAGATTTGAAAACAGATTTAAATTTAACGCAGGTCATGGCACAGTGTAAGTTGCGTTATTCAAAACCAAATAAAGTCACGGATAATTTAGATATACGATGGATAACCTTGAGGCTACCGAGGAGATTGCCTTTTTAAATCCCGGCCTATACCAATAAAGATAAATCGCTCTATGTCCCATAAGTCCTCGTCCTAACTTTGATTGCAAAACAAATTGCCATCCCTTCGGTTGTAAAGTGCAATTAGTAACACACAAGTCAGAATCAATTGCTGCAATTTACGACAACAGCTCCACGCCAATAATGTGTCACCATTGTCCAATGAAAAAACAAAACCCTAACAGACAAACAGAAAACAAATGAAAAAAAGCGTTTATCTCCCGCTGATTCATCAGAAACAAACCCTTGCACCCCTCTCCTCAGGGCGAAAAAAAGCTCCAATCAAGACGGAAGAGAGACAATTATCCCTTCTACACACCATTCCATCCTCTAAACTCTCTGAAACTATGGAAAACCCATTAAAGGAGTCCCTTGTGCGGTGGAGAAAGTAATCAATAAAATTCTGTGAACTTTCTCTTTTAATTTTTGTCCAAAAAAAACCCACCCCCTCCCCAACCAAGACGAAGTATATTAACCCCCTTGTGCAGTGTGAATCAAAAAAGGAAACAAATCCATCGGTGGACGAAAGAAAAGATTTAACGGTGCGTACCTAACGATTTCCGAAATTCATCCCCCATTGTGAGTCTCTCTCTCTGTCTCTCACTCATATATTCGCAGATATTCACCCACTACAAAGTGTGGGTGTGTGTGACCGTATGTGGGTAGTTTTTAGGGGAGTAACACCATGTTGGATATTTCACTCTCTTCGTGCCCTGCGCCCGCCACTGCCACCGCGAACAAGGAAAACATCATATGCCCTCAAAGAGAAGGACCAACCGACACTACACCGCCAGCCAACAAGGAAACTAATTTAGTACGAGTATTTCGAAAAAGAAAGAAAAAACTTCTCAACGAATATCCTTTCGTTTTCGTTATGTTTCTGGATTAATTCCATTTGCGAATCGGTGCCGTGTGCTTCGGTGTGTTGCTCGACCAACTGAAATATTCTCTCTGAAACCCACAAGTAACATTTCACAAAGAGACTCGCTATCAATCGAACACGTATACACGCGATTTTAGCCTCCCAACAAGAAACGAAAAAAAAAATAGTGAACAAATTGATTTGTGCAAAAATAATCGTAAATCACAAAATAATGCATCCATCAGTGAATTGATTTTTGTTTAAACAAATTGCCGCAGTGTGAGAGAGAAAGAGTGGGGGAGAGAGATTGAATTGTTGTAAAGTGTACCTTCGTGTAGTAAAACACACAAATGTGCTGATTGTGTATGTGAAGCAAAAAAAAAAAAAGATCGAATTTTATGTTTTTTTTTTTTGTTTTCAGTTTAATCATTAATTTTTACGTTTAATTTATTTCCTTTTGTCCGTTGGTTTCGTTTCGAGAAAAGAGAAGTGGGAGAAAAGTCTGTCAGTTGTCAGTCGACGACATTTTTTTTTTTCAACAAAAAAAAGAAAAAAGAAACGCAATCGACAAGCAGATAAATTAATCAATATTGTGTTTAGTGTCAATCCACGAGTTCATTTTGAGTCCAAGTATAATTTGAAAACGAACACTTGACAAAATGTGTTCATTACAACGTGAGAATTCCTAGTTCCTCTCAGAATCAAATTCAAAAAGTTTCCAGTTCGAAATTGTTTTATAATTTTTTCTGTACTTTTGCTGCATTTTACACTTTTCCAAAAAACAATCAGAAAAAACCTTAAATTCAAATTAATTCATTTTCCTACCAAAAATTTGAAAAGAAAAAAGAAAGAGAACACGAAAAAAAAACGATATACATATGTATGCAAGTTTCTAATTCTAAAATCCCGCATGTGAACAGATCAAGGACATAAGAATCATAACTTTTTCATCAACACCAACACACGCACGTCCACGTTCAAACCCACACACACACGAGAACTTTTTGAAAAAAAAAATTAAACAAGAAAAATAAACTTCATTTCTTTCTTGTCAAACTATTTGTAAACGTCATCATACGTATACACACACACGTACACGTATTTCCTTTTTCGAGACCTGGAGAGATTTTTTAAATGTATGCCTTGTGTATTTCTTGTTTCCCAAAAAAAAAAATTTGAAAATTTTCTGTTTTTTTTTGGTTTTCCTTAACTTAAATTCTTGTACTATTAGTAGAAGGAAATTATTTTTGATGTTGTTGTTGTTTTTCGTTTTTGGTTGATGTGTGTGCAAATGTGAGAAGGGTGCAATCCACCCTCATTGTGTTGTTGTCTTGTTTCCTGTGTTTCGAGTTTTTTTTTTTTTTTCGTCTCTCCCATTCACACACATCACTCCGCCGACTCCGACGATGACAACGTAATGTTATACCCTCGCACACATCATGTGCCTGGCTGGCTTTCTGTAGTTAAACAGCCAAGAAGGGAAGTTTGGTCGTATGTGGGTGCTAGGGGTTGAAAGTATTGTAGAATGCATGCAAGAGAGAAGGAAAGAAAAGTCTGCGCTGGATGGACTGGAAGAAGAAGAAGACAAAGTCTTCGACGATAATAATATAAATTGCTTTGTTTTAATGACTTGGGGTCAGGGACTGACGTACGTTTCAGTTGTTGTTGTTGTTTTTGTTTGCTATGTGCACTCATAGAAATTTAACCATATTTCATTTTGCCTGAATCATGACCCAGTCTGCAGCGTGGTCGTTTCATAATGTGAATACAGACGACAATGGGGGTTGGTTTTGAAGTTTAAAACGGTTTAAACTCGAGAGGAGAGTTATGTGGCTGAAATATTAAATTGCCGAGTGCAGCAAGAAGGTCACTTACTTAATGGGCTTCGTTGCAGACGTAAGTTGTGACCACAATTTTGTCACCACAGCGTGTTGACAGTTAGTAGGGGGGTGAATTTGACAATGCATCTCTACGCTTTCATATCCCACTAATGCCGAAGTAATTTGATTTTAATCTCACCCAGGAAAGGGGACGATTGGATTAATTGATGTGAGTCATGGGTTGAATGAACTTTATTACTTCTGTTTGAGTCAGTTGCTTGATTGAAGTGGGCAAAACAATTTTGTGGGGTCTGTGTCCATTAATATCTGCCTAGGCCTTTAAAATTCGATGAAAGATGTGGGGATTTCTTTTTGGTTTTGGCAAAAATAAGGATTCTTTGTTTGCTTATGTCGCTACCAGACCCAAATTTCTCTTAACCTTCTATTCTTCAAACCTTTGCAGTAGCTAGCCACTACTTCAAACAGCTTACTAGTGCTTAGCAGCTTACCGTCGCGATCAACTTTGACCGGCTACTATCCCATTGCTTTTATTTTTAGCACAGGGTTGCAACCATCTCTAATCTTTGCAAAAAATATTTCTTGACTCATTGAATTCCGATCTTATCACGAATCGTTCTGAGTCTTCGGCTGAATCTCAAATATCTTTAAACAGCTCGAAGAGGTTGCCACAAAGAAGCTGTTGTCCTCCTCAGTAAATCCATTTTCGAAGACGGTCCTTGAGTGATGAAAAATAAGTTGGGATTGAATTTTACCAGCTTTCCGAACATATTTGTGTAAAACTCCCATGAGTTCGACGGTAATTCCCTTGTGAGTCATACAAATTTGGTAGCATCCGTGAGTTCAGTGGTCACAGTTACGTTGATCGGAAAGTTGAGAGGAATTCGTCAAATTTAGAATTTTAGGAATGAATGTGTCAGCTGAAGGTAATGTGAAACCGTAGGACCGTAGTTTCTTATAAAATGGGTCATACAAGGGGTGATTCATCGTGAGGTTAGATTTTCAAAAGGCCCTTCTTGACAGATCACGTTTGATTTCTATCAAACTTCTTTGCCATTTTTGTTCAATATCGTTTGGCAAGTCATCATGAGGAGATACCCGCCATAACAGCGTCTCCAAATTGTTCAGCTGTATTACGCATTCATTCTTATAGCATTCTGTGAGAAATGTTTTTAAGGCGATTCGGGGAGCTTACTGTGCGCCCTTCTCAAATTCGAATCCCAGTTAACTTTAGTGGATGATGTTAGACCACATTCAATGCTTGGTAAAGAGACTGTAGCAGCTGTAGCAGAGACGTCAAGGCCAAAATTAGACAAATCAGTTTGTTGGACTAATTTCTCTGCGGATATGTAAAGTCCTAAGTCTTCAAAACAGGCAGTCATGACTAACGCATTGAGTGGCATTACGACCCGGGGTGGACCTGGACCTCAACCATTATCAGGGTGAACCAGCCATTAACGCATCATCAGGACCAAAAAACCGCACGTAGAACTGTCCACTGGAAAAGATAAGGACTTAAGCATCTTAAACTCCAAGCTTGTTCACTTAAACTTCTTCTTCTTCTTCTTTTACTGGCTATAGTCCGGGGTGGACCTGGGCCTCAAACAAGATTTCTCTCCAGTTAACACAACCTCTCGCCAATTGCCTCCATTTGCGCACTCCACGTGTGTTCGAGGTCCTTCTCCACTTGTGGGCGCCATCTTAGTCTAGAGCGTCCTCTGTTGCGTTGCCCTAATAACTTCAATTCGAAGACTTTTCGGGCCGCAGTAGTGGTGTCGCCCTACATAGCTTAGCCATCTTTAACGTTTGATACGAAGACGCTGGACCAGGCGCATGCCGCCGTACAGCGTACAGAGTTCATTGTTGAATTTTCTCCTCCAGATGCCATTAACGCAAACAGGACCAAAAATCGAGACTAAGGGATTCCTCATAAACTTTCAGTAAAGTCCAAGTTTTTGGGCAATAAAGCAGGACTGGGATGATCAAGCTGTTGCACAACGCCAGTTCGTCAGTTTTTCGGGAGAGGGCTCTATTACTCAATTATCTCTTGAGCCCAAAGAAGCAGCGATTGGAAAGTTTTGATGTCTGTACTGATATTGTTGTCCGTATTTATCGCGAAGCCGAGGGAGAAACGTTGATGCTGTGTTTCCTTTCTCGATGACAGCATATACTTCGCCTTACCCTCCCTTATCGCCATACCCATCTTAGCCGCTTCTGCTTTAATGTCAGCAACCGCTCATTAATGGCTCGCTGTATTTGTCCAATCACTTCAATGTCGTCGGCGAAAACTAGCAGTTGAAATTTTTGTACCTCTGGTATTGACTTGTGAGTTACGCACGATCTTCTCAAGGATGATTTTGAAGAAGTCAAATGACAGAGCTTCGTCTTGTCTAGAACAACTTAAACTACGACAAGTAAAAATGTCCCCGCAGAAAAAAATGTCTTTTTTACAGAAAAATTTGATGTGCTATATCTGATACTGTTCGCTAAGTTGATGTTGTTTGGAGGAACTTTAAACGAATAATTTTTCGCCCTCTGCAGTGGTTTGGTTAGGCACTTTTAAATAAAGGTTGAACGAACTCTGCCGTGTTTCATTAAAGAAGTTGCGGAGGAAATGCAGGTACGAAAGACCTGCAGGCCACTCAATCCTCCGCCATTGAATCTAACTCATCAGGACAATTCACAATCGCAATCAGGCAATGAAACCATCATTCCCTAGTTCCGCCGAGAGGTCGTGCATTTAAGGCACGCCTCGAAAGTCGGGATGATGGGGACATCGGTACAACTTGCCTAAAGCATGGAAGCATAGTCCTTTCCATTTGAAGAAGAAGTGATTTAACATTGAGTTCCCTCCGCACCGACGTGTTTCTCACCCTATGCCACGGATCATGGAGAAAGATCATCTTGGCAGCTTGTATTCACAATCTTTTCGTCATTGCCTAAATCGTATGCCCACATGTGAGAGATAGAACTAATTTGTTTGCGTGATAGGTCTCCATATATGAACCATTTAGACTGCGGACGTCCCAAACTAAAGTTGTCTTCACTTAGGACGCAACTGGAGGCAGCTGGTAAAACAATGTGTCTGTCACAGATGAGTTTTTAGTAGCTGTACAGGTTCAAACTGAAATATATGGGTACTCTAGGAAGACGAAGAAGAACTGAACACGAACGTAAGTGCTTATGCTGTATAAAGCTGGGGCTACAGTCCATGACAAACCAAGAACCAACTTCTTCAGTATCCATTCGTATTATGTGCGCTCTCATCAACCTTTGGACCTGGAGTTAAATGCTGAGCCTGACCGGCTAGTTTGAAAAGCTTGTTATAGACAGAGACAGAGAGATCGTACAATGTGTGAAATATTTCTCGACTCGGTAATCGAAACTGAGACCTCGATCGTCGGAGATGAAGGAAAACTATTTTTTTTTTTAAATTTGTGTGCTAAAGGGCTTTCGAATACCCTCTAGTGATGGGAATCAAGTCACACTACTGGTCGAAGTTATAGAGGAAGAGATGGAGAGATGAGATTCTGATGCTTTTCGAATCAGCAATATTACTGTCTCGAAGGAGATTTTTCGCTTGTTTTTGGGTTCTGTTCAGTATATGCCGAGAAGCCTTTGGAGCATCAGATCAGATAGGAGTGTTGTTCTCAAGCTTGCAGCGTGTATAGGTCGTATAATAAAACTGGTAGCCAATGGGAAGAAAATATTTACTGCATCGCTTAAAAGGCCCGAAACATTTTGCTGCATGTTTTTAGCGATTTAAGCGATCAGTTGATACATATACCGAGGATGGAAAGTCTTTCGGTTTCAACGACGCAAATGATTTCAAGACTCAAGAAATGTCGAGAAATATCCATAGATGTGTAAACTGAAGTTCAGTAGTGGACAGTTCACCCCACTAGTGCTAAGCGTCTCGAAAAATATAAACTCCTTATAGGCTCTAGAACGGATAGCAGCGGCTTTAGTAAATTGAATTTTCAAAATGAATTTCAAGTGTTTGAGGTTGTCACCCGAAGTCACTAGCCATGAAGTTATTTCCCTGCACCTGAAAACTAAGACAATTTCAAATCCATAATTGCTTGCCCACCCTACTTATCATTCATCTCCAATCATCACCATTGCGGCGGATGAAATATTACGCAAATGTCATTCAGCTTTCGGATTAAAAAAATTGAGACATTTTGCATGTTTCCGTTTTGAGAACGAATGCAAATGTACAGATATCCGAAATAACTCACAATTGTCTGGTATGCGGACATCTTCACATGTCATTTATTCAATGAGATACTTCTTGAGGGAAGGGTTGTAGGGAATGCACCTGGGAAATGCAAATGTTTACAGGAGAATTTACATTTAAGGAAAGCATTCAGTACATGACTGCAGATATTTTGGGAATTTTAGGAATTGTAATTAAAGGGTAACTGCATGTGTAGTTGCTAGATGACAAGAGTTGTGGTGCGTTTTTGTCCTTTTTTCAAAATCTCTTTAGAATCTCTTATACTGCACGATTTTTGAAGTGTTTGGGTGATCAAAATTCATTCCATGTACACCCACCTCAAAAGGCAAAAAGTTATCCATCTGATGTAGGATAAAATTTTATATTTGATCAAAGATTTCAAAATCTTTGGGTCATTCATTATTTGGTTCCAAGTGTAAAGCTACAGGAAACACATACAGCGATACATTTTCTTTAGAAATTTTTGTTCTTTAGAAAATTTGAACATTGCCATTAAGTGTAAGGAACTAAACCGTTTAAGTGGTCGTCGCGGGAAGATTTGCAGCCCTTGATACCTTTGAGGTAATTTTCGTCCGTTTCACACACCTTGGTTTTGAATGTATCTAGAATTAGGAAATTATTCGACAAAATACGGTCTTTTGCGTGAACCCACTGAAAAAAGAATTAAAAGGTGTCGAATTCCACGATCTTGGAGTCAAATTGACTTCGCCGAAACGTAAAACGTCGCCATCAATACACTACTCAAGCAACAAAGTCATAATTGGTACTGTTGTGGGTCTTTTTGTCCTTTCTTGTTGGAACCATAGGCCAAGTCACAATTTCAATCCTGGGCCAAAAAAAAAATCAATTATGATTCAACCGTTTTCATCCGAATTGAGAGTACCGTTTGCATTGGCATATTCGAAGAAATACGGACCAATGATCCTCTTTGACAACAGATCACACCAAAAATTCACATTGTCTGGATGCAATGGACCTCTTATGTGTTTTTTGATTTATATATGAGGCAACTTTTTTGGTTACATACCTACCAAGTGAGAAATGTGTCTCATAATCTCTTATTCCAACACAGAAGAAGCTTCTATGGCGGTGTCTTGAATGGTTAGGCACTTTATAGGTCTATATAAGGATGGAGATGCAAATCCAAATGTGAAATATAGATTAGTGCAGAGTAGGACAAGTTAAATTGATGTACACGCTGAGAGATCGATAAATTGGAATCATCAGCAACACTTGCACTTACTTGTGTGGCAGCAATATTTCGTACGACATCAGTAACTCATCCTTCCATTTTCTTCACAGTAATACCAGTTGCTTTGTCATGCTCCTTCCTATTACGCGAAATTGGTTATGTTTAAAACAATTTTTTTTTTCATTTAAAGTTAGTTCTTATACGTATGACTTGAACTTAGGAAACAATTTCTTACTCCTGCTAGGGACACTGGCTTTACATTGCTGCAGTTCGGCCGATGCTATTTTTCGACATCGCAGTTTCGGGGGCAAGCCTACGAGTAGATAAAAGCACTTACTGCAAAGTTTATCCAGCGTCTATATGTGTGGAACGCTAAGAGGTGCTCCTTCCATTGCACTAGACATACTCGGTTTCCTTCCTCCGCTAGATCTTTTTGTAATGGAAATCGCAGTCCGTATGGCAAACAGACTGAAGTCTATTGAGTTATGTTTCGAACTGAGGTACGGTCACTCTAGCATCCTAAGACGGCTTAACTTCCTTCCACGACATACTTAACTTCTTGAAATTATCTTTGCGGTAGCATTTTCAGTCAGCATACCGGATAGGTCGGACTAAGGTCATATTCTCACGCCGCTTGAAAATTCATACTGGATGGTACGGTGTGAAGAAGAACGGTAGGATCAGGGATGGGATCTACTCCTGAGACCTGAACCTCCGTTTCTCCTCCACCCTTCCTTCACACTGTAGTGCCTTTCAGGCAGAGATTCTTCTTCTGGGGGACCTGGCCTTAACCAACATGCCCCTCTCGTCAAATGCTTCCAAATGCACACTCCAAGTTGGCCCTTCTCCACTTGTGTGCTCCATCTCAACGTAGGCCGTCCTCTGTTGCGTTGCCGCAATGGCTTTTTTTGGCCGGAGCGGTGGTGTCCATACGCTCTACATGATTTAGCCATCTTCAGGCAGAGATTATGGCAATCAAACGAGGCACTGTCATGGCTAAGGAAAAACGCTTTATATCCAAAAGGATTGTAATCATCTGTACCAACAGCCAGGCTGCAATTAAATCTCTTAAAAGTCTCAACTTCCATTTAAACACCTCCTTCAAGTGCCGCCTATCTCCCAACGAGATCGCCAACTGCTTCATAATCAAACCTGTCACATGCATGCTCTGGAACACCAAGGGTGCTGCTAAGCAGATGAAGGTGACAGGCGCGGCACGAAATTATTAATCACTCTCGACGGTTACATACTTCTACTCCCTTGTCACAACATATACATTGAGGGTGCAAAACAGAAGATAGTCAGTAACCCAATTGGCTTATAAGCAAAGGTATATTGCCAAAGTTCAATTCGAATCGCTTTTTAGGCCTTAATTGGTTAGACAAAATGCGTCTTCGGACTGTGTTTGACGTCATAACAGGTCACTGCGCCTTTGAAACACGCGTCTCCAGACCTGCCAACCCCCATAATGGCTTCTGCAGGATATGGAGAGACGGGGAGGAGGTTGAATTCATCGCTCATCTCCTCTGTAACTATCAGACTCTTGCAAGAAGAAAGAAAAAATGGCTAGGGAAATACATACTTCTTTCATGGACACCTCAACAGGTACGAAGCAACACCACATTGGGTTTAAAGGACATCAATGAATTAACCGCGCGGTGTCACAATGGACGGCCTAAGTACAATTGGAGGCCTAAGAACGATTGGTCACTGGTAATCAGCCTCTCTATCCTTACCTAACCATAGGCTGCTACTTGCTGATGCGAGCAATTATGGGAATAAGGAACTAATCGTCAAGCCAAAGGGGGCCATATTTCAGTCGGTCCGAGCTGTTTTTAAAAAATTTTCCCGCACATTTGTACCTTTATCCCGACTGTGTGTTTGTTACTGCCTTTCTGGAGAATTCTTCGAAAGGTGAGCAAACAAGCCATACAGGCAAACAGCACTCAGGTCAGAAACGAGCAAAACGAAGTAAGGAATAAGATATTCAAGTGGTGGGCTTCGATCTAGAATGCATTGCGCTGCTGCTATTTACAGTATATTGGTCGGTTACGATACGAACATCTGGTATCCGGAATTTGGTCAAATCACTACTTTTACATCTCTTGATTATAAAGGCGTCTGGAATTCACAGATAACCTGCTAAGGACTGATTTCCTCCGGTTTTCATAATTCGCGCCAACGAGAGCAGTAGTCGATAGTCTGTCAACCATAGCTATACAAGTCATTCTTCTCTTTTAGAAGCATTTTCCCAAGATGCTCCACAGTGTCTTAATTTTGTCAGTAACAACGTGTCGTTCATGCAGTCCCCTACAGTTGGGGATGGTATTGAGTCTTTGACTGCGTGGTTCCTTCTTTCGCACGGGGGGCTTTTCACAACAGCTTCACCTGCTCAATGTTATTTTTAACTGCATTGCCCCTTTTAGATGGAGTCGTCTTTCGGGACCCGAACGTCACTATTTGTTGATTCTTTATGACCACTTGATATGAGAGATTTAAATTCCTTTGAACAGATTTTTCGAACCGGAACATTAATGTCCCTTGGTACTTCAAGATCAACTGTCACAAGAGACAAGACTAATGTCTTAATACAAGCCGCAAAGTTCGTCGATCAGTTTCAGCCTCCCACCAAACAAGGCCAAGGATAATACGATGGACGTTCCTTTCAAAGTGACTAAGAATCTTCTCGTTCGCTTTCATTTCAAAGATGAAGTTGGACAGATTTGTGGAAAATCATGCCTCTGGTGTTGAAATTTTTGCAGGGATGGTCGATTTTGTTAATACTGTCATACGACGTACATGACTCACGTGGATGAAATATTGATAGGTCATGTGTTGATTCTGTGAAGCCGATGTATGAAGGGATACCGGCAGAATACGGAAATTCAAGAATCCTAAGAGCGCTCAATCCTTAAAGTACAAATTCCTGCGTTTTTGAAATTCGACAATTTCTCGTATATTGAACGCTTCGATGGCCACTGGTCAGACCCTACAGTGACTCCAAGGAGGGAGAGAGCGGGCAGCGTTTTATCAGGGTTTTAAGATGTCAGAAGCCAGCTGATATTTCAGTCAAAATTTGTCACAAACCACCTGCAAGCAACGCTGACACTTGCATGACGCCCCTCAAGAGATGCCATTTTGCAACGATATGTTTGCCATTCCCGTTCAGCCTTTTCTAAAAGTCAATTGACTGCAATCCCGGTCACGTCCTTGGAACAGTTCCTCAAACACAAACCTCAATGTTGAAAAATGTTCTTTTATTTCCTTCGTCAAAATGTCGTCAGGAGTTCTTGCCACACTTCAAATACCCTAGAAGACCTCTGTCACAGGGCATTACATCCGTCGGCATGTCTCCCTAGGACTGCTTCTCCTGTTGCACGTAACTCATCAGGAAAATAGACAGAATTGTCTGTACGTGGCATCTGGGTGCCGCCTAATTCAAATTCAAACTCTTGTATAATTGAGCACGTCATGCCTTTCGAGGAAATTTGACGTGATCCGTTTTGAAGATAACTCGCCCGCCGAACATGACTGACATCTAAACCGACGATATGTTGACATCTGTCAATTGGCAAATTCAACAGCGGCATCCCATCCAGCCCCACTCGGCAACGCAGCAGTCCATGCCGCGGAAGGCAATGTTTTACGTCGGAACGACCTTCAGCTGTCAAAACGTTTGATGTCAATTACAGTTATCCCCCGGAGAGGAAAACAAAGCAACAGCACATTTCATATTTTTTTTTATTCGTTTCTCCTTTCAGCTGGAGTTTGGTAATGAATGGGACTTTGTAGCTCGGCTGTGTTTCACGTTTGTAGTCGCCCCCTCTGAAGCGAACACAGTAAGCAGGAAATGTCGAGTGTCGTGTTTGTTTTTTTTTGCCTGTCAGCCGTTCACGAGGTGCACTTGAAACTTGCCAATTTTATAACGCTCTCACGCTTCCCGCCCTGACAAGCACCAATGCATGGCTTTTTAGGATTTTGACTCGCCTCGGGGATTCCCGGGGAAGCATCCTTTTTTGCGCAGTTTACAAAGCACTTTGCAGGAATCATCCTAATTAAATTCGAGCACTTGTAGCCTTTTCACTTTTTTTATTTCGAGAGCTGTTAATTGTGTGGGTTGTGAGCAATTAGAGTTGGCGGTGTGTTGACGGGGTGGAATGGTAAGCTTTCGAAATTGTTCGCCCTAAATGCGTTTTATTGTTTTCGAGGAGTATTCTTTTTTTTCAGGGATAATGGTTGGTTGGAGGGCTGGGAAAGTGGATTGCGTTGTTAGTGTTTGATTTTGAGATTTTGAATTTATGAAACTGAGGATTGAGTGTGTTTTAAGTGATACTTTCGCAGGGCTAATGTGTGGCGATGGTTTTCGAGTCAGAACACCCTTTCTGTTTTTCATTCTTTTTGATCTCTCTTCTTGAATACGATTTGCTAGCCCGGGCTTTAGACTTACGTCATAAATAGTTTCGTTTCATTTTTGTTTATCTTTTTGAGATGTTAGCGTCTGTTTGAGGAGAATATGTTTAGATGACAGATGAATTTTGGTCCAAAAGATGAGGTATTAACGAGAAAAGTCCAGAGGGAAGTATGCCATATGACTCCCGGAATCCTCCTCTGGGTTCAATTTTTTCACCGTCATCAGATAATATTGAGGTTCGTCATGGCTATGTGTCGTCCTTAAAGCTTCCTCAACCCTCTTTGACCGTTTTGTAGCACTCAAAAGTTTTTGTTACTTCTGAACACATTCTGCAACATTTGCAACGTTTGGAGAGTAAGGACATTTTAAAAAGAAAAAACCAAGGACACGTATCACAACCACCAGATAATTTTTTGACAAAAAATTTGGCACTGGCGTCACTGACAGTAGCCCTAACTTAAAATTTTCAAAGAATTCCGTCTCGTCTTCTATTCCAAAGCTGATTTACAATGACGTTCGAGCTGACAGCTCTACTCTGTCAGGTTGTACTTTGTCTACGCCTGTACTTAAGGGGGAAATTTTTTCCATGCGACAAATCCACTTTCCCACTGGTACGATTGCAAGGGTTCCTAAGGATCTCAATATACACAAATCCGCTGACCTGGATGATATATCCCCTGTTTCTCTAGAAGGTAAAACCACTGCGTAAGATTTTTTATCTGTTTTACTCCTTAGGGCTCTTCCCGAGTAAGTAGAAAACAGCCTTTGTCCAGCCCGTCCTTAAAAAGAGTGAATCTTCTTCACTCACCTCCCACCGACCCATAGCATATAGTATGTCTCTTCCTTCCAAATTCACAGCAATGCTGATAAAGCTTGTGAAATATTTTGAATCCCGGGAGCTTCTTAATGACTGCGAGGTACGGCTTTCGCAGCAGCAGGTCCATTATTGATGTCTCACTGAAAAGTGGAACCAAACTTTACACCGAGTAGAAGAAAGCAAGATCATTGAGCTTGATATAAGAGGCATATGACAGAGTCTGACATAAGTCTCTGTTGTCGCATGCTTATGGTGTCGATGAATCTATTCCTCAATGGATTAGAAATTAACTTTCGAATCGTTCAATGCCGGTCCTATGGTTTCAAGTCAGATATTCACAATACTGGTGTTCCTCAGGGCTTCGTTTTGTCTCCGACACTCTTCCTCTTTTTTCATAAATGATCTCCTGTATGTCATTTCTAATTTAATTCACTTCTTCGCTGATGACAGTACCTTCAGATTTTCATATTCGATTCTTAGCTTTCGTCCCTCAGCTTCAGCGGCAGATTTGGAACTTAAGCTCATTAAATTCCGATCTTGCCACGTTCACGCTTAAGCCGTCTTTCGAATTTACAATTATGTTTAGAGATTTTTTTCTTAAGTTGCACACGAACGAGGAATGCTCTTTCTAGCTCAACTTATACCCCTCTTTACTACCCATAGGCATTTAAAACCAATGTGCAGCGGAACCTAATTTTTCTCTCTTCCTCTTTACTATCGGCCGGTGCTGTTACTTGACTCTGGTCACTTTAGGGTATGAAAGAATCCCTTTAGCTCGTGCGAATTATAAAAAAAGAAAAATGTGTCCCTTTTGTAAACCAAAAAGTGATGTTGTTTGATCTCAAAGATATTTTTACATCTAAGTAGAATTTTCTTGTTCAATAATTTGCTCCTGTGGGACGTTGCTAGAAAATCCGGTCATAGGTTCATTTTAATGCTTATTTTGTTCATTAATCACGTTCTGAGGGGCACCCCACAACATTCGTTTAGAGTCATTGTTCACCGTATAATGAGAGCAGAGGTTCATATTTATGTGAAGCTCAGGGCAAAAAGGGAAACCCTGAGGAATGAAAAAGCGATTATACATGATTTTGGAAACTGACGCATGTACAGTGCTGCTCCTAAAAAAAACCCCAGTCGTGCGTTTCAGTTTAGACAGCCGCTCAAAAAAGAAACAGACTTCTTGTTTGGCATCCGACATTTCTCTGAAGGCAAGAATGAGGGGGACACAATTTTTAGAGAGAACATTTCCATTATCGGACCTACTGGTCAAATAATCGAAAAGAGATTTTAGGTGATCAAAATAAAGCCACAAAATGGACTTGTGCGTAAAGAATGAGTTTCCTCTTAACTGTGCTGACACATAGAGCATAGAGCGCACAGATTATATTTATATCACATATGTTCAAGATAAGAAAAAACCTAAGCCCCTAAAAGTCGAAATTCCGAAATGTTCGAAAATTTAAAAATCCTATAATTCGACAACTCAATGCAAAATTAATATGAGGGATGTTGGCATTGTCCAAATTTAGCAACGACTCCAAATTCTACGGCGTCAGCTGACAGGGGGTTGGTGGAAGGTGGCAGGCATGTTTCTTTCGGGATTTTTTTATCGGGCGTGTATTTTTCGGTATTCTGGCCTTTTGTAACTTTGGGAATTTAGGCATTTTTGCCTTGAAAAATTGTGGGTATTTTAGTATTTTAACCTCAGCTCTTTATTTCCGCTTTTTCGTCATTCTGATCCATTGTGCGGAGTGCTGTGCAAAGTGTCGCACGCTCAAATATTTCAGTTAATGCTAATTTGGTCTGTTAACTCTTCAGACCAAGCTCTTTAAGTTGGCTACAAAGTAGTTAAACTATTCAGTCTGTTCTTGCCTACTATCCTAAATCGATTTGATATGAGTCCTTTGGCATGAAGTTGCAATTTCTTTGATACTTCAGCACGCACATTCGCTATCGAGTACGTTGACCTAAATGAGTATTACTGCACGCACAAGCTGGGGAATGGGACAATTGTTATGACCGAAAATTGGAGTAAGTGCTGCTTAGGTTGCTACAGCAAATTCAGAATTTCGATAGTAAGTTGTAAAAATGTTCGTAAACGCAACTTGAACGTTAACTGATGTTTCGATATTTTCTTTCGTCGGGGGGCGTTAATGTCTTAGGTGGACGTGGGCTTAAACAAATATCGCGAGACAGCTAGCACAGCACGGTCTACGGTCTCTCGGTAGCTGCGTTCAAGTTCGCACACCAAGTCCTTCTTCACTTAGCAGTTGTTGGTTGCCTTGTTCTGGTCCCTTCAGGTTGCTGCTGTGTTGTCCATCCGCTTTCATGGCCTAGTCATCCAGGGCATCGTGTGCATAGAGGCCTGATTAGGCTCTGGCTTATGCACATCCTATTGAGTTCTATGTTGAATCTTTCTTCAGAAATCAAAGAAACAAAATTGATCTTTTTTCAAAAAGAACATCCTTATCCGCTTTTAATGATGACGGCCGTGTTTCTTCGCCACAGTGGCGTGGTAGGCAAGTGCGTGAAGTCCCCTACTTCGATTTCTGGCACCACTTCTTACGAGTTACGGACAACACTCAAAGAATACAAATGCTCAGGCCTCACCCAAAAGTGCTGTCCAATTTATTTTTCAAGCTCCTAGAACCCCAGACCAGGCATATAATTGATCAACGGTCTATGCATGCACAGCTAGCTCGGTCTCTGAGGGAAGGGCTTCGTCACTCAATTGTCTTCTGAACTCAAAGAAACAGCGATTAGCAAAGTTTTTCTACATTTCATTTCGGTTGCGAGGTTGATGTCCCTAATTAGTGCGGTGGACGATCTCCTTAACTCCTCTCCTATTGTGATGCTCTGTCGGAAACGTCGATGTGGTGAGTCGTCCTTCCTTGATTATATGAGTTTGCCCCCTTTACGTAGTTTTTTGTGTATTTCGTTGACAAACACTCTCTAGCGTTTCGTTTCCTCAAATTGTCGAACTAAATCCAGTTCAAAGGCAAATATCCTTTTTGTTGTGCCCACGATTAATCAATTACTTCCTTTTCAATTCCCCAGCAGTATCCAGATGTTGCCATCGGCTCAAAATTTGTTGCAATCCATCAAACCTGCCACCATTAGGTTTAAATCTATTCCGTTCCCACACTCTTTGCCCCAATTTCCTCACAAGGTAGCCTCAAAAAAAAAACTTTTCATAGTTCAAAGGACAATATCGAACCAACTTTTCTATCACATCCAGCCACCAGGGAAAGAGTTTTTAAACTCTGCACCCCCGAAAGGGATCCTTCTCAAAACCGAATCCAATATCTCGCACATATTACAAATTCCGCCTACGACACAGGAAAGGAAAATGCCCTTTCAAGGCCCCCCTCCGACCAAAACTCCCAACCTCCCAACCGCCAGCGGATCTGAGGATTTTGTTCCTTCCTGCAGCACGAGACATGCATGTGGGCACAGAGAACGGAGCTCATCCGGCCGACCGAGAGCGGCCAACTTCTTGGCAGACACCCACCCAAATGTCCGCTCCTTTATGACTTGCTAATGTCAACTCAAATAATTTTCTCCTCACCTCCTCGCCCTCCATCCACGGAGAGCTCCGCCGCCACATGCAACACACTTGTTTCACGTCCCACCCATTCTGCTCATTACTGCCGGCCGGACTGAAATATCGGCTGGTGGCTGATGGTGGTCGGCGGTCTCTTTAAAAGGTTTCCGATGTTTGCATGTCCTTTCACTGGTATTTGCTCGCTTCCTGTCAGCCTGTCATATGACTCATGCGGACGGCGGGGCGGGGAACAGCGAACAACAACTAAAATTGAATGAGGGGAAATTCCGCAAATTGTTGGTGTCCCACATTTTGGCATTTTCTCAGTAATTTCGGCTTCTTGGGCGACTCTAAAGTCGTCCCACGGAGCGGAACACCCAACAGCCTTGTAAATCAGAATCGTATCAAGGCTGCGAGCTGAGTTGTTGTTGCAATTGATTTTCGCCCCCTCCCCGGGAGCCATCATTTAAATGAACTATTAGGCACTATCAGCAGTGCCAGGACTGTTCCCGTATTCGGTTCGTTTCAGTTCTCCAAGTCCGTTGGTGGTGGCAGCTCTGATTGCTCTGCTGATTTGGTGGGACGTGATTTGTTTGTGGAATGGCCCGCAGGCAGCACTGCCATGCCTGCGAAGGCAATTGCGGCTTTGCTGGCCCAATTAGATGGTTAGGTTAAGTGAGTTAAGTGCGGACTGACATGAGCCGGGCGCTAAGATAATTGAATTCAGACGTTATTCGGTAAATGACATCAATCTGACATGAGCTATGCTGTTTTGTAAATATGTACAAGTTGACCCTTTTTTAGGGGGGTGGGTGTTGGGGGTTCTTTAAATGGAGACTTGAAGGCGTCTGTGGAGCTGTGGGATTGTGATGATAATGTCACAACAGCGCGTGGCTGGTTTATGTGACAGATTGAAAAATGTCTTTTCGTCGTGGTTGGCTGGAAGTAGTGAAGGGTTAGATAATCCACTCATGGCCATATGTTGTGGTGGTGGACCCTCAAAAGTTGGCGTTTGCCAGCAACCACAAGTTGAGCTAGTGGTTACAGCAAGTTCGCTGGAACGTACGAAGTATTCCACTCACGTTCACGTCAAGGACTAAGATATCATCATAAGCGATGGCGTTCTCATTATTTTCTCTTCCGCTGTTAGTGACTCTCGATTTAGCATAAGTTTAAGCAATGCTTGTTTTGGCCGCCATACTGCGCACTTTCCAGTGAACAGTTGTCAGTCGGCATTTATCTTGTCAATTCAAAACTAGTCGGTTGTAATTGCACAGTTATGGTAAAAAAGTTGATAATGGAGAGTTGTCACCCAACTTGACAGATGACAGTTGACAATTGAGAATTATCACTTGACTGTTATCACTTCAAATTTTTCACTTTACAGTTGCCTTTTGACAGTTCTCAGTTGTTGCTTGACGGTTGTCACTTAACTGCTGTCACTTTACTTTCGCTTCTCGACAGTTGTCACTTGACAGTTGCCACTTGATAGTTGTCACTTGACAGTTGTCACTTGACAGTTGTCACTTGACAGTTTTCACTTGACAGTTGTCACTTGACAGTTGTCACTTGAAAGTTGTCGGTTGACACTTGTCAGTGACAGATGCCAGTCGTTACATGACTTTTGTTATTGGGCACATGCCATCTTAAACTTCTCAACTGTCATGTGTTGTTTCTTGTCAACTGAATTTAAACATTTGAAATTTGACAGGCAGGACGTTACCTGTCAATTTATACCAAATAGTCTTATTACAAAAACCGCTTTCCAACTTGACGGCAAAACACTTCTCCTCCCCTGACATTCTGCATGCTTGGACGACCTAACTGTTTGTAGAGAACTTCTATGATTTCGTGAATGTGTTTCTTGTTGTTTTCGTTTGACTTTCCCCTCCTGCACACCTCCTCACCACTCAGTACTAACTTCACTTTTCATCCTGCAGCTTATCGATTTCAATAATGGTCAGTACAACATTGACGACAACAGTTTCGCAGCAAACAACGGCAAGTGGTACCAACCAAACTGTGCACCAGCTGCGCCCTCAGAGCTCGCTCCACTACTCCACACTTCAGTCATCGGCGATACGTGGCAGCTATTACCTAAGCGGAACATCGTCCTCACTCCAAAACGGTGGTGATACCGATCCAAAGGACACCCAAAACTCGTACCAGTCCACATATAACGGTGCGTTCTCGAGCACAGCCCGTGCCGCGTCATCATCGTCAAACTCGATCCCGATTCCGACGAGCACAGTTGTTCGCACCAAGCCGGACCTCCTTCTGAACAGTCCAACATCGTCAACGTCAATCTCGAAAGCACTCCGCAATGAAGTGAATCTCCTGTCGTCCACCTCACCACCGCTAAGCGACCAGATCTCGATACTGTTCCCCAAGTGTCGGCCAAAAAGCGATGCGAATACGAATCCTGCCACAACACAAAGTTCAGCACAATCGCCGCCGGCTGCTTCAGGGTCGTCGTACTCCTCGGAATCAGTGTCTTCAGCCAGGATCTCAACAAATCCATTCCTTTGCCTTCCAAATCAGAGCGGCGGAGCCGAGAGCAAGACCAACAAGTACGACTCCAGCACCCACAAGGACCAGGAAGTAGTCGATATGCCACGCAAAGCGTCCAGCTACAATCAACAGCTCCACCAGCAGCACCAGTACCAGCAGCAGCATTTCCATCACCAGCAGCACCCACAGCAGCAGCAACAGCAAAGCACCAATCAGCGATCAACCATGAAAAGCTCCGGCAATCAGAACCCCTTCATCAACCACAATTACTGGGACGCACGTCACAACACAACCCCGGCGGGCACCGTCCTCAATTCGCCGGAACTCACATCGGAGAGCACTTCCCGCCGACACGGTCATAATTACTTGCAGAAACCGCAACACATTCGATTGGGACGCAGTCCTGTCAGTCACCAGAATCCGGGCCACGACTACTGCAGCAAGGAATCCATCGACAGGGAGCATGATGTGCAGCAGCACCGCTCCGCCGATAATGAGAGCTACTCCAAGAGCATGGGAATGCTGGCTAATGGCAGCGGCGGTGTTGTGGTTTTCGATGACATCGCTGACAGCTGGCAAAGTGAGTATGAATAGATGTCAGTGAATGTAGGCTCCTTTTTATGCATTTGTGTTGTTGATCGTAATTGTCGTCGTTGGCGCGCTGCGGTTGCGGTTGGAATCGGTTGCGAGGGCTTCTGTCAAGTGGTTTCTATTCGATGATTTATTGCTCGCTTGGTTTAGAACTCAGACTCTTGCCCCGGCTCCGGCGCCAATGGCAATGCGAAAACCGCACCTAAATGTCACTTGTGTCAGTGTTTGACGCCCCTGCGGCGAAGAGCTCTTGTCTCAATTTTAGTTCACTCAACATCGATGATATTTACACAAGATGACAGATGGGGACATTGTTTTGCGTAATCAATCCAAAACCAAAACCACAAATTTTCATGATTTAGAATTCAATTAATCGGTTGTCAAATGATGGCTGCGCGGCGGTGGGAATGGGTTTTCCAGAGATTGGTGATATTTTTGACAGTTGTCACTAGTGTGTGGGCACTTTTTGTGGGAGATGGAGAAGCTGAGGCATTTTTGATTTTTTTCATGTCGTTCTAGGAATGTGATAAGTGGGCTGTGTGACATTTATCAGGCAGTCCAAAGGCGTCTCTGGGCTTTTAACTAGAGAAGTAGTGAATTATGCACGCCTCTGGAAACGATGATAGACACTGTGGTTGACCTTAAGAAAATGCAAATATTTTTGACAGCTGTCAGAACGGTGAATAATGTTTGACACTTGTACGCATTGTTGTGAACCTAAGACCACCATATCGTGTTTGTGAATTCGAAGAAATTTGTTACTTCATTCAAAAGCAATTGCAGTCAAATTCAAATAGGCCATTTTGCTTTTTTTCGGGTTACTTCATAATTTTGTCTGTCTAGAATTTCTGTGAGTTAGTTGTCAAAAAACTTGGCGAAGTGATTTTTTGAGGTTCTTCGGTCCGCCAATTATTTGCCATCAAGAGGGATTTTCATAGACCGGAACAGGTGACAATCAGAGGGTGCGTTCATCAACTTGTTCTGGGTGATCAAAGAAGTATGTGTGTGACCTTGCGTTGTCATAACGGAAGTCAAATCCCTTTTTGTTGGACAATTCTGATCTTGATAGTTTCATTTAAACGGCGGAGTTGTGCCCACTAGAGGATAGAATTAAACGCTTCGCCACCTTTTAGCTGCTCACTGGACATTTCCCTCTGAATCCCACCAAACAACAGAACCTTGTTTGCCATTTATTTGGGCTTGAGAGTGTCTTGTGGTCGGCCACAACTGTTCAACCATCGCTTGCGTTATATATTGTTCAATGGAAACCTTTTTTTGCCAACGGTAGTGCCACTTCGTGAAGTTTTAACGGTGTTTCCCTGATGGTTATTGTGTTAGTCAGCGTGACGACCATTCATTGAGTAGCCTGCTCATTTGACATGAATCCAATGTCATACGTGTAGAGCTGAATTTTCAAACACAAATTGACGAGTCTTCTGTTTTTACGGAGTTTTTAAAAGAAGAAAGTATGACACTCTGGAGACGTGGCAAAACAGAAGCAAGAAAGGGAAACTGAAACAATGCAAAAGTATACAGGTGGGCGCAAGTGAGTCGTTCTGGGAGGCTGTTGGATAACCGAGAACAATAATTTTGTGTAATTTTCCTCCTGAGCATGTGTGACACAAATGGCGTTCACCAAATAATTCACTAACATGAAAATAAAATAGCCGAACAAAAATAGACTGCATACGGTTGATGTTAAGTACTTTGACTGTGTCCTTGTAGCTTTTGTAGCTTATAATTAGTTCATCTTATGTACCTCAGCTATGTCCTGGCAGCTTCTGTGTATGTATGACTCTATCAGTTGCAAAATTTCATCATGACGGACTACAATCAAGAACTGTTCATTTTTTTCATTTGGTTGATGATAGAAATACTTTTGTCGCAAGCAAATGTTCATGAAAACAAAAGTATTTTTAACAAACAGAACAATTTTGGTAGTAAGGATACCTTTTCTTAATTGTTTCCTTTTATTGACATCCGTTTGAAGTCACATTTTGAATCCAAAACTGATGGTCACGTTTTAAATGACATCTGGCAAATGGAATGGTATATCAAAGCTAAATGTTGTAGGCTGCGTTAATGCATCAAACAGACGAATGGTTGGAGCCGCGGATTTCTTTTAAGAATTTTACTGTAAAGATTTGGAATTGACCGTGCTTTGCTGATAGGCAAGTCCCATACCTGAAGTCAATAATTACAAATTCTTAAGTTGAACATAAATGAGGTTATGACGAAAGTGTCACAGAGGATAAATCTCTTGAGAATCAATGGAATTTTTTTCAGTTCTCGGTATTAATTTATTTGTCATCTGCCATTTTTTAATTTCTAATTGCCAACCTTAATTGAAGAAGACGTGGAAGTTCTTAATTTCCAAACTTCATGTATGCGAGTAGTGAATGTACCTCGCATTTTTCACGGCACCACCTCTTTCGAGTTGTGTCTATGATAAGCTTCTCAAATCTCGCCGTCCGGAGTCGGCAAAAAACTGTAGGTCCCTTCTACTTGTGAGAGACAATTAGCACGCACAACACGAATGGTTGTTGTAGAAACTAGGTCCTGGTCCCTTGTGGGCTGTAGTGCCACTTAATTATTATTATTATCTGTTTGAGGTTGAGAAAAAATGTTCTAATGCCTCAAGAATTTACCCGGAATACCCGACTCCTTCTTCAGCCTTACCACTCGGATATGGAATGGTATTCTAAGCTCAACTTTTACCCCTCATTACAATCCACAGGCATTTAAAATTAATGTGCACCGCTACCTCCTTTCCATCTCTTCCTCTATACCTTCGGCCCGCGCTGTGACGTAATTCCAGTCGCTCGTGCTAAAAAATCCCTTTAACGTGGGCCAATTATAAAAAAAAAATTGTTTTCTTCTTCATATGGGACCGCTCTTCTGAAATTTCTTCGTTCAAATGCACCAGTTATGCCATGTAGCATTCGCTGTTGATGCCTTTGCCTTTCTCAAGACAGTCGATGAATGGAATTCCGTGCGTATCCCAAAATACGGATGCAATAACGTTGTCAGCCAAACTTTATGTTTTTGAACGCTTTGAGCTTGGTTCACCGGCTGCTGTCCACTCCACTGACTTCCGACTTGACTCTGGAGTCTAATGGTGGATCCATGTTTTATTCATTGTGGCATGCCGATGCAAAAAGTTATGTTTTTTCTGGTGAAACAGCTCCTAACAGCTCTAAGAATCATCGAAACGTTGTTTTTTGGTCCATTGTAAGCAAATGCGGCACCCATTTCGAAAACAGTTTTCTCATGGACAAATTTTCCTGCAAAATAGTGTACACACTGCCTTCTGATGTCTTTGAGGTGCCAGCTTTCTCACGCAATTTCACTTTTCGGTTTTCCAAAACGTTTTTGTGCACTTTTTTGACGTTTTCAGGTGTAACCACCTCAATTGGTCTTCAAGAGCGTTCAGCTCCGTTGGTGTCTGTACGGTCACGTTTAAAGTCAGCACACCACCCAGAGATAGTTGTTTTTGATGGAGCAGAGTAGAGTGACAAATTATCCAAGCCATTGCTGAGCTTGAGTTGTAATTTTTCCCATCAAAGAGATGTGTTAATCAACACACGAAATTCAGTTTTTTTTTCATTGTTTTAAAAATCGCAAAAGTAGCGTCACTTGGGGCAACTTGTAACATAGGAATCAGATTGTCATACAAATTTGACAGATGTCATTTGAATGTTTCTACATCCCAAAAATAAAATGGACTTTTTATTAGTGGCGCTCCCTATATGTCAGTCCCGCGATTGAATGAGTGATGTGTCATTAAGGGAAACTTTAAAAATCAAACAAGACGTTGAAATTATTAAAATTTGCTTCAAAAGTAGACACTCGTTGTCGTTGTAATCGACAGACTACGCAATTGGCAAAATTGTAAATAAATTCATAGAGAATGGAAGCGATACTGATATCGTCCTCTTCAAGATCAGTTGAAAATATTTGCTACTGTAGGTGACAGTGTTGCTGATGCTTTATATTTGTCAATTTTCCGGCGATCAAACGTGTCGTACACCTCGCTATGGCATGTTTTGCTTTTGGATTTGCATCTCCATCCTTATAACGTTCAACGTACGCATTAATTAAAGCTTCCTGACCATTAACAAAGCCACCGTAGATAAACGTCTTGGATGTTGGAACACCGATTTTTTGAACCACATTTTCTTTAGTGGTGAGGCCCATTTTTCACTCCGTGGGTATGTTGCTGCACACGAGGCTCAGAAAACCTACAAGTGGTCAAAGAGGTGTTGCTGCATTCGAAAAAATTACGCTTTGGTGTAATATGGTCGAAATGTGTCATTAGTCGGTCTTTATTCGAAAATTCCATTTGGCGGACGGTCGAAGTCAATTTAGAGTGAATTGGTCGAATGACAACCGATTTTCATTTGGTCGGTGATTGACTGATTATAGCTTGGACGGTATGCTGTTCCAATAAGATGGGCCAACAAGCCACAAAACACGACCAATTGTGGTTTCATTACGTGAGAAGTTTCCCTGTAGGGTAGTTTCACAGTTTGGCGACGTCAATTAGACATCAAGACCACACTTCGACGTTTTTTCTGTCGAAAAACGCCAGACGAAACACAAAAAATATCCAAACTGAATTCTCTCTCTATGACAGCTGTCAGGGTTGCAGCTAGTTTTCTCTTTTGTTTTGGTAGAGTTTCAAAAGTTGAAAACGTGGATTCAGGAGACTTCTCACTTGAAACGTGAGGTTCCTCTGTCCATCATTTTCGCATCGACATCTGCTCCCATAAACATAACTTTTCCAAATTACCAGTGATGTCAAACACCCTCGACCTCAAAGATACACCCAACTCAGGCAAATTTTAAAGTCGACATTCATTTTCTTCCGCAGATCTTCGAGTAACAACCGGCTCCCCACCGGCTTCAGTGGCACCCATTGTCGAGACTCACCCGGATGACGCTCAGTCGGAAGTAAATAAATGCGATAGCGAGGCATACAAGAACTACAAGCGCTACTTGGACAAGAACTATGCGATAAACATCGAGGTTCGCAACGGTATTATAGGTGAGTGCACACGGTCCTTCCAAGGAACTCATCACATCTTCAATTTGCTCTTCGTCCCCCTCCCCCCCTCTCACACACAGAGTACGAGGGATCACCACGCCGCTTTGGACAAGGCATACCCGAGGATGAGGAGCTACTCCACTCACAGAACTATAAATTCAACGCGATAACATCGTCACCACAAAAGATGCATCCAGTGCGTCCGGGCTTTCCACAGGTACATCACACAAGCTCCCTGCCCTCGGGCGGGCGAGTTCATACCGTTTGTCCTCCTCCTCGTGTGAACTTTCAGCACTTAACCATCTGTCTGTTCTCTGCACATTCGACAGCGCATCGTGTCGCCGCCGCGTGACTCACCCCCGCCGCTGCTGAACTTGAAAATGTCACCCACTAACAACACCGAAGACACCAGCAACGACGTCTCGGAAATAGGAACACTCTCCGATATGACAACGTCTGAGGTGATATCCGAGGCGGTGGCGGCGGCCGCCACGGCGACCCCATCAACCGCTGCCCTTTGTTCCTCGGGAACAACGATAAAGGAAGACACCCTAGCGTCGGCGGCGAAGTCGTCAACCTTTGACTATCTGTACGAGTTCTCCGAGACAAGGAAGGTGCTCGAGGAGTTCTTCAAGTGCCCATCGACCGATGAGAAACCAATTGAGAATGGAAGTGATGTTGACAGCATTGTAAGGTTCACCCAATCCACCACCTCTTTAGAAGTTTATTATTTGCACGACTTCCGTTCGGGGGATGGGAGTTGAATTGAAATTGTCCTTTTGTTTCTTTCTTCCGTTGCCTCCTCTCCACATCGGCCAAAAAGGACATTCAGTACGAGTTCCACAGCAGCGCACAGAGGGACGACGAGGACCAGGTGACGATGCCACCCCAGCTGGATCACATTTTCTCGGTGCAGTCGGGTCAAGTGAACAGCAGTCCGTCAATGGACGAGAACTATCGCCCGGACGACGATGACGACGACGAGGACGGAGAAGGTGACGACGACGACTCCGAGAGTCCTCAGCCCGTGCCAGTGGCTGCAAATAGCTCACCAGTGAAACCACAACAGAATCAAAATCATGTGGGCAAGCTTGCGAACAACTTCTACAACAACACCAACGGCGTGTTGGACAATCGTCGAACGTTAACAAAGGATAATGAGAAGCTGGTGCAGTACCGACGTGATATTGACTTCTTCCTGGAGTCGGCCAGTCGGAGCAGCGGCGACCAGATGGACAGTCAGGACGGCATTAATCACAACCCAGTGCAGCCGAGGAGCTATCGTTGTTCTCCAGAGACCACCGACTACGACTCCAATTGTGGTGACCTGGATAGTAAGTATTGCATGAATAGAATGTGCTCAAGGGGGTGGGGTGGTGGGGAGGGTGCCGATAATCGGTGGTATTTTCAGAGGACAGCCCAGATCCGATAAGTGCTCGATGTGTTCCCTTGTTAACAGGATTGCGGCGACCATCAGATTATTGGGAAAGTGAATTGTGGGTGCTTGGAGCTGGCATTTGTCAGGAGATAATTTAAAACAGCAATAGCGGCTGAATGTAAGAGCTTGATTGCATGGGAAGGACTAACAAAGCGATCGGGGGAGGGGATGTCGGCCTTGTCCTTTGTGTTTAAGGGACTTTGGCTAACATCCATTAATGCCGGTCAACAAGACACATGTGATCGAATTGCACATTTGTGTCCCGACTTATCTGTTGCACACACACATTCAATTGCATGTTGTGATGCTTGACATGGACTGAACAGTTTATCAGCTAGATTTCCGAAATCCCTACAGTATGTGGTTCGATGCATGGGTTGTTGTTTGTGGATGCTTTTTGTTTATGGTTTTGGCCGGGTTTGTACTTTTATGGGCGGGAAGAGAGAAAGAGAGACCAATGCACAAGTTCTATGATTAGCTTACCGGTGTGTAGCAGCTTGTCGTCGCGACTCAACTCGGCCATCTCGAGAAGGGATTTCTTTGCTTTGCGGACTCTTAGAAAAATTCTGAATTTTCGACTGAATCTTAACAATTTTACAGAAGATTGACAAGGTTACAACAGAGAAGTTGTAGGCCTCCTCCTTAAAAAATTTGCAACTGCAAAGTAAGGAATTCTATATAATTGAGTACCTGCCCACAAGGGACCAGGGTCTAGCTTCTACAGCAGCTGCCCATACTGGGCCTTTTTTACCGCCTCTGAAGTTTTTGTTGGAGGTTGGGAAACACTGCACTGGAGCGTCAGTGATAAAGAACTTACGTTTTCAGGTCTCACCACATCAGTGCCTGACAGTCACCACCTGATATAAGCAAAGGCGGGACATTGATAGAGAAAATGCTGTGCAGTGTCTTCACCTTCTCTACTACTGCCATCACACAGGTGACCATCACTAAGCTCAAGCAGAATTAGGTGCTCAGCGAAGGTAGAGTTTCCCGTTTGTACGCCGACAAGTTCTGTGCCCTCTTTTCTGTCTAGAGATAACATAAAAGCCGTGGATTTCTCACTGACGTTCGGGAGCATGCAATTGAGACTTGTGTCATAGGAGATGCGGTTTGTGAGGCTTCCGTACTTAGTACTCCCTTAGCATCGTCAGCAACTCGAAAGAGATGGGGTCTTGTTATACGAGGCGTTCAATTTGGGAATCGAACGTGAGAACTTCGTGTGGGGGTCTACGCACTTACTCACTACGCCATGGCAACCATGACAGAAGCAGTAGGGGCGCGGAAAAATCGGAAACCGTCTTATGCTTGATTAGAGTTAGACAACTTTAGACACAAATACTGTGATGACGCCGTCTTAAACTGTCTGCTAGACCTTTTGCTCACTCCTTTCAAAAGGTCTTATGTTTTAAACGGTAACATTTAATCTCACCTTTCCTGGATTGGTTCTGACCGAGACCAAGTACAGCCCAGCCACCTAAGCCTACCTACTTATCTCGATAAAGTTACAATCCGAGCAAGCTCTTCTAAATGCTTATGAAAACCTGGCCAATTTTCGAATATTCCAGTGTTATTCATTTCTTCAACAAACCATACAGTGCCCAGTGCTACACACAGTGGTGTTCAAATAAATTTGGTGAAACTTTAAGGATGTCTTTCCTTTCGTCAGTTTGTCCGACATTGTTAGGTATCTGCCTCTTTTGTGTCTTAAGATTTAACAAAAAGTGCTATTCTGTATCTAATTAGTCCTTTTTTTTTGGACCCTACGTGCTTTTATTCCAGCTGCGCATCGGAGAGACATTGAATCAAATATTTTTTTTACTTATCCGGACTTATGTTCTAAGTCCGGATAAGTAAAATTTTAAGGTGGTTACAACTTTAATTTTCATTATTGACCAGATTTTCTCAAGGGGATTGAGATCTAGACTAGAGGGAGTCCAATTTAATACATCAACTCTATTTCCTTCGAAGCACTCCTTCTTCTTCTTGTGGAGCTACAATCCGGGGTAGACCTGGGCCTCAACCAACATGCCTCTCCAGCCAGCACAATCTTTCGCTAGCTACCTCCAGTTGCGCACTCCAAGTTGGTTGAGATTCTTCTCCATTTGTGTGCGCTATCTCAGCCTTCTGCGTCCTCTTTTGCGTTGTCATAATGGCTCAGATTCGAAGACTTTTCGACCGGAGCAGTAGTATCTATACGTTCTACATGGCCTTACCATCTTAAGCGTTGTAAACAAAGACGCTTGATCACACAAACAGGACCAAAAATCACAAGCAAAATTTTCTCTCAAAAAGACTATGGGGCTCTCTCACCCGCTGTTAGTAGCGTCCAAGTTTCTGCTCCGTAAAAGAGGACTGAGATTATCAATCTATTGTACAAGGCCAGTGTAGTTCTTCGAGTGAAGGTTCTTTTACTCCATTACATCTTGAGCCCAAAGGAGCAGCGATCGGCAAGAATGAATCTGCGTTTGATTTCGGTAATGGTGTTGTTGTCCCTGTTTACCACGGATCAGAGGTAGACAAAGTCCTTGACTACCTCGAAGTTTCTGCTGCCTAGTGTGACGCTCTGTTCGAGACGCCGACGTTGTGTGTCCTTCTTTAATGACAGCATGTACTTCGTTTTGCCCTCAGTAACCATTAGACCCATTTTAACCGCTTCCGCTTAAATGCCAGCAAACGCCTCATTGACGGCTCGCTGTGTTCGTGCTTTCACGTCAATGTCGTCGGCGCAGGCTAGCAATTGAACTGACTTTTCAAAGATCGTGCCTCTGGTGTTGCCTTGTGAATTACGCACTTCTTTGCAGCGTTATATTATTGTTATTCTATTGTTATTGTTATTACAACTTCAAACTTAGAATTTTGGCTGCATGGCAGGGAGCATTGTCATGTCAAAAATCAAATCTAGAAGTGTCAGCAGAGAGGCTTCGGTTCAAAGGGCTTTTAAAACAAATTTCTGGAGAGATTCTAGGAAGACCAGTGTACCTTCTGCATCACTAGACCCCTGCAATGTTGTGGGGCCTTAGTAGTGTTGTGGCCAGAGCTCAGTCGTTCTTTTGATTTTCTTCGGCCAACAATAATTCCAATCTCCTACAGCTTTGCAGCTTTGCATTGTTTTCTCCGATTAGGATGCTCTTAAGGTCAGAACAATCGTGTTGCTCTGGCATTTTTCTTACGAAGTCTGACCAAAGTCTGACGTTTGCCTTCAACTTGAAACAAGTCATTTTTAAGATCCACCGGGTGCATCATGGGGTTACGGTATCTGTCCTACGCTATTTAGCACTTGTGTTTACACTCTTCGTTTCACATTACGTAAAGATAATTTTCCGCACCATAATTTTCAATTTCATTTTCTTGTTTTTGTTGAATAACGATTAATTCAAGTTTGATGTGCAATTATTCATAGGCATCAAATTACTTGCCTCAACAACTTTTGTAACAAATACTTTGAGATGTGCATTCGATAACCCATCACCCGAAGTTCGGTTAACTTTTCTCAATCTCAATAAACCGTTCTTTCAAGTGAACACATGTTTTGCTTGAGTGAAAGTTCATCATTTTTCACGCCGATTCGGTCATGTCTGCATAAAGTTATTCAAATTCTTCTATTTTTAGTGCTTAAAATTGTACGTGGTTTCATGGTGGGAGTGCCAATATCAGCCGTCACATGAACCGTCGCAGCATTAGTTGGTCGTTTGCCATTAACGGTAATGTAACTTTTAACAATTGAATAAAATAGCCACTTTTCGAGCATTCGAGCATCCTATTTATATCCCAAAATCCAACCAACGTGAAGCACTGAGTCTTAAATCGTGCAAATATTCTTACCCGCCACAACATACCTTAAATCCAAATCTCATACTCTCATTCAAATGCCAGGCCCTTGCAAAATAGAAGAGAAAATACCTAGGAATATACTTCCTTTGAAACTTATATGAACTCAGTCCCAAATAAGTGTGGGACACCTAAATAGCTACATTGCTAGCTTACACTGGCTTAATGGTCCCTAAGTGAGTTTAATTGGGCGGAGTCATAATGGACGCAAATATGGATTGAGCTGCAGCCATTCGCTCTAACCTATCTGACCTTATCCAGTCCATACAGGTCTTACTTACAAACAGGGCCGGAGAAGCATAAAGGGTCCGAGTCTAAGATGCTGCTTCTAATCGCTGCTTCCAGCCATCAAGACCACATTGTTCTACGTCCGCATTAATGTCGTCTTTCTACCGGAGATTCGTTGATGTTCATGCGCTCACTGTGGCGGAGCCACTGGAATCGATAGAGTTTTGTCTTCTGGACTACAAATGCATCTTGGTACAGCTCGCAGAGTTCACGGTTATGTATTCACCTCTGCTTTTCTGGCAGATAGGACCATATATCCGACATAGAATTCATCTTTCGAAGGCAATAAGAATCAGCACAGTAGTTTCTAATCGTGCAGCTTTTGGACCCAATAGGATAGCAGGACTCGTGAAATTAGTGTTTTTTAGAGCTTTAATTTCGGTTGGTCCTGTTTGCCTTCATGGCGTCTGAAGGAGGAGTTTCAACGACGAAATGAAAAAGCGTGTTCGGAAACAACGCTTAAGATGGCTAGGTAATATGGAGCCACTGCACCGGCCCGTGAAGTCTTCAAATCCGGGCCATTTGGACAACGCAATGTATGCGTTGGGCCAGGGTCGAGATGGCACACACAAATGGAGAAGGACCTCAACGAACTTGGAGTGCGCAATTGGAGGCAGCTGGCGAAAGAGCATGCTAGCTGGAGAGACCCAGATCCATCTTGGGCTGTATCGCCATGGAAAGAAGAAGAGCTTGAATTTCGTCCTTCCAGTCTGGAATTTTGAGCCCAGTCCTTTTGACAAATCGCAATAGGATCGGTTTGCCACGGGCGATTCTACTTTGGATCTCCACTAAGATGTCATTCGAGGAGTTCACTTTTGTTCGGAGGTAGACTTACTCCTTTACTTGGTTTTCTAATGGGAAGAGACGCTCAAAAATTCACTTATCTTAAATTTTCGTATCAAAAGTTTGCTTGTTAAGTGAAATGTGTTCGGTGTCAAAATATTTACAAATGAAGAGTGTGACAGACAGATGAAATCAAAAGAAAGAAGTGAAAACGAAACCATCAAAATTAAATTTCCTTACTTTCAGAAATGTACAAAAAATTGTCTAAAAAGGTGAAATGAAGCAGTCAGCAGCTTTACAATGCCTTAAGGGCACGTGCTGTTTCATTTTTTGAGTGTTTTATTTTTTTCTTCGTTTAAGTGACTTTTGTCCAAGAAAACAACATTTAAAGTATTTTTCAAGTCCACACTTACTGCAGACCTTTTCCTAGATCCTGGCGCTATCGATTGAAATGATTTTTTCAGAGATGTACCGATTCGCATCTCTCCACTCTACTTAGGCAAGTCCTTTGTCACCGTACCCGCACCCGCTTCTCTAAAACAACTCCATCCGATTACGCATTAAAACAGATTATGACGCACAGGAATTGCGAATGTTTCCCTTTACGATTGTGAGTGATGGCTCTGCGGGGAGTGCTTACGTTATTTTCAGAAATGCCTGCCTATCTCCTGCACAGGTTGTCGCCTCTCCTCAGTGCTCGTCAAGGCACGCTGTCTACATATTCCTACGTGCGCCAAGCATCGCATTCCCCTCCCCTCCTTCGGGTAATTCCTTCAAAACATCGAAACGTGATATGTTCTATTTTCGTCCTTCAATAAAGCTGTCAGCACAACTTTGGGAACGGTGCTTTGTTCTTCACCTTAAGCGTCTAGAGCCGATTGAGGCGAGGGTGTGAGACGGCTCACGTGCCATCGCATCAACTTTCATGTTTCAATGTCCGTCACTTTCACAGACGATTGGTGCTGCGCGTTACTTTTTTGCGTGGCTCCAACAATGCAGCCGCTTTCGTGCGGAATTCCGAACGTGTCCAAGACAAGAGACCGACAAAAAAAATCAGCACCACGTCCAGACAGTTTGGTGAGTGATATCCAAATGAAATGCGACACCTTCCTCGGGTTGGTAACCGCGTCTGCAGGTGCACGTTAGATGTTGTCTGCCATTACGGGCTTTATGCGGTTGCGTATGTACGCGTGTTCCAGTGGAAATTGGGGGAGAAACGTGCCTGTAATGCCAGACCAGTTCAGAGGGCAACCGCAACATGTATCTGGGGGAAGTTATAAATCGATGAAGAGACTGTCAGCTGCCCACCACGCCCGCTTCCGTTTCGAAACAAAATCTTCACAAATTCCCCTCAATTTCAGGTTTATCAGGTGAATTCAATGGAGTCTCCACATACTGCAACTACACCAAGTGTTACGCGACAAGCATGCCAGTGCTGGAGGACGGCCTCTCTAGCGGGCACACCTCCGATACCGAGAACAATAATCGACCCGTGCAGTTGTCAGGAATCTCGATGCTGATGGATGCCAAGCGCATTCCGGACAACAGCAACCACGTGAAGTCGAACCGTGCCTCACCGAACGTCGATGCATTTACCACCATCAATGAGAGTCCCGTGAATGGGCAGCTCGACGACTCTGGCCGGGAGTCCGTCCGCTCCAAGCACGACCAGGAAATCCTTGGTCAGAGTCCCAGCAGCGGCAACAGCAAAGTATTCCAAAACATTGATCCAGACTTGGACTCCCTCTACTCGATAAGTAAGTTCGCCCCACCCAACCGCCCCCCGCCTGACGATCATCCTTCTGTTTCAGGCGTTTTTCAGCGAGGAACCGAGGTCCACGTCACCCCGCCACCACCAGCGCCAGCCCCGCACCGAAAACCCAGCGTTGTCAGTTCCGACATCTTCGACAAGAACCAAACCGACTTCAAGGACCAGAGGCCGTCCAGCCTGTTGGGCGGCAGTTCCTCGAACATCCTCAACCGTACCAAGTCCCTCAAGTCCCTAGAAAAGTCCTACATCTGCAACCAGCCTCCGTCCATTCCGGAACGGCTCAGCAACGCGTCACCCTCGAACAGCTCCCCGGTCTGGGTGCCCCGCTACCTCGACACCAGCGCCGGCAAAAGTCTCCTCGACTCCTCCGACAGGCAGACGAAAAACCTCAGTGGCGACGAGGACGATGTTGACACAGACCTGGAGACTGACCGCCTACTCGGACACCAGCGGCTGGACGACCAGGGCTTCTACGACGACACCAAGTCCTCGCCCTGGGATCGAAAGCCGCGCTCCCTACTCGCCACATCCCTCTCGAAATTCTCCCCCAAGGTCCAGCAGCAGAACTCGAAGAACTCCACTGGCACCCTATCCCTCAGGCAGGGCTTCAACTCCCTGCTGCCCAGCACACCCGAGATCCCACCGCCCGTTCCGCCAAAGAGCTCCGCCGCCAGCCTACTGCACAACGTCGGCGGCTCAATGTCATCCCTTGACCCCAGCGAGAAGTCCCCCGAAAAGCCGGCCGCCGAGCAGCGCGACGAGTGCGCCATCGTGACCATCGGCAGCCCCAGCGGCGACTCCGGCTCCGACGGCTCCGCCAACAGCGGCAGCCAGAAGAAGGACCCCCAGAGCGCCGTGACCGGCGAGAAAAAAGTCAAAAAGAGTAAGAACAAAGAAGGTAAATTGTTAGGTTTCCTTCTGGCGCCATTGATGTTTCCACATATCCGGCCGACCACCGGCGATGGGCGACGGCTACGGGCCAACGCGTCGGCGCGGCGGATATGTGCAGACGTTTGATTTTGTTTTTCTATTGCTAACGTTTCTATTCTTGCATGCGTTCAATTTTCAAATCAAATTGCTGCCTTCACATTGATTTATTTGTAAGAAATTTGTTTCTCTAGAGTGTTCGTTTGAATCGAACCGCACGTCTTAGGTTCTAACGTATTCTCTTTGTTTTGGCCCGCGTGCAATTCTAGGCGGCGCAGTGCTGATCGAGGGAGTGCTCTTCCGCGCCCGGTACCTGGGCTCCACGCAGCTGGTGTGCGAGGGACAGCCGACAAAGTCGACGCGGATGATGCAGGCCGAGGAGGCGGTCTCCAGGATCAAGGTAGGTGTCACTGTGTTTTGGCGATTTGCCGTCAGTTGTGAACCTTTTGATTTGAGATGTAACTTAGGCTTGGCTTAGTGCGAACTCATTTCTCATTCTAGCAGGGCTAACGGTTGTGTTTGATGTGTTTGATTTGAGGTACAAAAGAGACAGAGAATGCGAAATATCAAAATTAAGTGCTGCCAAATTGCTATGAAGTGAACTTGTTGAATGTTTAATTTCTTGATGTTGTTTTGTGGTAGATTTGTTTGCATTTAACTTTAATTAAAACTTTTAGAGAAAACTATGTGCATCAAGGATGCAAATAAAACCTTAATATTATTGTTATTGTGGTCAGGGCATGTTGCAGCGAGACACTAAAGTGCTGCAAACCTTCTTCTTCTTTTACTGGCGTTACAGTCTGGGGTTAACGTGGACGTCAACCAACACACCTATCCAGCTGGCTGAGTTGAGTTGAGTGGAGTTTGGTAAGGCCCTTTTCCACTTTTGTGCGCCATCTCAGCCTTGGTCGTCCTGTGTTGCGTTGTTTTAATGGCTCAGATTCAAAGACTTTTCGGGACGGAGCAGTTGTGTTCACACGCACCTAGCCATCTTAAGCGTTGATCCCAAGACGCTTGATCAGGCGCATATCGCTGTACAGCCCATAGAGTTCGTCGTTGAATCTTTTCCACAATGCAAAAAGGACCAAACGTCGCACGTAAAACTTTTCTCTCGAAAGGTCTAAGCGCTTCCTCATCCGTGTAGAGTAACGTCCAAGTTTCCGGGCCATAGAGTGGACTAGGATGATCAAGGTGTTATATAAAGCAAGCCTAGTCCATCGAGAAGGCTCTATTACTCATTTGTCACTTGAGCCCATAGAAGCAGCGATTAGCAAGAGTGATTCTGCGTTTGATTTCGGTACTGGTGTTGTTGTCCCTATTTGCCGCGAAGCTGAGGTAGACGAAGTCCTTGACTACCTCGAAGAATCTGCTGCCTTGTGTGACGCTCTGTCCGAGACGTCGATGTTGTTCGTCCTTCCTTAGTGACAGCATTTACTTGCCGTCATTAACCACCAGACGGCGTAAGGTAGCAGTTGAAAGGATGGGCAGAATTCACAAGCCAATACGAGAGCCACGATCATCTAAAAGCCTGTTCAGCTGCTGCTTCGCAGATAGCATTGACGTGAGTGGACGGACACAACAAGCTGTAAATGAGGCGTTTGCTACAACTGAGACGAAAGCTAACATGCGTTTTGCGATAAACGAGAAAGAATAAAGTTTGTGCTCTGATAGAACCCCACTATGATGAGCAAATACACCGAAAGCAATCGTAGAATCACTGTTTCGGCGAATTTTTTGAGGTCAAGAGGTAATTGAATAACGAAACCCTCTCTCGAAAAACCAAAGATGGGTTCGGATAACGTCTTGATCATCCCTCTCCTGCTTTATGGCCCTGAAAGTTGGATGCTATTTACTCTGATATTTTCGTGAAAAAATTATACATGCGGTTTTTGTTCATGGTGTTGATGGCATCTGGAGAAAAAGATTTACGACGAAATCTTTACGCTTTACGGCGAATTATGCTTCGTCAAGTGTCAATGTCAGACGCAATGCTTAAAATAATTGAGTTCGACGAGTCTTTGAATCCGATACATTTGGACAACGTAGCAAGGAACAATCTCGTCTAGAATGTGGCAAACAAGTGGAGAAGCCCCTCAACGAACATTCGAGGCAGGCGGTTAGATACCCTGCAACATCAGAGTGTCATCTCATTGCCAATTTCTCTTACTCTTATTAAACTTCTGCCAACACGAGTTTCGATCTGACTGATGAAGGTCTCTAATGCCATTACAACAGCCCAACTATCTGCCGTACAAGTTGCACCCATCTGTCAACAGCGTAAATTTTCGCCTGAAAAATTCTGCATTTGCCAATCGGTTGAAGGTGCTTAGTCGTGGACCCAAATACCCCTGCCCCAGTTCCTTCATTGGTTCTTGAACCAATCACGGTCTCAGAGTGTGATTTGAGGATTTACCACATTATTTTCTGGAGCTGAGCGATCTGGAATCGGGCTCTGTCGATTATTTGAGTAACGACCGTACTCGGTTACCCGACACTGTTTCATTTGACACTTACCAGCTGTCATAATTGTCGATTCCAAGCAGTTGTTGCAACTTAGCCTTGATCGCAATGACTCTGGTCGTGGAGATCATGAAAGAGGTAGAGATTATTTTAACTCGTCTGGAGGGTAGATGACATCCAGTTCGTTCGAAAGTTTCATTTATGTTGAAGTAAGTCAGACATTCGTGGCTGGGATTGAGGACATTTTCGAATGCACGCAGGGTAACAGGGACTGGCAATAATAGAGGGCAAGACGAAGTATATGCTTGCATCAAGGAAGGACACAAAACATGAACGTCAATGACAGAGCGTCACACTAGGCAGCCGAATCTTCGAGGTAGCCAAGGACTTCGTCTACTTCGGTCCGCGGTAAATAGGGACAACAACACCAGTACTGAATTCAATTATATTATTCTTGCCAATCGTTACCTCTTTGCGCTCAAGACGCAATTGAGTAATAGAGCCTTCTCTTGAAAAACTTAACTGGCTTTGATCATCCCAGTCCTCCTTTACGACGCACAAACTTGGACGTTACTAAAAGCGAATGAGGAAGCCTTAGTCTTCTTGCAATTTTTGCTTATCTTTGTAACTACTTGTTGGGCCAGCCAGGTATAGTCAGGAATAGCCTTCAATTCCTGACGGTGTCTGGCACGCTGCTGCCAGTTGTCAAGACCAAGCTCTCTAGCGTCTGCGATCACTTAGTCTCTATACCAGAGGTGTGGTCTTCCGGAACACGGACTCAAAGAATCTCTTAGCTTGAGCGTTGCTGTTCATTCGTTGGGTGTGGCCGTTTCATTGCATCCGTCGTTTTTTTTGCCTTCCAGATTACATCCACTTCTTGGTACAAGACGTACAATGCCCAGTTGTGTCTTCTCCTCTATTGGCTTTCCTTACTGATAGGAGCACATATGCGTAACAGAATTTTTCTTTTGATGGTACCAAAAGTCCGGTTCGGCGGTTTGCTTACCGTAGAGCAGTCATCTCCATATAGAAGTTCGCGTAGAATAAGTGTCTTGTAGATAATTGATTCGGACCTTCGAGTTAGGGATCTAGACACTAGGCGTTTCGATAGACCAACCGCTTTTATGGTTGCCGAGGGTGATCTTGTGTTGGATCTCCATAAAAGTTTAGAGAACATATCTGTCCCGATGTAGACAAACATCTCAACCACTATAAAGTTGTGGCTTTCGATTGTCACACTTAGACCGAGGCTATGTGTCGAAAGCATATAACATATCTCGGTTTTTTCCTCGTTCACCCTAAGAACAGCTCGCCCGTTCTTCAATAGCCGTGAATGCCTCTACAAAGGCACACTGGGAAGGGGTAATGATTATATTGGATTATTTTTGTAAGCTAAGTATTATGAAGCCGTCCTTGTACCTACTCCCTACACAGTCAGTTCTCAAAAAGTTGTCTTTCATTGACTCATCAGCCTACAAATATCCGCCATTTACCCTAATCAATTTTTCTAAACCCCAAATAACACGAAATTTGAATATTTCAATTTTTTTTGGTTCTGTCTTCGTAACACTTTGTGTGATTTATAACTTTTTAAAGCGAAATAAAATTACTTTGACCCTTTTTTCGAAACGAAATGAGGCCAAAAATCGTCTTTTGGGCTTTTTGCTTGAAATATATTTTTTCGCAAACAACAGTCCTGTTAGGGCATCTCTTTTTTTCGAAATTGTGTCATCAAAAGTTCTAGCTAGATATGATTTTTTCATTGTTTCTCTTGTCCACGATTACTAGTCAAAGGATTTTTGGAGAATTCCATATAATCTTCTAAAATGAAAAAAATACCTGAACTAAGCGAACATTTGACGAAACCCTACACACGCCAGCTCAGCACACGTGTCTGAATTTGAACGTCCAATCCCCTTTTAGAAATGTCTGTGCAATTAGTAAATTTGATTTTATGATGTCTTGTCAAACTGTTGCGCCTAAACAGCTGTAACTTTCCCTTTGACCTCTATTATTCCAGTCGATTCAATTAGGGTTAATTAAAAATTCAAGAAGTTTCTTGTTGCGAAAGTTCCTCCTTCCCTTCCCCCCCCCCCCCCCCACTTCAGTAATTACTGATAATAAAACACCGTGACGTTCGGTGCGGACGAGTGCGTTTGAGCGTCCACGGAGTTCTGGTTTTCAAATGAACTCGGCATTATTTTGAGCATCGGTCAATTAAGAACCTTCTCTCCCCTCAGAAGGGGTAAAGTTTCATTCCATCTCACTCTGAATTTCAGCAGTTCAAGGAAATGAGTGGAGGAAGGTAATCCTCAAATCAATGAGCCTTTCGCAAAACTTTCGCATTGACAATGAGCACACAAGCCGAAAACGGTTAGTTTTTGAATGAAGACCCTTTTTCCGCCCCACTTATGGCTCTCGAAATTCTCGAAACTTTTCCTTTGACCGATGAATGGATAAATTCCCATTGCCTGCCGCCTGGCTGCTTCCGTCTCAACGGAGCCGGGGAGAGCAAACGTCATTTGGTTATTTTTAAAGTCTCGCCGTTTGCCACGCGTCTAAAAATACCCTAGACGTGAAGTAAATTATCGCATTATCCTATCCGGTAATTTTTTCTCTTTTTTTTTGTAAAATTCCACCATCCACCGGACAGGCAGTAAATGACGGCGGGGACACGACAGGATATGGGTGACGATGTCTATTATGCTTTATTGACTTCATTTGAGGGGGCAATCGGAAAGCGGGTGGGGGGGGAGACAGGAGAGAAATATACATTATATAAATAAAATCGATTAACCAAACATCTGAGCGTTACAAACCCCCTCCCCCGCCACCGCAAGTCCATTGCAAACGCGGCTCCTTCGACGAATGCATGCGTGCACGAAGTTGTTTTTTTTTTTTTTTTTTGTAAGCAGATGTACCGTTCGTGCTTTGACACATTTTGCTGTGTCGCAGTTATGATAAATGAGTCCCTCCGCCCGGAAACTTTGACTCCGAGCAAATACAGTTATTTGGGATTAGTTCAGGGGAGCACGGTAGGCCTGCTGTGTTCAGTGAGAATTTGTGTTCGGTTTCGCTGACAGTTCCCGGTTCGGTGATGGATTTGCTTTGCCAATTGTTTGAATAGACTCTAAAGTTGCGCAGGATACAAATAACAAATTCGCCGACGTTTTAATTAAGTCGGAGTGCCGCTGCACTTGGTGTGTCAATCAATAGCAGACGAATGGGGAGCGATGATGGTGTCAGCGGTGGTGATGTTGCATTTCGCATTCTGAAACCGGTGTGTTGAAGTGCTGAGTGTCGAATGTTTGAGAGTGTTGTTGAAATGAGACTTTAAAAGTGTGCGGTGTTTTGAAGAGACATTGATTTAATTAAGAAACTGTGTGCTGGATTTGAAGGTGTTGCTCGGACAAGTGACAGCAGTTGCGGTGTAAAAAGAAGGTAGGAAGGGGAGATCAAATCTTTGAGTCGAAAGTAACGGACGGTTGGTTCAGGGGCTCCTCAGGATAATTTTGTGCTTGTGAAAAACCCTTATAAACAATTTTCAAAAGACGCAATTTTTTTTTTTTCTCAAGCACCTCCGTTGTCAAGAAATTTTCACCTTTTGCGTCTCGGGCACTAATTTTCACTCCCCAGACATGACCGTTTACAGCTGCATCCATTCAAGTTGGTTGATATTCTAAGCGTACTGCAAGTACTGTCATTGTGGGTGTGCTATTGTTCTCTGACGAGGAGAGGTGGGCATACGGTCTCCTGTGGGCCTTAAAATTAGAAAATCTGTCCAACCTCTGGGCTAAGAGTTCAATTTGAATGAAAGTGGTGTCCATATCACTTTGCAAGCTCTTTTGGCCATAGTCCACAAAGAGCCTTTTTGATTGGATGATTTAAGCGAAATCTCTTCAAATCAACCAAACCAGTACGCAGCATGTAAGTTGCATTCATGTACGTCCATACAAAGCCCCCGAAATGTACAGATGACATCAATTAGTGCGCTGAACTTGAGTATGATTCCCCTCGTTTTCTGTTTCTCAGTTTTCTGTTACAAATAAGTAAGCCGGCAACTTGAGGAACGTGGTGACAGGGAAAAACTGCACCAGAAATTGAATGTAAGACACCACGGCAGCCACATGCCTTGCCAAGGAGTCGATAAATTAAAAAGCAAATTTTACCAAATCATTTCACAAGTTTGACGGGGCAAATTTTAATAGTTTCTGAGGGAAAATGGACTATAATAAATTTGTTGGTGTCTTTTATGCTAAAAAGTCGCCATGACGTAGTGGGTAAGTGCGTCGACCCACACGCCAAAGGTCTAGGTTCGATTCTTGGACGGAACACCTCGATTTTTTCACGGCATCACCTCTTTGGAGTTTTTGACAGCACTCAAAGAGTTCTGGTTGGCAAAAAACTGTAGGTCACCTCTACTCGAGAGCACGCCGTACACGTGTAGTTGATGTAGAAGCTAGGCCCTGGTCCCTTGTAGGCTGTAAAGCAACTCAATAATTCTTGTTATGCTTAAGACGACCTTCTTCGTCATTCTTTTTGGACGAAGTTATGATTTGAATTATGGGGACCATACCTCTTCCAAACGGGGCATAGGCCAACGGTAATGGAAAGCACCTTCACGGTCGCTAAAAGTTGTAAATCTGCCGGTGTGACTGAAATCCGGCCAAATATGCTCAACACGGTTGTAGAAAAGGGAGTCCTGTGCTTCTTTCATGTCATAAAGGTGGCCTGGGTATGTGGCGATTGACAAATTGGCCCGTATATCCGCGAATATTGCCCTCCTGGTGGTTAATCGTTTCGGTCTTATCCACTTAGACTAGCAACTTCACACATCCCCACAGGGAATAGCCAAAATTAAATTAAGTTGCTCGGTTTTGGGTGGTCAATTTGTGGGTCCGTTACATGAAACTATGCAGCTGACAAATGTTTATTTCAATAAATCAGTTGTGGCACTAGCTGTGTGAAATGTTGCGTTGTCTTGTTGAAAACATGACAGCAGGGCTGTTTAATTGATGAACAAAGAAGCCAGTAAACATGGCTCTATATCTGTTATCATAGACTGTATCGCTCTGGCCAGCATCGCTTTTAAAGAAGTACAGACTACTTACACCAGCAACCTAAAAGGCAAACGAAACCGTCATTTTGTCAACCCAAGGTAAATATAATTCATCTAACAGCTGACAATAGTATTGCCGCCAGTTAAAATAGTGCTGACAACTTTAGTTTACACCCGTTACAACCGACCAGCTTTTCAATCTAAGGATTGTACTTGAGAAGACTTGCGAGTATGCCAAAGCGATCTACAGAGGGGAAGTCTAGGGTGCTTGTCAGAAGTGCGGGATTGATGGCTGCTGTTGATTGCTATTCAATCTCTATACACCAGCAAATGCGTTGTAAAATTTAGTAAATCAATACCTTTTACCTTGGTCTTTGGACTTCACCAAGAGTAGGTCTTGTCACCTCTCCTTTTTTATTATACACATGAACTGGACTTAGAGCGTATGGACACCACTGCTCCGGCCCGAAAAGTTTCCGAATCTGAGCCATTGGGACAACGCAACAGAGGACGGCCTGGGCTAAGGTGGCGCACACAAGTGGAGAAGGACCTCAACCAACTTGGAGTGTGCAACTGGGGGCTGCCGGCGAAAGACCGTGTTGGCTGAAGAGGCACGTTGGTTGAGGCCCAGGTCCACCACGGACTGTAGCGCCACTAGAAGAAGAAGAAGAACTGGATATTACAGCGCGGCCCAGATGAGAAATGTTTCACATTGGGAGATTTGGGGGTAAATCATCTTCTGATGACTTAGTTGTTTTCACATTCTTCCAAACGGATAGGTTTGTGGTTGTTGTCATTTCCAAAACGTCAGTTCGATGCAATCTACATGCAAGTCGGGTCCCATTGACACAAGTGAGGAGTTTAAATATCTCGGAGTCTTCTCCACAAGGATGAGCACTGCTGAGCTGCCTTGCAGGATTTGCATTGCTAGATCAATTTCGAAGCACCTTGGAAGATCAGTAATACGAAAGGCCGAACTTGATGTCAAAGCCAAGTTATCAGATTTGAACTCACGCTATCAGCTGTCAAATATTACTGTCATTGTGCGTTGACTTCTTCAGATGTGTTCACCATGAGACCTTTTTCAAGTCAATATCAGAGGCACGATTTTTTAGCTGTCGACTTACACTAAAGTTTATAAGACATTTTCCAGCTTAAATGGGTTTGACATTAACCGACGGCAAAACAAAGTAGGCTTATGCTGTGATGAACAAAGGATGCCCAACATCGATGTCTTAAAAATTTGCGCAACAATGGGAAGCTTTGATTGCGTAGGGGGCTCCGCAGTAAATAAAGACAACAACTATTGCGAATCACTAACTCTTTTGGCTCAAGGCCCTCTCTCGAAATTTCTTTTTGCAAAAAAAGCTAATCATCTCTGCCCTACTCCAAAAAGCAGAGAGCTGACTGTTCAAAACAGAGGATGAGCAAAAGTGGTTGTTGGTCCTGTTTGCTTCGTTGGCATCTGAGGGAGAAGATTCAACGACGCACTTTATACCCTCTTTAGCAGAGTGTACATAGTTAAGTGTCTACGGATATCTTGCTTAGGGTACGCAGGCAAGAATCTGAGGTATTCTAACCCTCACAAACTTGGTGGGCAAAACTTGAGCAAGCTAAACGTGCCAGCTGAAGAGGTGTGTTGGTTGAGACCCATCTACCGTCAATTAATAATAACTTACCGTTGTATCCACGCGTCTATGTTTTTTTTTATAACCAATGAGTCTACACACTTGTCAAGCTCTGGGTCCAGAAAGTCGGTTAAAATTGATCCTTACTCGCGAGACGAAGACGGAAATGGTTCGTTTTTCCTTATTTCGAAAGTAATAAGGCCAGTCGACGCCAACTTGCATGAATCATACAAAACAGACAGTCCTGAGTGTCTCGGGCGGTAGAATAAAGTTTAAACAAAACTCGGATAACATCACTAAACTTCCCAGCGAACACATGCGTTTTGAAATTTTCAATGCTCTTCCGTGATTGTGCGAAGCTCAGGTCGACCTACTTGTGCACGCAGAATTCCTTCCCAGCTTTCAGCTAATGGTGACCTACGCCAAACCTACGCCACCTTGTATGTTCACGTCTGTGTTTTTGAAAATGCCCTTGGGTCCCCAAACCACGCCCAACCAACCAGTATAAGCCGCTCCGCTTACTCTGCTTCAACAAATTTCTTTCACAAACATATTGACAAAATTACCTCCACAACCACATCTCTCACAACCATGTGCACCATAAATATTGATTGAGGACTAATCTGAAGACAGCATCTAAAAAACGTGTTTTTACCCATTTTATTTTCATACGCTCGGATTCGGATTTGGAACGCACGCATAACCATACGCATACGCTCCTGTAGACGTTGGTAAGTCCATCACAAGTACTGTTGTCCATCAATATACTCATCGCCTTGACTTTTGACCAGCTGCTTCCACCCCAAAAACCCCCCAAGTTCAGCGCAGTTCCCTCACTAATCAAAAACTCTCTGTTGTGTTCTCTCTCTCTCTCTCTCACACAAAAAGGCACCCGACGGTGATGTTCAGCCGAGCACGGAGGTAGACCTCTTCATCTCGACCGAAAAGATCATGGTCCTCAACACCGACCTGAAGGAGATTATGATGGACCATGCACTGCGAACGATCTCGTACATTGCTGACATTGGTGATCTGGTCGTGCTCATGGCCAGGCGACGGTTCGTCTCGCAGGACATCGACGACGGACCAAAACTCAACCGCACCCCGAAGATGATCTGTCACGTCTTCGAGAGCGACGAGGCGCAGTTCATAGCGCAATCAATTGGTCAGGCATTCCAAGTGGCTTATATGGAATTTTTGAAGGCGAACGGAATTGAGGATCACAGCTTTGTCAAGGAGATGGACTACCAGGAGGTGCTCAACAGCCAGGAGATCTTCGGCGATGAGCTGGAGATTTTCGCGAAGAAGGAATTGCAAAAGGAGGTGGTCGTGCCCAAGGCCAAGGGCGAAATTCTTGGCGTTGTAATTGTGGAGAGCGGCTGGGGCTCGATGCTGCCGACGGTGGTTATCGCGAATCTGATGTCGTCTGGTGCGGCGGCACGATGCGGTCAGTTGAATATCGGCGATCAGTTGATAGCGATAAACGGCTTGAGTCTGGTGGGGCTGCCTCTGTCCACCTGCCAGACCTACATCAAGAACACCAAGAATCAGACGGTGGTGAAGTTCACCGTCGTACCCTGTGCCCCGGTCGTCGAGGTGAAGATCAAGAGACCAAATACCAAGTATCAGCTGGGATTCAGCGTTCAAAATGGTGTGGTGAGTATCTTGTTGAAAATTCCAAAGAATTTCCCAAGGGGCGTTGCATTCAGACTTAACGGTGATGAAAAACGATTTGTTTTTTTTATGATCTCACATCGCTGTCTTTGAGAAAGAACATTTGAAATCTTTGGCCACACGTAACACGGATTGAGTCATCCATCATGCTCCTAATTACCGCTGTTGGCAAACCATTACCTCATTATGCTTTGTGCTGGTCGTCTGAAGTCGTTTCATTACTTTAGACCGCCAGAAGACATAACGCGAGCAGGTGCGTCTTTAAGACGCAATTCCGAAAGACCAACCGAAGGTTCACCTCAAAGATGGGTGCGTGTGGGACACGTGTTTGTACATCGCCACCTTAAGCAACACAGAGTGTCGTTACCCCTGTGTCGTATGAGTCGACCACTTTTACCACCTTACGGTGTATGAAACGAAAAGTGATTGATTCTCGGTCTTGTCTCCCATTTCAGATTTGCAGTCTCCTTCGCGGGGGCATCGCCGAGCGAGGAGGCGTTCGTGTCGGACACCGGATAATCGAGATCAACAATCAAAGTGTTGTGGCGGTTCCCCACGAGAAAATTGTCAATCTCCTGGCGACATCTGTTGGCGAGGTGAGTTCCGCTCCCGGCTGTCATCAAACGTCAAATCCTCATTCGTTTCCCATTCACAGATTCTCATGAAGACGATGCCAACGTCCATGTTCCGCCTGTTAACCGGCCAGGAGAACCCGATCTACATATAATTTGATATTGTTTTGTAATCAAAAAACCAAAAAACCAGCCCAAGACAAAGGACCCCCTCAACAGTAGGCGGTTCCTCAACAGTCAACGGGAGTGAAGAGTATTAACTTTTAGAAGAATGATATGATATTCGCTTGAAGATAACGTGTATCTAGACTGTTCTCTTTCTTTGAACCAAAATGGATTTGATTTGATTAATCGATTATGGGTTGCTTACACCGTACATATAGGACCTAGAGGACATAGTATTATATTTTTTATTTATCACATAACCTAGATGGTATAAGAGTTTAAAACATTTTTAGCGAACAAATAGTGCCCCGAAACAATACATGTGCAATATGAATTCATAACTTTTCCGTCCGCTTTAATAGAGAAAAGGAAAAATAAAAGATTAAACATTTTAAAGGAATTATATTTACATTGATCCACTTCACACTTACACACACACATATACATTCACACCTCACACATGTTTTGAAGGAAACATATGAAAGGCTGGCTGGCACAGAGGGCTTACGCGCTTCGTGGACGATGTAGAAGGTTTTGCTGAGTTTTTTGAGGAAGGGATTCATTGAATTTTAAGCAGGTCCTTCGTTGTTTTAGATGATGCAATTTGTTAGTCTGGGAATTCTGAAAGAAACTATGCTCTCTTGACATCGATTTGACTTTCGTCATGTTTGCGCTTCAAAAGAAGAAAGCCTAGGGATGCCATTCTATTGATCTTTGAAAAATATTTGAAATTCAAGGACAATTCGTATCCGTGCAAATATTGCCTTAAATCCCAAGGTACTATGCAACTTGCCTAAGAGTGATGGAAACGTAGGTTGAGGACAAAAGCCCGACGCCGTAATTCCTAAAATGAACAATTTTCCAAAAAGCCAAAATTCTGAAGTGTCCGAAATCCCAAAAAAAACTCAACACCGACAACGATGTTTTTCTAATTCCAGTGTTTAATTTTTTGACAGTTTTTTTGCTATTTTTGTTCACTGTTGTCGTATTTTGTTGACGTTGTATCCAGCAGAAGACAACCTCAAAGCAATCAAGTCTCAGGCTGTCTTTCATTTAGGGACAATCCGGTTATCATTGCCCTTGTCCTCAACCACTGCAAGATTGACCTCAATTAACTCTCACAGCAATTCTTACTCGTTTGTTGGAGGTTGGGCAACACTGCACTGAAGCGTTCAGACTCAAAAAAAATTCTATTGTACCACCAGACACTAACTTACATTTAACGTAATTTCTTGGTCTTCCGAAGGAAAACCAGCAAGCGCTACTCTGTGATCAACAGCCTAAGTTTTTAGCTTCCACGCTGTCGGCGCCAAATAGCCGCCAGATGGTGCATTGACAGAGGAAGTGCTCTGAAGTGTCTTTACCTTCTCCACAGGCGTCGCACAGAGTACCATTACTAAGCCCAAGTAGACTTAGGGCTTTAGCGAAAGTGAAATGTCACGCCGTCATGTTTTCTGCACTCTTTTCTGTTTAAAAGTTTCCCTGTTGACGTTGGCGATCATTCACTTTGTCAGCCTGCAACCTGGAGAGTCATGTCATCTTTGATTGTGCTGTTGGGAGACCCAGCCATCGACGGACGCCCTAACCAAGAAAGGGCGTAGTCCTAAAGTCCTGGTCCTGCGATTGCGTCTTTTGAACTTTCGGCAACCTCGTTTCCCGTGATCTCGTAATGTCGCGTGTTGTCTGCTGATCAAATCAAGAGAAGCCTTGCATTTCTGGACTATCTTGGAATTGGTTAAAGAATTCAGTAAGGTCTTGAGCATAGACGCAGATACCTCCACCTATTCTTCACAATAAAGTTGACGGTCATTAGGATCGCAAATGTTTTCGTCTGGAAGACTGATGAGAAATTACCTAAAGAAGTGTGATGTATTTTAGTTGTCGTCTTCCACAAAGGCCCCAGCCCAAGTTCCCTCCATCGTCTTGGAGCCGACCGTGAAAATTCGACTACACTTCCTTCCCGGTTCAATTTCTTGTCACAGACAGTCCTGGACACGGGAAAAGTCGAATTGGATACACGACGCAGTTGGATCATTGGTGACCTCGCATCAGACGGCTTGTCCATGAGACTTGTGTCACAGGAGATGCCGTGCTCGAGGTCATCAGAGCTTCAGTGCGCTTATGCTGATTTGATAGCCAACTCTAAAGTTTGTTTGGTGTTAACTGTTAGGGACCTAACTTGACGAGAGGACTAAAAATTTGCGCTGATTTTGTTCTTTTCTCTAACACGTCTGCTTGAATGAGTTACTAGGTGCCCTTGCAAGCCAATGTTTGAACCTAAACTGACATTGATTCAAATTTCACCATACTTATTGAGCACAGACGTTGTGGAGGAGGCGATTTCTCCTCTTTTTCATGGTTTTCAAAGTTGATTATTCCAAAATACAGTCGGAAAGCCGGTCAACTTTTGAAATAACTCATCCTATCATTTAAGGGGTTTAAAAGGAGAAGACTCTCATCTGTGCAGAGGGTCCCACGTGTATTCACAGATGACACAAATTGCAATAAGTTGTCAGAAATGTTTCAGGCACGAAGAAGGTTAAAGACCCGTGACTCCTTTAGATGTTTCTGTGTATGGCACTGAATGTCTGTCAAGATTCCAGTGGAAAACAGCTGCTACTTTTAAAATTATTTATTTCAGAAAAGGCAAAATTTTAGAGAAGCAAGTTCTTTTTGAGGTTGGCGTCATCAATTTATTTCGCTCTCAATTTTTTTATTATTTTAACTTTTTTATAGAATGGTATAGCACTTGGTTCTAACGAGAATTTTGTAATTTCTATAAAGATAAATGAACATGGAAGGTCCCTTTTCAAAAGTCGATTGTTATCCCTCACGTTGTTCCTTCATATATCGCCACAATCACAACAAAGCCCTCTTCTGTAACCAATAAAAGAACAAGATTTCACATAAAGACCATACAATACAAGCTTTCATCAAATAAATACTCAACAAAGCAGCTCTCAATCTCTCTCTCTCTCTTTCTGCCTACAACTACTCAAGCTTGTAATGTCTTTATGTAGCACTACCAAGCGCTTTCTTATTCCTAGTTTATGAGTATCCCTCTCAAATCAGACACACATGGTGCCCCACGCAAGGGTCACAAACACTTTGTACATACATTTAGCAATGACAAAAACCAATTTAACAAAAAAAAAACTAATCTTATATAATTAAATCTCACCATAAACATACATATATTTATATAAATTGTTTTTATTTACAAAACTCTAATCTATACTCATTATGTATATGCATCCTTATATAAACTGCATCAAACAAATTTCAAAATCGTCCAAAACAAAAAAAATCTATGAAATACCTACTAGTGTGTTAAACAACAAATAAAATGCGTTTATACATATATGCGAAAATGAATAAAAGTAAATAATAAATATGTACATGTATATAAATATATATGTAGACGCATATATTATGTATACACATAGTATATATAAAGATTCCTTATGATATACATACATATATAGTTTTGATATGGAAAGCTTGCTATAAATTAACATTAAAATAAAATTTACAAAAAAAACAACACACATGAAACTAAAATGAAATAAATATGATATATGAAAATTGTATTTAATAGCCACATCATATTTTAAGAGATCACCTATATACATACATATATATGAACCCCAGAAGAAAAACAAAATATTGCATTTCTTTCGCCGAGGAAATTTCCGCGAGGAAGCCAACCACTCACAAGTTGTTTTTCGTTTTCTGTTCTGTTTTCAAACCCTTGCCCTTGATTCAATTTTGCAGCACCGCTCCTCAAATGTAAAATATTTAAAGAAAAAAAACAAATACATATATATAAGTATATACATACATATACTTGCGATTGAAAATCAAATTTCCACTAAACAAAAAACAAAATACCGCAAAGTAGATAAGGAAAATTAATTTCACTTGCAAAAAAAACACACAAACACGATACAAAAATTAAAAAAAAACAGAAATTGAAGTATATAGCAAAATTAGTAAAAGATTTAAACAAAAAAAAAAATAAAAATGAAAAAAAACTAAGCGAATTGTCAATGAGATACTTTGTTAATGTGTTGTTACAAGGAGAACCAAAAAAAGGAAAAAAAAACAAGAAATATGAAAACTTTTGTTAAGCCAATGCTCGAGCTCTAGATAAAAGAAAATTTTTAAGAAACAAAGAAAAAGAAAAAACTGTCATGATCATCTTGCCTTCTTCTAGTGTGTCTTAAGATTAAATAATGTCCATAATGTGAAGTGCATGTTGAGTGCAGAATTCAGTTCAACTTTGTAATTTTTTTTACCATTTTTTTTGTGTTGATTTGTAGGCGGTTTTTGGGGTTTTGATGGGACTTTCTGTGGTGGTGGGGGTTATAGTCATTTTTGCTGAAATGACCAAGCTAGAGGGGACTATACAAAAATATGAATTTGTTCATGGTTGCTTTCCAAACTTTCCGAACATTGCCTCCAACTGCATTCCTTCGGTAATTATAACAAAAGCAAAAAAATAAATTAATAATACAGCCCACAAGGGACCAGAGCCTAGCTTCTACAACAACTACTCCTGTTGTGCGTGCTAACGAGTAGAAGGGATCTACAGTTTATTACCGATTCCAAACGGCGACGGAGACGCTTTTTATATACAATTAGTACACTTTGAGTGTTCTCAGCAACTCGAAAGAGGTGATGGCGTGAAAAAGTGCGATGTGCCCCATCCGGGAATCGGAGCTAGACCCTCTGCGAGGGGGTCAACGCCCTTACCCATTACGCCAAAAAATTACAAAAAAATAAATTACTTTTTCAAAAAGTTAGCTCAAGCTTCAGGTGATGCAAATAATCGGAAGTGGTTTTTCTTATTCAGATCCTAGAAAGTATGAACAAATTTTTGAAGCATTCAACATTTTCCAAATTCCGTGTCTGGAACCAATTTTGTTGAATTTTCAAAGTGCTACCATGTACATACTCGTAGGTGTGCCCTTACTTTCATCGCTCACAGTAGTTTCCCAGATCACGTGGCTTAGAACAATCACTCCTATTGCGATTGTCACTTAAATGGGACTTGTTTCGCTTTATAATTTTTGTATCAGATTGGAAATTGTGGACAGCTTGTAAACATTTCTGTTTTCCGATTCCACATAACGATCAAAAAAATTGTGGCAGACTCCATTTGTCATTTACAGTCGGTCGAATAAATGAGAAAAAAAACAGAAAACTTTAGATCCAACTCGGATCCCTCTTAATTTATTTCACGGGCAAACTTTTGCAGAACTATAAGAAGGGGGTTTTCATCGTGAGGTTTTATTTATAATGTAAAATAAAACACATAAGTTTGAAACAGAACTACAATTTTGTACTATTGGGTAAAAGGAGAAATCATGGCGTTTACTTTTTGAAAACGACATCATTTGAATGTTAGCCATGACTAGGTCTGAGTTGGTCCGTTCCGAAGATTCAATTTTGAGTGACCCGATATAGCATCTCGACTGAAATCCCGCAGACAACACTAGTAAGTGAGGCTTCTAAAGAGTCAATTGTAGGTGGCTTATTCCAGAAGGCCGGAGAACTGGGCATAGCGAATGGTATTTTGTGGAAAACACGAGTAATGTTGGCTTCCAAGGCGTCAATCGTAGCGTAAATTCCGAAGACCTTGGAGTTGACATTTCCCAAGAGAGGCTGTATTATTGTACCATCTAGGAGGCCAATTTAAGATGACAAAAGGTGAAATGAAGTGCTCACTGAAAACATTTCTCAACACGTCCATTGCGTTTGGACTCTAGGGATTGTAGCACCATTTCGGGGAGATCAGAGCTCATCTTAACCATGTTCTTAAATTTCTTCTAGCTCAATGTCGCGAATAGTCGTGACTACGCTTACAGTTGACGATAACGTTCAAATTTACTCAATTTTGAAGGAATACTGTTGAGTACAGACCACAAACGCCAAGGTCCCAGGTTCGATTCCCGGATGGAACACCACTCTTTTTCATGGCATCACATCTTTTGAGTTGCTGACAACACTTAAAGAATATCAAATGTGTATGAAAAGCTTCTCAAATCTCACCGTTTGGAATCGGCAAGAAACTGTAGATCCCTTCTACTCGTGAGCACGCATAACAGGAGTAGTTGTTGTAGAAACTAGGCCCTGGTCCTGGTCCCTTGTGGGATGTAGTGCCACAAAATTATAGACTAGTGATTCCATCCGCCCATAAACGGCTTCATACCGTGGTTTCTCATGAATTTTATGGCAGCTCTTAACACTCTTCTTTTTATAGTTAAAGTATCCATTAAGTCAAAAATGGCTTCATCACAGAACGAAATTTCACGATAAAACACCAGATTGTGAGCATTTCCCTTGACTGAAGATGACTGAAACTAAAGTCACCTACCTTTAATTCTAGCACAAGTTTAAGTTTTGCACACTCTACGGTCGACATCCTTACATTAGATACATCAGGCCAAGCTGCTGAGAACGCACTGCGCGTACACTTTCAGCCACAGTTGCTACTCTTATAGCTTCTTCACTACGTGTTGGGAGTCGTCTAACCGCTCGACTATCATCCACTAATGTAAACTGGGGCTCAATTTGAGAATCGTGTTGGTAACACATGTAAATTTCAGTAGATCCATTATGTGCACCGCAAGCTCATCAAATCGCAAGAAAAAAATTTTTTGCTGATATTTGTAATTCAACTGTACTGACCGTTGTGGTGTGAATTCTTCCATAATGACTTGCCAAACAATGCTGAACAAAAATGGCAAAGCAGTTTGATAAGAATCACATGTGATCTATCAAGAAGAGCCTACTAAAAATCAAACTTCTCTATGAACTATGTTTCATTCATAATTCTTCAAAAAAAAAAAATGTCGGTTCTTGGCATTTCATACTGAAATTCATTGAAAACCGCGAGTGTTTGATGCTTGCAAATAAAACAGTCAATAAGTGACAATCGTAAAAGGAGTGATTGAGTACTCTTCCGACTCAAAGAAAGAATTGAAAAAATCTAAAGTCGACTTCACATGCACCCACCTCCTCCACCACACAAAAGCCCGAGAAAACAAAAATCAACCTCAAGTACAAATCACATTTAAAATAATCTTATATTTATTTTCCTTACATAAAAAACAAAATGATTTGAAAAACAAAAGCAAGAAATAAACAATAGTTTAAAATAAAGATTGATAATTGTTGTACCTATGTTAGAAGCCGGAGAACATATATAAAATATAAACAAATCCTTTCTACATAAATTGTTAGCTTCATTCAACTACTCAAAGATAAATTAAAATGAAAAAGAAATTAAAGAACAAACCTGTATAACAAACAAGAAAGAAAGATAGAATACGGAAAAAAAGAAACACAAACAAACATAAAAGAGAAAAGTGAAAGAAAACATTATTATATCTGATCGGCAAAGCTTAAGAAAAATAAAGGAATTACTTACGCAACACAGTTTGTTTATTTATTTCATTCCTCTGAAATGCAATCGCAATGAATTTTTTTACTTAAAGTTTGCTCATGCTATGATCACATTGGAGATGTGGCATTTCTAATGGAAGAAGAGGCGACATTGTATTCAATTCGGACACTGTGATCATTTGGTTCTGTCAAAAGTAAGAATCAGAGACGATATCCTTATCATTCTTTGGTTTACACAAACTAGGCAAATGCTAGGCGAAAATGTTGCTTAGGGGCAATTGTGCAACTTGGCCTATTTCGTGCTGCCACAAGTAGTAATCAGAGACAGTATCATTTCTACAGCACGTCAAAGGGAGACAAGCATTTTCACTCCAGGGCTAGTTAACCTATTTTGGCAATATCTGCCTTGAGCAAACCGTTCATGCACCCAAACCAGTAAAGTGGTCTCATGTGAAATTGAAAGCCCTCCGACCATACGAACGTTTCGTAGATTATATGACTAGTGTCCTTCGTGGAATTCGTCGATTAAGTTTCGCTCCCAAAACCTTTTACCTCACATTCACAGTTCCACCCGTTTCGAATTATTGTACAACAAACAAAGAGTGCGAGTAGTCACTGAAAAGCTTTTCAAATCTCGCCCTTCAAAGTAGGCGATAAACTACAGGTTGTCCCTACTTATGGAAGAGCAGTAGAATGCACAACACGTGCATTGTGTGTGAATTGAAGCGCCATCCAATTTTTTTCATCATTCTGACCACATTGGCAGCTAAGATCTCCGTGTGAATACACGCTGCTGCGGCCTCACAATCGGAGTGAGCAGTGCATCCATGTTCCCGGAAAAGTGTCTCTGTCTGCGGAGACCTGGAAGGCAATGGGGGACATTTAAATTAACAACAATAATTGAGTGGCACTACAGCCCACAAGGGACCAAGGCCTTGCTTCTACAACCACTACTCGTGTTGTGTGTGCTATTGTTCTCTCCCAAGTAGAAGGGACCTTCAGTTTTTTCCGACTCTGAACGGCGAGATTTGAGAAGCTTTTGCATAGACAATTATTACTCTCTGAGTGTCGTCAGCAACTCGAAAGCAGTGGTGTTCCGTCCGGGAATCGAACCTAGATTTTCTGCGTGGCAGTCGACGCACTTACCACTACGCCACGGCGACCACGGGACATTAAAATTTACCTTTCAAAATTCTTGTACGAAAGCTTGCAAGCTGGTTGGTGACCGATTACCAACCGGTTCATTGGTCACTTCGGGAAGGGTGTAATACGTCAAAGTGATTGTCTATCTGGAATGAGAAGTCTATCTCATTCGAAGCTCGATCAAACCAGACAAGTTCTCCACTCCACTTCCTTGTAGGCACTAGATTGGAAAACCCCTCCCTTTGACCAAATTCAGACTTGCTTCTTTGGCATTTAGAGAGCCTTTAAAAATACAGAAACATTTATCAACCGAATCCTCTTTAACAGAGTTGCCTATATAAGACTGAGTGCATCCAATTCGAAAAAGCAATCTGGAGGGACACACCACTTGCAGACGTCACCTCACTTCTTCTATAGAAGCTTATCGTCAATGTATTGCAATGGTGTGAGTCGTTAGAATATTCATGATTTTTACCATTGGTCCTATATACCCTAAGGCACCATTAGACAATGTCCTTCGTGGTTCATATTGGGAGTACAAATTTAGTTCATCTTTTTGTCCAACAATTTGTTTTATTGAAAAAAAAACGTAAAAAATACGTAACTCAATGTATTCTTCGTCGGAGCCGTCTACTTTTTTCCATCTCTCAGGCATAGTGCGTGCCATTCTTCTGTCAGAAGTAGCAGGAACCTACGTCTTTTGCCGACTCCGAACGTTACGATTTAAGAAGGTTTTCATAGACAAAGGGTCGGCTTGCACGTCGACTACGCCTCGGCGACAATACAACGTTCGAATACCATCTCCAAGACATGACTGCTTTCTGGCATCGATCCAATCATTGAGCCATTCCTTGACTGCTTAGAACCGGTAGTCGGAAAAAGCAAGCTTTGGAAAATATGGCGGGCGGGGTAAGACCTCCCATTTTAGTATATCCAAGCCGAACGTCATGATGTCGTACCTTTTTACGCAATGCATCGCTCAAACGCATTAGTTGCCATCGATGTTTACCAGCTCATAATACACCACACCCGTCTGGTCCCACAATATGCTGGGTATAACCTTTGATACGTAAAAGTGTTTCTTTGGCGTCGCTATAGATGATGACGGGTTTACGGTTCTAAGAGTTATCGAAGTACATCCAATTTTCATCTCCAGTCATCCAGATCAGTTGCAAGAGAACTTTTTTCTTCGATGTCTTTGAAAAGCAGTTTTGAGGTGAAAAATCGGATTTCGACATCTATCGATTTTAACTCTGACTACACTCACTGTACTTGCTTGACGGAAATTGTTTGCTGAAGAAGTTTCAACGATTCTGTGAGTTTACTTTGCATTTCACACGCATCTTGATCCAGTGAAGCCTCCAACTCCTTATCTTCAAACCTTTTAGACTAGCCTAGACGCTAGTTGTCTTCGATGATATAGGTGACTTTTGAAGGGTTGAAACCAATCTCTGCATATTTACCAATGTTATTGGTGACAAATGTCAAAACTGTCCAATGATGTAGGTAATTGCTTTCAAATTCAGCCCCAACTTGCAGGTGGTTCCATCTTTTAAAAACGGACCAAATTAACTTGGTTGCCCCAAGATTTTGATTCGAAGACTGAGCCAAATGTTTTCATTCCCATCTTAGGACTTGAGCTTTTTGAAAAGTTTACAATTTTTTCTTTCCTTTTATTTGCTAGTATCAGGCCGGTACTGCAAAATGTTCATTTCGGCATCCACATGCTCAATTCTGGTTTAATGCTCCTGCAGCTTCTTTTGGCATCTCTGTCTCTTCAATATGCCGCGCATTGCCATCTGAGTGAACACGATCAATTGGTTAAATGCCTCCCAATCCTCGTTAGTTGCCAATTTTGCAACAAGAACTGCCTCATTGACAGCTCACTTGGCTCTCCCAATCACTAGTAGCTAACCGAGTTCTTGGAAGATCTTGTCTCTAGTGTTGATCTTTGAGTGTCTCATGATCATCTTAAGAATAATGTTAAAAATGCCAGACGACATCGAGGACGTCGCTCTGTCCAACTTGTTTGTCATGAGGGGTTGAGGAGAAAAGACGGAGGACGAGCTAGGGTGCGCTTCTTTGCGAACGGGTTTCGGTCGTTCACCCAAATTGTCAATAGAATCTTACACGCCACCACAAGGCGACTGATTCCAGCATAGGCGAAGCAGTCGACAGGATATTATTTTTGTTCCGCTTTTGCTTTTTTCCAGTAGTTTTCGGAAACTTAAAGAGACGTGTAACGTGACGTGTAATACCAAAATTGTAGAATTAAAATTCCACGTGATCACATCAAACCCAATTTTCGTGCTGCCAAATTTTACGGCAAAAGGCTTGTTCGACCCCATCACGAACCACCCAGGGGACACAAAATTTTCGTAGGCGGAGAAAGTCGTCGACTTTCTCGAATAGTTGTGTCACAGTATTGAAATGAGCACTTCGAATACATATTATTGGAATTGCTTATTAATTCCCCTTCAATGCCGTGTTTGTTTTTGTTTCCACCACGCCTGACATATCAGATGCAGAGCGCTGCCCCAAAGCGAAAGCAAAACCGATTCTGGCAGCGCCATCGAATATTCATTTTCAACCGAATTCTCGCCCTCGAAATTTATTCGTTAATTAACATTGATAAAAGCTACCGAATCGCAAGGCAGAAGACATTCACAAGAAGCTGTGAAAAAAATGCCAGGTTTCACTCATCACTCATCACCAAGCCAGAACTGGCTTAAGTGTCGGGGTGTCTGCCAAAAAATATGCATCTTCACAATCTCATGAACAATCGCGCATCTGAGCTTGATTAGCTAATTAACCGCTACATTTCTCTGCCTCAAATCGCGGGTAATAATCGCATGACATAAGTTTTTGAAAGCCCAGCAGATGAGTGAAAGTGCCGCACACGCCCCAGAATTCGGCCGAATTCGCAAGCTGAAAATCATTTTCGAGTCACTGCAAGCCGGGCTTATGCAACTTTGGGACTTTCTAATATTCAATCGAGCTCCTCCATCGCCTCATCATCGATTCGCATTGATTCAGACTGATTCACGGGCGTCACGAGATGAACTCTCGTTCAGTCGTATGTCATTCATATGGATGATGGCTGATGGTGGTGGCAATGGGTGTTAAGTGCCGTCGCTGCCGTAAGATGTGGCCATTAAAGGCGTTTTACGAGAATCATTACGGACTTTGTTTGGTTATGCTTTGCGGGGCAATGGTGTTGGATGCGGGGGGTAATGGCATTTCGGATATCCTGGTAAAGTCATGGTTGTTCAATTTTCTTCGTTATGCTGTTTTATTTACCATTCACAGCTAACTGAGGGACAGCCCAAGTTGATCAAAAAGGCACAAGAAATGTTGAACAGAAGGAGAAGGAACCGTTGTTACAGGCAGAGGACTTCGAAGTAAAGCTCTTAAAGTGGAGGATTCAATCAGGGACTGTAGGAAAACTGAAGAAGTCGTATAATCCTGTGAGAAAACAACGACGAACTACCATATGCCTGAATTGCACACATTTGGGAGGGTCTGTTACTTGTTAAAGTTCGAATTACACTCACAAAAAGAGGGTTTCGTTTTCAACATCATTCCATCAGAACCCACAAATAGCATGCGCTTAGAGACAAGTGGCTAAATAGACATTTGGCTGGAATATCCTAAAGTTGCCATACAGCAAATTAAACCGAGGATTGTATAGAGGTTGGCCGCCCTGCCGTTGTGGGTAATTGTGTCGACTCACCCGCCAAAGGTCTCAGTTTCGATTTCCGCATTTTTCACGGCAGCACCTCTTTTGAGTTGCTGACAGCAATCAAATTGTACTAATTGGTTCTCTCCGTTCGAAGGAGTACTGTAGATCCCCTCAACTCGTGAGAGAACACTAGCAGGCACAACAAGAGTAGTTTTTGTAGAAGCTAGGACCTGGTCCTTTGTGGACTGTAGTGTCACTCAATTATTAATTGCATAGAAGAGTCAACGCACCAAATCTGAAGCACATACATTTCTGAGTGGCATTACAGTCCGGGGTGGACTTGGGCCTCAGTGAATATTCCTCTCCAACCAGCACATTTTTTTGCCAGCTGCCTCCAGTTGGGCCCTGCAAGTTGGTTGAGATCCTTCTTTACTTGTGTGCGCCTTCTCAACGTAGGCCATCCTCTGTTACATTGTTCCAATGGCTCTGATTCAAAACTCTTCGAGCTGGAGCAGTGCTTGCCAGATGCTTTACATGTCCAAGCCATCTTAGCATTGCGCCCCTGCCTACTCGACTAGGCGCATGCTGGTGTACAGTCTGTTGTGTTTGACGTTGAATTTTCTCCTACAGATGTGACCAAATGTTCAATCGCTTCAATAGTTGCATTCCACCGTATTTCGTCGCATTTCATGCACTTCGTAATTTATTTGGTCAGCATACTCGACCCAATCGATTCTTTGACAAGCAAACTTACCGCTATTGGGCTAACGAGAATTCAGGAGAGATTGCTGAAAATCCGGTGTGTCCACAAAGAGTGAGAGTTTGGTTCGGATTATGAACTGGCGGCGTCATTGGGCCGTCCTTCTTTGCAAAAGAGGTCTGGCAAGCAGTAACCGGGAATGGTGATCGTTATCGTAAGACGGTAAGGGACATTTTGTTGCCAGGAATTGAGGATATGGACCTGGACGTTATGTGCTTCGTAGAGAATGGAGCCCCTTGCCTCACAGCCAACAACTGTCTGTTGCACGAGAATTTAAATGGGAGTGTTTTCTCACATCGTGGCGATGTTAATTGGTAACCACGATCAAGTGATTTCACACCGTTTTGGGGGATGATCCAATTGTCTTTGTCCAATATACAGCATCCATTCTCTTAGTGGGTAAAATGTTTAGGGTCGTTGTCGCTGCACGTTCCTGAAACACCCAGTTTCTGCACACTTGTTGCCAAATTCTTCACCAAAATATTCATACATCCTCTCTTATCCATTGGCGAGTCAACAAAGGCCAGCCAAATTCCCAAAACCAGAAGCCGTCATATAGGACTAAATTTCGGATATTTTCTCACTTTTGGTGTACACTCATATTTGACGCTGCATGTATGTATGTACACAGCTGCTTCGTTAAGATCGGTAAGGAAGTTACGGAGACCTTCAATGTCAAAGAGGATCTTGGACAAGACTAGACGCTCCCATAAGGCATTTCCTGGCATTGAAGTGGAAGCGACTGAAATGGAGAGCAAGACGATGTATATGCTGTCATCGAGAAAGGACAAACAATATCGAAGTGTCGAGCAGAGCGTACACCTAGTCAGCATAAACTTCGAGGTAGTTAACGGCTCCGCGGCAAATAAGAACAACAACATCCGTACCGAAATCAATCGCAGAATCACACTTGCTAATCGCTGCTTCTTTGGGCTCAAGAGATTGAGAACTGGATCCATCTCTCGAAGGTCTAAAGTGGCTTTTACCATCCCAGTTCTGCTTTACGGCGCTGAAACTTGGACGGATTAGAAGGCCCCTAATATTTCCGAGGTATCAGTTGTGCATGCATTTGGGTCCATTGATGACATCTGGAGGACAGGATTCAGTACCTGCGCCTGTCAACCGTCTTCGGATAATAATAATTGTGTGGAACGATAGCCCACAAGGGACCAGACCCTATCTTCTACAACAACTACTCATGTTGTGCGTGCTTCTGCTCTTTCACGAATAGAAGGGGCCTACAGTTTTTTGCCGACTCCGAATGGCGAGATTTGAGAAGCTTTTCATAGACAGTGTTGTCAACGACTCGAAAGAGGTGGTGCCGTGAAAAAATGCGTGGTGTCCCATCGGAGAATCAAACCTAGACCTTCTGCGTGGGGGTCGACGCACTTACCCACTACGCCACGGCAACCACCGTCTTCGGATACAATGCTTAAAATAGCTACACACCACTGTTTCGGCCCGAAAAGTCTTTGAATCCGAAGCATTGGGACAACGCAACAGAGGACGGCCTGTGCTGAAATGGCGCACACAAGTGGAGAAGGGCCTTAATCAACTTGTAGTGTGCAATTGGAGGCAGCTGCCGAAAGACTGTGATGGTTGGAAAGGAATGTTCATTGAGGCCGAGGTCCACGCGGACTGTGGCGTCATTAAAAGAAGAGGAAGAAGTATGTTTGTAAATGTAAACTTAGCATATAGTTATGCTAAGTTTACATTTAAGGATTAAGGGTCCCTTGCGCTCTTTGAGTTCTAAGAGAAATCCAACTTGTTCGTCAGCGGTAAGCTTTACGTCATTTGTCTGCCCCTTAAAACAAATATTTTAGAATTTCTTAAGGAAGGTGCTAATAAAGCGACTTAAATGTGAACGTGCCTGAAGCAGCTCTTCGCTCAAACCTATTGTACGGCATCCATATGCAATGCCTTCAATTCTGTCCGGATGGGACAACACGCTGAGAAGTGACGACCCAGCACTATTCGATCAACTGCAGTCTCCCAGATAACTTCAAGCCGTCTTATTTGCATATCACCCAACTTCTCCTGAAATCATTGACGGATGCCATTTTTCATTAAACTCAGCGGCGATTGCCTCTGCCTGGAGAGTCAAAGTAATCGTCTATCTAAGCTTACAGAATTCATAAGCAACTCCCACTCAGTTTAACCATTTCATCGAAGCAAACAAAAAATCATAGCCCCACAGTGTCTACAAAGAAATGACCTCCATGCGCAAGCGCTTACCTATCTTCGTGTAAATTCAACGTAAATGCGGCGACGGTGTGGTATCCGAATCGACAGCATCAATCTTCGAAGTAACGACTGCGGTTGAAAGCCTTGAATTTGTCCAGCTGAAACTTCAATCTCACGGTTCCAATGTACGCAACCGCAGAATGCCCTCAAAAGCCCGACTTAGAAACACACGCAACCGTCCCAATGCGATTAGGAACCTTCCAGTTAATGACTGAACCATTTCAAGCACTCCCAACCTCGCGTCCACGTCACTCTTCCGGCCGCCCTTTCGGCAAGCCGCGCATTCCATACGACACATCTGTCAACTTTCTTCGATAAATAAACCCAAAACGACACAAAAACAACGAACAACGAGAAGATTCTGTTAAATGAAGCGATATCGTCGAGATGTCTTCGGACGACAACACATCTGATTCATCGGCGAATATGAAAAGTGTCTCACACCAAAAAAAGAAGCGAGCGCTGCCCAACAACAACAACAACGCAGCACGCGGCAGAAGACAAAATTCCGCAGCGCATACCGCGCTTATGAACAATTAAGTGAAAGTCTCAGCGGTTGCGATTCTGATCGCCCATATAGATAGGCAGGTACCTGTACGCGGCAGTCGCTGTCACCGTGATGTCATTTGCTTGTCATTTTTTGCGCTCTCCAGCGCGCGTCTCTTCGCATGTGAATCCCAATTTGAGATGCGGTTTCTAATTCAGAATTTTGTTGCCGTTGCTGGCAGCCGTTGTTTGTGTTATTGTTTATGGACGAATGAACCCGATGGCTGACACACAATGACGAGCGGGCTGTGCTTGCCGCTTAATAAATTATTTTTTGCTCGGTCGAGCTTTTTGGTCTTGCGGAGGTCTGGGCCGACTCGGTGGCAGTGTGCTCGTGGTGTGGCGGGGTGTTTCCGCGCTACATCCAGTAATGGGGAGAAAATCGATGAGGAAACCTTAATCTTAATCGGTCCCTGACTGTGAAAAAGGCTGTCATCGGTGTGTGTCAGTTTAGCGGTAATTTTGATCGCTCTATTGGAAGCTAAACGGTGTGCATTGGCCTTAAATATAGTGTTTGTCGGTTTTTTTGTTTGCCAGCGTTGGAACGGCCGATTGACAGCTACTGCTTGGGGCTGTGAAATATGATGAGAGTTGTGCAGAGGTTCTTGGGATGGGGATCTGGTGGAGGGAGCGGGGGAGTTTATGAGGCATTTGGGTTTATCGTGGTATGGGCCTTGACAATGATCATTATTTCAAGCTGGGTTGGGTAAGTTGGGAGGCGGTTGCGTGGACTATTAAAGCAACCTAGAATAAGGAGCCTTTCACGGGCAATAAACTGTTTCTATAATGAAGTGCCACAAATAATTAGAGCAAGGCTGGGGTTCAGTTTATGAGAGCTTTCCGGGGGTTCTGCGGAGGAGACACGCTTACAGCGGACTTAAAAATCTGTTGTACATATTGTTTTGGTTAGGGTCTGGAGTGCTGTATATTCGAATACAGGAATGGATTTCTTGGAAGACCATCCTTGTCACAATTGACTCATTTATCATTTTGGATCCTTCCCCAGCAAGGTTCGGGCAGCCTAGCATTATATGCTCCTTGGTTTTCTTACCTGACCACATCGCCGACGTTCGTGCTACTTAATAGGATGACACTACAGTACACAGGGGACCAAGATCCAGCTTCTTCAGTCTTGCGTGTTATTGTTCTTTCAGGAGTAGAGAGGACTTACAGTTTGCTGCCGACCCCGAACGGCAAAATTTGAGAAGCTTTTCATAGCAACTTCATGTTCCCTGAGTCTGTGTGAGTCGACTATCCGCCGAAGTAATTGATTGAGCTATGGATGGTCTTGGGGACATTTCTTTTCCTGCCATTGTAATACCAGGCAGTAACCTTCATTTACTGCACTTGCCTGGTTTTCCGAAGAAAGACCAGCAGGCGCTTCTGTTTTCTGCTATGTTTTCGGCTCCCATCACAAGAGCGCCAAGCATCCGCCACCTGCTACAAGCAAAGGCGGGATATTGGCAGAAAAAGTGCTCTAAAGTGCCTTCATCTTCTCCGCAGGCGTGTCATCACCAAGCCCAAGCCGACTTAGGTGCTTAGCGAAGGTGAAGTGTTCCATTTGTATACCGATACGTTTTCTGCACCATTTTCTGTCTAGATATTTCTTGCTGACATTTGGGAGCATGCAATTGGTCGGCCTGCATCCTGGAGTCATGCCATCGCTGGTTGTGCTGTTGGCAGACCCAACCGTCGACGGAAGCCCTAACCAAGGAAGCGGGTAGTCCCAAGGTGGGTTTGGCTCCACCAATCCTTCTTCAGAACTTTGCCTAGCTACTTCTTGGGAACATACGAATACCTCACGACATTTGTAAGATATCGTCGTTTGTCCAGTCCACAAATGAGACGCCTGCGCTTGCGCCAACAGCTGATCTCCTCAACATTGCGTACAAGATCTTCTCTGCCGTTTTGTGTGAATGTCTGAAACACCTCAAGAAGGGGTTGATGGAACAAGTGAGGTTTCAGGTTGGTGAAGGGGACACTTTTATATTTTTTTTATTTGGCGATATGAGGTCGCGTATGAGAGTGCGTTAGAGACGTACTATACAGTTGTTTGTCTAATTTTGGGATTCCTATCAAACTCGACAGATTGTGTTGAAGGAAAACTCACGTCTTGGTCGGTAGTAAGCTCATCTTCAGTATCAAAAAGCATTTAGGATTGGCAAAGCCTTCGATGTTAGTTTTGAGAAGATCGTGCGAAACTCCCAAGTCAACACCGGCGGCATGTTCTTCCAAAAGTTCTTTTAGCTGCTTGCCTAACCAGATAATTGGATTGAACAACCAGAAGGAGTCCTCAAGGAGGCATTTGCTCGAATTGAATTGGAAGCAACTGAAAGGGGATTGGCAGTAGACGAGGTCGAAACAAAAAGTATGCCGTCTTCAAGGAAGGACGCAGAGCATCAATTTCTCGAACAAAGCACCGTCTTTGGAATAGTCAAGAACATAATTTCCCTAACTGAAAGGCTGAAAGGCAATTATAAAAAATTCATAGATTAACTTAGAGTGCTCGCATGGAGCCAGTAAGATAGTTTTAATTAAAATAAAAGTTATTATAGCTAGTTTAAGTATTTTATATCTAGATTTAATGCAAATGAAACTCAAAATAAAAAAATACATTTAAAAAAAAAAAAAAAAAAAAAAAAAAAAAAATAATTTCCCTCGGCTATGCAGTAAATTAGTACAACAGCGAAAGTACCGCTGTTTCTTTGGGCTCAAGAGGAGATTGAGAAGCAAATCCTTCTCTTGAAAGACCAAGCTGTCTTTGTATAGTACCGTGTTCAATCAATGCCCTGCTCTATGGCCCAGAAACCTGGACGTAATTGAGAGGGAATGAGGCGCCCGTCATCAATTTGTGAGGCATGTTCTCCGTGCAACTTTCAGTCCTGTTTGCGTTGATGTCATCTAGAAGAAAAGGTCCAAGAACGATTTGTACAGACTGTGTTGCGGCAGCATTCAAACCAAGTCAAGCGTCTACGGATACGATGCTTAAGATGGTTAGGTCATATAGAAATGGTGGATAGCACAGCTCTGGCCCAAAGAGTCTTCAAATCCGAACAATCGGGACGAAGAAACACGGAACGACGGACGGAAAATGGTGACAAGTGGCGAGAAACCTCAACCAACTTAGTATCCAACATTTGAGGAAGGTGGCGGGAGACTGTGAATACTATAGAAGTATGTTGGTTGAGAAGCGTCAGCCTCACAGGAAGCGACTTTGCATTCAACCTGTCCTGTAAGTGCCCCACACAAAACTCTTCTGTCAGCTATGTTCCATTCTAGACCTCGCTTCATTCTAGACTGTCACACATTCATCACTGTCAGCTTTTCCAGTGAGTCAGTGAGTTCCTTTGTAGGGCCAGATTTGTCCCTCTTTGAGAATGATTTTTTGTTTGCCTTGGTGGACTTTTGCTTCGGCCAAATTTCTTCTACTAAAGCTGCATATAAAGCGTTCTGCTTGTAACACCGTTTTCATTTAGTACTTTTTTACAGGTGTGAGATGTTACTACAGGGCGGTCGGCCTGTAGTTATATTTTTCATGGTCCATCAGTGGTGGGGATGTGGATCGTGCTGTCTGATAAAGTACCAGTACCAGAGTTGCAGCACCAATGTCATACATAAACGATTCACTCAATAAGTTCCGGGGAATATAGGGGGCGCCACTAACAAAAATTATTCATTTCATATTAATTTTTTTGTTAGTGGCGTCCTCTATATGTACCGGGCTTTTTTGAATGATGTGGAACTTTTAGCGAAGGTAAGCCATCAGTTGGAAGGTGAGGATGGGTTTGATATCTTTCTTCTTTGGTCTTAGTCAGCAGAAACGCAGGCAGCTTTGGTTCCTGTCGACTAATCAGTTTCGACTAAGATCTGTCTGTTTTTCCTTTCTATGGTAAGTTAGTGCCAAGCAAAGGGCCACCTTGCACTTCTTTTGGCGACGTTGAAGTGTTGTTGCCGCTGTATTCAGTTGACTCCCCTAAGAAACTACCTCGACTGGAAGCTTTTCCTTGTCCCGGGTCATGTCACCAAGCCGTGTCATGTCTTTGAGGTTGAAGATTTAGCCTAACAGGCAGATCCTTTCCATCATTTTCTTCATCTTTCCAGCTCAAACTCCCGAACAGGTCAGGACACTTCGAAGGTTCTACCTTCAGCACTACTATAGTGGAAGAAAAATAGAAGGGAGGGCGATATTGAAATGGATGGTCCCTCCAGAATCGGAGCCCCCACCGCAGTTGGTCACGGGTACATGTTCCCTACTGCGTTTGCTTCTTCCAGTAGTAGAGACTCCAAGTCTGTCCCTCATACTGTTTGCACCCGTTTTTCGTCAAAATCGAAACGTTTTGCTTTTTATTTCCATGGCTCACCTAGGATTTTTAAACTGACTGAATCTTAAGACATTTCTTCACGACAATCAAAAAATGAGAACGACAAGAGAGGGGAGTTTGCTTCCTACTCGCTTTGTTTATAAGAAATGTAGAAACGAAACCATCTGCACGTGAGTGAAACATCTACTAGCCACGTTCTTATTTTGAAGAATTTCACTACCAATTCCAAGCTAAGTAGAACGCATTTCCCAAGTAGACATATCAAACTCCTCGTGACCACTTAAAACACTCTTGAACCGAAAATGCTCCAGAACAAGCAGCCTACACAAACGTACCTCACTCCACCACACGAAAATTAACGAAATGTGTTAAAAGATGGCCACGATAATGTCAAATTCAACAGAAGTCCATCATTCAATGGAACAAGCCGTTGACGAAGCGCATTAAGCCCGACTGCATGTGTGTCCACTCCTACCAAAATCCAAAGCAACCGATTTTTCATCTCTCCACGCAACATCCGTCGCACTTATTCCCGCCCGCAGCCGTCCTCACTTGTCAATACCGAAGCCAAAGACCATCGAAAGGCAATGAAAGGTTAATGAAAATTTACGGTCCTCGCCGCGTCCCCCCGCCGCCTACCTACCTGCAGCCACATCATTCAGTTCCAATTACGTCGGTTAAAGTGAAATTGTGTGCTGCTTCAGAACCGCTTATCAATCAAAACAAGCGTCAACCTGCTGCCGTTCACTTGCCTCATTCGTATTCAATAGTCCCTCCCCCCTCTCACACACTCCATAGGACCGTCTTCAATTCTCGCGGCCATTAAACTCATTAAACTCTCCTCAGAAAATAATTCAAATTCGTTATGACAATGCCTCGGCATTTCATAAACGTTTTCGAATTAGCCATTCACGTCAGCCCACAACGACCACGACGACGACGACGGCAGAGCGGCAGGCTGCTTTTGGTTGCTTTTGGGCACAGACACAGTTCCATTCATTGGGGGAAGACAAAGTGTCAAATTTGTTCGCTGGCCGTGCTCCGGAGTGCCAGGCGAAGTGCTACGGCCGCGGAGCGGCACGAAGTAGAACGCACGCCACCGCCAGCAGTCCGTGCGGTACACAAATCGGACTTTGGCGTTCGTTATTAACGCGTTTGCTCGTCTTTGCATGTAGGTGTGACGCTCCCCACTTGGCTATCTGCGCAAAATTTTACTTTCTTTTCCCCCGATACGTAGACGGTCGCTGGTCGTTGGTACCCGCACATTTGGTCAGCGGCGGTCGCTTGGCCACTTGGAATGCGTACACTTAACCGAATGATTTCCATTGTTGTTCGCTGCCACTGGCCCGCCGTTGCCGCAGCCGCACACCGGGTCCAAGTCGAAGTCGAAGTCGGAGTTGAAGTTGAAGTTTGAGGTTATTTGGCACACCCTCTCGCAGGGTGAGGGAGAGGGGGGCAAGTGAAATTATTCTGACGAACACGACCGCTTTACCTGGAACAGTGTCACGCTAGGCGGAATGTCATGAATGCTCAGTTCAGCGGAAACAGTGTTAGAACTTTCGTTGAACATACGGATATCGCCGCGGGATGTGGGTCAGAGTGGCTCGATGATTGGTATTCGGCGCGGATGAGTGTGCCGACGGACTGCTGTGCAGGAAGGGGGGGAGGGATCTCGAAAACAAGAGGATGAGTAGCGTGAAGATGTCTCTTGAATTTGTAATTGGATCGGTAGCGCTCCGCTACAGACTTGAGGGTCATCGAAGCGACGACATTTTGGCTGCAAAGCGGCCGTGAAACGTGGGAGCGCCGTGTGTGTGTTTTTGTGCTGATTGCAAAAAAGTAGGTCTGTTTACGCTTTTCGGGGGGGTTCTCTGAGTTGCGCGTGAAGTGGCAAACTTGTTGAGAGTTTGTCACTTGTTTCAACTTTGGTTTAACTTTTGGCTCATATGTCACTTTTGAAGCTAAGTCAAGTCATGCCGTTCCAATAGCGAAACACTGAGGGGTGGTTTGAGAGAAACGGATGTGTGGCATCTTTCTTGAGTTAAGCAGGGTGCACTGAACCACCGACAAAAGCAGCAGCCTTCTCACATCATGCGCTGAATGTTGTTACTAGTGGAGACCTTATTGAGGGCCTTACTTGGAGCTTGAGGAAATTGCTAGGAACTTAGACGAGTGCTTCATCAACTCCCGTCGCACATGCCTTAATGTCACAAGAGCGGGATCGCATAGAGATTTTTCTTTTTTGGAGATTGGAAAACAATCCGCTGAAGGGCTCAGACTCAAAAACTGGTCCATTGTTCTACCAGGAAGTAACCTTCGTTTACTGTAGTTTTCTGGTTTTCCGAAGAAAGACCAGCCGGCGCTGCTGCACTAAAGAGCTTAAGTTTCCAGCTCCCACCACCTGATACGAGCAAAGACGGGACATTGCCAGAGGAAGTGCTCTGAAGTGTCTTCACCTTGCCCATAGGCATCGCAGAGGGTGTCTTCACTAAGACCAAGTACACTGAGGTGCTTAGCGAAGGAAAAGTGTCCCGTTTGTAGGCCGACTCTGTTCTGTCTAGAGATATCAGAAAAGCCGCGGATTTCTTGCTGACGTTCGGGAGTATTCACTTGGTCAGCCTGCATCGTGGAGAGAGTCATGCCATCACTGGTTGTGCTGTTGGGAGACCCAACCGTCGATGGAAGCCCTTACCACGAAGGCGATTAGTTCCAAGGTTGGTTCGGGCCCAATGAATGCCTCTTTAGAACCTTGCCTGGTTATTTCATCCGCAATCTCGTTTCGCGTGATCTCGTGATGTCCTGGGACCCAAATAAGTCTTAGAGACTTTAGTTTGCCGACCATATCAAGGGAGGATTTGCATTCCCGGATTATTTTGGAAGTGGGTAAAGGGTTGAGTAAGGTTTGAGCACAGACGCAGATACCTCCACCTGTTCTTCACAATATAATTGGTGGCCATTAGGAAGTTTCCGCCTAGAAGAACGATGCGAACTCACCTAAAGAGGTGTGAAGTCTAGTGTTGTAGTCTTCCTCGAAGGCACTAGCCCCAGATCCCTTCGTCGGGTTGGAGCTGTCCGTGAAAATCCGACTACATTCCCTTCCGGGTTCAGTTTCTGGCAAGAGCCAGCGACACAGCTGTTTCGTTGGTGACTCTGCATTAGACGGCATGTCCATGAGACGTGTGTCCTAATAGGTGCTGTGACCGAAGTCATCAAAACCTCAGTGCGATTTGATCCGAAGACCATTTCTTTTTAGTTGAAAGATGGCCTTGATTGTACAGCCCATGATGTGGATGTCAAGGGGAGGGAGATTTATCAATGCTTCAAGAGCAGATCCAGGCGTGCTGGAGAAGGTCCCTTTGCAGCCGAAACAAACCGTTCTTTGAAACTTCGTGAAATCAGCAGTCACGTATTTTCGCGAAAGCTTGTTCCATCAAATGACTGATGCATAGGAGAGAATAGGACTTATCATTGCTGTGTTGATCCACGGGGGTCTTTCTGGTGATGGACCCCAGTTTTTACCAAAAACTCCCTTACCCTGCCGGAAAACTGATAGCGCCTTGGAGGTTTTCGTCTCAATATGTCTATTCCACAGAAGTTTTTCTTTTCCAGGATAACACCTAGGTATTGAGCTTTATTAAAAAATGGAATGCTGACACCCTTTAGTACTGGTCGAGTCAGACCAGTCAGGTTCCTCTTCCTCGTGAAGAAAACAACTTCGGTTTCAAGAGGATTGACTGAAAGCCCGTTCCTAGTACACCAGTCATCAATCATGTCAAGGGCCGTCTGTCCACTTGCACACGGCCGCAAGGCATGGTCCAGTGACCAGTACGGCTACATCATTCGCGTAAGCCTGGGCTTAGGTGCTTGATCTGTTCACCATGCAACCATAGGAGGGGTGACAGGATGCCAGCTAGGGAGCAGCCCTTGTTTACACCCAGCATTACATACTGGTCACACTATGCCTCCACGATTAAAGTTCTATTCCTTAGCATTGCTTTTATCCGCAACACCAATGATTCTTCTCCGCCACGTTTTCTGGCCGCGTTGCACATGCCATCAAAAGTTGCATTGCCGAAAGCGCTGGCTTTTTCCCGCTGGAAAGCATGTTGCATAGAGATTTGAATCATTTTCGATTCTGGCGATTTTTTAAAAAAAATGTTTACGAAATCTTACGGGATGTAGTCTATTTGAGGAGGATAGACTGAAACATTTGCAAAATACGGCCAAGTTAAGAGCCAAGTTCTGAAGTTGACAAAATTAAAGCAATTTTTCTAAATTTTGTCTTTCAATCCTGTTCGTGAGTTAAGATCGCTTCGCGCGCGCTTCATGTTTCCCGACACCCGCATACAGTATCCATTCCGCAATCCTGCTCAAAATTGAAAACAAAAATACAAATTCCGCCACACCCACTGACAATCCCCACTTGAAATGTAGAAGGAGATCCCCTTTTCAGCTAAGCACCACGCAAGCAAATCCACGCCAAACGAGTCACAACAAAATCCGGAAGATACGTGCAGCGTTACGTTGTTAATTAAAATCAATCCCACCTCCTCATTAAAGATACACGAAAATCCTCGCGCCAACAGCGCCTAGGGAACACACCCGTCGTCGTACACCTCCTCGCACCCGCACCCATTGTTCGCAGTTCGCTTGTGAATTCATAATTCATCGGCTACCCAAAGAGATTACTCTCATATCTTAATTTGCGCTTTCCAGTGGTTGCAGAACGATATCGAGTGCCTGGCAGATATCACCGGAAAATTGAGGTTTATGCAAAGTACCTTAAAGCCAGGCAATGGCCTCGCATTGCCGCCATCGCGGCATGTTCGCCTAAGTGAAGTGAACGATGCAGGAAGAGACGACTTCTTGGGTTTCCGTCTCGTTGGCTGATGGGCGCATCTATTCGCTTCACATTCAAAACGAGTGCATCCGACAAGTGGTGCAAGCGTGTGTGTGCGTGTGGCACTGCGGAGGTGTATACTTAAGATGAGCACTCACCCATTTTCAGTGCGGATTGAGACGGGAGCAATTGCGTAGCAATTTTCGTGTGCATCATTCAAATGCAACTGTAATCGGTCTAGATGTTGCTCAAAGCATAGCCTATTTCATCATGAAATGTAATCAAAGTAATGGCGGCAAATCTGTGCGCCCTACACCACCACCGGCGGCGCGCCACTGCCTCCTCCTCAACTCCTACTCAGCTTCTCAACGGTTGTGGCGGTCTCATGAGTGCCTTGCGCCACGTATTGGAAGTATTTTGTAACACATCCCAGCACGGGCGGGTGGAGGGTACCCTTGGGAAGGAATTTAAATTTGAATGAAATGCAAATTAACGACAGACGCATCTATAAGCTTAGAATCGGAACGCTGTGTGACAGCCGCCATGCGATGACTTCGATAAACACTTGCTTGTAAAGTTTTATGAGCGGGTAGCAGATTGTTGCATGTTTCTGTTAGAGGCCATAACGCGTTTTTTATGAATCGTTAGTGCAAAGTGGGCCAGCCCTAATGGCCCTATTTTTCTAGGCTATATCTTCGGAGTGGAATCGACGAAGTTTATGCATTAAATGTTAATTTGGGCATTTTTGTGTCCATCAAGTTCTGAAAATTAAGCCTTTTATGTGGCGTTTGTGTCCATTGTAGATTACCATTTGGACCAGTTTTTATGTTTTTTTTTATGGAACTTTAAAAGGATAGGTTTTCAGCCGTTTGACGACTGTTTGATGCTTTGAGGGCTTTCAGATTGCTTGAGTTATTCACATATGGCTGTGATCATACTTAAGCGCTGGGAATGATGTTGACTTTAGTTGTGACATCAATTTGTTCCGGAACTCATAGCACTTGTCATGCACAAAAATGCGTTCAATTGCCCAATGTTATCCCGGGAATGTGCTGAAATTAAAATTTTTCCCTATAAAAGTGTTCTTATAAGGGGTAATTCATTGTGTGGCTTCATTTAAAGTGTAAGATAAAACATACAATTTTAAAAGCGAATTTTTAAGTTTACCTATCGATTGCGGAAACAATTCATGGCATTTACTATTTTAAAAAGTGCATCGTGTAAATGTTGGCCATGACTGTGTTTGAGGTCAACCATTGGGAGGTTCCAATTTTCGGCATAGGGATCGGTACCTCGTGGATAACACGAGCTTTCAAAGCGGAAATCATAGCTGACATATTTCTAAGGACTTGAGATCTTGACCTTGACTTGAGACCTGTGTATCCTCACAGACCCAAGGTTCCGACATCACATGACGTAGGCTATTAATTAAGTGTGGGAAAACGTGAAATAAAGTCCTCACCAAAATGATTTCTCAACAAGTCCACTGTTTCACGGGCTGTTTAGCTTGTAGCACCATCTTGTTCAAACCACAGCTCACCGAGACCTGAATTTCAAGAAGGACATAATCCATTAACTTGGCGCCAGTACGGTTACCATCGACGCTAACATTCTGATTTGCTTGAAATTTCAAGAAAATTTGACCACTGATTCTACTAACCTACACAATACCGTTATTTTTAAAAGATGTAATGGTGTTTTTTTACCCTTCTGGTTGCTCATTAGCCCACGTATGGCATTTGGTTTGTTAATATATCCACTCAGCCAAAAACAGGCTGAAAAAAAAACGAAAATTTGACGCAAACCTGAGTCGCTTGTCTTGAATTCTTTGTGCAAATTGAACTTAGTACCTTTTTAGTCCGAGATCGTAAAGTAAAATACGCGAAGCCAAGCTGCTAATCACGATGAGGAATCAATTTGTCACTGTCTTTGAGCACACTCTCAGCTACAGCTGCTGTAGTCCCTTAACTACTTGCTGGAAGTGGTCTGACCGGTCGAATTTCATCGACTAACGTGAACACCAAAATTTGTGAATGCTGCGAATGGTAGGACGTTTATGGGCGCAATTGTTCCTTGATTCCCACGAAAAACATTTTTTACTGGTCGCTAATTTTCGGTACACCGCTGAAGATTCTGTTGTGGCGTGAGGCTTTCCAACATGACTTGCCAAACAATACTGAACAAGAAAACAAATCAGTTTCATAGAAGTCACGGATGATCTATAAAAAAAACCTATTGAACATCAAACCTCACGATGAATCACCTGATACGAGTATAATGCATTAAAAAATAATCCATTTCATTCCGAATAGAAACTTCAGTACTCAGTATCTTGCTTTGGGTTTTTTTTTTCATTGATTTACAACTACTGTAGTTGTTAAGATGAATGTTGGGACAAAAAAACTACCTTGAGAGTTTTGCATTTAATTGAATAGGTTTCCTTTGGGCACGTGTCATAAAGAACACTTGCAAAGAGAAAGTTACATTTCACAGTTTGACTTAAATGGAAGTCAGTCAGCTGAAAATATAGACAGGGCTTATGGTAGACAACCATGCCCAATTTTGGTTTCGTCGATTCCGTTCCCGTTATTTGGAGTTTTAAAATGAACCACGGTCTGGAAGGCCAAGTGTCAAAAATGTTGACAAAACTTTGGAAATCGTTGAAGGTGACCGTATTGTGAGCTCAGTTTTATTTGCACAGGAGTTGGACATTACACGAAAATAGTTTAAACAATTTGAATATGGTCGGATATGAAAAACAAATTGGTACAGGTGTCATGTCATGTCTTAACACTGGAGCCTCTTTAATTAGGACTGCATCTGATCCGTCTACCTTCACTCCAGAGATTAAAATTAAGTTACGAATTGCCTGTTAGGTGAAATTAAAATATTTTGCAGTTCTCTGAAATCTATCAATTCAATGTTACATTGTTTTCCTAAGTTAAGTCTTCTTCTTCTTCTTTTTCTTGTGGCGCTACAGTCCAGGTGGACCTGGGCCTTAACCAACATGCCTCTTCAGCACGATCTTTCCAGCTGCCGCCAGTTGCGCACTCCAAGTTGGTTGAGGTCCTTCCCCACTTGTGTGTATCCTAGGCCATCCTCTGTTGCGTTGTCCCAATGGCTCAGATTCGAAGACTTTTGGGGCCGCAGCAGTCGTGTCTACCAGGCCTAGTCATCTTATGCGTTGTATCCGAAGACACTTAACAAGTCGCATGTCGCTGTACAGTCCAGAGAGTTCGTTGTTAAATTTTCTCTTCCAGATGCTATCAACGCCAACAATCGCATGCAAAACTTTCGTAAAGTTATGTAGTACATAACAATTTATTTGAAAACGGCCAAGTTCTAAGGAGTCCGGATGATCGAGGCTGCACTGTGTGTGTTCTAGCGAGTCGATTGACTTCGCAGCATTAGTATCACTAATAAGTTTTATCGTTCGCCGCCAAGTTTTGGGCGGGTGTAAGCTTTGATGTTTTCAGGCTATTGGTCATTTATTCCTTTGGATTGAGATTGGTCATTAAGTGCTTGATCCGTTTAAGAATAGTTGGCGTAAGATGGACTCTTTGCGGTTCCCAAACGAAAAAATGTCAAAAGGGATCAAGTTTAATTTTTCGAGGCAGAAGAGAGTTTGTGGCATGGGCTCTGTAGTATTGCGAGGTCGTTTGAATTGCTTTTTCCAATTGCAGTCAAAAAACACCAATATGGCTATGTAATGAAACGGTTGAGCGAAGCATTGTTCCCAGTCTCACTTTTTTAAGGATAAATGGTCCAAATGGATGGTACCATTCAACAATCCGCATCAACTATCACTCTCTGTGAATGCATTTGACTTTCGCGTGTCTCGTTAACCTCGATTGTAAACTTAGTCACTGAGGAGAACATGCTCCGCTTCAGGAAAAATTATTTTCCGCCCAAAATCGGTGCTGCTCTAAGGCCTAAACTGCTATAATGAAAGAGACGGTGCTACGCCTTTAATTCATGAGACAAGACCTGTTAAGGAATAATCTGAGATCTTTGTGCAGAATGTAAGTCTCATTCACACTCTTCCAAAGCAATAACATCCTAATGTGGGCTCGCTGTGTGATGACAGGGATCATGTGTGTTGTCTGCCAGTATTCCAGTCTCACGAAATTTTTGCACGAACTTACGTACGGCGATCTCATTGGGTGGTTCATATTGGCGGAAACTTGTTTTCTAAAAAGGGTACGTTTTGGCTACTCCGGCAATTTCTTGGAAAATAAGTTTTAGGGGCGAGTTTTGAAACGTGAAGCGACTCATTTCGTTGAGTTAGCAAGATCTCTAAAGGGAGCTGCTGTCAGTGTTAAAAGGACTTATGACACGAGGTGGCATGGAAACATTTACATTACCAAAACCTAGAAAGGGATTGTTTTAAGTTAACAATTCGCCTGCGTAAGAGCCCTAGGAGGCTGCTGGCTAAAGATCGTAGGGGGATTTGATTGATCCCAGTTCCACTCTGGTGTGTCCACAACATCACCGGTTCACAAGAAGAAGGCGAACAGAATACCATAAAGAACCCGAGTCAAACTTCTTTCGCAACCATACATGCTTGAGGCCAGTATGGGAAGGTTTTCAAACGGAATTAGTGCGCTCTGAGCGTTGTTTGCAGCTTAAAACGGGTAAGCCATTGGGACATCGAAATGAAGGGATGTTAAAGATAGAAATTTGGCACAGTTGAAGGAGAACGTGACTCGTGGAGAGGCCCAGGTTAACTGCGACCTATAGTCTCAATCCAAGGAAAAGATGAATTAAAAAAAAAAATATGGAAAATGTGGCTAGTATGCTGTTTAACATGTCCTGTGTTCCTCTTGCCGTCAGAAGTATTTATTTTCCTCTACCAACATAACTGTCTGTTGGTCTGTAAGATGTAGTGGATTGGTACAACTTTTGCGATATGGTACAAGGCAAGGCTTACAATCAAATATGCGCTTCGCAGGTTAAGTGCGACACAGACGCAATCCTCCCGCTGCTTTGCAAGGTGTTAATGATCACAAATTGGCACCCATGGCAGTTCGAACTGTAATTGAAAATACTGCCAATAAAAATTTAATTCGGACATAAAGTCGTTTCCAAATTCACGCGACAACCAAGTGGAAAACGTGTATTTGCCACATCGCAGCGCAACATGGCCCGCAACTGGTCCCCTCATGAAATATGTCACCCGATGTGAAGTAGTCCAAGATCATGTTCCCCACAAAAATTAGCAACAAGTGACCAAATTTTGATTTTACACGTCTTGACGATAAACGCCTGCAGGGGCCTTTTGAAAGAGGGGTCAACGAGAGTCTTCACAAATTTCGATGGCCACTCGTGTGTTCACATATTCGAATGCACGGTTCGTGACGCGTGTGAAATTGGCAACATGATTGCAATCAAGCACGGATCACGACGATGAAAGGACAGGCGACACGTTCAGCTTGAAAGTCATCAAAAGTGACGGCAAACATGAGATTGATTCGCTGAAGTGAGAAATCGATAAACGAGTGGACTTTCGTTTGATCCAACTGTTTGCAGGTCACAGCGAAGACCACGAACAAGAGCGCGAAGGTCACCGAACCCACAAGTACCGAAAGGTTGTCGAACTCACAAAAATAACGACAAACAGGTGCACCTCCGAAGCTCACATAAATCCCACATCGACTTGCAAATCTTCTCTCACCGCGGCGGTGGGCAATAAAACGCCCGCCACCTCGCTTTCCCAGGCAGCCTCACTCGTGGTTCACTTGTTCCCTCGATTATCAAGTGCGCGGCTATGGGGTCAAGAACGTTATTCCCAGAATCAGGTTCTCTTTGCACTTTCTCAGCGCCCATCGGCGGACCCAAACATCTTCAGGTCCTTGAGAGACCTTCTGCGCTACTTCCCGCTCAAGCACCGGCTCCACGCACGACGGTCCTCCACTCCGCGATCAGTAAACACTTTTCATCCGCCGCGGCGGTGTGATTAGAAGTCGTTTTGCATGAGGTCACTGCAGCAGTGTGTTTCTGGAGCACATCTCCGCCACCGTCGCGGAGAAACCCACGACACGACAACGCTCGCGTTATGAAAGTGAAACCACCTGTGAATCGGTCCCTTCCTGCTAATTAATCTTCTTGCGATTGTCAAGCCGGCGGAGGGAGACACCAGCCGCGGCATTATGTGCGAGTCAACGGCCTCGCGAATCGTTGCGCAGGGCGCAGAGCTCGCCAGGCGGACAGATGTTTGCGTGCGCGAGAGCGACACTCTTCCGCGAGTAGAAACCCAGCGATCAATTGAATCAAAAGACTTTTTATTACCGAATGTGCCATCATACGAAAATGTGTTTTCTTCTCTCCCCCTCCCCCCGCATTCGGGGAATTCTCTGCTCTCTTGTGTCTCCGCGCACCCGGCTGCATCCGTCGCTGCGGTAGGCTTCTTCTAATTTTTATTTGTCGACGATTCACAAGTGAAAGTTATGCTCTGTGCTGTGCTGTGCTGTCGTTCCCACATGTTGTTGGTGGCGTTGTGGTGGGGGCGGGGCGGGGTACGGGGACAGGGCACACATGAGGTCGTCAACGACGAAGCGGGTACGTCTCACGCCAGTGATGGGACGTTAGGAAATGATTTGCGGAGGTAAAGTGCAGGTCAACGCCGCCGCCGCCGCCGTCGGTACGAAGACGAATAGACGCGTCGTCGCCTCGTCAACGCAATTAAGTTCTCAGTTTCGATTTCGGGTTATGTAAACCTTGGCTGTGCTGAGAAATAGAGGCGCACTTCAAAGCGCAAACCAGTTGTGGGATACCATTGTCGGCCGCCACTTGACAGTTCGTCTATGGAAAGCAGGCGAACGGACCGGACTGGCCAGAAATAAAAGTGAAAATGGGTTCACCAGAGAATGTTGCGTAAGGCGACGGCGGCCTGCACACAAGACTCTCCACTGTGCCATTCTGACGGAGAAACGTCCCGTGTGAATATATTGTGAGCGGAGATATTTTGCAACAGGTGTTGTCACGCGTACAGCTGGTCAATGGAAGGCACTGTGTCTAGCGTGCTGACAGATGTGACTAGTGTGCTGCTTCTCTGTGTCCGAAGTCCCAGGGGGAGAGGAAATGCCCATTTTGGAGGGAAAACAATCAAAAGATGTATCGACTGACCGTCTATTTTGGAAAGTGAACATTTCCGTCGAGTGGCCTGTGTCGCGGCATTCCCACCGTGCCAAGACGTTTCTCTCTGCGCAAAGTCCTCTTCAGCACAATCCCCTTCACAGCAGCACGGCATCCAAGGTTAAGTCCCCGCCATCGGCATATTGGGGTTGATTTCGGATTAAGACACCGAAAAATGTCCATGTCGTCACCGCTCGCCAAATCGCCGATTATTGCCGCGAGCAGTGAAAATCCATAAAGTACTCGTTTTGAATTGCTTTTGAGATCTGAGATAAAGACGAATTTAGGCGTCTCCGCGGCCGATTGAGAGTGCGAGCACGCGCAGCACGAATAGTTGCGCGCGACAGAGGACAGCGGGTGTAAATGGGACGCGAATTGCCAAAATTTCATCTTTTTGTCATTCGCAACGCAAATTGTTGGCAATAAGTGTCATCTCGACGGGCGATTCGCATTGAAATTCAATTTGGATTTCTTGTTGTACAGAGATCCTTTTTTGAAGTTTGTTCAAGGCACAGAAGCGGTTCGTCCACACCACAAGGCACAACTGCATGTGAACGACACCCACAACGCAGATCCCCTTAAGCCCGACTAAGTTTTGAATAAACTCCATCCGTTCACCTTCACATTCCCGTGTCGAGTGTGCAGCAGCAGGAACACAAACGCAAAGGCATGACATTTCTAAGGACATCATGGGAGCTGTCGCTGAAGTCGGGTCAAGTAAGTTTTTAATTAAACTTTCACGACTGCACTGCAGTGTGTGTGTGTGTGCACTGAGTCACCTTCACCATCACTTGCCTCGGTAATGAGTAATTGATTGACATGGAACTATGTATCCGTCCGACGTGAGCGACGAGTACACGACGACCCTTGGCTCGGTGGCTTTCTTTCCTGCAATCAAAGTGTCATTTGGGGACTGGGGAAATGCATTCTTTTGCCCTGAAGGCACCCAAAGGTGGGCGCCAGGGATTGGGTGCGGATAAATGAGTTTCTTTTTCTGCAAATTGAGTGATTGAGTTCCAGGGAACTGCAGAGCGTAGCAAAGGCTATTAGGGATCGATTAAAAGCAGACCTTGTTGAAGGGAATTTTAAGCAAAAGGGATGAAAACTTGTTTGAACTAGTGAGTCGTTTTTAAAAGTAGGGACAGGTATGAGAAATGGTTTTAGGGGGAGTTTCTTTGAAACGGTGCTCACAGGAGCCTTTGCGTAGGTTTGGGGGACGACTATCGATTCGGCAGTGGGGAAAAAATTGCAGCAACTGCAACTTTATAGGTTTAGAAGTGGGCTCTGGTGTAGCGGATTTTTTTTTTAACTTATTTGTCGATTTATTTCGTTATTTCGAAAAATGTATGATTGCTATTGGAAAAGGGGTCGTAAGTCCAAGCATTTGGAGATGAATAAATCACGGAAAGTCAGCTCACAGTTCAGCATTTGCCGGTTGCTTTATTCACAGGAAAACAATACTTTTTTCGCACAATGGCAGCTATTTCAGAATGTTTTTGGGATCTTATATAGCTTTTAAGACTTTTAAGACTTTAGTTTGAGGCAACACTTCGCCAAAACAACAACTCGGACGCCAGATAAACTAGTCTGCGCGCTTTGGTGGCACATCATAGTTTTCAGTGACGAGTATAAGTGGGTCGTTGGGGCAATGTATGCACGAGAAACCTCCAGTCTTCTCGATCCTCCGTTAACTAATCAGTAGCTTTACCCACGCGCAAACAGGCGAGTTTATGGACTTGATGCAACCACCTCGCCCTGTGTCTGCAGAGCGGTCACCTACCTATTGGAAAAGTGATGAAGCTGACACCCGTACCGTGGGAGCAAACGGTCAAAATATAGGCCTTTCCGTCCAAGAAGATAAATTTCATCCCGGCAGCTTGTACTCGTGATCTTGTTCGTTCGGTCATTACTCCAATTTCATTATCACATGTGAGAGTTGGAACAAACCTGAGTTAAAAATTTATAACTTGGCTTTAACACCATGCTCGGCCTTCCTTAATACCGATCTTCTAAGTTGCTTCAAAATTGATCCCGCTTGGCCAATCCTGGAAGAAAGGTCAGCTGTGGAGAATTTCTTAATAGATCTGCACTAACATGTAGAGTGCATTGAACAGGCGCTTTGAAATTGAACTTCACCTTTAGTCCAGCATCAGCGCATAAGGCCACAAACTTATAAGTCTAGAAGGATGCGAGAACAGAACAGAAGATGACTTACCCTTAAGTATGTGAACAGTTTCTTGGCTTTGCTCTCCTCCAAAATCCAGTCTATACGTATATTGGAAATCGTTTCTTCTTTCACGGAAAAAGCGAAAAAAATTCCCCACTCAAAGTATTGTTCATCGAAAGGGACTACTTTTTTCCAACTCTTTGGCTATTTTTGAAACCATCTCTACAAAATGAGTCCTCTCTGGCCTCGATCCACTCATTGAGCCATTCTTTGATTTCTTCAAAAGACCCCAACCGTTGACCCCACACTTCATTTTGAATTCGCTGAAGAAAACAGTCAGAAGGAGATGGTCCCACCATATGCGAGGTGTGACCTTAGCGTTTACTCCAACATAGTTACTTTAGTTAGTGTATATAGATTGAGTGACAATCAACCGACGACGAAAAGTCCGATACTCCTGTAGAAGTCTCTAGAATTTCACTCGAGGAACTCAGTCGTATGCCATTTCCAAATCTACAAAACAGATGTAGATCGCTTTGGAATACTCCCAAACCCTTTAAACTCTTCATTCTTATGGTGAAGTGAAGACCTTAAGACTGTTCTTGAATGGTCTTGAAGTGAATTGATTGATTGAACTTCTACTGGGACGGAAGACACACTGTTCATCCCACAACTTAGACTCAACCATACCTCTAGAATGGGCCTTCTACACCTTAGCGGGGAGACTTTAAACATATTGCTTCTGTATTTGGATTTCTCTCTCGTGTCCCCTTTTTGAAAAGAGGAACTATCACTCCAGTTTGCCAATTTCCAGGTGTCTCAACACATTCCCAGGCTACCTTAATAACACGCAGGAGGCGCAGCACTCCCTCTTTACCCTTCGCCTAACATTTTAAAAAATTTAAAAAAAATATTTCATTGTTCAAAATTTGTTACTCAACGTTTTCGGTGGCCATTACCTTTCCGCCAAGTAGAACTGTCTTCGCTTTTTTTCGAGAAGGCTTCTAGGGTGAAATCCACTGTTGCAACTGACACTAGGTCTCTGGTATATATCAACGTGGCCAGATTCCGTTGACAGTCTCAAAACTATGCAGAAATAATTTCGGAGTATGGTTAAGTATCGTCAGGTACAGCTGACAGAAGTTGATGAAAGCGACACTTATCCGCCAGAAAGCTTCCTTATGGTAAATATTTCATACAGGATATAATCCAAGCGGTCTTTCGAAATTCATATTTTTTTCCGAAATTTAGCGCACTCCCATAATTGCCGTCTCCCAATATTTCGGTGGCGTACCTCCAATGGTTTATATTTTCAATGACACTGAATCGCAATGCACCGATTTTTTTATTCCTTTAGTTCTTGACTTGTTCTTGTCCCCAAAGAAAGATGTCCAATGGTGTCACATCACATGATCGTAGCGGCCACTTAACGCCACCACGACGTCAGATAACTTCTTCCTCTTATGGCGCTACAGTCCGGGGTAGAGTTGGGCTTCAACCAACATGCCTCTTCAGCGAGCACGATCTATCGACATCTGCCACCAGTTGCGCACTCCAAGTTGGTCGAGGTGCTTTTCCACTTGTGTGCGCCACCTTAACCTAGGCTGTCCTCTGTTGCGTCGTCCCAATGGCTCAGATTCGAAGTCTTTTCCGGCTGGAGCAGTGGTGTCCTACGTTCTACAAGGCCTAGCCATCTTAAGCGTTGTATCCAAGGGCGCTTGACTAGGCGCATGTCGCTGTACTGCCCATAGAGTTTGTCGTTAAATCTTCTTCTCCAGATGCCAGGACCAAAAATTGCACGCAGAACTTTTCTCTCGAAGGGACTAAGGGCTTCCTCATTCGCTTTTTGTAGCGTCCAGATTTCCGCGCCACGTCATTAGCCATTGAATTTTTAAATAAAAAGACTCATTGCTTCGTTAACTGTGTGGCAATTGGCACCACCTCGTTGGATGCACAAATCCCCATGATCCTTTAGTTCTGGCCACATCAAGTCCGTAACCATATCGATAGTGGTTAAGAACTTATCGCACCACTCTCGTATCCAACTGAACCGTTTACCAATAAGTCGGCTTATAAGCCTGCGCCAGCGTAGTGCATCTCCTTCATGCTCCTTTCCTTTATTGCGTTGCATGATGGATAAGGATGAATATCAAACGTTAATCAGTCGATGCTTGAACGGATGTCAGAACGAAGGCAATGGGAAAATAGACTGGCCTCCCTTTCGGTAACTTCACTTCCTTTTGACTAAGCTCCTTGTTACTTTTGAATATCTCAGTGTCTCAGTCCTGCTAAGGGGAAAGTTCACATCTACTGGGGGCTTACCATTTTTTTGAAATTACTAGACTGTGGTCGTCGTAGCATAGTGGGTAAGGACCTCGAGCCACACGCAGAAGATCTAAGTTCGATTCCTGGATGAAACACCTCGACACCTCTTGGCAACATTCAAGAGTATCAATTGTCCATGAAAACTTCTCAAGTCTCGCCTTTCGCAGTCGGCAAAAAACTGTAGGTCCCTTCTACTCGTGAGAGGACAGTAGCACGCAGAACATAAGCAGTTGTTTAAGAAGCTAGGCCCTGCTTTTTATTTTTATTATTTAACTAGTGATCAACGTAAGAATTGCTGTCAGATGTGAAGTATTTTTTGCAACCAACAGGGAGACGAATCATTGATACATATCCACTTGCTTTACCACCTTAAAATCGGTGAGGATGTTCTAAACGATTCTCGTAGAGTGCACCGTCCTGCCGATTTCAATGGCCCTCGATTCCGATGGCCCATCACATCACACATCATGGCAGCAACACATCAATCTTCTTACTAACAGACGTTCCTCACAGCACCCACGATCCTTCAAGAGCCCTTATAGAAGAAAATACCCAAAACCCTGTTCAAGAAAAATTTTTAGGTTCCAAACCCATCTGATGATCAAAAGCTCTTAAGATCCCACTGCCCTTTGTAGAGGCTCCCATACCAGTGTAAGGCTCCCTTCTACGGGAACTGATCCTCGGTACGATTTCCCGCCACTTCTGGCCGATCCCCACATTCCAGACGCCACAAATCTGCATAGGAACACCTCATGGCTTCGCAACACGGCCCACTGCCTTCATGATGAATGAACGGGGAAGTGAGGATCACTAATGACAGCTCATTTCTCTTGCAGATCATCCCCGCCATAGACCACAGCGGAAGACAGTTCGCCGCCGCCGCCGTCCACAAAACAAACGAGCATTCCGATCGTCAATCATAAGCGCATTACTTCTTAATTTATACCCCCAGCGTCGTCGTGCTAATTAAATGCCTAATTGCATACGGCAAGACGGCCTAAAATCGCCAACCAGCCCAACCGCCAAGCCACCGAACCGTCGCATACCTCGCCAACCATCGCCGAAATATTTCGTGTACCCCGAGTGTTCCTCATTTCTATCCAACCGTGTGCGCCTGTGCAGCGAAACCAGCCACCAACCAATGAACCCCACAAGCTGCCGCTGTCTGCCGAAGGTCCAAGAGAAAGAAGTTGCCACCACCAGCAGCAGCAGCAGAAGCAGAGAAGAAATCGTACAAAAACAACACTCAGCACCGCGAAGACTTTTCCCTCCACCGAGTTGTGTGCTGTGTGTGTTTGCCCGTTCCTCTTGCTGTTCGTTGTTCGTCATTGTTTTCGCCTTCTGCCTTCTTCCGTCGTCGTCGTCGTCATCGTGCTGGTTGTTGTTGTCTTCATCCAGTGCGGTGCCTCCGACGTTTCCAACTTTCAAGACTTAGTCACAGTGTAGTTATGGCTGAGTGCGCGAAAGCCTAAGACCGTCCTAAGCGATCAAAACTTTAGCGGTACGATACCATCGAGTTAGTCGCTCGTAGAAATCAATCCGGTGCGGATGTGAATGTGCCCGACAGCTTGTGGCATTTTAGCGTGAATAGAGTGCGAGATACTGTATCTTTCGGTGAGAGTGCGCGGGTAATTTTGTTTTTTTCATTTTTTGTTTGATATCCTTCTCGCGTCGAGGTCGTCCAAGTGGACAAATCCAAGGACACAACCCAACTCGGTGTCAAGTCGGCCCACAACACTCAGCTCAGAGGCATACGCAAATACAAATCGAAAGCCAACGCATTTAGAAAGTTCAACTGCAGCTGCGGCGGCGATTTTGATTTTGACTTCATCGATTGTGGGACCTCCTTTGTGGGGGGCTAATGCACATTTTAGCTCCGCTCGCTGCTAGCTAGGCGTGTGTGCTCCGGCGCTGGCATACATTCCGAAGAAAGTTCTTCGCCTGTTCGTCGTGTTCTTCTTGTCGTGTCTTGTCCCCGAAAAAATCTCGTTAATTCGTCGTGTGACAGATGAAAAGTGTTTGGAAATAGAGTGTGCGTGTGGTTTCCGTGGAGTTTGACCCAAAATTCGAGCGAATAACATTTTGTTTTGTGTTTTGTAGTTTTTTTTTGTTTTTTGTTGGTTTTGTTTTATCGTTCCACTCGCTGGTGGCGTGTGCAGTGGATACTCTCGACTGTCAGCGGATTGAAGCTGCTGCAACATGGCTAGCATGGTGTACTCGTGTACACTGGTGCTAACGCTCTTGGGATACTATACAATCATCGGCGTGCACGGCAGTGGTAAGTGCAGTTGTAAATTATTAGTTTTTGAAGCGATTAACCTAGAACGGTGCAGAGCGCGTTGTTTCGGTTTGGCAGCGTGGACCTTTGATAAGGTCGTCGGTTGAGTGTGGTGTGCGGAATGTCGGCCGAGATATGCGGGCTAGAAAGTTCGTTGGCGTTAATTAGCCTCGATTTGTGCTGCGATGTACTGTCCTGTGTGTGGATTTTTGGCAGGTTGCAACAGGTGTCTTGGAATTGGAGCGGAAGGTTGGGGGGTCACAGAAGGGAATGTACTTATCCCAACTCAAAATTAAGAAAGATTTATGTGTGACGGCAGCCTTGTGTCATTTTGTGGATTGTTTTTTCAATTGGGTTTCCTTGCTCTTGTGTTTTTTAAGTGTGGGTCATTCCTGATCGCAGTTTGATGAACACAGCCACAGACATCTCTCATGGAACGGGCAAGAAGTTTTATTTGCATTGTAGACCAGTTGCACTCTTTTAGAACTCAGTCCACAGTTTACACATTGCATCAGGAGGTCCTTGACGATCTTTTCAATACTTCTAACCTGGAGGTAGAAGCCCCATTAAGTCAGAACCACTTAAGCTTGAAGAGAGTGATTGTGTCTTGGGTCCATCAGATGATGTCCGGGATTGTGATCAAATTCAACCGAATGTTTTCAATCTTGCAAGGGCGCTCGGATAAGGAGTCAAAACCTTACCACCCAATAGCGCCACTATCTCAAGCTCTAACCGCGTAGTACATTCTCGAGGACGCCAGTTTAGTCCGAATCGCAGACTTTTAGACTGCGTGTGGAAGCAGGTGTCTCCACAGACAGACAACACCAATTTTGGTTAGTGATTCAATTCTTGTTCTTGAAAGTGGACTTGTGTAGGAAAATCAAATGTCACATGGATGCTGTTTGGAGTGGCTCATCTTCTGCTGTGGCAGCTGTCCATGGGGCTTCATAGAGTTTCAATATGGTCGCACATCGGTAACCCGAAAACGGCTGAAACTGATTATACGCAGCCACTGGCAGACCGCAAATTGAAGGTGACCGACATAGCTGAGACGGTGGGCATCTCAAATCACCACCTGGGGCATGGCCTTTATAAAATATTGGGCCTAAGCAAGCTGTTTGTGCGATGGTTACCTAGCTTGCTTTCTCTGAACTCCAAGCGCGGCCATGGAGCCACTTCAGAGTAGTGTGAAGTGAGCAGGGAATCACTCTATTTAGGTGCATTTTTCTGCAACGTTGCGTGGCGTACTGACGCACACCAGAGACCAAGGAACTGTCGAAGCTTCATCCGACAAACGTGAGAATATCTGTTGGTGCCGCATATTCGTCGATGAGGTAATGGCCAATGTTTTCTGTGATCTACACAAAAAATGGTCACAAGACTTCGAGAGGGTACTGGCCCTGTGATCTACAGCCAAAACAGTCACAAGACTCTACTATACCAAATTATTGGACTGATTCGATGAGATGCATAATTGACGAAGAACACAATGCTCCTCCATCACGATAAGGCACGAGCTCGTCACCATGGCTAAATTAGTAGAACTGCTGCCTCATCCACAGTGCTCTAGTGCAACACCTTCAAGAATTGAAATGTCTCCCGCCGGGTGGAAATTCAAGTCGAATGAGTAGGCAATCGCCGAATTGCTGTCCTTGAGGAAAAACATTTTTCTGAGGGGTAAAGATGTGGAAACACTGCTGAATGAATTTTATCGAGTAAGAAGGAGACTGTGTTGACAAATAAATCGACACATTTCTAAGATTTTCATTCGTCGGTTGTAATAATAATTAATTGACACTATGAGAAAGAAAGAAACCAGAGTCTTGTTTCCTGACCTGGACATCTCGACATATGAGTAGGAGCCTTGCCCACTATTTTTGTACGCCCAGTCGGACCTCTGCCTTGAGAGGAGCGCTGGAGAGCGAACAGCAATCCGGCTCAAATCAAACGCACAGATAATATTCTGAAACCCCCTTGGAAGAACTGAAAAAAAAAATGATGATGTAAGGTAGTTGTTGCTTTCTTCTTACTTTATCTCCCAGTCGCTGTCAATCCCATTCGCCCAAAAATTTTCACAGTTCGTGAACAATTTCACATCAGTCTCCAGAGGTATACGATGGCCTCTCATGATATTCATTCCATGACGGCCTCTTATGGCACCTAATTAATAATTTCCCCAGAATCATGCAAATTCTACACCATCCAAGCCTTTGGATGGTCCATCAGATGTTAGTGGGAATTTAGCCTAGTTTAAAAGACTGGACACTGTCCGACACTATACTTCACTGTTCTCCGGCATCAAACTTCTTTTAGAAGATTTTGATTAAGTGACAAATTGTATTGGCGTTCCGAGTGCCATTAGTGCTCCTTAGTGACAAGCTATGTACTTCTGTAAAGAACGGTGCGGTGTGGCTACTGAGTCTGTTTAATTTGAAACCCCAAGCTCAGACAGTTTATCTGTCCTTCGGGCTTTAAACCCAGAGTAGGGAGACTAAATCAAGTCCACGTGAGTCCCTTTGGAACCTGTACCGATGAAGAGCCGCTTTCGCCTTTATGGTTTCTTTTATCATAGTTTAGTCGAACAGTGAGGAGAGTGAAAGCTTATCACAAATGATTCACCACAATTATGAGTCACATCTAAACAAACTGATTTCACAGAAAACTCTTGTGTATGCTTCCAATTTGGAAGCACTTAGTGAAAGTGTGTTTGTTTCTTTCCGCATAGACATAGTTGACAGTTGATCCTGTTCGGAGACAGAGGAATGAGGAATGACTCATTTCTCAGTGTCAAACATTCAAAACTTTCGAGATGAACAAGCTACAGAGCTCTTGACGCTAGTCAAACTTGTTCTGCTTCTGAACGACTGTTTGCAGCTTCGGGGTTAGATTAAGTTCAAGTGGTGCACGCAACACGCACTTATTTGATAAAAATCAGCGCACAATCGAATATAGCGTGTCTGATGATGATTCGAAACTAGATCAGTCCTTGAGGCGGTTTGGAATCTCGGAAAATATTTAAAAAATAGCGTTTGGTACGCACCATAATTGTGAGGTGAAATTTTATTGGATCTGACAAGTGAATTGATTGAAGAAAGTGGCACACAGCCTTAAGGATAAAGTAGTGACTTATTTTTTTAAGCCATTCCATTTAGATGGGCTTGCCTCTAAGACGGAAAGTGCCATTCCGAACCGTCAAGGACTGACTAAATGAGTTTTGATAGGATTTGTAGCTAAAATTATTACATATGTTTTTTTTAGAAAAATTAACATGATTGTGTTCGCCATGGCAGAGTTCCTGGTTGGATCTCGACGCTAGGGAGTAAGAGCCTTGAGAGGACCAGCTTTATGTGTACCGGCCCTGGATCAGACTATTGCCTACATCCTTTTGTTGCTCACGTCAGGGATTTTATTGATGACTGGGCCTCACGAGGACAGAATGAGACTCTAGAATGTAGGCTACTGAGTGCATTTCTCTAACTTCTATACGAAATTCACTGCATTTTTGTAATCCCTTGACAAAAGGGTCAATATGTGACTAAGTAGAGTGCTTTATGGTCACCACTTCTTCACTAAATTAATAAGTGTTCTAGGACAAAGCGAGAAGAGTGCGGAGAGGGCACCGAAACTACAGAGCTAAGAAACCTAGTTGTGCCAAGTGGCGAAACCCTCTTCAGCGTCTATGGAAATGTTCAAAGGACATGGCGGAGCTAAACACGTAATTGTAATGGGGCTAAGCAATCAAACCCTCTGGGAGGACAACAACACTTCCTCAAGTACTGTCCCGCCTTTGCTCCTTCTTCATAACCAGCTTCCCATCAACCACAAGAGTACCTTTCGAAGACACAGACAATAAAAAAAATTGGATAACAGCTCCAAACGATGTCTTTCTTGAAAAAAGCATTGGACTCAATAGCCCAGCTTGCGGAACTCCATTTAACAACAAGACTCCACCTTGAAAAGATTTAAACGCTAAGCAAAGAATCCCAACCAACCTCTCAGCGACCCCATTTCCATCCTCCATTGCTTCACAGCTAATTGCCTGCAATCACTTAACCCCCATTCGTATACTCTTTCAATTGGGTCGCTCCGCTGCATATTGATTATCTCAGATCAGAGGGGAAGCAGAAAAATTACATCCAAGCGTCTCGCGAATTACGACAACCAGCCAACTGTCACGATTCTCAGCACAAAGCGCATACCAATCCCAGCCGCAGCCCAACCTCTCCCCAAAAAGCCAAACAAAATTCATCTGGAATTCGAGTTGTTGTGCTGCCATTGATCAATTTTCAATCGCTCGCATTGTGCAAAGCTGTACGTGCTGCTCGTGTGCTCGCTGCCTATGCAGTGATGTAAACAAAATTATTAGCACGCAGCCAAGCAAACTGTCAAGGACTGGCAGTGCGCACAAGTGAGGTGTCTTCATTAAATATGTTTTCATATGAAGCCGTGAGGAAGGTACCAAAGCACTGAAGGTCATACGCACGCACCTGCAAACGCTGCGCCATAACTCACAGAATGATTTAACGTTATAGCCTAGATTCGTGGTGGTCGGGTGTGTAGAGACACCTTACACAAACGGATTTGGCAAGATCATGCCGCTGACCGACATCGGTCGGTTACCGCTTGTCCCACATAAGAATCTCTTTTCGTCGGTTAAATAATATGATGATCCCACAGTCATAACTGGATTTATTGCCTCTTCCTCTGTTGTCATTGAGACATCGGCGACGTCGTCATCGTCGACGTTGTGGTCGTTTTCGTTGTTCTTTTGCAGGCACTTGTCATGTCGGAGCAGCACGTCACCAATGACCGATACCTTCACGTCGTCACAGCCAGCGGCAGTGGATCGTGTTTCGTTCGAGGGGAATACAAGGAAACTCTGGGTAATTTGAGATCTCTTTCTGTCTCTCTCGCGTTTTCTCTGCCAGCATTGAACTCTACGACTGTGCACTAATTGGTAACTCTACGCTCCTTGCATGAATGCTCTTGCCAACTGTTCTTACATCACACACAGTCTCCCGGGCCGCCTGTGTGTGCGCGGTGCAGTGCGCTAAACTCATATTTCCCCCATCTACAACAGCAGAAACTAATCCACTTCAAAACACGAGAAAGAAAAAGCGGCAGCAGCAGCCAACAGGGGGATAGGCGCGATGGTTAATTTGCATAAATTGTTCGTACATCACGGCTATCCAGTGATACGTAATGGGAGAATACGCGTTATAGATATGTGTGCATTGGCTTCTTTCAATAACGGTTATCATTTACCACATTTTTTCCAGGCGAACGCGTCCATCGACCACGCGTCCAGCAGCTCGGCCAGCGGCAGTCGAAAAAAAGGCAAACAAAAGAGTTGGTGCGCGAACCCGCCTGTGAATTCTAACCATCACGCTAATGATATTCCATTTGTGAACGGCGAGGAGTTCTCTGATTGTGTACTGAGCTACCGCAGTCGATGAACTCGAATTTCCTTGTAACGTTGACGCTGGCGACATGAATATTTAAATTGCCCCTCGCCGTCATTATGTTTTGATAAATTATTTAAAACGTTATGCTTAATACTGGTTCACTCCGTTGACCTAGTTCTACCGCACGGAGAGCGCTGTTTGGTGGGGTAAAAGAGAGAGAGAGCGAGATGGAATTTCATTAGCCGTGGTTGTTTTGATTAGATAAGATTGAAGAGGGTGATTAGGCCTAGCGGAAATCGTGTACAGTGATAAATGGGAGCATCATTGCTGGTGTCCCTTCCTTTCGATTAGTCACGTGAAACCTTTCTTTTGACAAGCTTTTGTGTCTCTGAATGGTTATTGTTTTAGATCTTTTGTTTTTTGTTCTCAGGGAAGTGTGTGTGTGTGAATTTGAGGTCAAGTGGAAAACTGCAGTTTTAACCTCGAATTCCACTTGTCACGACTGCAGCTGTCTTTTGGGAGGGGTGTGGAATGCTTTTATGGTTAATTACTGCGTGCATTTGGCATATGGCCGTTGTCTCGTATTAACACCTGTTTGTATGATGAAGTGCTAATTAAACGGTGATGTGAGCGTGGGAACATTTCTGAATAGACATCAATTTGTAGAGTGTGAACCTGGGGCTGGAACGGTGTTCTGGTGACTTAGATGTTTTGATTGGCCTTCAAGTTGAGATCAGGGGCAGTGAAGTTGTCCGTTTTGTAGAAGGAGGTCATTCAGCTGTTGAATGTCTGTGAGAAAATTTTAACAAACCTTATCTGAATGACTGCTCCAGTTTTAAGTGATCATAAATTGTCGATGAGGTCATGCGTAAGGTGTCTAAGGTGTCTGAGGTTAATTGTGTTTAGAAGTAGAGGGCCAAGGAATTTTTAAAGATTTTCCCAGATAACATTCGAAATGGCGCCCAATGTCAGACTTTCAAAAATTCCATTAAAATGGGCGAAGATGTTAGATGTTGTTAGATGTTATTTTGTTCCCAAAATAGACATCAGAAGAAGAAGAAGGGCATATGCGACAGGAGTTGTTCAAGAGGCGCAGTGATGCCCTTCTGCTTGCTTGAAGCTTAAATAGTCAAAATTTTATAGACGCCTTTGACCTGCGGATATTGAATGTATTTGTCCAAGCAATCAATGGAAGTTGAAGTTCCCACAAACGTGACTACAATTCCTTGTACGAGGTGACTCAGTTGAGAGGGAATAGCCTAACCTAACCAGAAATACCCTGGTATTTGGAGAACAAAGGGAAATGGCTCACAGTTTCAGAGTCAATGCTGAATATCAATGATAAAAAATTCCAGTAAAGACCAGTAAGCTTCAAGGTTTGAAGAATCAATGATCTCTTACAGATTCATAAAACTTAGGCCAAATGGCGCCCAACGCAAGAATAGTGCTTCGACAAAGACAAGGGCCTGGGTTGTAAGCTTTCATCTAGCAGGTGCGACGGGATCTGATTTGTTGCCCACGCAATTTCATTCCAAACTGTAGCTCCAATCGAAAGAAGAAAGGAAGAGGCGACATGTCAATCATCAGCCGGCCTTGAGGTTTTTAAAAGAACTTTCTACATGAAATTAGAATTTTGTGTAGCCTTCACAAGAACACATAAACACGCCTTGCAGAGCCGATGATAGACATATCCCTGCTCAAAAGCCTCTGCAAACTTTCTAAGAGATGATTGGTTAAAAAATGGCGCCCAACGCAGGACTTAATCGGTCAAGAAAGACGTCTGAAACTTATTTTCATATTTTCCTGCCAAATGCCTCTGGCAGTAGTCCATTTCGGTAGTTCGGTATCGCAATTTGAAGTAGGATGGCTAAGACTGAAGGCCTAGTTCTTCTGTGTTAGGTTCTGAAATTAGGAAGACACCATACCCTTGATAAAATATTTCTCATGTTCCGTAGGATTATGGGTCTTGATGCCTTGAGGCCTTAAAGCTGTTGCCTTGCAGCTGTTATCTTGAACGAAGCTTAGACACAAACTTAGTGCCCATCACCTTCCGGAGATGTCAGTAAAGAGTTCTTTCTTGAAACTCATAACCTCCCCTGATGCATCAAAAATTCCATCAACTAATGCAGTTCCACAAGCAACCTGCATTGCACTTGCTACAACGTTCCCACTCCCCAGACGGCGTCGAAAACAATTGCATGTCCATTAAGGAATATTTGACTTTACGGCCCACCCAGCTGCTTACCCATATCCCGCAGCCAAGTACCTGCGGTTCAATTAACATCAGACCCACAGACAATGGGTGTGGGCAACCAGTTTCGTGGGAGACACTCGACTTTGCCGCGCTCGACTCGTGACAATTTGCACGCAGAGCCCATGACCAGTCACAAAAATCCGATCTGTTTCGGAAATCGCGTGTCCACTCATATGACCCGCGACATTTGTGAAAATCACATCGTTACGACGACTAGAAAGCTGTCAGCTCTTCGGCGCGTATGGTTCCTGGCCATCTCATTGCGAGTACGTTACACCCGAAAAAATTTGTTACCCATCGCTGAGAAGTGAATTTCTTTTCAGTGTCCCCCCGAAAATTGTTATTGTTTGCCGACGAGGCACTTTCACTTTCCCGATGTCTTTCGCCTCGTCTTAACTGGGCCACGATGTGTATGTGTCACACACAGAGCGGCCACATCACAGGCAATCTGTTCCGGTCCCCGCCACCCGCTTACGCATCTGCGCCACCGAATGCCACACCGTCAACATGTGTCTATAAGTTATGTTCCCTGCGAAGAGCAAATCGAAAGAACAACACACCATTGTACACACAATTGTGATGGGAAAGTTATAAGCGCGCCGCGTTAACGACCCTAATTGTGCAATGAAAGCGTACACACTTTCCTTATTCTGGCCGTTTTTTTTTTTTTTTTTTTTTTGTGTTCATGCTGATCTCGAGAGTTTTCTTCTTACTTTCGTTTAACGATATAATTTGAGTGCGCTATCGGTTTTTGTTTGGGGCAATAGGTGGTCCCAGGGGGGAGTGCTGGCGGCAGGGTTTAACGGTCTTCACGATTTCATTTAATGCTTAACAATTAATTACGTGCACTTCGGTATCGACGGCGGCGGCGGCGGCAGCTGGGGCGAGAGTGGGCAAGCGACCCAGCGACCTTCTTAAGTGAGCAGGTGTGTCTGGAGCGCATTAAACTGGAATTGGGATCAGCTTTGAAATTTAATTGTTTGTTTGATTTCTTTTTTTGGAATCGGAGCGTTGCAGTGTTGACTTAGATGGTTAGTGGCCCTTGATTGGTTGTGATGTGAACCAGAAACTGGGGTACCGAAGGTTTCGGTGGCCCAGTGTGGGCCATCAAGTGGTTTGTTTCCTGACTTACACTCATCTGGAGTGTCGGATGTGGTGCTTCTGGTTGTTGGGAATGGGGTAAGATGTCTAAGAATGCTTCTAGTTTGTTGTTCTGGAGCAGATCTCAATGAGAGTGAAACGATTGAGTTGAGTTTGTGTTGAGTTTTTGTTCTAATTTGTCTTTGATCGGGCGCCATTTGGCTTTGAATGATATTTGGCGCTTTGGAGTCTGACATGACGAAGAAAGAGGTCGAGAGCAATTTGCTGTAGAATAGATCTGATCTTTGAGAAGGTCATCTTTTTGTTCTAGTTACTGTGATCGTGGTCGTGTGGTGATCGTGGTCGCGTGATGATCGTGATCGTGTGATGATCGTGGTCGCGTGATGATCATAGTCATGGGGATCATGGTCGCAGGGAGTTATCTTACTCAGAGCCTTGTGCCTAGAAAAGAAGTCTTCTAACTTCTATTGCCATTTTTTAAGATCATCAAGCTTCAGACCACAGAACTAAAGTGACTCCTGCAATCACGATCAGCAGATGAAAGATGAGTTTCTTGAGTTTGAAGTGCTTAGATGTCACAAAGTCAGTTACGGCTACGAAACATTGACTAGACTGAGAGAGATCTTGTCAGAATTTAGTGACAAGATCGCTTCTGGCACCTTTCAAGTTTACACGACACGATCGCTTTTCTAACACGTGCACGATCGCATCCTTGTCAACTGTTAATCACTTCACTCCACTTGAAATTCGCAAAAGAAAGCAATCACTTGACGGCGCCTTAAAGTAACTCAACACCTAATGTCATTTTAATTCCATGCTTCACTAAATTTCAACAAGATCAGTGTCATCTTCCATCCCAAAGGACTCATCAACCTCATCAAGTGGGCCCTTGACAAGGCAAAACAAAATCTGTTCCTCAAGTAGCATCTCATTGCGCTGTCCATTTGACCTCGTTTCCCTGGACACACTTCTGCCTCTTCTAGTTGAGTGACCTTAAATTGTTTTTTCTCGAGAGCCATGTCCGGATCAAAGCGAGACACGAGTGTGAAAAGCTTTTACAAATTCACTGCGACTGGTGACACATTTTGCAAATTGCGCTGAGAAAGTCGTAGTCTCGCATAAAAATTTCGATGTGTGTTGTGTTTGACTTTATGAGGCTCGTTTGGCTTCAACCTGTTCGCCACTGTCATTCGGATGGTGAGGTGAATGGCAGTGGGGAAGGGACTGAACAGGGTTGCGGGAGTTACGACGTTCAAGTTCAAATTGAGTCCGTCAACTTGAAAATTATGGGGATTGTATATCATGATTTGTTTATGCTTTAGAGGCTTAGAGGAGGTGTTTCTGAAGAGGTATTTACATTGCAATTCAGTTTTGGTTTCTCGATGCTTTCTTTCACGTAGCTTGAAGAAGGCAAGGTAAAGGAGGAGGGGGTGTATTCTTTATCCCATGCAGAACAATTTTGATGCCATTGGGATAAACTTGTAAGAACCATTAAAGATAAAGTGCTCGGTGATCAGACAGTGCTCGATTACTGCTCACACAATCAGTCAAATGTCCGGTCGAGAGCACCAAGTGTCGGATCTCTTTTGCAACGCGACGTGGTAAGACCATCTTTGGTCGATTAAGTGGATCGCGTTTGTCTTGTCTTATTTCAGTTTACATAGCCAGAGCAAACTTGTCAATGGCAAATGAAATTCATTTTTGAGCCTGGAAACGAATTATATGTCTCCAATTATCTACAGTCATATTTGACAAGACTGATTCCTTGATTTTAGACTCTTCTTCTTCTTCTTCTTCTACTTGTGGCGCTACAGTCCGGGGTAGACCTGGGCCTCAACCAACATGCCTCTTCAGCCAGCACGAACTTTCGCCAGCTGCCGCCAGTTGCGCACTCGAAGTGGGTTGGGGTCCTCCTTTACTTGTGTGCGCCACCTTAACCTGTGCCGTCCTCTGTTGCAATGTCCAAATGGCTCAGATTTGAAGACTTTTCGGGCCGGAGCAGTGGGGTCCATATGGTCAAGACGGCCGGCATCTTAAGTGATTTTAGACTCACTTGTGGTAAGTCGTTTCTTTCAATAAATTTGACAGAGTAAGTGGGTAAGTGAGTCGCCTGACACAGGAAAGCACGCAGTTTCGATTCCTGGATAGTTAACCTCGTTTTTTTTCTTTTGACAAGTGTCAAGGTTTCCTGAGAAGTCTCAGAGTATACAACTTGCAGATCAAAAATGTCTTAAATCTCGCCATTGAGAGTCAGCAATAAACTATAGGTGCCCTCCCCTTCGTAAGAGGACATTCGTGTGCAGAATATGAGCAGTCAATGAGTAAGGAAGGAGCTGGTTCCTTGTTGGCTGCAGTGCCACTCCTAATTTGTTCATCATTTTTGATTTTAAAATCAATGTCCTGAATCTCATCCAATGCATCTTTGTCCAATGGAGTGTGTGCGAGGTGGGAATCGGGAGAAAAAATGCCTCATCTCTAAATTTCATCTTCTTAAGAAATATGAGAAAAAGACAAGGGAGGCGTACACAATTGTTGTCTGCGAACATGTGGGTGGAGGTGGCATGAAATCAGTCACAGCTTCGAATACTTCTTTAAAGGTTCAAGTACAGTGGCGTTTTTTCAGTTCAGCAGTTTTTTTCAAAACAGCGGTGATAGTTGAAACCAGTGGACTCATATTTATTCACCACAAAGTCAATTACCTTCTCCGTGGAACGCCTATACCACTTAATCGACGAAACAAACGCCTTGACTTAACACAGCAAACAGAGGAAACGAAACTCAATGGAATAAATGACAGGGGTCACTTCGACAATACATTCGGTATCAACGGTCAAATTTCAAAGGTCCCAATTGTAAGGCCAGATACAAGATTCGGGTTCACGCACAAGCACTGATTGGATCGCTCGTTTTAAAAAGTGACTATCAAAGAGAGTGAAAACGGCATAAAAAAACAAAAAAAAAAACAGGAAAAAAGCGAACAATCATTGTTTTGGACCAAAGTCTGAGAATGGTTAAGAAATACAGAGAGTTTCAGGGAATTTATGACTTTCACGCGAATAAAATTTTGGGCATATTTGTTGTGAACACGAACTGATTTTTGAGGACCAGAAAAAAACCTAAAGTTTGATGACACTAAAGCCCGAAACTATGAAAGAAAGTCAGCCATTCTAACCCATTCAGTCAATCACTAATTTAATGACCAATTTTAATGACAATTCATTCCATTTTTTGGTTAAGTCATTTGTCGTGTTTTTTTTTCTGAAGAAATTTGTGCATAATTTTACATAGAAAATACATCTCCCGCCTCATCACGTCACCACAGGATCAATGATCTTGAAATGATGAAGTCACAATTCTAATCAGTTCGTTCTGAGTATCGGACTATCACCACTTGTTTTTTAATGGATTTTTGTTATTCTTTGCTATTTTTTGTTTTGTTTTAGCTAAGAATTCTAAAATTAGTATACTGCTTGATAGATCTCTGTCTTACTTTCCCTTTGAAGGCGTTCCAAGTTAAAATTCTCTTAAAAATGTATTTCTTTGTTTTCCTTTAGTCATTGGAACTATAAAAAGTTAAAAGAAGAATTTATCAGACGAAAGATTAAATTCTTTAGATGATTTTCGTGTCAGGAAGCACTTACACGCAATTGCAAGAACTTACACTTTATGTTTTTAAAGATTGCTGAGCAGTGACTATCACTGAGATAGCATGCGACTATCAAATCCACTCAGATTGGAACCAGCCAATTGAACCTTTTCCAGATCATTGATCTCCTGAAAAAGCCTTGCCTTTAAAAGAGTGAATGATCGTGAAGGAGCTGTGTGGGCATTGACAAAGGTCTTCTACTGACTGAGTGCACTTTTATCGCACTAATCGGCAGAGCTCAGGAAAAACGCCTGTTTTACTGATCCCTACTAGTGATGGGGATAATCGAATGATTTTAAGAATCGAGACTTTAGTAATTGAGATATTTTAATAATCGAATGATCACTCGAATGACTACTAATCACTCGAGTGACTACTAACTAATTCCAAACTTCTAACACAATATAACTCGATAAATGTCTTACTTCAGCGCAAGAACAAGTAACAAATAGTTCTCGTCGATAAATACTCATCAGGAACATAGAATGAAGATCAGAATGAAAGAAGTTAGAAGCCATGCGAGTGGTTAGTAGTCTCTGGAGAATCGATTTGTTCCCGAGATGTTGTTATAATCGATTATCACGAGAGATTTCATTCGAATGCGCCCATCACTAAATTTTACTATAAGGGACATGGTTCTCTGGATATGATGCAGTCAGATTGGCGTTGCCCCTGTTCACTTTTTCTTGGAGGTTAGGAAACACTGCACTGAAGCCGGTTCGTACGCCGAGTTTCTTACACTCTTTTCTGTCTAGATATAACAGAAAAGTCGCGGATTTCTTGCTGATTTTCCTGAGCATATATAGTCATGCTATTTTGGTTGTGCTGTTGGGTGATCCAACCGTCGACGGAAGCACTTACCAAGACCAAATTAAGGAAAGACTTGCATTCCTGGACTATCTTGGAAGTGGTTAAAGGGTTGAGTAAGGCCTTAAACTTGGTTATCGCTGCTCACTTACTTATGGCAAAGATAAGATAAGATAAGTCTTTTGGCTAAGGATGGGTAACAGTGTTAGTCAATTCTGTGCTCAGGCTTGAAACAGCGCCCTAGTTGAGTTTCAGTTAAACAAAAGAATGGAATTTTGTTCTTTCGTTCTCAATTTCTCTTGATCTTTTTTAACTAAAAAAAAATCTAGCCTTCCTTAACTTAGCCTAATTTTCAATTGATTGCAGAGGATTATGTGCCAACAGTCAGTCACTTAGATTTTCGACAGCTGTGATGTCTGCTTTAGCTGCTATGAATTTCTTTCTCGCTCTCCGTTCTGTCAAGGGCACCGATGGTCCTTCTAAGCATTAGCCTTTCCGACATGAACTTCGTAGTCTCCTTACCTAGGTAGAGCAAAAATTGAGTAAATCTCCACCTACGGACCAAGGCCAACCTTTTCCGGCAACTACCCATGTTGTGAGTGCTAATGTTCTATCACAAGTAGTGAAGCTCTTGTAGACTTTGAACGGCTAGTTTTAAGTTTTGTTTGGAGCCCGAAGGACGGGCTGCCGTGAAGGAGCAGTTCAGGAATCCAAGCTGCTGCCTTAGGCATGTTTGTCGACACACTTATCCACTACGGCACTGCGGCAAACTAATCTTAAGACAATGTGGTAAATCAGTAGGCATCCTAACGCATTTATTCGTAAGCCTTTCTGGCAATTGCATTTGTTCGATTCCTGGTTAATATTTTCACAAGACTTTGGTGGAATAAAGTCATTCTGTCAAATGCTCTAGTGATACGTATCATTTGGGTAGTATGCCCCCCATTTCGACTCATTAGCGATCATGGCACACTTTACCTCCAAATTAGCTCAGGAATGTAGTCGCATCACATGGATCATGGATCCATTACATGGATAATCATACACCCTATCCACCTTGTCCAGGTTTTACAAATTCTCCTTGGAATAGAATGCTCAATAGTCCGACACCGATGTGCTGTTTCATCACATTTTTCAAAATCACATCCACAACACTGTCAACAGAAACACTGATGGGCCCAAGGACTATTTGGTGCCCAGACCCAGGTGTGCTACCACACGAGCTTAGAAACACTTGAAACTCTGTTTAAGCCCAACCGTGTGATAGAGCTTCTTGTTGGAGTGTGGTGGGTGCTTTTGATTTAGTTCTCAAATTCCTTCTTAAATAGTCTCCTTCTGATCAGTCCAGGCGTCTATGGGGATTTTCTCCAGTTAAGTGTGGAGTGCCATTCTATATCACTGTGGCCTGTGACTCATAGAATAGCAGAGGTGTTAGAAATGTCTACATCCCCATCAAGGTGAAGTAAATGTCTCTCAAATATGAACTCACTAGGAAGGCGTCTAGTATGGCGTACTTGTGATTATGAGTTTTTGGAAAATTGACTCCTTGGTAAAAGCCGTCTCCAAGTCTTCCCTCTAGCTTGCTATTTGCCTCCCATCAAGTTTAGTCATGTGGAACGTATCCTGGCAGACTACAAAAGAGTTGTATGGCTTCATTGACACCTGGCATTACAGAAAGCCGACGCAACGATACGGACATCAAACTTGAATATTCCAAAGCTGATGCTAATCAACCTAGTTCAAGGTGCCGAACGGTGGATGTAGTGGTGGAGTGGGTACGTTCGTCGATTCCTAAACTCTAGGTCCAAGATTCGTTTTCCAAGGTTTTCTCAAAACCCAACCTCTCGAACCAACTGTTTAGACAATCATCAAATTTACCATTCGGTGTAGGCAATAAACTGTGGGTCCTCTCCACTTGTGGTAGACCAGAAGAACACTCAACACGGGACGTTGTTGATGAAGCTATTTGGTAAAGGCGGCATCTCCTTCCCCGTCACGAAACGTGAAGTTTGAGGTAACTGCTCTTAAGGAACCAAATATGACACAAATCGGTAGACCCATCAGTCCGCTATCCACGCTGAAACTAAAACATAGTCTCAAGTTGCTGCAAATAACTACTTGACGGCCGTATTTCATTTACGATAAAGAATCGAACGTAAGTCAGTCCTGTCTTGGCTCTCCTTTTATTCGAGCCTCTTCAGATAGAATCCACCGGATAGTAAGTTGTCCCACCATCAGCTAAATTTGCTTCTTCTACGAACAATCTCCTACGTGGTGACAAAGTCCAACATCCTCTGCAATCTCCTCGATGGCAACCAACTTCCCACCGTCTCCAACCAGAACCCTCACAAGTCCCCATTTAAATTGTGCGGTGAATGAGTGAACAAAAAAAAAAAACAAACTAGTGTGGGCTCTCGTAGTTAACCTCTCCATCCACCTGCCTTTCGCCAGCATGTGGCGCAGCCTCTAATGAGCATCTCCCATCACACCTCACAATGAAATGATGTTGAATCAATATTTGGATACCCTGTGTGCCCAACAGCGACTCCGACTCCACACACACACGTCGTGGTTAAATAATCTGCGTAACGGAATTGGCAAACAAGCGCACAGATAAATTTAGAATCAACAGTTAGTGTTCCACTTATGCGCGCCTTAGCGAGTGTCTCCTAAATGAGAGCCAGCACACGAAATGTGGGCTAGAAGCGCTTCTCGTTTGGCCGGTCTTGTCTATCGCATCCACGCCACACTTGCTCCGCTCAATGTAACCAGCTGCAGAGACACACAGCGCCGCGGCAAGAGCGAACGAACGAACAAACGAACGAACCGTCCGCTCGTAAAATAAAGATCTCCGGAATTTATGGCAATTTACGTACACAAACGTCGATTAATATCGGAATGCGAGTCGACTGCGATCGAACCTAGGGACCGGTTGAACTAACCGAAAAAGAAACCAACGTAGGCTGCGGGAACGCAGCTGACGCCGACTAAGCTAGAATCTACATATTTCCGAAACGAGTTACAGCGGCCGACAGTGGGCCAGGGGCTACCTGGGGATTATTTAATTCTCGGGCGAAACCTGCTCGCAAGTGGGTCAGACTAGCGACAAGTTGTGTTCGGTTCTAATGTAAATTAGAAAGATCCATGAATTATGCCGCGGATACTCGACGACGACGACGACACCCCAGTCGGGCGGGCGGGTGGTCGAGTGAATGAATTCAATTTCAGATTTCCCTAGATGGAGGGACACCTCTCTCTCCAAATCGTGGAGAAATAAAAAAGAGAAATCAGCGGCAACCTTGACGCGTCCAGTCGGCGTGCCACAGTCCACAGGGCACGGCGACGACGGCGACTCTGTCGCGGAGTGGAAGTGAAATCTGAAATGCACTGCGAATCTCTTGAATGAACGTCGCGTGGTTTCCCTTTTGCGCGGTGACGACTACGCGGTGCAGGTGCAGGTGCAGGCAAGACATACTCGTTGGTTGTGTGTACGTACTCTCGGCGGTATCTGATGGATATTGTTCGTCACGCTCTGATAGGCGCATTGTGTTGGATAGAAATTTGAGTTACGACTGAGTCTGTGCGCTCGCTAGAGAATGAGAGGTCGGGGAGGGGGGAGGGCTGTTTCTTCGTTGTTTTGCAGAAGCGATAGGGAGTATCTTTGCCTCTCCTCATAATTAGAAGTTCCGAGGTGCGTTCGAATTGCCTTCGGATCTCACCTACGGATGCGCATCGTAATGGAACGCATAATGGTTCGGGTGTGCAGTGTGGACGCCTTGGGACGGGATGAACGGGAGACGAGATTGAGAGCGCTGGCTGATGTCGGTGGCTAACTGTTATGAGTTGTAAATTCTTACCCAAATGGGCATGGAGGAGAAAATCTCACACGCCCCATCGGGGAACCACCAACAACCGTTGCATATCATTTGAGGTGAGCTTTAATTTGAATGCAGGTGGCTGAAGCCTCCGGTGTGGTTCTGGATTGAGTGAAACTGGGACAAGAATCTGGGGAAAAGTTTTCAGGACCAGTGGACTTAACGTTGAATGTCACTGCCGGCAATGGGATTTGCTCTGTTTTTCGAAGGAATTCCGTGACGGTGATTTAAGGTCTTGTGTGGATGCGTTTGTAATTGATTACCCCTAAGACTGCCAAGACCCATGCTATGGCATGGGTAGTTTGTCCATTAGAGGTGTGTCAGTTTCCTCAAGCCTATTGCTCTGATTTAGTTTGGAATCAGATTGGAAGCTTAACGTTCTATGGCTTTAGCACTTCGAATGAAATTTTGGCAGTGACATCCGATTCTAAATCCAAAATTCCGTTTAGTATCCCGCTCGAAGGACCATTTTGTATCAGCGCTGGGAAAATGAATCATTTACCATTTTTGGAAGAGCTTAGTGACATGCACGAAGTCCATGTGACTTCAGTAGCAACCTTTCTGATGCCAAAGGACCATGCGAAGCCCTTAAAAATTAAGAGCCTAAATTTACGCGCGGTGGAAATGATGAAAGAGACGTGGAGGAGCCAAGAGATGGTGAAACTACTGGATTTGCCACCATTATTGCTAGCAACCTGTTGTCAAATGGCTCGGAAATGAAAACCGCTGTAAATTTTAATTGCACCCGGCAATACTGTGACTTGTGGACAAGGTGTCATCTCAAGCTATATTTTGAAGTCGCATTTGTGTTTAGTTGCGACTAACTTATGAATGGAAACTCAACCACTGGTGTCGTAGTCTGATCTTCTTCCTTAGAAATGGAAGAGAAGGTCATGCTAGGCACAACTGGAGACATTTAGCGAAAAATCGTACTATCTGAAGAGGCATGTTAGTTGAGCCCCAGATCTATCCCGGACTTTAGCGCCACAAGAAGAAGAAGAAGTACCTTGAGTTGGGCTTCTGCACTCTCGAAAGATTGTCACATCGCGAATGACACAAAACGTATTTAATGACTTCGCCATCATTTCTGCCCATAAGAACAAGTTTGATGCAATGTTCTTGGGTAAGTTATCGGCTTGTATTTGCACATTAATTTTCTTGTCTCTTTCAACACAACAATTTCGCCATCAGCATATGACTTCAGACGGCACAGATTTCTTTTGTGTGTTCAAAGATTTGCGTATGTTCAAGCTATTTGGACATCTGTGCAGATGATGAAACTCAGAATGAACAAGAAGAGTTTTTTTTGGAATTTTGTGTGCCAATATATCCTGTGTGGAGCTATTGAATGGGTGAAAAGTGTGAATTTGCGTATTGAGTGAGGGAGACCATCTACGTCATATGCATAGTTTCGATCACTAAACCGGACTATGGTTTAGCTTGCATTTTAGCCACCTATCACAAGTTTCTTAGTGCGTGCTAGTTGTCTATGAAAAAAAGCTCACGTAGAGAAGGGACATCCACAAGGTCCCTTCTCTTCGCGAGTGAAGAAAAAAACATGATTGTTAGCCAAAGAAGGAAGGAGGTGATTCTAAATGGACTGTAGCATTACCCAATTTATTTTATTCAGTTTAGAATATTAAGTCCTGCCCTTATGGTATCTCTGAAGGACATTATTGAGCCCTTTCTCAACTAAATTTGAATCTCCATTAGGTCATAACAGAGTCGATACATATTATATCAACCATCGCTTTCTCTTTGGGGGGTTCCTCTAGCGTTAACTGTCATTAATTTGATATTAGTCAGTCGATTGTTTTGCCCTATATTGAGCTTTTCTCAGAACCCTTTCATATATTTCGGTTTCAATACTCGTCAAAGTGTTAACCGTCTATACCGTAACTCTATAGGGCATTGCGTGAAACCCAGTAACTACTTAAACCTGACTTAGGTTACAGCCAATGCAAGCACAGAAATGTTTTTCAAATAATTTTTGGAATATACGTTGTCAGGCTCATCACCCGAATCATCATCTAAGTCGGCCAACGTGTGTAACTAGCTAGCACAGTCCCCTGTCAACTGCTACATATTTGGCAGACGAACTTAATTAAGAACCTTACCACTTGTGTGATTCATTTCTGACCAGGGCCTTCTCTATTCTGTTGCCATATTGCTTCCACTTAAGACTCTTTATGCCGGAGAAGTGAAATTAATCATACTTATATGACCTAACCACTTTAAACGCTGAAGACCTGTGGTTTCTTTATCCGCTCTCAATAATATCCAGGATCTCGCGCCATACTGTAGGACATGACGTAGCACGGTGTTGTACAAAGACAGATTGCTCCTCTGATATAGAGGCACATTTGAACCCAAAGAAAAAATTATTGGCAACAAAGAGCCTACACACTAAATTTTCGCACTGCTGTTGTTGTTTGATTCGAATGAAGTCCTTGACTACCTTAAAGGTTTTTCTGCAGACTGTGACGCTCTCTCCGAGATGATTATGTTGTGCGTTATTTCTTCCTGCCGGCATATATTTTGTTCTGCCCTTGTTTAACGCCAGACTCATTTGACCCTCAGAAATAATAAAGCGGAGAGCACACTGTGTTCGTCAACACTCATCAATTTCGTCAATTTCGACAGCGCAACGGACCTTTGAATGATTTCACCACTAAATTTGACATGTGGATTTTAGAATGCCAAGACTACACATGACACAGTGTAGCTCATCTCCATGAACGCTGTCATATACGGCCTAAAAAGCAACAAATAGCTTGCCACACTGTAAAAATGTGGTCTGTGGTAAATTTATCTGCCACTGCCTTCTGCCCTAAAATCAAACTTATAGGCACATGTCAGATGGTTTAGGCGGTTACAAAAAACGGCAGAAAGGACTGACGCAATTTAAAGAAATTTGGTTCCTCAGTAGTTGGCGCCTTTCTTGTGTACCGGGCATACGATGCTGAGATTCAGCATCACTTTCCTTAGAGAATTCTGGTTTTGGAGCTGACAGATAGTGCGCCAGCTCCTAAGCCTTGGTTTCACGTCAGTCTTGATGTCGCTTTTGGCTGTGGCCCCTCGTCGTACAGGTTGAGTGGAACATTCAGTTTGGCAGCGAGATTTGGTCCCTCATCACTGTTTGAGAGTTGGCAGAAGTGATTCTTTCAAGTTTTCGGCATCGAATGTGACTCTTCTACAGTCCGGTCATTTCTCGGTCATGTTTCGGCAAACTTCGTCCCGAGGCTTCTATTCATTCGATTTTCTGTTTTATCATTCGGGAAGATTACCAAAACCTTTCTGTATCCCCTCGGCAGTGCGCTTCTCATGCTCTTTTCCTCCAAGGAGACAATGCTCTCCCCTTTCTTTTGGCTTCTAAAGTTCTCGTTTTTCGATGCGGCGCCACCTTGTACGTCCCTGACAAGCACACACCACAAATGTCACTTAAAAGTGCCCAAAAACCTAACGAAACTCTTTTTGGCGAAAATTTTTAGCTTACTAAATTTGACGGCTCTATACGCTCTTGGGGTATATTTCCCGGTATTACAATAGATTGGCTCTTAATTTCGGTTTCTTCCGGATAATCCTTCGTACCACTCTAAGCATGCATCACTTGGAGCTGATACCCACTCGCTTTGCAACTGATAGCCCTGCTTAAGACCGTTCCTTTTACTTTTGGCATCGAACAATTATATTTGATACGAAGTTTCTACTTCCACCGAATCTCATTAGATTTCCCTGACTGCTCATAGATGGCTCTGCACATAATCATTAACGTCCATATAGTGTACCACATAAGACGGTCGTAGACCCTTAGCACGTCCTCTGCCACACAAACTTCTCAAAACCACTTCGAAAAAAGAACACAGCGTCGTACCTCCATGCCTACCGTGAGGTTTTCCATAAGCGCACCATTGTGAATTTACCCACTTCCGCATTCCGTCATCATCTCACATCGGACCCTCACTCACCGTCAATCTCAAACCAATTAACTGCAACTCTCGCCTTCAAAACTTTTCGTTTTCGTTGGAAAGTCCTTCCCTCAAACAGCGCTCACAAACTGGGGTCGCGACCCTTAATTAAGTTGCAACCTCTGCTGGCGTCGCTCACGAGGCCTCTCTCCGCACTGCTCACTCAACCAAATGCAATTCAAACGACAAGCCAACGCGGCTGCTTTTCCCACTTCTTCTTCCTTCGATTTGCGGTGTGCAGCGATCGCCAAACTGATTGACTGACTCTTGGCAGAGTGGTCGTTGAAAGCTGTCATACCAGGAAGCTGTGCAACCTCTTAAAATGGAACACAGAACAACAGCGATGGCAACGAGTATAATTTCTATTTTCATTTGACCGTTATGAAATTGTCGGTTGTTGTATAATAATAGCGAGTATCTGCAATATTTGCAGTGGGCACTTGGCATGCGGTAAAAGCAAGTTTATCGGAACGGTCGACCGCCTTCTGGAGCGGCAGCGTCGGCGACCATCGCTTGGCGTGCACCACAGCGATCTATTTTATGTCCAGCCATGCACTCGCTCCGTCAAGCGATTTCCAATCTCTTGCATTGTAAATCGCGCATCCATTACACCGGCGATACGACACGATGCATGTTGTCCGTAAGAATGCTTCCCATCCATCCGTCCAGTCGTCGGTGTGCATGCGATTCTATGCGGTCTGCAGTGCACTGCACCGGTGCCAGTGGCAGTGTGCCTCGTGGACGCGCCGAGGGACCGAGGGGCAGTCCAAGGCGATTGCATAAAAGAATTGTAAGCCCGTTGGCTGTCTTGCTGTTTGACTAATCATCGAGTTAATAATGCGCAATGAAGTTGGATGTGCATGACGATACCGGCCCGCTCGTCGGACTGGTGGCATCACTTCTGTTTGGATTGATGGGCCACAGGTGCTATGGGAAATTGATGTCCTGCTTAATGGAAGTGGAAATGATGATGGCACCCGGGATGTGTTCGATTGAGATTCGAACTCGAACTGGACGTCATTGTGGCCTGAAGGTTGGCCTGGAGGTGTGCCCGTTTCGTGGAATGCTGGTCTGTAATGTTACGAAACCTGTTGCGAACGCAACTTGGGGCATATGCATCGGTTGCGCAATGAAATATTTCCGTCCCTCCAAGGCGTCTCTTTCCGTTGAGTTTATGTGTGGAAAGACTTAATGATGTCACATGGAATTCATTCGCATTGCCTAAGGCGTCACATTTATGCAGAGGAGCTGCATCCCTCCAAAGTGGTCGCATTCTGATGCTAGATAAGTGCGTGGTAATAGACATTATTCGTGTGGATGAATGCAGCTAAATGTGAATTATCCTGCAGCGAAAACAAGATATTGCAGATTGTTGTAGGAATGATTCTTCTTTTGGCTCCTATGGCAACGGAGAAGTGGTAGAGAAGTGGTAAGCAGACCTGTTCCATGCAATTCCTTGTTCCGAGTCCATATTAATGTCCTTCTTTTGAAAATTGATTCTTTTCTCTAACCAACAAGGATTTCCGAAGGACATGTCAACTTCTACCAACCTTAGCGAATTCCTCTCTACCTTCTTATGGACTTTAGAGAATTGAAAGGAGGTGGCGGTAATGGCAAGGGATTTCAACAAAGTGTTGGACAAAATTTGTCACAATCTGATTATTTCAACCGGTGTTATCAAATGTTCGTCATCATCGTAATTTTCGTTGACCCGCATGCTCCACTCAGAAGTGGCAATGCACTTACTAGAGGCCCCCTAGCAGCCCAATCAACCACCATCGACTCTAACTCATCAGGTCTTATTCTCAAGCGCCACAAGGCGAATTTTTGGACTTGATCCAACTACCTCACCGTGGGTCTGATCAGTGCTCGCCTACCTGATGGAATCACACCCTAAATTGTTTCAGTCACCAATCGGTCATCGAAAATAAGACTCCCTTTGGAGTTCCGCAAGGTAGCCACCACTGTCCTTTAATGTTCATTCCGTCAATCAAAGATGTTGGATCCATGGTTAGCAGCTCAAAGATGGCTAGTTTTCTTGAGGATAGAAATTGTAAAATTCTATCCATTCCATTCATCGAACTTCGACACTCTCCACGTTACTTCGACAAGAATAAGCGACACTACAGCCCACAAGAGACCAGGCCTAGCTTCATAAGCAGCTGCTCGTGTTATGCGTGCTACTGTTCTCTCAAAGGTGGATGGAACCTATAGTTTTATTCCGATTACGAAAGGTGAGATGTGCATGAAAACCTTTTCATGGTCAAGTAGTACTCTTTGAGTGTCGACATGAATGCTTTCAAAAAAAACAACTTCTTCAAACTAAACAAGTCTCTAGCGCTCAACTTCTCTAGAAGACACTTTCAAGAACCTGTACAATCGGCGACTATTCCTTCCATGACGTTCCTATGAGACCGCAAAGAGGTTACCAATTCGTAAGTCAGTACCTTTTCCTAACCTATGCTTGTCAAATTTTCGAAAACGGTAGTCAAGTATCGTTATAAGTATGGTTACCCTTACTACGTATCACACTCTGTACCTATTGAGAACGCTTTCCTCAACGTGGTCTAGGATGGGAAAACCGGTAAATATGCTGAATATGCTGTATTTTCCCAACTGTCATCAAATTAAGGGTGTTTTTTCAGAGGTATAGAAAATTAAGTTGGCAGCACTATTTTAACTGGTGGCCACTTTGACAATCGTCAAGAGATTTGTTTTTAGTTGATTTGACATTTTAGACTTGCGCCCGACCATAATAATAATAATAGAGTGGCACTACAGTCCACAAGACATCAGGGCCTAGCTTCTGCATCAACTACTCGTGTTGGGCATGCTACTGTTCCCTCACGAGTAGAAGGGACCTACAGTTTTTTTTTTGCAGACTCCGAACGCGGAGTTTTGAAAATCTTTTCATAGACAATTCACAGACACTCTTGACTGTTGTCAGCAAACTCGAAAAAGGCGGTGCCGCAAAAAATTCTAGGTGTTCCGTCCAGGAATCAATTCTGGACCTTCGACGTGTGAGTCGGCGCATTTATCCACTACGCCACGCGATCACTGACGCCTGAGCAATGCTTCCGAATTGTGTCAAAGATAAGGTTACCGCTGATCCCACTTCTCATAAGAGATATTTATTCAGCGATGAAACTCACTCTTGGTTGAATGGATCCGTTAACAAACAAAGCCCTATTTGGAGTGGTAAAGTTAATGAATTCTTTAAGGAGGTTCATAAAAAAAGGGAACGGGGAGACCAAGCCTCCCTCTAACCGGTAAGATTGCTGTGTTAACTGGTGACAATCCTCAAGTGTATGGTGAGACATCGTTACATCCACAAGAACCGACTGTTTGGTGTGCTTTATGGAATATTTGGTTCGAACTTTCTTGAAAACCGTTGCTGGCCAGAATGTTGCAGTCAATGGTCAACGCATTAGAGCTGACTGATGACAGACTTTTTCGATCATCGATTGAAGAGCCAGTATGTGCAAGTGTTGTGGTTTCAGCAAGACGGCCCAATATGTCACATAGCTTGTGCCATAATTGATATATTTAAGGAAAAGGTTGCGGAACCAATTGAACCCCCCAACTTGTCTCCAAAATCGTACAATTTAATACCACCTGTCCATTTTCTGTGGGGACATGTGAAGTCGATGCTCTACGTCAATGAGCCAGAAACCATTGACAAGTTGGAGGACGACATTCGCCGCGTTATTACCGATGTACGGCCACAAATGATTGAAAATGTCATCGAGATTAGACTACGTCGGAGCCAGCTACGGCAGTCATCACAGCAGGTCATTTTGAAAAAATTGTCAAAAAATAATTTTAAAATTCTAATCCTTTAGCTGTCATTTATCAGCTCTTTTCCGAGGTAGACGATATGTCTCGTGTTTATCACTCTCTCATCTTTATCTTGCTTGTAGGGGAAGCTTGTGGTCGCCGTGGCGTAGTGGTAAGTGAGTCGACCGCCGTGCAGAAAGTCTGGGTTCGATTCCCGGACGGGTCACCTCGCATTTTTTTACGGCACCACTTCTTTCGAGTTGCTGACAACACTTAGAGTGTACTAATTGTCTATGAAAAGCTTCTCAAATCTCGCCGTTCGGAGTAGGCAAGAAACTGTAGGTCCTTTCCATTCGTGAGAGAACAGTAGCACGCACAACACGAGTAGTTGTTGTAGAAGCTAGGCCCAGGTCTAGTGCCACTCAATTATTATTAATTAGAAGAAGCTTAAGTGAATTATTCACCTGAATCGTTCCACCAACAATGCAAGCTTCGCCTAGAGTGCCCTTTCCATTCATTCTCAAGACGATTGTCCGACGTTAAGTTAGTAGTAAAACCGCGCCCCACACGAACGTGGAATGCTAAAACTTGATGAGAACACCTTCTTTGTCACTCGTTTATTCTTCGTTCTTCACTTAATCTGGTCGGTAGACTAAGTTTACCAAGATTTGTCTAGGCCCGGAATCTTATCAATTATGAGGTTACCCAAAAGAGGCATTCATTGGGCACAAACTCACACTCACTCATTCACAAACTCGTCTTTGGTTAGGTCTTTCGCTGACTGTTGGGTCTCCCGACAACACAACCAGAGATGGCTTGACTCTTCAGGATGCAGGCTAACCAAGTCCACGCTCTCAAACGCCAGCAAGAAATCCATGATTTTTCTGTTATCTCTGGACAGGAAAGACCGCAGACGAATTGTTGGCATACAGACGTGACACTTCGACTTCCCTAAGCACTTAAGCCCACTCGATCTTAGTGAAGAAACCCTTTGCGACGCCTATGGAAAAGATGAAGACACCTTAGATCACTTTCCCTGTCAATGTCTCGCCTTTGATCGGATCAGGGGGCGGCTGTTTGGCGCTGACGTGGTTAGAGCTGAAAACCTAGGAACTTGGTCACAGAAATGCTTACTTGCTATTCCTCCTATAAATTGCATGAAATGTAGTACAGTGAACCGGTTTTCAAATCTGAGCGCTCCAGTGCAGTTTTCTCCAAACCTCCAACAAGGCAAAAAATCTGATACATCCTTGACTACAGATGTAGCATGTTCTATGCATTGCCACAAGCTGTAGTAACTTCTGCCATGAATACAAAATCTAAGCACATCAACAATATTGGAACAATATTGGCACGACACTTGAAGGTCTTGACTTTTTACGAAGTCTCTGCAGCAACAACACAGTCCACCACCCAGGTCTCTGGACTGAGTGCATTCAAAGGAATGGAACTGAAGATGAACTAGCCACCGGCGATGCAGAAGGCTGAAAGTCACAAGACCTTTTGGCCTGACTATAACCTGATACAAGCTTAGCATGCCATGCCCTACTCGGGTACACTGCTGCAAACTCAGTGACGTTTTCGCAGGACATTCCATGTCGGTGAACATGCTCACAAATTCAGTCAGAAATAGGATTCGAGAAGAGATATCGTGCAATCGAAACTCTACATCATCTCGTCCATGTCTGTCTTGAGCTTCGTTCATTCTTTTTTAAAGCTTCTCATAAAATTTGTCCTTGTTGTCTCAGGCACCAGTTATTTGAAATCTGTGTTCAAGGATTCACTTCGAACCACCGTCGCCCATGTGAGACTCAGTCGCCATCCCTATTCCAGCCACGTCCACACCGCGTCGCCCATGTCTTGCACTTTTATTCTCCTTTTCAAATTCTTTCCTCGAACTACAAATTCCAGGACAAAAACCGACTAATCGCCTTTCTTCCTTTCAGATCTTTCAACATCATGCAGTTTTCCAGGATCACCGGCCCACAGTTCGGTGGTCTTCAGTGACAGCAATCTGACCCACGGAACCGTGGCGTCGTACTCATGCGAACGGGGCTTCGAACTGCTCGGACCGGCACGTCGCGTCTGCGACAAGGGAACATGGATGCCCGAAGGAATACCATTCTGCGGTAAGTACTCACTCAGATTAACCCCTCGAGTGCACTCCACTCAGCCCGCGGTTACAAGACAAAGCACAATTTAACACTTTCCGCTGAGCCACTTACCCGGGTCACAGGCAATTAAAGCGAACTCCTAACTCCGCACCACCGCCGTCCATTAGCTGACTTCTTCATGCATCCGCTTCACTTGAAATATATCCCACGAGCAGTGCGCTAATGACGTATGGAAGCACAGCACATAACACCGGAGCACAAAGTGCGGCCGGAAAGCATCTGTGTATCGCTAGCCCACATCTACCACTTAGCGCGTCGTTCTTACCCCACATCCAGTGCTCACAGTTAACTAGAACACGCCGGGAGGAGCCCGGGCGACACCGCGCGCCGCAATGACAGCCGCAAATTGATGAGCCAACGGATTAACCTTGTTAGTGGGAATTAGCTGTGACTGTGCCACGCCAACTGGCGGAGTGCAGCGGGGTACCAACCTTGACCCTAATGTTCCACTTCCCCACAAGTGTGGGGATCCTCCATTCGCACGACCGGTGTGCCCACACACACGGGTGGATGGTGCTGCTGGCGAGCACTCGCAACCAGAACGAGGTGCGCAAGCGAATGCAAAGAACGAGAACGCAAGAAGAACGAACAAAGGGTTAGGCAACTTCCTTTGGCCCCCAAGCAGTCATTGCGACAGGTACCCGCATGGGCACATACGGACAGGAGAAGGCGGAGAAGAAGGAAACTGTCTTCTCTGCACGCGAAGAGCGCCTCCGAAGTGACGGCTGCTTGTGAAGTCCGGCCGATGGCGCCGATGGCAAAAGGAGGTGGGCTCTCGAATGCATTTGCATTCGACCTTAGGAATTAACATTCTGGGAGCATCTCGCTGCCAAGAGGAGGAGAGCCAACGAAAGTTTACTTTCCCGTGTGTCGTATCGCCGATGGCTTACTTTTTGGGGCGCTGCACCGATTTGTGGCGCTTGATATGGCGCGCACGTCCGTACATCGGATGTGTGTCACAAGGTGTATTGAAAATCAATTGCCGCCGCTGCTGCGGCAGGTGACTGAGCCTAGATACGCGTGTTTTGGGGTCGGTTACGTGCGCATTCGAAAGTGTTCTTGAATCGAGTGAAATGTTGCTGGGCACCTGTGTTGCGGCGTGATTCATGCATTCCAGTGATCCGGTGAAATTTAACATGGTTCCGTGACAGATGTTGCGCGAGAGAGTTGAGTTGATATTTGAGAGCAATGCGGAACGACTTGGATGGCATTAAGTCTCGAGGAACGGGAGGAATTTTTTAAGTCGTATGGTAAGTCGCCGACAACGCCTCTAACTGATCAGGAGATACGCATAGCCATGCGAGGTCGAACTGCCTCATCCTGAGTCTGGTCAAATGATGCCCTTACTGTTTGGAATCTCATTCCGGGCAAGTTTCCAAAGTGGTGATGGGAGACATTCCTGCCGCGTTCTCATACCCTTGAGGCATAAAAGTTTCTGTTTGAAGAAACCACTGCGCAATGATGACTTTCTTGCGTATAGATGTGTCTCTCACCCTATCCCGACACAGGACTCCCACAGCAGTAGGATGAAATTTCATCTCGGAAGCCTGTATTCACGCTCATATGCATTCGGTCATTAGACAAACTTAATGACCCGTGATGAAAGTTGGACCAAATATTGAGTTGCCACTGCCTTGGCTCCGACACCAAACTCCGTCTCTCAAGCTGCAGTAAATTTGATTCAACTTAGGCAAACCTGCAGGATAACTCAGAATTGCCTCTTCCACCACTCGTGGCAAAGACCCCAAATATGCATTCAATTTTAAAAATGACCATAACCTTAGATTTGTTCAAGTTAACCTTCATCCCGATATCTGTACACACGATCAGTCCCCTATCAAGCAAATCTACACGTTGCAGTTCCTTCTGAAAGTATGAAAGCAACTCTCAGTTGTCTGCGAAAAGAAGATCAGCTGAGCAGCAAGATCCAGTCTATGATGAAAAGAAGAGGCCACAAGTCACACTCCTGGCGGAGTCCGACGCTAACATTGGGAGGGATTGCCTCAGTTAGCTGAACACAGCTCGTGGAAGTTGCGTTTAGAGATTTAATGTAAGGCAGCAAAGGATCAACAAACGAACTCGGTCCTAAGCCCTTTCCAAATGCAGAGCGGTTTGGCATACCCTCAAGCTTGTAGGAAGGTCATTCTTGGAGTGAAAGGCTGAGCGGTTGTACGAGTACTTCTGTCGGGACTTAATCAAAATGTCAAGTAACCGAAATGTTCAGGAGTTCGGAGGAGTGGACAGCAATGGTGTTTCTAAAAGTCACAAAGCCAATCACTGGTCTGCGGAAGTGGGAAACTCGGATACCTTGATAAGGGCTTCAATTGATTAATTTAGTGCTCGAGGCTATTCGCTAGTCTTAGGTTGAGGAAACTATTTAAGCCCTTGTGGTATGAGTCCTTGATTCGGATTCCACACCACACATCTGACACGACGACGGAGTAAAAGGGCAGATACGAGTATGTGATAGGAATCCTGGCGCTTCATGACTGATCCAAGAGGAGACCAGTCAAGTCAATCCTTCCTGCTTTAGGAAACCCCTTTGGAGCGCCTCGCTAAAGGCGTTTACTCTTGCCACTAACCTAAATATGTGAAAGACCAAAATAAAGCATGACACTCATTCTTCGCTTGAAGTAGGTGAAGATCAGAAAAATCGTGATCATTGATCACGACACGCCTTGGAGTCTAATGAGATGTGCAGCCGCAACTGTCGGCGATCGCGAACTTCTTCTCATTGGCGAATGAGAGCAGTTTAATTAAGACTGCAGATTTAAATTATTAGCTGATCATTTAACACAGGAAAGTCTTTTGTCGGCAAATATTTCGCAGGAGCGGCTTTTGTGCCCTTTGCAGCAAATCGAATGCTAATCGATCGAGAACGGATTCTTTGATCTCAACGAAAGTGGATCAAAAAATTTACGAAATTTGAATGGTGCTATGAAATCCGGTGTGATTAGGGACACGAAACAGTTTGAACTAGGCTAAATTTCCCCGCACGATCATTCAAGAAATTTGGTCTCAATAGGTGGAGGGATGGAGTCAGACAATGTACGCCATAAAGTAGTGTCCTGGAAAGAAAGGCTGCGGAATAGCTATTGAATATTGGAAGTATTAAAGACTGACGATCAGTCGAATATGACGACGTGAAACAAGAGAACAGGTTCTTCTTCTCCAAACTGGACAGTTTTCTTCTGTTTTCGACGTCGAATCGACCCAGTAATTCAGCTTATGGGAGCTATGTGGCTGTTCTTCCTTTCTCTACGTATTCGATATATGAACGACTGTGGCCATAGTCTTTCCGGATAGGAATCACTGAAAATAATGGTCATAATGTTGCCTTCTTAGCCTGTCCCTTTCGGAACTCATTCGCGAAGTCCACTATTTCAACAGTTCCCTGGTCTCTAGAGTGTAGCAATGAATCTATGCTTCCTCAACGGTCACAAACCCATGCAGAAACTCCTTCAGATAGCGATTAACCACCGTCAAGCCCACACCCCGAAGTATTGTCATGCCACACTTCTTGTTTGGAGTGACCAAACATGGCCCCATGTCACAGATATTTAGACTCATGGCCAATATTTTCTACTACATGAGCTGCGCAGTCTTTTTTTTAAATGCCTTCTGTCTTAGCTTTTTCGAGCCCCTTCAGTCGGTGGTGTATCAATACGAATAGATCGTGGATTTTTGTCTCGTTATCCTTTATGGGAACCGTCTTCGAGGTTAGTAGCTCGTCAAAAATTCATGTGCGACCACGTTGAAACTCACTAAACGCATTTTTGACGCTCTCAGGAAAAGTGTCACAGTACAGCGGACTCAAGCACTTACTTTCTTCTTTCCACCTAAAGTTCTTAAAGGTGACCAATAAGCAGTTTAGGCGACCATTGGACGTCATTTGCTTAGGATGCTTTCAAAATATGTCGAATTTGTATATGTTTTGTGGGACAGACACAGACGTTCTCTCAAGCGAGTGCCTGATATTGACAACACTCACTGCACTTCTCTGGTTGTGTTGTATCCTCATTCACGTTCTGAGGATCAAGAACGACAGTAGTTCCGTCAAACATGATCGGCGCCCATCATTTCTCTTCTATGCCAACCTTGCGACAAGAACAGAAAAATAAAGACTGAAGCCAAAAAAAGAAAACTGGGGAAAGGAGAAGAATTCGATTTTTGTGTACAAACCCATAGGCCTTGAAAAGTAACAGTCACCTGGTCTTACAAAACTTGCACTCAGAGACAGAGAGAGAGGATTTCTTGTTGGTATACTCCACTCTATCGCAAAGAGGTTATTTTTGTAGTCTGTCAAGTATGGTCGAATAATGTTAAACGGGTCTAATCGGCCAGCATTCAATTTGGAGGTCATTCCCATCCTTGATTGACTGACAACGCAGTTAATATGGTTTGTATAGGGAACACCGACTCCAGGCTTTCGCCTACAGTTCACCTTGTTTATCGTTAGCCGACTTAAACAAATTAGACTGTTGATAATTTAAACAAATTTTCGAGATAAAAAAAGTGCAATGACAAGAGTAACATGGAAGCCCACTTTTAAAAGACGCCAATCTCCATTAGTCTACCGACACAGATTTAAAGCAGCCTCCTTAACGAGGTCGTTAAAAGAAATTTTTGCTAAAGAAACGCTACCAGATGCAAATTGCGGATTTCCTTCAGACTGACGATTTGTGGCAGTAATCAGACTCATAATTGCAAACATTGTGCAGTACTGAGAAATATGATGGACATCAGAGTTACTGGAAGCAACCACAATTGAGTGCAATTTTTCGCCTGCATTTGTGTCAGTAGTACGCAGCACCGACAATTGTCGGGTAATCAGGTGTCGCAATAGGTAGTAGGACAGCAACTCAGACAAGTGAAACATTACTTTCATACAGTGCTCTCAGAAAACGCATAATTTTGGTTGTTGCACCAATTTTGGACAATCTATGAAAGAGTGTCAAATGCCGTATTTTGGGCTTCTTCTCACTAAACTTAGCTTTATGCCTAAACAAGGAACTACATCCATTAGCTGTGGAGGTCTATTGTGTGGATCCTCTAGAGATTACGTCTGAGGCAGGATCTCCGATCTGAGTATAAATTTCTTGAGATCGGGGATCTTCACCACTTCACCGCGTTCGTGAAGGAACCTTGAATGAGCCGTCATTCTTGAAGGGTTCGGTAGTGACAAGAAGGATCTTCAACTGATTATATTTCTTCCCCGTCCCTACATCTCTCACAGAGTCGGTTCACTAGAAGTTTAGGCCTCTGCTCCGTTTCACCAGTGGTCACCATTGAGAACTCCTTTTGGAATGCATACACTTTTCCTGTTGCTTGCAAAACTACTAACTTGACCAGTCAGAGTCGCACTACAATCGTTCACTTTCTTTTGACACAAATACTTCTTTATTAAGTCTTTTGGGTGAGCTAATAGGCTAATGGCTGACATTGTCAAACGGTTGAGCTTGAGACAGTTCATTAGTCTTTCCATTCCCAGGCTGAGTGCGCCAGTGCATTGGCGCATATAATAAAATGAGTGGTTGGGTTGGTTGCTGACACAGGAAAGCAAAATGCAGCCCCATGCTGCAGATGTGCAGAATTGCATTATTGCTTTCCTGGAAGCGATAAGCAACCAAGGGACCGCGAAGCCAGACGACGCGGCAAAAAGTGTCGAAATCAACAAGCAACAACAACAATCTTCAGGTGATCTTATAACCGAAGGAATGCTTGCGTAACATGTTTCCATGACAGACACTTACCCACACGCGTCGCCTACTTGAGTGGTCCGTATGTTACTATATGCCTAAGTTACACGGTATGATTTCCTGGACTGAACCCCCGTATCCGATCGCAGCTCTATCATTTTCGAGTTGCTGACAATATTCAATTTGATAAATTGTCTATGGAAGCCACCCAATTTCTGCCATTCGATGTCGGCAATAAACTGTAAGTCGCCTCCACTCATGAACGAACGATATCACGCAGAATGAATAGTTGAGAAAGCTAGGCCTTGGTCCTTTGTACGAGTGCAGTACAACCGCTTACTAATAATTGAATTAAATTAAAGAAAACATTTTTGGGAGAAATCAATTTTCAAAATTGTAACAAAAATGTTCTCTCTGAATGAAGTACTCGAGTTTTAAAATTTCTTCGGCTCTTTGCCCCACTGCCATGAGGATCATTTAACGTTTACATTTAAGACAACCTCTTATGACCCTTCCCTGCTTCTTTTGAATGCATGTACTCCATTTCTGATATCTTTGCCCATTTCTCAGAGTGATGGGTATACTCTGAGACCTAAAGTTTTTGTCTTACAGCCCGCCTATTGTAAATTATAAGTCCAACTTGTCTCTCGGCTTTTCAAAGGCTGTTAAGTAGTTAAGAGTTGCGGATAGATATCTGCCAGGTGTGGAGAACCTTTCCATCGCGTCGACTAACCATTTCACATTGACTTTAGGAAGAGCCTTCCCAAGATGTACTATTTTCCTTTTTTTTTATTGCAAAGGGTAATTCATCCCGAGCTTTGATTTATAATGTTTAGTAAGCCACATACATTTGAAAGTAACTCACACTTTTTAATATCGGTTAAAGCAATTATTTTTGGCATTTACTTCTTGAAAGTGGTTTCATGTAAATAATGGTCATGACTATGTGTGAGGCACTCCATTCCGAAGGTAAAATTGTAAGCGTCCTGTATGAGCATAGTGCCTGCCATCTGGGGAATAACACGAGTAGTGTCGGCTCTGAAAGCGTCAATCGTACAAGGGACATGAGACTCTATGTGATATCGCATGATCTAGGCTGCCAATTCACTGTAAAACTCGCTCTCAATCACTGCTCCCCAAATTGATTTTTCCAGAAGTCCATTGTTTCAGCAGCTATATTTCTTTTTGAAACTAGAGCTCACCGAAACCTTGTGCTTGAATTTCAGAAAGCACGTAGTCCATTAGCCTGGCCAGTGATGCCATATCGTGTATCGCATACACTCGCAGCTATAGGTTCTTTGATTTCTTCACTACATGTTGGATGTTGTCTGACAAGTCGGGTATCTTCCTTAGCGGAGGAGTATCATTCTTCGCGGAGGATCCTCGATTTGTAGGTAGGTTGAGACTTAATTTGCGATTAGTAGTGGCGTTATTGGTTTCAGAGGTTCGACTCTGTAAATTCCTCTAATGGCAAGAAACAAATGTCACACAATACCCTAGCTTTCGTCATACAGCTGAATGATTTTGAGGCACTATTGTGGTGTGAATTTTCTCAAGAAGACTTGCCAAATGACGCTGGCAAGAGTGGAAAAAGAGTTTGGTATATAGCGACGTGTTGTCTTACGAAGGAAGCCTCTTAAAAATCTAATCTCATGATGAATCAGCCTTTATATCGTCATCGTTGGGGCCGCCGGCTTTTATCCTTATTTGCTGATTGGCTCTGTATTGGACAGATTCTACATTAACACAGATACCTTGGGTGGGACTAAATATTACTCTTTCCCCCTCGTCAATTAGGGACAAGGGATGTGAGTGCAGTGTTGAAAATCATGCACACTCTTCCGCAAGCCTGTTAATTCAAAGAGCACGTCTGAGCAGAGTTGCAAATCGTGTGGAATCTTACGCGAGGGAAGAAATGAAGCAAAACCTTTAGCCATACTTCAGGGCACAACAGATCTTTAAGACTGCATTACAAGTGACCTCGTGACAGGAACCAAAATCTTAAATTCAAGTCATCCCCCCGACAGATTGGTCACAAAGTACAAGTCACACACCATTCTCCAGTGAGGGACATTTCCAGCGCTTGTCATTCGAATCCACGTCCCCAGCACCAAGTGTACACCTCTGCTTTGTTTTGCTAGTCATTTGTAAGGAATTTGTTTGAAGACAGTCGACCAATTTCGCAGAGCTAAAACAAAGACACATCCCAATCCATCACCGGACATCAAAAGCGGCATTCCTACGAACCGCCCAAGTGTGAGAGTGCGTTTAGCACTAACTGCCTGGAGCTGCCAGCTTCAAAATGAAAATAAAGTAGTTTCCCATCAGTCGACTGTGTTGGTGGGAGGGTGAAGGCAACACCTCCCCGAACCTCCCCGGTCAATTCATTGGCAGGAAATGGATTTTGATGATGACCAGGAAATGGTCGACAGGATGCTGTGGTTGGTTTCCGATAGAGCGAGCTTGGGCACTTACACGCTTTCACACACACGCACGCATCAGCTGGCGCCACTGGCATAGGTGTTAGTTTTGAAGTTATTTTGGGGACGAACTTAAGTGATGCGGAAACTGAGAGAGTGCTGGGGACAAATGAACTTGGCAGCGATACTGTCCACGATCACGGATTAAGTTACGCGTGAAGTGGTTGCTCTTGGGTGCGTCTGCTTCCTGAAATCAAAGACTTGAAGACACTTGATCCGTTTGGAGTGCAACTTGCTCGGTGGGTTTTACAACAGGCGACTCAAAGTCATGGTTCCATAGCGTGGGGGGGGGGCGTGGTTGTCACATGATCCACACTCACTTGAGTGAAGTGGAGAATTGAAAAGTAGCCATCTCCTAAAAGCTTTCTGATCCCCAGAACTCATGTCGAGGGCTTCTTGCAAAGACCCGCAACCACAGACGCAACCCCTTCTTCGCTCTAATCCGCATTCAGATTGTTATCACACCATTCCCAGATATCCCGAATCCACTTACAGGTTCCCACATGATGACGGCTGAAATCACAAGTCACTTATTCATGCAAGGTACGCAAGGGGGTGGCTGTCAAATTGAAATCGATTCATTGTCACAACAGCGAAAAGCCTGCGGCAAAACGACTCAAAGTGCCCGCTCATCCTTCACGGGCCGTCATTGTTTTTCTATCGAGTACGGGGAATTCAATCGAAACACGCGAAGAATACTCAATGGCGCCCCCACCTCGAGCCCCTGTAATCCGTTCAACTGGCGCGACAATCCTTGAATCTGAACACCCACTCTCATGCTAATTCCAGACATTCCCACACGCTGAGCCGAGGCATGGCGGGGTGGGATAGCACTCCTTTTCCTTGCGTGCCACCTAACGGAATGTGATTTCGCTAAACTCTTTCTTTTCCCGCCACCTAACGCTTACAGAGGCCTAGTGCCGGGTGATTTCAACTCATGCAAGCAGCCTACTGCACCTTTCTCTCACTCACTCACGCTCAGTCCGCAGACAGCTGCGACAATGCCTGTCGACAGTCGAAAAGCAGGCAACACCAAGGGAAACTGTTATCTGAACGCGCTTCGACGAGGTTCTTCCTCTCTTCTGCGCTTCGTTCATGTGTTACCGTTGCCTAGTTTTGTTATGCCTCGCGCTTGCACCGTGCACACACACACGCTCAGTACACCACCGTCGCGGTGCGAAGAGAAAAGAGAGAACATGGCCAGGCGATGGATTTCAGGTCGACGCCATCACCGCAACGCTGCTGCCGTGCTATCGAAGCAGCACCACCACAATAATGCACACACATGCACGTCCCCGGCACACACGGCGATTCATTCTGGCAAAACGGTACTTTCCTCATTATACCAACAACAGCGCGCATCTGTGTCTGTGGATGCCAGCAGCGAAAAGATAAACACCGCGACAGCGACACGGCAGCGCGGCGCACAGGTGTGCGGTGCGATATCACCGTAAGATTTTTTTAAGAATGAAGCGATTGGACCTTAACTCGCATCTTTTGTAAACACACACACTCACGCACGGGTGTCGCAGCAGATAATCCGAGGTTGACATATTAATTTCAATTATCGAGGAGAGTGCGTGAACGCGTGTTTGCCGAGGGGGGCTCTGCAAACTGAGACACTTTTCGAAAACCGGGTCAGGGGTTAGACGTCAAACGGCGGTTGGGCGGGTGTCGAAGGGGGACGGAGCGAGATGGTTTAGCCAACACAAAGAATGGGCCGAAGGTGATCACTTAGCAGGTGGGAATGGAGATAATTGAAGAACGGCTGGTTGGTTTGGAGGGGACTGTGTTGACACAAGACAAGTCTTTTGTCATCGTCAGACTTGATGTGTGCCTTTTTTCCCAGCCTGGCGTGAGGAAACATCGTGGATTTTTGCCGCTGACAGGCGATGGAATGGTTTTGCAGTGTTGGTCTTGGAGATGTTTATTTTGAAAGAGGATCTTCGAGGTCCAGAGAGGATCATGGAGGGGACTTTGTTCAAAGGAATCAATTCGAAGCTCGATCGTGAGCCTTGGAAAATGTCATTTGGAATTGATTGATCTTCTTCGGATCGCCTGTCAGGCAGAATCATATTCAAGTCTTGCCTCGGACATTCTACATGATCAAACGTCAAAGCAAAGACTTTACCGTGTGAAGATGAAGTTGCTGAGTTCCTCGTGGGAAATCCACTGAAATCTTCTTACCGCGGCGAGTAACTCTCACATCAGCAGGAGGAAATTTAATTCCTGGTATGTGCAAGCTAGTTCATTCTTTACGTTATCCCAATCGTAAAGGCATCTCATAAAGTTAGCGCAACAATCCGGTATAGAACTGAGCATCAAATATCGTTCCCTTTCGCCTGACACAGTCTCTTGCCGAGAGCTTCTAGCTTCAGACCTAGACGTCAAGCATCATGCCTCTTCACGTAGCGCGGTCTCTTCCGAGCTGCCTCCAGGTTCAGACACCAAGCTGGATGAAGTCCTTCCTCACGTGAATGCTCGATTTCTGAAGAGGACATCCTCTGTCCCAATGTCTCGGCATATAGGATAAGTGCGTCCAGTCTACCACCACTACGGTCCCAGGTCCAATTCTGAACATATTGTATTTTTTCACTCCACCACCTCTTTCCACATGCTGACAAGACCCAAAGAGTCCTAGGTGTCTATGAAGGTAGGAATAAGCAAGAACCTGTAGGTCCTATCTACTTGCTCCTCCTATCTCCTATCTCTACAGCACGAACAACATGGAGTACAAGTTAACGAAGCTAAGCCTTAGTACCTTGTGGGCTGCAGTGCCACCCCCGTTTATGTTTGCCGTTCGAGACAATGACGTCCCCTGTTGCGTTGTTGTAACGACTTCTGTTTAAAGATTGTGTTGTCCATACGCTCAATGTCGCCTATGAATTGTTCCCCCTTTTTCGCAGACACTTGACAAGATCCATGATGTCGAACAGCCATTAGAGCTTGTCATTGAATCTTTTACTGAATGGAGAGGGACCAAACCTCACACGCAGAACTTAACTCTCGGAAAGATCAGGGGCTCCTTCAACCGTTTTGAACAAAGTCCAAATTTATACCTCATGGAGCAGGACAGGGATAGTAAAGATATTGAACAAAGGCAGCCTGGTCCTTTGAGAAAGGGTGCTGATGCTCAATCACCTCTTGAGCTGAAAGAAGCATCGATTGGCAAGTGTTACCCTAGGCAGGATGCCGAAACGGATGTTGTTGACGACGAAGTTCTTGACATCGTCAAAGTGATTGCTGTATTATGGCGCCCCGTCTGAGACGTCCCTCTTGTGCGTCCTTCCTTGATGATAGATAGTGTTTTGCTTTTCCTCGTTAAAGGCTAGACCCTCTTTAGTGCCTTCGATTTCAATTAAAGAAAATGCCTCACCAGAGGATATCCGGGCAACAGTTGAAAAAACTTCTGGAAGATCGCGCCTCTAGTGTTGACTTGTGAGCTTCGCACGATCTCCAAAAAATCAGACGTCAGCGCTTTAATTCTCTCATTCACATCAATCTCCTCGCCGTTAGCCAGATTTTTGAAAGACCGTGCAGCCAGTTTGGCCGTGGTTTCGCTGAAAGATCGTGCCCCCAGAGCTACAGCTGTGGGGTTTGGCATGATCTTCTGAAGAATGATTTGAAGAAGTCCCATGACAGCGAGTCGCTTTGCCTTACATCTCCTTTGACATTAATTGCCTCGTTGATCTCGTTCCCGACCTTGACGAAACAGCGAGAGTTTTCCAACAATGCAATCTGTGGAGTTTAGTAGGAATGCAAAAGCTTGACATGGCCCAGTGCAACTTGTCTCTAAGCGCGCTGTGTCATCAAAGTGCACGAATAAGGTGGTGTATACCGACGTACGCTTCTGGGATCTTCTGCAGGGTCTGTTTCAGTTTCGAAATTTGATTTGTGGTGTACTTCCACCGCACTGATTGGGACTCTTCAAATTATTCGAAAAAAAGTTCATTTTGGGGCGTCACACAAAGCAGCAGATTCGCCTGTACGCCATGCTAAAGAGGCTGATTCCTCGGTAGTTGCTGGCGTCAAAGTGGTCCCATCTTTCTTGTGGATCGGACAAACAACACTGAGCTTCAACTCATCGGGGGTACTTCCCTTCGACTATATCCTACCGACGTTCTTGTGCATGTGCTCAACCAGATCCAGATGTCCAACCGCTTTAAAGAGCCCCTTTCCTTATTCACAATTTTCATGACCATTGGTGGGAGGTGACGCTATCACGGAATTAAAGGTCGCACACCAAGCTCCCTGTGCCTGAAGACAAACCTTTAAAGCTTCATTAAAATTGATCAAAGAAGGCCAACCCTAGCTTAGTATTGCTTCTCGCTTCACTTTTGTCCAAAGTAGGCCAATCCTGGAACAGAGCTCAGTATTGACAATCGCGTCACTCGTGAAATAGACCCCGACATACCTGAACTTCTTTACCTTCCTCACTTACAAGCAGAGGCCAGTGGACACGCCACTCTTAAAGTGACCGGAGCCTTAAATTTGTCCACTCAAACCTTCATCCCAACATCAGAACAAACGGTCAAAATCTAGGCGATCAGCGATAGCCAGAGAACAGATGAGATCCTTCTTCTTCTTGTTGCGCTACAGTGAGGGGTGGACCTGGGCCTTAACCCACATGCCTCTCCAGCCAGCACGATCTTTCGCCAGCTGCCGCCAGTTGCGCACTCCAAGTTGGTTGAGGTCCTTCTCCACTTGTGTGCGCCACCTTAGCCTAGACCGCCCTCTGTTGCGTTGTCCCATTGGCTCAGATTCGAAGACTTTTCGGGCCGGAGCAGTGGTGTCCATACACTCTACATGGCCTAGCTATCTTGAGCGTTGTAAGGTCCTTACTGGACGGAAAAATCAAGAAACTGAACTCAAACTGAAAAACTTGTTGGAATCTTTTTCCAAAATCTTATGGGAAGGTGCTCTCCTCTAGTTCCACAGTAGACTGAAAGACCGAGAAAGCTTTAAAAATTTTCAAAATTCTTAAGACGCAGATCTGAAGCAAATTAAATTCTTGGGGACAAGCTTAAGCTGGCTGGCTTCACGCACAGTATTCCACTCATTTACAAATTGATGTCATTTCCTGTCGGTATTCATGAAAAGAGCCCGATGGTTGCATTACGCAATGAAATTCTACACTCGATTCCAATGCCTAATCTTCGGCAATTTGTTAACTACACCCCTGACGTGTGCGTTCTCAAGCCCAGTTCCCACATTTTCAATGCCCACTCGCTGGCAAATTACCCTTCAAGGCCTGGCACCTGCATTAGACAGCCTTCAGCGCCCCCTGCGCCCACGGCTTGCCCAACACAGCAACCCCAGTCCTTCTGTCCAAATCTTACATAAACCGCAGGAAAAACAAAACAAGCCACACAACAGAATGCCACTCATAATCGCGCACCGCTCTGGCGTGCCATTTCACAATCGTGAATGCGTCAGTTATCTTGGCCAACCTGGGAACCGTACTCATGCTGGCGCATATCTCTCTCGCTCGGCGGCGGTCCCCACTCAATGGTCTGGTCTGGTCTGGTCTGGTCTCATAACTGTGCTGCACAACAGCATTCCGAAGACCTTGTGTCCGCAGGTTCAACTTCGGCTGTTCAACGCTAACAGCCGTCAAAGTGCCTCGCATACCCGCCGCAACTGGCCAAGCCAATTGAGCGCGAACCCAGTCATCAAGTACTTCTTCGCCACAGCCGTGTGCCAGTGCCGCGCAATGAGTGAGCGGTAGCTGGCAATTGTGCGAAGTTCAAACGGGGCCACAACCACCATGGAGCCAGCAGCGTCACCACCGCACAAGTGACAGCAGAACGCGCAAACAAGAGAATCACGGAAAAATCCAGGTCAAACACGACGACGACGACGACGGCGACGGCAACAACAAAAATGTTAATTTTGCTTTATCTCCCGTTTCCCAGCAGCATCCGACTCAATCTCAGCCGTCACTGCTTGCCGATGGCGCCCTCGCTCCCTCTGCACCCGGATGGCGGCGTTGGCGTCGGCGTTGGATGGGGAATGCTCCGCGAGAAAGTGAAACGCGAGAATTTTATCACTCCATTGTGTGTGCGCCCTCGTGTTTTGATACTTCTCCATCCACGCCATCCACTTTACCCCGTCCCCAACCCCACCACCGCCGCTGGGCGGAGGTGGTGATGAACTTTTTCTTTTGCACATGATACCTGTTGCCAGACACACCGGTTTGATGTCGAGCGACCGGGGGCATTGATTCGAAAGTGAAACTCCGAAAATTCGGAGTGCCCGTAATTACGAAATGGCATCTGCACTTGTATCCAGACTATGACACTCGGTATCTCGATCTTAGATCTTTGGGATGCGATGTGACTTTTCCCAGTGAGGCCAATGTGAAGCGTGAAGACGCGATCCGAGTGATTGTGGCTTTCGGTGGCGGCGCTGACGAATTTCTGTGATCCATCAAATTTTGTGATTTGCTCTTTTACGAGCTTCCATCGCGGGTAACTGGCGTAATGACGTTCTACGGAAGGGAGTCATGTGTGACTTATGGTAGGCATGGACTGTTCTTGATTTTGGAAACGTGAATGGCGCTGTGTCACGGCACTTTCTTTGGCTTTCCCCTCGAGGTCAAATCGTGTCTTGGAAAATCGACCCCTTTTCCCGGCTTTCAGATGATTCATGGGTCCACCGAGATCTGTGGCATCTGGGTTGCTTTTCTTTATTCAGTGACTATGACGGTGTTTGGTCTCAGTCTCAGTCTCAGTCTCAGTCTCAGTCTCAGTCTCAGTCTCAGTCTCAGTCTCAGTCTCAGTCTCAGTCTCAGTCTCAGTCTCAGTCTCAGTCTCAGTCTCAGTCTCAGTCTCAGTCTCAGTCTCAGTCTCAGTCTCAGTCTCAGTCTCAGTCTCAGTCTCAGTCTCAGTCTCAGTCTCAGTCTCAGTCTCAGTCTCAGTCTCAGTCTCAGTCTCAGTCTCAGTCTCAGTCTCAGTCTCAGTCTCAGTCTCAGTCTCAGTCTCAGTCTCAGTCTCAGTCTCAGTCTCAGTCTCAGTCTCAGTCTCAGTCTCAGTCTCAGTCTCAGTCTCAGTCTCAGTCTCAGTCTCAGTCTCAGTCTCAGTCTCAGTCTCAGTCTCAGTCTCAGTCTCAGTCTCAGTCTCAGTCTCAGTCTCAGTCTCAGTCTCAGTCTCAGTCTCAGTCTCAGTCTCAGTCTCAGTCTCAGTCTCAGTCTCAGTCTCAGTCTCAGTCTCAGTCTCAGTCTCAGTCTCAGTCTCAGTCTCAGTCTCAGTCTCAGTCTCAGTCTCAGTCTCAGTCTCAGTCTCAGTCTCAGTCTCAGTCTCAGTCTCAGTCTCAGTCTCAGTCTCAGTCTCAGTCTCAGTCTCAGTCTCAGTCTCAGTCTCAGTCTCAGTCTCAGTCTCAGTCTCAGTCTCAGTCTCGGCCTTGTACCCCGCTGACAGATGTCAAATTAACCAACTGACCGATTTTGCTTCGTCCGCTAATTGACAGTTTTTCTCTTTCTCTTCCAGTTCTCAATGTCGCTGCCGGAAAGGCTCCGATGCAGATATCAACCGAAGGATCCGGCATCCCGCAGAAGGCGATCGACGGCTCCACATCCGCGTTCTTCAGCCCGGAAACGTGTTCGCTGACGAAATCGGAGCGCTCCCCGTGGTGGTACGTGAACCTGCTGGAGCCATACATGGTGCAACTTGTCCGCCTGGATTTCGGAAAGTCATGCTGTGGTAAGTCCCCCACATCCCTCCTCCTTCTGGTAGCTGCGCGAACTCCCCCCAAAGTGCGCCGACGACTGGCAAGCAGCTCCCCGTGTGTGGCGTCGAAGTGAAAGCGACAGCGAATTGGATAACAATTCAGTGACTCTTGTGGTGTTGGGCATAAGTGAAAGCAGTCCTACGACAACTTCGCGGCGGTGTTTCCATGCGCCCAAGGGTCCCAGAGAGCGCGTCGTATCTGCGGATGGATCTTCGGTCTGTCGACGATTGGCGGGCTGCATCTGCGCTACGCACTCAGCGGCTGCGGGAGCTGTTAGGACGCTCATTCGATCCAATTTGTGTCGCAGCTTGTTCGCGAGACACGCCTCACCTCGAATTGATTTCCTAGGAAATGCGGTTTGTGGGCTCGATTAGCCGCCGCGGCTTGGGCGTCTTCTAATTGAGTCGGCTTTCGCGTGCGAAGACGGAAGACTCAGGCTGCAATTGGAGTCGTTTGCCTCGAGGATTCCCAGCCTCTGCTTGTGGGTTATGCAACGCGGAAGCCCGACCATTGATGATGAATTACTGTGAGCGGTGGCGAGGTAAATGGTAAATGCCTTGAGCGGCCACGTAGTCGTTAGCCTGGCGATGGTGTCAACATGAGTCGTTACTTTGGACTTTTTACTGCTTTCGCGAGGAATCTCCGGGGGTCCTATTGATTGTTTGAGTCACGTGGATGGGCGGTCGACGGTAATTCTGATAATTGATCGTTAAGTGAGGCGTTTAAGCGGGAAATTCTGTTGCTGCGGTAAGCGGATTGTGTCGGCAAGGGAGAGACTTTCACTGTGGTTGGGGTGCAATTTTTTATGCGGAAATTGTAAGGAGTTTGGAAACAGTTACGCTTTGGAGATGATTCTTCTTTCTGGCACAAGGAATTTTTGAAAGTTTTGCGTTCTGTGAGAAGAACATTCACACAGGCATTAGGGCGGAGTTTAAGAGCTCCATGAGGTCGTCCCGATTTGAGGTTTTAGGAAATCCAGTGAAGCAACGAATCTTAAGTAAAGGCAACCGTTCCAGGTTTTAAATGGGAGCTTCGAAAATTTAAAACAGAGGTCTCAAGAAGGCTTACCCGATGAATATAATTTTGAAAAGGTTCTCCGGTAGTAGTTCAATAGAAAGGTCCTAATTCCACTTATTCTGCACTTCACTTTTTTAAACTTTTTTATGGTTTCGTTCTCACACACGTTACTATTTCGTTTCGTTTTATTTCTGTTCACCATCCGTTGTATACTCGTATATCCCCTGAAGTGATTTTCAGGAAATTTTCAATTAGATAGAAGATGCATTTAACCTTTGTAACAAGTCAAGTTTGAATAGGAATATTCAAGATTGGAGTACATTTGGTGATTAATCTTGTAAGCATAAGGTCGGGTAAAAACGCAAATTTCATAGTTGTTTGATAACAATCAACAAAACCTTTGATATGACTTCATGGTTTCCTTTTCAAAATTTTGATCCGAAGTACCGTTATAGGTCACCTTTAACCTCAATGTGAAATGGAAAAGTACTGTTCGTGTTGGGAGAGTGCGCCATTCCATGAGTCTGATTGCTCTGTCTCCAAAGGACACTGCATGTTGCATGCATGCTCACATGGCAGGAAAAACGAAACCTTCTAGGAGTGAGTGTAACTCACACTCGCCGTGTTAATTATTTAAAGAAAAAGTACTCAATTCAGGGCAATGGCCAACGAGGCAACGTCGCATCGAAGGAAGAGTGCTGTGCGTGAGGTGAAGGGAAGAACACAGACTACTAAGAAAGGCAAAGAATGCGCACAAGAAGAGAACAGCTAAGGAAATTACGAATTGGTGCTATGGCATGAAATAAATCCGTTTAACCCAAGCATAACATACCTATTTAGTGCATATTATATTCGGACTGATACCCGCTAGGATGAAGATGGACAAACTGACGTTGAGTCGTAGTCCATGCGGAGAATTTGAAAAAAATTCCTTTTGTAGGCAGAATGGCCCAAAATGGACATGAATTTCGTCCCTCTGACTAAGTCAAGGTAATAAGAATAATAATAATTGAGTGGCACTACATTCCAGAAGGGACCAGGGCCGAGACAATATCGAGACTAGGATCGAACAAAGGAGGTGACGGAATGTCCACAGAGCTCTTTGAAGATGCTGAAGACGATCTGGTGCGGTGAGGGCATAAGCTAATCTGTGAAATGTGGTCGAAGGAAATCATGTTTGATGAGGGCGACTGACCGTAAAAAGGGCAACCCCTACGTTGCGTATACCACCGAGAGATCAATGTCGTCTCACTTCGGATAAACCATCCTCCTTGCGGCTTAGTTCGACCGCCTGAACAATCTAATCTGGTCTCTATCACTGCCAGGCAAGACAAGTCAACCACAGAATTGCTATAATGCGGCAGGTCTCCGAAAATTCCCAAGAAATGCACATCAAAACCCACCACCATTTCGTCAAATTCAAGGTCTCATCTGACAGCGAGCATAGAGACAAGTTTTGACAACCCTACCAAAATCGACAAGAATGTGTTGATGGAGGACTGGTGCTTCCTCAAGGTCGGTACTGAACTTCAAAAAAGTGTCAGAAACGGCACACACTGTCATTTGGTCTTCTCAACACAACTCTTGAGAAGTTCGCTCGAAACTCACAAGTCAACGCCAGAGGCACGATCTTTCAGAAGTTTTGTTCAGCTGTTGGCGCACCGAGTTGCGATTGGCGTGATTGATGAAAACAGGGAGTTTTCAGTGAGACGTTTGCCTGCATTCAAAACGAAATCGAGCAGAAATGGATCCGACAGTAAACGAGATAAAACAAAATATATGCTGCCGTCAAGAGAAAGCGCTCAGCATCGACTTCGCTTCAAAAAGAACGTCACAAACTCACCGTGGCGTAGTGGGTAAGTGCATCGACTTACACGCCGAAGGTTCAGGTTTGGTTTCCGAACGGAACAGCTCAAATTTTACACGGCACCACGTCTTTTGAGTTGCTGACAACATTCAAAGAGTACCAGTGTCGAAAATGAAATGACACGAGCAGCAAAATGAAATGACATGAGAAGCTTCTTAAAACTCGGAGTAGCAAAAAAATTGAGGTAACTTCAACTCGTGAAAAAACAATAGCACGCACAACACGAATAGATGATACAGAAGCTAGTGCCTGGTTCCTTGTGGCTGTAGAGTCACTTAATTATCATTACTATTAACATCACAAGGAATAGTTAACAATTTGAGGACTTCAAGGACTTCTTCTACCACGGCTCTGCTGTAAGAAGGGGCAACAACATAAGTACTGAAATCTTGTTAATTATGTAGTTCAGCACTCTCTCGATGACCATGTACAGACACCGTGATCATCTGTATCCTACTTTAAGGCGCAGAGACTTGTACCTTCTAAGACGCGATTAAAAAATTTGTTTTCAAGAATATGTTCTGCGTGCGTGCTTTTGGCCTTGTTCTGGAGGAGAATATTCCACGACAAACTGTTTGGGCTGCATGGTACGATGCACTTGAACTAGCGTCTACCGATACAAGGCTTAGGATGGCAAGATCATGGAAAGCGAAGCTCCAACCCCAAGAATCTCTGAATTCCGACCAGATTCCATGACATGAGGCCCACAAGTAAGGGGTGTTCTTAAGCAACTGTGTGTGTGCAACTAGAGGCAGCAAGCGAAATATATATACACCTCGAACTAAGGCTCAAGTAAAATGGAAAAAGAGGCCGAAGAAGACATTTGTTACTAATCTGGATGACAGCACCTCAGAGCAAGATAGAGCAACAATTTCTATTCCTTGACAAAAAGAAGCTGCCATCTTGAGAGCTTTAACAGATGATAGACACACCTTACCACCATCTGAACGTCTTAATCTGTATATTCTACTTAGTTCTTCCAAAATGGCATTAATTTCGTGTCGGCTTGGCGACAGCCCAAAGTTAAAATTTAATAGTACCTCCGACCACTGCCAAGCGCCCTTAAAATTATTCCTTTTCCCAACATTTCAGAAAAACGTATGCACACGTAGATAAAACGTAAATCTTCCAAGAAGACCTTTCGCCTCGCGTTCTTCTTCGCTCTCTCTCTCTCTCTCACAAATCTTTGAATCCATACCTCTCCTTCAAGGAGTACAAACAAGATGAACAACTTCTCAGAACCACTGTCCCCCGCTGGCTGATTTTTCCACGAGTTTTGCGACGTTGACTTCCAGGAATGCCCGGAGTCCGCATTAACTCCAGACACCTCTTGACAGTCAATATGCCAGGGAATCATCCCTGACCTTCCGCAGCGAGTGGCGTTCAAAGAAAAGCTCGTCCTCTCCCCCTCTTCGGTGTTCCTACTGACTTTCAGTTAGTTCTCCTCCCAAGTGATTCTTCCCAGGATCCGGTGTCCATCCAATTACCGACCACCCTCCTGCGCAAATGCCCGCACAGCTTCTATCATCTTTACACGTGAAATTAAAATCGAAATATTCTCGGAATCCAGTCTGAACCCCTCCACCGCTCAGCGAATTTGCATCCACAAGCCGAACACCTGCACGTCAGTGAGAGGCGCGTTCATAAATCAATTGTATCCGGCCGACGAGAGCGGCAGCATTAGCATTCGGCTTAAGAATTCGGCCAGTAAGTGGTGTATCTCTCAGCACACACACCTCCTCAAGGTCAGCGTAAATCAACGGCCCCAGCAAAAGTTGGTCTTCTCAAGCTGCGAAGCATTTTGAAGTTTCCATTTTCACAACCCCCCCTATCCACCACTAAACTTTCGTTTCTATGCAGCGTGTGTGCGTGCTGCTGGGAAACAATGCAGAGCTCACAACACAAAGACAGGGGGAAGAGACGCCAACGGGGCGGAGTATACTCCAAGTTGTACACGCCATCGGCTCATATTGTGTGTGACCGCAATGCCATAATTCAGGAAATACATACCTCGGGCCCTGAACCACCGCCGAAGATACATAAATTCGCACACCGCAGAGGACTTGGATGCGGATAGCTTTAATCGCTCCGCACTGAATAAGGGAAGCACAACTCTTGGGCACAACTTAATGAGGATGCCAACGAAGATGCGGTCGTCTCAAGTGGGGATTCTGATGAATTATCGCGTTTGCACTAGAGATGAATTATTTTGAAATTTTCCCGAATGCCAGTGACCACAGTGGTACCTAAGACGGACTTAATTGGCGGAGATTTGAGTTCCGTTTGCTCATCCATCTGATGAGGGACTCCGGGCACACTTGACGCCCATGGCACACAGAGCGAGGGTGCCATCTTCTGCCCCCTCTCTCTCTCTCTCTCAAAATTGCCTCATTTTTCCACTTTCCACTAACCCCCACCATTCACTTCAATTTTCAGACAACAAACCAGCAACCATTGTGGTGAGAGTTGGCAACAACCGTCCAGATCTCGGCACAAATCCCATCTGCAATCGCTTCACGGGTCCCCTGGAAGAGGGTCAGCCGCTCTTCCTGCCGTGCAACCCACCCATGCCAGGCGCGTTCGTGTCAGTTCACCTGGAGAACAGCACACCCAACCAGCTGTCCATATGCGAGGCATTTGTCTACACCGACCAGGCTCTGCCCATCGAACGGTGCCCCACGTTCCGCGATCAGCCGCCAGGCGCCCTGGCCTCATACAACGGAAAGTGCTACATCTTCTACAACCGGCAACCGCTGAACTTCCTCGACTCGCTGTCCTTCTGTCGCTCCCGGGGCGGCACCCTGATCAGTGAGAGCAACCCCGCTCTGCAGGGTTTCATCAGTTGGGAACTCTGGCGAAGACACCGCAGCGACGTCAGCTCGCAGTACTGGATGGGAGCGATTCGAGACTCCGAGGACAGGAATCTCTGGAAGTGGACTGATGGCGAGGAGGTGACGGTCTCGTTCTGGAATCACCCAGGTGGCGATGAGGACTGTGCCCGATTTGACGGGTCCAAGGGATGGCTGTGGAGCGACACAAACTGCAACACCCTCCTCAACTTTATCTGCCAGCACCAGCCGAAGACCTGTGGGCGCCCCGAACAGCCACCGAACTCGACGATGATCACGCCCAAGGGATTCGAAGTTGGCGCCCAGGTGAAGTATACATGCGACAAGAACCACCTCCTAGTGGGCCCTGCCACACGAACCTGCCTCGAGACCGGGTTCTACAACGAATTCCCTCCCGTCTGTAAATGTAAGTTGGACTCAATCCAAGCCAGTGATCCCGTCTTAACACCGATCTTTCTTTTCAGACATCGAGTGTGGCCTGCCAGCCTCCATCCCCCATGGCTCATACGACCTGATCAACGGAACCGTTGGCTACCTCAGCATCGTGAAGTACAAATGTAACGAAGGATACGAGATGCTAGGACGAGCCCTGCTAACGTGTGACTTCGACGAACGCTGGAACGGACCCCCACCACGTTGTGAAAGTATGCCACCCTCCAACGCACTCTCTTGTCCAGCTCTAACACCTCCCCTGTCATTTCAGTTGTTGAGTGCGACACCTTGCCGGGCAACTACTACAACACCATCATCTCGGCGCCCAACGGCACGTTCTTCGGCTCAAAGGCGGAGATCTCCTGTCCAATCGGCTACCGCCTGGAAGGGCCCAACGTCATCACATGCCTCAGCAGTGGACAGTGGAGCAGCACACTGCCTCGATGCATCAAGATCGAAACCCCCACCGTCCCGGTGCCCTCGTCAACCACCACATTCAAGCCCAAGACAACCGCCACTCGACGTCCCACCAGGCCCACAGCGCCCTCGACCGTTCCAGTCCAAAGCTCCACTCCAGTCGTGGAGATCAACGGAGAACGTGAGTCAGACGCCCCTGCCCCCGACCCCACACACTCAGTCTTCACTCTCTCCCCAGGCGATTCCGACGAGGAAGTCACCTACGTCGTCCCAGGAACAGTTCGCGAGGAGTTCCCACCCAAGAAGACCATCCGTCCAGTGGTGGTGCCCAAGAACAAGACCCCCTCGTCGACACCGATTCCAAGAACCTCAACCACAACAACCACCACACACGTGCCCGTCTACAGTCCCAGCACACCGACAGCGCCCACCGTCGCCGCAACCAGCCCGAGTGCGCCGCCAAAGGTGCGCCCCCTGGAGCCTGTCTACGATGCGACAACCAAGCGCAGCACCCAGAACATCCTCCTCAACGCCCACCCGCAGGACAACGAAATCTCGGACAGTGTCAACATCCGACAGAATCAGTCGCCGAATGTCAACATTCCCTTCTCGGTGGAGAATCCCGAGCGGAAGGAGGGAAAGGAGGCCAAACTCAATTTGGGCGCTATCGTTGCTTTGGGTGCCTTTGGCGGTTTTGTCTTCCTGGCGGCGGTCATCACGACGATCATCATTCTTGTCAGGAGGTAAGTTTGTGGATTTCGCTTCAGGGGTGCACTCTTTTTTGGGGGCTGGTGCTTTGCACGGGGGTTGCACTTTTCTGCTTTTCGCCTTCAAGGCACACTTGATGCACGTTACGGTTTTTTTTTGTGAGACACAGTTTGTGATACGTTGAAGGCAAGGATATGAGGAAGGGTTCGATGTGATGTAGGGACGCAATGGCCGCTGACACTTGTGAAATTTACGAGAAGTTTGGACTTGAAGCGAAACGAAAGTTAAATGGCATACAAAAACCGTCCATTTTCTCAGGAAAAGTCTGTTATTCCTGGGCAGAGGAGGGTCGAAAATGTTGTTGGGAAGAAGCTCCTGTTTCAAAGCGAAGCTTTCAGTTTCATTTATATACTTGGATGGCTAAAAGGGCGGTCAGAATCTCGAAATCCAAAATCCCCAAATGCCTACGATCCCACAGAGGCAACATATTGAAATCCTTAAACGGCTTCCACATCCGTTGTTAGTCAATATTCGAATTGCACACCAAGGGGCTTTACCTGCGAATTTCGATATTTTGGATTTGTTCAAAATGCGAAATTTAGGCAAGGAGTCTTCTCCACAACGACTTCCATTGTAGTTGCAGGAACAGGAAGGCAGTGTCACTTATCCCCTCCACTGGGGCAGTCTTCCTTCAAAGAGGAAGAAGAAAAAAACAAAGAAGAACACAGCAGACGGACATACTTTTGAATTCTGAAACCGCCAAGTGGCCAAAATCTCAAAAAAAAACCTCAGCAAAAAATTTGTATAGCTTGAGTTTAATAAAAAAAAATTAAGTTCGATGGTGCTACAGTCCTCAAAGGACCCCTTCGGCAACTTGATCTCATGTGTGGAGGGGGCCTGCAGTTTATTTTCGACTCTAAGTGGCGGCATTTTCTGGAAACTTTTTCATTAGTACTCCTTGAGTGTTGTCAGGAAATCGAAAGAAAAAAAGAAATGGTCCCAAATCTAATCTGGGGCCATGGTGAGTGGAAGAGTCAAAGGACTTAGCCTCTAAACTACTAAGCACCTAGTCTAAAAGCAGAGTGCATACAGAATGAAACATCTTGGCAATAGCTACTCCTCTCCTTAAGTTTCTTGCAGGATTTCGTTTTCGGGATGACGGTTTTTGGAATTTAATTTTTCGAAATTTCGGGCATTTGATCTTTTGGCTTCTTGAGCATATTCAAATTTGATTTTCTCAGATTTAAGGGACTACAGGATTTGGTCTTCAACCTAGATGCTGTTAAACCTTGAAATGTTTGCCCCCAAGCCAGTCTTAGCCCCTGAAAGCAGTTTCAGTCATTCACCCAAAAGAATTGAACGAATTTTGTGTGAAATGTCAAGAATCCTGTGCGAAGGGGTCTTTCTTCCTCTTCCTTCCTTGTGGATTGGACTAACAACACCGAGGCTTCACTCTTATAACGTGCTTTCTTCCGATATAGACCACCATATGAACTGTTGAACCACCTCTATCGAGTTGCTTCTCAAATCTCGTCGCTCGGAGTCGGCAAAAAAACTGTAGGTCCCCTCTATTCGTGAGCACGCACAACACGAGTAGTTGTTGTGGAAGCTAGGCCCAGGTCCCTTGTGGGCTGTAGTGTCACTCAATTATGAACTGTTGAATGCACCCAACCGCTTTATGCGCAACTCCCTCAAACCGTCCAGTGGAAAGTTTTGCCCCTTTAGCAGCCTTGCTTAACTTTGGCGCCTATGCATGTCTTTAATAGAATTTAAGTGCCAAATGTTCACCTCTTTCAGCACAGGGGGACAGCATGGCTCCTTCTGTTGTTGATTCTTCCTAATTGGTGCGCAGGATGGTATAAATTTGATATTTAGAGAATTGATCACTATTAGACCCGACATTTTTTCCAATTTTTTTAAATGTGATGAATTCTGAGTTTCGGTTCTTCGGTCATCCACAAATCAATCAAATTTTGACTTCCACCGTAAGGAGGTGCTCGTCATTGAGTGAATGTTGCTTTGATCTGAACAATAATAAGCAGACGAGGCAACGTCTGGGCTCAAGGACTTCCCAGTTCAGTGCTTCCATGCACAACGTTGTTTTAATCTTGGTTCTGAAGTGACCTTGAGTACTTTGAAGTGATAGAAAGCAGCCCACAGCATGGGCTGTAGGGACAGCGGAAGAGAGGGGAAGGAGGTACCAATGCACATTGGTCTTAAATGCCGAAGAAATTCTCGGAAGTACAATCGAAAAGCCACCTTGTTGAGACTTCTAAGATCTATTATGGTATGGGCTCTGTGACATGGTGCGTTATGCATGAACCAAAGTTTGTCCAAATCTATTCAAGTTCAAATTTATGTCCAAGTTCAGAGCAAGAAACGTTTGATTAACATAGCTCTGTGATCGCCGTGGCGTCGTGGGTACGTGCGTCGACCCACACGCAGAAGGTCTAGGTTCGATTCCCAGAAGGGGCACCTCGCATTTTTGCACGGCACTTCCTCTTTCTATTTGCCGACAACACACGAAGAGTACTAACTCTCTATGAAAAGCTTCTCAAATCTCGCTGTCCGGCCAAAACTTATCTTCAAAAAAAGCCTAGGATATACAGCATACACTTTGAATGTAAGTTTTCAATATTTTCTAAAGTTATTCAAGCGTTAAGTGACCCATTTCGTTCCCTCGAGGTATGGCACTGACTTCTCAGTGGGAAACAGTTGTCAATTTCAAATGATTAACTAAAACACTAAATGACCCACCCTATAACCCCCATGAAAATTGTTTCATAAGTTCAGTTCAGAGATTGAAAGTTTAAAAGAAGGTTTCGTGTTTTGGAAACGAAACCTTAAAAATGAAATAAGAGGTCTAATTTACACGATAAGGTGTGCAGGCGTAATATTGCCCTGTCAATGACACTTAGGAGTTGGCAAGGGGATTCCATATTCTAAGCTTAAGTATGCATCCGAATGTGGGTTCACGGTTGGAGTGCAGAGCATTTCGAGTCTTCTTCTTCTTCTTCATATGGCACTGCTATTCGGCATGAACCTGGGCCTCAACCCAGTAGACAGGTTGGGCCTGGGCCCTAACCAACAAGCTTCTCCAGGTGACACGATCTTTAGTCAGTTGCCTCTAGTTGAACACGCCGTGTTGGGTGCGACTTGTGCGCACCAATGGGCCCGTGGGCGTCCTCTATTGAGCAGTCCCACTCCTTCGTAGTTGAATGCTCTCTACATAACTTGAATTCGTAGACTTTTGCCTGAACTCATGTCGCTGTACAGCCTGTTCATAATAATAAGAATTGAGTGGCACAAGGGACCAAGGCCTAGCTTCAACGATAACTACTCGTGCTATTCATGTTCTTACGAGTGGAAGGGACCTACAGTTTTTTGTCGACTCCTAATGACGAAATTTGAGAGGATTTTTATGGACAATTGGTACTCTTTGAGTATTGTCAGCAACTCGAAAGAAATGGTGCAGTGAAAAAATGCAAGAGGTTCCATAAGGGAACTCACTCACTCACTACGTCACGGCGACCACAGCCTGTACAGTTTGTTGTTAAATCTCCTTCTCCAAAAACCATGAATAGGGTTAAAGATCTAATGGAGATCTTTCATCTGCTCTTAAGATTGTTCAAGTTTCTGTGTCATAGAGGAGGACAGGAATAATCAGTCTTTCGAGACTGTTGTTGTGTTCGACCATTTACGATTATGCTGCGCGCGTATTCTACCATTTGTACGGTTCCTGGAAGATCGTGCCTCTCGTGATAGCGACTGAAAAAGTCACATGACAGCGCATGGCTCTGTTTAAAACGTTTTTTGACATTGAAGGCCACACTGGTGGAGCCGTAGGACCCATCATTGGAATTTTTTTTTCTGTGGAGTGCTGCAAGGTCTACAGTTTCTCCAAAGGTATTAGCGATGGTAGAATGAACACATTTTCAGATTGCCAGACAGGACTTAACGCCTTGGAGTCCAAAATCGTCCGAAATTGTCATGTTTTACTACAAAGCGTGGCAAAGATAAGTTAACGATGTGAACCCTGACTGAGATTCAAAGAAGTGAGTCATCAGATGAATTCGCCAGGGCTAGGATGAAAAATTGCATCTTTTGGGTCAGAACTTGATTACAGTGTCAACACCTTCAATATTGAAACACGAAGGGAGACAAATTTTTCACTTAGCCCACTGCATTAATGACTCGGGTCTGATGCAATTTAAATGTTTAATCAGGTCGCACATGTGCAAAAAAAATCCTTCACTTAGATAATACAAGAAGCTAAAGAGCGGCTTAAAGATCTCTTCAAAAAATCAAGTCAAGACAGACAGAGGATGTCGTCTGCACCTGAAAGTGGACAAAATACCACAATTTATGTGAATGCTCGGCACTGCAATGGTTAAGGGAACGTCTTATCGATTGGGAAATGCCACAAGGACACACAAAGGATGTACTATCATTTCTGAAACAAGTGGAACGACTTTTGAAATAAGTCCAAGCTGAGATACAATTTATGTGAACAGGTCGAGGTGGCCTAGCCCTAGTGGCTGGTTTGTACAAGAGGCAAGCAAAGAAAACACAGTAGTCGACGAATTGGAATGTTGGAGAGGACGCTGCACTCTGCACGATCTCAAGCATTAGCGCGGACCTTGTAGTTGGTAAAATCTTCCTCAATAAGGCGTTGCCGTTTTGCAGATCATTTGAAAGTCGAAACAAAAAGTCCTTAAGGGCCAAAGACATACCAAATGCAACCCTAAATCCTCACTCAGGTCACTGCCGTCTCCTCTTTCCACCGCACAAACTCGGCACATGGATACACTTCCAGCACTTTCACTTCACTCCACTCCACAAAATTCACACAAAAATGCAAATAATTCGAAAAAAAAACACACACACACACAACAGCAACAACAACAAATTGTATAAAAAAGAAAAAACAAAACTTCTATTTGTAACACCATCTAATTGACTGTGTATTGTGTATCTAGCTCACCCAATGGCCTGCCCCATCGAAAGTGCCAACGGCTTGAAATAAGAAATTCTCACGTGAGAACGGGCTACCTTAGTTCGGCCATTTACGATAGCACCTATCCGCCCACGCTTCTGTACAATGTACTCGCACTGCCGTTCAACGATCAAAAGCTCGGCCGCCGCGATTTCAGTACATTCGGACGGGCGGCATATAATAGACGACGTGCGGGATACTTTAGCAATCCGCCCTTATGAAGTTGGGCGGCCGTGACCACTCCTCCTCTCAAGTGCCATACACTCAATGTGTGCCATTCAAGTGAAATGTAAGAATTACTTCAAGCCTTCCAAGACACACACACACACGCACTCACTCTCACTCCCGTCACTTTAAAGCGCACGTTTGCATGCAAATCTTTCACTTTTGTTTCTTGTTTGTTGCACACATGCACACAACACGCCTTCTTGGGGGAGGCTGGTCTCAGATTGACGCGTCTAGAGTGGTGGTCTCTAAAATGGATGTTTGTTCTCCATTGCAGGAACCGTACAACGCATCATTACCGGCACAGGGCATCTCCGGACTGCAACACTGTGGCGTCCTTCGACAGTTCGACGTCGGGCTCAAGGAATGGATTGAATAGGTGAGTGGCACAGTCAGTGGCAGTGGATGTTTTCGGGGACTTATGAGGGCATCTCCTTGTGTTTAGATACTACCGCCAAGCTTGGGAGAATCTCCATGAATCAGCCTCGAAGAACAGCTCGCACAATCCTCTGCGGAAGACGGTGAAGGACAACCTGGACCCGCCCAGTGTGACTCGCTCACGGGACAACCTAAGGGAGAACATCCAGAGGTCGCGGGAGAACTTAGACAGGTAAGCCATACCCAGAGTGGTGATCCTGTGGAACGTCTGCTAAATGATTCCCATTTCAGAGTTGGACGTGACTACGGACTGCGCGAAAATTCGGAGCTCGTAGTCTCAGATGTCTGCCTTAAAGGTAGGTAGTTGCCTTTAAGATTCCACTGACACTCACTGACACATCCTCCCCCCCCCCACACACGCACAAAGGTGAAAAGAAGCGCCACCACCACCATCATCACAAAAACGGAAGTCGTAACGGCGAATACCGTGACCAGTCAGCGAACGGAAGACGAGACCACCGACACAGCGGCGGACACTACTGACCAACCATGGTCATCACCATTAACGTAGAGCAGCTGTAAAGGATTCAACAAAAAACCACACAAAAAAAAATCAACAAAAAAATATGAAGCAACAAGTACAGTTTTTTTTTTAGTTCGTAGTGTAAGCCAACTATGTCGACGCGACGTTCTGTAGGCAATTATTGAAATCTGAGAGAGGACGCGCCACTTCATGGATCACAACGTATTATTTATTCATATGCATAATTAATTTATTTCCTGTTCACCCGGCAACAATCGGATTCCCCCCCCATTGAAGATTGGCACTGCTGTTGTTGTGTTGTGGTTACCACCCTTACGTTTCGTCTTAAGCCACAGAGATAGCCCTCTGCGCGCCCTATGAATATCTTGGCCTATTTTAAGCTTCGTATGAACTGTATCTCTTAAAATGGGTCGATGTAGTCATAGCCCTTCCAAAAACAAAAAGCTCAAAAAAATTCCAAAACAAATTGTTTAAGTTAAAATTCGCAATTGTATCTGCCTTCGGATACAAAACGCACGGATGCATGTAGAGATATGTGCCATTTATGGCAAACAAAAACAAAAAAAATGCAAAGAAGAACTATCTTACAGATATGGAAGAGGAGGAGGAGGAGGAGGTATTATTATTATTTTTTTTTGGTTTTAATTTTGTGTAGGAAAATTCAAGAGAAAATTCTTTATGTTCAGAGAATTAGGATCGATGACGTGTTAACAAATTAAAAGAGAATTAAATTATCGTTGGCTTTGAGTTCTAAAACTCAAAGCGTAACAAAATGTAAATAATTATTTTCTTTAATTGTATAGAAATAAAAATAATTATTTAAATTAAAATATTTTGGTTGTGTTTTATTTCATTTAGCAGGTGGAGGTGCATGCAATTGCAAAGAGATACGCTCTTCACACCAACTTACCACACAAACTACTTACCGATTCGAAGGAAATAGATATAGGGTGGTCTGAGGGAAACGTGGTCGTCGTGGCGTAGTGGGTAATTTCGTCGACCTACACGCAGAAGATCTAGGTTCGACTCCCAGACGGGACACCTCGCATTTTTTCACGACACCATCTATTTCGAGTTGCTGCCAACACTCCAAGGGTATCAATTGTCTATGAAAATCTTCTCAAATCTAGCCGTTCGGAGTGGGCATCTACTCGTGAGAGAACAGTAGCACGCGCATCACGAGTAGTTGCTGTAGAAGCTGAGCCTTGGTCCCTTGTGGGAACACTCACTTATTATAATTATGAGAAACCTTTGCCACGACTTGAATAGCACACTTCTATCCGATGGTCTCTACTCTGAGATATTTCTAAGTATGCCAAATTACTAGGTGCAAAAGACGGCCCCACCTGCAAGTTGTGGCTGATCTTGGGAGCGATTACCTTACACATAACTCAACAAATCCCGGGGCTAACCAATAAAAACACATTTTCTATACAAAATTCGCCTATATTCATCAACAAAGTTTCCTTTTAGAGTGATGAAATCAATCCAACGCCGCTGCAACATTTCGATCTCTTTTTATAGACAGACTTATCTTTGGGCTCAAAATAGGCTTCAATTCCTGCGATCAGCTCCTCGTTCGAGCCACATTTTATCCGGCAAGCATCTTTTTGAGGTCTGAAATGAGGTAGAAGTCGCTGAACGCCAGATCTGGAGAATACGGTGGGGGCGGAAGCAATTCAAAACCCAATTCCTACAATTTTGCCACGGTAGCCAATGTCTTGTCACACGGTGCATTGTCTTGGAGGAGAAAAATGTGCTCTAATGAGTAAGCCAGTTGCATTCCTCCCCTTCAAGAATTTACCCGCAATACTCGCTTGGAATGCCCACCCGTTCACTCTTAAGCCCATCTTCGGACGTACAGTTAAGTTTAGAGACTCCTTCTTCAGCCGTCCCTCACTGATATGGAATGCTCTTCCCAGCTCAACTTTTACCCCTCATTACAATCCACAGGCATTTAAAACCAATGTGCACCGGTACCTCGTTTCCCTCTCTCTCTATACCATCTGCTGTTGTTGTGACTAAATTCCGGTCGCTCAAGGGTAGTAAGTAGTCCCTTTAGCGCGCGCCAATTATAAAAAAATGTTTTCTTCTTCATATGGGAACGTTTTTCTGTAATTCCCTCCTTCAAATGCACCAATAATGCCTTGTAGTATTCGTTGTCGTTCAGTTTGCCTTTCTCAAGACAGTCGATGAATAGTAATCCGTGCGCATCCCAAAATAAGGATCCCTTAACCTAGCCACCCGACCTTTGTGCTTTTGGACCCTTTGGGCGTGGTTCACCACCTGCTGTCCACTCCGCTGACTGCCGATTTGACTCTGGAGTTTAGTGCTGAGTCCATGTTTTTATCCGTTGTGACATACCCATGCAGAAAGTCCTGTTTATTCTAGCGAAACAGCTCCAATCGACTCTCAGAATCATCGCTACGTCAGCACACCGACAGACAGTTGTTTTTGATGGAACAGAGTCCCTGTAACACTTTTCAAGTCATTCGAGTGCTTGTAGAAGCTTATGGTGAATCTGCTTTGACCAAATACATCATGCAGAGAGTGGTTTCGTCACTTCAAAAGTGGTGATCTTAGTGTCGAAGACTAAGAGCGTCTTGGCGAGCCAAAAAGTAAGAAGACGAGAAATTGGAGGCTTTACTTTACAAAATGTAAAGTGAACTTTGCATACTTGGTAGTGACTCAGCAAACAATTTCCGTTCGGTTAAAGAAATTTGGATATATTAGCAAGGACATTTGGTGCCGTATGAGTTCAAACCGAGAGGCGATTTCTCATCTTGGCACTGTTTTTTGAAAGCAGTCAAAGGAATGACTGAGCGACTGAAGATTAAAAGTAGATATAAAACGGTAAACCCAAGAAATAAGTTCTACGCAGAGCCTGGTGAAACGGTTCCATCATCGTCTACATCGACGCCAAGGTAACACATCCATGGTTTAAAGCTTCTGCTCTGCATATGGGTGGTACCAGTTGGGTTTGGTTAACTATAAGCTGCTAAAACCAGACAAAACCATGGGATGGGAAACGTTATCAACTCCAATGTCTTTGAGCCCTGTATGAAAAGCGGCCAGAAAGGACCGAAAGGCATGACAAGGCGATTTTGCAACATGAAGACGTTCGGCCTCACATGGCTGTAGCTGTCAAAAACTACCTGGAAACGCGTAAGTGGGAGAACTTACCAGACCCGCCGTCTTCTCTAGAACTTGATCGATCCAACTAGTGACTTTTCTAAATAAACCAAACGATTTAGAGGGTCACTGTATTGGGTGCTTTAAAGAAATCGAAGATAGCGGTCAATTAGCATCGTCAAACTGGCCATTGAATTTCTAGTGCAAAAGTGTCATTGCTTCGTTGGCTGTGTGTTACTAGTGACACCATTCTTCACATATCGTCCAGGTGAATATCTTAATTTTTTGGCCACAAGAACTTTATAATCATCTCCTGAAAGCCAAAACCATTTAAGGTACATAACTGCTTGACCGGCCTCTTTTTTGAAAAGTACGGTGCCATGACGCCGCCAGCCCATAAACCAAACTACTCTGTGGAACTTTTTTTGCCCAAATGCGGTAATTATGCTTGTCAACGAATCCAGCTGGTCGATTATGCTGATCAGAAAAATCACGAAGTACCCATTTTTTGTTAAAGGATTGAACAATTTAACCACGCTACTCAATTGTGCACCACTAAGTAGCTGAATTAGTCAAACACGGAAACAAAGAAATTTCGAGTTAATTTGGGCAAACAATCTTAACATTACGGTGTGACTCACAATAAGCATTGTACGGTGTGGTTGGACCGCCCAGATTTTAAACAATTGAAGCTCTCAAAAGTTTGTAAACACAAGCCAATATGCTACGTTTGTCATCATCATCGGCGCGACTTCCGAGGTTCGAGCTTGGTTTACATCAACAAATCTCTCCATCCATCCCGGATACGCGTTGACACTCTCCAGCTGTGCACCCCAAAATAAAAATGCGCTCGGTAAAAAATACTTCGCCCTGGACATCCTCATCGACATAGAGTTTACTTTCGATAATGAAAAAGAGGATATGAATGAATGAATAAGTCGTGGATCCAAAGTCTCTCCTCTTTTATGTTGATCCTCTGTTAAATACTGTCAGTCGCTCTAACATGCACGCCAAGGCCGACGCTCGTGATATAACGGTACTATACGTGCGATAATGCTAAGCGACTGTGTGTTCTAGAGCGGTTCTATAAGAGATCAATGACTGGTGTACTAGGAACGGTGTTCTGACCAATCGTCCTAATCACGAGGTTGTTATATAAATGAGAAGCGGTGTTTTGAATGTCTGACCTCAACCGCTTTCCCCATCATAAGGAAACTTCAGGAATGAAAGTTTTTTCTGAATTCAACAGACACTTTGAACTCGAAGAGACTTGTTTTGGTCTCGGGACACCAGGGCATCGCAGGAAATGAAATCTCCGATGAAATTAACAGTTAAGAATTAGGGGAGGAATTCTTAGATCCATGTTAGATCTATCCGTGTCCCCGGTTAGAGCTTTCATGGGAATCTTGACAACATAAATGTAAATGACATGACTCTCGAGAATGCAGGCAAACTAATAACATTCTTCCAAACGTGTTTCTGTCTTAACAGAGTCGATTGTCGACGACATATCAGGATACAAACAGGCAACTACACTTTTGACAAAAAATTCGACAAAGTGACGGAAACCTCTGCAAAGCCTTACAGGCTGCAAAATCCAGGGAAAAAAATGTTCACAGTTACAGAATTCCCCTCCCACCCACCCCACCGTTTACCAAACAAACGAAATTAAATCCCTCCTCCCAATGGACCATCAGCCTTATCGCCGCACACACTCTTGAGCAACGTCACGTAATCAGCATTTCACCGAAGACAACTCTCTTTTGTGGGGATTTCTTTATTCGCATATCGTATCCCGAACAGAAACCCATTTCGGTCTCACGCCTTCAACAATAAGTGAATTCCAAAGAACTGTCCCTAGACTCTCAGGCCTTTCAATCATCCCTTTGCTGATTACAAAATCAACTTTCTAAATGCCCACTGGGCCCTATTTCATGCCGGCAGAAAATTGAGAAAAAAAGTGAAATAAATGAATCCCAAACATAACCGAATGAATCGCCTCAATAGGCTCGCTCTCTTTGCCTCTCAAAAGATTGGAAATTCTCTAACCGAAAACTAATTACAATCTACGTGAAGATTTTCCGCCAGAAGATCCTTCCACCCCAACGGATCCGGCCAAAACCTGAATTATCTCCATAATTTCATTGGAATACATTATTGTTGTCGTCTCGGTGCCGGTGGGTGGCGGTAAGACACTGAGGCGGCAACTGTGTGCGATACAGGAGCTAGCTATAAATCACGTCTCGAATGGTTTAAATTATATTTCTGTCTTCGGCGCGAGTGGTCCCTGTGCCTCAGCGCACGATTTTGTGTTTTCTTTCATTTCTCCCCCTCCCCCTCCCTCCCCCTTCCGGAAGGCGTTGCCTTCTTTTTTCTCTGTTGCTTTGTCATGCCCCCCAGGATCCTCACTTGAATAATTTTCAGTTTCACGCGACTTCGACGTTCCTCGTGGCGAGGGGCGCGGGTGGGCGGTGCCCCCGAAAAACTCATTTCATTTCATTGCCTGAGACGTGAATGAATCTCGAGACATTAGACGTCAATGGGCTCGAAGATGAATGTGTATCTGAAGTGGTCGTGGGGCGTGTTGCTGCCGCTCGCTTGTGACGTGCAACAGTTATTCATTTCGCATCTGTTGAGTCGAGGCGGCGTGTCACACTCCGTTGACGTGAATTAGTTTGACATCGATTGGATTTCACTCAATCGCTTGATGACATTCGTGGGGAATAGGGTCTTGTTCGGCCTGCGGACTGGGTCATTCGGCGCCGGCCGTGTCCTTGTGAAGGACTTCTTCAAAGTTGAATGATTCTTCTTTGAGATGAAATGAACGATGCCGAGAAATGATTAATTGGACGCCTGACCAAGTGACGGAAGTTGGAACTTTTGGTCTATATTGGGGGAGGGGGGGTGGAGAAAGGACCTCTTGATTTGTAGGCGGCTGCAAGGGCTGTCAATTCATATGAAATGCGTATCGAATGATGAATGGAGTGATGCTTTCATTTTTCAAACTGTTCAATGATTTGACAGAATTGAACCCCATCCCCCCTCCAGGAAATGGAGAATTAAGCTGTTCCCGCTAATGCAGAACAGGCGAGATAATTCATCAATAACCGTGTCAAAGTTGAATCGACATTTTAATAATGCCAATTGCTGTGGATATGATGCTCGGAACGAAGGAAGTCGGTGAATCAAGCTCGGGAGGGAAAGTCAGGAAGATGATAAATGCCAAAGCTTGTTCCATTCGACAGCCCTTTCAATCATTGTGAATGGCAACTGCACAGGATTTGCATCACCGATGCACTGCTAATGAGTCCATTCCCCGCAAATTGATTTCTCTGTGATGGGTGTGAAGGATCAGCCGTGTAATTGATGAACTGTGAGTCTGTCTCAATGATGTCAGTCCTAGGAAATACTGCATCCGATAACTGTCTCCTTAATCTGTCTCAAGTAGAACCCTTTGGAAGGTTAATGGAGTTTAAATATGTGTCGCCTGTTATGGGGAAAACGATTTGAATGATTAACTTTCGTCCTTTTGGGGACCATGGGCACAGTGTAGCCGTCTATCTATTTCGGGCTCTGCAAAACGATTCCTTGTGGAGACAGTCGCCTTTTCGGGAAGACATCTTCAAGTCATAAGAGGTATACAACTGGGTGACTAGGTATGAGTCAGAGAGTTAAGACGTCCATTTCACTAGAAAATACCAGGCACCAGTCATGGGTTGGAATCGGTGGCGAAGGATCGAGTGTTTGGTCACTCGCTTGTACATTGTCTCCATGCCCACTTTAGTCGAACATGTGGGTTAAGAAAGATGACGAAAGTGATGATAGGACTATCCTTAGGCCAATTCTAACAAACTGGAAGCTTAAAAAGAAGAAAGACATCCGTCTGCATGAGAAAGAAATCCACTAAGAGCCTATTGGGCCTTCAACCCTCTGTGCTCCATTGACTGGAGAATGCAGTCGTAAGATGTTTTTTCTTAGATCAGTAATTGACGAAATAATAACACTTAACACATAAGGAGAAGCACAAGGTGGACATCGACATCGACAACAGTGGATCAATTAGAGCCGCTAACACAGAAAACATTTGCTTACCAATATGTTCTACGCTTCTAACTCTACAGCATGGTTAGTAGCTTGCTGTCAGTTGCAGGAGTTTGCCGTAAGCTATGCTAATACTATTAATAAACACCCTTAAACTAGACTAAACTACACTACAATAGAGTACACAACTTAGAAATCCTAGTTCCAGTCAGAGACCATTGGCACTGAGACGCTTATTCTTCCGGGAACATTGTTCGCATTGACTTGGATGAATGCAAAATGAAGATGAAATAAGTCTCTACTTGAAGTCCTTTCTTGAATCACTTGAAACCTACATTCTTTTGAAAGCGGAAGCAAAGGCGGTAAGGGAAGGTCTGTCCTGGTTGCGGTGGAAAGTATATCAAGTCCCATGAAATCTGCATCTTCACCGATAACAAGGTTGCCATGAAATCTTCTCTATTATGTTAAAATAAGATCAGCTATCCACTTGCTTGGATAAGTTCTTCTTCTTCTTCTTCTTGTGGCGCTACAGTCCGAGGTGGACCTGGGCCTCAACCAACATGCCTCTCCAGCCAGCACGGTCTTTCGTCAGCTGCCTCCATTTGTGCACTTCAAGTTGGTTGAGGTCCTTCTCCACTTGTGTGCGCCACCTTAGCCTAGACCGCCATCTGTTGAGTTGTCTCAATGGCTCAGATTCGAAGACTTTTCGGCCCAGAGCAGTGGTGTACATGCGCTCTACATAGCCTAGCCACCTTAAGCGTTGTATTCGAAGACGCTTGACTAGGCGCATGTCGCTGTACCGTCCATAGAGTTCGTCGTTAAATTTTTTCCTCCAGATGCCATCAACGCAAATAGGACCAAAAAATCGACTAAGGGCATCCTCATCCGCATTTAGTAGCGTCCAGGTCCACTTTTAGAGTAGGACTGGGATGATCAAGGTGTTAAATAAAGCAAGCTTAGTCCTTCGACAGAGGGCTTCATTACACAATTGCCTCTTGAGCTCAAAGAAACAGCGATTGGCAAGAGTGATTCTGTGTTGGATTTCGGTACGGGTGTTGTTGTCCTTGACTACCTCGGAGTTTCTGCTGCCTATTGTGGCGCTCTGTCAGTGACGTCGATGTTGTGCGTCCTTCCTTGATGACAGGATAAACTTCGATTTGCTCTTATTACCCACCAGACCCATTTTAGCAGCCTCTGCTTCCATGCCATCGAATCTAGTAGTTGATTCTAAAGATAAGCCTTGCCGCTTGCCTTATACGCTTAATTATACCTCTCGCGGGTGTCTGGGATCTTACACCGGGTGAGGCGTCTGCCTTTCGCTATATCCTCAATCTGCAAAATTTGTTATCGTCTTGCATTTAGCTGGTAGTCGAACAAAGCATTTCCATGAGGGTTTCGCTTTTACATTTAAAACTTTTTTGTAGAGACAGACAAGGGACCCCGAAGGCAGTGAAATCGCTTTTCACATATCGTTTAGTCCATTTGGGCAAAAATCTAAACTCACACAAGAAAATTCACTGCTGGGCCCATGGACACTATGGAATTAATGGAAATGAATGTCGGCTGAAGGGGAACTTATTGCTTCAAGTTTAAGTAAAGAATCGGCTGATAAGGTTATCCAACCGTCCTTTAACGGATATGTGAGTCTTTCTAAGTCAAGAGTGGCAGCACCACTTTGGCTGCGTCTTAGTCCATCCCTTGTGGACTAAGTATGACCTAAGCAGAACCAAATGAATTATAACGCTGTTCCTATTGGTCACATCAACATTGATGACAAGCAGGAAAAAGCTTTCTGGCCAACGCAATTTGTAGGAGCTGCAGTGACATCCAAGAAATAGAATCAGTGGAATACCTCCTTTGTCAGGGTTCAGCTGCTTAAGAGCGACGAAAACAAGGTTCTTTCTTGAGCTCAGCGAATCAATGAAATGATCCCTAACCCCAAGAAATTAATTTACATCGGGGTGGTTGTGATAATCGTATGCTGCCTCAGGAACATCCACTAGTGGCCTTCATAGTTCCTGGACTTAACACATCTTCAGGCACAGAGCCAACGTAACCTTACCTAACCTCCTGATCAATGACTTTTTAGAAAAATAAGTTTTCTAGGTGGCGTTACAGGCTTCAAGGGATTAGCGTTCATCTTTTTCAACAAACCACCACCCTCTCCTTCGAGTTGAAGCGGGACCCTCAGTTCTATGCAGAGACAATCGGTGGGACTCTTTCACCCTTATTACGAGTGGCGTTGAACGCCTTGTCGTCAAACGCTTGAACGAAAACGGAATTCTAGCAGGAGTTACGACAGTCGTTTAACGACAGATGGCGTTTTTGTTTGCGGAACGTAACTTTATCGGAATTCTGGCTGTAGTTTTAGTGTGGCGAAACGCTTATTAAAACAACTATTTTTGGCGTCAAGAAATTAGTGATCGACAGGGAACACAATTTGATTCATTTGGTTTCATTTATGTTTTTAAGGGTAAAAGTTACAAATAATATGCAAACGAAATTTCTGGTCGAGCTGATGGAAGGAAAGAAACCTTGGCCACCAATTTCAAGAGAGGAGTTGCACACACGACTGGAACTAAAGATGAATGGAAAGAAGTAGCTACGACTTTGCTTACAATCACCGCATTTAGACTAAAGAAACCTTTTCTATTGTGAAACTTAGATTGTTCTGATTTTTTTGGAGCCAAAATTCGTATGTGGGTACCGTCAACACATCCAATGATCACTGGAATTCTAGGCATTTGATAAAATCTCACTATGGCTTGATTTGTTTTTTCTTCCGTGGATTGAAATTGTATCCATTGAGGATAAACGAAATTCTCCAATGCGACAATAACTTCATACAAAATCTTACTCTTACTGTAGGTTGTGCTAAACCCAAAACAAAATCATTTCCTTCACTCTTTTGGTACCCACCTTCAGCAAAGAATCTCTAAGTTGCAGCAAGCTTAAGTATTGGCGGTACAGAATAAGGCATTACTGATTGAGAAAGTTTATCTTGCACTGTACTTAGAATATACACAAATGCATCTTTTTTAAGCGATCAATTTTTCTTTTATCTTCTTCGTCATCACTACTCCATGGCATAAAAATCAAAATGCCCAAAGAAATGAAATAAATAAAATAGAAATATATGTGGAACAAAAATAAAAGGACACTCAAGGCGTTATGCTACCGTTATTCCGACAGTAAAACGAGACTTAACCGCCTCGACTCATAAAACGTCATGAGTCGATCAAGTAAAACGCCACTCGTAATAAGGGCGTTTGATTGCTCTCAGCAGACCAAGCAGAGGTGATGCATTCGAAAATTCGAGATGAGCTTAAGACCGCGTTAGGAGATCTACACACTATGATATCGAAGAACCCATTGTTCTTCTTCTTCTTCTTCAAATGGCGCTACAGTCCGGGGTGGACCTGGGCCTCAACCAGCATGTCTCTCCAGCTAGCACGATCTTTTGCCAGCTGCTTCCAATTGCGCACTCCAAGTTGGTTGAGGTCCTTTTCCACTTGTGTGCGCCATCTCAATCTAGGACGTCCTCTGTTGCGTTGTCCCTGTGGTTCGGATTCGAAGACTCTTCGGGCCGGAGCAGTGCTGTCCATCCGTTCTACATGGCCTAGCCACCTTAAGCGTTGTATCTGTAGACGCTTGACTAGGTTTATGCCGCCGTACAGCCCATACAGTTCGTGGTTGAGTCTTCTCCTCCAGATGCCATCAACGCAAACAGGTCCAAAAAGCGCATGCAGAACTTTTCTCTCGAAGAGACCAAGGGCTTCCTCATCCACTTTTAGTAGCGTCTAGGTTTCTGTGCCGTAAAGCAGGACTGGGATGATCAAGGTGTTGTACAAAGTTACTTTGGTCGTTCGGGAGAGGGCTTTTTTACTCAATTGCCTCTTAAGCCAAAGAAACAGCGATTGGCAAGAGTGATTCTGTGTTTGATTTCGCTACTGGCGCTGTTGTCCCCATTCACCGCAGAGCCGATGTAGACGAAGTCCTTGACTACCTCGAAACGTCTGCTGCCCATAGTGACGCTCTGTCCGAGACGTCGATGTTCTGCGTCCTTCTTTGATGACAGCATATACTTTGTTTTGCCCTCGTTTACCACCAGTCCCACTTCAGCCGCTTCCGCTTCGATGCTAGCAAATGCCTCATTGACGGCTCGCTGAGTTCTGCCGCTCACGTCAATGTCATCCGCATAAGCTAGCAGTTGAACGGACTTGTGGAACCCATTGTTCAAATGCCATAAAAACCCAAGTCTATACATCGTGGCGACCAAGACTCAGGATGAGCAGAAGAATGTAACACCATCTGAAAACAAAGACCACAGCGCTGTTCAAATGACAGTCTCCACAATTGTCACAAGAGGGAAAATTCAAAAACAAAAAAAACAATTTCTGTGCTACTTTCAACGAGAAAATATCTTTTATTACAGTCATAAACAAAATAGTTTTGCATTTGTCAGCTGTTGGGCAAAATAAAATTTTTTTTTTTGCACTTAAATTTGACACATTAGACTCTAAGGATTGTAATCTCTACACTTACCGTCATACACACAGATTGAGTGATGATTGAGTAAAAGATATAATTTGCATCTTCTCTTAATTCTTTCATTTATTTGTTACAGATAATTCAAAGTGTAGGTTTTTCTTTTTGTTAACAAACTTTAGTTCTCTTTTCAAACTCTGAAAAATGCATTCATCTTGTGCAGTGATTGACGTAAGTTAACCTGGCGAACATTCATTTCTTCTTTTCTTCTCGGTTCCAACGACACTTCTCATCAGAATTTCATATGTATCTAAGTTAAGGTCTAATCTCTAACATTAACATTTATCATAAATATGTGATTTTTTTTATTTATATTTAACATGAGAACATGAGAATATAATTTTATTGCAACAGTTACATAGACATCATCTAGAGTTTGGTGGATAGATATTCATTTTTTTTTTTGGAATGATTAATTGCACTCTCTACCCTCTACTAGGCTTGCATTTTTTATTTACAAGAAATGCTCTTAAAAATTAATTCTTATAAATTGTTTAAATATATTATTTTTTTTATTTTGTTAACAGGAAGTGTATATATTAACCATTTTGCATATTGTCCAGTTGTTATACAAATATGTATACTTTGTGTAGATATTTTTGTTTTCCTTGCAAACACGTGGCCATATATATATATTTAATCTCCATATTTAAATTTTGTGAAATATGTTAAACTTTATCTTATATAAATATTTTATGTTTTGAAAAAAATTGTCTTCTGATTCTTTTTTTTTTTTTAACTTTTTTCTGGTTAACTTTAGGTTTCTCTGATTGGTTATGAAGAGTTTTGTTGTGTGCTTAAGTGTTGTTGTTGTTTTTTTTTTTACACAAAAATTCATATAAAATATACAAGTTTTAGAGTATTGAACATTTAAAGCATGCAACAGATATTTGTACCAGTCTCTTGAATTAGATTTTTGTTTTTGTTAAGTCAGTAAATAGTTTAAATTTTTTTTTTGTTAGAAGAATAACGGTTAGGAAAGTTTATAAAAATTTAGTTTTTGGCACGTATAGAGAATAGATTTGCGATGCGTACTGTGGGTCTGCATTGGGAAAAGCGGATGTTAAAAGGATGACTGACATTTTGCGACTCCTTTAAAGACGCCATTTCTCCTAATCCTCTCATGTAAACGTCCTCTAATTTGGATGGATTCCCCTCCAGACTTGCCTCAAACTCAATTTTTGCCGCCCTCCAGCAGATACCCCTCAGTTCAAAGTTGCTCCTCATCATAAAAACATTTCTCTCACCACAAGTCTCTCAAAAATTTCTCCCCGCCATGCCCTCAAGCAACAGACAACCTCTCTCTGTGATCATTTTTTCAAAATATTCAATTCCATCTGTCATTGCTTCGCACAGCGTGAAATGTAATCGTCTCTCAATCCTAACAAATTCCGCACTTTCTCCCTCTCTCTCACTCCTCCTCGGAATTTTTAAAAACTTTCTCCGTCCTCCTTTCAACATCCCTTTTCCCTGTCCTCATCGCATTTTCTATTCCATCCGGATAGTTGACGCCATCCACAATCGCCTCATTGGCTTACTTAAAACACAAACATCTCTGAGTTGCTAAAACAAAACAGCCTACGTAACAGAAACGGCAACAATAACCATCACCATCACCTTCACCGTCACTTGCACCTCCCGCAGTCAGCCCGAAAACAAACAAACCAAACAAACAAAAGTGAGCAATTTTTGCACCACAGTGAACCCCTGGGTCTTGGTGAATCCATAACTCTCAATGGAGCAATTTTTTGTCATTCAGACCAGTGATGGCAGCTTGTTGGATATCTGTCATTCGGTGAGGAACTCGGTCCCAAAATTTGTTAAATTGAAAAAAGTGTCAAATCTGAAGAAAAATACAAGTGTGCATTAAAATTACATATCGCAACAAACTCACTGTGTAACCAGAGCCACAGATAAAGGGAACTAAAAACATTGGGAGGACATAAAATCTTGAGAAGGGTAGTCTTCCAAGCAACGCATAAATTTTACCACTTTTCAAGATATTTTATCGCAACCAAGTTACTGCGGATTTCACTCATAGATGGCTCTAGTTGAACTTAGAATCAAAAGGCCAAAACTAAAGTAACTAAACAACTTTTCTAAAATCCTTAAATTTAAATTTAAACAAAGTAATAAAATGTAAAATACTGATTAAAAGTAAAAAATTGTTTTGGATTTCCGAATGTTGCCCAATTGCAGCGCCACTCTGTACTTTGTTCCAGGAGACACGGAAATTTGAAGGAGACGTCAAACGTTGTTTTCTTTTAAGTCAACGCTGGCGGACTACGGCAAATCCTGGAAAAGACCCAAGAAGTGCAAATCGACATTCAACACCTATTCGTCGATTTTAAGGCCGCATATGACAGTGTGCATAGAGACGAGCTATACAGTGCACATGTCTAGTTTCGGCATTCCTACCAAACTCGTCAGATTTTGTAGGATGACAATGGAGAATTCTCGCTGCTCCGTCAAGGTGGGGAACGAGCTCACCGAGACCTTCAATGTCAAAATAGGTTTTAGACAAGCGAGGCACTGTCGCGTGACTTCTTTAACATCATCCTTGAGATGATCGTGCGTAACTCACTACTCAACCCCAGAGGCCAGATCTTCCAAAAGTCAGTTCAATTGCTAGCGTACGCCGACGACATTGACGTGATTGAACGAACACAGCGAGCCGTCAATAAGGCGTTTGCTGGCTTTGAAGCGAAAGCAGGTAAAATGGGTCTGGCAAAACGAAGTACATGCAGTCATCCAGAAAGGACGCACAACATCGACGTCTCGGACAGAGCTTCACACTAGACAGCAGAAACTTGGAGCTAGTCAAGGACATCGTCTACGTCGGCTTAGCGATAGGGACAACAACACTAGTACCGAAATCAAACGCAGAATCACTTTTGCCAATCGCTGCTTCTATGGGTTCAAGCGCTTCAAGATATTGAGAAATAGAGTCCTATCTCTAATCTGGCTTTTAACAATACCTTGATCATCCCAGTGATCCTTTACAGTGCAGAAACTTAGACGCTACTAAATGCGGAGGAGGAAGCCCTTTGTCTCCGCGGAACTTAGAGAGAAAATTTTTGCGTGCGCAGATTTGGTCCCGTTTGCGTTGGCAACTGGAGGATACAACTCTTAAGATTGCTAGGCCATATAGAGCGTATGGACACCACTGCTTCGGCCCAAAAAGTCTTCAAATCAGAGCCATTGGGACAACGCAACAGAGGACGGTCTAGGCTAAGGTGGAGCACACAAGTGGAGAAGGACCTCAACCAACTTGAAGTGCGCAAATGGAGGCAGCTGACGAAAGATCGTGCTGGCTGGAGAGGCATGTTGGTTGAGGCCCAGGTCCAACCCAGGCTGAAGCGGCACAAGAAGAAGAACGCTGAACGAAATCACAGCGGTCGGCGCAGATTTGGCCGACACTGGCACAGTCTATGCTGGGAAAATCATTAAAATCTCAAATCCTTTTAGAAGAGGCTGGACTGAGAATTCCATTAACGATCTTGCCAATCGAGACAGACAACCAGAAGATGCTTGACTAAGAAGCTCTAAGAAAACTACTTAAGGCTTTACAGAATTCATTAGGGTAGACTGCAAATGAGCTGACGGGCAGGAAGGACTTTCTTCCCAATCAGCTGTTTGAATTCCACTGACTTATGAACCCAGATAGAAAAACTTGTTTAAAATGAATCAACGTCATACAGAAAAGTGTCTCCAATGCCAACCCAACTGGTGCTGGAAAACTTTAAAAGTTTGGTCGAGTTACACGTGCGGAAAACCGCTCTCCAGAACCATCGTCTGTTTTAGAGGAACATGCTTATCAGAGTAGAAAAATCTTGCAAACTCCGCTTCAAAAACTCGTTGGCTGAATTGAATGCGTGTTGGACAAGAAAGATAACGTCCTAGGCATGATGGTTCTTTTCACAATTTGGATGGCCTGAAAGCACAATCCACAGCGTTGCCCACACTTTGTAAATGAAGAATGCGGCTTCGTCTTGAAAATGGATGACCGTGAAATTCAAGTATCAGTTCACAAAACATTCGTCCATCACCGCAAATTTTGATTAATTTCATCGCATGGCGCTGTCTCAGAGTGAACACCTTACGCTTCGCATGGCGCAACCTCTATTTACAAGCTTCTCAAAACTCGCTGTTTAGAGTCGGCAAGAAACTGTAAGTCCCTTCTTTTCCTGAGAGAACAGAAGAACGCACAACGCGCGTATTTGCCGAAGAAGCTAGGCCTTGATCCTTTGTGGGCCACCCAATTAATTCTATCTCCATTTAAGATTGACTAAAACTGAAGCAGCTGCTCGACTTTTTCATGTTTAAAAAAAATTTTCAAAAATAATGGCACCGTTTAAATTTTTGATCTGGTTTGCAGACCCAAAGGCACCAACCTACGTGGACAATGAAAACTCTTGCGAAAGCCTCTTAAAGTAAAACCTTTTATGTCGTCCAGTCAGTTGGAAAACATCTCATCTCAAAACAAAGACGAAAACTATTCCCTCAACTGAACCAGTTTGAAGAAGAAAACAGTCTTATTTCCTGACGAGTCTAAGTTTAAAACAGTTCAGACGGATTTCGGAAATCTATCAAGCCCTATACCCTTGTCTGGTCTTCAAAGGGTGTCTTGATTTGAGACAGTTTTTCTGGTTAAGGTCTTATCATCAAATGGAATTGTGAATTTGTTCGTGTTCTAGGACATCTTTAAAAGTGTCATGCCCCCTTACTCTAAGGGGGGACTGCCCCCAATATGGACTTTCTAGCAGAACAATGATACAAATAATTGAGTGGCACTACAGCCTACGAGGGAATAGGGCCTAGCTTCTACAGCAACCACTCGTGTTGTGTATTCTACAGTTTTCTCACGAGTAGAAGGGACCTACAGTTATATGCCAACTCCGAACGGCGAGATTTGAGAAGCTTTTCATAGACAATTGGTACTCTTTGAGTGTTATCAGCAACTCGAAAAATGTGGTGCCGTGAAAAAATACGAGGTGTCCTGTCCTAGTCCTCCTGCGTGGGGTCGATGCACTTACCCACTATGCCCCGGCGACCTAAAAAGTGGCCAAGAGTTGTTTTTGTGTACAAATGAATAATGTAATGGAAAGACCTCCAGATCTCAATCCTTTTAAGTACCTTTGGGAGATTGTATGAAAGTATTTGTAGAACCTTGGAAGATTAGTGTGAAGTAAAGACGAGTTGCTTTAGTTTTGGTTAACACAGTATTTTCCAAGAAGTGCACTAAAAAGTTGACAAAATTGAAGCTTAGCGCTGTGCTTGACTCTGGAAGCATCAGAGGACAAATATCAATGTTCCTGTACAAGACACAATTGTGACTGTAGCATCGTCGATTCAAACAGTTCAAAGCGTTTTGACGCAAAACTTATTGGCATCGACTGGAGTCAGCAGAAGGCCATTACAATGAATAACTCACGATAACCTAAACATGTTTTGAAAATGTTCAGCAGGGACAAGGCTTAGCTTCCTCAACAAATGCCCTGTTTCACGAATGGAAGGGACTTGCAGTTTATTGTTGAAATCAGCAATTTGTACTCTTATGTGTTGACAGCAATTCGAAAGAGACGTGCAATAACGCGAGCGATTTGATCAGATGGGGTTTCGAAACTGGGACATTCTCCGTGTGAGCCAGTGTCGCGACGCTCAAACAAATACCGCAAAGAGGCTCTCTAAACTTTTCCCAAAAAATGACTGAAATGGGTAAAGAAGAGAGCGACTTGATAAATTGCTTGATTATGTCTCACGGGCCCCATTTTAATGTGAACGGCACTGTAAACAAGTATCAAAGCCAAGTCAAAAGGAGTGAATGGAACGAAGACTCACTGCATTGTGCGTAGTTTCCTCAAGATGCTCTACGATGAAACGGGTGTAACAAAAACGACAAACTGGGGACATGGACGAGTTCGTTTCTTTACCCAAAATTGCGTTGAAGAGGAAGCGGACCCGATGTGGCGGAACTCCAAAGCGAATGAGATCCAAAAGCTTCACATTTCACTGCCAATCAAAACTTACCTGACCGAAGAGCGTCGGAATTTTTGGAAGACAAAAGGTTAAGAATCCGAAGCAAGGAATGAAATAGAATTGTAGGCTTGATTGAGACGTTCACGACTTCAAACCTTTTCTTTCGGGTACTACAATAAGTGCGCCACCTTGTGGATCACTAGGCTGCGGCCTAGACTTCTTCGATAGAAGAGTAGGTTAAGTGAGGCTTCAGATGGGTTACAGAATTGTGGACAACACTCCGACATAGTGCTTACCGATGAAATGTTTCCCTCACGCATATCTACAGCTAAATTGAAGAGGGAAGGTCCAAGCCAGAGTTCAAATCAGGACTGAGGCTTAAGCGTCTTATCAACTCAAAGAATGGATCACATATTTTTCAAGCCGAAACTTTCTTGAAAATCTGAATCAAATGAGACCTCGAGCTTCAGTTGCAAGCCCGGCTTAACCCGTATTTACTCAGACTTACGAGAGGCTCGAATATAAAGACATCAAGGAAGCTTAAGCTGTTAGAGACTAAGATTCGGACAACAAGAAGATGATCAGTCATTCTTAAAAAGCCAACATTTTGAGTCAGGGTCTACCTCCCAATCCGTAGTCTTGTGGTGTCAAGCTTCGTGCTGTTTTTGATATCGGTTAAAAGTGGTCGACTATATTAAAATGTTTCCTACTTTCGCCTTTCCACCCTTCCCGCCCTTCCCACCACGATCTTAGTTTTAAAATCACAAGCTCGACTCAAGATCGTGCTCAACTTCAAAAATTCCATCAGCCTCACAACCTATTCCAAACAACGTGCCAAGGGTCTGCAAAACGAGGAAAATCTAAATTCAAAAGCATCCGCAACGGCAAAACTACAAAGAAATGTCAAAACCTCCGAAGGAGTAGAAAATCCGGAAAAAGGACGAACAACTAAAAGTCATCGATATGCCTGATTTAGATAGATTGCACTTGCAGGTACGCAGGACTCTGCAAGCAGGATCGTCTGCTTCTTCGCTTACTTTATACAGGTTTACACACACACGCAACACACACACATGTACACAACACGGATGCATGTATCTTCAGCTATTCTATACATCAAAGATAGCATAAGTTAATCTACGATTATGAATTTATCTCAATTTAGACCTATTACGCGATCGGGTGAGCTGGGCGGCAGGCCCGCGGGTCCCGTGGTGAGGGAGGGCGCGAGCGCCACCGCTAGCCATGTAAAAAAATATATGTTTCAACAAAAGAAAGGACACACTCGCTGGTCGCAAGCCAAGTAACACGCACTCTCTCGCTCGGTTTCCCTTTCTCTCCGTCGGATTCTCGTTCCCTTTCTTTGCATCCGCAAGTTGCCTAACCGAAGACTGTTGCTTAACGTCTATGTACAGCTGTGTGGAGCGGTGCGAGCACCTCTCGCACACCGCGCACTGATTGATTGATTGGGTGGGGGGGCATTGACTATCGAGATTATTTAAAGCTAAGATTCAGTGACAATTATTTGACGAAGAGGTCCTTGAGCGTGGAGCAGAGGGAGGCGTCACACGTGTCCTTGGTGTCGTCCTCGTCTGTCTTGCCGAACCAGTTCATGGTGGAGCGAGCTGTTGGGATTCTACTGCGGGCGCCTCGGTCACCTTTGGGCACGGCGCCTTTGCTCGACGAGGACGATGACGATGCGGTTCCTGTGCTGCGACGGAGGAAGCCCTCGATCGCTGAGCCGATCACCGTTGGGTCCAGCATTGGGCCCTTCGAGTCCCACTTGGACTTGGCCTTTGGCTTGGGCTTCTCCTTGAGAATGTCCTTGGACTGAAGGCGATCAAGGACATCTTTGGACAGGGCCATGGCCGTGCTCTTGCTGCGAATGCTCTTCTTGCGCGACATCGGCTGGTGCCGCTTGGCGAACCACCCGGAGAGGGCCGCTCCCTTGTCCTCGGCGTCGGACACCAATTGCTTTGCGTTCTGCAGCAGCGAGACATCGAAGCTGTTGGATCGGGTCGATCGGCCCACGTTCGGGTCGAGTGTGTTGCTGGATGTGGCCGCGTTCTGCCCAGTCGAGCCCCCGGGGCTGGCTTTGGTCTTCGACGAAGTGCTCGGACCGTCGTCACACTTGTGAATTTCCATTGCGGACGAGGTGAGGTTGCTGAAGATGGAGCTCAAGTCGCTGCGACTGCCCAGTAGGCCGGTCTTCTTCTTCCGCTGTGATGTTCCGCGTGAGCTGGGGATCAGACACGGCGAGATGATGGCCGGATGTTCGGAGGCTCGTCGGAATACCGGAGTGGGCGATACACCGGCGGGGATGACCTCCGAGTATCGGCGATTTGTGTAGCGCTGCTGGGTGCTAGCACCCGTCTCATTGAGGGTCTCCACTTCGCACACCTTCTCGTTGCTCGTGGTCCACAGTTTCATGCGGGCCTTCCGCGACTGCACGATGTCGTCCATGATGTCCAGTTGCAAGTTGTGAATGCTCCCGATGGGGTCTGTTGACGGAGGTCCTGTGGATGCGCTGCTCTCGCGACGTGACCCCAAGACGCGACTGAAACGAAACGAAAGGAAATGTGGTCATGTGAGTGACGTCATTACAAACAAGGAGGGGATGTGGATGTGAGATAATCGATAACTGGCTCCGTGTCCTACTTAAGCGAACAACGACAACTGTCTTCGGCAGAAATCTAAGAATAGGTCGATTTTCCTGCCAGTCCCCCACACCGAGCACTGACGCAACCCTCAGGACGTATCCCCACACAAGGATGCTCTCTCCACGCCATCCATGAATTACCTCCATCAGGCGATTGTCACACAATCGGAACAGATGTCATCGCCACACTCTGCACGGCAGAATCCGCCTGCGGATTCTGGGTGAATTTGACACATCACCGACGTTCGTCCGCGGGCTGACGCTAACGCTAACGCGCGTCACCACCGCAAGCGACTTCCGAAAACACTCTGCGGCAGTGAATGAATTTTCATTACGACACGACACGCCGCCACTGCCGCCGTGAATGCCTGCACAAAGGACCGCCTTAAATCAATTTAATGAATATTTGAGGCCCCATGTTGCGGGGCGTTAATGCAGCGTAAGCTAACCGCGCTTTTCGGCTGACGCACAACACCACGCCCCCTAATGACGGTTGCTTTGGGGTCATCCCCCACGACGGGCGACGGAATTTTATTCCATCGCGGGTGGATGAAGCTTGACGTTCATTAAATACAAAATGAAATTTTAACGGGAATTTCAACGGTTTTATGCCCGCACATATTTTCAAATTCTTACGATAACGGTCGTAATAAGTACTTGGCCGTGGACGGCTCATCCGTCGTGGTTGTTGTTTGACGCATGTGTTGTTGTGAGCGGTGGGTGGGTGAGTGGGTGGTGTTATCATTACTCCTTCGACCTTCAAGCGAGTTTAACGAGTGTAATGGAGTGTGTGTGGGAAGGAATGGAATTTAAGGGAGACGACAGCTTGTTGAATGTTGCTCGTGATGTGACGTACATTTCAAATGGATTTGGAAACGGACACTCATTGGATTTGTGGAGGGAAAGTGCTTAGTGAGGCGATCGAAACTAATTTGAAGTCGAAATCGGAGATTGTCACAATTTAATTTCGTTTCGCTTAATGGAGTCAAAAAGCGCTGCTCCTTATCCTTTGTTGCGTTTAAGAATACATTTTAAACTCTGAGTCACACATTAAGTGTTGATTTTAAGGAAGAGTGATTTAAAGAAAGGATTTGATCATAAGTTCGGTGAATAAAAACACAGAAATAAAGCCCAGAACTACAAGCAAAAATGCAATGTTGCTAAAAATGACCGGAGAAAAACCTGCGCTATAGTTTGTGAACTTCTTGAAAGAAGGAAGCGCTTAATTGACAAAGATGTTGTAACTAGTTTTAAAATTGCATCTGTTGGTCTGAGAGACATCGTGGATAAATTTGCAGACCAGTCCTTCAACCAAGCGGCAAACATCGTCCATGCCTGCGACATGAAGATATCAAACCACGTGAGCAGTCAACTTCAGCAAAGCATGTTCTCAGAGGAAGCAACTGAGCAGGAAATATTTAAAAATGGTGCAAAGATCAACAATGGTCGCCGTGGCGCAGTGGTAAGTGCATCGACTGCGGCGCAGAAAGTCTGGGTTCGATTCCCGGACGGGACACCTAGCATTTTTTCACGGCACCACCTCTTTCGAGTTGCTGACAACACTCAAAGAGTATTACTTGTCTATGGAAAGCTTCTCAAACCTCGCCGTTCGGAATCGGCAAAAAACTGTAGGTCCCTTCTACTCGTGAAGAACAATAGCATGCACAACACGAGTAGTTGTTGTAGAAGCTAGGCCCTGGTCCGTTATTGGGCTGTAGTGCCACTCAATTATTATTATTAAAGATCAACAATCATCAGACCAATTGACCTCAAACTCAATGCCATGTGTATCATTAAAGTTATTATGAAGACTTTAACTGAAGCACATGTTAATGTCATGTGCCAAGGCTGATGAAAAGAGCGATAATTCGCCCAAGTGACAAGCGGATTGTAATCCTACCCGCTGTTAAAAAATGCTTGGAAGAAGTAAAGGGTGTCCCAACAAGAACGCAAGATTTAAATTTGGCGCCATTCGAATCGTCATTGTTTGACATTTGAACAATTATTATTGTTTGTTAGTAGAAGGTATAAGGTTAATAAAAATGGAGCGCTTCACGAATGAGCAACGCATTCTTATTGTGAAATTCTTTTACCAAAATGGTGAAAGTTTTGCGGCCACAGTTCGCAAATTGCGATCAATTTGGGGTTACAATAATGCTCCAAAAGAGTCAACTGTAAAGCGATTAATGAAAAAATTAGCTGAAACTGGGTCTGTAATTGATGTAAAGACGCGCCTTCGGCCAGGTCGATTTTGTGGATTCGATTTTTTTTATGAAAATGATTAAGGTCAAGCGCAAACAGTCAATGGTGTTCGGTATCGTTAAATCATAACCAATTTTTTCGTCCCTAGAATTGAAGAAATTAATGTGGAGGGGATGTGGTTTCAACAAGATGGCGCCACATCTCACACAGCCAGAGAAACAATTCAATTGCTGCATCAGTCATTTCCTGGTCGTGTTATTTCGCGTTTTGGAGACCAGAATTGACCGCCTAGGTCATACGATTTAACACCATTGGACTTTTTTCCTTGGGGTTTTTTGAAGTCGATGGTTTATGCGAATAAGCCGACGACGACTCAAGCCTTAAAAGAGAAAATTGGACGCTGCATTAATGAAATACCGCATTTATGCAAAACGGTCATTGAAAATTTCATTAAAAGCGCATGTGCCAGCAAAGCTGCGGCGGCCATCTGGCACATAACCTCATCCTGTCTACTTTACGATATAATAAAGAATTAACGATTTTTTTTTAAATATCTGCGTCTTATTTAAAATTTTAATTTTGCGTTCTTGTTTGGACACCCTTTATTTTTTAATCGTGTCAATTGTTCTCTATCGAAACATAAAGTACTACACACGAACTAGTTAGGCTTCCAAAAAGGCACCAAATCCACTACTGGGGGAGTTTACAAATGTCGTTAATGCAGGCCTTGACAAAAATCATCACGTAATTGTGCTATTTATCGACTTCAGCAAACCATTTGATACTTTGGCAGAAAAAAGTGTCAGCAGAAGGGGCTGAGGGGAGTCCTGGCAAACTGGCTCAAAAGTTATCGGACTGACAGAACTATGCAAGTCAATGTAGCTGATTCATTAAATACTGTAATGGAAGTCAAATACAGTGTGCCACAAGGCTTAAAATTTAACCCCAAAGTTTTTAAAAGAATCTACTACTTATGCGTATGCCAACGATATAGCAATCGTGGTAAAGCACTCAAACTTGCAATCAGCTATGCAGATAATACAGGACGAATTCAACGCCGTATTCAAATGGTGAAATGATAATGGCCTAGTCATAAACGCTACGAAAACAAAGGTGATGCCCATTCGCACTCCATCAACACTTCCAAAATTTTTCATCGAATTGACCGTTGTCTGCAATCAACTAACAGCAACGAAATCAAGGTTGTAAGAGGTATCAAATAATTATAACTTTCTTTGGGGTTAGCACATCAATGTCCTGTTTCTACAACTTAAGAGCGCCGTCTTCGCAATGACGTATCTTAAGCGTTACACAAACGTAGAAGTGGTTAAGTAGGTGTGTTACTCATAAGGAGAATCGCGCATCAGATACGGCTACTTGGCCTGGGGAAACACAGCAAAATTCCACCTGGATACGATATCTAGCAAAAAACACCGTCTTCTGATAACTGTTAAACACATAAACTCAACTTTTCAAATTCCACATGTCAGAGTTATTTTTCAGAAAACAGCGCTGCTGCAGTAAATGACAGACCCACGGTTCTAGCAACTATTAAGTCACCCGTTTAAGGGATGCCCAAGGGATGCTTTACCTTGAAGCATTTAGCTTTGCAGGTAAAACACAGCGAGTGGTGTTTTCTGGCATTGAAGTGGCAGCGGCTAAAATGGGTTTGGCGATCAATGAGGTCAAGACGAAGTATATGCTGTCATCCAGGAAGGACGCGCAACATTCACGCTTCGGACAAAGCTTTACACTGGGCAGCAGAAACTTTGAGGTAGTCAAGGAATTCGCCTACCACGGCTCCGCGGTAAATAGGGACAACAACACCAGTATCACAGCAGCAGAATCACTCTTGGCAATCGCGAATATCTAGAAATAGAACCCTCTCTCTCTCGAAGGATTAAACTGGTACATCCAGCGTGATCATCTTCTTTTCTCCTTTACGATGCGAGAACTTCGACGTGACTAAAACCGGATGAGTAAGCTCTTAGTTTATTTGAGAGAAAAATTCTGTCTGCAATTTTCTGGTCCTGTTTGTGTTGATGGCGTCTGGAGGAGAAAATACAACGACGAACGTCTGGTCAAACGTCTTCGGATACAGCGTTGAATATGACTAGACCACGTAGAACTCCACTGCTCCGGCCTAAAAAGTGTGAACCATTAGGACAAGGCGACAGAGGATGGCCTAGGCTACGATGGCGCAACTTGCAAAGCACAACTGGAGACAGCTGGTGAGAGATCGCGCTAGCTGCAGTAGAATGCTGGTCCATTCACAGATCCATCAGGTGAAACTATGCGGTTGCCAAACGTTTTCTAAAATAAATCAATTGTGGGACGAGCTGTGAAACATGTTGCTCTGTCAAGGTTGGCAGCCATAACTCATGCGCATCATGGTTGTTCTATTGATGATCGAAAATGTTTGTAATCATAACTCCATAGCGGTCGCCATTGACTGTTACATTCTAGCCAGCAACATCTAAAAGACGAACGGATCAAGACGTAAGGCACAAAAAGCAATCAGTTTTTGTGAATCTAACGGTGTCTCGACATCCACTTCAGGACTTTCATCACACTCTAACAACCTCTTAAGATCGCACCGGTTATGACTTTGGGATATTGCAATTTAGAATTTGGAATTTCGTATATCTTTCCGTCTGCAAAGATAAAAAATATCGCGTCGGGGTCGCTCAAGGGCATTTCAAAACCAAAATGCTGAAAAAACGAATTTTTGGCACAAATCCCTTTCTCCACTTTTTAACACCAAAGCTGACGTAGGCGTTGAAAAGCGAAAGACAACTTTGACAATCGGCCGTGATTTGCTGTCACTTCTGAGAGTGAATAGGAAAAGAAAATTCACCTTTGCGTGACTGCCAAACAGGCGATCCATCCAAGCGGATAATTAAACCAAGGATGCATTCCATCTCCAAGACTTAACCCGACTCAAGGGATCTACGAAAGGGCGGTCACAAAGTACAAAGGTTGAAACCCTTCCTGGCAGAGTTCATGAAGACGACTCGTTAACCCTTAAGCAACGGAAGTGTTTAACTTTAAGTCGAAATTACTCCTCCGCAGCCCCACTCCGGATCAAGCATCGAGTGAACAAAATTAATTTCAGCCCCCCCCCCTCTTTCAGTTGATGCGTTAACATTAAAGCAAAATCCCCAACACTAGACCCATCTTCGGACAACTTCGATTAAGTAGTTTTCTCTCTGACGGGGTCAGCGGGGTGGAAAATTTTTTGATCTCGCTTCACATGCAGGACACCCGTATCTTCACGCATCTGTTGTGTTGTGCGCAGCACCTCATCCAACATCGACCTCACTATCAACGAATGCGAGTGAGTCGCCCGGGGCATTGCCGGACGAGAGACACAATCCGGCCGCCAGCGCGACCCGGACTAGGCAAAGGTTCCCAGAAACAATCTGTGAAGCGATTAAACGAGGAAATTAAGCGGATTTAGAATTAATTTCATTTGTTTTCACTCCGCAGACCGAAGGGTCCTTGTCCCGAAATCCCTACACATCAGCTTCAGCCCCAGCCTCAGCCCCGTCCCCAGGTCCATCTCCGGCACGCAATTAATATCAAGCGAAGCATGTGAAATCGTATCTGGGTTACGCAACGCCCGGGGAGCGCAAAGAACTCGAGTACGAGGTTTTTTCTCGAAACGAAATTCGTTTCGGGAGCCCCGAGGGAGCGTATGTGGGATGTGAGGAATGTGAGAGACGCGTGTGTGTGTGTGAGAGTCTTTGGGGGACGCCTGAAAAATCTCATCAAGACGTGCCATTGACTTACCTGCCTGGGAGTGGAAACGCTGCCACTGACTCCCGCCGGCTCCGACCGAAGATTGCTGCGGGCACCTTTGAGATTGTTACGACCGAGTGTCGTCTGCCAGATGGAGCCTTCGCTTGTGACAGAGTGGCCAGGAAGGCGGCCTCCTTGGGCGATGGTCCAGATCCCTCGCCGCCTCGCTCCGAGAGTCGACGCACCTGGCTGGCTGTGATTCCTTCGGTGACCTGTTGCGAGGGCAACGAGTGCTTGCGGCTCTCGCGTGGATCGCGCCATGGCGACAGCAGATACGGATTCACCGGCGAGTCGATGTCCAAGCTGGCGCGGTACGTCGGCGTACCCGAGCTGCTCTGGTCGTCCTCCTCTGTTGCGCCGGACTCCTCCACCACAATCAGCGGCTCCTGTTTGCCGCCGGACGCGAACGGCGAGAACGATGACCGTCTCTGGCGAAATTTATCTGAAAGACAAAACAAAACGATTGTTAGTGCTGCTGAGTGAGTGAGTGAGTGACTGCGCGCAGATTGCGGCCCATTCATCAGAACCGACAGCCGAGATGTGCCCCGAACAACACATCCCAGTGCGAGGGCGAGATTCGAGTCGTAAGGGCACACAGGCGAGGCATGTGACAGGCGAGCAATCAATCAAAGAAATCTCAAAAACAACGCCTGCACACACACACACACAATGGAAAACAAGTGGGTGGGCTTAGGGGGAGGGGGTCTACAAAACAAACACAATCGGAAGGACGCGCACGAGTTGGTTCCGTCATCGGAATGAATAACCTTTCAGATTAGGCGAGGTTCCGCCCAGAAATTGGATGAGCTCGCTACGCCCGCCCGCCCGCCCTTCCAACTCGTGACCAGCATCCGAAACCGGCCGTTTAAAGGGTTGCGACTGCAGTCGCCCCCGGAAAGTTACGAGTGTTTGCCGGGACATGGGCTATTAGCCAAGAATTGTTTGCTGATGGCCACGGATTTGGATACGTCCGGCGATGAGGAAGAGTGACCACATTCCCAAGGAGCGTGGGCGTTGTGTGTGTGTGTGTGTGGAAGTAAATGAAGAAAGATTTGTTTGCCACTTGAAGGTAGACACGTACTCGACGGCTTAAAGATGGGTGCGTGGGCGGAGGCACGTCTCGCAGAAGGTAGTCGTCGTGTTGAATTTATGGGAATACAAGTGCCTTTACGGGGATTCAACGGATTCCCTTTGTGCGGGCCCGAGGAGATGGGCGCTATGATAGCACGTGAATTTATTGATTGTGTTATCGGCATGAGCGCGCCTATCGCTTGAGGGGAGCTTTTCAATTTCGGGATATCGAATTCGAATCAAATTCCCGTCTATTTGAAGTTTAAATGATGTGAATATGGTTCCGGGGGATTTGAACAACTTTCTTGAATGGTTAGAGTGAGTGGGTAGGGGGGGGGGGGGGGTGAGGTCGTCATGCTGTACGGGCAGCTTAATGTCGTTTAAATGGGAGAATTGTCACAAAAGTGAGTGCAGTGAGGTAAGGAAAAGTGGCTGTGTTGGAAGTTGAATAGACTCAGATTGGATAAAGTGCAAAAAAAGCAAACAAGGTGAGAAGTAGCTAATCGAAGATAGATATGAAAAGGGAGAGAGAGTGGGTATGGTGTTTGTAAATTTTGACAAGGGGTGCAATGTTTGGAGACAAATAAGAGAGCGACAGAGGTGGGCAACTGGTGATCCATTGCGGTTGAGACATGTGACTTAATCAAATATTTTAGGCAGGGAGACAACAAATGGATGGAGGACAATTTAAGCAAGGTTGGTTAGACATGACATAATGAGTATAGGGAGTGGGATGTTCTTGGTATCCCTGCAAAACTTTTTTCGTTGTTACTGCGTAAAGTTCCTCTGTCAGGATTGATAAGGGATCGTAACGAAATCTTTGATGTTAAAAAAGGACAAAGATAAGACGATGCAGTGTCAAGCATCACAGTTCTCAAGAATATGGTGTGAAGCTGCACATCATGTCGATCTTCCCAATGTATGTGCAAACGTTTGCGTGCGCCGCTGACATTGACCTCTTCGGAAAGACACAACAAGTTGTCAGTGAGGCATTTTTGAATATTGAAAAAGGAGGGGCTTAAATAGTAAATCTTACGAATGCCGATAAGATGAACTGCAGCACCGGTGACTGGAAAGAAACGTCTCTATTGACAAATATAACTTTATGGTGGTAAAGAACTTTGTCTATAAGGCACTTCGAAAATGGTATAAACGCAGGAATGAGGTATCATATACTCTTTCCAACACCTGTTCTGGTCCTGGTGTCCTGTTGTATGTGTGAAAAAAACGAACAGCGAACTATACGAACTGTATGATATCATCGACTGAGTGGATGCGCAGTCGAAGACGCTTCGAGTTCAACCGCAAGCACAACTTGGTAGAGGAAGACTTTATTTCCAATGGAGTCATCAGCTCAACCTCAACAAGTTGAGCGTACGAAACGGGAGGCATGTTCACTGAGGCCCATGTCAACTTCGGACTGTAGCGCTAACTAAAGTAACACGGAATAAGAAGACAGAGAAAAAGAAGAAGAAAACGAACCAGAAAACGAAAAATATGAAGATAGACTTATAAGAGATCTCAAAGGCGACCTTGATAGTGTCCAAGAAGTGAGGTTAATAACAAATTAATCAACTGCCCTAATCCATTATTAAAAATCCAAAAAATTAACCGTTTAGAGAGCGTAGACCGGACTATCGGTCACTTGCTCACTGACACTATCCAGGCATCGTGCAATCCTACATACGTAAATCATTCATTATAATCTACACATACATCACGCTTCCTTCAACTTCACAGTCGAACATTAAATTCTTCATTTTTTCAGACTTGTGCAGCCTCGCCCACGTGCTGAAGTTTCGGTATCTTCAACGAAATACTTTGAAATCCTAAAGACTTTGACAAATGTAAGCGAATGTGTTATGATCGTGTAATGTAACAGTCTTGTGTTCAATTGGCTTTCATTCGGTTTAATTCGGTCAATTGATTTTTACAATCAAAAGATTTGAATCTTTTACATTTCTGTGCATATGAATGACAGAGTTCCAACTCAAAGAGATCAAATAGCTACCCAAGGAAGCGCAATGCGTGTTGCTTCCCATGGTAACGATGCGTCCGAAAGAAGAAACCTTACCAACTTGAAAAGCTTAGATAAAGACCTTTGGCGCGGGAGTGGAAAGCCGTGTGACAAGGATGAGACAACTTTTCTTCGAGGTTTACTTTTACATTCATGCATTTGCAATTGCTTATCAGAAACTTCTTCTTCTTGTGGCGCTACAGTCCGGGGTGGACCTGGGCCTCAACCAACATGCCTCTCCAGCCAGCACGATCTTTCGCCAGCTCCCGCTAGCTGCCGCCAGTTGCGCACTCCAAGTTGGTTGAGGTCCTTCTCTACTTGTGTGCGTCACCTTATCCTGGGCCGTCCTCTGTTGCATTGTCCCAATGGCTCAGATTCGAAGACTTTTCGGGCCGGAGCTGTGGTGTCCATACGCTCTACATGGCCTAGTCACCTTAAGTGTTGTATCCGTAGACGCTTGACTAGGCTCATGCCGCTGTACAGCCCATACAGTTCGTGGTTAAATCTTCTCCTCCAGATGCCATCAACGCAAACACGACCAAAAATCGCGCGCAGAACTTTTCTCTCGAAGAGACCAAGTGCATCCTCATCCGCTTTTAGTAGTGTCCAAGTTTCCGCGCTATAAAGTAGGACTGGGATGATCAAGGTGTTATATAAAGCAAGGTTAGTCCTTCGAAAGAGGGCTTTATTACTCAATTGACTCTTGAGTCCAAAGAAACGGCTATTGGCAAGAGTGATTCTGCGTTTGATTTCGGTACTGGTGTGTTGTCCCGCGTAGCCGAGGTAAACGAAGTCCTTGACTACCTCGAAGTTTCTGCTGCCTAGAGTGACGCTCTGTCCGAGACGCCGATGTTGTGTGTCCTTCCTTGATGACAGCATGTACTTAGTTTTGCCCTCATTTACCACCAGACCCATTCTAGCCGCTTCCGCTTCAATGCCAGCAAACGCGTCATTCACGGCTCGCTGTGTTCGTCCAATCACTTCAATGTCGTCGGCGTTAGCTTATCAGAAACATGTACGCCAATTCTATTCTCAGCAAAAAAATAAACATTTCGCATTAGATGAGGCTACTGGGAAAGGGTGGTTGGTTATGAATAAGGTCCAGAAGAAGATGGGATTGGGACGCTGTTTGCCATTTGCCTGATTGCCTGATTGCCACTTGTCTTATATGCTATTATCTAAAGAATTTGTAACAGACATCTCGGTAAATCCCTAATGACTCTTAAGTCCAGGTAAGCTGATTCCATAGTTTAAGTTGCACGGCGGTGTTCATCACCCGAACATTCGGTGTCACTAGCATTTCTTGTATTTAGTTCAGGTCTAGGAGTACAATTTGACCATAAGACATACCCCATGTTGGTTGATTATGTTGGCTTGATTCAACACCCAAAAGGAAGTGGTAATATAGACATTTTTTTTTTCAAATCAATATCTGACACAATTCAACATATAATTTTTAAGCCAACTGTAGTAAGATAGAAAAACCTATCTACGGTAGGGTATAGTGTGTCAAGGTTGGGGGGATAGTAATATATGAGCTCCCACGAAGTGAGGCTAAAGTCAGTAGTTACTTTGTAAGGTAACTAGATATGTCTATAATAATGAGGCACTACAGCCCACAAGGGACCAGAACTAGAACCTAGCGCTCACGCATAGTGGATTAATCTAAAGGAGTACTCTTGGAGTGTAGTCCGGAACTCAAGAGGGGTAGTGCCGTGAAAGGTTCGGAAACCCTAACGTGTGAATCGACGCACGTCAAATTTGTCCATATGGCTTGTTATTTTACACTTGAAAATCTCTGAGGGCACTATGAGCTGCACAAGGGTGCACAGTTAAATGGGTAAGAGATATAGCATCACATTCAGAGCGCTGAGTGAGATAGCTGTGGTACTCCCAATGTCTATAATACCCTTGCATGGCAATCTTTCTTATGAAGTCTCATAAAAGAAGGCTTTACTTGCTTACCTTACTCGCTGCTCAATATTAAATATCCAGACCTCTTAAGTAGGTCAATTTAATAGAAGATAAGGATGCCAAAAATACGTGGAGTTCATTACCCGAACAGCAAACTGACCTCAATATGTGGGTACTAAACGAGCCTTAATCAAAGATCCTCATGAACCAAATTTCAAACTGCGATAATATGATGAAGCTTAACCTTTTGAGGTATATCATGTCTTGTGGCAAAAAGTGGAAAAGCTGACTAACTGTAAGTTGGCGCCAAGAGTGTACAAGCCAGGATTGACGGGAAGGCATTCGGGGCTGAGATAGCCTATCTTAAGAAACATCATTTATAATGACCTGCTTTGATACGACAAACATTTGTTTTCGGAACTTCCTTATTAAAAATTGAGCTATCTAATAGTAGCAAACGGTCAGAAGTGGTTTCCTTCTCCGAATAGGGGTGGAATTGTGTTTTGCGAGTACAACGCATTGTTGCAGTCAGACCCTAATGAATGTCTGAATGCAACAACGTCCAACGTGATTTCCACCTGTTGCTGTTCATAACGAATGATTTGGCAGTAAGTTCACTTCATAAGGACTTGTGAAACAGGACTCTCTCCGCTTTTCAGGGTTAGAGACTGGATAATAGCCACAAATGAACCCTTAAAACGGCGTAGGTAGTTAGGCTATATTCATTGCCTGTTGTCGGCTTAGTTTAGACGGTATTCGTGTTCAAAAACTGAAAAAAGTCCATATAAAAAAAAGCGCCGAATTCTGTTGCATACAGAGAGATTAATGATCTATTGAAATTGCCCTTAGAAGGGTTTGTGTGAATATACGTTGCATTGCATCCTGTACTACGACCTTTATGTTTGCAATTAAATAGAATTAATTTCGTGATGAAATATTACCAAATTTATGATTAGGATATGCGCCTAATAAAGGAGTAGATGCATTTTAAACAAAAACAGATTATTCATTTCCGAATAATTTACATATGTGATTTACAATTAAACAATCTACAATAAGCTTATTTGTAGGTGGGTGGTAGAGGGGAGATTGAGAAAGGGGCAAATTGGTGTAAGAAACGATTATCTTAAGAGGATGTATATATTGAGAGGGGATGTTTCTATGGTGATGGGGATGAAGTGGTTTACGGTAGCGGTAGCAAGCTGAAGTGGCACCCAATTGCCAACCGCCATGCAGAGTTCTTCATCTTTAAAACGTCTTCGTACAACAAAGTGGTCATCACTGCTCAGAGAAGAGTCAGTCACTCCACTGCGAGTAGCCTTCAGTGTCCGAATTCAAGGCACAGAGCGAGCGAGAAGGTATTAAGGAAGAAAGTCTCTGTGACTTGTGGCACATTCGCTTGAACTTCTGACTTAAGAAAACCCCACAAGGTCTAGGAGAATCAAATTCGTTCGATCTTAGTAGACTGTTCACATCACCTCCACATGAGATGACAAAGTTCTCACATCGTTCTCCAGTGTAGCAGGACCATTGAGTGTGTGTTGTGTGGCAAACCCATTGAAGGCACCTGCCACTGGCCCTGATCAATGCCTCGAAAAAAAGAGTGTAGGGAAAGGAAAACCTTCTATTGGTGAAAGAAAGGCCATTATATTTATTCATGTCATTCCGTCAACTGCACAAAACAATAGATTACGCCACGATTTCCGTATGTATGTAAGTCTTGGTGTTTCCAGGTCCCAAAGTAAGTGTTAAGATCTGCTCAGATTTCAGGAATATGTCCAAAATCCACTTCGAATTGTCACAAATCACCTAAAAATGTTTTCAAAAATAGCTAAGATCACTAGGCAGATCTCCCTGCATATGGCCGCAGCAATTTTTGAGTCTCCGACAGTGCGAAAAATACAATAAAAGAGCCAAAATATCGAAAAACATTTGAAGGGAAAAAGGTGAAAAAAGAAAAATATCGGAAAATTAAGAGCGGCCGGAGAGGCCGCTCCGAGGGTATATAAGGGGGTCCAGGCGCGGGAGCGAGTTTAGTCTGTCGTGAGTTGTCCTAGAGTGTACATCGGAGGTAATTGGGGTGTACTGATTTTTTTTCCCAGGTACTCATGTCCTCGAGTGCATGTTGGGGTCACCACCACCCACCCACCAGTGATGTCTGATGGTAGGCACGTGTCGATGGTGGTTGGTGTCTTCGATGGTGGCTGATGTCTTTGATGATGGGTGACGTCTTCGGTGGTGGCTGAGATGGTTGATGGTGTCTGATGTTTTGAATGGTGACTGACGTTTTCGATGTTGGTTGACATGGTCGGTGGTTCCTCACATCTTCGATGGTGGCTGAGATGTTTGATGGTGCCTCATTTCTTGGATGGTGGCTGATATGGTCCATGGAGGCAGAAGTGTTCGATGGTGCCTCACATCTGCGATGATGCCGATGGTACCTCACATCTGCGAAGGTTAATGGTGGCAGCAATAATGGTGGTGTCTGATGTTTTCGATGTGGCCTGAGATGGTTGATGGTGCCTCCTTTCCTGGATGGTGGATGACATGGTCGATGGTGCCTCACATCTGCGATGATGCCGATGGTGCCTCACATCTGCGATGATGCCGATGGTACCTTACATCTGCGAAGGTTAATGGTGGCTGCAATAATGGTGGTGTCTGATGTTTTCGATGTGGCCTGAGATGGTTGATGGTGCCTCTTTTCTTGGATGGTGGCTGATATGGTCCATGGAGGCAGAAGTGTTCGATGGTGCCTCACATCTGCGATGGTGGCTGAGATGTTTGATGGTGCCTCCTTTCTTGGATGGTGGCTGATATGGTCCATGGAGGCAGAAGTGTTCGATGGTGCCTCACATTTGCGAAGGTTAATGGTGGCTGCAATAATGGTGGTGTCTGATGTTTTCGATGTGGCCTGAGATGGTTGATGGTGCCTCCTTTCCTGGATGGTGGATGACATGGTCGATGGTACCTCACATCTCCGATGGTGCCTCACATCAGCGATGCTACCTCACATCTGCGATAGTTGATATTGACTGACGTCTTCGAGGGTGCCTGAGATGGTTGGTGGTGCCTTCTTTCTGGATGGTAGCTGACATGGTTGAAGGTGCCGGACAGAAGCGGACTACAAGTGGCTTGATGATTGGTGGGATCTGCTCAAATGAGTATACTTAAGTATTTCTTTTCTATGCACAATAGTTTTTTAATATATACACATATTATATATGCGCACATACATATACATTCGTTTGAGTCATGACTCCCGCGTCGAAAATTTACATGCTAGCATGATGCGGGCAGGCGTGCTTCGTCGAATCTTAGGTTCTTAGTCTTCTTCAAGACACGAACAGGTGTTCTTGGGTTAGGTAGGGCTTTCTCACTTCTCTCTCTTTTCAGGTCTGCTTGTTTCATCGTTTTTCAGGTTTGTTCTTCTACTTTCAGTGTTTTTTTTTTTTTCTTTCGTCTTAGGTCCAACTTTCCGGGCGAGTCGTGATGATAGTCGTAGTATTTAGTTCCCTAGTAGTATTTAGTTTCCCTTGCCAGTCTTGTGGTTGATAGCATCAGGCTTGTTTGCGCAATGGGCTCGTCGTGCGGAATTGCACTTCACCGAAGATGCTTGAATAGAGCTCGTGCGGCGAGAGTTGAAAAGGCGCTTCCCTCGCAAACGTAGTGTAGACAACGGACGGATGATGTGCATCAAGTTAAGATAGACAACATCCTGTTCGTTAGTAGTAGTTGGAAGCCATTCAGCGCATTCAGTCGAACGAAGTTAGAATGGAATGGACACTTCTCTCGTAGTAGTTTATTAAATGGATGATATGCATCGTAATGACACTACAACTACCGCACGGTCAGTGGCCCAATCCAAAGCTACAATAATTAGCAAACTTACGTTCTTTTTATGGTGGTGGGATAGTAGTTGCAAGAACGTTTGAAAAAAAAAATCTAATTGGGTCATTTGATCCGCTCGCTGTAGATTGAGTGTTAAGATAGACAACATCCATTTTGTAGAAATGTAGAGTAGATGACGGACGAATGATATGCATCGAATTAAGATAGACAACATCCTGTTCGATCATATGAGTCAGAAGTGTTCTCCTTCGACTTCCGCTGAATTACGTTGAACTGAGACTTCCCTCGTAGAGTAGTAGAGTAGACGACGGACGGATGATATGCATCAAATTAAGATTGACAACATCCTGTTCGTTCGTAGCGATCGGAAGCGCCATCCTCTAAGCCTGTCTGGGCCTTCAACTCTTCATGTGAAGTTGCCTCCGCCGCTGTTGCTCGTGACTGTAAACAAACTGGTGCTCCTCCAAGATAGCAAATAGATGATTGCCTTCGAGTTAAGACGGACAATCGTATGCCCCCTTCGTAGTGTAGATTGCAGAGGGACTCAGATTTCCTTTTAGCGTGACTTTCAGAACTATTAATTTATTTTGTGGCAGTTTGAATGTCATACGGCGCTTCTTAGAGATGTTTGGGTTACCTCTTTGTAGATTCTTTCTTGTAGTTGATTTCAGGTTTAGCAACTATTCGAAATCTCGCAGTAAGCATCAGTAGTTAGTTGTAGTCGGAAGACTTCTCCTTCGTGCTCGTCGACGCTCCCACTTCTCGGTGTAAGGTTATAGTTCACCGAAGTTGGTGGTTGCAGCTAGACGAGCTGGAGTTGACTAGAATGACTTCGCTTTGAAGTAGAGTAGACAACGAACGGGTGCTTTGGCTTTGTTCGTTTTTGTGCAGGAACTCAAATTGATTTAAGCGCGATCGGCTTTTAGAACTATTGATTGATTATGTGGCAGTTCGAGAACAGCCCCTCGGCGCTTCTTAGAGTGATGTTTGAGTTTCTGCGTAGATTAGTATATACAGCGAACGCTCTTGAGTTAGAAACATTTTTTTTTTCATTCTAGAGCTTTAGCTTTGGGGCTTTGAAAGGGATCCCTAATTTTTCGAGCCTCTTCTACTTAACGTGAATTTTTTCTGTCTCCTGGGGTTAGTTTGGGGAAAATCTTTTATTGCCGGGACATCAGTTTCGTCGGTTTCATCGGTTTCATCGGTTTCATCGGTTTCATCGGTTTCATCGGTTTCATCGGTTTCATCGGTTTCATCGGTTTCATCGGTTTCATCGGTTTCATCGGTTTCATCGGTTTCATCGGTTTCATCGGTCTTCCTCCAAACTGAGAACGATCTCTAGATTTCGGTCTATTTTGTGGCTTCTGATTTGGGCACAGTTTTGTCCTCGAGATAGTCTTCGTTTAGTCGCGCTTTTGATACTTAATTCATCCTCGGATCAAAAACTTGCTTTTGATTGCAATTTCGTGTCGGCAGAGTTCGAAGAAAACCTCACTGCTTCGTCTGAGGTGATCGGTAATGGCCAAGGTTTCCTTAATGTGCACCTCGCTTCAAGGGCCAGGTCAAGAAGATGTTGCCTTGATTTTGATTCTGGTTTCGTCTGCGATTTGGAACTCGATTTGAATTTTGATCGTGATCCACTTTCGTCTTCGATTTCAGACGTTTTTTGAATTTATTGCTGCTATGGTCGGTTCTGTAGAGACTTAAGCAAGAAATTCGTGATCCTTTCGGGTTCTCCTCGCTGTCGAAGACATTCGCGATGGTGTTTGACTGCTGTATTCCTCAAGATCCTGTATGGCAGGCAGCGCTTTAGAAATATCCAAAGAACCAGATTAGCAGTAGTGAAGTGTTGTGTGTTGCAAGCAGATGTGGTGGCTTCTTCCCTTCCCTGGGAGGAGGCTGAAAGTGGTCTCACGATCTACCACATCTCTTGCGATTTGTGTAAGGGCCCAAAAGTGTTTTTTTTTTTTTTCGTTGCTGATCAGAAAAGATGCAGGAATGCAGTTCAACAATGACCACAAGCGGTCCAACAGAAGGAAGCCGTTTCCTGAACATATTTATATTTTTCTTTTTTTTTGTATTAAGAAAAACACAGAAGCTCCATTTGTACAGAAGTGTCTGAGGTTTCTAGTATACTTCGCGACTTAACTTAATCTTAAACTTAGCTTAAGGAGCTTCTGTTAGGCTTTGACTTGCTTTGCTTAATTAATTCTTAGATGTTCGACACTTTCCGTGCAATCGTTGCAAACGCTTTTCTTTCTGATATTTTTCAATGCAAGACCTCAGACTTAGTTTCTTTAGATTAGGCATAGCTAGGGCTTAGAAATTTCGTTCATCTCTGTCCTTATCACGGGCCAGGACTATCGTTACTTGCCTTTGAAAATAAACTTTAATTGAGGGTATGCATGCACTTGGTTCCGGGATGTCTGTTCCCTCTGGATTGTTTCTATCAAAGGACATCAACAGATCGGGTAGAATACCTTAGACAGGATGGTTAGGTTAGACAGGTTTGTTAGGATAGCTAGATGCGATGCAGATTTTGAGTAAATCTTTGGACAGCCAAAGAGCTAGGCATAGAAAGGGGCGTCCTTAGACAGGGAATAGTCACTTTAAGTAGGAGATACTTAGTCAGGCACTTAGCTTAGATATGTAGGGACTCAGAATGTTTTGCTTTTCTTTTTGCTAGTCCGGTGTAATTACTTCATTCCAATATCTTTGCACAATTTTTGGTTTTGCTCGAACGCAGATCAAGAGTAGGTTTAGACAGTTTAGGAGGGAGATAGCTAGGTAGACAGCTTAAACACGAAATTTCCTTAATTTTCCAAAAAATTCTCCCACTTTTGTCGATTTTTCAAAATTCCTGTGCAAAGATCTAGGGCTTAGAAATTGCAGACTTAGCCACGTAGAAAGCTTTTATCGCTGTCAGTACATTTGCGTTATTCGGGCGGGAGGATATAGGCGGTTGTTTTTTTTTTTTTTTGTTTTTTATGGCGGTGGTAAAATGCTCTCTGCGTGGAGAAGTCTGTATAGGTTTAGCTCGCGACTTGGTGTAGGACTTCGAGAGCCAAACAGAAACAGGTCTCTTTGAAGTTAGGTAGGGGAGGATAGGTAGGGAGACCCCTTGAGTGCTTCAAACAGAAGTGCTTAAGGATAGGTAGGGGACCGCTCTGGAGCACAGCAGCTGCTCCCGAGGATAGGTAGGGTTCTAATCTTTTCCCTTCTGTTTCAGCGCAGAATGGCGTTAATGCAGCTGCGTTCTTAGATCAAGTCTTACGTACACGTGTCTTTCATAAGCATTCCTTGGCCATTTATTCTCGTTGTTAGCCGTTTGGTTAGTCGGAAATTCTCGAAGTTTGCTGCAAAGCATTTTTTGGCCTTTTGGCTTCGGTCGTAATCGATCGCGAGAATAGCGGACATCAGGTGAATCAGAATCCGGATTCGATTCCAAGTCCAGAAACCAAGCTCCAGCTGGTGCTACTGCTCCTGCTCCTGTGCCTGCTCCTGCTCCTGTATTGTGTGTTTGTGTAAGTGAAAGTGAAAATATGAGCTGATATGGTGGCTTCTTCCCTCTGGGAGGAGGCTGAAAGTGGTCTCACGACCTACCATGTCTCTCGCATATGTGTAAGGGCCCAAAAGTGTTTTTCGTACGATGACCAGAAGAGGTCCAACAATGTCTGCAGCTTGCCAGTTACGTGGCACAAAAATGCAGGGTAAGGCACTTCGGTGCATACAAAAACAATTAGTAAGAATTTTTGTTCTTTTATTTCTTTACCTTACTCACATCGGTTCTCGGTTGAAAGCATGCATACCAAACTATTCATTTCTCGGGAAAATTTATTTCCAATTAACCCCCTCAAGGCGGCAAACAGCGGTCTCTGAGGCTAGGTAGGGGAACCCTCAAGTGACAGACCGGTGTCCTTGAGGCTAGGTAGGGGACCCTTCAGGACCCAAACAGGTGTCCTGAGGCTAGGTAGGCCTCTGCTCTGCTCTTTTCAGGTTTTCTTATATCGTTTCAGGCGGGCGCGACGCGACGGTATTATATTATATTATATTATTATATTATATTTATCATTTGAGGAATCAAGTTGAGGAATAGTTGAAGAAGCATTTGTCTCGTACATTTGTGGATTCATTTGAGGACTCATATGAGGACTCACTTGGGGAATCAATTTGACGGATCGCTTGAGGAATCACTTGCGGACTCATTTGAGGAATCAGTTGATGACTCACTTGACTTCTAAGCATCACTAATCACGCGACAATTTGAGAAAGTACGCGACTTTTAAATTTAATGAATAAAGACGTTATTTAACGAAGGCTTAGTCTCTAGCGCAGACGAGGATACGTTCGAATCTAAATCTGCACTCATAACCATCATTCTTGTCTCAAACACTGTCCATCACGGCCGTCAATGCGTCGGAATATGTTCTTTTCAGGGCATTCACTGCAACTAAAGCAGGACATTGAAATTGTGATTCACAAAATCCCCTTATTCTTCCTATAATAAGTGGAGATTTGAATTGCAAACAGATGCTGCTTCAAATGATGACTGAAACCGGCTTAGTCAAAACTTAGTAGTTCGGTAAGGAGCATCATTTTGAAGCACTTGTTCTATCGGAGCGCGTTTCTTGGAAAACGAAAAATTATACATCAAATGAAAGAAAACTTATAGCCCTTGTCAAAATAGAGATCTTGGCATTAAATGTGGGTCAAAGTTCAATCAGAAAAAGACGAAGCTTACTATCACTAGTGTGAGAAGCTTATTTTGATATCAAGTCCGACTTTCGTTTGATTGAGTTTTTGCCTGTCTTAAGAAAAGGAAATTGGTACAGAGACCACAGAAACCGATTCAAAAATTTATCTCAAGCCACAAGAAACCTTGTATTTAAAGGCGTTTTTTTTTTTTTTCTTCAAAATTCTATACGTTGAAATGGGGGAACAACTATCCCGAAGTTCCCATCATTCGACAGACCATACAATTTTCTTCAAATGTCCTTCAGATCACTTGGACCTCGAACGCAGAATTCCCGAGATATACGCCATCAAACTTAACTTCTACGATTTCACTCATTTCACTCACTTCGTAGCTCAAATTCTGAGTTGAACTCAATTGATTTTCATCCAGCTTTATTTCACACCAGGAACGATTTCGAATTCAACTGTAAGCTTATTCTGTCAGAAGCCTTGTCTCGTCTATCTTGACAACAATACCGGCAGCAAAATTAAACGCCCGAGTTCCCTTGTTAATGACCGCCCCTCAAAGGGTTAAATGGCAAAGGACAAGCCTTTATTTGAGTACTTGAATCAATCCTTCCTTCTAAATTATTTGCTTTAAAATTTCTTGGTGAACCTGCTGCACTCCAGCTGCCAAAATAATTTCCCATTCACTTCCAATTTAAATCGCCAAATCGGTTGACGCACCTTTGGCTGAGATCTGTTAGAGGGAAGAGTGTGAATTTACTAGGGAAAGTCCCAAAGATAGAGGGATGTGATTTAAATAGAACAGGGTACGTTCTCTGTTGGGAGTTTCATGGGAAAAACACTTTGAGCCAAAATCTGTGCAAAACGTTCACTGATGCACTCTAAGTCCGTCTAAATGGCTCTGGGGGCAGTTAACACTTCGGAGATCTGCCAGATTTAACACCCGTGTCTTAGATGAGGATTCTGTATTGGGCAGCGACTGCTGCAGAGACAGTGAGCGTGATGAAAGCGACAACGACTAAAATAATGACAACCATATCGCAGATAGACTTAGAGCATGCACACACTAGAAGGAATGGCCGCCAAGACTTTGAAAATTCAATCACTTTGAAAGAACTCTGTGTGCTGTAAAATTGTGCAGAGAGAATAGAGTGGGAAACAAAGTCACTGTGGGTGATGGATGATGGATGTACGGAAAGATCGGGAAAACGGAGGCATAAACCCTTTGATAACAAATCCAAGGATCTGGGGATAGTGACAAGAAGGAGGCAAACAAACATTCGGTTACGTCGAAGCCAAATATATCGGTGAAGGCATTCTCAAAGCAAAAGTATGATGACGGCAACGGGGACTCTCGAATGGGATGCAAGCAGCTTTCACAGGTGTCATTCGCTTGCAGTCATGATTGGAGATCGGAAATCAAGGGCAAGGTCAGAGTCATGAAGGTGATAAAGAGAGAAAAGGACTGTTCCTGGGGTAGCGCGAGTGCATCAAATCAAAGAAAATACTTAGGACGGGTGATGCTTGAGGTTCAGGTTCACTCCGGAGTGTAGCGCCGCAAGAAGAAGGTTGAAATTCCAAAAATATCGTGCCAGAGCTCTGTGCAGGAATCACGGACATTCCACAGAGACAAAAAAGCTGTACTAAGCTGCATTTCTTTCACATAAAGTCCGCAGACACGACTTTGAGAGACTGAATAAGATCGGGATGGACTTGAAGCCGAAGTAGCATTCTGAAAAAAAAAAAAACACTTTCGAGGGAACAGTCAGTCTTAACCGCACCGCGGTAGCAAGCTAAAGTGGCACCCAATTGCCTACAGAGTTCTTCATCCCTAAGACGATTTCGTACAACGTCATCGTCATCATTGCTCAGAGAAGTATACCCAGTCATTCCACTGCGAGTAGCCTTCGGTGTCCGAATTCAAGGCACAGAGCGAGTCGAAGGTATAAATGGAGAAAGTTTCTGTGACTTGTGCCACATTCTGTGACTTGTGCCAAATTTGTTCGATCTTAGTAGACTGTTCACATCACCTCCGTCAAGATTCCGATACTTGCGGCCCCTCGACAATATATACATACGACAATATGTACATCCTCTTAAGATAATCGTTTCTTACACCAATTTGCCCCTTTCTCAATCTTGGTAATATTTCATCACGAAATGTTTAATGCTGTAAGCAGTTTAGAACGTTTAGAACTAGAACATGGTCAGGTTTCCTTAGACATCTAATAAAAGTTGACCGTTGCCCTGTTGGTCAACTGGATCAGATTCATTTAAAGCCTGCAAATGACCAGCTACTTTAAAATTGCACAGCACAGTTTGAAGTGCTTTTTCATTTCATCCACAACAGAAACCCTGATGTTGAGTTTTGTGAGAGACACTCCAGAGTCCGGCACTGCAGAGCTGCTTGCTGTTGGTAAGAAACAAACTACAGCGTTTTACTTGACCCACGACAGTGCCTTACAAATGATCTTCTCTTCTACCAGGAACAGGTACAGTGGTTTGAGAGTCAGATCCATTAATGTTTCAGAGTGAATTCATCTGCTTACAATCTCCTCCAGATGAAGATGAAAGCCTTTATTGCCTCCCAGCCAGAGTGTGCGATTCGGAATTCATATTGTGAAACTTTTATCCAAAATATGGGTGCTGTATACTTTCAAGCGCGATACTGACCAATAGCCAAAGGTCCGAAGACCGAAGAGCAGAATTTGATCCTAGATTCCGACTCACAAGGTCCAGAGGAGGTAAATTAAGGATGACATCTAAAGCATTCGTGGATGTTATCTTCAGGAGACCATTTATACAAATTAAAGCTAAATGTTGGACTTTCCTGGCTGGGTTAAGGTAGGAAGCTGTGTCCTATGCAAAACTAGATTTCCGTACCATTAACAGGAAAAGGCCTACTCGCAGCGGTATTGAAAGACGTCCACTCAAAGTCATCATCTGCAACCGACAGACTGGACAACTAGACAATTTTCTGTTGTCTAAATTGTAGCCAAAAACAATTAAGACAAAGCTTCTCCTACACATCTAGCATTGCAGCAACCCATAGCTCCAAGTGAGTTTCCTTCATCTAAGACTGACTTCTGTCAATCTATGTGCCATTTGAAAATTTAAATTTCTGTTGAAAGTAGTAATCAAACAATCCCCCTCCCTAACAAATAGCCGACACAAGTGATTTGTTGCGAATCGCATATCGAATCAAATCAATCGGCTCATTGTTTAAGGCCTCCCACACACTTGAGCGCCCAGAAGCGATTCCTATGACAACGGTGGCGGAGCGGCGTGACCTGATTACCCCTGCGGTCGGCACATTTCCTCCCCAAAGCCACAGCTGCCCGATGCAGTTCTCACTCACGTGTCCATGCATAGCGCTAATTGGAGTGTTCAACGCAAATGTGTCTCAGCGGAAAATATTCCACTAATCGCTCTGCAATTAGTGTTCCTCGAAATAATCCTCGGGGCGTAAGTGCCAACGGATAGCGGGCGAATTTCTGTCGGGAGGCAGTGGAAATAATTGGAAATCGTTGCGCAACCACGTTCGACAGTCATCTGCCAATGGGGGGGAGGGGGGCACTCTCCAACAAACCATTTAGAGTGTAAATCAGTCTGGTGTCTGATGGGTGTGGGGGGAACTGCAACGCATGCTGCCAAGGGCATCGCATGGGGGAACCGTTTGTATGTCAAAGCGAACCACTGACATCCGGTAAATGCGAAGCAGATTCCATTGGTTTAGGAGTCTCCTGGAGGATGATGATTGATTGGTTTCCTCTCAGTGGAGGGGGCAAGATTATCCGAATCTGGATGCAGCCGCCCTTGACGACGCCCTTGTAGAGGACCAGGTTCATCCGCAGCAAGGAACAGCGGCGGCAGCTTTGGGTTTCATTCCATTTCAGTTAAATGAGAGGGCAATCCACTGGTGCCCTAAGGCAAGGAGGATGTGGGGGGGTGGGGGCTTATATCAAACATTAGAGACTTCCACTTGAATTCCGAGGAACACATGCAGGGTACTCGTCGTCGGCGGAGGACTCTGATGGCAGCTGCAAAACTCCGAAGAGGCGACGCAATTAGGAGTTCTTCGAAATTGTGTATCTCGACATGTGATACACGCTGTTGGTGGGGGGAGGTAGGAGTAAAGGGAATGGAACCATACAACGGAGTAGATTGATATCGTTGTCAAAGGACAAGGTGAAATGCTGGCAGTCGTCTCAACTTATCCTCTTCTCTTGGTCTCCGCTGAAGGGCACAAGGACATTTTTGTTTTTCTGCTGAAAGTTACGAGCATCTCTGATAAAGATATTGATGCGCACGTGACTCTATTGGAAATTGTAACAAATTTGAAATTCTCTTTAAATCACAAACCTTGCGGGGGGCCGATTCAGAGAATTTAATGCAGTAATTGGTTATTTCAATTTTGAGAAGCTGTCAAAGGGATGTGGGTAAGGATTGAATAGGTTCTTGGTAATTTTTTCTCCACGTCAATGATTCACTATTTCAGAGAAGCATTCTACTCCTGAAGACTGTGGGGAGATCGATTTTTTCTTGGAACAAATTTGATGTGTCTGCTTCGGCTAGGATATGGATAGTCTTTGAAAGAAATCCTTAAGTTCACACGGCGATGTTTGGGATGTTGTGGGGCTTTTACGTGTGAGTCAGGAGGTGAAATCTCTTTGAGAAAAGTTGACGGAAGAGTATGCCACGTCAATCCTGGAATGCTTCCTTGGGGTAATCCTAGCACGCAGGATGTGGGCTTAAAATACGCAGGGTCCAAGAGGAAATCGACCGTCATTCTTCTAAGTCTTTTTCAACCACCTCAAGGTATTGTAGTTCCCCCGAATTTAGGGAGAATTGCCAAGAGACGATGCATGCTCCTCCATTGGTACAACCTTAAATTCCCCTTTCATCATCAGCTTATGTTGATGGTCGCTCTGAGTGTGTATCGTCTTCGACGGTCTCTCCATCAAACTTCATCAATTTGGAGCCTTGATGAACTTCTGTTTTTGATAGAGCTCACTGTCCAGAGGGTTTTTGCAACTTTTTGGCGGCAGCAATTTCAGAAAAGTTGCCAACATTACAAAAAATGAAACCTTTACTTTAATCTGCTTACTTTTATTATCTTATTATCTCAAACACTAAGTTTTAATTTGACGTGAAATTCGGCATAAATGTTAGTGACTCTGGTCAACCTGAAGATGTTCCTATTGGAGTCCTTAAAAAATTAAATTAAAATATTTACTCAGGGTTGAGGGGTGGGGTCCCTCCAATGAAACGCCTAAAATTCCAAAAACTCAATCTCGCAAGACACCGAGGAACTTGTCAGGGGAGCACATATGAGGAAGCATGCTGCACCTCTTCAGCCTCCCTTTTAGGAGGTGGCGCTAAATTCGTTAAGTTCCAACTTTCCTCACATCCATGCATCACAGGAGTGTTCTTTCATCGCCACGGAAGCCTTCACCAGACAGTAAGAAATCTGAAAATCTGCGCTGTTCTTAGGATTCTTTATAGTTGTGTGCTGACTTCTCCAGGGACGTAGCTCAATGACCCACCTTCTGTCGGGCTCTGACATATCTGGAACTTCAAAACTTCACAGAGCTCAATTATTGAATCTGAGCACAGCGAAGGCGATCGAAAACTCGAAAAAATTAGCTTTGCTTGAGGTGGACAAGTCAGTGAATCAGGTATAGGCGGCATGGTGACCCCCACTGATTAGCCACATATTTAGCAAACTTCCACTAACCGCGATACATGTCTATGGGCAAGCACTTACTTTTCTTTAAAACATCTACAGACTTGGAATGTTTTTTTGAGCTGCTCTATGTCTCCTTGTGAAATGGACGCAAGGCCGTTTTTCAAAGTAAGCGACAACAGAAGACTTAACACCTCTTTTTGCACTTTGTCGTGGATCTTCCAGGCGGAAACGTTTTCGATCCTAATGGTTACAGGCTATATTGAGAAGAATAAGTGGAAGGGGCGCAGTATCTGTGTCTGTAGCGACAGCCAAACTGTGCTTGAGGCCTTACTCAACCCTTTAGCCACTTCCAAGTTAGTACGGGAATGCAAATCTTCCTTCAATTTGGTCGGCAGGCTTAATTTGCTGAGACTTGTCTGTACCCCTGGACACCACGGAATTGCATATGTGAAACGGGATTGCCGATGAACTTGCTAGGCAAGGATTAAAAGAGGCATTCGTACCACCCGAACCCACCTTGGGACTACCCACGTCCTTTGTTTGAGCTTCCGTCGACAGATGGGTATCTCGACAGCACAGCCAGAGATCGCATGACTCCCCAGGATGCAGGCTGACCAAGTCAATGCTCACAAATATCAGCACGAATTCCGCGGCTTTTCTGCTATATTTAGACAGGAATGACTGCAGACGACTTTTTGGCGTAAAAACGGGACACTTCACATTCGATAAGCACTTTAGTGGAATTGGGCTCAGTAATGGCATTCTACGCGACGCTTGTGGAAAGGTTGAAGACACTGCAGAGCATTTCCTCATCTGGTTGCGGCTGTTTGACGCCGACGTGCTAGGAGCTGAATACCTAGGCTCTCTACCAAAAAGAAGAGCTTGCTGGTTTTCCTCTGGAAGACCAAGAAATTACATTGAATGCAGGTTACTGCCAGCAGAAACTTTGGGGTAGTCAAGGACTTCGTCGATCTCAGCTCCGCGGTGAATAGGGACAACAACATCAGTACCGAAATCAAACGCAGAATCACTCTTGCCAATCGCTGTTTCTTTGGGCTCGAATTGAGTAATAAAGCCCTATCTCGGAAGACAATGCTTGCTTTAAATAAAACCTTGATCATCCCAGTCCTACTTTATGGCGTGGAAACCTAGACGTTACCAAAAGCGGATGAGGAAGCCCTTAGTCTTTTCGAGAGAAAAGTTTTGCGTGCGATTTTCGCTCCTGTTTGTGTTGATGGCATCTGTAGGAGAAGATTTAACGACGAACAGCTCATTGACTGTACAGCACCATGCGCCTAGTCCAGCGTTTTCGGATACAACGCTTAAGATGGCTAGGCCATGTAGGGCCAATGGACAGAAGGACCACAACCAACTTGGAGTGCGCAACAGTGCGGCAGCTGGCGAAAGACGGTGCTGGCTGGAGAGGCATGTTGGATGAGGCCCAGGTCCACCCCGGAATGTAGCGTCAAAGCGTTCCAGAGCAGCGGTTTCCAACCTTCAACAGAACAAGAAAACACAGCATCTTTAAGATCTTTGAAAAATATGGCACAGCTTGACTGTAGCTAAAGACGCGGATACTTCGCCCCGTCCACCTATTCTTCACAATAAAGTCCGTAGCCCTTGGGATCGCAAAAGTCTCCGCCCGAAAGACTGACGCGAAGTTACCTAGAGAGATGCGACGTCTAATGTTATTGTCCCAGCTCCAGATCCCCCCATCGTCTGGGAACCGTCCGAAAAAATCCCTTCCCGGCTCAGTTTCTGGCCAGAAGCAGTCCTGGACACGGGAAAAGTCGATTTTGTAAGAAAGACGCAGCTGGATTGTTGGCATCCTCTCATCAGATGGCATGTCCATGAGACTAGTGTCGTAGGAAATGCGGTGCTCGAGATCATCAAAGCTCTAGTGCGAGTTGAATAAAAGACCATGGCGTTGATTGCGCATCTCATTATATGGATGTCAAGGGGAGGAAGAGAGAAGCAGTGCATCAAGAGCAGAGCCAGGCGAGCTAGGGAAGGCTGCCCTGTGCAGCCGTGCAGCCAGTTCGTTGAAGCTTGGTGAAAGCAGTAGTCACGTAGCACTTCACTCAATAAGTCCCGGGATATATAGGGGGCGCCACTAGCAAAAAAAACTAATCTTAAGATGAAATGATTTTTGTAAGTGGCGCCCCCTATGTGTCCCTTGACATATTGAGTGATCTGTTACTTGCAAGATGGCCTATTCCACTAGACGGCTGATGCGTAGGAAACAAGAGGTCTGCAGTGTATGTTTGATATCTTTTTGCAACGTCCTTAATTTGCACAAATAATTGATGAGTGTTAAATTTGTACAAATTGTGCACAAAATACAATCGAAGTGAATCATCATTAAAATGCTTGTAAAAGTAGTTGACACCCCCGCTTTTCGAATCGCAATAAATTCCAAGAAACACGAGCTTGTCCTTCACAACGAAACATAACCCGAAATTAGCATCCGAACCCCAAACAAAATTCTAAATCTCCATTTCAAATCACAGTCTAAAGACATTTTTTGCTCGAAGTTCAAAATTGTAATGCAACTCCAAATAAAGAGATTAGAGATACCGCCAACATTCCTTGCAATTTATGGAACTCATCACGTTCCCATTCCCTGGGATTTTGCAAAGTTCCAAATTCTCATCAAAATTGAAAGGCCACGAGTCCCCAGCAACTATCGCCGACAATCGTGCCTTTTAGAAATTCATTTGAAATCATTTTCGCCGCACCCCCAAAAGCCACTCGAGGTTAAACGTCCGACATTTACATCCCACAACGTCTACCATCGGCCCCCCCTCGCCATCATCGCACTAGAGGATTCAAAGCTTATCCGATTGTCCCTCCAGGCAACTTGTATCGGTGAAAGCATCTGCAAGCGGAATGATGGCCCCCCCTCCCAAACGATGCCGAACATCTGTTGCGTGCCGATAAAGCCTCGAAAATTGCAATATTCCACAGTCTCTCGTGGAAACATGTTCATTCGTTGACTCACCTGACAACGGCCACCGGCCTCGTGTTGCCGGACACCCTGTCTGCTCACGTCTCCGCCTCCATCGCCGGAATGCCGGTCAAATTATTTTTGGCCAACTCACTTATCAGCGCCGAGATGTAGATGGAATTCAATCCCGCATAGCAGGTGGGCGTGCTCGTGCATGTCCTTCCTCAGCGGCGAGGCCTGGGACCGTGTGCGCTTCATAAATTCGATTCGCATCGGCGATAAATCGCAACGCGATGCTGAAACCGAAGACTCATTCCAAGCGGCCACCCGCACACCGCCCACCCACCCACAGCAGGCAGACGAATAGTTCTACACTGCGTTCCGAGAGCAATCAAATCACACGGGAGGGCGCGCTTGTGTGCCTACGAGTCTCTCCTCCACTCGATGCTGGCCTGGTGGTGGAAAAAAAAATGTTTCGTGACAGACAGATGGATGTGCGTGGCGAAATATCCCGTGTCACGGCACAGGACACGGCGGCTGCTTTATCCTGGAGCACACAAAGAAAATTCAAATACCCCCGACATTCACAATTCACTTCCCTCCGACAGTTGTGCCTGCTCCTGGAATCTGGGAAGCCTAGTACGCACTCAGGTGTGAACAGGAGGCGGTCAAATTACGACCGGCGGGAGGCAGGAGATGCTCTTGCAGGATGACACGAAAATAGATATTCATGTTCCAGAAATAGAAGCACAAAGCAATTTACAAATTACTCCAGCCACCGACAACGGCCGAGGAGGCGGACCCGCAGTCCTGGACTTCCGGACGACGTTTCGGTGCTGTTTCATTTGCGTAATGAGTTCCCTTTGGCATTCACTTGGGCAGGTACGTTGTTTCGAGCGGTTTATGAAGGCGAAGCCGAACAGGCCACATGCCAAGTGGAAGCAAATGGCTATCGCCTAGTGACTGCTGCAGACGCCGGGGACGTGGGCGGATGTGCAAGTGGGAGCTAGGTGTGCTACAGTGGGGTGGAAGAAATTTGTATCAAGAGAGAAATTATCCTCATCCTCATCCGCATCCTCATCCTCATCCTCATCCTCATCCTCATCCTCATCCTCATCCTCATCCTCATCCTCATCCTCATCCTCATCCTCATCCTCATCCTCATCCTCATCCTCATCCTCATCCTCATCCTCATCCTCATCCTCATCCTCATCCTCATCCTCATCCTCATCCTCATCCTCTCGTCCTCATCCTCATCCTCTCGTCCTCATCCTCATCCTCATCCTCATCCTCATCCTCATCCTCATCCTCATCCTCATCCTCATCCTCATCCTCATCCTCATCCATCATCGTCATCAGGATCAGCCGGTTTCAGTCAACTTTCAAAAGTCCCAGGCATCACCGTTAAGTACAACGACCCCTTTGTTTCGCCCACAACCTGTTGGAAATTCAGCATTTTTCACAAACATCGAATTTCATTCCGTTCTGCCCCGAGAATTCCGGCAGAAAGAGGTAATTTTGTTTTTGGGCGAGCAATTTCGTTCAATTTTCGTTGACGTAGCGCTCGTCTTCTCTCTGCCGTGTGCGGGTGCTGTCTGCCCCACTCTCGTCCGCGCCCGCCGACTAGCCCGGCGGAAGGATGTGTTTTCGGGGTCTGTCGATGCCAAGATTCATCTTTATTGGAAAATGGAAATTTCATCACAACCTCAATTGCTATAAATGAGTCTTTATGGTTGGTGCTTCATCTCTGTGCTTCTTTGACGGCGACGACGGGGTGGATGCTTGGTTGGAGGGTGCTCTCTTTTCGGCTTCAGGGGGCGGTGGTCTTTGAATGCAGCCACATGTTGAATGGAAAGGGAATTCAGTTCGCAAATGGATTGCACTGGGATTTGAGTAATTCAACCACGGAGCTCTGTTAACGTTTTGCGGGTAAGCTCTCCGTCCCACCACCCCTCCCACACACATATTTGTTCTCTTCGCTTAATCACTGCGGCTACTAATTGCTGTTGAGAGAGATTCTTTAAGGGTGAGATGGGCATTTGATGTTCAACTACAACAGGTACCTCTACTGGATCCAGTTGTGGGGTGGGAGGGTGTTGAAACTTTTCGGTTTTCTTTTATGTACGTGTGACGGTTCTCCTTTTACAAGGGTTTTCTTCTCATTTCCCCGAGGCGTCAATCAGGTAATTGGATTTGTGGCTGCAGAAGTTTGACCAATGGCGCATTTTTGTTCAGAGCTATTACGGTGGAATGGATGTGCAATCTTATAGATCATCCATCTTGCTAAGCACAGAAAGCAATTGCTCCCCCGATGTTATGTCACTTTCAGGGGAGTTTCTTCTAGTTTCATGAGTTGAATGCGTCATTCCTTTGAATTCCAGCTTTTAATCGAGCTAATAGTCCACACATGTAGATCAAGTTGACCCGTTCTAGTTCATTCACCCCCTTAAATAGGAGTTTCGACGGCATGTTGGCCGGATTCCAACAGTTGATAGACTCGGGAATACGTTGTTTCAGGCTAGTGATAGTTGCGGATGATGGTGTGGTGTGCTCTTAAGAGAGACTTTAGCCTGAGCTGGGAAGCAGGGTCCTATATGGCTCACCCGGCCAATTTATTTCTTGGGCAACTTACGGGCCCTGCATATTGTGCGACATTGTGAATACTACTTCAGGTAAGTGGCGATGTAGTCATGCCAGAGTCGACCATCCTGTCTCTGCAGAGGTTCTCATGGTTACCTTGACTTCATGAGGAAAAGAATTCTTTTCACCTTTAAGAAAGGCAATGGGTAAACGCTGACGACTTGGAGGTTTTGACTCTGAATGAGCCAAGAGATGCCATCGACTAGCTATACCTTCGAGAATGGTGGGATAGGTGGGACGCTTATAAAAAAAAACAGACGCTACTAAACGCGAGAGGAAGCCCTTCGTCTTTTTGATAGCAAAGATCTGCGTTAGATTTTTGGTCCTGTTTGCGTTGATTGCGTCTGGAGGAGAAGATTCAACGACGATTTCTATAGGCTGTACGACGGTACGCGCCTGCTTAAGCATCTTTGGATACAACGCTTAATATGGCTAGTCCATGAATCAACACTGCTCTTTGAATCCGAGCCATTAGGGCAACGCAACAAATTACGACGTAAGCTGAGGTGGCGCACACAAGTGGAGAATGACCTCAAGCAACTTGGAGTGCGCATTTGGAGGCAGCTGGCGAGAAATTGTGCTTAATGGAGAGGCATGGTTGAGGCAATGGTTGAGGCAATGGTTGAGGCCCAGGTCCACTCCGGACTATTGAGCCAGTAAAAGAAGAAAAAATGCGACGCTTGCGAAAATGGTGAAGCGACTTTTAGTTTCCTCCGAGATGGGTCACTTATGTAATTCGTTGGTCTTCCCAAACTCAGCGTGCATACATATCTACCAGCTTACAGGAGGCTCTTGTGGTCACCGGGGCGTAGTAGGTTAGTGCGTGTACCCACCCGCCGAATGGTTAGGTTCAATTCCCGGACTAAACACCTTATTGTTGCAAGAGACTCTTGCTTGAACTCCCTTCTCTTCAGGCGGTCCCTAAGTAGATCAGAGACATGCGGAATGGTTAGACGTATTATGTTCATTTTACAATGACATTCGGGACCTCGGACTGATAGGACTTACAATGTAAGTTGTCCCCATACAAAAAAATACAGAGGAACTTTGGAGTGGAAGTCTTTTGCAGATGTCGAGTTAGAATGACTCCTGCCCTTGTGACAGCTCGCAGCTAGGTCGAATTGGCATCGATCCTGGGTGTAATGGAACCCAGAAAAGTAGGTGCGCAGCTTTACCGGAACCAGAAACTATATTCTGGTACATTGGAAGATCAGGAGCCCGTGAAGCTTAGTTTCAGCTTGGGCGTGCAGTTGTTCCCCTTGTGGGAGTAACGTGTGGATGATGTGACTTTAACCCAAGTCGCAGGGAGAATTAGGTGTAATTCACATTCATGTGGGCCGAATTGGGTCGTATGGAGCGATAGGAAATTAAATTCCGGCTTGATATGGATGGGTGCTGTGCCCCACAGAACAGCATAGCAAAATCCATGCAGAGGGTTAGAAAGCTTCGTTAGGATTCAACCTTCAATTCTATAATGCAGGAATGACCAAAGAAAAATTCCCTTCTACGATGATTTCTGGCCATTTTAGTTGGATTTGAGGTTTAGTAGTAGTAGTTTAGTAGTTAATGAGGCATACACTTTGGCAAAGCGGGCTAATCTGGAATGAGTCAGTTCCTATTAAGCTAAGGGGAATGTGAAGTGATTTCAAAAGAGGATTCGATCATCTTGAACAAATGCGCGTTCCCCGTTTAACCAATGCGACAAGAAGACCGACAAAAGTTCTCCAAACCTCCACGACTTCAGAGCTGCTGAAAAGAGAGCATATGAGGGAGTGGTATGTACATATCAAAGTTCTGGATTCTCAAGACCGGGTGGAAGTTTTTACTTGCTGCTGTGTAGGACTCAAGCAGCTGCGGTGGAATCTAAATGTTTTTTTCCGACTGGAACTTTGCGGAGCAATTATGTTGGCTACTCCACTTAACTAAACAGCACCAGCTTTTGGATGGGCTGACGTAAAGCAATACTTGTAGACCGACTTGACACATAACACAACTAAATATGCCACATTCGTCAGCTACCGAGGTACAGAGTTTCAGCGACTTCTAAAAGCCCAAAGTTTCAAACACATTTCAGGCTAACCCTGCCAACATTGCATTGCCATCAGTCTTATTGACCAATACGCTATATAGGACAAGGTCAAAAATTCTCCACAATTCACTCAACCTAAAGAACTTGACCACTGATGAGAAAAACTAAGATTTAAAAACGCACTTGGCCAAACTCCCAAAGTTAACAATTTTAAAAGGAACGTACTGTCGACCCTGTGTTAGCTTTTCTCGAAGACGATCCTGGTCCTTAATGTATAGCGCATTGACCCGGGTGGAACCGCAAGCTATTGAGGTGGAAATAATCAAAACCCTACAAGTGATTGGTTGCAGGAGACATCACATCAAAGATACCAACTCCTTTTTGCAGTTTCATAGCGAGGATTTCTGTTGTCAAAGGCACTGGAATGATTTCTCAGACAAATTGTTCTTGTCTCGCAGACCATTCCGGCTTCCGAGCAGTCTTCTGTTTTCGATCCATCACTAAAAATGGTGTTGCCCTTGCTGAAGTTCGACATTTTTTTAATCTGTCTGTCGCGTACTTGAATAAAGGGTGATTCATCGTTAGGTTTAGTTTATAATGAGAAATAAAAGACGTAAGCTTAAAAGCGAATCTAAGATTGTTACTATGGGTTGAACGAACAATGCATGACATTGCCATGTCAAAAATTACATCATATCAATGTTGGGCACGTCTTCGGTGGTCCATTTATAAGGTTAAATTTTAAACGACTTGTTGGAACATAGAGAGGACTACGAGAAAGGTTGGCTTTCAAATCGCCAATTATAGCTGACTTTTTCCTACAGATCTGGGACTTTAAACATGCCCAGAGAAAATAGCCCAAAAGTGTAATATCACATGTCCCGGCAGAAAACGGCAAAACGTAAAATTTAGCGCTCCATGAAATTACTTCTTAACAAGTCCATTATTTCACACGCTCTATGGCTCGACGCACCGTCTCGTTGATATCAGAGCCCACTGAGACCAGAAGGACATAGTCCGTTAACATGGCGCAAAACGTTTACCATTGATGCTATCACTCTGATTCGCCTTGTCATAACGCCAGCCAATAACCCTCACCATACCGTTGTTTTAAATTGATGTAAGGATGGATCCTGGTACTCCTTTAATTGCTCTTCCGCTCAAATGCGGCACTTTTGTCTACTAACGTCTCCATTGAGCCAGAAATTAGCTGCATCAAATTCATGACAATAACACAAATATGATTTTTCTAAGTACCCTGATTTTCTTAAGACAGCTAAACGATTAGAAGATTCTTTTGTGGTGTGAGTCTCTCCCCGATAACTTGCCAAACAATACCGAACAAAAATGACAAGCTACTTTGATATGAGTCGCACGCTGCCTGTCACAAAATCGTTTTGAAAATCAAACCTCACACTGAACAAACCCCATACAATCGCTAACTTTGCAGAAGTACCCTTTTTCAGAGCGAAATATGTCCCGTTTGTAGCAGCCGTCAAACACTTCCCAACAGTAGCCTGAAATCAGGCACAAACGTCAACATCCTGCTCGACAAGCACTTAAGGACTTGAAACATCATCCCCTGCATCGATTTTCTTTCAACAACTTTATTTTCACGCCAAATTCTTCCCCCTCTCCGAACAACGCAATCGTTTTCATAAGCAGCCACAGCATTCTTTTCTGAAAGCATAACCTTTAATCCAGCCCCAAAATGCCATCGAACCCACGTGCGAGGCATCAATTCCGACCAGCCGATGCCTTGAATTGAGATTACTCGTATGAGTGCGCTCCTCTCCCAATCAGAGATTGTTGAAACTTCCGTCTGACTGAGCTCAGCTTTTGCATACACAACTCAATCGACACCGTCACCCCCTTCAACCCCTCAGCCAATTGTTCGGCAAACAAACTCCACGCCCCACCTCCACCTGCTGCAAAGGCTTCCTTCGTGCTTGCTTAAGCGTTTTGTTTGTGTTTCTGCCTGCCTTGCAGCTGTGAAACGGTGTTAACTTCACTTCACCGAGCCCACTCAGAGCGCGCAGCCTGGATATCGCCTTACGCTCTCAATTTACAAGCGACTTAACGGAGACTTACAAAGTGTCACCTCTCCCGGCCCCAACTACCCGGCAGCGTGCTCCTCGGTCGGTTGGCGTTTTATTGCCGTAATTTCGAAAAGCGAAACACGGTCCCCAGAAAATATCTGATCTCATTATTATTTGGCTATTACACTGGGAGTGGGGCACTTCACCCAGCAACCCCATCTGGGGGTGGGCTTGTCGCTCTCTGCTCGTCGCTCATAAGCAAAATAAAGCAAAGTGCGTGTTACACCGCCGATTGAGCACAAAGGCGCCGGGAATGACGTCCTCATCACCGTGGAATATTGCCACCATTTGCAGTACATTGTGTTCCTCTTCGTTCATCGCCGTCGTCAGTGTCGTCGCAAAAAGGACACGCCAACGGGGAGGGAGCCTCCCCAACGGCAAGGGTGCCATTTGAGGAGTGAATGTGAATTAATTACGAATTATACGAGTGCGTAATGAGATGCGATGATTACACCCGTGCCGATTACATTAAGGCGATGGTTACATCCTTGAGTACATTTGGAATCTACATTATTGGTCGTCAGGGCTGAAATGGAAGATGAAATGTTTCCTGCGGTCTCTCTGTTATCCACTCTCGCATCGTGGGGCTGTGATGCCCGGAACGCGCCTAATGGGTTGAGGTGAGCAAAATTGTTTCCGCCGGAGAGGGAAAAATGTGCGAATGTCCCTGCGGAGCATTTCATCTCCCCCTGCCCCCCGCCGTATATTGTTGGCCGAAGACAAATGGACGTGGCTTCCTAGGGCTGTGCGCAATTTAGCAGCTCTGAGACGCTTGGCAGGACGACTGATGACTCGTGGATTGTGTAGGTGACCTTCGAAGTGTTCGTTCACGAGATGACTCCTGGGCAAGTGAAGCCAATTGCTCGGTAAATCGGATTATGATGGTGGATGCCGCTCTGAGAGATGTTTTCATCCGGGGGTGGATGAGTAAATGGATTTTGTGGCAGTCAGTTGCTCGTTCTTCAGTCTTCAGTCTTCAGTCTTCAGTCTTCAGTCTTCAGTCTTCAGTCTTCAGTCTTCAGTCTTCAGTCTTCAGTCTTCAGTCTTCAGTCTTCAGTCTTCAGTCTTCAGTCTTCAGTCTTCAGTCTTCAGTCTTCAGTCTTCAGTCTTCAGTCTTCAGTCTTCAGTCTTCAGTCTTCAGTCTTCAGTCTTCAGTCTTCAGTCTTCAGTCTTCAGTCTTCAGTCTTCAGTCTTCAGTCTTCAGTCTTCAGTCTTCAGTCTTCAGTCTTCAGTCTTCAGTCTTCAGTCTTCAGTCTTCAGTCTTCAGTCTTCAGTCTTCAGTCTTCAGTCTTCAGTCTTCAGTCTTCAGTCTTCAGTCTTCAGTCTTCAGTCTTCAGTCTTCAGTCTTCAGTCTTCAGTCTTCAGTCTTCAGTCTTCAGTCTTCAGTCTTCAGTCTTCAGTCTTCAGTCTTCAGTCTTCAGTCTTCAGTCTTCAGTCTTCAGTCTTCAGTCTTCAGTCTTCAGTCTTCAGTCTTCAGTCTTCAGTCTTCAGTCTTCAGTCTTCAGTCTTCAGTCTTCAGTCTTCAGTCTTCAGTCTTCAGTCTTCAGTCTTCAGTCTTCAGTCTTCAGTCTTCAGTCTTCAGTCTTCAGTCTTCAGTCTTCAGTCTTCAGTCTTCAGTCTTCAGTCTTCAGTCTTCAGTCTTCAGTCTTCAGTCGTCAGTCGTCAGTCGTCAGTCTTCAGTCTTCAGTCTTTAGTCTTCAGTCTTCAGTCTTCAGTCTTCAGTCTTCAGTCTTCAGTCTTCAGTCTTCAGTCTTCAGTCTTCAGTCTTCAGTCTTCAGTCTTCAGTCTTCAGTCTTCAGTCTTCAGTCTTCAGTCTTCAGTCTTCAGTCTTCAGTCTTCAGTCTTCAGTCTTCAGTCTTCAGTCCTCAGTCTTCAGTCTTCAGTCTTCAGTCTTCAGTCTTCAGTCTTCAGTCTTCAGTCTTCAGTCTTCAGTCTTCAGTCTTCAGTCTTCAGTCTTCAGTCTTCAGTCTTCAGTCTTCAGTCTTCAGTCTTCAGTCTTCAGTCTTCAGTCTTCAGTCTTCAGTCTTCAGTCTTCAGTCTTCAGTCTTCAGTCTTCAGTCTTCAGTCTTCAGTCTTCAGTCTTCAGTCTTCAGTCTTCAGTCTTCAGTCTTCAGTCTTCAGTCTTCAGTCTTCAGTCTTCAGTCTTCAGTCTTCAGTCTTCAGTCTTCAGTCTTCAGTCTTCAGTCTTCAGTCTTCAGTCTTCAGTCTTCAGTCTTCAGTCTTCAGTCTTCAGTCTTCAGTCTTCAGTCTTCAGTCTTCAGTCTTCAGTCTTCAGTCTTCAGTCTTCAGTCTTCAGTCTTCAGTCTTCAGTCTTCAGTCTTCAGTCTTCAGTCTTCAGTCTTCAGTCTTCAGTCTTCAGTCTTCAGTCTTCAGTCTTCAGTCTTCAGTCTTCAGTCTTCAGTCTTCAGTCTTCAGTCTTCAGTCTTCAGTCTTCAGTCTTCAGTCTTCAGTCTTCAGTCTTCAGTCTTCAGTCTTCAGTCTTCAGTCTTCAGTCTTCAGTCGTCAGTCTTCAGTCTTCAGTCTTCAGTCTTCAGTCTTCAGTCGTCAGTCGTCAGTCGTCAGTCGTCAGTCTTCAGTCTTCAGTCTTCAGTCTTCAGTCTTCAGTCGTCAGTCGTCAGTCTTCAGTCTTCAGTCTTCAGTCTTCAGTCTTCAGTCTTCAGTCTTCAGTCTTCAGTCTTCAGTCTTCAGTCTTCAGTCTTCAGTCTTCAGTCTTCAGTCTTCAGTCTTCAGTCTTCAGTCTTCAGTCTTCAGTCTTCAGTCTTCAGTCTTCAGTCTTCAGTCTTCAGTCTTCAGTCTTCAGTCTTCAGTCTTCAGTCTTCAGTCTTCAGTCTTCAGTCTTCAGTCTTCAGTCTTCAGTCTTCAGTCTTCAGTCTTCAGTCCTCAGTCTTCAGTCTTCAGTCTTCAGTCTTCAGTCTTCAGTCTTCAGTCTTCAGTCTTCAGTCTTCAGTCTTCAGTCTTCAGTCTTCAGTCTTCAGTCTTCAGTCTTCAGTCTTCAGTCTTCAGTCTTCAGTCTTCAGTCTTCAGTCTTCAGTCTTCAGTCTTCAGTCTTCAGTCTTCAGTCTTCAGTCTTCAGTCTTCAGTCTTCAGTCTTCAGTGATCCTTCCACCCTCACCATCAATCTTCTTCGCATTCCTGATGGAAGTTTGATAGATGTGCTCCATGCCTCTCCCCTCTGGCTCAACCATCAGTCAGAACAAAGAATGGAAGGGACACCATTACTTTCAGACATCCAGCAGTTCCAAGAAATTTCATCTCATCGATGGTATCTTGACTCCCATTCGAGATTCGTTATCGCAGCACCATTTACCGTTTGCCCTGATGCTTCACTCGAGTGCCCCCCCCCCTCCACCACCCTCTAAACCGATGGCAATTCTCCGAAATTTATTGCCTCATTTTACGTCTTGCTCCCTCCGTGGTTTCGCCACCGTGTGCCAAAGTTCAAAGAGCGCAACTCTTTGACATGCCGCCATAAAATTTCTGGCCTCGTTGTGAAACACGCAGGTGCCGGCGCTCTCCAGACAAATTCCAATGAACGTCAATTAGAACACAAGTCCACCTCCCCCCACGCGTCCGGTGAACTCATTCGAATTCAATAAGGCCGCTCCAGGCCAAGACCTCTCTCCGCCGGCTACGTGTGCTTGTGCGTATGAGGGTGGATCGAACGTTTATTGTATTACTTCTACGTGTCAGCTGTCGCATATGGTACACGCCGCCTCGACTCGAGCAAATATGCAACATCGTCGAGTCCGACTATCAATTGCTGTCGACTCCATTGACGGGTCGTACTCTCGATTTGCATGTGCCCGTCGAGCGAGAAGTATGAATTTCCTCTCCGCCACGTTCGCCGCAGTTCCCCGAAAACCCCCCAAAACCCTGACAATGTAATTCTGTTGTTCGGAGGCCACAGGCCAAACCGAAACCGTACACTTCCAGTCGATACATGTCCCGTACGTGTCGGATGCTGACAAGAGCGCACCTACACGCACGCACTCCCGTTTCATTCATTCATTTCCTCGCTCCGCGCCTTGGCGGCCCTTGGGTGGTTTCATTTTTTGTTGCTTTTCAATTTCGTGTCGGAATAAATCATCGGGCTCTGGCACGGTGAAGGCCAACTTCGTGGAGGCGCTCGGATATTGGGTAGGCGCGCAGCGATATTGACAAATAGCCGATTAGAGGCGGTGGCTGGAGGATGTTTCTGCCTCGGCCTCGTCTGCGTACTGGCCCTCTTCTGGGTCGAAAATTGATGAAGAAATCAGAGAAGTCGGACAAGCAGATTTTCCGTGAAAGTTATTGCAGCGATAGTGGAGGGGGTGGAAATGATCGAAAAATTTGTTCTACAACCGGGAGCAGGGTGGTGGAAATATCAATCGAGTTAACATGAATGAGTGGGAGAAATTACAATTAAGGGGGAGCAACATTTTTGTTGCTGATCAGAATTTGGTCGCTGGCCTAAAATGTTTGGAGCAAAATTTTAAAGGGGTTTAACCTTTAATTAAGGTTCTGGTCGTCATCGGTGTGTGAAGCAGAGCGTGGAATTCAGAGGATTATCGACAAGTTTGAAATTTATCCCAAGTTCGAAAAATGATCCAAAGCTCTAAAATATCAGATTTTGGCTCAAAAATTAAGTGGAATCGTATTTTAAGATCATCCATCGATACAGTTGTCTGTATATTGACCATGCTGACATGCTGACAACAGTATTCCTTGTGGAGGCTTTAAAGTCAACTACAAAACCGTGTTTTTTTCAACCAGAGATCTGTTGGGCACAGTTAGAAACCTAGCTTCTATGAAAACCTACACGGATGGCTCCAGATCCGAAGAGGTTACTGGCTCAGGTTCTTCAGCTATGACTAGCACTACGGCTCCAGGACCATTGCAGTGTTTTGCCAGCAGAAGTCATAACTTGTGGTTACGCGTCAATGAAGTCGACAGATGGAATACTTATTGTGACTTACATAGACAGCCAAGTCCCCACTAAGGCTCTAGAAAAGTCATCAACTAGCTCAAAGATGGTGATAGATGCAACCTCGGCTTATGGTGGTTATGCTGGAAATAAAGTTATCCCGGACAATGAGAAGGCTGGCCAATTAGCAATAAGGGAGTCAGCAACTAACCGAAATGCCACACTTCAAGTTATAACATTAAAACTACCTGAAGACGCCACCGACAGCACTTAAATTTCTTTTTTGATACTCAAGGTCTCTGTGAGTTCAGACTCTCAGAAAGTTGCGAGAATTCTAGATCGATGTCCTGCACAACCCGTCGAGTTTGGCAGAAGTATTAAAACTTAACATGAAGTTTAGTTCTCGTACCTATGCACGCTCTTATATGCTGGCTAGAAATCGACGAATACGTGGTGAGTGTCGATCTCTTGGATTTTTTTTCAATATCTATCGTAGTGTTGAAGATTTAGTAAACTTAACCGGCCTTAAACCGCACTGATAAGGACCTATCAGGTTATTCACGAATGGTTTACCTCCGCCACACAAAGTGGCATAAAAGATTTTACACGCGATGTTTAGGAGATGTGGAGGGAGACTAAGTGGCTCAGCCAGTCGTATGTGGACTAAAAGGCCTACAGTGTACCTGAGAACACAACAACTCCCGATAATACACTGGTCTGGAGTGCGCTCAAGCAATTTACTGCCATCTTAACCTGATCTCAGAACACTTAAAACTAAGTTTCGACCAAATTTTTGCACCGATCAATATCTTCCACAACCCCATTAAGGAATTCATAGAATCAATGTGCATATAACAGCCATGTAGTCCCCTCAGTAGGTCCACTTTTCGATGACCTTTCAACATTTGTGACCATATATCGGCAATTACGTGGCGAATGTTGTCCTCTAAGTGGTCAATTGTATCAGGCTTATCGGTGTAGACTAGCGACTTTATACATCTCCATAGAAAGTAAATAGGCGGTGTTAAGTCCCACGATCTTGAAGGCATATTCAAGTTTGCATACGTGAAATAAAGCGCTTACCAAAGGTTTACTTTAAAAAATCAATTGTAGCACGAGCTCTCTGCCATGATGCGGCGTCTTGTTCAAACCAGACCTCTTGCAAACCATGGTTGTTCAACTGGTAATTTATAGAGCCAGTAGTCATAAGTTTATAGCGGTCACCATTTACTGTAACGTTTTTATGAGCATTGTCCAGCAACCCATTAATCACACCAGGAACTCTGATTTTATGGATGGAACGGTGTCTCAACCTACACTTGCGGATTATCATCATCATCATTAGCTTCTTTACCAGCATTTTCTACTAACAGAGTCGCGGGGGTAATGCACCCAAAAAAGACCTCTAAGCCTCTTGATTCTTTGCCATCCTTACTTACCCATCATCATCGTCCATCTAACCCATCAGAAGCTATACTCAAGCGCAACCAGGCGAGTTTATGAACTTGATCTAACGTCCTGGGACTTGATCCAACGTCCTGGGTCCCAAGCGGTCGCCTACCTGATGAAATTGCATCTAGAGCAAGCCTCGGAAGTATTGATAAACAGGATATTCGTACCACGTGGCCAAACCGTCAAAACATAGCCCTTTTCGTCCGAAGAAAAAGTTGCTCAATATTGAGTTCCCCGCACAGTACTGCATGGTCTCAGCCTATCCCGGCGAGTCACTCCTGCAAGGGCACGGAGAAATCTCATCTCGGCAGCCTGTATTTGCGATCTTATTCTTTCGGCCATTACCCAAATTTCATCACCATAAGAGAGCGTTGAAACAAATACTGAGTTAAAAACCGATAACTTGCCTTTAACACCAAGCTTGGCCTTACCGACTATTGATCTCCCAAGCTCCTTAAAAATTGATGATTGGTCAGGTTAATCCTACAAGAAAACTCAGTGCTGTTTTGAGGACTATCATCACTTCAAAAATGTCAGTTTTGTTTATTGACGTGTCCACTCAACAAACTGAGATTCATCGCCAAAAGAAATTTGCTATAAAAAGGTGGGATCAACTGCAATCTTGTTTTGATCCAAATTTGCACAATTTGGAAGCGCTGTTCAAGCGTCAGTCTAAAATGCCAAATCAAGCTAAAAATAAATCACTTGACACTGACACTGAAACACTGATAAAATGGCCGCTAGTTAAAACAGTGTTGCCAACTTAAAGTTGAAAGCCTAAAAAACACCCGTTACAAGTAAGTTTTGAACAAAACTTTCGTTACAATATTTTCAAATTCAGACATCAGTTAGGAAACGGTTCGGGACTTAAATTTAGTTTGCGATTTTGGAATTGAGGATTCTTCAGGATTCTAAATGACCTTCAGAATTTAATGCAATCATTGCGTTGGTATTGATTTGAAAGGGTAATGTTTTGATTTTCGATCGCAGTTTACTGAATTTGAAAGGAGCGCTCGTGCCTGATCCCTCTCAGTGAGAACTAATGGAACTTCAACATTTTTGCACCAAAGCATTCCTTTGACGAGTGAATTGTGAGTGATGACAATTTTAAATAATTTAAACAAATTTTCGAAATAAGAGTATGACACCCTATCTCACCCCAGCAAACCCCCACGTAGACAATTTAAAGTAGACAGTTCAGCCCCGTAATAACTGTCAGAGAAGCCAACTTCCCCAACAAATTGTTCTGTTCCTTTGCATCCGCCGAGTGTGCTTGTGACAGGCCAAAACCGCACGTCGCCCTCATACATGTTGCCAGCAAAAAGGCAGCGTGCCTACGAGTATTAAATGTTGTTCGCACGTGTATCGCGGTGAAGACTCAAGCCTGTCGAAATAAATCAAACAAGCAATAAATGTCGAAGTACTGCATGTTCCCCCGAAGGACATGCACAGCGGATCCCTGTGTAATGGATACTTGGTGTTCGGAATTAATGCGAAGTAATGAATCCCTTTCATGTCGGTGTCATGATTCATAAGATTTCAATGGAGTTCGCTTGTTCTCAGCGAGACATTTTCATTTAATTAGTTTTCAGTTTTCGGCAGTTGCGGAAAATAAATTTAACGGCATCATTTTGTGGCTAATTATGTCTGTGAATAGACTTGGCTTTCAATCAGGCGACAGATCAAGTGTCACCAAGGAGATGCACAGATGTTCATTCTTACCCATATTTGCCTTTGTCTGTGTGTTGAATCAAATCTGAAAAGAGAGAGAAGAGTAGGGGGGTTGTTAGAAGATTCATTTTTTAAGGAACTTTTTGTTAAGATATGTAGAGAATATTTACAGAGGATATATGCAAGAGTGTTTGGATGTTCTATAAACCCTTCAAAGCAGTTGTCACCCTTTAGTTGGTTGCTATGATAAGTGGTCTTAAGTCATATTTGAATTAAATCAATTGTAAAGACGATTTCATAGTTGAAGGGAGCGGGATACAGTGCACAAGACCGAAGGACCAACTTTTTTCAATAGATGCTACTCTTGCGCTTGCTGTTGTCCTTTAACGAGTGGAAGAAAGAAACCTTCTTCATAGGTTGGGACTTAAATACGGAATGAAGCTGAACATTACCCGGCATGCCTCTACCATTCGCAATTAGCCTTCCGCATACCACTTTGGTTGGCGTCCATCGTGGGCCTTTGGGAAAGTGCGTCCACTCACACGCTGAAGGTTTCAAGTCAGATTCTGAATATCTTGCATTTTTTCACGCTGCGGAACCTTAGTTTGGAGTCTATGGGAAATTATAAGAATTCTAAGCAAAATTACAAATGTTTTAAGCAGGGAATTGTACAGAGAGATATTGCCAACATGACGTGAAGTTGGCTGGTCACCGCGACGCACGACGCTTTAAAGGCTGGAATTCTAAACTAAACCGATCTGCAGTTCACTCGAATCGCTCAGAGACACTCAGAGAGTAACAAGGGAAGACCGCTTCTTCGGTGAATGTAAGGTTCGAGGTAAACCGTGGACTCATCGAAACTTCTAAAGCAAACTCTGTCAATTTTTTCCTGGTCATCAAAGTTGGGTGTGGCCTAGCACTGTCACTATGGAAGAAAAGTACGGTTTTGTTGGCCAATCCTGGTCCCTCGTTCTAACTTCTTTCATTCAAAGGATCGAATTGTGCACAGTAGAGGATTAAATTTATTATTTCGCCAAGTTTTAGCAGCTCTGACTGTCGCCTCCGCTATCTTCTTCCAAATTCCATCCTTCAAATCGAAATTTTCGTAAAGAATCGAAGAAAAAAACTCCTGGATGGTCACTCGTAGCATTTTCACCTTGAACTGCACAAATTTTTTGGGCAGGTCTTTACAACTTTTTCCCCATTTCAAAGCAAGGGCGACTCATAGTAAGGTTTGATCCTCAAAGGGCTCTTTTTGACAGATCACACTTGACTCCTATCAAACTCCTTTGTCAATTGCGTTCAGTATCGTTTGGCAAGTCATCATGGAGAGGCACACAATACCAGCGTCTCTAAATATTTAAGCTCTATTGCAAAAATCTGTGAGATCACGTAGTGAAGCAGCTGTAGCTGTAAGAGTACGCAAAAACCAAATTTAGGCAAATCAGAATACAACCGTCAATGGTAAGCGTCATCGTCACAAGTTTACGAACTTCGTGATTTCTAAAATTCAAGGACATGGCTTCGGAAATCGAACGCAGAATCACTCTTGTCTGTTTCTTTGAACTCAAGAGACAATTGAGTAATAAAGCCCTCTCTTAAAGGACTAAGCTTGCTTTATATAACACCTTGATCATCCCAGTTCTACTCTATGGAACGGAAACCAGGACGTTACAAAAAGTGATCCTGTTTGCGTTGATGGCATCTGGAAGGAAGATTTAACGACGAGCTCTAGGGATTGTACAACGACATGTGCCTGCTGAAGCGTATACGGATATAATGCTTAAGATGTGATGGCCATGTTAGGCGTATGGACACCACCGGTCCGTTCCAAAAAGTCTTCGAATCTGAGGCATTGGGGAAACCCAAGAGAGGAAGGTCTAAGCTAAGGTGGCGCACACATGTGGAGAAGGACCTTAACCAACTTGGAGTGAGCAGCTGGAGGCAGGTATCAAAAGATCATGTTGGCTGGAGAGGCATGTTGGTTGAAGCCCAGGTCCACCCCGGACTATAGCGCACCAATAAGAAGAAGAAGACGTTTTTAGAATGCTCATAGACCAAAATTAAGCAAATCAGAATGCAACCGTCAGAGGTAGGCGTCATAGCGCCAAGCTCATGGACTTCATGCTTCCTAAAATTCAGGCACACAACCTCGGTGAGTTCCGGTTTTAACAAGACGGCGCTACGACTTTGTTAGAAATTATTTTGATGACCACTTTATTTTAAGGTTTTGCCACGGTAACCCCTCTCAGGCCTCTCTGGGGATATGTGAGCTTACAGGCCTTCAGGAAAAAGCCAGCAGCGATTGACGTTCTGAAAGCCAATGATACGTCTGTCGTTATGCTTCAAGTTTACATGGTCGTATGGGCGTAGTGGGTAAGTGCGTCAACTCATACGCCGAAGGTCCAGGTTCGATTCCCAGACGGAACACCACGCATTTGTTCACGGCACAACACTCAAAAAGTACTAATAGTCTATGAAAAGCTTCTTAAATCTTGCTTTTCGGAATAGGCTATAGGTCCTTTCTCCCTTCTACTTCTACCAGAAGTTGATGCAGCAACTAAGTCCTGGTCCCTCATGGGCTCTAATGCCGTTCGATTATTATTATTATCATGGAGTCGCTTTAAATTTGACTTTTCAATGGACAACCTCAGCTGTTTTCGTGGTCAAAACTTACGAGATATCATTCTCAAGAAGTAAATGCCATAAAGAGTCCTTTTCATCAAAAATAAAAGTTTTAAGTTCACTTTCGAATTTATGTCTCGCATCTTACATTAGAAATCAAACCTCACGATGAATCACCGTTTAAAGCGTATTTCTGCATATCGTTGGCTTATATTCAAATCGGTATAACTTTTAACGCAAGCAACCGATCAGAAAGCTCTCTTAACAAAAAATATAGCCTGACATGTCACCGTGTCAAGTGTTTTCAGAACTATGGACCCCAACACCATCTAGTGGCAAGAAAACTGCCAAAATTTTGCTTCATACTTTGACAGAAGATTGGAGTTGTTAAGCCCCCTCAACGTTCAAACCACGAAACACAGCCTGTTGGAAAATGCTTCAACCCCCAAAAAACATGATTTACGACCAATACCGTATGTAAACGCAAAAATGTTTCGACATGTAAACAATGAACTCCCCATGGGCAACGAATGGGGAAAAAATTAAACGAGCCCGGTGGCCCTGAAAAAACTTCCAAAGAAAAAAATTCTTTCAAAAGTCAGGCATTGTCCTCTGAGTCGCCTCCTTTTGCAAATTATCATACAAATGTTCTTTTTTTCTTCCTCAATGTCAGCACACAATGGAGGCAACGACATCGATAGCAAAGCAAAACGCCCCCAAAAAACATTTCCCACATCAAATTAATTTAATGCCTTCTGCAGCGTCTCGTGCAGGCTTAAGTTCAATCCGAGGACGTCAAGAGAGCGGCACAGATGAAATTTCAACTGTCGACTGAGCTGTCACGACTTCTGAAATTTATTCAAATGCAAACTTTGGCCATTACAGTCGCGAGTCAAAACAATCCCCCCCCCCCCCCCGGTCGGCATCAAAGCACCCGCCTTCCCAAAATTGAAAGTTAATTAAAGTCTGAATTTTTTCTGTCTCCTTAGACCATGTTGGGATCACCAATCGCCCCCTAGATTCACCAGGAATGCCCTCGATTCTGTCCTAATTACACAAGTATTGAAGGGAAAGAATGTGTATCCGCCTACGCAGGACCCTACAGACGAGCGCAGCAAAAAAAAATGAAAGCACAAAAATAATAATAAATGGCAGGACGAACTTTCATAGTTGAAACAAATTAACAAATAAACTTTGTACCCGGGGACCGAGAAACGACGGCCGACCGGCAACAACGGCGCACATCGCACATAGCACACCGATAAGGACGACAACGTCAAATGAATTCCTTCACAGAGCTCACTTTAATTGCGAAAGTTTGCAGCGGAAATTCTGCGAAACAGTGAAACAACACGTTTTCCAGTGTGCACCCCTCATGTGTGCGTGTGTACCGGGAGGCAAGGAACACGGTTACCGAAGGACATTCAGTGGCAGTGTCTATCGCGTTAGAGGGACCAGCACTCCTCGGACGACACTCCCAACTCGATTTTCTACCATTTCTATCGAAATTAATTTATGAAACGTTTCCTTTTCCTTGGGTACCCGGTTCGTGCTTATGCCACCGAGGACGATCGACCATGGACCAAGGACCAGCAACGACCAACAACGGCTACATGTGAGTACCGTAAATCAATTACGAAATCATTTCAAACCCGAGGGTCCAATGGGGTAGTGGATAAATATTACATTTTAGGGGTGAAACCTCCAGTGCGGGACCGGATTTAACTCAATTTTCCATCCCGTCGGGAGTGGCGCGCCCGAGAGAAACCGGAGCAGTTTAACGCCATTATTACATTAAAGGTAACGGTGTGTAACTGGGAAACAGTCTCCCTCCACATTGCCCGTCCCCCGAACCTCCTGTTGTGGTTTTTGGATTTCCAATTTCACTTCAGATTTTCGCTGCGAGGTAAATAGGTTAAAAATGAGATATATTCGACTTGTGGGTGGTGGTATCGGTGGGGGTGAGAGTGATGAGTGGTGGGTAATGGCATCGACGGGTGCAGAGTGCGCGTAACCGTTTTTTTTCTTCCTCTGCGCTCCTACACACTCACATAAACATCTCGACAGATTCGCATCACAGTGATCCGTGTGGGGTGGGCGGTGGGAGGGGAGATGTTGTGGATGGGAGAGTTAATTCTTGGAAAGTCATATTTTATGAAGCATGTACAATTTATTGCATTTTCGTTATCTTTATGAAGTGAACTCTGGCATTCTTCGGTTGTTGGGAGACGGTGGGGGGGGGGGTGGGTGGGGTGGATTTTCATGAAGTCCTCAGTGCTTACACTTGGATGGTGGGACTTACGTGGGAGTTGCAAGTTTGCTAATAAGAGGATAAGAGCCCTTTGACGCTAGGAAATCCTCTTATTTGTGAGTCTCAGCAGCCATGGCGTGGCGGCGGATGCATAAGAAAGGCGGGCGTGTGTCTGAACATGGGCAAAGAGCATAAGAAGGACTTAGCTCTTGCGATGGGTCATGGGCTCGCCATCAGCTCGCAAACATTGATCAAGTGCTTATTCCCGAATCAGACTATCACAACGCAGCCGGGGAGTGCCATTCCCATAGGACATCCCAAGGAAATGGTTTCCGATTCCGACGGCCCTTACCACCGAAATTAAACACAAGCAGCATCATTAACCACAAGGACATGACAAAACTTTCAACTCACGGCGCACAACCCTTTGAATTTTCGAATCCCCTAGGGATCCCCAACGTCAAACCCTTCACAAGAGCGGCTAACTAATTATAATTCTCAAATGACCTTATCGAAGTTTCCAGTTGATTGAGCGTCAAATCATCGGACCACGGGCTACATCAAGCCTCCCACCTGTCAAGTCCACGCCACTGACCCCACCACCACCACCAGCGCCACCACTCAGTGGCACTCATTGAATGCTGTCGAATGAACCGATTAAGAGGATTCCAAAGAAATAGTCTTCGAACTTCTCCGAAGCCCCAGGCAAATGTCAAAAATGGGAAAACTTTTACCCGTCAACCACCCCCCCCCCCCCCAACAATCCGGAAAAAAAAAACCGTTTTAAGCCATTAAAAGTTTTGTGTCGACTTGATTAAGGTGCGAGTTTATGCAAAACAGGAAAACAGGGGCAGGCGGGCAGGTGCGTTTGGAAGGTTGATAAATAGCGCTTTGGCGCTCATCTAATACTAATCCACTGGCACAGCGGGTTGGGCGATGAAAAGTTTTTGGGTGCGTTTCGAAAATTATTCCAGTCACGTAGCGTGGTCGCTCGCAGCCAGCAGGTAGTGGATAAAAGGATTTTAAGTGATTACATGGTTTCAAGCGACGACGACGACAACGACGATGAGGACGACATTTGATTTAGTTGACGGCGGAGGCGTGCGAACCTAATTGAAAAACTATAAGGGCGTAGTCCGTGATGACGTGCGTCAAAGTGGTGAAGATTGGCTGAGGAAGATTTTGCGTGCAATTCAAGTTTAAATGGAGAAAGCGAAACTTTTGCTATTCGTTAAGTGGCGCAGATTGGATTGACGCCTAATATTGGATGGCATTCGTAAACAATTTGAAAGTTTCGTGTCTCTGCTGTGGGAAGATTTTCCTTTTATTGCCCCTTCGTTTGGCAGAAGTGAATGAAAATTAAGTTTTGATTAGACGCTTCCCTGTGTCAGACTAAAGGGATGACCTTTGTAAAATCTGCTGCGATGACAATTTTGTTGGAAAGATCGAGGACATCACAGATGTTGAAAAATGTTGAATTATAGAAATTATTTATCACCAAATCGACGCAGTTCAGGGCCGCTTTAAGGGTGTCTAGGCACATATGTGACATGGAGTCTGTCACAGAGACTGTATGACAAATGTGACAAAGGCACCCAAGGCGCCAGTAGGTTACAGTCACTCTCATTCAACTGCATCAACCCTTTTCTGTGCCATTCAATAGACTCAATTTTTTTTTCCAACGAAAGGTGAAAAGACTATGGCCAACGTTCTTCCATAGAAGTGTGAGATTATTATATAAGTTTGTCAAATATCTTCCATTTTGTCTTTTGAATTTTCCGGCTATGTATAAAGCGCTACAGAGTTCGTATCTGGCAATACGTTTGAAAGGTCTTGACAAAACCTACAAAGCGACGCTATGGAAGATTAGTTTGGTTAGTTTGCGTTCAACAGATATAGACGTGTAAACATGGAGTTGACTAACGCCGAAATTCGCGCTATTTTAAAGCTGTCCTTCGTTAAAGGCAAATCCGCTAGAGAAACGTTCCGTGAGATTAATGGTGTTTTGAGGGATGATACTCTATCACTCCGAACTGCGGCGGAATGGTTACGACGATTCAGAGCCGGTGAAAACGACACCATGGATAAGCCAGCTGGCGGAAGACCTGTGACGACGAATACCGATCGAATCATAGAAATCATCGAGTTAGCCCGGCAGACGCCCAGGAGATGGGAGTTAGTCACCAAACCATTTTAAACCATCTGCAGAAGGCTGGATACAAACAAAATCTTGATGTTTGAGTGCCGCATGATTTGACGCAAAAAACCTTCTGGACCGAATCAATGCCAGCAATACGCTGCTGAAACGGAACGAACTCGACCCATTTTTGAAGCGGATGGTGCCTGGCGCCGAAAAATGGCTCACATATGACAATATCAAGCGAAAACGGTCGTGGTTGTAGGTCGGTGAATTGATCCAAACAGTGGCCAAGCCGGGATTGACGGCCAGGAAGGTTTTGCTGTGTGTTTGGTGGGATTGGAAGGGAATCATCTACTATTAGCTGCTCCCATATGGCCAGAGGCTTAATTGTACCATCTACTGCGAACAACTGGACAGCTTGAAGCAGGTGATCGACCAAAAGCGTTCAGAATTGGCCAACAGCAAGGGTGTAGTGTTCTACCAGGAAAACGCCAGACCACACACTTCGTTGATGCCTCGTCAGAAGCTACAGGAGCTCGGATGGGAGGTTTCATCGCATCCGCCATATAGCCCGAATATAGCGCCAAGTGAGTACCACCTTTTCCTGGCCATGACGAACGCCCTAGGTGGTGTGAAGTTGAACTCAAAAGAGGCTTGTGAAAAGTGGCTGTCCGAGTTCATCGTAAATAAGGAGGGGGGCTTCTACGAGGCGGGAATTATGAAGTTGCCGTCTAGATGGAAACAGATTATCGAATAAAACGGCGCATATTTGATCTAAATCCGATCACTGTAACATTTTATGAAGCATTGAATGAAGAACAAAAACAGCGGAAGGGAGATATTTGACAACCTTATATTAAGCTCAAATGAATTTTTTTTCGTATGACAGCCCTTAGTACTTACAGGTTTACTAGAGAGTGCGATTGCAATATCATCCGCATATGCAATCACTTTGCATCAGTCGCAGGTGAACCTATATCTCTCTCTCTCTCTCTCTATTGGCGTCCTTATTCGCTCTAAGCAATGTCCCAGTCCCTGCGCTACAGAGCATGAGAGGGAAGATTAAAGTGTAGCACAAAGCCAGCTTGGTTTGCCCAAAGAGGGCTTTGTTACTCAATTGCCTGATGAAGTCAAGCAAACAGCTGCTGGCAGGAGTTATTCAACGCCCGAATTCCGGACGGATGTTATTGTCAAGGAGCCACGATCATTGACGTCCTTGATTACCTCAAAATTTTTGCTACTCGTTGTGATGTTCTGTCCGAGAAGTCTCTGTTGCGTGTCGCTCCGTGATGACAGCGTATACTAAGTTCTTTCCTCAATTACACCGAGTTCTATGTTAGCCGCTTTCATTTCGATCCCAGAAGACGTTACATTGACAGGTTCCACGGCTGTTGCAAGTACTTTTCTATTTATTACACGGCGCAAAAATGTGATGGACTGCACTAGGCGCAGCCTCTCAGTCCAACACTCTTCTGAAAATCCAACGAATTGCAGCCGTATGCATTTCTGGAGCTTTTTGAATCACCACCTTATATTGATTTTATGTCATTCCCAATCTTTCACTATTAGATCAATGAATAAAATGTTTACGTCTGGCATAGATTTATGGTTAATCTCCTGGTTAGTGATCACTCTAAAGCAATTTGGAACATTCAGCGGCAACGTTCAGTCTGCTTTCCCACCATGCTCCCTTCATAGACTCAATCTTTCTTTGCATTCATGAGTCCAAAAGAAAAGTTGAAAGTTGCGTGAAATGTGATATTTACTCTGAGGATCTCAATCTAACATCTATATCTACAGGCTAACCAATCAACGATGTGTGTTCCAAGCTAAAGGGAAGTACTATCCTGGCCGAAGTGAAACAGTGCATCCTCGGATGATGTATTCAGTCTAGGCAGCAGCTAAGGTTTTATCTCATTAAACCCCAAGCCAGACAATCATTGTCGCGTATCCATAGTTGGGTTGGCAATTTAGCAATTTTATCTCTGACCATGCTAAATGCCAGGCTATGGTGAATTTAGTGTTGGTGAGTTAGCCAGGTATGCGACAGCGCTGTCCATACGTCACATGTTAGCAGAAACTAGACATGGACGTGATACACTTGATCAACCAAAGATGGTTTATTTATGCCCTCTGGCGCACCCACTTTTCATCACAACTAAATTGTCTGCAGAAACGGTGGGTTTCGGCGCCTTAAACTCCGCGATGCACAAATTTGTAAAAGGTGTTTTTTTCTATCCTCATTCAATTCATAGGGACCTCGCTTTTCGAGTTTTTTTTCATTTTTCATTTTTCATAAAGATGTCTACTTTTTCTTCTTCTTTTACTGGCGGTACTGACCGGGATGAACCTGGGCCTTAAGCAACATGCCTCTCCAGATGGCACTGTCTCTCACTAACTGCCTCCAGGCCGTACAGTCTTTCTTCACTTGTGTGCGTAATTTCAACGTAGGCCATCTTCTGTTGCGTTATCTTAATGGCTCAGACTCGAAGACTTTTTGATTCGGAACAGTGGTCTCTATACGCTCTACATGGTCTAGCCTTCTTAATCATTGTGTCCGAAGACGCTTGACCAGGCGCACGCCACCGTACAGCCATAGAATTCGTCCTTGAATCTTCTCCTCCAGGCACCATCAATGCAAACAGAACCGAAAATCGCACACAGAACTTTTCTCCCAAAAAGACTAAGGGCTTCCTCCACTTGGACAATATTTTTATATTGTTTGCAATGCCCTGCACTATTTTTATTTGATCTGCGTCAATAGTTTTTTCTTAAGTGACATCGTCTGTTTGGTTTCCTTTAGCTGGAGGAGCAACATTGTTGACACCCACTTAGTTCACGAGTGAAATAATTGTGGTGCCACTTGAACAGTTGATTGTTGTTTTCTTGATCTGTTTGGTGCCTACAGGAATGAATCATACCTTTTAAACTCCGGCTGTTTTATTTAGCCTGTTTGGCTTAGAACATTCTTGATCTCTCCTAACATGGTTCGTGAGAATGCCGGATGCCGAAGAAATAGTTTCTAATCGTAGTCTTCCTAAATGGTGCTAGGGATGGACAGGTGCCAAAGTAGTGGGGACGGTCTTCTCCTCATCCTCGTATAGGCAACCACTCACAGAGTTCATTTTCCAATGCAATGGCCTCTGTGAGTGGTTGCCTATACGAGGAACTTCTTACATAAATTTCCATCAGGAAGTGGCCAGTAGCTGCGGCTGTAGTCAGACGTACGTTGGTTTTGCCTCGACGCATGAGGTCTTTTCCCCGCAAAAGACTGAATTCAAGCCATAAATGCCTTGAAATACTACATGTATCTAGTTCTAGCAGACGTAATCCACGGATAGCACTTCTGATGGCGTCTCCACGTAATTTTCATTTTACTTACTGATTTTCAGGTGAAGAGTGTTCCCTGAGATCTGCACCTTTGTTTGCTTATTTATCGGCTTTTTGTCACTTCCCAGGAAACCTTTATGCTAAGGAATCCAGCAGTTGATCAGATTATATGTTGTCTCCTTAAGAAGAAGACGTTCATATTTTACCATTTGAGACCATTTGGACGGCGTTTCCAGAGCTTACATGGCCGCTTGACTATCTTTGTATAGACCTACCATCCATTAGCTTCACTGAAAAGTAGCAAACAACCGCATCGTCTGTTAGGGTTTCCAGTTCCCACCGCAGTTGGTTCTCGAGGCCTAGATCTCTTGAATGGAACTTATCAAACCAACGCCGAATAGTGCGCTCGTTCATTGTTTTTAGTTGCCCGCGTGGCATTATATTGCAGTTTGAACTCGTAATGGAGCAGAGCACAACCGTTGATAGCTTGTAACGAATTCCCAAAAGCTCTACATCACATCAACCATACAAAGCAGGTAAATACATTTTGACCCACAAGTTGACGACTTTTTTCTGCTTCTCCATTCAAGCGAGGACAACTCCCGCTTGACGTCCTTTTGTATGATTTCCACAGATTTTCGCCCAAAACCATTGTCCAGACCTGACCTGTCTGCCTGCATGTGGAAATCGATGAACAGGCTCCTGACAGAATTTCTAAAATATCAAAACGCTGCCTGCGGTTAAGTGACTTTCAACAAATTTGAATCGGATGCAAATCCTACAAATGATTGCAATATGAATTTCAAATTTGAGCCGCAACCACATGAGACATGCCGCTTTGGGATCGTTCAATAAATTGCGCCGCATGCACGCAGTAAACTCGACCAAAACCAAAGCGATCCAGACCACATCCCCCGCCGAGCAACCCTGCGAATAGTGTCCTCGCCGAGGCAGTTGCACCTGACACGCGCATCCATTCCTCTGATTAGTCATGCAATCCGATGCCGACCAGCGGTGAGCGTTTGCATGAATTCATACGCGGCTTTACGCAATCGAATTCGAAGGCGTGTCCAGCACGACCGCAATTAACTGAAAGGGATTTTTTTTCCCGCGCCGCACGGACCAAGCAAAAACACGCGAATTTTATTGAAAATGAGTGTTGCAGCGATTAAACGGGCTTGGGCTTGGGTTTTTCTGGCTCTCTCGAGTTGATTTAAGTCCGAAAAACGCGTGGCGAGTGGACAATTAATCACCAAGAGTCATCCGAGGCGAGGAAGATGCCATCGAGCGCATCGATTACACCGCCGCGCCGCCCATTGTAATCAGGAACATATAATCAACGCAGCTGTGCACTTATTTTAATTTCCGCTGAGCAATTATTTCGAATATTGCAATAAATTTTTAAGTTTCCTCTTTTTTCCCCCCAAATTATGCGAACGCTTATCGCCTTTCGATCTCTTGCCTGCGCTGTCCTGGCAACCTGCCAGCAGCCACCCTCCTACGTGGCGGGCAATTAATTCCAAATCACCCACGATTGCCAATTCAATTGAATTCGATAGATACTCGGCGAATAAGTTTAATTGAGTTTCACTGGCGAAAGTCATTCTCGGTTGCCGCCGCCTCCTCCGCCGCCGTCGACTAATTGGAAGCGAATGGCTTCTTCCCTTGCGGGCACTTTTAGGAACAACGAGTGCTGGAGGCGCAGAGTGGTCTTGCACTGAGTGAGGGTAACTTCAACAAGTAATTACTGGCGGCGGAGAAGGACTAGAATGACAAATGAAATTGAATTTGTCCTGCAGATGCTTGCCAGCCGCGAGAGAGTTGTGGGCTTCGCAGAGAGAGAATGAGTCTAACGAAGGCGTGTCGGTAAAGGCAAAAGGATTGGGGTTGCGAAATAATTGGCATAAAGCTAATGAGCTTTGAAAGATACTTTTGTTTACGGAATACTGCGCTGGTTTTACGAGGGCGCAAGATAAAGGGAGCATCATAACGGAATGCTGTAAAAGCGAATGATGTGGTTTTTATTTAATTTTGAAAGGCATTCGATTATTTTGTGTCCTGAGAAGAGGAAGCGCCAGGGAAGAGGGTATTTGCTGTGGAAATGTTAAGAGCACGGAGTGATTTAAGTGCGTAGGGTCTTCTTTCGGGGCAACAGTATGGACAAATGAATAAATCCAACTAGTGAGTGGGAGGCATTCAAGGAAGTGTAGAAGTAATCAGATCGCTCTTTACTGCAGAGCCAAATCCCAGGCAATGACTGGTCAAAGGCAATGACTGGTCACTAGTCAAAACGCAAACTTTGATGTGGAGATTTAAAAAATTTATTACTTCACTCTAGCAGCACGAAGGAGGACTAAGTAGTGAGTTCACAATTCATAGATTGCCCAGAAACATGGACAAATGTAACATCATTTTCTGATCGGGAAAAAAATGGTGTTAGACAGTCCAACATCCATCATAGCACAAGACAGATCAAAAGTCCACCAAAGTGTAAAGTTTGTACGGAGATACTGGGCAACAAGATGGCAATGACAATGACCTGAAAGAGAGACTGATAGTGAGTCTTGAGGCAATGTGATCACTTGCACTTCGCCCTTATCCGTTTTCTCAGGAGTCGAGGACAATGCAGTGCGTCTCGTTTTATTTTTTCTGGTCGCCGTGGCGTAGTGGGTAAGTGCGTCGACCGCCACGGAGAATGTCTTGGTTCGATTCTGGGACGGAGCACCAAGCAGTTTTTACGGCGAAACCTCTTTTGAGCTGCTGACTACACTCAAAGAGTCCTACTTGTCTATGAAAAGCTTCTCAAATATTGCCGCTCTTAGTCGGCATTCAACTGTATGTCCCTTCTACTCGTGAGCACGCTCTACACGTGTAGTTGACGCTGAAGTCAGGCTCTGGTCCCTTGTGAGCTGTATCATTATTATTTAGAACAGTGCAAGAATAGACGTCTCGCTTTATTCCAAGAAAGAATTAAGATTATGTTTTCAATGGAAGGCCTTTCTAGGACGCCATCTTTTCTCTGGAGTCAAAGAACACCGGACCATAGTGGAACTCCACACTGTTCCACACATTACTCAATATTAAGGCGTCAATACACTCAAGAGTCAAATAGGCAGTCAGCGGAGTGAACAGCAGCCGGTGAACCACACCCAAAGCGCTCAAAAATGCCAAGGTCGGCTGGCATGGTTATGTCATCCGTATTTTGGGATGCGCAATGAATTTTATTCATCGACTATCTTGAGAAAGGCAGAGGGGTCAACAGCGAATACTACATGGCATTATTGGTGCATTTGAACGAAGAAATTGCAGAAAAGCGGTCCCATATGAAGAAGAAAACAGTTTTTTTTATAATTGGCGCGCGCTTAAAAACTACTTAGCACCCTTAAGTGACCGGAAATAAGTATAGAGAAAGAGATGATGATGCCTGTGGAGTGCTATGAGGGTGGGGCGGCTGAAAAAGGAGTCTCTAAACTTAACTCTACGTCTGAAAATGGGCTTAAGGGTGAACCAGTGGGCATTCCTAGCGAGGAGAGTATTGCGGGTGCTGGCTAATTCATTAGAGCGTATTTGCTTCCACCAAGACAATGCACCGTGTCACAAGGCGTTGGCTGCTATGACCAACTTGCACAAATTGGGCTTTGAAATGCTTCTGCCCCCACCGTCTTTTTCAGATCAGACCCCCAGCGACTACAACCTCTTTTCAAACCTCAAAAAGATTCTTGCCGGTAAAAAATATGAATACGAATGAGGAGGTGATCGCCTATTTCAAGGCCAAAGGTTCATCTTTCTATAAAAAGAGTTTTCGAAATATTAGAGCGGCGTTGGACTGATTGTGTCACTCTTGAAGGAAACTATGTTGATGAATAAAGTCGAACTTTATCTGGAAAATGTGTTTAATTGGTTAGTCCTGGGACTTATTGAAGTACCGCTTAGAGAGCCCCTGACTTCCCGTGGCACCAAAATAAAGTCCCTGGTCTTGCTTTTACTACAATTCCTTCCTTCCTTAACAGAGATGAAAGACTGTCAGTGCAAGACATGGACATTGAGTGATTCCACTGACACCAGATAGGAATAGTGTGGCAGATCTCATAACGTGACATCATCTGGGGGCAAAGGGCATTAGATCATTTTTCAGAGACTAAACCTTTCTGCGCAGCACCAAGCGACTTCAGAAAATTAATCAATAACCCAGCCAAGCTGAAGGCCAGAATGAAGTTCAAGACATTAGGTAAAATAAGACAGATGTGGGATTAGTTTTTACGTGATAACCTACCTTACGGCTTATTTCACGGGGTTCATTGTCCCAAGAGTCGTAAATAACGCAAGACTAAACGCCTTAGTTACCCAAGTACCAAATGAGATCATGCTTGAGAGACAATCGCTCCACCTTGGTATGAAGCGAGGCCTTTCTAAGGCCTCTGCCACTCTATGGGTCGCAGCACCCGATTCAGAATGCCTGGCCCGAGAACCGCCTGGACTGAATCAGTAGGGTGAACAACCTGATGTAGCACGGTACACTAACCACGATATGGGTATTAAGCCGCAGCCACCACGATACTCCCACAAGAGGGCCTACCTCACGGTGAGGCTGAAACCGAAGTTCCAGGGGCCCCTGACCTCCCGTGACACCAGAATATAACCTCTGGTTAAGCTCTCACTACCAGTCAGGTTCCTTAACATCTGCAGCTCTGTAGTATGTCAGTGGATAACATGGTCTTCGACTTCTGAGGTGGTACAAGATAGGAATAGTGTCGTTGATGTCATTATGGTCACATTCTCTGAATGCAAAGGGCATCAGATTCCACTCAAGGCACTAGACCTTTCTGCGCTGTAGCGAACGACTTCAGAAAAAGGATGAAAAAACCAGCCACGCAGAAGGACAGAATGTTCGGAATAGTTCAAAGCATAAAGTAAGCTAAAACATCGGTGGGGTTGTACAGCCAAACATACAGTTAGCCTTGTGTCATGATGATTAAGAGGTTTTCTAAGGGACACTGTAGGCCTTGAAGCTAGAATTAGGCAAGACAGAAACAATTCTGCGATTGGCAATCAGACCCAGGAGTGGTTTATGCGCTAAAAAAGGAAAATGTAAATGAGATTTTCCAACTAATCAACCACAGATCAACATCAATCGTCAAAGAAGCTCGATCTTTGAGTGCCACGTGAACTAACGCAAAGGACTCATAAAAAAAAGGTGGAAATGGAACCATAATGAAATAACGAAAGTTATCAAAGGGCGGTGACCAATGCCAAGCAACGTCACCACCTGAGTTGGCATCAAACTAGGTAACGTTGAGTGTTTGAGGGGAACGAAAGGACTGTGCCTCAAGAACGTGGCGAAACGGTGAGTATAATCCTCAAGCAAGTAAGAAGTAGTAACCAGAAAGGAACTTGTCTTCGATCATGGCAATGCTCGACAGCAAACATTATTGATGGCCCCACAAAAATTGTTTGGAAAGTCTTGACGCAACCTCTGTATAGCGTTGAAAGATGATATTCTAAGCTGTATCGCCTTGCTAGCTCTAAGTTCTTGCTTGATGGTAAATACAGAGGCGATCGAAAAGCCACTAACAATATAAAAACTTGGACCAATTTTTCGCTGATTACTTACAGAAAATCTACGCCAATGGAATTATGACACCACCCAGTTTATGGCCAATGTTAACTTGATTGAAGTTGATTTTGAAAAATAAACATTTTTCTAAGGAGCTCATGACATCCAACAACATCGGTGCGATTTGAAGCCATTCATGCGCGATTTCTTTTCTTAATTTAAGCCACCTTTCATCTCGAGTCGACTGACATTGACAATCCACAACACTGAACGGATGCACCATCAAACTCCCACTTGGCACAGAAAGTCCAACACACTTCGAAAACAATCTGTCACACTCCCTTCCCTGTCGAATCTTTTGTGACATTTAATTAAGATGACTAATGGCTTCCGAACTAATTTCAAAACGAACTAAAGCTGTAATGTGGAAATATGGTGCAAATTTGCATTTAAAGTGAAATGGCGTCATTCAGTTGGGCACAATGGAAAATGATACTGCCACAGAGGGTGTATATTCAAATTGGCTTTTCAACATAGTTCTGTGCCACTTCATAATTACCCCGCGCCACTCCCGCTGTGTGGGGGTGTGCACAGACAGTAATCAGTTTGTCCCAGAGGAGGACTAAAAGATTGTCAGGGTGTCCATAAAGTTATCTTGTGGTTATGATTAGAAACAACAGAACAAAGAACATTTCAGAATGAGCTCTTGATTTGAAAGCAGGTGTATGACTTGGTGTCTTTGCCTTCCTTGTCTCTATGCACGTTGTCATATGCGGCCTTAAGATCGAGGAATATGTGGTGCATGTCGATCTATACTATCTATTCTTGGGTTTTTTCCAGGATCAATCGTAGTATCAAGATTTGGCCGATGGTGGACTTTCAATGCCTGAAACTACTAAGGACCTATCAGGTTGTTGACGAACTGTTTCAGTAGAGATCCGATAGAGAGGATCTTGAAGGCAATCTTGAGGAGATAAAAGCCTCGATAGTGGGCGCTGTCAAAAGGGGCTCCTTTCTTGTGAACCTGACAAACCGCGCTTAGATTCCATTCATTCTTCCGACCATATCTTACAAATTAGCTGGTGTATGCGCCCCACCAGGTCAACTCCAGCTGCGGGCAGTCCATCTGCTATAACAGCTTTGTTCGACTTCAGTTTCAACATTGCTATTTTCACCTTATCTAAGTCGGGGAGACCGCATTCTTGTCCATTATAGTCCAAATTGAATGAAACATTCTACCTAACAGTTGGCCGTCATCGCCGCTCTAGAATCTGCAGAAAGGATTTTTTCAAATTCTAAGAATCGATTGCGACTTTACTGCTGGTTGCCCATTGTGGTCCCGACAGGTTCCACAATCTTTCTAAATATATTCAGAAAGAATGTCCAGAGAGATGCCCCTCAAGGTGGTGTCCTAGGATATCTCGAAAACACTGGCAGTCACGTCGTTGCCTATAATGACTTTATGGGGATTTGGTACACTGTAACCCGCATCTGGTGCAGTCTGCATTACGTGACCTCCTCTCTTTGGCTGCATTACACAACATATTCTCTTTGGCTTAAAGTTCACCCCATGTTAAGAAGAGCTGGTTCTACTCCTAAGAACATACAAGATAGCAAACTGGAACACACTTAAGGCAGAAAACATTCCTCCAACATCTCCAGAGACGTAAGATTTTTTGGAGACATCTTTGTCTCAAAACTAAACGTACAAACAAGTACACAGGACAGAGAGTAAAAACTGCTTCAACGCCCTCTACATATGTAAACTGACAATCGACAGAAGATGGTGTCTGCAATGACACATCGGTTGCTGGTTGTAAACGTCTAGGCTCACTAGCCTAGCCCATTCCATCCAATCCTTAGTTATTCAAATCCCTCCTTAGGAATCCAAATAAAGTACAAAAAATACCCTATCCAGGAAGCGCTGGCCAAGTGTCACTCTTGGATTTCGAGATTTTTCTTGGACCGACAATGGGGCTTGTTTGATCATCTTGAACCTTAAGTAAAGAAGTAAGCTAAATGCTTGTGGTAAGGTACACGTTGAATTTTAAATAATTGTAAGTCAAAATTCCCAAAGTTTCACATTCTTAGCGCTTCGTTTAGAGTTTGTCCACGGAGTCAGTAGCATACGGTCCACCATTTGGAACAAATTAGGCTAAAACATCACGAACACGTAACAGTGCCAAACACTTTCGAAATAGGCAATGAACACAATCTATAAAGGAAAGGAAAATCGTTTCGTCCTGCAGAGTCTGGAGGACAAGCTGCTGTTGCTTACCTAAATACACGACAGAGTGTCAGACTATCCCTGGCAACTGGTCAGGCATAAGTCTTGATCCCCCTACTATTAAGTCTTCCCATTTACGTTCACCCTGACTGACTCGAACTGAAACCAATTTGAAACTGATATGATTCTCAAATTGTTTATGACGATGAGCTAAAAATGTCGACACATAACAGACAACTTTATTCTTTGTGCCGAAATGTCTTCATCCGCGTTGCCTTATATTTGGCTGGAAAACCACACGTAGGTATCGTTTGAACGCTCCAGCACCTCAACGTGAATTAATCATTTGTGTCTCGGACCATACTCGTAGCTCATTACCGTGATACTGACAGCGTTGCAAAGCGTCGTGGACGTGGTCACATAAAAACAGCAGCTTCTGCAGAAATGGTTCGTAAGTGAAGGCCCAAATTGAGACAAATCCACGTCGACGTAGAAGACAAAAGATTCGTAAGTTCAACACATCGTTGGGATGGATGCATCACATACTGAAAAATGTGTTTAAACTCAAACCATTGAAGTTACAAAAAGCACACGATCTTACACCGCAACAGAGAAGAGTTTGAGTTGAAAGAGTGGAGGAGTTTCTACGCTTGCTGGAAAGTGGTGAGTTGCCGTATTTTGTTTTTTTTTCCGAAGACTCGCCATTTGTTGTCGAGCAATGTGTCAATCCCATGATCGATTTACCCACCAGAGATGTCCTTGGAAAACGTACATTTTTCGGACGGCCACCAGAAAACAGGCTAGATGAATGGTGATGGTTTGGGTCTCCATAACCGACGATGGTTGCTCTCCGTTCAAATGATTGGACCGTGGCGTCAAATTTAAATTGTGGCTGTACACCGTAAAACTGTCTTAAAGGCAGTACTGAAGCATTGGCCAAACAAGCACTTTCGACCGTGATCGTGAACATTTTAAGAGACTTGGCACCGTCTCTCTAAGCGCGCACCTACCAAGATGGATGAAAAAAGCAGCGAATTGAAAATTCGTCGAATGGAAATCGGTTGGATTTCTCTGTCTGGGGAATTTAAAAGGCGAAGGTTGGCACCATAAAAAGACTTAAGTTTGGGTCACCTCTGACAAGTACTTCACCAGGAATGGGTCGAAATACCGCAGAGCCACTTATGTGCAGCGTGCGAGGCTTCTTTTTCGGCCATCTCAAGGCTAGTAGTTGCTGCCAAAAGTGGACATATTGAAAACTACCGACAGAATTTGAAAATTGATGTATTTTTCAAAATTTGTTGCCTTGACACAGTGAAATTCATCAAAAAATAAAAAAATGGTTGAAGCATTTTAAAAAGTTTCAATTTGAGTCATTCACTCTGTACGAAAATAAAACCGTGATTCAAGTCCATCCTACCTCTGTCACCCTGTAGTTTCACTCAAATTGGGTGCTAGTCAAAGATGGTTGTCAATACTTTAGCAAAATGATGAAGATGGGTCCTTAGTGCTCTCTTCTGCAGGACAAAGAATTTTAAAAGACTTTTTTCCATCATTCACAGAAAGGGTATTTTTGACTTAAAATAGTGCTAAAGTCTCTCATTGGATTGGACGAAGAACCAGAGTCCCTCATACACCCCAACTGGAATCTTGGGAGAAACAGACAGCAGGCCTGTTTTCTTTTAATTTCGCAGACAATTTCATTCAGAGGATCCACGCATAATCATAATCTGTTTCCTCTGCTCCTGCTGATAACTTTGAAAGTCCTTTTTCCTCTCCTTTTCATTCTTTCAGACGTCAGATGGACTTGTGGAAAATCTCGGCTTATTTCTCCCCCACAATGGAACAAAACTCTGTTGGAAACTGATGCACTTCCAATCGCCGTTCTCATCAACGTCAAAATTCAACACACAACTGACAGCAAAGAAACCAATCATTGTCCTGCCACAAGCAAAAACATTTCACCACAGATATGAAATTAAAAATCCAATATTCATCATGTGCGGCAGAACAATCACCGCCGCGGGCTGTGATATCATCCGGAAACATTTTTACATCCAAATTGACTGATTGCCACGGGGATCGCACTCTTCCGTCCCATTAAAGTCTTAATTTCCAGCCAACCTGACACCTTTGTAATTAATTTTCTCCCAAAAGAGAGACACAGCCAGGCCATAAAAAAAAAGCACAACACCTACCCCCCGCAAACGTGCGACGTCTGCCGCCTTAATCATAATGATAATCCCTTGATAGTATGCCATGATAGGGCACCGGCAACAACGACAAAATTGCATAATTTACGTGCGCACTCTGACGGATACACCATGATTATCCTCCAGTTATTAGGCTCCATCCCTGCTCCAACCCTGCTTCATCTCTGCTCCCCATACCCAGTGACGGTGATTGAGTGGAGGGGGGTGGTGAGAAAATTAATTTAAGCAACAGATTTGTCGTAAAAGTGCGCACCGCAAACATTCGGATTAGAATTTAACGGTGTTTGCTCGCCTTTCCGCCAGTGTTTACCGAAATGACCGTAAAACCTAGTAAATCGGGTAACCGTCAACACGCTGTCTGGGGACGCACGAACTGATAGTCCCGTGCTTCGACACGTACGCCGCCATGTTCGTTTTTTTTTTCGCGCCGCCATTCCGGTCTCTCACCCCCGCCTGCCCCGCCCCGTTAAAACAAATTGTTTATGTAACCAAATTAGTACGCTTCACATTCGCAGGCGGATGGAAGCCCTCTCGTACGAGGGGAGGTGGTGAGGAGGAAAGGTGCGCGCAGATAGGTTAATGAAAGTGGAATGCAGCAGCAGCAAAAACGAACTAGATCCATATTCGCTTCCAATCGATATCGGTAGAGCCAGGATCCTAGGCAACAGTCAACTCGAATGGAGAAGGCAGCTGTTTATTTACTATACACGAGCGTGAATTTATTTTTAGTTTTCCGCTCAAGTCGAGTCCTTGAATGCTGTGTGTTGCTTTTGCGAAGCACGAAGCAAGCGTGGGAGATGAGCGAGAAGGCGAGAGCAACACAGAGAGAGAGAGCGAGAGAGAGAGAGAGAGACAACACACTTGACTTTTAGAGTGTACTCCATAAAATTGCATCCCACTATGATGGGAGTTCTATTTTTATCGGCGAAGCTTAACGAAGGACGCTGTGGAGGTTGGCCGGTGGTGGCTTGCTTTTTGAAGTCGTCCTCTATTGATTGAATCATTTCCCATTCGTATGGTTACCCGGACAGAGGACGGTAGCGTAAGCCCACAAATGGCATTCTAATGAGGACATCAATATTGAAAGAGGGACAGAGAATGGGAGATGGAAACGATTTCTAGGATAATCCCCAACTGAAAGTTGTAATCCTAGAAAATGCTATCTTCCTAAAAGTGCACGAAGTGGGATGGTGAAGAATTAATGAAGAAGATTTTGATGCCTGGATGGGAACGTTACTTAACGTTGTAATAAACGAAAAAGGTTCTGTGTGTTTGCGTGCGTCTGTGTGCGAAGAGGATCCTTTGAAGGAGGAGCAAGGAGTGGTGATGGAGAAAATTCATATTTGGGACCTGTGTGATTATGAGTTATATATATTTTGGCAGGTCAATTGTAAGTGCCAAAATTGAGTCGATTATCCGGGTGTCAATTACCCGAAACATTTGTTATCCGGACACAAAAGTGGAAGCAATTTGAACTCCAATCAGAAAAGTCAATTATCCAAACGAAACCTTATGGGGTGGGCAGTAGAACTCGGAGAGTGTTCCTGAGTTAAGCTTTAACACATGCGTATGTGCCTCGTATTCAGTCGAACAAGCAATGTTCGATAATTGTGGTTCAGGCCAGAAAGTCACCCAAAACGAGGCAGTAGATGACTGCAGGAAGCTGGGAGAAGTTGAAAGGATGGGATCTACTGTGTCAAAAAGGCGAAATGAAGAAGAATTATATTCTAAGGCGAAGAAAACTGACATAAAAGTGGTCATAAGATACAGTTAACAAGCAGCATTAGGAGGAGTAGTCAATTCCAGATCGAACTAAGCCAGACACAGAGTCACTAAAATTAATGAATAAAGTCCCCACACTACGTGATCAGAAATTTCACATGAAAATCAAGCAAAAAGTAAGAAAAATACACGACGCAAATATGAAATTTAATGCACCAACAGAAGCATGGGATCGACACATTCACAAGTGTGGTATCTAGGGCTTACATAAAACCCAAGCCATTTGGGATATTCATAAACTTGACCATCGGCTTGAAGTACAATAAAAAAAACTGTGTACACGGAACACATCTTTGTTCATATGGCCACGGCGGGCACGTTTTTAGCGATCGATTTGTTGGGCCGAATTTTACAAGACTTGACTACACATTTCGGCCAAAACGGACAATATTTCGAGTTCAATGTTGGCTCTGATTTTCTTTTTCGATTTCATCGGCTTGAAGGCGTAAGTCAATGGCTTAACGTAGCCCCACAGAAAATAGTCTTCTTCTTCTTTTTCTTCTTCTTATTCTTCCTCTAGCGTCACAGTCCCTGGCCGTCAACCAGCATCCCTCTCCAGTCAACTTGATCTTTCGACAGCTGCCTCCAGTTGCGCACTCCAAGTTGGTTGCGGTCCTTCTCCACTTGTGTGCGTCACCTTAGCCTAGGCCGTCCTCTGTTGCGTTCTCCCAATAGCTCATATTCGAAAACTCGAAGTCAAGGGATTTTAAATCACACAAACGAAATGACCTGTCTATTGGCCCACTTCCTGAGATAACACGCTCATTAAAAGTACTCTTCAATAAATTGATCTTGATGTGTGGTGTGTGGCTAGTGACACCATCCTTTTGAAACCAAGGTCATACCTTCCAATTCTGATAAAAAATAATCGTGGCGCGATAACGCTGACCATTCACAGTAACCAAGTGACGATCGTTATCTTCGACGAAGAACTATGACCCGTGCAAACTGCCTCAAAGAGTTATCTTTTGTGGATGAAATGCTGAAACATCATCATCTGACCAGTAACGCATAACTGGTCCCATTGAACCAAATATGAGCTTCGTCATTATAGATTACTGCGCGCCGAAATTCATCATCGCATCTTCTCTAGATTGCAATTCGAGAATATATGTACGTCGCTTCAAATGGTCCATCGGCTTCGATTCTTGACTCGGCTTGAGCTTGTATGGAAAGTACAAAGTACAAATTCTGACGCAAACTAGGCCATAATAATGTGCGATGACAGATTCTTGAGAACGCAGTGGAATTTGGCTGATTACTGTCGTGCTATGGACGCTTGAACGGCAGCGATATTGGCAACACTTCGACAAACACGTCACCTCAGTAGTAGTACCGCAACATCACACAACAAATACGTAGACTCATATTTTTGAGCTGAACTTGAGCTGAATAATGGCCGAATATTGGATTTAACGCTCTTAAGGTCCCTGTAGTCACTAGTCTGTCCATTGTGTAATTTCGCTCACATCGTTTTATTGGCTCACGAGGTCACTACCGGGTTGCTCGTAACTCCTTAGCTGCCAAGAAGGACAGGCCGGCCACTAGACGCTTGCATACGACTTCCGTGGCATGCCTTAGATGAAATTTCATCTGGTAGGCGACCTCTCAGACTTAGAACGAGGTGGTTGGATCAAGTTCATAACCTCGCCTAGTTGCGCCTGGAAATAGCTCCTGATGAGTCAGAGTCGAACGCGGAGGATCGAACCGCTGGAGGTCTCTCGTGCATGCATTACCCCCGCGATCAATTTAGTGGAACATGCGGGTTACAGAAGAAGAAGATGATGATGATAAAGCAAAGAAAGTAAACGTGGTGTATAATGTGTTAACCACTGAATAGTTGGTGAGGCAAGGAAGAGCTGTTCACAGATCTGACATGAAAAGTAGAGGTAAGTCAGCAAGCGAATTTCGATGACAGTCTACAACCCAACCAAACGTGACAGTTATCAGTCCATCAATAAAAAAAAATTGAGTTTGCAGGAAAAACATCCTTCGTTCGCCCTCAGTCGACAGAAGATGAGGAAGGTGTTGCAAAATTATCAAAAGAAATTTGTTCTGCTTGGAATGGAGAATCTGAGAAAGGCCTGGCATAAAGTACGATTCAAAGGGGAGAACAACGTGGAGTACTTGACACATACAAATAACCAAGATTTAAAGATCCCTAAATTTCACAGTTTCTGATAAGACACCCTAAACATCAAGGGGCAGTGATCTATGGCAATGATATTGGCGACAAAGGGGATGAAAACACCAAGGAACTAACTTAAGAAGAAACTAAGGAACAATCTTTTATTTTGAGTCCTTAATTCCTAAGCCCTAACACTTAGAAGTAGCAACAATAAGCGAAATCCTTTCGTAAGCGTTTTCAAACCTTTCCACAAGACATGAAGAGAATCATACTGACGCATAAGTCAAAGGAGACAAATTTAAACACTAAAGACTTAAAAAAAAGAAAATATTCCACATACGCCACAGTACTTCAAAATGGTCCGCATATGTCTAAGAGTACAGGTTATTGTTTGGTAATGAAAAACATTCCACATACGCCAGAGGTTTTCACCCATAATGGATGGGAAATATTTCACATACGCCACAGTCTCATAAACACGTCTGATGGACTGTGTCTAATTGACAGAATGTTTTCTGATGATTCAGGGATGCTCGACATTTCTTTGCAACGCAAGCAATCCACTGTTTGATTGCACATCCACTCTTCAATTTGGTAAGTCCTCTTGCAAAAAATCATTTCATGTCGGAACTGTAATCGATGTGATAAGGTCGTGCTGTATGACGCAGACACTTGCACGTTGTTCACATCGAATGGAAAAATCTTGCATGAGAAAAGTTTCTCCTGCCTGGTCATGTTTGCGTTGACGGCATCTGGAGAAGAAGATTCAAAAATAAATTCTTAATGACATGTACCAGTTGTGTGTCTACGAATACATAGTTAGACCATATGGGTGTCTGTGTCTTTGATTATGACGCCTTATAACAAAGCAACCGAATGTGCTACACATTTGCGAAGAAGGACCTCAACAAATCTAGTGTGCGAACTGGCAGCAGCACCAGAACGTACATAGTTTCATTCTAAAAAGCAGAATCAGCCAAAAAAATATTTTGGATAATCTGAAAACACTGACATTGCCAGAGGAACTAAAAGAACGACAGCCAGCTAAAGTCGACATTCACAAAGGAGCCGATCTTTTCATTCCTTTGAGCAACTTCCGACGAAACCAAAGCAAGTAAGAGAAAGTGTGGCGACGGAGTTTACCCGGTTAGAAAACGAAAAACAATTTCATTCCTTCAACTGAAGAAACTATCACTTCCTCGAAAAAATTTGGGATTGTAAGGAAAAGCATTCAATTCGAACCTTCTACTACAAGAAGTCCAAGGGTGTGCCTTCAATGAAGCACCCACACTTTTCAAAATGGCCAAGGACGCCAAGTTTCTAATCCAGAAGGAATTGCGGATATGTTTAAAGAGCTGTTCAAGGGCTTTGTCTAGGAGGGTAGCAGGGGACAGGGTACGAAGAAATCCATACTCCAATGGATGAAGCGATACTTCCTCAGTGGGCGACAGAATTTAGCTAGAAGCGACATAATCACAAACTCATTTCATTTGGCTTGCTGTAGAACTGTTAAAAGATGGCTTAAGTGTCCCCCTAGGAAGAGTGCACCATATCCTCTGTTAGACCTTAGAGGCCGAAAGTATACTCCAACTCAATCATGAGTTATCGAGGTCTGTGACCACCTAAAGCATATTTTCAGAAAAGTTGACTCACTCTCATCGCTCCCGCTAAGGGCTACACAAATCATCTGCGTTCCAAATCTTTACCTTAAGGCAAGTCCTGGAAAGGGTGAAGGTAGATTAAGTCAGCACGCACCACAATATAATTCATATCAAGGAGCTTCTCGATGTGATGTCACATTTCTGGACCTTGGAAAAATTGATTCGGACAAACCGCCAAGCTTTTATGAACCTCTTAGTCATTAGGAACCTCGCAGTGCCCTGTAATTTCTTTGAACTTGTACTAGGTTGAGTCAACGGGTATGCGCCCCTTAGGGTATGTCAACATGAAGGGTCCCATGCAACGCCTAGGTTAGCAGGTGCCTCCACTAAGCTCATAGTTCATACTGCCTCTTGTCAAAAATGTTTATCAACCCCAACCTGAAGAACGGTCCTTTGTCACCGCCCCTTGTCAAAACTCAAGGTTCACTCGACCATAAACTTGAAAAAAAAAAAATTCTCCTCGCTTCCTTAAACAAAGTTGTGTCTCCCACACTAAAGCGTCCCTTGCAGGGCGCCCACAGTTTAAAATGTTTGCTACAGCACTGCACTGTGATTGCCCCAGAATTGGACACAGAGTTCCCGCCGACTCACATGTAAACGGATTAAACTACGAATTTCTTCCTCTGGCCGACCAGCGCTCTCTCTCTTCCATTCCATGTGTCTGTTCGAATGTATGAAGCTTGGCCGCACAACCACCGCACAAGGGTGAACTGGGGTGGGGGGGATACATTTTTCACGTCGACCTGAACAGGAGTGGTTTATGGCAGCGGTTCAGAGTTTTTTGTTTCGCCAGCTTCTATGAACGACTCTAGCTTTTATGGCGTTACAAACATTTTTAGTGCACCGGAATGTTATTTTCTCTGTGTTGTGTGTGTGTGTGTGTGTGTGTGTGTGTGTGTGTGCGTTTTTTTCGTTCTGTTTGCATCCACTGCGGGATGGCGGTAAATCGGAAATTTATGAGATGCTAGGGACTGGGCGTAAAGAAAGAAAACAGTTCTCGAGATTTATTGCAGCAGGCATCTATTGTGTAGTAAACTCGACACATTGCCGCTGGCAGCAGAGAGATTTAGGGGAGGGCTCCATGACCAAAGGCACCTTCGGGTCATGATTTTCGGCTAAATGACGGTGTCTATTGCAAAAAAGGAAGTTTTTGACAAGGAATTTTTGACGTTAATGTCTGAAATAATGCTTAGAACCGTAAAATGAATGCAAGTGTGTTTTTTTTTTTTGTTGTCCTTCCGGCGGCGACGGTGCTCGCGGTCTGTGGTGGAGCGGGCGTCTGTTGATGGCAGCAGCAATGAAACGCGTCGACAATGTTCGTGTTTTGATAGCTGCCCATTTTGAGATTATAAATGCACCTTGGTGTCGATGTTAAGGGTGCTCCTGAATTTTATAACGAATATCAAACGAGATGATGAGGAATTCGCTTTTAATCTTCTACTTGAAAATTCAATCAACTCAATTCGCTGAAGTGAGTTAAATGGGATCCTGAAGGACGAAACGGGAGAGAAACCGAGTTCTAGCTGTGTCGCTTTGATATACATGCCATGTAGGGACACCTGTTATCTTGCTGAGCGTGCTATTGTTCTGTGACTCTTAGAAGACACTTCGTTCTCACCTCTTCTTTCTCTTCTTGTGGCGCTACAGTTTGGGGTGGTCGTGGGCCTCAACCAACATGCCACTCCAGTCAGCAAGATCTTTCGCCAGCTGCCGACAGTTGGTTGAGGTCCTTCTCCACTTGTGTGCGCCACCTTAGCCTAGGCTCAGATTCGAAGACTTTTCGGGCCGGAGCAGTGGTGTCACATACACTCTACATGGCCCAGCCATCTTAAGCGTTGTATCCGAAGACGCTTGACTATTCGCAAGTCGCTGTACAGCTCATAGAGTTCGTCGTTAAATATTCTCCACCAGATGCCATGAACGCAAACAGGACCAAAAATCGCACGCAAAACTTTTCTCTCGAAAAGACTGAGTCCTTCCTCATCCGCTTTTCGTAGCGTCCAGGTTTCTACACCACTTACATGTTGCTTTATCGCTCTTGTCCATCGACGTGGTAGAAAGACCAAGTAATCGCTGACGTTAGGGAACTTACTTCAGATGACTGGAAACGGCAAGCCTTGGATGCTCAATAATTGAAATTTCTGACCCTTCACTGGTTGCCAGCCTCTTTAGAAAGTCAGTAAGTTTGCCTTAGAACATCTTTCATCTCCTCGAAGAAGTCATCTATCTCAAGGGCGTTAGTCACACGGTTTTCTTGGATTACATGAAAAAGTCGACTGTAGCGTGGAATAGAATGGGGCCTCAAGATATCTACACTACTGCACTGAATATTACCACAAATTTCGGCAAAAATGCGCCTGATGTGAGATTTAACTCTTAGGTAAGAAAGGCAGAATTGTCGAGGGCATCCTCAAGATTTTCGGACCAAGAATCGGAATCGATAGACAAGCGCATTACGGTTTCTTTTTCATCTGAACTGTCCATGGCATCGACTTGTTTTGCCACAGTCTTGTGTTAGCGTAGGAATTGTTTCTCCTTGGGTTAAGGCTAAGGCGTCCCTCCGCATTTTGGATCAATCCAATCCGGTCAAGATATACGAACGCCTTCGGTGGTTTGAATCTACTTTGACGCGCGCTTTCATGGTATGCGTCAATGTGTTAGCAGGCTCCGAACATAGGTTCGGAGAAGAAGTCATGAATCGTACAGTGTACCGGATTCCCCTTGGTTTCGTTATACAAGGCCTCATTCCGATGGGATTTCTTGAACCCACATTTGGGTTTTTCTTGTTTTAAGACAAGCTCGAAGGCATTGCCTCTAGAACATTCTTATTTTTTCCATCTAGAAAGCATATCGGGCCAAAATTTTAAGTGAGTATTTTAATAAGCTTATAAGAAACATGTCCTGTCCTGGAATAATTATCCTACCGCCACACTATTTTTAGTCACTTCCTCGCCTTCCACTCATTTCAAAGCGAGCCACCGCCACATAGGCGGCCCGTTGCTTTCATCCAGTCAAATCGCGGTGAACCAAACTGGAGAGCCATACACCACGACTGGCCGGGCTAGGGGCATGTAGCAGATCGCCTTTACTTCGGATTCAAGTTGACTGCTGTAAAACAAAATACTCGTCTTAGCGAAGGCCTTCTTGGCTTCTCTCAGAGATGTAGCTGAATGGATCAAACACCAACTGATCTAACACAATGCCCAGACATTGCACTACACTCAGCAAAGTTAATGGACGTCCCTGTGGGTTAAAGATGTAGAACTTCCGCCAGTTCAATTTTTGTATCCTTATCCTTGGCCTTATACAACGGAGTACGAAATAGGATGATTTCACAGTTCTGTAGTTGATTTTGAGCTTCCATTCGCTGCAAAGTCGCTGTATCCTTTCGAAGCCATGTTAATGACATCAGTCTCTGGTGCTGTACTGTACGACACCAAATCGTCAGCAAACACCATCAGATACTGTATGCAGCCCCTCAGCTGATGATGGGAAAAGCATTTAAAAGAATTGGTGAACTTACTGCACCCTGCTGGAGCCCATGTTTTATTTTGAAAACATAATTTGAGGTCTTGTTGCCACTTTCTCCACCACTCCACCGTTTAACATGCTGTAGATTATGAAAAGCGGTGCCCTGTTTATATTCTGTTGTTGCAAGGTCCATAAAGCGTTCTTCATGTGATCAGAAAATCGTAGTTCTTGAATAGTTTCCAACTCTAGAGGTCTTCGAGGCCACTCCTTACACTTTATGCAGTACGGTAGTCTATGGACAGTGAATGAACGGCACGACCAAGGTGCACAGGATATGGTCAAAATCAGAGCAATTGGAATAGTATTTTGAATTTTTCGTTCCACTGCTTCCCGTATTTTGTATTCCGAAATCAGATTTAGCTTCTTTACTATACTTCCAAAATCAAAGACAAAAATGGAGATATTTGACTTTTCCCAGAGAAAAAGGAATAAAAGATACATTCATCTTAACCCAGATTTAGCCCCTTGTCCACGGCATGACCAGTGTACGGTGCTTCGGATTATAATAGAAATCCCTTGCGATTCAGCCATCTTTTCCAAAACTCCTAGCTTTCCGTTCAAGATGGCTGCACAATGCTGAATCCTCTACGATTAAGCACATCAGATCACAGACCACGATCTGATTCGATCTGTGAATTCACCACGATAGTGGTCGAAAGTTTAAGAAGTTTCCCACGACATAGAGCACATTGGATAACAACGCTCCAGCAAAGAGAGTATTTGAATACCAGCCTTCTGGGGCAAGAAGAACAAGAAGATCGAACCTCTGAACGTTTTCGCGAACACTAGGAAACTTGGTCTCGATGACTAGAAGCAGTATGCTGAGGACCTCCAAGGACGGAAACCTGTATCACCTGATGCTCTGGGCCTTCATAGGCCGTCAGCCTGAAAAGTTACTACAAAACGATAAAAAATGCCGGCATATTTCTGGTGGGTTACTTGACCTCTTAAAAATCGTTTACGTAAGTCCTTCTCTAAACTGTTGCTCAATTACTTACAAAATCCTTAAGCAAAGGATTCTCCTAGTTCTTGTCTAGGTCATTAATAATAATAATTGAGTGAAACTACAGCACATAAGGGACCCGTGCCCTTTTGCATCAACTACATGTAAAGAGCGTGCTCACGAGTATAAGGAACCTACAGTTTTTTGTCGACTCCGAACGGCGAGACTTGAGTGTTGTCCGCAACTCAAAAGAGGTGATGCCGTGAAAAAATGCGAGGTGTCCCGTCCGGGAATCGAACCCAGATGTTCTGCGTGGCCGTCGACGGACTTTCCACTACGCCACGGTCCAAGCTATTTCCCAAGTCTTGTCCAAGTTTTTCTACAACTCCGTGTCGAAGTTCTGACCAAACTGCCAGACAGTGATGTTGAGTATTTGAAAAATGTAAGCCTACACCATTTAAACCCACCTCAGCCTCTGTCATGTCTTATTGAAATTGTCATGTAGCGAAACCCTCCTTACAGTCCTAACATAACCCAGTCAAGTACCCTACACTGTCGACTCCAAAAAAAGCCAGAAAGTTAAGTCCATGCATTTGAACTCTCTTCTATTTTCTTTTGCAAAAATCTCTTCTAGATCACATTCATCAAAATGACTCCATGCAGTGCACACATCCCTTCAGTTGGCCTCGCCGAATATTCATCACAAATCTGTCACAAACTTTGACCCATGAAATTTATACTGCTATTCATAATCACTCATGGACACCTATCATATTAAGAATTTTCCCAAAACTTGTTCATACGTCTGTATGTCCAGACGGGGGGCTGTCAGTTGATGGACACTTTCCGGGAATCACGTGTGATATGATGTCATTCCGGGGGGGTCCATGAAAAGGAGCGATATAAAGGTCAGAAGTGGACGCCTCTGTTTTCAGGAGAGCACTACCAAAAATTGAGATTGAATATATCGGATTATGGTTTGAAGGTGGAGGTAGGATATCCTCAAATGGCGGAGGAGAGAAGGCGACAGTAGGAAGAGGGTTTCTTCATTAAATTACTTCTTCTGAATTGAGGAAGACAGGAGATTACACAAATTCGTGGAAATACATATTTCAGCAAATCCAAAGCAAGGGGGTTACAACAAAATCTTCAGGAAGTATATTCTCGAAATAAATGAAAAATTTAGATGCTTATAAGTGGCTCTCATCCCGCAGAGAAAGTTCCGTTTATTTCGAAATAAATCAAAATTAACTTAATCCGTGAGTGGTAACACTCACTGGCGCATTAAGGGTTTCGTTTTACTCTTGATGGGAGTATTTAGAAAACATACAGGATGGGCCAAGAGCAATTTTTTTTAAACTGCAATAATATAATGGAAATCTAAATTTTTCAATGTGTTTCAACTTTATTAGTAAGAACGAGTTTCAGAATATGAACGGTTGCTCAAGTGGTTGCTTTGACAGACATCGGAATAGCTTATTCTGTCACTCCAAATTTCCAAGATCTTGCTGATGGTTTTGAGCTGTAGCTCAAGGATTGATTTTAATGATGTTGATGCCATTGATCTTGGATTGTTGGCATAACATGGGGGCTTATGGTTCTCCCCAAAAAAAGGTCAACATGCTTTTTTCACAGCTCGAAAGTGGACATTCTGATAAAAGTGTTTATGAATTGAGTGCAGTAAGAGTTAATTTCTGGTATGAACTATCTAGCAGTCACACTACATATCCCGGGGGTAGTCCACAATCATGTTCTTCAATCACAATGAAATATCTCGTTATACATGGCTCTGTAAGGCCAATACGGAGCGATGACAATGAAATCGTTATCCCCAGTCTCATTTTCGATGACACCACCACTCCAAAATCTGCACCATCTCTCTCTCTCTCTCTCTCTCTCAAAATCTGTTACTCTCAAGGATGTATCAGCTTTTTGACAGTATCAGGCGAGTTTTACGAGCCCCAAATGGGGGCTCTTGGTTAGCTCTCCCATCGATGGTTGTATCCTCTATCGATGGCTGGGCTTTAAGGCATTGCATGAGTCTCTAGAATGTATGAAAGTTAAACGCATGCTTCCTAATATTTGTTACGCAAATATATGTGGCCCATCAGGATTTTTGATTTTCGAAATTTATTGGTCATTCAGAATGTTTGACCTTTCGCGAATTTGGGCCTTTCGGAATCTTGCACATTTCAGGATTTTGCGCATTTCGGGAATTTACGCATTCCGGGATATCAAGCCTTTCGAAATTTTGGACGTTACGAGATTGTAAAATTTCACGCAATCAGTATCGGTACGGTATCGAAGAAAACCAAAGGCCTGCTTATCGGCTTTCACGAATTGGTACAATTTTACACTTAACCATAAATGGAGAAGTACTGATCAGCCAGAACATTTTGTATTAAGTGGAACAAGTCTTGTTCAGTCTGACCACGAGGTCTGAGGTCAGCACAAGATACAAGACAGCACAAGGTTTGAGCTATGGAACGCTGAGCAATATGTACCTCCCATTTCTGCGTTTTTGAATAGAATTTGAATGGCCAGTGCAACATTTGGCCGAGCATTTTCGAGCTACAAAACAACTTATTCATATCTTGCGACTGTTGCAGTCCATTTTTCCCTCAATTCTCTACTCAAACGCATCAGTTGTCTTCGAGAGACTTTGTCTTTGATCGTTTTATTCGGTTGCACTGCGTTACAATTAATCAAATCCTTCTGGCTGTGGATAGCGGGCATAGCGGTTAACGATGTGGAATGGCCAAGGTTTCCATATGATGTTTCGCTTTATCACAAAGGACCAACTTCCCATCAGCAGCCACAATCTGGTGCAAAAACGATTTCTTTTAAAAGCGCTCAAGCAGCATTTCAAACAATCAGAACCTTTCAACGTCGCCTGCCTTCAAATCATGTGGAACCCATTGCAACAGCATTCGGATCATTGCCAACGCCAGCTGTTGTCGGATCACTTGAATAGACCGAAATATTTATCAGCTAGCCAGGAAGAGGACAACTTTTATTCATGCCTCTACCAGCGTTTCTGCACCAATGAAGAGATTCCAAACCCAGACATCTAAGTTAGCTATCAGCAATGCTTGTGAGAAATTAAGAGATCTTAGCATCTGCCCATTCACAAGGCAGATGGAGCCGAAAAGGGATATACAAGAAAACACAGTTACTCAAGGCTTTAGCAGGAATAAATCAAAAACTCTAGTAGGATTCCTTAGTGGCAGTAAAATTAAACAATTTTTGAGTCTAAGTTTATTGCGTCCTTATCACTATTTTATCGCTTTTATAACAAAAAGATGCTCTTATGAGTTAGCCAGTTGTATTCCTCCCTTTCAAGAGTTTTCTCGCAACACTCGCCTCGCTAGGAATGCCCACCCGTTCACCCTTAAGCTCACCTTGAGACGTACGCTTAAGTTTAGAGACTCGTTCTTCAGCCGCACCACACGTATATGAAATGCTCTTCCCAGTCCATTTTTAGCCTCATTTTAATTCACATGCAATCAAATCCAATGTGCACCTGTTCCTTCTTTCCCTCTCTTTTTCTATACCTTTGGCCCATGATGTGACTTAATTTCGGTCACTTAAGGGTACTTGGCGCGCCAATTATAAAAAAAAAAGTGCCGGAGTGCTGTGTTTCAAACCCTTGGACGAAAAAAACAGGATTCGCTTCACATTAGTAGATAGACATGCTAACCAAGACTAAGACAAGGCCTACCTTGTGGCGATTAAAGCAGCTGATGGTCGACTGAAGCAAATGAATCGATTTCCTTTTCGGTTGTTCTGAAGACGTCTTCAAAAGAAATATAAAACCGGCGGAGTTCTTGACATCGAAGAACTGACGGACATTTTAGGAAGGAATGTGAAGAAAATGGGAATCTTTGCGAAAAGCGACTGGAAGACGATTATTTGGTAGCACAGATCAAAGTAGATTCTTCATACCTACCAACCTCACACCATTAAAAATGCACTAGCTAATGTGGGGCCAAGACGATCCTTATTTTCTAAAATGTTTCACATGGGAGATTTCTTGGGAGTTCATCTCCTTTTCGTAGATGAGTCCAGGTTTGTGGCCGTACATGCTGCTGCTGGAATGAAGGTGAAGCTACGGTTCCAAACTGTATGTCCATGTTCATGTCCAATTCACTTTGCACCTGTTTCAATGTTGAATCTCATTGATACAGGTAGAGAAGTTTACGTAGTAGTTTACGTACGAGATTAGTGTCAATCCCCACTTGTGCTCATGAAATTTGGTCGCTGACCGAAAGAAACTATTGTTGCAGGAGGTACTCACAGAGACAGACTGAAACCACGCCACAGTGCGGGGGGAGTTCAATGTTGCGCATCTACTTCTTCGAACGAAAAGGGCTATGTTTCGATGGCTTGGCCACCTGGCACGAATATGACCATTATCAGGACCTCTGAGGCGTGCCTAAATGAAATTCCATCAAGTAAGCGAATGTTCAACAGACCCAGGCAAGGTGGTTGGATCAAGTGCATAAACTTGACTGGTTGCGCTTGGGAGTGAGCTCCTCATGAGTAAGAGTTGACGACGGAGGATTGAGCGCCCTGAAGGTCTCTCGTGCATGCATTGCGGCGATACAGCGCTCCCCTAAGTAGAACATGTAGGTCACTGAAAGTGGTGATGAAGCTGATGGTATAAATTTAAAATCCTCCATGTCAAAATTTCACCTCCAGAAGTCTTGCTATTTAGTCACACCGCACGAATAAGGAACCCCGCCCACATTCAAACCCTTTACCCCTTTAATTCTCTTACAAGCTGCTGTATTGATGGCAAAAATATGAAAAGTGTGACTTGAAAACAAGCAAACCTCCGATAAAATTGAATGAGTCTCCCGCAAGCTCCAAGAGCAAACTGAGTAAATTAAATTGTTAAAGACACAATTCCCCACCACAATCCAATCTCCAGTTGTTTTCATACAATGCAAATAGACAGGCCAAATTGACTACTTAAGTCCTGCCGGTTTGCCAACAGCCACCAAGAAATTCTATCAATCACATCCGTCATTCCAAAAGGAAACCACAAACAATCTGTGACCCAAAATTTGCAATCACTTTAAGCCATGAGCAAAGGCAAACAAGGAAAAAAAACTGAATTTGAAGGTTTTCCACAATTCAAAGTGAATCCTCTTCACAAAAGCCAGGGACCGATTTCGAGACCTTCCACAAAAAAACGACACGCACACACACAAACACACACCTTGCGTCCCACCACTCAATGGAATATGTAGGTGACCATTGAAAAGGATCTGAAAAAGGTCAATTTGCCCAGGCCTGAGTGTTTATTTTGAAGAGCTCAAGGGCGCAGTGTGCTCACAATCGAGTTTCGATGGAAATTATTTACACGCTTTCCATCCCCCGCACACCTTCCACTCGAGGGCACGACCTCACTCGAACCGAATTCAATATTCAAAATAATAGAAGTATTTAATGCAGGCCCTCCATCCTCCTCCTCCTGTGGCTTGTTTTATTATTTTAATTGGTATCCCACCCCCCAACCGTAATAACGCAAGAACAACGAAATTGAGGTTAAGCCCGGTTCGTGCGAGTGCGGCCCCGCGAAGAGAGGAAACGCAACCGATACGTAAGCTCCTTATCGAACACATTCCCCGAAAATGTCACCACCCACCTCCGGGAAGACGTCACATGTCGCCAGGAAGTCGTTTATTTTCATCCTCATTCTCAATTCGTACTGACACTTGTGCAGGTCCTTCCAAATTAATTCAACGTATCGATACGTCACAAATTTAATCATCGCAAGCATTTCGATAAAAATTGCGGATCCATCGGTGAAGCACCCATCGGTCATAGTGGCAGAGTGGGAGGTGGGTGTGAAATTGAAATCGACATGAAAGGCTGCGCACGGCATCAAGGCGCGAGTGAGTGTAAAGCCCTGGATTTTAATGCGACATTGCCTCTCTAATAAGTGCTGATTCCGGGCACAGTCAGAACCGACTGCCAAATCGGCATCAGCACCGCAAACAGAGGCACACAAGAGGCCACAAGGGTACACAGAATGAAAAACGAACGGATATCCATTTGTATCCTTTTCTTATGCAAAGATCTTTTTCTCTTCCTTTTTTGGGGGGGGGGGGGGAGGGGGCATAAGTGAGAGTGTGCGGTTACCCCAGGTGATGAAAGGGAAATCACCTCAAAAGAAACACCGACCGAAGTGGGCTTTCAAAGAATTTATTCACAAAAAAATCGAGTGTGAAAGTGTATTAGCACACACACACACACCCACACATAGAGGGATGGATTTGGCAAGAGGATTGTGTGAGTGCGTGAGTGTATGAGTGCTGTATCCATTAAGGCTGTTATCGCATGAATGTGATTAGACGGAAGAGAAATGCTGATGTATCTGGTCGTCGTGAACGAAGTGATTTATTTCCCGACTCCACAACCCCCACCCGCCCCGTACAGAGGGACAACTGCACGAGCGTCTCTTATGATGTTTCATACTCACCTGCCGGCATGGAAATTGTCGTTAATTTCACCCCTAACCGGGGTAAGACAGATGTTCTCAACAACCGCCGTCGAAACCCGAGATGTCCTTTCTGCGCCGCTGGCTGCCACAGCCGGAGCGCTGATGTTATTAGTTTTTGTTACGATTCCACGTGCCGCACTCGCTCACTACTCATCTCATCTATTTTGGTTTAAAAGTAATGGGCTACCCTTCCTTTTTCCGACTTTATCTGCGCGCTCGCTCTGACTCGGTGAAGTGTTCCTGCCGCCGAGCATCACGATTGATTGGCCTCGAGGGGGGGAGCGGCGGAATGGGAACGATTCCGGAGAATTTCGGCAAAATTTCACAGGGACACAGGCAATTGTGACGACAGCGGATGGGAGTAATTTTTCAAAAAAATATCTGAAATTCAGGCAACGACGCAGGCAGGAGGGCGAACAATGTGAGCCATTATAAGCTTATTTTGATGTTCTATGAGCGTTTTCCCGGAAGCTCCGACCGTAATGAGATTCAATGGAACCTCCGTGGGAGTTCCTGCGGCATTTATGAGATGTGTTCTGCCGCGGAGGGGTTTTCCTCGTTCGCTTGGCTGATTCGAGCTGATTTCTTGCTGTGCAATTGAGGCGGCAAGACGATGCGACTGGGGAGTTGGCTGAATTCCACATGAACACGTTACCCCGCGCGGATGTAGGGCAGTCTGTCGTAAGTAACGCACGACTTTTGTTTGCAGCCAGGTGGGGCTGCCATGAAACTTTGTTAAACTGGAGCTGCTGCTGCGTGCTGGAGACTAATTTCTGGCCTCAACCTCAAGGGTGTTTCAGGGGAACTGTGAAACTCTCCAACGACATATCTCCCTCCATATCCACTCCCCTAGGAGCCTCCACACAATGCTAGTCTCCGCATTAGGTACTAGGCTCAAAGCACAATGTCAACCATTGCGTTGGATGAGCGTTATCCTTTGAATGTCAACAGTACAATTGAAAGGATTTCGCCATCAGGACGTTCAAAGGGAAGAGGAAATTTCATCATTCACTTTGTTCGAATTTTTCTCCAAGATTTCATAGCGCGGAGGCAACCACTCGTAATTCTTTCAATTCCATTTTGTACTGCTGCCGCTGTTAACTTTGAAAGGATTCAATTTATGTGTGCGCGGATTTTCTCCTTAGAGGCATCAGCCATTTGGTTAAGAAATCCTGAATCCTGAAAAGTTGCCTATCCCTGTGCTGCGCAAAATGGGATTTCCCAGTAACAAAGAAATGCTTTAAAACTATTACACGGGTACAATGGAGTCGCGATAAAGTGGACACTATGAATTTGGTTTTAAGGTTTTGTTTTCAAAGAACAAGAACTTCGTTATGTCCGTCTGTCCGTTGTATCTCTCACATTTTTCAACTTTTAGAGAGATTTTGTGAAATTTCAGTTATAGATGCACATGACTTAGAGATTGTTTCGCAGATGTCTTATGGGGTCTGCCGTCTGTGTAAAGTTGTATATTATTCATCGTGAGGTTTAACTCATAATATCAAATAAAGCACATAAAATCGCAATTAAATTTTACATTTTTAAAATCGTATAAAAGAACATTTATATTGTGATATTGTTAGCCGCGACTATGTCTTAAGTAGCAAATTCGGAAGGGCCAATTTTGGCAACTCATTCGAGCGTAGCCACTGGTATTTCGCACACCACATGAGTAATGTTATCTTCCGAAGAATCAATAGCTATAGCAGCTGCTTTATTTCCAAAGACTTGCGACTTTACATATCCCCAAAAAGGGGTCAATTTACCGTAGCTAAGCGTGAGTTAAAGTATCCATCAAAATGATTTCTCAACAAGTCCATTGTTTCTAGCGCTCTATGGCTCGTAGCGCAGTCTTATTGAAATCAAGGCTTCAGTAAACACATGGCCCGTTGATATGAGGAAGCCGAACGGTGACGATTCGATTAGTCTCCATCTTCGCGGACAATCTAGTCACTTCCCTACGTACTGGTTGTGGTGTAATTAGTCAAGTATCATCACACAATGTAAATTTTGATTTAAATTTCGAATGGTATTGGCAATACATACAACATTTCTCACGAAACGATGATTTTGTAATACAGTCTTTTTTCATATAAGTGGCGCACGCAAGGGATTGCTTAGTACCCTTAAGTGACCGGAATCAAATTACAGCACGGGCCGAAGGTATAGAGGAAGAGAGGGAAAGGACGTACCGGATCACGTTGGTTTTAAACACCTGTGGATTGTAATAATGGCGAGAAGATGAGCTGGGGAAGCATTCCATATTGAAGACCGAGTCTCTAATCTTAACTGTACGTCCGAAGGTGAGCTTAAGGGTGAACGGGTGGGTATTCCTAACGTGGCGAGTAATGCGAGTAAATTCTTGAAGGAATGCAACTGGCTAACGCAACATTTAGTCCATGTTCTAGTGAGTCGATTGACTTCGCAGCATTAGTATTACCAATAAGTTTTATCGGTCGCTGTTGAATAAAAGTAGATTCAGGGAGGTCTTAGAAGGCTAAAGACCAGATAGGAGCGTTATACTCAAGTTTAAGGCGGATGTAAGCTTTATATATTGTTGCCAGATCAACAATTCGCTGCATTTTTGGCGACCTCGAATATGAGATCGTTCTGGCTTAGTGCTGAGTTGATACACATACCGAGGATGGGACGGCGTCCGGTTTCAGCAACGCTTGAGCACTGGGTTTTGGAAGCATTAACTTCCACTCTATTTTTCTTACCACAATGAATTATGCTGTCGGTCGGAATTTAATGAGCTTAACATACGCTGCCGTTTAGAGTCTATGGCCGCAGAAGAGGGTCGAGAGCCAAGGAGCGAATATGAAAAGTTGAGGGTACTGTCATCAACGAAGGACTGGATTGTATTAGAAGTGACAGACAGGCGATCATTTATAAAATTGACGAAGAGTGTCGGAGACAAATCAGAGCCCTCAGGACACCAGCATTAATATGGTGAATATCAGACTTGAACCCATCCGACTGGTATTAAACGGTTCGAAAGGTAATTTCTAATCCACTGAAGAACAGATTCATCGACACGATAAGAACGCATTTTCTACAAGAGAGCCTGATGCCAGACTCAGTCAAATGCCTTTGAAATATCAAGCGCAACAGTCCTGCTTTCTCTTACTTTGTACAAAGATTGGTTCCATTTTTCGGTGAGATGTGTATTCAAATCACCAGTGGACCGTACTGCCGGTCATTAAGAAGCTTCCGGGTTTCAAGATATTTCTTAAGCTGATGGCTTATCAGCGTTTCTATGACCTTAGGAAGTAAAGACGTAAGTGCCATGGGTCGGTAGGAGCTGGGTGATGATTGTTCGTTCTTTTTAGGGACGAGCTGGACAAATGCTTCTTTCCACTTTCTCGGGAAGAGCCCCAACGAGTAGACAGATGGAAAAGCTTACGCAGTGGTCTTGCCAGCAAAGATCGTCAGAAGAACAGGGGATATACCATCCGGGCCAGCGCATTTGTGCACGTTTAGGAGTGAAATTTGGAGACGATATAATGGTGTGAGTCTTTCCGTGATGACTTGCCAGATAGTACTAAACCAAAAGAACAAAGCAGTTTGATAGAATCCACGAGAGATGTGTCAAAAAAGTTTATTGAAAATCAAACCTCACGATGAATTTCTTGCGATACATAAAAAATGAAACGACACCTTCTGTGTTCGAGAGTAAATTGCATGTGTCGAGTAATTTCTGTTATCTCCGCTCACAAACTCATGGAGACATGTTTTTTTGAGCCTTGTTTGCCACCATACACTACTTTCATGTTGTAAATCCAGACTTTTCTGGCCTGTAATATATAATGCGAGAAAGAAAGTTGTTGGAAGCTCATTGTGACCCTACTATGTAGCTAGCTTGGCAAAAGTACCAGAACTTGTTTGCACGATTTAAAACTGAAAACTTTGACTTTGAAGATAAAGAATGTCCCGGACAGCCAGAAAAGTTTGACGATGAAGAATTGGAGGCCGTGTCCTTTGATGACTCGTTACAAATGCGAATGCACACGGGATCGTTCAACAAACCAGCTCCGATCGAAGTCTATTACATTGGGTGTCATATATATTGCAGTGAGTCGAAGATGATGTGGTCACCGTGGCATAGGGGGTAACTGCGTCGATTCACACGCCGAAGGTCTAAGTTCGATTTGCGGGCGGAACACCTCACATTTTGACACCGCATCACCCCTTTGAGGTGCTGACAACACTCGAAGAGTACTAACTGTCTATGCAAAGCTTTTCAAATATCGCCGTTCTGAGTCGGTAAGAAACTGTAGGTTCCTTCCAGGAGGGAGAGGACAGTAGCACGTACAACACGACCAGTTGTTGTTGAAACTTGACCCTGGTCCCTTGTGGGCTGTCGTTGTCACTCAATTATTGTTAGAAGACGTTGATGGGCGATATTGCATGCCTGAAATGCTGCTAGGTCGATGTGAAAAGGAGTTGATTTTGTATCGCATAGTGACTGGCGATAAAAAATGGATCCCTTACGAAAATCCAAAAGGTTGTATGAAAATAGCGACCATGCCTCATCGTTGACGGCTGTACCGACTATTCACAGCCAGAAGGTTATATTGTGTATTTGGTTTAGTGGCACCAGCGGGGCGTGGTGTTTGAGTATTATTAGAACTGAATGAAATGATCATCGGCTAGGTCTATCAACGACAAATTAGATATTTGACCCGAACTTTGAAGAATAAATGGCGGGAAGCCATCGCAAAACTCGGCAAAGTTATGACACCAGTCGAAACATACGAATTCCACCCCTTTTTCGGAAGGCCAACATAAGGTCCATTTTCAACTTGTGATGGGTTCCTTTTTAGAGAGGGTAAAATAAGGGGAGGAAGGGATTCTTTAGAGAATGCGACACTGAACACTTCTTCTTCTTCTTCGGATGGCGCTACAGTCCGGTGTGGACCTGGGCTTCAACCAACATGCCTCTGCAGCTAGTACGATCTCTTGCCAGCTGCCTCCAGTTGCGCACTCCAAGTTGGTTGAGGTCCTTTTCCACTTGTGTGCGCCATCTCAGTCTAGGACGTCCTCTGTTGCGTTGTCCCTGTGGCTCGGATTCGAAGACTCTTCGGGCCGGAGCAGTGCTGTCCATCCGCTCTACATGGCCTAGCCACCTTAAGCGTTGTATCCGTAGACGCTTGACTAGGTTCATGCCACCGTACAGCCCATACAGTTCGTGGTTGAATCTCCTCCTCCAGATGCCATCAACGCAAACAGGACCAAAAATCGCACGCAGAACTTTTCTCTCGAACAGAGAGCTTCCTCATCCGCTTTTAGTAACGTCCAGGTTTCTGCGCCGTAAAGCAGGACTGGGATGATCAAGGTGTTGTACAAAGTCACTTTGGTCGTTCGGGAGAGGGCTTTATTACTCAATTGCCTCTTAAGTCCAAAGAAACAGCGATTGGCAAGAGTGATTCTGCGCTTGATTGCGGTACTGATGTTATTGTCCCTATTCAATGCGGAGCCGAGCTAGACGAAGTCCTTAACTACCTCGAAATGTCTGCTGCCCATAGTGATGCTCTGTCCGAGACGTCGATGTTCTGCGTCCTTCTTTGATGACAGCATATACTTTGTTTTGCCCTCGTTTACCACCAGTCCGACACTGAACACGGTTAAAGATAAAATGGACGTGCTTGTAATACATTCCTAACCCTAAAAAAAATAGGTTTGCCACTTATTGTTTTGCCCACTGTATGTCCAGCTTTCACAACACAAGTCATTACACAAATGCAGGGTACTCCTCAAGCAACTGTTCTGAATCGCAGAACGCAATACTGTTCAACTTGTCAGGACATTTGGCTACCGTCTCCATTTGATTTCGAAAATCTCCCTACAATCAAATTGACTACACAAATCCCACTGTAAGCGTAACACATTTTGTAATAATGCCTCCCATCAAATTTAAATTCCTCCTTTCATCCATCCGAAGGACATCCGCCCTGGTTCCATTGAAAACTTGGCCATTTGTTGATACACACTTCATTCACTCAAAGAGTTGCATTGAGAAGCTACATAAGTCTTCATCTATCCGATTTCGTATTTATTTGAGTCCCTGTTCTGATGCATCCATTCGGTTCACATTCTAAGCTCTCACAAAAGCGATACATTGTGGTTCCATGTGAGAGCAAACTCATCAAACCTGTAAAACAGTCCTTTTGTCAAGATAAGTCTCCATTTCCCAGAAGAATTCATTGTGCTGCTCATCCCCCCAGAAAACTCCAATTCGTGGTGTACTTGCTGCCGCCGTAAAATGTCACAAAATATTGAAGGAAATGAAAAAACTTTCCGGCAAACTTCCGATGGGTCACACCAATTTCCTACGTGTCCTGTCAAGCATTCGTGCATACACTCTGCATGACATCACACTTACCCTTAAGTGCTCGCCACCCCCGCCTCCTCCATTTTGACCACGAACGTGCATCATTTCACAATTAGCCCGATGCCCATGAAACTACTAAGCAGAAGTAATAAACCGGAATGAATGGATGGCATCTCCGCCACTTCACGCACACGTACGTGTCAGTGTCAGGCATCGACCGCCACGCAGTGGTTTCACATCCACGCATTCAATTACCGTTAAGTGGCCTATCTCGTTCGAAGCGATTTAGCCCCGAAAAGTTCGCCCCAAAACTGAGTGCTCCCATAACGCTGGTTGGAATTCATTCATCGCTCAATTTTTCGGATTTTTTTTTCCATTATAGTCATGATGCTGGGGAGATGGAAAGCGGAATCCTTCGCCAGTGCATTAGAGTGGGAGTCGCCGGCGGAGGAGTCACTTTCGCAGAGCGACGCTCAACAATGCCGAGGATATTCATTGCGGATCGTGCTTCCTGCAACATTGTCAAACATCAAAAGACAGTCCCAGGCCCTCCTTCTCCGGGCGTGGAATGGATCCCATTCCAAGGACGGACGCATTCAAGAGAAATGAATGGCGCAGCACACTGCCAACAAAGGAATTCGATATTGCTGCCGTCGTGAAGGCAAACGAGGGATTTATGGGCTCTAAGGACGAAGAAGCTGCTTCACTGGAGAGTTGCATCCCGAAATCAATCCAAATCGCATCCGGCTCTGGCTGGGTGGGAGGATCCGTCATCAGCTGGTAACGCTAACAATGAACACTCTTTGAGAGTTCTGTGAAGAATAAAATTGTTGCGGACACACTCGGCACTCCCACCCCCCCCCTCCCACACAGAAATGTAATTATGTGAGAAGCGGAACTTGAAAGAGACGCCAACGAACTTCAAACAGTTCGCAGGGAGGCGTGGTTCGCATCAACTGATGTCGGATTAATGGAAGTAAAGAAAGGGGCGACGATTGAACGGGGACGCAGAACCGGTGTGGCATTAGGCACAAGTTTGGTTTGGTTTTCCATTTACAGGCAATTTTCTGGGAAAATATTGTTCCAGGCATAAACGATTTGACGGTCTCCGCAAGTGGATCTTAAGTGGAGTCAAACACGCTCCGCTTCGATGAGCAATTTCGGGAACGGAGTTAGGGTTCCCCAACGACTGGCGGATATTTTTGGATTTCTCACATGTAGGCACACACGCACATGAATGCGGGGATGGATGCTTGGGAAAAAAAATGTCATAAAGTTCGTAACAACTTCAGGACTTCCTGGGGGGGGAGCAGGAGCTTCATCTTTTGACAGTGGTCCCTTTGATGGGAGCGGGGCCTGTGTGAAGAGATGGCTGTTTCGTGTGATCATCAGACGAGTTATGGCGAACATAAAGATAAGTCATCTCGTGGGTGCTTTGGGCTCAGAATGACTGTCGTCATATGGAAATTGAATTTTTGAATTCTGAATCTCTCTTCAAGGAGATGATGATGGTTATGATGCAAAGAATGTGTAGGGAGCCAAGGGTGAGGGACGACCTCAATATTGCTGGAGGAAAGGTTAGCAAAAAGTTCGTGGACAAGATTCTTGCATGGACAAGATTGTGGACAAGATTCTGGCCAAAACCAATCTTCAAACCTGTTTCTTTATTTGTTCGCCCTACAGCAATCATTTAAACATTTAATACAGCTGGAGATGAAAACTCAGGAATCAATGACGAAGAGAATACTGCATTTGGTCATGAGCACTGCAACAGAGAAATAGAAAACTTTTCTAATCGGGCAAACGTGGGTAAGTCACACCAATTGCAATGAAAGATTCCCGCGCATGCCACAGGTCCCTTACAACAAGCAATGAAGGGCATCCCAAATAGGGAAGACGAATCGGTCAAACCCAAGAATTGAAAACTGGGTAACTCGAAAACACGGCGACGGCAACTCTTGACTGGCGACGGTGGTGCTCCAGGGCTATTCGACTGATGCGATTTGCAACAAAATTCAGACTGCAATGAATTTTAAACCGTTCATGACATTGAGCTCAAATTTTGACCCATAACAGATAATTTTCTTGTTTATAAGCGCAGAGATGCATCTGTCGGCGCACTGCCCTTTAAGTAGAGAGAGGTGAAGATAGAAGACAAATCACACTTAAAATGCGTGCATTGTGGAGAGAAGCGCAGAAGGGAGTGCTTAAAAAAAACAAAAGTGGCGGATTCGAGGCCGATACCGACAACTCCAGCCACTCCTGTTATGCAGGTTGTATTGTGTTGAAAAAAATGTAATCCTGATGGAATTCAAGCCGGATACTTTAATTTGTTGCTAAAGGGTGATTTTTTAGCTATTATCTTTTTGTCAGCACTATTTCAAACAGCTGAAGCACGTTTCGAGTTTTGTTTTACTGTCAAACATCTTCAATTTGGTCTATAATTTAACCATGAATCGTCTTACAAACGAAGACCGCTTGCAAATAATTAAATTTTATCAAAATGCGTGCTCTGTTAAGAAAGTTCATCGCGCACTTCTTCCATTTTATGGTCACTTTAATCGACCAACTGAAGAGGCTATTCGGGCTATTGTGACTAAATTTCGCACCAAATTTACATTGTTGGACATTAAACCACCAACACGCTTACGTAGAGTGCGAACTGAAGAATATATCGCAGCTGTATCGGCCAGTGTTAATGATGACCATCAATTATCGATTGGTCGCCGTTCGCAGCAATTGGGCCTCTGTTACTCAACAACGTGGAAAATTTTGCGAAAGGACTTAGGTGTGATGCCTTTCAAAATACACCTGGTGCAAGAATTGAAGCCAAACGACCTACCTCAACGTATAATTTTTGGTGAATGGGCTCTTGGAAAGTTGGCCAAAGATCCACTTTTTTACTGAAAAAATTGTGTTCAGCGAATTGTCAGAAATGTCGATTTTGGGGTAAATATCAGGCAGAAGCATTGCAAGAGCTACCAATACATCCAGATAAAGTCACAGTTTGGTGCTGTTTATGGGCTGGTGGCATCATCGGACCGTACTGCTTCAAAGATAATGCGAATCGTAACGTAACTGTGAATGGTGAGCACTACCGTGAGATGATGTCCAACTTTTTTTTACCCAAAAATGCAAGAACTTGACTTGCATGACATGTGGTTTCAACAAGATAGTGCCACATGCCACACAGCACGCGCAACAATGAACTTATTGAGAGACGAGTTCGGTGAACATTTTATTTCACGTTCGGGACCGGTCAATTGGCCGCCTAGATCGTGCGATTTAACGCCTTTAGACTATTTTTTGTGAGGCTATGTTAAAGCTCATCTCTATACAGACAAGCCTGCTTCAATTGACGCATTGGAAGACAACATTGAAGCATTTATTCGTGAGATACCGACCGAACTGTTGGAAAAAGTGTGCCAAAATTGGACTAAGCGGATGGACCATTTGAGGTGCAGTCAAGATCAACATTTGCATGAAATAATCTCCAAACATTAAATTATATGGATCGTACTATCGATTCAAATAAAGATTTTATGCATTTTTCTAAATTTTATGTGTTTTTTTCTTGAAAAACCATTCCTATAGCCCTTTATTAGGCTGGAAAGCCACACGTTTCTAGGTATCGATAGAACCCTCTAGCACCTCTACGTTAAGAAATGCCTCGAATCATAGCTCATTACCGTGATACTGACAGCGTTGCAGAACGCCATGGAGGTTATAATAAGAAAACAGCAACATCTGCAGAAAAAGCCCGGAATGTGAAGGCTCGAATTGAGCCAAATCCACGTCGACGTGGAAGACAGAGGGCTCGTGAGTACAACATATCGTTGGAATGGATGCAACAAATACTGACAACCGAGCTTAGGCTCAACCCATTGAAGTTCCAAAAAGCACACGATCTTATACCGCAAAAGAGAAAAGTTTGAGTTGAAAGAGTGGAGGAGTTGCTTGCGCTTGCACGAAAGTGTTGAGTTGCCGGATTTTGGTTTTTTTTTTTCCGAAGAGTCACCATTTGTTTCGAGCAACATGTCAACAAACAAACTGAAAGAGCTTACCTGCCCGAGATATCCATGGAAAACGTACACCTTCGCACGACCACCAGAAGCAGAGAGGACCAATGGTCATGGTTAAGGCCGCCATAACCGCCGATGGTCGCTTTCTGCTTCTAATTTTGAACCGTGACGTTAATGCGACCTTACACCGTGAAACTGTCTTAGAGGCAGAATGAGCAAACTTTACAGTCGGTGACCGTGGACATTTCAACAAGACTCGGCACCGTCTCCCAAAGCGCGTATTGGTGATTGGTGAAAAAGCAAAATTCTCTTTTGAAGGTATTTCGAAGGCGAAAGTTGAAGTTCGGACTGAAGTTCGAACCACCTCTGATAAGTATCTCACCAGGAATGAGCTGAAATACCGCAGAGCCACTTGTGTGCTGCCGTCTCAATGCCATTATTTTCTGCCAAAGTGGTCATGTTGAAAACTACTGATGCAATTTGAAAATTGAAGTATTTGTGCTCTGGCACTGTGGCAAAACCACTGCGTAAGCTTTTCCATCTATCCTCCACTTTAGGGCTCTTTCTGAGTAAGTGATAAACAGCATCTATTCAGCCCGTCCCTAAACATCATTACCCACCTCCTACCGACCCATGGCACTTATGTCCCTACTTCCTAAGATCATGGAAACGCTGTTAACCGTCAGCTAAAGAAATATCTTGAAACCCGGAAGCTTCTTAATGACCGGCAGTACGGTCCACTGGTGATTTGAATACATATCTCACCGAAAAATGGAACCAATCTTTGCACAAAGTAAGAGAAAGCAGGACTGTTGCGCTTGATATTTCAAAGGCATTTGACTGAGTCTGGCATCAGGCTCTCTTGTAGAAAATGCGTGCTTACAGTGTTCTTTAGTGGATTAGAAATTTTCGAACCGTTCACTACAGGTCGTATTGGATGGGTGCAAGTCTGATGTTAGTGCTCCTCAGGGTTTCGTTTTGTCGCAGACACTCTTCTATAAATGATCGCCTGTCCGTCACTTCTAACCCAATCTTCTGCTTTACTGATGACAGTACCCTTAGCTTTTCATATTCGTTCCTTGGCTCTCGACCCTTCTCTTCGGGAACGTCACGTATGTTGGACTTGGAACGTCAGTATGGTATGTTAAGCAGAATTGATTGAGGTAAGGCCTATGCCACCAAACAGCCTATATTTTATCTTCTCTTCATGACAACATAGAAGACCAAAATTCTGTTCTCTTGGAAAGATTAAAGGCTGCTTCAGAGTGGAATTTAATGCTTTCAAAATCTTTGTGCTCAAGCGTTCCCAAAATAATCACAAAGCAAGAGCTCGAACCAGTTCCATCAACCATAATGTACGCTACGATTGTTAAGTGGGTTAAAGAAGGCGGCCCTCTCCTTACTAGCTCATTTTGGGTTTCCAATCAATCGTCAAACTGGGTAAAAGGGCGTTTCTTTTAATCTGCAATTGTCCGTATATTTCATCTCTTTTATGAATTGTAGGTGTATTCAAACAAATGTTTAAAACAATGATGCGACTCACTGCCCTACCACTAAGAAGGATCTCTTTGAAGTGGCGCCGCAATTCATACCATCTGACATTTGGCCACTAATTAGCTTTCAATTAGGCTGTGCCCACAATCGAAATCTGCGCTTCACAATGGGCTCTTGACTTGACAAAGACATATTTTGTGACCTTTTCAAGTGGAACGAAGTTGGTAACCATGTCAACTCCTCTTCCACTTATTCCAGCTCAGTGGGTGCTGCAATGCTCTGCTCCGTCATTGCTTTTGATTTTCAAATCTGAATTAAGCTGGAATCTCATTGTGGATCCCACTCCCGACACACAGTCCACTTAATTTCACGGCAATTCCTTGCAGTGCTTGCACGTGTGTTTTCCTTTCCCAGCACAAATCAGTGAAGAAGCAGAAGAAGTGTCCCCAGCAACAGGGAATCCTCTGGGGGATCAAATAGCAGGACTCCCTCATTGCATTGGCACACGCCACCATTGGATACCCGAAGTCGACGTGTCCATCGGCCAGCTCACACAGTCGGCGTGACTTAATTTTAAGTTCCATCCTGTGAAATTTCATTGTTCCCACGCCTCCTGCACTCCGAGCAGCATCAACATTCCAGGCATTCGCACATGGAATCGACTGCAAGCAGGTATGCAGGAGGAGCTCTCAGCGCACGTTAATCTGAATCCCAATGAGAACTCAGAAATTTATGAGCCACACCCAAGCTGAGAGGGGAACACTTGTCGAGGGCAGAAGGATAGCAGCCACAGGACACAGGAAGGACACGGGTAACATGCTCGCCATGTACCACACACAACGTTGTGCTCCGTTCCTGACGACGTTCCTCGTCGTCTGCTTGCTAATGAATGTTAATATCTCACAAGTCATCCAGCCCGCCCCACTCCCTCCCACGCCGCCAGCCCAGGAATGTACCCCCGGTCGGCAATCTCTTCAACAAGTTTTGTGATTTATTAGCGTAATTAGTGCCGTGCACGTATACACGCACACAAGCGAACGGGATAGTTTCAAAGTGAAAGCCGAGATCTTCTCAAAAGATTTTCGGACGCTTCGCTTCGCCCCACGTCGCGGAGACGGTAATTGAATTACACGTCACAGGACTTGCCCCGCGGCGTGTGTGTGTGTGTGCAGCCCACACCTGCCGAAGACACAAAACTTCATATTTTCCGTTAATTAGGTTCTAATTGGCATCTAATTAGGTTGCCCACGCGTTGACAAACGACACGCCGCACCCGTGAGCAATCGTCGCCGTGATGCAAATGAAAATATCGATTTTGCCAGCTCACGCCAAGAAGCAAATAATCCATCTCGAGCGAGGACAAATGCCACCGCAGGAGTGAGAGCGCGCTTCCGCTGAACGCGTGTGTCCCGGACGGAGGGATCCCTATCCCGGGAGCGCAGATACAATATTATCCTGTCAGCGGCGACATGGCACACAAGTCGAGGCTAAATTTAATTACAGAATTCCAGTGATTCCACAATGATTCCTTGCGCTCATTGTCGCCTCCCCGACCCGGCCTTCGGGTGTCGACGTTGTCGTCGTGGCAGCGGTGGCGTTTCCCCTTCCTCCGACGTCTCCGACGCCACTGGTTGGTCTCTTTGTTTCATTTTCCGGAAAATGAACTCGAATTAAAGGAAAACATCAGAGAGCACTGAGCGTTATCAGGGCGACGGCAAGGGAATAATAGAATCCACCCTGCTAACGTCCTCTCACTAGTCTTCCTGTCGACAGTCATTTATTTCAATTTTTCCTGCGTCAAGCAACAAGTGTGCTGAGCTCTCTCTCTCTCCTCATCCACCGCCATCCAGTGCCATCCAGCGCCATTCACCGACGTGACTTCGACGTGCATTGTAGTGTAGGGAGCGAACTCCGAGATGGAGTTGCAAGTCACGGAGCAACCGCCCAGCCGTGGCGGTGGGTAATGCAAAATTGAATTTCCATTTCATGCTGCTCGTCGCTTCGTTTTCATTAGCACCTGTCATCCGAGGGTCTGCAGCTGACGCTTACCTGTAAGTTACCTCCACCCCCCCGCACACACCCCCCGGGAAACATGCTTAGATCCGGCAGGGGCGTGGTAGTCCTTGCCCCATCCAAGGAATGGCCAGCCGGCACGAAGAACCTGTTTAACTCGAAATGATGGTAATTTCGTGTCGTCTTAATGACAATTCGGCATCCAGGCACCGTGCTGGATGGAGTGGTATTTACCAGGTTACAGCTCGATCCCACTTAATTGCGACACGGGGGTGGTTTTAATCAGGAGAGCACTGAACGCGTCCCCCATTGCACGTGTACACCGTGAAGCGATGAAGGACCGACCGTCGCACGGATGGATGTCACACATGTGGCCGTGGGATTTTCTTCGAACTAATTAGCACCAGTCCCAGTGAAAGGACCAGACGAGCACGGTAATCGGATTCAAATGTCGAACTCAAACCGAAGTGACCAGTGGGACGGGCTGCTAATGGATGATGAATGGCTGGCTGGCTGGCCCGTTGTTGCCGGTTGCTGTGTGCATCCTCTCAAAGGGGATAACGAATGTGAACCGGATGTGCGCGGTGCCGGGGAGTGCGTTGGGAGGGGGTAAATCGATTCCAAATCGATAAGGAATACAATTGTGTTGCATGTACATTCAATGGGGCAGTGCAAGGATGGCGTTATGAAGTGCAGCTGTGCTGTGCATATTCACAGCTTGTAAGGATTTGCTACAGGACAGCGTGGTCGTGTTTCCCTCAAAGCAAAGGTCAGCGCAACGTTTCAACGTCAGTCATAACCATCCGAAGGAGAGCTTCCACTCTACACCATTTTTTCTTCCTTGCGTTGGTCACAGCAACGTGCTTTTATCTCGATAGGCAGCAGACGGATGAACTGACGCTAACAAGAAACACAATCGAAATGTCAGATCGTGTCAGTTGTCAATGTGAGGGTGGGGGGAAGAAAATGCTTAGCTGAAAGGTTTGTAAGCCGCCGTGTCAGTTGGTGTAGAGGAGGGGGCTTAGGTGAATGACGGCGTCAGCAAAATAGTCTAGAAGCTAAAATGTCCATCCGGGAGCAGAACAGGAAGTTGTGTAAGGCGCCTTCTGCTTTGGATAGAAGCGACGGATGCAGTTCTTTAGTCAGACTTTGTAGGCTGCAAATCTCGCGCGCAAGCAGATGATAGCTCTGGTAGGTAGCTTTAATAGCGCAGCCTGGTCGTGGAACCTCCATTTTTGACAGATATTGAAGACTGCGCGAAAGTACGAATTGTCTTCAATCTCTGTCAAAGTAGGAAAGTAATCATAAGTTAAGGAAGGAAGCCCCTTCTAAGCCACAGTGGACTTCTTGTGATACCAAGGGGAACCGAAGACCTAGACCCAAGATGCACGACTAGAGGGTGCATCCACAGACATAACACTTCGAGCGGAGATGCCATGTAAATAACTCCGGTCCGACGCCTCTTTATATTGGAGCCAATGGGACAACTTACTCTCTCTCCTTCTAAGATGGCATATACAGGATAGAATGGGCCTCAATGAACGTTGTGTGTAACTGGAAACTTATGCAGCTTAGGACTTATATCATAAGTACCCTGCATAACTTCTGACCAATTGGGGGGCACAAAATAATTCGGTCTGCTTTCGAATCTGCACCTACAAGTTGTGGCTGATCTTGGAGGCGACTTCAATGAAAAGGAGTGGCATTTGTTGGCAATGATTAATGTGCGTCAGCGGCTTTTTTAGACAACAACATTGTATTTTGTCTGATGGTGCATAAATGGTGATTTTAGTTTCGAAGACAAAGAGCGTCTTGGGCAGCACAAAAAGTTTGAAAGTGAGGAATTGGAGGTTTTACTGGAACAAGATCCGTGCCAAACGCAAAGTGAACTCGCAGAATAGTTGAAGTGACAAAAATTAGAGAAATTTGGAGTCATTCAGCAACGAAATTGGGTGCCGAACGAGTTAAAGTCAAGATATGTCGAAAGGCGATTTTTACGTCGAAACTGCTACTTGCAAGATATCAAAGGAAAGGATCTTAACATGGGATCGTGACTGGAGGTGAAAAGTAACTATACCACGACAAACCCCAAGAGCCTAGTGAACCCGTTTCATCATCGTCTACATAGACGCCAAGGTCATGCTCTGGATGTGGTGGCGTCAGACGGGTGTACTTTTAAAGTGGCGCTACAGTCCGGGGTGGACTTGGGCCTCAACCAACAAGCGTCTCCAGCCAGCTTGATCTTTAGCTAGCTGTCGCACGCATAGTTGGTTGAGGTCCCTTTCTACTTGCGTGCGCCACCTAAATCGCGGTCTTTCTCTACTGCGCCGTCACTCGAAGGTGGATTCGAAGACTTTTCGAACCGGAGCATTGGTTTCCATCCGCTCTATATCACTAAGCCATCTTAATCGTTGGATTTTCACTCTTCTGACTAAATCGATATCGCTGAACAGCCCGTATAGTTCGTCATTATATCTCCTCCTCCACTCACCATCAATGAAGATGGGACCGAAAATCACACTTCTTCATCCACTTTTCACAAAGTCCATGCCTCTGCGCCATATGGCAGGACTGTGACGATTAATGTCCTGTTACCTTGATTGTTCGAGAGAGGGCTTTGCTTACCAATTGCTTTCTTAACCCAAAGAAGCAGCGATTGGCAAGAGTTATTCTTCGTTTGATTTCACCGCTGGTGTCTTTGTCTGAATTGATAGAGGTGCCTAGGTAGACAAAGTTTTTGACTACCTCAAAGTTATATCTGTCTGCTGTGACGTTCTGGCCGAGACATCAGTGTCCTTTCTCGTTGACAGCATATACTTGGTATTACCCCCGTTGCACTACCCACAAAAGCGACATCAAGCTGCGTTCTTCCGATAAGGAGGGGTGTACTATGATCTCCTAAAACCAGGCGAAGAAATTGTTGGGAAACATTATCGACCCCAACTAATGCGTTTGAGCCGGGCATTGCATGAAAAACTGCCAGAAATGACGGAAAGGCATGACAAGGTGATTTTGTTTCATGACAGCGCTCGGCCCCACGCAGATGTAGAAATGAGAAGCTTTACCCAACCCGCCGTATTCTCCAAACCTTGCGCCTTCCGATTACTGGCTTTTGCGATGGATGCCGAATGATTCGGGGCGTCATCGGTTCGGTTCTTTTGAAGATCGACGCCAAGGAGGACTCATTTTTTAAGGAGATGGTAGCCGCTTTCGACGGACAATTCTTTCAGCGTTCACTGTTCAAAGTTTTTGAATAAAAAAAACAATTTTTCTAGACACGAAAAATGGGCCAATTTTTTCATGAAAAAAGACCCGAAGAAGGACCCTTTCCTTAAGCACGTTTAAAGCAGTTAAAAAGCTTCACTTTAAAGAAACTCCATACCACCCGGCCGTGTAAGGTCAATCCAATTCAAGGATCAATAAATCACCAATCCACACATAATCCAATTTGTGTTCACTTGTCTCATGGAAACGGATTTACACGACCTCCGGCACGCTGTCCAAGCAAAAAGAAAAAAATTGTTTTCCCTCGTTAACTTAAAAAGCCCTTTGAAACCATGAAAGCGAATTCGTACCGGCAAATATTCCGGTTGATAAATTATTCAAGGAGAACAAAGTGTCCTTCGAGCTGTAGCAACAGTTACTGCCTTTGTCCTCACGATAAAAGGATAAAAGGGATCCTGTTGCACAAAACCCGTGAAATGGGCAGCATTTGTATTCTGCGAGTCTGCTCTTAGTCTTCGTCAAATGGACCCGAGGGAGCAATAGATGGGGGTAGCAGAGATTTTCTTCACAATCAGTGAAAAGTGAAGGGAACTCGTTACGCCATCAAAAAAATATTCTTTCAGTCACGGTGACAGATGACATTTCTGTGGAAATTCATAATGCACTTGTCATCTGCCCCAGGTGAAGGCAATCCCTAAAGGAATCAAAGGATTGGCTGCCATGTCCTCAGTTCAGGGTCACTTTCTTTCGACACTCCTATCGGCACTAATTTAACTGCCTCATGGCCCCTCCTCCCTGCCTGTCCCTGTGAATCACGGACTTCCATGCAATCTCATCATTTTGTCAGCACCCATACACCATACAGCTCAGCCAGCTAATTGAGCCATTGTCTGACACTGACTCCTTTGTCGGTGGCCAGAGGTCGTGTGGTTCTCGTTTGAGATTCACATTAAGGCCATTTAGCCAGCAAAGGGTGCAGGTGGTGGCGGCCGCCACAACCCACCGGCTGTCCAAACGTGTCAAGTTTCATTAGACTTTCGGGTCGAATCCGATACTTTCACTGCTGCCAGCAACCCCAACAAAGGAGTGCGTGTCCCCGGGCAGGGATTACATGACATGAATTATGATGTTCGGCCGACACCGCGTCGGAAGGAGACGAATGTTTTGTGGCAGTTAACAATCAGATTTATATTTCACCGATACCCGTAGAGGTTGCACGAATCAAGGTTGCGGACGTGGCTCTTTTCGAAGGAAGCGCCCCCTCAGTGTGGCAACAACAGCACGCACGGCTCGGCAGACACATAATCCTTCCAACCTTTGTCCGGGAAAAAAGGTTCGCAGTCGGCAGTCCTCTCTCATGTTTGCCTAACCGCTTCCGGTACCTGAGCAGAGCATTAATTTCAATTTCGGGACGACGACGACGTCGGTGCTATAGGGGGCTGTCGGGACGCTCTGATTTGAGTTAATAATTCGAAGTACCTGTCGGATGGGCACGAAAATCATCTTCTGATGTACGGCACCAGCAGCGCAAGTGGGCGGTGACATCTGCCCGCAGCAAGGGCTGATTACTTTAAATGGGAAAATTCACTTAAATCAAAGATATACCAAATCGAATGTGAATCCTTGATGCGTGGGCCACGTGAGGGCGCACAAGGTGCGAAGTTCAACAGCTGCACCAAGCTCCGGAGCGTAACTCAGTTAATGATCCTTATAGGAGCAGCGTCGTTAACCTTATGGGGAGAATAAACGGGATATTCATTGGCTAATAACTAACTCAATAAAGCGAAAGTGCGGGGTGGGCTGCGGTTTGGCGGGTTTTATTAGAGACATTGTGTTCGGGGCGAGTGCAGCGAATGGGATTTTATGGGGGCTACGTGAATGGAGCTCCAGCCTGTGGCTTGGCGCTGCGGCGCTGGAGTGCGGACTTGTTTTCAAATCCGCAAGCAGGCCGGAAACCATCTCGGAGTTTGAGGGGCGCGTGCGGTGGCCCGATGTAAGCCCGCATCGAGTTGGTGTGATGGACTGGGTGGGCCATAAATTTTAGATTTATGGCTGTCTTTGGGGTCTAGTAGTTATATCTTGTGGTAATTTGTTCTGCGGCTAAGCGGCTGCGGGCAGATTTAATGTTTCAATATGAGGAGCTTTGTATGCGAGTCGTGTCAATGCAGCGTTGCGAGGAACCTGCTGAAAATGGCACGACGAGCTGCGGCAATGATTCTTGTGATTTAAGAAGGATCAGTTTTTTGACGGGATATTAATAGAGATTTACTGAATGACTGTCGCAAGGGTGATCATAAACATGTTCTTGCGCATAGAGGGGTTAATCTGTAGAGTGGCACTAAGGCCCACTAGGGATCAGGACCCAGCTTCTTTAGCAACTACTCTTGTTGTGCATGCTATTGTTGTCTCACGAGTATAGGGGACCTACAGTCTTCTGCCGATTCAAAACGATGACATAAAATTTTCTTTTAATGCTGGCAGCAACTCGACATAAAGGGGTAGTTCTCCCGAAATTTTGGAGATACTGTCCTCATATCGGATGTTTTTGAAATATGAGCCAAAGCGACCTTAGCCAGTGTTTGCCAAGATGTGAATATATACCAGGCATCTTATGTTCAAAATTACTTTAAATAGTTCTTTTCGAGAAGAGGCAAGCTCTGTGGCAATGGAGGTTATCTTTGATGGGAATAACGCAAGGCTGAGCAGCAGCAGTTGTTGAGGATTGACTGAAAAAACTGCAGCGCAAAAAAAAGATGATTACTGACTGACTTAAGCCCAAGACCACGGTTTTTTCGTTTTGAGAAAGGTGCAGACAGAGAAGTCCAATCTGTAGAACGAACTAGGTGGCAAGAAACGAAAGCAGTCTGATAAGTAGCTTGCCCACAAAATAAAAGCGAAAAGTTGGAAAAGTGTCAATTCGTTTTTCGAATAGTCTTCTCATAACGCGAAACACTTGACCCAACAATTATTCAACTTTCGTTACAACTCGCTTAGAGGCCCCATGATGAGACTGCAATTTCTGCAGAGGGAGTTCTTGGAAACAAAAGGAAGTCGCAGGGATTCGCATTTGTCGAACAGTGCAGTAGTTCGAACATCAATTGGACGAATTTTTTCGTTTTAGTCAAAACATAGTCTTTCACCCAAGTTAAATACCGAAGATTTCAAGATCCCTAAAGTGCTGAATTCTATTAATGCTTCAATAACGGAAATGCTAAAAATTTCGAAATGACCGAAATCGTAAGAAAAAAAAATCGAAGTGTCCAAAATCCAGAAAAGGCCTCCAAATGGCCAAATTAAATGACATTATTGGTACAGATAGGTACATGTTTCCTACATAAGGTATTTTACTTAAATGATGGCATGGTGGTGTTTATGACCATCTTTAAACCCATATTATTGGGCTATGTGCTTCCTAAAGTACAAACACATGATTTCAGTGAGGTCTGGTTTACCAAACAGCCGCCTAAATCTTATGATATCACACCTTTGGACAATTTTTATTTTGGTATTTGTAAGGTCTCAGATCTTCAGTTTTGCAAGTTATGCACGAGATGCCAGTTGAAAATTTGACTGAATGCACAATTTTGGACAGTATAGTCGTGGCTTACATTTATATATCATTTCCATAAATTCAATGCCATGAGTTGTTCTTTTAGCACCACGTCCAGTGTCCTCTATCGAGGGCAGTTCTCGATAGAGGACAGTTTTATGTTTAATTTTGTATTCCTATCTTACGTTATAAGCAAACTTCGAACAATGAATCATTTGTTTTGTGCCATAATTTGTATCTCACTGCTGAGACCCTATGAGAACTTGGTTCTTCAACGGGGCAATGATACGGTAAACTTTATAAAAGAATGTCTAGTGTTTAGGGTCCAAAAATAACTTCTCCTACTTACACCATCAGCAGGTTTGAATGTTTTCCAAACAAATCCAGGAACTGGAAGAAGAATTCAGAAGTCTTCGATCACCTATTTAAATTCATTAAAAACTATAATTTTGAACGCCTGGGCTTCAATTACCCCTAATATCACCGAATATCTTATCCTTTCAATGCCAAGAAGACTAACAGCTAACAGAGGAACATCTCTGGGTACACTCACTCTATTTAATCTGGTTTTGCATTTTCCAATTATTGAGTCAACAAACATCCTCTATGAATGGTCCGCCACCGACGCATGCTAACCAATTTGCAATGGATAGCAATTGAAGGCAGACACTGGGACGACGGAGCGAAATCACAATTGATTTATTTGGCAATAAATTCAGCAAATGGGGAATCAGTCTTTTTGGGCAGAATTGTTCAGTCGCCAGGGTGATGCAACTTAACGCCACTGGACTTGTTGGTTTTTATTGTGGTATGCGAAAAATGGATTCTTTGACGTTGTAGTGTGACGAGTGCGTCGTATCGCAGGTCAGGGATTTGGGTGGGATTCCTTAAGTGGACTTGACTTCATCTCAAATTTTTCACGACATGACCTCTTTTTGGTTTGTTGTGAGCACTTAAAGAATGCCACCAATTGTCGGGACTTTAAACTGAAAGTTGCCCTTTAACTCGAAGGATGGGTAGATTGAAGATTATAGCGCCACCCAATTAATTTCCATCCTGAAAACTCAAATTCCCGAAATGCCCAAAATCCTGAAATGCCCGAATTCCAAAAGGCTAAAGTGGGTAATTGTTCAAAATGTCAAAAAGCCCAATTCCCTAAATATATAATGTCGAAAACGTCAAGTTTTCTAAATGTACTTAATCAAACATCCCGAAAAGACCAATTTTCAGTTCCAAATCCCAAAGTCCAAAAACTGAAATGTTCGAGATCTCGAAATGCCCGAATCCTAAAAAAGATTAAATTTCAAAGTGTCCAGAATCCTAAAAACTCAAATTCCGAAAATGTTAAAAATACGGAAAACCGGCCGAAAGGCCTAAGCCCTGGAAAAGGGCGAAATTTCGAGATGACCGAAATCCTTAAAGGCTCAAATCGTACAGGGTCCAAAATCTTGAAAAGCCAACTTCCCCAAATCAGTAAAGTCCCGAAAAGCCAAGAATCCCTAAATACCCAAAATTCCGACTCCAAGTCCAACAACGACCACGAACAGCCTCCTGAGAAATTATTCTCTCGGAATTCATTTTGGGGATTGTGCTTTTTCGGTGTCGTTTGGTCATTTTGAAATTTCGGCCTTTTGCTTTTTTCGACCCTTAGGGTTTTTTTCCTAAATCGCAGTGCTAGTCAGTTCAGTTCTGAAACACGCATAACCTCACTCAAGGAAAGGACAAACAATGTCGCATGAACCCCACCCACCGTACAGACTCAAAGTCAAATTGAGGTTATAATTCCTTAACTATATTAACACCAAAAAGGAAAAGGCAAACGATTGTCAACCTAATTCAAGTCCCATCAGCACAAAAGAACCACTAAGCCCACTTAAGTTTGATTGCCTCCCGCCCACCGGTGGCACATTCGCTGACATAAGTCTCTTTCCCGCAGGCATATTCCATCCTGAAAACTTTTATGCCTTCCCATCATCACTTGGGCTTAGATTCGCTCTCTCCACGATTAAATCTCAATTTTCGACTTTAATATGTTAAATATCCCCCAGGCCGGTTGTTTGCCTTCGCCTCGAGCAATCGTAACTTCAACAAAGTCGACATCCATCCAGAAGTCCTCTCACTCCCTCTCTCTCTCTTTCTCTCTCTCCACCCCTCCCGTTTTAATGAAGCTGTCATCGTTGCCGGTCATAAAATCTGTTGCTCGAGAGACAGGACACCGAGCGCCAAAAACCATGGCGGTCGCGTAATGCATCACTGGCCTCGGCATCAGCCCGATAAGGTATCGCCCAACCTGCTGACGGATTGCCTGCGTAATTATTTATTAAACTTAAAAATGAAACCATTAACGATGTTTTCCTTTTTATTTCCGCAAATTAATGACACTCCTCCCCCAACGTCCCCACGCCATCAGCGTCGTCGTCGTTGTCGTTGGTGTTGTCGTTGTCGTGCCGCTTGAAAGCGTGACGATAAATTCACCCCGGGGTCGATCACGGCAGAATGACTGGATGGAAAGCAAGCAGACGGCAGGCGACACCACCAACACCGTTATAGGTTGTGTCGTTGGCGGCGGCGGCGGCAGCGGCTAAGCATAACTAATTATAATGTAATCACGTCGTTTTTATCATTTTCATCACATAAAAGCTCTCTTATCCAATTAGGGCACCTTGGCTGTGTGTCAAAGGAGCGAAATCTAAGTTCGTTTGTCCTTTTTTCCACCCCACCCGGATGGCGGCCTCATAATTAAGTTAAATGGAGAATCCGCACAGAGTTGCCTTGAAAGGGAAGGACGCACCGAATGTGAGGGGGAAAAGTTCCATCTCCCGGCCCATAACCCTCGGCTCGACGACACCTTCGTTGTCGCCGTCCTAATGAACCGACTTTCCGAAGAAAGGCTGCAGCAGCAGAGGGTAGCTGCAAACTCTCGCAGGGACGGCCACTTAATTGTTATTAGTTATTTTGGCGAATAACAATTTAAGTCACTGCTTCGCTGTCCTCGGTCCCGACTTCTCCGGAATTGAATGCTGCTGGCGGGTGAGGTGGGGTGGGGCTGGGCTGGGGTAACGAATTCAATTCCCTTTCTGTTAAAGGGTCACAATTTCATTGGACGACGGTGAGGCACCCTCCTCCAATGGATTACTTCATCTAATGGAAATTTTATTTGACTCCTATGACTTGGAAGTCGTCGAAGGACACACACTTCCTGCGCACTATCCCCACGGACTACGATCATTGTGTCAGTTTATGCGTATCCCTAAAGGTTAACCACCCATTCACCCCCTGTCGTGTTGAGAATGGGAGAAGGGCGACCATCTGAGTGATGGCATCATTTTTCTCAAAACTACCAACCGCCCCCGCGTCCAAAAAGGCTCCCTTCCCCCCGCCCATCAGTTTAAAGGATGTGCTGATGGCTCTGAAAAGAAAAAGGGGAAAAAATCCGAACGAAAAGTTTTTCATGTGAATTGAGTCCTACTCGGGCCAACAGCGGATACCACTTGGCACTTGGCACTCATCTGGGCGAACAAAGATGCTGCCCATTAGTTGAGGCGAGAGAATTTTATGATGATTCCTGTTACGACAAGTAAAGAGGACCAACGACGCCAGAATCCCGTTCCCGGAGTGAAGTGCCCCAAGATTGCACTTGAATGGGAAATTGTGTGTGTTAAGGAGAACAGTGATTACCGGGGGGATCTTTAGCTGTGGGGTGTGTGTGATTGAAATTTAGAAGGTTCCTAGTGGGCGCTCGCTTCATCGACTCTTAAGGGGGTTGAACTTATTTGAATAACAGCAGGTTCGCTCTTAAAACCGGCTTACGGAAGGCGCCAACCCTCGCCAGTGAATGAGTAAACTTTGATTTACTTTTTCACTTATTGCAGTCAACAGTCGCTGAGGGGTCGGCGCTGTGAAATGAGATTTTTCACAGTTATGGGACGCCTTCCGTTCGGTTAATTACACCGAGTATCCTGCAGCCCGCGTAAGCCTTGATGATGATTGAGGGTCAGTGCTTTCATACAGAAGGGTCAAGGGAGAAAGATCGGAGCTCTTGGGAATGTAAACTCTAAAGAGAAACAACAACTTCGGTCGGTGCTTTATGTTTGATGGGTGATTCGCTTCCGGGCTATGCCTTGTATCCCTTTGCAGCTTGGTTGTTAATGAAGCAATTTTAACCCGGCAATTTTTTTCCGAGATACACATTGTGTGTGTAAACACTGGAAATTCCTCTCAAACATTGTGGGAAAATACCGTTAAACTCCCAATGTTGCTGCTCATCATCGCGTCAAAAGCTTTTGGAATTTTAAATTTGAATTCCACTACACCCCGGGCTTGTTACTGTAGCCTTGTTCAGTGGGCAAAGATAAATATCACTCAAAATGTTGGTATTCCAATTGCAGTTAATGCTCCTCGTAATAAAATGTGGGAGGGAATCAATAAATTTTTTGGGTGGTTTCCATGGAGTAAGGCTTCGGCTTGAATTTGCTGTGATGACGAGGGGAAGCGTGTGTAATTGTTTCCGATAGTGGAAAGGAAATAAAACCCACTTTTGCAAGTCGGTGCACATTTCGAATGTATTTAAAAAAAAAACAAATGTTGCCTCACCCCCTTGCAAGTTCAATGATGTCGGAAAACGAAATTTCATTAGCATTTTAATACGGCGTGAATTTTTTTTACACCGAAACCTGTGTCTCTGTCCTACGTTCTCACTTAGTCGCATACGCTGTACCAAGGTGCAACTTAACTTCTAACTCAGACTCAGACTCAAACTCGAATTTTTTTCCTTTATTTTCAAATTTAGGAGTCAGAACTAAGACCTCAAACGTAGGAGACGTCGCAGCTCCTACGCTTCGATGGCCACCTTTTCTCCAAGTTGCACTTTTATGTCCACAACGAATTTTAAGGCAGTTGCTCAGAGAGAAGTCTGATGGGTAAAGTCCATCGTATTAGTTTGACATGGATTTCGCCAATTTATATCGCCGTAAACTTCATCCATTTCTGTTACTTTACCACCCTTACTGTCCACCGCGTAGTAAAATTGGTCAAGGTCCGCACTTTATATTCGTTTGGGATTTCCATGCCACTTTGTGATCAAGAGTCTTCCCCCAAAAAGGCCGAATTTTTTTACAATCACAAAACCGATATCAAACTTAGCTGTCGCAACTAAGGGAAACCAGCATACTAGCCTACGGATTTGACAAAAATACAAGAAGCTGTTGACTTCTTCTTTATAATCGGTATTTCAAGAAACTTTGTAAAACCAGAAGAAACCATGATCTCAGCTCAGTTCATTCTCTTATAATATTTACTGTGAGCAATAGACTGTTCAAAAGGGAAGCGCCACCAACGTTCACTAATCATCATACAAATTTTGTACTAGCATTACGGAAGTACTGCTCGTCGCCATGGCGTAGTGGGTAAGTGCGTCGAGTAACACGCCTAAGGTCCAGTTTCGATACCCGGTCTGTATTCCCCTTCATTTTTTACGGCACCACCTCATTCAAGTTGCTGACGACATTCAAAGAGTCTTTATAATCTATGAATAGCTTCTCAAATCTCGCCGTTTAGAGTCGGCAAAAAACTGTATGTCCCTTCCACTCATGAGGGGACAGTAGCACGCACAATACGGGTAATTATTGTAGAAGCTAGGCCCTGGTCCCTTGTAGGCTGTAATGCCACTCAATTATTATAATTAAGGAACTACATTACCACTTCTGAACCACGCTGAGAACTCAATATGACTTAGAAATTGAACTTGACTTACTCTGCAAAATTCATTCGGTTCTAAAGGAAACTTATATATGTCGTACGCCGACCCCAACGGACAAGACCCCTCGATCTCGTGCGATAGACTACAGCCGCCCAGTGTTGCGGCAATTTTCGTTGAATGAGAGAATAACCTGTCAAATCAAGAAATACAAACAACTGGACAAATGCTTTGTTTAGTTATATTCAAATTTAAGATCTACAGACAGGTGATTGTAGTGAGTAAGAATCTCACACTTCCATGGACGAACGTTTGTCAAAGGGTCTTCCTAAAGATTTTGACTTACCCGCTACCCCTGCCATTTTTAGAAATATTAAGAAGTACTCCATGATTTTTTCAACAAATGGCTTTAGTAGTTTTTTTTATTGATTTACAACGGATGTCATTGCAAGGACGACATGACAGTTTTGTACGACTTATTTTGTATCGTTCGCGCAATTGTCAAAAATGATTTCATGAAAAATCATATTTTTAATTTTTTTCTTTGATAACGTCGAAAATGCAAGTCAAGCGTCTGAGAATTTGAATTTGTTCCGTTCCGTAACTTTGATGTTAAAGATAACCACGCCCGGAAGGCAAAAGTTGGCAAAGTTATGAAAATCGTTGAATCTAAGCACAGGAGTTGGACATTGAACAATCGTTTGAACGAATCGAACGGTTGTTTAATTTCAAACAAAAATAATGGACTCAATTTTTGAACCTTAAATACAACGCGCGGCCAAACTGAAATGTGCTACCAATCACCCTTAATTCGTTTCCAATTCCAATTGGTATTGACGGTTACAATTAGCCGTCAGACGCCTGATTATCAACCATCAGCTTAGACCTTACACAGGCGAATTTGACCAGAAAAGTGCTTTCTCTCAAAATGATGTCCCTCTCATTGCAGCCCTCATAGGATGCACACATAAGCGAATCTGCTACACGGCCCTCATTCGGCCAATCATGGTGTATGGCTGCCCAGTGTGGTTCAATGTGAGTCCTTCCCAAATGGAAGAGATGAGGGTCTTTGAGAGACAATGTCTTCGCGCATGTCTTAAGAAGTACAGAACCCCGGAATCTGACTACAGGAAGTTCTATACTAGTGAGGTCTTGTATAACGAAGCAAACGTGAATAGGGTTGATAATTTTATTATTAAGCTGATTCGGAGGCATGTTGCACGAGCCATGACCTCTGAGAATGATTTCATGTTTGGGGCCTACTACCCAAATGACGAGTACCACGAGAACGCTCGCCGAAGGGGTTTTATTCCACCGGAACCGCCCCACCCCACTGATGTTTTCCTTGGAGCAAACAAAAAGGGGATTACAAAAATCGTGCATTATCGCCCATTCCTACATTCCTCAGACATCCTTATTGCGCAAAAGTGAGCGACTTGGTCTATGTTAAGTTTTATGTGACAGAGATGCTACAAAAGTAATCAATTTCGACTTTGTTTTCTTTACCGGCTCTTAAGCGGGTGTAGTTGTGATTGTGTAGAATCCTTATTCATGCTTGGATTGTACTAAGCTCTACGTCCGAAGGACGGCTTAAGGGTGAATTGATGGGCATTCCTAGCGAGGCGTGCATTGCGGGTACAATCCTGAAGGGAAGGAATGTAACCAAACGACTGACGAGTTTTATCGTTCGCTTACGCGTTCTATTCAGTAGGTGCAGCGATGTCTTGTAAGCACCACAGCAGATAGGGATAGTTTTCGTTTGTAAAGTTTCTCTTTTAAATGCAATTAAATTAATAATACAAGTTTTTTATGCATTATTTCTGGGCATGAACAAACATTCCAAAAAGTTGTGAAATGCAACAATAGCGCTGAAGTGGCTATTTCCCTGCAATCATTCTCTTACAGCCAACCCCCAAAGACCTTTTTGATGATTTCGGGCTGTACCTTATGGATTGCTTGGATATCAAAGTGACTTTACGTCGTTTGCGGATTGTTGGCTTACAGTCGTTCCTTCAAGTTTCTCCAGAAAACAAGAACTCAAAAGAGGTTAAATCGCAGATTGGAGTGACACATATTTCCAATGTTGTTCAAGTGTAAAGCTCCGTACATAAGTATGATACTGACTTTCTATCAACATTTAAAGCGCAAAACAGCTGTCCGTGTCAATCTAAACGATAATTTAAAAAAAAAAACACAAGGTGACCACCTTTGTACTCAAGACAAATTTAAATTTATCTTGCATGGTCCTAGGACAGCTTTTTTTGAGACATCAAATCTGTCAAATTGGGATTGCAACCATGGCCTTCTTCTTCTTCTTTTACGTGCGCTACAGTCCGGGGTGGACCTCAACCAACATGCCTCTCGAACTATTTACGCACTCCAAGTTGGTTGAGGTCCTTCTCCACCAGTGTGCGCCACATTGTCGAAGGCCGTCCTCTTTTGCGTTGTCGGGCTTGGATTCAAAGACTGTTTGGGCCGTAGCAGTGGTGTCCATACGTTCTACATGGCCTAGCCATCTTAAGCGGTGGACACGAAGACACTTGACCAGGCGCATGCCGCCGTACAGTCTTAAGAGTTCATCGTTGAATCTTCTCCTATAGACGTCATCAACGCAAATGGGTCCAAAAATCGCCAAAAAACTAAGGGCTTCCTCATCCGCTTTTAAAAGCGTCCAAATTTCTGCTCCGTAAAAGAGGACTGGTATGACCACGCTGTTGTACAAAGCCAGTTTAGTATGGCAACTAGGGCTATATTGGTGTTGAATCTTAAGTTGAAGGACATCACAGCGCATGTAGGGCTTTGTATGTTATGTTGAGACAATTTTAAAGACGATAGCTAAACTCCAATAAGCCTAGTTTGTTGGAAGAGAGGTCTATAAATGTTTCCTTAATCAATAGCCCCCCACGTAGCTCCAAAATTCTCCTTCATAACAATCGCAAACGTCTAACAGACAATTAAGTACAGAGTTAGTGTACAAGCAAAATTCAACAGTGTAGACTCAAGCTAAGTGCCCTGAGTTGGTCCACTAACGAAATCTACACTTCTAAACCCGGTTCGTCATATATCAGGCAAGCGCATTCATCGCCCAAGCCAGCCTTATCAGGTCAGATGGGGGTTAGGACTGAGCGTTGTGTTTGATGTGTGGAAGACGAGACTCTTTTTCAATACACTGCACTGTCCTTGCAGTGGGGAGCGGGGGTTACAGAATGGCCAACTTTTGCTGTTGACTGATTTCTTGTTGTGCAAATTTTGGCCTGGGACGAGCTTAGGTGCACGCGATAGATTGCAAAGACGTGTGGCCCCATGTTTCCTTTTTCAATTCAAGTCCACCATTATTTCCCTAGTGAGTATGTTCTTCACTTCAGTTGCTTTACTCCAACAACTTATGACATTTGTTCAAACAAAAACAACCGACTCCAAAGAGAAGTCCAACCCAATACTGTCGTCAATTCCTTGCAAATGTCTAACCACATCTCCCCTCCCTCCCCTCCACTGGTATCGGACTGCATAATGATGGAACAAGGACACGATTATGATCATGTCCTTGTTCCATCATTTCTCTGTCCATCCCTTGTCACACACGTACACACATAATTCCATTCAACTCCCATGTGACAGCTTAACATGACGTTTCCCACAAAATGACACATGCCATCTTCGCTAGCAGGCACTGTGACAGCTATTTACCCTACCTACCGCCTGCTGGGGGAATCGGTCAATTTGCCACTGCGACGCCATAACATAAGCTCCACGTTGGCCTCATAAAAGTCATTGTTCGGCTCAAAGACACTCACCGCCACCGCCACCGCGCCGCCGTTACCACATTGCGGCTGCGAATGACAGCTTCGTAGCTGTCAATGACCCGTGGGCCGGGCATATTTCCCACCACTAATCCCCGTCATTACGTGGCGGCTGCAATAAAGGAGGTTCGCAATTTTCCTTTTTATCATTACGCTCACCCTGCCCCCACACGCGTCCCTCCGATATTGCGCACATTCCAGATGCATATTCCAAAATTATAGTTTTCGTGGTTGCCCTCTACCCCACCCCTAGTGTGGTGTCTATTTCGGGAGGCAGCCTCTGCCCCCCCGTCGTAACTTTGGGTTTTTACGAAGTGGGATTGTTTAGCTATTGGCATAACTTTCGGTCTTTTGTTGCCGCCGTCATTTGGGTGGCGCGGGGCGGAGCGGGGAAGTGTCCATAGCTTAACTTTCTTGTGGTCAGGGGCGATGTATTCACTGTGAATGTGGACGAGTGGATGGGGTTCAAACTTCGATATTAAATATTTACACAAAAGTTTGCTTGACCTGACCCCTAATTGGATGCACTGGACTGGGTAGCGGCGGCGGCGGCGGCGGTGGCCGCTCTCCTCTACCGTTGATTCCAGACAATGATGAATTCTTGGTTGCTTCGATTGGGATGGTGGGGAGAGGGCGGTCAGGATCGAATTTGTTTTGCTGTGGCTGCACAGCACTTGAGCGAACTTAATTGGCTGATTTCCTGCTGAAGGGAGCGGTTATGGTGGAGCGATTGAATTTCCTTCGATTTCGAAATGGATAGCAGGAGGTTAGCGGGTTGTTGTTGCTGGCGCTTGTGGTTTCAAGTGGTCGAGGAGATGTAATTCCGTTTTTCGACAAGTGCCATGAATCTATTTCGAAGGCGCACGGCGGTGCTTCTGACTACTCGATGTCATTTGAATCGCCTCTGCCTGCCAATTAGTTGTTGAAAGCGACTATTTCGGCTTGACTGCGTTTCTTGACTCAAATTATTTGTCCCGTTGAGGGTTGAGGAAGGCCTCTGACTTCTTCAGTCAAACTACACGTTTTGTGTAAATTACGGGCACCGTGGCGGGTACACGAACCCAAATAAACCTAGAGCGAAAATTGACCTCTTTCTGTCATTAACTCGTATGTTAACAGAAATTTTCTTGAGGGCCAGGTCTACAAAGTTATCATCGACGGTCTCACTCTCGCTGCTTCAATTCGACGAAACTTCAAGCTTCAATCGATCTTTATAAATGCTCCAAGTGATCGAGATCATCCCACTTCTCAGTTGCCATCGTCCTTTGAACATCATATCGTCATCTGTGGGATTTGAGCAAGCTCTCCTCTAGGTGCTCTTTTTGGGCAACTTTATCTTCCTCGTCTTGTTCCAAAGCCCGGGTTAGATCGTAGCCTCAACCAACAAACCTCTCCATCTGGCGCTGTCTATAGTCAGTAGCCTTCAATTTCGTATGTCAGCTAAGTTGATGTCTTTCCGAACTTGGGTGGGTCATGGGCGTTCTCTGTTATGTCATTCCACTGGTTTGGATTCGAAGATTTTTGCAGCTGAAGCTGTGCTTTGAATGCGCTCGACATGATGATTTTAAGCACAGCCTGTGGAGGTTCGTCACTGAATATGATTTTGTGATGAAATTCATCATCTTATCGCGTATTCTTCAGAGCCCGGTCTTCGAACGGTCACTTCTTCGGAGAACTTACGTTGCTTCATATGGTCCATTCGGTTTAGTTCTTGAGTCAGCTCGATCTTGTTTGAGTGTGAACCACGATCCTTCCGCAAAATACGCCAAAATGTGGTAAGAGCGATGTCAGATTCTTGAGAATGCCGTGGAATTGACTGATTTCGATCCTTTGTTCCAGCCACCTGTACGACGGCTATTCAACACTTTGACAACCCGTCATATTACTTAATTAATTAATTGAGTGGCACTACAGCCCATAACGGACCAGGGCCTAGCTTCTTCAACAACTACTCGTGTTGTGCATGCTATTGTTCTTCACGAGTAGAAGGGACCTACAGTTTTTTGCCGACTCCGAACGGCAAGATTTGAGAAGCTTTCCATAGACAATTAATACTCTTTGAGTGTTGTCAGCAACTCGAAAGAGGTGGTGCCGTGAAAATATGCGAGGTGTCCCGTCCAGGGATCGAGCCCAGACTTTCTGCGCCGCAGTCGATGCACTTACCACTGCGCCACGGCGACCACCATATTACTGTCGCAGCAATATCACATGATCAATATGTAGACTCAAATTTGTGCACTAAGAATACTATTGCCGGTCTACTAGGGCGGCTCCGTCAAGGTCGGTAGCGAACTCACCGAGACCTTCGATGTCAAAAAAGGATTTAGACATGGCGACGCGCTGTCATGCGACTTCTTTAACATAATTCTTGAGGGAATCGTGCGTAACTCACACGTCAACATCAGAGGCACGATCTTCCACAAGTTCGTTCAACTGCTAGCTTATGCGGATGACATTGACGTGATCGGCCGAACTCAGCTAGCCGTCAATGAGGCGTTTGCTAGCATCGAAGCGGAAGCGGCTAAAGTGGGACTGGTGGTAAACGAGGGCAAAACGAAGTATATGCTGTCATCAAAGAAGGACGCAGAACATCGACATCTCGGACAGAGCGTCACTATGGGCAGCAGACGTTTCGAGATAGTCAAGGACTTCGTCTACCTCGGCTCCGCGGTGAATAGGGACAATAACATCAGTACCGCAATCAAGCGCAGAATCACTCTAGCCAATCGCTTTTTCTTTGGACTTAAGAGGCAATTGAGTAATAAAACCCTCTCCCGAACGACCAAAGTGACTTTGTACAACACCTTGATCATCCCAGTCCTGCTTTACGGTGCAGAAACCTGGACGTTACTAAAAGCGGATGAGGAAGCCCTTGGTCTGTTCGAGAGAAAAGTTCTGCGTGCGGTTTTTGGTCCTGTTTGCGTTGATGGCATCTGGAAGAGAAGATTCAACCTCCAGGGCTGTACGGCGGCATGAACCTAGTCAAGCGTCTACGGATACAACGCTTAAGGTGGCTAGGCCATGTAGAGCGGATGGACAGCACTGCTCCGGCCCGAAGAGTCTTCGAATCCGAACCACAGGGACAACGCAACAGAGGACGTCCCAGACTGAGATGGCGCACACAAGTGGAAAAGGACCTCAACCAACTTGGAGTGCGCAATTGAAATAATAATAATTGAGAGGCACTACAGCCCATAACGGACCAGGGCCTAGCTTCTTCAACAACTACTCGTGTTGTGCATGCTATTGTTCTTCACGAGTAGAAGGGACCTACAGTTTTTTGCCGACTCTAAACGGCGAGATTTGAGAAACTTTCCATGGACAATTAATACTCTTTGAGTGTTGTCAGCAACTCGAAAGAGGTGGTGTCGTGAAAAAATGCGAGGTGTTCCGTCCGGGAATCGAACCCAGAATTTCTGCGCCGCGGTCGATGCACTTAACACTGCGCCACGGCGGCCACAATTGGAAGCAGCTGGCAAAAGATCGTGCTAGCTGGAGAGGCATGCTGGTTGAGGTCCAGGTCTACCCCGGACTGTAGCGCCATCTGAAGAAGAAGAAGAAGGTCTACTAGGGCGAGAATTACAACCGAAAATTGGAGTTAACGCTCTTAGAGTCGCGGTCACCGACTCGCGGGTCCGAATTTCTGTAGAAAATTTTTATGATTTGCAGACGTTTGTTATTATTGTACCTTATAGTGATAAAAATGTTGAGCTAACCGAATAAATTGACAGTGACAGTTTGATTATTAGAAAAAAGAGTGCCTTCAGAAACCAAATTCAAAGTTGTCATGCTCTTATTGGGAAACATTTTCTTACCAAGGGCATTCAATTCAAAACAATTTCACGTTTTTTGAATGTCATCCAATGATCAGGCACTGAAAGTTGTTCCTTTTCGTGACATCTCACTCGCCACAGACTAGTAAACGAATGTCGGAACGAGCTGGGTGCTATGACGGCACAGTTTAAGGTTACTTTCGTCTGGCTTCCCTCACATGCTACCATGCCTGATAATGAGAAAGCTGATGAACTCGTTGCGTGGAGGGCTTCTTGCCATCCTTTTGCTGGATGGAAATATTTAAGGCTTGTCAATGGTCAAGTAACGAAGCATTTCCCGATGTCAGTCATTCATACATGAGGCAGATCTAGTTAGGAGTACCTTGCTAGAACAACAGAAACCCCTTTCAGGACTCGGATCAATGTCGCCAGCCCTGCGGACCCATTCACTGGGCAATGCAGTGGTGGAGAAAATGGGGCCTGCATTGGTACCCCACCCAACACTCACATCCACATCTGTGACAACACAGATGTCTTTGCACTTGTCCTGCACATGCCACTCTTAGACAAATTTTCTTGAGAACATTCCTCCTCCTAGGTTTTTTGAGAAAATTTCGGAAAAGTCTATTTCAAATTTACAAACTATGGCGTGGCGTAGTGGGTAAGTGCGTCGACCCACAAGCAGAAGGTCCAGGTTCGATTCCCGGACGGGATACCTCGCATTTTTTCGACGCATCACCTCTATCGAGTTGCTGACAACACTCAAAGAGGAGTATCAATTGTCTACGAAGAGCGGAGTTGGTAAAAAACTGAAGGTCCCCTCCACTCGTGAGAGGACAGTATCACGCATTACACAAGTAGTTGCTTAAGAAGCTAGGCCCTACTCCCTTGTGGGCTGTAGTGCCACTCAATTAATTAGCTATCGCGAACTCAACAGGTTGGGGTTATGTATGAAAAACTAGCGTCATGTCCAGATGAATTTTCGTTGACCACCACTTCACACACGCAACGTACAACAACACATCACTCAATAAGTCCCGGGCATATAGGGGGGAATGAAAAATTGTTGTTAGTGGCGCCCCCTATATGTCCGGGGACTTACTGAGTTATCAGTTATGTCCACCTCAACTGAAATTACGATCTGATGTAAGGTAACAGAGGGGAATCAAGCCTAGTGGGGCCCCATACGTCAAACTCTGACCCTAATCACTTGACTTTCAAGTCCTCGATAAAATTTACTTCCTCCTGGCAAACCCTTCCTTGTAAGCAATCTTTTTAACAACAGCTGTAACGACTTCACAAAAGAAATCGAAATCATCAAAGAATTCCCTTGCGATGAACTTTTGAGCAAATCTCCGATCCATCAGCAAATTCAGGACAAAGAGATTAATTGAATTTCACCGTTATGCCCCACACACACAAGCAAAGTCATTAATTAATGAAAACCCTCCATCCAGTCCAATCAGTTGCCACATCTAACACTCGCTCTCTGAATGACATCTGACGCCACGAACATAAATACACACAAAAGCCGCCCGAACTATGCCGCCAAATTTTTAAGCCTCGTTCCGCTTGTCCATTTCAGAAGAACCTTCTGGGGACGGGATGTTGGTAATAAGAAAAAAAACGATGAAAAGGAATTTCATCTTGTTACCCAAACCGACAAGCTCACTCTCTCTCTCTCTCTTGAACTCCCTCATTGATAATTGAATGACATGGCGTTGCTAGCACACACACACACCTCCACACCATAACCACAATTTTCATATTTTTCGTCAATTAGAAGTGAATTTTCTTGTTCACCGGCCCAGCCAACCGCAAATGACACCTTTCATGGGATTTTATACGCACTCGCTGTCATAAAGACAGCACGCGCAGACATTTTGACATTCTCATTTCACCAACCAATGTCGCACCGTGCCGCACCACCACCACCACACCGCAGGAGGCCTTCATCAAATGGTACGCACACTTCAGGCGGCAAGTAACATCATTCGTCAGATTGGATTTATTATTATCGCTCGGTAGATTCAATAAGACTTCGTTTTATTTATATTGACCCTAAAAGTTAGGCACGCACGCACACGCGCTCGAACGCACGCACGCACGCACACACACACACACGCCGACCCGTCGCCGCGTCGACCCACAGGACCAAACGTCAAGCAGTCAGCCCTCAGCCGAAGAAGAATGACACTTCTGACGGCTGCCGGGTGGAAGGGTTGCTTTGATGTGGTGGGAGGGAGCGTCTAAAAGGGTTACCAAGGGGGCTAATAAAAAAGTCAACCTTAAATTTACACCCTAGACGTGCTTTTCGGTTTTATTTCAGTTATATTTGTTTTAAACATAAATTCCAGTGAATTGATTTCGCATAAGAATGATGGCGCGCGGGGGGGATCTGAGTCCTCCCTGCCCCCTGCCCCCACAAGGAGGCTAAAAATTATGCCTGGATTATAGGGATTATTTATTCAAAAATATGCCCACAGCCGATAGAAGGGATAATACACTCGCATTAGTCAGGACGGGGCCGAGTGGTGAAAACCTGTCAGATGAGCGGGGGAAATTTCTCTCTCCCGCCCAAAATGATGTGCTAATTTATTTCAGATTTCCCTCGTCTTCTTTTCGCTTTTCCGTCATCTATTTTTCACTTGGCCTTCGGAGAGTGCAAATATTTGAATTGGAAGTGTTCGGGACGGGGTCCCCAGTGCTGCGGGATGTTTGTGTTTCGGTTTGCGGAGGTCGGTGGATTTTTTGGCGGTTTGAGTTCAGTTGTGCTCGTGAAATATTCGTTTGTGAAATAAAGTGATGACAGAGATGTCTGACAGCTGCCAAGGCAGCTGATCGACATGGTAATGGGGCCCTTGAAGGATTTTTTTTAAGGAACGATTTGTATTACCATTTTTTGCAGCACTTGAAAGAAAAGTGCCTTAAATTATTCTCTTTTTGAAAACAGAGAAATCTTTTGCAGTTTTTTTTTTGCTGGCGTCTGTAAGTGAATGGAAAACATTCAGCAGTCGAAGGTTGATTGGAAGACAATCCCGGATAAGTGAAGGTTGTCCTACGTTTTGGAGTTAACAGGAGATTTTTAAAAAAACCTGAAGGGGAAGTCAGGAGAAATCCTAAAACGTTAAACTCTTAGAAAAAGGGAATAATTTATGAGATGGGAAGGAGAAGAAAAATTCAGAACTAAGACAACAGAGCTACAAATTTGGTCTTTTTTGATGACAACCTTCGTATCGTCTTTCTATTAAGATCAAGTGACATTCTAATCAGAGCCTTGATTGGTGGATCTTAGAGTTAATCCTTCAAATAGAGGTGAACACCTAATGTGTACTTAAATTTTGATCTTCTGATTTTAACATATTCATATACACTTCGTTCGTACTGATGACATGTTAAGTGGGTAATTCATCGTGAGGTAGGATTTTATTGAGGCATTTTTTGACAGATCACGCATGACTCCTATAAAACTGCATTATCAGTTTTGTTTAGAATGATTTGGCAAATCATCATGGAAGGACTTGCACCACAATAGTGTCTCTTAGTTGTTCAGCGTTCTGTGAAAAAAGTTATTGTGCATTTCAAGGAACTAAATTCTATACATAGTCGACCATTTGAAACCACTATAAGCCATACCATCCATAAATTACAGTATAGACTTGAAGATGATATTCGATCGGTTTAGACCAGATTCAGCATGTAGTGAACAGCCTATAGCAGCTGTTCATGAAAGTGTATACGAAGACCGTGAAGAATCGGAACGTTCTTGTACTCAGCGACTTGCCCACGGTAACGGACTATGTTCTTCCTGAAATTCAAGCACATGGCATCAGTGAGCTCTGTTTCTATTGAGACTGCGCTACGAGCCATACAGTGCGTGAAACAATCGATTTATTGAGAAATCATTTTGGTGCCCACTTAGTTTCTCTTTTTAATAATAATAATAATTGAGTTGCACTAGAAGGAACCAGGGCCAAGCTTCTACAACAACTACTCATGCATTGCGTGCTACTGTCTTCCCACAATTGGAGCAAACCTACATTCTTTTTCAGATTCCAAAATGGGAGATTTAAGAAGCTTTTTATAGACAGTTAGAACCCTTTCAGTGTTGTCAGCAAGTCGAAAGTGATGGTGCTGTGCAAAAATGCGAGGTTTCCCGTCCAGGAATCGAACCTAGACCTTCGGCGTGTGTTTCTCGTTTTGTCTCTCTCTCTCTCTCTCTCTCTCTCTCTCTCTCTCTCTCTCTGCCTATTTGTAAGTCTAAGGTCTTCATAAATAAGTCAGCTATGATTGAGCTTTGGAAACCACCCTTACTCGTGTTTTCTGCAAGATTTCAGTCAATATGCTCGAACAAGTGACCCAAAAGTGGACTTTCCGATTGGACCACCTCGAACATAGTCGTGGCCAACATTTACTTGATATAATTTCCAAAAAGTATATGTCAGTAACTGTTTCTTTTACTGATTTTATCATTTTGTGTTCACTTTCAAATTTATTTGTTTTGTTTTACAATGTAAATCAAACCTCGTGATGAATACCCCTTTGTATACACGTTTCATTTCATTTGTGTCATAATTGTGTCAAATCACATCATTATACCGAACATGCATTATCAAAAAGTTAAGAACCAAGCGATAGTCGCACATGTGCGAAGGCACCGCCAACCCATCGTATAGTTCACCATCAAGCCACGTGCTCATGCATCCTACGATCGCCCACTCTCCCACCCAGCAAGATTATATGCACCCACAGGCACCCACGCATGCATGCATACGTAAATGCCGACCATACTTGTGTTCCAATGCTAGTGGTTGATTTACCCTGATGGACTCTGATGGCTGCGGACGACGTCCTGGTGGATGAAATGACTTTTTGTTAATTAGTTTGAGGAAAATATTTCAGAATAAACTATAAAAATTCATTTCTGTTTTTCATTCGTTGTGTTGAATATTGAGGTACAATTTTCTTCCTCTGTTAGTCCCCTTTCTTTTCACTATCGAACACTCCGTTTAAGATCCTTGATATTCCTAAAAACCAACCGAACAGAAAATGGATTTATGAAGTCTGAACAGGTAGCGCCATAATACAGATTCTCAAAAATTTACTAATGATGTCCTATCAATGCTTTGTGAATAAGAGAAAATCTGCAATGGCATTCCCTGCAATCTCGAAAAGAGAACTTGTCATAGAAGTGTTGATGCATTCATCATGTAGCCCAGATATTGTACCTTCAGCCCATTATTTTTTTCGATCTGTACAGAACTCTCTTACACAACGCCCGTTTTTCAGATGTTCGCTTAGAAATCCCACAGTTTGGCAAAGAGCTTTTTGTGCGTAGATTGGTCAAGTATGAGCTATAATCTCAAGTAGCTGGTTTCAAGCAGCAAAAAAGACTATTTAGGGACATGGCTGCATTATGTTATAGAAATCATTCAACTAGTTAATCTGAGAATCAAATTTGTTTTTGCTTATTATAGACCGATTTGCAGATATGAAATTGGATACATATCAATACTTACTCGCCACTCCATAGCAACCTTAATTTTTTCAAATCAGATATACCCATGCCGACATTGGACCCATCAGACGCTATCAATCCTAAGCAGCCAACAGGGTGAAAGTCTCCGGAGTATAAATCAATGTTAAGCACCCCACTCACATCATCAACTTCATTCGTTTGATCTTAGTTGAAATTAAATGTGCGCAAGGCACAAATCTGTCGCCATGACGTAGTGGGTAAGAGCGTCGGCCCACCCGCCAAAGATCCCAGGGTCGGTTCCTGGACTGAACACTACGCACTTTTTACGGCACCACCTCTTTCGAGTCTTTGACAACAATCAGAGAGTAGCAATTGACTATAAAAAACTTTCCGATCACGCCGATCGGGGTCGACTATTAACTATAGGTCCACTCCACTTGTGAGACAGCAACACGAGTAGTATTTAGTTATTATAAAATTATAAATAATATGGTGGATGGATGCTCTCAAAACTGCAATACGACGTGCTACTCTAAACGAAGAACAACCCAACACTTTCCGTGTTGAAGTGGAGGATGTTGTCAATTCCCGTCCACTTACTTGTATAAGCGAAGACTCAAATGATTTATCGCCACTCGCTCCAGCGCATTTTTTAAAGGGAGAGTTTGTGGCCATGGACATTGATAAAATTAATCTGGTTGCAGCAAGTGATCTTCGTGTTAGATGGCAAAATCGACTGCGAACAACAAAGTTATTCCGGAAGCGATGGAGGACGGAATATTTGAATCAGCTAAGATCAGCTCATTTCTCCAAATCTGGCGTAACGTTAAGGAAGGCGACAAAGTTCTCGTTTATGATGAACGTGTTCCACGGTTACCGTCGAAGCTAGCTATGGTAAAAAACATATTCCCTTGTACAGACGGAAGAGTAAGGGCTTGTGAACTACGTTTACCTGACCTGGCAGCACTCTTTGAAAGGGAGAGGAACTCCCTTTTTAAAGGGAGAGTGTTTTAAAATCGTCGTATTTATTTCAGTGGAGCATACTTTGACATATGGTACAATCCATAATTTCCATAAGGAGTTCGAAAAAACTGCGTTTTAAAGATTTTTAAAATTTGTTTACCGCCATTGAACGAACTGTTTGAGAATGGCTTTTTTTTATAGTTGGCGCGCGCTAAAGGGGTTACGACTACCCTTAAGTGACCGGATTTGAGTCACAGCACGGACCGAAGGTATAGAGGAAGCGAGGGAGAGGATTTACCGGTGCACATTTGTTTTAAATGTCTGTGGACTGTAATGAGAGGGGAATATTGAGCTGGGAAGAGCATTCCATATTCGTGTGGTGCGGCTAAAGAACGAGTCTCTATACTTAACTGTACGTCCGAAGGTGGGCTTAAGGGTGAACTGATGAGCATTCCTAGCGAGGCGTTTATTGCGGGTGAATTCTTGAAGGGGAGCAATGCAGCTGGCTAATTCGTTTGAGCGTTTCTTATTGAAATAGCGATAAAAAAGTGACAGAGACGCGACATTACGTCGGTGTTCTAACGAGTCAATCGACTTCGCAATATTGTCATCTCCTATAAGTTTTATCGCTCGCTTTTGGATTCTATCCAGTAGGTGTAGGGAGGTATTGGGAGCACCAGACCAGATAGGAGCGTTTTACTCGAGCTTAGGACGCATGTAGGCCCTGTAAATTGTAGCCAGATCAGAGGGGGTGAAGCATTTTTTGCATCGTTTTAGGAAACCTAGACGTTTCGCAGCATTTTTGCCGACCTCATGTATGTGATCGTTCCAACTAAGTGTTGAGTTGATACACATACCGAGGATGGAAAGTTTTTCGGTTTCAACAACGCAGGTGCCGTCCATGGATAACGGCTGGTTATTTTGGAAACGCTGAAACAATTTTAATTAAAAGTTCCAACCACACACAACATTTTCCGATTTTTTAGATTTTTTAAGATTTCCTAAGATCTTTAAATGTATTGATGTAAAATGTGAGAGGACGGGGAAAAAAATTTTTTTTTTCAAATCTTAAACTGATCAACTCGCTTCTATCCACCTGAACAAGAAACAACATACTCTTTTCAAATGATCTTTCGATTGATATGTCCTACGTGGGCATACAACGAAACCTTTTGCCTTAACGCCACTTCGTAAAAATGGGAGCACCCACCCAAAATCTTCACTTTTCTTCTCTAAATATTGCTTGTTAGGTGAGTTTGAGTTTCACTCATGCACATCGGTTCATAAATACAGGCGACATAAGAGTGTGCCAGAAAAGCCGAGCACACCGATTTGGTATGATTTCGTTTTTAAAACAAAAAAAAAACATAAATCTCGTTAAAAATCTAAGAACAACAATTTTGTTTGAATTCATTACAGAACTTTTCCAACCGCCCACTAAAACCTCACGGCATTTAAGGAGTTCCCAAATTTCACGGATTTGCAAATAATTAATCAAACACTAGGAAGAAACAACTTTCTTAATTGAATTCTCCGTAAACCTCTTCATTTAATCAATGCCTCCCCAATCAATTCCCCCCAACACCGAATTATTGAAAGCTATGCACCAAGGTCTCAGTGCATTGTCTTGCAGTACCCGTACATTTAAAGGTCTCGTCAAGACAAAGTTTCCGAAAAGTTTCCCCCAGGACTTCGTGCTTCATCTTATTTTCAAATATCGATGACGCTTCCTGCAACAAAATACGACGACAGCACCCTCACCACCGTGTAAAAGAGCTCCGACAAGGTGAAAGTTTTCCAAAGCATTTTGCCCCGGAATTACTTATCCATGATTACCCACCGTTTGGAACATGACTTTCCGCTCAATTAATCTAATAGCGCGAATTGCACAGATCTCCTCTGTTGACAGTGGCTTATCGGATGACCTAGCCGTGAACGTCTCCTCGAACGACGCCGAAAGAAGTCGTTTCATAAAAGTTTAGTACCTTCGAGACGTGTCACCCGCCGTAACAACGTAAGTAACAACAACGAGATAGGCCCGAGAAGACATTGACCAGCGGCCACTATCGTCCCATAAATCAAAGTCGAATCACTTCAGTCATGAAAATCGTAAAAAAAGGACATGACAAGCAACACATGTCAGAGAAGGGACGCACAAGAACCCAGAAAAAAGCCTGAACACAGGGTATCCTTAATTTTTCGCTGAGCCATCGGTTCCCGTGGACTGTCATAATCAGAAACAATAAATCGACATCAAAGGCGAACCAGCTCACATTCAATATCCACAACATTTGCGGCGTGTCGTCCCAAAGGCCATCGTTCCGTGTGCGCCGGATTATGTCATTCATTTCGCGCGGTACGGGAGAGGATTCGTCTGGAATTATTAATGCCGCACGGTGAAATCTTTGAAAGCTTCAGATGAAAGAGTGAATTCAACCGAGAAATCAGAAACGTTCCAACCTACTACTTTCCCCATCAATCATCCTTCACTGATCCGAGCGGCTCTTAATTGAATTGAAACTTCATAAGCAAACAAGGCTTGGCATGTCAAAAAACAAAATCACATTTGCCTTTGGCACAAATCTGATCACATCAGAGGAGCCTTTATTTTTTGACCTTGCACGTCACTCTCTGGGAAATTCACTTATCCTTACACGCCGCACGCCCGCCGAAGACTCACATCCCCAACCGATTGTCACAAGGTCTATTTTTGAAACAGAGAATTGATGCAAAATTCGAAGAAGTGTGTCATTTATGCATGTGACATCTGTCACCTAGGGACATGAAAATTTAATCACGTCGTGTCTCATTACTGTGGCGGCGCAGCGACACCGCTGACAGTGGTGCGGGAGTACAAAATAAAAGAAATTCACACACCCAACGGAAGAGGGTGAAGGTTCTCCTCGAAGAATGCAATTTTCGTGCCCTTCTCAGACGGAATCATGTGTCGTGCGATATCCTGCAAAGACAGTTCAAGGTTTAATGCGGATGAAGATTTTGCTATTCGAAGGATAATCCTTAGCCCTTGGGATTTTAATGTCTGCATATGGGATAGCACAGAATCGAACTAATTCCCTCAAGACGTTGGCAGGGTCACGGAACGGATGGAATTCAGACATGTGCAGCGCAGTGAACTTGAAAAGAATGTAATCCTGGATTCCAGGACCAACGAAGTCATTTTTTGTGTTCTCATGGCATGCTGTTTGTCGATGTCGATTTGGAGAAAAGGATCTGTCACATTGTGAAAAGAAAAATTTAATTAGCGTTCCACAAGAACAGAAAGAAATAGTAGTGGAATGTTCATTCGACTCGATCTCACTACTCCTTCTGCAAAGGAACAATGTCCTCCTGCTCACACTTCAGCAGAAATCCTAAGATTTTGTGTGAGCGGATTTTTGAGTGCTTGATGTGGCTGGAAAATTTCATACTATTGGGGTCTCCGACAGTTGTTAGTTGTCAAATATACTTAAAAGTAGGAAATAATTAATTTTTCGGTTTCGAAAATAAAGCTTGATAAACCACACACAGCGATACATTTTTTATAAAAATCTTAATTCTTTACAAAGGCTGAACTTTGCCATTAAGTGTGAAAGACAGTATCATTCGAATAGTCGCCTCGGAAAGATTCGAAGCTTGCGCCTCTTATGAGAGAACCACTTTCTTGCACTTTTTGGTTGGTATCTTGGTCATAACTTAAGTGATGTTAGTCTAAAGTCTCATACGTAAGATGGTTTCATACGTAAGATAAGGACGCAACAAAGTGATAGCAACGTCATGGAGTGACGAAGGTTACTGTCTGGAGTAGATGACGACTCGCACCACATTGTCTATCTTTGACCCGTCCAAAGACGTACAGAGTCGATATTCATCATGCGGATCTGAGTTTATAGTTTTGTATTTGCAGTTTGAAAGTTGTTTCGCAAAGATGAGTGGGGATAGAGAGAAATTAGTAGGAGGTAGCTTAACTTCCTTAAGACACTGCAGCGACTATATATTAGCTCTATCCATAGCACAATACAACTGAAGGCAATTGTTGTACACGCTGCAATATTTTTGCCTAAAAGATCTGCTGAAGGAAGAAAGGGGAGTATTTCCTAGTCTTTCTTCTATTAGCTTCAAAGCAATCAGCAGAACAGTTGGCAATCGTATTTGTACAAAGGGTGGTCCAACCACGATGCACGTTGTTAACTATGAGTCACACCTTAACGTCAACTTTATTTTACCGAACTTAATTTGAAATTTTCTCATTTCAGTATTTGACAAATTCAACCATGAAGAGGTTCACAATTAAGAAGCGCGTTAAGATTGTTTAAGCCTTTTCCGAAAATGGGCTCAAATCAAAATGCATTACCAGCACGTCGTAATTTTGATGAGACACACTTTCACCACAGGGGATTCATTAACAAGCTATTTGTCTCATGGGCAAATGCAAATCCACAAGTGCTTATCGAAAAGCCGATACATTCACAAAGAGTGACTGTTTGCTGCTTTTAATAGGTTATCGGCGTCATCGGGCCAATGGGACGAAACATATGCACCAGCTTTTACTGCTCAAAATTATATAGGTTTTTGGAAAATCGGTTTTTGGAGGCAATTTTGATGAAACAGATCTTATGTTTGACGGTTAGAGGTTAACGCCTATCGGAAATGTATTTGAAATAGGCTCGTAGCTATTTCAGTTTTTAATGGGACGCGAAGAACAAGGGAACATTTCATTTAGCTTCAAATCTGTTGTAACCTGTTAGTCCCGTCTTTGGCTCAAACCCAACATGGGTTAGGACGGCTGTCTTCTGGGCAGACAACCACCCACAAGTCAATTAAAGAAAAAAATGTCCAATCCTTACAAGTGGTCATTCATTCCTTCTCATTTCTGACAAATACCAGACACGTATCATTCAAGCAAAATTTTCGACCAAGTGTGATTCTTAATTACAGATCGCCCCGTACACTAAACTTAAACTCTTTCGCAGACCATGTTCTTTTCAAAAATTTCCCTCCAGCATCACATTTTCCAAATCACCACATGGCGACGTTTCCAAAAATCATTCATCCATACAGGATTCTTTGCTTTGTTGAGTGTTAAGAATTGCACACTCGTCTGCGAATGCCCCAAATTTTCTCCTTGAAATCCAGGCAAGAAGTTTCTCTCTCTCTCTCTCCTCCCTCTCTCAATCCTCCCTCTCTCTGTCTCCTCCCCCTCTCCCACCCATTGTGCCCATCAGCGAGTTTCAACAAAACTTTCCAAAGAAAACTTCAATTCAAGCCACGGCTGACCAGTTTTCTCCCCACGATTCTCAAGTTCCCTTAATTTCACTTGTTTCACAATCAATAAAGCCGTGTACTGCAAAACCGATATCATGTACCGTTAAATTAAAACACATAGTTCTCCTTCGCGGAAATCTTCTACAAACGCAAATACGTCTATCCCAAGTTCCCGGCGGGATTATCCTCAGATTAGGCTGAAATTTATTTTCGCCGTTGGCATAGAGACCAGTTCGCGGAAATTTTGGGGTGAACTCTGGCTAACGTTTAAATGCCAAATCTGATTTTGCTTTGTTTTTGGAGGAAATTCTACCAGGATCTGTGCGTGTTCATTGTCATTGGCTAGTGGGATGCGAAAGAGCATTTGCATTGAAGCGGGATATTCGTAGAAATGATTTTTTTTTTCAAGTGCAGAGGACTGTCCACTGGGATGGTTGACCTTTTAGGAATTCAAGTGAAATATGATTTTAAAGGTCGGCACACAATAGGGGCAACTGAATGGATTTCGATTGTTAGACCATTTGGTGAAGTGGCCATGAGCGTTAAACTATTTGCCAGAAGTGGTGGTAATGAGAGTACAAAATGAAGGAAAGTCAATTTCCTGTTAATTTAAATATCCCCGTAATTGCCCACTACAGGAATTTGAATCTTAGGGTAGTATGGGTGCCAGGACTTCGCGGTATGACATGAAACAACCGATAAACTTGGGAAACTAAGTGCTTCAACCATGGTAGACAAACAATGGGCACTGCAGTTCCCAACTAAGAACTTTCTGAAAATCCTTGACTCATCGTTTATTTGAAATAGCTAGCGGCGTTTAGAAGACGAGTTCGTTCTGTCATTTAACGAAAATCTTCTGACAAGGCTACGATCTGCACATGACTGAGTTAATTTCTCTCCACCTACAGATCAGAGTTGCCCTAAAACTAGAACTTGATGTCTCTCTCTCTCTCTCTCTCTCTCTCTCTCTCTCTCTCTCTCTCTCTCTCTCTCTCTCTCTCTCTCTCTCTCTCTCTCTCTGAAAATCATGCATTGACAGTGCACAAACATGACAAGACCCATAACCACTTATGTGACCATGATTTGGTGGCCAAAAGAGCTCCCCAAAATACAACTGCAAACAAGTTGCTAAAGTTTACCGATCACGTTTCATGCGGCTTGCCCCACAAATTTTCTTAAAGCCGTCGTTTGGCTTACACCATTTTCGATTTAAAGACAGCGGCCAGCCAGTGATCTGGTAGATCACCTCAGGTTATTTAATTTTTTTTAAAGGAGACAAGTTCTCTTCAATGGCAGACCATAAGGTTTGGAAGCACTATTTCTGTTGGAAACACTTTTTTGTTGACTGTTTATGTTGGTCAAGTTGTATTCCAAATTTAGATCACGGAAGCCTAGGTTTATACATAGATGGATCCAAAATGGTGTCTGCAGTTGAAGACAGGGGCTTTGGGCCAAACACTAGAATTTCTTTAGAAATAGAATCAAGTTCCACTGATTTCCAAGCTAAAATCGATATCAGCGAAATGACTTAGCTGGGAGAGTTGGAAGACCAAAAATCAAAAAATGACGTAATTCTCGAAAACTCAAAGCATGGTCAAAAATCAAATGACCAAAACCCCGAAATCTTGAAGCTTGACAACTCAGTGAAACTTTAATGTGATAGACCCGTATCGATCCATCTAACTCTTTCCGCGTCCGCAGGGGGTATACGTACTCGTATGTCCTTCCAAACCTTCTCCTCTGAAACGTTTTCTTCTTTCCAGGATTGTATTTTTTTTTTAGATTTAAAGCGTTTTGAGGATTCTGTAATTTTGTTCCCAGCTTTGCTACCTAGGAATAGCAACGACGTAAAATACTTTTCTACGCCAAAATTCACTGAAAACCTTAATATCAAATACTGCAAATTTCAGAACTCTAAAATGTTGCTATGGTCCACTGCAACCCCTTGCCAAACACAATAATCGAAAACTTGGCTGGGTCCTTGGACACAAGGTGATTGAAGCAATGAATCCACAAATAAACTGGCTAGCTATACTACCAAGACTGCTTTCGTAGGTCCTTAGTCTTACTGTTATGACAAATGGACCACAGGTACAAAAATGAGGGCCCAAACTTTGACTGGACTAGACTAGACGCAGGGAAACGGTTTGAAGAAATTGAAATAGTGGCTCAGATCTTGTTCCCTTCTTTGTAGAATGTCCAACGAATGTTTTAGGAATGGATTTTCTTAGTGGTCACTACATCCTGAAATACCACATTAACAAGTTCCCCACGCATAGACTCTCGACCACGTTTTGAAAATGAAATATCTGAGGATATTTCACATTCCTTGTGAATGCCGGGTAATGTACCGCAGAATGTACTTACTTCACTGAAAAGGATATATTTTCTGACTGAAGCCTTTGTAGTAGCTTCAACCGAAGATACATGAGATTAACACAGGTATCGTGGCCAGGATTGTTGGGCTGTACAGCAGAGAAAAAAAAAACCCTGTAGGAGTCTAAAGGGTATAGAATAGCACACTTAAAACTCCAACGGCAGTGCGACATATGCTTTACAGAAACTGTATCAGCCGTTCGAAAAGCTGGTGGACATGGGTGGATCAGACGCACGTTTGACATGCATACGATTGTGGGCCTCCCGCGCTTTCGAGTAGTGAGCAAGCTTTCACATTTTTTCAGTTGTAGGGATCGAGTCTATTTCAACACCGCCAGTTAGAGTTAATCTAAGTCAACAAGGCAAATAAACAACAAACAAACGTGTACACTTCTGTCAGTCACGAACTCGTGCTCGAAAGAATAGTAATCACGATTCAGTGGTTTTGACAGCGATAATACGGATGCTTGTAACTATTGCGTTCACAGTATGAGCTTAATGTGATAAAATTGATTACTGACAATTCATACCGTCGGCGTTCGGAATCGGCAAAAAACTGTAGGTCCCCTCGAACAATCTTTTTAGAAACTAGGCCCTGGTGGCTTGTGGACAGTCTATTTACAAAACCGCATTAAAACTTATGAACCAGGCTGAGACGTCACCCCATATGACTTAGAAGCTCAACTTGACAACTTACTCGGAAAAGTCTTTTGGATTCTTGAGGTAACTAACGTTTAACGCCAACTTCAAAGGACAAAATTCCATTAATCTTGTGCGATAGACTACACGCGCACAGTGTTGCGGGGTTAGCGGGAACTTTCATTGGACAAATCTAAATCAAGAAACACAAACAACCGGATAAATGCTTTGCTTTGTTTTATTCGAACATAAAATCATGACAGTTGATGCAGAAGGTAAGTATTGGTCCCTTGTGGACTGTAGCGTCAAATTTTGTCTCGGTCGAAACGGTTAACGACGCCATATTTCTTTTGTTTTTTTTTACATTTAGTTAGTTGGTAAATCATTATTGGTGCTGTGCGCACTTGAACAACGTTCGCAAGTTATTCAAATTTATTACAGAAATTCGAGTTTAGTCACCGCAACTTTAAGAGCATTAAATTCATATTTTCGACGCCATAATTTGCCTGACAAATCAATAGTTTAGCTAAAAAAATCGATTCATTGCGCAATGTTCCAATTTCAGTAAGACAAAGAATAGCGCATAATAGAAAATGTCGCCGTCGCTACCGATTCCCTTCTAGAGGACCCAGGAACTCACGCGACGTTTTCAACATTTGGGCATCTCTGTGCCGTCATTGTGGCGAATTTCGGAAAACGATCATGGCCTACTCGTTTATCCATACAAGGTCAAGTTGACAGAAGTACTACGGCCGTTCGACCGCTCTGAGTGTCGCCAATTCGTAAATAGGACTGAGGAACAATTTAAAATTGCTGACGCTGTTCATTGAAAAATCAGTATCAGCGATGAGGCTCATTTCTGGCTGTGATTCGTCAGCAAGCAAACTATGAGTTATTGGGGCAGACAGCAGACGACACGTGCTTCACGAGGATCAATTACATCCCGAAAAAAATACGTTTTGGTATGGATTACATGCCGGGTGTGTCAGTGGACCATTTTTCTTTTTTGCTAGTAATTCTAATCGCCTCGTTATTTTGAATGGAAATCGCTACCGCAGCATGATAAGTGCTTTGGCTTCAGAAGCAAAGTAAAGACTTGGTCAGTAAGTGGTTTCAACAGAATGGTGCCACAAGCCGGCGTATGTGTCAGTGGACTGAAGAGTAGGTTCGGCGGAGGTCGTCGTTCATGTGATTTAATGCCTTTAGACTATTTTCTTTGGGGCTCTATGAAGACATTGCTCGATATCAATAAGCCGGTAAGAATTGATGAGCTCAGAGCCAATATTGACCGTGAAATAGATGGAATTTCTGACAATTTAAGCGAAGAAGTGCTCCAAATTTAGGTTCCACGACTGGACTTCCACAGATATGGCCGTGATGGCCAAGCTAGGAAATTGAGTTTTATACGTCATTGCCACTTTATGTTTTTAAACACATAAATCGCTTTTCTTTGGCTGTTTCATTCCGTTTTTTATTAAAAAAAAATGTCTCTCCCTCTGTATATGCATTCGCTTTTTCAAACTTCCATTTCCAAGGAACGAAATTTAAAAAGAAGGAGCCTACACATTGTGCTTAACGCCACCGTTTCGTTAACAAAATAGACATTAAGCCAGCATCTACCGCTATCGCCTTCCTATCCTTTCAAAAACTGACCAGATTCAACCACCAACATCATCAATTCATAATTTCCAGTCCCAAATGATTGCTGCTTCAAAAGGAATTTATTTTCTTTTCACATTTTCACACCAAACGTCAGAACTTTTGTGACTCTTCTCTCCCCCACCGGGGGAATAATTCAAATTCAATTTAAATTCAATTGGGAGCAGATTTCATTGGAAAGACTTCCGTCGGCTCCGCCTACGCCCACAGTCACCGTCTGTCAAATAATTAAAATAATTCCATAGAAAACTGCAAAAAAAAACAACTTTGATTAGTTTAACGCCTACACCGACAATGTGGCGCTCATAATCCTGTGACCAGAAAAAAAACACGCCTGTTGCTTGTTATCCGTGCATTTGCATTAACAAAACACAACACGTGCACTGCTTTCCAGCAGCTGGCGAATGCACAGCTTTCGACATGAGTTTGTGGAAAGTTTCGAGGGAGGAGAGCGACTCTAATCACTTTAAAAATGAATCCTGACAGGGAGTAACTACATTTGCTATGTGGTGTGTAGGAGGGGGGGTGGGGGGGAGGAAATGTATGATCCTTGATGGTAGCTTGAAACCTCTGGCGGCAGGTGTGAAGTAATTTACATTTTTTTGGTGTTGACTGTGTAAGCCATTAAATTTCAGGCACCACTCTGGGAAATTCTTCAAATCCCAGCACTGCTTAAAGGTATCCCCGGAGTCTATTAATCATGGCAAAGTACAGACGCCCTGGGAGCGGAAATCATTTTTGGGGCCAGAGGAAGTTTGTTTCGAAAATGTTGGTTATTTGCTGTAGTGGAGTGGGAACATATTTTTGGGAAGGGTTAGGCAAGGGATACAGGAGGGATGTGAAGCAGTCAACATTGTCAACCAGTCAAAGAGATGCGTTCAATTTTGTCTGTCTGGTTTTTGAAGTGGTCTTCACGAAATTTTTAAAATAGACGTCAATGCGTAGAGAACGTTTGTGCATGAACGTCTAAATTTGGAGAGCAAATGGAGGTGGCTGCCATTAAAGTAAAGTGGGGTCAAAAACTAAATTTTCATGGTAATCAAGAGGTCTTTTGAAATTACTGAAGACGAACCATGTTTCAAGATTCAGAGTAGGCCTGCGCGCAACGCAATTGGATTGCACGTTTCAAATATTGCTGAAAAGAAAAGAACGAAACCATTTACGAGCGAGTTCAAATCACTCTTGCCCAGTTTAATCACTGAAATAGATCAGCGAATAATGGTGCGTCCGAGTTTGAACCTGGACACAATTGTGAAAATTCTCAAAGGGGTAACGTAGTGCAAATATTGTTGAGTTTCTTCTCGTAGCAAGGAGTTTCAAAGTTTAAGGTAAATGAAGGTAGGCAGTAAAACAAGAATCGATTTGGTCACTTGGGTCAACGTAAAATGAAAGTGACCAAATCTGGCAGACGCTAAATTGGATCACTATCGATGTTTCGCCAGGCTGCCAGAGTGATCAGTAAATCCTTTAAAGTAGTCAAAGACACTGTTTACCCTGACTCCACAGCAAATAAGAGCAGTGCCTGGTTTCAGGCCAGAGAAGTCCACCGTCGATCTTCACAGTAAGGCAGATCCAAGAAAAGACTTATGAAGTACAGATCGAGACGCACCAGCTATTCGTTAATTTTATGGCCGCTATGGCTATGGCAAGTTAACACCAGAGGCACGACCTTCCAAAAGCCAGTTCAATTGCAAGCTTACGCCGAAGACATTGACGTGATTGGACGAACACAGCGAGCCGTCAATGACGCGTTTGTGGAAGCGGCTAAAAATCTGGTTGATGAGGGCAAAATGAAGCACATGCTGTCGTTATGGAAGGACGCACAACATCGACGCCTCAGACAGAGCATCACGCTATGCAGCAGAAACTTCGAGGTAGTCAAGAACTTTATTTACCTCGTCTCCGCGGTACAAAGGGACAATAACACCGATACCGAAATACAAAGTAGAATCACTCTTGCCAATCGCTATTTCTTTGGGCCCAAGAGGAAATTGAGAAATAGAGCCCTCTCTCAAAGGACTAAACTTGCTTCATATAACAGCTTGATCATCCCAGTCCTACTTTATGGCCCGAAAACCTTGACGTTACTAAAAGCGGATGAGGAAGCCCTTGGTCCTTTTTAGTGAAAAGTTTTGCGTGCGACTTTTGGTGCTGTTTGCGTTGATGACATCTGGAGGAGAAGATTCAACGACGAACTGTATGGGCTGTACAGCGACATCATCTGATACAACGCTCAGGATGGGTAGGCCATGTAGAGCGTATTGACACCACTGCTCCGGCCTGAAAGGTCTTTGAATTTGAGCCATTGGGACAACGCAACAGAGGACGGCCTAGGGTAAGGTGGCGCACACAAGTAGAGAAGGACCTCAACCAACTTGGAGTGCGCAACTAGCGGCGAAAGACCGTGCTCGCTGGAGAGGCATGTTGGTTGAGGCCCAGGTCCACCCCGGAGTTTAGCGCCACAAGAAGAAGAGGAAGAAGAACAATAGTACCAATCACTGTTTCTTTGAGTTCAAGAGGCAATTGCTTATTAGGGCCATTAACAATAGGACCAAGCTGGCTTTGAACAACACCTGGATCATCCCTGTCCTGCTCGATGGCGTGGACATTCATAAAGCTAATGAAGAAGCCATCCTAGTCTTTCTGAAATGAGTGTTCTACGTGCGTTGTTTGCGGCAAGAGGCAAGAGTTTTGATGGCGGCAAGATGAGATAATTAAGCTACGAACTCTATAGGCTGTACGGCCGCGTGCACCTAGTCAAGCTTTAGGCTATTAGGCCATGTTGAACGTATGGAGAACACAATTCCAGGTCAAAGAGACTTCGAATTGCGGAAAAGGCAACAGATTACGTCTACGTCTGAGATGACATACACAAGTGGAGAGAGATCTAAATCAACTGGGTGTTCGAAATTGTAGGCAGCCAACGATAGAACATACCTGCTGGAGACTTTAAAAAGGACAAGAACCAAGCACGACTGTAGCACAAACATAAGAGAAAGAAAAAGATCTTCGACCACGCTCAGACGAAGCTTATATAAGGCTCATTCTATTCCAAAATCCCTAATCTCTGAGTGAACAAAACGAAACATTTCCCAGAGAGGTTTACTAAAACAGAAGACACTAGTTCCAAAAACTCAATCATTACCCAGCCTTTGGCATACCTTCAAATTCCAACTCAAAATACGCCAACCATGTCAGAAATTAAGTCAAAATTTCAACGGGAGAGGATAACACAATCGATTTACTTTTCAGTCAACTAATTGAAGGCATTTCCAGTTCGAAGAAAATCTCCTTCCACACACTGAAACCAATCAAAAGCAAAAAGCATCCTCCACCACACCGCACACACTTTGATCAATATCCAAATATCACCGAAACTGAAGCCGCAAAAAAAAAATGAATGAATTTCTCTCCGGCAATTTGTAACCTTATCTTTGTGACAATTTTTCCGACCTTCCATCAACAAGTATTTAACGGTATAACGCAACCACGTAATGAAGAACCATTTCCATGTCTACATTGTGGCACTAATGGCTCCTTTCATCGCACGCTGCTTTGTTCGCTTTAATGGTAGTTTTGCGTCTCTTTTCTGCGTCTTTCGTTGCACGAAACTTAATTTACCTTCTTCGCTTTGTTTCATTGTTCTGTGTGTGTGCGCGTCTCTGATCATGGCCGCATTCCAGCGGAATTCGCTTCATCTGTCATGATTCGGTTACGCCGGCTGCCAGGTGAATGCATTTGTTGTCTCTCGCTAACGGTGTTGTGCGTCTTTGGCAAAGTATGTGTGCACAAGTTTTGTATGCTCTGCTGTCAAAGTTGTTGTCAGAGATACGCATGTACGTTTTGCATGTTTCCTGACAAGGGTGGGGAATGTTTCGCTTTTCACGAAGTTTACGCGGAAACGTCAAACGGGGTATGATTAGATGCAACTTTTTGTTGACGTCTCGTGGTCGCATGCAAATTCAATCCTTTAGGAAAATTTGTGAAAAGCAGAGAACACTCCGTTTGGGAGTGTTGAATAGCGCAAGCCACATGAAGAGAAAGTTTCACGTTTATTTTTCTCGGGGAACTTTAGTCAACGGAGAAGTTTCGACAAAGTGTTCCGAAATGGCGCGCGCTTTATTGAGTTGTTAAATTAAAGACGGATAAAGGTTTTTTTTGTTTTGTTTTTGCTTTTGCGGAGAAACTTTCCCTGTTTCCCCGGGGTGGGGGGAAACTGTTGCCGTGTAACAATGGTGTAACAGTGTCGGAATCTGTTGGTGGATTGTGGTTGCTGCGTAGTTGGGGCAAGTTTAAGCGGACTCGGCATTTTAAATGATTGCAAAACTAAGAACTTTTGTTAATAATCGTTCTATTTGAGGTTAGAAACGACGTTTTTATCGGTTCGCTGTGAAAAAGTTTCCCATTTCCTCTTCAGTTTGGTAAACGTCATCAATTTCAGTGTTTTGGACGCTGGCGGACATCATTCTTCTCTGCTCCACTGTGGCTCCATCAACAGCTGCCAGACATACTACCAGTCCTCTGCCTTTATCTATTTCAGACGTGAACGCTGTCAACCACCATTTAGTCACCCAATCAGACGACCCCAAAAAGAACACATGCCCCCACCCTGTCAGAGCTCGTTAAAACAACCTCTCTTCCTCTTGAAGCCACAATTTTTGTGTCACACTACCATCGACAAACGCAAATTACAGAGAAAAATGACCAGCAACATTCCCACAACAGAGTCCTGTCAACGGCAGACACGTTCCCACCCCTTCTGCCACCACATACCGTGTTCCGTCGCCAGCTAAGGCATCAAACATCACGTCGAGACCGAGTTCGTTTCGCAATTCATAAGCTCTTTTCCATTTGCCTGATTGACAAGCATGCACGCTGGCGGGGGGTCCATTCAAACACAACTATCATGTGGTAGCACTTCCTAGAGCTTTTCGCTTCCATCAAATGGCATTAAGTCGCATGAAACCTCCTCTGGAGCACAGAAACAATTTCTCCGCCATTACACACACCTTTCGTTGTGCCCCGTCAACATGCCTCGCAGCAACTATCATCCTCGTACACCGACGCGAAGGATCTTATCGAGGGCACACATCTGATGGAATGTGCAAAGTAAGTGAAATTCAATTGAATTCCCAGAAATCGATTCGCACGGCTGCGTCTCCGGAGAAGATTGTGAAACACTTTCAATTGTCTTCGCCTGAATCCACTGAGCTTATGTCCTCCCCTCCGACGACCCACCAGCCGTGTGAGCCCGTCCACCTGCAGGGTGTCCTAAGTAATGAATGTCATCACTCCGCTCAGTCAAGACCACATGTAGCTATCGTCTGCTGTCGCATAATAGTTTTTGAAAATTACGAAATTCCATTCAAATTCGTCGTCTGCGAGGAGTGAAAGGACACGCGAGGCAGAGCTTCGTGTTTTTATGTGTCGCCGTTAACTCTGACTTCCAGAGAAGTCACCGGGGGCGGGGAAATAAATCGAAGTTCGATTTTTTTTTTGGGACGAAAAAAGTTTTCCAATAAAAGCAACGGCCATGTGCATTTGACTTCCGGGCCTGATGCGAACGCCCGCCATGGAAATGGCTCGTTGTGTGTGGGAATGGAGTGCGTCTTCAGAGTGCTGGGAATTGAATTTTTGTTCAAGGCGAATGGGCTTCGACCTGAGTGCCGGGAGGAGGTTATTGACAATCTCTCGTGAAATGGATTTGCTTAAGTTTTGATTTACGATGTACTGAACGGCACGAGCCCAGAACTCTCGCTGACCTGAACAACGCACGAACGACACTTCCCTGACTTGATGTCCTTCGATATGAATTCTTTGTTTGAAGAACGAGTTTACTAGGCGTAAAATAAGGCGATTCTGAAGTTATTTCTTGTTTTTAAGTGCGTTAGTGAGGGCCTCCTTTTCTGGGCGTGTTTGTAATCAGTCTTCTGGTCATCTTGGAGGAGGTGGGGCATTTTTAGAGAGCTCTTAAAATTTGGCGGTACAAAGTGAAGACGGCTTCAAATAGGAACGTGAATGTCTTTTGTCGCTTTTGGTGCTGCAGATAGCCGCCACGAAATCGCCGCTTGTCACTGATGGACCGTTTTCTCTGTTAAGTGTCCTTCCAGATGAATAATTTTGAGAACGTTGCGACTGAAGATTGTCAATTTTTGTGAAATAGGCGTTGAAAATTAAATTGATAGAATAAGTTAGGCGAAAGCTGTAATTTTCAATGAGTCGTTGGAATATTTAACAAAATTTGAATAATTTTGATTTTCAACTTTATGAAGAATGAACTCAAGCCTGTGGGAGAATATTGGAAGCTAACCACAAGACAAATATTTCGTGTCTGAGGTGAGTGGAAAGAAGGTCCGTGCATTTTAGTTCAGTGCAAGAAGCGTCGACTTAGCTCATTCCTCTTGTTTGTTTAGTTCATTATTCAATCGTTCAACATGCTACAACTAAACATATCTGTCAAAAGAGTTGTGATCGAAAAGAATTCTATCAAGAAAACTAATGAATCATACGAAAATAATTTGTATAGCAAACATTTGTTTATGGAGATTTTAAATATCTACAATTAATTCCGTTTTGAATGGACGTATTTCGCTGTGGACATCGTCGTCGTGGCGTAGTGGTAAGTGCTTCGACCGCCACGCAGAAAGTCTAGGTTCAATTCCCGGAACCACCTCTTTCGAGGTTGCTGGGAACACTCAAAAAGTATCAATTGTCTATGAAAAGCTTCTCAAATCTGGTCTTTCGGAGACGATAAAAAACTGAAGGTGCCTTCTACTCGTGAGAGAACAACAGTACACACGACACGAGTAGTTGTTGTAGAAGCTGGGCCTTGGTCCCTTATGGGCTATAGTGCCATTCAATTATTATTATGATTAAAGCTTGAAATAAGAGTTATGTTGTAAAATAAGAACAATTTCCTATTTACAATTAAAATGGCTGTATAATAAGGAGAATTGTCCTGTTGTAATGTAAGCCTGCAAGTGTCATTAAAAACATCCACTTCAGAGTACTCTAATACAGTTTTTCAGAACCCGTATGTAAACTGTGGCACCAGGGTTGCCTCTTATATTTCGGAATAAGAGAACCAAAACAAATATTAATCATCGAAAATAGGTTTATTGTTTTCCAATATATTCCCCATTAAGATCTATCCACGTTTTGCATGCGTTTGAACCAAATTGTCGAAACACTTTTGCCACTCTGATTGAGGTATCTCCAAAACGTGCATTCTGAACGCATCAACCGCTTCTTCAGGTGTCGAAAAACGTTGACCTCTCATTTTATTTTCTACGTACGGGAGTAAAAAGAAGTCATTTGGTGCCAAGGCAGGACAGGATGACTCATCAAATCGATGTTTTGAGTGCTCAAAAATGCAGTTGTTTGAGCCGATGTATGGGAGCTCGCATTGTTTTGGTGCAGAGAGATCCGTCTTCGGCGGTTGGTTTTCCTGATTTCTTGGAGGACAACTGGCAAACAAATGGTTGTGTACCACTCAGAATTGACTGTTCTGCTTTGTTCTAATGATACGATTGTGACATGTCTAGTTTTTTCGAAAAAAAGGTGACCATTTGCTTGGAAGTGCTTCGTGCACGAGCAACTTTTGTTGGATTTGGCTCATTTTGAAACATCCATACAGTCGACTGCTGCTTACTTTCGGGCTCATACGCGTAAATCCACGATTCATCACCTGTCACGATATCATAGATGTGTTTCGAAGCACCGCGATCGTATTTTTGGAGCATTTCTTTCGACCAATTGACACGAGCCTTTTTTGAGCGATTGACAAATTGTCTGGGATCCAACGCGAACAATTTTTTTTGAAGGTCAAATGTTCATGCAATATTGAATGTATGCTGGTCCCACTAATGCCTAAGGTTGTCTCAATCTCACGATAAGTCACATGACGATCTTGCAATATCAGTTGGCGCACAGCATCAATGGTTTCCGGAACAACAACTGATTTTGGACGACCTTCACGAAATTCGTCTTGGAGTGAACTAAGACCTCGGTTAGATTCACCATACCATCGATAAACACTGGTCCTGGACGGAGCTTCATCGCCAAAAATTGAATTAAGTTCATCGATGCACTGTTGTTGAGCTAATCCACGTCGAAAGTTGTATAAAAAATACTCGCACGAAAATTTTCACGATTTAATTTCATTTTTTGGGCGAGATGAATCTTTTAAGTTACTGTAAACCACACAAATAGCACTCCTATGTCAAAACGTTCTGAGTACGTATAACCTCGGATACGGATGGATACACTGTTGACGACCCTCGCAAACGTACAAAGGGCAATGATTTACGGATCTGCACGTGGAATGTGTGGTCCACAGACCACGTGCAGCCGATGAACTTGCGGAGCCCCTGGACTGCTATAAAGCAGACATTACCGCGATTCAGCAAATGCGGTGGGATGGGCCGGGCAAGAGAAGAGTGAGAAACTGCGACATATACCAAGGCGACTGCTACAGGGAGAGAGGGAAACGCTTATTTGGATGCGGTTTTGTTGTTCGAGGCAGACTTAGGCAAAAAGTCTTAAGCTTCCAATACATGAGCGAACGCCTCATAACAATCCGCATCAAGGCTATATTCGGGAATATAAGCCTCATATGCGCCCACGCCCCGACAGAGGAGAAAGATGACAGCAGTAAAGAAGACTTCTATCACCTCCTAGATCGATGCCTCAGCTACGACACCAAGATCGTTCTAGGAGATTTCAACGCTCAGCTGGGAAGAGAAGAAGTCCTTGCTAAAGTCATCCGAAGCCACAGCCTGCACGCCAACACCTCCGGAAACGGACTCAGGCTAGTTGACTTCGCCTCGGGACGAAATCTCTCTGTGGCCAGCACGCGGTTCCCACACCTCAACATTCATAAAGGGACCTGGCGATCACCTGATCAATCAACCTTCAACCAGATTGATCATGTTGCGATCGACGTCAGACACTCCTCCAGCATTCTCGATGTCCGAACCTTCCGAGGTGCAAAGAGTCTACGGATACAAAGCTTAAGGTGGGTAGGCCATGTAGAGCGGATGGACAACACTGCTCCGGCCCGAAGAGTCTTCGAATCCAAACCACAGGGACAACGCAACAGAGGACGTCCTAGACTGAGATGGCGCACACAAGTGGAAAAGGACCTCAACCAACTTAGAGTGCGCAATTGGAAGCTGCTGGCAAAAGATCGTCCTACCTGGAGAGGCATGCGGACTTTAGCGCCATCCGAAGAAGAAGAAGAAGGAATTGTATTTCAATTGTATTGAATTGTATTTCGGATTGAGACATGACAGACACAAAATACTTGATTTTTACTGCGAACAAGTTTTTTTTTCAATTTTTGCTTTTACGAAATCACTTTATTCCGATTAGAGCCGCTATTCAAGCTTTTTGACAAAAAATATCCTTACCTCAATACACTGCACGAATGACATTTTTTCAACGTAATGAAAAAACAATGAAAGCTCACTTTGACTCTTAGAACTTCCCCGAAAATGATCAGTCAATTGTTTGACTACGATTTTCGAACAGCACTGTCCTAAATTGTCTCGTTGATTTTTCAGTTTTCTTTCTATACATTTGATGAGTAAGCAAGTGTTGAAAACCAATTGCTCTGTCGTGTCGTCCACAAAACTTCTAAGAGAAACCCCCTAGTGAAACTAAATGCAGGTAGCCCGAACACGAGTAAATCAAAGATTGACTGAAAAATGTATTTTTTACTTAAAAAATCAGAATCGAAATCGTTCGAACGAAGGTGGTGTCATGGTCTCTAGAAATGAAAAAAGCTAAACAACTCGTAATTTAAGTCGCTAAGGTGGTCTGTACTTAATGTGACGTTGCAGACTGCAGTTTTTCAACCATTTTGTTAACAACAGTGAACTTATTTGTATAAACTTGAAAAAAGTTTTGATGTCCACATAACTGCCATTTGCACACTGCGAATTTCAAGATTCTCAAGAGGACTTCGGCATATTTTGAAAATTGTTGGCATAACATCGGTCTTTTACATTTCCCCACAAAAACTCCCAAGGGGACAAATTTCACCTCCGAGACGGTCAACTGCCGTACCAAAGACGGCTAATAGATTTGGTAATTTGGTGCGCAAAAGGACGATTGTGAAATTTGCTGTGTGGCATGGACTGTGTGTCATGGCGCGTCATTTTTCATACACCAGAGGTCGCCCAAATTCATGTCTCTGTAAGGTCCACCGGTAACCGCAACGTTCTTACCAGCCTCATTTTGAAAAAAATGATCCACAATCGCTTACTTACCGGTGCAACGCGATGCTGAAAGATCACTGTTTCCTTCCCCAAACTGAGTTGTTTTTTCTTCTTCAATTTCGCCCAAAAATTCGGCATATTAGGACTCCTCCTCGTGGACAACCCTTAATTGATGCCTAAATATCGCCGAGGTTTCAAAACCCCGACAGGTCGCAAGTATACCTGGCGATTGTTCACTTGATTGTCACTCAAAAATCAATAATTACGTTTTAGGAAAATAAATGCTAAATGCGAACCTTTTACGCCAGGAAATAATTTCTTAATCCGGCACATTATTCACTGTGAATAAATACGAGTATATATTTTAAGGGTTGGGTTCAAGGAAAATTCTGTCAAAATTGTCTTGTGACTTACTTGATGAGGGACGGCTTATCGATTTTGTTTCATAATTTATTTTCAAGACATGGGGTTCAGATTAAATTAATTGATTTCACGGATGTCTATTTTTGGAACATGTTCTAAGGAAAATTCTCCTTTATGTCACGGAAATTTTTTTTCTATTTTCAAATCCCACAAGGAAACCATTGACTGAAATTTCAAAATGTCCGAAATCCATTCAAAGTGTCGTCCGTATCTGGGTAGAATTGAAATTGACCACAATCTTAAATGCGATCGAATCCTTAAATCCGCAGGGAATTTCTTGCACGAAAATGCTGCAAAAATCGAAATATTATTTCTGTGCACAGTGCAAAATAGTTCCCCCAGAATCCTTCATGCTCTTTCAGTGGTACTACAGTCCGTGGTGGATCAGGACCTTCTTCAATATGCCTCTCCAGCTAGCACGGTCAGAGGTCTGCTTGTTGGTGCAATTTAAGGTTCTTCTCCAATTTCTCTCAATTTATTGACTTCTTCTCGATTCTGAAGTGAATGATGTTCACTTTCCCAGGAAACCTTATGAATTACGAGCTTTTGAGAAAATACATTTATTGGAAATAATAATAATAAGAATTGAGTGGCACTGCAGCCCACAAGGGACCAGGACCAAGCTTCTACAACAATTACTCGTGTTGTACAGGCTACTTTTCTCTCATGAGTAGAAGGGACCGCCGACTCCGAACGGCGAAATTTAAAAAACTTTTCATAGACAATTGATACTCCTTGAGTGTTGTCAGCAACTCGAAAGAGGTGTTGCCGTGAAGAAATGCAAAGTGTCCCATCCGGGAATCGAACCTAGACCTTTTGCGTGTGGATCGACGAACTTACCCACTATGCCACGGCGACCAGTGGAGTCTTCATTGCTCCTGGGTATAATACTTCTTTAGACACAAAGTCCACATAACGTAATCTAACCTGATCAATGACTTTTTAAAAAAAGAATGGGACAAGAGACTAGCGTTCGGCTAATTCCTACTCTTCTTTCGAGTTGAAGGGCGACCTTCAGTTTGTTGCCCGGACAATTGGTGCCACTCTTTGATTGCTCTCAACAAACCAAAAAGAGGTGCGCCATGCAATATTCGAGACGAACTTACGTCCACTTTAAGAGTCCAACCCAAATCTCTGGCTTGCGATTCGATGACACTCATCACACCATAACGTCCAAGAATCCATTGTTCACACACCACAATAAAAAAAAAACAGCTCTAGTGGCGTTAAGTTGCATCACCCTGGCGACCGAACAATTCTGCCCAAAAAGACTGATTCCCCATTTGCTGTTTTTATTGCCAAATAAATCAATTGTGATTTCGCTCCGTCGTCCCAGTGTCTGTCCTCAATTGCTATCCATTGCAAATTGGTTAGCGTGCGTCGGTGGCGGACCATTCATAGAGGATGTTTGTTGACTCAATAATTGGAAAATGCAAAACCAGATTAAATAGAGTGAGTGTGAGTGAACCTACAGATGTTTCTTTTTTTGGAACACAAAGTGCGATAAATTTACATATTTATAGAGCGACAGATGAACAAAAAAATTCACGAAATTAGAGAGGATGCATTTTTATGTGCTGAAAAGTGCGTCAAACATTGGTTTTCTGTTTTCTCACTTACTGCTAATCTTTTTCAGTTCTTTGACGAAGAGGAAACAGAATCTACGATCAAGGGACATTCCTTTAATTTTTTGTTTTCAATGACAACGCAATTTTCATGTTCTCAAAGTACATTATCATTTCCTTCATTTTGTTTCGATGTACAATTACTTAGCCTTAAATTCTTTCTTTTTTTTCCAATAATTCTAAAACTTATATTACCGAATGTTTTCTATTCATATTTCCAATGGATCAGAATGAAGGGACGTGGACATAAAGTTAGTCACCAAAGTCTACATGTAGAACTTAAAAATTCACCATTTCACTAGATGTGTTTGGAAAACATTCAAGCCTGAGGATGGTGGAGGTTGGAAAAGTTGTTTTTGGACCCTAAACACCAGACATTCTTTTATAATTGTTTTTGCCATTTAGTAACCCTGTTAAAGGACCAAGTTATCCTAGTGTCTCAGCAGCAGTGTGCGAGTAATATTACAAAGGGATTCATCAAGGGGTTTGATTTATTATATAAATTAAGGCACATAAATATTAAAGTTAACTTAAAATATTTCTAATCGATTTGAAGAACAATTCATGGCATTTTGTTTTTGAAAATGATGTCGGGTAAATGCAAGCCATGACAACGTTTAAGATGGTCCATTAAGAAACTCAATTTTTTCGTCTGGTATCTAGCGCTGTGGTCGCCGTTGCGTAGTGGGTAAGTGTGTCGATCCCCACGCAGAAAGTCTTGGTTCGATTCCCGGACGGGACTCCCCGCATTATTTTTACGGCACTACCACTTTCGAGTTGCTGACAATACTCAAAGAGTATCAATTGTCTATGAAAACTTCTAAAATCTCGCCGATCGGAGTCGGAAAAAAACTGTAGGTCCCTTCCACTCGTGAGAGAACAGAAGTACCACGCACAACACGAATAGTTCTTGTTGAAGCTAGGCCCAAATCCCTTTTGGGCTGTAGTGCCACTCAATTATTATTATTATTATCTCGCGCATTACACGATTAGCGTTGGCTTCAAAAGCTGAAGACCTTGGAAAGCTATGATTTCGCACGATATAGGCGGCTTAACTACCGTGACAAAACGTGAAATAAGTGCATTGTTTCAGGTGTTACGCTACGCTGTCTTGCTCAACTAGACCGTACCGTAAGCATGTGTTTGTGTCTCAGGAATCACATATCCCAATAATATGGGTTTCTTGTTTGTCCTTTTTAAAGATGTATTTACCAAAGATCCCACCAGATCACAAACACCACTATGCCAAACTTTAATTAAAATACCTTGTGTAGGAAACATGTAACTACCTGTACCAAAAATGTCAAACAACAAATGTTACAAAGTTCTACGTTAGTGTCCTTCAAATCAGTTGTCAAAAAACCACCAACGTAACAGCTCAACAGAAGGTCGTGCGGTTTTTCTCTTTTCAGAATTGTATTTTTCTTAATCTATAGGCAACTCCAACGCTTCCACTACAACGCTGCTACACTTTGTTTTTACCGCACTGGTGAATGAACAGAAAGATAGTAACAGAGTGCGGACCTTAGGAAACCTTAACAAAAGGACTTAATAAGCTGCTATCCGATAAGTACTGCCTTTTGTGAATCGACGTTGGTTGCCAAAAAAACTACGGTAGGCAATTATTGCAATTGTCATCACAACACTGCTTAAGTCGTTTGTCGCACTATACATTTAAGGATTTATGTTAACAACGTAAAACTTAAAGCACTTAAATATCGTGTTTTCTTTTTTCACATCATAATTCTCATCCACTCCGAAATTCGGAATTCAGCATTCTTGAGTGATATAGTCGATAAATCAGTGCTTCAGTTGCTCAGTCATTTCCTCTTACAACACAAGCAAGCAATCATTATTTTGAATTCTAGATGCCTTTCCGAACTATCGCCGATGTCATTGCTGTTGGATCCAAAAAGTTGAAAAATTAAAACATTTGTACTCCTTCAATTTCATAATAATTGACTGGCACAGCACACAAGGGACCTCGCCCTAGCTTCTACAATAACTACTCGTGTAGTGCGTGCTACTATCCTCTCACAAGTGGAGGGGACCTACAATTTCTTGCCGCCTCCGAACGACGAGATTTAAGAAGCTTTTCCTAGACAATTAGAACCCTTTGAGTGTTGTCAGCAACTTGAAAGAGGTGGTGCCGTGAAAAAAAGAAAGGTGTCCGAGAATCGAACCTAGACTTTCTGCGTGGCGGTCAACACACTAAACACTACGCCTCGGCGACCACAAAGAAATTTGTTACAAATAAAAAAATTTAAAAAAAAGGTCTTGATCACTTAAAAAAGTTCCATGCCACTGGACAAAAAAAAACACTCACAAAATCAGTTATTTCCAAGTTGAAAGAAAGAAAATTACAAATTCAAAGTTTTAAAGTAATTTTTCGTCGTCGAAAAAAATCAGTCCGTCTATCGGCTTTCAACGAATCGATCTATTCGTTGACTTCATTATAATTCGAGTAGAGCTGTTCAGTAAGGCAGAACAGTTATTAATCGAACGTCCCAAGGTCTGGCCTTTACGGAAGATGCGGTACGACTTCCCATTTAAGAGTTTCTAAGGATGTTTTGACTGATTTAGGAGTAGCAACATATGGCGGAGTACTGTCGTGCTGCATACCTTCCCTATTGTCTCTTGAGACCGTTTTCGGCTGTATATCCTATTCGGCGCAAATATTTTAATTCTGATCGCTTAATTCATTTGCAGCAGCTCATAATACTAACAGGTCACTCAATAAATCCCGGGACATGTAGGGGGCGCCACTAACAAAAATTATTCATTCAATATTAATTTGTTCTTGTAAGTGGCGTCCCGCATATGTTCCGAGTCTGTTTGAGAGATGTGTAACACGCCCACCTGGTTTCACCAAATTCACGAAATAATCTCCTGGTCATAAATAGTTGGTGCGGCAGCCGATGATGGAGCTTGCCCGCCGTATGCATACAATGCTTCGCACTTTGGACTATCGTAATGAACCCAGTTTTCATCATCCGCCCAGTCACAATCCGCTGCCAAGGTGATTTTTTCTTGTAGCGCTTAAGAAATGATGCTCATTTTGAATATTCAAAGTCCCCTTTCAACGTTTCTTGACTTTGATTCATACAACGCCCAGCCCTTGGATCACTTTCATTGTTTTTTGTAGACGATTTGAAATTGTTATCTGAGCGACTACAAGTGTACAGATTCACGAGTTCTTCTTGTGTCTGTGATGGATCTTCATCCAGCAATGCCTATAACTCTTCATCTTTAAAGTTTTCTTGCTGTCCAGGACGTTCTTTGTCCCATCCATGTCAAAATGACGACTTACCAGCCGCGCAAGTAACTTCTGGCACATTCGCCCAGTTGTAGCATGGCTTCAACCAACACTTTCGGGGACTGAAAAATACTCCTCAGGCAACATTTTCTTTTCAACACCATTCTCTTTACGATAAAGAGACCAACACTCAACGAATTCCCGTGTAAAATATATCAAAATAAATTAAAAAAAAACCTCCTAATAGCCATCAACTCCAAATAAAATTCAAAAACTTCCTAATTACCGTCAACTCCTCAAGATTTCTCATAACATCATCGCCGTGAAGTATTCAATTTTAATCTGCTAAAAATAAATCCTCAAAAGCTCATCAGCCTCTTTATTGGCTCAGAAAGAATTGCAACAACAAACCTAGAAATAAGTTTTGAAAATTCTCCGAAAGAGTGCCTATCCTTTGTGCCGTTTCTAGTTTCAGAAAAGTTCACTCGCTAAAAATAACGCAATCCATTCCCTCGCATCGCCGTCACCCATCAGTGACTTCCGAGAAAAAGAACGAAATAATGAGATATCCTCGAAAAGTCGACATCCGTCATAAAGGATCTCTTTATTTTTAGAACAAAACTCCTCCAAAGAGATATCTAGTTTCGCTCACAAAGGTATCACGGTTAAACGATATTTGAATGAAAAAGCATGAATTTGTACAATAACTTTTCAGAGGACTCTTGCGAAACCAACTCCTCCCACCCACCGCCCCCCTCCCATCACAAACAAGCAAACAAAAGCTTCAACACACTCCACAAATGCATTATTATCCGTTTTTTTGTGTGCGCCCATGCGACCGTTGCGATACGAACTCGTCGTCTTTTTCGTTAAACAATGCCCAGTCAGTCAGTCAGCCAGGCAACCAGCCATCGCTCTCGGACACATAAAATGGGTATGTCTGCAGGGACTCAGCCAATTTACACGCTTAATAAATCATAAAGGGAATGCGAGCGGACACGATTCGCAAAGAGTATTTCGGGGCTCCCATTAAGGATCACTCAGTGTGAAGGGGATTTACATTTGCTTCTTTCTAGTCGCAGCCACTGCCCTACACTCCCTTGTTTGTCTGGAAAATCACAAGGACTTCTCCGTTTTCAATTTGCACCGTCAATCGATACGTCGGCCGATCCCTCGCCAGCCCCATCTCACCTGGGACTGTGGGACTGAAATCGAAGATTAAGTGAAAAGTAAATCATAAGCAGAGCGCAACATGTATTTTCATTTTCCATTTTCACTTTTATTCCTCTTTTATTTCAGCCACTGCTCGGCTGTTGGTTTGCTGGTTTATGCGACGCCCCAGTCCGGGGCCATCAGCAGTGGCGTGTACGACGCGACGAAAAGGAAGGATTCAAGGAAATAAAACAAACTCCTCGCCCTGCTGTGTGCTTGTGTGTGACCGGTTGGGTGGCAGCCAAAGCACCCCATCCACTGGGCGATTCAATGTCGTGGCGAGGTAAAGGCGCAACAGGCAGCAGTCATCCTTTAACTTGATGGCTAGGCAATCAAAATACCTCCCCCGCCCGCCGGGCCACCCGCTGTGGAGCTGTTGCTTCTGTGTTTGCTGTTTGAGTTTTGATTTAGTTGTGAGGTTTTATTTTTCCTGCCTGCTATCTGCCTGGACGACTATTTGTGTGGATGTTTGTATATGTGTGTGTGTGTGTGTTTGAGTGACTTTTAATGGGGAGGAGAGAGGACAAGATGCGTTGGCGACGCATTAACAACAAGTTGTCTCACGTAAACGACACCATCCGCCATGCCGTGGGGTGGTGTTAATTTCATTAATTTGCTTTTGAGATAGAAAGTTTAATTTTAGGACAAAATCCAGGAGGTATTATTGAGTCATAAAAGAGGCAACGAGCAACCTTCTCAACCTGCTGTTCAAACGATCAAGGAATGGCTTCCGCTTCTCTTTCGTTCTTCTTGTTGTGCGTTTTTTTCTAAGCTTGTCGTTGGAAGAAAATCACCCTCCTGTTGCAGGGAGAAGCTACTAATTACTTCAAGATTATAAAATACAAACTTTCGCTTTATCAGGACTCAGCAGGGACCGTCTGGGAAATCCAAGTAATCCTGTTGAGTTTAATTTTTTCTTTTTCTTTTCTTTTATATTTTTTCTTTTTTTGTTTTTTTTTTTTTTATATAAAATTTAACTTATATTCCAGGTCACTTGTAAGGATTCAATGATCCTGAATTTTTTTGGATTTTTCACTTCACTTCACACTCCTTTTCACCAATACACACATATATGTATATATTTTTATTTTTTCAAAAAAAAATTTTTTTGAAATATATATGAATTTATTTATTTTTTTCTATTTTTTTTGTGCACACACACACACGTCTATAGTATATAATCAATTGAGTAGACCAAACAAAAAGTCCTTGCAAGAGACAGGGAAACAAGACACAACCGAAGACCGTGGTCTCCCGCGTTTGAAAGCACTGCCGATGTACAATCCACGGAGTATCTCAGTGAACTGAAAACGTTTCTCCGGATGGACGATAACGACTCCCGTGTGGAAGGTACAGCGAGAGATACGGCTTCGGGATCCTATCCCGAAAAAAATGTTCCCTCTTTTTCATTTCATTGCTGTGCTGATTTTTTTTTCCGCAATCCCCGTTAACCGTAAGGTGGTGCGCGCTGGCACACAGCAAGGACATGGTCATTGCGGTGCTTCGATGAATTCATAAGAGATGGCGTGGCGACTGTGTAATTTGCATTGACGACACAAAAGCTCTCTACCCACCCACAGGAAAAGATGATGAGCCCTCCACACAGGGGGCGCCATGTGACGAGGTGTGGAGGGTGTTCGCATTGTTTCCCCAGGCAACATCTGCGCAGGATATCGGTGACTATTTATCGGCGTTTCCTTTTGCACGCACACAAGGGCACGCGACGCGATTGGTATAAAATTCGTTCGAGCATGTCCTCCTCGCGGCGGAACAACATTCATTTTCGTTTGAACAAATATCTGTTCCAGCGGCAACCTTGGACGCTGTCGTTGAATGCATGTGACGGCTTGAATTGCTCCAGCGACTGCTGGCGCTGATGATAACGAGAACAACGACAACGACGACGACGACGACGACGACGACGATGGCAAAGCCCATGATGATGATGATGTTGGCGATGATGATGATGATGATGGCGATGATGACATTGACGTAAGTTGCTTCTATCATCACTTGAGAATTATTTAGGAAGGTCAGAGGCAATTTCATTGCAATGGCTGCGCAGAATGGGATATTGAAGGCAGCCTGTTGAAATCTGGCCCCGATGATTTTTGTAGGGCAATGGAATGTGGTTGTCCTCGTCGTCGTCGTCGTCGGATGGCGGGTGGCGCACTAGGTGGGCCAATCAATTTAATTATCACGTCTGTGTCTTTGTCAGCTTTATGGGTCCATATTTTGTTCCTTTTTTCTTCCGGCTTTGTTGCGATGGCCCATGATTGGTCTCTTCTATCTATTTATTTATCAGGACCTGTTGAGTCACATTTGTGACCAGACCACTGGCATATGGTTGCGGCCGGGCAATGGAACGGCCGAGGGGGTGGGGGGGCGGGTAGGCTTAGTGAACGTTATTTGATGAAAATGCGATTGGGTTCGATTGTGACGGCCATTAGGATGCGATAAATCCTGGGAACGATGATTTAGGTGAGCACAGGGTGCACCCGGGGCTGTGTGAGAGTGCAACCTGCCAATTATCAGGCAATCGTCTGGCGTAAATTGAGTTAGTCATTCTTTATGTTCTTAAGCTTTATTCATTCGGAGTCGTTCCTTCGGCTTATGGCTGATGGAAGCTTTTAAGGTGGTCGTTTGCTGAGTGCCTCGAATGGGATGGACGTGCCACCATTGGAACTCTGCTGTTCATGTTGCGTATCGATTGGTGACTCATGTTCATTGGACACGACAAATTCATGTCGCACACCCTAAAATCCTTCTAGATTGCAATATTTGCAAGGACGAAAGAGAATATTCTGTGTTTCTGTGTACATGGGTATATGCAAGGAAAATCCATTCGAAAGGAGGACTGCGAACGGGGATTCAAGGAGAGCTGACGTCAGATGCTTAAATTGATTCCTGGATCTTAAAACAAATTTTTCCTCTAAAATGAAAGCGAACTTTGAAAACTTTTCAACTAGCGAGAGGTTGTTGGAGAAGTTTTTTTTTCTTTTGTTTCTTATTAATCCCGAGGGATACACTGTGTATACATGAAAAACAAATTTACTTGCCATCGAGTGTGGTGAGGGGGAGGATGAAGGGACGAAAATAGTTTTAAGTACATTTTGAGATACCCGATAGATAATTTGTGCTGTCTTCTGACCCCATTCATTAAATATATCCACTGCGATTGGCGCTACACAAAAGCGTGTTCCAAGCAGGGAATATTAAAATGATGGTGGTGATGGTGGGTCACGGGAACTTCCAATATTAACCGTGGAAGATGAAACGGAAGCTTGGGGGAGTTTTCAGATGAAGAAACACTGGACTATGGTTGGCATTGACCAGAAAAGAGAACAGAATGTGCATCATTACTGGATGGAAATTTGGTTGACGGAACAGATCTTCATTTAGGGGATACGGTCGATAGAAGAATTAGAAGAAACTTCCTCATTTAAGGGAGTACCACGCGGTACACACCGTTTGTTTCATTTGACACAGCTTAAATATGTCTTTAAGGCTTGTCAAAAATTAGGCGTTGAGAGGAGAATTTCTCAAGGATACTTTTCAAAATCCTTGTGCAAGAAATCGGAATAGAAAGTGAAGGGAACTGTAATCTGATGAATAGTGCTGCTCAAGCACTCTCTGAACTTTTTTGTTTTTGAACCCCAGGCCATCCGTTGAACCGCTATGCTTACCAGGTACTACTTCCACTACTTCTAAAGACTTAAAACGACTGTCGAGGAATGGAGTTCTGTGCGTCTTTCCAAAAACGCAAATTCATCCCAAGACAAGTAAATAAAGGACGATTCATCGCGAGGTTTGCTTTTAAATGTAAAAAAAAACACAAATTTGATTCACTTTCACTATCCGCTCGTGATTTCATCGAACTTTTCAATGATTGCTCAATCAAAGTGAGATATCATCATTCTCATCATCTTCTTTAACCAGCTTGTTCCACTAAAGGGCTCACAGGGGCAATGCACGCCCGAGAGAGCTCCAGGCCGCTCGATCCCCCCCCCCCCCCATCGACTGTAATTTATCAGGTGCTCTTCCTAAGCGAAACAAGCTAAGTTTATGGACTTTATCCAACCACCTCGCCGTAGATCTAGCAAGCGGTAGTCTACCTACAGGAGTCTTAGGCATGTCTTCGATGTGTCATCATCATCAAATGAGGTGTACCTGTATCATGTCTCTATATTTTTTTTTTCATTTACAGGATCATTCCTGTGAATTTAACAAATTTTCTAGCAGCCTGCGTTGCGGTCTTACCTCTTTTGCAATAGAAAACCAAAAAATTAAGACAATGCTCCAACTTTACACTCGTTTCTAACCGCAAACATTCTCTGCTACAGCCTGAGATAAATGTACAAGCTGCAAATTTCTAAACCGAGTGCAGAGGTGAGCCAGCTTCTATGAATGCGGAGCCCTGTGAAATACTTAGTTTAGTTTTTTTAGTTTAAAAGGCATTTTTTATTGTTTATCTAATATCCCTGTGAAATACTCCATCTGCGGCAATAGACAACTTCTAGGAAAGGAAATCGCAAGCCGTGAAGCGATCAATTTTAAGTCCATTGGGCTATGGTCCGAACTTCGGTTACACTGCTCTTATCGTCTTCCTCGTCGCTTGGTCTTGGACTCTTTTCACATGTCACTGGAAAACTCACTCTGTATGTATATTCAAGAATTTTTAAAGAACTTGGAGCAGAGACTGGCCAGTACTTCCATCTCTTCCTTAACCTACCTTCACATTACAGCGTCACGCAAAAATAAATTATGGCAGTTATTGTAGCACTATCATGGCTAAATAAGGATGTCATATCCAAAGGATGTATAATCGTCTGCCCTGAAAGCCAGGCGGCAATCAAGCCTCTTGAAGGTTATAGCTTCCACTCATATACATCCCCCATGTATAGCTTCCGCTTAATGAGACGTCAAAGTACTTTAAAATCCACCTGACATTGGTGCCGGGACACTGATTGCGCGACGAGTCGTGAAGCCTATGAATTTGTTAGAATTGAGAGAATAAAACATAATGTGGTAAAAGGGCTCAACATGTCTTATAACCAAAGCTTTTTGGTCACAGCTCAATCCTAAACTTAGGCCTGTATGGCTTGACGGGTTTGAAGAAATGCGCCAGACTACGACTACGACTGAAATAGTCTATACGGAAGGTCCAAATTTGAGGAACTTCTTCGAGCATATCCTTTGGTACTTCGCAGATAGAACGAATAGTGTTGGCTTTCAAAGCGCCAATTGACTGATTGACTGGCTGACTTATTCCTAAAGACTTGACATGCGGCCATTTTGCCTCAGCAAAACGTGAAATAAAGTATACACCAAAATTATTCCACAACACGTCTGTTGTTTGACGTCTGTTGTTGCGTAGCTCCATCTTGTTGAAACCAAAGCTCACCGAGACCAATGTTCTTAAATTTCAGGAACCATCTAGTCTGTTAACACGACGCGATAACAGTTACCATTAAGGGTTGCAGTCTGATTTGCCTTATTTTTAAAGGGCTATACCCATTTTTAAGGCATACGAGATGAACCATTCTTTCACTTGCGTTGTATCGTACTGTTTTATGTCGTTTATTTCGGGTACCGAAGCACACATATATATAGCTCTTAGTACTCTTCGTGTAGCTCTTTAGCTCAATTATAGCCATTTTGTATTTTATCGTGTACATTAAGCCAGAAATAGGTTTTCATAACTGCACAAAATTTCACAATGAAACAATGGATATTCATTGAGTTCTTCCCGAGACCTTTCACCGAAAGTATTCAAGTCTCATGACTTTAAATCTTTCACAAGTTTAATTTTGTCGCATTTGGACCGAGATTCTCAGGTAAACTACGCCAAACCAAGCTGCGGAGAATGATGACGGATTATGGTCTTCGCTTACACTCTCAGCTTTATCTGCTGTAGTCTCTTCACTTATTGGATGTTGTCTAACGAATCGAGTATTATCCACTTATATAAACTAGAACTCAAATTTAATAGCCGTTTCAGTAAGTTTGAGTGTCACTACAGCTCACAAGGGACCACGGCCTAGCTTCATCAACAACTACTCGTGTTGTGCGTGCTACTGTTCTCTCACGAATGGAAGGGGCCTACAGTTTTTTGCAGATTCTGAACGGCGAAATTTTTGAGAAGCCTCTCATAGAAAATTGATACTATCTGATTGTTGTCACCAAATCGAAAGAAATGGTGCCGTGAAAATATGCGAGGTGTCCCGTCCAAGAATCGAACCGAGACCTTATGCGTGTGGGTCGACTCCACACGCCACGGCGATCACTTATGAGCATCATACGTTCCTCGAATCGCACGAAAAACATTTCTCGCAGAACGCTGATTTTCGTTATTCGGAAACGCTGTTGTAGTGTTACTCTTTTCATGACAATTTGCCGAACGAATCTGAACAAAAATGACAAAGCAGTTCGATACCAATCATATGAGTTCTGTCGAAGAAGGCCTATTAAGAATCGAACCATGCGATGAATCACCCTTTATTTAAACATTGTTCGTAGACTGAACAAAGCTTAAACCACATATTAGAAGACTTTCCACAATACATGCAATTGAATAATTACTTGAATTAATGTTGCTCTCCAACACCTTCTGTGACTTCTCATCCTTCGCCTGGTATACCTTAACTTTGTCATGTTCTATAGCGTCAGCATTCTTTGGAACTACTGCCTGGTCTTCTGATCAGAATATTGCAATTTTTTCTTGAATTTCCACACTTTCCTTATCCATATTAAAAAGAATAAGGATTGGAAATCAATTTTGAAGTATCTATTACAAAACTGAAAAACAAACAACTTTTAAGTGTGTTTGACGAAACTGAAAAAATGTATGTCTGACGAAATTTCTTCAGAGATTAAGAAAAACTTTTAATAAAATATAAAACCCAAAACAACATTCTTACCTCATAATCAAGCATCAGGACTATAAGATCGCTCCACGTTCGCTTCATTGCCTACTTTGTTAGTAGATTGTACTAAGGAAAGAAGAAGGAGCCAACACTTTAACACTTTGCGGTGGATCGGTAATCAATTCATAATTGTCCTGGCTTCATAGTGGTGTGGCCTAATTGGCAATTAGAATGTGAATGCCAAAGAGAGTGGAAAATGTGTAATCTTACGCTCGTCATGTTCATCGTCATACCAAGTGGCTTTTATGAGTTGCATGTGTAAGGTGATGGAAATAATGGTTCTCAAAGCGGATTCTTAAACACCAGACAATCTTCATTTCGACACGTATTCAGTTCAAAGATTTCTTCTACTTTATGAAAACTTAAACTAACGAATCAGCATAGTTGCCAAAACGTAAAAAGACCCTTGAAAACAGCCTAACACAGTGAAACCTCATTTGTAGATTTTTCTACATACACTGGCGGATAAAACATTGGATATACAGATTCACTGATAATCTAATGTAAGGAAGGAAGGACATGCATAATATCATCCAGCTCGGTTAACAAACTTGCATTGAATCCTCCACCGAGACTTGAACCATAATTCGGACAAGGAATTCAACTGGAACTGGGACATGGATTAAAATTAAAAGAAGACTGGGGTTAGGAATTGAAATTAAATTTTGGTAAGGTGTTGAATAAATTCAACTACAACTCGAGCAGGAAGTTTGAGTTTCCGAACCTACAAGTAGGTATTTTCTAATAATTTTTCACCGTTGTATGGACTAGTTCGATTTTATTAATCCTTCCACTTGACGTTTTCCAGAATTACTACATCTTGCTTTCACTACACTACGTAAACATTTGTGGTCTGGAACTATCTCTTTTAGGCATCGGCTTTTTTTTAATTTTGGTGGATATTTCACTATCAAGGAGAAACTCTTAATCTTAGCATCAAGGTTTTTAAAACTTTGAGTAGAGCCTAGACCTTTCTATTCAATTCCGTAGTAATTCAAATCAACTTTTGCAGTCAGAACAGTATCACCCACTACACGAGTAGTTGTTGTAGAAGCTAAACCCTGGTCCCTTGTGGGCTGTTGTGCCACTCAGTTAGTTAGTTAGTAAGTTAATCCAAAAAAAAACTTTTCAGTGTTAATAGAGAGCAAACATTCTGCGTTCTTGGAAAAACTTCCAAAAGGGTTCCAAAAGCTTCAAAAGAAAGAGCAAGTAATGTTGGCATTGCTCCAATAAACCTCTTGTTTTTTTTTTTTTGTTTTTTTTTGCAATAGTAATTAAAGTGACGTAAAGTGTTAAATAGTGCATGTGGATGCAAATAAATAAAGGCAATTTCATAACACCAAACCTTGCAACTACTATTTTTTGCCATCCATATGTATACATACTCCAGACGCAGATATTAATATAACATATTCATATTCTTTGAGGCGTGCATCGAAATCTTCTTGATCCTTTTGAAGTCGCAAATATAAATGTACTCGAAATACACTTCGTTTCCATACCTTCGCTTGATCTTCGAGACACTCACTACGGATGAAATTAAAATTCTTTTTGAAATTTGATTGATATACAGTACATGGTCAGATGTTCATAAATGGATCCATTGAGTGCTACGACCAACTTTACTTTTAAATAAAGGCGAGAGAATGGCATTTAAGATTCCGAAGGGTTTTCTTAAAAAATCAATAACATATATTGCACAGGTCTGTTTGACAGAGAAAATATGTCCGATTGGGGATATCAAACTTGTAACATAATATTCATATTTTTTTCCCTTCCATTACCATTGAAGGAAGTACGTACGATTCTCAGCAGCTCTGATGAAAAGTTGGCATTATTTTCAAGAGATGGTGCTACTAAAAAGGTGAAATAGCTATCCGGTGAATATAGGGTTCGACCGAAGCCGAAATGGATAACTCGTATTAGAATCGCAATCGATGATAGTGTGATCCCCCCGACTTAGATGAGGTCAAAGTAGCTATATCGAGAGTGAAGTCGAACAAAGCTGTTGGAGTGCACGGGCTGCTGGCAGAACTATTTAAATCAGCTGGAGACGCCCTGGTTGGGCACATGCACCAGCTCATCTGCAAGATATGGTTGGAGGAAAGCATGATGAGTGGAATCTCAGCGTCGTCGGTCCACAAGAAAGGAGACCCATTCGACTTCGCCAATTATCGTGAGATCAGTCCCCTTACCATAACGTACATGGTCCTCTCGTCAACACATTGATAGATCCTTATCGGTGTGGTTTCAGGCCAAAAAAGTCCACCATCTACCAAATCTTCACACCACGGGAAAGGCCCAAGAAGTGCAAATCGACACGCACCTATTCGTCGATTTTAAGGCCGCATATGACGGCATGCGTTGAGAGGAGCTGTAAAGTTCTATGTCTTGGTTTAGCAGCCCTACCAAACTCCGCAGATTGTGTAGGATGACGATGAAGAACTCTCGCTGTTCCGCCAAGGTCGATTGCGAACTCACCAAGATCTTTAATGCACAAAAAAAGAATTTAGACAAGGTACGCCTTATCATGTGATTTTTTGGCATCATTGTGGAGTCACTCACAAATCAGCAAATCAACAGCAGAGGCACGGTCTTCCGTTCAACTGCTAGCTTATGCGGGTGACATTGACATTACAGTGAGCCGTCAATGACGCGTTTGCTGGCTTTAAAGCAGAAGCGGCTAAAATGGGTTTGGCGATAAATGAGTTCAAGAAGAAGTATACAACAAGTTGCACTTCTCGGACAGAGCGTACCACTAGGCAGCTGAAACTTCGATGTAATTAAGGACTTCGTGTACCTCGGCCTTGCGGTAAATAGGGACGACAACATCAGTACCGAAATCAAACTCAGAATCACTCTTGCCAATCGCTGCTTCTTCGGGTTCAAGCTGATCAAAATGTTGAGAAATAGAGCATTCTCTCAAAGGACTCAATTGGCTTTGTATAACAGCTTGATCATAACAGTCCTCCTTTACGATGCGGAAACTTGGACGCCACTAAAAGCGGAAGCGGAAAAGAAAGCCCCGCAGAACATAGAGAGAAAAGTTTTGCGTGCGATTTTTGGTCCTGGTTGCATTGATGACGTCTAGAGGAGGAGATTTAACGACGAACTCTATAGGCTGTATAGCGACATACGAATCGTCAAGCGTCTTCGATTACAAGGCTTAAGATAGCTAGGTCATGTAGATCCAGTCAGACAAATCTTCGAATCTGCTCATTAAGACAAGGCAACAGAAGACGGCCTATGTTGAGATGGTGCACACACAAGTGAAGAAAGACCATGACTAGAGAGGCATGCTGGTTAAAGAACAGGTTCTCTCCGAATTGTTTATTTTCCATTTTTTAATCTTTTTATTTATTGGCGCGCGCTAATTGTGATTGTGGGTAACCGGAATTAAGTCACAGCACGGGCCGAAGGTGTGGAGGAAGAAAGGAAAAGGAGGTACCAGTGCACATTGGTTTTCCTAGTGAGGCGAGTAATGCGGGTAAATTCTTGGTGGGGAGGGATGCAACTGACTAACTCATTAGAGTATTTTTTGTTATAATAGCGATAAAATTGTGATAAAAACGCAACACTTCGTCGATGTTCCAGTAAGTTCGATTGACTTCGCAGCATTAGTAGGTGCAGGTGGGTCTTAGGACGCCTCAAACCAGATAGGAGCGTTATACTCAAGGTTTAAGCGAATGTAAGCCTTATATATTGTTGCCAGATTAAAAGGGATGAAACATTTTTTGCATCGCTTTAATAAATCGCTGCATTTTTGGCGATATCATCATTCCAATTAAGTGTTGAGTTGAGTTGATACACATACCAAGGATGGAAAGTCGTTCGGTTTCAGTAACGCTAGAGCCATTGGTTTGTTATTATGGGAACGCTTGACTGACAGTAGAGAAAATAACTACACAATGGTTCTTGCAAGCATTAAATTCCACTCTATTCTTCGGAAGATCGGGTGAAGATCGGTATTTAATGAGCTTAACATACGTTGCCGTTCCAAGTCTATGGCCTAAGAGGAGGGTCGAGAGCCAAGGAACGAATATGGAAACCTGAGGGTACTGTCATCAGCGAAGGAGTGGATTGGACTAGAAGTGACAGGCGGGAGATAATTCATAAAAGTGGGGAAGAATGTCGGAGACAAAACGGAACCCTGGGGAACACCAGCATTAATATGGTGAATATCAGGCTTTACAAACTTTACAATACTCTGTTTGTTATAATAACTAATTTATGTGACTGCTTTATGTTCTTAAAAGCACATTTAGAAACAGCAGACAGCATCAAGTGGCACTCCCAAAACTCACACCCCGAAATAAAACACCAATTATTTATTTCAGTTTTTTCAATAGGTATAACTTTTGTTAGCTTTTTTTGTGTATTTATTCTTTCAATGAATGACATTCAATAAATCATTTGTTTGTTGATAAATATTACGATTTTTATAATGACTCTAAATTTAAATGTATAACACGTTAAGAACTACAAAAAATCCATTTATCCATTCAATTGAATAAAGAATGCAAATGCTCCTCCTTCCAGTCACTTCGCGTAGCGCTTCTCTTCGACCGTCCATCTTGAGTATCATGTTTAAAATTCTGTTATCCTTGCAATGACTTTTAAATCTAAACACATCTGTAAACTACAATAGTTAAAAAGAACCACAACTTGTATTTATAATTCTTTTTCTTCATTAAATTCAAATTCAAATGTGTCAAGAATTTGCCAGTTGATCGGGTTGGTTTTTTTGTTCTCTAATTTAGATTATTTGATTGCTTGTGTTGGAAGGAAACTGAAAACACATTACGCCCTTAATGAGACTCTTTAGTTATTTCTCATATATCCTCATAAAATAATTACGCTTTTGTTTTCTCTATAAAATACAATGTTAGCTAAATTGTTAACAATTTCAAAAAAACGAGAACGAATCTCTAGTAGGTAATGTAGTGTGACGAAATGTTTTTTTTTTTGTTTTTTCTTTTATTTTATTTTTAAATTTTAATTTAATACAACAATATATTGAGTTCCGTGTGGATTTGAATGAGAAATGAAAAAAATGCACGAATAACACTTATTACTTGACTTACGTGTACGAGTTTGGAAAGAATGCTGAACCTGAGGGACACAATTTCAACTAGGTATATCTTATTAATTTACTCAAACAATGAATGTATCTGTGTATTTTTGTGGTTATGTCATAATTTTTTTCTCTATTCATGTTTCTAAAACACGCTTCTAAAAGATTTCTTTTGTTTGAGCTACGAACACACTAAGAATATTGAATGCTTCTATTTATTTAAATTGTTGTTTGTTTCTTTTGCTGTTTTTTTGGTTTTCGGTAATTTCTTTATCTGATGTGTTACGTAGGTGTGTTGGCAGAAGGAACTGTTTTCAACTATTTTTTTACACGAGAATTTGTTTTTTTTTTCTTTTCTAATACTCAGAAGTTCAATACATTGTTGAAGACATCAATTATTGCACAGATCCAGTTGATCAAAAATAGTTATTATTGTTTCATTTCTTTTGTTAAAGTCAGTGTAATTACAACGTTTTGTATAGTATAATAAATTTAAAAATCTCTTATTTTTCTTCAATATTTTGTTTTGTTTTGTTTTTTTTTTCAAAATGACGTCAATAATTATTATTATTTTTTTGTAGTAAATATAATCTTTATTATTTTGTTATTAATATTTGTTTACTAATTTATCAATTCCTGATTCAAATAATTATCTTGTGTAAACCTGAAATGAAAGGAAAATATTTTAAATTAATATGTTGGTGCATTGTGAAATTTAATATAAAGGGTGACGCATGAATTGTACCATAAATTATTTTCTGTGTGAGTAATCAATTGTAACACGTATTGTTTAAAGAACGAAACCTTAAACCCGTAAATCGTAATATATTAAGTGAGATATAACATATCACTCACATAGGGGGCGCCATTAACAAACAAATTAATATTAAATGAATAATTTTTGTTAGTGGCGCCCCCTATATGTCCCGGGAATTATTGAGTGATCTGTTATTGAAATAAAATTGTTGTCTGGAAATATCCTCGTTTGGAAACTCTCCGAAAATCTGAAGAAAAACTACTACAATGGTAGCAATCGAAATATGCATTAATTTAAAGAATTTAAAGATTTCACAGATATACAAAATATTATATGTTTTCCGCTTAGCCAGATCAATCAACACGAATCACAGTGGTATAGCACACATTTATTTCATGTTCAACCCCCCTCATTGGATAAAGAATTATTGGATATCACGAGGCGGTTGTTGGCATTGAAGTAGAAGCGGCTAAAATGGGTCTGGTGGTTAATGAGAGAAAAACGAAGTACATGCTGTCATCAAAGAAGGACGCACAACATCGACGTCTCGGACAGAGCGTCACACTAGGCAGCAGAAACTTTGAGGAAATCAAGAACTTTGTCTACCTCGGCTTCGTGGTAAACAGAGACAATAACACCAGTACCGAAATCAAACGCACAATCACTCTTGCCAATCGCTGTTTCTTTGAGCTTTCGAAAAACAAAGCTTGCTTTATACTCGTATAACACCTTGATCAACCCAGTCTTACTCTATGGCGCAAAAACCTGGATGTTAGTAAAAGCGGATGAGGAAGCCCTTCGTCTTTTTGAGAGAACAGTCTTGCGTGCTATTTTTAATCCTGTTTGCGTTGATGGCATCTGGAAAAGAAGATTCAACGACGAACTCTATGGGCTGTACAGCGACAAGCGCCTAGTCAAGCGTCTTCGGATACAATGCTTAAGATGGCTAGGCCATGTTGAGCGTATGGAATCCATCGGTCCGGTCAGACAAATCTTCGAATCCGACCCATTGGGACAACGCAACAAAGGACGGATTTACAATATATAACACGTTTAATTCAAAGACACTAATCAGGTAATTGAACATGTAGGGAGATCCCTTTGGGGTCAAGGTTACATCTTTGAAATTAGTTGGTGTGATGGTTGTCTTGGCCTTTTTTCACCTTTGTAGCATTCTCGAGCATTTCAAACAATTTTTATCACTTTCGGAAGCACTCTTCTTTGATAGAGCTTGCTCACAAAGCGCTACAGAGCTCGTATACTATGCATCATTTGAAAGGTCTTGACAATCTCGCCGTTCGGAAAGCGAACGAAAGAACTGTAGGTCCCTTCTACTCGTGAGAGAACAACAGCACGCACAACACGAGTAGTTGTTTTAGAAGCTAGGCCCTGGCTCCTTGTGGGCTGTAGTGTCACTCTTTTATAAATTACTGACTTAAGCGACTTTTCATGATATGTCTCGAAAATAATTCAAATATACAGTTCAAGAGTCGCATGTATTATAAATCAGTCCCTCATCGTGGGAACACAGAGAATGTCTTCCCCAAAGACATCATTCTAATGTTGAAGTTATTCGAGCAATGTATAATATTTGTTCGCCCATCAAAGTGCGTCGACGTCCTACACAACACCACAGTTGCACAAATTCAGCCCCAAAAACTATATGAATAATTAATTTATGATTGATTGGTCAATTAAAACGAGCAAAAATATATTTGAATACAAATGAATTTTAATAGAAAATTGAATAAATTATTTCACCAATTGAATAATTTACGTATTCTGGGTAACTAACAAAGTTGGAGAAAAGTACATTTACATACTCGTTACAGCCTCCCCGCAGCCAAAATTAAAGCATACAAAATATAGGGAGGAAATTGGAAAAAGAACACAAGACCGAAGAAAGCTTCCAGTTCTCTTCAATCGAGTGTCGAGCATTCGAAGTAGAGTTGTGTCGTCCTGCCATAGCAACTATATTCACTGTAGGTCTATTTGTTCCAAGTACTCCAGCTAGAGTTGATTCTCTGTCCTAAATTTGACACAAATAAATCAGTGTAAGACAATCAGGCTAGTGAAATAGGTATTCCAATTTATGTACAGTCAGTCTCAGTTGAATTTCACGAACAACTCGAAGTCTGCAAAAATGGTTTCCCACATACAAATTAAATATATGTACAATAAAATTCATGTTGGTCTATGAAAATATGTGGGAAGGAAATGGTCCTTTAGGTTTCTTTCATCAAAATGTCATTGACGCAGTACAACTGTTACTTCATTCCGTATGTATATTGTGCAAAATTTTGAATGGAGACTTTTAAAATGGCTACAAAATGAACCGAATAAGCGAAAACACGCAGCTCAAGTGTTAATAGACACGACCAATTATGCCTCGAATGACTTCTGTGCGTAAGAAATTTCAGAAATTTTAAATTGAACTCTTTTTTGGTTTCCGTTAGAGCCAAATGTTTAAGTATTTATTGAAAAATGGCACTGCCCGCTGGCATCTGTTACAAAATTCACGTTTAAGTACTCATTTATGTTTGAGAAACACGTCCGTTTGTAAACAGTAAAATTCCAAATTTTGTAAAGCCTAAACTATTCAACAATACGGCTCTATTCGATTTTCGCTTTGGTTTTATCTTAAGCTTGTAGTTGGTGGTAGGTTCAGAAGTGAATTAGAGTAAGTCCGCTTAGAAAGTACATTTTCTTAAAATTAAAAAGTCAAAGTTTGAAATAAAGCAAGAACCAATGGAAACAAGGTTGAAATAAAATTTGTTTTAAAAATCCTTAAAATGTGGCCCAAATCTGGTTAAAAACTCACATCGAAACTCAGATGGTGATGACTGTAAGTTTAAATTCTTTTATCGAATAGGCAGACAAAATTCGGAACAGATTCCAAAAAAATAGTGCAATTGCAATTCAAAGCAGAGGATCTTGGTAACATGGAAATGCAGATAAAATAGACGCGAAAGATTTCCACTCGATCACACATTTACTGGTTTTTCTATCGAAAGTTATTTTGACACTGGCTGCTGTATTCCAAACGAAATCTTAAGAGAAAGTAGTATCAGCGCTTCAACAACTTTCGAAATATTGTAAACTCATTTTTTAAATGAGTGCTGTATCTTGGCGATGTCGTTTGCTCATCTTGGAACTGGGAACTCAGCGTTTCTGTGAGGTACATCAAAGAACTGATATTATCACAACAATCAGGAAATGATTTCGGCTTTTGAAGACAAAATAATTCGATACTCGTAACAATCCATGATTTACAGCTCGAAAACATAAACGAGAACTTTGGGGATTGGAAAAGATTGAATGCGCTATAAGGAAGACAGCAGAGGAAGCCACTTGAACAACATTGTATTTCTTAATTTCTTGGAATGTTTGGTTGTACTCCTACGGCCATTATACATGCAAAAATATTTACTTTTGCTCGTTTCGTTGCATTTTCAAAAGAAACTTTTAAAAAGAAGAGTTGTGTTTGGCTTACTTGTACCTATGTACATTACAGGCCCTGATCACTTTTGCTGCCAAAATTCTTCCAATCTGCTCCAATATGCAGATACATTATTTAAATGTACATCTAGGTCAAAATATGTACATGTATTTATAAACCGTTACATAAATATCAGTATTCTTACCCACTTGCACATATACACAGACCATACCCTTGGCCAAATAACATGCATCAAGCACGGTCACATTGCATTGAAAATGTAGAAGGTCTGTTCAAGAAATGAGGTGAATTTTCATTTTTTTATTTATTCATCAATTTATATTTTCTCCCACTCGAAGAAGTCTCCCTCAGATATAATACAGTTCTGATACGCACTTATTGGTATGCCCTTGAGATCTCTCAGCGAATCGGTTTTCGCTGTTTCATGGGTCACTTCAATACCAATGATTCGTTACCAGTTATGACCCTTTTAGGCTTAGGCACTAGATCGCAGTTGACGTCATTCAGCAATTCCTGAGCGATGATCATGCGACATTTTTTTGGTCAAAATTCAGCAAATTTAGAATGAACTTCACTACCATACGCTTAATGTCCAATGTAATGACCCACAATTCTCAGGAGAACTGAATGAAACAACTTAACTATTCGGTTGCCAGAATAAAAGTAAAAGTTTATTCATCTATGACACTAGAAATTATATATTGCTTTGCAATCTTGATTAGTGTAGTAAAGTATTTATACTACAGACAAGGTCGCCACATCCAACATTTCCGAAAAAATTACATGGCATGAGCGAGTCGATATGCCGAAATTTTCAACAGTTTCTCTAATAGCGATTCGAGATTTTCCATAAAAATGTTCTTAGCTTTGTCAACACATTTGGTGTGCTGGGTCGTCCTGTGTGAGCGCTGTCATTCAGATCTTCTTTGAGAAGCTTGTACCACATGGTAACATTGATTTTTTGACTCAGAGTATGTCACCGTATGTCACTGTCAACACTTCAAGCGTTTTCAAACAGTTAGTTCCATTTTTCCCACAAAATTGAACGCAAATTCTTTAGTCCAGTTTTTCGAGAACAGTAAATCGCCGAACACGCAAAACACATCCAACTTTCATGCTTCTTACAAACAAAATAAATATGCCTTACAGCTGAAACGTAAACATATTTTCGAGGCGAGTGTACCAACATAACAAAAAAAAATCAGTAATCGAATGTACGTGGCCAGCGAAATTTGAAAATTAATTTTATTTTTTGAACAGACCTCGTACTACGTAGGCACAAACATCGTTTAGAAGTTGAAATTTAAATCAACGATTTTCGTATTGATTCTTCTTCGTAAGTGAAAACAATTTTGAAAATGTGTATCATTTAATATTTATTTCTGATATATCTCTACAATTTGCAATAACTCCATATTCCAATAGTTCATATCGTGTTTCAGAATACTCTCATATGGCTTTTCAAATAACACTTTCGGAGTATCAAAATTATTCATAGTTTTTGTGGTACAGTTATTGCCGAATTACAGCTAAACTGGATGAACCGAAATCAATGAAACAATTTTAATTGAAAATGTTCGTAGAATACAACCTTTTGTATGTCAAAATTTTAGAAACTAGAACAATTAATAAAAATCTCTGTTCTATCTATCTATCTATTTGATATCTACGGATAAATTGCAATTTGGAGTAAAGGAGGATAAAACAAAACATATTCTGTCGATAGAGACTCGATCTACCGAACAACCCCTCGGTCAGAATGTGACAATCGACAGCTACAACTTTGAGGTAGTTAAAGAGCTTGCCTACCACGAGGCAAATGTGAACTCCACAAACGACATCTTAGTGTAGATTCGGCGCAGAATCAGCCTTGGAAACCGATCTTATTTCGGTTTGTCAAAATAGCTATGGTCGAACCTCCTGACTCGAAGGATTAAGATAATGCTCTACATGACGTTAATCCTACCCGTATTTTTATACGGAGCCGAGTGCTGGGCGATTAGCAAAACGGCAAAGCAGATTCTGAGTTCCTTTGAAAGCAAAATTCTGTGACGAATATATGGTCCAGTCTGCGAAGAAGGCGAACGGGGGAAAAGACACAACCGCGAACTCTATGTGCTGTACCAAGATGTGGATGTAGTTCGAAGGACAAAAATATGTCGACTACAGCTGGGACATCGAGCGAATTGACAACAACACTTCAACTAAGACGGTCTTCGAATCTCGGCCCCGGGTAGGAGAAGGAGAGGACGGCCGAACCTCCGGTTAAGAGACCAAGTGATTGCGGACGTTAGAAAGTTTGATCTTAACAACTGGAAGCAGCTTGCCCGGGACCGTCACGATTGGAAGGCGACTATAGCTCAGGCGCAGACCCTTCATGGGTTGCAGGCCTGATACTTACACACATACAGAGAAAGAGAGAGCCATCAATTTTGTCAAGAATCCACCACCAATTGTGCCAACAAAATCCATTCTCTAAGTTCTTATTATTGTCTATGTAACGGTGATCACCAGATCAAATATATACTTCTATATTAGAAATCTTAAGAAAATCACATCATAAGTTCTGGAGATATGGAAAGTATGATAAACGGTGACAAAGACGAGCATAACGATTTAACAATGTCTGTGCAAGTTTAGTGCATTTGGTGTATTATATATTTTGATATTTTTGGTGCACCCCAAAGTCCAAGGCACAAACAGGTTAAGTTTTACGCCTCCATTTCAGGAATAAAAGATTACTAAGATTTAAGCGTAGGTCAAGTTTAAGCACTAATTATGTGGCTGCTCCTTCTATTAAATTGTTTGTTGAAAACGCAGAGGCACAAAAAGAACTGTCAACATTGTACATGTCCCTAAGGTTCACACGCAATGATATTATATTTGTGAACAGAAGGTTCACACCAAATAGGCAGTGAAGCTGTCATAGTTATATTTGCAAGCTTGTGAAAGTAACATAACGTAAAAGTACTATTTCATAAGTGTAATTGGGTATCAAACCACTGTTTTCCAAATTACTTACTAATAATGGAAATGTTTACCAAAAGTATTAAGTGAAAACGAAACCTTAAAAATGCATGCAATAACCCACGAATGACCAGCGCCTAGCTTCTTCAACAATTTCTCGTGTTTTGCGTGCTGTTGTTCTATCAAAAGTAGATGGCATCTGCTCTCTCGTTTGCCAACTTCCTTTACTTACAGTTAATCGAAAAGAAGAAGGAATTAAAGCCTTTTTTTCTCAAATAATAAATCCAAAATATAGAAACCTCCAATGACTCGCTTAAGGATAACAAAATTACTCACACTACAAAATTTCACAAGCAACAGGTACTCACCTTAAACACTTAAATATATATATTTTTTTATATATAAAAATGTATAATGTTCAAAAATTTCCCGTCACATGTTAATCCGTTTTAATCCTTTTAGTGCTTATCTGCTAAATTCCGAGCGATTGTTTTTTGCAAATGTCTTTTTTTTCTGTTGAGTATATTTATTTATAGTTCATCTGATGTCCTGGAACCCGGTAAATCTTATGTCTGGACTGGAACGTTACTTTCTGACTCGGGCACTGGGGCCCAGACACCGCTGCCAGAGCGGTTCTTGCGAGTCTGCAATATGCCGTCCATTATGTCCAATTGCAAGTTGTGCACACTGCCACGGTGGTCTGTTAACGGTGGTCCTTGGAATCCACTTCCACGACGGCTGCAATCAGAGGAAAAGTTTGCGAAATTGAGTTAAGCACTTGGAAAGGCTGAAAACGAACGCGATTGTCTCACCTTAATGGTATTGGAAGTCCGGAAATGGATTCTCTTCGATTTCTGCCAAACAAAGTGGGCGGCACTGCTGAGATAGTCACCACCGAATGTCTGCGGCCGCCAGCAGCCGGATTCGGTTTCTGTGACAATGTCGCTAGAAATTCAACTTCTTTGCAGCTCAGCCCGCCACCCTCGCCGCCGGCTTCGGACAAGCGACGCACCTGACTGGCCGTGATGCCCTCTGTGATCTGCAACGATGGTAGGGAATGCTTTCGCCGCTGCTGCATATCCGGGAAGGGACACAACAGAAACGGATTAACCGGTGAGTCCGAGTCCGAGTTGTCATCACTGGTTGACTTTTTTCTCTGTTCCACTGTCTCCGGTTCGTCGTCGTCGGCCGCATTTGATTCCTCCACCACTATGAGTGGCTCCTGGGTGCTTATGTTGAAGACCGGAGTGTACGATGCACGTCGCATGGTGGGTACTTTTGGATTATTGCCGGTTCAGGTTCAGGAGTAGCAGCCAAGTTGATTGTCCTTAAAAAACGAAAAATACAAGAAGAAGAAGAAGACAAATTTAATTTATTAAACGCATTTTATCGCTGAAGGATGGGGGAGAGGATTCGGAGAGCGCAAATTCAAAATCCAATTAATCGCTCAGGGTTGTGTGAAAGTCCCCAGAGGACTTCAAAAACAAATTTCCGCTCCATTCGCGCAATGCGAAGCCGAACCTCGTTTAGAATCCCACTTTCAACGATTCCAATTGAAACCCCAAATGAATTCATTCAACAAGTGAAGTCCTCTCAATCCCCCCACCCCCTAAAGCCAAACTGTATCCCATCCGTCAACGTCACCCATCCGACCAGCAGCGTCGCCAGCGCTACGTGCAGCTCATTTTTTATTGAAAACTTCGAAAATGTAACTCAATTGGTCTTCGTAACGACTGACGAAATTCACTGCTCACTCGATAAAAAGTTGAAAATCGATAAATTATTCTGCCTCTGCCATCGGTTTTCAGTGCAGTAGACGGCGAGAGCAAAGAGAGGGAAAACTGAAAGGACTAAACTTGATTCGACTACACTTTGTCCAAGTCAAATCGAATTATTTTCGTGTGCTCGGCTCTGAGGCGTGACGGCAGCGGTGGGGCATACATATGTACGTATACTTTCCACACACTCGTGAGCACATCTGACAGATTACTTCCTGCAAGAGCTTCGAAAATAGTCAAGCAAGCATCGTCGCCCAGAATACCGAGGGATGCCAATATTCCACTAATTTTCACTCCACAGCGATAAATTAATCGATTACCCAGTTCAGCAGCATCACGACGAAGTGTGCCGCCAGTTGAACCTTTTCTGCCATGCTCGGCCCCCCCTCTTCCGCTGTATCGACGTGTCTGCATTTCGAGAGTACGAAGACAAGATAGCGTGCAATTTCGCATGCATGCCAACGTTTGTCGCTTATAAATCCTGGAAACGATACGTGCCAAGGGATCTCATGTGTGTGCACTTACACGGCGTGCATCACCTGCATATGTTAGCTGGGGTGGCTGTAGGTACATAGCGTGGAGTGATTTGCAAGTGACGTCAGTCGGGAATGTTAAGTTGGCTTCGATTCACAGCGGTAAATCGGTTTTATTTGGTTTTGCAAGAGAGAGAGAGAGAATTTTTTATCTGTTTTGGGAGTTGTTTTTTTGCAAAACTTTGTGGAAATCTTTTCGATTTTTTTGGAATTCAAATGGATGTGTAGTCATCCTGGACACCTGTCCTTAATGTCATTTGAAACTTTAGAGACCAAAGGAAACAACTTCGGCTGTAGTTCAAAGGGGGTAGGTGGTGAAGTGAAGTGAAGGAAGGTAGCTAGAAAGTTCAACAAAGGATAAATTACTTTGAATGTGGTGGGTGGACCGATGGCTTGGTGGTGTGCGACGGAATGTGGGTGGTCCTTTCGAAAATGTCAAAGCACATAAGATTTGCTTGGGGCTTGTTGGTGCGGAACCGCTATGGGGACCCTTTGAACTGCGTACATGTGAAAGGATAATCGACTTGGTCTTATGAAAGTCATTATGAATTTCCCATTGTCAATTATTGCACGCTGTTGCGTGGAGGAAATCGATCTGCTTCTCATTTTACGCCAAAAACTCTTGGTTAACTCCATTTTGTTTTGTTTTGAAAGGATGTCACTTATGATTTTGGAAAAAATTAACGATTCTTGTTTTTGAAATGATTTCCTTTATTAACTCTTTTATTTCCCAATTTTGTAGGCTTACTGATTCTGTTTAACAAGTTGTCCTGAACCGCATTTTTTCTGAAATAAGATTGCAAATGCAGAGTTTGCGAATGAAATCGAATCCTTTTACAGGATTGAGAGGCATACATCATTTTAAATCCGACAATTCTGTTTATTGATGTGGCCATTCAACCTGAATTAAGTCCGCGTTGTAAAAGCACACAAGAGTAGAAGCATCTGGTCTTGACAAAATAAAAACAAAGCCTGTTGTTGTGTGTGGCGCCTATGCGTGCTATTGTTCTCTCCGGAGTAGAGGGGTCCCACAGTTTATTGCCGAGTGTTGGCAGCATTTCGAAAGAAGTGGCAAAGTGCCGTGAAAAAGTGAAACGCTCTGTCCATGAATCAAAACTCGGACCACTGACGTCTGACTGGATGTGACATATAATTTTGCGTGTCTGTTGATAAAGGGTACATCGAAGGAACTTTTCTAAGGTATCATATGTTTTGTGACCCCAATCCTGAGCTCCGTAAAAGAGGATTGATGCAGCACTTGAAGGAAAAGCCATTCGTTTCAAGCTGTGTATGTGAAATGAAACAATTCGGAGTCGGCAAAAAACTGTGGGTCCCTACTTCTCACGAGAGAGCAATAGCACGCACGACACGAGTTGATGCAGAAGCTAGGCTCCGGTCCCACACGTATTGCCACTCAATTATTATTGACTTTGGAGTTTCAGGCTGGCGTGTGAGTTGAGTGCATACCTACGAGAGTGGTCCGATAAATTCCATGCCTCACCGTCCGGTGGCGCCACGATTGCAAAAGAAATTTACTTCCGTGTAGTTGGCGACTGTCAAAATTTTAGCCGACTCGGACTTATAACTTTGGTTGGACTCGAGTGAAAGCAAGCGTACTCGCGGACTTGAAACAAATTGAAAGAAATGCAATATATTGGTCAGTGATGTAATTCTTGCTTTTGAAAAGGAAATTACGCAGCACAACCAAAAGGAGCTTGAATGTTGTGAAGCGTCCCCGAATGCTTCGTGTTCGTTGCCGAAAAATTGGTTTACCACTTTCGCCGCGATCGCGCGTGAGTTTCTGATGAGCCACGCTGAGATGCCTCGAAAACGACAATGTCAGAGAATAAAGTGACAAAAATCTACGACCTCGCATTGGCAGACCTCCGATTGAGACTGCTGAGACAGTTCTTCTTCTTCTTCTACAGTGGACCTGGGCCTCAACCAATATGCCTCTCCAGCGAGCATGATCTTTCGCCAGCTGCCGCCAGTTGCGCACTCTAAGTTGGTGGAGGTTCTTCTCCACTTGTGTGCGCCATCTTAGCTGTTCAGAGCATCCTGTGTCTGATTCCAGATTGCGCAGGACAAGCACAGAGGAAATATTTCAGAGTTTCAATTTTCCATGTCTTTCTTATTAATAATAATTGTGTGACGCTACAACCCACATGGGAGCAGGGCCGAGCTTCTACAACAACTACTCGTGTTGTGCGTGCTACTGTTCTCTCACGAGTGAAAAGGACCTACAGTTTTTTCTGCCAAATTGGTACTCTTTGAGTGTTGTCAGTAACACGAAAGAGGTGGTGCCTTGAAAAAAATTCGAGGTGTCCCGGCCGGGAATCGAACCTAGACCTTCTGCATGTGGGTCGACGAAATTACCCACTACCCGACGACGACCGCCCATGTCTTTCTTCAAATCCTAGAAATGTCTGTAGGGATGAAGCCAAATTTGCCAGCTTGATACCGCAACAGGCAATTTGCTGTGAAAGTGTATGAGTGGACCCTGGGTGAGAAGAGTTGTAGATACGTAAGTGGTTGCGATCCTGCAGCACATCTAAAAAAAACCGCGAAGGTGTTAGAAAAGCTGTCGGCGGGATTGGTGCCCCGCTTACTCACTTCTAATAACAAGCGCAAACATGAAGCCGTGATGATCTATTGGTGCACATGAGAGGCTTAGAAAAAGTCAAAACAGTGGATTTCACCCAGCAATAGTGTTTCTTTTATAATTGGCGCGCGCTAAAGGGTTTATTTTGTACCCTTAAGTAACCGGAATTAAGTCACAGCATGAGCCGAAGGTATAAAGGAAGAGATGGAAAGAAGGAGGAAGAAAGCAAAGACTGTTCTATTAGCTGATAATGTCTGGGATGGAAAAGGTCTGATATCAACCGAGGTGATAGGGATCTACTAATTCGACCTATTAGGCCGATTCACTTTCGAATTGCAGACTAAAGTGACCCTCATGGCGAAAAAACATGCTCTTCCACTATGAGCACGCACTGGTTCACACCTCCGCTATCATCACAGCCGAATTAGGCTACGAACTGCTGCCCGGAACTCTCCAGATATAAGGGCTGTGCTAATAGTTTTAGTACTGAAGAGAGATCTCACGATCCAGAAATTTTTGTCGAATGACAGCGTATTCACCGCCATGAAAACACAGTTCCCCGACCTACAGAAAACATATTTCTTAGATTAGAGAATTGGGAGAATCATTGAGGTAAATGGAAGGGCAAAAGCGAAACGTTTGTTGTCAGCCAAATACTTGCGAGGTGTCCCGTCCAGGAACATAGACCTTCTGCGTATGAGTTGACGCACTTGTTATAAAACCATCGTTTACTTATTTTTAAGATCATAGGAACTCGCTTCTAAGATAACAGGAGGGAGCGTCATCTTCTAAATGCCCAGCAGTATGGCTTCCGAAGAAACAATTCCACTTGTGAACTAAAGGCAGATCTTATAGTCAATCTTTGCACAATGTAGAAGCAAGTTTGGCTGTTGAATCTTTCGAGGGGTTTGACAGAGTCTCTTAGCAGGTTATAATCTGACAGAGTCTCTTAGCAGGCACACTTGACGAAACTTAGTGATTGTGGTATTGTTGAGACTCTTTTTTAAGGGTTGCAAGTTACCATACAAATATCTTCATCGGATTCTATTATGGTCCAAGTTTCTACAACATAGAGAAGTACAGAGATGAGTTAACCCAGTTCTTCGCGAGAGAGCTTTGTTAGACATTTGAGTTTTGGGTCCAAAGAAACAGCGATTTGCAAGAGTGATTCTACGTTCGATTTTGCAACTGATTTTGTTTTCCTTGTTCACTGCGGAAACGAGGTAGTCCTTGAGTGTCAAAATATTTGCTGTCCGTTGTGAACTATATCAATGTTCGTCGTCGATCTTTCGTCATGACAAAGTTTACTTTATTTGCTCTCGTTCACCATCAGACCCATTTGGGCTGTTTTTTTCAATATCAGTAGACGGTATGCTGTACGCGTCCGATCACGTCAAGGCTATCTGCGTTAGCCACCAGCTGAGCGAAATTTCGAAAAATTGTGACTTGTGACTTCTGCACGATCTTCTCAAGAATGATGTTGAAAAAACCAAGTGACAGAGGGAAGCCTCGTCTTAAACCTTTAAAAGCACTGAAGGCCTTTACGAGTTCTTTGGCGATCTTCAGGGAGCAGCAAGCGTTCGCCGTCGTGATATTACATAGCCTGATGAGCTCAGGAGAAATGACACAATTAGAAATGGCACTGAATAGCTGGTCTCGCATTCATATCCGGCCTTGGTGCTGAGCATCGATCTGCATTCCTTGGGTCTTTTCCAGCATCTCCAGCTTTGTGAAAATTTGATTCATAGTGGACTCCCCTAATAGGGAACGATTCTGCTAGGGACTTATCAGATTACTCACATATGGCTACAAAACGACAGAAAGGATCTTTTGCGGGATGTTAAGGAGACTGTTCTCGGTTTTTGGAGCAGGTATCTTTTCTTATAGAATGCCTTCTCCTCCATGCGATAAAAATTCGAATTCATTCCTGTTAAGTGCACATTCGGTGCTGCCAAACAAGGTTTTACTTAGCAGTCTCGCAAGATTTTCCTCTCTGAAGCGAGTGCAATGTTGAATGTGCTAAGCAGCTTTGTTATCATGTAGGTCAACTAGCCTTTCCATGCTTTTCAGCAGGAAGGGTGCTAGATCACTGACTTATATCCCAAGTATTTACAGTTCTGAAAGTTGCCTCAAAGTGTTGAAATGGAAGTTGCAATTGGATGCCTCGACATCACACGCGGTTGGCACAGGGACTAGAGCGTCGAAATAATTCGATTATCGAGAAGTGAGACGCATTCCAGGACAATATTACCAAATTCTGGCATTTGCTCTTCAGTCCTTCAACTATGTGTGTACCTTCTGCTGACAAAAATGCAAAATTAAATTATGTTTACAATCTGCAATAATCAACCCACCGAAACTAACAATAGTCAGAACGCTGAACGCCAACCCCTCCGCCGCAACCTCACTCCCACTGAATTCGCAAAGTAACTTCCACTCCGCTCGAAGGTGGAGTGGATATTTTCATTATCAAACCAATCTGTCAAAATCCGCATGACACCACCTGTCACATGCACAGAGAAAGAGAGAGAGAGAGAGAGGGGGGGGGGGGGGCGAAAAAAAAAATATGTAAACGAAAGCCTCCAATACTTTCCAATAAAGAGAGTGATACATTTCACACCCCCGCCATCTTGCCACTGTTCCGCTCAGCCTCTCTGCCATCCATCATCTAGGACTTTTCGCAGCAGAGGCAAAAAAAAACACACACACAAAATATATAATAATGCTTGACATTTCATGTTTGTTGACAGACGCGTCATACACTCGCATTGTGAGCGCCACAGCCGCCACGATGATGGAGGATGCAGGCAAAGGGCTATAGTCGCAGATCATTGCTTTTATTTACATCTCCACCCCCCCCGTGGCCTGTCCTGCACGGTCGTCTTCTCTCCCTGTCAGTTGCGACTCGACAAGTTATTTTTCATTATTAACTCGCTCAAGGGACTGCGGCGGGTAGCCCTTTGGAGGCGAAAAATGAAAGAAATGCGGCGCAAAAAAAAAATTGCGAACCAACACAATCCACAGACTTCATTAGAAATATTGCTTCCTTCACTCGTTTATTTATTCGTTCGTGTGTTGTTCGTCTATTTCCCCGAAGACTTCGCCTTCTGCTCTCTCTTCGTTCTCTTGCGAAGGACATTAATTGAAAAATTCTTCGCCAAAGAAAAATCCAAACCCCACCCGCCCCCGTCCCCCTGCTTCACTCGATTCAAGTCATCGGGATAATGTCCAATGGTCTGGTAATTAGCGCATTCTACAGGGTGCTTCATTCCAACTTCAAAATGTTGTTTATTTCTGAAAAATAATCTCCTCATCTCGTCCTCGAGAGATGGTCTTGCAATCAACCATCTATCGGCATCCATCGCCATTCATCCATTCATCCATCCATCTATACATCCAAAACCATTCATTTCATTCTTCTCTCCCTCCCTCATCACGTCGTCGGGGAAGAAATCGGGTCCGTCGAGGAGGATAATGAAGGAAGTTTTGTTTAAATACTTGCGCGGAAAAGTTTCTTGAACTTTTCTCCCTTGGCTTCCCCTCCATCTCCACCCCCCTTCTTCAGGAAACGAAGCACAAACTTTAAAATCAATAATTAAATCTGATAAAAGTCTGCCCGTATATTTGCCCTAGCTAAAGCTTATTCATCCGTTGACATTCCCTTGCGGATATTGCCAACCAACCCCCAAGTCGAAGGGGGAGGGGAGGGGGCGCTTGCGTTTGGTTGGATATGCCCCCTTCCCCTCATTTCACAACAGATGCATGTGTGTATGTGCAAAGGATACTCGTGTATAATTCAGGATAACACACCAAACAACACACAGGGAGGAAGCAAAAAAAAAAAGGGTTGCTTTCGCGCTCCTGCCCACCGCCACCCTTATTTTATTTTCATCTTTAAATTTGAAAGAGATTCTGTATTAATGGATGGATTTAGTTACAGATCCTGTCGGACGCAGCACGATGAACAACGGGTCAGGCAGCAGCAGCAGCAGCAAAAAAAAAAAGCGACAAACACAATACAAAATAGGACTCGTGTCGGAAGGTATTAGATTTTATTGAGGTCCCTGGGTCACTGGGTTGTGTGTCGGTGGTGTCGGACTCAAAGTCAGATTCTGCCTCGGCACACATAATGAGTGCCCAGAGTCCTACTCATGAATTGCAATTGAAACGACCCTTTGGCACACACTTGTAGGCTAATTTTTCTTTGTACCTCTGATGGGCAGTGTATTATCCCGGCTCCCTCGGTGGATGTCGAAAGGATTTAGAAAATCGATAAATCTAAGCACACACACGCGCACACAGACGCACACTGGAGTACAAAAAAAAAGCCACAAAGTTGCGTTGATGCTTCATTTAACGCTGGGATGGGCTTCAAATTGGATTTGTTTCAAAAATTTGTTTGACAAAATCCTTCGATGCGAGGTTCAAGGTTAAATGAAAAATTCGATGTGTGCTGTGGGTCTCGGGCGCACCTTCAAGGATTATGTGAGACTTTGTGAGTATCATGCAGTCGTGTCGATGTGAATCTCGGCGAGAGCCAGCAGTGTTTGTGTACTGTGTGGCGTATCAACATTATTTTTGACTCAAATTACGGTGTTTTGCATAAATCTTGACTTCCCTCGATATCCTGGTTGACAGTATGAATATGATGATGTCATGGTTGGCGAGGGGCCAGGGAGGGAGGGAGAGTTCGTGATTCGCTGGAGACTAATCATGGAATTTGTATCTTGTAAGTGTACGGAGGAGAATGGATCAAGATTGCGGGTTTAACGAGCTTGGGGAATATTTTGACAAACTTCTGTCATCCAATTCGGTTCGATTGAAGATAGGGACTTTGTTAAAAATTGATTCTGATATGCAAACAGAAACGTTTGGGTTTTCTTTGCCGGAACAAGACAAATTTACGATCCTTTGTGATGGTGGTGGGCACCTTTGAAATTGGAACACGTAGGAGACAGGCAATACAAGATTTGCTTCTGTATCTGGCCACTTATCTAATTTGAATTCGTGCCCTAAATATAGACTAATGTGGTCAATTTTTGAAGGTTCATTGTAGAATGTAAGGCAATGCATTTGGAATGCGAAACAGGTATCGACAGCAGAGCACTCACTGAAGACGAGTTTTGAGATACATTCGAATAAAAGTTCTCGTGGAGGGAATCGTACACGCAGATTGTTTTCGAAATATTTTCCAGCAAGAGCCTAGAAGATGAAACTTGCTACAACTGTCAATCTATGAATTACCCGCAGACACCTATCCGTTGCCACTGCCATTGTTTTGTCATCTTTTAAACAGATTCATGAGGAATTCAACAAGTAAGTATTTAGTTTAGGAGTGACAGCTTTCATATTCAAACGGCTTCAAGGTTTTTCACTTGACACTGCTCAACGAGTAGTTACAGTCGACAAAGGCCCAAGCTCCTCTTATTACGCTGGCTATAAGCTTTATGTTCAACATGCGCCTAGTCAAGCGTCCTCGGATACAACGCTTAAAATGGCTAGGCCATGTAGAGCGTATGGACACCACTGCTCCGACCCGAAAAGTCTTCGAATATGAGCCATTGGGACAACGCAACAGAGGACGACCTAGGCTAAGTGGAGAAGGACATCAACCATCTTGGAGTGCGCAACTGGCTGGCTGGAGAGGCATGTTGGTTGAGGCCCAGGTCCACCCCGGACTGTAGAACCACAGGAAGAAGAAGATAAGCTTCATGTTGGATCCCCTTAGAACTCAGATGCGAATGTAAGAAGTTTCTCTAGAAGCTTCATCCCAGTTCTTTGCCGTACCGAGATCACACCCATCGGACGCTTCTTATCCTAAGATGTGAGTTCTTCGTTTGGGGTTCAAAGGCAATGCGTAAGATTCAGACATTCAATCCTCGGTGGAAGTTTAATGTCAGTAAGACTCTCTCGTCTTCGATGTCTTGAAATTCTTCAACGTACTTTACCGAAGTATCCCCAAAGAACTTGTCAAAACTTTTTTTTTTTTCAAATAACAAATGAATTGAGTGCCACTACAGCCCACAATGTGCCAGAGCCTACTTTCTTTCTTTAGCTACCACTTCTGTTGGGTGGGCTTGAGTAGAAGGAACCTTACTTTTTTTTATATCAAACAGTGAAATTTGAGAATCTCTTCTTTGAACAGTCAGTAACTTGAAAGAGGTGGTACCGTCGAAAAAATGTGAGGTTTTCAATCCGGAAACCAAAGACCTTCTGCATGTAATTCGACGTCCTAACCCACCAACCCACATCACCGATTTCATATTTTCAAAATTCTGATGTTGATGTTTGATCCCTTTGACCTTCCTTAAAATTTAAAGAACTCCTGTTCAATTTACACTACATTTAGTGGGGACTCATTGAGACGGGTAGAGAACTTTAAGAATCTTGGAGTCTTTCAGGGGGAGGGCTGAATGTTCCATACCCTGCGTTTATGATGATCGAACATAATGATAACATTTTGAATTTCTCTTTTATGAGGAATCATATATAAGGTTTCCAATACCTCCCGTCCGCCTTTTTGTCTTTTCATTTTTTTGGCTATGTACAAAGCGCTACAGAGCTCGTATCTGGCAATACATTTGAGAGGTCTTGACATAACCTTCAAAGCGACGCTGCGGATGATTAGTTTGGTTAGTTTGCGTTCAACAGTTATAGACGTGTAAACATGGAGTTCAGTAACGCCAAGATTCGCGCTATTTTAAAGTTTTCCTTCATTAAGGGCAAATCCACTAGAGAAACGTTCCGTGAGATTAATGGTGTTTTGGGGGATGGTTCTCTATCACTTCGAATCGCGGATAAATGGTTTCGACGATTCAGAGCCGGTGAAAACGACACCATGGATAAGCTAGCAGGCGGAAGACCTGTAACGACGAATACCGATCGAATCATGGAAATCATCGAGTTAGATCGGCAGAAGCCCAGGAGATGGGAGTTAATCACCAAACCATTTTAAACCATCTGCAGAAGGCTGCATACAAAAAACAAAAGCTTGATGTTTGGGTGCCGCATGATTTGAGCCAAAAAAAAACCTTCCGGACCAAATTAACGCCTGCGATATTCTGCTAAAACGGAACAAATTCGACCCATTTTTGCAGTGGATCGTGACTGGCGACGAAAAATGCATCGCATACGACAATATCAAGCGAAAACGGTGGTGATTGAAGACCGGTGAATCGTCCCAAACAGTGGCCAAGCCGGGATTGACGGCCAGGAAGGTTTTGCTGTGTGTTTGGTGGGATTGGAAGGGAATCATCCACTATGAGCTGCTCCCACATGGCCAGACGCTTAATTCTATCATCTACTGCGAACAACTGGACCGCTTGAAGCAGGTGATCGACCAAAAGCGTTCAGAATTGGCCAACAGGAAGGGTGGAGTGTCACCAGGACAACATCAGACCACACACTTCGTTGATGCCTCGTCAGAAGCTACGGGAGGATTGAAGGTTTTACTGCAATCACGATATGGCCCAGACATAGCGCCAAGTGATTACCACCTGTTCCTGTACATGGCGAACACCCTTGGTGGTGTGAAGTTGAACTCAAAAGAGGCTTGTGAAAAGTGGCTGTCCAAGTTTTCCGCAAATAAGGAGGCGGGCTTCTACGAGGGGGGTATTATGAAGTTGCCGTCTAGATGGAAACAAATTATCGAACAAAACGGCACATATGTAAACTAAATCCGATCACTGTAACACTTTTTATGAAGCATTGAATGAAGAGCAAAAAAGCGGAAGGGAGATATTTGACAACCTAATATTTATCATCTTTTGACTGAGATTTTTTCAATTGAAGTTGAGGTCCCTAAATAGTGTAGCTACTGTTACAAAGTTTGAAATATTTTAATTTCAAAAATATCTACCCATTAAACAAACGAAACCTTTTGTGTTCGAGAGTAACTCACTCCTAACGGTGGAAATTTCAGTTCTATGTGAAAATGTGGCACAGAAAAAAATAGGATAAGATTAAGTTTTTTTTCAATTAAAAGAAAACAGAATTTTGTTAATTTCCTGTTTTATTTGTATTTTTTGTTGCCATTGCCTCACTGTATGAATAGCATTAGAATTCGTTTAATTACTAAAACCTCTAGGCGAGAACAAGCAACTCCGGCATGCCACTCAATTTTCAGCAAAGTGCTCCAAAGGCAAATTAATTATTAAAGCCATTAACAAGTCTGTATGACACGTGTAAAACATCCACTCGTACTCACTCGCATATTCAATTGATGTAGACTGCAGAAAAGCGCCGCCACCTTTCCGTTTCCAAAAATCACATAAAATGCGCACTTCCTTCCCGAATCAAAGCGAACCGAACTGAACCCTGTTGAATGTTTCAAATACAAAAATCGTGCCGAAGAAGCTAAATATTGTATTTCTCTTCACCAAACATTCCAAAGGAACCCTCCTCAAGTATCGTTCGAGTGCAAAAAGATACTTCAGCAGATGGGCAATGCCGTCATACCGCCAATCTATCAGATCTGTAGTGATTTTTATGACGTCGAGTTCGTGTCAAGTATGCAATGTGACATGAATACATTACCAGGACCGTGGTTCATGGTTGGTGCGAGTTTTTTTTTTTTTGGAAATTTACGTACAAACTGTTTGAGTTCATGTAAGCGGATAAATGGGGGTGGGGTGGGAGAGGGGTGTTGGCAGGAAATGACTCCTGAAAGTTTAATTGGAAGTGTAACACAGGTACACTTGAAAGGACCGTGCAACTTCGTGAAGTTTGAAGTAAATTTTAACTAAGGCATGCTTCGCGGAGGACATTAAAATTTTATCGTGACACGATTTTCTTCGAGGACATCCATGACCGATTAAAGGATTCGAATTTTGACGTTTTGAAAGACGGTTTTATTCCAGTGGTGACTTTCTTTTGGACTGCAGCTTCTTAACGCAATGTTTTGAATAAAACGCTGGTACTCACACGCTTCTAAGATTTGTGATTTCATTCATTAGTAATTAAATTTTCTTCAGCTCTGGTCCTTTCAGGATAGCTTAAGTTTGAGTCGGCAATGCTGTACTTGGTGCTAAGGGCTCAGCCAGAACTCGAAGTGGAAGTAAACAATTTGAGCCTGTTAAGTGTGTCCAAGGATATTCAAACTTCAAAAATGTCTCAAATATTCCTTCCTCTGACTTCAGGCACCAATGTGAATCAGAATCACTGCATGTTTAAACACTTAAACACACAAATCAAAGTTTTGTTTAAAAATTACAAAGTTTTAAGGGGAACGGAAACGTCTATAAATTCAATTCCATCGACAGCGCCCACATGTTGACACACACACGCCCCCGAAAACACGCCTTCACGTTCATTGCAAATGTGACTTTACTTTACCAAACCGAGCACCGGTGAAGGGTAAGCATTTCATCAAATATGCTCCAACATGAGACAGTCAATTACCCATGCCACCAGCATAGACTCTGGCGTATTTTAAAACTGTCCAAATGACCTTCAAGCATTACCAGGTGCTCTCACAGACAGGCAACGACGACGAGGACGACTACGACAACGTCAGAGATATGAATTTTTATGCGTCCCGTGAGATTTAATGGATATTTTAGCACTCAGCCTGCTGATGCAGCTTCCCAGAGCAACATCTTAACCGGCACAGAGTCTTGCTGCAAAAGAAGAGAACTCATCTCTGCTAAGCGCTCCTTAATAATTCAAGTTAAATCGTTGTTTTGAAAAAAAAAAAAAAAAGAAAATGAAGAAGAAACCCTTTATCAGGCAGAATGGCGGCAACGCTCTAACGAAGTTGTCATCCGCGGGGACCAAAGAAAGAAGGCAACTACAACGCAGTTAATCGACGTTTTAATGCCTCCTCGCGTTCCCCACTTCTCCCTCTCTCTCTCTCTCTCACACTTTTCCACGGCCATCCTTTCAGTGGATTTCCTGAAAAGAATTGAATAACCCTTCCGCCGGCGATTGTAAATTAGATTGCAGGACTCTCTTCTTCTCTCAGTAAATCAGAGAAGAAGAAGAAAAAAAAACACAAACTGACGCAAAATAACAGCATCGTAATAAAATCATTTAAAGCTTTTATAAGTTTAATTAAAATGTTCACTTGAACGGAAAAGTTAAGTCCGATGCTCGCAGATAGAGGAGGATCCTGAAATGAAAAACCAAAGCCAACCCTCGGTCCTCAGAACGCGGCTGGACGCATCCACCGACCACTGACTGGGTTCACAATACTGTACGTGAACCGAAAGGGTATTAAATTTAATTCCACCCAGAATAAGGACTCTGCTGTATGAGTACACAATTAGTGAGCTAACAGCGGTAAATGTGTTCATTTTGAATCGATAAATAGAGAAAAAAAAATCCATTCAATTGTCTGGTGGCTTCTAAAAATACCAGCCTACAGAAGGGGAAGAGCGAGCTTGTATGTGTGCGGGCCTATACTGCTGAGCGAGACGAGCGATTGGTGAGTTCAGCGCCGATGATGGATTTTTTAGCAGAAGTTTGTTCTGTTTTCGAACACGTGGAAGCGACGGGTATTTTTAGCAAAGCGTATGCACTGTCAGTTGTGGAGAATAGGAAATGTCAAATTCGCATGGGGAGTCACTTGGCAATCGATTGACTTTGACAGCAACGTGGTTACAGAAGTTGTCAAATAAATATCTATTGAGCACTTGAGTCGACATGTGTATGCACATCTTTTGGGGAGGTTAATTTTAATTGAAAAGAACTGACATATGTGAGGTTTGCAATGACAGATTGTCGGATTGACAACTGACATTCTTCAGTTGGGTTTTTTTCTTAAACAAACTGGGTTAAGACTCGTCATGTGCTCTGGGAATAATATTTGAGGTATACTAAGCAAGTAACGCATGAGTTACGTACAACGTAGTCCACAAAATTGTTACAAAATGAGTTTTGCTTTAGCAGAATGCCGGAAAGCAGAAACGGAAAACTGATAAGAAACCAAATAAAAAATACTTGGCTCAGCGATTGAGTAATATAAAAACAACCGAATGTCAAAAATCTGTGGGATTATTTGTTGGATCGCCAAGTGTGTAGCCTAGCTGAAGATAGCGGCACTCAGAAAAACGCTTGCAGTTTTAATTCTTTCCTAAATTTCTAACAGATAATTTAAATCATGTGGGTTGATATTCCGTGTATTCACTGAAATAACACACAGATCACGCGACACAACAGACAATTTATGAAGATCAGGCGATCCCACACAATTATGTCATTTAGCGAAGGATGGACATACACAAGCAATGCTGGTGCAGAACGCATTAACAATTGGAAGCAATTCAAATCAACTGGAACAGTGCAATTTACACCGTGGCGTAGTGGTAAGTGCGTCGACCGCTACGCAGAAAGTCTAGGTTCGATTCCCGGACAGGACACCTCGTATTTTTTCACAGCACCACCTCTTTCCAGTTGCTCACACCACTCAAAGAGTATCAATTATCAATGAAAAGCTTCTCAAAAAATCTCGCCGTTCGGAGACGGCGGTCCCTTCTACTCGTAAGAGAACAGTAGCATGCACAACACAAGTAGTTGTTGTAGAAGCTAGGCCCTGGTCCCTTGTGGGATATGCCACTTAACAATTGTGTTACACTCGCACACAAATGGTTTCGTTTTGTTTTTAATCGATACAGCGAAGGTATGAACCAACCTTTATATTAATTTTATTTGTAAATATTTATAGGTATTTAAATAGTGTTAAAATTTCCTCATCCAATCGGGAATCGAGCATGAACACACAAGTCCGAGTCACAAGCCAATTACATATGTATGATGTTGCGCACTTCCAATCTGAATTTTCAACTTCAACTTTTTCAACTTTGATGCCTTCTAGATCTGTAAGGGTACTTCAGAACAAAAATTGATATCCAAATTAATTTCAAAAAGTTTTGTTGATTAATTTTTATATCATCATTTTCCCTACTTAGCTTGGAAACGATCCCAATTTTGCTCCATAATAAAATGCTCATGTATACAAAATGATCTCTAGTTCAAATGCATTTGTGCATATGATAGATTCCTTGAAAATGTGCTTCATAAATGAAGAAATAATGAAGAGTATGACAGATATGACGGACACACCGAAAGTATATACGAAACCTTAAAAAAACTGCCCAAAGACTGATGTTTAACAAATGTTAACCATCGACTCTAAGGGTTGAAGTGGACATTCGGCAGATTAAAAATTAGAGGGATAAGTTTGCAGCAGTTGGCTTTAAAGGTATTAACTCTAGTCCACAGTCAGTGATGAGAAGTGTGTTAGCCCTTTGAAAATGATGATGACTATAAAAGACGAACGCAAGGTTGAAAGAATTATTCGGAGCATACACGCCAGTGTCGGAATCGCTGGATAACAGATTATCGCAGCGCGATGCCATGTTAAAATACATTTGAAAAGCATATATAAAGGGTGATTTTTTAGCTATTATCTTTTTGGCAACACTGTTTTAAACAGCTGAAGCACATTTCGTGTTTTGTTTCACTGTCAAACATCTTCAGTTTGGTCTATAATTTAACCATGAATCGTCTTACAAACGAACAACGCTTGCAAATTATTGCATTTTTTGCCCGTTAAGAAAGTTCATCGCGCGCTTCTTCCATTTTATGGTCAGTTCATTGGTGGCTCAATGGGTACGCAAATAAGCAGAATTGTCGATTTTGGAGTGAATATCAGCCAGAAGCAATGCAAGAGCTACAAATGCATCCAAAAAAAGTCACAGTTTGGTGCGGTTTATGGGCTGGTGGCATCATTGGACCGTACTTCCTCAAAGATGGTGCGAATCGAAACGTAATTGTGAATGGTGAGGGCTACCGTGAGATCCAATCATCAAACAACTTTATTTTTGCCCAAAATGCAAGAGCTTGACTTGCATGACATGTGCTTTCAAAAAGACGGTGCCACATGCCACACAGCACGCGCAACAACGGACTTATTAGGAGGTGAGTTCGGTGAACATTTTATTTCACGTTCGGGACCGGTTAATTGGCCACCTAGATCGTGTGATTTAACGCCCTTAGACTAATTTTTGTGGGGCTATATTATAGCGCATGTTTATGCAGACAAGCCCGCTGCAATTGACGTATTGGAATTCGTGAGATACCGGCAGAAATGTTGGAAAGAGTATGCCAAAATTTAACTAAGTGGGTGGACCATTTGAGGCGCGGTCAAGGTCAACATTTGCAAGAAATAATCTTCAAACAATAAATTGTATGGACCATACTTTCGATTCGATTCATGCATTTTTCTGAATTTTATGTATTTTTATGAAAAACTTTCAACACCCTTTACAAGTTAAAGCAAATTAATTTAAGGTAATTTCAGTACTGCAAGGTACTGTAGGTTGTGGTCGCCGTGGCGCAGTGGTAAGTGCATCGACTGCGGCGCAGAAAGTCTGGGTTCGATTCCTGGACGGGACACCTAGCATTTTTTCACGGCACCACCTCTTTCGAGTTGCTGACAACACTCAAAGAGTATTAATTGTCTATGGAAAGCTTCTTAAATCTCGCCGTTCGGAATCGGCAAAAAACTGTAGGTCCCTTCTATTCGTGAAGAACAATAGCATGCACAACACGAGTAGTTGTTGCAGAAGCTAGGCCCTGGTCCGTTATGGGCTGTAGTGCCACTCAATTATTATTAAGGTTGCATAAATTAAGGTAAAATACTTTTATAATTAAAACACATGTTTAGGGACAGTCGAATGTTTTAAAAAAAAAAAAAATGCTGTGACAATTCTATGTATTTGATCCAACACAAATTTAATAAGAATTGAGTAGCTGGGTCTAATTTCTACAAGGACTAATCGTATTGTGCTTGCTACTGTTCTCTTATGAGTAGAAGGGACCTACAGCTTTTTGCCGACTCCGAATGGCGACATTTTAAAAAGCTGACAATCAGAACTCTTTAAGTGTTGTCAGTGATTCGAAAGAGGTGGTGCCGTACAAAAATGTAAGGAGTTCCGTCAAGGAATCGAATCTGGAACCTTGATATGTGAGTTGACACATTTACCCACTACGCCACGGCGACCACGCCAACACAAATTTACAAAACAAGAAAAAAAAATAACACTCAGGTGATAATTCAAACAAAAACCATTGCACTTTACATTTTTTTGACATTCACGTGTATAATAAGGGAACTTTATTAATTGATTTTTGGTAGCAATATCGACCTTAACGATTCCTCTCCTTCAATGACAGATATCATTGGTGCTTGAACCTTCAGCATGTGAAGTTGTACCTCAAGATTATGAACCCCTCCGACTTTTTAACAAAAGGTTATTGTTCAAAAAATAAAGTGTTTCTTTTGTGCCTCTTACATATAACACACTTGCGCCAGCGTTTCTCGCAGCAGTTCTGATATGCACTTTTTGGTATGACCTTACATTCTCTCAGCGATTCGGTTTGTATCTCATTTATCGTGGCAAAATACTGTCATTTCAAAAGCCCCTCCAAACCTGGGCACAGAAAAAAATCGCAGAGGGCCAAATCTGGTGAATACAGTGTTGTTTTTGGTAAAAAATTACGAACAAGCAAAAGCAAATTGATCAATTTCGGAACGAACTTCACTGCCACAGGCTTCATGCGAAACACTTCCGAAAAAATTGCATAGCCTGAGTTAACCGACATGCCGAAATCTGAAACGTGACTGATAGTTAAAAAACCGGAATACGCTTTAATCGTAGAGCTTGACTCGTAGTTTTCTTCTTCCAATACAATCAGTGTATACATAATCGAATCTATGTTTATTACATGACATTTCTCAAGTTTTCTGAGGAACCCAAGATGTTCAAGTGCCTGGAAGTTGTATTTGTCCATGCCGTCTGCAACCTTTCTAGTAGACAATATGTTCGTCCTTGTACTCGAAGACTTTCCTTTATTTTTGTGGCAAACGAATGCGTAACTGACATCCTGTCGTGTCCTTTCAACAACTTCTATTTCATCGACATTAGCGAGAAGTTGATTGCTCATTAAACATCCTTAACAGTCTTTGTCTATACTCCTGAGAGACAACAACGAGAAAGTCGTCGCTTAGCATATTGAGTCCCGGGAATAGTGGGTACCGTGACACAATATGTCTTGAATCCATACCTCAGCGACCCAGAAATTTTGAAAAGTATTTCTAGACATATGTAAAGTTTTGGGACATGGTGCCCTCATTTGCAACCGCCCACCTCGGCCACAGAGAGCTTGTGGTAGGTGCAGGTTTCGATGTCTTTCGTCAAGCATACCTGCTTTTCTGTTTATTACTTCCATCAAATCTGCCGCTCCGTCGCTTAAGCAAATGTCACTTAAGCAAATGTGTAATTAACTTCATAAGGTAAAGTGGCAAGAAAATGATGAAAGTCTGTTTTAGAAATGGTACCTAGACCTTCTGCGTGAGAGCCGACACAAATACAGACATATGCAGTCCTAAATGAATATGAATTTCTTGCTAATTTTTAAGGATCTAGACATAGAGCACATCGCTGGCCTAAACCATCGATTCGGACACAATTAACACGATCTGTCTGTAGACGTGAATTAGCAGCAAGAGCCTACTGCTACTTTCGATGAACATCTTCCAAGCAATAAACGTCAACTGATTTTTGATTTCTACCAAAATGAACCAATTTTCGACAATACATCATACTTTCCACATACAAGCCCGAAATTGTGCTGCCCACACATAGTCAATTCCAAAAATATGTTCACTCGTGCTCAAATATTGACTGCTCAACTTACTCGTACAAGAGCCGTGTAGACTCTCTCCGGTATTTGAATTCATTGTTCACTAATAAATCACAGTACTATATTTTGTAGCGCACTTAAGTCTTACGACGTATTTTGCTTTCTGTATAAACAGAGTACATATAGCGTATCAAACGTTTACCAGTTCGAAATCGATTTACTATAACTCTCCCCCACAGTATACCGATGAAGGGCGTTCCAGCAATTCCATTTGAATGTTGTTTTGCTGAAAGGCAAATTCATAAAAGTTTCAATTGCTTCAATAAAAATGTACACACGAGTACATTTGTGAGCCCAAATCGATAAAGTTTTAATTTTTTGTCGTCCCGTCCCGTCAACATTGTTATTCATGTGATTTGAATGCCGCCCAGAAATTGGATGACTACGGAGTTTCCTCTTATCTTTCAGAAACTATTTCAATGTCGCCTGTTTTGTTTACGATAAGCTTAAAGGGGGGGAGAGTGTGAGCTCGTTTACAATATCTGTGTGAAATTAATGATGAAAAGTTTGTCTCTTCTTTTTCTTTTTCAGGGACGACTTGATGGTGGCATCTTTGTCAAGGGCAAAGTGCCTGTTTATAAGGTCGGGGAAAAAAGTTATGGTCAGTTGCGGTGACGTATACGTAACAAATCGATCGTTCTACGAGCAAATATCAGTGTCCCACGTTTTAGATTAAAAATAATAAAAATGATAGGATCTCAGACGTATTTCATGTAATATAGGGCAAACTGCATGAATGGATAAACATCTAGATTTTAGTGGTAAATGCAAAGCAGACAGACGAGATTTATATCCCAACTGTGTGGTCTGCACTCAAGGATTTCAGTCATCAGTTTGAAGATGGTGCGCACATTTTTGGATGTAAGGATTTTTTTCTTAATCTGACGTCTAGGACCAAAATAAATTTGCTCTGCATGGCACTAGCTCGAGTAGTCTTCTTGTAGATAGACAATCTTAGAACAAATTCTTCCAATCCTGTAAATAAATAAATTTGATGCCACTATAGCCTACAAGCGACCAAAGTCCAGCTTCTTCTACTACTACTACTGTGTGCTATTGTTCTATCACAAGTAGAAAGCAAAATTTGAGAAGCTTTTCTTAGACAATAAACAATTTTAAAGAGGAGATTTCATAGAAAAATGCAATTACTGAAGGGAACTTGGGACATTCTGCCTATGAGTCGACTCACTTACTCACTAGGCAACAACCTTTAAATCCTATGCATTGTAAATTCAGATGGTGTCCGATGTCAGACTCTAATACATTAGATTGCCAGTTTCGTAATGACGAACACTCGAAATTGAAGGCAGTAGGCAGGATTTTTATTCGTATTCACCACTGTATGTGGCAGCCTTTAACCAGCCAGATTTAATGGACATGGATGGACGTTGTTGGATGTATTTCAAGATAATCGTATCTAAAGTATGTTTCATAGCTCGAATTCCCTTCACACATATAAAGGTATCCGTACTATGACATAAACAGCTCTTAACTAATAATTACTAATGATACTAATTGAGTGGCACTACAGCACACAAGGGACCAGGGCCTAGCTTCTACAACAACTACTCATATTGTGCGTGCTACCGTTCTCGCACGAGTAGAAGGGACCTACAGTTTATTGCCGAGTCTAAACGGCGAGATTTGAGAAGCTTTTCATAGACAATCGAGTGTTGTCAGCAACTCGAAAGAGGTGGTGCCGTGAAAAAATGCGAGGTGTCCCGTCCGGGAATCGAGCCCAGACTTTCTGCGTGACGGTCAACGCACTTACCACTACGCCACGGCGACCACAGCTCTTAACTACAGCTTTAAAAAGCGTCTATAATGTCTATAATGCCTTATTGAGTTAATTGATTTTGCTGAATATTGCCTCTTTAGTTTTCTTTTTAACACTTTGCCTTTCATTTGAATATTAACATTGTGAAAGATAAAAAACCCTACTATTAAAATTAATTCGTCACGTAACCCCCTCTAAGACCCAAGGATTCCTCGATTTCGTAGACAAGTGGCATTCATTTTTCAATTTCAAAAGGAAAGCTTGTTAAAACATACTCTGCGGAAAATTTTTGACGAAACTTTTAATTCTTTAAGAAGTTTTGACTCTGCCATAAAATGAAAAAAACAAAATCTTTTAAATGGTCGCCTTAACAAGTTTCCAAGCATACAAGGTAGTTGAAGTTATTTTCAACTCCTTTTTCGCATAAAACAAAATTATGCGATCAGAATTTTATGACACATGACTATTGATCTTCATCTTCTTGTTTCCACATCTTGTTAACACCCCCCATCGTCCAAGTCATAATCTCTTATCGCCACTCAAAGATATTATGAAATATTTGCACCAAATCACTTTTAACTGACTGCAACTTCCGACACACGCTTAAAATGGCTAGGCCATGAAGATCGTATGGACATCACTGCTCCGGCCCGAAAAGTCTTCGGACAACGCAACAGAGTAAGGCCCAGGCTGTGATGGAGCACACAAGTGGAGAAGGACCTCAACCAACTTGGAGTGCGCAACTGGCGGCAGCTGATGAAAAAAGAAGAACTGTCCGACATATTCGAAGCAATACGGACCAATGACAGCTTTCGACCATACATCACACCAAATATTTACTTTATTTAGACGCAAAGACACTCCCATCATTAGCGGATTTAATCTGAATCCTTTATGAGGCATTGTCTATTTACATTCCCTCTGAGGGAAAAATATGACTCATCGCTTATGAAAATGTTGTAAAACAATGCTTTCCCAACAACCAGTACCCAAGAAGGGTATTTATGTCATTCTAAATGATCAGCAGTCTTTAATTGTTCCTAAAGATGAACTTTATACGAATGGAGATGAAAGTTCACTTGCGGAATATGCCATAGTGGGGTGTCACGATAAATTCGGATCATGAGAAAAAATTGCAGCAATATTTTTAACTGACAGTGCATAACGATGATGCACAGGCGTTACGACATCAATAACTCTTCAAATTGCTTCACAATTTTATGGATTGCTAGCGAAGTCGGTCGATTATGACGACAATGCGTAATACATGAAAAGTGTCTTCTTATGAATCTTCAGTTTTGTAGTTTATTTTAATAATTTTAAAGCACCCTTCGATGGTTAGGTGATCCATTTAATGGCAAATATTCAGCTAAGATTAGGAGACTCCAAATGATTGCAATGTTAGGCGAGTGTCAAATGCCAATGCTACTAACATGAAACTGCGAAATGAATGGTTGTGTATTTATTCCAAGATCACTGATATCACAACATTCTTCTTTGTCTTTGGTAGAAGGCTGCTGTTGGGTATCACAGCAAATTCTGACTTTGTTCCAGAATTCTTTATGATATCTACTACGTTAAACTGGCCTCCTTTGGTTCAGGGAATAAAAACTGAACACGCAAATAGACTAGCAGCCTATTTTAATGACTTCCTTGGAAAAGGAAGAGAAAAGAAAAACAAGCATTATGGCCCTGTGTTGCAGTACAAATGTCCTTATTAATGATGTGCCATAGTTGTGATGAACTACCTAGAACACATAAAATTCTACAAGTGATCGAGGTACAAATTTTAAGGACGGATTATTGAACCTTTATGGACTATATTCCTCTGCATGGTGGGTTTGCCTTCCTTTACTTTTCCATTAGTTCCGCTTATAAAGCAGCTGCTTTATTGAATATATATATAAAGGTTTCGTTTCCAAGCAACTAAACATTTATAGTTTGTGTGTCTGTCTGTCTACCATCACTCTCTTCAAAAAAATAGCTCCTTAACTTAGAAAGCAATTTTCATGAAATTTCTTTTATACGACTATATGAATTTGACCGTATGTATGTCCGTAAATTGGAGGTGCCTCCTGTATGCGTGAAGTTGAAGAAAAATTGTAAACATAAGGATTCTCAGGCTTAAGAACATTTGGAGTTCATTGGACAAACGCTTTTGAAATAAGCATCTCAAACTGCTACAAGTACAATTAAGGATAACTTAAACTTAATAAAATATGTTTTTTATGAATGATTCTTAAAAATTTCACGGCACACAAAAGTGGGGCACAGAAGTTGAGAATCACTGGTCTAGAAGAAACGTCCTTAGCTCTAACGCTCCAAATCGACTTTAAACTCTTCGATTTCTACAGAAACAATAGGATCTACAACTTGATGATTTGCGTGAGAAGCTGCGCCCTATACTGTACCTAATTTTGCTGGGTTACCATAGCAAGACCTTCGTCGTATAAATTGAAGCACTAACACACGACGTTACACGTCCACCTTTTACACAGCACTCTAAAATTGAATGCATTGCTTGCAGCCTTGGAATCATCAGAATATAAATTCGGAACAGCTTAGGCTTTAGATGAAGCTCTTCAAATAATTTTACGAAAACGACACACTCAAACTCATCTCCTTCATTCTTTCAAAAACTCAAAATCAACATTTTCCATAACCACAGTTTGGCTTTTCAAACCTTGCATTTGCATTCCTTTACCATCATCTGTCACTCAACCACTGGGCTCACAAATGACTAACGACACTCATTTCCACCTCGCACTCGTACAGTTCTTGGTTACACCTTCACATTCAAAAGCACGTCCACTTGGCCTCCGCTCTAAGGAGCATAAATCAAAGTTAAACGAATTTACAGGAACGACCATGCAACCACATCATAGAGTACCACTCCAACCTCAAATGTGATCCACTGAGAGCCACGATGGCGCCTTTAAAAAACAACTTACGAGTACGTTTAGATTTTGACTAACTCGCTGTGTAATTCCGAAACGTTTTCTCCTCCTCGAGGATGATCCACGTTATTTTGCAAAATTTACATGGAAAGTGTTTTCATCGTCTTTTAAGCGCTGGCAATGTTCGTTCTCTAAAGAAATGTTGATTTTATGTAAATGACAAGGTGGTGTACTTGCTAGTCTACAAGGAGACCTCATACTACCGTTAGATCTAATATATGGGATGATATGAGTTTTGGTTGGTTGGTAAGTCGGTTGGTTACAGGATTTGAAGGTCCACCATTTGAATGGTAGTCATGTAGTGAAGGAATTGTCAGGGAGTGATTTCTATTTGTATAAGGACTTGAAAATCATGCATGACATCAGTCGTAGAAATGATGTCAAATATTAAGCCTTGGAAAATAATATTGGGGGTAAAAATTTTCAAAAGATGGCGCCACCTGCAAGTTGTGGCTGATTTTGGAAGCGATTACCTACTTCATTGGAAGGGTGTGACATTTGTCAGCAGCAATGAATGTGCATCAGCGTCTGTTTTAGACAACAACAGTGTTTTTGACACCTACAGAAATATCCGGATTTGTCTTTAATTAACAGTATTTGCGGAAAGTTTTGATTTTCGTGTTTAAGTAAAGAAACATGCAGCTGAAAGCCAGCTTGTGATTTTTTTGAATCAATTATTAACCACTTGTTTGCACATCCCAGGCTGTATCTCGGCCATTACTTGTTGTTGTCAAGAGATCGCGGATTATTCGCTTAAATGCGTAGGTACATTAAACAAAATCCTGGTGGCCACATGAAGCGTGGCATTACTCGATGAGAAGACTTATCACGCAGTAAAGCCATTATTGATCGTGCTGTCTTATTGGAACTACATGTCATTTATGATGACAATAATTACAGCATATTGCACGAGTGGCTGCATTGTTCGATTGTTAAAAGTTCCATTACCGTTAAGGGTATACGTCCAGCTTATGCTACGACACTTCATGTGACGGCTGATGTTTCAGGAAGCAATTTTCGTTTGGTTAAAGAAATTTAGATTCATTGAAAAGCAAGGAAATTTATGTACCACATAAATCCCGGGTAAAGCCGGGATATTTCGAAAGGCGATTGTTCACATCGAAACTGCTTCCTGAAAGACATCAAAAGAAGGAATTCGAACCAGATCGTGACTGAAAATGAGTAGTGGATGTATTGTACCGCGATAGCGTGAAGTGAACTAGTTCCCTCATCGTCAATGAAAACCATACACGGTTTAAAGGCCATCCTCTCTGTATACTGCGTTTGAGCCAAGCAAGCCACCAAACAAGGTGGTTTCCAACATTATAACGCTCGACCCCACCTGCCTGTAGCAGTTACAAACTACAAATCTGGAAACCCTAAAATGAAAGTATGCTTCTTCTGACTATTGGCTTTCGACGGCAGAGAGGTCAATTTTTTAGAGATGGTATTCTGAAGAACTGTAGGTCCCTTCTACTCGTGACAGAACAGTAGCACGCACACGAGTATTTCTTGTAGAATCTCGTCATTTATACCGACAGTAAGACAGCAATGAAAGCATCAACATTTATAACATCGAAATTGGTAAAAATTGTCTCTTAACAAGAAAATGCAGCCTAATGACACTCTAGGTTCCTTGACATTCCAGAAAAGAGTCGCAACATCCCCAACGTGCCTATATCAATAAAACCTTGTTCGTAGAAGTCTCAAAGCTAGTGATCACCAATGCATGTCAGAGATGAAAAACTCCTTACCAATGGAAAATCAACTCCACTCTCAGCCTTAGCAGAGATAAATTAAAAAACCTAGTAAAAGTTCCTACGGGACACTTCGCAAAACGTGGCCTACCATATATCGACTATTGCAGCAGATGTTCATTTGAAGAGGAGAAGGCACTTCCCCTGCATCTACCTTGCATTTGCATCAATGAAAAAGGGAACCCTGGGAGACTTCTACAGTGAAGGACTTGCATCCAAAAATTAAAGTGGTTTTATGGGGAGCTCAATCCGGCTCTGTGTTAGCACAACGAACCCTCTGGGCCTAAGTGAATCCATCTGAAATGATTGAACCTACCGCACCTTCCTACCTACCCATCATTTTTTTCTACATAGACATGCCGTTATTTGGATTTCCTAAATTTATAGAAAATCCCAAGGGCCACATCCAAGCAAGCATAACCGCGAAATGGATGTTCAATTAAGTCTCTCGTAAAGCGAAACGCAGATTTGTATTAATAAATCCTTTTAATTTGGTGCTTTCTGTTTTTTTTTTCTCTTTCAATCTCAAAGGACCTGTATGACTTAAGAGTGTAATTAAAATCAGCACTAGGGTGTAATTTCCGTCCCAACCTCATGGCATACGGTCTGCTGCCGTATTTTGTGATGTAACAGTTTTAATTGTATTCAAGTACACGAGAGTAAATTTCTCACTCATTCTGAATGCAAATTACAAAGCACTCAACGGATACTTTGAATATAAACAATAGAAAAAGCATTCATTGCGAAACAAAGGGCCAACAAGTTCCTCAACGTGTCGTTTATTTCAAAAATAGCCACAAAGGACAGAAAGGAATTTGAAGATGGCGTAAAAATTCTGAATGAACGAATCACATTGAGGAACTTTTTGACAAGAACATTCGCTTGTTTTTCTTATTACAGCTCTATGCACCTAGACGACTTTAAAGCCGCATGTGTCCTTTAACAGTGCGATGAACGAATTCGGGATCAATTGGAAACTGATTCAATTGTGCCGTGTAATGCTAAAAAACGCACGGTTTTATATACTTTTCAATTCCTCCGAACTACTTCAGGTTTCAGCGCTGTCGTGTGATTTCTTCAACATCGTACTGGAACAGGCAGTGAGCAGGGCAGTCATTAACACAGATAGCATCAAAAATTCTGTACTAACGTTGAGGTCCACAGACGACAACGCCATCATCGATTGGTCCCAACAAATCAATAAAGGAGGTGTCCTCAAGCTCGTGTATCTCTGAAGAGAGACCACCGTGAACGCACAAAAATTGTTGATTCATTAGAGCAGCCAGGGTAAGACAGTCAAAAGCATCCATGCTCGCATCATAAACGCACTCCAAGTATTTTATCTTGCACTCCTGCTTAAGCGTGAACTTCTACTTATTCGGTAAAATGACGACACTCATGATTTCCACGCAATAAGAACAATGTGGTAGGATAACAAATCTTTAATTGCCACAAATAGAGAACGCACTCAATGCTGGGTAAAAGGAGTTATCCTAAGACTAAGTGTCCAATGTCTAAAAGCACACAGAAGCATCAGTTCTCCCACCGCCAAGGACAGAATTTCACTTTTGGTAGCAGTAACTTCGAATTGATTAGAGCACAAATGCCTCCTCAGTGGAGACTCGAGAAGGACAAAGTACAGCAATTCGCTTGTACTTTAGTATGGAGTAACAAATGAGTTCAAAACATGTAACTGAAGAGAAAATAAGAAAGCGCTTACTCAGTTCTTTTTGAAATGGAACCGAGATTTTTATGATAAGCACGAATGCAGAGCAGATTTTGGGCACTTTTGAGAGAAAAATGCTCAAGGAGTGGTCTCTGTGGTGAAGTAGGTAAATAGTCGACTCACCCTTAGGTTCAAGTTCGCTTTTTGGAGGGAACACGTTGCATTTGTTCACCTCTTTTAAAATAGGCATGATCCCTTGGAGACCGTAACATTTTTCTTCAAAAATGAGTCTGGTAACAACGTTACGGTCTACGGTGGACGTTACAGAACCTTTTAAAACTAGCTATGAGACACTTCATTTTTTTGGAAAGACATTGACATTACTATGCTTAAAAATTCAACGGAATTCCGGTAAGGAGATGCGCTGTCGTGTGACTTCTTCAATTTTGTAATGGAAAGGGTTTTGCGATGTAAACATTGAAGGCACTATGTTCTACAAATCAGTGAGATTGCTGAGATACGCTAATGTCATCGACATCATCGCCCCTTTCTAGCGATTCGTTGTAGAGGCACTCACGACTATTGGAGAGCAGGGCAAAGGAGCTGGTCTTAAAGTGAACCAGGAAATAACGAAATAGTTCTGTCGACAAAGAAACGATCCGTCTAACACCACCGCAACTTTGATGCAATTAAAGAGTTTGTCTACCTCGGGGCAAATGTGAACTCGAAAAATAACACCTTGATGGAGATTCGACACAGAATCACCCTTGGAAGCCGCTGTTGTTTTGGTCTGTTGAAACAGAGTCGAAACTCCTGAGTCGAAGGACTAACAAAATATTCGAAAAGGCGCTTATTCTATTCGTAATCTTATAAGAGGCCAAGTGCTGAACGATAAGCAAAACTTCAGAGCAGATTCTTGGTTCGTTTGAAAGCAAAATTCTTCGTCAAATTGTAGTCCTGCCTGCAAGGAGGAACTATACTTCCTTTGCCAAGATATGGATGCAGTCCGGAGAGCAAATCACCCATGACTACAATGGCTTGGCCACATAGAACGAATAGATAATTCAATAAAACTGGAGTTAAGAGGGTTTTTGAATCCAAGCTTCCAGATTCAAGAAGGAGAGAAAAAGTTCCGCTTTGGAGACCAAGTGATTGCAGACGCTAAAGAGCTTGTTGTTGACAACTGGAAACAGTTTGCTCGGGACCGTAAGGAATGGAAGGCAGCTATAGCTTAGACTCAGACCGTTCATGGATCGCTGGCCTTATATTGAATGATGAAGATTATTAAGAAGAAGCATCATGTTGCCACACTCTGTTTGAATTTATATTCACTCTTGTATAAAAAGTAGAATTAAGTGATGAAAAACACTTGAAATGTTGACAGTGGCATACAGTTTACTCTGAGTCAAAAAAATGTCCTGTCATGCAATTTTTTTTTTTTTTTTGAAAATTTGAGCATGAAGCGTATGGCAGCGGAGTTCATTCCAAAATCGCTACATTCGCCTTTATAATAAAAATTGAGTGGAACTACAGCACAGAAAGAACCAGGGCCTAGCTTCTACAACAACCATTCGTGTTGTGCATGCTACTGTTCTCTCACTAGTAGCAGGGACCTACAGTTTTTCGCCGACTCCGAGCGGCGAGATTTTTGAGAAGCTTTTCATAGACAATTAGTACACTTTGAGGTTGTCGGCAACTGGAAAGAGGTGTTGCCGTGAAAAAATGCGAGGTGTCCCGTCCGGGAGTCGAACCTAGACCTATTGCGCATGGTTCGACGCCCTTACCCAGTACGTCGCGGAGACCACCTTTGCTTGTTCGTAATTTTTTGCCCCTGCGACTTTCTCTCGTTTTCAAGATTAAAGAGACCCATGAAAGGACGGCGTTTTGCGGCGATTGAGGAGATACAAACCGAATCGCTGAGAGAGATCAAGTGCATACCCAAAAAGTGCATATCAGAACTGCTTCAAGGATTGGACAAAACTGTGGCACAAGTGTATTATATCTGTGAGGGCTACGTTGAGGGCGACAAAATTCATCCCCCTGCAACAGTTCTTGGTGCATTTTTTCAAAAAGCAGCTAGGTGAAACTGGAACCCATTCAAACACAATCGTCAGGAACTTAAGGAGCTCAGTTCCTGGACAATGATTTCTTAACGCGCACAACATGCTACACGAAGAGATTTTCCCCCCGACATCTACTGAATACGAGCCGTACCACTTCTACTCAAGTAGTGATACAACCTACCATCGAGGCTGAACTGGCGAATACAAACACAACCCATACAAAGGAACACCATCGACACACGGATCTGAACACCCCGATGTTAAGACAGGACATTGCTAGATTGTAAATAATTGAAATGTACACATTCAAAACTATGTAAGACAATTGCTCATCCATCGGGCCATCCATCATTATAGTTTTAAGCTTTAAACAAATTTTAAAATTGTAAATATTTGTTTAATAAAGAAAATTAAATTGAATTGAGGGCGACAAAATAGAAAATGATAAAAAAAATATATTTTTTTGAAAATTCACCTTATTTTTTGAACAGATCTTGTACTTTAATGTGATAGCCTGCTTTTCGGATATTCAAACACAAGGTCCTTCTTAATACAATGATCAACTAGTGCTTGGCTTAACCGCCGAATTCCTAAGTCATTTTGATTTTTGCAAGAGCTAACCTTGTCTTGTGAGGACACCTATTCACATAATAATAAGACTTTTGGTTTTAAAATTACAAGTACCTCAGTAAGACGCCTTGTTCAAATTGTTGAATCAATGGACAAGAAAACAGCTACTTCTGTAGCATTGAAGGGATCATGGCGTAGTGGATATTTGCATCGAATCACACGCTGGGGGTCCTAAGCTCGATCGTTTAGCTTCATGTTGTTAGAGCATCATCTCTTTTAACACTCAAACAATTGTAATTGTCAAACAAACGCTTCTGAAATTTCACGGTTCGCAGTCGGCAATAAACTGTAGGACACCTTTCCTCATGAAAAGAACAATAGTATACAAACAAAGCAAGAGTAGTTGCTGACGCAGCTAAGCTCGTATCCTCTTTGAACTGTAGCACCGACTAATCTATTTATTTTTTGCTTTAGTAGAAAGTGGGTTTAGTAAAGTTTGTTCTTTTATAAATAGTCTGCTTCATTAACTAAAGAGGAACAACAGTCTAAGGAACTTTTTCAGTGAGAAAAAGAAGATTGAAACGCATTTGAAGAATGTAAGCCTAGATTACGGACGATTAGAGGGATCAGGATTTTATCAGAAATATCACTGAAGATACAAGCAAAACTTAAGGATAAGGATGCTGTTCTGTGGGTTATAAGATGTGTGTATTATCTAAGTCAACATTTCTTTACAAAGAGGAAGGCAAGCATCTAAAATTTCCATAAATAAATAATTGATGCGTAATGAATTGACTTCTTGACCCACTGTGTGTCACACTGAGAACGCGTTGTGACAACTCTTGCTGCATTCAATTTGGTGCCTCAACATCTACTTTCTAAAAACATTTTACCCAAGATTTAACAATCACCTACCAGATTCAGATTCAGATTTTAATGAATTTTTATTAGTTCACACAATTACCTACCACTTCCCAGCAAAATTAAAATTCCTAAGATTGCAAAGAGAAACAAACTCCTCCTCCTTTCAGGCCACAAATTCTCTGAATTAATTGAACTTAACAAAACAACCGATGGCACATTGAGAAAAGTCACTTTTAAGTGAAATATAGATGAGATCAGCAGTTCTAAGCTTAGAAAAGCTCAAAAACAAGTGTTCAAAACGACATAAGCGCTCCGTAAACGATGAGCAGCACATTTCCGCCACAGAAAAAAAAAATACGAAAACTTACGCTTCGTTTTTGCGCACGATTAAATGTAAAGATTAGTTCCAAAACCCTTGGAATGTCCTCAAAGGATCCTCCCAATCTCGAAAAAAAAGCAGAAAGTATTCTCAGGCCGCGCCACTGAAGGACTCTTATCCCATCCACACCAGTGTTGTGCTGGCCCGCAAAACATAGCCCCACTTTATCTTCAGTCACAAACAGCCCATCACTCTCCCTAAGTGCTGCTGGTGATGAACAATTCAGATGAACGAGGCGAAAAAAAAACGCGTCCACGGAACGGAAAAACAGCCAGAAACAACAAGGACTGCTGTCGAAGCTCAATCCCCAAACAAAGACGCCAAAAAACGCACCATTAGGGCGAAATAAAATGAGTGCAAAAAAAAATACGGTCCTTTGATAGCGTCAAGAGCTTAGGGGACACAGTCGCGTAGCCTTGTCAAAGCAAGGAGAAAAAACTACAATAGATATAATTAAAAGCACGGAAACCAGCGAGCTGGCACTAGTCAGTGTATGTGTGCGTGTGTTGTTGTTTTTTTTTTTTTCAAAATCGTTCGCCTCCTCATTTCCATTTGTTCAGCGATGGAAGTTTTGTAGTCCGTCACAGAGAATCCTTCCTCAAGGACAAACGTTTCTTTTTTCCTTCACCCGTTACTTTGTTTTTATTTCCCCTCGTTGCCCTCAGATGCCATCAGTAGCAGGTTGTTTCTGTTTCTTTTTTTTTTTTGCCTCTATTTTATAGTCATCCCCGTAATTTATTCGAATCCGTTCGCTCTGTAGACACGGGCGATGCGAGATGGGATCCTGGATAATCCTATGGATGCATAAGAGTTGCAAAGTATACGTAAAACCATTTTGTCGTCGACGCGTCCCTCCCTCACTCCCACGCACGGTAATCGAGCAGAAGAGGTTTAAATTACGACCACGACCTAAATTAATCCTTTTTTCCACGATCTCCTTCCGCCCACACACTCGCCAGCACACACACACAGGCACAAAAAACAGAGGCGAACGTACTCGTACGCTCAATTGAGAATCAATCGATAATTGGGTATTACAGGATAATTTCTTGTTTAAAAATTCATTAAAATTTAAATTCCATATTGTAATGATCCTTCACACAAGTCTCTCATCCTCGGGTGCCTTCACCACACACACACACGCACACACCCACCCCGCGGGGCAGAGACAACACAACAATGAATGCGAGAAAGGCGACGACGACAACGAAAACGACTGAAGGTGGTGGGTGGCCTTAAGAACTTTCCGACTCGTGAGTCAGTCTTTCGTCGAATCCCTGCTGTGAAATTCAAATTTCAACCGAAATCATCCCTCGCCACACGTATCTGTGTATCTAATTGTACACTACATTGATTAAATAACTCTCTCGCTTGCTGCTGGTGGTGCTGTTATGCCTGTTGGAGCGGATACATCCTTTTTTTTTCTCGTTTTGCATTCATTCCTGTGTGTGGATTGTTGTTTTTAAGCTGCCCCCAAATCCCCGAACAACAACATTTTTCAAGGGTCCTTTCACCGTCCCCCAGTCCTAAACTTCTGCTGCTGCTCCGAAATGTAGATGTACGCCCCGAACGAATGATGGGTAAACCGACTACGAATAGAGACCGAGTGTCGGTAAGCAGCAGCAGCCCACCAGCCCCGACCCAGACCAGAAAGGACGAGAGACGACAAATAGGCGGGCAAGGGCAAGACGAAGAGCAAACACGACGGAGGTGGATGACGACAAATGTGGGCAAAAGGTGGAGCAGAAGACAAAATCCGGGGTTAAGCGAATATTAAAAGTATCTGAACATTATGCGCACAAATGGCAAAACATACTAAAGTCCCTTCTTCTGTGATTTTTTTTCTTCCTTTTTTTTTTTGCTTCATTTTGCTGGTGTCATGCCGAAGGTATGATCCAACAACAGAGCGGAGCAAAAACAATAACTTTTTTCCCAGCGCTGTCGTCGTGGCCTACGAACACCCAGCGGAGTGAAGCTGTGAAGTGTCTATACCTAAATAGGATCTTTTTCATCATTTGCTGTGTCTAAGGCGATAAGCACGCGTTTTGAAAATTGATACGCGAGAGAACAAGAATAGATGTTAGATACTTTTTTTTTTTTCTTCCTTTCTTCCCCCATGTAGATACAAATAAACTTAAAGGATACACATAACACGAACCACACTCACCTTATGATTGTGCTTCACTTCGACAAAATATCCCAAGAGTTTCCTTTGAACACGAGAACACGTCCAAGAAAGATGAAAAGACGAAAATACAACAAACGCCTGTGTATCTCTTCTCAATCGTCTCGTCTGATTGTCTCAGTCACTGATGTGATGTGTGGTGGTGATGAGAAACTCTTATCCGGCAAAGAATAAAAACGCACTTCCGCACTTCAACACCCACAAACTCATCCTACTAGAGCAGCAAACTGAGTGTGAACCATTAAGCCCATAAACCACACCATACACAGGTAAACGCGAAATTCAATTATACAGATGTGTACTTAAGCGAGAGAAAATTGATTTGTTATGGGTTTGAGAATGATGCTCTGATGTTATAAAAATTCAAAAAAACCCAAAAAAAACTGAAAAATTTTATGTTAATCTCCTCGGTTAGTTGGACACTCACTCGACTGTTTTGTGTGTGTTGGGGGGAGGGCTTGCAATGTTATGTTACACTTTAAGTAACGGTGTAGCTGCGTTTTTGTGTTTTTTTTTTTTTGAAAAAAATAAACAAAACGACAGAAAAACACACAACACATAAAACGCAACGAGCAGCAGAGGAGCTCTCTGTAACTGAAACTGTGTGTTGTTCAACCACTCACTCTGGTTAAGTTAACGAGGATGTTCTGGAATGCCATTACAGCACACAAGATACACCAACATTCCACACTTTTTCGACGACACGACAACGACAACAACGACGATGATGACGGACCGAAACGTGTGGATAGCGCTCCGAGCTAAATTCACGAGTGTAGATACGACACAGTTTTTGTGGATGTGTGGATGTGCGCCTGTTTTGTATGTGCTCTCGTTCGTACGTTCACTTAGCTCTGGCTTTGACTCTCATTTGCTGCTGTTTATAGTGGACCATGGGGCTTCAGTATTCTTCCTTTTTTCCATCAATTCTCATATCCTTGTGTCCGTCCCACACCCGCGTCCCCTGCTATGTACAGACGTAAATATGTGCAGGGACGTTGACTGGTATAAATTGTAAATCTAGCCTGGTGCTTTTTGTTTTTCTTTTGTACGTGCACGAGACGGCGATTGTTCGCTGTTGCGCATCAATTCCTGTAGTGTCCTAGTCAATGGACACTTCTTCAGACACAAAGGCCTCTCGCAGAGAAGGACTTGAAGGACGCAACCTTCCCTAAACCCTCCCAAAAGATACGAGGTCCTTTCATTTTTTACGATGATCGTCATTTGGCACTCGTAAATCGAAGAACCGATTGTTTTCCGATTCCATTCATGCGATCCGCTCGTGTAGTATCCCGAAAACGTAAGTCCATATGTTGATAAGAAAGCTTTTGTTTTGGGTAAATCCGTCTGCCCCACTCCAAGAAGCCCCGTCGTCAGTGCGCAGGATCCATCCAGGCGAAAGCTCGTCACCTCGCTTTGCCCTTTTGTGAAAAGTGAAACCTGGAAGAGTGCGATACATACCCGGAGAAGTCTGCAAATCACTTCCCCTTAAGGGCATAAATTGTTGATTCTCAGCCATCGTTTAGACCAATCGTACAGTGTTTTGTTTGCGAAATCAGCCCAGTTTGAGTCTATCTACAAGTTGTTGTGGATACACACACAGACATCGTCCCTCCCTCCGGTGGGTGATTGCATTTTTTTCTTTTTGCTTTGTGTCCATCCCCCCACCACTCCACTGGAGGTGGAAGAGAAATTGAGGAAACCACGAACCTGAAGGATGTCACAAATCTAAAGAAGTTATGCCTTGGCAAAGTAACCTAAGTTTCCGGTAGGGTACTTATTTGGGGTGGATTTTGGTCCACCTCCACCTTCGCCGCCGCCGTTATGATGAAGGCGACTGTAGTATATGCTTTTTTAGGTTAACTGAAGTCATGTGTGAAATTAATCCTAATTCAACAAAATACTTTTACGAGTGGAGAGAGTTGGAAATACCTTCGGGGACATGGTCTGCTTGCGGATGGACCAGCAACCACTCAAGGGATGCCTTTGCCGGGGTGTTGGTTGGGGGTGGGGGGTATCAATTTCACCGTATCTCATGCGGTAGTTGGCGGCGCGTTGTTTTAACTACTTTTCACATTGTATGGCGGTCAGGGTCGAGTAGTTATTGGGCAGCGTATCTCCGTGGGAAAAAAATACGAAATCGAGAGTGCATACGAATTTTTTCAAGGGCGACGTGCCGTTCGTGGGAAATTATTGATTTAAAGGGGCCGTTCTTTTTGTTTGTGGTGAATTACATAGCACAGGTTGCTCTTAACACTGTGTGCCTGTTGGTAAGGACAACGGAGCGGAAGAACGTTTATCAGTGCTCTCGTGAAACGAGGTCGATCCCGATGCGTTGTTACACTCATTATTGCTTTCTCGTTCATTGAAATTATTCTTTTTTGTACAACTCGGGGCAATTTCCAACACGTTGATGAGCTGTTGACTTACAATGGGAGTTTATTTTTGTACAGTGTAAATGAAAGTGAAATAAAATGCTTTATATGAATCAAATAAACGTTTAAAGAAGAATAACAACAATTATTTGAGAAACTATTATGATCGTTGGGAGTATTGGCCAGTAATTGGATTTAAATAGGACTTCTTCTTGACGCCCTACAATCCTACACCCTGCATTAAATCAATAAATCGAGTGACACTACAGCTTACAAGGAACCAGGGTCTAGTTTCTTCGACAACCATTTGTATTCTTCATTCTACTGATCTCTCATGAGTAGAGGGGACCTAGAGTTTATTGCCGACTCCGCAGGGCGCGATTTGGAAGTCTTTCCATTGACAATTTGTACTCTTTGAGTGTAGTCGGCAAATTAAAAGATTGGTAGGGTTCAAAGTGTCAGTGTAATGAAACTTGGGACCTTCAGCGCGGGATTTGGAAAAAAATCCGGAAGAACTATTTTTCCGACCCGAATGGTGTAGGTTTCTGAATTATTCGAATACAGTAATGGGCAAAAAAATTAATACATCATCCTCCGGCATGCATTTCCTCTTGTACCGTCTGCCAAACATTCCATTTTCTGGGAAGTTGCAAGATACTAAAAAGAAAAGATACAGAAGTTAGGTGCTTTACCGTTATCCGGAAAATTAATAAAACTGTCATTTCCTGACGTTTTTTGACTTGAACAACTTGAACAAGGATCAACTAACTTCAAAGCAGCCGTTCAAATTCATTTACCAAAATTCATTAACAATGCACAAGGCAAACATCTTGTGGGAGACGCGAAAATAACACAGAGTTGGCGACAGTACTGTGAAAGATTTCTAAACGAACAGTTTCCTCAGAAATTTTTTCTAGTACTAGGTGTTGCAATCGAAGATGTTGAAAAGGAGGTGAAAGAGGAACAAGAGAACCTCTGAGTTCTGTAAAAAATTGGAGACATTCAAATTCAAATGGCTTTTATTTTCCAAGCTC